>JBAJHW010000002.1:257590484-260090484 GCA_037013535.1 Intellagama lesueurii
TTTTCCGGGGATGTTTAATTTTTTTCATGTACAACAATCTGCATTTATTCAAATACAGTCATGTCATCTTCTGCTTGCTGCACAATGGTGGAGGGTGGGGTTTCACTTAACTAGGGCTTATTTTTGGGGTAGGGCTTATATTACAAGCATCCTGAAAAATCCTACTAGGGCTTATTTTCAGGTTAGGTCTTATTTTGGGGGAAACAGGGTAGTACAGTTCTCAGGGAATGCCTCTGAAAAGGCCAGGGGAGACAGCATGATTTGGACTCTTGTCCTCAAATGTATATAAATGCAGCAGGTAGATTATTCCTAGAGTAGGACCCCTTTGAAATGAGAATGTGTTCAAAGGACAGTTTATTTTACCTAGTCAAGGCTATGCCAAAACAGATGCGGTCCAGGCATGTGAGAGGGTTTTGCCACATCAGCAAATTGCAACTGATCTTGTATCTTAATTGTAGGTCATTGCTTACAGTTATACTGTATATTTGTTCAAAAGTAGTCTCTTAGCTTAACCATTTTTACAAGCTTTGCTTCTCACCTGTTGTTGCCAAAATGTTTCTACTGAAATTGACAGCAGTGGGGAATCTGTGGCCCCAGAACCACAAAGAAATCTGTAGAACTCCAAGTTATCTTTCAGTAAAACTGCCACTTGAATTTTCATTTCTTTCATCTTAATGGTATACTGGAGTACGTCATATTTGCTCTTACTATAAAGAGCCACTGCCTACAAAGTACTGTACATGTCCTGTTACTGCCATGATGGCCATAAAATCAGTGGCAATTTTAATGGGTTCTGGATGTCCACAGTGGCACCCCCAGGTTACCTACTGTTGCCTTGACACCTTACTGAACACATAGGTTTACGTTTTCAGAAGAAGTCTCATTGACTTCAGTGGTGCTTACTTCTGAGTAGACATGCAGAGGCTTGCACTGATAGAAGCAAAAATGTATGTGCTAGTGATTCTTGTTCACAATGTTCTTGAACAATTCAACATTGCTGTAGTTCTTGTAGAGAACATAATCTCATACATGTAACTCCAATATGCCAGATGCAGGGGAGGGGTATCAGGAGACAGGTCTCTAGTTGTCTCGTGTGATCCCAGAGGCATCTGGTGGGGCCACTGTGAGATACAGGAAGCTGGACTAGATGGGCCCTTGGCCTGATCCAGCAGGGCTCTTCTGATGTTCTTATGTTCTTAATAATTGCTTTTAAAAATAGAAGCACCAACATGGATTTTTGGACTATTTCGTTTTCAATATATTCAAGAGTAAACCTTGGAATTTTGCTGCACATTCACTACCAGAGACAGAGCAGCTCCAAAGAGTCTGTGTACAGCTTCCAGTAGTCAAGCCGCAATAGGACATGCACCCTTTCTGTTTTCCTTGAGTCAGTCCTGTTTCATTTGGCATCAGAAGTGTTAAGAGATGTGCAGGAAGCGTGTGTGAGAGTAGTTGTCAAAGCCCCTTGTGTCTGAGTGAAAACATTTAAGACTCCTGTGCAAAACAGGAAAAGGAAACCATTTGGTCCAAGCCTTGGAGCTTGGTCTTATTTTGTTTTATTTTTTTTTATATTGCAAAGCATTTTTTTTGTCCCCCTCCTTCCTGCCTGTTTGTCAACAGATGTATGCTGGAGGGAAGCTGCTCTTTGGGAGCACAGTTTTCAACGGATACAGCTACAGCAAGAGGGACCTGCTGAAGCAGATCAACCAAGTTCGCCTTGACTGCAAGATGGGCCACTTCCTGCCACAGAGTTTCAAATTTAGGTAAAACAGGAAGTGCAGGGGAAGGAAAAAGAGGAGAATGGGGAGAAGGGAAGGGATGTCATGAAGAGGTCTGTGTTTGTAATATAAACTCTGCAGACCAGGACAAAGGTGCAAGGATGACCTGTAATGAGAAAAATGGTGCATCCATAAATTCACTGTTCGCTCCTATAATTACCAAATATATAACAAGAAATATTGTTCAAAAAACCAACCAAACAAAACTAGGATTAAGAGCATACTCATTCTTCCTTGCTATGCCTCCGGTTCCTAAAAACGAGTTCTGCAAACTGACTGGATTTTCTTTTTCCTTCTTTCTTTCAAGTGTGCTTTCTTTGCTTGTTTGCTTTTAAACAGTTTATTACAGTTCAGTAAATCTGAGTATGATTGAAACTTCAGCATAGGTCCCCTCTCGAGGCTATTGAAGCTGCTCCTAAGAAGACAGAAAGCAAGATTTGATATAATAAACTCAATACTAAAAAGGAAAGATAATCTTCAATATATATTTAGTATCACAAATACACAAACAAGCAAAAAAAAAAAAAGGCTTTTAAACCTAAACAAGCAAATCTCTCAGTATTTTTGGAAGACTGATATTTAAAAGATGTATTCAGAACTGAGGGCAGCATTGATCACTTTTAATACTTACTCTTAGGGAAAAAAATGTAGTTCTTTTCAACATGAAAGCCTAAGGATCTGCTTCTTTCAAATCCATCATATGTTATAGAGGGAAGGAGATGCCAGTATGTCTATGGAGACTTTGCAGTAATGCAAGCTGCTAATCAGTTAGGTGTGTCAGATTGCTATACCAGATTGCACCAGTTTTGATATGCAGCTAGGCACTAAGATACTTTATAAAATTAAATGATGATTGAAATGCATCTTGCTCCCTCTGACGGGAAGAGGGCGAAGTGATTTGTTGTAGGTGGTACCATGCAGTGACTCCGTTCTTTTTACATGCTGTACTTAATGGACTTATTGTAGGAGGCTCCTCTTTGGACCAGTGATTTTCAACCAGTGATATATGTATTACTAGTGGTGTGCAGAAATAGTCCAGGTGGGGTACCATGTTCTCATAATGAAATTATAATGTTTGATGGTTTGTGTTTATCCTAAACACGACTACTGTAATTTTTATGTCCTTAAACACGGGCTATAATTGTGGACGGTCATTCTCAGAAAAAGTGAGTGGTTTCCAAAGACACGTCCATCACATTATTTTGACACCGGTGTCACACTTTTTGTGATTATTTCTCTTTGAGTATGAAAGGTGGATGAGCCAGGTCTGTTTTATTTCTGTTTTCCACTCGAAACTAAGGGTCCATAGAACAAAAAGTCTTCTCGCCCACCTTATATAATTGAATATAACCAATAATTATACTGATTACAATAACGACAACAGTTTTCAGAGAGGTTGACCATGGGCTTGGTTACATGAAGCAAAAAAAAAACCTTGTTTTTAAACTGGGCTTAGCATGTTTGAAATAGATTTTTAAAAAATCCAACTACACAACGCATAGGGAAGCACAGATTTTTTTTTGCCTGGTAAGCAAGGTATTTTACTTGGCCATGAGAGGGTCATTTATTTTAAATTGCTTGTGAAATCAATTTATTTTGAATCATTTTGGCATATGCGAATGTCTCTGTCAGTGTAAATTGTGTCTGTGGGATGTGTCAAGAAAGGATGCCAGGATCATGGGTTTTGGGTTGTAGGAAAACCCTGCAGTTCGATCTCAAAAAAGAGCCAGCAGAGAAAGAAAGGTTGGGTGAGGGAAAGCACTCCCTCCTTTCCAAACCTAGCAGCTGCTGATGTCAATGCCTCTGGTCAGTCTCTCTTTGCCAGTCACTGATGTGCCTTCCCTCTAGCCAGCCTTTTTGGTAGTTGCCTCTCCATCTCCACCCTATGTGTATGTGTGTCTGCCTGCCTGCCTGTCTCCATGCACATGTGTTGGACTACAGGGAAACCTCTCCTTTATTTTTTTCCCCTAGCTATCATACTAAACTAGTGCTATACCAGATTGCAAGAAATAAAAAAATTAAAAGTGTTGAAAATGACACCACAGCAGCAGTGATAAATGGCTGTGAGAGGCAGCCAGAGCAAGGGCAAGAAGGTGCAGGACAAAGCTTCAAATGCAACGATTCCAAAAACCTGTGTAGCCCTCTTCAACCAATATACAACACAGTTTAAAAATGGATTAAAAGTTTTCCCAAGATGATGCACACACCGACTCATAGACCACATGACTACCATGTGACTTTAAACCAACTTCAAAAACCCCAAGCCATCTCCTGTTACATTTACATAGTGTATCCGTGCCCCATGTTAAAGTATTTGCTCTGTTGTTTTTGCCATGTGTGGACACTTGAAATGCACCCTTCTTGAGACACTGTTTTTGTGTGAACAACGACAGCAATTTAAATGCCAAGGCACTGTATAGAGAAATTTTCATCAACTTATGGCAAATATATGTGTGGTCACAGCCTTATTTTGTGTCAACCTGTGTAACAAAAACAAAAACAGAGGAGCCATGGCATGTTAGCCAAAAGATTTATTTCCATGTGAGCTTTTATGGGTTGCAGTCTGGTTCGTCAGCCACATTAGGTGGTGTCTGAGGAAGTGGATTGCAATCCAGGAAAACCCATGCTGAGCTAAGTCAGGTAATCTTTAATGTACCATAATTCTCCATTTTAAATTTTGTTATAGATGATGGTAACATCATTCTTCAAGATAGATGGAAAGAAGGCTCACTGAATTCCTTGTTCTCATTGATTTAGGCTGTCTTGATGCTGCAAGGAATTTTAAAGCCCCACAAGTTTCCTTGCCTCCAGCCAGGTGCACAGAAAGAGCTCTTCTCCCTCTTTCACTGTTCCTGTAATTTGTGCAAAATGTCTCTTTTCCTCTTGAAAACAAAAGCACACACATACTCCACAGAGCAAACATTTGAGGACTGGTAGATTGTTAAGAAAGATGCAAACAATTCATTTGTTGCTTCAGATTCGAAAAGAAAACAGCAGTTGTCCTTGTTTGGGGAAATTTGTGCAATTGCACACTTTTGCTCAAATATCTGAGCAATTTTGTGCAAACTTTTTCTCTCTTTTTGCTAATATGAGAACTCTACAGAGAACACCAGGAAATTCCCCACAATTCACAGTGGCATCAACAATGTTGGCAGTCCTTGTTCTCTCATGCACAGGCAGGAAAAGATTAGCATCCCTGTTCTTTGGATAAAGAGGTAATGATTTGGGGACCCGTTGTGATACCAGTAAAAGGGAGCATTATTACTCTTTTGATGCAGCAGAGCAGCACATACTGATAATGCCATTACTTTTTAAAATGTTCCCTTCAAGCTCTGATGATGGGCTGTCACTGCTGAGGACAGACTTCACTATCACCACAGGAGGGCAGTGGCAGAAACATTTTAAAACAAAAATGAAAGGACACGAGGTCAAAAAGATGACACCTTGGACCACTACTGTCTCCTTGCTCTGTAAAAACCTTGGAATTTTTTCCACACCACTTTCATCCACTCCCCATTGCTCTGCGTCTTCCCATCCTTACGAACGTGCCAATAAACTCCTCTAGAGAAAGTTTTCCACTGTCTTAATATTTCCCTGTTCCACTCTCCTACTCTGTATTCCAACTCCATACATTATAGACAGCTGAAGATGTGGAAACAGAATAAAATATACAGATAGATCAAACTGATGTGTGCTTCCCAAATGGGCTTAATTTATACTGAAGTAAGTAACGATATCCTCCACCCCTAAAATCTGTTCTACATATTCTCACACAAACTCAATTATCCATCAGCAACTAGAGATTTTCCCCACCTGCCAGCCCTCTGCTTATGAGTGCATTATTTTATGTTATGTAGACTCCATTTGCAAGTGTAGCACTGGATAAGATTTACAGTAGAGTTTTAGGAGCATAGTAGATTAGGGGAGAAGGCCCCTTCAAAGCATTTATTCAGAGGATGGATAGGGTATCACCTCTAGTACGGTCTAGCAAAACATTTGTCAGGGGAGCTAATGATTGGTGGTTCCTGTGATGTTTTTTTTGCAGCCTTCTTCAAGATACAGCAGGTGTTAAATGCCTTTGAAATCAATTGGGTCTATGCTACATCATACAGGGAGAAATGCAGGATAGAAATTAAACAAACAAATGATCCTATGAATCCCACACTAGTGCTTTTGGCGAGATTTAATAATCATCATCACGTGCCATCAAGTAAATTCTGACTTATGGCAACCTTTTTCAGGGTTCTCCAGATAGAGAACAATTTCTTTTTCTAGGGATGCCCTAGGACTGTGCAGCTTGCTCAAGGCTACACAGGTAACCTGTACTTTGCAGAAGGCACAGTGGGGAATCAAGCTTCCAACCTCTGGCTCTGCAGCCAGATACTTAAACTACTGAGCTATCCAACCAGTTTAGTGGGATTTAGCCACAACTAATTTTGGTTAGATTATGTTTATGGACTATAGGAATTGAGTAATACCCTGCTGATAAGAAGATGCCTTCATGGGAACTGCAGAGAACAGGAATCACTTCATGCATTACTGGAGCTTCTCCAGCTATCTTACTATCATTTACTGAAGAGCAAAGGAGAGATAAGAGGAGAAGCTTTTACATGCCCTTTTTGCAAGCATTCAACTAAAAAAATGTTTCCTTCCTTCCTTACTTGAGTGGGGCAAAGTAATCTGAACACAAACGAAAGGGCGGTGGCATTTGATATTTTCACGGCAGCCTTTTCCCAAGGCAGCCATGGTGGCTTTTTCCATGGGAATTTGTGGGATCGAGCTTTGGTTTAGTTAACGGACATTTTACACAACAGAACTAGCACAACCATACAGTATGTACAGTATGCTAAATATACCCAGAAATCCTATCCACATTCCACAATCAAGACTTGGGTATATTTTATATTTCTGTAAAATAAGATACTAGACAAGCTAAACGTGTGCAGGTCTGTGTTTTTGGACTGCAACTTCCCAAATCCCATGGCTGCTGGCCTCATTGCCTCCCTGGACAAATTGGCCTACAATTTCCAAAATTCTTCAGTCTGGAACGGAACGGGTATTCAGGGAGCTGTAGTCCAAAATAAAAAAAAAATCTTCACTCTCTTCCCCTCATCTTGTATTTTGACATTTTGTTCCACATTATTGACTGAAGGAAAGCTGGGTGAAGCTTGGTGAGGGCCTTGGGTCAATTACATAGAACATATTCTTCTCCCATCTTTGAATGACAGGCATACATACAACACATCAGTCTCAGTCTGTGCTTTATGAAGAGTATCTGCCATTAAACTTTGCTTACTTCATATGTATGTTAAAACACCTGATTTTGTTCATAACAAAGTGCCATCTCTCTTTCATGATTTTTCATCTTCTCATCTGTTGACTTGAAATGATGGTTTTCTAGTGTTGTTGTTTAGTCGTTAAGTCGTGTCCGACTCTTCGTGACCCCATGGACCAGAGCACGCCAGGCCCTCCTGTCTTCCACTGCCTCCCAGAGTTGAGTCAAATTCATGTTGGTAGCTTCGATGACACTGTCCAACCATCTCGTCCTCTGTCGTCCCCTTCTCCTCTTGCCTTCACACTTTCCCAACATCAGGGTCTTTTCCAGGGAGTCTTCTCTTCTCATGAGATGGCCAAAGTATTGGAGTCTCAGCTTCAGGATCTGTCCTTCCAGTGAGCACTCAGGATTGATTTCCTTCAGAATGGATAGGTTTGTTCTCCTTGCAGTCCAGGGGACTCTCAAGAGTCTCCTCCAGCACCACAATTCAAAAGCATCAATTCTTCGGCGGTCAGCCTTCTTTATGGTCCAGCTCTCACTTCCATACATCGCTGCTGGAAAAACCATAGCTTTTGACCTTTGTCGGCAAGGTGATGTCTCTGCTTTTTAAGATGCTGTCTAGGTTTGTCATCGCTTTCTTCCCAAGAAGCAGACGTCTTTTAATTTTGTGGCTGCTGTCACCATCTGCAGTGATCATGGAGCCCAAGAAAGTAAAATCTGTCACTGCTTCCATATCTTCCCCTTCTATTTGCCAGGAGGTGATGGGACCAGTGGCCGTGATCTTAGTTTTTTTGATGTTGAGCTTCAGACCATTTTTTGCGCTCTCCTCTTTCACCCTCATTAAGAGGTTCTTTAATTGCTCCTCACTTTCTGCCATCAGAGTGGTATCATCTGCATATCTGAGGTTGTTGATATTTCTTCCGGCAATCTTAATTCCGGCTTGGGATTCATCCAGTCCAGCCTTTCGCATGATGTATTCTGCATATAAGTTAAATAAGCAGGGAGACAATATACAGCCTTGTCGTACTCCTTTCCCAATTTTGAACCAATCAGTTGTTCCATATCCAGTTCTAACTGTTGCTTCCTGCCCCACGTATAGATTTCTCAGGAGGTAGATAAGGTGGTCAGGCACTCCCATTTCTTTAAGAACTTGCCATAGTTTGCTGTGGTCCACACAGTCAAAGGCTTTTGCGTAGTCAATGAAGCAGAAGTAGATGTTTTTCTGGAACTCTCTGGCTTTCTCCATAATCCAGCGCATGTTAGCAATTTGGTCTCTAGTTCCTCTGCCCCTTTGAAATCCAGCTTGTACTTCTGGGAGTTCTCGGTCCACATACTGCTGAAGCCTACCTTGTAGGATTTTGAGCCTAACCTTGCTAGCGTGTGAAATGAGTGCAATTGTACGGTAGTTGGAGCATTCTTTGGCACTGCCCTTCTATGGGATTGGGATGTAGACTGATCTTTTCCAATCCTCTGGCCACTGCTGAGTTTTCCAAACTTGCTGGCATATTGAGTGGAGCACCTTAACAGCGTCATCTTTTAAGATTTTAAATAGTTCCAGTGGAATGCCATCACCTCCACTGGCCTTGTTGTTAGCCATGCTTTCTAAGGCCCACTTGACTTTGCTCTCCAGGATATCTGGCTCAAGATCAGCGACCACACTATCTGGGTTGTCCGGGACATCCAGATCTTCCTGGTATAATTCCTCTGTGTATTCTTGCCACCTCTTCTTGATGTCTTCTGCTTCTGTAAGGTCCCTACCATTTTTGTCCTTTATCATGCCCATCTTTGCACAAAATGTTCCTTTAATATCTCCAATTTTCTTGAACAGATCTCTGGTTTCCCCCTTTCTATTATTTTCCTCTATATCTTTGCACTGTTCATTTAAAAAGGCCCTCTTGTCTCTCCTTGCTATTCTTTGGAAGTCCGCATTCAATTTTCTGTAACTTTCCCTATCTCCCTTGCATTTTGTTTCCCTTCCCTTCTCTGCTATTTGTAAGGCCTTGTTGGACAGCCACTTTGCTTTCTTGCATTTCCTTTTCTTTGGGATGGTTTTTGTTGCTGCCTCCTGTACAATGTTACGGGCCTCCATCCATAGTTCTTCAGGCACTCTGTCCACCAAATCTAGTTCCTTAAATCTGTTCTTCACTTCCACTGTTTATTCATAAGGGATTTGATTTAGATTATACCTGACTAGCCCAGTGGTTTTTCCTACTTTCTTCAGTTTAAGCTTGAATTTTGCTATAAGAAGCTGATGATCAGAGCCACAATCAGCTCCAGGTCTTGTTTTTGCTGACTGTATAGAGCTTCTCCATCTTTGGCTGCAGAGAATATAATCAATCTGATTTCGGTATTGCCCATCTGGTGATGTCCATGTGTAGAGTCGCCTCTTGTGTTGTTGGAAAAGAGTGTTTGTGATGACCAGCTTGTTCTCTTGACAAAACTCTATTAGCCTTTGCCCTGCTTCATTTTGAACTCCAAGGCCAAACTTACCTGTTGTTCCTTTTATCTCTTGACTCCCTACTTTAGCATTCCAGTCCCCTATAATGAGAAGAACATCTTTCTTTGGTGTCAGTTCTAGAAGGTGTTGTAAGTCTTCATAGAATTGGTCAATTTCAGCCTCTTCCACATCGGTGGTTGGTGCATAAACTTGGATTACTGTGATGTTGAAAGGTCTGCCTTGGATTCGTATTGAAATCATTCTATAATTTTTGAGATTGTATCCCAGTACAGCTTTTCCCACTCTTTTGTTGACTATGAGGGCTACTCAATTTCTTCTACGGGATTCTTGCCCACAATAGTAGATATGGTAATCGTCTGAATTGAATTCGCCCATTCCCGTCCATTTCAGTTCACTGACACCCAGGATGTCAATGTTTATTCTTGCCATCTCCTGTTTGACCACATCCAGCTTACCAAGGTTCATAGATCTTACATTCCAGGTTCCTATGCAGTATTCTTCTTTGCAGCATCGGACTTTCCTTTCACTTCCAGGCGTGTCCGCAGCTGAGCGTCCTTTCGGCTTTGGCCCAACCACTTCATTAGCTCTGGAGCTACTTGTACTTGTCCTCCGCTCTTCCTCAGTAGCATATTGGACGCCTTCCGACCTGAGGGGCTCATCTTCCAGCGTCATATCTTTTAGCCTTTTGTTTCTGTTCATGGGGTTTTCTTGGCAAAGATACTGGAGTGGCTTGCCAGTTCCTGCTCCAGGTGGATCGCGTTTAGTCAGAACTCTCCACTATGACCTGTCCGTCTTGGGTGTCCCTGCACAGCATAGCCCATAGCTTCTCTGAATTACTCAAACCCCTTCGCCACGACAAGGCAGCAATCCGTGAAGGGGATGGTTTTCTATAGCTAGATAATAATAATTGCATGCTGTCAAGTCAATTCTGACTTTCAGAGAATCTTCTCAGGGTAGGTAGAGAGTACTCAGAAGTGGTATACCATTCTCTTCTTCTGGGGGGCATCCTGGGACTGTTTGGCTTGTCCAAGGCCGTACAGGCTGGCTTAGCTCTCAGGAGACACAGTGGGGAAGTTATATGTTGAAAATGGTTCCCCTTGACCAGTGCCACTGAGCCCAGCACACAGAACTCTTGGGAGACCAGTGTGAATTGAGAGGTGTGTTGAAAGAATGCTGGAGGGAATCAATCAATTTAGATGAGAAAGAAACACAAACCTTAATAGGTGGGAAGGAAGGACAATACATAAAAGTAGATTTGGCAGCCATTTTGGAAAGCACATGGAAATACAGTAAGTCATGGCTAATTGCGCTTCCTTCATTTGTATAAGCACTAATGAGGATGAACTAGCAGTGGGAGAAGAACAACACATGATAAACCAGTCTTAACTTTCATTCATGCCAAACATAGCTCCGGAGATACACAATCAGTCAAGGAGATAAGGAGCTTTTTAAAAATTATTGATGTCAAATGATTATGTCCAAAAAACAAGGGAAGTGAAAATAAGGTCATTGAATTAGTATCTTGTGAATCCCATGCCGTTTAAAGCTATCTGTGATGGTACAACTTGTGCTAGCAAAGCAATGGTTCTTCATCTAATTAGTGACTCACGGGCATATGAAAATACAGCAGCTGTATTTCTCTTTGTGCTTGCCACTGTAATCTGCCTGCGGCTGGGGACAGGAAACCAGGGTGACAGTTTGTGAAATAGGATGCATTCGACATGGCAAAGGAATGCTAGAAAGCAGCAGAAAGGAAAGTCTGTCCCTTCAAAGGTCAGCAAGACAAATCTCTGGCATTGGCTTTCAGGAAAAGTTGAAGGTAGTAGGATTTGTCACGAGGAGGATATGTTTGAAAAACAACAACACACAAACACATTCCAACCCCATCCTCTACTTAGATTGCTAAGTGTTCACAGTGAATAATCCATATACAACTTGTGAAAACAAGGTAGGTCGTAGGAGTGAGAGAAAGGTATGCACACAGTCAGAACAAGTGGGACTAGCAACAAAATGTTGAAGTGTGGTGTGCTGCAAACTGAGTATTCTGAAAGGTCTAATCTTTAAAAATAATGTTTCCAGTTGCTGGGTCAATTCCATTCTTCGCCCCTCAACTGCCAGTCAACATTCTATGCCCATTCCACCTACTTAGTTCCCACAGGGTTCTCCTCCTGGATTTTTTTCCCTGCAAACAATTGCTTTTTCTACTTTTGCAAATCTTGGAATGCTTCCTGTGCCAAACAGTTCTTCCCGCTTGTGTGTGAATGGCGCCATTTTGACTACACAAGGATCCACACTGAGGTCATGGCTATGTGTAGCCTATCTACAGGATGAATTGGTGTGGTGGAGTTAGGGCCCGCAGGGCTGAAGCCTAGGGACTTTCTGAGTAGCAGGGATTATGACATGATCTGGTACCCTCCATCAGGATTCCGTATTCTCTCTGACCTTAGCTGTAATCCTTGTGGTACCTAGGAGTAAAACTGGATTTCCACAGGAACAGTATATGGTTGCAAGCTATTCCTTTTGTAATGCAAATTCCTTGAGGGCTGTTTAGTCTTGAATGGACAATAAGAGCCATTCACTTTACAAAAGACCTGTTCCCCAGAACCAATCCAGCAGCTTGCATATTTGGACTCTCCTTATGGTCATTGGGATTGTCATGATGAGCATCTCTACTTCCAAATTTACCATCACATAATTGATCGGATGTAAGCAATAACTGATGTCTTATATACAGTACCATCAATTATGAAATTAATTATTTAACCCATAATCAGAATAAGAAGATATCCTGACATTTAAGGGAATATCTGGGAAACAGAGCATATATAAGAAATGAAATGAAAATACTTTTTTTCCCCTTTTAAAGAAAACTTTACTTGTTGGGTGTATTTCATTACTTCTGGAATGCTATGTTTTGCCATTCACAGGAATACATGCAGACTAATATTTAAACATCCTGGGTCAGTAAATGTATGGATGCATTTAACATTATTAGGAGGTAGTGACTCAGGTGCAGTGGGCATCGTCTGGCTTGTTCCCTCCTCCATCCACTGGGGTCTCTGCTTCCACAGTTTGGCAGTGGCTGTCAACACATTTGGCTTCTAGAGTATCTTCCTATATTGTAAAGCCGTGCATGGTGCAGTGTCTCCTAACCTTCTGGAAGAAAGATGATATATGCTCTCCCTCAGCTTTTTTAGTTTCTTCTATAGGACTACTGTCTTTATTCATTATCCACTTTGTCATTGGCAACAGCAACCAGGGAGGCGTTGGGGCCACAACAATGGCTAAGGGGGCAGGTTGCCCACCCCTGCCTTTAGGTCAAACAGGCTCTTCTCCCTTCTCTTCTTTTGGACTGGAAAAACCCCCCACAGCAGACCTCTTGTGGTCAAGGTACCAGTGGATTGAGTGGGACACCCCTACACACAGGGACAAGAAATTGGCAGCTACCCCATCATGCTGCCTGGTCTGGCATGTAATGTAGTCAATGCAACATCCCTTCAACACTCTGGTCTTAACAATAACTTTTAGATATGGCAGTATACTGCATGTTGGAGCTATATATCATGCTCTTTGGCTTTCTGTTCATATTTTCATGTACATGTTTCCCTAAAAGCAAGGCAAGAAGCCTGCTTAAAATGAACTTCTACGGCTGTGCACTTTGAGCAAAAGCCCATATCAAATTGTAATGGGACTAGAAAGCTGCTCCTGGGTCTGTTTAATGCCCATTTCTGTGGCATGTCTGTATCATTCCATAGGATGGGCTGTCTTAACTGTCCTGTACTGCAGAAAGTAATATGAACAAAATCGCCTTGCTAATAAAGCCTTAAATTCAAACGAGGCTAGGGAGCTGGGGACATCCGGTGTATGTTTCAGTTTGTGATGGATTATGGATTGTGCATTTACAAATAAGCTCCTGACTTTGTTCTGGTCTGCATAATTGTCCGTAATAAATTATTGGGGAGCCAGTAGTCCCCATTTCTAAACTGCATTAATGCTTGTGCAGTCGGTCAATGTCTCTATCCATTGTTGTGAATAATTGAGTATGGTGACACACACTGGAACTTTGCTAATGCATAAAATGCTGTCTGAATTGAACCAAGTCAGGGAAGAAATAAAGGAACTGCCTGTAAATCATGCCCATATCTCAAGACATTTGGGGCTTTGTTGCCACCTGTTTTGAAGTCTTTATCATAGCTTTTGATATATATATTGCTCTCACATATATATCATATTCTGCATGACCCATTCATCTTTTCAAAACAGAGAACAGCACTTTCCACCTGCCTTGAGGCAGGTATGCTGACCAACTGAGGATCAGACATAAAGTCTTGGGAGCACTGTAAAGGCACCGTTCTTTCTCCCACTGCACCCCAAGCCTAGGGAAACTTCAGAGGTTGTTGCACTGATGTTTCCATATTCATCCCTGTTGGTCCAGTCAGAAGGCCGTTCTGGCGCAGGTGGGAAGAAGGACTGGGGCCTTCCTGCCCTTGACTACAGCAACCAATAGATGATACAAAGCTTGGAAAGTTACTTTTACGAAGTAATTCATTCCATTAGTATGTATCGTCACCGCTTGTGGAGGTGTTTAAAAGTATTTGTGTTACTTGTGTTACTTATTGCATTATAATACTAATCTTAGAACTGCAGAGATGGAAGGGACCTGATGTATCATCCAGTCCAGCCCCTTTCAGGAGGGCAGAGTGGGGAATTGAACTCCCAATCTCTGGCTCCACAGCCAGATGCCGAAACCACAGAGCTATCCAGCAATTCACTTCCCTTTGTATGGAGGTTGTGGGAGAAGACCTTTAGGATTGGTAAGCAAATGGCATAAAATAAATGAAAAAAATTCTTGTCTAATTGCATCTACAGTTACCTCTACGTGTAACTATAAAAAGGAATGGCAAAACATTGTTTATTATGGCTAGGCACAGCTTTTAGTCTAAAGGTGAAGTCTGATGTTGACAAAGGATTGTTCTGATTGCACTGGAAAGGGTCAATTTTGCTGGGAGCAATCTCCCTTAAAGCAACTCTTCCATCTGTGCAGGAATCACTCCAGCCCAGCCCTCAAAAAGAGTAGGCCTACCACTGGGCCAAAAAAGGTTCAGCTTGGTCATGGCTTGGATTCAAGCTAGATCACTATATTGCTCATACATCATGTGGATGCTGGGAAACAGCTCACATTGGACCACCCCACAGGTTCTGGGAGCTATTTCCTCCTCTGATCTCACCCTAAGTTGGGGGAGGAGCAATTTACCCCCGACTTTCAGAGGGCAGCCTCCCTGTTCTGGTCACAAGGGGCCTATGGTTATACTAATGAAGTTCCCCCATTTGTTACTTTAATTTTCAAATGTGACTTTGCCACACCTTCTTTACCACAGAATAGTAGCCTGTAGCTCACTATTTTCATGCTCTGAGTTGACAGGTGTGTGTGCGCGCATGCATGTGCATGTGTGTATGCGCACACACAGAGCTAGGGATGGTTTCTGACCACAGGTGAAGCAGCCCACATCACTATTTTTGCCACCAGAACATAAGCAAATTGATAGAAGTACCACCCAGATTTTTCCAATGTATATTAAATAAACAAGAGGGAGGTGATTGAAATGTTTTCCTCTTCTCTGCATGGCATTCCATTTCTTAGCCACCCAGTATTATTGAGGGAAAAGTCTTTCAAGGAAACATATTTTGCTGAACTGGATTTCTAGTTCACCTTATCCCAAGGGCTTCCAAAGACACTAAAATCACATTTCACTGTTAATCCTCTCCCCAAAGAACCACTAAACTACAATTTCAGAGTGCAATCTGAGGATGGGAAAACATGTTATTTGGATGTACTTGTTCACAAGCCCAGTGGCTGCTTTGCAATGATAGCTTTAGGAAGAGGGTTTGGAGTAGAAGAGAGTGTGTATCCAAAAAATTAATTGATTTATTTCGAAGCATAATAATACTGCTCTGCAGCCCAAAATGACTTCCAGAATGGCTTTCAAAGGTAGCCTCTGCACTCAGGATCCCTGCCTAATAGACATGAATGATGCAAAAGGAAAGAGGTTCAGAAGGGGCTGAAAAGCAAGCTCAGGTATGAGTTCTTGGCTATACATTTCGTGTATGAGTTGTTAGCTATGTGCTTTTCTTGGAGGAGTGGTTGAAGCCAGCTCCCTGGCGTTGTTCCTTTTCCAGCCAACAGGTGGGACCAAGTTGGTCCCCTCTTCTCAGCAGTTGCCTCCCAGTAATCCTTGGTCCTTAGCCAATGGTTGGGCCCAAAGGGCACAGCCCTTCTGCTCTGCAGTCTCCAGGCTTGTCACTGTTGAAGTCCAGTGCTCTTTCTAGCCGGAAGGAGCAATACAAGCAGGGGGCAGCCTCCCAGGAGTCCCTTGCTCTTCCAACCGATGGATAAGGCCAAATTAGCAGTCCCGAGGCAGCTTTCACTGAGACTCAGAGCATGGAAATAGCAAGTTAACTCTCCAGGCCCCAGCAAACTCGAAAAATGACCTTCCCTTCTAAATCCCACTCTACCGATTGGAGTAGATGACTTTGTTGCGGATGAAACTAGAACAATCTGTTTGTTAAAGTGTTTTAAGTGTATAAACTAATAATTTCTAGTACTTTTATAACTACAACCTGCTGGGCTTTGAAATGCAGTCTGGTTTATGGTTTAATTTATCTCTACCCTGTGATGCTGGGAATGAAAGAGAACTTGACTAATATAAGAGAACTGCAAGCCAGCACTGGGCCTTAACAAGTCTTCATAATGAGCTCTGCTGATCACTTCATTAGGTAAAGTCATCATTGCACTTTGAGGTAATGAAATTTCCCCTATTCATGTCATTCTTACAAAGTTAGTTTTCATGTAAAGCCCTATTTCTTTACCTTAAAGCAAGGAATAGTGTAAAGACTGATTGCCATAAAAGAAAGGGAAACTATTTACGTTTACACTCATGGGGCCTGATTGTTATATATTTTCATTCATTTAACCATGGGGCTTCAGGGGAAGTTATGCTGGATTCTGGTTTGATTACATTCAGTCCTTCAAATGCCAAAATTTTAGTTGCCCTCCTGTTGGCATCTCATTTTAAGTTGAAATTCTGACAAATAATGAGGGTTTCTGTTGTTTTAATTTTTGGAATTTTTATGCATCATGGCAGCCATAAATATTACGAAACACATTGCCAGGCCTATATCCAAACAAATGCCATTCCATACTCTCTCGGATTTGCCAAATTTGAATGTACGTGTTTGAACAGATGTTGGTTTCTTCTGTGTTGTGCATCCAGAGAGGTTTTGCCCATTTCTTTTGATTTAGCTCATAATAATAGGTGAATTTGTGATCAGATTCTCCATCCTTAGAATGTGTGACACAAAGGCCGTGATGTATATTTGTATATTTTAAAAAGAGGGGGGGGGGGAGCACTGACAAGTATTGGGCCATACTGTATTTCTTGTAGACTCAGCTCACAGTAACGAAAATCTGGAATGCTCACTTCTTTGTTTTGTTACTTGGAAAAAGGACCTTTTTTGCATGTCAACTTTTTAAGACCATAGCTTCCCTTGCTTGTGGGATTCTGGGACTTATAGTCCAAAAAAGTTAATGCTCCCAAGTTTCTCTGTGAGTCTCCTTTTTATCTTCAAGTGAACTTCGTTGTTAAACGTGATAGCCGGAATACTGTACAGTGCTGAAAAGATGCAAAGGCAAATGCAAGTATATTCCTGTGTCAGGGTTTTCAAAAGCAAAAGACTTGCATACAAGGAGACATTTCTTTGCGATCAGAATGCCTCCAGAGCAAAGCCTGGGAACGCAACTTTCTGCTGCTCTGCTCTATACCCATATAGCCTGACTGAACAGAGCAGCCAATGAACTGGTCTTTGCAAAAAAAAGCATTTTCTTTCGCACAGTAAGGCCTTGAGCTTCGAAAAAGGATGGGTCACAGGAGTGAATTACTTTGCTGACCCTCTGGGATTTCTTTGACTTCTTATCTAACCCAATTGTAAACTAAATCTTCCCGAGACTTTGTGCAGGGATAAGAAAAAAGAAATTAATGTTGTCTCTTTAGATCAGGATGCAATCCCTCTCCCTTCCTTCGGTAGATAGCTTGCAACCGCGGGAGCACTGTTTTGAAAGAAAACAAGAGTCATGGCTGTAATCTTTCTCTTTCTAAAAGGGATGACGTGAATAGAGTTGTGAACAAAGATCTTGTAGTAGAGGGGAATTGCTTTAATGAAGTCTTAAGGAGACTTTCTGGGCAGGGGCAGGTGGTTGCAGGGAGAGATATCAAAATCTTCCATTAACCAGCCTTGCCGAATGAGGTACAGGCAAGAGCTTCTTCTGTACGATTCATTTTTGCTCAGAAGGAAAAATGTTAACTAGTGAGCTCTCTGCCATTGGTCTTGCACCATGACATAAGTAATTGCTGCCAAATAAAAATTGACCCACTGTGTGATCTTTGCAGGTACTGAAGATGTGTTCTGTATTGAAACTGACAACCCCTGTTCATGGCTACTTCTAATTTAGTTTTGGTACAAAGAGTCCCCTTGGATCAGCCCAAAGATCCAGTTGGGGGGGGTGTGACTACACAGTGGCCATTTACTTTGCAATTTATGTCGGATTTAATAAGAATAGAATAACCTGAGAACCACATTGCTGAAAGGAACCCTGCAGATCCTCGAGTCCAGTGCCTGGAAAGAAGGCACAGTGGAGAATCAAACTCCCAACCTCTGGGTCTAAAACCAGAGACCTAAACCACTGAGCTATCCAGCAGTTCTTGAGCACTGATGAATTCAAATTAGAGACCAGAGTGACTATAGGACGTAAAACTGAATGCAAGGAAGCCCATGGTGGAATTGTCTTTTTAAAGTGGGGAATTGTCTTTTTTTTATTTAGTCTCCAAAATGGTTTATATTTGTTGCAATCTCTTTGACTAGGACTCTGGAAACCAGGGTTCGAATCCCCACTGGACCATGGAAACTCATTGGGAGAGTGGAACTGGTAACACCACTCCTTAAATATCTCACGTATCTTGAAAGTCCTATTAAGTCAGTTCTGACTTGACAGCACATAACAACAACGTATATTGTATATTTTATTTATTCTGTTATGATTTTGTAATTTGATTGGAATTATTTAAGTCAGGGGTTTGCAGTGGGTCACCTTTTGTTGTTGTTGCTAATGTTGATTGTTTAGGATACTGAGGGTATCACCTGATCATTCTTAATTTTGGTTTTATGGTTGGTTTTACGTCATGTAAGCATCCCTGAGTAGCGATCTCACGAAGTCAGGCGGTCTATAAGCTAAATAAATAAATAAATAAATAAATAAATAAGGCCTGTTTTGGCCTGATAATTTTCAAAGCCTGAAGGAGGCCACCTTCGGACAGGTGGATATTTTAAGTGGGGAGGTGCAGATTTCTGTCTCTTCCTTTCCCGATGGAGGCATTACCTGACTGGCTCAGTGGGAGGTGCAGGGACAATCTGTCCTCATTCATCACCAGCTAATCAGTACAGCATCTGCATCTGTGCAGACCGTCTGTTTCTTGCTTATTGCAATGATTGACTTTTCAAATGAAAAAAATCATCAAGTAAAGAAGCCATGGCTTCTATACTAGTAAGCTGTTTTGTTTCAGTGGAGGCCTCAGCAAGTAATAACCAATGTATGAGGAAAGCTACCTAACTCACTGCAGATTCTTATTCTGCAACTAGCCTTTAAGAGGTGTTGCTTCCTAATTTTGCTACAAAAAGTTGAAGACAGCAGGAAAAGAGGAAGATGAAATAAGAGATGGATTGACTCCATGAAGGAAGATACAGGATTGAGTTTACAAGAGCTGAGCAGCGTTGTTGAGAACAGGACATTGCTCATTACTTGCTGGGATCACAATTTAAGCATTCATTCAGTGCATCAATCTAAATGCTATTGCTGCTGTTGTGTGCCGTCAAGACACCTCTGACCTATGGTGACTCTATGAATGAGTGATCCCAATGAAATGGACTAGACTTACATTTACAGAGCCACAGGATATTTTCCAGTATGAGAGCCATCCTCATAAGACAATTCCTCAACTCCAGCTTGCAAGCTGTATGTGACTCTTCAACCCCTTTTTTTTTTTTTTTTGGAACAGGAAGTCTCCTTTTATAAGGCTGCTCTGGAGCAGATTGGCTGGGAACAAGCATTTTCATTCTTGTTCTGGTATCCCTGACAATGATCTTGTTGATCAACTGCAATAAGCCCTGAGCTAGGCCTGTGAATCCTGAGGCTGACCTAGATAAACATGACACGTTGGCCTTCTGTTTTGTGCCCTTAACATCTGCTCTTAACAAAAAAAAAGACAGCATAATGGAGTACTTAAGACTATTGGACTAGTATCGAGAAGAACTGAGTTCAAATTTACATGATGCTGAGCAGATACACTTGAGTGAGTTGTACACACAGCCTAACTGCCTCACAGGATTAGTGTAAGGGTAAAGGAAGAGAGGGTATGTGTGCCACTTTGATATCCTTGAAGGAAGCTTGAAATAAAATCTAATAAATGATGTCTATATTATGTGCCATCCAGTTGCATCCAACTCATGCGACACTAATAGGGTTTTCAAGGTACATTAGATATATAAGGAGTGATTTTACCATTGCCAGCCCCCTCCCCTCCTTGAGTCTCCATGGCTAAGGGTTTGAACTCATGTCTCCTGAGGCCAAATCTGTCACTCTTTCCACTATACCACATTGACTCTTGAAATAATTATTATGGAAATGGAACCTGCAAGGAAGAAGTACTGCTAAGTACAACAGGGACAATATTAAAATGATTTAATAAAAAGGTGTGTGAGGCATGTGCGTGCGCGTGCATACACACACACACACACACATTCTAAAATACCTTAATAGCAGGTTTATTAAAAATAAATATTGCTGTGACCAGACCTGAAAAACATTATCCCCCTTGTCCTGATGTGTGTATAAATGTGTCTTAAGGCAATCAGGTGAGTAAATTCATCCAGAGGCTCTTTCTACATATGCCAGGTATCCAAGCCATTGGCTTAAGATGAAATAGATAGCCAAATGATCCATTAAAATGTAGATAAATAGGCATCAGAAAATAACTAGATATGCTCTTTAATATACATTTTATTTGTTTTCCTTCCAGCCCCACTGCCGAACCTCCAAAAGCTCCTTGCAAAGTTGTAGAAAGGTTAGTATTCTTAAACAGTGGTGTTCAGAGGTTATGGTGATAAGAATAAATAATAAAGAAATATAGAATTCCTATGAAAATACAGAAGCTATGTTACGCCACATCGGTTTGTCTATTCACAGTCTGGCATTCTCTCCAGGGTCTAACCTGGTGACTTAGAGTTCTAGGCAAGAGAGAACACATGCACGCATGCACGCGCACACACGCACACACCACCGTCTGTCACACAGAAAGTAGATAATGCTACAATTCCATAGAATATGGCTGATGTGAGAGTATACCATTAACACCCCAAACACACATACAAATGTGTTGCTCTCTCAAAGCACCTGGGGAGACCATCTAACAAGGATGCTAACTGAATTCTGTTGTAGTTAAAACAGTATCCAGCATTCAGGTGAGTTACAGTGAATTCACACTCATGAAACCCTATAGCCAAGGTTGTTGTTCATTGAGTGACTGGCTGACAATGGAAATCCATTATGATTTCCTTAATGAACACTAACAGAAAATCTAATATGAACACAGGAAACTGCCTGGTTAGTTATACAGTGATCATGGCAGTCACCATGTGAAAGGCATAACTTATTTTATATACTCACTAACAGAGGAATTCTTTAGCTTGTAATTTCTCAAGGTTGCGTATTCTATATTATAGTTATTAGTTATCATTGGTTCTAAAACTGATATACCAATTCAGGATACAGTTATAAACAATCTGCCAAGATGCCAAGTTAATGGGCTTATTTCATCTACTAGCCTGCATGTGGCTACTTTATTAATGTTCATTAAAAGCCACTTATCAGCTTAAGCTGTCAGTTTGAGCATGTTAATTTTGCTTAGGCTGTTCTAATTTTACTCTCTCTAGCCATTCCTTTTGAACAGTCTTTGCACCTGATCGTGGGAGAGGTTGGTGGTAGGCTTCAGAAAATATAATTTCATTTTCAGAACAGAAATGAAAGTTAGACATCCTTGTGCTCTCTAATCATACCCTGAAGTCATTTTAAACTGGGGCATCCTGTAGAACTTTGCAGACAGTAAAACCACTGTGTGAATACGCAAGAGGGCTAAACGAGAGTCTATCTGACAATAAACATAAGAGTTACACTCATACTGGGAAGAGTGCAGCACTAGTTGATATCCTGGCTTAGTCTGGGCGATCCCAGACCTGTCATTAGCCTAAAATGAAGGCAGACCTCAGACGTTGGAAAATCTACAAAATGAAACAAACAAACAAACAAAACAACAACCCAAAAGTTCAGGACACCATTTCTCCCAATCTTAACCTCATCTGTGTTGTGGATTTTTGTTTGTTTGTTTTTGGTTTTTTGCCCCTTAGGTTAAAGCGGTGAGAGGGCAGGCAGAACCATCTGACTTGCCCTGAGTAATTTGGAGGAAGCCAAGATAAAATGGCAGTATAAGAAAAAAAGATTCAGACAGGGGTTTAAATAGGCAATTTTCTCTCTGAATATATTGGTGGCAGGGGCATGCTTTTAGAATGGCAACACATGCTACTTTACTGACTTCAAAATGGGATAAGCCAGCTTTGCTTCATATGAGACCTTCCTGCTCATTGTACTCAATGCATTCATAGGTTTTCTAATCCAAGTGTCATAATTCTATTTTTTTTAAAAATGTTGCATACACTGCATGTGTGTACCAATCACCACGGGAAGCCCAGGGCCAATTAACCTCTTGTTGGTTTTGTTGTTACCTATTGTTACATGCTACTAAGTCATCTCCAACTTACAGCAGCCTGTGATCTCTACTATGTCCTCTCATTAGCTGCTCTTGTAAACTCAAAGCTGTGGCTGCTTTTATAGAGTTAATCATAGTTGATCTTCTTATTCTCCTGATGCATCCAACTTTTCGTAGCATTATTACTTTTCCCAGCAAGTCTTGTCTTTTTATCATGTGCCCAAAGAACAACAGCTTCAGATTCATCATTTTTGCTTCTGGAGAGAGTTCAGGCTTGATTTGATCTAGGACCCACTTATTTGTTTTTCTGATGGTCCGAGATATCTTCAAAGCTCTCCTCAACCTATACACGAGGTTAAAAGGAAGACAGGCAAACAGTCATGCTCCTGGAGTAGGAGATGTCATGGATATCTCTGCTGAATGTGCCATCTCATCCCATAGTTAGCAAGTGAAGTAGCCCTAGTGCTCTTTGATTCCAGTACTTCCTCTGTGCAAGAATGACCCCTGGTGTACCCACAGAAAGCAGATGCTGAGGACAAACAAGAAAAGAACGTTGTCCTGATGTATGCTCTGCTTGTGAATCTTTGGAGGAATCTTGTACCCGTTATTGAACACAGAACACTGGATTTGACCTGAAGTGACAAAATAATTCTTTTGTTTTAAACCTACTCCTTCGGTTCATAAGATAAGATCACAGCATAGCAGAGTCACATCCTCTGCATAGATAATGTCCTGCATACAGTCCATGGCTTCTCCAGTTAAATGATCACAGGGCAGGGTACTACTTCCTGAGTTCTTCAACTCCTGCAATCAGAACAGACTGCTTTGGGCTAAATAGCCTGGTTCAGCATAAGGCAATGTCTCATGCTCATTTCTCATGCTCTCTTGCATGAAAGTCATGTGTTTAGAGTCAGAGTTCCAATTAAAGTAGACCCACTGAATCAATGGGTTTTATATAAGTATTGATTTACCATTTAGCATTGATGCAATAGGTCTACTCTAGTTTGAGCTAGCAATTGGATTCAGGCCAGCATGAGAGTCCAGAAAAAGGGCATAGATGTCAAATGTTTGGAGAAAGTTATGCATGTTTACTCAGAAGATTAAGTATCTCTGAGTTCAGTGGAGTCTCCTCCTAAGTAAATGAGTAGAACTGCAGCCTAAATCTACTGAATCTCCTCTAAGATTCCTTATTACAATCGTTTCAGGGGACCTGTACTCAGTGTAGAAAACCTCCACACTGAACAAATTGAATTTGCATATATTTATTTTGCATAATGCATTTTGCTTGCAAGGCTGATTTTTAGCATTTTTCCCTTACAAAATGACTGTCAAAGGAAATAGGGTAAAGAATAATATGAAAACAATGAATTCATTGGAGGCTACCAAAATATGTATCTGTGGGGTAATTTTCCTTCTTGCTAACAGAAGTCCAACTTCCATTAAAACCTCTTCTCTGTTGCAGCTAAAACATTTCAGTGAGTTTCTCTGCCAGATGTATTTGGGGTTCTTTTTTTGAAAAAGCTTTTATTCTCTAGATGTTAAATTATGAACTCAATTTCGTGCTTAAATGAACTGAGGATAAGGACATATACAGAGTTCTGGATCATCATTGTTGGTCTTGTTGTGATCAGGGTTCAGCTATAATACCCTTTGGTCTAGTGCATTCTTCCCCGAGGTTGACTTTGTGTTCTAAAGCCTTCCCTTTCCCCTCTTTGCTGTAACTAACATGCAGTCTCCATCTGAGCAAAACCTTTGCACAATTATGGGATGATCCCCAAGATAGTCACGTGAACAGAACATGTTTGCTTACAAAAACCACAGCCAGCTCCACTGTGTTGTTTTAAAATGGAAACTGGAACTCATAAGTTTATTAAGAATGTGGCAAAGAGACATTTATTTCCACCTCATGATGCCCTATCTGGCCATATGTTAGTAAGGTGTTTAATATATTTAAGAGCTTTTCTTGACCTTACCATGTGACCTCCATTACAACCTTTCCCCTTACTTTTATTCTGTATTTAGTTTGTATGATGTCAAGATGAAGGAGCCTTTGCCTGAAGAGAAGCCTGTTGTTGAGAAAAAAAAGAAAGAGGTGGCAGAGAAGCCAAAGCGTGTCAGTAGCGGAAAGAGAAAAACAAAGAAATAGGATATGGGACAGAAAGGGTATTTTGTTTCTTCTCTTTACATGTATACACATATTTAATGTACCCACAAATGTAGATAGTACTTGCAGCTAGTAGGATTTTTTTTTTTTTTGTTATAAAGCAAAAGCCCAATGGGAACCTGTCTGGTTATGGATGGCTTTAGTTTCTCTCCATACAGAAGCTTGTCTGTCTAAAACATCAGGTGATTGGTTCCTCACATGGTCAGTGGAAGTCCTGGGGAAAGTCACTCACCTCAGATGCCTAACTCAACAGTATACAAAGTTCAAAAGGGAAGCTAGGGCTTGGTGAAATAGATGTCAAAACAAATGGGAATATATACGTAAGAAGAAGAGAAAGAAAACAAGGTCTACAAGAGGGATCAGGGAAAGAGCTGAGAATGAATGGATGGGCCAAAAATAGAGAAGTGGAAGTGCCTACATGTTACACTGCAAGGGGGTTTGCTTTTTTGGTCCCTCATGAAAAGGATAGGCAGAATGAGGTACAGGCCAAGAGGAGATGGACCAGCTGAAGTCCAAGGATCAATTATTTATTTCATAAGAGGATACATGGTGGGAAGGCAGGGGTATGTCAGAATATGAACTTAATGGCAGAGCATTAATGGCAGAGCAAAATCATGGTAAAGGTATTCCTATGCTTCAGATTGCCTGGAGCTAGGGAACACATCTCAAAACATCCCCAAAAGCTGTTACTGCTGAATGGGATTCATTGTATAGTTCTTCTGAATGTACACATTGGTCCACATATCAATGCAAGATGCTATTCAAGTGAGTTCTTTCTTCTTTTCAGTAGTCACATGTTCAGTCTGCCTGGTTCCGTACCCACAATATGTTCAACACTATGGCCATAACTACACTCCTGAGAGAGAGAGGGGGGAAAACAGAGGAAATCTGCAGCGACTCCTGGTGTACCAAATGACACCGGTCTTATTGAGGTTCTTTTCTGCTCCAGTTTTTATACACCACATTTTGGGTGGCATACACCTGCCCTCCTTTTACCCTTCTAATCAGGCAATCGAGCCAGCAGACTGTTTCCTTAAAAACTTAATTTTTCTTAAAGGAGCCACAATCAATGCTGCAACCAAGAAGGAGTGGCTGAGAAGAGCTGCAAGAAGAGGCTTCCCCATTAACAAAACACACACACATGCATACCCTCACGCATTCTCGCTGACTGGGGAAAAGGAGCAAGACAGCTGCTTGTTGTTGCTGCTGCTGTTGTTGTTGTTAGTCTTCCTCCTCTAGGCTTCTCCAGTTGCAGAAAGGGAAGAAATAAAATCTGAATGCCCTTTTTAAAATGATGCCTTTCTGATAATGCCAGAACTTCTGAAAGTTGTGGATCAGACTGAGTTGTGGATCTTTCAGCCTGGGGCTTAACTCATGCAGCTAGTGCCCATTCTTTCTTTGCACGAATGTGGCTTCCCAGTGAGCCTAAAACGAAGGGCAATTAGCTCTATCCACACCATTCCAATATACTAGAGACCGCTTTTCAACTTACAGTTTATCTTCTAGAGAGCAAAGTATTTTTAGAAACTGCTACACTCCATCAGTTGACAAGAGCTATAAAGAACACAGGGTTTCAGGGAGCCATCTACTAAAGAACAGTCAGATGCGTTTAGGAAAAATAGAAGAGAAATGCAGACATGTCAAAAAGAAGCATAAACTAGCATTCTCATTTATATCTTGTTTTAGATGGGTAAATTCTGTGCATCAGTGGGCAGTAGTGCAGACGTGCTGTTTGCATCCTGAGACTTAAAGTGGCTGTGGTTTAAATTAGTTTGTGAGATAATAGAGCAGGGGTGAAGAATCTGTGGTTCTTCCAATTTTGTTATAATACAGCTGCATTCTCCGTGCTCATTAGCCATGTTGCTGAAGCTGAGGGGAGCTAGAGTCCAGCACTATCTGCAGGGTCAGAGTTCCCCAACCTCTGTAGTAGACAGAGCGCTGGGCTTGGCTATAGAGGTAAGGTAAAGGTTCCCCTTGACATTTAGTCCAGTCGTGTCCGACTCTAGGGGGCGGTGCTCATCCCCGTCTCCAAGCGGTAGAGCCAGCGTTTGTCCGTAGACAGTTTCCATGGTCACATGGCCAGCGCGACTAGACACGGAACGCCGTTACCTTCCCACCGAGGTGGTACCTATTTATCTACTCGCAGTTTTACATGCTTTCGAACTGCTAGGTTGGCAGGCTATAGAGATCTGGGCTCAAATTCTTACTCAGCTGTGACACCCATCAGGAGACCCCCTGCCAGCTGATTATCCAAACTCCACAGCATTATTGTAACAATGAAGTGGGATTATCCCCACATCATCTGCCTGCACAAGAATAGGGAGGAAAAGTGGAAAGTGGTAGAAGAGAAGGAAGCACAGGTGATAAATGAAGAAGAATTACTATAAAACACACAAGGGCTTCAACAAACTTTGAATTTCTCATCCACATCCTCTTTCACATTAACAGTGCTACCACATGGCACAAACAACATGGAAGATGCTTGAGGATGCATTTAATCCTTAAGTGAAAAAATTATTTATTTATTTATTTCTACCCCACCTTTCTCCTTAAAAAGGACCCAAGACAGCTTACATCATTAAAAAAAGACAATATTTAAAAGGAAAAACAGTGTGTATACAAATATTTTAAAAGAATTAAACAAACATTAGAAATGGTAAATAAAATCAATACTAAGAACAGATTTAAAAGCAACAAGGCACAACAATCCATTTTTAAAAACACCCTCTCAGACTGCCAGACACTAAGGGAAAGCCTGCCTGAAGAGGAAGGTCTTTGTTTGCTTGTGGAATGTCAGGTTTATCTAAATCATTTCAGATAATAAAGTTTAATCTTTGCTTCTCACTCAAGAGAGACAAAATATGTGTGCTTGATGCTGGTCAAATAAGTCAGAACTACCACCAGAAAGCCTAACCTGTTGGCAAGAGAAAATATTCTTTGAAGTAGAGCAAGTCATGACCTCAGATTGATGAGAGATTGATTTTTAGAACACACTTGAAGCTCCAGATATTATTTAGTAGGAGGTATAAAAAGTGAGGTAACCATAAAGGGCTGTGACAGCTTTTCAGTTGTAATAATCCA
The DNA here is from genome assembly GCA_037013535.1 of Intellagama lesueurii. Classification (NCBI taxonomy): domain Eukaryota; kingdom Metazoa; phylum Chordata; class Lepidosauria; order Squamata; family Agamidae; genus Intellagama; species Intellagama lesueurii. The sequence continues at coordinate 257,618,110 of JBAJHW010000002.1, forward strand.
ACTGTTGCCTCGGAGATTATTTCAAATCTCTGACAGAAAAGCTCCAATTTAGATTCAGAGGGAAATGGTATAGAATACGTCATATTGAGAAAGAAAGGACAGCTTAGTACTTAGGCACAATAATTTGTGTTTAAGCAAATTCTACAGTCAAAATGGCTATTTCCTTACTAAAAATGTCTACAAAGCAGGCATGCTGCAATGGCTTTTCCCTATAATACCTGCATTCTACAGTGTATATTTATGTACATGTTTTCAGTGTTATATTTATTACAAACTCCTGGGGTTGTGGAACAAAACTCTAAGATCCTCTTGCTGTGACTGGGAATTTTTGCTTTTTGCTTTTTTTGTTTTTGGTTCATCACCTTTCAATAAAGAAAGTAAACGTTGGGTGTAATAGCTTTGTAACAAAGTGTCCCTGGAGGCTGTAATAAATTAATATGGGTCTGAAAATTGCCAGAGTTAAAGTGACATTTTATTAGGCTTCCTGTCTATGCCTTTCCCATGCAGACTCATTCTCATTATCCAAAAGACACTGCATGAGTTTGACATAACTCATGTTGGATAAATGCTGTACAAAAGAAAAGAAAAGAAAAGAAAATTAGCAAGCAGACAAGATGGCTGCATCAGATCACAGGAGAATAGGTATTACTGTTTGGCTTTCCCTTCTTTTGTCCTAAGAAACCTGCATGATGAACCCCATTAACTCCTCCACAGCAGATTATGAAGGCACACTAACTACCAGAAGAACTGTCTTCCTGAATTAGACCAGCAGCCCATCCTGATCAGCTCCATTTTCGAAAATAGGGACTAGCCAGAAGCTCCAGGGGAAGCTTAAGGGCAGCTGTGGCAATTTCTGTGATCTCTGGCTTTCCCATGATATAACTTAAAAGATTGTGGAAATTGCTGAAGCTCAAATTTACAAGTGCTTGCCTGAGCATTATGCCACTCAGAAACAGGCAGGTCCCATGGCTCTTTCATGTTTTCTTCATCATTATTTCCCTCTCTCTTTATTCATTGTGCTTGTAATATTCTCATTTCCTAGTTAAGTCTCTATTTTTCCCTTTGTGCCTCTTTTCACACATGTGGAAGACTGATTCCATTTTAAAAACCTTAATTCAAAATCATACATCCAAAGATGCAATTTTAACCATGGAAGATGGTGGTTTCCTCATGGAGGATATCACTTCTGGGGGGCACAGCATGTCTTGGTCCATCAAAAAGATGGTGGACCCCCTGGAGATCTGGAGGCAAGACAGTGTGCAGGAACTGTTGTGGAAGAACCACCATAATCGATGACTTTTTCAGGCAATTTGTCATTTGTGTAATATGTCTCTTGTGAGTATATACATGGGTTTCTGCTGGGATTGGAAAGGGGATGATGCCCTTCATCCAAAATTCATTTATTTATTGAATGTGCACGGGCAGATACACAGGCTTGGGGACAAAGGGAAGTACATGGTGATCGAACATCCACACATGCTCATAAACACCTTTTTAAAATAATAAAAAGGGGGGGCAGGAGTGGTATAATGTGATGTTGCACCTAATCCACAGCACAAGCATGGTAACAGCATGCACACCCACCCACACTGCAATATCTCCCACCATGGGTTAATATGTCAGATTAAAACAAAAAAGTGCTGCAACTTGGGTATGTGATACAAGTGGGGTTGCACCTGTTTGCAGCTAACACACAGCAATTACACTTTCCCTGGTTTATTGCAGTGGTGTTGTTTCAGTCACAGTTTCTCTGCTTCAAAATGCTTCAGTACTGTAGATACTAGGAACACATTCAGGTTGTTTAGGGAGCTGTCCATGGTGGGAACCACTTGAGAATCTAAGCTTGGTCTGATTGGCTGTCATCAGTGGCCCTTGGCATTGACTTACCTGTCTGTCTGGCTTTAAAAAAATATCCTGGTATTAAAAATAAATAAATCTTTTAAAATGGATTTCAGTGACCTGAAAAGCTTTATGAATCAAGGAGGACCAGTAAAAATTTCCACATGCTGCTGTGCTTGGGGAAAAAAAAGTATATCACCCATGACTGTGGCATGCATTATCACTTCTCTTAAGCCTGCAATCTGTGCTACCTGGTAACATAGTTGTTATAAAAGGGACTTAATTCTGGCAGAGAACATGTAACGTACTGCCTCAGCAGCTCAAATCCATCTGGACCCCATCCTGGCCATATGTTTTGTACAAAGAGAGAAGCAATTTAACTTGAAAATTCTTTGGTCTATTACTAATTCTACCCATTACTTATGATGATAAGAGATGCATCTTGAACATGCTTACTAGATACATAGACTTTTATTACGGTCAATGATTAACATGTTACTAAGTTACTACAATGGGACTTCCATCAAAAAGTTGACCAGTAGAATGGCCATTCTCAGGGTTCCAGACAGCTAACCAGCCATGCCTTCTTTACAATACATACTCTGTTTCACCTCCACTCTGCCAAAGTCAGGATTCCCACTGAGCAGAATGAGTGCTCATGGCTCCTTGGGGATGTCACTTAACATCTCTTCCCCCCCTCCTCCCTCCAATGATTTGTACTTTTGCAATCCTTGACAACACCTCTTTCTTTTTCTTTGTTGACCTAGGGCTGAGCAAGCCTGGGCAACCCCACCTGATACCCTAATGACCACACAGACGCAGTTCTGGAAGGGAAAGTCCACCTGGGGGCAGTGGCGGGGGTATGGCCCCTGAACTAGGCCAGAACCCACCTTGTCCCAATCTCCTTTTAAGAGGATCTCTTACTTCCAGGGGCTGCAGACCCTGCCTGGAGCCCATTAACACCACCGAGATCCATCTCAATGCTCCAGCCCACCATAGAAAGTTATGCCAAAATTGTGCAGTTAGCAATACCATGAAGAAAACTTTTCTCACCCATGTCACCAACACCAATTCCAGTTAACCCAACCGAACACTATACCCCCCCAAAAAAGGGGGGGCGCTGAGCTGTAGAATGGCTGGGGAGCTGCAGCGGCTCCTGTTTTAAACCAGGAGGTGGGCTGGAGTGAAACGTCCTCACTGTAGCCTGCGCACCAAGGCCCCCTTTCTTTAAAATTCCTCAGTGGCCAATGGGAGGCTCCCACGTCACCAAGCTCTCCCATTGGCCCCCATGCCAGCCACCTGTGGCTCCAGCACCATCTTAAGGAGCCCTGATGTCGCCCATGCTGCCACTCTGGCAACAACGAGGAGGCTCAGTAAGTCCGGGGGGGGGGTGCTTTTTGGTTCATATTAGAAGCAACCCAGAGTTCCTTCTAGAGTGGAATGATCAGCTGACAAGGTGCTGATCCAAATTGTGTTCACAGTCCTTGCATTCTTCAGGGAGGCTCCTTCTGTGTTCCTATCACTTGCTGATACCTCCCTCGTATGCATGGTGGCATTTTGGCTACATAAGGATCCACATTCAGAGGTTATTGACTTATCTGTTTGTATAAACTGTTCTCAAGTCATTGAAGCATTTGGAGTGGGAGGGAGGATCCACCCATACAAGCCTAAGCCCAAACATTTAGCATAGGATACACACATAATATGGTAAATAATCCACACATTTTACTCTTAGCTCTTTCTTTCTCTACTACCTATTTACTACTGTGTTTCTGTTTGCTGATGTTTGCAAAGATGTTTAAGCACATCTCAATTTGCAACAGGACCATTCTTTCTGAATTGCTTTATGACATTTGTTTCTGAGAATTCTCTAAAATCATGGAATGCATGGCTCATTCCAAATGTCTTCACACACCCCTTCAGTTGTCCCCAGATTTCTGTAAAGCCACTTTCCCTCCCGAGCTTTCAGTCAACCACTCCTACAAACCCACAAGAGCATAGCTTTCCAACCCCAAATCCTTACAGACACAAAATTCCTTCTTTCGTGTGAAATGTAATTTGTTAGGGCATATACATTGTAACTGGAGGCTCATGAGGTCTCTCCTCAGAGGTCTTAGTGCCAAAAGCTTCCTTTGAGGCCCAACAAATGCCTAACAAGCATTTTCTAAGAATTCTACAAATGAAAATTTTAAAGTTGTTAATTCTAACACTAGATTGTTGTGTTAGTGATTTATTCATTTTGACTTTTCTATTCAATGTGAACAGTTACAATCTATTCATGTTGTATTATCATATTATGCACATACAACATAATATAACATGTATGGTGCTTGAATAACCAACAAACTAAATAGTGTGGTACTTGGATACTATTGAATTTTATTTAAATAATAATATAAAACATCCCCAAATAAAACACTTATTGATTGCCCAATTCAGTTGTTAAAAGCCTGTCTAAAAATGAAGGTATTCACCTGTCTCCTGAAGGACAGGAGGGAGGGAGCCAACCTAACTTCTCAAGAGGCAGCATTACACAATGTGGAAGCAGTCACTGAAATGGCCCTCTCTCATGTTCCCACACGATGTGCCCATGAGGGTGGTGGGACTGAGAGAATGGTCTCTCCTGAAGCTCTTAAGGGGAGAAAAGCAGTCTTTCAGATAGCCTGGTCTGGCATAGTGGATTGAGTTTTGGACTAGGACCCAAGATGCCGAGGTTTGAATCCCCACTAGTCCATGGAGCCTTACTGGTGGTATTGGAACTGGCCAAACCACTCCTTTAATATATTACTTGCCTTGAAAGTCCTATTAGGGTCATTGTAAGTCAGTTGTCCCTTCATGGCACATAACATAGGTAATAACAAGCTATATGAAACTTTGTACGTAATAACCGGGATACCCAGTGCAGTGTCGTGGATAGAGTGATGGATTAGGAGTCAGGAGGCCTATATTTGAATCCCTGCTCAACCATGGAAACTTACTGCGTGTGTGGAACTGGTAAAACCACTCCTTAAATATCTTACTTACCTTGAAAACCCCACTAGAGTCACTATAAATCAGTTCCAACTTGAAAGCATGTAACAACAACAGGTAATAACCAGTACTTTGAACTGGGCCAAAAATGGGCCAGCAGCCATTGAAGCTGTTCTAACAGAGGAGTTATAGGCTCCCTGAAGTCAGTCCCAGCAACAATCTGGCAGCAGCACTGTGGAGCAGCTGAAGTTTACAGACTAAGGTAGCCTCACATAGAGCACATTACAGTAATCTGAGCAGGATAAAACTAAGGCAAATGTCACTGTGGCCAAATCAGATATCTCCAGGAACTGGTGCAGCTGGTGCAAGAGCTTTAACTATTCAAACACACTCCTACGTGCTGCTGAAACATGGACATCCAATTCCAGAGATTAGTCCAAGAGTACACTGAAGCTGCGAATCTCAGTCGTCAGGAAGAGTGTAATCTCATCAAGCTGGATCCTTGTTCCCTGATTTGACTTTCAATTGACAGAAGCACAACAGTCTTCTCTGGATTAAGCTTCAATATGTTTGCCCTCATCCATTCCCCGAGTACCACCTTCTGAGCTCACCCTTCCAGGAAGGACCAGAGCCAGTGTACAACAATGCCACCAAGTCCTGTATTGGAGAGACAGCCCAGAAGGATACCAGGTGGATGGTACTGAAAACCACTGAACAGTCCAGCAGAACCAACAGAAACAAGCTTCTCCTGTACAGTTCCCAGCTTAGGTCATCCACCAAGGTGAGCACAGCTGTCTTTGATCCATATCCAGGCCAAAAGCCAGATTGAAATGGATCTTAATAATTATTTTCATCTAGGAACCTTGGAGATAAGCAATCACCACATACTCAAGTGCCTTGCCCCACAATGGGATACTGGGTCCTGACCAGTACTGAATAATAGGTCAGGACCATGAGATACAAAGAATACTTTTTCCAGCAGTGGTTGTACTACAGCTTCCTTTAGGCATGTTGGGACCGTACCTTGCTGCAAGGAGCCATTCACCACTCCTTTTGCCCCCTTGGCAAGTCCTCTCCTAGCTCCTTTTATGAGCCAGGAAGGGCAAGGGTCCAGCACACATGTAGTGGCTTTCACCCCTCTGAGGATCCTGTCCACATCCCCAAGCTGTACAGATTGAACCATACCCAAGAAGGGGCCAAAGTTACATCCACAGGACCTTTGCCAACTATAGCATCCAAGTCAGAACAGATCTGAGCAACTTCCTCTGCAAAGTGCCATGCACTTTTTTTTTAAAAAAAGTACTAAGATCAATAGCATTCCATTGCCTGAGATTTCAAGGCCAAAACCTGAGATCAGAGGGGAGGTCCTTGTGATGTCAAGGGGTGGGTGGGTATTAGAACATTATAGCAGAGGGTCCTTGTGATGTTATAACAGCAGGGCAAGCAAGGGTTGGGAGAAACAGAATTATAACATACATGCAAGCACCTTTGTGCTGAACCACTGAGTCCTGGAGCCAACCGGAAATGCTTGGAGATGGTTTTAAAGTCTCCTGAGTCCTCACGCATAATAGTCAATGTTTTTCTTCCTGCATCACTAATTAGCCTAAGCTTTGTCTCCCAGCTTGGTGACCTGAAGAAACCTAGGAATTCTCTGGGACCTAACTTTTCTAATGGACATAGCAGTGATAGATTCTAGCATAATACTCCATATTCTCTTATTTTTGCTTCTTAGGTAGAAAGAGACATAGTATTCCTGATCTTTTTCTAAGCCCACAGAGAGATCCACCTTTTTTTTTTCTGTCCTGTCTGGTGTCATCGTTCTTCTTCAGTCCAGTTTTTTCTGCATTCCTAGAACAACACACTGGAGATGGTGCAAAGAATATGATGTGATAATGTTGCCTCGCCAATCTGATTAGTTATTCAGTTGGACGCGTGACAGCAAGTGAAGCACTTTTAACGAGGGAGAGATCGTTTTCGCAGGGAATACTACAACTTTTTGAAAGGGACAGATATTTTAGTTTACGGCAGCAAACAACATGCAACAGAGACTTCTACTATGTATATTGTGAATAAATGCAGTCACATTTTTACACCACATGCAGAACAGAAATCAACTGGAAGTGTCAAGTTTTTTCATCATGAAAACTAAATCATCCCCATCTTATCAATTATCAGTTAAAATCATCCTCCTCTTATCTATTCCCTCTAAATCAGGCAAAATTCTGAAGTATAAATAAGTACTTTATATTTCAAATATCTCTCAGCACTAGGGCAGAAGACAACGACATGCCAATGGAGTCCACTAGTGCAATGGAATTTTGTCCTCTCCCCCCCCCCCATAGCCTCCCAAGCCCACACTGGATGCTCCCCAATTCTTTGGACAGATTTGGAGGCAGGAGGAGGTGAGATGACAAGTCCCGTTCAGCCCCCATCCCATTCTGCTGACAGAAGCATTTGATTGGGTTGTGTTATTTAAAATTGAGTTTTCGGTTTCAATATTTATTTTTTGCCAGCTCTGCACAGCACATCTGGGACACATCTGTAATGCAAAAGTCTGCTTGCAAATCTGATCAAGAATGTGACTTGTCCGGCAGGACATGAAGAGATCCCTGCTTCTTGGCATTTGTTGTGAAACTGTGCCTTGAAGATGACAGACCACCGCTATTTATTCATGCACATTAGAAGAATGAGGAAAAGCAAATGCTATGGTTCAAGGGCAATAATGCCCAAGTGATGGATGATCCAAGTGTGGCTGGAGACGTTAACCCAATAGAAAAAGATGTGGTGAACAATGACTTCTCATCTGTGTATGTAGAATCATGCAACCAGAAGGTAAGAAAAACAGTAAAAAGATTTACTGGATGCAATAAGAGCAGGGAGAGGTGGCAGGAGTAGGGCGGGAACCCAAAAATGCCAAATGGATTTACTAGCTATAATAAGGATGAGAGGGAAAAATTAATAGTGGATAGTTTTAAAAGATTCATTAATCACAAGCACATGGCTTTTGTAGCAGCTGTGGAGGAAGCTATCCATTAGGATTTATAGATTACAGTGTCAGTGTAAAAGGCAGCAGAATTACAGCTGCATCTCTTAGAACTGTGTATCTGCCCCTGGGCACCTCAACCAGGAGCCAGGCTGGTTTCAGGGCATGGCTGGCCCACACAGGCATTCCAGATAGATAGACCAGAACCTCGTTGTCTCATTTGTCAGTTTAGGTCAATGAATGTGAGCCTCATCTGGGCTCATTTAGTATTAAGACTGCCAAGCAACCAGAATATTCCCTTCGTTCTGCTTTAGTTCTTCCCCCATAATTGAAACAACACGGAAGGAAGTATAACTGCTCCCCCCCCCTTTTCTCCTTCTTGTGTGGTCTCTCTTCCATTCGAATTTAAATCACACTTCTGAAATGTGGTGGCCTCCAGATGTGTTGGGCTACAACTATCATCATCCACAGCTACCACAGGGACCACAGCCATAACTAGCTGTTTTGTTACCTGGGGCAAGCAGTACAAAATCAACTGTATAATTCATGGTGTGAAAATAATACAAGAATTAATTACAGCACTGAACACCTTGCCAGCATTCCCCGTCTTCACAGGGGAACAGCAGTACTGTGAGAGCTACAGGGGGAAAAATCAAAGAGGGTTTTGTGTGTATCTGTACTGTCCAGCCCAAAAGGCGGAGCGACTGAGCCCTGGGTAACACTGTGCTACAAGAGGGGAGACTGGTCTACCCACAAGAATCAGGAGGGGGCCAGCCCTCCAGCAGGACATGGTAGTGGTGGTGCTAAATATAGAATTACTAATAATAGATGGTTGAGTCTGAAGAAGAGGGCGAGAGGGAGATTCTTATTTATGTATTTATTTATGTATTTGTGTATTTATTTATTTACTTTGCAAGTGGTCATGGCTGAGCAAGACCTTGCAGAAGATTTCATGCTGTCCTATAAGAGCTATGTCTTATAGTAGTTCTCATACTTTCTTGTGCACTTCCTGTGCAAGTGAACTTCTTGTGCAAGTAGAACAACATAACTGGCTTTAGTTTCATGGTTCTAACAGTTCTTCTGAGAAAGGAGACACTTTCTACATGTTGATGAGCACCTTTGAGACCACTCAATAATTAATACCACTAATAATTTATTTCGTAACCAGAACTAGAGAATGCAAAGAACTGGAGAAAGACTCCCCTTGAGCAGGTAACAGGGACGGAGTAGGGTTGATCTCTGAAGCTTCCTGTGGTATGGGGTCGCTGTAGTTGCAGTCTTGCACCCGTGTTCAGAGCCTTGCACATACATTGGTCACTAGAACTGAAGCTTGTGTATACACAAAACAATCCTAAGCAAGGTGTGAGTATGGAATGTGGAAGATCTAGCGCACACCTGAAGCCCGAGTACCCTGTGCCAGGACAGAAAACTAAGGGGCTAACAAAGTGCAGGTTTTAATTGTTAATCCACCCCCATGCCATCCCAGACAGCAGTAGAAAGAATTAGCTACACAGCTCCAGACTGCTGTAGCTGAGGGATAGGCTTACATATCTGTTGGAGGAACAAAGAAACATTGGAGCCACTGGATCTGCAGGTTGATCCACCCCAGCTACCTTGGCTTCAGCCTACCCTACATGCCTCATTATAAGGTTTTATGCTGCTCCAAGTAGGAAAATCAGTGGCAGTTTCTGCCCGCTGAGTTTGTTTGTTTGTTTTTTGACATTACAGTCATTGAGGATACCCACCCTACCCAACCACCAGCAGAATTCCTCTTCACCAACAGATGCCACAGAAAGGAGCTTCTGGCTAATTCCAGTCAACTCCAACAGGTAACAGGGATGGAGTTGGGTTGATCTCTGAAGCTTCCTGTGGCATTGGTGGCTCTACTTGCAGCCTTGGGCACATGTCCAAAGACTTGCATGTTATGTGATCACAATGAGAGTGAATGTATTCTTCAGTATATCAGGGAATGCCAGCTCTTTAATAAGAGATGCACGAAAGATGTTGTTGCTGTTTGTAGAGTATATTCGTCAAAAACGCATTGCATGTGATGGTCTCTCTGCTGTACCAGCCTTTAATGTTTACAACAATGATGAACACAATAAATGGTGGAAATCCAACAGCTTGATTCAGGTCAGTTCAATAACTGTGAAAGATGTTAATCAGCAATAATGAACAGCCATATATATAGAATAAGTAAACTGTTGGAAGAGTAATTCTCTTAAAATAATGCTATTTTTCTCTAGAACAGTACACTCTTCTTTGCTTTTCATTGTCTAACATGCTCAATAAGTTTCATTCTGTAGCAACTGAGAAAATGAAAAATGTGCCTATCAAAATATCATTTTCACCCAGAGCTTGGAAATTACTTTATTAGACAAGAACTCTGAGAAAGAAATCCTATTGCTTAGGGAATAAGTCATAAATAGAATAGGCCCATTTGAATCAATGGAACTTGTAGAGGAGTTGACTCATCAAATCCTCACTGATTCAGTGGGTCCACTCTAGTGTGACAATACTAAGCAACAGGATTTCACCCTGAAAATCTGTAAGCCATCATGGCTACAATATGTACAGTCCAGAGAGAGAGAGAGAGAGAGAGAAGAACACTTCCAAGCTCTTTGCCATTTCTTCATTCTGAGATACAGTTTGGAAGGATTCAAATACGTATGCATAGTGAGCATATTGAGTAAGCTCTACCATCTGGTTCTAACTTGCTTATTTTAAATAATCTGACTCTCCACCCAGAAGTCTCCAAAGTTAAAATCAGAGTTAAAATCACATGACATAAAATTCACACATGTTCAAACATCTATCAAGAAACATGGAAAAGCCAGACACAATAACAAAATACCCAGCATAGCAAAGCTAAGGGAAACACAACCAGATCATGGGTCATTACTGCTGAAGTAAAGGTAAAGGTAAAGGTTCCCCTTGACATTTAGTCCAGTCGTGTCCGACTCTAGGGGGCGGTGCTCATCCCCGTTTCCAAGCCATAGAGCCATATGCTGAAGTACATACCTGTAAAACTGTGTTGACTTTGTCATCTAAAGCATAAAAGAGTGCATGGCAAGTAAACGTCTCTGTGGAGGGTCCTCCATAAGTGGGGTACCACTACAAGAAAGACCCTGATTCTGGTAACCCACAGTCCGAATGAGGAGGGGCCCTAGTCCTGCCTCCCTGTGGGCTGAATGGGGAAGCCACCATATTTATTTATTTATTTATTTATTTATTTATTTCCACTATGAAATAGCACTCAAGATGGCTTACAAAGTTCTTAAAAAATAAAAACAGATGAAACTACATTTAGCTAAAATCATAAATCATACAACCAAAATGATTAAAACAAGTACAGTAAATACATTAAAAACAATCAATCTGCACAAATGTGGTTAAAACAATACTACAGGGCATGTTAGGCATCCTAAGTCAGTCTAAAAATATGAAGTTTTGCTTCCTTCTTAAAATTAGTCAAAGTGGAAACAGGAACATCTCAGAAGGAAGTGCCTTCCATAGTCTGGGAGATACACAACAGAAGGCCCTCTCCTGCATGCTTGTTAGGCAGACTCTGAAACTATGGGTATTTTTAAGAGGGCCTCTTCTAAAGATCTTAAAGTCTGGACAGACTCAAAATGAAATAGGTGACCTCTTAATAGCCATGCTCAAGCTGTTTGGGGCTTAATATCACCCTCCTATGAGGCACCTCAACCTCTAACTTCAGAAAGTGTATAAAAGGTGTACCCAGGCCTCAACCACAAATGAAAAATATATAGGCAGATCAGTGTGTGGGACAAGGATAGTCCTCTACCTGCACTGCACCAAGACCATTTAAGTCTATAGAGATACACTTTGTCTGTCTGTGCCAAAGAGGGCAATATAGAGCCTAATGTGCAGTAAGAATACATTGCCCAGGAAGCTCAAGGGCATAAGGATAGCTGGGGAAGTCTTTGGGAGCCACAGAGGGGAGGGGGCAGTATTCCAATATTGGTGTCATCAGCTTTATGCAGCATAAGTTACATCAACAGGATTTGAGCCATTATTTTTACAGTTTTTACTTCCAGTTAATGTTTTCAGAGTCTGATCATCAGGATAGCATCCTTCTTTTAATAGGAAGTTAGGCCAGAACTAGGCCGTGGAGCCTTTGAGTTAAACTCTTCTCCAGGTGAGCAAAATGTAGGTGTGTCTGAAAGTATCTGTAGATGTGGGTCTGTGGGGTGTAACTCCCAGAATTCTGCCTGAGGAATTCTGGGAGTTGGAGACCAAACACCCATAACATAATGATTATGACTATGCTCCCACCTTTCCTCCAGTAAACTCAGGACAGCATAATTGGCAGCCATCCTAATTTCATATTCAAATCAATTCTGTGAAGCCAAGAGAGATAGAGAGACCAGGGTCACCCAGTGAGTTTCATGACCCTTTGTGGACTTGAACTTTGACTTCCCAAGTCCCAGTCCAAATCTATAACTACCCACCACACTAGTGTAGCCTCTTTTGATCCTGATTAGAGATGGGGACAAAGTGCCAAAATGTCTTGGTTCATGGGTTGTCAAACTTGATGACCCACGAATTGCCCCCCAGTCGCCTGACGAACAACGAAACAATTTGTTGGTTCGTCGGGTCTCTCTCTCTTTTTTTTAGACAGCCCATGGGGCTACCTAAAAAAAAAAAAAGCCCCGGCCCCTCAGCCTTCCTATGCTGCACGACATAGGAAGAGGAGGGAAGGGATCAAAGCAATTCCCCAGCCACGCTGCCTTTACAAAGGCAGCGCAGCTGCGGGATGGCTTTGGTCCCGCTTTCCCTCCTCTTCCTATGCCCCCGCAGCATAGGAAGGGGAGGGGGAAAGGGATCAAAGTGATACCCCCTGGTCTTTGTTTAGGTCCCCCTTTCCCTCCTCTTCCTATGCCCCAGTGGGGATAGGAAGAGGAGCGTAGGCTGTCAGAAGCAATCCCCCATCCCTGCTGTCTTTGCAAAGGCAGCGGAGCTGGCGGATCGCTTTGATCCCTTTTCCCCTCCTCTTCTTACACTGCGCGGGCATAGGAAGAGGAGGGAAAGTGGGACCCAAGCCATCCCGTAGCCCCGCTGTGTTTGCAAGTGGGGCTGGGGGATCGCTTTGATCCCTTTCCTCCTCTTCCTATGCCGTGCAGGCATAGGAAGAGAAGGGGAACCAAGCCATCCAAAGGGAAAACCCCTCTCTTCTTATGCCCCCGAGGAACAGCTGATCTGTGGGGGCATAAGCAGAGAGGGAATGAAGGGACGAATATAAAAGGGTAATATTCGTTGCTTCATATTTGTCGGGTCTCTGGACCCCAAGAATACGAAGCAACGAATATCTGACAAGTCAGGGATATTTAACAAATATACTGATTCGTTTTTATATTTGTCCCCATGTCTAATCCTGATGTGAATCCCTCCCTGATAGAGATTTTTTTATTTCTGCCTAGCATTGCTTCAATACAACTTGCTAAATGCTCTGTTGTTTCTGTCTCTGCTCTGTAGCAAGAGAAGCAACATAGCTGTAGCCTCATAAACCCAAACTCTCATAAACTCAAGAACTTATATAGATAATCATACCTCACAAATTTGGAAATTAATGGATTACCATTAAACAAGTTACACAGCTGCACAGAACAAGTGTACTCTTCTTCTATATTAGGCAAGTATTTTAAATATCTGGTATAACTGGTGAACAAAGTATACATGATTTCTTAAGACTGGTAGTTTTTAGGATCCCTGTTCTAATTGGTGGTCCCAAGAAATTTCACTTTTACCAATAAGAACAAAGTATAAAGGTTGGTTTGCTACGCCATAACAGTGTACTTCCTAATACCCTTGAAGACTCTTTTCATCTCTGCTGTGGGACTTATCTATTCACTGGTGAATAAGCTATTGTGTTTAAATGCACTCTGCTCTTCGCAGCTGTTTCTGAATCTTCACCAGGGAAGAATTTCTGGGTTAATTTCTCCACAACCACTCCCCTATATGCCTCTGTAAATTTCTATCCACAAATGAAAAATAATATGTCATGATTGCCCTAGGAGAGAAATATCTTGAAGCCAGGAAAAAACTATCAGGTGTGTAGTTTTCATTGGGGAAAAATCCATCAGGATTAAGCTCGCTAAACGCTCATATTGCCACTGAAAATCTATTCTACCTCTCTATCATTGTGTGGGGAGCTTGGATCTGTCCTGCAGAAACAGAGTCTCATATATCTCTAATCACAGTGTCAACAACCTTCATTAATGAAATGGAATGTGTTTTCAGCTGGTATTAAGGCTATGCTGTACATGTCATATTCTACTCTAGAGCCCCATCATATTCTGCTGACGCTGCTGACAAAGTAAAGCATCAGAAATCCCAGTTTAATTGGCATGTTAACCCTGGTTTACGACTCTGCTACATCCCAGTAAGAGCACAAAACAGCCATCAGCCTATAATGAATCTAGTGCCAAATCTTTCAAGATGGCCATTTCAATGCTTCTGTTGATCTGTTTTGATATGTCCCATTCACCAGCTTTCTGGGCTAGTGTGTATCCACCAGACACACCAGATTTTCCCACCAGAGCTGTCATCCCCAAGAGGACATTCAGCAGTTTAATGTAAGAGCTAAAGGTTTAAGCAGCCTAGTGCCCGTTAGATGTTGAAAGGTCTTCAGAAGAGACAGTTCAGGAAGCTGGCTGGCTATCTTGAAAACACAGGTTGGAGAACAGGAGGACGAAGGGTTCCTTTCTGGACATTGTGGCCTGGTCCCACCCCAAACCGTTCAGCAGGACTCCAACTGGATAGAGCATACCAACCTGGTCACCCTGGCAGGTGCACAAGTCGCAACTCTACCCTGCTCCCACAAGCTCCTTCCCAGTTTGGAATTCAGCTAACAAGCCAAAAACATGCCCAACCCCTGCTCTGCCTTAGACGGAAACTATAGCAAATTTGATAGTGACTCACAAACCATTTACTATATAGCCCCACCCTCACAGGCAGATCAAGTAGCTGCTTTTACACCAGATAGCGCTACCTCAGTATCTCAATCCTGGCACCCAAAGGAAAGTATGGAAGTTCATTTGGTGGCAGGATTGCCAACTGAAGTCCCCTGTGTATGTGTGTGTGTGTGTGTGTATAAAATTTGATCCTATATGTGCTTACACAATAATGTTCTGCTATCTTCAGTGGGGCTTACAACAAGCTTACTGTTCATAGCATAGTAGCCTCAATCATCCCAAAACAAAAGTGGAACCAGTTACCTCGGGAGTTGGTGAGTGCTCCAACACTGGAGGCATTCAAGAAAAACTTAGATAATCACCTGGCAGATATACTTTGATTGTATTCCTGCATTGAGCAGGGGGTTGGACTTGATGGCCTTGTAGGCCCCTTCCAACTTCACTTTTCTATGATTCTATGAAAAGGCAGGGAATATGAGAAGACATTTATAGGGTGATGTAGCATGTTAGGATGGACGCTGATGAAGGCAGGTGTTCCATAAATCTTTATTTCTGAGTGTTCACCAATTTCTTTTTTTAAAAATAAAATGCTGAGGTCCTCAGGTGCCTGTGAAAGACTATTTCATTTCCTGTTTTTTTTAATCCAAAATGAAAAATACACAGTATATGCTACAGAAAAGCATTTTTCAATTTTTTTAAAATTATATTTAAATTGTGCTGGTTTCTCACTTCCCTTTATTAGGCACTATAGGTGAATTTACACATATTCATACTAATAACTTTTCTTCATTTTGTATTACAAAAGTTTCTTTCCTAACCATTCAAAATTGTGAATCATGGTAATCTGATTTCAGCAGATTAGTGAAGGTGCCAGTCCTGCATCCTTTAGATCCACAACATGGCCCTTGACAACAGGAAGTCAGATCAGGTGCTGTTTAAACTGCATGAAATGATTACAGTGACGAGTGTCTCACTGCAAAAGCCCAGCTGTTTAGATAATAAACAATATAAATAACATATTAAATTCATCTCCGCCTGAAAACATCCACTCTGTGCAAATAGACCATTAAAACAGAAAAACTCCACCAACAGCCTTTACTTGTGTGTGTGGTAGACCTACATGTTCAATAACCTGCCATTTGAGAAATAGGATCGTCAATATCCTGAGTATATTTTTTTTTATTGGGATTCACTTTAATTCTACATTATTTATTTCATGCACAGTGGAATCAAAGCGGTGTGAAGTGAGCCAATATATCTGGTTTTGACTTCAGGCCTTTGCAATGGGTTACAGGAGCGAATCTCTCTCCACTCCCTCCTCCTTCTCCTCCTCAGCACCTAATGGAAGTTTTATGACTCTTGCAAAAACATTGACTGTCTGATGTGGTAACTCCAATAATCTTCTCTCTCCTGAGCCTTGGGGACACCGTGGAAAGGCTAATAAATCTTTATTTTTATTATAGGCCTCACTTCATCCACACACACAGGAGAAAGGAGTTGGGGGGGGGGGGAGAGATTTCAAGGAAACATTGTGCAGCTTTGGGGAGGAACATAGCAGTCCATGTAAGTGACTGGCAAGCACAAAGTGGAGTAATAGCTTAGGTATTCTACTGTTACCAATAGCCACAAACCTAATAGGCCCAGTCAGCACTGCGAGTTCCAAATTCTATTGAAAACCAACAGCATTGCGTCTGAGAGGCGGGGAGCCCAAATATGGCCACTAGAACCACCCAGGTCACCTCCTCTCTTTCCCAAGACTTGCTCCCTACAGGCGATGGGTTTGGGTGGGAAAGAGGTGTCCCCATTGTTATCTCCAGTCAGTAACTTGTCTCCTCTGGCAATAACAAAGATGGCCATGTGATGAAGTCATAGCAACAAAGAGCCTGTCCACACTGGCATATCGTTATGATATATGGTTCCCTGATAAAACTGTTTGGCACAGAAAAAAAAGACCTTGTCCACTTGTGTTTCGACTTAAAATGATCCATCGTTCTCCCTTAAGAGCTGGTCCGTGTCCTTCTGGCTCTGGGCTAGAGCATGCCATCTTTTTGGGACGATTCAATGAGATGCAAAGTAGCTCTTTGTTCTGCCTTTGTGGACAGGTGCTTGAGTTAAAATAGATTGCACTGAAGATAAGGAGGATCTTTTAAGCATTGTCCGGATCGCACCAAATTTCACAGTGTGGACAGGCCCAAAGTCTGAAGTTGGACAATACCTGTATTGTATCACATTATTGTACAGATAAGATGATGGCACAATTTTTTTCAGCTGGAATTGTGTTAGGGATTTACCTTGCCGTAAATGTAATTGCATAAGCCATGGTGCTGAATTGCCAATAAGTAATGAGCTGTGACTTGCATTCCTAGTTCTGTGCCAGTCACACAACTTGCTGTGTGATCAGAAGTGTGAATGGCACCTTGTTAATTAGTGGCAATTCGCCACTTGAATTTATGCATTTACCCTTCTGCTGCTGTAAACCCTTCATAGGATTCCGAGCTTCCTCAGGCGAAGATGGTGTAAAAGGTGGAGTCTGGAGAACACAAAGCCTCATCCTATTTATACAAAGCCCAAGGTGGGCAATCAAGCCGGCATTTATAGTAAAGGGTTGAGAATACTGAATTTCTTCTCATCCCCTTTCCTGTGAGAGAAATGAGAAGGAAAGAGCACAGAGGGATTCCCAGCAAAAGTATTGGGAGGGGGAACTCCATGGCGATCTGTTGACATCAGTACATGGGACATGCCCACATATGTCATCCATCCCATGAAAGGACCTCTGCACCATTGCCTATATGGCATATTATGTGGCGGGGGGAGGGCAGGATTATGAAATAATGGGCAAACGTTAAGTCTGACATCATATTTTGAATAAGTGTGTCAATCCCACAAAAAGGGAGACATTTTATAAAACCCCACAATCTTTTTTCATCCCTGATGCCTAAAGGGTGCACACAATCTTTTTGGCCCCTGAGGACCTCATGTGATGCTGCTTCAAATGCCAGCCAATTAGGTGCAGACAGAAGCTACCCTCACTTGAAGGCAGAGAAGAACCTTCTATACATCTCTTTTCTGCACCTCTTTCAAGCAGATTGTATTAAATGGGGAGGGGGAGAGACTTGATGGAAGTCAGCGAACAAATGGAAGGCACAATTAAGTTCTTGGGTCTCCATGTATAGTCCAGGCTATAGGTTGAATGGTATTTAGTTGGGACCCTGAGATGCATGTGGCCCAGCTAGCATGGGCCACGTGCATTTCAGGTCCCAACTGTCCTTGAATGGTATTTAGACTTTGCACTGTTTCCTTCAGCTTGTTCTAGCTGGGATTTTTTTAAAGAACAAGTGACCTTAAGTATGAGGGCCTCTTTAATTTTTTTTTAAAAACTTAACGGCTGGAATCCTGTTGGTGCAATTCTACATGTGATGTCATCATCCACGACCTTTTATCTTTAATTAAAAATTTGCAATTCTCCCCATAGGTTTTGAGGCTTCTTAGAAATCCCTTTCAACCTGTGGAAGCCTTTAATATCCAAAAATTGCCACCACTGGTCTTGATTCCAGTGGCAGCAGCCTCCGAACCTTTTGATTAGTGACAAAAGCCATGGCTGATATCACCGGCCTTATGTGAACAGAGCTACACCAATAGGATTCTGGCCATTATATACTATTCTTTTGAAGTGCATCTCTCTCTCTTAAGCACTCTAACAGAAGGTGGCAGAATCACTTCTTCCTTCAGCAATGCTGGGGTGACGGGCACTGGACCCCCATGTAGTTAAAAATCCATATATAACTGTTATGCCCCCCAAAATGTAATTATAAAGCATAAACAGTTGAGGAACACAGAGAGAGATAGACAGATACATACACATACAGAACAGTTCTCTCTATCAGGGTTCTCTTCCATAGCTCTGGCCATCCTTTCCTTACAGTATTGTGCGTAATAAGCCTTAAAGGTCCTTATGACCTCCTGATTTAGAGGCTGAATTAGAGATGTTGAGTTTGGAGTCAAGTAACCACTTTGATGTCTTCATTATGGAATTCATGGGGTTCTGGGTGGCCAGGGGCACAGTATGTATGTATGTATGTATGTATGTATGTATGTATGTATGTATGTATGTATGTATGTATGTATGTATGTATGTATGTATGTATGTATGTATGGGAAATCGCCCCAGAGGGAGACCACAGCTGCGATACAAGGATATCTGGAAGCGGGATCTGAAGGCCTTAGGAATGGACCTCAACAGATGGGAAACCTTGACATCTGAGCGTTCAGCCTGGAGGCAGGAGGTGCATCATGGCCTCTCCCAATTTGAAGAGACCCTTGTCCAGCAGGCCAAGGCGAAGGCAGTCCCGAAACCAGCAGAATCAGGGAGCTGGACAGGGGACAGACTGTATTTGTCTTCAGTGTGGAAGGGATTGTCACTCTCGAATTGGCCTTCTCAGCCACACTAGACGCTGTTCCAAGTCCTCCATACAGAGCACGTTACCATAGTCTCTCGAGACTGAAGGATGCCTACACATGCATGTATGCATGTATGCATGTATGTATGTATGTATGTATGTATGTATGTATGTATTCCTTCCTTCCTTCCTTCCTTCCTTCCTTCCTTCCTTCCTTCCTTCCTTCCTTCCTTCCTTCCTTCCCCAAATCAGGCAAGATAAGGTGTGCTGCAAGGTAGAGTGGCACACTAAGTTTAATGCGATGCGATGCTAGGCAGGTCACCCAGATTTTTCCAGGCCATTTGGACAATATTTTCTAGGCGTCTAACTCAAACATTTACAAAAGATGGCAAGGGTGTTTAGGAAAAAACTGAAATAATTTCTCAGTGAGAGGTGAGGACCATAGTGTCCTTCCAGATGTAATGTATGCAGATTCACTCTAAACTTGGCATTTTGGACACTGACTGCCCAAGACTTCTTATAAAGGCACAATGACAGGTAGCCTGTCTGGCCATTCCATTGTGTTGGGTTCATTCCGTCTTCTTATCACCTTGACAAAAAGGCCAGGTTCTTTTTATCCATGCCACTAGGAAATTGCATCAATTAATTCTGTCCTGAAGGTTATTTTTCCCTTTGTTGTCGATGGAATTAGATTAAGTGTTCCTGGCATGTTGAGGTCTGCAAGATTCTGTGAGCCCCTTGGTAGATTCAGCCACAAAATGCTGGCTTTTCATTCTGTCTCTGTCTCAATATTTGTACCAGCAAGCAAAGATAATTTGAAAAACAACAAAAGGGAGGGGGAGTGTTTGCACCCATATACCATCTGTGCCTACTTTGCAAAAATAAAAGCATCTCATCATTTCAACGAGCTGATGTTAGTCAGGGAGAGACATTTCTGATCCTTGGTAGAAATAAAATGGCTTGAGTTACTGTTAAAAAGCTCTGGCATGGTTTTGGTATTTTAAAACAATTCACAGCAAAGAAAATGCATCTAAGCCTAGGAATGAATAGGTCACTTCCAATACTAAAGGCAGCATCCTTCTGGATACTATTTGTTTGGGAACATGTGTGTGTGTGAGGGGGAGTCTTATTGTGCTCATGTCCTCCTGGTAAACCACTGTGGGAACATAATGCTGCACTAAAGAGGACCCTGGCCTGATCAGTGCTCTTATGGTATTCTTATATTTGCTGGAAATGAGCATCCATGCAGACAGTTAAGTGATCTGAATCCAGGCATTTTGTCTTTTCTAAATCAACACACAGATTGGTATTCTTAGGTGTCCTTCCTTCTGTTTCTGAGGTCATTTCCTGTTTTTTTCCTTTTCCCTCCACGAGCCCTAGTAGCAACTAAGATAACTCCCTATCTATCACATGGGCTGTACTCAAGGCACCACAGGATGCAAACACTAGTAGAAATAGGGCACATTTGAAAATGGCATATATTGCTGCCAATGAGGCTTTTTTTAAAAAGCATATTACAGAGAATCTGTTTGTGCACACTTCCACATTTACCTGATTCAGGAGCAGTGCTAGACTCCCTCCCCTCCCTTGCTTCTGTAAAATCACAAGGGCCAACCCTATGACATGAAAAGGACTGAACCTCAGGTTTTGATCTTGCATCTCAGGGAGTCATTACACTACTGGGCTGGCAATGGTACCCAGGAACACTTCTTCCCGAGAGGCAGAATGACTGTACTGAACTCAGCCACAGCCATAAAGCTCATTAGGTCACTACAGAAGGAATCTGTCCCACAGGGGTTGGTGTGGAGAGGAAGCACATAATTTGGGCATCTCAAATTTCCCTGATTCTGGTCCTAAGTTAGCATGGGCCACATGCATCTCAAGTCCCAGCTTCTGAGTGTCTCCCTGGGTTTCCCCTTCAGCACGAACCTGGAAAATGAATTGTGAACCAGTTCATTTTTCAGGGGAGTTCATAATATTTTGTGGTTCGTGGTTACCGTGAACCATAAACCATGAACCATCACGAACCACTGGTTTTCCGATTCGTGCCAATCTCTCTCTCTCTCTCTCTTATATATATAATCTGGAGGGGCATATGCTTCCTGCTAACCCTGCCATACCATTTGGCTATAAATGATGAATGCTCTCACATGATGTTGGTAGAAGGAGGCCTCATCTCTGTCACTGAACTCTTATGTCCACCACTTACAATACGAGTAATTCTGACAATACAGAAACAAGGAGGTGTGAATAACAGTGCAAATTACTGTATATTTGTTCTGGAGATGCTTCTGAAATATAGAATTGTTTAGATCAAGTCACTGTTCAAGTCAATGTTTAGATCACGTCACTGTTCATTCTCCCACCTGCTGAGTTGATCTTCTGAGCTTGACTCTTGTAATGCTAGTTTTAAACACTGTCTCCTCACAGTTTTGTTGCCACAGAAGCCCACCTTTTACTTATTCAGCTCCCATTTTACTCTAAAGTTTTTTGTCTTTGTTACAGCAAATCAATGGAACTCACATTACAACATGCTGTCTCGCTGCATTCTGTGTAAACAAAATGTAGGGAAACTTTAAACACATTCCACTGTACATTATTTTAATAGCACTACTGAGGTTTGTGTGTGATTCAGGGCTAATTAACCTGCATATGGTAGTACTGGCAGAAACCGAATTATCTATGCGCTGATACAGATGTCTCTTTTACCACTCACTGAGCAGCACACTTCATTCTGCTCCTGATCTGCAATGAACCACTTGGTGTGGTAGTGTAAAAGCAGAGGTACTCATATTAGTCATAATGTAAGGTGAGGATGTTTATGACATGCCATATTTTTTCTGCAGCTTATGCTTGAACTTGTAAGTGGGTTTGGACATGTTATGAATAATCTGGTGAGAAAGGCCAGATTACTCATAAACGTGTTTAAACTTGCTTGTGGGTTCAAGTATAGGTTGCAGAGAAAGTGTGAAATGTCATAGAAATCCTCCCCCTAAATCCCCAAATTCTTCTTTGAGTAATACTTTATGAAAATGATTCATTTAGAGTAGAGATGGGGGTATTCGTATACGAATATCCCCACACAGGTGGAAATAACGAGGGTCCGGCCTCATGGGGCCAGACTGTCCACTCACGATTTTGCCACTGATGCCAGCTCCACAGAGGCTTTCTATCGTGCTGTTCTCCACAATGGATTAGCCACTCTCCGACCTAGCAGAGAGGCTTGTCATCCCGCCTCCTGCCAGGACTGGGTAATCGATTGCAGACAATGGAGCGATAGGAAGGTCCGACGAGCTCGCGTCAGCGGTGAAATCGTGAGTGGGCCCTCATTATGTCCACCTGTGCGGGGATATTTGTATTCGTATACGAATACCCCCATCATCAATCTGCTTCTGATTTATGGCAGGTTTTCTAGGGATAAAATACTCAAATACACTTTACCAGTCCCTTCTCTACATGGTGGTGTGCTGGCACTGTGCAGTTTGCCCAGGGCCACACAGGTTGGATGTTCTCTGGGGAAGTAATTGAACTCCGGTCCTGACTCATGACCTCCAACCCACTGAGCTATCCAACTAGGAATAGTTTATTAACATTAGACCAACCCAAAAGGCAATGAAATGTATGCCAGGTTTTACACTCTCCAGATTGATTTGTCGGGCAAGACGATACCAAAAGCAAGTTGGGGAGGAATGTGCGGGGGTGGGAGACCAGACCTGATGGTGAAATTGTGTTATAAACATGAGGTCTTGGGATCTTCATTGATGATGCATAATCTTACAAAGAATACTAGAAGACAGTGGCAAAATGGATGTCAAAATAACAATTAATTATGTGTTACCTCTAGTGTCAATAAGCAGTACAATAAAATAAATGAGACAAAAAGCTATAAGACACCCTGGAGTCTACACTGATCTGCTGAGGCATAAACCCCCACAGACCCAAGCCAGTCTCATCCAATATATGAACAAAAACAGAAGGAAAAAACAAAAGGATTGTGGCACCTTTAAATCTAGTTAATTTTTTTCCAGTGTAAATGAAACACTTTTAAGTTCTATTTATCTACCATTATATAACAGACAACATGAGCAATTATAGCAACAACGAAATGCTACAATTTGTGCACCCAAGTCCTTGCCAACAGCACCAACTCAGAAGTTGTTTGTAGAATTTGCAAAGTTCATGTGTCTCTTGATTTCAAAGTCAGATGAAAATCCAAGATATTTTCCTCAAGTAAATTGGGTATCCATAACACAGGAGAATCCTCAAAATCCTAAAATAAAATATCAATACAGTTGTAGGCAATTCATGAATTCACCATGTAGATTCACCCTTCCAACGCAAATTTGTAGGAATTATACCAAAATCAAGTTGGCAAGGGCTTCAGCAATCCAAGAGGAAATTCAAATGTTTATGGCAACTGGCAAAGGACATTAGAGAAGGGAGGTTAAAGGTCTGGAAGCCTTGATGGTGGAGTGGACCAAAGGGGTGAGGGGGTGGTGGTAACCTTCCTCTACCCCCTGAGAAAGGATGCATTGGATTTGAGCTAATGAATGATCCTGTGAGAATTGGTGGAGAGTGTAAAATAATTTGTAATAAATGCTTGTTTTTTGAGTATTCACTTTGAGCCTTCTTCAAAGTGAATAACACAGATGTATCATTTTTGGTTCCAATCCTCCCAGAGGAGGTGTATTCCTTCACACTTTGAAAGAGGGTTTTTCTCTCACTACTGAAGACTTGAAGTATCTTAGGTTTTTTTAAAAATTCAAATATTTATTTTATTTATATGTCATCTTTCCCTGCATAGAGGATCCAAGGCAGCTCAAATAAACAAGCAACAAACATTGGAAGCTACTAAGACTCTTAAAGCTGGCAGCGTAATTACTGATCGTGTATTAGATTCCTAAAATGTAAGGACAGAAATCCACATGTTTGTTTGCAGTTTGGCTGCTTCCAATTGAACTCCAAAAAAGGAGCTCATGCACAGATTCAACTGCTGGGGTGTGGTGGTAAATCAACACTTATGTAAATTCCATTGTTTCGATAGATCTGCTCTATTTGGAACTAGCAATTATTATACACACATTCAAAATAATATTTTACCAAAGCTAGTTCTGGATGATTATGATTTTTTTGTTTCCAGAAACGAGAAATTAGATCTTTTTGTTTTTTTAACTAACAAAGACTACAACACCTACAGCTTTGTTTCTCTGTAGCATTCCCTTGAATGCTGGCTGTAGAAATGAAAACATATTTGTGTAAACTGACACTGATATTATTAATATGTTTATATAGTATTAACTATGAGAGCAGTGTTACAAACGTCACACCAAAACCCATAAGGAAGCTGCCACTAAGACAGTCAGTTTATTTAATTTTGAGGCAGCGCTGACAGATGAAAGAATTAATTGCCCTGCCTCCGTAATGATGATCGTATCAAGGCTGCCATCATTTCCCTTCCTCACAAGTGCCACAGTGAAGGACAGGAGATCTTCTTGAGCATCGGACACACTTTATTCTTGGTGACATCTTACAGCAAATGTCAAACCAGGCAGGCTGGATGAACCGTAACGAGGGAAATTAATCAGCAACATGTCGCTGCTGTACGATTCGCTGCAGTTCCTCGGATTGCACAGGGAATGCACAGCCGCCGCGGCATCCCTCACGTTTGACAAAAGCAATGGTTAATATTCATAACCATCTGGGCAAAAGGCACGATATCTGATTGCTCTGCAGGAAATAATTTCCTCGCTTAAATCTTTTGATCTCCAATTGGAGCATCTTTTACTCCCCCCTCCAGAAATGTTTTGATGATGCCTTTTTAAAAGAAATGGAGCCTGCAACTCATCTTCATATGAAGGAAGAAATGGTGATACCATCTCTGGCTGCTTCTCCCACCTTCCTCCACTCTTTCAGATGGAAGATGTTACCCTGAGGATGCTCTTCTGTACAAAAGTGAGAAGCTGTGCCTAGCCAGATGCCTTTGGGTTTCTCCAAATTTGTCCCTTCCCAACATGCTGGACTATAATTCCCATCACCCATAGTCGATGGATGATGGGAGTTGCAGCCCAGCACATCTGGAGGATAGCAGGTTGTAGGGCGGTGTTCTAATGCTTCTCAACATGTGGAAATCCCTCTCTCAGACAGGGACCAATGGGAAGCTGCTCCCCTTTGCCTTCTATTGGAAGATCACAGTGATCTACATCCTTGCTTGTTTCCTCATCTTCCAGCATTTTTGTAATTGCTTCCTCTGCTAGCCAATAGTCTTGCACTCACTTGTAGAAAATTAACCAGCTGTAGCTCTATTTTCCCACTGAAAGTGTTTGTTCTTTAACCTACTGTTCAGAGTGATCAACTGATCCCTGCCATATGGGGGTGGGGGTGTGGCTGCAGCTTAACTGGGGTGGGGTAGGGGAAGAATGCTACCCTGAAGTGCTGGGTTGAGATGTCCCTCCTGTTTAGACCACAGACCACTGGGGCTGCCCTACAATATCCATCAACAACTTCCTGCAAATATGTCATGTTCTTTTCTCAACAATATCCCTTCAGAAGGAGGAAGGAAGAGGTCTGAGCTCAGCTGCCCTCAGCTGCAACTTCACTACCAAAGGAACCCAAATTCTAGGGGGATTTGCAACTGTTTTTAGCTGCAGAGGGCTCTCATTTGTCATTCCAGGGAGGAGGAAAGAAAAGAAGGGACTCTTTACAGAGAATAAGCCCCCACCTCCTTTCTGTGTCTATTAGGGAGAGTCCCAAGGAGGGATGATGACAGGAAGCCAAGTCAAAGGCAAGGGAATCTGTGCTTTGGAGAAGAAAAATCTTACTCCCAGGGACCAAGGGAAGGGATTGGGATTGGAGGGATTCACGTGTCCCTCCTACATTTCTACTCCAAGAGCAGAAGGAAACAACAGCTTTGACATCTCTTTATCCTTCTGGCCCAGTGGACTGCTGCTGGTGAAACAGCCTCTTGCACTTACTGGAGGTCTAAACTGACCACTTACAAGGGTTCCCCTTGTACGCCTTTGAGAGAGACACAAAGAGAGAGTGAGAGAGGCATGGAAAAGAGTGTTGGATGAAACTCCAAAGACCTCTGGGTAGTGTGGGCGGCATATAAGTTAAATAAATAAATAAATAAATAAATAAATAAATTTAGAGAAAAAGTATGAACTTCATTATCCAAACTGCCTTTAAAATAGAAACTTAATTTGGGTAGTTGCTGCTAATTTAGCAACATCCTTCAGAGAGATGGAAGAAGACTGAGAGGTAAAGGAAATGGATTCTGATATTAGAATATCCCTCAAGACAAGGGATAGACAGCATTCTTGAGCCAAGCACAGACAGGCATCCCTGTAGAGCAGTGGTTCTCAACCTTGAGTAACCCAAATGTTCTTGGACCGCATCTCCCAGAAGCCTTTATGACCAGCTGTGCTGGTCAGGGTTTTTGGGAGTTGCAGCCCAAAAACAACTAGGTTACCTAGGCTGGTTTTAGAGGCTAAAATTTAGATGATGAGACACAGCAGACACTTTTCCAGGAGTTCAGCCCACAGCATTCCTTTAAAAGCAGGAATAGGCAATCTGTAGCCTGTGGCCACCTGAGAAACCTCCCACAAAGGGCTTCTTCCTTCCTTGCTTGCTACATAAATCCCTATTTCTGTACCTTGATGAGTGGTGTTTATTTCTGATAACATTTTTAAAAATGAAACTAGAAGCACATGTTGAAGTGCTTTCTATTTACATTTTTTTTTAAAAAAAATGGCTGCAAATAATCTTTGTCAGGTCTGGTATGATCTCAAATGGGGTCTGGAGGAACAAGATGCCCCATAGCCTCTTGAGGTTGCTCACCTCTGAGGTAGACAAGAGGCAGATGAGAGAAAACAAAGAAGATAATATCCAGGTGGCCCTAACTATCCATCATACTCCCCCATTACTACCGTAGTAGTCGCACAATTCATAGTGCAAAATGTTGATATATGTTTCTGCAGTTCCAGCACCTCTGTCTGTTGTTCTGTCTCTGTTGGCTTTAACCCTGCTTTTCCTTTTTTGGCTAACCTCACTCTTTCTGGACACCTGTCTGCCCACAAAAGCATGAAATTAGGCTGACAGGTTATTAGGTACAGAGTGCCCCCTCCTACCTTACACAAATATTGTGTAATGGATCCCTGGTTTTCTTCAATGTTTGCAACACAGTATAGGGATTCACAGAAAGTCTTTTAGGGATTCTAAAAAATACACATCTTAGGCATACTGTATAAGAAACTTACTGAAAAATTGTGTCTAGCTAGCTGCAAGGAATAATATTCAAGTATTGCATGGTGAGAAAGCAGAACATCTTCAGACATTTCTCTGCTCAGTCCTGAAGGATATATTTACTCCTTGACAGGAACATTCTAGAAGGCTTGTGGGCATATTTCATTTTTCGTGTAAGGAATGCAAGTTTTTTTTTCTTTGTCCATCTTGCTTTCTCAGCTAGTCCTGCACCCTGGGCCAAGGCCAAGCATAAGCTCCTGTACTGAAAAGAAAGTCACACAGCAATCTGTTCTTGCAAACCCACAGTAAGTGAAACAAAACATTCTGCCATCAGATGACATTGTTGAAATGGGGAGTCATGTTAAAACATTTGAAATAGCATCCATTTGGAGTATGTGTACTAAAAATGTGTCTAACAAAGTCCAAAGATTGAAGTATTCCTTCCTGTGAGATGTGGGATAGCTTCTTCATGGAAGGAACTTCAAGGAAATATTAAAGAGAATGTGTCACATAGCAGATATCTGTCCTTGTGCGGTCATTAATGCTTTTTAATGAAGTTGGCAGGTTCTGAGTTAATGTTGCATGTTGCATCCACCTAGAGCTATAAAACATATTTATTTGCTTGCCCTCTCTCCTATCAATAAGTAATGCACCCAGCCCACGCAGAGTGAACACACCAGAGGCTAGAATGGCTTTCCATTTGTATGACCAGAAAGTGTTCTGTTTTACAAATCACTGCCTTCTAATTTGATGTGTTGGACAATAACCAGAAGTCATGCTGCCAACAAGCTGCCTAATTTATATGAGAGGAAATGGCTTGCAAGATGGTTGTGAAAAATTGTGCTTGTAGGAATGACTTCTCTTCTGTTTGAGGACACAGTGTGAGGCCTTCCAGGAAAACCTCCCTCTTCTCAGTGGTTTTGTCCAGGCAAACTTTAACACACCATCTGGTACGGGTCGCAAGATTTTATTTACAGAGAATCTCCAGATGAATTCATCTGTAGAGTCATTATGCAATGATCACAGCCTGAAGACATGATGAGATTGTGTGAGTCACATATCAAAGGCCACAAGTGAAGATTCCTGGTGCATCTTAAAGAGTGTTCTTCACTGGAAGTTGGTCACAGGTTCAGTGGCAATACTCAATGACTCGTTGAGTGATAACATTCTGGGCTGTGCTAGGGACAGAGTTGGGGAACATCTGGGCTAAAGCCAATTGCTAGTTCCTAACTAGAAGACATGAATTCAATGGAACTTGTTAAGTCAAGAACTGAAATCTTGTTGCTTAGTGTAGTAACTCACAACTAGAGCAGACCCATTGAACCAGTGGGGATTGAGTGAGTTAACTTCCATTGATGCAGAGTGCCTACTTAGTTATTGCACTGTGCTAAGCAATGGAATTTCAGCCATTTCTTACACGTTCCATTAATTCAATGAGTTTACTTTTGTTAGGACTAATAATCAGACATTGCCCTTCCAGGTGTTTTAGATAACAACTCTTCTTGTCCTTTATTATTGGCCATGCTGGCTGAGGCTTCTGAGAACTGAAGTTGAAAGGATTTGTTGATCCAAAGGTTCCCTCACCTGTGACATCAGACAAATGCACTTTTGAATCTTCATCCAAATAAACAAATCTAACATTTAAAAAAATGTACTTAAGTATACTTACCTGTGTTCTTCTTCAGTCAGGAAATTAAAGAGAGTGTCCACTGAGTTGTCAAGCAGTCTCCCAACCAGGTATTACCCAGAACGATCATTGCTTGGCTTTTCCAGTATGAATACATACTGTGCCCTCAGAACATGTGTGGAAACTAGTGTTCAGTCAAAATTAACATAAAATTGCTTCCTTGACCCATTAATTTACCATATTTGAGGAGTATACAAAAGCATACCTATCGACTGTGAAATATCCAGCTGTAATCATAACTAATAAGACATTTTGAGTGTTGAAGCACAATGGGACAGGGGCCTGGGTAGATCAGCCCTCAGCTTTTTTTTTTTTAAGCAACAACAGTCATCATAGCTGTGGAAGTATGTTTCAGAACATGCAAGCAACATCTTTGTGTGGCTCAAGTTTAACCATTGGATCATTTATTGAATGGGCTGTTCCTTTGTGTGATCATAACCTACTATGAGTCCAGCTGGTGGGCATCTCCTCCCAGCCCCTCCCTCTAGGGGAAAGAATCTGGAATTTGGACTATGTCTGTTAACCACCAAAAGCTCTCCGGATCAACAGAAGGACTACGTTGACTCTTCTGTGAACAACAAGCTCTTGATTTCTTCTATAGTTGAGAGCACAGCTATGTTTTACAATGCAAGGTAGTATGAAAAGGTGTGGCAGCTAATAGCCTTGCAGAATCCTAGAAGGCACCTCAGAATAGGATCATTTTGCGAATACTTGACATCCATTGAGACTCAGCTTGTATGAACAACAGACACCTCAAGCAGCAAGTGTTCTGGAAGGCCTTTGTATCACTGTGAGTGCCGCCGGTCCCAATCCCAGTGATGCCAGTGGCTGCTGGGTCCTTTAGCAATCACTCCATAGGCTCCAGGTTGTAAGAAAAAACAGAAACAAGTTTTATTTCCTCAGAAAGGCACCCCAGATCAGAAATGGAGGTGTCAACTTCCTTCATGAGTTTCCTGCGGAGTTTAGTTCCCAGCACTAACCCCCAGGGAATGTCATTTCAAAAGAGGCTCCTGTTAACAACACAGAGGGCCTTGAGAGTACTGGTTTTGTAAAGGAGAAGGGGAGGAGGAGTCCCTGCCCCAGTCTGAGTCCTTTCAAAGGAGCTTGGTAGAGGTGATTGGTGGGCTTCAGGGTCCATTCCTTTGACCTTCCTGAAGCTTCCTCTGTCTCTCATACCGGCACTTTCAACGCCAGCACCACAACTGGGTCAGAGTAGGCACCACAACCCCTTTTGAGGTGCCGTGGACATGGAGGTGGTATTGAAGGATCCAACAGTCTCCTGGTCAGGGGCTCCTCATCTACAACCCCTTCCTCTGCCTGACAGGGCTTGAGGTCCTTGGCTTGGGTTTCCTCCTCCCACCTGCTTTCCACCTCTCCTGAGGAGCAGAAGTGGGGGTCCCATGCCTCCACAGCCTCCCCCAGTCCTCCCAAGGAAGACCCTGATCCATCCTGTTCCTCCTCCTTTATGCTGGCTACCTCCAACCTTCTCATCCCTCCTCAGGTGTCCCTCATCTGTTCATTTCTCTGCAAACAGCTGTTGCCCCTCTCTCTAACCAGCCAGGGCCCCAGGTGACAAAGACTTTTCCAGACTTTCCCAGGACGGCAGGCTGGTGAGGGAGAGGGATGGCAGTTGTCTGCAGAGAAATGAACAGATGAGTGGTGACTCCCTCACGATCACAACAGAACAAAAAAACAGCTCGAGAAAAAAAGAACAAGACACACATCTATTTCATGACACTACTTTTATTGCTGACTGCTGTAAAATTGATGTCCAACTCAATGTATTGGCCTGCCTGTAACTGGTGCATGGAAAACAAATATTAAGTGTTGATTTTTTTAAAAAATATACAGGCTGAAATTCAGTAGTAAGTCATGAAATCCAGTAGTAAGTAAGTAGGAGTAGGCCTGTTGAGTCAATGGAGCCTATGGAGGAGTTGATTCATCAGATCCCGACCGATTCAGTGGGCCTGCGCAATAATCGGTGGGGATTTGCTGAGTCAACTCCTCAATAAGCTCCACTGATTCTATGGGCCCACTCTAGTGGCAATTTACTACTGGATTTCACCCACAGTCTCGTGCATATTATTTCTAAAATGACTGTGCTCATTTTGTGTGATCACCTGTCATTCCTCTATCATTCACTTGTGTTCATGCTCCTCAAGGAAGATAATGGCCTAATCCTGGGCATAGTACGCAAGGAAAATCCTTCTGTTTCCCACAGTCCCTGCTCTTTGCTGAGAATGTTTGTGATGAAACCAGCTTTGTGTTTCAAGGTGAATCTCATCCCTGTTGCCTGTTTCCACCTGATACTTATATACGCAGCATCATTTGGCATAATTCAAAGTCACACACCTATTGCTTCCCCGCCCCCCGCCTTGCTCTTGTGATATTTTTTCTCTCATGAATAAACTCATGGTTATTGCTGGCCTCACAGACAGCATTTAATGGCTGTCCCACCTTCCCACCTATGAAAATGGCCAGATAAGACATATCTGAAATCAAAAAGGCACCCTAGATCACAGTTTCACTGTCCTCAGCTGCCAGTCAGGTAGGATAAAGTTCTTCCTTCAATATTCAAGGTGGGATTTCTTTTAAAAAAGAGTGACCTATTAATCACAGATTGATGCACTGTGGGGTTTCTAAGGGGCGGATTCAGAAAACTAATTTTCGCACACGGCTGTGACCTTTTCCAATCGCTGCACAGCTGGAGCCAAGTAGTGTTTGGTAGTCAGAAGGAACAGCCTGTCTTCTTTTTTTAAAAAAATCAGAATATAAATTACTGCAAGCTGAATCAACTCTAGTGGCCATCTGTGTGTATACATGTGGGTATCCTTCATTAGTAGTAACAGGATCGGCATGGGTCCTCTTCTTTCATTCTAAGATAATGCTATTACGAGATGACTTTGGGTGACATTATCACTGTGGGTTTGCCTTAAACCAGTCCAGGGTCACAGTTTGCAGTTGGAAGGAAGAAAGTTAATGGCTTTGGATGATGCTTTCTCAGTGGGAGCTAATGACTAGGGGAGGAGCATGGAACGTCTCTTTAATGGAAAGCCATTGCTGGGGGATTGTTTCCTGATGCAGAAATCTCTCTGGAAGCTGAAAATGATCTGATTGAAAAGGGGATAACCTTCCCTGGACCAACTGTGAGGAAGGGGTGGGGTGACAGATGGTGGTACGCAATCACTGACATCCTGCTGATTAGTGTAGTAAATTGGACTAGAGTAATCCCATTGAATCAGTGGGCATTTGGTAAGTCAGCTACTTTATACGTTCCATTTATTCAAAAGGGCCTACGCTAGTTGTGTCGTACTGTGCTGAGCAACACAACGTCAGTGACTGTGTCTCTGTGCCTACATCTGTACACATGTACAGAGGAATACACATGGAATACACATTTGTGTATAGACACATGCCTATGAAAGCAATAAGAAAAGAAAATCAAGACCAAAGTTCATGGGTGAACCTCAGATCTATGAAAGTGAAGTCAAAAGTTGTTTTAAAAGTTACAGCTGCACTGCAGAGAAGCTCCTCATTAGATTGTAAAGGTAATGTCATTCAATCATACTGAAAAAAAGAAGTAACTTGAATTAGTAGCTAGATACTGGTTGTTTCCACCCTCAGGTAATTTCACTCATTCCATCTTTGCATACCATTTTTGTTTCAGCCCAGCTTTTCTCTAGTTTCACACTGTCCCTTTTTTTTTTTTTTTTTTTTTAGTATGACAGCTGCTTTTCCCTTCACAGGTTAAAAAGTCCTGGCTGCCTTTCATTTCATACTGCCATATTTACAGCACACATGCTGTCAGCAGCTTCCTCTATCTCTCGATAATCATTACATCTCCCAGTAGATCTAGGAGTAGGAAATGAAACTGCCCCAACCATAGCATTTTACCGGGGGGGGGGGGGGGGAGGCAGAGGAGAGAGAAGATAGTAAGGACAGAAGTCTTTTGAAATCGGCTGAGAGGTTTCTCTGAATTTTAATGACTCCTAGCCCATCATTCTTTTGTCCCGTAATGGTTTGATTTCTGGTCTTAGATTTTTCTTTTTTATTAGTAGCCATGCTGATCTATCACAGATGGTCTGATGTGGAAGGGATTATCTGCCTCTCACCTTCCTTGAATGAACAAATTTGCTGAGGCAAATAAGCTGTAATGCATAGCAACCCCACCTCCTTGGTGCTCTCCAGATGTTTTGAGTATAATGCCCATCAGCCCAACCACCCTGGTAAATGAATGTGCCAGCTAGAGATGATGGGAATTGTAGTCCAAAACACCCAGAAGCACACCTATTGGGGGCACTTTCCTGGTGAGATGGACTGAAATCTCATCATAATTTATTAATTTATTTCATATCATATCCAGGCAATAGAAATCAACATGGCAAACTAATATTTGAGGGAAACAGAG
This sequence comes from Intellagama lesueurii, assembly GCA_037013535.1. Lineage (NCBI taxonomy): Eukaryota > Metazoa > Chordata > Lepidosauria > Squamata > Agamidae > Intellagama > Intellagama lesueurii. Next base: position 257,651,573 of record JBAJHW010000002.1, read on the forward strand.
AATCTAATCTATAGTTATTGGCTGAAATCCTGTTGCTTAGCTTAGTAAGTCTCATGAGAGTAAGTTCTGTTGATTCAAAGTTGCAACTATATCAGGCCCGTTTGAATCTATGGAATTTACACAGCAGGGGACTCAACCATATCCCCACTGATGCATTGGGCCTTTTCTAGTGCAACTTAATACACTAAAAAAACAGGATTTCAGCCACAGTATACTTAAGCTTTCAAAAACACTTTAATAAAGTGCCTCAGCAAGTAGCTCCTCTTATGGACTGGTATCTTCTTAATTAACACAAAGCTGACAATGGGAACAAAAAATGCAGTTCTCAAACTGTAGAGATGCAAACTGTGGGTTTCCTCAAGGACTTGCATTGGGTTTGGTACTTTTAAACTTGCTCATACATGAACTGGAGTCAGAGAGGTCATTGAAGGGGCAAAGACTGCTGGTGACACCAAAAAAGTCTAGGGTGGGGAAATCAAAGAGGGACAGTACAGAGCTTCAGAAGGCCCTCTCTGAACTAAGGGGAATGGCATTGTAATGGCAAATGCAAACAGGCGCAAGCAAGCATAAAATGTAAATGAAATGCAATGCACACTGGGGCAGAAAATCTTAACTTCATGCATATACAGATGGGACAGCCGTGGATAACAGTTCAATGAAACTATCAAGGCAATGTAGTGAAGGTCAATTTCTTGCTATAGATCATTTAAAAAGGGAATTGAAAATTGCAGGGCAAGGGTGGAGAGCGTTTATAAGAACTGACTGAAGTTTGCAATTTTTTTCATCATTTGAATGGAAAGAACTTGCAAATAACAGCAATAATAGATCAAATATAGGGAAAGACAAATCGGAGAGATTTGTGTTTCCATGCTGAAAGGTTTGAATGCTTGAATCTTAAAAGTCTGGGCCTGCATCCCTGTGTATTTAACCACGTTGGTGCTGAATTCTGTTTGGCACCTCCTTTCTTTTGAAAGGCTTCTCATCGTTAACAGCTACATGATGGACAACTATAATCTGGTCCTCACCCATCAATCACAGTGACAGATCATCTCCCCCCCTTATCACGACAATACACCCATAACAAAAAACACCCTGATCACCATAATCACTCAATCTCCTGAAAAGGACCAAAAGCTGATCACACAGCTACAAATACTCAACTATCCAACAACTACACCAGAACACAGACAGAGTTCTGACTCCTGTCCTCTGAAGACGCTGGCCACAGAGACTAGTGAAACGTTAGGAAGAAAAACCTCCAGAACACGGCCAAACAGCCCGAAAAACCTACAACAGCCATCGGATCCTGGCTGTGAAAGCCTTCGAGAATACAACTCTCTATAACATTCTTTGTAATCCTTATTCCCGCAGTGAGCACAAACATCTCCACTTCTAAATATGAGAGGAGAGACACAAACGATCCAGAGAACCGGTGAGAGTTACCAAAGGGCTCTCTCTCTCTCAATCTCTCTCTGTGTGTGCGTGTGTGTGCACGTGCGTTTGTTTATATGTAAGGAGTTTGCAACAGATTCAGTCTCAGTGAATTATATTTCAAAAAGTAAAGTAAACAGTTAACACCAAGCAACAGTTAAGCCACTGCTTAAAATTAGGTAAAGCATCTCTGACTGGAAATACTTTACACATGAGCCTCAGTGTACATTTCTCTGTTGTGTGTGTGTGTGTGCATGTGTTTGTGCCTCTAAATGTCATGGGAGCAAGTTAGGATATGTCTCAAGGGATCAAAGAGACAAAAGCTTGTCACACTGATTGTTATGTAACAGGTTAAACCAATCCTTTGCCTTTTTCTAGATGCTGCTCTAGCCCAGTCTATGCCTTTCTGCCCTCTGGCCAGCTTTGTTTGTTTCAGTTCTAACATAAAGAACCTAGTCTTATTTACTTTCTTTTCAGGTCTCTCAAATGGCATTTTGGATGACAGCATTTCAGAATATGTGGAGACAGATCCCTAGTGGTTCCTGAATTCTTAAGCAGATTGCTTTGATTTGCGAGAAATCACACCAAAAACAGAAATGTAAAAACCTGAATTGCATTACAGTTGTGACAGTGAAGCTTTGTCACAAAGAGCAGGTTGTGTCAGCCTAGGAAGAAGGGAAAAACCCAGGGATGGGAGATGTAGGAGAGTCAGGGACGGAGAAAATGTGTGTGCTTGGTGGGGGTGGGGACAGAGAGAGAGAGAGAGAGAGAGAGAGAGAGAGAGAGAGAGAGAGAGAGAGAGAACATAACAGGAAGGAGTGTAGAGTGTCCTAAATATCTAGAATATTGGCGAGAATGGCAGCTAGTACTATGTGGTAAGATGGGAGGTGTTGGCCTTGTTGCCACAGAGATGAATAGGACCAGAGCTTGGAAGTTACTTTTTGGACTCCAATTTCCAGAATCCCCAGCTGACACGGCCATTGGCTGGGGGGTTTGGGGAGTTAATAGTCCAAAACCGTGACCTTTCCAGGCTTGGGTGGGCCTGCCTTTGTAAAAACAGACAAGACAGCTGCTGCCACTGCTTCGGCAAAAGTCTTGTGCTCCTCTCACCTCAGCTAGGAACATGGAAGTCTTGGGGGGTCTCAATTTCATTGCCCCGTTCCAGGTCCCACCTCCACTTTTATATATTTTATTATTTTATATTATGTTGACTGTGTGGACCACAACAAACTATGGCAAGTCCTTAAAGAAATGGGAGTGCCTGACCACCTTATCTATCTCCTGAGAAATCTATATGTGGGACAGGAAGCAACAGTTAGAACTGGATATGGAACAACTGATTGGTTCAAAATTGGGAAAGGAGTACGACAAGGCTGTATATTGTCTCCCTGCTTATTTAACTTCTATGCAGAATACATCATGCGAAAGGCAGGACTGGATGAATCCCAAACCGGAATTAAGATTGCCGGAAGAAATATCAACAACCTCAGATATGCAGATGATACCACTCTGATGGCAGAAAGTGAGGAGGAATTAAAGAACCTCTTAATGAGGGTGAAAGAGGAGAGCGGAAAAAAAATGGTCTGAAGCTCAACATCAAAAAAACGAAGATCATGGCCACTGGTCCCATCACCTCCTGGCAAATAGAAGGGGAAGATATAGAGGCAGTGACAGATTTTACTTTCTTGGGCTCCATGATCACTGCAGATGGTGACAGCAGCCACGAAATTAAAAGGCACCTGCTTCTTGGGAGGAAAGCGATGAGAAACCTAGACAGCATCTTAAAAAGCAGAGACATCACCTTGCCGACAAAGGTCCGTATAGTCAAAGCTATGGTTTTTCCAGTAGCGATGTATGGAAGTGAGAGCTGGACCATAAAGAAGGCTGACCGCCGAAGAATTGATGCTTTTGAATTGTGGTGCTGGAGGAGACTCTTGAGAGTCCCCTGGACTGCAAAGAGAACAAACCTATCCATTTTGAAAGAAATCAACCCTGAGTGCTCACTGGAAGGACAGATCCTGAAGCTGAGGCTCCAATACTTTGGCCATCTCAAGAGAAGAGAAGACTCCCTGGAAAAGCCCCTGATGTTGGGAAAGTGTGAAGGCAAGAGGAGAAGGGGACGACAGAGGACGAGATGGTTGGACAGTGTCACCGAAGCTACCAACATGAATTTGACCAAACTCCGGGAGGCAGTGGAAGACAGGAGGGCCTGGCGTGCTCTGGTCCATGGGGTCACAAAGAGTCGGACACGACTTAACGACTAAACAACAACAATTATGTTGATGTTGATGTTTTTGTTTGTAAGCCACTCAGACTAGTGGCCTAGCCACTAGATGGGTGGGGTAGAAATTTAAACAAACAAACATGCCTGTATTGTAGCTAGAGAAGCAAGCTCTAAGAAATAAGAGAATCAGATGGGCCACAGGGAGTGGAAATCACTGCTTATCTGAAATATATTGGAATTCTTATAAACATGGAGCAGTCTCTTCTTCCTATGAAAGACCTGTGTGCACAGAACATTTCGCCAATATCACTCACGTTACTAGCTCAATAATCAGAGCTATCTTATGCATCAACATTTTTGTTTTGCATTTTTCCATATTCATAATCCATAATACAGGGCAGAGATTACAAACCTATTGATCCGAGACCTCTTCTTCCTTTTTTCCACCCTGAAAAATGAATGCCAGTGGCCCAGAAGTAGGCTGAATCCAGATGAAGAGGGCAAGTAGAATGGATTTTTGAAATATTCTCAAAAAAGCGGAAAAAATATTTTTCAATAAAGAGACCATCTCACCCACATTATCATTCAGCTCATGTTTTAATTATGGCCACATCAGAATGTCAACCCCAAAGGGCAACATCCTTAATCTTATTTTAGAAGCCAGCATTTTAAAATGATAGGATTCCATGCAGTCTGTAAGAGGTGTGCCAAATGTATTTAGTGGTTTGAAAGTGCTGTGCCAAATTCAGAGCTTAATTTTTAAACAGAAACAAAAAAACAGAAGCCATGCAGGCTAGGGGGATTTTGGGAATTATAGTCCAAAGGTACCTTTCCAAGCTCTGGTCAAGTTGTTCATCAGCCCTTCAGTCTTCTGCTGCCTATTTTGAATCTCCTTTTCTCTCACTCTTTCCCCTTGCACTATTTCATGTACTGTGTATTATTTTTCTCCAGCTGCTGATGCGTATCTTCACTCATCAGAACCATGCTGTCCAGTAAGTCAAAGCCTAAGTAACATTGTATTTGACCCATGGATTTTAACATACACCACTGGGTTGATAGTTATGTTGCAAAGTTCATTGAAGCCTGAAGAGAAATGGACAACAAAACAGCAAATGTGGGAGAAATAAATGGACAGCAAATGTGGGTCAGTGTAAGTAGATTGGATGCCAACAATTTCCTAAGCATGCGGTCACTAAGCTGGTAGTGACTGTCCAGGAAGGAGATCTTGGGGCATTGATAATGTAGATTTCGTAATGTGGATGTCAACCCACCCTTAGCTACAAACAGCCAAGCTTGTGCAAATTGAAGGGGAAAGGGATGTACAGAGACAAATAGATTACAAAGTATTGCATTATAAATAATAAGTTTTTCTCTGAGCTTGAGCTACTATAGTTTTTTCATGCCAAGGTCCCAGGTTTAATCCCCAGCATCTCCAGGTGGGACCAGAAAACCTCCAAATTGCTTCTGTCAGTAAGACTTGACCCTGCTGGGCAGGATGGACCTAAAGCCTTGAGTCCATTTCCTATGTTTTTATGTCCCCACACCAGAGAACACTGCATTTTGTATCTCAGCATCATTTATTGTAGTTGACCTTATGTCCTCCCAAACAATATCGGTGAGAGCTGCTTAATTTTTTTTTTATTCAATCAATTGTGGAGAACCAACTGAATCACTTGTTCCCAGCGGAGGCTGCCCTATAGAGCATGGGCCACCCAGGGCCGGAGCGACCACTAGGCGAACGAGGCGACTGCCTAGAGCGCAGACCTGAGAGGGGCGCAAAACTGACCTCAGAGGGTTGCAGAACTGACCTGAGGGGCGCAGAACTGAACTCAGAGGAGCGCAGAACTGACCTGAGAGAGGCACAGTTTTATACAGACTAGTTTCTTGAAAAAAATGCAACTGAAAATTTAAATTTTAAAAATGTTAAGATAAATACCACAACAGTGCTATGGAATATAATTATTTATAAAGTCTTATAACATTTTTCTATATACTGCAACCCAGGGGTCATTTCATAGAAAAAGGGCTGCTGGTACTCTCATTAGCATAACTCATTTGCATATATCACCCTGGCATCAATGGAAGTAAGCAAAAAACCACTGGGTAAGTAAAAATAAATAAATAAGCACTTTCAGAGTTGCCAGTACTCCGTACCCTTGAGTCCCCCCCCCCGAGGTGACCCCTGCTGCAACCCCTATTTCTTACAAATGTCCCATTGACACCAGCCACTGTGATCTACTTCCTGGGGTTATAAGTCATCAAACAGGGGAGAAAATTTTGGTGAAGATCCTGTAGCTTCCCTCTCTCACTTAGCTTTTGGTCTCTTTTAAGCCACATCCCCCCAGTTATAACTGGAGACAGACTTCTAGTATGGGAGGGGTTCCACCAATGTTCCCTCTAAGCCAAGTCAGTTTGTGAGCAGCAATTTTACCTTGTGACCTCTGACCTGGAAGATCTACTAATCTCTTGCTCATGCCAAACCAGTTTGAGTATGAAGCATAAGAGGAGGCACCACAAGATCCAAAGCAGAAATTCTAAATAAGTTTCTATTATGCTGTCTTAGATATGGCCATACAATCTGCTGGAGAGAGATTCCAACAGCTACAACAATATAATTCCTTGTTTGGCTTCCTGTATGACATATACAAGATCAACAAAAAATGTACTGAAGATGTACTTAAGGCCTGCAAGAATTTGGAAAAATCATTGATGCACAATGGAAACAAAGATATTGATGCTGAAGATCTGTGCTGTGAACTTATAGCAATAGCTTGAAGACTTCCAAAGTCTATGCCACCACAAGGAGTACTTCTCTTCATAGTGCAACAAAAACTCCTGGATAGTGTGCCTAATGTTTCTGTTGCTCTAAGGATCCTTCTCACCCTTCCAGTGTCAGTGGCTAGTGGTGAACGCAGTTTCTCAGAGCTCAAGCTTATAAAAACATATTTACGCTCAACAATGCTGCAAAGTAGACTAGTTGGTTTGGCAACTATATCAATTGAACATGCCGAAGCATCCGCCATTGACCTGAAGGAATCAGTGACAAAATTTGCAAAAGAAAAGGCACGCAAAATGAGATTTTGATGTGGCAAAAATAGAAACATTTAAGAGACATTACAGTTCATAGGATTATTCAAAATGATTTGTGTGCTAAAACTGTTTTGTATCTGAGAAAGAAAATTGAAGACTGTTCTATTGCTTGTTCTCTCAGTTTTTTAAAATAAAACTTTCACAATTTCAACTTTTGTACTTTCTGTTTTTCTTACAATTTGTCTGTTTTTGAAAATTGGTTTGGGGGGGGGGGGTCACAAGTAGTTAGTCTTGCTTAGGGCCCAAAAAAAGCCTGGCACCAGCCCTGGGGCCACCACTCAGTTTCAGGGCAGATGCTTTGCATGCAGAACTAGGCTGGACTAGGACAGTGACTTCAGTGTCAAATACTGAAGAGCTGCTTGCCTGTCATCGAGGGCAGTAATGAGCTAGATAGACCGGTGGCCTGAACTGGTACAAGGCACTTTTGAGTAGCTGGCAGTTTTCTACTGGCTACTATTGTCAGAGGTTTTGAAGAAATTCCTGTGGGTTCCATTTCAGTGAAAATGTAGCCATTGTCACATTTCTTGAACCTAAACCAGAAAACAGTTTCTCTTCAAAATCTATATATTTCCAAAGTTTGCAATGCAATTCATGGAATTTCTCTGTGTGTGTCTCTCTCATGCACACACACAGAGAGAAAGATACACAAGACCAACACAGGAAGATTTTTAATTGTTCACAAAGCCATACTTTTAAAAAAACCCAAAATGCATGAAGTATGCAAAAAGAGAGAGAAAGGCTAAAGTTGTTGGAATTTTTTTTTAATAAAACATGTATGTTTGAACAATGCATACCAAACTGTGCACATTTTTAAAGTGTGAAAAGAAAAAAGGAAGCAAACAAGCAAACAAAAAACAACTCTTGTAAACCAATGTGGAATTGACATTAAACCAACTCAGCAGTGGGAAAATGAGAACCTAAGCAAAATTTGGACTTTAGCTTCTGTGTTTTGCATGTCCTTGCTTTGGGTTTGTGTCCTTCCAATGGGGGAAAAATACACAGATGGGGTAATCTGAAAAAGGAGAAATTGTACACCTTTATACCTTAGAGTTAAACGTTTTGGTGTGGGCATAAGAAAAAAAAATATCTTGCATTAGTGAAAGCTTTTACTAAAAAATAACAACAACCCACTGTTTTGCACAAAACTGCCTTTTTGTCAAAATTATGCAATTGTCAAAAACTAGGAAGACCACTGGCTTGTCTAAGAATCTAGGACACTGGATCAGTTTCTTGAATCTTTGGGGTTTTTTTGTTGTTGTTTTTTTTAGCAAGCCTTCTTTCCCCCTTGACTCTGCACAAACCATGCGCCTGAGTGGTTTGCTTCTGCAGGGGAAACAACAAAGCTTACCACAAGAATTTCAGACTCCTTGCTGATGTGTCTCCTCCTGTTTAGTCAGCCTAAACTGATGAGAACTAGGAATTTAGTATGGATGCTTTCCATCCCTCCAGCTGTGTGTTAAACAATTCCTCTATTTCCCTGAAGTGCAATCTATACCTTGATGCAAGGGCTGTGTTTGCCTCGTGTATTCTGGCATTTACCATGACAAATACCACAGCAGCTTTCAGATACTACTCCAGCATGGACACATACCATCATCACATTTCTTCCTCTCTTCTCCTCCTCGCCCTCGCCCTCATGCTCCTCCCCTGCATTCCATGCTCATTAACATTTCATGGGAGTCTTTATGCACTCTGGTTTTAAAAAAAATATCCTGGTCAATGTGAGTTAGAAGCAGGGTAGAGACAAGGCTGTTGACAGGCAGTCAGATCCAGTGTGGTAAGCATTTATGCAGTGGATGACCTTTCTGGGGACAGCTCTGGAGGGAATGAGCTATTCAGCATTTGAATTTTTTAATACCTTACATCAAAGCCTGCAGGGAACAGAATTTGAACCAAAAACCTGCATCCTGTGCAAAACCAAAAGGGCAGCTACCCCATCCTGTCCCACCCTGCAACTACCAAGATGCCTCCACTGGACTTGTGCACTTCCCCTGCCCATTTCTGTCCTTGGAGGAAAAGAAAATATGCACCAGAGTCCGTATTTCATTATGAATTAAGCACAATGTACCTAAGATGACTGTTTACACAATTCCAAGACCATGTGGAACAACTTAATCGGACAAATTAATTACATCTACCTCAGCTTTTCATCATCTGAATGCAATACTTAAAATGCAGACCAACTTATAATCCAAAGTGTATCATAAATCCACATAGACAGAGAGGTGAGGCAGTGGGAAAATGGCTTTAGTGATGCATGAAATATCAACTGCAGATGAGCTCCAGCAGCTCTTGATGTCCGTGTCAAGATGTCACATGGCTGTGGACCTGAAAGGAAGCCAATAATACACCTTTCGCTCTGAGATAGCTGGAGGCTGGAACCGTCTCTGGCTGTGGGAAACTAAAATATTGTTTTCACTTTTAAAAGCTGGTGGCTAGGGATGGGTGTGAATTTCATCACAGTTCATTTTTTTGAAAATTGGAAGATTTCATATTTGGGATGGGAAAACCTGAGATTTAAAATCTCTAAATGTGGAGGAAAGCAAAATGTACAGATTCTTCCATCTATGAGATCAAGAAATTGGACCTCAGACATTTTTTCTGCAGACACAAATAAACCAGATATTTATTGCTAGATTGTTAATTTCCTTTCTAAATACTGTGAATTCTTTCAAAGAGCTCAATAGTGGGATAGCCCCTTTCCTTTCCATAAAAAAAGTTCACTGCAGTCCTATGAACCCACACTCCAAATAACCAAGCACAGATGTGTCAAAATGTGAAATTTTATATGTATAGAGTGTTGAAATGATTGGTGTGTGTATAGTAGGCATCCTTCAGTCTCGAGAGACTATGGTAACGTGCTCTGAATAGAGGACTTGGAACAGCGTCTAGTGTGGCTGAGAAGGCCAATTCGAGAGTGACAATCCCTTCCACACTGAAGACAAATACAATCTGCGCTCCGCCTTGCCCGGAGAGTATTGATCTCTTTCAGCCTGTGACGCCAGATATTGTGGACAAAGCACTTGATCGCTGTCGGGCCACCACCTCATCCCTTGACCCTTGCCCGGCCTGGCTAATCAAAGCAGCCAGGCCTATAACATCTGAATGGGCCACAGCAATAATTAATGGGTCTTTCCTGGAGGGCAGGGTTCCTCTTGCCCTTAAGGAGACACTCATTAGGCCCATTAGGAAGAAACCAAACTTGGCGGCGGACGATATTGGCAACTACAGGCCCGTCGCCAATGTTTCTTTCATTAGCAAAGTGGTGGAGAGGGTGGTGGCTGATCAGCTTCAGGTTCATTTGGATGAAACAAATGCCCTGGATCTGTTCCAGTCGGGTTTCAGGCCGCACCATGGTACAGAAACGGCATTGGTCGCCCTGTATGATGACCTATTGAGGGAGGCTGACAGGGGTAAAACATCTCTGTTGGTCCTCCTCGATATCTCAGCTGCCTTTGATACTGTCGACCATGGTATCCTCCCGAGGAGGCTCTCTGAGTTGGGAATTGGCGGCCTGGCGTTTGCCTGGCTCCGATCCTTCTTGGAGGACCGTCCTCAGAGAGTCCAGCTTGGGGAGATGGTCTCGGCCCCGTGGAGCCTCAATTGTGGGGTTCCGCAGGGCTCGATTATCTTCCCAATGCTGTTTAATATCTACATGAGGCCGCTGGGTGGGGTCATCAGGGGGTGTGGGGCATCGTGCCATCAGTACACTGATGACACTCAGCTCTACATCTCCTTTTCTCGAACTACAGTGGATGCCGTTCTGTCCCTTCAGCGCTGTTTGGAGGCTGTATTGCAATGGATGCAGGAAAATGGGCTGAGGCTGAACCCGGACAAGACGGAGGTCCTGAGGGTGGGTCGCCCCACCATCACCGCAAAGAGTGAGGTTCGCAGCTTGGGGATCCATCTGGACCCGGCGCTCACCATGGAAACTCAGGTGGCATCAGTGGTCCACTCCGCCTATTTCCACCTTTGGCGGATTGCCCAGCTGCGTCCCTATCTTGATGTTGGGGCGCTCACCACTTTGGTATATGCGCTTGTAATCTCGAGATTAGACCACTGTAATGCGCTCTACGTGGGGCTACCTTTGAGATTGATGTGGAAGCTTCAAATGGTGCAGAATGCGGCGGCCAGACTCCTTAGTGGGGTGAGAAAACATCATCATATCTCTCCCACCCTGGCCGCTTTGCATTGGCTGCCCGTTCGTTTCCGCGTTGATTTCAAAGTTTTAATGATTACATATAAAGCCCTAAACGGTTTAGGGCCTCGATATCTGGCGGAACGCCTCCTCCCACCTAAATCTACCCGTATCACTCGATCTAGTCAGGAGGTGCGGCTGAGGAGCCTAATGCCGAGGGAGGCCTGGAAGGAAAAAACAAGAAACCGGACCTTCTCGGCAGTGGCTCCTCGTCTTTGGAATAACCTCCCTTCAGAGATCCGCATGGCCCCTTCGCTGGGTACTTTTAAAAGCCAACTGAAAACCTGGCTGTTTAGGCAGGCCTTCCCTCCAGGCACTACTTGATTTATCTTTTCTCTTTCTTTTCCATCTTGAATTATTGTTTACTGTTGCTGTATATTGTTGTTACATTTTAAATTGTTTTATTCCACTTGTTGTAAGCCGCCCAGAGTAGTCTATGACTAGATGGATGGGATATAAGTATAATAGATAAATAAAATAAATAAATAAATCTGTCCCCTGTCCAGCTCCCCGATTTTCCTGGTTTCGGGACTGCCTCTTTGACTCGGCCTGCTGGACAAGGGTCTCTTCAAAATGGGAGAGGCCATGATGCACCGCCTGCCTCCAGGCTGAACGCTCAGATGTCAAGGTTTCCCATCTGTTGAGGTCCATTCCTAAGGCCTTCAGATCCCGCTTGCAGATATCCTTGTATTGCAGCTGTGGTCACCCTCTGGGGCGCTTTCCCTGCACTAATTCTCCATACAGGAGATCTTTTGGAATCCGTGTATGTGTGTGTGTATAGAAAAAGCAGCCCAGAAAATATAAACTGTATTTTTTAAATGAAGTTAGAACTGCAGTGTACTAAAAAAACACTGCAAAATGGCTAGCCCTCCAGTTGAGCAAGGTCACTGTGTATAAACACTGCCCAGCAAAAGTAGTTATTTTCATCTTCCATGGGATGGAATTGGAAGCATATTGAAATAAGTTGAACATGTTTTCATTGCAATGTGCAAAAAATGTGTATAACTTGCATTGTTTGTAGCTACTATACATGGCTGTATCTTATGGAGTTCTGAATCATCCTGTTAGTAGTTTGCCCATCTTCCTGAGGAGCTGCATTTATGCCTTTGGCCACCTTTAGGATTGAACCCTAGGCTACCCTTAATACTGGAAATGAAAGGTGGTATAGAATTGTTTTGAACAGGGAAATTACAGGCCTTGCAATTACTGCCCCCTTCGTACACTGACAAAATGTTAATTGAGCCAGTAAAACAGGTAACTTTTATTTTAATCCAAATAGCTTTAGTGCATTAACCCACATCAGGCACTCCAATGTTTTGCAGAAATCAACAGAATCAAAGAACTTAACTGTGTACTTTAGTCCCACGGATTTCATAAAGTGTTCCTACGCTTTTTCTGAATTGCACTCTTCAAAATCAGCAGACAGTTCCAGTCTTTATAGCCTCATTCTGCGTAATGTGCTGACTACTAAAAGGGAAATATAAATGACAGCAATGAAAACATTCTCTCATTACATATTGGATTCTTTTTGCATTAAAACGTCTTTTGGCAGAAGGATGAATGTGTCTGTATTGCCTGAGTCATGCTGAACCAAAGTTTAACAATAGTCTCTAAGGAAGGAGGAAGTCAGAGTTCATACGTGGGTCCTTCCAGAGTAGAGATGTTTGATGAATTTTATTTGTGAATTCGGATGTAAAATGGTCTGGTCACCTCCTGGATTAATTAGCTGATGTAAATGTAATTGTTGTTGTTTTTTAGTCGTTAAGTCGTGTGAGACTCTTCGTGACCCCATGGACCAGAGCACCCCAGGCCCTCCTGTCTTCCACTGCCTCCCGGAGTTTGGTCAAATTCATGTTGGTAGTAAATGTAATACACTTTGGTGAAAATGTTTGTGTTGAAATATGTATTTCTGTAACCTTTAAAAAGTAATTACAGAACAATGCAGAAATGGGAAAGCATGGATTGATCATGTAAGGAGGAAGAAACTGCTACAGAGAATCCAGTGCCTTCCAAGGAAGACTCAACATTCCTTAGTGATAAGCTGCTCTGCGCATGGGTAACTGCTTTGCTGAAATGTGAGAAATCGTAACCAATGAGCATATATTCCTCAGGGACCAATCAACTGCTGCATAATTTTGTTCTTTTTAAAGAACTGTATAAAAATGTGAAACTTGTTGAATTTGGGGTCCCCACCCTACTGGACACCCAAGTGTGCACTTGTTTTACCTGAATAAACCTGTTGCCCTTTCTTCCAAGAAACTGTCCACTTACTATTATTTCTCGAGACTTGGCTTCATAGAATTAGCTAAGACACTGAGATCCAGGAGTAACAATCACATGTGGATCAGTTCATTGATTCATCAGTCCTTATTCACTGAAGTTTGATAACATATGTCTTTTGTATTGGGCCCAACACACTTGAGGATAAAGAAGTACAGGCATAAGGGCACTCAACAAGACACCACCTCAGAGAGCCTCACATGGGAAATATGCTCCATCTTGCAGTGGAGGCTGGTAGAGGCTTCCTAACTTCCTCAGTTCACAGTATCTCTCATGGGTAGCATCCTTTCCTGTCTGAGGAATGCAGCTTCTTAAAAGAACAGCCTTCTAAACACACATTTGTGTGTTTCCACAACTCTCAAAGACCCTCAACTGGTGTGTTCCCTTCAGAAACTCCTCTATTCCCACATCATATAGCAGGCTGGATATGAGATAGTCTTCTGAGGCCTTTTCCCCAGTGCACTCACTAGCAGAAGTGAATTGGATGGTGACAAAGTAAAGAGAATTCTTAGCTGTGGTGTGCTGTGAAGCATTTCTACCCAAGGAGACTATGCAGCAGCAGGACTTCATTTGCTAGTTGCAAGCTTCAGCCTTCCATTTTTGTTTTTCTAGAATCCCCTAAAATGGCATCTTATCTGAGGCATTCTGGTAAAAGAGAAGGCAGCCATTCAAAAGACCTATACAGCTACTGTCACCTCAGGCTGTGGCAGACAATGGAGGATACAAAATCCATCACACTTTGTACCACTACAACCAGGAAGTATTCTGAACCTCTAAAAAGGCACATTCCTAAAACTCAACAGCAGCTAGTTTTGTCTCCCCGAGTGCTTCAGATTTTGTTCTGTACCATTTTTTGAGCTGAAATATCAGTCCCAGTGTTTGCATATATTTATGCAGGGGGGGGGGGGATGAAATTTTTGAATTAAAATGAACTAAACTGAAATTCTCGACCATCTACAGTGGACAAATACAAAAGCTAGCTATTGCCAGCTTGGGCAGGACTGCAGCACTGGGTTTTATGCACAAGCTAAGTACACCACATATTATGAGAGATCTCTAAATAATGATGACTAGAATCCTGTTAGTATCTGTGTAAGGTCTGGGTAACTTGCCACAGTTAATTGTGGCTAATAGATGAGATGCCAGGGCATATCTCATGACGTGATCACACGATGGAATTGTTCCCTGTTTATGCCCAAGTTAGATAATAGCATAAATCTGCAGTCACGGCACAAGGCCATTTACAATTCATTTTATCAGCCAGTGGTGTAACCGTGGTTCAATTCCCCCTCGCCAGGAGCTTCTTCTTCTTATGTTGTTCTGTTGGCATTTTGATATATTCCTTAGTGGTACGGCATGTGTGTACGATCCTATCGATACTTTTTCGAAGCAAAATCACCAGGGAAGGCAGCCGCCATTACTGCTACACGGCTGCCCTTCTATTATTTTTCCCACTGCTGGTGTGTCAATACGTTGGTAAACTTACGTCAACAGCTTTAAAGGCATTGGTAGGTGTTGTATTACTCCACCTACAGTCTGGCAAATTACACAGCCCTGGGTGGGGGTGCTGGGTCCACTGAGTGCAATGCATTGCTTCCAGAGGCGCTGGTGCAACAGAGGAAAATCTACCCAATCAAGAAACGGTATCCAACATATAAATGTACAGTTTAATTTTTTAAAAAATTAAAGTTAAGGGGCTGCATTGCCACATAAAACAAAAGGGAAAATACATCGGTACTACGGTGCAGCTGGCCATGATGATTCAAACTGAAGAAAATGAATCAGGAACGTTAAAACACATTGGGACCTTCATCCAGGTATATATACCACGTGACCATGATGCATTACAACAGAGGTATGGAAAGTATTTTAGAAGTGGGGAACATTTCCCTGGTGTGACTGCAGCAGTTATACAATTAGACTTGTGCTCAGGAAAATGCCTGAGTTGCACCCCATCCACTAACTACACTTAGGTGAGGCAGGTTCCTCAGACCTTACATGAACACCAGGAGGATTCTAGCCAAACAACAACAACAAAACATAAAATTTACTAAATTTCAAGTTTTACACAAGTCAAATTTTTCTACTTATGGGGGTCTCTTAAAATTGGCAAACGTTAGGGCCTCTGTATATCTTAATCCCCGATACCCAGCATGAGGTAGTGGATAGAGTAATGGACTAGGACTTAGGAGACATGGGTTTGAATCCTTGCTTGGGCATGGAACTTGTGAGAAGAGAAATGGAATGGGTAAAACCACTCCTTAAAAAACAAACTTACCTTGAAAGCCCTGTTGAGGTTACTATAAGTCAGTTCCAACTTGACAGCATACAACATAACAAATACCTTAATCCTGAGAGGACCAGGTTCTGCCTACCTAGCTGCCTGTCTGCCATAGTCACATACACGAGACACCTGTCAGGGAAAAAGGGGTGGCAAGCCTTACTCAGCACAGCAAATGTGATTCAACCCAGACTTTTAAAAACTGAACAATCAAATCCTGGATGTTGGGTGAATCTGTCGTTTTTAGTTTTTAAAAATCTTAAATACTTTCAGTTAAATTTGTATGCATTCTGAACAGTTCTTATAGTCAAGCAAAAACAACAACAACAATCACAAGTCCCTCATCTAGAAGTTTTATATAAACTGAAAACAGTCTCTTTGCTCACTTCTAAGCATCCAGCTGATGTAAGTACAGAAATTTAACCTGTCAGTTTACTAGTAGCCACGCAACCACAGCAACAATGGGCTCTCCACAGCCATAGCAGGTAGGTATCACCACCTGGCTGATACAGGTACATAGACTGTTCACAGTAAAACTAGGGCATGCTACTTCTATAATTTCCAGAATCTTCCCAGAATTTTGGAGGTATCGACCAAAATCTCCACATCTGCTCCCATAATTTTACTTCATGATTGGAGGAATCCCAGAATGCCCTTTCTAGGGCTTTCATTCTAATTTGGTTGGAGCCAGGAGGCTAGAAGGTGTGTGGGTGGGGAGGTGGAATTAGACAGGTCTGTTTGGGTCCCCGTGAGATCCTGATGAGCTGAGACAGCCAGTCTTCTCAATCGAGGAGAGTCCTCTCTCCCAAGCAGGAAGCTAGTGTGTACATGAACCCTTAAGGGTTTTTTCAGAATTATCCCTACCCTTTAAATATTCTCCTGGCAGTGGGAAGGTATGGGTCAATATACCTATACCATTCTGACCTGACCTTAGACCTCATCTAAGGAAGAAACTGACGATCTCACCTTTCATTTTAAGGAACATCTTTTTTCTACATAACTCTGAGAGCATTCAGAATCTGAAGCTTTGAAATTGTATTTTAACATGATGTGGGTAAAATTTCTAGCAGAAATAAAACATTTGTACTGTGGAATCTGGTTTGATCCCATGATTCCTTCCAGCGTACATTGTCAAATATTTATATGTTTCGTTTCTTTTTCTTAGTATGTTACCTATATATGGTAAGTAAATTGGGTTATTTACAACCAAAGGCCACAATCCACGAGGACAGTATTCCTATGCAAGCCCCATTAAGATGAGCAGAAGCTTCGCAACGGCATACATCATTCTATTAAACTGACTCTTATATCTGCAGACGTGGCTGCCAAGGGTGTGTGTTATACTGCAGAGTGCACACTTATTACAGCATAAGGACCTCACACAACATCATCACTTTTACTAGAAGCAGTGTGTCTGTCAGCTGCCTAAGTGGTCAGGAACCAGCAGGTATGTGATGCTGTTCAGTGACTGAAGTTAGAATTCTGGAAAAACATTTAAACCTCCTCATATTGCTACTTGTATCAGTAACTGTCTGAACTTAGCCAAAGGAAGCTGTTGGACAAGAGCCAGAAGCTGAGCCAAGAATTGGAACCAACGGCAGCCTGAGCTTTCCCATCACCTCAGGCCAGAGGAGAACTACTTTCGCTCCTGCCTTCCCATGGCACCCCCACTCCCATTGCTGCTACAGCTGCCACCTGCCTTCCATCTCTCCCTGAATTAGACGGGGGGCAGGCAGCTTCTGTGAAAAGCACTGTTGGCCACTCAAAATTATTGGCCTGGCTCTTCACGGATTCAGCTACATCCAAATATTGTCAATGAGGGGTCCTTCCTCAGAGCTAGACATCATGGGTAAGTTGCCCTAGGAGATCACCTGGGCTGGAGCGGCACAGCCAACATCCAAGGACACTTCTCCCACCTGCCTACTATACCTGGCTCAGAGGACCTATCAGAGCCAGGCTCCAGAGAGCTATGCACCTGTCATTCCAGTCAGCAAAGCCCTCCAGAGCAGCAGGTGCCCTTCGGATGGTATGCCAGGCGCCTCACCCTGCCTAACGAGAGGATCAGCCACAGTCAGAATCAAAGAGCAAGCCAACACAACACACAAAACACTTGTATTGCTTGGGGGAAATCCCAGCCTGAATAGGAAGCTTTTATATCCCTCCTGAGGTGAGCCAAAGGCCAGCCATGGAGCCACTCTCATACCCGGAAGACATTTGCTGATTATGGAAATGCTCCAGTATATAATGCTGAGGGCTTGATTGCCATAAAGAGCAGGTGTACAGAGGACTGTGGGTTCCTCCTTCTGCCCCTGTGGTCCAGAGTTATTCAAGGACAGCTTCCTCACACCAGGGAGAAACCCTTCATCAGGACACTGGAATATCAATTGTTGAGATGGTTACCTATTAAAGGTGGTCAAAAGGCATGTATGTATATGTTTTACATACCACCATTTCCTCACAACTGAGACTCATACTGACTTATGATGTAATTTTAAAATTAGCATTAAAATGTAATAGGTTACAAAACATTAAAATAGAATTAAATTAATAATAGCATTAAAATAAAGTTAAAACTGTAGAATTACTATCTAAAAATTTCTAGTAGTAATAATAATAAGCCTTCAAGTTAATTCTGATTTACGACAACTTTTCAGGGTTTACTAGGTAGAGAGTACTCAGAAATGGTTTACCCTTCCCTTCTTCTGGGGTCGTCCTGGGACTGGACTGTGCAGCTTGTCCAAGGCCACACAGGCTGAATCCACAGCCAGATACCTAAACCACTGAGCTATCTAGCCAGCCAAATACTGTCAAACCTCTTAATTAAACCTCTTAATAACAGCTTACCTTATACATACATACATACATACATACATACATACATACATACATACATACATACATACATACGACCCGTAACTTGAAATCTCCATTGACTAATAGTTATGCCAGGCACCTCAAGACTTTATATTGTAGGAGTAAGGCACATACAGCTGTTCCTTTTTCACAGGGCCATCACTACCAAATTGAGATAGCTGTGGAGGTACTTCCACTCCTCTGCACACTTAAAAAGGTGTGCCGTAAGTATGTCTAACCCCTATGAAATATTGGTTCAGCCCAAAGGGGTGGGACTGTGAGTAAGAGATCTGAATCAGAAAGAGCAGGAGAGCTGAAGAGGCTGGAACTGATATTGCCACTTAAACTGCTAAGGCCCTTGACAGCTTGTCTAGGTACAATTCCTACCTGTTTGTGTTGGAGAGGTGAATTCATGCATATGCAATTGAAATGATATTTTATTCTAGGGTTTTGAAGAGTCTGCACGTGGAGCTGTTGAGGAAGATATCCTAGACTTTTGTCTAAATTTGAACAAAAGGGCACTTGAGCTTTGCAATTTTTACAAGCAGCCTCTACATCGGTGCTGTTACCAAGGATTTGGTGCACAAAATTATAGCATTTGGTTGTTGCTATAATTGCTCATGTTGTCTGTTATATAACTGTGATTGAGAAGAGACTCATTTTGTGAAATTTGTGTTGGCAAGGTCCATCAATAGATAGCTAAGTAAACAAATAGCCGTATAGAACATAAAAGTGTTACATGCACACTTTATTTTCAACCAAAACTGTGCCTCCAGAGGTCTCCCAGAAGTGTGATTCAGTGTATGAACAAGCTGCACACACTCCCTGTGCACCTTGCCTTAATGTGAAATTGCAAGGGTTATTGCTGCCACAGTGCTGAAACCCAGCTGCATGCCAGCACGCTTGGTGGTGCAAGCAGCAGCAAGGGGAAGATGTGACTCCTGGTAGGTTTGGTGGCAGTTCATGCTCCTCCGAACACCACTGCAAGTTGCCCACCTTTCACAGCCAGTTCATAGTATACCTGATTACTGTTTGCAATAGTTTCAAGAGATCTTAGATAGACAGCACTTTAGTGTCAACATGAATCATCTTCACCGTGCCGTTGTGATACCAAAAGGGCACCATCATTACCCCATCCTCCTCTTCATCCTCCTCTTCCTCTCTCCACCTCTTCTTCGTGTCTCTTGTGTAATAAAGCAATACCGTGCATCCCAGTAGAGATTTAAGGTGTAAATCCATCAACATATGCAACTACTTTGTTAGCATAAAGAGGGGAGCGATTATACCCTAGAAGGCTTTATGGGTACTGTTGAGGTAACTGAATAATTATGAAATGTAATTGTTGTTCCTAAGTGTGAGATTTGCACAGTGATTATACAGTCAAGATTCTGGGAGGGTTTCATAAATAGATATCAATTACTGATACCTACCATCTTCAGCTAATTTGCCGAGCAAGAGGAATTCATTTATCTTGCTATATAAAATGATAGCAGGATTTATGCTACTGTCTGGTGCACTAACAGCCTTCCCAGTAAACAAAAAGCAATACTTGCAGGCTGAATAATGGCTTACTTTATTGAAAAGACTCCACATAGCATATGCTTCTTTGCAATGCATCTGTATTAAATGCTACTTTTGGAAGACGTTGAGCTTGGAAGAGGAATAGCTCAGAGGTATTGTTATTAGATGCTAAAGGTTTTCACGTGCTTTCAGGAAGGTGCCCCAGAGAACAAATCTGCACTTGCAGCTCCAACCACTTTTGCTAGTGAATTGGCATCTGATGCCAACATATGATGATGTTCTGGGCTGCTCCATAGATTTTGGCTATCAGTACACCCCAGGCAGATGCTTATTTAAAACATTTATATCTCACCACAGAAATACAGGCAGATGTACATGAGAGCTTGACGCCTGAACGTCCTCCTAAAAGCCCTTAGGAACTTTATAGACCTCCAGGGAAAAATGAGAAGCCTGTGTTTGTCACAGTTGGTATTTAACTCAAAAGAATTAATTCCAGAATGAAATCAGACAATCATTTCCAATCATAGCAAAATGCATTTAGGTATCAAGATATAAACCTTTTCATTGTTGCAATGATTCCAGGCAACATCAGCTTGTCACCTACAGGCTTTACGTATCTACATTGCTTCTATGTTCCACATGCACAAAAATATTTCAAAAATAAAAACTAAATTATTGGAAGATGATAAAAGAATATTAGAAGAAGAGATCAATGAACAAGAGATTGCTGAAGTTATAAATAAATTAAAAAATGGTAAAACACCAGGCCCTGATGGATTGGGTCCAGAATATTATAAACACTTTAGTTCCATTTTGATACCTAAGTTAAAAATGTTTTATAATAAGATAATGGAAGGAGAGACAATACCTGCTTCATGGAAGCATTCATTAACGATTCTTATTTTAAAACCCAATAAGGATCAAACAGATCCGGGATCCTATAGACCCATATCTTTAATAAACCAGGATGCTAAGATTTTTACAGCTATATTGGCAAATAGATTAAATAGATTCATAGCAAATTATATTAAGGAAGACCAATGTGGTTTTATTAAGGATAGACAAATGGATAATTTATCTAGACGAGTTTTAAACATTATATATGAAATAGAAAAAGAAAAAATAAAAGCAATGATTTTATCATTGGACATATTTAAAGCTTTTGATTGTGTTGTATGGCCAACACTAAAACTTCTTATAAGGGGTTGGGGATTTGGTAAAAAATTTAGAGGGGTTATAGATCAGTTATACTCAGATAATACTTCAGAAGTAATAGTTAATGATGGTTTAACGGAAAAGATTTTTCTAGGCCAAGGTACAAGACAAGGCTGTCCACTTTCACCAATATTGTTTTGTATGGTCATAGAATTGTTAGCTAATGCAATAAGAAACGATAAATCAATCAAAGGAACAGGTAAAAACAATATAATTAAAATTAATTTGTTTGCTGATGATTCATTATTGACTATTAAAAACCCACTAGAGAGTATGGAAAACATCAAAAACCATTTAGAAAAATTTGGGGAAATAACAGGATTAATGATTAATTGGCAAAAATCACAAATGATGATGTTTAATTATAATATACAGGAACAAGAAACGTTTGTGAATAAATATAGTGTTAAAATGTGTAATCATATTAAATATTTAGGTATAAACATAGTTAGAACAACTCAAAAATTAAAGGAGAAAAATTTTAATAAATTAAAAAATGAAATTAAAGATAAATTGCAAGAGTATTCTAAATTGAAACTATCATGGTTTGGGAGAATTGCTATAATCAAAATGAAAATATTACCAAAGATTACTTTCTTATTTAGGATGCTCCCAATACAATTAGAAGAAGAGGATTTTAAGTATTGGCAGGGATTAATTAATAAATTTTGTAATCAAGGTAAAAAATCTAGAATAAATAAAAGATACTGGTATAAGGCCCCCAAAAAAGGAGGTTTAGGTATGCCTAATGTTAAAAATTACTATATGGCAAACCAATTAAGAGTTATTGGAGATATTATATACAATAAAGAAAAATTAATTTGGTGGGAGATGGAATCTTCAGAAATAAATGGGAATGCCGAAGGACACTTGTTTAATGTAGTAAAGAGAAGTTTAATAAATCAGATGAAAAACCCCTTTTTAAGAAATATGTTAAATATATGGAATAAATATAAAGAGAAGTTTTGTCCCTCAACTTCACCATTAAAATTAGTGACTGAAATAGAAAGTTTTCCTACAAATTTAAAGGGTTTAGTAGAACTGTTTAAGAATAAAAGGGTTGCAAGATTGAAGGACTGGATGAGCAAAATGAGATCAAAGGAGTTGATTATGTCTAAACTTCAAACTAATAAACTATCATGGTATAATCTTATTCAGTTAGACACCTGGACAAAGGATTGGTTGAAAACTAATGGCAAATGTAGAGAACTTACCAAGTACGAACAATTTCTGTCATCACATGAAGATATGCAAGATACAATTTTGAAGGGAATACTAAGTAAAATATATAATATAATTTTGGAACAAGAGGAAAAAGAATGGGGAACAGAAGGTTTGAAATTAATTTGGGGAAATGATTTAAAAATAGAAATTAAAATAGAGGATTGGATAAAAATGTGGAGGATGAGATTTTTAAGATTAATGTCGACAAGAATAAAGGAAAGATTTTTCAAAATCTGTTTAAGATGGTATTTGACTCCTGTAAAACTAAATATAATAAATCCAGCATACCCCAAAGCATGTTGGAAATGTGATGAGGAAATTGGTACGTATTTTCATATGTGGTGGGAATGCAAACTGGTTAAGAAATTTTGGGAATTGATTTTTAAGGAAATGTGTGATATATTTGGTAAAGATATTGATTTTAATGCTAAAATTGCTCTATTGTCAATTTTTGATAACACAGATGTGGATTATTACTCGAAAGAATTAATCACCAATTTTATGACAAGTGCTAGAATATTAATAGCTAGGTTTTGGAAAGACAAAAATGATACTAAAATAGAAGATTCGTATAGTGAAGTATGGGACATTGCATTAAACGATAAATTGACTATTGAACTCAAAATAAAAAGAGGGGAAATAAGTTCTAACAATTTTTATGATATTTGGGGTAAATTTGTGGAATTTGTGTTAGTGAAAGGAAGGGGGAAAGCCTCTAAAGAATACTCTATACAATTTTGGAGAGGTAGTCCGTAATTAAAATATTGTTAAATGGAGTCCCGTGGGTATGGGGTGCACGTTAGAATTTAGTTTATAATAAGCACTATTATGTGTATTTTTTTGTATTTTTGTTGTTGTATATGTTTTTTGTTTTTTTTTTTTGTATTAAAAAAATTAATTAAAAAATATTTCAAATATTGCAAACTTCCAAAAGTTTTACAGCTATGGAAAAATTGTAGGCAGAAATATTTTAAAATATATGAAAACTAAACTAAACTGAACTAAATTAAACTAAACTAAAGTTGCAGACAAATATTTAAATACACTTTCAAAATATAGGAGCATAAAAAGTACAATAAAATGCCAAAATATTTATTTTATTTATTACATACATTTGTATACCACCTGACATAGTACAAAGAATTAAAAGAATATTTTAATTACATTCTAAAAATAAAAGAGTTTATAGCATAAAAGGGGACACTGAAAAAGCAAAAGGCAAATAATATATCTCTAAAACACATCATTTAAAACTAAAAAGCATTATAACTTTAAGTAACCTTTAACGTCTAAGCATATTATGAGTGACACGCAGAAAATTATCTAAGTGCTCACCCAGCCAAACCAGTTTGACTCTATGGAGGAAAATCCATGTTGTCCTTGTCTACTGCTGTTGTTGCTGCTACTGCTACATGATGATGCTTTCTGACAGCAGTTTTGTTGTATCCAGTACGTGTGGCATGCAATGTGTTGTGTTGTTGTGTTGTAATGTCATGTGTCTCCTGCCTCTCTATATGTGTATTTCTCTCAGATGTAAATGCTTCCCTTCAAACTGTCAACATTCTATTTTGCAAGGTCTACAAGTAATAGAGGTCTGATGCATCAGCAGAATTTTTTATAATAAGAATTTCCATTGCTTTTACAATTCCCATAAAATACAAGTTCTGTAACTCAGAATCTGGCATTCCTGGGTAGACCTATATATTACCATATAGACTTCAAGGATGCAGCTAGGTAATTTTTAGAGTATGTACTTAGGGGTTTTATGGGGGATGGGTTGGGTATCTCGATTATGGTCATAGTAATCTGTCAAGGATTCTCAAGCCTTTTGAGAGACCTAGCTTCTAGTGCAAGGTGGAGATAATAAGCACTTTTTTTTCCTGTAGTGATTTCCATAATTTGCACAAAATGTCTCTAGTGCCTTTTCTGTCTAGAACTAAGCAGATGGAGGGAGGGAGCGAGGGAGCGAGGAAGCGAGTGAGAGAGAAAATAAACACAAAAAGACAGGCTGACAACTCAGGATATAAATGAATCATGTGATGCTCCTGCTTATAACAGTCTGTGCAACAAAGAAATAGTTATTGTAATTCTATATCTTGTGTATTTTCAGAAATGTACAAAAATCAGTCCTGCAAATGTGCACGTTCTTTCTGAACGCCCTGCCTCCACAAAACCCTCACCAATGAGGAGAGAGGAGTGAGCTTTCCTGTTTGGAAACCCAACAGCAGGGGTGGATCTACCATGAAACTAATGAAGCTTAAGCTTCAGGGCCCCTAATCCTGGAGGGGGCCCAGAAGCAACTTTTGTCCATATTTTTTTTAATCATTGTGATCTGTCATAGACCAGCCCCATTAAAAAAGATAACCAGACTTCATTGCTGATTGTGAAGCCCCCCCCCCCCCCCATAACAGTTCAAGCTTCAGGGCCCCAAAAATGTAGGTCCGCCACTGCCCAACACCATCACCTCTGAGGGAATTAAAACCTATTCCTGAGGCCTTGGTTTCAGTGCCTTCTCTGTTTTGGCACCAAGACCTTCCCAGTCAATATGTGTTCACATGCACCCTCTTTGTGTATCTTTAATGTTATTCTTCCTAATTTTGCTAGGATTGTATTTTCATTTGTTTCAGTGTTGGACATATTTTGTTACTGCTTTTAGAAATTGTGCTATTGAAATTTTATTGCTTCTATTATATGATTTTCTGATTATGTTGTCTGCCCCTCTGGACACTTTTCATGTAAAAAAATGGGGCAACACTAATACTAATACTACTGAAATTGTAAAGAAGTACAATACTAGTAACAATGAAAGTATTGTTACTGTTGTTAATTGAGACAATAGTGTACACAGACTTAAGAAGCACTGAATACTACTAGTGAATCAGAATAAGAATTTTAAAAGATACACCATGCCCAGAGGAAATACAGTGGCCGGATGGATTTTTAAAGTGGCTGGCAATTTGGTTCAAGCTTAGTCTTCATTTGTGGCTTACGGCCAAATGCCTGAAGGTCTGACGGCTGTCCTCCATGCTGGCCGCCCAGCTGTTGCTCCACACCATAAACACATCAATGTATCAAGGCAAACAGACCACAGTATGAAAATTAAAGTCAGCATCAACGCAACAACAAACTGCCACTTGTTCTGATTACTAAAGCTGCTACCTTCATTAGAAAGCAATCGCATTGTGCTGACGCGTATCTTCCTCAAGTAT
Organism: Intellagama lesueurii; assembly: GCA_037013535.1. Classification (NCBI taxonomy): domain Eukaryota; kingdom Metazoa; phylum Chordata; class Lepidosauria; order Squamata; family Agamidae; genus Intellagama; species Intellagama lesueurii. The sequence continues at coordinate 257,677,099 of JBAJHW010000002.1, forward strand.
GATCACAAGTTTTAATACTTGCAGAGAAAGATAGCTTTTACTGTACATTTTCTAAGGGGACATGCTCAGAACTATTGGAACGGGGCACTAAACATCTGAAAATGGATCCCTTTTAGGAAGGAAGGAAGGAAGCTAACTGATGCTGTCAAATGAAGGACTGAGATGCAATGCAGTTAGAAGAATGATGAAATCTCACATCCTGAATTCAGAGTCTCCAGGAAATTTGAGAAAATCCAGAGAGGATGATTTGTTTCTTTCTTTGTTGGACAGTCCGATCTTATCAGTTCAAAGAGGATGGTATGTTAACATTAATGTATGTATGGGGATGGGGTGGGATTGAAGCTGCCAATGTTCTGGCTTTAGGCGGCATGCTGTGTTAATAAAGTAGATATATTCCCTTTGAAGTTTATCTCTTGGCATTCAATCAGATGAATATGACATAGACATTTGCAGGGAGACACTGCATCCTCTGTTGCTGAGCTGAATATGCTCAATAACCCCTAATGTCAAGTGTTAAGATCCCAGCACTGCTGCAAGGGCATCGCTTTCACGTCACAAATGGTTAGGAATCTATCTCACCCTAGCGTTGGTACAGCAAGAGCCATTATCAACAAAACTGGTCCACCCAAAAGACCTGAATGTTGCATATAGACAGAGGCACTAGGTGAGGTCATCTGGGGTTTGGAGTGAGTTTTCTTCAGCATCTGGCCATAAAAAAGAAGAAGAAGAAGAAGAAGAAATAAAGTGGGTCTATTGGCCATTTTAAAAAATCAAATTAAATCTATACTGTAGTAGCGCTTTTATTAGGAAAACCAGAAAGCCCCCAAAGTATGCAGATGTACCAATCTCTTGGTTTGGTGGAGTTAACTCCTTCGCTGAATATTTTGGAACACAATAAGAATGTTTCAAGAATTTGCAATTCCAATCAGATGACAAAGATGCCAGCTATAATACAAACTTGTCTTAAACTGGGTTTTGCGTACAAATATGTCCCTTGAGCTCCATGCACCAACAATAACAAAAGGGAAAAAAAATATAAAGCACACACAATCAATTAACAATCAAAACAGTCTACAGCATACATGCATAATATTTTGGCTTCACATCCCAACATTTTCCAGTTGTGGCACATTTAAAACTAATCCATATCTGTGGATTACAATCCACTTATAAAGGTGTCACCATAAATTTCCTTTTGCTTTATTGTTTTTGTTTTCTTGCTGAAACAATTATCACACTCACAGTACCACACTGAATAAATATGCAGACAAGGCACCAGTGCTGGAGTTGCTTGCAGGAAAAGTCCCATGAAGTTGTTGTTGTTTAGTTGTTAAGTCATGTCCGACTCTTCGTGACCCCATGGACCAGAGCACGCCAGGCCCTCCTGTCTTCCACTGCCTCCCGGATTTGGGTAAAATTCATGTTGGTAGCTTCGATGACACTGTCCAACCATCTCATCCTCTGTCGTCCCCTTCTCCTCTTGCCTTCACACTTTCCCAACATCAGGGTCCCATGAAGTTACTTTACTCTAAAAGTCAGGGAATTAGTATTAGAAAATCACTGTTTTCCCGAGCCTTCTCTTGTACGGTCCAAGACACAAAATGCAGTAATTCCAACAGGTAAAATCTTAAAAGCCTAAAGTAGAAGACACCAATAGATACACATGCATAATACCACTATGAAGAATTTGCCCTTCCATTTCCTCTATGCATATACATTGAAAATCCACTAGGTAATTCAAGGTATTGGGGCCTAAAGCCCAGGAATAGCATCTCCCTTTCTTTCCATCTTGTTAGATCTGTTTCCAGGCCAAAACTTTGCAGGCGCTGCCCCTTCTCTGAAAGATTTTCCAGCCACAAAGCTAAGTGAGTTCATCACTAGACATTGCCCCAGCTTCTGAGCTCTCTCGCTGTCTTCACCAGGCAAGATGTTTTAAAAAGCAGCAGGCAGAGGGAGAGAAAGAGAGGAAAACCTGAGGTTAAAAGTAATGTAGTCTGTATGTTGTCTCTGTGATATAGTGGGGAAGAAAGATCCTGAAGTCTTTCAAATGATACCCTTCACTTCAGATGATATGAAATAGTATAATTGTACCTGGCGGTGCCCCAGACTCAACCAGCCAGTGTAGAAGTAGGCTGGAATAATTTCATGCACTCTATTTTGATCTTTGCATTTTCCTTATGGTCAACAACTAGGGGTGTGCACCAGATTCAGGTCAATCATAAACCTGAACCAAATCTTCTTTCTTTAGACTGATTTGTACAAGGTTTGGATCACTGAGAAATGGCCAGATTCATTTCATGAACAGAGTGGAGTGAATTTACAAACTGCTTTGTATCCAGAGCACAAATCACATTGATAGAGGCAAAAAAAGAGCAAAATTTAAAGGTGTCTAGTACACAAACCTCTGAAGCTATCTGTCTGAAGTTTGGCAGGTTTCCTTCTCTCACACACATTTGTCCCACCTCCAAATTTTATGTATATCACTGTGAAACCAAAAAAGGTATAGCTGTTTTAGCTTTCCAATGCATTTACCCCTGTTTGGATCTTGGGATGCAAATTGAACTGGATGGGGAACAAATTTCTTCAGGCTGTACATTCAGGTACACACACTGGTCCCCAAAACAGATTGGGGTCTGTGACGTACACCCTGTGTCCTTTGTTTATTTTCCCTTAAACACAAGTCCACCCTCTGGATGCTTGTCCTCACTTCACGCTGCCACCAGGTATTTTTCCCTTAATACCAAATAGATCATAGACACGTGCTGCCAAAACAACAGATTTATTGATAATATAGATGTTATGTTAATCACAGGAGAAATCACAGATGTTTAGAATTTTTCATTAAATCACAATCACTGAAATATCATATTTTAAGTTCCACATTAGATCACTTCTTGTTTACTTATTTTCCATTCAACCAGTATATTTTTATTTATAATAATTCTCTCACTATCTCTGACTATCTATCTATTTCTCTCAGCAACTTCACTCCTTCTTCTCTCTAACTCTCTCACTTCCCTCACTGTCTCAACTGTCATTAACTGTCATTCTTTTTCCTCCTATATCCTTGGTTCCACCCCTCCTGTCATGTCATTGGCTACCACATCAGAGCTCTGACCTGACTGACAGGATTGTTCTGAGAGCTGTCCGTTACAGGGTCCTACACACAGCCCTATCAAAAACCCTTGGTCATTTTACACCATTTACCATTTACCTATGTCTAAGCAGTGAACCTACATGAATGTAGGTACAAGTGAAGATTTAAGTTCAGTTTGTTCAACAAAAATCCACAAAATTTGTGATGGGAGGAATTTGAGAATAAAATAGTTAAAATGCCGGAGAAAACACCAACAATTCCATACATCCAGTCAAACTCTGAGTCTGAATTCCTGCATGTTAATGCTGAATTAGAGTTGTCACCTCTTTTTTCCACCAGGCTTCTCATCTTTAACAGCTACATGGCAGGCAGACATAAGCACTGGCCTCTCTATATTGAGAATACAGTGGTGCCTTGACTTATGAACATCCCGACATACGACCATTTCGAGTTATGACCAGCTCTGGCCGCAAAATTTTGCTTCGACTTGCGGTCGGAGCTTCGAGTTACAACCAGAAAAAGGCAGGGGGAAAAGGCGGAGAATTCAAATTGCTAACCGTTGGTGGCGAAGAGGCTGCTTCTTTGTAGTTCTTTCGCCCCAGCAGTTAGAGTGAGTGCGATCGGAGGAGGCTTCGGACTGCCTGGTAAGGTAAGGTGCTGGTTTCTACTTTTTAAAAACTGGCTGTTCTGGGTGGGGTTTGCAGCGTGGTTTTGGGCTGGGTAGTGGGATTATGTTTCTATGCTGTGATGGGTCTTGCAGGGTTTGTTTGTTTTTTGGTTGTTGTTTTTTCCCCATTTCCGATGGGTCTTGTGGGGTTTGTTTGCTTTTTTGGGTTTCCCCCCCCCCCCCGTTTCCAATGGGTCTTGCGGGGTTTGTTTGCTTTTTGGGGGGTTTTCCCCCCATTTCCGATGGGTCTTGCGGGGTTTGTTTGCTTTTTTGAGGTTTTTTTTCCCCTGTTTCCGATGGGTCTTGCAGGGTTTGATTGCTTATTTGGGTTTTTTCCCCCCATTTCCAATGGGTCTTGCGGAGTTTGTTTGCTTTTGGGGGTTTTTTTCCCCCATTTCCGATGGGTCTTGCGGGGTTTGTTTGCTTTTTTGAGGGTTTTTCCCCCCCATTTCCGATGGGTCTTGCAGGGTTTGTTTGCTTTCTGCTTTGCTTTTTTTGCATTTCCGATGGGTCTTGCGGGGTTTGTTTGCTTTCTGCTTTGCTTTTTTGCATTTCCGATGGGTCTTGCACGGTTTGTTTGCTTTCTGCTTTGCTTTTTTTGCATTTCCGATGGGTCTTGCACGGTTTGTTTGCTTTTCTTTTTTCCCCCCCTTTGGCCGGAACAGATTAATCGCATTTCTGATGGGTCTTGCAGTGTTTTGGGGTTTTTTTGGTGATTTTTTTCTTCGGCCGGAACAGATTAATTGCATTTCAATACATTCCTATGGGAAATGGTGCTTTGACTTATGACCATTTCGAGTTACGACCGGAGTTCCGGAACCAATTAAGTTCATAAGTCGAGGCACCACTGTAGTTTTTTTCTGCTGAATTTTGGATAAAGACTTGGATTCTGGAGAACAGGATTTGAATCTCTAAGTTGGCCATGGAAACTCACTGGGGGAGTGGGACTGGTAAAACTACACTTTAAATATCTCACCTTGAAAGCCCTATTAGGGTCGCTATAAGTCAGTTCTGACTTGACTGGGCAGAACACAAACAGAGAGCGGAGAGTTTAATTTTCATTTAGTTTTGGTAAGTATTTACCAAAATTAACAAACGTCCTTGTATTGAAGGTAGAAAAAATTTAGCATTTTAAAAAAAAGCATGAGAAAGTGAAAGTGACAGATTCTTTCATCCATAACTAAGTGCCTTGGTATCCTGTCATGCACGGTTCATTCCTATGTGAAATCTCACCCCTTTAGCCTCGCTCTTTTCTCTGCCCACAACATATGGCACAACCACCATCTCTTCATTCCACCAGGTGTAACGCAGTGACAAGCATCTGGCCAATTAAGCTGCCTGTTGACTTAAATGTTGGCTCTAATACCTTTGACAGTTGCTGTTTAGATTATCAGCTTTATTAGGTCGTTGGCGTTTACTGTATTTGTGAATCCCAAAATCATAACGTTCCCTATTTAATATGCCAACTAATCATTGCAAGTGTTACAGAAGGGGAAGAAAATAAAATCAAGCGGTGATTTTTTTATTGCCTCCTCTGTCACTTGTGTGGCCACCATAAATAACCCGAAATAAAGGCTTTAATTCTACGTTAGTGCACGCAGCGGTTTATTGCCATTGGTTAAGCTGGGCAAAAGTGCTGCTGTATTTCAGAGCCAGATACAAGGGGAGAAGTGCTGAGTGCAGGCAGTTTGCAAGGAGTGATAATAGGATAATAAATTACAGGAAGGTAGGGACAAATTCTGAGCTCCCTGGAGTTATTGCTGTTATTTGTTCAACAACAATCTTTTAATGCATACAGTAATAAGCTGTCAACAATGCTGAGCAATGCTTGGAATAGCTCTCGACAGAGACATCTGCCATATTTTGCATGAATAGGATTTCTCACAATTGAACTATTTACAGGCTGCAATGTCCAATATTTGTTTATACTTCTCTGTGGAGGCTTTACTGGAGAGTATTGGTTGGGCTGGTAGTCTTAAGCATGACAAATAGGGATGCATGTGGTCTAGTCATGCTGCCAGCACTTTTCTCCTTAGAAACACTAACACAATCATACTTAATCCCAGGATGTACAAGACTTCATCATCTCACACAGTTTCCTCACTAAAACCCCTCTTACTTGAAAGGTCCACCACCCGGACCATCATCTCTTATTTGTACTTTCGGCTCATGGTGAATTCCCTCACCATCCTCGCCACATTGCATGATGAAGACCAGTCTTCTTTGCTCGTGTTGGCCCTCTCCATTGCAAGTAAATGTCTGGACAGGAGCACAACGGATCCTAAGGGCCAAATTATAGGAAGTGCCAGATTTGCAGTCAGTATCGTTTTAAAGCATAAGGTGAAAAAGACTAGCATGCAGTTGAGAACTCATGAAAAAGTTGGATTATATTAGCTGATATAGAACATTACAGAAAACAAAGTGAAAAGTAAACAGTTCAAATTCTCTTGAAACTCCCAATGGATGAATGAGGCATAAGCCTTCTTTGTTACCCTGTGGAAAGTCATCCCTCCAGATCCCACTATTGATCTCCATGGAAGGATTACCCATGTTTCTAAATGAAGGGAATCATTCTACGATCTGTGGATCCCTTGCTTGGCAAGTCATGGTGGCTGTCAGTGTTATGAGAAGGACAATAAAATAATCAGTATAATGTTCGTAGGTCAAAGTAACATTAAATGTTCGTGTTTAAAAGTATTATCACAGGAGAGCAACCAGTCTGGCCCCTAGTTTCCTTGAAGGTGTTTAAAGATTCTACCTGACACAACAGGACAACATGGAAAGAACAAATTGGTCAAGCGTTCTGAAGAAATAAATCTTCTCCCTGTTGTTATCATTATAGTGATAAGTTAGAGGACTCTTCCAGGTAGAGTGTTTGTATACCTTTAGGTTCCCCATTAAGCACAGATCATATGAGATTTCTCCTGATATCCAGAGGCTGGTTTTCTTATCTCACTCTGTGCCATTTTTAATGAGTTCCCATGCCCTTTTGTTCCTCCCAAACACCTTGGTTCATTTCATTTCATTTCATTTCATTTGGTACCACTTTGCAGTGGGGATGGAATTTACTGCTAAGACACATCTCATGCATCAAAGTCCAATGGTGGGACTGTTATCACTAAGCAACTGTAAACAGGGCTCGGAACTGATAAACCACCCATGGAACCCTAATGCAAGAGTGAGATATATTGGAAGAGAAACAGGCAGAAGATATATGATCTGGGATGATGACCAGTGATTTGTCCAAGTAGCAGTAGGGAATGTAAGAGGTGTGTGTGTGTGGGGGGGGTGTCATTCCCCATGTCATTCTTTTCCCTCTGTGTACCTGCACAATAAAGAACCTCAAGGAATTTGTACCACAAACTCCACAGTTTGAAGCTCAAACTGCTCAGGGATTGAGTAGGATGAGGACAAATAGAATACCTCTCTTAACCTTTCCTTAACCTTTTCTCCACTGCAGTGTAATTCCCTTCTCAGATTTGTGTGGGTTTTGTTGCTTTCCCCAACCCCCCCACCCCTCTTTGTGGCTTCTACTTTTTAACACATCTTACAGAAGGAGCGCATTTTTGCATGCTTTTGGGGAGTGGATGGCTGATGGTGGGCAGAAGTGCAGTGATCAAGATGGAAGGAAGGCCTATGAGAGCATGGAGATAAATGTTTTAAAAGCAAAGTTATGTCAGAAGCAGGATTGACAAGAGTTCCTTCCTTGTGGTGCCCGAGGGGAGATGGAAAAACATAAAATGAAGGCAAAGAGGTACTGAGTGGCAGAAGATGACAATGACAGTAAGTGAGAACAAACATGATACAGGAATAGGGGAAGCAAAGGAAAGCATTGTAGGTGGCATTTCTGGATGATCCCGAAGCCTGTACTAAGAAAAGTGTGAACTAAGGCCTGCTGAACTCTGTTTCTGCTCCTCTTCCCTTCTCTGGATTTTGTTTGGTTTCTTTTTAAAATGTTCTCCAGTTCTTGGAGTTTATCAGCCTTTGGGTATCCCCTTGCCTTTAACAAAAATGTCATGGAGTGTGACTCTAAGGCTTGCAAGCAAACAAGTCCACATACAAAAGAGAAATGCACAGGTAGGTTTTGCCGCACACGCTGCCTGATTCATTTGTGTGTTTGCAAATAAACCATGGGCTGTCTCTCACAAGGAATGATGGCACAACAGGCCTCTGATTTCCTACCACTGGGATGAATTCTTCAGTGCAAAAAAAAAATTATTTCAGGCAGGCTCGTGATGTTGTAAAAACACTGGGATTCCTGTCATTCCAGCTATCCTGTTTCCATACAAGTTGGGGTGACTCATGGTCTGGATGAGAGGCATTTCACCCCCAGATTTCAGGATGACTCCTCCTCTTCCTCTTGAATCATGGAATGCCTATGCATGTAAGCTTTCTTATTTCAAACATGGAAGATCTTTTCCTTAGAACTGCAGAGCTGGAAGGGACCCTATCAAGGTAGCACAGTGGGGAGCAGAACTTCCAACCTTTGGCTCTGCAGCCAAACATCTAAAACCGCTGAGCTATCCAGCAGTCCTTCAAGCCTTTTTGCTTGTTTACTTCTCAGGGTGAAAAGACACCATACAGACAACACATCATTAGAAGGTCCCTTAAAAAATTAAAAGCATCAATTTAATCTTGCACATGCTCACCTCACTTGGCATGTTGCAAATTAGTTTACTTTTGTTTTGTGACTGATCACCAGAAGGTAAAGATCGGCTTTATTTTATTACAAGAAAACCCAGTGGTGTGGATGGACCCTCAGTCCCTCCCAGGGACTTCCGTTATTTTTCCACTTCATTTTAGTATATGCTCTGTCTTGCCCATCTTCCTGTGCAGCCAAAAAATAATTTACCTGAAACTGTAGAAAATGTGTGGTGTGGGTGGGTGCTAATTAAATTGCATCTTTTATTCAGAAGGCAGAAACTCCCAATGAGGCAATAGTGTGTTAACCAGTGGGGGTTGAATATATTACAACCGATCAATAAGGGAAATGCTGTCATTTTCTGCCAACTTTGCTGCTCTCCCATTCTCTGCTTGAACTTGGCGCTCTGGTGCCTCAGGATAAAGAATGGGAACCTTTGTGAATCGTTTGCTTATTCCCTGCTGAGAGGCAGACGTGGCAACGGTAGCTAACCAACATTTGGGAAATCTGCTTTGTAAGTGAAAGCCTGCCTCTCCTCTGTTTCTCACACCCAATGTTCTTGTGGGTGGGGAAGCAGGGCCAGTGTTTCCTTTTATCTCTGTAACATAGTAATGACCAAACATGGCATTATGCATTTCAGAACGTTAGGGTACATTCTTCTATGCCTGTTATTAGAAGAACAGAGTTCCTTGTCTGTCTGAATGAAACACAAGAAATGGAAACAGGAGGTCCAGTCTGCTGATGCTTCTTTAGCACAAGTGGAATCCATGGAAGAACAGCAATAAGAATGAGAATAAATAGGAATGTACTTGGGCCCAGGTTTATGAAAGGCTGCATGGTCTGTGGGAGGTCTGTGGGAGAGGCTGCTCTTACTCCCTTCACCCTCAGAGGCATGTTTGGCGTGGACGTGGGAAAGGGCCTTTTCAGTGGTTGCTCCCAAGCGATGGAATTCCCTTCCAAGGAAAGTTAGTTTGACCCCATATTTGTTGTCTTTCTGCTGGCAGACGAATCGGCCTTCAACAAATGACTGGCTGATAACATTTTTGAGAGGGGCATACCCCCTCCTCCTCAATATGCTTTTATTCAACTGTATTTTAATCTTGTTATTATGATGTGCTATCAAATTGCTTCCAACTTACAGTGATCCTATGAATTAAAGGTAAAGGTTCCCCTTGACAAATTGTCCAGTCGTGTCCGACTCTAAGGGGTGGTGCTCATCCCCGTTTCCAAGCCGTAGAGCCGGCGTTTGTCCGTAGACAGTTTCCGTGGTCACGTGGCCAGCGCGACTAGACACGGAACGCTGTTACCTTCCCACCGAGGTGGTACCTATTTATCTACTCGCATTTTTACATGCTTTCGAACTGCTAGGTTGGCAGGAGCATTCTATGAATTAGTGAGCTCCAAAAGATTCTGTTAACATATCTGCTTAGGTTTCGCAAATCCAATGTTGTGGCTTCTTTTATTGACCAAATCTCTTACTTGGTCTTTCTCTTTTCCTGTAGCCTTGAATTTTTCCCAGCATTATTGCCTTTTCTACTGAATTTTAATACTACTATTAATTTAATTGTGTTTTAACGGTATCATCTATTGGCTAGAATCCTGTTTGTATAACTCATGGCAGCTAACTGCTAGTAACTGATGAGATGCTGAGGCCTATCTCAGCTGCCGAATTGAAGCCTGCATAGAGACAAACTCTTGCACCTCACCAAACAGCAGCAATTAGCTTTGGCAAATTACACAAAGCTTATGGGAGCATCAATAGGATTCTGGCCATATTTGACTCTTAATCATGTTGTAAAATACTTTTAAGTTCCAGTTCTGAGAGAAAAGTGGCATATAAATGAAACAAACGAACGTGTGAATGCAAGAAATGCCTTGGTAGATCTCATCAAAGCCCAAGGGATAGTTATATTTTGGACAACTCCCCAAAGAAGCTCCCAGCTAGCATATGCAAAACATAATAATATACAGTATCCATGGGAAATCAGTTCCAAGACCCACCTCGCGATGCTGAAAAACATGGATCATAGTAAACGCTATTATAATAGTAGACTCTATACAAAGCATGTTCTTTTGCTCCCTCTAGTGGCCAGTTCTGGTAATGGCATTGTGGAAATGTAGGGAACACTATGTAAAGCATGGTCTATGGCTCCCTCTATTGGTCAGTTGTGGTAACTTCATTGTTAGAAATATATATTTATGGGATTTTTCTTTTAATATTTGTAATCTTTTCAGACTGTGTATAAGTGAATCAGCAGATACTGATCCCATGAATAAGGGGGTCCGTATAGATTTTTTGAGGCTAGATTCTTGTTTAATGCTGGTAGAGTGGAAAGCCTTACTAGCATACTTGCAAAATGCTCTCTGATGGTGGCTTTTCCAGCATCAACAATGCTGGCTAGAAGCTTCTGTTCTTTCCCCCTCAAGCCACTTAGTGGTATCTTGATTCCTGGCACATGAGTTTGGAAAGGCAGCTGACGGAAGGGGGAACTCGTCACACACGGTGGTATTGGAAACTTCCTTACACATGTTCTGAAAAAGTAAAGTTGGTCACTCCAGCAGCAGTCATGCAAGTGTGATGTTCAGACAAAAGATCCTGGCCCAGGTAAATTACATGCATTAATATAATCCAAAATAAATCATTTTAATGTCTTAACAATTCAAAATTCCACAGTGTTCTTTATTAATATACATTAGCAGTGCCATCGTATACATACCTAGAGACAAGTATGCCATGTTGTTTTCTGTGGCACTTATATGAGAGCAGGTATCTATAGGATTGCACCTTTAATGTAAGTTTATGAACCTACAGTACATCTGACACTTGGTCTTTCTTACATATGAAAAAAAAGCCATTCTGCTTAAAATGTTACCTTCAGATTTGGAATTGCTTAAAGTTTCCATGTGTATCATTTTATGTACATTATTAACATTTTTTCACACCATGTTGCACTTAATTCTTACTGTTTTGTTTTTAAATCAGCCTGGTCCAAGCAGAGACATCACCTTGCCGACAAAGGTCTGTATAGTCAAAGCTATGGTTTTTCCAGTAGTGATGTATGGAAGTGAGAGCTGGACCATAAAGAAGGCTGACCGCCGAAGAATGGATGCTTTTGAATTGTGGTGCTGGAGGAAACTCTTGAGAGTCCCCTGGACTGCAAAGAGAACAAACCTATCCGTTCTGAAGGAAATCAACCCTGAGTGCTCACTGGAAGGACAGATCCTGAAGCTGAGGCTCCAATACTTTGGCCATCTCATGAGAAGAGAAGACTCCCTGGAAAAGACCCTGATGTTGGGAAAGTGTGAAGGCAAGAGGAGAAGGGGACGACAGAGGACGAGATGGTTGGACAGTGTCACCGAAGCTACCAACATGAATCTGACCAAACTCTGGGAGGCAGTGGAAGACAGGAGGGCCTGGCGTGCTCTGGTCCATGGGGTCACGAAGAGTCAGACACGACTAAACGACTAAACAACAACAACAACAGACTGAAAAATGGGAGAAGGGGATTTTCTATTAATCTGTTTGTGTTATATCCTTGTTTGACAGGAGGCCCTGGAACCTCAGAAGAGCGCCTAAAAGGGCTGTGGCCAAAAAAAGGTTGAGAATAGCTGGTTTACAGCATTTGTTCATCATTCTTCTGCCCACCAGAGCTTCAAAGACAGTTTATTCTCTGAGGCTGTCTTCTTTTCTATTTTTCAATTAACTAAAATTTAGTGGTGGTAGTAAGCCAACTAAGGGCGTGGTTACATTGTTGAAATAAATCAAGTGGCGGATCAAGGTTTTTGAAGTCAGTTTAAAGTCCTGTAATAGTCATGTGGTTTTTGGGTTGGGGTGTGTGTGTGTGTCCTCTTGAGACAACTTTTAATCCATTTTTAAGGTGTGTTGTATATTAGTTGAGGGAGCTACAGATGCTTTAAAAATAATTGCATTTTAGACTTTGTTTTGCTCCTGTCTTGTAGTCTGATCTGTTATTTTTCTCTGTGTGTGTAATACTGAACTAGTGATGTCTCAATTTGAAATAAATAAAAATAAAACAAATATTAAAAATTACACTGGCAGCGACAACTGGCTGTGAGAAGCAGCCAGTGCAAGGGTGAACAGGCATCTGAGGCTTTGTCCTGCACTTGCCCACCCTTCCACTGGCTGCCTCTCCCAACCACTTGCCTCTGATGCCACCAGTGCTATTTTTAATTTAAAAAATTCTTTCAAACTGGGATAGCACTAGTTCAGCATTACAGATAGAAAAACATATAACAGATCAGACTGCAAGGTTTCTTTCCAGCCTGAAACCCGTGATCCTGGCATCCATTACTTGACAAACTCCACAGACACAATTTACTCCAACATAGGTGAGCACACATGCCAAAATGATTCAAAATAAATCGGATCCACAATTAAGCTAAAATAAACAACCCCCTTGAGGCTGTTTTAAAAAAACTTCACTTTCCAAACAAAAACACACTTCCTGGCCAAAAAAAAGCATGCTCAGCTCCATGTTGTGTAAACGGGTATTTTAAAATCAATTTCAAGCATGCTAAACCTGGCACAAACCAGGAGTATTTCAACATGTAACCACACTCTGTCAAAATCCTCCCAAAGCGTGTAAAATCTCTTTTGAATTACCAGGCTACCTACCCCTAATATTTTAGGTGCCTTGACTCTTGGGCTATAAAAGTCAGGCACAGGCTTCATGACCACTGGTGGAGAGTGCAGTCATGGGCAATGAAGTAGCTGTTGGCATCTATGATCTTGGACTGCCAAACAGTCAAGCTAAGCCTTCAAGGTTTTCCAGCTGCTGAACTTAATGTAGCAGTGAGACCGATTTGTGGACCAAGCAAATGGGTTCTTACTTCATCTGTAGTGTGTCTGGGACTCTATAGCTTGATGTAGACTATTCACAGTAATTAAAAAACTGCAATATCAGACCATGTTTGAATATAAAGTATGAGATGTTTGACATCTTGTTTTTCCTAAGATATCTGTAATCAGCTTCTGTTGTTGCTGTCTGCATTTAGTAACAGATCTTGAAGCGGTTGTTGTAGGTTTTTCAGGCTGTTTGGCCGTGTTCTTAAGGTTTTTCTTCCTAACGTTTCGCCAGTCTCTGTGGCCGGCATCTTCAGAGGACAGGAGTCAGAACTCTGTCTGTGATCTTGAAGTACTTTGATTGAAGTAATTTTTCTGCTTCCCTACAGATCTGCTCCGAAGTTTGATACTTAACTTTAAGGACATTTAACCTTTTTGATGCACACTCTAAAGATAGTGCAATTCCTTTTTCTAACTCCATTAAATTATGCATTAGCCAGCATACAAAGAAATAAGCCATTATAGTACTAATTACTACAGCATTTCTAGTTCTTAAATCTCCACATCTTAAATTTCATGGGTTCTTCTAAAAACAACAAGCTTCATTTTGTGGAGTTAATCTCAGTTGTATAGTTATCTCTGCTTTTGCAGAGGTACCCGTAGCATCTGTTGACTGTTCCTTCAAGGCAGCCTTCCCAAACCTGGTGCCTGCTAAATGTTTTTATTTTATTTTAACTACAACATAAACATAAACATAAAATACATAAACCAAAATACAAATCGACTGTGTTCCCCACCACCATAGTCGGGACCTCTTGCAGTAATCCTCTTCTTCCTCTATCTTTATTCTTCTTCTTCCTTTATTGTCCTCTTCTCCAGAACTGCATTGATTCCTGATTTGGAGCTTTCCCTTTTCCTCTTGTTAGCACATATTCCAAAAATCTGCCCCATATATCATAAAAATTATTCTTTTTCATCTCTCCTTTCTTAACTTTTAGGTTACAAGTTAACTTATCATTTATAGCAATGTTCCATATTTCATTATACCATTCTTCCATTCGAAATTCAGACTTTGATTTCCAATTCCTAGCTATTATTAATCTAGCTGCTGTTAATAAATTGGTAATCAATTCTTTAGTCATCTTATCATATTCCACATTGTCAAATATTGATAACAGAGCTATCTCAGGATTAAATTCTATATCTTTTTCACATATGTCATTTAGTTCTTTAAAGATTAGTTTCCAGAATCTTTGTACTTTTTCACACTCCCACCACATATGAAAGTATGTACCAATTTCTTTCTCACATTTCCAACAGACATTCAGATAACTAGTGTTAATTTTATTCAATTTTGTCAGTGTTAAATACCATCTTAAACCCAATTTGAAAATTTTTTCTCTTATTCTCACTGACATAAATCTTAAAACCCTCATTTTCCACATCTTCCTCCATTCTTCATCATTTATTCTTTTTCCTAAGTCTTGTTCCCACACTAACTTCAATCCTTCTTTCTCAGTCTCTTCTTCTTCTAGATCAAGCAGTGCCTACTAAATGTTGTTGATTTCTCTTCCCACGAACCGCAGCTAGCGTGACCAGTGATGAAGAACTCTCGAAGTCATTGTCCAAACATTCTGGAGAGCACCAAGTTGAGAAAGGCATGAGATCAATTACTTGTTTCATTATCTACACTAGATGATAATGCTGTGCTTCTGTAAAAGCTGGTAAGGCCCCTTTTGCGGCCAGACAAGTAACTGGAGGAGGAGCCATCTGCTGTGATCATGTTAGCCATTTAAGATGCTTTGACATCATTCCTGATCTTCTCTCATGGAGGGGGAAGGGAAATTAAGACTTCTTGTTGGTACCTGAAATATTTCTTGGCCAGACATGCTCATTTTCATTAAGGAAGGAAGGAAAGAAGTCATAACAACAGCTTTTAAATGAAGAAAACACAAAATACATTATAAACTTGTTGCAAATCTGTTTTAAAAATGAATTAATCATACATAATTTAAAAAGGAATACTTATAATCCACCAATTAAACCTACTCCAGTGAACCAGTCATCTGAATTTGCTCCATTTAAGGTCCATTCCAATAATGTTGGAAAAGAGCATAAGTATATGTAGCAAGTGATCTGAATATGGGAGCTATGGGTAGGTAGTCTGATGAGTCAATATTCCCTCTCTTGTTTTTATTCTAGAATTACGTGTAGATTGGTATTCTTAGGAGACACTTCTCTGTAGTCACTTCCTGCTCCTTGCTCTTTGCTTCTCCTTGCTAGAGAGTGACTTCCCTCTGTTTAAGATTGGCACACAAAGAACCAATTCTATATTAACAGAGCCTTTTCTTCCTGCACTATCTCTATATAGATTTTCTGAATTATTAAACAGCGAGTTTCCTTTTTTTGCTTAATATCATTTTCCAAAATGGTTACTCCTCCTCAAAAGTCACAAGCTCAGCACTAGACCAGGGTACTTTTTCAGTAAGTACCAAATAATCCTAGAAAACAAAGGTATTAGCCATAATCCTATCACCAATTTATGCTTCATTAAGGGAAACTGTATAGTCTTGTTGCTGCTTACTAACCAGATGGTTGCATTTCTACACATTCACCCAACATAGTGCAGAATCATAGCCCTGAGGTTCCATGATACTTGTGAAAAGAGTTCCTCATGGCTGGAGCATATGAAAATTAATGTAGCTTCCTAGAAGTTCTTGTTTATTCTGGCGCTGTTGGTTTATTTGTTGCTGTTTTGCATGTACTCTGATTATGCTCTAAGTATGCTGATAATCAAAAACACTGAATCTGCAAATTGACCCTGCAGCCAAGTAAATATGAAATGGATAAAAACTGTCATGTGTATTTCTTCCCTAAAGTTGTTGCAAAAAATTCCACTGTGCTGTTTATGGACTATGCTAAGGAGCTAATATAAAAGTAGATATCCTTTCACCGTATGATTGCACATTTCATTAAAGTTATCCCAGTGACTGTGAAGGTACGAATTTCTTACTTATTCCCAGAATGCACTGATCCCCCTTTGAAACTTCTAAGTGCTGGTAAATTAGCTGTGACTAATTCACTAAGAGATGACAGTTACCACCAACTTTGAGGTCTGCTGCCTGTGGCTTTCTACTGGTTGCCACTTCATTATAGCTGCACGATAGTGTGTCTACGTTATTGTGCAGCAGAACAAATCAAGGTTTCACATAGCAATTCTAAAAATAGGGGCAGCCCAAGCAAAAATGTATAACTTTTAAACTGGATGTTGGATCAGCACCAAATTTGGCACAGATGTAGCAGAACGTCTGCTCTTGTTTTGTGCAAAATGTGGGGAAAGTTTGAGCAGCTTTTGAGTTATTATTTTAAAATGGAAAACTGTTCCCCCCATTCAGAAATAGGTGGCCCTAAATGTCCCCAGATTTTAAAGAACTCATATAAATTGAAAAGACCATTTTTGCTTATCTTGAGAATGGTTGGCCCCAGTCCTTTTTATTTGGAAAGAATCCACAATCCACATTGTATAAGAACAAAGGAGACAGGGGCGACTGCAATAACTACCATGGCATCTCTCTTCTCAGCGTTGTAGGGAAGCTGCTTGCCCATGTTGTAATGAAGAGGCTCCAGGTGCTTGCACACAGAGTCTATCCAGAATCACAGTGTGGATTTCGAGCTAATAGATCCACCACTGACATGGTATTTTCCCTCAGAGAGTTGCAGGAGAAATGTAGGGAACAACGACAGCCACTCTTTGTAGCCTTCATAGATCTTACAAAGGCCTTTGACGTGGTTAGCAGGCATGGCCTTTTTAAAATCCTTCCCAAGATTGGATGTCCACCTCGACTCCTTAACATCATCAGGTCCTTTCATGAGGAAATGAAGGGCACTGTAGTTTTTGATGGCTCAACATCAGATCCCTTTGACATCCGAAGCGGAGTGAAACAGGGCTGTGTCCTCGTGCCGACTCTGTTTGGGATCTTTTTTGCTGTCATGCTGAAGCACGCCTTTGGAACTGCAACAGAAGGTGTCTATCTCCGGACTAGATCAGATGGAAAGCTCTTCAATCTCTCTAGATTGAGAGCAAAGACCAAAGTCCAGCTGAAATGCATGCAGGACTTCCTCTTCGCCGATGATGCAGCTGTTGTTGCCCATTCTGCCGAAGACCTCCAACAACTTATGAATCGTTTTAGCAAGGCCTGCCAAGACTTTGGATTAACAATCAGCCTGAAGAAAACACAAGTCATGGGCCAGGGCGTGGACTCACCTCCCTCTATTACCATCTCCACACAAGAATTGGAGGTTGTTCATGATTTTGTGCACCTTGGCTCAACTATCTCTGACACTCTCTCCCTAGATGTCGAGCTGGATAAACGCATTGGCAAAGCAACTACCATGTTCTCTAGACTCACAAAGAGAGTATGGTTTAATAAGAAGCTGACGGCATATACCAAGATCCAGGTCTATAGAGCCTGTGTCCCAAGCACACTCCTGTACTGCAGTGAGTCCTGGACCCTCTGTGCACGGCAGGAGAGGAAGCTGAACACGTTCCATATGCGTTGTCTCCGACACATTTTTGGTATCACTTGGCAGGACAAAGTTCGTAATAAAGTAGTCCTGGAACGAGCTGGAATTGTTAGCATGTATACATTACTGAAACAGCGACATCTACGTTGGCTCGGGCATGTCGTGAGAATGGCTGATGGTCGGATTCCAAAAGATCTCCTGTATGGAGAATTAGTAGAGGGAAAGCACCCCAGAGGGAGACCATAGCTGCGATACAAGGATATCTGAAGGCCTTAGGAATGGACCTCAACAGATGGGAAACCTTGACATCTGAGTGTTCAGCCTGGAGGCAGGCTGTACAGCATGACCTCTCCCATTTTGAAGAGACACTTGTTCGGCAGGCCAAGGCAAAGAGGCAGTCCCGAAACCAGCAAAATCAGGGAGCTGGACAGGGGACAGATTGTATTTGTCTTCAGTGTGGAAGGGATTGTCACTCTCGAATTGGCCTTCTCAGCCACACTTGACGCTGTTCCAAGACCTCTATTCGGAGCACGTTACCATAGTCTCTCGAGGCTGAAGGATGCCTACTACTATCTTTTACATAGCATGGATGATTCTAACATAGGTTTCCAGTGACAATCTTTACTAACTCCTAGCTCTCCCTTTTTATATATATTTCAAAAGGCAAAGGGAAATATTTTTCGAAAATATGCAGGAAACCTGGTCATAGAGCTTTTGGGCCTATATAGCTTTTCTTCCTCAGGTTGGACAGGGTTTGGATATTGGAACAGAGCTTTCTAGTCTGCATTCTGTGCAGTAGGCATGGCAACATTAGTTTACCTGAGTAAAGGTAAAGGGTGTGTCTGCTTCTCCACTTTATGTGTTGTACCTACTCACACTTTTGCTTCACCATTTCATGGTGAGGAGACTGTGAGGAGGTGCCGGGTGCTGTGGTTTGTCCACTGCCTGGCCAGGGCCATGCTGGGAACTCTGAAGAGGTGTCCAGTGCGACGGGTGACTCACCAGGCAAAGGTGTGGCAACAGTCTCCTCCCTATCGTGCATGGTATCCGGTCCAACCTCCTCCAATGCCTCCTGCACACCTAGAGCCGATGTGCTGGATGTTGCCGCAAGTGAGGTTGCCCTCACTTTGTCTGAACTCATTTGCGGTGCAGTTACCGTTGCCTCGTTCGCTGTCTTCCTGGCTGTTCCCTCTGCTTGTTGCTCCACAACCAGAGGCGTTGCGACAGGCTCCTCCCTGCCGTACACAGCTTCTGGGCCAGCTTCATCCAGTGTCTCCTGCCTGCCCAAGGCCGACGTACTGGATGCTGCAGTGATCGGGGTAGACTTCCCTTCGTCCGTGCCCTGTTGCGATGCCGGTACCGTCATCCCATCTG
This sequence comes from Intellagama lesueurii, assembly GCA_037013535.1. Classification (NCBI taxonomy): domain Eukaryota; kingdom Metazoa; phylum Chordata; class Lepidosauria; order Squamata; family Agamidae; genus Intellagama; species Intellagama lesueurii. Next base: position 257,696,207 of record JBAJHW010000002.1, read on the forward strand.
CGTCCTTTCTGGATGACCCCTCCGCCCGTTGCTCAGCTTCTAAAACAGTAAACCTGGTCATTATGTTGTCGGCCAGAGCTTTGAGCTTCACCCTGCGGTGACTTTTAGAGTCCCTAGCCAACCGGCGTGGCTGCACCTGGCTGGACTGAGGGGTTGTCTTGGCTGTTCTCTCAGCTTCTAGAGCTGCAAGTTTGTCCTGGAGTTGTTCCCATATGGGCCAAGACACCTCATCTGAGGATGGCTGGGATGGTGACACCTGAGGTGCTGGCCGCCTTTTGGCTTGTTGTTTTCCCTTCATTGTACCCTGACCCTTCCTTGAGGCCATTTTGCAGCCTAAAATGCAGTCTAAATATTATAAGAGAAGGGCACAGGAATAATTACAATGAAGTTCTTATGAAATACTTAATTAACCAACTTATATCACACTTGTGTAAATATTGGTATCAACTGAATAGCCAATGTATTAAACCAGTTAGAATTGATTAATCAAGCACTTAATTACGTATATTAACTTAATATCCTAAGTACCTTAATCTATTTATCTAAGTAATTACTTAACTTTGTATATATTCAAATTAAATCCCACTAGTCCAGTAATTAAACAGTATTAAAACTGAATAAATTTAAATATTAATAACATATAATGTATCAAAAACGAATCAATTTATTTGAGTGAGACCTGTAATTAGCTAAAATCCTCTTTTCTTTTCTTTTTCTTTCTTTTTTTAACTGAGATTTTACTGCAACTTAAAAGTAGCTTGGGGAAAATAGGAACTAATTTTAAAAGACTCAATCAATTAGTAAAACAATCCTACTAAGTCAGAATTAAGGTAATGAAAAAAATGCGGGAGCCTATGCAACACTGGAGACTGGGATAAAAATGACGTCCCCTAGCAGCAGTGAGCTCGACCAATCAACGAGCGCCTGGGGATTCTAATCCAGGCAGCATGCAGAGTCTCCAGTCACCACTCAAAATCAAAGGGGGAGGGAAAAAAAGGGGGGGGTGGCGCGTTGAGCCCAGAAAGCGAACCACGCTACAGCTGAATCCACTGCAGGCACCGCAGAATTTACAAGTAAACCTCCTCTTCTTATTGTCTAACTACTCTAATTATTTAACAAGCCGAACGCAGCTGCTTACACAATATTTACGCTAATTCTTTACGTATATCGCCTATCTTATTTTCCTTCCTTTATTTCTCCTTTTCTTTTTTCTTTTCTTCCTTTAAAAAAAAAATCAGCCAAGGGCTGCTCACGCTGCCGCGCGGCTTGCACAAACCACGCTTTCACTCCCACCCACTAACTTTGATAATATAAGCAATTAAATTCAAGAGCAATAAAGAAACGACCAACAAACAGGATAATTAAAATCGATCTAAATCAGAAACAAATGTCAGCCAAACCGAGGGGGGGAGCCGATGCTACCCCCCGATCCCAATCAAAGAGTTGCGCAGGCCTCATTAACAACTACACAGTTGTAGAGAGCCGAGCAGCCAGACTTACCCTTCGACTGGGTGCCATCAAAGGAAGAGGAGAGGGGGGAACGGGCCCTTAAATAACCTACCGTTCCCCCCTCTCCCTTGAGTTACTCACGCGAGACTGTGAGGTCTCGCCTCATCCGGGGAAGAAGGCAAAGGCAAGCCGTGCTGCCGAAGCGTGGCTCTGCAGCGGCTTCATCATTTGTTGCTGTTGTTGTTGTTGTTGTTTAGTCATTAAGTCGTGTCCGACTCTTCATGACCCCATGGACCAGAGCACGCCAGGCCCTCCAGCAACCCTAACAGGGCTTTCAAAGTAAGTGAGAAATGTAAGGCTCTTTACCAGTTCCATGGTGGAGCAGGGATTTGAACCTAAGACTCCTGAGTCCTAGTTCTAGTCCACCACTCTGTTTATGAGCCTACACTGGACCTATTACACACCCTTTTACAGAGACTGCAGCTGTGCAATGTGTCAACTGAGATAATCCCAACTTAAAGAGTAGCTATGAAAGGAAATTCCAAGGTTGGAAACTGAATTCTCATAGACAGAGGAAATGACCTGCACCAGTGATGGTGGTTATGGGGGAAAGTGACTGAGAACAAGGCAAGCCCAGCTGTTTTCTTCCTCTTTCTTTCTTTTCTAAGTCTTACATCAATTGCTACTCTTAGTCTCCTTTCCTTCCTCCTCCTTCATCTGAGGTCACTTCCTATTTGTTCTCTTCTGAATTACAGAAAGGCAACAGTACACAGGTTTTCCCCATAATGGCTACAAGTGACTACACAACTAGGAAAATACAGTTTGATCTGCTGTGATTTGCAGTTTATGGAATTGGGTTTCCACGGGTGAAGTCGCTGTAGCTGTCCAGATGACAATTTGCAGGAGCCAGCATGGACAGAGGCAGAAAGATCAGTTTGCATGGAGCTACAACAGCAGAAGCTGCCTTAAGATGCTAAGAAAGTGCTACCTGGCAACTTCCATCTCTTTGTCTCTCTCTGGCTCCTAAATGCCTAGTGGCACTGGGTTCCAGTGCTGAGTTTTAAAAGAAACAGTTTGGACAGCAGAGGTGCTTGGCTGAGGGGAACTGACACCTCTGTGACACCTTTTTGCACTGGATCAGGTGATCCCACTGGGAAGATAATGGGCAAAAGTCATATCAACCTGATCATAACAGAATCAAACCACCCTCACCAGCTGAACAACAACAGAAGACTATTTCCCACTCAAAAGAGATGATTTTGTAACGGACTTCACCACCCTGAGCTTCACATCATTGGGTTTTAATTCAAATTCATCTGGGCCCAATCCATGGCACATTAAGGGGGGAAAGGACCAATGTGGTTACCCTGTTACACTCGTAGACATCAGTTATAAAGGGCTTCTGTAAATAAGTGTAAAAATCTTTTTTCCTACACTGTCCATGAACGGAAGTCCTAAGACAATGAAGACCTTCCTTCCTTCCTTCCTGCCTTCCTGCCTGCCTGCCTGCCTGCCTGCCTGCCTGCCTTTAATATCAGTTTCTAGAGGAATCCTTTTCTCCAACAGCCATAAATGCAGCACTAGGCTTTCACACTATAACAAATAATCCTAACATTCCAGTCCACCATGGTCACCAGTGTACGTTGAAACAAAAGAGAAAAACAGCAGGACAGATAATCTAGTTTGATGTCAGTCTTAGGTTTTGATGCATAAGCCACTTATGCAGCATGCTTGCATTTAAAACGGCTGAGGCTGCAACCCTATAACCAAGGACCAGGAAGGAAGCCTCACTGTCAGAGTCAGAGAGTGTTAGGATCAATAGAATCAATATATGGACACAGTAGGTATGGCCCAGACAAGTACTTAATCTCCAGTTCATATTTCTGCAGCAGGAGCAGACTTAGCAGCATTTCCCTATCTCTTCTCTGCCTCTCTTCAGATAAGCTTCCCCATTTTACTCATTTTCCACTTTGGGAGAGCAGTGGGAGACATAAATGTTAGATGTACAGGGATCCCCATGGAATAGTATAATATTTTAATCTCAACCACAGGAAATCACTTTCTGAAGATTTGCTTGTAAACCATGCAGATGGAATTCTGTGCAGGGGAACAGGACCTCCCTGTTCCCCTGCATTAGATTAGATCTGGATTAGATCTGCCTCGGTCCACGCCATGAGTAGGAGAAACCTGTAGTGTTCAGGTTTACTGCTCAGGATTCTTGCCACTCTGTTCTGTGTACAGGATTGTACTGTCACTGTATAAAATAATGATGGGTGGGCACTGCAGCTACCATACACTGAGGAGAAAGGAAAAACCAGCTCCTGAGGGAAAGTTAAAGGTGGACACAAGAGGGGGAAAATACTGTTTTTAACACTAGCTTGAAAATAAAATCTTTCAAATATTGTAATAATTATGTGTCATTAAGCCAATGAACATTTTGGAGATCCTCCCAGTATTTTCTGGGCAAAAGTGGTTTATCAGCCCCTCCTTTTGGTGGCACTCTGGGACTGTGGACCATGCCTATGTCCACACAGATGGCAGGATGCACGGCTCCATCAATCACACATATACCAAGTAATCTTGGCTGGCCCCACTCCCAGGACACACCATGGGGATTCAAACTCCTGGTCCTGACTTCCACAGCCAGGCACTCCAACTCTTTAGCAAAAACACATTTTGCTTTTTTTTTTTTTTAAAGGGCACAATCTGCACTGGCTACATTTGTGCTCTCTTGTTTATTTGTATCTATGATTTTTATGACACATCAAGAAATCAGAGGTAAAATCAGATTACTTTTAAAAATGGGAATATTTATTTTCTTATTTATTTTTTTAAAAATATACTATCTTTCTATTATACTTATTTTCTGCATGCATTAAAATTATATAAACCATAACTGTGCAATTCCATAGTCTGAATGAGGTATAGTAGGACCCCTGTATCTGCAGGATTGGTATCCATGGTTTCACCTATCCATGGTCTGAAAATATTAAATGCAAAAACCCAGAAATATGTATTTCCATGATGTAATTACCAGAACTGGCCACTAGATGGACCCAGAGATCATGCTATATATAGGATTCATTATTATCCATGGTTTCCAACATCCGCAGGGAGGGGCTAGGAAGCAATCCCCCACAGATATGGGGATCTTATTGTACATTACAAATAAGGTAACAGTAGTCATGTAATCTTATGGGAAGGAATTCCAGAAAGGGCCATTAGATGGATGAGATTTTCCCCTTTGAGGATGGGAGAGAGTTCTGCTGTCAGGCAGGGAGACCTGGCCTTTGATCTTCCAAACTCCCACACAGAATCTTCTTTGGCTCTTTTTGCCTTGATGTCAGAGATCCAATTGATGGACAGAAAAAAAGGGAGCAAAGAGCAGAAATCCTCCCAGTCTCTGACCATCTTCCCAACCTGGTGGAGAATACAGTATACACCAGCCTTAGCACTAGTATAGGTAAGTTTCCTCCCATTATTTGCAATGGGAGGAAAATCAGTCCACCTTTCCCTCCCCTGGAGATGGAAGAAAGGAAGGTGACCATGTCCCTCTTCCTTCATTTCTGCTTTGCCAACAGGAGCCCCACAGGGAACTGTATGTGTTGGTCTCTCTGACATTGGAATACTCTGCTTCTTCAGGCATCCAGTCTAAAGCAATATCAGAAAAATGAAACAGCAGAGTTAGCAATCAAGACAAAGCCCTTCCATTCAGCAGAAGAGATAAAGCTATAATGAAGGTGACTTGCATGCATTCTGAAATGTCCAGGGAAATTAAAGTAAGGCTTTGTTTGTCACAGGTATGACGTTCATGCTGGTTTCAGGTGTGACTCTGTAGAGAGGGCATTCCTCAATGTGACATCTTGAAAAGAGGCCTTCTCTCAGTTTTTAACTGCCTAGTTTGGGGTGAGGGTAAGGGTGAATAAATTTAAAATATTAACCTTTAAATTTCTATTTCAGCCACACTTTCAAAAGTTAAATCTCAAGTCTGATGACCTAGAGTAGAGCACTGGCCACAGAAAATCAGAGAAACAGTTTAAGCTACAAACCGCATGAAAAATGTCCTATTTGGATTTCAAAATTACGATTCTTTGGTACAGAAGGGAAAACATGACTTCAATGAGATTTAAAGCAGAATTCCCTTCCTAACTCCTTTCACAGACATTGTTGCTCTGTAACATACTGAAGATTTGTCTCTGGAAGTCAAGTAAATAGTTTATTTTTATTTTTCATTTTCAGCCTTTATATTCCATGTAATAACAAAAGTTCCTTAGATGATTTAATAATTATTATATGCCATCAAGTTGATTCAGCTTATGGCAATCTTTCCCAGGGTTTTTGGATATAAAATACTCAGATGTGGGTTAATCCTCCCCTCTTCTGGGGGGCACCATGGGCCTATGCATCTTGTCCAAGCCATAGAGCCTGGCTCTTTGGGGGCATGGCATAGTGGGGAACTACACTCCCCATCTTCAATCAGGAACTCCAACCACTGAGATGGACTTTAACCCACTGCGACAGACAAAGAAAACCATGACATGCAGGCATACAATGGGCTGGCAAATGGTAGCATCAGGAAGAGCCAAGGCTTTCTAGATAAATAGTTCAGTTAGCCATGGCAAAACAGGGAACCCATCTGCAAAGGCCTAGTTTTGCCTCACACCTCCAGGATAAGCAGCAACGTAGGGCTACCCACACAACTTCCCCCAATTGGCAAATGTTTGCCAGTAGTGCTTTGGTAGAAGAGGCCTTGCTTCTTTCCCGACGCTCACTCAGATAGGATCACACTGCGAAACAACAACAGGACAAAGCTCAAGTAAGTGTAGAGGTGGGTAGAAGCCACTGGATGAGCATAAGACCACACATTTAGCTTCCAACAGTTTGTCAGCAACAGAAATCATATGTCATAGCATTAAGATTTTTCGAACTCTGGGCGGTGATCACAATATTAGACAAGACGGAAGTAGCAGTAATTTTCTGAAATCCTGTTTGAGAGCCTTGACAAAGGATTAACTGAAAACGAACCTCACCACACCCTTTCATAGCTATGTCAGTGCATGTACGTGTGTTTTTCTGATCCGAGTGCTCTAACATATGTAAAAAGTCACCAGGGAGGCCATCTATGCCCTATTTACAGAATACTGACCTCTGTGTGATGAAAACTTGGAAGTGGGGTGTTAAGAGACTCAGACTGATCAAGACAATCAGCCACTACCAAAAGACTGACTGATCTGCTTCTAACACCTAAAGAGAAGAGAAAAAACAAAGAATGGCACAAGGGAACGAATATGGAACTTCAGTGATACCACACAGTTGTTCCCATATGCTGTAATTGGAAAGTGTTGCGAGATTCTTGTCCAAGATTCTTGTCCAAGATCGCAAGCAAAAGCTGTCAGCAAAGTCCAGTTCCCCCTTCTCCCGTCTTCTCCAATTTCATCACACAAACCTGGTGTTTCTCGTATGTGTTTTGCAACACTTTGGAGGCATGCTGTCTTTCTGCCATGTATTAACCAAATTGCTAAATCAGTCCTAAATGATTCAGAGCCAACCTGCATTTTTGTGAACCTGATTCAGACAAATCTAATCCATTTAGCACTTGCTCTGAATTGGTTTAAATTGTCAGATTTGGGTAGGGATTCAGGATTCGGCCAAACAGATTGCACAGTCCTAAATTACATTTCTGTTGTTGTTGTTACTACATGCTGTCAAGTTGCCTCCAACTTATGATGATCCAACTTATGAATGAGTGATCTCCAAAATGCCCTGCCCTCAACTGCCCTGCTCAACTCTTGTAGATTCAAGACTGTGGCTTTCTTTAGAAAGTCAGTCCATCACGTATTTGGTCCTTCTCTTTTCCTGCTGCCTTCTACCTTTCCCAGTTTTATTGTCTTTTCCAGAGAATCATGCATTCTCATGACATGCCCAAAGTAGGATAGCCTCCAAAAATAGTTCAGGCTTGATTTGATCTAGGACCCACTTGTTTGTCTTCCTTGAATTTTATTCAAATTCTAGCCAAAGGCCATTGAAACATTGAGTCAATACACAAAACCAAAGACAAGTCAACAAAACAGCATCTTCATAACCATATATAACAAGTTCCAAAACGGCTAGAATTTAAAATATACAGTATATATATAAAAGACTCTTATAAAATAGAGAAGAACTCTATTTTAATACTGTCATCCTTTAGTGACCCAAGGGGCCTTTGGAAGCCTAAATGGCCTTAGTCACCATACACGACTCAATGGGGTCTTTATCCATTTGATTAATCCAAACTTGCCTTAGCTTGACGGCTAGCCGGCCAAATTTGGCCACATTGGAAGTTGTTGCCTTATTTCTATCTTCTAGCAAGGTCTGGAAACCTTAGAAAGCATGGCTAACAACAAGGCCAGTGGACGTGATGGCATTCCACTGGAACTATTTAAAATCTTAAAAGATGACGCTGTTAAGCTGCTACACTCAATATGCCAGCAAGTTTGGAAAACTCAGCAGTGGCCAGAGGACTGGAAAAGATCAGTCTTCATCCCAATCCCAAAGAAGGGCAGTGCCAAAGAATGCTCCAACTACCGTACAATTGCACTCATTTCACACGCTAGCAAGGTTATGCTCAAAATCCTACAAGGTAGGCTTCAGCAGTATGTGGACTGAGAACTCCCAGAAGTACAAGCTGAATTTCGAAGGGGCAGAGGAACTAGAGACCAAATTGCTAACATGCGCTGGATTATGGAGAAAGCCAGAGAGCTCCAGAAAAAATCTACTTCTGCTTCATTGACTACACAAAAGCCTTTGACTGTGTGGACCACAGCAAACTATGGCAAGTCCTTAAAGAAATGGGAGTGCCTGACCACCTTATCTATCTCCTGAGAAATCTATATGTGGGACAGGAAACTACAGTTAGAACTGGATATGGAACAACTGATTGGTTCAAAATTGGGAAAGGAGGACGACAAGGCTGTATATTGTCTCCCTACTTATATTTAACTCATATGCAGAATACATCATGCGAAAGGCTGGACTGGATGAATCCCAAACCGGAATTAAGATTGCCAGAAAAAATATCAACAACCTCCGATATGCAGATGATACCACTCTGATGGCAGAAAGTGAGGAGGCATGAAATAACCTCTTGATGCGGGTGAAAGAGGAGAGTGCAAAAAATGGTCTGAAGCTCAACATCAAAAAAACTAAGATCATGGCCACTGGACCCATCACCTCCTGGCAAATAGAAGGGGGAAGATATGGAGGCAGTGACAGATTTTACTTTCTTGGGCTCCATGATCACTGCAGATGGTGACAGCAGCCACGAAATTAAAACGCCTGCTTCTTGGGAGGAAAGCGATAACAAACGTAGACAGCATCTTAAAAAGCAGAGACATCACCTTGCCGACAAAGGTCCGCATAGTCAAAGCTATGATTTTTCCAGTAGCGATGTATGGAAGTGAGACCTGGACCATAAAGAAGGCTGACCGCCAAAGAATTGATGCTTTTGAATTGTGGTGCTGGAGGAGACTCTTGAGAGTCCCCTGGACTGCAAGGAGAACAAACCTATCTATTCTGAAGGAAATCAACCCTGAGTGCTCACTGGAAGGACAGATCCTGAAGCCGAGGCTCCAATACTTTGGCCATCTCATGAGAAGAGAAGACTCCCTGGAAAAGACCCTGATGTTGGGAAAGTGTGAAGGCAAGAGGAGAAGGGGACAACAGAGGACGAGATGGTTGGACAGTGTCATCGAAGCTACCAACATGAATTTGACCCAACTCCAGGAAGCAGTGGAAGACAGGAGGGCCTGGCGTGCTCTGGTCCATGGGGTCACGAAGAGTCGGACACGACTTAATGACTAAACAACAACAGCAAGGTCTGGAGACAGCCCTTCCTGTCTCCTCTATCCCTGTCCAACACTTGTTCGTCTTTTTGGTAATCCAGGGTATCCACAAAACTCTCCTCCAGCACCATATTTCAAACAAATCAAGTTTTTTTTTCTGCCAGCTATTTCTCCTGTCCAGCTTTCACCCATACGTGATAATTGGAACGTGGATGATCTTGGTCACCTGTGACACAACCTTAAACTTGATATTTTCTAATTCCTTCATTGCTGCCCTTCCAAGTCTCAGTCTTCTTCTGATTTCTTGGCTGCAGTCTCAATTTGGATTGATAACTGAACCAAGGTATTTGTTGTTGTTTAGTTGTTAAGTCGTGTCCGACTCTTCGTGACCCCATGGACCAGAGCACGCCAGGCCCTCCTGTCTTCCACTGCCTCCCGGAGTTGGGTCAAATTCATGTTGGTAGCTTCGATGACACTGTCCAACCATCTCGTCCTCTGTCGTCCCCTTCTCCTCTTGCCTTCACACTTTCCCAACATCAGGGTCTTTTCCAGGGAGTCTTCTCTTCTCATGAGATGGCCAAAGTATTGGAGCCTCAGCTTCAGGATCTGTCCTTCCAGTGAGCACTCAGGGTTGAGAACCAAGGTATACAAAATCTCTATTTCAATTTCTTCATTGTCAGCATTAAAGTTGTGTAGTTTTTCTTTAGTCATGATTTTGGTCTTCTTAATGTTCAACTACAGCCCACCTTTGGCACTTTCTTCTTTCACTTTCCCTAAAAGTCCTTTCAGGTCATTGCTGCCAGTAGGATGGTGCATATCTTAAATTATTGATGTTTCTTCCACCCATTTTCACTCCTCCTTCATCTGAATCTGGTCTGGCTTTCCATATGATATGTTCTGCATACAGATTGAATAGATAAGGAGATAAAAGGCACCCTTATCTGACACCTTTGCCGATAAGAAACTATTTCTCTCTCTCCATATTCTGTCCTAATGGTAGCTTCCTGTTCACTATACAGTTACACATCAGGACATGAAGTGCTGAGGCACACCCATTTCTTTCAAAACAAACAAACAAACAAACAAACAAAAAACCAGTGTTTCTCATGATCTACACAGTCAAATGATTTGCTTTTACCTGCATAAAATAGCTCAGTTTTAGATTACCGTATTTTTCCGTGTATAAAATGACACTTTTTCCTAAAATAATTAGAGGAAAAATTGAGGGTCATTTTTATACACAGAAGTAAGGAGGGGGGAGGGATCAAAGCGCTTTGATCCCTGCTTTCCCCTCCATGTTTTGCAATGAAAGTGATTCCTGCTTTCCCCCTACACTTTCATTGCAAAAATTGTAGGGGGAAAGCAGCTCTTTGCAAAGAAAGTGGAGGGGAAAAGCACTTTCCTCGCAAGAAAGTGGAGGGGGAAAGCAGGAATCAAAGCACTTTGATCCCTGCCTTCACCCTCCACTTTCTTGCAATGAAAAAGTGGGGGGGGGGGGGCTTATACATGGGGGCGTCTTATACATGGAAAAATACATGGAGGCGTCTTATACACGGAAAAATACAGTAGTGTTTTTTTTCCTGTGGGAAAGCCATACAATGCTTTGTGCTCTGTAACCATGTGTATTCTACCTGATGATGCCTTTTGTACTTACTGCTGAATCATTTGATCTTTCATCAAGCTGTTGTGCTTTGTTACTTTTGGTTTTTAATAAACTTATGAAATTTTACTCAAGCAGTGGTGGTTGGTACTAAACCTGGAGTCTTGGACGCCCAGACATTTTGGGTTCTCCTGAGTTTTATGCAAGGTTGGTTTGCAATCAGAAGCATCAACCTGCTTGTGTGTATTTTGCCTGAAGCACCCAGGAGTAAGTAACTCAGATTGTGCTGGGGAAACAGCAGGCCATAGGAGGCATATCCAATCACTAGTGTGCTGACCCTCCTGGACATAACCCATCCAGGCAGAAGAATGGTTGTCTGACTAAGTGGTGAGAGGACCCCTAGTGGTGTGTAAACCAAGTAATTCTTCACACAAGTAACAACATCAACTATCTATTTCAGAGGTACAATCATCACAGAAACATGGAGAGAGGGAGGGAGGGTGAGTGGGTGGGAGAAGTCCAAGTGGCAATGGCTGGAGAAAGGATCATGGGGCTCTTTTTAGACCCCTAGCCAGGCCAAGTTGGGAGCTCCACCCTAAAGCACCACTCACTGCCCCATATTGGGCAGTGCTTCTCCTGGAACCATTCCCTGGTGCAAAGGTGTCTGGGAAGAAAGTGCACGAAAATGGAGGCTGGCTGATGATGCCCCTCCTCACCGGGCCACAAACAGCATAAGAGCTTGTGGGGGCAATCCTGGCTTCCCTCTAAGATCATCCTTCTTAGTTATCTCACACATTCATGACTTACAGCTTAATATTTTCTGGTCAGCACATTGTCTTCGAAGGTCACTCTCAAAGCCTCATAGTTGTATCTGGACTATTAAATAAATAAAGCAATGTTTATGGGAGTAATAATTACGCTGACATCACAATAGTCATTTCCATAGAGTATGCACTGACCTGCTTATGCTTCTTTATTAAGTATCGAGAGACAGGCAGTGGAGTCTGAGGTGCTGTTAATATTCATCTGCTTTTGATATGATTTGCTCTCTGAGGCTCCATGGGAACCAAGAAAATTAGAATAATAAAATAATAGCACATTGCCCCAAGGCAAGATTTGTATGTAAAATCTCTCTAGTACAACCAGTCGTTGGATGGTACCACGATGATGATAACTGAATTATACTTTTAACCAGATTTTGATGATTGATGAAACAATGATGGCCTTTAAAATAAAATCTGTTCTTTCACGCACCACGGCAGTGCCCAAGGAAAGAGATCTGGACCCTCCCTCTATGAATTAGTCATTGTGTTTATGTATCATCTCACACATAATCTCCCATTTGCTATGAAAGAGCCCAACCCAGGTTATTTTGTCTCAGAATTATTAAAACCACTATTACCATTGCAAATGCTTCCAGGGGAGATAGTATTAATAACAGTCTGCTCCATCAGATCCTGTCAGTTCCCAAGGTGATTAATATTCCTGTCGGCAAGAAGCATTATATCGTTTAGGGAGAGCATATTGCTTGGCTGGTAGGCCATTCGTCATCGGCTGTGATAAGTGCATTGTGATCTGCCATTATTGCATTACTGTTTACACAGCTTGAAATGCTTCATAAAGCAGTTAGGAACATGACCAAATGCAGATAGATTCAGATCTTGGAAATAAGAAAAGTTGCCCCAGTTATTTTTGCTTGGGTACTTGAGTGGCTTGGCTTCTTTCCACCCTCATATTTTCATGTGCCCAGCAGCAGGTGGTAAACTGGATTTGGAAGGAAGGAAGGAAGGAAGGAAGGAAGGAAGGAAGGAAGGAAGGAAGGAAGGAAGGAAGGAAGGAAGGAAGGAAGGAAGGAAGGAAGGAATTCTGTCAGTGAAGAAATTTCTGAAAACTGTCTGGGGCTTGTGGCTGCTTTTTATGCTGGGATATTCCAGCATCTAGCATGTCTGAATGAGAGCACAGAAATGTAACTTTTGTGAACTACAATTCCCAGAATTCCTCAGCCCACATAGGCACTCTAGCAGTTGCAGTCCAAAACAATGTTTCCCAAACTGTTCTAAACACAGTAATTTATGGACTGACATCCACAGCAAAGGAGGGCGGCAGCAGGAACGTCTCTATAGTTTGAATGTATCCTGGTCACAGCAGTTCATTGTGTTCCATCCATTGTGTTGCAAGGGTTAGGTCAAAGCATCAGTTTATCCCTCCATCTAGACAGTGTTCGAAGAGAATTAGCAGACCATTTCCACCAGTTTCACTCATTCCATCCGCCAACAGTTTAAAAATTGTGGTTCCAGTGCAGCTTTAGATACACTGACAGATTCAGAGCTATATCCAAAGTACTGTAAGATGCTGGGGTGGAATTTCCACTGAAGTTAGTGAGATTTACTTCTGGCTCAACATTCAGAGACTATATTTCATGAGACAGCGTCCACCGGAGACACATGGCCCAGCCATACAATATGCCATTGTAACTTTCCTGGCACAAAGTTATACACCCATGGTAAAGATCAAGGTCTGCACTTATTTATTTATCAGGTTCCATAGCAAGTGACCTCAAGTTCCATCGCTGGATGCCAGTTTGGCACCTGATCCAGATGAGGTCTGACGGTGCCTGCCATCAACAACGTAGATGTAGCTTGACAACATTAAGTACCTGATCTTCCAGCATATCCCAGAGAAAACCCAAAGGAACATTAATCTTCAGAACATTAAAGACATCTGACAGCTTGTATGCTCCTTAATGCTTCGATTGCAGATTACGTAGATGGACACACACACCCCTTCCCTAATTCCCTGGGAATGCTTGGTCCTAAGGATCTTTATGAAGGAAGTCAAATCCTGTTAACATCACAAGGTCAGAGTCAGAGAAGACAGATTATACGGCATTTGGAAATCTGGCTAGACTATTTTTGTACCAAAGGCAGAGTGAGAGAATGGGACAGGATACAACAGTAGTATTTAAGTTACCTGAGGGCATTTCCAGGACGGAATGATCCCATGACTGTTTATTTCTTGGATGAAGAAATGGTTGTTTCAGCAGCCAAGTGGCACGTAGCAGCCCAGAAACTGAGCAAGCTGAAGCACGTAGTTGGGTGCCGACCCCCAGAGCTGGAGCAGATTTCCTCACTGTACTGTAATGAGAATCTAAATAAGCTACCAACTCCCCCACCAGGGAATGCTTCTGGTCTCACTCATGGGATTCTGGACCCTCCTTTCGGGGGCTAATGGCCCCCATGAAGTATATGAGATTTGGAGATCACTTTTTAAATATCTACTTCAGTCCCTAGCACAATCATCTTCAAATTCTCCTGTCCTTCCCCTTCATAGCACCAATACCAATAGCTTTCATACAAGACTTCCTTTTTTTTCTCCACTGGGTCTACTTCTGTCACATGAGAGTCATAAATATATTAAAATCCACTGTCGTGGAAATTCACTGGCCCACAGGGGTGTGCATACGTTTCAAAGCAAATGTAACACTCATTCCATTCAATTTTCATGCGTTCCCAAAACATGTCTTGGGGAGGAAAGAAGTTATTTAATCTCATGAGGATTATCAGAATAGCATGTTGAAGAATATATAATAAACTGATATTATTTTGTCATTATTGGCTACATTTTTGAAAAAAGAAGGGGAGAAATGGAAGTCATGGGGGGCTGATATTTCTTTTTTTGGGACAGCTATCATCTCCTCCCCCCCCCCCTCCCACAATGCCATCAGGCTACTAAAACCATCTGTGCTCCCAACTCCACTGCACAGAGCAAGAAAACAGCAACAGGAAACACAATAACAATGACAAATGAGATTTCTAGAAATGAACAACAAAGCAAATATGGTATTTACAAGTCCATAATGAAGGGAACTAGGTCTTTAACAAGGAAAATGAACTGAATGCAAAACAAAACAAAAACTAAGCACAGTCTTGCTGGTTCATGGGGTAGGATCCTAAGTTAATCATATTTTAAATGGATGCACTGAAATAAATACAACAGAAGCTGCTCAAGATGAGCTTTGATTTCAGTGGGTCTACTCTAAAAATGAGTACGTTTAGATCCACTTCTATTTATGTTCATACCCTAACATCTTGTGGTTATAAGAGAATTCTTCATTCCTACAGACAAGTAGTGATCACAAAAACACACAAACGCTCAAGAGACAGCTGAGCTATTATGCCTGTATAGGTATAGACTCAAAGCTATGCTCAGTAAAGACAGTGAATGTTGGATGTACAAGTCATTTTGCTAGATTTCCTGTCTTATTTTCTTTTACCCTTCAGTGACAACCAAGTTGGCTTGCCAAAAGACATTTATGGATTTTCTGCTGTGTTATAATTGCACACTCCAAGTTTGGGTTGAATCACATTTTTACAAGTGAATTCTAAATACTCACAAAACATTGTTTATAATGGAATCACTGAGCAGCCCTTCAGCTTCAACACTCTATAAAGGTGAGGAAATGCCCCTCTAGCTTGGAGTCTGTAGAAACTGCTTTGGAACAGTCATCAGTTGGTCCAGACGGCCAAGGTGTGGTCCCAAGCCATTTTCCAGATCACCAGGAATTTATGATGGAGACACACCAATTTCTATGACTTTGTGGACAGCATGGGGTGATGTAAATAGAACTGGGTGTTTTTCACTTGATGGACAAAATTGTGATTGTAAGCTGGGTGAACTAGGAATAGTTCTATAGGTTAACCTCAACATTCTGAGAAACTATCTTGGTGCAAGGATTCTGGAGACACTTCAAATAGCTATGATATGTAGCGTACACCAAGCTCTCGTGATCTAGAGGCTACTTTGTGAGAGGCATGAGGTGTACGTATACCAGAGTTTGGAAGTAATTGATTCAAAATTGCTGATTACATGCAATTCAGTTTTCCAGTCTTCAAGGTATAGCTACATTGCAGATGTAACTTAATGAAGGCTAGCCTTAGTTCTTTCACAGTGGGACTGTAACTGTTCAGTGACTTTTATAATACAGAGGCTGGCTGCACTAAATGGTACAGGAAGAATATCACCTGGTTCAAGTGCTGGAATAGCCTATGACTTATGTTTCTGCTTTGTGCTCTGTCACTGGTGTCAAAAGAAGGAGAGTGTGTTTAGTACCACAAATCAGCAACTTGTAACGTCTGATGTGCTTTAAAATAACTTAAAGCTAACTATTTAGCTAGGAGAAATAGAAAAGTAAAAAGATTAGTTTTGAACAGTAACTATAAGGGTAGTTTACTCATTCTAGGGGGCCTTGGAATTATAAATTTTAATATAATAATTTATAATAATATAATATAATAATATAAATTTTAAAAAATATAATTACTTTTTTAAAATAACCTTTATTTCTCTTAGGTTGTACACTGCAAGCCACTTTGTAAAATGGTGAGTATCTTGTTTGTTATGAATCCTTGTGTACTCAGATAAACCCACTCAAATATAATACTTACCCTTAGCTTTTTGAACAGGCATACTTTCTTCAGAGAAGCAGATAATTTGAAAGCTGACAGAAGCTTACGTTTTATTTGATAGATTTTCTGATCAAAACTTCACATGTCCTCTGTTGCAATCAAGTCACAGCCTGAACAAATAATAATCTGAGAACTGAAGAGGACCTTATGAGTCCAGCACCTGCCAAGGAGGCACTGTGGGGAATTCCCAGCCTCTGGCTCCACTAAGCCTGATACCTAAGCCATTGATCTATCCAGCAGTTCTGTCAAAGAAACTGAATGCTCTCTTTTGAGCTAATTCCTTCAAGAGCATATATTTACCTCAGTGAAAACTGTGTCATCCCTTTAATAAACTGTCACATGATCGTACACATACAGAGCACAACCATTCATTCCAGCAACTGGAGCTCCAACTCAATGGTCAGTGAAACAAAACATTTATGATCTCTGCTCTACAACATCCCTGAAGCACTGTTTCACTGAGTTTCTTCAAATTCCACCTGCATTTTCTTTCTATCCTTGTTTCCTCTTGTGAAGAGAGAATTTGTGGTTTTTTCCCATACTGAAATTTGTGGCCTTTTTAAAAATAATATTTTCCTAATATTCACATTTATTTATGCATTTTAATTCATGTTTGTATGTATACCTTAAATTACACATATTTAAGCCCTTCATATTTAACAATATGCACATTGGTTTGTGCACAATTTATTTCATGGACACATCTCATAAACTTTGCAAATGTGTGGATTCTTTGAGGTAAGGTGCATTTCTCGTTTCAATGAGTCACAGAAGATGTAAGATCACTACTTCAAGATTGTCAAATCTGATGAAATTCTTTGCCAGAAGAGGCTAGGCTAAATCTAGAGAGAGCAAAAGCAATGTACCTTGCCAAATGAATGAATGGTGAAAAGTGTCTACCACCAGAACAAGACTCTAGCTGGACCATCTGGAAATCACTTAATAGATTTCAAAGTGAAGTAGGAAGAACAATCAAGTAAAATGGGGCTATTTGGCTACCTGAGAAATTTTCTGTGACTGTGGAGAAATTCAATCAATGCAGCCCTTACGTGCCTGCAACTTATGCCTCAACACATGTACAAAAGAAGATCTAGCAAATGGCTGAGATAATGCTATTGAAGTAGCCTTCATCTCGTCATAAATAGTCTGATTATCTAATTTTTTATTTTTATTTTTAAATTGTCCTGTGCTCTGATATGAAGAGAGAGAGAGAGACTTACAAATCCTTCCAAATGTGTCTCCACTTGACAAACACATCTCTCTCTCACAAACATGAAACTTTAATGGGGTCACCTTTTTTAAAAAATCATTTCTCTGTTGATTTCTGTGTGAACCTGCTCTGGATATAATTGGATTCAAGTAAACTACATGGCAGTGATTTTAAGAAACAAAAAGAAAATATTCTTCAAAAGTTTACACTGACTCCGATT
The DNA here is from genome assembly GCA_037013535.1 of Intellagama lesueurii. NCBI lineage: Eukaryota > Metazoa > Chordata > Lepidosauria > Squamata > Agamidae > Intellagama > Intellagama lesueurii. Next base: position 257,713,974 of record JBAJHW010000002.1, read on the forward strand.
TTAGGAGATGTCTGTTCATGAGGAAAATAATAAAGGTCTCTTCCTCTCCATAGTGCAGCAAATGTACATCAGATCCAAGGAAGTCTAATGGACAAAGTGTAGAGTACTAGTTTTCTGGGAAGAACAGATACAGTGTAGTTTAGTGTGTGTGTCTATTAAAAGTATTTATTAATCACCGTTCTGACCACAACAGTTCCCCAAGTGATGTGCAGTAAAATGGGTAAAATCATTTCTTTAAAAGAGATTAAAACACTTTTTAAAAACAAGTTTTTAAAAAGTCAACATCCTTTAAGAAGAAATCCCAAAAGCCACATTTAAAACCTAAGCTAAAGACCTAATGCCATATGAAACAATACAGTATTTTTTCAGATTGGACTAATTGTTCCTTCTTAAGTCTCATATCTTAGCAAATACCAGGGAATGGGGGCAGGAGTCAAGATGCAGCAAAAGACTCATTAGTCATGAGTACGATTCCTGTGCTGACTGTGAGCTTTCTGTGGAGTCTTGGTAACACAGCATTCATGAGCCCTGCTATCTTAAGCCAAATTCAAATCAATACTGCCTGTAATGGAATGGGCATATAACCAGGAATGGAAAAAATGTTCTCACAAACAAAGATTTTTTTACGATTTGACAAGTCCTTGGCTAGTGAGACTGTTAAGAAAAACACACATCTTTCCTTTCAGCAGAAGGAAACCATGAGAGTCAGGTTCTTTTTCTTTTCTGAATCACAGACAAGCAAATGCATATTATTCAAAGTACATATGACTAAGAAAGGGGGCACATCATTTAGTCAATGGGAAGAATGAATTTAAACATTGCATACATCTTCAGCCCCCTCCCCCCAAATTTTTAAAAGATATTTAGGGTTTCTTAGTCATGGCACTCAAACAGGACACATAGGAGGTCCTTTTGACTGCTGGTCCCAGGATGTGGAACGCTTCCCTCCGCCCCCTCGCCAACGACAGTCCTTCCACTGTCAAGCAAAGACACTATTTTAAGGCATGTTTTCAGCAAACAGGCAGCTGCAAAATTTGACTGTGTTCTCAGGTATTTTTAAATTGTTTTAAACTATTTTTAAATGAATAGCCTTTCAATATTATCACATGTTTCAGTAAGTCACAACTACAGCAGACCCATTTGAATCAATGGGATTTACAGTGGAATTGATTCACTAATCCCCATTGATTCAATGGGGCCTACTTTAGTTGCAACTTACTACTAGAATTTGGCCACCTTGGGGTTTTTTTTTTTTTTTTTTTTTTTTTGTGGTATCTATTTTGAAATCCTTTTTCGAGTTGTCTTCAGTACTGGCATTGGGCGAAAGGTGGGATATAAATGAAATATGTAGATATATAAATAATTTCCATATGGGAAGGGCAAAAATGTCTTGCAACTTGATATGAACTTCAGCAGGATGGGAATGAACACAACAAAGCCAAAACATTTCCTTAGATGTAGCCCATCTACATAGGTTTTTGTAGGATGTAAATATCAGAAAATATATTTTGAGAATATACTTCAATGTTGTCAATGAAGAAATTGAAATAGAGATTTTTGTATACCTTGGTTCCTTCATCAGTCCTAATGGAGAATGCAACCAAGAAATCAGAAGACAGACTCAGAAGAGCAGCAATGAAGGAACTAGAAAAAAATCATCAAACGTAAGGATGTGTCACTGGAGACCAAGATCATCCACACTATTGGATTTCTAATCACCCTGTCTGAATACGACAGGTGAACAGTTAAGAAAGCTGACAGGAAAAAAATTGACTCATTTGAAATGTGGGGCTGGAGGAGAGCTTTGCAGATACCCTGGACTGCCAGAAAAACAAACAAGTGGGTCCTAGAGCAAATCAAGCCTCAACTGTCTCTGGAGGCAAAAAAATTGAAACTGGAGCTCTCCTACTTTGGGTGCATCATGAGAAGATAGGATACTCTGGAAAAGACAATAATACTGGGAAAGGTGGAAGACCAAATGTGAGATGGATTGACTCCCTAAAGGAACCACAGGCTTGAATCTGCAAGAGCTGAGCAGGGCTGTTGAGGACAGGACATTTTGCAGGTCGCTCATTCATAGGGTCACCATAAGGTGACTTGAAGGCACATAACAACTACAACAAATATTTTGGAGGTGTATTGTATATATAGCTCTTGAAATATGAAATATTTGGCCCTTTTAAAAAGCATTGAAGAGACTCAGAGCAGTCATCTGCTCCACAATGTGGCCAAATCAGGAAAAGAAACAACACATAAAATGGCAGGAGATGAACACTGCTTCCCAATGATGATGCAAGTTACCTTTTATAAGATCAACCCAAGGCCAGACTTTTCCCATTGGCTGAAATGTTACAAAATTTTATAAGCCTCTGTCATGTTTACTAGTTATTTTTCTGGTTCAGGAAACCATTTTCACTTGCTCCCTTTGCCTCAATTTTAATGAGGACTACTGCTGTTTTTCTAATTTACCAACAAAATAATTCAATACTTTTACTGTCAACACAGTAAAAAAGACAATAGACCTGCAGAATCAAATAAATTCAGAATCAGCAAGTCTGGAAAGAGTCTGAAGGAAATTTGCCTGAGCGAAAGGCAAGTAAAGAACTGAAATAATAAACAGCATGGTAAAAAGAAGATGGAAATTGCCAAGACTGTATGGGAACCCAGCACTAAATATTTCCACCATAAATTCTTCCTAATGTTTCAGGAGATCTCCTGAAAAGAACAAAAAAAAACCCTTATCCCACAGCAGCAAATACTCAACAATCCCACACACTACACCAGAACACAGACAGTATTCTAGCTCCTGTCCTCGAAAGATGTCGACCACAGAGAATGGTGAAACGTTAAGAAGAAAAACTTCCAGAACACAGCCAAACAGCCCGAAAAACCCACAACAACCATTTGCAAATTTCTTCAAATTTATGGTGGAAATATTTATGGTGGGGAAAAAACAGTTTTTTGTTTTAACAGAATCTGAAAGAAACCAAAACTGACAGGTTATTCTGTCTAGGTTGTGGTTAAGAACACAATGAAAAGGGGGCCCACTGAATACAGGGGAGTGTATTTGGGGTAAATATCTCCAGGATTGCACTGTAAGTCTTGCTTTCTCTTTCCCTGTCAGTCCCTTTGCATCAAAATATGGGGAAAAGAGAGCCTATGGCCCTCCAGATGTTGATACATCCCTCAGCCCTCATGGCCAAGTTTGTAGGAGCTGTTAGGAACCGTCTGAAAACATCTGGAGAGCTATAGTTAAGGGGAGAGCCACATAAAGTTGCTGCAGAAAAAATAACAAAGAGGTTTTCTGGCAACTGACAGACTAAAATAGTTAATGTGAAGAATTTTTTGTGGACTGCAGACCACTTCATCATACACACGGAGAGTTATATGTAGGCAAAGTATATCTAAACATGCTAGAATTGGAAAGGAATAAAGGAGAATAGAAAGGAATAAAGGAGAATAGAAATGAATAAGGCATAAACATGGACAGCTAACAATGGTAATTTATCAAGGAGTCGCTGGGTGGGTCGCAGTCAAAAAAGACTTTTCCCAGAATTCCTCCACAAAAAGGATTGCTCCCTCAGCCACAGTGCTTCCTGGGAGTAACCCCAGTGCTCCATGGGAGGGATAATCTCGCTACACATTAGACTCTATAGAGGGAGCCTCTAGCTGACTGACCCTCCCATAGAGCACTGGGGTGACTTCCGAAAAGCAGTGGGTCTGTGGGAGCATTCTCTTCTTTTTCCCAGCAGAAATCTGTATAGTGAAGCAGAATAAGATGGTAAGAAAAAGCCACTTTTGCCTTCTGGTTTCTCCTCTCCCAGTCCCAGAATTCTGTCTGGGTGGGTTGGGCAAAGTTTGGGACTGAGAGTACTAGAAATCTGAAAGTCCCATTCTCAATGCCAAATAAGATTTGTTGGTCAGAATCCTGTCAGTTGCATCTGCTGGCGTAACGCCACCATTGGAAATCTCAGCTGCTCATTGCAACGAATGAAGAAGTCAGTGTAGATATTTTTTCCATACACCAGTCATGTAAATCAGTGCATGACAGCAAGTGCCTACACTGACCTCTTAAGTTGTGGCAAATGTACACCAATGGACTTAATGCCACCTTAATGTTTTAATTGGATTCCAATCATTAGTTTTTAAGATGCCACAAAACTTTTTTGTAAACTTCATAAAGACTAGTAAATTTTGTTTGCCATATTTCTTGAGAGGTCTGATCTGGCCACATTGACACATGCCCTAGTTACATCTCAGCTAGATTACTGTAACGCGTTCTATGTGGGGCTGCCTTTGGAAAGTGTTCGGAACCTCCAAAGGGTTCAAACTGCTGCACCCAGATGGTTTACTGGGGCTAGTTAGACCCCCCCTAGACATATAACCCCCCTGTTGCAGCAGCTCCACTAGCTGCCGATCCATTTCCGGGCACAATTTAAAGTGCCGGTTTTAATCTATAAAGCCCTAAATGGCTTGGGTCCAAGCTATCTAAAAGACCATATCTCTATATAATCCTGCCCAGACATTAAGATAATCAGGGGAGGCCTTTCTCTCAGTCCCACCAGCCTCACAGGTGTGCTTGGTGGGGATGCAGGAGAGGGCCTTCTCTGTCGCTGCTCCCAGACTTTGGAACTCTCTCCCACAGGAGGCCAGGCTGGCCCCATCTTTGCTGTCCTTTCACAGGCAGGCAAAGACCTTTCTCCTCAGGCAGGCTTTTCCTTAATGATTGGTGGTCTGAGAGGGGTTTTAAATGGATTGTTGCACTCTGCTGTTTTAAATGCTTTTTAATATTGATTTTATTTACCATTTTAATATAATACTTGTTTAATTCTTTATTTAATATTTCTATACTTACTGGTTTTAGCTTCTAAAAACTGTTTTTTAATGATGTGAGCTGCCTTGGGTCCTTTTAAGGAGAAAGGCGGGATATAAACAAACAAACGGATGGACGGACAAACAGACGGCTGGATGGATGGACAGACAGACAGATGGACAAACAAACGGACGGACCGACAGACAAATACATAAATAATTATGTTTTTGTGGGTGATAACCCCTACGTTCAGACACTGCATCTTCAGTTACTGTACATCTGAAGAAGTGGGCTACCGTCCATGAAAGCTAATGCCAGATACAAATGGGAATCTTTAAAGTGCTGTAAAACTCCTAGTTGTTTCTGTTATAACAGATTGACTCAGCAACACCCCTAGAAGGCTCATTGTAGTGTCTTCTCCTATGGCTTCCATGAAACCTGCTCCTCATTAATTGCCATGACTTCATCTCTTCTACACCCTATGCCCACCCAATTCCCACCCACAATCTCATTACATGAAATTCAGAGGTAATGGTAATGGTACTGGACAACAGTAGGTTTGAAGATGCTACTTATTATTGGAAGACGTTAAAGGCATCTCTTATTAATCAGAGCAACATGGTTTAGAAATATGTGAAATTATAGATAAGCTCTTAAAGAGCTGGTATAAAAACCCAATGTGCAACAACAGGGGGACATGTTGTATCTGGATAACAAGAAGAGCATCTCAGCTATAAGAGCTATATCAAGATGACACTGACATTTCAACAGGCATGAAGAGATAAATAGCCAAGTTGCCACCAGGGCAACTCTCTTCTTTCAAGACAAAGAGTAAAGGTATTCTTTTTCTCTCACAACGAAAAAGCAAAATGCCAAATTAATCACCACAGACATAGAAATGCTACTGACAGCCTGTATGCAAATATCTTTATACAAAAATGCATGGTGCAACTTCTCTTGGAATGTCATGTACAGTTTTGACAGACACATCTTGGAAAGGATTCTGGGAAAGGTGCAGAAAAGAGTGCCCCAAAATATTCAGAGGGATGGAGCAATTTCCCTGTGAGCAAAATCTTAAACGTTTGGTGCTGCTCAGCTTAGAAAGGAGGCAAATAAAGTAAAACATAGCAGAAGTGTACAAAATCATGTGTGGCGTAGAAAAAGTGAATAAATACTTTCTTTTTTTTTTCATCCTCTGTCATATTAGATCCTGAGGACATCTGTTGAAACTGGCTGACAGAAAATTCAAGACAAATCAAGGAGACTCTTATATGTCCAGTGCCTATCAAACAATGAGATGGTTTCAAGAATCTATTAGGCATTCATGGAAGATGAAACTAATTGTGGAGCAACCTGGAGTCTCAAATCAAAATGGCAGAGCAAAGCAGCATGCTAGCTTCGGAGTGCGGCCTGCTATTGCCATGTGCTGCATAAAATACCAGAAGATGGATTCTATTCAGTACCCATTTATAGGGAACATATGAAAGAGAGGCTGGTTTGGGTTCCCCAGGTAATATATCTAATCTGGCCCCAAAATGGGTTCAACACCTTGGATAGATCCTGAAAGTTTAGGCTAACATCTGGAGTGGATTCAGTATCCCATCAAGCCTGAAGTTACCACCAGCCCTTGACAGGTAGACGCTAGTGTGCTCACATCCTGCTTGTGAGCTTTCCATTGGCATCCGGTTGCCCACTGGAGAAAGAGGATGCTAACTTAGGTCTTTGGTCTGCTGCGCTAGGGATCTCATTATAATTGTTGTTTCCAGGATTATGATATATCTGTCACCAATGAGTGTAAATTAGTTTGTGGATGCTTGAATGACATTTCCAGTCATGTCTGGAGAATGGAACACAAATAATTTGTTTGATTTCTTGGACAATTTTAACCTATGACCTTGAGTTTCACTGTTCTGGAAATCACTTGGTAAAAATGCGAGGACATACAATACTATTGCTTCATGATTAATGTACTTAAACGTACAGATTGTGGAACCCTATAACTCTGTGTGTGTGTGTGTGTGTTTGTGTGTGAGAGAGAGAGTGTGAGAGAGAAGATGGAGAAGGAGGAGGAGGAGATTTGCCAGAAGAAGCAGACATACACAGGATGTTTCTCCCTCCATTAATGCTTTTTATAATTGTGTAACTGGGCCTCCATTATCAATTAAAGCTCATTTGCTTATTGAAACTTGGATCTAATGAACTCTCAACCAGACAAATGGAGAGGAAGTGGGTGGAAAAATTATTCCCTGCTCCTGGCACTTGCAACATTCTCTTTCACCACAACAAGGAATTTCAAGTGAAAGGCGAAGACAGAAGGCAGGAAACGGCAAGATGAGCAGAGCGCACACATGGAACTGAAATTGAGGCTGTCAGTACCACTCGCATGAATGGTAGTAGTTAATGACAAATCCAGAGCTGTAGGTAACTTCCCCACCACCCTCTCTCCCTCCCTCCCTCCCTCCCTACCTCCCTCTCTTTCTCTCTCTCCCTCTCTCTCCCCCTTTCTCCCTCCTTCCCTCTATTTCTCTCTTCCCTTCCCCCTCTCTCTTCCTTCCTCTTTCTCTCCCTCCCCATCTCCTTCCCTTTCCCTCTCTTCCTCCCTCTCCCTTTCTTTCTCTCTCCCTCTCTCTCTCTCCTTCCCCCTTCCTCTCTCTCTTCCTCTTTCTCTCTTCCCCTCTCTCCCCCCACCTTCTCTCTCTCCCTCCCCTCCTCCCTCCCTCCCCCCCTCTATCTTTCTCTCTCTATCTCCCTGTGTCTTCATATGCATTAAAATGAACGTTGTAGGGATAGCACATTTCCTCGACAAAATATGGCAGTGTCGGAGTCCTGTCCCCACCAAACACACCTGTGAAGGTAGTGGGATCAAGAGAAAGGCCTCTCTTGATGATCTTAACACTCAGACAGGCTCATACAGGAAGATACAATCCTTGAGTTAGCTTGGGGCCAAGACATTTAGAGCTTTATAGGTTGGAACCAGCATTTTGAATTATGCCTGGAAACAGATTGACAGCCAGCAGATCTGCTGTAATGGGGAGTTATGTGATCTAAGTGTTGCATTTTGGACCTGCTGAAGTTTCTGAACACTTTCCACTCCACATGGTCTGTGGCAAACTTTGAATGTACCTATGATGGAGAGAGAAAGAACTTCATCAATGAATGATTGAGTGCTTTGATCCAAAAGGAAACCCAGCAACTTGAATCACAGCGCTGACAATGAAACCCTGGCCTGAGTATTGCAGTTAACTGTACAATGATAGTGGCAGGAGTTGCAACACCATCGCCTGCATCCCTTTATCTGGGAGATCTTGAATTCATGGGATGTATGATAATTGCATTTCAAGAGTCAATTGATTAACTAGTTTGATTGACTTGGGCCTTCCACTGAACAATTAGCCAAAAACCAACTACAATATTGTTACAGGGTTACGATCTGATTGCTGAATAGGTAGTTTTGCTACTTGGATACACTGGAGCAATAGTTCTTCCTTTACTAAAGATAAAGCCTTTATCAGTCCAGCAGGGAGGAGAAGTTTAGCTTGGGGAAAACAGAGGTTCTGTGTAGACACTGACAAGATGTTTCTTGTTGTTGTTTAGTTGTTAAGTCGTGTCCGACGCTTCGTGACCCCATGGGCCAGAGCACGCCAGGCCCTCCTGTCTTCCACTGCCTCCCGGAGTTGGGTCAAATTCATGTTGGTAGCTTCGATGACACTGTCCAACCATCTCGTCCTCTGTCGTCCCCTTCTCCTCTTGCCTTCACATTTTCCCAACATCAGGGTCTTTTCCAGGGAGTCTTCTCTTCTCATGAGATGGCCAAAGTACTGGAGCCTCAGCTTCAGGATCTGTCCTTCCAGGGAGCACTCAGGGTTGATTTCTTTCAGAATGGATAGGTTTGTTCTCTTTGCAATCTAGGGGACTCTCAAGAGTCTCCTCCAGCACCACAATTCAAAAGCATCCATTCTTTGGCGGTCAGCCTTCTTTATGGTCCAGCTCTCACTTCCATACATCGCTACTGGAAAAACCATAGCTTTGAATATGCTGACCTTTGTCGGCAAGGTGATGTCTCTGCTTTTTAAGATGCTGTCTAGGTTTGTCATCGCTTTCCTCCCAAGAAGCAGGTGTCATTTAATTTCGTGGCTGCTGTCACCATCTGCAGTGATCATGGAGCCCAAGAAGGTAAAATCTGTCACTACCTCCATATCTTCCCCTTCTATTTGCCAGGAGGTGATGGGACCAGTGGCCATGATCTTCATTTTTTTGATGTTGAGCTTCAGACCATTTTTTGCGCTCTCCTCTTTCACCCTCATTAAGAGGTTCTTTAATTCCTCCTCACTTTCTGCCATCAGAGTGGTATCATTCTGAAAACTCCATGGACAGAAACAAAAGGCTAAAAGATGTTTCTTATTCCACCATGTGTGTGTGTGTGTGTGTGTGTGTGTGTGTGACCTCTATTTTCCCCAAGTGTGTATATATACATGCACACAATTTGAGTTGATTCCTCACTGGACAGCACAGTCGCAAGGAAATGGATGGTTGTGACTGCTTCGCATCCTGAAGATATCATATAATGACAAGTTACACAGAGAAAGAATGTACAAATATGGGTCAAACAAGATACTAAGGGGAATGTATATTTCTAATGATTAATCTACTCTCTCACATCTAGATTTACTCAGAGATGAGTACCTCAACAGCACATGAAGACATGCACATTAAGACCATGTATGCTTTCTAATGATCAGTCACAAAATAAATCACATGAAATGCAAGATAGATAGCTGAGGGAAATCATATGCTAGACAAACAAGTGCCTTTCAGTTGAGGGAGCACTGCTCCTAAATGTATTTTAACCATTTTGCTAATTTGGCCCTTCAAGTCTTTGAGTGTTGTTTTATAAATACTATATTATTGTTGTTGTTTCTACTTATGTATCACCCCATAGTGCTAGAGCACTCTCTGGGTGGTTTACAACATAATTAAGCAAGGAGCGTTTTGTCACTCAGCTAGCTGAATACTCACTATGTTGACCTTGGAAGGATGGAAGGCTGAGTAAACCATGAGCTGGCTACCTGAGCCCATTGGGATCAAACTGAGATTGTGAGCAGAGGCTTGACTACAGTACTGCAGTTTAACCACTGTGCCAAAGGGCTCCCTGTACTATATGTCTGACATTTTGCAGAGTTTGATTCTCAGAAGCCAAGTGACCTTAGTAGCTGCCTCAGATTTCATTCTTGTAATAGAAAGGACCCAAACAAGCCACATAGTATCTGGTCATAGGACACCAGTAGCTGAGGAGCCTTTATCCAGCTGTCAGGGGTGAGAAGACGGAAGGACCCATACTTCTGTGCAGCTGCTTTTGAGAATGAGTGGCTCAGAGGGACTGACAGAAGGTTTGGCAAGTGGCAAAGGTGAAGAAAGTTAACGTGTTATGGTCCCCCTCCTTCTCCCTCTCTTTCTCCTTCACCCACCATGTCCGGATGTGGAGAGCAAGGTTTATGGGAACAAGAAGAGAGAATTGGGAAGCAAGGACAGGCCAAGGATATGAAATCCGAATGGTTTTCCAAAGGATTAAATAAAGAGTCCCAACTAAATTCTCCATGAAATGATTTCCTCTATTTTACAAGCACATTTCTCCATAGCAAAAAAACTGCTAAAACATATGCAATGACCGTGCAAATCAGAATTGTGAAGCTCAATTTCTCAGCACCGAACTCAACCATCTGAATTGGGCCCTACAGGCAAATGGCTACTCCAAAAATGAAATCACAAGAGCGATCAAACAAAGAAAACAACACCAAACTGAAGAGGAAAAACAGCCACCCACAAATAAAGTATTTCTGCCATACATCAAAGGGGTCACGGACCACATGGGGAAACTTTTGAAAAAAACACAACCTACAAACAGTATTCAAGCCCACCACAAAAATACAACAAATGTTAAGGTCAGCAAAAGACAAAAGGGACCCCCTCACCACTGCAGGAGTATACCGGATACCTTGCAGTTGTGGCCAGGTATATATTGGAACCACAAAATGCAGCATCCACACCAGAATCAAAGAACATGAGAGACACTGCAGACTAAAACAACCGGAAAAATCGGCAGTAGCTGAACATGCCCTAAAACAAGCTGGACATGAAATTCTATTTCAAAATACTGAAGTACTAGACAACACCAGCAATCATTATGTTAGACTGCACAGGGAAGCCATTGAAATCCACAAATACCAGCAGAGCTTCAAAAAAGAGAAAGAGAGACGTTTCCATCTCAATCCTGACCTAACCATCCAAGCCCCTATAAGAATGCAGGCATTCAGCCACATGTTGTTGTTGTTTAGTCGTTAAGTCATGTCTGACTCTTCGTGACCCCATGGACCAGAGCACGCCAGGCCCTCCTGTCTTCCACTGCCTCCCGGAGTTGGGTCAAATTCATGTTGGTCGCTTCGATGACACTGTCCAACCATCTCGTCCTCTGTCGTCCCCTTCTCCTCTTGCCTTCACACTTTCCCAACATCAGGGTCTTTTCCAGGGAGTCTTCTCTTCTCATGAGATGGCCAAAGTATTGGAGCCTCAGCTTCAGGATCTGTCCTTCCAGCGAGCACTCAGGGTTGATTTCCTTCAAAATGGATAGGTTTGTTCTCTTTGCAATCTAGGGGACTCTCAAGAGTCTCCTCCAGCACCACAATTCAAAAGCATCCATTCTTTGGCGGTCAGCCTTCTTTATGGTCCAGCTCTCACTTCCATACATCGCTACTGGAAAAACCATTCAGCCACATACACTCAAACAAAAAAGAAGAAAGTCTAAAACTCAACAAAGCCTGGCTCCCAGCATTGAAAACATACAGCCTGCAAAAGGTCAACGAACTCTACCCAGCTACAAGGACCGGTGATCACTGCACACAAAAGACCAGCTAACGACACCCATCAATCACAGTGACAGATCATCTCTCCCTCTTATCACAACAATACACCCACAACAAAAAACTGCACCAGAGCACAGACAGAGTTCTGACTCCTGTCCTCCGAAGATGCCGGCCACAGAGACTGGCGAAACGTTAGGAAGAACAACCTTCAGAACATGGCCAAATAGCCCAAAAACCCCACAACAACCATCAGATCCCGGCCGTGAAAGCCTTTGAGAATACATATGCAATGTATTTACCAAATGGGATTCTGGAATAAAATCCCTCCAATGATTGTCAGTGCTGGGTTATAGTTTCTACATGCTGTTGATTGCCTCATGGCTTTGGGGAGAATTGTTATAAATATACAGTCTTGGCAAGAACAGCTTGGTACCTGCTGAAACAGGAACCGCTCCAGTATCAATCCTGCAGGTACCGTACAGTGGATATTAGTCCTGCTATTGTTACCATCAATATTAATGCTATTCACTGGAAGATTTCAAATAAACACATGTCCCTAAATACAAGTTTCCTTTCAAACTGAGAGATGCCTTCCCCTGCAGTGCCATTAAGCCCCTAGGAGAAGGCTTCTCCCCCTGCCTCCAGAGTGTATTTGGCTCCAACACAAGGCTGAGTAGCTGGACGTGAATTTGTGGGAGAGAGACTGAATGGGCCCTACCTTTATTTTCCTCAACAAATATTCTGCATAAGGCTGGAACCATCCACAGATGAATCTGTGCACATCTTTACAGCTGTAGATGACATGGGAACAGGGCCAGAGTAGTGTAGCAATCCTCCCCTTGTGCACAAAATTATGATTATGATTATGATTACTGATCATAGATGTTTATGATTTATAACAACGATTTAAAATAGTTTTCCCTGTAACTTGCAGCTATGCACAGAACTTCATGGAAGATTTATATCAATCCAAATTAAGTAGAAGGAAGCATTTCCAGTGCCATTCTCCTTATGAAAACCAACACACAGAACTTGAACAAGTTAAATATGGGGATAAAACTCCCAGAATCTCTCAGCCATCATGGCCAATAGTCTGTTTTTCCTTCTTCCAAAACGGGTCCCCTAAATTATTACTACTCAAACATAATTAAATTTTTTCTTACTCCTTACCTTCCTATTCTAGGTACTTTTCTTGATGTGCAAGATAAGGCCCAGGTATCCTTTTTCCAGGTATCATTGTCATCTTTTTACCTTTAAGCTTAAGTCCCATCTGATAATTCTCTTGACACCAAAGGATCCACTCTAATCTTGCCATAACATGCATGTTCAATATCGTGAGATGAACTACATTATAACCTAATAGTAATAATCATGCATTCTGACTAATGGTGACCGTTTTCAGGGTTTTCCAGGTAAAGAATACTCAAAAGTGGTTTTCCAGTCCCTTTTTCTGGGGACGTCCTGGGAATGTGCAGCTTTGCCAAAGTCACACAGGCTGGGTCTACTCACAGGAGGCACAGAGGGGAATCGAACTTCCATCCAGATACCCCTAAATCACTGAGCTATACAGCCAGCACCAGCACCTCGTTAATGCCAATGTCAATTGTCTCTCTTGAGGCACCAGGTGACAGGCTCAAATGGACAACAAATGGACAACTCTTGTTATTCATGATCTAAACTATGCTGACCCATCTCTAAATTAGAGGTGGTCATTATGTCCATGATCTTAGAGATTCTTCTGAAGTGTGTCATTAGCACATTAACAACTTCTCTTTACTTCAGGTTCTTGGCATTAGCTCAGCATTCTTTCTTAGATGCCATTCCTTGCTATTTGTGAACCCTTAAACATTTTCGGTTACTTTTCATGCATAAAAATGTTATATTGGTTTAAACAGATTTCTAGAAATTCTCACAAATCTTTACCAGCATGAATAAGGAACCATCATTATAGTAGACCTTAAGCAATCAAAGACAGACAGGAGGATTTTACTTCTTGCACAAGCACACTTCTCACAATGGCACACTACTTGCACCACCATGCAACAGGTAAACAGAAGGGAAAATGCAAGGAAAAGAGAAAGAGAGACGTTTCCATCTCAATCCTGACCTAACCATCCAAGCCCCTATAAGAATGCAGGCATTCAGCCACATACACTCAATCCTAGTGGTGTGAAATTCAGTAAATTAACCTAACAAAAAAGAAGAAAAGGGGGGAACTCCTCTAGAATGTGATTTCTAGCTAGCAATGACAACACAAGGCTTCACTTCACCCAACAGCTACAAGAAATGGCTTGACAGGCAGCTGCAAGGGGAAGCATAGTGTCTGGGGACCTCAGTTTTAGCCTTACCTAGCACCTAAGTGTCCAGGAGAGAGCTTAGACTTTATTGAGTTGTTCAGCTGTCACTTTCTTTCTGCCTTGGCACCAGCCCAGTTTTCCTGGATGCAGTGTATTACTTTGATTTATCCTTTTGCACTTGGACTAAGGCATACCATTCTGAAAAGAAAATTAATTCCACAAATGCCAAATTGAACATGAAGGATAAAGGAACTGTTTGGGAAGGGTGTGCCACTCCACCGACTGTCACGGCCACTTGGTCTGCTTTGTGAACAGTCCAAAATTGCACAAATACCCTAATTTGGTACATTTTCACACATCTGTGCAAAGACAGCACCACTTCTCATTTGTTCATCTTTGTTTCGGGTTTATCATCATACCTTAAAAACAATTCTATGTCCTCTGCCCTGGTATTACCTTGGTAGAGCAGTACAGAAATGAATTTAACAAAATGGGGGAAAGAGAGAGAAGCTCACGTATATGCCCATATCTAGTTATTCCCTTCCTAACAACATATAAAATCTCCAGAATATGTCAGGCAATATAGTGTTGCATAATGAAAATTCAATTCTTAAAAAAAATCCCTCCATTTTATGAATATGGTATATTGTGCTTCTGTATCTACAATTCAAAATACAAGGAAGTGGTCCAATATTGCTGTACAATATCATGCTCACATGGCCAGTATGAAAAAGGATGCCAAGCTTTACATAGCAAAGGGCAGCCTTAATGTTGATGACACTCATATCAACAATCAAGATGGTTCACAGGAAACCTTGTGCTCACTACCAGTCACTAAGTGACACCAAGCAAGGGAAAATTCCAGAAGCTGACTCCTTTTTTTAAAATCAGTTAACCACTTCTCACCAAAAACAAACAAACAAAGCAATTGTCAGGATTTGGGGGGGGGGGTGGACAAGTACGAATGGTGGCGAGCACAAGACCATCTGTAGACCATCTTGACTGCCTGGTGCTGATATGAAGTCCAATTTAAAAGTTAAAGTTTTTGTTTGGTGCCCCCATTTTTAGAATAGCCTTGTAGAATGTTGTTTTGCTATGTAGCATGACAACATCACTGCAGTTTTGTGCAGTGATAATAAGTACAAGTTAGCTGGGACAGAAGTTTCATGAAAGAGTGGCCAAAATCCCGTTACATTGTGCAAGTCAAATCATATTTTTGGTACATTTTCCCCTGCTAAACAAACAATCTCTCTCATGATTCTCAGAGGCATGCAGGCACTGTGGCTTGG
The DNA here is from genome assembly GCA_037013535.1 of Intellagama lesueurii. NCBI lineage: Eukaryota > Metazoa > Chordata > Lepidosauria > Squamata > Agamidae > Intellagama > Intellagama lesueurii. The sequence goes on from JBAJHW010000002.1 coordinate 257,729,230, forward strand.
TGCATGCACACACACAGCCTGAGGATTGTGGCTGAGATTATTTGTTTACCAGGGAAGAACACACCAGAAGTTATAATTTGGTGTATGCTAAGCAACAGGATTTAAGACAGGGATTTAAATCCTGTTGCTTAGTGTAATAAGTTGTACTAAAGTAGACTCAATGAATCATTAGGGATTTGATGAATCAATAACCTCCATAAGTTTGATTGATGCAAATAGGCCTACTCTAGTTGCAACCTACTATGCTAAAGTAAATTGCAGCTAGAGTAGTCCCATTTGAATCAATTGAATTAACAGAGAAGTTGACTTCCCAAATCCCCACTGATTCAATGAGTTTATTCTAGTACGACTTCCTATTGGATTTCTGATGTCACCTAATCTTTGTTGAACCGCAGAACACGATTAGCTTTAAAGAGATTGCCCCTTTAATGTTTCTTCTTTTTCAAGTGTTACTTTCTTTCCTTGGCTTGCAGAAGTCAATAAATACAATCAGCAGAATTGCAGTGCTGTTCCAAGCCATGTCTTAATTAGATCTGTGGAGCCAGCTTGTTTGGGAGGCTGAAATTAGCAAACTTCCACCAAGTTGCTGGCTGAAACCAATTTCCTGAAGTCAGGTAAAGCCAAGGAATCCCCAGCTTTACAATGGAGTAAATGGCGTCAGAAATTGGTCTGGAAGGATTATAGTATGCATTCATCCAAGGTTTTTTTTTATGACACCAGTGATTACAAACACAGATTTTTTTTCTTTTTGTCCCAGACAGTCATCAGCTATTTTTAGTGGCTCTCCAGTTTTAGCTGTCACAAAAGTGTCTTTGTTAACATTTCTCTCTCTCTCTCTCTCTCTCTCTCTCTCTCTCTCTCTCTCTCTGTGTGTGTGTGTGATTACTCTGTCTTCTACAAGGGAGAATCTGTTAGGATAACAGAGGTCTTATACCTAATGCAGATACCAGATTGCAGTGTTACCACTTTCTAATAATTCAAGTGTCAATTAATGACAAACACAAAAGACCAATAAAAAGTACAGGTTGAAAAGCAACATGGAAGATAATGTCAAATTGTTTCTTAGGAAGAACTGTATAAAGTATTTCTGCCATACATCAAAGGGGTCATGGACCGCATGGGGTAACTTTTGAAAAAACATAACCTACAAACAGTATTCAAGCCCACCACAAAAATACAACAAATGTTACGGTCAGCAAAGGACAAAAGGGACCCCCTCACCACTGCAGGAGTATACCGGATACCTTGCAGTTGTGGCCAGGTATATATTGGAACCACAAAATGCAGCATCCACACCAGAATCAAAGAACATGAGAGACACTGCAGACTAAAACAACCGGAAAAATCAGCAGTAACTGAACATGCCCTAAAACAAGCTGGACATGAAATTCTATTTCAAAATACTGAAGTACTGGACAACACCAGCAATCATTATGTTAGACTGCACAGGGAAGCCATTGAAATCCACAAACACCAGCAGAGCTTCAACAAAAAAGAAGAAAGTCTAAAACTCAACAAAGCCTGGCTCCCAGCACTGAAAAACACAGCCTGCAAAAGGTCAACGAACTCTACCCAGCCACAAGGACCGGTGATCACTGCACACAGAGGACCAGCTAACGACATCCATCAATCACAGTGACAGATCATCTCTCCCCCTTATCACAACAATACACCCACAACAAAAAACACACTGATCACCATAATCACCCAATCTCCTGAAAAGGACAAAAGCTGATCCCACAGCTATAAATACTCAATTATCCCACAAAACTGCACCAGAGCACAGACAGAGCTCTGACTCCTGTCTTCTGAGGATGCCGGCCACAGAGACTGGTGAAACATTAGGAAGAAAAACCTTCAGAACACAGCCAGACAGCCCGAAAAACCTACAATAACCATCGGATCCCGGCCATGAAAGCCTTCGAGAATACCCATGTAAATAATTTGACCAAACTGGTGAAAAGTGGAGGATTAAAGTAGATATGGAAATACCATTTTTAACCTCTCCCTTTTTCCCTTGAAAAAAGGGAAGAAGTGTTATAATATTGACTGGTAGCTTAAGAGGCAATAGAATGGGGGATTTCCATTTTACTTAATGGATATGGATCTTTTCTTGTTCATTTTCCCAGCACAAGTTGGATGTCACCAACCGTATTCTGACTTTGGATTTGTTGCTTCTAAAAATATTGTGCTGCACCTAAACTGGTTCTCTTCACCTCATATGTTTTTCTGTTCCTTGCATTTCTTTCCCCATCTATCTTCCTTTGAATGATCAGGTGTGACGATCGGTATTTTTCATTTCTCATTACAGGACTGAGGTATTCCAGCTTTCTGTGTGTTATGTCCAGAAGCCTATTAGTGTTCCAATAGGTTTGGTCCAGGTAATTGTGGCTAACTGATGAGGCACCAGGGCACTTCTCAGTCACATGTCTGGTAATACACTCAATTGGGGAACCAAGATGTGCCTTAGCAACCTGCTATCAATTAGCCACATTTAGCCACTACAAGTTATGCAAACCTTATGTGAACACCAGTAAGATTCTGGTCTATGTATTTTATAATTTATTGGTCTTATTCATTCATTTTGGTACTTCTTCCAGCAGAAGCTTTGCAGGGATAGTAAAGCCACTAAATGTTTAAGTTCCATATTTTAGCAGAGCTATCCAAGGTGCTGAATCCTATCCTCCAAATAGGTTCAGCACCCTGGATCACTATTTTAAAGTTTAGACTAAAACCCAGAATGGATTTATTGCCCTGAAAAACCGGAGTCATCTGCTTCACTGACTTCATTAGTCACCCTTTTGATCCAGCAAATTCTTAATTCCTGTAGTAAATTCACATTTCAAATGCTTCTCTCTGTAGTAGTAGTTGTTGTTGTTTAGTCGTTAAGTCGTGTCCGACTCTTCGTGACCCCATGGACCAGAGCACGCCAGGCCCTCCTGTCTTCCACTGCCTCCCGGAGTTTGGTCAAATTCATGTTGGTCGCTTCGATGACACTGTCCAACCATCTCGTCCTCTGTCGTCCCCTTCTCCTCTTGCCTTCACACTTTCCCAACATCAGGGTCTTTTCCAGGGAGTCTTCTCTTCTCATGAGATGGCCAAAGTATTGGAGCCTCAGCTTCAGGATCTGTCCTTCCAGTGAGCACTCAGGGTTGATTTCCTTCAAAATGGATAGGTTTGTTCTCCTTGCAGTCCAGGGGACTCTCAAGAGTCTCCTCCAGCACCACAATTCAAAAGCATCAATTCTTCGGCGGTCAGCCTTCTTTATGGTCCAGCTCTCACTTCCATACATCGCTACTGGAAAAACCATAGCTTTGACTATGCGGACCTTTGTCGGCAAGGTGATGTCTCTGCTTTTTAAGATGCTGTCTAGGTTTGTCATCGCTTTCCTCCCAAGAAGCAGGGGTCTTTTAATTTCGTGGCTGCTGTCACCATCTGCAGTGATCATGGAGCCCAAGAAGGTAAAATCTGTCACTACCTCCATATCTTCCCCTTCTATTTGCCAGGAGGTGATGGGACCAGTGGCCATGATCTTAGTTTTCTCTCTGTAGTAGCTTTTGTTAATTCCATGCCATACAATAGAACCAAGGATACATAGCACCATACAATGTGCAACTTCAAAGCCAGTTTTTTTTTTCTTTTATATTACATTCCTCATCTTAAGGAAAATGCTCCTATCCATTTCTGTTCTGACTTTTATGGTACGGCTATTATCTCACTGTTCATTCAACCTGATGCCAAGGTGCCTATATTTGTCAACAAGCTCCACACTTTTATTTTGGATCTTCAACTACATATCTTGGCCAGCTTGCTTTTTATTAGTTGCTATGATCTTAGTTTTCTTAACATTCATTTTTAGACTGAGTTCCTTACTTGGTTCATTGACTTTAATGACTTACCCTTGAAGACCATCTAGATTGACATCTCTACTTGTGCCATCTCTATACTCGATTTAGATATAAAATATAGGTATATATCCTGTGAATGTAACTGTTCTATGGATGTAATTTTGTCATCTGCTTGTCTCATGATAACAGATAAGTACTAGTTTATCCAGCCTGAGAAATTGGACAGGATCCTTGGATAAGTGAGGCCACCACATGTGTGTTAAACTTTTGCCCCTCCTGGCTCAAAAATGCAACTGAGGATGGAGCTGATTGAATGTGTAAGTGCCTCCTTTCAATAAGAGAAGTTTTCACCATGTCTATCATGTTTCCCCGAAAATAAGACAGGGTCCTATATTAATTTTTGCTCAAAAAAAAAAACAAAAAAAAAAACGCATTAGGGCTTATTTTCAGGGGATGTTTTATTTTTTTCATGTACAACCATCTACATTTATTCAAATACAGTCATGTCATCTTCTTCTGGTGGCTGCACAATGGTGGAGGGCGGGGTTTCACTTAACTGGGGTTTATTTTTGGGGTAGGGCTTATATTACGAGCATCCTGAAAAATCATACTAGGGCTTATTTTCAGGTTAGGTCTTATTTACGGGGAAACAGGGTAAATGAGCCTCTAGTAAGACCATTGCTGATAAAGCCTTCTTTGAATGTTGTGTAACTCTTCAATAGTCTGTTCTTTGGCAAGGAGTTGTAGAGTGTGGTGGCTTCCCACTCCAAGCGTTCCTGGATGAGACGGATTATCTAGATCCATCTCAATCTGGCTTTAGGCCTGGTTTTGGGATGGAGACAAACTTGGTTGTTTTGGTGAACAATCTATGCAGGAAACTGGACAGGGTGAGTGTGACCTTGTTGGTTCTGCAGCACCTCTTTGTGGCTTTTGGTACCATTGAATATGGTATCCTTTTGAGCCTTCTCTCTGTGATTCATCTTGCAGGCACTGCTTTACAATGGTTCTAGTCTTTCCAGAAGGGGCAAGCTCAGAAAGTGGTAATGGGGGAACCCTTGTGTTATGCCCTGGCCATCAACATTTTGTCCCCTGTGCTATTTAACTTATACAGTGGTGCCTCGCTAGACGATTGCCTCGCAGGATGAGGAAATCGCTAGACGATGCCTTTTTGCGATCACTACTGCGCTTCGCAAAACGATGTTTCCCTATGGTGATTTTCGCTAGACGATGAGGTTTCCCCATAGGAATGCGCCGACTAGTGGTGAAAAGCTGTCAGTGCAGCTGTCAGTGCATTCCCATGGGGACCCGCACTCGCTAGACGAGGTTTCCCTATGGGAGATTTTCGCTAGACGACTGCGTTTTCCCTTGGAACGCATTGAAGAGATTTCAATGCATTCCAATGGGAAAACGTGCTTCGCTAGACGATGTTTTCGCTAGACAGCGATCTTCGCGGAACGGATTAACATCGTCTAGCGAGGCACCACTGTACCTGAAACCATTAGGTAAATTTCTCTAGAGCATTTGGGTTTGGTATTACCAGTATAAGGATGATACCCAACTCTATTTCTTTTTTCCATCCAAATTCAAAGAAGCTGGTTTGGTATTAGACCAGTGTCTGTTAACAATAGAAGACTGCATGAAGGCAAACAAAATGAAACTTAAAGCAGACAAGATAGAGGTACTCCTGATCATTAAAAGGATAGATCAGAGGATAAGGATTGCAGCTGGGATATACTCCTGGCTTCTTTTCTGGGCTTGGATGTCCAAGCTTTGACAATGGCTAGGAGGACATCTGCACATTTAAAACTAATGCACTAGCTTGACCTGTTCTTGGATATGTCTCATGTGGCCACAATGATACGTGCCTTGGTTACATCCGATTTGGATTATTGTAACATGCTCTGCAGGGGGATGCCTTTAGAAAGTGTTCAGAAACATCTCACTGGTTGGATGGGCCTACTCTGGTGTGACTGACTATGCCAACAAGTTAATATGTATTACCTGCCCTAGATATATACTTGTCTCTATTCTATATGATAGCCATCAATTATAACATTCCTATTTTCCTCTTGACTGGACATTACTTTTGTTTTTTGTTTGTCATTGGTGTGTCAAAGCTGATTGAGTCACCTTTCATTGATATTAATTCTCTTATATTCTCAATCAAGGCTTTTGAACACATTCTCTAATGCTGTTAATAAACAGTTTATAAGTTTGTGTTAACAAGGATATAGGGCCCTAGTTTTCCAGTTTACTTTCACCCTCTTAATAAAATGCTGCTGCTGCTGCCAGAGAACTGTTCCAAAATTGAGTAATTTGCCATCCTTAGACATTTATTGAAGACTGCTTGTATGATTTTATTGTCATTTTGCCCCCTCCTTTATTATCACTCCATCTCTTCCCAGGCTTCATTGTTTTTTTTACATTTTTTATGTTAGCTAATATTTCATCTTTGCTAATTTCAGGCATATCTTCAGTATTTACATTTATATATTTTTCCCTAGAATTTTTCAGTAACTCGTAATATTTCTTCTCTATCTCTGAATTCATTTTCATATTTATAACATTAATACTTGTTCTCTCCAATGATCTTCTGATACTTTTAATATTTTTATTTTCTTCAATCACTTCTTCAACCATTTCTTCTGCTTTCTTTTATCTGGTCTTACTCCCCCCCCCCCCCCCCAATATTTTGTTAGTTTCAATCTATTCGGCTCTACCCTGTTTCCCTTGTCTTCGCAGTTCTCTTCTTCTGTCAAACAAGTCTTTCATGTCAACATTCCACTCTTTTCCCTTTCTTCTAAGATCTTCAGTTACCTCTTGTCCTGCTTCTAAAATTGTCATATTTAAAGCACTGCTGATGTGGTCTGAGGTTGCACTCTTGAGCTTAGAATTTTTTATTTTCCTTCTTAATCCATTTTTATATTCCATACTTTTCTCCTTTAGGACTTTCCTATGGAATTTAAATGTTGGTGCTGTTGTCAATTTCTCTCTCTCAAATTTTGTGTTTATTCTGACTTTTGCTTGTAATATTCTATGATGATTTCCAGTTCCAATGATCCATGCCATGACACCCCTCACAATATTTCTGCTTGTGGACAGTACATAGCCTATTTTGTTGGTATACCCCCACTCTTCCTTTGGGGCTCACCCTTGTCCACTTCCTATTTGCTTTCTTTTGAAATAATGGATTCATGGTACGAACGTTTTGCTGCTCAAGGAAGTAGACGGTCATATCGCCCCTTTCATTAGGCAGGACACAAAACGATAGTGGGGTTATCACTTGATGATGCCCCTTACAACAGCAGCACATTGATACAAACAAACACACAGGGGGTGGGGGAAAGGAAAGAAAAAATGCAACAAATCTCTTAGAGAGAGAAAAAACCAAAATTGCTGTGCTATAGCCCCTACTAATGGCCAGATCCACCCATGATAATTTTTTCGATACTTGATATTCTCCTAGACAAACAGTGTCTTCCATGGGCAACTAGTGGACTAAGCAGGGCGGCTGTTTGCTCATCAGCTGCCTGCAGGCCTTGCAATGGCTGTGCCAGCAAGTAGAAGAGTGGATTTTAAGAGCCAATTTGCATGCAGTTGTAAACTGAAGAGCCACATAATCTTAGCTCTTTTAAATGAACAACAACACCAAGGCCTTTTCAGGCTGGAAAAAGCTGTGTCGTCAGTCTTAATATAGAGCAGTCTGGAGTCTTTCTTGTAGGGGAAAGGCCAACAGGAAACCCTAAAAGATGCAAACACTGCAACCTTTAAAAAATATATTTGACCTTCACAGCTGGATCACACAGCTGACAAGGTCACCTTTGTACACAGCCTCAGAAGCTGCCAAAACCTTAGGTCGTTCATTGAGATCTTCAACAAGCCAAGTGATACCTGTCAGAAGAGCCCTTGCCTCCAAGGAAAATATAAAATGCAGACCGATAGGAGAGCTCTAGCTCATGGAAAATCAATGGTTTGTTATTCTGTTTCAGCTCTCGTACATAGATTTCTGCTTTCCATGGTGTCAAATTGGAAGAAAACGGTTGAGTTGATTATCTCTACTAATCTCTCACCCATGATATTTTTAAAAACAATATTTTGTTCCACAAAAACATGTGAGTCATTCTTATACAATGCATTTTTAAAAGTATCTTGACATGGGCATTTTCATTCTTGGGTGGAAGCTATCTTTCAGAACTGCAGAATGTTCCAAGGATCCCTATGGCTACATGGGAGATCCAGTAGGGGCCATCCCAGATTATTGCTTAAATGTAAGCAAAAGCGTTCTCTGTAATGCAATAATCAATCAAATGGGCAATCAACTGACCAGTTCACTTTAATTCAATGAAGTGTGTGGCACTCAAAATTATTCAATTACTGAACCATTGAACTGAAAAGCGATAATACAACAGCACACGCTGGGATCAGTTCACACCTGCTGTAATTGCGCCAGAGTGCATGCTCCATTATGTCAGCAAGATCACAAATTTATTTGTCAAAGGGTCACTGATAGAGTCAATCACCCCCTCTGGCTTGTGGAATGAATTTATACTCTCGTTCATTTTCCTGTGCCTCAATAATGGGATAAGAGGCTTATGGGAGATGTCGGCAAAAAGCAGAGTTGATATTATTACCTAGCATTGTGATATCAATTATTCTTGAGTCCTGCAACCTCAGGGAAGGAATCTCAGCCTTTTATATTTTCATGCCACATATCCAGCAACACACTGCTATTTGCTGAACTCTTCTTGTTGTTAAGACTTTTCACCTGTGTAGAGGAACAGATGTTACTGGCTCTGTCCTGACTCCATTCCTTCCTGGAGGACTGTCCCCAGAGAGTGCAGCTTGGGGAGGTGATGTCCATCCTTGGACTCTTAATTGCGGAGTCGCACAGGGGTCGCTCATCTCCCCATTGCTGTTTCATATCTATATGAGGCCCCTGGAGAAGGTCATCAGGAGTTTTCAAGCTTCATGTCACCAATATGCGGACGACACCTACGTAGCTCTATCTCTCCTTCCATTCTTCTGCAGTGGATGCCATCCCGTCCCTTGAGCGCTGCCAGGGTGCCGTACTGGGATGGATGAGAGATAATAGACTGAGTCTGAACCCGGATAAGACAGAGATCATGCGAGTGGGCACCCCTAGAGTCTGCAGACTGGGGGCCTCCCTATCGTTTGGAGGGAACTACTCTTTCCGTGAAAGACGAAATTTGTGTGGTCCGGTGGCTCAGGTGGCAGATCTGCCTCAGGTGGCAGTTTCTCCACCTGAGGCAGATCACCCAGCTGCATCCCTACCTTGATGCCGGGGCCCTCACGACACTGGTCCATGCACTGGTAGTCTCGAGAGTAGACTAGTGTAATGCTCTTTACATGGGGCTATCCATAAAGCTCCTACGGAAACTACAGCAGGTGCAGAACATGGCAGTCAGATTGTTGAGGGGGGTGAAGAAATACCAACATATATCTCCCACACTGGCCACCTTGCACTTAGTTACCTGTTCGTTTCCGTGCCAGCTTCAAGGTGATGACTTTGAAGTATCAAGGCCCCAAACCCCTAAATGGTACCTGACAGAACACCTCTTCCCAATGAGATCTGCCCAACATACTTGCTTATCCCAGGTGGGTCAGTTGAGGTTACTGACCTCGAGAGGCCCAGAAACAGAAAACTAGAAACTCAGCCTTCTCAGTGGTCGCTCCTCATCTCTGGAATGATCTCCCATCTGAAATCCACCTGACCCCTTCACTGGGAACCTTTAAACAATCCTTGAAGACATGGCTCTTTGGGCAGGCCTTGCCAGAATTTACATCCGAATAACACAGCTGCAGTGTTTACTTCATTCCGCCATCTTGCTTTTCAAATTGTTATTTATGTTTGTTGATTTTATTTACTCTGTATGTTTGTTATTTTGATTTTGATTTTGACTTTGTATAATTATGTTATATTGGTAATTGAATGTTGTATTTTTGTTCTGATTTGTTTGATGATGTTTTATATTTTATGTGTTATTGTCCCATTGAGTGTAAACCACCCAGAGTGGCCTTGTAGCCAGATGGGTGGTACAGAAATCAATCAATCAATCAATCAATCAGTCAATCAATCAATCAATCAATCAATCAATCAATCATTGTTCCCATGCCAATTCCCTAATCCCACATGTTCCCTGTTTCAAATCTTTAAGATGCCATCTTCTTTTAACTGAGGGCTGGTCATGTTGCCTTCCATTATGTCAAATGCAGTGTTCTTCTAGAGGAAAATTAATCCTTAGGTATAGTCCATTGTTAGAAGCCAGAAATCTGTTTGTGTTCTGGAGATGTGATTCCAGAATACATTTATAATTAAAAGACTGTATCTATATTTATAATTAAAAGACTGTATCTGTGAATGAAGCCTGTCTTTCCATCCAAAAATCCACTACAAAACAAAACAACATTTTAAAAAACTCATTTGCAAGCGACTGGAGAAGCTCCTTTTGTGACAATCAAACATTCTTGACATTGAAGCAATCATGGCTCTCTCTACAGCATATAATTTGGTCACCAGAGAGTCAGTTCACACATTGAAATGATTGGTTCTCAGGTACTGAATAAACAAGCAAAGTAAAATCACATCTCTCCCTATGATTAACAGTTAATAAGTCTGTTTCCAGTAATAGGAACCAACATGAACAGCATAAACAGAGAGGGTTTGGCTCCTCCTATACCATGAACAGTAACAAACAAACATCAATTTCAAGGAAGAAATTGTCCAGCAGCACCTGTTAAAATTCCTTCTCTTAAAGGTACAAGAGCTTACTCAGAACTAGGAGGTGTGTAGAAATCTTAGCCATGAGTCATATATATGCCCTGTCAGGCAGGGTCCCCTAAATCCTGAAGCCAGAACTGTAGCTGGGAGAAAAACAGCCCCTGGATTAATTACTGTATCTTCCTCCAAGAGAGGTATTTGTTTACACTTTTAATTTCGATTTTGTGTGCTCTTGAGAATAGCCTGCTTAAAACAAAATCTCATCTCACTCAAAAGGGCACCTTAAATTTAGTAGCAGGAAAAAGAAGTGTGTTGAGTTATGGAATTCCACCTCTGCTGCTCCAAAACAATCAGAAACAGGAAAAGGTAATCAAAAGGGACTTTTAATGACTTATAGAGCCATTGTTTACTGGAGCAGAGAGAGATACTCAAAGTCCAAGTCTTCAGGACCTCCGTGACCCAGCCCTGCCTCTCAGTAGCAAAATATTTGCTTGAAATTGCGTCAAAACAACACAACATGTATGTTTCTGGAGGCCAACACCGGGGGAGGGGAAGTGGAGAATAATAATGGAAAGTCCCGGAGTCTCCGGCCTCCAGGCCTTTAGAAGCTCTGTCTTCTGGGCACTTTTCTTGAGAAACAAGAAGAAGAAGGTAAACAGCAGCTGTATTTACACATTAAGCCTCCAATAGAAAAATGAGAAGAAATTTTAACGCGGCACACAGATCTAAAAATACTTCAAAACCTTTGTTCCATTTTCTTGCTGGCACAGACTGTACAGAACCCCAAAAGGGTACAAAGCTATTTCCAGAAAGTCGGTTCCAATTCAGGAACTGAGCAAAAAAGAGGTGTACATCATGAGGCGTCCTGCCTTTCAGATTTTGTACACAACATTCCTGGATGTTGTCATTTATTGTTTCAGAATCACAGCAAGAGTTTGCTACTACATGGAACCTTTTGTTATTGGCGAACAATTATTAGGTCACGGGTACAATGATTTTTGTACCTGGACTGAAAGCTTGGATGGACTGTACCTGGACTGGAAGTAAATACCATTTTAGGTATTGGGGGAGCATATAAGCGGATGTAAGAGGAATTCTTAGGAATGGAACATGTAAACTGGTGGTGTGATACACACCAAATAAATTCTTTCTTTCTTTCTTTCTTTCTTTCTTTCTTTCTTTCTTTCTTTCTTTTTAAGAGGACCCAAGCCAGTTTACCATTTTTAAAAAAAACAATATTCATTGTTTTTAAAGCAGATCCTTTTTAAAGAACCCCCTTTTGGGAAATAAAAACCCACCTGAAGAGAAAAGTCTTTGCCTGCTTGCTGAAGGACAACAAAGATAGGGCCAACCTGGCCTCCCGTGGGAGAGTGTTCCAGAGTTTGGGAATAGCAACAGAGAAGGCTCTCTCTTATGTCCTCACCAAACATACCTACGAGGGTGGCAGGACTGAGAGAAAATCCTCCCTTGATTATTTTAAAACCTGGGCAAGCTCATAAATGGAAACACAAGCTTTTTCACATATCTTGGACCCATGTCATTATTGGAGGAATATTTATTATTATTATTTTTGTTTTGTTTTGTCAACTCCTTTCAGTTGGCAGAGCATAAAATACAAAAAGCCAGCTGCAGATCAGGGGAAATGGGAAGGAGAACAGCTAAAAGTCCCAGCTTCCACTCAACTCCTTTTGTTCTCCACAGTGACTAGCCCTTTGTATATAAAAATCACTCTACAAGTAGCTTAAGTAGAAAAAGAAAAACATCTTCACTTACAGTTTATTATCAAAAGAATAAAAATAGATAAAGAAAGGAATTGCAGTTTCAGCCTTGCTAGGGGTTAAGCCAGGTTAGAAAACTGCAAGGGAATCTGAGAGAAGACATTGGAGGAGGAGGAAGGAAGGAGATACGTTGTGGAAAATTAATCTGGATTACATGGAATTAAAATCGACTAAAGGTATGGAAGTTTGATCCAGAACAATGGAGGAGAAAGGACGGAGTTCCATCCCACATCAATGGGCCTTTGGTTTGACTCTCCTCCTGCTTCCTGATTGCCTGTCAGATAAGCGGCTGAAATCAGAATTTGCAAAACTATTTTCATGGACTATAGTGCCCAGAATGCTGAGTCAGCATGAGTATTCTAATCCATAAAAGTAACTTTTCCAGGCTCTGCAAATAAAGACAGGGATAAAGACACATCAGAGATTGAAGACACATGGGCTTCTATTTATAAATTCCACAGAAATAGCCATCATTCCCTTTTTTGATCAAATAATTGACTATTCACTTAGGAGATTGCTGTGCATCATGGTAGTACAGAGTCTGAACCAGTATCTCTGTGACATACTTTTGGTAACTGGCTGTTTTGAGGAAAGGAGAAGTCCCTATTTATTCTGCCTTCTCCTATGAGGAAATCCAACAGCACAGATGATACTTATTCAAGAAAAGAATGGCAAAAGTATAAACCTCAATGTGGAGATGTGGAGAATGTGGAGATATTAATGAATTTCTTAAACGACTATGCATTTGTTGTATTAAATGTCCTTATGTTGCATTAAAGCAGATCATGAGAATTATCTATTATAGTGATGTTCAAGGTTTAAATAGTATCTGAGTGGACAGACATGGGCAGAAACAGCCCATGATTAAAGCTGAAAGCACCTTAGTGTTGAAGAGGTGTCATTCAGGAAGACTTCCCTGTTTGAGAAATCAGACTTCAAAGGAATCACTTAAGTCTTTACTTAAATCCCGAAGACCAATCACAAAAGACAGATGGCTAGTTTCCAAATTATGTGATGTGATAAGAACTCCTCCTGTGTTCTCAGATGCTTTCAGCAGTTAAGGAATTTCCTCCACTAATCACAGGCTAGCTGTAATGTCTGTTTCTGTCCTTTGAGTGAAGGATGCAGAGAGCCTCCACTATGGATGGGGAAATTTGACAGTTTTCTTTTCCTGCATTCCAATTGTTGAAACCTAACATTTCAGCACACTGAGTATGAAAACCTTTGTGAGGTTGAGTAAACAAAAAGAAAAGAAAAAATAAAATAAAAGGGAAAAAATTGAAATGACATTTTCCATTTGTACTGCCACATTGAATAGCCAAGATCTGGTTAAAATTACAGGTCTCTGATGCTGAGAATTGTGAATTTCATGAAGCCCCCTTCCCTTTCCCCCCATAATTTAAGAACTGATGGAGCTGTTTAGAAAGCAAGCAAGTATCAATGTAGGCTACTGCTGTCTATAGTGTCTTGTACAATAGATAGATAGATAGATAGATAGATAGATAGATAGATAGATAGATAGATAGATAGATAGATAGATAGATAGATAGATAGATAGATAGATAGATAGATAGATAGATAGGTTTATCTTTAATGTACATTTTAGCCTGCAATTCTATAGCTACTATCCTTTGAGTAAGCACCACTGAATGCACTAGGATTTACATCGGGATAGAAATGTGCTGAATTCTACTGTTGAGCAACATCTAGTGCTTGTCAGAAGCTACCTTACAACTCAGAAACTGGGATCATTTTAAAGGTGAGTTAATTCCTTTAAAAAAATTAATTAATTTTATTTAACAACTATGATACATTAAAAAATAAATCTAAAGAAAAACATAATATACAACTCAATGTGCTCTCCCCCTCCCCCCGCCACCGGGACCATTGGAGATACTCTATATTTCCTTCCTTTTCCTTTTTCTGTGAATGTTGGGGAGTTAATTCCAGCGACAAGACTTGCTGGGAAAGACAATGATCCTGGGAAATGTTGAAGGGAACGGGAGAAAAAGAAGACTAAATATGAGATGGGATTCCCAGTGTGGTGTAGTGGATAGAGTGACAGACTAGGACTCTGGAGAACAGGGTTCAAATCTCCACTTGACCATGGAAACTCACTAGGGCAGTAGAACTGGCAAAGCCACTCCTTAAATATCTCACTTACCTTATTAAGGTTGCTATAAGTCAGTTCCAACTTGACGGCACAGAACACACACAACAAATATGAGATGGATTGGCTCAGTAAAGGAAACCACAGCCTTGGGTGTACAAGACCTGAGCCGCACTGTTAATGATAGGGCCCATTGGTCCTATCATAGCATTGCATTAGTTGGAAGCAACCTGATGGCACATAGCAACAACAATTGCACTAACTGACGGGTCATCCACACTAGCCCTTGTCCTGCTGTAAGGACTGGGTGCTGCAGAGATGGTCACTGTTTTCAGCAGCAGCAGCATCTTAGAACTGCTGAGCTGGAAGGGACCTTACAGGTCATTAAGTCCAGCCCTTGTCAAGGAGGCACAGTGGGGAATCGAACTCCCAACCCCTGACTTTGCAGCCAGAGACCTAAACCATTGAGCTATCCAGCAGTTCCATCTCTGATGTCCACACAACAATCTTACTTAAACTATCTTTCTGCATGCCTTTCTGGTTCTTTTTGTTCAGCCTGGCATGTGTGGGGTTTGTTGCTGTTGCTGCTGCAATTATAGCATGCTTTGTGCAGCTTTGTGTCTGCACTGTATGGTGCATTCAAACATATTGGTGCCTTCTTTAGCTTTGATGGATGTATCTTCAATTACAGGCTTCTTGCCTGTCTTGTCTTTTCTTTTTTTTCCTGGAGGGGAGATTAGCATTTTCATTTTCAGGCTCCAATCTCAGCCCTTGACAGCAGAGGTGCATTCGACTCCTCATCTCCTTTGGAAATCATCTGTTTTTGACACCACTTAAAATATTCCATTTACTTGAGTTTCTTTTTGTTTTAGGGAGGGGAGGGGAGAACAGCACTGTCACGGACAGCTTCCAATCTCCACCCTTGGCACAAGAGGCCAGTGGTGAGAAGGATATTGGAAACGTCTGAGCTCAACCCATGGCAGGGGAGGCTTTCTCCAGTTCTGATTTCCTTTTAAAATCAGCTGCCTCCTTCAAGAATGTTGGAAACACCCTGTAAACAATTAGCTTCTGTGATCTTCAGTCCTTCATTGTTGTTGTTGTTGTTGTTGTCATCATCGTCAGTGTGGATAAGCACTTACGTTATCTGGAATTCTGCTCATAGAAATCTTCCCACCTAAAAGGCTTTTGCTGACTGACTTTGGCTGTTTTAAGTGAATTATTGCTAAGTTCTGTAAGAACTGGATCTTTTAATTCAAATGTTTCTATGTGAAGGACATGGTGGAAGCATCGGTGGGTGAAAAGGTCAGAGAACAGGGTGGAGAAATAGTCAGGAAATACACTGGAATGGGGGTATGGTTGTGTCAGTGCTAAGGTTGGTTCCTCCCTTGTGAGCAAGAGCACTGGAACATCCTGGCATAAAAGATATCATAGGTGTGGATTCCAGAAGTGGTAATTTCCACAAATTACCCTTGAGAGTGAGTTTAAGAAGAGTAAAACAATGTGCTTCTTTTCACTTGTCTGGATGGGCTGTGACAGCCACAGGTTGTAGCAATGGCCTGCTGGCGGGGATGGCTTTAAAAGAGGATTAGATCAATTCTGGTGCCCTCTAGCAGGCATGGGATGATGATTTTGCCATCTTCGGGTCCTTACTAGTGCCCAACCCACCACATAATCCAAAATTGTTTATTTTATTTTGTTTTATTTTTGTGACCCCTGCGGAACAGAAGGGTGATATTTCCCCCCCTCCCCAGTTTTTAGAACGTTTTAAAGAAATACATTTGGGATGGATACGGGAGTGGATGTTACCCTCCAAGGTCTCAGAATGGTCATATGAAGCCCCCTAGACCTCTGGAAGTTGCTCACGACCACCATGGATATCCAGTTGGCTGCTATGTGAACAGAATGTTGGACTAAATAGGTCGTTGGTCTGATCCTGCAGGACTCTTCTTAGATTCTTAAAGCCCCTTTTAAGGAGTGGTTGTGGTTGTGTCTATTATTATGATTGAAAGTATGGACTTGGGAGCCCACATTATGTGATTTATCAGAATGATGGGGGGGTGTTTGTTTTTTTCTTGAGAAATATGTAACAGGCTTTTTTGTTCAGTCTTTTAAGGAGAGAATGGAAAAGACAAAGGGAGAAACTAGTTTTGTTTACACAATCTTTGTGATGCCCTCTCAGCTTAAAGACTGTTCTCCACAGGCTGTGCACACAAGGCACTTTAAGGGCTCATTACCTTTGTTCTGACCAACAGTGAAATTACTAGGCAGGTTTTTGAAAGCTGTACTTTACGTTAGTAGTGGAACCTGAGGGCTGGTTGCTTAGCTCATGCAATGATCAAGAAGCTGGTCCAATTAACATTGGGCCATGAGTTAGCACTCATGCGAATAATGAAAGAAAAAGATGGTGCCATGAGAGAAAAGCCAGTGGCATTTAAATTCAAAATAAGAATACTAACTATTTAAAGAAACAGAGGATTAGTATTAAACTCCAGAAGGAAAGAATACTGAAAGAACTGATGTCTGCAGATGTATAATGCTTCTATGAGCAGAATTCCAGATAACATAAGTACTCCTGTTGTTCGATGCTGGGATGAAAGTTCATGAAAAAATGCGAGAGGGGGGGGGGAATGTGATTTGATGCTATTTCAAGCTGTGAGAATGAACAACACAAGAAACAATACAAAGCCCAAAGGGAGAAATAGGAGGAAAATGTTGGCTTTCTTTTCATTTCTGAATGGGAGGGGCCCACACTGACAACAGCGATGGGTAGCTAAATGCTCAGGCTGTTTTGGAAAAGTGGGGTCTAGGCTTAAACTACTTCAGCCTAACTTGAAATGAGTCCTTGAACAGTACCTTGCCTACAACACAGCCCAAAAAACCAAAAAAACATTGGAGCCAAGAGAGAAAGGTGGCCTTGTTCTCTTTCACTTGTGATCAATGAACTCCCAGTGCGGTGGATAGCGAGTTGTATATATAACATATAGCACAAAATGGAACAAAATATAACAAACAACATTTACCCTAAATTTTTAAAAAAGTAAGACTTAGTGCACCCCATCACTGGGTCCAATATGAATACTTCCAATATAATCATTATTAACAATAATGAAAAAGGCCAACTTTCTTCTGTCAGGTTCTTGGCAGTGATCATCCCAGGAAACTCAGTAGCTCCTGGAACACCCTGATACAGCTCAGGTACCCAGAGCCAGCCAATGGGGATGAAGCTCACCTGAACAGGGACGAAACTAGATGGTGCAGACTGGGGTGGAGCTGTATTGGCTGCCCTCCACAGCGGGAGCCTGTCCGCACTCCAGGCATGCAGTCAACACCAGAGCTTCAGTTTCAATATATTGTACTGTCTTCATCTTAGTCACAACTTTATCAGCTGGCATTGTTGGTTGAGGGGTATTGTGCCAGGCCTGCATGCCTGTGTCCCCCTTTTGGAGAGCCCTGTAGGTAGGGTTGCCAGACGTCCGGCAATGTCCTCCATCCGGCAGGCAAAGCTAAAAACCTTTAAAATGTCCAGCTTTTGTATCTTCGCGCCCCCCCCCATGCACTATGGCAGTGATGGTGAACCTATGGCATGCGTGCCACAGCTGGCACACAGAGACCTCTCTCTTTCTGGGCATGCAAGCGTCAAACTGCACGATTGTAAGCCACCTATCCCTGCTACCTTCCTTGGTTGCGGCACTTGTAAATCAGTTCTTTTAGAGATCGGAGATAAGGCTGCTTTATTGTTTTCTGCTGTACAACAGCCCGGGGCAGTCAATCCGGCTTGTGAATGACTACTTCTGCCTGGAGGTGACTGCAAGCAGGAGGGAAAGCTCCAATTAAGGCAGGAAGGAAGGTGCGAGAGAGGGACGGGTGGATTCATCAAGCTTGTTTAAAGGTAAGATTGCAGAAAATTTAGGGAGGGAGGGAGGGTGTGTGTATGTGAGAGACTGACTGACTTTCATAAAACCATAAAAAAAGGACGTGACTGCAAGGAGAGAAGGCTCCAATTAAGGCGGGAAGGAAGGTGCGAGAGAGGAACCGGGTGGTTTCATCAAGCTTGTTTAAATGTATGTAGAAAATTGAGGGAGGATGTGTGTGTGTGTATGTGTGTATGAGAGAGAGAGACATCAGTGTTAGAGGTTATGAGCCTTCTTCACTCAACCTTGGAAGTTTTGAAAGGCAGACTAAAGGAGACATTTATTTCACTAAAAGTCAGGGAGATGTTGAGAAGACTTAAGGAAAGTGGTCGAGAAGAAGAGTGTAATAGTTTTATGGCAGCTGTTGGGTTGGTGTATGAAGCATGCATTAGTTGCTTAGAAAAGTGGATGAAACCTTTTGATGAATTTCAGTGCTTTGGTTGGATGTACTTAAGTAAAATCAAAGACAGAACATTTGATGACCTTTGGACATGCATATCGTACCTGAAAGAGAAGGGTATTATTGTGGATTATGTGCAATTGTTTGACCAATACTGCAATCTTAAATCATTTGTGCAAGACAAGAATGAACAGTTTTTTGAAAGACTCTTGCATGAACAGTGGAGTTTATTTTTCCAAAGTTGCCCAAATGCAAGTTGCTTTTCAGAGTTACTTAAAATTTGTGAATTATTCTTCTGTATTCCTGGACACAATGGCAATGTGGAAAGAGTGTTCTCCTTGATTAATGCTCAATGGACAAAGGAAAGGAACAGACTCTTAGTTGACTCTGTAAAAGGCATCATTCTCACAAAGTACAATTTGAAGAATATTACCTGTGAACAGTTTTATGCATATGTGATTGCTAATGAAGATCTTCTGCGAAAAGTTGGATCCTCCGAGAAATATGTCGTGTAATTAATAAAGATTATAAGGTAATAATTGTACAATTAGCTGTTTAAATAATGTTTTTTGGTATTTTGAAAAAAGCCTCCATTGAATTTATTTTTATTTTTTAACATGACTGTTTCTTGGTCAGTTCACTAAGAGACGTTTATTGGCAGCAATTGTAATAAAATTGTATTGATTGCGGGTTTAATCCGGAACGATTCAAATGAAACATTCAATATGTCCTCCTCTGTCCTCTTTTTTGTCTTTCTATGTCTTCCTTTTGGTACCAATGTATCTGGCAACCCTACCTGTAGGGGATTTTGTGGGTAAGGGAATCCACAGACCGTCTAGCCTGCAGGTTGGGCTGAACTTGCCTCCACAGCACACGGCAGGGGGCAGGGTCCACAACACGATCTCTTGCCCATCAACTGAAGTGGTGGTGAAAGCCCTTGGTTAATGACAAGCATGGGGGAAATATAGCACCCAGTGAGAGACCAAAACAAGTGTTGTCATGTGGCAAAATATATGACGAAATTATAATATACTTGTTTTATTTTTAAAAGAGGCCAGGATCGAGTATGCCATGGCCAGAGAGTGGCAAATTGCAGAGACATCAGTTATACTTTCCCTTAGGAAGATTTGGAGCATGTGTGAGAGGCTGAAGAGTTCTCATGTCCAACCCTCGGCCCAGTTCCAAAGTCATAGACCTCTGATCTCATTTCTGTTCATTATCAAGGGGAGCCACCTCTCTGTACTTTCACCTTTCCATTCCTTTTCGTTCTAAATTTTAAATGGAAAGAATGTAATAAAATATTTTTGATATTTAAAAGTATGTACTAAAAAATTCTTATGAAACTCACTCAGCCACTGCCTTATCTTTCCTCTCTACTCCTCCATTCATCATGACATCGTGATTGTCCTGCTGCATCTATAACCCCTATGAAATATTGGTTCAGACCAAAGGAGTAGGACTAAGAAAGGCTGTGAGTAAGAGGTTTGAATCTTAGAAAGAGTGGGAAAGCTGAAGAGGCCAGAGCTGCTGTTGCCAGTTGAACGACTAAGGCCCCTTGCCAATTTGGGTTAGGTATCATATTTATATGTTTCTGTTAGATGGATGAATCTACATAGTGAATTCATGAATTGCATACAATCGTATTGATATTTTATTTTATTTTAGGGTTTTAAAGATTCTCTTGTGTTATGAATACCTAACCCAGTTGAGGAAGGTATTTTGGATTTTTGTCTGACTTTGAAATGAAAAAGGACACTTGAACTTGGCAAATTCTTCAAGCAACTTCTGTATTGGTGCTGTTGCCTAGGACTTGGATGCACAAACTGTAGCATTTTGCTGTTGTTATATTTGTTCATGTTGTCTTTTATAGGAATGCAAATAAGAAGAGACTTATTTTGTGAAATTGTGTTTGCAAGATTCATCAAGAGTAAGCAAATAACCCCATAGAACTGAAAAGTGTTAAGTCCATTCAGCAGGATCCTTAAAAACCCTTGATCTCCTACACTGGATAAGAAACTAGGAATTCAGTGCAAAACCAAAAGTCCAAATGTTTTAAACTACAGCAGTCATAATCCCTTACCTTTGGCCACAGTGGCTGGAGAGTGCAGCCCAGAACTTTGAGAGAGCCAAAGGTAAGGGATTGTTATGGTTGTACTGTAAAACTGTAATTCTTGTTGTGTGCCATCAAGTCTTCTGACTGATGGCGACCCTACGAATGACCAGTCTCCAAATTGTCCTGTCCTCAACCGCCCTGCTTAGCTCTTGTAGACTCAAACCTGTGGCTTCCTTTAGGGATACAATCCATCTTGTATATTTTCTTCCTCTTTTCCTATGGCCTTCAACCTTTCCTAGCATTATTGTCTTTTCCAGCAACTCATGTCATGATGTTTCCAAACTTGGACAGCCACAGTTTCAACATTTTTGCCTCCAGAGATAGTTCAGGCTTGATTTGATCTAGGGCCCACCTGCTCATCTTTTTGATAGTCCAGGTTATCCACAAAGCTCTTCTCCATCACCACAATTCAAACGAGTCAATTTTTTTTCCTGTCAGCTTTCTTAACTGTCCAGTTTTCACACCCATACATGGTGATGGGAGAGGAGCTGTTATAAGGTTGGATAATGGATATGGCAGTGAAGGTCCTAAAATACAAAGTATGGTTTTATTCTGACTTCTTATATCAATTGCTTCATTTCTACGTCCTTATGCCATTATTAAGATTTCTGTATTCACATGGTCACAGTATTATTTCCTTAGTGTTATTGTGCACTGTTCCTTTATGCTGTTGATTATCCCTTGAATCGCTTGGATGGAGTTTTTTTTATGTTTCTGTGAAGCCATTTGGGCCTACAGCATTATTCCTCTCCGCTGTTCCTCTGCTGAGTGTTGTGTATCAATAAATAAACAATTCAATTTGTTTCAGTTGTAAGCTTGAGTCTGTGGTCCTAGCCTTTGGTTCAGCTTCACCCACTGAGATGCAATTTCAAATCCATTTTAACAAGTACAATTTGAAAATAACAGCAGACACATTAAATGCAATCATGCATTTCACATAAAGTGTGGTTTGATCTTTAAGGCCTTCCTTATCAGTATATTTAGTGTTGGGAAGTAATTTCCCCCTTTGCTAATGTTCAGACTCTGTATTCCTTCTTTCCTTCTTCCTTCCTTCCTTCCTTCCTTCCTTCCTTTCTTCCACTTTGCATTTCTCTATGGATGAGGCAGATACTTGCAAAATTTCTCATTCCTGATGATTTTCCAAATCTTGCTATGCTAAGAATCTATGCCAAGTGTTCTCCCTAAACCAATGAGATTTCCCAACTTCTGGCAAAAAAAGATGCCACCAATCTTATCCACCACCGACCTCAGCACACAGCTTCTCCCCCACCCCCAAGTCAACAGCTAAATTCTGGTCAGCTAAAGGCTCTTTGACTCTGTGAAATTCAATATTGTAGATTCTAGTTACTCTATCACTTGTTGGAGATGTGAGCAAGAGGTTGGTACCAATTTCCATATGTGATGAGAGTGTGAAGTATTGAAATTTTAGAAAATATTATTTAAAGAACTGGGGAAAAAGGACATTTAACAAAAGAATTTTCCTTATATGTTGCATTATTGTTTATTTTTGAAGAAGAACACTTCTTAGTAGGCATCCTTCAGTCTCGAGAGACTATGGTAACGTGTTCTGCATGGAGGTCTTGGAACAGCGTCTAGTGTGGCTGAGAAGGCCAATACGAGAGTGACAATCCCTTCCACACTGAAGACAAATACAATCTCTCCCCTGTCCAGCTCCCTGATTTTGCTGGTTTCGGGACTGCCTCTTTGCCTCAGCCTGCTGTACAAGTGTCTCTTCAAATTGGGAGAGGCCATGATGCACCGCCTGCCTCCAGGCTGAACGCTCAGACGTCAAGGTTTCCCACCTGTTGAGGTCCATTCCTAAGGCCTTCAGATCCCGCTTGCAGATATCCTTGTATCGCAGCTGTGGTCTCCCTCTGGGGCGATTTCCCTGCACTAATTCTCCATACAGGAGATCTTTTGGAATCCGACCATCAGCCATTCTCACGACATGCCCAAGCCAACGTAGACGTCGCTGTTTCAGCAATGTATACATGCTAAAAATCCCAGCTCGTTCTAGGACTACTCTATTTGGAACTTTGTCCTGCCAGGTGATACCAAAAATGTGTCGGAGACAACGCATATGGAACGTGTTCAGCTTCCTCTCCTGCTGTGCACAAAGGGTCCAGGACTCACTGCAGTACGGGAGTGTGCTCAGGACACAGGCTCTATAGACCTGGATCTTGGTGTATGCCGTCAGCTTCTTATTAAGCCATACTCTCTTTGTGAGTCTAGAGAACATGGTAGCTGCTTTGTCAATGCGTTTATCCAGCTCGACATCTAGGGAGAGAGTGTCAGAGATTGTTGAGCCAAGGTACACAAAGTCATGAACAACCTCCAATTCTTGCGTGGAGATAGTAATAGAGGGAGGTGAGTCCACACCCTGGCCCATGACTTGTGTTTTCTTCAGGCTGATTGTTAGTCCAAAGTCTTGGCAGGCCTTGCTAAAATGATTCATGTGTTGTTGGAGGTCAGAGTGGGCAACAATGGCTGCATCGTCAGCGAAGAGGAAGTCCCGCATGCATTTCAGTTGGACTTTGGTCTTCGCTCTCAACCTAGAGAGATTAAAGAGCTTTCCAGCTGATCTAGTCCGGAGATCGACACCTTCTGTTGCAGTTCCAAAGGCCTGCTTCAGCATGACAGCAAAAAAGATCCCAAACAGGGTCGACGTGAGGACACAGCCTTGTTTTACTCCGCCTCGGATGTCAAAGGGATCTGATGTTGAGCCATCAAAAACTACAGTGCCCTTCATTTCCTCATGAAAGGACCTGATGATGTTAAGGAGTCGAGGTGGACATCCAATCTTGGGAAGGATTTTTAAAAGGCCATCCCTGCTAACCAAATCAAAGGCCTTTGTGAGATCTATGAAGGCCACAAAGAGTGGCTGTTGTTGTTCCCTACATTTCTCCTGCAACTGTCTGAGGGAAAATGCCATGTCGGTGGTGGATCTATTAGCTCGAAATCCACACTGTGATTCTGGATAGACTCTGTCTGCAAGCACCTGGAGCCTCTTCAGCACAACACGGGCCAGCAGCTTCCCTACAACGCTGAGAAGAGAGATGCCACAGTAGTTATTGCAGTTGCCCCTGTCTCCTTTGTTCTTATACAATGTGATGATGTTTGCATCCTTCATGTCCTGTGATACTCCACCTTCCCTCCAGCAAAGACAAAAGACTTCATACAGCTCGATGGTGATGATCTCTTTACATCACTTCAGCACTTCAACAGGGATGTTATCCTTCCCAGGTGCCTTGCCAGAGGCGAGGGAATCCAAGGCCGCTTTTATTTCTGCTAAGGTTGGTTCACTGTCCAGCTCTTCCAAGACAGGCAGGCACTCGATGTTATTTAATGCCTCTTCGGTTACTACATTCTTTCTGGAATATAGCTCAGAGTAGTGCTGCACCCATCGTTCCATCTGCTGTGCTCGGTCCTGGATGATCACGCCTGTAGCAGACTTCAAAGGAGCAGATTTCTTCTGTATTGGACCTAAAGCCTGCTTGATACCGTCATACATTCCCTTGATGTTACCTGTGTCCGCTGCTATCTGTATCTGAGAGCAGAGCTGAAGCCAATAATCGTTGGAACATCTCCTGGCAGCCTGTTGGACTTGGCTACGAACAGCTCGAAGAGCCTGCAAGTTGTACTCACTAGGACAGGCTTTGTATGCTGCTAGAGCTCTCCTCTTATCCTCGATGGCTGGCATCAACTCCTCCGAATGGGCTTCAAACCAGTCTGCCGTCTTTTTGGTCTTCTTGCCAAATGTGGACAAGGCAGTGTTATAAACAGCGTTCTTGAAATGATCGTTCAGGTGCATTTGCATCAGCCGGGGCTGGAAGGGTTTCCTCAAGCGCTTGGGCAAATTCCTCCACTTTTCTTTGATCGCAAGTCTTGCTGATGTCAATACGTGGTCTTCCTTCCTTTTTCGTGTGATACAATCTCTTTGTTCGCAGTTTTACTCTACAACTCACCAGGGAGTGATCAGTATCGCAATCAGCACTCTGGTAACTGCGTGTGATGGTAATACTAGGAAGGCTAGAGCGTCTAGTGAGGATCAAATCGAGCTGATGCCAATGCTTCGATCTTGGATGTCTCCAAGAAACTCTGTGTTGAAGCTTCATATTAAAGAACGTATTGCTGACACAGAGACCATAATAACAGCAAAACTCCAGCAAGCGTTGGCCATTTTCATTCATCTTCCCAATGCCAAAACGGCCTAGACAAGTGGTCCAAGAGTTGTGATCAGCACCAACTCTAGCGTTAAAGTCTCCGAGAATGAACAGCGGCTCTCTCTCAGGGACTTTTTTGACAGTAGCTGCCAGATCGTCATAGAATTTGTCTTTGACTTCTGTTGTGGATGACAGTGTTGGTGCATATGCACTAATGAGGGTGACTGGTCCCGCTGATGAGTGGAGCTGCAGAGACAGGATTCTTTCACTCCCCACAGGAGGTGGAACAATGGATCTCAGCAGAGTATTTCTGACTGCAAAGCCAACACCATATTCCCTGGACTCATTCAATGGTTTTCCCTGCCAGAAGAATGAGACGTTTTTTTCTTTGACAGATCCCGAGTCTGGCAATCTCGTCTCTTGCAGGGCAACAATGTCCATCTGCAGTCTACTCAGTTCCATGTCGATGACAGCTGTCTTGCGCACGTCGTCTATTTCCTGCAGGTCGTCAGAAAAGCCAGGGGTCATTGTCCGAACATTCCAGGTGCCCAACTTTAGGGCAGAATTTTTCTTACAATTGTTGCATGGTGCAGGGTTACCGATCTGCTTGTTGGCTTTCACCCTAAACCCCACACACCCCGTGAGGTTAACAGACCGTGGTGAGGTAGCACCTTACTGGCTGGGGACTGCCCAGCTTAAGGCGGGCGGTAGCTACTTAGTGAGGTGCAATGACCTCTCCCACCGTCAGAAGTAGCCCCTGGCATCATGCTCTACGCCAATCAAGCAAAGACTTATAACCAGTAACTGCTACTTCCTGTGTTGTTTCGACGCTGTATGCGAAGCTGGAGTGTCCTCTCCAGAGCACGAAGGCTGGGTAAAATAATATGGAGGATAGGCTGTTATCCAAGCAGCAAATCCCCCCTCTCCACGTCACTGAAATAGTCTAATGGAAAGGCAAGAGCCAATACAACTGGTTCCAGCGACGTCGCAGGAGTTGCCAGAACGACACGAACTGCCTCCGGGACTCCGGCTCCGAATTTTTCCTCGAGGTTATCTCCTGAAGCCTTTTCCATCAGTGGATATAGCCACAAGGCAGTGGAGGTTTGAAATCAGAGTTTTCCTTCTCCTAGATGGGCTGCCTTCCAAGGCTGACGAGCCCCACCTACCCACCCTGCTCCCTAATAGCGCGGAAGTATGATCCTACTCCTAAAACATTCCTGCCCCCCCAGGTGTATGCAATGCTATTCGTATTTAGCAGATTAGAGTCAAAAATAGAAGTAGAGAATTTCACGCGCCGTTAGGCGCACGCTTCTGCTGGCACTAATTTAAAGCCAAAACCCCACCCTCTCAGACCATGAGGTCAGGGAGTACAAAGTTCAGCCTAGCAGAAAAGACCTCCCCCAAGCACAGCTCCTGCCTCAGAATTATTATTAATTAAGTTAATTATTGGCATGGCAATGGCTTCTAAACTAGTGATTGCGAGAAATTAGAAATTAGGACCCCCCATATCTACCGGATCAGTATCCACTGATTCACTTATCCATGGTCTGAAAATATTAAAAGAAAAATCTTAAAAATATATATTTCTAAAGATGAAGATACCAGAAGTGGTCACTAGAGGGAGCCAGAGACCATGCAATATACAGTGGACCCTCGACTTACGGAATTAATCCGTATTGGAACGGTGGCTGCAGGTCGAAAATTCTGTAGGTCGAGGCTCCATTGACCTACAATGCATTGAAAACCGATTAATCCGTAACCGGCTGTTTTTGGTCCATTTTGTTTGATTTTCCGGTCTGTAGGTCGATTCTCCAGTCGCAAGTCGAACCTAAATTTTGCGGCCAGAGAAGTCTGTAACTCGAAAAGTCTGCAGGTCGAGCCGTCTGTAAGTCGAGGGTCCACTGTATAACATTTGCTATTAAAACAGCTTTCGCTAAAATCTGTATTTTCTGCATGTGGGTGGGCCTTGGAAATGATCTCCCGCAGATGCTAGGGTTCTACTGTATATCAGTTATCTGAATGGTACTATGAACTTTGGCAAATAGCTATAAATGACAAGTTGACATCAGGGGGATAAAAGTTGAAAAGAGATTTTTAACAATCTCTTTTAACAAAAAGTCTTGCCATATTTCAACAAATTTATTCTCTTTTGAGAATAAATTTGTTGAAATATGGCAAGACTTTTTGAACTACGTGTTAAGGAAAGGGGAAGGCTGTGTGCCTTGGTTCCTCTTAAGGAAGGAAGGAAGGAAGGAAGGAAGGAAATTCCCTGTCCCCTTATTTTCTTCTTGCTCGTCTTGTTCCAACTTGCAGTTCATGAATTAAATGAGAAAAGCAAGAATACTGTCCAGTTTCCTTGCCCAACCTCCTTGCACCCTTACCCAGTCCCAGGAATCAATTCTGCAAGGAAATGTTCCATTTCTGGAACCTAGAAGTTCAGGACCAACACCTAAAGCACGCAACTCAGGGCATGATCCTCAGTAAATAAGCCAAATAATCTGTGAGAGCAGCAATTAGTGTCACATTCAATTTAGGAACAGGACTCAGACATTAACTGATCAAAGCAGGATTGCTTGGTGGGGTGGAAGTTGGAATGTCATGAATGCAAAGGATTCAAACATCCAGGCTTGCAAAAACCAGCACTTTCAGCTTCTGAATACTCTTTTTTTGTTGCCATGCAAAGAGTTAACTACAAATAACTGCTATCTGTTAATTGTGCTGAAAGGGGAAGGCAATAGGTCAAGCGGCCAAAGGAAGAAGACACAAGTACTGTGACTAATGGATGCTGGGAAAACATCTTTGTTCATGGTAAGTGCTTTAGAAAAGTAAAATGTTAGCATCTAATATGATGAAAACATTTTAAGCAAAAGGTAGCAGTTCCCCCCCAAACAGAACTAAAATCTGTTGTATTGTCTATGCTGTTAATTCATTGGTCACTGTAACCTTTAATGCAGTATTATTTATCTGACCTTCTAACTTATTCATAGTAATGTAAATATTTCCTGCATCACTCAGGTTTCAAACTATATACACAGAGGCAGGCATGGGACTCACATAGTATTATGAATTGTGTTTGTAACTTCAGTGAATGTGTTCTTATGAGAATTTCCCAGGAAGGGGTTTAAAAAAACAAACAAGAAATCACTTAATTTCATAAAGAAGGGACAGCCCATCTTCAGGCCGGCATTTTTGGGAGATGACTTTAAAGGTGAACTCTTTACCGATGAATTGTTCATAGTTAACAAAGTGCCAGACATGTGCTTGGCACATGACCAGGCAAGCAACCAGCGCCTTGTTAATTAGCTGCAATTTGACACCACATTCTATATTATTTCTACTTATTCCAGAGTCAAATGTCAACAGAATTCTGGCCCATGTCTGCTTGTTTGTTTGATTGCTTGTTTGTACAGAAACCTCATAATCCTAGCAGGACTGATCCCTACCATTAGACAGAATGAAAGGTGCAAACACTGATAACATGGAAGATTCCAGAGGATAATGCTGGAATAAAATGACACCTGTCCCCAGATGGTGTTTTCCAGTGCAAGAAACATGACTGGTGCTAGTAAGTTCCTCTCACTTTTCCTCTTCTTGAAGCTGACAATCTTCCCCTCCCCTCCCCCACGCTCCATGCTACTGCAAGAGACAATTGAGTGCGTACGCAGTTCCTCCTATCGGCTGGATCACAATCATTACATGCAAAGCAAGAAATAATGTTTTCAAAGGTCAGCTGGAATACATATATGCAAGTTTAAAAAATGTTTCAGTTTTCATCATTTAATTGCTGGTAAGCTGGTGCTGAATTCTACTGCATGGGTATCACCATAAATTCTTCTGCAACTCTCTGTGTTTACAGTGGAGTAAGAGGGAGCCGAATTTGAGCAGCTGCATATCAAGATGCAACATCTCCATATTATTATACTTTGGCATTGCCCTTACAATATGTACCTTGTTGGTGCTATTTACAAATGAAAGGTGTGGATCATCAAGGTAAGTCAGAGGCCAGGAGAGTATTTTTTTTTGTTTTTAAGAAGTCAGAAAACAACTGATGTATTTTCCTTTCATGACATCGGAGAAAAACATGTTTTGCCTTGTCTTGTAATCTGTAAGCAAACTGGAGTGGGAAAAAAATAATTAAGAGACAAGGCTCCATACCCCGACGCTTTCCTATGTCCTATGTAAAATAAAATAAAATAAGGAAGTGGAAGGCTAGTGCAGGCTGAAAAACATGTTTTGCTTTGAAAATCTAGCTGTAGGAATATTTATAAGTTGTTACAAAAACACCTAAACCATCAAGAAAAGGAAAACAAGTATGCCCATTTCTCCCAAAACACCGGATATTTGCCATTTTCGCAACAAAAACATGTTTTCAATTTGCTAGTTTTCCATTATTTTCCCTTGTTAAAGGTTATGGAAGTTGGGGTTGTTTTTTCTTTTTCTGGCTTTGCTGTTCTGTTATCAGGTAACTTGGACATTATTAAGTCTACAATTTATCAGGTCTTTCTAGTTAGATAAAATCTTTGCACTCTAAGCTGTAGCTAGAAAGGTCCTATTGCTCTCTTGACATCTATTGTAGTAGACAGACAAAGAGTTCCTTTTAAAAAAAAATTGTAAACTAAACAATTAGTGAAACTATGAGCACTGTGCAGATCGATGCAACAAGACTGGTTAGCATAACGTGAAAAGGTTTCTTGATAGATTAGTCAGCATATTGGCAAACGTATAAAGGAAATCTTATCGGTATCCAAGTTTCTGCCCACAAATCGAACAGACTAGTGTAGATGGTTGGCTAGCATTTAGCCCTTTGAGCTGAATTCTGTTGTTAGTCTCAATGAGAATAGACCCGTTAATCAATAGGAATTACATAGGTGTTGACTTATTAGATAGTTCTCATTGAATAGGTCTTCACTAGCTACCATTACCACTGGGATTTAGCCCTAAATAATCTTCAAGGAACTTCTGTTTCTGCTTCTTCAGGAGTTTATGGAATTTTTCAAGCTGCCATCAACAGTGCAATACGACATCTGAATAATATTGTCATTAGTTTAAAGTATACTTCTACATTTAAAACCAAAAATGCACCTTTCCTTGTTTTTTTCTGCTATTTGCAGATAAACTATTCTTCTTGTAACTGATCTTACACTAAACCAGTCAAAATTCTTATTTATTTATTTAACAAACAATTTTCCCCACCTTTCTCCTTAAAAGGACCCAAGTCAGCTTACATTATTAAAAGACAATATTAAAGCTAACAGTATACAAATACTAAAAAGGATCAAACAAATACCATACTAAAAAAATATAAGCAACAACAAAATACATTCAAAGCAGTAAGGTACGACCATCCATTTAAAAAACCCACTGAGGCAGCCAGTTACGAAAAAGCACACCGGGGGGGGGGGGGGGTAGAAGACATCCCACCTTCCAAAACCATTGGTGGAAGCTGATTGGAATTCTTACTTCCATTGTTGATAGAAACACATCCTGTGCAAGGCAGGAGCTTAGCTCAAAGGGTGCGGGAGAGGGCATGAAGCATGCACATGTTTGTCCTCCAACAACCCCTCACCTCTGCTCAGTGTTTGCTAGCATCCATACTACTGGTATAAGTTACTTTTGGGGGTCTCTCAGATTCCCCAATCCACTGTAGCCCCCAAATTGTAGCTTTATCAAGTTATTAGCATCTGCCACCAGATGTGGCCAGCTCACTTTGTGCAGTCGTAGGGCCAGCTCAGGGACATTTCAAGTTTTTGGAGTTTGATTTCACCGGCCCCTAATTTATCGTCTTGAAATGATCTTCCTAAGCCTTGTTTTTACAAACACGATCGGACTCCATCACTTGTGGCTCCATCTTTCTGGTAGGTGCATGTCACAGAAGGTTATTTTCTCTTCAGCCATTGATTACTTGTATATTTGCTGAGTGTGTTACTAGGACAGAACTTGGAAAAGTTACTTTTTTAATGACAAGTTACAAATTACAGCAAAATTACTTCAAAAGAAGAAAAAAGAAAAAAAATTCTCCCCCTAGTGGTAGAGTACGGATTAACCGGCTTTGCATTAGTTCCTATGGGAACTAATGCTTTGACTTAAGAACCGTGCCTTGACATAAGGACAAAAAACAGCTGGAACGGATTAATCGGTTTTCAATGCATTCCTATGGGAAATGCTG
Organism: Intellagama lesueurii; assembly: GCA_037013535.1. Classification (NCBI taxonomy): domain Eukaryota; kingdom Metazoa; phylum Chordata; class Lepidosauria; order Squamata; family Agamidae; genus Intellagama; species Intellagama lesueurii. Next base: position 257,760,458 of record JBAJHW010000002.1, read on the forward strand.
CTTTGACTTAAGAACGTTTTGACTTACAGCCACCGTTCCAATACGGATTAAGTTCTTAAGTCAAGGCACCACTGTACTTAATTGTAAAATGGGACAACCCTGTTGAGTCCATCAGTTTCATTATCTACATCCCATAGACTTGACGGCTAAATCCCTGGTTACATAAACAGACATCTGCTCCCATAACAGAAGTACAGTCAACCCTTGACTTACGAACGGCCCTAGTTACGAACATTTCGACTTACGAACCGCTCTGATAGAAAAATATAGCCTCGACTTGCGAACTTTGCTTCGAGTTACGAACCGAAAAGTCATCTTAGGTTAAAAGGAAAAAAAAGAAAAAATTCTGCCCCTAGTGGTAGGAACGGATTAACCGGCTTTGCATTAGTTCCTATGGGAACTAATGCTTCGACTTACAAACCGCCCCTCGACCTAAGAACCAAAAACAGCCGGAATGGATTAATTGGTTTTCAATGCATTCCTATGGGAAATGCTGATTTGACTTACGAACTTTTCGACTTAAGAACGTCCTTCCGGAACGGATTAAGTTCGTAAGTCGAGGGTTGACTGTAAACATCTTCTGCACACCACCTTGAATACTGGCTAAATCTATTCTAGAGGGCACTCCAATACTCTGGAGCAGGTTTGGGGCACACAGGGGAGGGGGGAAATTTGATCCACTCACAGCCTCCACTTTGCTGGCAGAAGCACAGCACTGATACAAACATGGGATAATGGCTTGCTTAAAGTCACCTAGTGTGTTGATGGCAGAGGTGTGGCTGAAACCAGGCGCTGCTTAATTAACAGCTGTCCCTTTGTGCTACACTACCTCTCAGTTCTCTCAGACTTTGGGGCAGCAACTATTCAACAAAGAGTTGGTCTCTCCCTCTTGTAACGATTCAAATAGGTCTGAATAACAGGCAGTTCGTGGCTAGCAAGTTGTTGACAGGCCAAACAAATGCTGATGAACTGCAATGCCTGGGATCCTGCATCACTGGCTATGCTGGCTAGACATGATGGGAGATGCAGTCTAACCCTTATTCTATGACTTTCTAATGAAAATGAAACTGCGTGTCTGACCTTCGTGTTAATTCCAAAAGAAAGCCAAAGGTCACAATACTTTACATTCAGGACAGTAACGATGTGGGTTATGCACCCCATATAGCCTCCTTGAGTACTGCAAGCCCATTTCCATACCTGCAGAAAAGCAGTTCCAAAATGGAGAATTGTACCCCCAGAAGTCTCCAGGAGATGCAAGTCTAGACCTCAAGGTTGTTTGAGGGGTGGGCTATTTCAGACCTTCCTAAGGCCTGAAATAGCTTCTTGGTCTCTCCCCCCCCCCCCCCACCGCCCTTCAAAACCAGAAACAGCTATCAATGGGGCAAGTGCAGTCCCTGGAGGTGAGGAAAATGGGATGTTCATGGCCTCCTGACACTCGGCAGCTGCCTACCCTTCTCTCATATCCATGGACAGCAGGGCCAAACCTACTACTAGTCAGGCAGTCCCTTCAAGCAGCAGGACACCTCAAGCAGCATGGAAAATTTCAGGTTCCCCCAGGGGGCTACTGCCACAACAACACTGCTCCCTCCCTGTCCCTTGTGCCTTGTTTTGCAGCTCTTGGTACCTTGCCCTGTTTCCTCACTTCCTTTCCACCACTGCTGGTGTTTGCCGCCATGTTCTCTTGACTGTGGTGTGCAGAGAAACAACAACGGCTGCTTTCTACTGCTAGCCCCCAGGGGGTACATGGCTGGCACGCAAGCCTGGAAATAAGCAGCAACAGCTATGTGAGGAAGCAAGGAAGTAGCCCCGGCCTGTCTTTGTGGGCAAGGTGAGGCCAGCATGGGAAGGCAAGGCAAGGCCAAAGCGGGCGGGGGGGGGCAGTGTGAGCCAAGGTAAGGACAGTGTATCTTTGCAGGTGCTTCTGAAAAAGCACCCAACAAGTCAGCCTTGGCTACTGCTTTGTGTTCACCGGAAAAATTGAGATGCCGGGATTTCTCCAGCCTGAAGCAGCAGGAAGACTGGAAGAACATAGCCCAAGCAGGACAGAGAGTGACCCACGAGTGGCTTTAGTGCAGAGATACCATACAGGTCTTTCCCATGAAACGGGTAAAAAACAAAAATCCTCAGATCTATTTTTTGGAAAAGAGTATGAACTCCCCGTTTTACATTATTAAACAGGATTTACCAAAGGAACTCTACTGTAACTCGTTTTCTGAAAAGGATCCTTTAAAAAAAAACATTAGCAGTGTCTGCACAGAAACTGAAAGAACTTCTGCAAGCTGTTAGTGCACATCAAAGACTGGAAGGGGTTGGAGGCATGAGATGTGGTGGTGACCTGCAGTGGCTTTCTTTAGTTGAACGTTGCAATTCATATTGATTTTGTCTTAGAAATACCTTTGACATTTGCAGCTGTTCAGGTTACTGCTAAATTACGCTCCTGCCCTACAGATTTAAAATATGGTGAAGAACTTTATAGATGCCATAGACTGCCAGAAAGACCAATAAGTGGCTACTAGAGCAAATCAAGCCTGAACTCTCACTAGAAGTGAAAATGACTAAACAGAGACTACTGTAATTTAGGCATATTTAGGCAAGTGTCATGGGAAAAAGGCAGTAATGCTGAGGAAAGCTGAAGGCATCAAGAAAAGAGGAAGACTGAATAGAAGAGGGTTTGACTCCCTAAAGGAAGCCACGGCCTTGAATTTGCAAGACCTGAGGAAGGTAGGAACTTTTGGATCCTAATTCATAGGATCACTGTAACTCAGAGACAATTAAGTGGCACATGACAATAACAATGTGGAGAGCCTTTATGTTTGCAAGGTCTCTCAAAACTGGAAAGGCAAACACTATCTAATGTTCACTATCTGTCGCTGAAAGGTGTGAAAATCTCACCGCTTTGTCTACACTGGAACATAATATTCTGCACTTGTTTGGAAACAGAGAACTATATAAACCTGTGTGTGTTGGTTATCTGCCATCAAGCTGGACCCAACTTACTGAGACACTAATAGGGCTTTCAAGGTGTGTGAGATATTTAAGGAGTAATTCAAACCCTGATCTCCTGAATTTTAGTCCATCACTCTATCCAGTACAGCACACTGGATACCAACCATACCAACCATAACTCTTTATGCTTAATTAATTGGGGTTTGATCCTTATTAATGTTGTTATATAGTTGATTTTTTTTCTGTTTATTATCTCCCTCTTTTCTTGCTCTTTCTTTATGCAAAAAAAAAAAAATCAGAAGAGAAGAAACCTCTCAAATAAAACAACCACAGATAGTTTATTGTGGAGCAAGTAAGATTATGCTACCTAGCTTTTCCCCCCCTCTCAAGACATGATCTTGCAAGACAAAATGACTTTGGAAAGATTATTCCTGATTTTACAATGAAAAGGCCAAAATAAGCAAATCTTGTTGTTTATGAATTGTCAGCATCTGTGTCAGCTTGGCAGACTTTTTTTTAAAAAAAAAATCAGAAAATTGACAGGGCAATGAAAAACTTACAAAATAGTTAGAAAGGTTCGAAAGTCTGGTTTCAAGCTTAAACCAAAACAGCATCATGGGGTGTTACTGAAGAAAAGCTCCACCATGTACCATGGAATAATTTTTAAAATGTATTCTCGAAGGCTTTCAGGGCCGGGATCCGATGGTTGTAGGTTTTTTGGGCTGTTTGGCCATGTTCTGGAGGCTTTTATTTATTTATTTATTTATTTATTTATTTATTTATTTATTTATACCCCGCCCATCTAGACCGAAGTCTACTCTGGGCGGCTAACAATAATAGATAAAAGTAAAAACAATATAATAAAATAAAAACAACAGTAATAATATAGTTCAAGATGGGAAAAATAATCAGGTGATGACAGGAGGATGCCGGCCACAGAGACTGGCGAAATGTTAGGAAGAAAAACCTCCAGAACACGGCCAAACAGCCCGAAAACCTACAACAACCAATTTTAGAAATGTTGATAATTTCAAAATTAAAATATAAATTCTTTCACGTCTCAGTAGATTGGATGTATGAGGGAGTCATGGTATGCATGTGAAAGAGAGTCCATCTTGAGCATCTATTCTGTAAAAAAAAGTTTCTTTCAGGCTTGTATTGGAAGGGAGCAAATGTTAGGAATTAGGTCCTTTGTATGGAAAAAAATCTTTAGGGAATACCTATCACAGGCTACGTCTGTTGCAAATGTTGTCCAGTAGGTGGCATTGGTGCACATTCATGATGACCAGTTCATTACTTCATGGGTGGTTAGATGCACGGTTCACAAATCTTGAGAGTCTGTGTGTCTTAGGGTAGAGGGGAATGAATCTGCCAGATGAGACATCTTTTGCTTCAGATTTTTCAAAATCCTAAATTCGTTCCATCTTAAATATGAAGAACTTTGTAAATAAAGCTTTATAAAATTGAAAACCAAAATGACATGAAATGCTTCTTTATTCGTACAGGCCAAATACATACCTGTACAATTCTTGGTCCCAGCATGAAGAATATCTGCCTCACATACTGTTGTTAAAGAAGAAGAGCTTTTCCAGAACAGAACAAACAAATGGCAGCAACACCACTCAGCATCGATACACAGGAATTTGATTCCAGGCTATCTTTCTAGCCAGAACAGTAAATGGGCAACATATCACGAACACTCTCAGACACAGTGTCAGATTATTTTATGCTGGAAAATAGGTTTATCAGTCCAGAACTTGGGATCATTCTTTTCTGGACTGCATTTTGTAAAACATGTTTGTATCACCTGCTTATGATATTTTAATGGTCCAAGAAAGGTACTACTTGCCACTGTTTGGAATGCATTTAGAATACAGCCTCGTGGTGCGGTGATTAAACTGCAGTACTGCAGCCAAAATTCTGCTCACAACCTGGGTTCAATCCGAGGTAGCTGGCTCAAGGTTCACTCAATCTTTCTGAGGTTGGTAAATTGAGTACCCAGCTTGCTGGGGGTGGGGGGCAATGTGTAGCCTGCGTAATTAAATTGTAAACCACACAGAGAGTGTTTTAAGCGCTATGAAGCAATATATCAGCAACACATTTTGCTATTTTTAAACTGCTCCTCAAAAGCTTTCTCAAGCGCTGCCCTACTCGATGGATGGCTGAATTTGTCAATTGTCGTTTCTCTCCATTCCTTATTTTTCCAGTCTGACGTTCATTTGATCCCGTTTCTCCACCTGACCGATTGATTCCCCGTTGGATTAGGGGATAGGAAAGAATTCATGTTGTTCATATTAGGCACGTGCAATGTCTTTAGACAAAGATCTAAAAACAAACCGAAACAGGAACACTTGTTCATTTCCGAGGTGACCATAGGGTGGAGCAAAGAGTCCAGAGGCATTTCCAGGGGAGAGCAGCACCCTCCGGGAACCCTTGAATTAAATCAAGCACTCACACATCATGGTTGGAAGTGAGGAAAAATAAATGAAACCCACAAAAGGTGAGGGAAAGTATGCTCGTTACCTTAGAAATGAACCTTCCGTGCCCTGTCCGTTGCAAAGTCATTGGTTCAGTCATCAAAGTATCTCGGCTGGAACTCTGCTCATTTCAGATCTAGAGATATGGGAAGGACAGAGGAAGAGGGAAAGGACAGAAAGAGTAGAGAAGAGCAGGCTCCTTGCATCACTTTTTCAAGAAGTCCCTTACTTACTCTCTTCTTAGTGTCTGTTTTCAGAAGCTGATCAGAACTTTCTTCTGGCAGTTGGGGGGAAAGGGGGAAAACTAAAACAAAACAGAGCATCAAGCTCTGCAGAAAAACTCCTCCGGTACCCTTCTGTCCTGTCTGCATCATTCAGCCTATGACCTGGCTTTGTCACTTGCCTTTCTCCATGCGCAGGAATGGTGCCTTCAAAAAGAAATGCACAAATGCCATCACCAACCCAAGAAGCACTAGGTCGGAGTGCCAGCAAAAGAGGGCAGAGGGGGTTAGCCCTGATTTATGTGCTGTTTCTATGGTCACAGAGCAGACTGTACAAATGCAGGAACAGGCTATACTTTTAATTGACCATTAAGAATTTTAAAAAATCAAAATCAAACACCAAACTTTCGATGATAAATCGTCTTCTTCAAGGTTGTGCATCTTGTGGGTAGTTCCAAACTTATATGCTGTTATTAATGTCCAGATTCATATGGCTGATGAAGTTGAGGCCATGCTTGCTTCTTAGATGGGGATAGTGCAGCCATGCAAGTTGGCTTCCATTTCCCCCTCAGCTGGCAGTTTGGAATTTATGGCCCATCTCTGGCTGCTTCACAACCCTGGGCCACATTTTTAAGGGAACAGACCCAATATTCATCCCCTGGGCTCGTGTGGATTGGAACACAATTCTTCATGCTGTACATTTCTCTGAATTTTGTGATACAATAATAGGCTCAACCAACAGGAAGCCAGATTTCAGTTGAATATCAGGAAAAAAATTGTTAACTGTTAGAACAGTACGACAATGGAACCAATTAACTCAGGAAGTGGTGACTGCTCCAATGCTGGAGGCATTGAAGGGAAAATTGGGCAACCATCTGTCAGAGGCATGGCACTTCGTATTTGCTTCCCTGGAGAAACTAATACGAACTGTGGTCCAATCCTGCAGTTCATATTTGTTTCTCCAGCGAAAAGAATACAAAGTGCCCATGTCTAATATGCTTTGATTTTGATTCCTGAATAGAGCAGGAATTAATGGTCTCATAGCCGCTTCCAACTCAATTATTCTACGATTCTATGAACTGTTGACTATAAAATGCTCTCAAAACTGTGTATATTGGTGAACCTTGAATCCAGAAGTTTGTTTGTTAGAGAAAATCCAAGTGAATTGTATCTACTAGGAGAGACTGCATACAGAAATAAATGATATTTTGTGTGTATTTTAAATAAAAATGATATGATATTGAAACGGTATGCAATGGATTTGGACTTCAGAACTCGTGGATGTTGCCTTTTGAACTATATGTTCCAGAATTCCTCATAAACAAGTACATTTATATTATAATTATTCTATTATATTAATCTTAAAACTGCAGAGCTAGAAGGGACCCCATGGATCATTGAGTCCAGACCTCGTCAAGGAGGCACAGTGGGGAATTGAACTCCCAACCTCTGGCTGCACAGCGAGATCCCCAACCACTGAGCTATCCAGCAGTTATTGTCCATCATTGTAAAGGATACAAAAGCATGGTGAATGTTTCTTAAACAGCACATGTTAAAATAGACCCACATGACATGCACACCTGGCCCCTTTAGGGAGGTTTAAGACAGCGAGCAAGCTAAGCTCTGTGCTGCTTTCTTACTTATGTTGTTTCCTGAGCATCCATTATGCTGAAATTGTCACTGTCCTCAAGACTTCAAAGAGTGCTTCGCTGTGCATCAGAGAGGAAACTCTAGGATCGGATGGCTTAAGTCTCCCAGCCTGGGCTGCCATGCCTTGCATCTTAATGGCTTTAGCAAAAAGAGATGAGCTAAGTGGTAAAACAGATAAAAGAAACTACTGTATGGGCTAGCTGGAGCTATTTAGAGGAGTAGCATTAAGCCAGCCTTCTCTTCCTGTGTTGGCTTCCACTCAATCCCCATCTTTTGCTCTACTTAGGGGGAGGGAGCAAAGAATGAACTAAGACTGAAAACTGAAGCAACCGTTCTGTATCTTTGGGGCAGGAGATACACAGTCATTTTAATCTCAGTGAATGACTAGCACATGTAACCTTTTGCAAGAGTCTGTTCACCCTGGTATTTCTGCAATATTCAGAAAAATAAAGAGATGTTTTGGATTCCTCCAAACATAAACAGACTGAAGTCTTGACTAAGTTAATGATGTTGGGTTAAAAAAATCAAAATCAAAGAATTCTTCCAGTCAGCTAATAGGCTATTGGAGTGCAAAACGCCCTTTAAGAGGTTAGATGTGAAATTTGGAACTTCAGTGAAGCTACATGCATCAGCCAGGAACACCCTGCATGTATGCGTGAAAAGGAACCGGGTCTTCTCAACCCTGGGAAAAATGGACTGAAAGCAGCAGCTTTTGCAAAACTAAGCAAAACCTGGATCTTATCAATATTTCAAGGTAGGCAACTGTCTAAAAACCTTACATACACAGCTTTAGCTTCCAGCAGGAAAAGCAGGAGACCAAAGAAATAAATAAATACATAAAATATTTCTTTATTTTGTTGTTTATTTTTTCAAGGCAGTCATGTCACCTTGAACATATCTGTTTCATCTGATTCCAAAAGCAAACAAGGTCAGGCCAGATTAGTACTTGAATGGAACATCTCCAAGGAATACCAGGGATCTCCACACAGGGCTAGGGAAGGCTCCTGCTTAAAATCCTGGAGATCTGCTGCCTGTCAAGGATAGCAATGCAAGGCTAGACAGACCAATAGTCTGCCTTAGTGGCTTAAATCCTGTTGTGTTACTATGCATGCAGAAGGCAAGCAGTGTAACATTCAATCACTTCCAGCCCGCAATTAACAAAGCCCACTGGCATTCTCAAGTGTGTGCCAAGCCAACAGGGCATGTATGCCTCCAAGAATCCCAAGGGCAACTCATTCATCACTAGCTAGAAGTAACAGAATGTTATGTCATTTGCCCTCCACATGCACAATGAAGCAATAGGATATCAGTCAGTATAAGGCAGCTTCTTATGGTCCTCTCTTCCTGTCTTTTTTCAACTTATCCTCAAGACATGTTGGACTGTGACTACCATCATCCCCAACCAGTGAGGGCACTAGTCATATTGCCTGGGGATGCTGAGAGTCGTAACCCATTATTTTACAAAGGGTGCCAGCTTGAGGAAGCCTGTTGCAAGGTGCTGAAGGTGGGCTTTAAGTCCTGCATACAGACTCTCTTCATGCCCAACACCCAAAATTCCAGTCTTCACAAGATCCCTTTGCATGTTTTTCCCATCAGCTGATGAGTAAAGAAAGCACACAGCTGCTGTATACTATAATATAAGTTGCCCTTGCCAAGTAAAAGAGCCCCCAATTTATTAGATACAATCAGCTATATTAATTGGCAAATGAAGACAGACACCCAGAGAGAGAGAGTGAAAGAGAGAGAGAGAGGTTGAAGGGGGGAGAGAGCAAGAGAGCACTAAGTCTTTGACCCCCTCTGATCATCAATAATTAGGAGTTAGGTTTGTAATTTTGTCTTCCAGTGCATGGGAACACTCAAAAAAAATTAAATGACCTTTATCAATATTGCTTGATTAAGCTGCTGCTTTCTCTAATGACCATGGCACCTCTGGCTTTAGATATAAGCAAATTTCAGAATAATGGGACAAAGAGGAGGTTACCTGTTCTGCACGTTTTTGGAAAAGCTACTCAGCCATGCTGGCTGAAGCATTCTAGCAAATACAGTTTGCTAGAACTACATTTTCTGCAGGCATTGTCCACAGAATGCTGAAGAGACAGAGACTGGATCAGACTAAAAATAAACAAATACAGAAGTGTTCTTCTTGCTCTTGCCCAAGGGTCTAGTTCACTGTTTGCAAACATTTCCAGGAACCTACAAGTCAGGACTGAAGGCAACAAGTACTTCACCCATTCACCTCCAGCAATGGATGAAACACTGGATAGCTCAGTGGTTTAAGTCAGCCAGAGGTTGGGAGTTTGATTCCCCACAGTGCCTCCGTGAGAGGGGCCGAACTTGATGATTCATAGTCCCTTTCAGCTTTGCAGTTCTAAGATGATGATGGTGTTGGTTATTGTTGTTGTTAATTAATTAATCAGTCCTTCTGAATGTGGAGGCTTTGTTAAGGCACAATGGCTAAAAACATATTACTGAGCCTAACTTTCCCTGATGTAAATAACAGAACTGTGTTCCTTCTGTCCCATATGTATACACCGTATACACACCAGCCATGGCAGCTGGAGGATTCTGGGCATTGCGTCTTATACAAACACTGCATTTTTGAGAAATGATAACCACAATAGTACACAGTATTTGTAAGGCAGCAGTCATCAAAGATCAAGTGTGTGGATGTGTCACTGGAGACGAAGACCATCCACACTCTTATATTTCTGCTTACCATGTATGGGTGTGAAAGCTGGACAGTAAAGAAAGCTGACTGGAAAAAATGGATTTGTTTAAAATGTGGTGTGGGAGGAGAGCTTTGAGGATACTCTGGCAGAACACCTATTCTCAACTGAGCTTGCCTGTCCTACTCATACTTCCCGAGCAGGACAGCTGAGGATGCTGACCCCGAGAGAGGACCCTCAAAGAAAAAACAGGAAACTGGGCCTTCTCAGTGGCCGCCCCTGAGCTGTGGAATCAGTTACCACCCACTATTCACCTGGCCACTTTGCTGGGTATTTTCAAGAAGCAGCTTAAGATCTGGTTATTTCAGCAAGCATTTCAAAATATTTCATTCAATTTACTGCTAGACTCAAAATACTATAAGATTCCTGCCAATTTAAATGTTTAGTCATCACTTAGAGTGTTGTAGAAAATATTTTGACTGTTTGATTATCTCTATTGTAAATGTTATAGTTGTGCTGCTTTTATGATTTATAATTACAGTTTTGATTTTGACCGTCCTTTGTTCTATTGTTAGAAACCACCCAGAGTAGCCTCCAGACAGATGGGCAGTACATACATACATACATACATACATACATACATACATACATACATACATACATACATACATACATACATACATACATACATACATACACTGTTTTTCCATGTATAAGACAATACGTTTTCCTAAAATAGTTAGAGCAAAAATTGAGGGTCGTCTTATACAGAGAAGTAAGCCGAAGCACCGGCACACAGAGCCCTCTCTGTGGGCACGCGAGCCATGCCGATGCTGCCACCCATGCCAGCCCAGTGTCACAGTCCAGGATATCCGAGGCAGTCCCACACCAGGGGCAAGGGCACCAGGACCCAGTCCACCACGCAGAGTATCAAGTCCCACGGCACTCACTGTGCAGTTGGTTGTGACTAAGCAGAGGCAGGAACACAAGGCTGAGAACACAGAGCAGGAACCAAGTTCCAAGATGCAGTGGGCAAGCAGCAGCAAGAGCAGGGACAAAGGCAGGAACAGGAGCAGGTGCAGGAACACTGGAGGCAAGAGCAGGAGCACCAGAACTCTGGCGCTCAGGAGCAGGAAGGCAGTAAACACACCACAGCCAGAAGACCTTTGTTGCTGAGGCAAGTTCTGAGAGGGAGAACCACTCCTTAAATAGGCCTTCCCTCCAGGCCTTCAGGTGAGTCTCATGAGTGGCCCAGCAGCTGCTACACAGGCCAGGGCCTGAGCCTGCAAACACAGGCCACTCCTGGCTCAGGTTGGCCCTGATCCTGCAGCTCCCAGGGCAGTACAGACCAGATCCTGACACCCGGTGCAGGGCACGGCGCCACTTGCTGCCGGGGCTCAGCTCAAGCTCACGCCTCCGCCTTGTCCCCTGCCCGAAGGGAGCCCGCGAGTGGCACTGGAGGAGGCCATTGGGCAGCGGCGGCAGCAGCAGCAGGAGGAGGAGGAGGAGCTGCACCCCTTGTGGCTGCCCATTGACTGTGGCCACCCGACCGCCTCCTCCAGTGCCACTGCCAGGGCTCTGCTTAAGCTCATACCACCGCCTTGTCCCCTGCCCAAAGGGAGCCCACGAGTGGCGCTGGAGGAGGTGGTTGGGCAGCAGCAGCAGCAGGAGGCGAAGGAGGAGCTATGCTCGGCCACCCCTCAGCATGCATCGCAACTGCCCATTGACTGCGACTCCAGTGCTGCAGGACAGTGAGCTAGCGAGGCGGAGCGCAGTGCAGTGCAGGAAGCCCGGGTGAAGGCCCTGCCTATATTTGGGGAGGCGAAAAAGGCGTCCCCTGGGCAGCCCTCTGGAGGACGCACCAGCCCAGAGGGTGCCCGCTGATTTGGGCACTCAGGCTCAAAAGGGTCAAAATTGGAGGTGCGTCTTATACATGGGGGGCATCTTATACATGGAAAAATATGGTACATACCCTGGACTACCAGAAAGACAAACAAGTGGGTCCTCAATCAAATCAAGCCTGAACTATCTCTGGACAACTTCATGTCACTCAATTTTGGGTGGCATGCTGTCGTGTAACTCTCCTACCTTTCAGGTTTATAGGACTGTGATTAATCCAGCTTATTTGTTTATCTATCGCCTACCCCAAGGCTAACTAGCAAATCTGAACAGGAGCTTGAATCCTACTTTCACTGGAACAAGCTCAACATACTAGTCACACATTCTGTTCTTATTTGTGCACGTTTTCTAAGAAAACAATATCAGAAGTCAAACTAAGCAGAATTTCAATCCGCTGTACACAGACTGGCTGCTGCTTTGGGTTGATTTCATCTTATCAGGTCTGTTTTATTGTGAAGGAAGAGCTCTAGTTATGCAACATGTGCCTGAAGAATCCATTTGTCTAACATTAAGAATCGGACAAGATGGAGGACAGGAACAATGAAGTTAGGGAGTCAGGTCAGGGCCGTTCTAGTAGAGGTAGTGACGTTTTCACATCTTAAGCCTTGACAGAGATGGCAGAATTTACTTTTTAGGACTGCAAGTCCTAGACTACCTCAGGCAGCATGGCCAAAAAAACACCTCTAAACACAAGCTATAGTAGCTCTTGATAGCTACCAGCCAATTGCTAGGCCTCTTTCTCTGTAACACAGGACTCAGGGGCCATCATTCATTTGAAAGATTTCATATGAAAAGTTTGAAATAAAGTTGAGGTGGTGTTTCCTCTTCATGGAACAGAACAATCTGCTGATGTCCTAGAGGTTTAAGAGACACAGCAAGCTTTCATTTCATATACTAATTATACCTGTTTACCTTGCAAACTCATGATCAGTGTTCACACAGTTTAATTAATTATTGGTGCCATAGAGCAGTCTGGAAGGGGAGCAAGCCCCACTTTCATCAAGTCCAATTAGGAGTAAGTCAATATTCTTGTAATACCTCACACCTTTTCTTGGTAGCTCACTGCACTTAGCATGCATGAACTGAACTCTCGTACAAATCGACTCATTATTATGAACCCAGTGGAAGCCAATGATGTTCAAGGTGTAGCTGAAAAACCATGTGCACGAGCAGTTCCTTACACAAGTTCATTTAAACCATCTACCTATCTGATTCCCTTTTTGGCATCAGATAGGTAGATGCACAGACAAAGCAAAGCTTATAGGTCAATTCTGGGCACATTTACTGAAAGGTAAAGCTCTCAGAGGTCTTAATGTAACCCCATGATATATTAACACTGGATAATTATGCATTGGGTTTCAACCTTCAAAATGGCACTTGAAAGAGTCACAACTCCCAGGAAGAAGAGTGTCATTGCTGGTTCCAGGCATCTTGTCAATCTGAGTGGGACATCCAGTTTGTGCAACAGAGGTGGACAAAGTGTTTCCCTTCAGACATTGCTGTACTGCAACTCCCATCATGTTAGTCCCTAGTGGGGAATGCTGGATGTAACACTCCCTGCACAGCTACACTTTGCCTACTCCTGGTTTACAATAAAGGGGAAGTGACAAATAGTTCATTGACGAAGCAGAACATAGAGAATGAAGTGATATGTGTTGGAACAAATGACATCATCAAGACCAGTTTGGAAGTAGTGTGAGATACTGGAAAAGCTGTAGGCTGGTCAGAACACAGGAAGGAAAGGGATGGGTGCTGGTACCAAAAGCATCATTAGTACCAATGGCTTGATTGCTGTTGGGAACTTATGTGAGGCGTTAAACAGGTCATTTGGAGGACAAGGAACATTGTGAGAAGAGTTTCCTTCGGAACAGAAATACACTGTAGCTACATCAGAAGGAAAACATGAGAGATAGGTCACCATTTTAGCCTGATTGATATGTCTTTGTAATTTCATTTGTGGCTTTCAAAGGTTGATTTGCAGTTTGTTAGAGATCATGAACCAACAGATATTTGTTTCAAGTAATTCTATACATTACATATCACACAGAAATACTGGATTTATTTAGTGGATTTATCCAGCTGGGGAGACCTACACCAAAAATGGTATAGAGGTGCCATGCTGCTCCCCTATGCTCTCCTCCACTATACTATGGAGATAACCCAAATCCAGTGAAAGTGATCTGTGTACAGATGCAGTTATCAAACACAAATTGTTTCCTAGGTGTTGGTATGTGCAAAGGGCACCACAAATGAAGCAAACTATACCAACCTTTCAAAGCTTGTGGATGCATATTCATTTTGCATCATGATGTATTCATTAAAAGATTTCCATCTATGTCACTTATGAGAACAAAAAGCCTGCTTATTGATTTCTCCCCACATGATCATATCAATGCTTTCAAGGTTGCTTTTGTACAAAATGCCATGGGGTCCAGATTATTTTGTGCAATTATACTTTATGCTCACTCACTCTTTGTAATAAAAGATGATGTTGGTCTCTCTGTCAGAGCCATAGCTCCAAGACCATGAAACACAGCATTCTGACACTTTGGCATGCATAGAAAAAGTACCGTAGATATGTAGATCTGGGGTTTATTTGGGTTTTTGAATGCAATGATTAATTTTAATTAATTTACCCTGTTTTCCCAAAAATAAGACCTAACCTGAAAATAAGCCCTAGTATGATTTTTCAGTATTTTTGTAATATAAGCCCTACCCCAAAAATAAGCTCCAGTTAAGTGAAACCCTGCCCTCCACCATTGTGCAGCAACCAGAAGAAGATGCCATGACTGTATTTGAATAAATGTAGGTTGTTGTACATGGAAAAAAAAAACATCCCCTGAAAATAAGCCCCAATGCGTTTTTTGGAGCAAAAATTAATATAAGACCCTGTCTTATTTTCGGGGAAACACGGTATATGTTACGTCTATTTGAAGCCTGCAGTACCATTTTTTGTGCAGAAAGTGGCAGAATTTTCTAACCAGCACATAGGTTTGTTGTAGATACAATGTGAAACCAGGGAGTTAGTCTGGGGGACAGATTTATAGGTTATTTCCACTCTGTTGTGTGGCAGCACCCCTCACAACATTTGAATAAGCAGACTCCAGGAGTATGGTGTGCTAAATCACTGTACCCTACCTTCTTGATTTGTTCTTCCCTCCATGATTTCAGCATGTAGCCTGAAGTGATTGGTTACATAGTGTAAAAATTCCATTTAGTTTCCTGTGTTGACTGTCAGATTAACCATATGGTTAATTCAGGAAATATTTCCTTCACTTACTTGCTCTCAAGGGACATCATAATGTAGCCATAATTAATTGGTTATGTGATGCTCTGGCATTCTTCTGTTCACTGCATGATCTGGACTTGCTGGGATCTCCATGTCTAATCAAAGATGGAGACAAAAGGAGAGACAAAGAGAAAAGTAAACAGCAGCAAAACTGTAGCAGATACAGGAAGCTTGAAATGGGGCAAGCATTCTCAGCTTGTCAGAGATTAGATTGTAAGCTCTTTAAGATAGGGATCTCTCTATAAAGTGCCACACACCAAATAATGTTTTATTGGGGAGATGAGAGGAGTTTAAATTTTTTATAAGCTAGGGCTACAACTAGATTTCAGCATGTTAGCTAACAGTTGGGAAAACAAATATAGCACCTATGACAAATGGGGAGTCTACAGAAAGAGTCATTCAGTCCTTCAAGTTAGGAATGCCATGTAATTTATGGCCTCCCATTGTTATCTGTTATGGCACCCCAGTGGTTAACAGGAGCTCTTTTTGTTCAGAGGTTGCCAAGGCAACTGTTCCTGTACTTCAGGAAGCAGGGAGAGCAGTTTCCTGTTTTCAAGAAGGCTTAAGCACTGTTTTTCTCCAATCAGAAAGCAGATTCATGAACCGGAAATGGAGAAAACAGCTGCCAAGGGCACATTGAAGTAATTGAGAAAAAAATGGTTTTGTTTGTTTATTTGTTGTTTTAAAGTATAATAAATAAACATAGATTTTTACAGCTCCTAAACTGGGGACCATGCAGTAAGTGGCTTATACAGCAAAGGGAAAGGGCTTGGTGGAATAAAGAATCAATTTAGGAAAAAATACAGGGCAGAGACCAGAACAAAACTGAATGCAGTGAGGAAGTGGGTGTTTTGCATCATTGATGCGTGTAACTTGTGCACTATTTACCACATGTCCAGTATGATTAGGGCAATAATGATACCAATGGACATTATGATCTGCCGTGTAAGAATTGTTTCTTTCTTTCTTCCCACGACACCTCCTTTTCACCTTTCCTTTCTTTCCTTTCACTGCTGCTTCTTTACTCCCTGATTATCATCCTGCTTCTGCTGAAGATTGTAAGGATTCCCTTATTCCCTTTTTTACTTAAATAGGCCAAGAAGTGGAGCTTAATGTTACTACTTTCTAAAGTTTAGACACAAGAATAGATGGGGGATGAATATACATATTCACACATTCTATTTCCCTTTAAGCATAGCTTCAGGTGGATTACGTATCTTTAACCAACTATAAAGATATATACGCTACTGTGTATGTACAGCCAGAGCTAAGCATCTCGCAAGAATCCTGCTCTCCCCCGCACAAAAAAGAACCCAACAGATGATAGTCCAAAAATCTATAGGTACTGAAAATAAAACTTCCACTTAAAAGAAATGCATAAATGGCAGTAAGTCTCTAGACTTTTTGGATGAAAAAATAGGCTTGAAGTTGTGTGAGGTCATGGCTTCCTAAAATCTCCAAAGCCAGATGAGGGGCTCGGTAAGATTCCCAGTGCTTGAAGGCAGGTTGGACCTTCAGTGCCTCCGTGCCCTTGCTCACAATCAGCACATTTTGAACATATAATACAAAGCAGAAAATGCTCAAGAATAAACTGTACCATCTTAATAAAGATTGCATAGTGCGTACAGGTAGCAAAAAACATCAGAATTACATAGCCATGTGGAGAATAATAATCATGTGGCGTCAAGTCAGTTCTGACTTACGGTGACCCTTTTCAAGGTTTCCTGGGTAGGGAGTACTCAGAAGTGGTTTACCATTCCTTTCTTCTGGGGGCACCCTGGGACTGTGTAGTTTGCCCAAGGCCACGCAGGCTGGCTCTTCTTCCTGGGGGCACAGTGGGGAATCAAACTGCCAACCTCTGCTATCACACCAGCTAGGTGAAGAATAATTATTGTTCTTGAACAGATTATGCCTGATGGAATATAACCATTCATCCCTTAATCCTGTTCAGCCTAAAAAAAAATGGAGGAAAATGTGCACTGTGTGCAATGGGATACTAATAAGCAGGGATCGATTTATCTCAAAAACCTTGAATTTTATGTAAGGACCTCCAGAGTTTTTAGAGTGCTCATATCCCAAATTGGTTGTGTGACAATAAAAATCAAACGTGACATCTAGAAAGAAACAGGAACTTTGGAAGTGAAGCATTCTTAGAATAAATCAGCTTGTTTTGCTTTTATGTCATATAGCTCGCTTTTGTTCTTTTTCAGGGCTGCTTTATGTTTCAACTTTGAATAGCGTTTGATCCCAACTTCCGAAGAACGTAATCAGAAGAGTGGAAAGGTATGAATGTGTTGCAAACAATCAGGCATCATCTTAAGTGACTCTGTAAAAGTAAGCAGGCATTTCAAAAGAGGAAAAAGGGAAAAACCAACGAAGATGTGTTTGTTAGTGTAACATATGAATGGGGACGGCTTTGAAAGTTCATAAAAAAGGCAGAAAAACTAGAAGTGTTTATGTGATGTGACATTGATTTAAAAATGAATTCCAGTTATCTTAAATTGGCAGAACTAAGAGAACTCAGGACAAAAATATGGGTCTTTGCTGTCAACATGACCATTCAGATATTTAAAAATAAACATGCACTTAAATTATTTGTTTCAAAAGTTTAAAGTGCCAGTCATCTATAGATTTAAACTATAGATTTCATATTTCTAACTCCTTAGTAGCCTTTTCGTGAATTTAGAAAAAGAATGAAATTAAAATTTGAGATAACTCAAAATCACTCATTTAAGAAATAAAAGCCATTTCTACTATGCATCAGTTCAAGAATTTAGAATTTAAAATGTTATGTATTGAAGAAACCGTTTTTAAAGTACCAAAAAATCTTTTCTAAAAACAACAAGCTCAATTCCTATCGATACTGTATTAGATTTAATCCATGCAATTGCTGTGTATTTCATGTTGACCTCGGCTGTTGGACTTGGGACACTGTGGTATTGTTTTATATGTTGTGTACAGGTTATGTGAAGCAAACACGTGCTGAAGATGTTTGCCCATTATTGTTAATTCCTTGGCTCCTTTTGTGTGTGAACACCATCATTAGTATAGTTGATTGGCAGTGCCTTGGTGGTGTTTCCAGAGACTTTGAAGGAATCTCTGCCACTTTAACAGAGAACAGAATGAAACAGTGCAGTGTTCTGATTTCCTGGCAATTGTCTCCATCTGGATTGATGGTTCAACCAAGATATATAAACTCTTTAGCAACTTTGATTTTGATTTCTTCCTTGTCAAAATTAAAGTTATGTAATTCTTTTTACATAACTTACATAACTTACATAAAATACAAGACTCCCTGGGAAAGACCCTGATGTTGGGAAAGTGTGAAGGCAAGAGGCGAAGGGGACGACAGAGGACGAGATGGTTGGACAGTGTCATCAAAGCTACCAACATGAATTTGACCCAACTCCGGGAGGCAGTGGAAGACAGGAGGGCCTGGCATGCTCTGGTCCATGGGGTCACGAAGAGTCGGACACGACTTAACGACTAAACAACAACAACAAATTCTTTGGTAGTCATTATTTGTCTTATTGTTTAGGTGTAATCCTGATTTTATACTTTCTTCTTTCACCTGCATGCCTATACAACCTTTGCATAGGCCTATAGATTACGTTTTCTATACAGTCCTTCAATTTCATCCTTACTAGCTAATTGAAGGATAGCAGAAGAACATTTTAACCTGTAGTTAAAACTTTATGGATTAAACAGAACAAATATTGGATCCCTAGTTTAAACTGAGACAAACTTATACTTGTTTCATCATTAACAACAGTTGAATGGGTGACTGGAAAATAGTGCATATACTTTGAGGTAAATTAGGGTTTGGAAAATTCAGAACCAAATTAGGCTGATTTGCACAGATTCAGGAGATTTCTGAAGCAAACCAGGACTTCAGTAGACAACTGAATCCAAATCTGACCACTCCTGAGGGTTAGTTTTGTGGAGGAATATGTAGACACAGTGTGTTTTTCCCCAAGAGCTCCATATGAGGAAAACAGCCAGGTGAAGAGAGGGTGGAAGGAGGGTGGTCTTGTCACTGGCAGCTCTAGTTTCTAATCACAGTCAATTATTTCTACCAGGACTCTCTAATCTTAGTGCTTTGTGGGAGGCATGTTGAAGTCTTTTACTGATCCCGTGTTCGATGCTTCTTACTAGTTCTCTTGAAAGAGCAGAGGTATTCAAACTGTTTGGGTTCACCTGTGGTACCTGGAAAGTTGTAGCAGTGAGTCCTTGGTAGCAAAATGCTGCATGTTTGATTCTATCTGCCATTACTAGTACATGTTCCAC
Source organism: Intellagama lesueurii (assembly GCA_037013535.1). NCBI lineage: Eukaryota > Metazoa > Chordata > Lepidosauria > Squamata > Agamidae > Intellagama > Intellagama lesueurii. The sequence continues at coordinate 257,779,893 of JBAJHW010000002.1, forward strand.
ATCTATTATCCATTATCTCTGTTCTATTGTATTTTGGGACCAGTATCTTTTTTGGTGTTTACACGAAGTTTACACAACTTGTCACAGCTAATTGTAGCTAATCAATGAGGTTTCAGGGCACATCAGGTTTCAGGGCACATCAGGGCACATCTCACTCAATTGCACAGTCAGTATATGCCCTGGTATCTCATCAATTAGCTTAATTTAGCCATGGCAAGTTATGCAAACAGAAAGAGGATTCTAGCCTTTGTGACTGTAATGCAAACTGAGGTGGAAAAATAACCCCAAGACTTAAACTGTTTCCAGTCATCATTACTCTCTAGTCTCTATGTTGATCCTTCTGAAATTTTGCAAGTTTTTTTTTTTTTTTTTTTTTTTTGCCTTAGGACACTTCTATAATATATTCCATTTTTATACAAATTTTCCTACTCTAAACAAGGGAGGTAAGGGGAAAATAAAGCAGTTCCTCCCACTCAAATTTGAACTCCTTTTCTACCAATGTTGTCTTTAACTTTCTGAAATGTAGGAAGTTTCTTGACAATGGCGTCCTCTGTTCTATATCACATATCAATTGCGTACAAAAATCTAGGGAGGTAAGTGCATCCCTTTTTCCCAAAAAACATCCAAGCATTGTCTATACCTGTACTTCTGTGACATGGTAGGCGTCATAGCCTCTCAAGAAACAACTGACCTTGCATGTGTCATCCAATTTTACAAAGAAGTTTAACTCATCACAGGCAAATTATTTTAAAATAAAATCAAACTGTAAAATATAAATCCTCCTGCATGCATTTATCTGAAATGTGGTGACTGGCGAGTATAATCCCTTCCTAAGGAGTTACCGTGTTTCTGATTTTTGTCCAATCTGATCCGTGCTTTTCAGATTTTTTCAACTATTTTTGTTGTTGTAACTGGCCACTTGTTTTTATTCTGAATTTACTCTGTTTTGTTTTCATTTGGGATATTAGTGTGTTTTACAGCTTATGCTTATTCTTTACTCAGAGATTGGAACAGTTATCTTTTTGGACTACAAAAATCCTCAGCCAGGGCCATGCTACTTTGAGGATCTCGGGAACTGCAGTCCTTAAAAAAGTAGCATTGTTAACTTTTTCAAGTTCTACCTGTCAGAGTAGACAAATCATCGGACCTGATATAATACATCTTGAGTTTCTGCTCCACACCTGCTGTCTGTCTGCATGATAAATCAGCTGCTTGGATCTTACTGCTTCTCAGAGCTAGAGGGCCTACAGACTGGCCTAGTGGCCTGTGAACTCACAGTGGACTGAACAGGGAGGTAACTGTTTTCCATTGAAACCAGTGAGCCAGAAGTGCTTAATTTTGTCTGAACTGTGTGAGGCAAAATCCGGTCCCAGAGGCAGTTTGTGTCATTCTGGCAACTTCTGCAATGTCACTGGAACCAGTTGTATTGGCTCTTGCCTTTCCATTGGACTGTTTCAGTGATGTAGAGAGGGGGGATTTGCTGCTTGGGTAACAGCCTATCCTCCATATTATTTTACCCAGGCTTCGTGCTCTGGAGAGGACACTCCAGCTTCGCATACAGCGTCGAAACAACACGGGAAGTAGCAGTTACTGGTTATAAGTCTTTGCTTGATTGGCATAGAGCATGACGCCAGAGGCTACTTCCGACGGTGGGAGAGGTCATTGCACCTCACTAGGTAGCTACCGCCCGCCTTAAGCTGGGCAGTCCCCAGCCAGTAAGGTGCTACCTCAGCATGGTCTGTTAACCTCACGGGGTGCGTGGGGTTTAGGGTGAAAGCCAACAAGCAGATCGGTAACCCTGCACCATGCAACAATTGTAAGAAAAATTCTGCCCTAAAGTTGGGCACCTGGAATGTTCGGACAATGACCCCTGGCTTTTCTGACGACCTGCAGGAAATAGACGACGTGCGCAAGACAGCTGTCATCAACATGGAACTAAGTAGGCTGCAGATGGACATTGTTGCCCTGCAAGAGACGAGATTGCCAGACTCGGGATCTGTCAAAGAAAAAAAGTCTCATTCTTCTGGCAGGGAAAACCATTGAATGAGACCAGGGAATATGGTGTTGGCTTTGCGGTCAGAAATACTCTGCTGACATCCATTGTTCCACCTCCTGTGGGGAGTGAAAGAATCCTGTCTCTGCAGCTCCACTCATCAGCGGGACCGGTCACCCTCATTAGTGCATATGCACCAACACTGTCGTCTACAGCAGAAGTCAAAAACAAATTCTACGACGATCTGGCAGCTACTATCAAAAAAGTCCCTGAGAGAGAGCCGCTGTTCATTCTCGGAGACTTTAACGCTAGAGTTGGTGCTGATCACAATTCTTGGCCCACTTGTCTAGGCCATTTTGGCATTGGGAAGATGAAGGAAAATGGCCAACGCTTGCTGGAGTTTTGCTGTTATTATGGTCTCTGTGTCAGCAATACGTTCTTTAATATGAAGCTTCAACACAGAGTTTCTTGGAGACATCCAAGATCGAAGCATTGGCATCAGCTCGATTTGATCCTCACTAGACGTTCTAGCCTTCCTAGTATTACGATCACACGCAGTTACCAGAGTGCTGATTTCGATACTGACCACTCCCTGGTGTGTAGCAGAGTAAAACTGCGAGCAAAGAGATTGTATCACACGAAAAAGGAAGGAAGACCACGTATTGACATCAGAAAGACTTGCGATCAAAGAAAAGTGGAGGAATTTGCCCAAGCGCTTGAGGAAACCCTTCCAGGCCCAGCTGATGCAAATGCACCTGAATGATGGGAACATTTCAAGAATGCTGTTTATAACACCGCCTTGTCCACATTTGGCAAGAAGATCAAAAAGACAGCAGACTGGTTCGAAGCCCATTCGGAGGAGTTGATGCCAGCCATTGAGGATAAGAGGAGAGCTCTAGCAGCATACAAAGCCTGTCCTAGTGAGTACAACTTGCAGGATCTTCGACTTGTTCGTTGCAAAGTCCAACAGGCTGCCAGGAGATGCTCCAATGATTATTGGCTTCAGCTCTGCTCTCAGATACAGATAGCAGCAGACACAGGTAACATCAAGGGAATGTATGATGGTATGAAGCAGGCTTTAGGTCCAATACAGAAGAAATCTGCTCCCTTGCCTCCGGCAAGGCACCTGGGAAGGATAACATCCCTGCTGAAGTGCTGAAGTGATGTAAAGAGATCATCACCACCGCGCTGTATGAAATCTTTTGTCTTTGCTGGAGGGAAGGTGGAGTACCACAGGACATGAAGGATGCAAACATCATCACATTGTATAAGAACAAAGGAGACAGGGGCGACTGCAATAACTACTGTGGCATCTCTCTTCTCAGCATTGTAGGGAAGCTGCTGGCCCGTGTTGTGCTGAAGAGACTCTAGGTGCTTGCAGACAGAGTCTATCCAGAATCACAGTGTGGATTTCGAGCTAATAGATCCACCACCGACATGGCATTTTCCCTCAGACAGTTGCAGGAGAAATGTAGGGAACAACAACAGCCACTCTTTGTGGCCTTCATAGATCTCACAAAGGCCTTTGATTTGGTTAGCAGGGACGGCCTTTTTAAAATCCTTCCCAAGATTGGATGTCCACCTCGACTCCTTAACATCATCAGGTCCTTTCATGAGGAAATGAAGGGCACTGTAGTTTTTGATGGCTCAACATCAGATCCCTTTGACATCCGAAGCGGACTGAAACAGGGCTGTGTCCTCGTGCCGACCCTGTTTGGGATCTTTTTAGCTGTCATGCTGAAGCACGCCTTTGGAACTGCAACAGAAGGTGTCTATCTCCGGACTAGATCAGATGGAAAGCTCTTTAATCTCTCTAGATTGAGAGGGAAGACCAAAGTCCATCTGAAATGCATGCGAGACTTCCTCTTCACCGATGATGCAGCTGTTGTTGCCCACTCTGCTGAAGACCTCCAACTACTCATGAATCACTTTAGCAAGGCCTGCCAAGATTTTGGATTAACAATCAACCTGAAGAAAACACAAGTCATGGGCCAGGGCGTGGACTCACCTCCCTCTATTACCATCTCCACACAAGAATTGGAGGTTGTTCATGACTTTGTGTACCTTGGCTCAACGATCTCTGACACCCTCTCCCTAGATGTCGAGCTGGATAAACGCATTGGCAAAGCAGCTACCACGTTCTCTAGACTCACAAAGAGAGTATGGCTTAATAAGAAGCTGACGCTATATACCAAGATCCAGGTCTATAGAGCCTGTGTCCTGAGTACACTCCTGTACTGCAGTGAGTCCTGGACCCTTCGTGTACAGCAGGAGAGGAAGCTGAACACGTTCCATATGCATTGTCTCTGACGCATTTTTGGTATCACCTGGCAGGACAAAGTTCCAAATAGAGTAGTCCTAGAACGAGCTGGAATTTTTAGCATGTATACATTACTGAAACAGCGACGTCTACGTTGGCTTGGGCATGTCGTGAGAATGGCTGATGGTCGGATTTCAAAAGATCTCCTGTATGGAGAATTAGTGCAGGGAAATCGCCCCAGAGGGAGACCACAGCTGCGATACAAGGATATCTGCAAGCTGGATCTGAAGGCCTTAGGAATGGACCTCAACAGGTGGGAAACCTTGACATCTGAGCGTTCAGCCTGGAGGCAGGCGGTGCATCATGGCCTCTCCCATTTTGAAGAGACCCTTGTCCAGCAGGCCAAGGCAAAGAGGCAGTCCCAAAACCAGCAAAATCAGGGAGCTGGACAGGGGATGGATTGTATTTGTCTTCAGTGTGGAAGGGATTGTCACTCTTGAATTGACCTTCTCAGCCACACTAGATGCTGTTCCAAGTCCTCCATACAGAGCACGTTACCATAGTCTCTCGAGACTGAAGGATGCCTAATCTGTGTGAGCTATAATTGCAAGCAACAGTGAGTGGTTTGGGTTTTCCTTCGGTTTTCACAATTAATTTCCTTTATGCTTTAGGGGAAATCTTGACAGGAAACCCAGAGCCCTTGTGGAATAAGTGGGAATTGATAGGATTCTGGGTAAGACTGAGAACACGGATGTCATTGCTATTTACACACTGGCAAAAAAAGAGTAAATATACTACCCCTCCCTCCTCCCCAAAAAAACAGGACAGAAGAGGATGTAGACTTGCATAAACTGTACATGTGCTGATTTATATATGAAGATGCAAATTTCGGAATAATGTGATTACAATGCATACAGGAATAGACTACATCTCATCATAATGGGAAAGGCTGGTGACCTGAATAGGATATGGGTTGTGCTAGTATAGTTCCGATAATTCCCCCATCTAGGGTCACTATACAACTATATAATGGCAGCTACAGCAGGAAAAAGAACAATAACATTTGACTTTTTGATACTGCATAGTAAATGGAGACAGATAAACCTGTTAGATGTCCCTTCTTGGGTCAGGATCACTGGATTAAGAGCACGACGGAGAGCTGGCGTTTCCACATACATGCCTGCCTCAAACTTATTGGATGGCTCAGGGCACGTTGCTGTCAAGCTGCCAAATCACAACAACCAGTCATGAAATGATGTAATTTTCAGAATTTAGAAAATCACTTCTCTGGACTACAACTCTCAGAATCATCTTGGCAGCTGGCTGGGGGAATGTGTGTTGTGGTTCAAAGAAGTGACTTTCCAAGATCTAGTAATTTTAGACTGGGATTTGGCCCTCCAGATGTTGTTAGACTGCAGCTCCCAGTCTTCCTCACTGTTGGATGTGTTGGCTACAGCTGGAGGGAGCTAGACCCCCCCGACATCTGGAGAACCACACTCTGGCCAAAAGAGGGTCATTAGACAGCTGTGTTGTATTATTTAAGTTGTGAGGTAGACAACTAATATTTCTCTCCTGCACCACTTCCCTGTTTTTAAACTTGTTCTTACATTCTATAGACGTTAAAGCAAAACAAGAGCAAAAGAAAGTGTTTGCCAGACACAATTTAAAAAGGAAAGTAAATATATGTCCAATCTTTCATTTTAAACTCACTCAAATTATAGAACCATCATGTCAAGATTATGCCAGATAAGAGAGGCCCACACTAGCCACTCAGCCACACTGCGCATACTATCCTGGTGTGGGTAAGTTCCAGGAGGGCCAACTGTGCCGATGGCTGGGGGAAATCTTCCTGCCTGGTAACCTCCCCAACATTTCCAGTCAGTCTGACTCCTCAGTGTTCCAGGGAGTCACGAAAAGTCCACAAGTTTAAGTGCTTTTGACTCTTATGCCAACCCGCAAGGTAGGAATACGCAAGGGTATTACCTCGTGGGGTTGGTGTAATACCCACAAAATACTCAAGCATCCAGTAGGTGCTTGAGGCGAGGCCTGTCTTTAGTTCCAACAACCCTCTTATTCTCGAAATAACTAAACAGTTGTAAAATTGTATATTTTATTACAGGTGGCGAGAAATATTCAAAAGAGTCATTTCCAAACAGTTTCAAAAGTTTCAGAAACAGTGAAAAAGCCATGGAGCAAATAAGCTTTCAAGAAGGTTCAAGACAAGAACAATTTCACAGCAGCTCCCACAAGAAAACCAGAAAGGTAACCTATCCTTAAACTAATTCTAACAGAGAACTTCAGCGTAGTTCCAGAGCATATATAAACTACACGTTAGGCAGCAGATGAGCATAGTGGTCTCCTTAGAGCAGTGCCCAGGTGGTCAGACTAGAACTATACATATTTTCAACAATTAGAAGAAAGCAACTGGCATCCAGCAAGGTGGGTCCCGGTAAGCCTGTCCCACTCATGGGCTGACCCTGGGCCTGCCTGCTGTTGCCCTCCACATTTGATTGCCTTGGAAACCATTTGAGGAAAGAGATAGACAGTGGGGCCTGTGACATCCTAGAGCTATTTACTGGGAATGTCGGAAAGGATGGGCAGTCCAGCCATAACTGGAGAGACACATTTTGCCTTCCCCTGGTAGCTGTGAACTGATATTCTGTGTAATGATCAAGAATTGTAATATATAAAGATATCTATTTTACAGGTTCACAACCAAGAAAAAGACCTTACAGTACAGACTAAAAAATCCATAATGTACCACAGCCTCTTTTTTGCCACATAGAAAATCATTAGTGATTCTGTGTATAATTCACCATGCTACTGTGGTAAACAATAATAAAATTACGTCAATGGAGTATTTTATGCAAAGAATGTTGCAGTCTTTCTTTTCTTCTCTTTTTTTGTTTTTTAAACTTGTTATATTTTTGCAGCCTCTAGCTCTGGTTATGATAATCTTTGCTGTGTGGGATTTCTTGTCCCCAGTCTAACAGCAGCCAGGTTTCCTTTATTGGATGCCTTCTATGAAAACAAACCTGGGGATATGAAGAGACACATTACTATGGAACAACCTATAAAAAAACCCTCTGCTCAGAGTGTGAATGAATTCCCTTTGCATGAATATGTGTGTGTATGGGGATAGTAATAAAACAGAATATGGCTCTTAAATTAATTAAAAAGCATGGACCAACCAAATCTCATAACCAGCCTAATGAAGTGCTTGAACATCAGCAGACAATCTCCATTTGGTAGCATTGCACAATACTAATAAATGAGTGAATAGATACCTAGTAAAAACAGCCTTTGGAGCTGCTTAGGTTTTTACATTACTTGTCATTTCAGCTTCCTCATGGTAAGATTTAAAAAATCTGTCAGCTTTAATTACTTGCAAAATTCTGCTGTAGGAGATTTGCAAATGTGGCTGTTTCGCAAAGTAAGGCAAATAGCAGATTTAGGAAGGCAATTCCTAGTAAATATAGTAAATAAATATAGTAAATAAATAAATAAATAATAAATGCATAAATACATACATAAATAAAATTTAAGTGGAAAAAATAGCTCTGAGGTGTGAAAAAGGGAAATCTTGCCTCCCTTGAGGCTGGGCCTCTAATCCAGTTCAAGAGGCACTGCAGCTTCTCTCTCTCTCTTTCTCAATTTGCCCCTTTAAAACAGCATGGTAGGAAATCTGGTCACAGTTCACCTGCATCTCACCTATTTTGGATGTCATACAGAAGATATTAAGGATCAGTATGATGGAGACCCAAAGACAGGGCTTCTAAGGAAGTACAGATATTCTGAAGAACACCACTGAAAGCTTTGGGGTTAGCTTCTTTTTCTACAACTTTGCTTCCAGCTCCTGTCCAGATGCCATAATGCTTTTGAAACCAAGAGGACCAGACCAATACATCTTATTGCCTGAGATGAAGAACAAGAGCTTCTATTCCATGTACAAAAGCCAGTTGGACTGCTAGTGAGATTGTGCTTCAACTGCCTATGGCAAAAATTCATGGGAATTCAAGTCCACCACGCCAGTGGATAACAGGGCTCGCTTTAGGGAACACAGGCAAGCCAGCTTTCTCCTCCAGAGCTGTGTTGTTGTTGCTTTCCAATATTTGCTGCTTGAAACAACCCCCTCGCTCTGCCTAATAGGAGGACCCACCCGAGCTTTCAAAAGCAATTTTGTGTTATAGTGCTAATCGTAAGGGGAGCTGCCACTCAGAGAAAGAACATCATGTGGGATGCATTCAAGCCCTTGAATGTGTATCCCTTTGCTTCCAGCTAGCATGTTCAAAACACACCAAGTATATAACTCAACTGTAGGAATGACATTCAGTAGTTTTCCCCCTCCAAAGCATTTTCAAATGAGTAGAGATTGCCACAAAAACCTCAGATTGTAATTAGAGGGAGTATCCCTTCCTGGGATTTAGCTCTAGTCCAGTGGGAGACAGATGGCAGCAACTTCCCATTTGATTTGGAATGGAGGAACAGACTGCAGAAGGCTGTGGGAAAGAATGGCTGCGGAGGGATCCCCACCCATAGGAACAGCCATTGGTCCACAGTGGCCATGTCTTGATTGAGTTTTCCTGGATATCTAGTCTGCATGTTAAGGAAAATATCATCAACATGTAAAATAGGTGCTGTGATATATTTTATTGGGCCTACATTTGTTTATAAAGAAAGAGCCATTAAAAATAAATAAATGAAACTCATCAGACAAAAGGAAATATTATCATATGGCAAGCTACTTGTTTGTTAATAGAATTATATCTAGGACTTTTGGGGGATAAAGCTAGGGTGTGTGGTTATCATGTGCTGCCATGCCACCTCTAAGATATGATGACCATATGAATTAATGACAACCCCACTCCGAAAAAAGGTGTTGTCACTAACAGCCCTGATCAGATCTTGCAAACTCAAGACTGCTGCTTCATTTATTTCATATATGTTCTTCCTCTTTTCCTACTGCCCTCAACTTTTGCCAGCATTATTGTCTCTTCCAGTAAGTCTTGTTTTGTCATGAGATCTCCACAGTATAACAGCCCCCACATAGCCATTTTACCCTCTAGTGAGAATTCAGGCTTGATTTGAACTTAAACTCATTTATTTCTCTTTCCAGCTATCCCTGGTATCTATAACACTCTCCTCCAACACTATATTTCAAATGAGTCTGTTTTAGGTAGCATCTGAATGTTTCTGAATAGATAAAAATACATCAATCTGAAGGATATTTATTGCGACCCATGCAACACTTTCAAGGACCTGTTCCAAAGTTTGCTTTCATCTCAGTCTCTTCCTCATGTGTTTACCAACATGGTCTTCCATGAAACCTTCCACAGCTCCTGTCTGGCCACTGCCATCATACTGCTACACCTAGGTGGGTGCCCTACAACTAGAACAGCCTCCATTCATCTCCTTTACTTTTTCTCAGCGACACAAAAGGTCTTCTACAAAGTGTGCAAAAGTATTCTACAGCTCGTGTACATTCCAATAATTCAGCTGAAAATAAATAATTCTTCTCCCATTCATCACTGCAATGCAGGGAGCGCACGATGTTTTCACAAATGATACTGAAAACACCTCTGAATCATGTTTAGGTGCGCATGTCAGAATGTTGTGACACGCGATTGAAAGTAGAAAAAAGCAATTTGAACAGTCACATTCTAGCACTTAAGAATATGCATTCAAATCAATAGATTTTTTAAAAAAATGTGTCGTGTTATATCACGTCAGACAATTGCATTAGGAAGACCCTAAAAACGTAACAGCCTCCTACCAGCTCTACAAAGGACCACCAGGAAAAACTATAATTCATAAACAGGCTTGTGTGGTTTCAGCATCTACATTTTAAAGACATAACATATGGAATTCAATTATCTTTGACCCATCTAAACAGTTTTATTTTCCTCTCTTCTTCATCACTGCTTCCCTTTTGCTTGTACACCAATGTGTTTTCCACAAAAAGTCCTTAATCAGGATTATAATGAAATAAGAGTAATGAATACTTTTATGTGATGTCCCTTTTTCCCTCTGTGCTATAAAAGGGATGAAAACAAGCATCTTTGTTCCGTTTTTTAGAATGAAATAAACATGAAATACTGCAGAAAGAAACAAGGCTCCCGTACATTTTCACCTTGCTGATGCAATCTTGCTTATTACCGATTCTTATCATCTAGCCCATAATCCACCAAACACAAATAATCTCCAGGCACATAAAATATTTACAGGATTTCTTTGAACCTCTAACAGTTCTCCATAAACTCTGTTGTTGTTAGAGATTGCTATCAAAGATTTTTTTTAGTTCTCCAAATCCTACTTCTGAATATTCAGCAGCTCAGTAGAACCATATAAGATCCAGGTTGCTGTTGAACCAAACCTCTTGGGGATTGAAAATAAAACAGCCAACATTATAATGCCATTGTACAAAACGCCGGTAAGGCCACACCTGGAGTATTGCGTACAGTTCTGGTCGCCGCACCTCAAAAGAAACATAGTGGAACTGGAAAAGGAGCAGAAGAGAGCGACTAAATGATGACTGGGCTAGGGCACCTCCCTTATGAGGAAAGGCTACGCGTTTGTCTTTAGAGAAAAGGCACCTGAGGGGGGCATGACTGAGATATATACAATGATGCAGGGAATGGATAAAGTGGATAGAGGGAACCTATTTTCCCTCTCACTCAATACTAGAACCAGGGGACATCCACTCCAATTGAGTGTTGGGAGAGAACAGAGAAAAGAAAATATTTCTTTACCCAGTGTGTTGTGAGTCTGTGGAACTCCTCACCACAAGATGTGGTGATGGCATCTGGCCTAGATGCCTTTAAAAGGGGATTGGACAGATTCCTGGTGGAAAAGTCCATTGCAGGTTACAAGCCATGATGGGGATGTACAATCTCCAGGCTTAAAAGGAAGGTACTGTACCTCCAAATGCCAGATGCAGGGGAGTGGTCTCAGGAGACAGGTATCTAGTGGTCTCGTGTGCTCCCAGAGGCATCTGGTGGGGCCACTGTGAGATGCAGGAAGATGGACTAGATGGGCCCTTGGCCTGATCCAGCAGGGCTCTTCTTATGTTCTTATGTTCTTTCTGGGCTATTTAATGCATCTTGCAGAGCTGTTGTTTATTGTAGAATAATGGCTCACAATCTGAGTATATGAAATCAGGCCCTCAGTTGATACAATCTTTATGAAACAGATCAAATACCTTCTTATCTCAAGAATGCCTTCCTGAACCCAGCACATTCCTGATGTGTTGGATTATACTGTCCGTTATCCTTTTCCACTGGGGACATTGAGAGTTGTAGTCCAACACATCTGAAGGTATCCAGGTTGGGCAAGGCTGTTTCACATTGCAGTTCTAAAATATTGATGAGAAGAGTAATCTGTCTCCTCAGGTGGCTCCATTCTGTTGTTTTATAATTTCATTACATGGCTGCCAGTGGGACTTGAACTGAGTAAACACAGGATGAGGAAGACCTCCTTGGGAATGTTTACATGCAGGTCTGAGATAAGGTTATGCTTGCCTTGATGCATTAAATGCCTAAGGTTCTCTCCCCATTCCTCTCTTCTAGACACTCATTCCCATATCTTGGTATGTACAGTATGCTGCAAAGGTGGCATTGGGGATAAGGGGGGGCTGACCCCCAAATCCCCCTCCTCTGGTCATAAGTGGCCAATGGTGTGTTGGCCTGAGTGGCCCTTGTGGAGTATGGGTCAATATTACTGGGGATAAGATTGAGAAACTCAGTCCTGTCATCTCAAAAGGAAACATCTACATCATTTCCTTCAGGAATTCAGTCCCTACAGAGATGTTTTGCTTAACATTCACAGAACCTTGATATTGGGTTGAATTTTGGGACACTTTTACACCTCCACTTAAGAATGGCATTCTTAAAAACACAGAGCTCAAACAGAATTGTACATGGGTAGAATCATCCTAGCAGCTATCTGAGGGGTAACACTGGTTTGACTCATTCAGTGGGATGATCCTGATCTTCTCATGTAATATGAACACTCCTACTTTGTGTGAGTTTGCAGGATGAAGAAACCCCAGGAAAGTGACAACTTTGCCATGCCCTAAGAATGAGAATTAGGACTAAATCAAGAGGCTCCTCTTCCTCTTTAAAGCACTTCCTATTTATTCCCCACTCCTCCAAGGCCTTGGAAAATTCTGAGTTTACATTTTTAAAGTTACTTCTTGCTGTTATACTTCCAAAGTTCAAAAAAAGTAATTGGTTATAGTTATAGTTACAGTTTTAAAAGGTAACCCTTTGCTTTCACATTGTAACCAAATGTAACCAAAATAGTTAGTTCTAGTTACTGTACCTTTTTAAAAATCTGAATGCCACAAGCCTCTGACCTGTGTTAAAAGACACACTCTCCTCCTCTCCACTTCAGCACCCCATAACATTGCATTAGGCAGCAATATGAGGCATAGCATTGATCGTATGATGTTCATAGAGGGGCTCCTTACCCATAACTATAAAAAGAACTATCAAAGGAGTACATTGCAAAAAGAGGGACATTATCACTAGTTAAAGAACAATTATACTGCAACTTAATTATATCTGTATCATGAGGAAAATGAATGTGTGGCTGAAATCCTGTTGCGAACTTCTGGATAGCTCAGTGATTTAGGTATCTGGCTGTGGAGCCAGAGGTTGGGAGTTAAGGGGATGGACTCAGTGATCCATAGAGTTCCTCCCAACTGTGCAGTTCTAATATGATTGCTTAGTGTAGTAAGTCACACTAGAGAAAGCCTATTGAATTAGTTGGGATTTGGCGAGTCAACTCTTCCATACGTTCCATTGATTCAAATGGGCCTCCTCTAACTGTGACTTACTATGCAAAAGTAAGAGGCTGACAACATTTAGCTCGTTGCTTGGTCTACTGCAGGGATGCTCCTAAAATGACCTTCAGACAGTGTCTTTGCTGGAGTGAGCCTGTCCAGCCCCAGAGAGGTCATATCCATACCTTTCTGAACCCCCCTTTTGGGCTCAGGTAGGATCACATTATTTTGGTCCATTTCCAGCACATCTGATCACTGGGAACGAATCAAAAGCCTTCCTTTTTGATTTGGCAACATGGCGGCTTAATAAAGCCACTTCTGGGTTTTTGTTAATTAAACAGTTCCTCTGTTCCTCTGTGAAAGGGCAGGAGGAAGTCACATGTTTTTTAGCCTCCATTAGATCAATGAAAAGGCACTGCATCCATTATCTTTTTTTTTTTTTTTTGAAAAATCTTTTATTTCCCTTATCTTAAAGGGCTGATTGAGAAACTGCCAGCAGCCAAATTTACTGCTGTGGCAGTTCCTTGACCAGCCCTTTAAGAAAAGGGAAAGAAATGTATTTGTGTATTAGGTATGTATATTAGACTGTGGCAGGTTCTCAACCGGACCTTTAAGAGAAGTGTATTACCTAATCTTAAAGGTGACTTATAATACACAAACCTAATACACATACCCCTTTTTAAAAAGGAGACCAAATAGGATCGCTTGAGATCTGTATGCCATCTGGATGTGAGGATCAAACCAATTGGCATACTGGATCTCCTAATTTTAATAACTGTGTGCTGTCAAGTCACACAAATTGTCACCCTTTTTGGGTTTTTCTAGTTGCAGAGTACTCAGAAGTGGTTTACCATTCATCCCCTTCTTCTGGGGGCATCCTGGGACAGTGCAGCTTGGCCAGGGCCACACAGGCTGGGATGTACAATGCGGAATTGGACTCCTGATTTCTGGCTCTATAGCCAATTACCTGACTTGCTCAGCTATCCAGCTAGCAACCCTATTTAACCCACTCCAACCCAGTGATAGAGACAAGCCCTAAGTCACAATTAGAGGAGGCCCATTTGAATCAATAGAACTCATGGAGGAGCTGACTCACCAAAGTCAGTGGACCTATTCTAGCATGGCTTGTTACACTAAGCAACAGGATTTCAGCCAAGTACAAATAATTTCCTATTTGTAACAAGTGACTTCTGAGCTTTGCCCTCCTGGGACTGACAAAGCTCAATTTTATTGCAGAAACCTCTAAATTATTCATTGAACCTTGTAACAGTCTTTTGTTGCAGCCAGTTTTACTTCCTGTTCTAATAATCACATGGAGGAGGGTTCTTTTCACCCTCCCCAGGGCAGTTAATGATAGGACCTATTGGAAGTCATTAATTCATAGGGCAAGCCATAAGTCAGAAATGACATGACGGCACATAACTACAACTTTTTACAGCCACCAAGGTTGTGTCCTCTTCCTCTGTTGAGCCATTTTGTCATTTTGTGGATAATTCATTCATTGTTACACTTACAGTCCAAAGGCACCCAAGGTGACATACAAACTTTAAAGCCACAAATACATTTATCTAATCTTAAAAACCTAATAGACAATACTTTTTTTAAATGGTATTTATTCAGGTTAGAAACTGTCATCTCATCACTTTTGGTTCTTGATCCAGCCATTCTGAAATCTGTAATTTCTAATGAATCCTCTTGTGCTTTCTTGCTTTGTCAGTGTTTCTGTCTTTTTGTGTTCATTTTTTCTTCGTTTCTCCCAATAAATTAAATGGATGTTGCAGCAATAAGTTACTTCCATAGTCTTTAAATTATGGAGCCCGTGATGCAGAATGTCTGAAAGAAAAATACAAATGCAGAAGAATATTTAGGCTGTTACTCAGCTAAGCCACTGGCACAATTGAAAAGTGGCAATACAAACGGAACTGGCCAAACTTTGAATAGGATGACAGGAAATCTGTCACTTGGGGCAGGGAAAATAGAAAACAGCCTCCAACAAACACATGAAAAGATTGAAAGAGAGAGTTTCAGTTGTAAAATGATGCAGGTGCAGAAGTCAGGGAAATATTGTAGAACTCATCATTAACTGCACTGGAAATAGTATTCAGGGGGTTCCTGTTAGGATTCCTCCAGCATCCACATTCCATTCACTGATCAAAATAACAATGAATGTGCTAACAAAAGCACAGGCTTCAGGAAAACATGTGGACTACGCCCAGCAAACGAGAAAGAAATGTGCATTTGTTGCCTGTAACTGTATGGAAAGGCCCCCTATACCAAATCTGGCAGGGTTGGCAGCTGGACCTGAGGAGCTGTCTGTCAAGAGGAAGGCCCCTCCTCCCCTACAGAATGACAGAGCAGAGGGGGCAAGGAGAAAGACTGAGAGAGAGAGCACCCTCACTAACGGCTGGGACTTGTCACTTGAGAGGCAACTCTGGCTTGAGAAGGAAGGGTGGATCCAATCTAAATGAAGTTCTTGTTGCATACATATTCAGATGCCCATGTTCCACCCTTAAAGTGTCCTCAGGGTAGAGTTAGTGTAGCTAGTGACTGTAGCAATTTATTTTTCCTAGTCTCTTGATTACATGCACACCTTACTGATGCGTACATATAGCAACACATATATAATTATTTGTTTATTTGTTGCAAAGTAATGTACTGTTAATGCCGTTCTGTGTGTTGATCTGTAATCCCTCATTTTTTACGTAAGAGGAGAAAAGCTACACTTTCAATATTCAGCAATCCAGTGACATGATTTTACAGCTTTCCTGCTGACCTCACAACAACCTACAGTGTCTGGGTCATAAAGATCAAAGATGTTCCTGCTCCGGTCAGGGAAAGATAGCAAACAGGAAGTGGTGGCATTGACACTCGGTGTGTAGACTTGGGTGTAATTTCTGATATATTAATCCTGGAGAGCTTGCTAAATCATAATGTGGTGATACGCTGTACAAACCACATCCCCATGAGTAGTTCCCAGACCATGGGGTGGACAATTTGGGGGCCTGGGGGGGTTGGCGCCACTCTCAGCAATCCACTAGAGACTGCACTGTTGCCAAGGCTGTTTGGCACACAAGAGCCACAGTGGTGGAGTGGGCAGAGTGTCAGATTAGGACTCAGGGGACTAGAGTTCAAATCCCTGCTCAGCCCTAGAAGTTGATGTGCGGGGGGGAGTGGTGGTGGTGGCTAGCAATGGTAAATTACTCCTTGAGTATCTCATACACCTCAGTAACCTTACTTGGGCTGCCGTAAGTCAAAAGTTAATGGACGGCACAAAGTTGCTAATGCCACTGCCCAGATTTGGTAGCTTTTGAGGTTCCCACCACTGAAAGGTGGTGACACTCTGGCAGGTCTCTGTGATGTGCTAGAACATCCTCATCTGCACTACAGAAGAGACAGAGCAGCTTCTTCCTCTATGAGAGACAAGACACTGGGTTTTTGTGCCTTCCTCCAGCTGTCAGCAACATAGCTATCTTGGTGACAACAACCAAGGGAGGCTGCAGAACTGGGGGGGAAGCTCCTAGTCCACAGATTCAGCTTTGCTTGCCTTAGACCTATGTTTTTTTTTAAAAAAGTTCCTGGTGATTTTCCAACCACTCAAGCAAGTTATTTGAAAAGACCATAAGGGAATGTTTGGGCAATTTGTGTAAACTGAGCTAGAAAATCATGCACACAAAAGGAATTTAATAACCCCCAGAAGTCCCAGCAAATAATACTATGTACTGGGTAATAAGTGTGCCTCTGTAAGGTGTTTCTTACCATCTTTTCCTGTTTTGGAAATCATTTCCACCTTCAGCTGCAGACAACTTTAACTATTTCAGAGGTCTCTCCTTCAGTTCCACATGTTTTCTCTCCTACTGGCAGTCCTTCCCTTCAACTGCATTATCTGCCTCCCTTCTTTAGGATGGCTACCTTATTTATCCTCACAGTCCCATCTCCCAGTTTTAGAATGAGAACTAATATTGAAATTAGACATTTCCTAAAGCGAGCAGAGCCAGCCTGTGTGGCCTTGGGCAAGCTGCACAAACCCAGGGTGCCCCTAGAAGCAGGGAATGGGAAACTACTCCTGAGTATACCTGCAAATCTCTGGAAAAGGGTCGCCATAAGTCAGAATTGGCTTGATGGCACATGATGATGATGATGATTAAAGTTATCCAACTGAGTCACGTGGTCTAAGCTCAAGAGGGGACTTCATATTGTACTCTGTTGGGGAATGGGGAGGCTTTGTAGAGCCATTGGGGGTAAACTGTCCCCGCTACGTTTTGCTCATTCTGCCGAGTCGGAGCCCTGGACTTCGGCCTCCAGGCTGCCGCTGGAGATCAGTTGCAGTGCATCCGCTGGAGTGGATGTTTCCACAGAAACGTTCACACATTAGGGTGCAACCCTAGACCTGTCTCCTCAGAGGTACGTCCCGCTGAGTTCAGCGGGCAAGTCCTGCAGCCTTATCACTAGGTAAGCGGCCGCCTGGAGTCCCAGCCGGCGTTCCTCCCTCCGCAGTGGCGAGATCGTGTGTTCTCCGGTGCACGTGGGAACACGGGTTAAATAAACGGCAAGCCTAGGAACACCTTTCAGCGGGACAGTCCGGCGTTAATACCCCTCCGTGAGGCTGGATGAGGAGCGGAGGAGGAAATTAGCTCATCCTCCCCGAGCGCGGGCAGCGCAGGATTGCGCGAAGGGAGGAGAGGGGGGGGCGAAAGGGGGATCGCCCCCACGTGCGCTTTAAAACCCTTCGCTCACTCCTCCCGGGCTGAGGATCGATCGGATGACAGGACGGGTCGGGTGCTCGCCGAAGGAGACGCTGGGCTGGCTTCTGCCGCTGGGCTAGAGATCGCCTTCTTCAGGTAAAAAAGCAAACCCACCCACGCGATCCTAAAGGCGGCGGGCGAGCCGTGCAGAGGCTGAGCCAGAGGTGGCGGGGCTGTCGCTCCTCCCGAGGAAGCCGCCGCCTTCCCCAGGGACCGTCTCGCTCAGGTTTCCCCGCCGCCGCCGCCGCCGCCGCCTTCTCGGGTAGACGGCCACCCCCCCCCCCCGGCTGATGGCCCGGGAACAATCGGGCCCCCACCCAATCCTTCCCCGCACTGCTCTGGCTTTCACACTCCGGATAAACTCCCCTTCCCGTGGAAGCCGCCGGCGCGCTTCAGGGCGGCGATTCTAGTCACGCCTACCGGGGAGTAAAACTTCCCTGGAGTGGGATCCGAACTTGGGCATCATCCTCATCCTTCCTCGAAGCAGACCCATGGAAAGCAATGGGGCTCAAAAGTGGGCGTAAATCCCATGGATTCCTATGAGTCTACCTCGGGATGCAACCCGCTGGAATCAGAGAGGGTTGCTGAGGAAGGGGGGGGGGGGACTCAGTAAATCTGGGATCGGGCGGCCGGAGGTTCTAGAGGCGTTCCTGAGGCGTCCCTCATCCGCAAAAGCAACGGTGCGTTCACACGAGCGAGCAAGCGCCTTTGGATCGGGAAGTAACCGAAGTGATGAGAAAAAATGCGTCCCCTTTAGAAAAAGTAAGCCATCCGAAGGGGACGGCTTAGCTCGCTTCGGGACCACACTTAGTCCTTCGCTTGGTCCCGACCCGAAGCGAGCTAATTGAGTGAACGGAGAGCGGAGCTTTAGGATCGCAGGCGTAACGGCCTCAAGGATCGGGACGCCGTTCTGTTCCACCTCTGCCCGTGACTGGTGAATCCCAGCGCGGCCTGGCCTTGTTTGGCGACTCCGCATCCTGTCAAAGGGCGAGAGGACCAGCAGGATCAATCCCTCCTCTGCCGCCGCCTCCTCTGACCAGTTGGCCTAAACTGGTTAGAAAATGTGCACGGGAGAGAGAGAGAGAGACTTCCACTCCGCTCGAATACATGCGAATAGAACGAATGGGACGTGTGAATGTGTGTTTAAAGGCGCTCACCCCGCAATCACGCCGCGGCTCGGACCACGGGGGCGCCTGTCTCCGCAGTCCCTCTGGTTCCCTCCCCATTTTGCCTCCTTGCAGTGGGTAGCTTGAATATGCCAAGCAGCAGCGACTGACTGCTGACAGACTCCAGTCGCTCGACTCTCGGGAGTGCGCAGTTTGGACTGCTGTCCCTGCCTAATATCCACGTCTAGGTCCCCTTTCTCCTGCTCTTTCCCCAATTCTTTTTGCAGATGAGCGCGCGCGCGCGCGCATTTAGGCTCGTCTTTCGAACCTTGTGTCCATGCGTTCCGCTGGCCTGCCTGAGGGAGGGAGGGGGAGTCGAGCCCGTGCTCGCTTGAAACCGGCTCCCTGCCTGCTCAAGCGGAGGGTTGTGGCTGGGCGCTGGGCTCCCCCTTCTCCACGCGTGGGTTGCTAAACCCCAGGAACGCGGAGAAGGCAGAAGGCGGAAGACAGCCGCGGTCTCTTTAAATCCGGGCTGGTTGGGGCCTCCCAGCCCTCGGCCCCCACCCCCCACCCCCCCTCCCCGCTTTGGTGGCCGCTTTTCAATCCCTGCCTGAGCAAAAGGGCTTCCTCTGCAGCGAAGGAAGGGAAATGCCTGCCCACTGGAGGCGGGGGGGGGGGGGGGAGGCGGAGAAGGCGAGCCGCCGCGGCCGCACCAGCAGCAGGAGCGGCACCAGCGGCGGCAGTAGCCCCGGGCAGCGCCGGGCGATGGGCCACTAGCGACCTCCCCGTTGCAACCGGCCGGGAGCGCAGGGCGATGGGGCAAGGCGAGGAGGGCTCCGCCCGGCCCTGACAGCCCGCCCGCTCTCCCTTGCGAGCCTGCCTTCTCCCCCCCCCCCCCGTCTGGCCCGGGGTTCCCCCCGATCGAAGGCGCTCCGGACACTTTTGGGGAAGACGCGCCCCGGGCTGCCCGCAACTCCGGGTCCTCGTCGTCCTCGTCGTCCTGCCCCCCCCCCCGCCCCGCCCCGCCCGCCGCTCTCGCCGCAAGCCTGCTTTCCGACCCTTCCATGCTCCGACCTGAACTTTAGCAGCCCCCGGGGGGGGGGGGCTCCGTCGGAGGGAGGCCCCCTGAGACCCGGCCGGCCGGGAACATGGTTTGAAGCCGGGAAAGGCGAGACGCCGAGAGGGAGGATCGCCGGAAAATGAGCCACGCAGGTAAGGGGGCGCCCCTCGGAGCCGAGGGGGCTGCGGGGGGGGGGCGGCGGAGAGAGGAGAGGAGGGAAGGGGCTGCGTCTTTCTGTGTGTGTGTGTGTGTGGAGGCGGGGGGGGCCTAAGCAACGGCCCCACGCCAAACCTGCCCCCTCCTGAGCTGCGGGGCTTGCCCGGGGTTGCCCCCTTCGAGGCGGCGCCGGGCCCTTGGCGAGGGTCTCCGGCGCCCGTGTGTGACGCGCCTGCTCGCCCCAGCCCTGGACGTCCGGCTGGGAAAGAGCCGCGACCCGAGCCTGGGGGGGGG
Source organism: Intellagama lesueurii (assembly GCA_037013535.1). NCBI lineage: Eukaryota > Metazoa > Chordata > Lepidosauria > Squamata > Agamidae > Intellagama > Intellagama lesueurii. The sequence goes on from JBAJHW010000002.1 coordinate 257,800,286, forward strand.
GGGGGGACGGGACTCCCTTCCTCGAGCGCCGACGGGGATCGCGGCGGGGGCTGGTTTTCGCGCGGCGGGGGCAGGCGGGGGCGCGCCGGCCGGAGACTCCCCACCGCCCGACAGGCGCTCCCGTGCCCCGTTCCCGAAGGCATCGGAATGTGCGCTCGTCGCTTTCCCATCCAACCGCCCATCTCCCCCCCTCCCCTCCCCTCCCCTTAATTAAAGGAAGAACGTGGAAATCGGCAGAAGAGCAAGGGAGTGAACACGCTCTGCTCTGCCTGCCCGTGGGCACGGTCCCTTGGCTCGCCGGTCTCCCGGACAGCCCCGGTTAGGGAAGGAAGCCGGCCAGCCTCTGAGCCCTCCGGCGGGCCAAGTGGCACCGTCCGCTCGGGGGGGGGGGGGGCGTGGGAACTGTACAGAGCCCAGAAGTGGGTCCTCTAGAGAGAGTTCCCCCGGCAGATCCCGTGGGCAGGCTGGATACAGGGGGAGAGGGACCGTCCTAGGAAGCTGACCCAGGCAGGGCGCGGCCGGCTCCGATGCCCTCTGGGACGCCGGCTTTCCTTCCCTCCGGCGGCCTTTCTCTCCTCTACCTCCTCCCCTTCTCTGTGAACGGTTCTCTCCCCGGCTGGCACAGCAGCGCTGCCCGCCCGAAGAAAAGCCAGCCTTTGCCCATCTCGGACACTGGGCTGTTTTGTGCTCTCCGGCCCCTCTCGCAGTCCTTTATTTTGCGATTTGCTTTGTGAACACATTCGGCCGTCGAGGTTAATTGGAGAGCCATCTGTGTGTGTTTGTGTGTGTGTGTGTGTGTGGGGAGTCCCTTTGGGTTCCTCTCGCCTTGGGTGGCAAAGGGCTGGCCCTGAACAGGGGAAGTCAGGTCAAGCGCCTGGGGATTCTCTCATGGCCCGTGCCAACCGCCAGGATTCAGAGATTCACCCTTGCCCCTTTCTTTCTTGTTTCTAACCTCCTTAACCCATCGGTGAGTTCCCGACATCACACAAGGGCCCCCTTTTCCAGCAGGGGGCAACAGCACTGTGATGACTACACTTTTTCTTTTCTTTTCTGCAAAATGCACCCTTGTGTAGCATCCAGAAAACAGATTGATAATGCATCGGTTGGCTGCTGGTGACTACTGCAGCCTGTAGGGTGGAAGACACAGCACACTGTGGGCAAGGTGACAAGCAGAGCCAGAGGCAAAAGGGGGATATTCATATGCAGACACACTCTACAGGGATCGTATGTTCTTTTGCACTGTCCCTATTATTCTGCAAAGTCTTTTGGAGTACCTTGGTCCTGAGTGGGCAATTGAGACCCATTAGCTTTGCAAAAGACCCGCTCCTGGGAGAGAAATAAATTGCTAGGACTGGCTTTCATAGGTGGTCCATAAAGTTGCCTATGGTTTATGATTCTGTTGGGGTTGTGGCCACATGCTTATACTGTCATTATAAGCATGTGCGTTTCAAGGTTTGCCACTCACTCTCAGGCAAGGGTCAGGATTCTGCCTCTACAGATTGATGCTGTGGGCTTCCCCGTGGCAGTGTTCATAAAAGTGAGTGATGAAGTTGTGGTAGCTATTTCAATCATCTCAGTGAAAGCCGAACCAAAATGATAGTTCTAGGATTCTGAGTAATGATGTTTATCCTTTAGAGCAGAAGTAATTGGCTAGAGAAGCCTTTCTGGAAGGCAGTGTCCTCCAGAATTTCATAACCTTTGTCACAGTGAGGGAGTGATCCCTAAGGTGAGATGCTGCAAAGGAGGCTGTCTGCACAGGGGGGAAACCTGCATGCAAACTATTACAAAGCCCAGACCAAGCTGACACTGAGTGATGGCCATGGTGGCTGGGGGATACTGGGAGCTGTAATTCCAAAAGTAACTATCTCAAGGTTGGTCAGGATCTGATTGGAATTACTCCATCAGAATGCCATAGTTCACGATGACACCAGTAACCTTGTGATAGAACACTGTGCTGACTTACTTGATGGCAGGATTGGTCTGGGGTCTGTGCTCACTTACTGCAACCAGGCCCTAACAGTTGCCCATTCTGGTTTTATGCAAAGGCGCAGTCACTGAGCAGTCCTGGGAGGAGGCAAGTCCAGAACCAAAAGTAGGAGAAATGCTGGCTGAGATACTTTATCACATAGTCAGACACTTCCTCTTCAAACTCATTTCCTCTCTTCATCCCAGTTAGCTAATCATAGCACAGGGGCTTTCTCAGGATAAGTAACCCAGGTTCCAGTCCACATTTTATTGTACTGTATTTGTTTCTGTAACATTCTCAAGGGCAAAATTTTGCTTTAACTCTCCATAACACTTGGGAAAGAAGCCTAGAGGAATAACTGAATGCAGCCAAATATTGTTTGTTTCATTTTTATGCCACCTTTCTCCCAGTGAAGGGACTTCCTATTTGTTTCACAAATAGTTAAAACAAATAGGAAGTCAAAACAAAATTAATTAAACCATTAAAAAACAATTAAACATATTAATATCAAAATATTCATCCAGAAACAACTTAAAAATGTTTAAAAGATATTGAAAACGATGTAAAAGCAGCAACCACAGGGCATCTAATTTATGTTAAAATTAATGTTGAAAGCCTGTCTGAGAAGAAAGGTTTTCACTTGTCAAAAGAACAACACAGAGGGGCCAGCCTAGGTTCGTGAGGGAGAGCATTCCATAACCTAGGAGTAGCCACCAAGAAGGCCCTCTTCCAGGTCCCCGTGTAACGTAATTGTAAGGGTGATGGCATTTGAGGGCTTTTCCAGAAGATCTTCAGACCTGAGGAGATACAGTTGGTCAAATAACCTGGACTAAAGCTGCAAAGGGCTTTATAGGTAATGATTGGCACTTAGAATTAGTTTTGGAAATGGCGTGTGAAACTGCTATTAACAGGGAAGCTACGTGTTCCTTGTAACCAGCCCTGGTCAACAGTCTGGTTACAGCATTTTGCACCAGCTGAAATTTTTGAATAGTTTTCAAAGGCAGCCCCACGTCGAGGGTGTTACAGTAATCCAATCTAAGGCATGTGTCTCTGTAGCCCAATCAGAAATCTCAAGGAACGGGTGTGGTTGGCACACTTTTAATTGTACAAACGCACTTCTGGCCATGACTGGGACCAGGGCATCCTGGTGTAAGGATGGGTCCAGGAGTACTAGGTTTCAGGGAAGTATAAATCCATCTTCCTTTATCAGCCTTTCGTTTGACTGGAAGCACCTCTGTCCTGCCTGGATTAAGTTTCAATGAGTTTGCCCTTGTCCAATCCATTACTGTTGCCAGACATTTTACCTTAGAGTAGATGATGTTACACAATCACTGTCTCAAGTAAAGTTGCCATACCCATACACTTCTGAAGACCTCCTCTCGGTCAACAGCCTCTTTGCAATTAAGTACCGCCTGAAGAAAAGCACCATGTTGGGCAGACAAAGAAGAGTGTAGTACCCTCCACCACTTCTTGCCAGGCATAAACCCTTCTTCGCAGTGGTTGCCAAAGTCATCAGAAATCCCCTGTTCTTGGGCTAAGTGGGCGCTCCCTCAGGCCAATATTTGGAGAGTTTATGGAGGGATCCACTGACTGATTAACTGAGGGTTGACAGGATGTGATGTGGGAGATGGGGTGATCTGTGAACAATCTCTCCCTCTCTCTTTTTCCTCTGTCTCTTGAAGTGCAAAAAACAACTGTGGAGTAGAGCAATTTGGATCAGGAAAAAGGTGCTGGGGGGTTGTTGTTGTTGTTGTTTAGTCGTTAAGTCGTGTCCGACTCTTCGTGACCCCATGGACCAGAGCATGCCAGGCCCTCCTGTCTTCCACTGCCTCCCGGAGTTGGGTCAGATTCATGTTGGTAGCTTCAGTGACACTGTCCAGCCAACTCGTCCTCTGTCGTCCCCTTCTCCTCTTGCCTTCACTCTTTCCCAACATCAGGGTCTTTTCCAGGGAGTCTTCTCTTCTCATGAGATGGCCAAAGTATTGGAGCCTCAGCTTCAGGATCTGTCCTTCCAGTGAGCACTCAGGGTTGATTTCCTTCAGAACGGATAGGTTTGATCTCCTTGCAGTCCAGGGAACTCTCAAGAGTCTCCTCCAGCACCACAATTCAAAAGCATCAATTCTTCGGCGGGCGGTCTTTATGGTCCAGCTCTCACTTCCATACATCACTACAGGAAAAACCATAGCTTTGACTATGCGGACCTTTGTCGGCAAGGTGATGTCTCTGCTTTTTAAGATGCTGTCTAGGTTTGTCATCACTTTCCTCCCAAGAAGCAGGTGCCTTTTAATTTCGTGGCTGCTGTCACCATCTGCAGTAATCAGGGAGCCCAAGAAGGTAAAATCTGTCACTGCCTCCATATCTTCCCCTTCTATTTGCCAGGAGGTGATGGGACCAGTGGCCATGATCTTCGTTTTTTTTGATGTTGAGCTTCAGACCATTTTTTGCGCTCTCCTCTTTCACTCTCATTAAGAGGTTATTTCATGCCTCACTTTCTGCCATCAGAGTGGTATCATCTGCATATCTGAGGTTGTTGATATTTCTTCCGGCAATCTTAATTCCAGCTTGGGATTCATCCAGTCCAGCCTTTCGCATGATGTATTCTTCATATAAGTTAAATAAGCAGGGAGACAATATACAGCCTTGTCGTACTCCTTTCCCAATTTTGAACCAATCAATTGTTCCATATCCAGTTCTAACTGTTGCTTCCTGTCCCACATATAGATTTCTCAGGAGATGGATAAGGTGGTCAGGCACTCCCATTTCTTTAAGGACTTGCCATAGTTTGTTGTGGTCCACACAGTCAAAGGCTTTTGCGTAGTCAATGAAGCAGAAGTCGATGTTTTTCTGGAACTCTCTGGCTTTCTCCATAATACAGCGCATGTTGGCAATTTGGTCTCTAGTTCCTCTGCCCCTTCGAAATCCAGCTTGTACTTCTGGGAGTTCTCGGTCTACATAGTGCTGTGGCAGTGGTTAAATGCTTCCACCCATGACATTTTCCTGAGCCAAATAACTCTCCTGAAGTTGTTGTTCACTAAGTGGGCAGGGGGAAAAACCCCCAGCAGATACGCCATGTGACCTCTGTACGTTTCGCCTCATGAGGGGAAAAGCAGCACCAGATAAACGGTGCAGCAAAGAGGTCCCTCTCGTTCCATCTCTAACCCTCATCACACAGGCCAATTAGAATCACTCCCATCCATGGCTGCCATAGATACTTTTCCCAACAGTGTCCTCTCCCTCAGCCTCTGGACCCATACACTACATGCAGAAGGTCCCTTGTTCAGTCCTTTGTGTCGACAGCTGGGAAACCTCTTGTCTGAAACCCTGGGGAGCCACTACTGCTGGTCAGTGGCACCAGTACTGGTCTAGGTGGACCAGTGATCTAAGTCCAGCTCCTAATGATCATTTGTGTACCATTAAACAAACCGATGTAGGATCTATGCATGCTTCTTCCTCATGCAGTTTAGTTTTTGTTATATCCAAGAGCAAGCATTTTAGTCTTGGTTTGAATCTTCACTCACTCACTCACTCACTCAGGGAGAGAGAGAGAGAGAGAGAGATTGCTTCTATATCAGCATCCCCTTGTATAAGAACGTAGCGATCAAATCAAGGACAGATGCCATTGTGGCATAATTACCTGGATGAATGAAAAGCCAAGCAGCCTGAATTAAATGAATATTCTCTTTGATTGCTGTGTCTGAGCAGCAAGTAGTGCAATAAAGCACTCAGCCTCCGTAAGCATGCACTTTACTATTTGCATGATTATCTAGGCATGTGGTAACTGTCGAAAAAGCCTGGGCATGGTGCCTCCCCTCACCCTGGCCTGGTGAACCAGTTACGGGCATTTGCTCCCATGCATGGGATTTAGTTTTCAGCATATATTGGGAAATGCTGTTCTGATATTTCCAGACTGTTCTGGGAGGGAGAAAGGGGAGAGACGCTTGAACACAGTGCAGAAATAAATCCCTCTGAGTGCATAGGGTTGTAGCCTTGGATTTTTTTTAAAAGCACTTACAGTTAAAAGAGAGAGAAGAAGAAGAATTCAAATAAATTGTTTCCTGTTTCAGTATGGCAACTTCCTTATAAGTTAAAGCATCCAGAGCAAAAGGGGAGGTTTAAGAAGCTATGAACTTAAACAAAAACATTCTAAACAGTGTTTAGAAATGTTTAGTGTTTAGTCAATTTCAAGGGTTATGGCAACCCTTTTCAAGGTTTGCTAGATAGAAGTAGTTTATCATGCCCTTCCTCTAGGGGTGCTCTGGGACTGGGCAGCTTGCCCAAGGCTACACAGGCTGGCTCTTCTCCCAGGAGGCACAATAGGGATTCAAACTTCCACCTTCTGGCTAACTTGCTGAGCTATTTAGCCCCAATACATACAACACTATTCAATTCATCAGATAGGAAACCCACAGGCAATAACCACAATAAAATCCCTTACAAAAACTCATCCTAAAACAAGTTACTACAATATATCTCGCTAAAGTTCTTCAAAAGGTTTGAGAAAGTGTCTCCTCACACCCTGCCATTTACTAAAATCAATTTAAAACTCAAAAACTATGTCAGTCAATAAAATCAATACATTTCAACTGAAATATCTGCTTCCTTGTGCTCAGACTTGCCTAGTTAAATTTTTTTCCTGCTAGTAGAATTGTCCCTGCAGATGACCCATGTTTTCACAGAAAGATCTTTAGAATGTTTCCACCATTTCACAAGTAAACATGCTCTGCTACATACAGTACAGTAAGCATTTCCTTATATGGTGTTTCAGCATTTTGGCCCCACAAAGGGATAATAGGATTAATTTAGGATCTGTCTATATGTCTTTCTTTACTGTAAGACTGCATTCAGTTGCATTTATTTCAGTGAAAGAATTAGCACATTAGTGTAAACCTTCCTGATGATATAAAAGTATTTTTTAATGTTAACAGCATTGTGACTGTCTATTAACGCTGATCCATTTGTACAGAGAGAAAGACGTTGATGTATAGTCAGTTATTTCACAGTAGCACCAGCCAGCTATTAGGAGAAACTGGGAAAACCCAAGTCCAGCACTTTGTTCCTGAAGTAACTGAACCAATTTTTAGTATTGCTTCCTCCCACTTTCACATTTCCAGAATATAGTGTTCTTTCTATGATGAAATTTGGAACACTTGCTAAGTTGTCATCCAAAATGAATGAAACAAACTTCTCAAACATCTGCACTACATCTGCACACAATCACTTATTCTCAATATGGGGGGGGGGATCATGTACACGCCTACCATATAACCGTTAAAGATGAGGAACTTTTTTACAAACAGCAGCAGCAACCCCCACAGAGGTAGCAAGTTGCAACCATGATTTAGGACCATAAACATGGCTCAATACACAGGGGTTCATAATGAAACTTTTAAGAGCCAGGCTTACCAAGCTCTCCTCCTCTTTTGGACTCAAATTTTCAAAATTTCAGGTTCCTTCCAATGAATTGTTATAGAAATCTGAAACTCTGATTCTGGAAATTGTAGTGAAGAGAGAGAGGGAGAGGGAGAGGGAGAGGGAGAGAGAGATTGCTTTTCCAAGCTAGCCTCTCCTGCTTATGCCTGTCTGCCAGATGTTACATTATTGAATTACATTTATGGGTGATAATAAAAATTACATGGTAGAAGTTCTGGCCTATTGATTCCATATCTCCGAAGCCCTGGCCTATTGGTTTCATTTCAGGAAAAGAAATAATTCAAATGACTACATTGTTGTACATTTTATATCAGCAAATTGGCTTTGTACTCTGACATTCTTAGTTTCCAGTAAAGTTTTATAATAGAAGTACTACTCTTTCTTTTAATGCTAAGGGAAGTGTTTCATAATGAGTATTTCGGATAAACTAGGGACCAAACTGTGTATTATAGGTAACTCTTCATTAGAAAGCAAAATCCCTTAGTATTCCAGGAACTTTTGCAAACTGCAGGAAGTGAGAAAAGCTCCTGCTGGAAAATCAGACATTCTCAGAAGTTAAGGAAATTGTCTTCTGATGACAGGTTATCTGTAATTTGTAGTTTGACCCTAAATTAATAATAGAACTCCATACTTGTATACTCTGGGTGTAGACCCCACTGCATTCAGTGACTCCCAGGTTAAGTAGAAAGAGAACTGCAAACTGAATTGAGTCAGGATTCAGCCACAGAGTCTTGAAATTCACAGGACTTATTTCAGAGCCTTGACTAAGGTGGAGCACCTGGGTCTTTGACCTGAGGCACCAAAATTTAAAGGGTACAACACAACAGCCATTGTAAGGTGTGAACCTGCCCACCTCGAGCAGGTATACGGCCTCCAGCTACCCCTCCCCAGGGAGAAGAACACACAAAAGAGGCTCAGTACAGAAGTAATCTGGCTGTCAATCTTTCAGACCTGATGAGTTCGTGCCCATTCATCTGCCCTTCATCTGCACATGCCAATCTCTAGTAACTCAAGTTTAACCAAGAGGGCAGTGAAGCCTTGGGAATCAACACTAGTTATGGCTCTAGGTTTTTCTGTGAAAGGGGAAAAAAAGGAAAGGAGGGAAGGAAAGAGGAGATAAATGGAAAGGAGAAGCATTTGTTCACTGCATGTGTGAGCAGGTCATTGGGTTATTGTTTTCATCATTCCGTTCATGACATTTTTTCACATACATAAAATTATACGAAAACATAGGAAGGTGCCTTTCATCAGTCCTGGTTGTGTGCACACTGACATACAGTATCCTATCTGCTCGTTGCGATGAGTGGACATTTCAGTGATATATGAAGCAGCAGTAGCTTTACTAAGTAATGTGGATGGGAGATTGAGAGCTTTGGGAAATCACTGGCTATGGTGGCTAAGAGATTCTGGGACCTATAGCTGAGAAAGTAACTTTTCTGTGCTCTGCTGTTGAGAAGGAAGCATAAGACCTTCAAGTGGGGAGGGATGACAAGTTTGCTGCTCAAATCCACAGGCCTCACTCAAATGGCTAGAGAAGATCTATTGAATCAGTGGGGTTTACATAAGTGTTGATTTAGCTTGAATGACTGATTGAATGAGTTTGTTCTAGCTGGACTACCAATTTCACTTTGGCGACAGATTTGGTACTATAAGTACTGTTTTCTGACCAACTGAGCTACCTAATTGATTCAATTATAGAACTTATCACCCAGATTTAAGCCAGTTACCAGGTCTATTCTATATGTAAAATACTTCGTGTAGGTGCCTGTTATAAAGTGCAATATTCTCTGTATCTACTCAGAAGGAAAACCCCATAGTGTTCAGTTGGGGTTCCTGGCTCAGTGGAGATAACTAAGAGCCGCCATCTTTCCCATGAGGCCAATATGTCCTTTTTGACTGGCTCTGAAGTTTGTAGAGTTTGTAGAATCTGTCTCTATGCAGATCAGGACTCCTGGGAAGGATGATGCTTGCAGCCACACTGAACCAGATCATGGGAAAGTTAACTTTCTGATTGTGGTTCCCAGAATTCCCAGTCCACATGGCCATTGGAGGAGGGATTCTATGACCTGCCATCCAAAAATAATACTGCCCAAGTTCTGCCCTGGGATTCCAATGGTTGTGTGATGGAGTGGATGCAGAGATGGTCAACCCAATTTTTCAAAACATCACTGTTTCCAAAACTTGGCATAAGAGGGCAGAGGCAGTCAACCAAAATTGGGGTTGGGACTTGAGCAGGTTAGAAATTCATGTACATCTATAGGTGCATCTATCTATGTATACATGGTAATCATGAGCCATCTAGTCCATTCTGACTTGCAGGTGACCTTTTTCGGAGTGGGAATTGGGACTAAACTACTCAGAAGTGGTTTACCCTTCCCTTCTTCTGGGGGCATCCTGGGACTGTGCAGCTTGCCCAAGGCCACATAGGCTGGCTCTTCTGGGATGCACAGTGGGGAATAAAACTGCCAACCTCTGGCTCTGCAGCCAGATACATAACTCACTACATGAACAGATATTTGTGCATCAGCATCTATGTAAATCTGTGTTTTTAGAAATCCATATATTAAAAATTATGAAATGAGAAAAATGAGAAATGTCTCTAAAACAAAATAGTTGGGTTTTTTTAAGGTAACACACCTTCATAGTGCTCTAACAACCTTTAGAAACCCCTGAAACTGTCCATAAACTGGGTGCTGTGGGTGACATAGAGAGAACACTTCATGATTGTGGCACCACTGTGAGGAAGAGTGTTCCACTTATGGCTACCAACTTAGCCTCGAGTGATGGTGGCATAGAAAGAAGCCAGGGACTGACCAGCAGGGCTCATTTATTTTTGTTTACCCATCACTCTTATTTTATGGACTTCAGAGCCACCCTGGGAGATCTTCTGCCCAGACAGCTTCAACCACCAGTCTCCCCCACCCCCAAGAAATTCCATGAGTGTAACTATTTTGGCTTCCCTCTAAATTCCTCAGGTTCTTCTCATGAGAAGGAATCTCACAATTTGCTTTGAAATCTGCTTTTAAGCAAAATCCAGTGACATTTGTCTGTACAGCCTCCACCTCCCACCCTGCCACCTCTGAGAAAATCCACTACTCTTTTGAAACTCCTCAAGTCTCCTCTTAGATGTTCTGTGTATGGAGCTTTCCCCCAAGTTTGCTTTAGGTGAAGAATTTTGGAACTAACCACATTTCAAAGCCACCTCCACTCAGGGCCAAATTGGACAATAGGCACTGCCACAGGGAGCAGAAGCTCTAACATGCCCCCCCCCCCCGCATCTCCCAGTAACATTTAGCAAAAAGAAGTCATGCTGGCAGTGGGGTCTCACCACTTTCAACACCCTGAGCAAAGATAAATCACTAAGCACATGGTTTAGAAACATAACTTCTCTGGACTACGAGTCCCAGAATTTCCTAGCCAGTACAATACGTTTGTCGAATTCTACATCACATATGATATATTTGTTTATTTATTTGCAGCTGTTTATAAGATGCTTACACTGAAAAATTGCAAAGTGATGTGCCACATTCATAAAACATGCAGATCAAAATCTTATTAGTTATGCACGCTGGCGTAACTCTGTTGGCATAAATCTCATCTGTGAATTGATACAAGTTAAGAAGTTGAAGTAGGCATTTGCTGTCACACACAAGTCACATGACTCGGTCCTTGACAACAGATGCCTACACTAACATCTTAACTGGCAGCACTTCATAGCTGAAACTTACACAGATGGAGTTAAACCAGCATAATTTTTCAGTTGCCATATAACACAACACCTAATGTTAATATGTACAGTATATCACAGGAGTGGGTACACCCCCTCACATTTCATAAATATTTTAGTATAACTTTTCATGTGAGTCTCTAACATCCACCAGCTCTGTGATGTTGTCATGGAGGAATGGAAGAGGACCCCAGTGGCAACCTGTGAAGCTCTGGTGAGCTCTATGCCCAAGAGGGTTAAGGCAGTGCTGGAAAATAATGGTGGCCAAACAAAATATTGACACTTTGTGCCCAATTTGGACATTGTTACTTCTGTGATATACTGTAATTTCTACACCACCTATAGGAATAAAATACATGATAGAAGGTGAACTGTACAATCAGAACGGCACAGGGATGTTGGCAAGTCTTGGGGTCTGAGTCCCAAGTACAAGTCTTAGTCTTTAGTACCAAGCCCTGAGTCCCCAGCCTCAAGTCCGAGTCCCTATTAAAAACAAGCTTTCCCCCCAGAAAAATGGGAGGGAGGGATGAATTCTGAGTCTCAAGTTGTGTCCGAGTCATTGAAGAAAAACCTCAATTGGAGTTCAAGTCAAGTCACTGGTTCAACTTAAGTCTGACTTGACAGCGAGTCCCACAACTTGAGTCCCCATTCCTGGAATTGCGTAAGTGGATATGTCTTCAACAAGGGTCTTAAAAATTGTCATAGTACATCTGACATTATCAGAGCACTTCCCTTTCACATAGTGGGTGTCCTAGCACTAAATGTCCAGCTCCAAATTACTGTGGGGCAGACTTTAAGAGTGTGGGCTGTCTCCACAGGAAGGCCTCTTCCAGTCACCTCAAGGACCAGGTGGTAAGAGAGGTAGAGACATGTTACTGGAGTACTGTGTGTCAGCCTGGAGCAACGTTCCCTCTAAGCTGTGCACACATGCTTGCCCAGAGCACCATCGGTGCTGCACACGGGCAGCTGGCAGCCAGTTTGTTTACTTCCTGTTTTGAATGAAGCCCCTCCCACCCCCACGCACACAGAGCAAGGTTCCTGCACAGTGGGACGGAAAGTTAAAGGGAACATTGGTCTGGAGCCACCCATACTTTCCTCAGAATCATAATGTTGCCCTTGCAACCCCAAGGGGGAATCAAAGCATGAATCGCAAGGGATGTGAAATCAGTGACATATTGAAATTATTTACTAATCCATGTTGGGATACCGCTGATGACAGCTCAGATGGTTTATAACATCAGCAGAGCTCTTCTGGCTGGAATTATTTCCTTGTAAATCACTCCAGCGCATCAATTTAACAATCACCGTAACATATGGGAATCAGGGCACAAAGCATATGCTACAGATTTATCTAAATTCTGAAAAATGTTAATATGCCTTATCTGCACAGCCCTATTAAACAGTGGTTTATTGGCTGATTAAGATAGCCCAAGCAACAGAAATTGCTTCAAAACATTTGAAGACTTCATCTTACTGGGATATTTCTGAAAAGGTTTAATCAATGAAGATAAAAATAATTATTCTCCTCCTCCTCCACAGCTCAGTGATGTAGAAAAAGCCGGAATGCAAGGGTTTTTTTTTTTCATCCTGCTTTGACTCTTATTGACACCCCTTTGTGTCATGCTGACACTGGGATGCCGTACTGGTATCATGGGTGCAAAGGAAATGCTCAGTGTGGATGGGCCCTTGGTCAATATAGTCAGTGGATCACCAGGCCTTTGGTTTTATTTCTGTTCAGACTATTACATTCCAATGATACAGAACAAATTATGTTGTATAAATCAGTGGAGCCCCACAGTTCAACACTGACAACCACTGCTGATTCCATGGGGGTTGTGGATATCTTTGGGCAAGTACTATCCTCACTTCTCACCACTATCAACACCAGCCCCCCCCCCTTCACTTTCCTTTGCTCTCTGGATTCAGTCTACAATAATTTCATGAGCAACAACACAGGGCAGGCAGCATTTTCTGCTCCATCGTCTGATTTTGGCCACTGTGCCTATATCCAGAAAGGGCAAAATGAAGAGATGGGAGGGGGCAAGAGGCTCCAGGAGTCAACAGTTGGCCCCCTGGTATGCATATGGGCCATAGAAGGTGCTCAGTGATACTAACTCCTCTGTTTGGCTCTGAGGAACACCTGCTGTCATTAATGAGACTCATGCTCATTTTACTTTACTAGGATGGCGCTCATTGGTCCTGATTCACATCTGGTTCCCTTGAACATTTAGGCCATTTGCAGTAGCAAAGACTAATGCCAAGGCAGCCCTGCGTACACATCCCTTGATGCATCCCACTGCTGGGAGAAAGGGAGCATAGAAGTGCAATCCATCCATCCATCCATCCATCCATCCATCCATCCATCCATCCATCCATCCATCCATCCATCCATCCATCCATCCATCCATCCATCCATCCATCCAGGGAGGCTGTAAAATAGTTTACCTTTGATTTGAGATCTCAGGAAACAGAGTTATGTCACTAGGACTTAAGATTCTATACATTTGTGATGGGTTAGCAGAGATGCTGGCAAATCTTTGGGTCCAAGTCCCAAGTCTGAGTCCAAGTCTTTGGTACGAAGCCCCAAGCCCCAAGTCAGAGTCCTTATTAAAAACAAGCTCTTTTTTTCAGAAAAAAGGGAAGGTGTGGGTGGGTTTCAAGTCTCAAGTCATGTCTGAATCATTGGGAGAAAAAAACTGAGTAAAGTCCAAGTTGAATCGCTCTTGCCACTTAAGTCTGACTTGACAGTGAGTCCCACAACTCAAATTCCCATCCCTGGGGTTTAGGTTTATCTGTTGCTAAGAGGCTGGTCTTTCAGAATGATGGTTTTCCAACTTTATTCTAGGGTTCCCTATAAGGTATTTCCATATAAGACTACTACTTTGTCAGACTTTAGAAAAGTTACTTTTTGAACAAGTACCAGAACTCCTTAGCTAGCCCAGTTAGTACACCTGCTGTCTGTAGGATTCTGGGAGTTATTGTACAAGTACATGCATGCGCGCGCGCACACACACACACACACACACACACACACACACACACAACGTGTGTAAGCTATCTAGATGTGTGCATCTGAGATTCTACTACATGAAGAGGAAGAAGGAGCTAAGGATTTTGAAGGGCCATGTATAAGTGTGGCCAACAATTGACCCCAGATTCTTGCTGGGTTACCGCGCTCCCTGCAACCCTGCCATTTCCTTACCGGAGCTGGCAGACTTCGTCTCTGCGGCACTGTTGGGGTCCCTGAGGCTTCTGGTCTTGGGCGACTTCAACATCCATGCAGAGGCGGAGGTTTCCGGGCTGGCTCTTGAGTTCTTGGAGACCATGGCCTCCTTGGACATGTCCCAACATGTCAACGGCCCTACCCACGTGGGCAGCCATACGCTGGACCTGGTGTTCTCCACCGAGCAGAGTGAGTGTGGTCCGATGGTGACTGACCTGGTGTCTGTCCCCTTGTCATGGTCAGATCACCGCCTGATTAAATGCAACCTTACAGTGGCTCTTCCTCCCCACGAGGAGCAAGGACCTGTTTTAATGGTTCGCCCTCGAAGGTTACTGGATCCTATAGGATTCCAGGATACCATGAGAGGGATTCCGGCCAATTTGACTGGCGCTCCTGACGAGGCTCTGGTTGATAGCTGGCTTGCCGCCGCCACCAGGGCTGTTGACACAATCGCACCTAAATGCCCTCTCCGGCGCAGAGATCGCCCTTCGCCCTGGTTTAACCAGGAGCTGCAATCCATGAAGCAAAATAGGATAAGGCTAGAGCACATATGGAGGCAGAACCCGATGGAAAATAACCGAATAGCTGTTAGGATCGCGACTAACCTTTACCAATCTAAGGTGAAGGCTGCTAGTCGATCTTGCTTCGCTGTCCGGATAGCGAAGCTTCCAATCAGCAGGCGGAACTCTTCCATATAGTCCGCGATCTATCCGGAGTTGGTCATAGTGACTGGCCTCCCACTAGCATCTCACCTGACCAATTTGCAGTCTTTTTAAAATCAAAAGTGGAGGCCATCCACCGGGATCTTACCCCTCATTTGAAAACAGTGGATCAAGCAGAGACGTCCAGCGCTCTGTTTTGCCCGATGAGACTTAGCTACTTTTAGCCTGTGACGTCAGACATGGTGGACAGAGTGCTTGATTGCTGTCGCCCCACCACCTCCTCCCTTGACCCTTGCCCAGCCTGGCTAATCAAAGCAGCCAGGCCTATAACATCCGAATGGGCCACGGTGATAATTAATGGGTCTCTCCAGGAGGGCAATGTTCCCCTTGCCCTCAAGGAGACACTCATTAGGCCCATTAGGAAGAAACCAAGCTTGGCGGCGGACGATATTGGCAATTATAGGCTCATCGCCAATGTTTCTTTCCTCAGCAAGGTAGTTGGGAGGGTGGTGGCCAACCAGTTGCAGGCTCTTCTGGATGAAACCAATGCCCTGGATCCATTCCAGTTGGACTTCAGGCCGCACCACGGCAAGGAAACGGCATTGGTCACTCTGTTTGATGACCTATTGAGGGAGGCCAACAGGGGCAAAATGTCTCTGCCGCTTCTTCTTGATATCTCAGCCGCCTTTGATACCGTCGACCACGGTATCCTCCTGGGGAGGCTCTCTGAGTTGGGAATTGGTGGCCTGGCTTTTGTCTGGCTCCGTTCCTTCTTGGAGGACCGCCCCCGGAGAGTGCAGATTGGAGAGAGTTTCTCAGCCCTGTGGAGCCTCAATAGTGGGGTTCTGCAGGGCTCGATTATCTCTCCAATGCTGTTTAACATCTATATGAGGCCGCTGGGAGGGGTCATTAGGGGATGTGGGGATTCGTGCCATCAGTACAGTGGTGCCTTGACTTACGAACGCCCCGACGTACGAACATTTTGACTTACGAACAGCTCCTTTCGCAAAATTTTGCTTTGACTTGCGAACGGAGCTTTGACTTACGAACAAAAAAACACGCGGGGAAAGCGGGAAATGGACTTTGGACTGCCTGGTACTGCCTGGTACTGTAATTTTAAAATGTAAAAATTGGTTTAAAAGGTGCTTGGTTTGGTTTAAAGCTGCTTGGTTTTAAAGGTGTTCTGTTTAAAAGGTGTTCGTTCCCTCCCTCCCTCCTTTCCTGTCCTTTTTTTTAACCTAAGTCATCTTAGTTTAAAAAAAAAATTCTCCCCCTAGTGGTAGAGGACAGATTAACCGGTTTTGCATTAGTTCCTATGGGAACTAATGCTTTGACTTACAAACGGCGCCTCGACATAAGAACAAAAAACAGCCGGAACGGATTAATCGGTTTTCAATGCATTCCTATGGGAAATGCTGATTTGACTTACGAACATTTTGGCTTACGAACATCTTCTGGGACGGATTAAGTTCGTAAGTCAAGGCACCACTGATGACAATCAGCTCTACATTTCCTTTTTTCCATCTACAGTGGATGCTGTTTTGTCCCTTGAGCGCTGCCTGGAGTCCATTCAGCAATGGATGCAGGAGAATGGACTGAGGCTGAACCCAGGCAAGACGGAGGTCCTTTGGGTGGGTGGCCCAGACATCAGTGGCTTGGGAGACTCGCTCTCTTTTTGGGGGGTGACTCTTGCCACCAAGAGTGAGGTTTGCAGTCTGGGTGTACATCTGGACCTGGCGCTCACCATGGACAACCAGATGGCGTCAGTGGTCTGTTCCGCACATTTCCACCTTTGGCGGATTACCCAGCTGCGTCCCTATCTTGATGTGGGGGCACTCACCACTTTGGTCCATGCGCTTGTAGTCTCAAGATTAAACTACTGTAATGCGCTCTACGTGGGGCTGCCTTTGAGACTGACGCAGAAACTTCAGATGGTGCAGAATATGGCGGCCAGACTTCTTACTGGGGTGAAAAGGTATCACCATATTTCCCCCACCCTGGCCGCCTTGCATTGGCTGCCCATTCGCTTCCGCATTGATTTCAAAGTTTTAACAATGACATATGAAGCCCTAAATGGTTTAGGACCTTGATATCTGGCAGAGCGCCTTCTCCCACCCAGTTCTCCCAGAGTCACTTGTTCTAGCCAGGCTGGGCGGCTGAGGGGCCTAACGCCGAGGGACGTCTGGAAGGAAAGAACAAGAAACCGGGCCTTCTCGGCAGTGGCCCCTCGCCTCTGGAACAACTTGCCCGTGGAGATCTGCCTGGCTCCTTCTTTGGGTGTTTTCAGGAGTAAAGTTAAGACCTGGCTATTTAGGCAGGTGTATTCTCGAAGGCTATTTAGGCAGGCTTTCCCTCCTGCCGTATCTTAAATTTTGTTATTTTTGCCATCTTGGATTTATGGTATATGTTTATTGGGTTTACTGTTTTTAAAAATTGTAATGCCGCCCAGAGTAGACCTTCGGTCTAGATGGGTGGGGTGGAAGTCTAATAAAATAATAAATAAATAAAATAAACTATTGCGTTAAAGCCCTACAACTATATTGATATTTACTAGGACATGGGCCAGCGTCCACATAGCCTGCTGCTTCACAAATAGGGCATAGTACAGTGTCTACAATGTAGTCTGTTGTTTCACAGACACAGGCTTTGCTGAAGTCCTGCTGCAGGCAAAGATCAGGGATGCAGCTGTATCTAAAGACAATACAGGCTGCATGCACCAGTACAGGAGTTTGAATTGTGGACAGCTACAGAATAGACACAGGTTGGAAACAGTCCTGTTTAAGAGCTATGACTTCCAGAATCTGCTAGTCAACATGGCCATAGGGGAGATTCTAGAAGTTAACAATTCTTTAAAAAAAAGAGAGAGAGAGAGAGAGAGCATAATGAATTGAAATATCTTTTCTAGGTTCTGAGAAGATACAATTCTATTTTTTTTCCCCTTTAGTTCTGTGATAATGAGGATTTGGAGTGAGCTGTATTGTGGTTACTAGTTCCCTTACTTTAGGCTCTGTTGGTACATTTGACCATGGTCTGGCCAGTGGCTGTCAAGAACGCTTATTAACTCTGTAAAGCTCCCTGACTATAGTGAAGATGCACGGAGTAGGAATGAAAAGAAGGGCCACATGGTCATACAAGAACATGATGCTGATATGAACCTCATATTATCTATGCTAACTGGCAGCAGTCATCCATGTTTCCTGCTGAGCTCTTTCCCAGACCTGTTAGCCATGCTTGGTTGGGACTGATCTTGTCTTTTTTGCCTCTTGTACATGTGCTTTAGCACCATGTTACGGCCTTTCCTAGGCCTTCTGCAGAAAATCACCCACAACTCTTTGGATTCCTGCTGAAGCCTCAAAGTTCTGGAAGTTTTATTGCCAAATAGGAGGATTAAACAGGATTAGGCAACTTCATATCCCCCAGTTCCCTTTTACCACAACTTCCATAATCCGTAACCCGCTGGCTGGGGTTTATGGGAATAGCCACCAGAAATGCGTAGAAATATATCTGTGAAGATTCTCAGTCATCCAGGTGAGGTTCTCTGGAAGTTGAGTCATGGCAACTGGACTTCTTTCTTACTAGGTTGAAACATTTCGCTACTTATCCAGATAGACTGAAGAAGCTACTTGGATCAGTAGCAAAACGTTGCAACCTAATAAAAAAGAAGTCTAATTGTCATGACTCAACTTCCAGAAAATGCCTAGAAAGTATTGAGTTCCCAGCTGGTGGACTGAAAGATGCTTAGGTACAACATAGGTACCTCAGGAAGGCAGTATTTTCCAGTGTCCATTCTAGCGGAGATAATAATTAAGCAAAATAAAAGTTTCCATTAATAGTATGAAATAATAGCTGAATCCTGTTGTGCAGTTACACAAATGGCGTAACTTTTAGAAGCCAATTGTCATTAGTTAAGAAATCTGCATAGTCATTATCTGTTGCATACTGAGTTGGGTTCAAAAGAGCACTGAAGACCTGGCTCTTCCGCCAGGCTTTCCCGGAGCACTAGGATCTCGCCCTCCCTTTTTACCATTCTTTTTGCCATCCTCTCCATCACCCTTTTTACCACCTTTATTGCCATCTGTTTTAATTTCCCTATTTGTTATGTATTAATTTATTTTTATCGTGTTTTTAATATTATGCCTTATATTGTTGTTAGCCGCCCAGAGTGGCCTGGTTGCCAGATGGTGCGGGATATAAATTCAAATAATAAATAAATAAATAAATTGCACAACTTGGTGTGCAAAAGATAATGCCTATGGGAATTTCTTCACTTGCGGCAATTTGTGTTTTAAAGTTATGCCATTTGCATAACTGCGCAATAGGATTTCGGCCAATGTTGAGTAATAATGAATGTTGTTCAGAAAGATGGATATGAAATTTCGCCTATTATGTGGTTCACTATTCTATTGAAAGCAACATGATGCTTTTCTCTCATTCCACCTCAGTCTGTGTTCCCAAGCCCTGCACTGCAGTGAAAACCTGTCTAGCCTTTTTAACTAGAGGGTTTAGAAGAACAAGACCTCAAGCATTTACTCCCAACTACACGGGGGTCCCAAAAAGCCTATCACTTCTTAGAATTTTCAGCATTCTTTTTTGTTCTTAAAAAAGTTGTTTGGCTCATGTGCTCAAGATCATTGCATGCAAACTCCTTTGAGTCTTTGAGACTGCAGCCGAATGGGCTTCCCGAAAAGGGATGTAGCCCTGCTGGAACGTAGCCTCACCCGGAGGAAAGTGGACAAGCAGAGGAAGAAGCAGAATCTGACAAGGAAACCTCAAACAATAAAGGGAGGAGAAATATTCTGAAATTGTCTGATCCCAAACAGTTTTCCTAAGGTACAGGGTGTCTTTCTTTTCTCTTCCCCTGCAGCTCAGTGACACAAATCTTGAAATAAACAGGCTTGTTTACAGCTTGACACCCTCACATAAGTTTCATGGTGTGACGTGATTTTTGTCCTTCCCAAAGTTATGGTGAGAAACCCAGAGATTTGAAATAATTAGTTACAAAAAGCTAGATACATGTAATTTAATTATTTTTCCCAGTAATGAAAGCACAACTACGTTACATTGCGATGATAACAAGAAAAACATCACTTCTTTTGTGGTATAACTAACTTTCTGAGCTGCTTTTACAGTTACAGGGTTCAGTCTCAACCCAGTGGTGGAACAGGACTGTTATGTGGTTCAAGCAGTGGTTGGGGCTGTGTCTTATATTGCTGTTTTATCCTCTGTTGTGGATTTTGAGGTGAGGATCAGGTAGAAAGGAAGAGGCCAACCACTTCAATAGTTTTATTTTTTTTAAGCAACTCCTGAAGTTACTTTTGGGAAATGTCATAGTAAACATTAATTCTTAAAAGATTAAGAGCTGCTAATCCTTTTTGAGGGCCTCTGAACTAGAATTGTACAGAAGTAGTTTTGAAAAATAACGTTGCAAGGTATGGGGAAACTTCTGGGCTGCTGGTCAGCTGCAACAGACTTCAGGCTATGCAAAGAGTGGAACTGTCCCCAATCAAGCTACACTTTCTTCATCCTGGTAGATTAGTGCCTTTTTTGAAAACAAGTCCTTTTATTGTGCACAGATATTTTCACACTCTAACCATTCAAACCGAGTAGGGAAAAGCCGTAAAGGGGGGATTGAAAGAAACTTGGCTAGTTACAATACACAGCATAGGGTGAGTAGAGTGGGCACAAATGTCACGTAATGCCCGGAAGAAGCAACAGAAACCCGGCTTCATCTGATTCCCT
The DNA here is from genome assembly GCA_037013535.1 of Intellagama lesueurii. Taxonomy (NCBI): domain Eukaryota; kingdom Metazoa; phylum Chordata; class Lepidosauria; order Squamata; family Agamidae; genus Intellagama; species Intellagama lesueurii. The sequence continues at coordinate 257,821,033 of JBAJHW010000002.1, forward strand.
CGTGGTTTCCTTGTTTCACACACCATCTGGCTCAGGTCTCTTGACAAAGGATTGTAGCAAGCATGCAGGTCATTTCCGTCTGTTTGCTAAAGAAGGGGTCAAAAGCAAAAAAATTCTACTCCGGGACTTGTAGCCTTCTTCTTGTAGCCTAGGTCTATCAGAACCTCATCTTCACAATCAAAGAGGATGGAGAGAATGGACAGCAATTGATAACCCTATCCAGAGCTCGGAGAGTAACTTGTTAGAAACAAATAATAAACTGGCTGAAATCCACCATCAGCCAACACCATCAGCCTTACATAACATTGCAGGATTTCAGTCTTTTGTGATGCAACTGTAACTGATTTTGATCCTACTTATGGATACAGGGGAGTGTGGCTTGTAAACTGGTCTGGAGGACAGTGACTTATAGCAGTGGTCCACAACCTTTTCCCAACCGCGGACCTTTGGGGGGCGTGGCATGCTCACGCGCATGCTCGCAGGGGGTGTGTTGCGCTCGCAGGGGTGTCACTCTTGCAGGGTGGCGTGTTGCACTCGTGCGCATCCGTGCGGGGGGGTGTCGTGCTCATGGGGGGCGTGTCATGCTTGCGCTCGCACGCATGTGCACAGCGTGCTCATGGGGGTGGGGTGTGCTCACGCGCATGCGTGGGGCATACTCGCAGGGGGGGCAGGAGATCTGTGTCTGCGGCCCGGTCCTGCCTAGACTATGGACCACTGCCGGGTCGTGGACTGGGGGTTGGGGACCCCTGGCTTATAGCATTCTTACCCTTTTTAAAGTAACTACAACTAACAGGTTTAGGTATTCTTGAATAACAAGAAAGCCAAGACTTACTTTTGGAAATTATAACAATATTAGCTATTGTATTCTCGAAGGCTTTCATGGCCGGGATCCAATGGTTGTTGTAGGTTTTTCAGGCTGTTTGGCCATGTTCTGGAGGTTTTTCTTCCTAACATTTCGCCAATCTCTGTGGCCAGCATCTTCAGAGGACAAGAGTTAGAACAATATTAGCTATTATTTAAGTATTACATTTATACTCCACCTTTCCACTACAAAGTAGTGCTGAAGGTGACTTACAAATATGGTAACTGTTTTTGCACCTTGTAACTATAACTAATTATTTTTAGATCTCCTTTTTAAAGTAATATTTTATTAACAACTCCACCTTTCTTAAAGTAATGGAGAAGCTTGGTAATACAGAATTTCCTATTTTCTTTTCCTTTTCCAGATCTTACAAAACCACCACTAGCACCAAAACCAAAGATTCTAAGTCATCTTGCTTCCTTCGCTGCTTCCAAATTTCCTCCATCACTGTCAAGGGCTGGCACACTTCACAATACAAACTCTATGTCCAGGGGTCCAAAGCCACCTATTGCTCCCAAGCCAAAAATCTCCACTGACAACGATCCTGTGATTGTTCAGAGATCCTGTGTTCATGCCAACAATACCTTTAACAAATGTACCAATGGAAAACTGGAAGGAGAATGTTATGAAGGAAGCCAGTGCAACAGTAAGGAATGCTCAGAAACAGAAGTTGCTGATGAATATATTGTAATTCCTGACACTGAGCTGAGTGCTGAAGAATATAATGACTTTGACCATGACCAGGAGTCACCAGAGAAGGAGAGTTTACCCACCCCTGAAGGAGCAGGTGAAGAAATGGATAAATGCACTGACAACAATGAGATCTGTCAGCTTGAAATAAATGTATTGGAAACCCATGAGACGGAATCAGACGAAGACAGCTCAGCTGCACCAAACACAAGCCAATCTCTTGGCTGCCCTGAAGCACCTGAAGAGGAGAAGGATGTGTCAAAGGGTGCAAATGAAAAAGTAGACTGTGAAAGCGATCCCATTGAGACCAAAATGAACAGTGCAGATGAAACTGATGAAACACTCCAAGAATCGGGTTTGGTAAAGGACAATTATGAGTATAATATGGACAATAAGATTTTGAATGGGGATGAGGCTTTGAAAGACACTATGTGTGAAGATATTATTTTAAGGCCTTTAGAAGACTCAATGCCAGATTCAGAAGGTCTGCCATTAACTGGTGCAGATCAAGGAGAGGAAGAGGAGGAGCAGAAGCAGCAGCTCAGTGCTGATCCAGAAATGGATCCAACACATAATGATGGAAATGAATCGTCCCTGAATATAGAGAGGGAATCTATAGAAGATGTTTGTGCATGTTCTGATGAAAATTGTGGTGATGATTCAGAAGAAGCAGACATTGGATTAGAACTCAAGGGACCTGATTCTGATTCTGAAGGGACTTTGGGGAACACCATGAATGAAGGTGATGCTGGAGATGATGAGGAAACAGGCCAAAATGCTGATCCCGTAACAAGTATAGAACAAGAAGAAAACATAGACAGTGGTTACCAAACCACTGAGAAGAAGAGTGTGGAGGAAACATCAGAGCCAGTGGGTGATACAAGGGAAGATCCCAAGGAACAAAATGAAAGAGTAGACACAGAGACTGTGGATGATAATTGCCAGATCATTCCCTTTGAAAAAGAATGCAGTGAAGATGATCCCAATTCTTCTGAAGATCTAGGTGAAGATTTGCTCTCTGAAGGGACTGAAATGCCTGATGGTAACAATTCCCCTAATGTTCAAGAAGTGAATGGTCTTGAGTCCGACTCAGAGCACGTAGAGGGAACTAAGCTGGATACTGTACTGAGGGATCACACTGAAGCTGAATGTGGTTTGGAAGACATACAGTCAGATAACCAAATGCTTGAAGTTGATCATAACAGTAGTGAAGAAAATGCCCCAAATGCACTCAAAGAAACTTTGTCAGAAGTTCCCTGGCACTCCACAGAAGAAGGAGACAAGTGCCACAATGGCCACACTGAAGCAAACACAGGCCGTGAATATGTGACTGAGGAAGATTTGGTGGTCCCTGAAGTGGTCATTGTTCCTGAGAATGATGAAGAAACAGCCACTGACTCTCTAGACGATCCCTATGTGTTAGGAGACTGTTTGCCTTCCACAAATGAAACCATTTGTACTGGAAAGCAAGTAGGGGTGGCTGAGGTCCAAGGCAGCTCCAACAGTTTCAGAGAGGGAGGGAGTACAGACAGTGAGAACCACTTGCTGTCCATTGATCGGAAAAGCATAGTTACTAGAACAAGATCCCTCTCTGGAAAAGTACCGGGCTATGTGCCAGAAACAGTTCCAGAAGAAACAGGCCCAGACAGTGAACTGCAGTCTTCACCCACAACCTCTGCCATAAATGAAGATGTAAGCCATAGTTTCCCTCTGTCAGAAGGAAAGCCCATGGAATTGAACAGAGCACTGCCGGCAAAGCCAAGGCGCTTTGTTTTATATCCTCGATCTTATTCAGTAGAAGGTAGAGATATCCCTGTCTCTGTATATAGAGAAACTGATACCTCTATATTGGATTACAATAAAATAAACAGGACAGAAGACCTCTCTTTGCCCTGTGTAATTGGTTCCTCAGGTAGCTTTTCCCAGAGAACTCACCTTCCATCCAGTGGGGTCTCCACCCCCTCTTCAGTTGTTGATATTCCACCTCCTTTTGAACTGGCCTGTATCACCAAAAAGCCCATCACAAAAAGTTCACCTTCGCTTTTAATAGAGAATGAATCTCCTGATAAGTATTGCAAGAAAAAGAAATCCTCTTTTAAAAAGTTCCTCACTTTAAAGTTCAAGAAGAAGACGGAAAATAAAGTCCATGTGGATGTTCACGTTTCTTCTTCAAGATCCTCTTCAGAATCTAGTTATCATGGACCTTCCAGAGTTGTGGAACTGGACAGAAGGAGTTTAAGTAGCTCTCCCCAGCTATTATCACGGACTGGCAAGCTGAGGGCTTCTGAGTCCCCAACTGTTCTCTTCTACAAGGATGGCAAGAGAAAAGGGACACCCAAGACTTTTAGCAGGAGTGTGTCGAGAGTGGAGTCTTTTGAGGACCGTTCAAGGCCCCCTTTCATGCCTCTTCCTTTAACTAAGCCTAGGTCTATTTCGTTTCCTAACGCTGATACTTCTGACTATGAGAATATACCAGCAATGAACTCTGATTATGAAAATATCCAGATTCCCCCGCGGAGGCCTACCAGGGCAGGAACCTTTACTGAATTTTTTGAAGATCCTAGCAGGGCATTATCTGCTGCAAATGAGAATGACGGCTATGTGGATATGAGCAGTTTTACAGCCTTTGAGAACAATAAGCAGCAACCTACCAACCAGGAAACAGAAAGGTATTGTAAGATATGCTTATGTGAGGCGTGCTAGCCTTGAGCAGAGAGGCTAGACATCCTGCCTATAGGGAGCTGTAGGAATATTCTCAGCTTGTTAGATCACATTTTCAGGAAATGCTTTCTATAAAATGTTTGGAAGTGTATAAGAAGGGGTGGGGGGAGGGAAAGAGAGAAATACTCGGAAGTTTAAATATACCCTGGATTATTTTAAAGGTTTATGGATGAAAATAACAATAGCACAGCTTCATGTGCAGTAGGGTGGGGCATCGGGGATTGTTGTTGCAGAATCTGCAGAGGTTTTGAACTACAACTCCCACAATCCTTTACCATCAGCCATGTTATGTAGAACTTCTGGGAGCTGAAGTATATAAAACACCTGGAGGCCTAGGATTCCCTACCATGATATACAGGACGAACTGGTAAATTAAAGTTTAAGCAACTTGTTTTAAGAAACTCCACTTCTACAGAGATTGGACTGAACCTGGCTTGCTTATTTTCACTCTGGCCAGTTGCCATTTTGTGTTGCCATTTGATTATGCGCTATCATTTCAGTTGGGCTTGTGGCTCTCTCATGTATGCTCCAATGAAATTAATGAACACTCCAGGGCAAAATCTGCCTCTTAGCTCCCATACTGCACTCAGCACTTCCTGCTATCATACCATTGTTCTTGTGTGTTCCTCTAGGGGTCATCGTCAGTTCTGGTTCCCGCAAGTAAAATAAGCAATCCATAGTATAGACTTTCTCCCCAGACTCAACCATTATGAACTGTGTAAAGTTCATTATCTGTATCAAAGCCCTTCATAATCAATGTTTGGGAGAGATCTGAATGAATTGTAAAAAGCGTTAGAAGCTCTATGGTCTGGGACATCAATACAGTTATCTTTTTTCTGATCATTTAGAAAGTGAGAAAGGGGGGAAAAGTTGGATCTAATCTTCAGTTACAGTGGGACCGTTCCCTTGGGCTGAGACTTTTGTCTTCTTGCAACATTCCATTTTTACCTCTTTTTTGTGTTATAAATCTGTTACTGGAAGAAAACTTGTATGACAAGTTTAAAACTGGTCTAATAAGAAACAAGTTTGTCTCAAATTGGAAACAGCAAGCAATGTGGATACTAAGTAGTTATTTCTTAGCCTAACATGGGCTATCCAATTTCATTATTATATCTGTTGTATCTGATGATTTATACAATCAAACACATACAGTAAACACTTTCAAAACATTTCTAATGGAACTATCACTCCAGTCTGTCTTTGTTGTGTGCTGCTTTAGTTTGATGCTTTAGTTAACAAAACATTATTGAGTGCTGCTCGGTTGGAATGCTTCAGTAAACAGACAAAATAAAGGAATGAAAGATGTAATAAGCTTATAATTTATAGAAAATAGACAAAGTATGTCTGAGAAATGCTTAGATCTGGGCCTGTGCTGCCTCCAAAATCTAAAACTCTCAGATCCAGAATTTTAGCAAAGTTTTTGTATGTTTTGGCCAGAACTTGGATTCGTTGCCTTTTAGAGTCCAACTCCAAAGGCCCATTCTGCTGGTGGGTTCTGCAAGCTGACTCCAAAAAAAGTAACTTTATCAAGGTCATGCTTGGGATGGGGATTTTATGAAAGAAACAGTTGTACCAATCACACACTTTAAATTCTCTTGTCAGCCAATGTGTCATCCTATTCTATACCTTCTTTTTAGGATATTCTGTGATGGATTTGTGTATAAAGACATTTTTACCTTTAAAAGACTATCTTTTGTAATATACTTTGCAAGGGTTTATGTCTGGGCACTTTTCTTTCAATACATTTCTCAGTAGTATTGTGGCTTTTTGTCGTTGCTGTCAGGTGAAATGCAATCCCATTTCAGACTATTTGTCATGGACAGAAATTAAAATATTAAAGTACACAAATTGCTGTGAGACACATTATGAACTTCCCATGGAAATGTGGAGCTGTCAAGGGAAAGCCAATCAAAACTGGTTCATGAACTTTCAACATGCTATTCATGGTTGTTGCTATGTGAGCGGGGGGGGGGGGGGGGACACTGGAAAACAGCTTGTTTTTAACAGTACCTGTAACTTTTTCTTTTCTTTTTTCTTCTTGGTCTATAACTCCCAGAATCCCCCCCAGCTAGCATAGCCACCAGTTGGGGGGGATTTTGGGAGTTGTAATTCAAAAAAGTCATTCTGTTTTTTAATCTAGTACGTAAACAGAAGCTTAAACAGATTAAAAAGCCCAGTTTGGTAACAGCAAATGAGAAGTTTAAAAGTCATGGTTTACTATAATGGAAGCACTGCTGCTTTTAATACTTCATGCCAAGGGCATCCAGATGTTGTCAAGGCCTGGCACATTACATCATCATGTAGCATCATTCAGACATTATGTCGAGTGGCGGGGGTGGGGGGAGAAGGGAAACAGCGAGTGGCAGCCAGCAGCCAGTAAGAATGGCTTGCCTTGTCACCACTACTATGAAATCTAGAAGCTCTCAAGGAAAAGGTTTCAGGACAAAACCACGAACAAAGGCATGTTTCATAGCTCATGCTTGACATTTGTATAGCACAAAGGTGGGCATCACCTGTTGCCTGTCACTAGTGTCTTTTTCAATTATACTATCAAGTTGTAATGACCACAACCACTCTTGAAGGCTGTCCCTTCAGATATTTGAACATCAACTCTAAGAAGCCCTTGCCAACATGGCTAAGGGTGAAGGACTGTATAAGTTATAGTAGAAGACCTCTGGAGGGCCAGTGGTTCCCCAACTCTACTGTAAGGGATGTCATTCCTTTGGGCCTACTCTAGAGATATACCTTTGGCAGAAAGGATGTGAAGTTATTTTCACCAGCTCTCCTTCACCTTCCAGCTTCCTCTGCCTTTTGAAAAATCTTCTTCAGAGTGTTGGGGGACACTCTGGAGCAGCATTAGAAACTGTATTCGGGCCTTCAGGGCAGAGAGAGTATTAATGAAGCTGACTCCCCTTCCTTTCAACCAGAAGCATTCTCTGTTGGATGAGAAGCCTTCCTTTAACATAAAGAGTCCTTCCAGGATCCAAGCTAATATTGGTGTTCCCCTATGTTACATATGATAGAGCCAAGGCCAAAAGCAACTGGCTTTGCTACAGCCATTGAGTCAGCTGATAACAGAGGCAAGATCTGAACAAGGGTTTCCTAGTTTACTATTCATTCTCTTAGCCACTTTGCTACTGTACAGGGACAGGATACTAACTGTAGTCCTCACTGTGATGGTTCTTCTGTATTAAGTTCCAGTGATCAAAATTTAAGAAGTTCTCTCAAATTAGAACACAGGGCTCGATCAGGCAAACATTTGTTCCACTGTTGGGTGTGCTGTGGTGACGGATTGGCTTGCTCTTTTTTCCAGCGAGCACACCATGTAAGTGTGTGTGATCACTGGGAACAAACTAGAATCAAGCATTGCAGCTGTCAAGGCTCCTTCTGGTGTCAATTTCTGGTATAATGAAGAGGCTTAATAAATGAGCCACTTCAGATATCGGCAAATTGAACTGTGGCTCTGGGCAGTTTCTCGACTGGCACTACACACAAAGCAAAGAAAAAATACTTTAAAATTTAATCTAAACAATTCAGTGTACCAGCAATGGTCTAGCAGAGGCTAAAATTATAAGAATTTCACTTCCCTTTCCCCTCCACAGAGGAGCAGAGGAAGTGTTTGATTTGCCAATATCCTGAAGTGGCTTGTTTAGCTACTTCACAATACAGTATCTGAAATAGGGTCGCTTGGCATGCCATTTGGACATGAGGATCACACCAGATGGCACATTGCTCCTCCTCCCAGACTGCAAGCAACTCCATTTATACCGCCCTAGCCCACACCAAAAACTTCAGTGCAATTGCATCCACAATTTAGAATCAGAGCTTGGATATAAAAAGTTATAAATAACAATAATTACCTCTAAGGGGCTTTTTGATTATTATTTTGATAGGGACAGTACAATGAACTTACTTTCCAAAAGTGATATAACAAGTTGAATGATGTTACTTGATTGGCTAAAATGTTGTTGCCTTAACTTATGCTGCATAAGGTAGATGATGCCATCAGCTGTGGTGATTTTTCAGAAATTAAACATTTCTGATATCTCTCTTGAAGTCCCAGAAGCTGCTGTGCAAGCCCTTTCATCATTAGGACCTCATGGAAGCCACGAGATGGGAGGGGGGAGCCCTTAATTACTGAAGATCACTGCTGTTGGTAAAGTCATCCCAGTAGTGGTTTCCAGTAATTAAAGCCTACAATCTTTTCTTGCCCATGTTCAAAGTACTGGTCTGGATAACGGTTTAAGCTGCTTTATGATACCTTATTCAGGATCAGTTCAGTTATGACTGCTTCTCAAGAATAATAAAATTGGAAGTGAGCCTCATTCCAGCGTCTTTTCAAAAATGTACTGTACAAATACATGAAGTGAATGGTTGCCAAGCACCCCCTGACAGAAAAGTCAAGGTGTACATTGACTGTTTTGTTGACATAAGGGCAAAACCCCTGACACTGGGTGATTTTGACTGGCTTGCTTTCAGGAGAGGAGCCTTCCATATGCAAAAACAAAACAAAACAACAACAAAAACCTTATTCCTTGTTATGATGGTTGTATCTGCCATATTTTCCTTATTGGTTTCTTTATAAACTTGACTAAATCTAATTAAATTTATAGAGAAAGAACCCAATAAGGAAATATGGTAGATACAATCTTTCCTTAAAATTACTGATGTGGGGGTTAGTTCCCAGAATATTGTCCCCTGAAGTACTGTTACAGTTCTTCCCCTCCTCCCCAAATTTAACCATGTAACATTAATAATTCAAATACAGTTTGGCAATCCAACACTACAACTGTCATTAGCATTGTTCATTCAGTGAAAAGCAGTTAGTCTTGTCAAGTCGAGAAGGCCTTTGGGGCCCACAAATGATGAGCTCTCTATGGTGTTGTGTGGCCTAGGATGCTTTTGCTTTTGGTTCTGTGGTAAATCCAGCTTTTGTATGATCCGAAAAAGATCAGTTACGGGGCATTAAAGTTGTACAATCCTCTCCGGTCAGCTGATTCATCATCTCACATTCTAAAAGAAAGCAGTACTGTGTAGTGTCAAATTGTTCATAGTTTTTCTTGTCTTTTCCTCCATTGGTGACCTAAGGTGACTATTCCAAGAAAACAGGTCCTCTGAACCTGGGAGCAGAAGCCGAAATTCTGCACACTCGTGCAAGTGAATGGAGAGGATGCTGTGCGAAATGTATTATTTCACTCCTGGCAAATGAGTCATAGCTCTTGCTATACAATTGGTCTAATTACATGGGACAACCTTTGGGGAACTATACCACTGTGGAACCTAAACAAACATACAAGCACCTGGTGAGTTTTAAAATATTAGCACACCAGGGAGAAGGGTCAGCTGGAATTCTTCCCCCAACCTGCCATTTTCCTTTTTTTTTTAATTTGTTCTATGTCTATACCGCCCATTTGGCTTCATGGCCACTCTGGGTGGTTTACACTCAATTGGACAATAACATATAAAATATCATCAAACTAATCAGAACAAAAAAAACCTGCACTCAATAACCAATATAACACATAATTATACAGAATCAAACACAAAATCAAAGTCACAAACATACAGAGTAAATAAAATCAACAAACAAACAAAAAACAAATTAAGATGGAGGAACATGTCTTTCTATAGTCTTCCATGTTTCTGGATATATATTTTTGTCTGTGACTGAAGTATTAATGCTGCACTTTCTGACTTAACCTACTATAGCCAACCTTTTGCTAGTGAATACTTATTAGCATTTGTACTAAACATTCTCCAGTTGAACATTGTTGGGATGAAAGTAGGTGTTTCAAGGGCCTGAAATCAAATGTTCCTACAAAGTCCCCAACATGTGTCCTTTTTTGTTTTTGTTTACTGAAGATGAAGTCACTCCCAGCTCCAGCTGTTACAGTGAGACACTTCCGCTTTTTTGCCTCTCACTGCTCCTAGGCTTGTGGTCCCAGACAGTTGCCATTTGCACTAAGAACAACAATGTGATGTACCTAATCAAATCTGGCTTATGTCACAAAACCACTTCAGAAGGAGACGAATACTTCCTAAACTCATAGTGGATTGCATAGTGCAATCATGTGGCTAATTAGATTTGACTATAGTGACAATATTACAAAGCTAATTCAGAGTGAGAGTACAAGGCATTGCCATCACTCTGATTGTGTGCCAAGAATAGAAATTGAAACATTTAAGGGGGTCAAAAATAATGCTCATTTGCCTCTGTATACAGCCTCAATCTCAAAGAAATTCCACAGGGGGTTACCTCTTGCAGGAGGATTCAGAAATGCCAGTGAAATGATATTTCATCTTGATTTCAGCTCAGCATGAATAATCGTACCTCTCAAAGTGTTAGACTATGAGGGAATTTACTGTATCCTATAATATGAGCTGGCTGGATAACACAGTGGTTTAGGTATCTGGCTGCAGGGCCAGAGGTTGAGAGTTTGATTCCTATTGTGCCTTCTATGAGTAGAGCCAGCCTGTGTGGCCTTGGGCAAGCTGCATAGACCCAGGGCACGCCAAGAAGGGAATGGTAAACCCCCCCCCCCCCACACACACACTGCTTAAATAGTAGTATCCTGCTTGCGTACCTGACAAATTATCTCTGTGGGAACTGACTGTGCATGAACATTAACTCACACTCAACACAAGATTCCTTTATATAAAAATCAGTGATGACTTATGAATGCTCTGGTAGTCAGCAAAGGGGAAATGGTCACTCTCCAGGCCTTAGATGTGGTTGCTGGTTGCTATCCCTCTTCAGAGCTGCCATGAAGGTAGCCAATTACACGTTACCCCAAAAGAGGAAAGCATTGACAAAAAGGAACACAGAGAGGATGCAGACTAGCATGACATATACACATACTAATTTATATGTTTGCAATGTACTGGCAAGTCATTTCAAACTATTGGTGGTCCTAACAGAATTTTTAATACATGTGAGAGGCTCAAGGATTGGTTTACCATTGCTGCCGCCACCCTCCCACCTTAGTTTCCATGTCAGAGCAAGAATTTGAACCCAGATCTACAGGTTTCTTGTCTGACACTCTACCCTCCATACCACAGTGGTTGTCAACAATAATGTGTTCTCAAGTCAGTTCTGATTTATGGAAACCTTTCCCAGGGTTTTCTAAGTATAAAGTACCCAGAAAGAGTTTACCAGTCCTTTCTGTGGACGGCACTCTGGGACCACAAGGCTTGCCCACAGCTGCATAGGCTGGCTCTTCTCCCTGGAGGCACAGAGGAGAATCACACTCCCAACCCAGGCGCTCCCTTGCATTAGAGATTCAGCCAGCGCTAGGTAGAAATGAACATTTTAAAACAATGACTTTAATATAAACAGAAATACAATAGCTCTCCCTTAGCAGGGACTACTGTGACCAAGTGGTGTGTGCTGGCTAAATCCTGACTGGACAGGCCTTTAGATAGAGAATATAGGACTCTTCTGTGCCAGTTCTTCAAACAGAGACCTGTCTATAAAATAGGCCACATGCCCTCTTGTACCTTGGGGAGCAGAGAGAAGACAAGCATCTCACTCCACCCGAGACTGGGAAACCAAGGCCAGACACCACCAGGTTTACTGGAGTGCTTGGGGAATAGGTTGTATTCTCCATCAGGGCACCTTCTCTGCTTCTTCCCAGGAGCAATGAGGGCTGATGAAGGCTCTTGATCATTGCCTTTGAAAACTATGCTGTGTTGTTGAATCTGCAGCAACTATAACTGGGATCTGTGACAGAATGCTGTAATATGGAGTGCAGTCACACTATCTCATTGTTTCTTGACCTGGCTCTCCAAGAGCCAGGTTTCTGTAGCCACAGAGCATGCTCAGTCCTCATTGTGCGACCCCTTCTTTTTCCTTGTGGTTGCTTTTTGGGCATATGCTGGGAGACTTTCAAGCTTGCTCATGTCTCCCTGGTTTGGCAGTGGGGCATTTTGGCAACATAAGCAGCATTACTCATGGCTTGATCATTAGCAAAGGCAGAATTATTCCCATGTCTAGAAATAGAAGATAACCATTGGCTGTTTTTAATGTAAGATCGGTCTTTTTACAACTGTTGGGAATTTATGGGATGAGATCAATTAACACTACTGTCCAACAGTTTGGAGCTGGGGAATGGAGAAATCTTCCATTGGTAAAGCTATTCTATCATTTTAATAGATTTATGGGGAATCAGGATAACGGGGCTTCAGACAGAGGAGAGCACTGATTAGTTTTTAAAAGGCAAAAGTTACACCACTTGAAAGTTGTCAAACAGCCAAATAGTGTTTATGGCTCCTAGTTTATAGCTGTTAGCGCAATCAAAGATTAAAGTTAGCCACCATCAAACCCTAATTGGGCTCAGACTTTAAAAAGTGATTGGGAAAGTGAGGTCTGTTAATTATCTCACAAAGAACATCGCCCACTTTAGTACAGGAGAATGAGGATTGTTGCCATCAAAGGTAACCAAAATGACTGAGAAAGAAAGGGGAAGACTGGCACCAATTGCGTTGCTCACAAAAGGCTGCGAAACTTACACTGTGCATAATAAATGTGTGAAATGTGGGGCCCACACCCCCAAAGCCAAGAAGCCAGGCATCTCTTCTATCTGCTTCCTCCCATCCTTTACCATAAATCTATTTTACTATCTAACATTGTAGGCAATATAATTTGTTTCAAGCTGTCATGAAACGTCTCTGTTTTGTTCTAATACCACAAGAAGGTTGGGTCAGGACCACATCACAGCTGTGCTCATCAAATGCATCTCACTTTCACTTTCCACTGTGTCCACTGCTTGTGTTTCAGAACTAAATATTATTCAGATCTGTTGGCAGAGCAATCTTACTGTCATCCAGACACTTCTTTTAATTGCATTTATTTTATTCTATATGTGATTTTATTCCATTTTATCCCCCCCCCCCCATCTCGTCTATTCTTGGAAGCCACCCTGAAAGTTCAAACAGGCCTTGTGATGTGAGGAAAAGGGAGTTACATTTTCTGTGACAACACCGTACTCAAAATGTGTTTGGAGGCCCATGTAGCTCTTGTCTATTGAGTATTGGCTAGTTTATTATGCTTTTTTTCACACTAGCCCCTTTCTTTGGAATTGCCAGTGTACATTTGCTTCCTAATTTATTTACTATCACGTACTATTGGTCACCCCCTTTCTAAATAACATTCAAATTTAAAATGACATTTTAAAATAACATTTGGGTGACATTGTTGTCCTCATGCATGACAATGTTTTCTGTGTTGTTTTCTCTCCTTTTTCCCAGAACTGATTTGTGGTTATTTTTATTTTTAGTAGTAAAGGCAGTAAAGCATAATGCAGCACTCCTCTGTCTAGTGGGGAAAGAAGAAGCACTATGCACAGTTGCAGGGGCTCCTGTACTTTTAATTAAACCTTTTCTGTTTGCAGACTGAGCACATTTTATTGGGCCTGATGAGAAGGAGGTGTGGGATTTAAATAGCCTTTACTGATCCTAAGATCAGTTTTGATTCTAGGGAAGAGGAAGTGGTAATTACAGCTTCACCTCTGTCACTGGTCAGAGAGTTGTCTCTATAAAAAATGGTAAAAAATGAAATCAGGGGGGAAAAAAGGTTCCCTCTTGCTGGAGTAGAAACTGACCCTGATGCACAAAGAGATATTCAAAAAGCAGCAGTAGGTTGTTCATTGCTAATCCCTCATTCATAGTCATCAGAAAGCAGTGAAACAGGATGAATCTGCAAGAAGAAAGCATTCATTTTCATTGCTCAGATATTTGCTCATTTCTTTGTGAGTAAGAGGATCTTGGTTATGAGAAACTGTACAGTAGACCCATGCAGTACCACATGCAATGCAGTGTGATGCCTCAACTTTAATTCCACTTCCAGGAAACTGCAGTACAGCAGGACCCAGTGTGGTGGGGTGGATAGAGTAATGCACTAGGATTCAAGAGTCCTGGGTTTGAATCCCTGCTTGGCCATGGAAACTGATTAATTATCTCACTTACCTTGAAAGCTCTAGTAGAGTCACTGTCAATCAATTCTGACTTGACAGGGCATCACAATGAGAGATGTTATAGTTCCCCTTCCACGGCCCTCAGACATTCAAGGTCAGCTCAAGACAATTTGCTGCCTGAGGTGGAGAAGCAAAAGGCACCCGTGTAGTACCCGTCTGAGTCAAAATGCAGAATACCTAATGCAGCTAAGCTATTTTGGCACTTGAGAGACAATTCTATAAACACTTCCCATGGAGTGAAAATGCCAAAGTTATTCATGACTATTTGCTGTCTAGTTAAAGGCAGGGTTAGCATTACAAATTTTCAAGCTACTAGTGCTGCTAGTTAGTTAGTTAGTCATGTGCTGTCAAGTCAGAACGGACTTTAGTAGCTCTAACAGGGCTTTCAAGGTGAGATATTCAAGGAGTGAGTTCTCATGGCCAAGTGGGGATCTGAACCCTTGTCTCCAGAGTCCTAATCCATTACTCTATCGACTACACCACACTGGGTCCCCTACTAGTGCTGATATGCCTACAGTATTAATCAGAGGATCTTCGGTGTGGACTTCTCTCCACATATTCCCCTCCCCCAGCAAACACCTAGTTTCAGGAGCTGGTGCCAAAGGGTTGCATTTGTGATGCTGTTCATTTACCCTCACCAGAGATCACAAAACTCTGCGCAAACAACAGCAAATATATATATATTTGTAAATTATTGTATGTTCACTCTTGAGGGAATTCATCAGATTCCTGAAGTAGACCTATTTTGCCCCTAATGGGAAAAAGGATAGGAAGCTGACCTGTGCATGTTTACATTCCAAATCACCAACTTTTAGTCTACCCTGTAGGAAAATGTTATCTTCTCTATATGCTGTTGCTCACTCTTATTGCAGAGATTTATTGAGTGAGGCATGGTGCATTACCATTCTGAGGCAGCCAGTGAATCTTCTTTTCTTTGCTACTTAATGATACACAGTGCCTATATCCCATAGCATTAAAAATGCAATTGCTTTTGGTTGTTGTAGTTGCAGTTGTTACAAATCTAATTCTATAGTTTATGGTCTGTTGTTCAATCCAGCAGTTATTTATGGTATACAGTACCCTCTTAATTATCCTGTAAGAACTGCACTTCCATGGGACCCAGGGGGGCTTAATGTAAAGCCCCTTAATATTGGCTTTTCACTGGCATGCAACAATTAATTTTATCTTAATGGACCAATTAGAGTTAATGGATGGGTGAATGTATTTAAGAGGCATGGTATGTTTTGCCAGGACCCCCACCCTCTTAAAAGAGCTAATAAAAGGACCCTTCCACTTGGGTAATTGGTTGGATTAATTAGACGGTATGTCTTCAAAGGCCTAAAGTGAGCACAATTAAACCTATCATTACCAAACACCTTTCAGTGATCTATCGGCCACAAGGCCACTTTCAGTTACGCCTGTTCTGGAGAGATGTCTTAAGTTCTTCACCACAAACAGACCAGCACCTCAACCAAGTGCACTATAGAGATAGTTGCTTCTTAGAATTTATACCTGTTGCATGCCTTAGCAGGGACCTGTATATTAATCCTGACAGTGCTTCTCGCCCATGAGTAGATCTTGACAGCTTTCTTTGCATTTCCAGTCCAGCTTTCAGTATACTTCCATATATTCCAACTTTCCCTTTTTATCAGGGCAGCTTCTATTCCCTGGCAAAACATTGTCACCATTTTGTCCTCCCTTAACCTTTGGGGCTGTGGAGATAATGCAGTGGCAATTGTTCCAGAATAAATGTTCATTGGGTTTTCAGCCATTGCTTTGTGAGATGAACGAGAGGCAAAAGAACATATTTCAGCAGTGTGGTGCAGGAACTAATAAAAGGCTAATGAAGCAGCTAATTAAAGGCTAATAAAAAGGCTAATGCAATTCTAGGCTGCATTAACATCCAAGTAAAGTGTCCAAAATTCGAAGAAGAATAGAGCTCTGTTCCATTCTGCTTGGTCAGATTTCTGCAGGAGAACTCCGTCCAGTTTCTAGGAATCACAGTTTAATAAGGGTATTTGACAAGCTGGAAAATGTCCAGAGGAGGAGCATGAAGATAGTGAGAGGTCTGGAAACCAAACCCTTTGACAAACAGTTGAGGGAGTTGGAGAGGTTTAGCCTGCTGAAGCGAAGACTGAGAGGTGATCTGAGATAGCCCTCTTCAGATTTTTGAAAGGCTAAAACAGAGCTCATGCTGTAAATTGCTGCTTTTTCGTGTTCAGGAGAGGATGTCAAAACAGTCTTCTCAACCTCAAAGAAGGTAAGATCTTTTCTGGTCATACTGACTGGACAGTTTTTATGCAAATTGCATCTCTTATGCAGATTACTTAACCTGTACAAATTACAGTCACAATTGCCTTGCATGGGCTTCTAAAAATCAGAAGCAATATATAGTTGTTTTCACTTTTTTTAGCAATCAGGTAGCCTTTTTGTGCTCCCTCCCTCTCTCCCTCCCTCCCTCCCTCTCTCTCTCTCTCTGTGTGTGTGTGTACGTGCATGCGCGCACATGCCTGCTCTTTGGTTCTTTGAAGGAAAAGAGCACTAGATCAATACAGATAACCACAGAGATGGTGTGTGCAAAATACAGCTCTCATGAGGAAGGAAAGCACCCCTTGTCCTGCCCAACAGACAAGGAATTTTGCCAGGATTGGAGATTGACTTCTCATGGAGGTGTCTCACAGCATCAAGGCAGCCTAATTTGATAAGAAAGTGGAATTTAGCAAGTATTCTTTGCACCCTCAGCTAATGGTGGCCAACAGTGACCCTCTAGATGTTGTTGGATTACAGCTCGCAGCAGATGTAGCCAGCATAATATCTGGGCAGAGTGTAAAAATTTGGGCTAAAAAATCTATCTATGCAGTGGAAGTGTAGAGACTTACATAGCAGAATTAGCTTCAAGTCTTCCTAGAATAGACCACCCCTTATTGTATGTCTCATTGACTGGCACTTATAGTCTCAATAATTCACTCTGTGATGCTGGTAAAAGAAAGAATAAAAGTTCCATTTTATTCACAGTTCTGAATAGATCAAAAATTAGCATACTGTAGAAAAATTACTGGTTACACAAACAGAGCTTAACTGGCTCATAGCTTCATATTGATTACAAATTTAAGATTCACTTCATAGCTAACTGAAGACTGACTACTGACTGACTGAAAAAGAGTATGAAAAGGACTCTAAGCAGAGAGATGTGTCTCTCTTCAAAATCAGAGGCAGAGAGGGAATGATTGGTTACTGCTGGATTGACAGACACTCATCTCAGCCTAGAAAGGTCCCTCCCGGCCAAACCTCTTAAAGGCATCATTTGAAGCTTGCTAAAACTCCAACATAGTGAATGATGAGGAATCGTGGGAACTGGAATCTAACATCTTGAGAGTGGCAATTACTCGCTTTCTCATAGATGATAGAGTAGAGTTGTTTTTCCAGAGTGTAGGAGCCTGGTTAATGGGTTCAGTTACTGTGTCCCCCTTCTGACTGTACAAGCTGCTGAAGAGTAGAAAAAGACCACTTTAGAAGGCGATGGATCATTGTATTAGAGGTTTTTAAAGACAGGCTTGATGCCAACCTATTAGGGTGCTGTACTAGTGGGTGTCCTGCTTTTAGCAGCAAGAGTCAGACTACTGAAGGACATTCCAGTTCTATGGTTCCTGTTTCACGAATGGCTGCAATCTAAGCCCGTTTACTCATCAACAGGCAGACATTATTTCAAGCTGCAATATTTCATCCTACTCAACATGCTTCATTTGAAAGGAAACCATTATGGACCATTTATCTAAATACTATACTCCTCGAGCCAGGACAGGCCAGGCCATTGCAGAATACACAAATACTGCCACTGGAGGCTGAGAAGATTTTTTTTTTAGCAATTGGCAGGGAAGGGAAAGGGGTACTTAGGCAGGCATTTTTAGAATGTAGGGGCTAAACAGAGAGGTGGCTGCCTCTCTGTATTGAAAGACTGAAGTTTTTCAATATCTTGAAAAAGCAGCAAATTGATAGTTGTCTCATTTATTATTATAGTATTTCTTTTTCCAATCAGTGGGGAAGAAATACTTGTGAGATGATCTGCCTCATGAGCCAAAATAACTTGGCTGGCTTTGGGCACTATCCATGTTGGCTTGGGTAAGAGGGTGCCACCTACTGCTGGCCCTCAGGCAGCAAAATGCCTTAGAGGTCAGGCATGGGATGTGCATAAGAAAGTTCCTGTGCTCTACTGCTCCGCCAGTGGCTGTCTCGTTTTACCATTCTGTCTCACTGTCTGTTCCTTTAAAACACTTTGTCCACTTCCAAAAAAAAAAAAAAAAGTCAGTAGGGATATGCATTTCAGAATTCTTTGGACTATAAATCCCTTAATTCTCAATTCTGGGAGTTCCACCTGACAGATCAAGACCTTAGAGATATCAGAATTGTGTTCACCTGGAGAGAAGACCCAGCTGGTAGACTCCAAGGTCTTGAATAGTCCTAACTTCCTGTTTAAAGGTGTCTCAGTGGTTGCTGGCAAGCTCAGAGAAGAGGTTTGGCCTGTCCCAGTCATGAAACCTGGCACAAATCAGACGACTGTAACATCTGGACCTGGCAGGTGGGTGGGACTCCCAGAATGGAGAATTACGAGACTTTGTATATCAGTGGTTCAACCTATGACTTCATCTGCTGCATCACTGGGCAGCATCTTCCAATAGATAAAGCACCATTGTTCTCTCTCCTGTAATTCTATGGGCCAGAATGGAATACAGTAGATTGTTTTTGATTGTCTCATAAGGACTTTTCATGGGAGCTATAAACTAAGACACTGGCAACACTTTCAAAGTAAACACTAATGATACTTAATTCAAGTTTCATGATTGGGCCCTTTTGCCAAGCATAAATAAAGAACAAATATTCATTTGACTTTCCAACAAAAAGAATGAAAGGGAGGGATCTGCTATAATGAAGACCATGCTTGTCGTCCCAGGTTTGCAAAATCTTTAAGGGTTCCACAAGAAGTCAAAATAAATGTGTTCATGCTGATAACTGAATGCTGGACCATTTATTTATTTACCCTGCCTTTCCCCTTAAAAGGACTCAGCAGCTTGCATCATTAAAAAGACAATATTTAAAAGCTAAAAACAGTAAATATACAAATATTTTAAAAGAATTAAATGAGTATTCTCAATGGAAAAAATACAAATGAGCCTGCCCTAAACCCATAATATTTTCTGCAGGTTTTGGTAATGTGGTCGCCCTCTCAGAAGCCCAGTCACAGCAGCGTAACCCAACTGGCTTCAGTGGGAATGTGCCCCTGCAACAGAGCTGTGAACTGCCTTTTTCATTCTGTGAATTTTTCCTTCCTGTTATGAACAGTAAACGCTCAATTGTTGTGTTGGTCCACAACAGCCTGGAAAATCTGGAAATAATTATTACCAAAACAATTATCCTTTTTGTACTCTTCATCTCGTTTGACTGTGAAATTATATCAACAAATTGTTCACCTCTTGCCAGGGAAAATTCCATGTCATTTTCCAGCCAGCTGATGAATTGTGCTCTTCTGTGCGTGGAACCACTGTGATGAAGGCCCTGGAAGTGAGCAGCTGTAAACTTCACAGGGAGGACAAATGCAGTGAGTCAGAGGAAGGAAAGTACAGCGTATAGCCTGAAATAACCCACGCCTAAAGTTATCCCCCCACCTCTCTTTTTTTAATGAGCATCATTGTCAAGCATCAACGTAGGAAAAGTGAAGTAACCATACAGGTGGGAGTGATTTTGAGGATAAGCAGAGTTTCTCTCCAGAGGCTGCCACAGTTCTACCCTAACATTGAGTTCTTAGGCTTACTGTCTTTATGGTTGCTGTGAATCTTAAATTTCTTCAGAGAGGTTTCGGACAGTAATTAAGAAAAGGTAATATTATTTTCTAATAACTGGGGGGCTCATTCAGACAGGTGATTTGGAGTGCTCCATTGTGCGTTTCTTCATGCTTTGTAGTGGCATGGTTTGCTCTCTGCATAAACATGTCCAAGGTCTTACAATATATTCCAGCACCACATCCACACAGAAGATGCAAACAGCAACATTTTCGTACGGGCTCCTATATGGATCCATTCCCCATCCTTCTTTGCTGCGATTTCCTGCACCTTATTCTCTGTTCAGTTCATTCCCTGCTATACTGTGTCTACCACTCCTCTCTGTTCACCCCATTCCAAACTACCATTTTGAGAGAAATCATTAACTTTCTTCTGTTGGTGTCAAGTGCATTGCCACCACCTCCATCCCGTCCTCCTCCTTCTTTTCTCTCCCCCTCCCCCCATGGGTCTATCATCAAGAAGAAGTGACAGACATTCTCCAGGAGGAGAACTTTGTTGACCTCAGCAGGGTGTGCTTTTTGCACTTGCTTGTACAGTAGACCACACTTTGAGGGGGGGGGGGGCGAATCCAACATTCTCCATCCCTCCTGCTCTTCCTGCCCCAATGATGTTAATGGGAGAATGTCCCTTTGGTTGAAACAGACCTTGGATCATGCATGATAAATTCTGGGGAAAGGCATACAGTGCTAGAGAGACAGAGAAGCACCTGATTTGTGGGCTCAATATCTTGAGTCCCTTAATAAAAGGGACCAGTTATTCATTGTCCTGTTTTTATTGGCTACTGCAGACAATCACACATCACAAGTTATCAACAAATTTGTCACATGGGCTATAGGAGAAGAGGAAGTCACTGTTGCTAAAGTCCTCATATGCTAATTGGTTTCTTTTAGAGAAGGTTAATTTTAGTCTCTTGTTTGCCATCTTATTCATCTAGAAGTTATCTGTTAGTTTTATGAGCGTCTTTGTACCTTTTGTATTTATGCACAAGGGCTAAGTGGCTGTTGAGCAAAAAATAAATGGAAATGCAAACAGAAATTATAATACAAGTAAAGTAAATAAAAAAGCAGACTTTTTGCAACCTTTATAGCATACTTTTCCACCTTCTGTATTTTTAAATGTGCAAAATGAGACTGAGAGTTATTTCAGAAGTAAACAAGCCAAGCACTAAAAGGAAAATGACCTTGTTCCTTGAAGTCCAGCAGGCTAGCACGAAGAAAGAAGACTGGGTGCTGTGCCATTTTATTCTTTGGTTTTTAGTGCTGAATTCATTGCATATTATAAAAAAAAATTATGACGAGCATTATTGGTTAGAGGAAAGCATGGCAACATGGATAAGAATTTTCTCCGCCACCTGACATCACTGGAAATGTGATCTAAAGACAGGTTACATGCCCTGTCACCTGTGTGGCCTTCAGCAAGCTGCACAGTCCCCAAGCACCCCCAGGAGAGACTGGCAAACCACTTTGAAGTACTTTATACCTAGAAACTCTTTGCCCCAGGGTGCCAACACTGATAAACCACACCAATCTGCAGGTGAATCTACTGGTAAGTGTTGGGGAAACAAATTGCAAGATTACATGCCACATTCGTTTTCCTTTTTTCAAAAGCATTTACTTTTTTCAGAGGGGTGCCACATCCTTCTTTAATTAGTGGGTTCTCACAGTAGGTGGGAGATGGTGCCACTAGCCCCAGGTGCCAGTGTGGCTGGTTCTGCCTTTGCTGGCTGCTCCAGAGTCTAGAGCTGCCTTGAGGACCATGGAGCATGAAAGTTCTGTCTTTGGTGTTTGGTCTCTAAGATTTTGTGGACATGTGGAAGTTGTCACTTGGTGTTGCAGTCCAGAAGAGACAGCTGTTCATTTTAATCTGGCTTTTGTCAAAGAAGTTCAAGGCAATTTGTGTGGTGTCTCTCCTCCCTTTGAATCCTCACAACAACCTTGTGATGTTTTTTATTGTGAGAGTAAGAGAGAGTAGCCATTGAATTTCTCAGCAAGGATTTGAACTAGAATCTCTCCCATCCTTTAACCACAGGATCATACTGTCTGTAAACCAGTCTTCTGTCTTTGGTTCATTCTGTAACAGGACAATACAAACAGCACTGCTCAAAGCAATAGCTGGAGGCTGGTTTAGAAGAGAATTGTGCCATGTTCTGACTGCTGAAAAGTGCTGTGTGTGTAATAATTGTAGACTTTCGGCTCCACTTCCTCTGAAGGAAGTGACTGTCACACACTTACTTCATCTCCCTGATTAAACTGCAAACTAAGGATTCCTTCTTTCCTTACCAGCTCTCACATTGCGCAGAACCCACTTCTGTTCTTCTTGATCTGCTCCCACGTTTTCTCTGTTTTTGGTCCCAATTTTCCACATGGCTGAAAGGAAAATGAAATCAATAATTCTGCAAGAATGCTCAGCACTATTTCTTTAATTACAATTCCCTTTGTGATTTCCAGTTTCTACGCTGAGTTATTCACTATATTTCTGGATCATTGGCCATTTTAGAAGGCTGAGGGCCACTATATAAGAAAACGGGGTAATGTACTTCTATGCTTCCACTGAGAAAAGGATTGATTTATTGAGAAAACACTGAGGTTTGGAGAAAAACAAACTAGTTTTGGGGAAGAAGTGATGAGAGACCCTAAATTGCTCAAATGGCTTTCCCCATTGGCTGCAAAATGCAGACTGACTGTAGAGGTCAAACGAGAGGTGAGAATGGGGTGCAGTGGCTGGAATCCCAAACGGGGAGCCCTTTGTGCTGCAATACTTTGTGCTGCAACATGTGTCTTCATTCTTTACATGCACATTCTGGAAGCAGGCGCTCAGAACAATCACAACTCCCTGTAGTATGTTTCTGTAGATGTACACATCACACAAAAAAACATAAAGACCCATTTTTATGGGAGACAAACTGGTGCGTACTGAATCTGAGGATACTCCTATTCAGTGGATCCATGGTTTCCCTGATCCTTTCATTGCTAATGATAAGTAATCATGCATGCAAGTTAATCCATGTTAAATACAGAAATCTGAAAATGGCTGAAATTCCTCAGAGGCAATAGGGTTACAATGTTACTGAGTGCATTACCTTTGCAACCTGCTCTTTACTGGCATGTTTCCCAGTTGTTATAGAAAAATCACAAACCCATCCCTTGCTGTAAAATTGCTGTTCCGTCTTCTGCCAGCTACTAAGCCATTGCCCGAAGCCTCTGGGATTTGCTGGAAGGATTGCAGGAAAGTCTATTAATAAGAAGGTCATTGAAAACTAACTACACCAAAGTGGTGTGTTTCTGACTTGTGTGAGCTGGTGGGTTCCCAAACTGGCCATTTTTCTCCTGTTTTATGAGATATTAGTGCAGGTACCTTTCTGGTAGCATTTGCTCTTCAACCTTAATATGAAATGCTGTTTGTTCTCCAGTGTACTGACCAGGTATATCTTACAATGCCCCCTGCTCTGTGAAACGCAAAGACTGAAGTTCCCAAGAATGCCCTAAGGTCCCTTCATGTCCTGTTACCTGCTTGACTTGACTACTGTAATCCAGTCTAGGTGGAACTGTCTTGGAGGCAATCCAAAAATTTGAGCTCCTTCAGAGTATACTTAGCACTTAGCTCTTGTTCTGGGCATATTCAGAAAGGCTTTTTGGCTTCCTGTAAGTTTCCAGCCTGGATTCAAGGTGCTATTTTTGACCTAAATTTCCCTGATTCCCCGAGGACCACTTTCTCAGCCTCTGTTTCAGCTAGCAAAGAATCCAGGATGACAGTCAGGGTGAGATAAATTCCTCTCTCATGAAATGCAGATGGGTGTTCCTGGATCTGTTCTATGTTATAACTTTTAGCTTTCTGTGACGAAACACAAATTTCAGAATTTGAAGCTTGCAGGTGACAACAGCCCCTTTCGTTTTACTGCTCTAGATTTATAGGAGCATGGAAAGCCACACACCTAGTACAGAATGGTCACAACCAACCTGACAGCTGCTCTTTGAGTTTCAGGTAGAGGTCTTTCTCAGCTTTACCTGGAGATGCTCAGCAATGAGACTTCTGCACACCAAGCAGTCTCTGTCACAGAATGACAGTCTTTCCCTCCTTGCTCCTTCTCTCTAGCTGATGTTGGAATGACTTTCACATAGATGTGCATAGAAATAAATCTTCCCTGGCAAATGTTCCCAGTGAAAACTGAAGCCAGCCTTCTTCCATTATTGTTCCTCTCCAGGTTTCTCTAAGTAGTCTGTAAGCCAGTGGCTGTGTTATTTGGGAGACTCTGAGAGCCAAAACTTGGTTTTTGAAGCTCTTCCCAGTGGTACACAAACTTTTCAGCCCTGAGAGGCTGCACACAAGGCTGCTTTGAGGTGTGTGTGTGTGAGAGAGAGAGATTGAGAGATCAGGTTTTGTGCATGCGTACATGGGTGTATACGTACATGTACATGCAGGCACTCACAACCCACACAAAAGCAGCAGGATATTTTGTATGAAGACTGCAGAGTGGTGGCAGAGGTAGTGGAATTTTGACCTAATGGAGACCACTCTTGCTTTGCTGGTGACAGAAGCAGCAATTGGTTAGGAGATGCAGTGGGGGCTGTCGGCAAAAGAGATTAAGATACTCCTGGGAAGGGGCTATATGTAATGTCTTGGAGGATTCCACATGACTTCACTTGTCTCTAATGATCTGGCCAGCAGTGGGTATGAGTTAGTAAGAATAATTGTGTGTGGGCCTGTCAATGAAGTGATGCTTAAAATCTTCACAGCAAAGAGCAGATGAATGAAGCTGTGAAAGGGATCCTGACTGTAAATGAATGTTTTCTAGGTAGAGGGATGAAAAAGCTTCTCTTCTACTACCGGATTAAAAAGCTGGTGGGGAGCAGGAGAAGAATGGCTGTGGTGATGTTGCTAGTGAGGTCATTTCTTTGGGCTGGGCTGCTTCTACTGTTATCTACAACATCACTGCTATACAAAACATGCTATTTCCCCCCTAGAAAAACAGAAACATTCCTTTGTATTATTCTTAGAAAATCAATGTAAATATACCCAGTTTTTTGTTTGTTTGTTCCCTAATAATTGTGCGGAAGATCCAAATGGAAATTCAATTCTATCTTTGAGTTGCTGTGGAAGCTACTTCAGCTTCTGAGTGTTTCTGCTGAATGCATAAAAAATTCAAGGACCTTTCTGAACATTTGACAGAAGCACTCAAGAAGGTCCAACAGGCAAAATGCCCTTTTGCCTTAGGGTGGGATGGAGAAGAGCAGCATTGATTTCTGAGATGCTGTTGCTTGGGGAAATCTATCAGTTTTGCTTACTCTTGTATTTGAACTTTTTGAACCTCAAGTCATTTCCATTATGAACGCGTGAATTTTGTGGGTTTTTTTTTAATATGAAAAAAAATTCTTCCTAATGTACACCGGCCAAGTTCAACAAGCAAATTTGTTCCCACTACCATGGAGCAGAGCATGTTATACCTGCCTGCCATGCAGGTTTTAGACATGAGGAACCTTCCAGGGATGGAGGTGGCAGTCCTGATGTAAGGACTACAATCCTTGTTAAATACGCAGGTTTTCCAACCCAGACATTTAGGAGTTAGGCACTCAGATGGCTGGCTGGATGAATATATTTGTTAGGCTTCCTTTCTTCCACATCTACATGTTTTAAATTTCAAATTCTTTGCATCCTGAATATGAAGAAATCTGCAAATTTTTGTACATTCTTCGAAAAAATGAAAAGTGAAAAAATGAAGTGAAGTTGAATATCCACCCATCACAACCTCTTCTTTCTGATGAGCTTTTCATCTTTAGCAGGCAGACACAGCATGGCAAGAACTACATTTTAGTATAAGTTCAAGAAATAATTTGCCAGATTTTGCAGATGACTTCACAGTGATGATGGAGAGACTGCAAGATTTTATGAATTCAAATGCAGGAGAAAGTGAAACTGACAGACTCTTCTCCCTTTCATAGTGATAGCAACAGAATAACTGGATGGATAAATCTAGTAATGAAAGGCTCGGTGAATCACATAATCAGTGTCACATAGCAATTAAAATAATATACATTTCACTAGCATGCAAACTGGAGGGAGCATATATTAGTTGCATATCAATTGTGGCTTTGCTATAGCTTCAGTGGTTTAGGCATCTGGCTGCAGAACCAGAGGTTGGGAGTTCGATTCCCCACTGTGCCTCCTGCAAGAAGAGACAGCCTGTGTGGCCTTGGGCAAACTGCACAGTCCCAGGGTGCCCTCAGAAGAAGGGAATGGGAAACTACTTCTGAGCATTCTCTACCTGGAAAACCTGGAAAAGGGGCACCATAAGTCAGAATTGATTACTTAACAGCACATAATCATTCATTTTTATGTCAGCTGCATCTGTATATCAGTTGATGTGAGCATGATCAGGCGAGAGCTGCTCAAATCATGTCCTGCTTGTGGGCTTCCCACAGACATCAGGTTGGCCACATTAGGAACAGGATTCTGGACCAGATGCCCCTTGGGTCTGATATAGCACAGATCTTCCTATATGATCATGTTGTTCAATCCTGGCTTGTTTGGAAGCCAAAAAAACCAGATTGCACACCTGGAAATAATTTGCTATGGCTTCTTGGTTACTTTTATCTTCTTGTGTGAAGGGAAACATAAATGGGCTGAAAGAATCTGCACACTTCTTTTGGTGTCCTTCCTTACTGTTAAGCATCAGCTACAGTCTTTATCCATCCCAGCCCACACAGCTAACAGCCAAGGTTCGTGGAATTTTGTAGTACAAAATATCTTGAGAGCACCTATATGGGGGAAGGCTATCTAACTGCAGTTCTATGTTTGTAAGTGCCTTGCATATTTATTGTACGCTTGCAGAAAGACAGTAGCTTACTGAGCTAAGGTCCATGGCTTGCCTCTCCTTAGAAGTCCTGTGCAGCAAAAACAAATGTCAGCATGTGCCATTAACACAGCTCCAGTCTGTCTAGCTTGGTGGCCTTGTGACACTTTCTTAAGATTGTAGGCCTTTGTACTAGTCACTGTGATGCCCCTCTGCATTTCTCTGTCCCTCTATTTCTCCAAGCTGGGAAGCAGGACTAGATAAATCTTCTAAGGTTGCTGCCCTTGTCTAGTGTGTATATTTGTACAGAAACCATCAGGATAAATGGCTGCTTGGAAGACGTCCTGAATCTAAAATGAAATATGGTGGGGAAGGAAGGACCCAGAGAGGTTAAACCAGACTGCTGCAAAATGTCTTGCAGCCTGCTGAAAAGGCCATGTCTTCCAGAGCTTGGAAAATCATCTCTCAAAAGTAATTAGTTACCATTCTGGTTCTTAGCCCTCCCAAAGAAGTAAATTACCTTTATTATTACAATTCTAATAATAAAAGTAACTCTACAGCTTGCTGTTTCTCAAAATAACTGAAATAGTTACTTTTTAATTGCTTAAAAACAGCACCTCTCAACCATCACGGGTTATGTACAAAAGAATGGCACCAAATTTGGAAAAATTCCTGTCAAAACACTTCTAAAATGTCTTTAAATGCCCTTAAAAATAAAATTTAAAAATAACTAAAATACATTACTTGTTGCATCAAACATCTACTGCTATTTTGTTCTTTTTTAAACGTAGCTCTGTTATGAGTAATTCATAACAAGCAATTGAGTTGTTTTAATTTGTTGGTTTCCATGTCTGGGTAAAGGGACCTAATTACAAATAACTATTGTTTCTAACAAATTACTTAAAGTTAAATTGTACAACACTGTACAACCCTTTCAAAACTACGTGGCTTGATAGCGAACCACAAAAGGATCGGCAAAGGCAAGACCAGAGGAAAAAGAGAAAGAAGAGGGTGAGTGGGTTGAAATGCAATTAACAGCACACTGACAGTGAACAGTAATCAATCTGTAGCCCCTGTGTGGGCTCTGGCTGAGATTTCAATCATAATTCAGACTATGAATGAAATTGCAACTCAAGGCAGCGATCTAAGCATTCAGTAGGCAACCAGGAACTGATCTTAAAGCATATGCGTAGTATGAACACATGTCATTTACCCCATTTTCATTTATCATGAATGAAAGTTTCCTTTCAAAGTTCCCAAAGTATCCTGGAACTTGTAGTTTGGTGAGATTTTGAGACAAGAGCTCAACCCTTCCCTCACAGAATGGGAAACCATCTTCCTCTGATTCAAGTTAGCCTGATTTTGGACTACAGTTCCCAGAATCCTCCAGTTAGTGGCCTTGCTGTCAGGGATGGGGTAGTTCTGGGAGGAAAAAAAGGAACATTTGCAATCTGTGTGCCTCTGTGTGGGTGTGTACATAGTCATATATAGAGTACAGAGTTCGGACAGTACAGAAACAAAGGAGAAAAGATGGCCCACACTAGAGTTTCCACTTCTAGGTTGCTATCATGCATTGTCAGTAAGTACATTATCAGAGCCTTTAATGGGCACACTGGATATTTCATAGCCTCCTGGATTATACCTCTTGCTCAGCAGGATTCTGGGTGTGGCATATCCTAACATCCGACGTTGCCAGGCCATTGGTGGGGAGGAAGTGTTCCTTGTCTACAGGAAATGGGGGCCAAGGGCCAACAAGAGCCGCCAGAGCCACACAGCGTGATGGCGGGAAATCCTGTTAAAGATTTAGCCTGTGAGCAGATCAGAGAAGTCTCAAGGACAGAATGTTTGGAGGTCTGTTTTCCGACTAGCTCTGCTGTAAAAAAACAAAAACAAAAACAGGGACACCTCCCCTGGCACCCCGCAAGTCTTCTTGTTTCATGCCTCCTATTCCTTGCCTTGAGCTTCAGAGAGACGCATCAAATTCAGTTCCACATTTACAGCAGCCCCTCAGAGAGGCACCTAGCTTGGGGGGGGGGGGGGGAGAGGATTTGGGGATTGACAGCAGAGAAGAGGTGGATGTGGACAAGTGCCCCAGCAGGACTTTTTTTCCCCAGGGTGGGGTATGTGTTTTAAAGTGCGTTCCGCAGTCATGGAGCAAGAAGTGAAATCAAAGCACTGCTCACTGAATGATGTGCCTTGAAGGAGTGCTCCACAAAATGTCAAGCTTGGGAATTTACTTTTTGAAAGTAATATATTCCTGTGACATATTATAGTGTTAATTCAATCTCACTATCTTTTGCAGTATTAAAAAAATGATTTTGCAGTATTTTAAAAATGCATTGCATTGCATTACATTTATTTATTTATTTATTTATTTATTTATTTATTTATTTATTTATTTATTTATTTATTTATTTATTTGGCTTTCCCCTTTCATACATGCAAATAATTGACTTACCATTGGTAAAAGAATGGCATAAGAATTCTACTCAAAATGGGTCTAAGAACAACAACAGATTACAAAATAATAATAGCAGATTACAGAATTAGACATGATAGAGTGGCAAAATCAGTGCACTGGTCACTATGCAAAAAATATAACTTCCAAAAACTCATGGGAACGTCAGGTGGAGAAGGTGTCAGAAAATGATGAAGTCAAGATCTTGTGGGATTTCCAGATCCAAACTGATAGAAACCTTCAACATAACACACCAGGCATAGTAGCAATAAAACGAAGAAATGTCTGCATCATTGACTTTGCAATTTGAGGGGATGCCAGAGTTGAAGATAAAGAATTGGAAAAACTAACAAAGTACAGAGATCTGGCAATTGGAACATCTCGCTTGTGGATGAAACACACTTCAGTGGTCACCATAGTCACTGGGATTTTGGAAACAATATCAAGACATTTCACACAATATTATAAGCAGTTGCAGATCTCAGAAATAACATAATCAGAGCTACAAAAAACAGCAATATTAGGAACAGCCTACATGTTTTAATATAAATTTAGAAATGTGTTCAGAAACATATTTTGGAAGAAAATGGCAAACACAAATAGATACATTAGGCAAAATCACAGGCAAATGGGCCTATATTTTGGCAAAGTGCTTGGAAAAAAGTCACACCTTGAGAAAAATTTGGAATGCACATGTATTTTGGTACAGATCCTTTAAAAAGAAAATGAGAGTTTACAGTCTGATGTGGAAAAAGGGATGGAATGAACTTGTGTTTTAAATAATGTGAACATTATGCTGCCTGCCAAATCAGGAAGGCACAGCCCAATTGGCAGAGAGAACGGAAGGATTCTCCTGTACTTAATCGAGCCTGATCAAAATCACAGACTCTGGCACTTGTTCGGTGTGTTAACATTCAGACCCCGCCAGTTCACTCCCTGATCTTGGCTCAGACATTTCATTCTCTGTACATTGACATATCCTTTACATGTTTGGCCACAAACCTAGAACACACTGCAGCCATCAGCACTATGGTGACTGCAGTTTCTAGCCAATGTTTGTTGTAGTTCATGGGTGGGGAACAGTTCACTCCCTAGCTATTTTGGACCACAAAGCCCATCATTCTCACTCAGTATGGCTAATGTTAAAGGGATTGTGAGGATCAAACACTCTCTCCCTGTTAGAGGGGTGCAGGTATACCAGCACAGACCTGGTGTTTAGCAGGTACATCAGCTTTGTGCTAAAAACCCTTCAAGCAGCTGACATTTAGATAGCACCGCTAATAATGGGTCTTTCCCGTCTTTGCAGTAAGCTAACAGCCAGTTTCCTAAGACTTCTCTTTCACTGCTGGAGAGTCTGTATGTGCCAAGTGTATCATAAACATAACTGAGGTCACAAGGGGTCTATGACAGAAGCCTTATCAGGGAGAAGCATCACCCCTGTGAGTGTGAAGACTAAGAGCCATGATGCAAAGGACAAGCAAGATGAAAGCCTTTTGCTAGCTGATAAGGTGTGCTGTAACTATAAAGGCTCAGCAAACACATGTATTATCTTGTGCAACTGAAACCAGTCAGGATAATGCCATCAAGGATCTCATTTTTCTTATGCCTTCTGGCAATCCGTAAGGGCTTCCTTTGCTATATATCGAGAAGTGACCAGGAGCCCAGAGAACTCCAGTTATCAGATGATCTCAGGACTGTTGTTATTTAAAATATTGATCATTGAGCTTACTGTCCAAGATCTCAAAGTGGTTTAAAAACCAATAAAAAAGAAATAAACGTCACAAAAGCATAAGGGAAAACTGAAACGATAAACTCCCAGGCAGTTTGATAACAGTGTTTAGTGGTGGGGAATATCCAAGAAACAAAATTATATTTTAATAGCCTCTATATGTCTGTTGATACTCAGTTGGTTTTGTGGACAGAGTGAGGGTGTAGGGCTCAAGAGACCTGGGTTCAAATTCCTGCTCAGTGGTGGAAACTCACCGGGGAGGTGGGCATGGCACTGGTAAAATTACTTCTTAAATATGTCACTTAACTTTAAAGTCTTATTAGGTTTGCGATAAGTTGGTTCCACCTTGATGGCAAGTAACATAAATAAAATGTGCCTATAACTGTTGTCACCTTCTGTTTCAATGCATACAATAAATAAACAAACAAAAGTTGACTTGGGTGTATATTTGGAATAGCTTAATTTACAATATTCAGGGGACGTGGTGGCGCTGCGGGTTAAACCGCAGAAGCCTCTGTGCTGCAGGGTCAGAAGACCAGCAGTCGTAAGATCAAATCCACGCGACGGAGTGAGCTCCCGTTGCTTTGTCCCAGCTCCTCGCCAACCTAGCAGTTCGAAAGCATGCAAATGCAGGTAGATAAATAGGTACCACCTCGGTGGGAAGGTAAACGGCGTTCCGTGTCTAGTCGCGCTGGCCACGTGACCACAGAAACTGTCTTTGGACAAAACGCTGGCTCTACGGCTTGGAAACGGGGATGAGCACCGCCCCCTAGAGTTGGACACGACTGAACTAAATGTCAAGGGGAACCTTTACCTAATTTACAATATTAACATAGGGACAGGCAATATGTTGTTCTTGTTATTCTTATCAGGGGCTGCTTACAGACATAACAAGAAGTGCTTCTTTCTGCAGTGGTTGGGAAGAGGGGGCTGCTCGGATCTATGGTTGTCATTGGGTTTGCTTTTGCAGTTATTCTTCTGGTAGACACCGTAGTAGGTCTCAAAACTATGCATTCTCTCATGTATCATGCTATGTTACAGAATACAGATTTCCAACGGGAGTCTTTATCAGTGATTTCTACCCACAAGAAAAAGTAACTAGCCATCAACACTGTAATTTGAGCTGGGCATATAGGAGGATGTCATACAGTTAGACAGGGGATGAGAGGCCATTGCTGGTCTTTGGTATATTTCGAAAGGTTGGCTCCAATCCACTCAAAATGAGTTGCAAAAGCTATCTCATTGAAAGCAGCAAGACTTGAGCTTAAGTGAGATGCAGCAGTGTGAGCTGAAGCATGTTTCCTTTAAAGACCATTTGGTTGAATAGGACTTACCCTCTAGAAAATGTGCCCAGGGGTTACAGCTATCGTCACAATTAGTGTAGTGATCCTGTTGTCTGCCCCTGATATTCCTATGTCAAGGGAAATGATCTTATTCCCTTAATTGTGGTTTTACTTTGGATGCTTCTTTACACTATGGTAGCCCTAAGACTGGGCCAGCAAAGATCAAAATCTTTTGTAAATGACAGACCTGCATGAAGTAAACAGGAAATGTTCCAGCCTTTCCCAAATCTCACTCCCAATACTGATTCCTCTCCCCTTTTGCCTATCTTCTCCACCCTGATGCAGCTTACTTCACGTCACTTACTTCAGAATATTTTTTTCCTCTTGCTTTGACTCTGGTATCTAGCTGCGGAGCCAGAGGTTGGCAGTTCAATTCCCCACTGCGCCTCCAAGAAGAAGAGCCAGATTGTGTGGCCTTGGGCAAGCTGCACAGTCCCAGGGCACCCCCAGAAGAAGGGAATACTAAACCACTTTTGAGTATTCTCTACCTGGAAAACCCTGATAAGGGTCGCCATAAGTCAGAATTGACTTGGCAGCACATGATTGATTGACTCTGGTGACACTGGTTTCACTCTTGCATTGTGTGGACACTGGAATGCAGTACTGGTGTCATAGGTGCAAGGAAAGTTGAAAAAATGCTCATTCATTTGCCCCAGCAAGTTTGTCCCAGCTTACTAATTGTTTTAAATAAGAAAAGTCCACATTATTATATTATCTATATTTATTATCCAAAGCTACTGGTTGAGTATTCCTCTAGTTACCTGTTGCATCAGCATGCAAGCAGATGCATGGATCTCCACACCTGAATGAGACCACCACCATCCATTTTGCAGTGTACAATCCAAGCCTTATGGGGAGTCTTTATTATTGAAAAATGTTAGGACAGGGAGAGATGCCTTGATGTAATCTAGCCAGTTGTGACATGTAGCATCCTAATAGATGTTTGATGTCTTTCTAATCAATTCTCACAAATATTGTTTTCTAAAGAAGCAGAAAAGCAAGGCCAAAAATGGATTCCTGGAAGTCTGTTCTCTTTAAATCAATCTATCTAGCCTTGCAAGAGAAGCATCAAGATCGAAGCATCATTTATGGAGGATGGGAAGAGGCAGCCTTCCTGGATTTCAGACCACAGTTCATTAATCGCCCAGAGCACTTCTTGTTAAGCTGATCTGCTGACTCCACCCAGTGGCTGAAATCTTGTTGCTTAGCGTAGTTGTATTAGAATAGACCCAATGAATCAATGGGGGTTTGGTGAGTCAACTCCTCTGTAAGTTCCATAGATTCAAATGGGCGTACTCTAAGTGCAACTTACTATGCTAAAGTAAATTGCAACTTATAGAGATGTTGATTCACAAAATCTCCACTGATTCAATGGTCTTACTCTAGTGTGACTTATTAAGCTAAGAAACAGGGTTTCACCCAGTGACTATTATATTACTGTAATATTGTGAGACCTACAACAATATATTGTTATGTGAAATGCTGCTGCACAGGATTCCAACCACTCACTTCCATTCATTAATTCTTAGACCAACTGAACCCCCTTCCCAACAGCATATGGGCCCCCCAAGCACACCACTATGTATGCTCAGTCCCCATTAGGCCATGTGTAAGGATTTCCTCCTCTACGGTTTTTCAACCTAATTCTTTTTCTTCTTGAGGTGCCCCCCAACCTGATGAGAGTTTTCTGGTTTGTCTGGATGGGGTGGAGTGGGGTTCCAATTTGACTACATAAGCAACAGAATTGCAGGCTGAACATTAGAAAATAGGGGGAGGGCTAGACAATGACATTTACAATATGTGTGCACTAGATATTGTTAGGTTCCTGAATTCTGTTTTTTAGCTGAGTTTTTAAAGTTTTAAATACATTCAGTGTATTATTGTTACTTTCATAGTTTAATTGTTTGTCAATGTATAATTTATTATGCTTTTAATTCTACTTTTTTAACACTGTGAGACACCTTGAGTCCCCTTATCAGGAGAAAGGCAACCTATGAATAAGACAAACAAACAAAAGATATACATGCCAGTGGTACAAATCATTTTGCTGAAAAAGGCACCACTGTACTCCCATATCCAACATGGAGTTAACCTCGTCTATAATTACTTGTCTTAGATGTTGGGGCCAAGTCCGAGCAGCTGAGCACACCACAACCCCTGGGTCAGTCTCAATATGGTGTTCCACCAAGTTGGTACGTCCCGGCCTGCGAGATAGAACATCGGTGAACTCTTGTTCAAGGGCTCTTAACTGTTGCTGCTTCTGAGGACTTAAAACCTCTGCCAAGTCCCACCTGTCCTCCAGTGACGAGGAAATGGTTTTAGCTTTGGGTCCCAGTTCAGGGTCTTCGATGGCTCCATAGAGAGCCTCCCTGTCCTGCCATTCTTTCAGAAGGTTTACATGCGGCGGTCTGGGACCCGGACCTCATACTCAACAGGTCCAACCCTTCTTATCACCCTGTAGGGCCCCTGCCATTGGGCAAAGAGCTTAGCTGCCTCTGATGGTAAAAGGAGGAGTACCTTTTGCCCAGGAACAAATTCCCGGGGTTGGATCTGGCTATCATATCGCTGCTTCTGAGTGGTCTGGGCTTCCCTTAAATGCCTCTGTGCCAATTCTGAGGCTGTCCTCAGGTGCTCTCTCATTTCCAGGACTTGCTCGACCGTACTCTGTGCCGGGTCCTCCCCAGACTCCCACTGTTCTCGGACCAAATCGAGAACCCCTCGGGGTTGTCGGCCATATAATAATTCAAAGGGGAGAATCCAGTGGAAGCCTGAGGTACTTCCCGTATGGCAAACATCAGAGGGGCCAACATCCTATGCAATTGCTTACGACGATCGTGCACCATCTTGCGTAACATCATCTTGAGGGTCTTATTAAATCTTTCTACCAGGCCATTTGCTTGGGGATGGTAAACTGAGGTGCGTAACGGTTTTATATATAGCAGGGTCCACATTTCCCGCAGGGTTTGACTAAGAAAGTTAGTACCCTGGTCTGTCAATATGGCACTTGGGAACCCTACTCTGGAAAATACCACCATCAACTCCCTAGCTAATACTTTAGCCGTGGTAGATCGTAGGGCTACAGCCTCTGGATACCGGGTGGCATAGTCAATTATCACTAAAATATGGGTGTGGCCTCCGGCTGACTTAGGTAGAGGCCCCACTAAATCCAGGGCTATGCGATCAAAAGGTTTATCCACTATAGGTAGGGCATCAAGGCTCCCCCAGGTCGGGGCTGAGCCTGGGTCCTTTGGCAAACCGGACAAGATTTACAGTACCGATTGACCTCAGCATACAACCGTGGCCAAAAAAATCTCTGTCGTATGCGGGCACTCATTTTATCTGTGGATAGATGTCCCGCCAGGGGTGGGTCATGTGCCAACTTCAAAACAAAGTGGCGTAGACATTGAGGAACCACTAACTGGGCGCCTGGGAAGGGAGGATCTGGAGTTGTGCGGTATAACAACCCGTCCCTAATTTCAAACCCTAATTGTCCGGCAGGGGTTTCCTTCTCTGGACGGGCCTCTGCGAGAGCCCTGGCTAGGGCAGGGTCCTCCTGCTGCCAAGCTCGTAGCTGCGCTCGTGAGACATTCCCCAACTCAGATAGATCCTCCATCTCCCCTGCAGCTGCGGTAACTACCCTGGGGTCTTGCAACAACTTCTCTACCCCTTCCCAATTTCCTCCTAGAACCATAGGCCATGACAAGTTGGGTACTAGGCCTACCCTGAGCCTCCTCCTTTCTCCTCCTATGGTGACCCAAATGCGAGTGGTGGCATAGGGTTTGACATCCCCATGAATACAATGGATCTTGACCATCCCATCCCTTGGCCAGTCCGACTGAGGTCAGAGTAAGGTAGCACTGCAACCTGTGTTCACCAAAGGCCTGACTTGTTTCCCATTCACCTCAGCGTCCACCTCCCACTCCGAGTTCGGGTGGCAGCCTACAGGCTTTGTATGCTGCTAGAGCTCTCCTCTTATCCTCGATGGCTGGCATCAACTCCTCCGAATGGGCTTCGAACCAGTCTGCCGTCTTTTTGGTCTTCTTGCCAAATGTGGACAAGGCAGTGTTATAAACAGCGTTCTTGAAATGTTCCAGTTGTTCAGGTGCATTTGCATCAGCCGGGCCTGGAAGGGTTTCCTCAAGCGCTTGGGCAAATTCCTCCACTTTTCTTTGATTGCGAGTCTTGCTGATGTAAATACGTGGTCTTCCTTCCTTTTTCGTGTGATACAATCTCTTTGTTCGCAGTTTTACTTTTCTACACACCAGGGAGTCATCAGTATCGCAATCAGTACTCTGGTAACTGCGTGTGATCGTAATACTAGGAAGGCTAGAACGTCTAGTGAGGATCAAATCGAGCTGATGCCAATGCTTGGATCTTGGATGTCTCCAGGAAACTCTATGTTGAAGCTTCATATTAAAGAACGTGTTGCGGACACAAAGACCATAATAACAGCAAAACTCCAGCAAGCTTTGGCCATTTTCGTTCATCTTCCCAATGCCAAAACGGCCTAGACAAGTGGGCCAAGAATTGTGATCAGCACCAACTCTAGCGTTAAAGTCTCCGAGAATGAACAGTGCCTCTCTTTCAGGGACTTTTTTGATAGTACCTGCCAGATGGTCATAGAATTTGTCTTTGACTTCTGTTGTGGACGACAGTGTTGGTGCATATGCACTAATGAGGGTGACCGGTCCTGCTGATGAGTGGAGCTGCAGAGACAGGATTCTTTCACTCCCCACAGTAGGTGGAACAATGGATCTCAGCAGAGTATTTCTGACCGCAAAGCCAACACCATATTCCCTGGTCTCATTCAATTTTTTTCCCTGCCAGAAGAATGAGAAGTTTTTTTCTTTGACAGATCCCATGTCTGGCAATCTCGTCTCTTGCAGGGCAACAATGTCCATCTGCAGTCTACTCAGTTCTATGTTGATGACAGCTGTCTTGCGCACGTCGTCTATTTCCTGCAGGTCGTCAGAAAAGCCAGGGGTTATTGTCCGAACATTCCAGGTGCCCAACTTTAGGGCAGAAGTTTTCTTACGATTGTTGCATGGTGCAGGGTTATCGATCTGCTTGTCAGCTTTCACTCTAAACCCCACGCACCCCGTGAGGTTAACAGACCGTGGCGAGGTAGCACCTTACTGGCTGGGGACTGCCCAGCTTAAGGCGGGCGATAGCTACCTAGTGAGGTGCAATGACCTCTCCTACCGTTGGAAGTAGCCCCTGGCGTCATGCTCTACGCCAATCGAGCAAAGACTTATAACTGGTAACTGCTACTTCCCGTGTTATTTCGACGCTGTATGCGACGCTGGAGTGTCCTCTCCAGCTGGGCTCTAGTTGTTGTCTATATACCATGCATTTATATGTTGATTGCAGTCTAAGGTCCTTTAGCCATCGAATTACAAGTTGTGAGCATTTATCATCTAGCAGGGATCCTTCAGTCTCGAGAGACTATGGTAACGTGCTCTGAAAAGAGGTCTTGGAACAGTGTCTAGTGTGCTGAGAAGGCCAATTCAGGCATTTTTCAGTCCACTGTTGTAATATGAATCTTTTGGTTTCTGGGAGCAGAAAAGTTTTCCAGTCTCTCTCTTAGGGTTATCATGTGGCATAAGGAGTTCATTTATGCTGGCCAGCAGTTAACCTCCAGGAAACAAGCAGATAATTTAGAAGCAGTTAAGGGTCAACAAAGATCAAAGAGTAGTCCAGTATTAAACTAATGAATGTAATAACTTCCCGCCTAAAATGAGCCTGTGATCAGACATGACCATAGGTTATGTTTGAGAGATGCATAAGGGGAACAGGCAGTGCTAACACTTAGGTGATTTGTTCAAACCTTTCCTTAAAAGGCATTGTGGTGTCCAGTATATCCTAAACATGATGTTTTGCTGAACAAATCAAAGCTTGAGATCCATAGATCCATAAGGTATGCTGGCTAGCATAGACTCCCAATGGTTAGGCAAGATAGAGGGATCCATTTCCTCATTGCATTCATCCCCATTCCATTCATCATCATCAAATAAGATTTGTACTACAGTAGGATCCCCATATATGCTGGGGATTGGACCCAACGGATACTGAAAACCATGGATAATAGTGAATAAGAGAGAGAGAGAGAGAGAGAGAGAGAGAGCATGGTAAAAGAAAAGAAAAAACAGATGAAATTATTTTCACA
Source organism: Intellagama lesueurii (assembly GCA_037013535.1). Classification (NCBI taxonomy): domain Eukaryota; kingdom Metazoa; phylum Chordata; class Lepidosauria; order Squamata; family Agamidae; genus Intellagama; species Intellagama lesueurii. Next base: position 257,859,594 of record JBAJHW010000002.1, read on the forward strand.
TGCACGAGGGTGCCAATGACCATGTTGTGTATTCTTCACTAACAAGTATTCTTAGCATGATCTCTGACTCCCTCTCATGGCCGGTTCTGGTAATAGATGTGAAAATAGTTTTTCCTGGACTTTTTTTCTTTTAATATTTTTAATATTTTCAGACCATGGATACTGAAACTGTGGATACTAATCCAACGGATACGGGGGTCCTATTGTATATTCATTAACTGACTAGAGATACTTATAGACAAATAATGTGGGCTTCCTTTCCTGAACTGACCCAGTAAGTATTTCCAAGACTGCAGGAGACTCTTGAGCCACTCAAGCTGCTGGAACATATTGAGATACCAGCAAATGCTACAGTAGTAAATTCTACCCTTAAGCTGAGGTTGGCAAGTCATATGTAACCCTCAAACTAGAAAATGACAAAAAAATTGTCATCGTATCCAATGAATTGGTCCAAAGTGGAAATTGCTTCTGTTGAAGCCCTCCATAAAATGGACACCTTCCCAGAGCAAATTCTGATGAACATCATGAAGCACATTTGGGCTAGTGCGGGTATGTAATGAGTCACTTGTGCCCATTAATCAGCTGAATGAGATGACTTCTTCCCCAGGAGGAGTTTTTACTAACCTGAAAAAATGTCAGCTATTTTGGAAGTAACATTAATGGTCACAGTTTAGTTGTTAGGCTGTTGATTTGGCCATCTCGGACTCATGACTTCCATCTTCCCTTCATATAACTCTTTTCCCTCCCTGACTTTTGGTTTGGGGCAAATCATCATTTACTGTTAGATGTGAATTGATAAATCAAGGTTTGCATCTGTCCTCCAAAGTCGAGCTAGAATTGCATTTTAATTGGCAATTTCCAAACCTGATGTAGAGGACAAATACGAAGCACAGGTAGCCCATTCAGGAAACTATGGCTTACCAGAAGAAGAACACCAGGGAGGAAACTGGAGCGCTTGAAGAGAAGAAGCAGCAGCTGGAGGAAGCAGGCATGCTTGAGGGCAGCCAGCCTTTGACTTTGAGTTGCATGGAAATGGCCGAATGGTTCTTTGACAAGGAAATGACGGCTGACATGAAAGCTTTCCTCTTACTCCTCTTTGACAGAGAGCTGACTGTGGTGTACCCACTGCTAAAGGAAGTGTTTTTCTCCTTATGCCTCCTCCTGCACCGTTGCTGTCAGTTTGAGGTTAGCTTGTCCCAGAAGGCTCATTGCTTCCTCTACTGTACTGGCTAACTCTTGGAAAGATTGCCTGCAATCACTAGAAGAGTAGATGATAATACTCCCTCAATCTGCTCCCATTCAGGCATATCATTGCTACAAGCAAGCAAATGAGTTGGGGATTAGGGAGCCAATGGGGACATATGTCTTTCCCTTTCCAACCCTTCCCACCCTTCCAAGCACACTTTTACTGACACATGGTCTCCCCCCGGCAAGCCCCCCCCCCCGGCTCTTTTGCTATCACATTAAAGTTTACTGCTTGCAGTAAGTTTTACTTAGCAATGATTTTAATGATCTTAGGAAGAATATCATTTAGCTGAATTAAGAAACACAGCTCCCCTCTTTGCACAGGCTTTGAACATTTTATGAGCCTATAATGGTTAATTTTATAGAAAGTCTTAGCCTTGTTGCAGCAGTAGTTTAAGATAATGAGTTTGAAGTGGCCACATTTTATATACACTTAAGAAAAAGATGCTGGGAAGCAGCATTGCCCATACAGCATATTCAGCTTGCTTGATCAGGGGCTCTGATTATTTAATGATGTTTGCCAGAACTTCTCAGAGGCATTGCACACATTTTGCCTGTGTCATGTTTTCTTAAAACGCCCTTTCTGGTGAGTAATGGGAAGCACTGCCTTTTGAGATAATTTGCTAAGTGCTTTTATGTCCAGTCTAAAGATGTGTGGAATGGCTTAGATTTCTACATATAGAGCAGAATTAAACCTGTTCTGGCTTCCAGAAGCTGCTATATGATTTTGGTAAAGCAAAATGACTACATCCTTCCTCCCCCAACATCCTTCTTCCCCCACTCCTCCGCCCCCAAATTTTCAAATAGGGGGAGAAAATCCAAGCAAGTTTGTCAAGTCATGCTCAGCTTGCATGTGTCCCACGGCATCCTGAATGACAAGGAAATCCTGGCCTCAGCATTCCTTTTAGGCCAGGGTGTGGACAGGTGAATTCACAAAGGTCCTGGTGTGACATTACAACGGAGTGTATCTTGCCACGAGAATCTGCCTGTCTTCAAGGCTAGTGATGCTTTTTGACAGGAAAAATAAATGTGCCCCAAAGCCTGTGTATATTTGGGAAAACATGCAGACAAATATGCCTTAGTCAGTGGAAAGCAAAGCAAAACAGCAAAGTGTGCTGCTTATCTACCACTCTATAGTGCTTAAAGCACTCTCTGGGCACCTTACAATGTAATTATGCAGGCTGCACATTGCCCCTCCTCCCTTCCACCTGGTTACTCAATTTACCCACCTTGGAAGGATGGAAGACAGAGTCAACCTTGATCTGGCCTTCCTGAGTCTGTTGGGATCAAACTCGGGTCATGAGCAGAGTCTTGGGTAGAGTACTGCAGTTTAACCACTGTGCCACAAGGCTCCTGCACCATGAGGAAAGATATGTATAAAATGCATTTTGAACATGAAATATGCACAACAATGAAGATGTTTTTCTGTTTGAAGTGGGGAGAAAGGCTCAAGGCCTGATTCAAAACTATGATGGGAGAAGATTCAGCAGAATTCAGAGGTTACTTTAAATCTTCAAAACACTGATTTTTGAAAGGAGCTAAATGAACTTTTAATTGGATAAATGTGTAAACAGTACTAATTTTAGACAGTAAAGGAAACTGGCTCTTTAGAGGAACTGAAAGGGACAAATTTGAATGCTAAATCCATGTTTAACTGAGCATCCACTCTTTCCGTCACATGCATTGCAAAGGCTAGAAAATGGCAGAGTAGCTGCATGGGATTAAAAAGTCATACCATCTTCTACTTTTAGATATGTCTGTGTACTTTTCATATATTGGTACTGAGTGAGAATTTCTGCAGGAGAAACTACTGACCAGGTTGGAAATGTGAGCTCTTAGACAGGGGTGAATAAATTTTGGAACTGCTTATGCTCCTCAAACCTGCGTCAGCATCCCCAGCCCTCCCTTTCCCAGTATTTCCCATAAAGAAGGCGACTTCATGGCAGCCTCCGGGAATCATGGTTCACCTTTAAAATAGGTCATAGGGACACTATCTTGGACCATTTAACACTCCAAATGCTAAATTTTTGAAGTGGTCTTCTCCTTCTCCTTCTCCTTCTTCTTCTATTGCACTTCTTATTGCTGATGCATGGGGTTGGACCAAAGGGTCAAGCCTAAAAATTAGGAAGCAAATCTAAAACTTAGTGGGTGAGATGACACGTTTGCAAAAATCAGTGATTTTTGGATTTCAGAAGACAAATTAACAGCCATTTGCAATTGTTTTAAATTGGTAACCATAGATTTTGGAAGGGGTCCAGTCACTGAACTTAGTATGGGGAGGAGGATGAGTTGATCTTACTTCCATTGGGTTTTTTATTTATTTATTTCCTGGTTTAGTGTTTGGTACTTTGCAATGTTTGTTCTTTCTGTACTTTTGAGATTGTTGATGGAACTCCCACTTCTTTAAGGTATGTTTGTCACTTGTCCAGGAGTATAATACCCAGCTTATAGAAATCAGCTGTTCTATATGGGATGATGAAGATGATAATGATGATGATTTTGCTTTCTCTTTGTGTGTGTTTGTGTGTGACTATTTTTGGCAGTCTGGGCAACCCCGAGAGTATTCTGGGTGCAGAATGTGGGCTCTCATCCCCACCAAACTGGCCCATTGCTGCTTTAGCCAGCAGTTCTATTCTCTGTTGGCTGAGATGAAGACAGAGCAGAACTTTTCTGATGGAGGAAAGATGCTTTTGCTGTTGTCATGGCCGGTATTATTATGGACAGCTTCTAAGGCACAGAAGTGAGAGGAATGCTTCGATGTGTTATCATGCATGCCTCGCCTGGTTATTCCTACAGGGCTACCTACCTTTTTAGACTCCTGTTCTGCAGCACATGGGCTTGATAAGGCACGAAATTTGCTCTCTGGGAAGACAGTAGAGGTGCTGTTTCCATTGACAAGTATCAGTGTATCATATCAATGTGCTGTTTCGTCTGGGCCAAGAAGCTGAAAGACCCTTCCCCAGATACTATAGTCATTTCTAAAGAGCTTTCATGTTGAAATTCTGAGGCTTGTTTTGACAAAATTGTTGTAAAGCCCTCTCTCAAAGGCCAATGCTTTTCCAAGCATCCTTGAAAAGTTTCTGGACCAGAACTCCTGAGGGTGGCCTTTGAATTCTCAGCTTCCACCTGTCTCCACATCATCAACACTGACCTTTGAAGACAGTTTTGGCTGGGAAGATATTATGCCCATAAGGGACAATGTAAATGTCTTTGTACAGTAGATAATCTCCAGCCCCATTTGTATTTTCACTGTATGTCAATTGAGTTTATATACGCTCCTGTCTTCTAAACAGTTTTGCATCATTATGCTCTGGAAATATCAGGGCAGTGTCTGGTCTTGCTTCATAGAAACACGTCTGGAAATAAAATACGCTCACACTTTGACCAAGGCAGCATTCAAATGAATGTGCTCCAGATGTTTCATGTGGGATGTGTAGTGATTTGGGCTCAAAGTCCACCAAAGTGTTCATTAAAAAGGAAGGGGAATAGCTCAGGGAGTCAGACTGATTTCCCTCTTGAGAGAAGAGCCAGCCTGTGTGGTCTTGGACAAGCTGCACAGTCCCAGGGTACCCCCAGAAGAAAGAAATGGTAAACCACTTCTGCATATGCTACACCTGGGAACAGTTCTCCTAAGCTGTAATCAACTTGAGGACATGTAATTATGATCCTTATTCTAGGATACAGAAATGAAATTGAGAATTTTTTTTAAAGGATTACGCCTAAGTGATCTTTGTGAAATCAAACTCCATGGGCTGGAAGATGTATGAAAATGTATACATCATTGAAAGTAAGATAGAAGCATATTGTGTTATGGAAAATAACTTGCAAAATGTATATATTAGTCAAAGTTTCATCCAGCATGTTTACAAGGCAAGGGGAAATAAGCCTAAATTATGCATATTTCATAGTTGTAGATGTAGAAGAGGTAGCCGTGTTAGTCTGTGCAAGCATTATAGGTAAAAACAAAATAAAAGTTAAAAACAAAAATTAAAAAAAAACAATCTCTCTCTCTCTCAAATAAAAAAGACAAAAACATGGTGGCACCTTACAGACTAACTTTTTTTAAATGTGAGCTTCCATGGACAAGTCCACTTTGTCAGATATAAGATCAAAATATAGATATCAAAATGCAGAGATCATGGTTTGTAAGAAAGTCCTACCATGTTTTTGTCTTTTTTTAATTATATAATATAATTATCTTTTTGTGTTTTGCTTTTATTTTGCTTTTACCTAAAATATGCACAGAATTTCATACAGGCTTTTACCCTACCTTACCCCACCAAATCAGAAATGGTACAAATAAGGAGTAAGGTTTGAAAAGAAGAACACCAACATTGACCTATTTGTGCATCCATACATGGGTCCGTTCATTTCATTTTCCAAAAGTCTGAAACAAGGTTATTTCCAAGTCTTAAACCAGAGGTGTCAACATTGCAGTTCACAATGTGTTACTGAACTCCAGTTCCCATCAGCCTCATTTAGTATGGGCAATGGTAAAGGATTGTGTAGTTACAGTCAGTTACATTCTACCAATGTAACAGAGATGCAAGTCCAGTTGTTGGCAAGTCCATTGGCTTTATGCTGAAGACCTTAAAACAGCTGGAATTTGGATGATACAGCTCATAATGTATCTTTCCCATCTCATCAGCAAGCTGCCATCCCATTCCATAAGGCTTCTCTTTTCCTGATGGCTCTGGGTCTAGTATGCGGAGAGCTGCAGCCTGTCAATATGGGATGGTGGGTAGGCAGTGGTGATTCCCCAGGTTTGGTTTCAAAGAAGGAAGTCCAGCTGGAGGACAATCGGGAAGCCATGGAGTGCTGTTGGTACATTGTTGACTCTTGTAAACACACCATGCCACCAGCTGATGGAGCAGCTTCCATGAATGAGATCCTGTGTTAGGTAGGTAGGTAGGAAGGAAGGAAGGAAGGAAGGAAGGAAGGAAGGAAGGAAGGAAGGAAGGAAGGAAGGAAGGAAGGAAGTGTGGCGGAATGCCCATGTCCCACCTGTCCATCATGTGGAGCTCTAGAGCTGGAGCCTATGGGAGGACAGGAGGGCGGAGTCAGAGTAGAGAGTTGAGACTGAGAGAGGAGAGAGGAGGTTTTGAAGGTTTATGGGAGAGATTGGACAGTTGGAGTAGTTGGTTTATGTGTTAAAGAATAGTTAAAAGATATAAGTAAAATAAAATAGATAGACAGTCATCAGATCTTATTCCAGTGATTAATGAAATGTAATACAAATAAAGAAACGTGTTTTAATATCCAAGTTTAATGAGTGCAACATAATATAACATCTATGAACATACTTGTGTGATTTAACAACTAAGTAATAAATAATCAGTTATATTTGACAACACGTGTCCAAGAAGCATCTTTGGTAAAGTGTGGCTAAAGATCCACTGGTGGCAGTTGGTGAAAGGAGAAATAAGCAAGTTGTGTCCAAAGGTGGACCTGGGTTTGAGGGGAAACAAACTAGGGACACTGGGGGTGCGCGACAGAAAGAAAGAAAGAAAGAAAGAAAGAAAGAAAGAAAGAAAGAAAGAAAGAAAGAAAGAAAGAAAGAAAGAAAGAAAGAAAGAAAGAAAGAAAAAGAAAACGCATTTCTTCAAGGGCTGGTGTTGTACTAGTTGTTAATAGCACTATTCATAACAATTAGTGCAGTAAGATCCTTGCACATTCACCCTATTAGAATGTGTTTCTACATAAATGTAATATGGCCATTTGTCTTAGAAGCGGGTGGGAGAGGGGGGGGGAAACCCTAATTCTGCATCTGCTAGGACAAACCACTACAAATTGCAAACAGGCAGTTTTCTGAAGAGGCTGGTAAAGCTGTTACAAGGGCTCTCAATCTGTTCCGATATCTGTTTGGTTGCTGCTGTGGCTGCTGCCCCTTTCGCTTATGCTGACTAAGCAGCTCATATCTTTGCTCTGCCACTTTGCAGCCTCTTGGGCATTTTCTTCGCATATCTTCTTTTGGCGAGCCTCTAATGGGGAGAGAATAACAGAGCAATGGGAGCATCCTTTTATTATCATTCGTCATCATGATTATATATTATGCAGGAAGAGTATGTGGCTGGATGATTTTTCACGAGATTCAGATAAAACTATGAAGCAGTTTACTGTAATGGTTATGAATATATATGTGCATACACACACACACACACACACATTTCACTGAGATTTTACGACATGGAAATATATAGACAATTCACTGAGATTTTGAAACTGTTGATTTATTCTTCAAAATGAACTGAACTGAAACGCTCCTCCATATGCACTGCCCAAAATTCAAATGGTACCATTGTTGTCTGCCTGGAGAGCACCATGTCATACCAGGCTGCATGTGTCCGTGTTATAAACAGAGGTATCAACCATACTTCAGCACTCACGAGTTAAGTGAATAGGAATCCAAACCCTGCTTCACCCACATTTCGGTTCTTTAAGACTGACATTTTTCTACTCCAAATATGAGGACATTTAGAAACTTGGGGAAATTACTTTTAAAAAAATAGAGAACCTCGCCATAGTAGCAAGTAAAGAGTGGGGAACTGAGAATATGATAAGAAATTGAAAAGAAACATGACCCTTTGGTGGTCCATGCATAAAATAAAAAGACAGAGTTAGGCAAGAGACCCAAAATCATAAAAATGGAAGTTTTCTAATACTTTAGAACTTTTCAGTCCCAGTTGAGTGCCATAAAGTTTGGAATCTAGACTGTAGGGCCAAACCAAAAGAGTTCAGGTATCATCCTGGTATGAAATTGATAGCTGCTGGATCTATAGTTGCTGAAGTCAAAACAGAGGCTACAGTGCTCACTGGTTATAATTCAAGGAAGACATGATCGATTGTCTTTCTTCTTCTTTATGGCAGGGGACTTACGGGCACTCAACAAACAATCCATTCTCCTTTAGTCAAATCACGTGGATCGCAGCTGGCTTGGAACAGAAGCAGAGGGAGGTAACTCAATGTAGTTCATGTTAGGTGCAACTCACATTAGGTTGGTTCGTGTCAGTCAAATGAATTTTTGTTAAAAAAAAAGATTTTTGCCTTATCTAAATAACAATACCATAAAGCAGGTAAAGTAAATGAAATGCATTGATTGGGTCAATGAACCTTCCAGATGTTTTCCAGATGTTTGGGGCTGCAAGTCCCACCATTGGCCATCTTGACTGGGGCTTTCTGCAGTTGAAATAGAAACCATCTGGGGACTAAAGGTTCTTTCCAGTTGCACTGGACGCCTGTATTACTTTACTCTAAATGAAATGAATGACTAACTGAAGGCTTAAATACTTGGGGCACAGCAGAAGAAGACATTGCAAAAGACAGTGCTGCGGGGACATGTTGAAGGCAGTAGGAAAAGAGGACAATAGAGCATGAGATGGATTTGACTGAAGAAAGGAAGCCATGGTCTTGAATTTGCAAGACCTGAGCAGGGCCGTTAATAACAGAACCTTCTGGAAGTCATTAATTCATGTTGTTGTTTAGTCGTTAAGCCGTGTCCGACTCTTCGTTAATTCATAGGGTTGGCATTAATCAGAAATGACTTGACAGCACATAATAACAACATTGCTTTATGTAGCAAAATTTGTTACTTTAACATACAATGTGAAGTGTACAAGTGGAGAAAGATTCTGGATGGGAAGGAAGTCTGATAGTTGAAAGGGGAAGTGAGAGGGGAGGTGTAATTTGGATGTCCTGGGAAATATTATTTTGTGCCTGCCTTCCAGATCTTTGAAATTGCTCTGTTTTCCCAAAGGCTGTTCTCTGTTCCCCTCCACTGACGCTTGCTGACTTCTGCTCTGCTCTATCAGCCTTTCCTCTGGGTGCCTGTTCTCTCTTGCTTCAATATTGATTTTGCATGCTGGGCCTATATTAGTTGAGGCAGGTGTGAAGTGGGGAGAAGGGGTGGTCAACAAAGTCAACCAAACAAGAAGAGAAACAGCCCTGTGGGCTGCTGAGTGTTGCTTCCATCCCTAAAAGGCCATAAAAGTGGTCATTCTGGAGTTACGTAGCCTCTGGATAAAATGCTGTTGTCATCAGTCCTTGAGAATGGTCACAAGCTCTGTTTCCCGTAGTTTAAGGGGTCGAACTGCGCATTATGTCAAACACATTTTGTCCTTGCGACCTTAGCAGACTTTACAGTGACTCCCTTGCTTTTTAAGAAGAAGACGCCACTTTCTCAACAGGATCTCAATCCAGCTTGGCTCTGTGGCATGTTTTCCTTCCCTCACTGTGTTAGGATCATTGAATCATAGAATTATAGAGCTGGATAGGACCCCTTGTCCTGCTGATACTCGATTTCTGCATAACATCACCTCTCCCCGATTTCCTTCTCTTGACCCAGAAAGTTGAACACCAGCATGTTGAAGGGCAAACTGGAGCTGCTGTTAGCTACTAGGGATGGGACTTTCCAGTTGACCTGAATTGGGAAAAATCCAAAAGAGACAATTTCTTTTGTTTTCAGAGTGTTTTGTGGCTTTACAATAGAAAATTCCTAAGATGATAGATTTGAAATTCCAAAGGAGAGGATAATGAAACTACCATATTTCGTTTTGGTTTCCTAAATTGGAAAGTCATCGGTCTGGCAAATGGTACAGTGAGATCAGATGAATCTGATGAGGTACCTCTTTCTCATCTGTACTGATACTGATACTGATTTTGGTATGATGTGATGTAAAGTGCCTAGATGGAGGCTCGTAACACTGTACAGGAGACAGGAGGCTCGTAACACTGTACAGGAGACAGCAACAAAAACCATCCCAAAGAAAAGGAAATGCAAGAAAGCAAAGTGGCTGTCCAACGAGGCCTTACAAATAGCAGAGAAGGGAAGGGAAACAAAATGCAAGGGAGATAGGGAAAGTTACAGAAAATTGAATGCGGACTTCCAAAGAATAGCAAGGAGAGACAAGAGGGCCTTCTTAAATGAACAGTGGAAAGATATAGAGGAAAATAACAGAAAGGGAAAAACCAGAGATCTGTTCAAGAAAATTGGAGATATTAAAGGAACCTTTTGTGCAAAGATGGACATGATAAAGGACAAAAATGGTAGGGACCTAACAGAAGCAGAAGACATCAAGAAGAGGTGGCAAGAATACACAGAGGAATTATACCAGAAAGATCTGGATGTCCCGGACAACCCAGATAGTGTGGTTGCTGACCTTGAACCAGACATCCTGGAGAGCGAAGTCAAGTGGGCCTTAGAAAGCATGGCTAACAACAAGGCCAGTGGAGGTGATGGCATTCCAGTTGAACTATTTAAAATCTTAAAAGATGATGCTGTTAAGGTGCTACACTCAATATGCCAGCAAGTTTGGAAAACTCAGCAGTGGCCAGAGGATTGGAAAAGATCAGTCTATATCCCAATCCCAAAGAAGGGCAGTGCCAAAGAATGCTCCAACTACCGTACAATTGCACTGATTTCACACGCTAGCAAGGTTATGCTCAAAATCCTCCAAGGTAGGCTTCAGCAGTATGTGGACCGAGAACTCCCAGAAGTACAAGCTGGATTTCGAAGGGGCAGAGGAACTAGAGACCAAATTGCTAACATGCGCTGGATTATGGAGAAAGCCAGAGAGTTCCAGAAAAACATCTACTTCTGCTTCATTGACTACGCAAAAGCCTTTGACTGTGTGGACCACAGCAAACTATGGCAAGTTCTTAAAGAAATGGGAGTGCCTGACCACCTTATCCATCTCCTGAGAAATCTCTACGTGGGACAGGAAGCGACAGTTAGAACTGGATATGGAACAACTGATTGGTTCAAAATTGGGAAAGGAGTACGACAAGGCTGTATATTGTCTCCCTGCTTATTTAACTTATATGCAGAATACATCATGCGAAAGGCTGGACTGGATGAATCCCAAGCCGGAATTAAGATTGCCGGAAGACATATCAACAACCTCAGATATGCAGATGATACCACTCTGATGGCAGAAAGTGAGGAGGCATTAAAGAACCTCGTAATGAGGGTGAAAGAGGAGAGCGCAAAAAAGGGTCTGAAGCTCAACATCAAAAAAACTAAGATCATGGCCACTGGTCCCATCACCTCCTGGCAAATAGAAGGGGAAGATATGGAGGCGGTGACAGATTTTACTTTCTTGATCACTGCAGATGGTGACAGCAGCCACGAAATTAAAAGGCACCTGCTTCTTGGGAGGAAAGCGATAACAAACCTAGACAGCATCTTAAAAAGCAGAGACATCACCTTGCCGACAAAGATCCACATAGTCAAAGCTATGGTTTTTCCTGTACTGATGTATGGAAGTGAGAGCTGGACCATAAAGAAGGCTGACCGCCGAAGAATTGATGCTTTTGAATTGTGGTGCTGGAGGCGACTCTTGAGCATCCCCTGGACTGCAAGGAGAACAAACCTATCCATTCTGAAGGAAATCAACCCGGAGTGCTCACTGAAAGGACAGATCCTGAAGCTGAGACTCCAATACTTTGGCCATCTCATGAGAAGAGAAGACTCCCTGGAAAAGACCCTGATGTTGGGAAAGTGTGAAGGCAGGAGGAGAAGGGGACGACAGAGGACGAGATGGCTGGACAGTGTCACGGAAGCTACCAACATGAATTTGACCCAACTCCGGGAGGCAGTGGAAGACAGGAGGGCCTGGCATGCTCTGGTCCATGGGGTCACGAAGAGTCGGACACGACTAAACGACTAAACAACAAACAACAAAAAGTGCCTACCGCATAGGTCTGATGATAATTTTTGTTTCTCAGGCACTATTCTTGTGTTCACTGCTTTTGGAGTAGATAATTGTCTGTTGCCTACACATTTTAACAATCACGATAGAGTGCCTTTTTAAAGTTAAGATAGTTTTTAATGTTTACCTGCTTTTAGTTTTTCAATTATATTTTAATTAGTGTATAGTTTACTTGTTCTTTAATGTTTAACTTATTATGCTTTAATTGTATTCTTTTAATATTGTGAGTCACCTTGGGTCCCCTTATTGGGAGAATGGCAGCCTATAAATAAAACAAATAATAAACATACTCTGATTTTTAGAATAGTTTTGAGGGTTCTGTAGGACTTAACTTGATGCAGTGCCTAAACAAGTAAACAGAAGTACAGTAAAGATTTTGGCCCTTTGGGATTTACTGAAAGGACCCAAAAATGAAAAAGGAGACCCCTGAAAGAACCTGAAATTAAAGCAAACCAAGAACACATCCCTATCGGGTAGGAACATCAAAAGTCAGAGTCAAGACAGCAGATGGATGGAGCAGCAAAAGGGAAAAATGTTCCAGCATCTCTAAATTGGAGGAGCGGCTTCACAGAAGGGAGATGTCTGTGGACTTTGCAATGGCTCCCTTAGCAGAATCAACAGTGAATGGAGCAGTGCAGAGATCTGGTCTGTTCCTGGCTGGAAATAAACAGAGTTTTACACTGTATTTCAGCAAGTTCTCTATATACCTGTGACTGTGATCAGCACGGCTAATCAAAGACAGGCTGAGACATATTGCAGAAAATTGGGTTCCCCCAACCTTTCAATCTTAGGTCAGACAAGGTAAAATAGTACCTATGGTGGAAAATTGAATGAGTGTCTCTCTCCTTTTGTGGCAGCAAAAACAAAAATCACTGTGTTAGCCATCAGTTTGCTGTTGTTTCATGGTACACCTAAACTCTGCTGCCTGAAGCAGCTGCTCTACTCTGCCTAATGATAAGAGCCAGCTCTTGGCCTAGTGCTAGATTTGAGAAGCTGCCATGCTGCTTGACCAAATGGTGGATCATAGTGGCAAGAATGGGCATCATTTCCTTCCTCCCGCCCTACCATTATATGGACACCAGGACAATAATGCTGGGAGAGGGTGTTCCTCCATGGGCTTCCATGTCATCACCATTCATCACCATTCAGTATTTGCTGTCATCTCCTAGTGATATTTGTGCCAATGCTATTGAAGCTGCCAATCATACTCCAGAAGAGTTTACCTGGCAACACTCTTTAGAAACTTGGAAATCCCCATATTCTGTTTCTCAAAATGTCATGCCCAGCAGATGCCAGGACGAAGCAGAAAGATACTGGCCATTGATGGGTGGCTGTAAGAGTACATGGGGGGGTGGATGTTCACTAGAAATGGCTGGGATTGTTTATCTCAGAGGTAGTCCAAGCACATCCCATAGACTGTAGGTGGCCCCCCAAGGGCTCAAATGTGACACCACCACCACCACCCCCGCACCCCTGCTACTATCAATTTTTCCATGTTTACAAATCCACAGTCTCTTGTGGCTTCTTGTGGATGTGGGTCTTGCCTTCCCATATCCATTCCCTTTTTACAAAAGGTGCTATTGTAGGACCCAATGGGTTGGTTGGTTTGTTTGTTTAGAAAAAAAGAACAGAAGAAGAAACTAGGTGCAGATGGTGTAAGTATGGGAGATTCCGTGGTGGGCACATTCATCTCCCCCACTGCTAAGAAGTTGTCCATGCCTGGTTTAGCAAATGATAAGGCTCTCTTTAAATCACAATTCCCAGTTTGAAAGAAACAAGGTGGCGGGCATCTGTGGAAGTGAAACCAAATGCCCACAAGAAGGGCACCGGATAAACCACTTCTGAGAACTCTCTATGTAGGAAACCCTGGAAAGGGAGGATTGCCATAAGTAAGAACTGGCAACATGCAACATTTTTCAGATGTCGCACTAGAGGCCTCTGACTCAAGTGAGAAGGTATTAAACAAACCTGCAGAGCCAGGATCCCACCCTCCCAATGATGAAAAGAAAAGAAAGAGAGGATTGGAAGGAAAAAAGAGTAAGAAGGCCAAACAAAAAAACCAAAATCAGAAGTGCCACAATAGAAAATATAAACCATCCAGGAGGAAGCTAAATAAACAGATTCCTCCACATTGTAATTTCAATTCTAAGAGACTGTTCCAGCTGCTGGAGGTACAGGATAAAGAAAATGGAAGGATAAAAACCACTCCAAATCAGACAAGAAAGCTATCGAAGGCACAGATCAAGTCAACTGAAGCGCCATTTACGCCCTTATTTCCCCCAGAAGCTGAAGACCTAAATTTACATACAGTAACTATGGATCTCGTGCCTTCCAATTTACCTCTCTCTCCAAGTCTTAACAGATGTCTTATTAAAGCCATATCCTGGAACATTGCAGGCTGGCCTTCCAAATTGATAGACAAAGACTTTAAAGATTTCTGCTTTCAATTTGAAATTATCTTTATTCAGGAAACCTGGGTGACCTCTACGGGTTTCCCTTCTCTCCCAGGTTTTGCCGCTCATGCACGACCCGCCAGCAAACTGGAAACTAGAGGCCGGGCACAGGGAGGTGTGGCAACTTTAATATCAGTTGATAGTAACCCAGAAATTCTAGAACTTGATATGGGTCTCAGCAGTAACATCCTAATCCTACAGGTTACTTGGCCACCAGGCATTAAAATCTTCTTGCTAAATGTGTATTGTCCCCCACAATATTTGAGGCATGAAGATAACTTAACATTATCAGAATTAGACCAGGCTCTCGCAACTCTCTTTGAGCAGTACATTGACCCTCCAATCTTGTTAGCAGGTGATATGAATGCCAGAATAGGGGGAAATAACTATAAAATAGGAGATGCATTGGCACTTACAGCAGAAGATTTAAACTATCTTCCTGAGAGGAATTCTAAGGATCCAGGGGTTAATAAAGCTGGAAAATCTTTTTTTGGTTTCATCTATAAATATCACCTGTATATATGTAATGGAACAGAGGTAGACCCAGACTCAAGTCTATACACATTCATTGGCCCAAAGGGCAAAAGTGTGATAATTATATGGTTCTTTCACACTCAGTATTGCCGTTCTTTGAAAATTTTAAAGTTCTTAGTAGGCCTGAGAGCGATCATATGCCAATTCAACTGTCACTTTCTTTATCAATTAGAAAACCATTAACAATAATGCTATGCAAGGAAAATGTGATAGTTCATGGTGAGAGAAGGTTGCGATGGACTGGAAATTTACAAGAACAGATAAATTTATTTCTAATGTCTCCCAACCTTTTATTTTTAAGAGAACAAATCCTTACTTCCTCCGACCCTTTGGAAATTTTTGACAAAGTTGTTAAAGTAATTAGACCTTTTTTGTCTTCTTCTAAGCCTGCTTGCACAGACAGAAAATTATATCAGGGATGGTTTGATGCCCAGTGTGCCACCCAGAAACGTATCCTGGCAGGAGCAATAAGGAGACTGAGGTTAGAGGATTCACCAGAAAACTTTTCTTCCTATGTTCAGCTCTGCAGAGAATATAAAATCCTGCTTCGGCAGAAGAAGGAAGAACACCTAAGGAAATCTTGGTTAGAGTTAGGTGCAGCAGCTTTGAAAAGAGATACGGCCAGGTTTTGGTCATTAGTGTCAAAGGGAACCAATACTTATTCTGGTGCCTTAGACCAGTGGTCCCCAACCTTGGGCCTCCAGATGTTCTTGGACTACAACTCCCAGAAGCCTTCACCACCACCTCTGTGGGCCAGAATTTCTGGGAGCTGAAGTCCAAGAACATCTGGAGGCCCAAGGTTGGGGACCACTGCCTTAGACAATCAAATAACCTCCTCATAATGGCAAGCCCACTTCTCAGCTCTTTATAGTCATACCATTTCTGGGCCTAAACCAGAACCATCCTTTAGTACGGTTTCACTCCCTTTCTCATTTTGCCCTGACTGGGACCCAGTCACCCCAGATGAAATAAATGACTTGATCACCTCTTTGCCCAGTAACAAAGCTCCTGGTGAAAATATGCTCCCAGGAGAGTTGTTTAAGTCAAATACCACTTGGTGGTGTGCAGTGCTTTCTAGAATGTTCACATATATAAACCAGCATGGGAAAACACCTCAGGGTTGGGGTGTAAGTATAATCGTCCCTATGCACAAAAGAGGCTCTAAAGCTGACCCAAACAATTTTAGACCAATCACTCTTCTCAATGTCGTCTCTAAACTGTACTCCAAATATTTACTGGGCAAATTGCCCAACTTCCATGGAAATATCATCTGAAAGCAATTAATCTGAAAGCATCTCAGTCCTCTCAGTCTCTTTTGCAGTTTACTTCAACCCATGGTGGGAGGTTGGTGACCTCTGCAGTTGAGGTGTTTGCCAAGAAAATAGTACCCCAAATAACATATGGGGCAGAGATATGGGGATATATAAAGACTCACACTGAAGAAGTGATCCAAAATTCTTTTATTCGATCTCTTCTAACTGTCCTTCACAACACACCCTCTGCATATCTAAGGGCCGAAGTAGGACTGATTCCAATTGAAACACATTCTCATATTGCGCTGGCCATGTATTGGCTGAAATTGGCCAGTATGAATGATTCTCGCCTTCCTAGGAAGTGCTACACAGAACAGCTTCAGAATCCACCTCGAAAATCCTGGGTGAATTTAGTTAGACCTATTTTGCAGAACTATGGGATTGACACAGACTCCCTTCCTACCTTTGATTCAAATAGAACTAAGCAACTGGTTAAAGAAAAAAAAAGTCTTTACTCTAAGAGGCAGGATCTCCATGCCATCTCAGAAATGTCCTATTCCTGTTGGTTCCCTTTGTATAAAACATCATTCTGTTTGGAGGACTACTTTGTTAATTTAACCACAGCCCCTCTAAGAAAAAAAGTTCACAGCTCTGCGCTTTCAGTGTATGCCAACAGCTATATTAGTAGGAAGATATGAAAATGTTCCTTTTGATCAAAGACTTTGTATATGTGGATTAGGAGAAGTTGAAGATGTTTCTCATTATTTAAGATGTCCTTTATATGATCACCCCAGGAGCAAATTCCTTGAAGGCATACTTAGAACTTTGTGTGACAGCCCTCCTCTGGCTCAACTTTGTATGCTGCTTGTGGGCAGGGATGTAATTACTACCCATCAAGTAGCAAAATTTGCCCTGGCAGCAAAGAAGATTCATGCCAAGCATCAAAAATCCTAAATCTTTCTTTTTAAGTGTAATTGTGATATGACAGTGTCACATATGTTTGATGCTGTCATTGATATATTGTGATGACCTATGGTTTTAAGCAATCAACCAATAAAGTAAGTAACTAGTAAGAGATGAGGGAGGTGAAAGCACGTGGTTTTGTTATTTTTGTCCTGCTCCATTTCTGCTCATGGGCATAGCAGTGATGTATAGTTCAACATAAGTACAAATGCAGTCTGCAATCTAAAGATACTCCCACACTACTGATATGCCTCTGATACCCTTTGTCCAGGAAACAGTCATCTCTGATAGAATTCACTGCATCCTCAGCAACCTTTAGACCCAAGAGCATGAAAGAAAGCACAGTTATTAAAGTGACGAGTAATGAACATAGGTTTGGAATATAAACAGGGCCAAGGAATGTGTTACATTGTATTTGCCCTTGCTAAAAAGGTACCCTCTAGCTATCATGGACTACAGTCCTCATAATCCTGAGTAACAAGCCAGGTCTGTGGAAGTTGTAGTTCAACATATCTGGAGGATGCGAGGTTGGAAAAGGCTGCTTTTAAAGCATGCAGAGCTCGGAAATGTGGGCCACAACTCCCAGAATCCCCAGCCAGCACAGACAGATGTGCTTGCTGGGGATTCTTGGAGTTTTAGTCCAAAAAGTAACATTTCCAAGTGATAAATGTGTGTTATGTCTTCCAGCGCATTTAACAAGGAGAGCTGATGGAGGAGCTGTAATAAGCATGTCTTCTGGCCCAGGTGCAACTCATTAAAAACTCATACAGACCTGTTGCTGAGCACAGTGTTCCTACATTATCTATTTCCCCTTTAGTACTTTTCTGATCCAGCTCAGCTGAAAATGTATTTCTAATACCTGTATTCTCCAACTCTTGTCTCTGTGAGCTTGTTCTACACAATCTCTGGACATGAACTAGCAGGGGCTGAAATACACAGTACACTTGCCTTATTTGAGAGATTCTGCTTTGAAGGATTTAAAGGGGGGGGGGACCCTGATCAAATGAATGAGCAGAGAGCACCAAAATGGCGCTTTGCTTGAGATCGCTGTACCGACACAGATATTACTTCCAGAGACACATTATGTAGCTGGACTATAATTCATCAACATTACATCTAAACGAGGGAACAGCTAGTTTCAGTCCCTTAGGAGCTCATTAAGTGATCAGTAGGGACAGTGAGAGAGCAGCAACAGAGTGTGCTCGTGAGTTCCTGTAGGAACAATCTAAGAGAATATTGTAAAGCCATTATTCTTTATTTTACCACCAAAACCACTGCAGTGCCCAAGCAGAAGATATTTTGGCACTTGCATTGTTGTTGTTAAAAGGAAAATCCCAAGCAGCCCTCAGACTCTTCTTCCCGAAGAAGAGAACCAAGAGATCGAATCCTTGTGACTGTGCTACTTCAGACTGTAGGTGGCAGATTGTGTTTCTTAACATGCACATCGCACATGCACACACAGATAAATTCTATCCCTCATGTGCCAGTCTTTTGCATTAGTGATGGGGGATTTTGTTTTCCGCTTGTTTCTCGCTGAAGTTGGCAAAATATGGAGATTTCTACCTACCTGAAATTTAAAGAACTTGGCATTTTAAAACTTAAGGCTAGAATGCAATTGCTAGTCCTATTTACAATTGATGTCAATCCTCTTGTTCTGGGACAGAAACCTCCAGTATTATAGCTGTAGACTGGGCAAAATCCTGTTGGCTTAACTTTCTATGGCACAAGCCGGATCAAACACCAGAAGCATTTAATCCAAAGTAGTTAAAACCTCTCTATCATCCTCCTTTTAGGTTGCAAAACTCACCAGGGCTCCCTTTTACCCTGGGGAAGCCTTTGGGAGCCTTGAGACAGGTATAAGCAAATCTTTTATTAATAATTTTAAAATTGCTTCCAGATCACTGCTGGCAGTCCTGATCCTGCCAACAGCAATCCGGCAGTAATTTTTGGCAGTTAAAGCCTGCCCCAACTTGTCCAAAGGCTTCCAAACTTTTTTGCCAGAGCAAACGGGAGCCCAAGGAAGCTTCAGAAGCTAATAATAATCATGTGCCACCAGTCAATTCTGACATCTGTTGATCCTTTTCATGGTTTTCCAGATAGAGAGTACACAGAAGTGGTTTACCATTCCCTTCTTCTGGGGGCGCCCTGGGACTGTGCAGCCTGCCCAAGGCCACATAGGCTGGCTGTACTTGTAGGAGGCCCAGTGGGGAATCGAACTCCCAACCTCTGTCTCCACAGCCAGAAACAAGGGTGATAAGAAGAAGCTTTTAATGTTACCAGAGCCAGCCGATGACATCATCAGCTTCTGCTTTGTAACTTCACATGAACCGGCTTTTGCCCATTATTTAAAAACTGGACTGAAATCAAGGATATCTTGAGCTCAACCACAACATCAGTACTTTCGTAATTGTATAGAGCCGGGTCAAGATACTTTCAAGCCTGAGGCAAGGCAGCAAACGGTATCTAGTCCTTGACCCTGAGTCAAGGTGTACAGTACCCAAGGTCAACCAAGTTATTTTGGCCCATGAGGAAGAAAAGCTCATAAATACTTCTCCCCATCCAGTAAAATCATAATGGCTGAAATCTTGTTGTGCAGTTACACAAAAGGTGTAACTTTTCGAGAGGAATTGCCATAAGTTAAGAAATCTCCATAGACATTACCTGTTGGTTGCTGGGTTGCATGGCTCAGGATGGAAGTGATAATGCCTGTGGAGATTTCTTAATTTATGGTAATTCTTCTATTTTTAGAGTATATATTTTAATTGCATTTTAATTGTTTTGTCTTTTTATTGTATTTTAAATGTTGTAAGCCGCCCAGAGACCTCTGGGTAGTGTGGGCGGCATATAAGTTAAATAAATAATAATAATAATAATAATAATAAATGTTACAGCTTTTGTATAACAGCAAAACAGGATTTTAACCAATAATTATAAATTAAGTACTTAAACAGATTGTCACCTTTTTATAACACTTAAAATGTGCTGCCACCTTTCTCTGTTCACCTCTCAACTCCGTTAGGACCCAGATCAAAGAAATAATGAATTCTAAGTTACAAAGTTTCCAGTAAGGAGTTACAATTTTTGTCAGATTGGTGTAACAAAGTTATGTTTCAGATGTACAGTAATGTCATGAGTGGAGATGATGCAAAATGGGTTCTCTCTCTCTCTCTCTTGTGAAATGGGTAGTTTTATAGTCATTATTTAGTTTGTTTTAAAACATTTTTAGAGGTGTTTCAGCAACAAGCACAACACTTTACATGATTCTCTTAGCAGTTCTAAGTCCCCACCACCAAAAATGAAGTAAAAAAAAACAATGAACAAGTAATGAGTAAAGCACTGAACAGTATAAAGAGCAAAATGATGATGGTGGTGATAATTACGATAATGACTTGGTTTTTGAGGTGGAGACATTTGAACAAATTATAGAGAATGGAATCATTTTTTTCCAAAGGAACTTTTTGAGCTCTTGGCTGCATCTAGCTAGTTGCGTTCTTCAACTCATGGGTATTCCTAGCCTGTTGACAAGTTCTGCTGCTCTTTGGGGAGAACATTTTTTGCTTAAGGTTGTTGTAGTGTAAAGAATAATAGCTTTCCAACCTGGGAAAGCAATTGCCCATCATAAATAATCATGGGTGAAGATGAATGCTCACACAGGGTATGCATTTGCAGTCATATACTTTGTGTGCACTGAATATCTATGCCATGCAACATCATATCTCATTCTAGGACCATTGAGAGAGATGGTCTTCCTAAATCACTTGTCATTTTAAAAATGTATTGACAGAATTGATGTGATATATGTACACTTCATTATTATCCCTTAGGAAAGTAGAGAATACTAGATTTCCTTTCTTTCGGGGGACTGTTTTTGGCCTGGCTCTTCACAGATGTTTTTCTCACTGGTTTGAGAATTTCAAAATATTTTATACTGTTTTTAAAGTGCATGTGTGCCACTTCACTTATTCAGCAACACATTTTTTTTGTTTGGACTTGTATTTACTACTATACAGCCTAGAGATTGCTTGCTGTACATCCCGATCTCAGCATTAATAATAATTAATGTACAGAAAGAAAGTGCATGACATGCATTTCGGAGCACAGAAAACTGCTTTATACTGGTTCCATCTAGCTCTATCTTGTCTGCAATAACCTTCCCCATCTTGCTGCCTTTCAACTATTGCAGAGTTTTGAATTTCTGGTCAGACTCCTCTAGGCGCACAGCAGAAGTACAGGTATTCACAGAGCAGAATTAGCTTGAATTTCCCTGGTTTAATCCACCCTTTTTCTCATTAACTGGCACTTACAGTCTCAATTACTCACTGTGCGACATTAATAATAGAAAGAATAAAACATGTGGTTTAGGCATCTGGCTGCAGAGCCATAGGTTGAGAGTTCAATTCCCCCACTATGCCTCCTTGACAGGGGCTGGACTTGATCATCCATATGGTCCCCTCCAGGGCCAGATGTGACCCATCAGGTTCCCCTTTCCGTCTGGAGCTTCTTTTGCTTAAGTTTTCAATTAGTGATTGGAGATAAGAGGCTACGTCAAGCTATTGCATAGAGAAGCTATTGCATGGAGCAGAGCTCTGGTTTGCAGCCCATGAATTTGTTCATGGAGCTGGGCTGTGATTTGCAGCAAGGAAGCTATTAGGAGCCCCAAAAAATGTCTTGTATTGAGTCAGACCATTGGTTGAACTACCCCAGTTTTATCTGGCACTGATTTTCCAATGTTGCAGGAAGAATTCTTTCCTAGCCCTGACTGGAAGCCACAGAGCTGTGTTTGACTTTGTATACTTGATAGGAAATTGATTACATCTGATTCTGCTTGCTTTGTGATAGCCCCTCCCTGCACTTTTAGCTCTGTCCGCTGCTGGAATTTGCCCCTTCTGAGACCCCTTACAAATTTGATCCCCAAGCTGAAAATGAATCTCCACAAACCCTGCTCTACTGGCAGAAGCTGTCCAGAATTTCAGATAAAATTCTCTGCCACCCCTGCCTGGACAAGGTCCTAGAAATTCAGTATGGACATCACCAGATGGGTTTGTTAGCTTGTCTGCAAGATATTACAGTTCTCCAAGCGTAGAGAAGTCTTTGGTTTAACTGCTCTGTCCATTTGTTTGTAATCCTTTTGATAAAGTCATAAATCTGATGGAATATTGAGTATCAGTATGAGGAAAAGACATCATCTGACATTCTATCTTTGAATACCATCCTGATCTCTAACATTGTGTTCAAAGGTGAGAAGGAAAAATGCAAGATCAGTTATAATGTTAAGACTGAGCCACTGAAATGAAAACTGCATATTCAGGTGATATTCTCTGCATTTCAGTTGCTATGCTTAGCTCAACCATTTCACCCACTTTTAAGGGTGAAAGCTTGCTAAATAGTTTGTAAACTGACTCGGGTCCAAACCCTCCAATTAGATAGAGTGAGGAGGTTGCCTCAGGTGACAGTTATTGGGTGCTGCAGGGTACCCAGTAACAGCATCCCACTAAGTGTTCCCTCTGTTGGAGGAAACCTCTCTGTTCCAAACAGACTACCCCATGCCCCTTATGCCCTCAAGTATGGTT
Organism: Intellagama lesueurii; assembly: GCA_037013535.1. Taxonomy (NCBI): domain Eukaryota; kingdom Metazoa; phylum Chordata; class Lepidosauria; order Squamata; family Agamidae; genus Intellagama; species Intellagama lesueurii. The sequence goes on from JBAJHW010000002.1 coordinate 257,882,318, forward strand.
GAGGATGCGATGCTATCTCATCAACATGTTGAAGAAAGATTCCACTACCAGTTTGATTCGCTTCTGTAGGTCAAATGAGGGAGGGGTGTATTATCCTCAGTCAGAAAAAAGTTTTTGTAAGAACCCCTGAATGGGATATCTGAAGTAAGGCTTCTAGGATCAGAAAAATATTTTTTTGGGGTGGAGCGAGGAGCTGCACAAATGCTGCTAGGGCCACATTGGATTGCTGCAGAGTTTGTGGTAGTAATTTACCTGGCAGCATTTTTGGAACATTTTACCAAGTAGGCTTCTTTTACCAGAATACACAATAAGAAACTTGACCAACTCATGTGCAAAGTTGTGACTTAGAGTCAAATGACTGGGAACCATCAGATGTGAGTGATAGGTCCCAGCCTATGCATGTGAGCACCCAATAAAGTGAAAGACAGTTTGTCTATTCTTCAACCTGGAGTGATTTGCTGAATTAAAGTCTACAAATCTCTAATATCATGTAAAAAAGACAACCCTAAAGCTGATGAGTTGCCTATTGTAGAGATTAGTGGAATCATAATGGGTTACATTTACATACTTGCCTGTGGTGCTTTCTGTGAAAATGTGGCACAAGTTTCTTCCCTAAGCAGTTGAGGTTCATTTTAAAACCATTATGGTCTCATCATGTACAGAATACATTATTAACAACTGTTATGAGCTATTACCAGAGGTATTGTATGATTAGACTAGGGCCTGCTTGGAATATGATAAAAAAAAATAGAATGATGCATTTTGAAGGCCATCTTTCACATCTATATGAAGTAGAAGGGGGGAAAAAGGTGTGTGACCTGGTTGGCACCTAGTGGGCAAATGACCCTTCCTCCATTCACAGATCCTTGGAATCAACACAGCCTCCCCCCTCCAGCAACAACAGGGTTTATTAAAACTTGGGATGGGGGAGCAACAGTCAACAACAGTCTGCTAATAGTCTGCCTTTGGTGTAAGATGTAAAGTGTAAGTTGACTTCACTGGCTCCAAGTCACTCTTGTTTCTTCCACTCCCCCAAGTTGACTTCACTGGGGGATGAGGGTCCAATGTCTTCTTCAATGGTGGGTGCCACATTCCTCCAGAGTTTGAGGCCTACAAAAGCCTATAGGCCCGCCATGACGGCAGGGCATGTGACATATTTGCAGCTCCGCCACAGGGTGCTGAGAACCTTTTGGCTGTTGTCCCCAGAGGCAGCACAGATGGCCTTTTTGGTGCTGTTGCCTCCAACACCAGTTGGCTCTCCTTTGGTTCCCTGAGAAATTTGAGGGCCTTGTCTTCGATGTCTCTTACTCCAATAATGAGGAAAAGGTCAACGAAGATATTCATGTTTGGCTCCTTCACCTTTAGTGATTCTCAGTTCAACCAGTTCCCTGGTCCAGGAATCTTCTTTCACAATATAACCCCACTCTCTGCAGGGCTCTGGTTGCTCTGCCTTGACCTCCTTAGCCTGTAAGGAATCCCCTTATAGCAAGCGGAAAATCTTGCAGTGCTTACCCATTTTTTCAGCAGGGTGAGCTGGTCTGTCATGGTATGCCCTTTCACTGAGGACAAGAAAATAATGAATGTGTGTTGAATCCTTAGTTTATGATGCTTTTCCTTTGGCATTCTCTGTTGTTGTCCTTTCCTATGTGGGTTCTGCTTGATGACGTAATACTTCTGTTCTGCACAACTGCAAAGGGATGGCACAGGAATTAGTAGGATCTTCCATGGCAGTGGAAATATCCTACTAAAGCAGCCTCATGAGATTCACAAGCTTCCTGGTGATTATTATCATTTATGGTTATCATCATGGTTTAAATTTATAAGTTTCCCTGTGTCACAAGTTTTTAAAATGGTGAGAGAGGGAAGTTGCAGCTTGCAGGCTACATACACACACACCTGGGTCATTTTTGCAGTCTCCAAGGCAACATTTTAGCCTCCTTTCACAGTGATGCTGAAGACCATAATCTGCAGCTTGCCATTCTAACTTGTCCTTATGCTGTTCATTTCCAGTGTTTCCAAAGCAAAACTTCTTTCTTCTGTTTACAGTGCCTACACAGAGCCTTACAAAGTGTGCCCCATCTCTGTGATTCCCATTGAAGATGTCACCTCTGATGAGGAACAGAAAAGTTCTGGAGATGAAGATAGTAACCAGGGAGACTCCCACCTCATCCATAAGGTAAAAGACCAGAGCTTTTCATTTTGAAGACACAATGTGAGATGAATCAAATAGATTGAGGGTGGCACCTCAGTTCACTTCTGCCATATATATATATATATGGCAGAAGTGAACATATATATATATTCCTCCTGGACACTACCAAACAGGGTGTATGTATTGCTTAGATGGAATTGGCATCAAAAAATAAGGGTTTAATGGGAAAATATTCTGTAAGATATAGGGATGTGGTGGCGCTGTGGGTTAAACCGCAGAAGCCTTTGTGCTGCAGGGTCAGAAGACCAGCAGTCGTAAGATCGAATCCACGCGATGGAGTGAGCTCCCGTCGCCTGTCCCAGCTCCTGCCAACCTAGCAGTTCGAAAGCATGCAAATGCAAGTAGATAAATAGGTACCACCTCGGTGGGAAGGTAACGGCGTTCCGTGTCTAGTCGCGCTGGCCACGTGACCACGGAAACTGTCTTCGGACAAAACGCTGGCTCTATGGCTTGGAAACGGGGATGAGCACCGCACCCTAGAGTCGGACACAACTGGACTAAATGTCAAGGGGAACCTTTTACCTTTTTTATTCTGTAAGATGCCTCTCACATTTAATATTAAATTGGGATGCTGGGAAAAAAATAGTTCCAGATGTGGCAAGTCTGAGTCTTTTACCATATTCGTCCATTGTGCTCTAGGCAAAGGCATTTCAGTGTGAGCTAAAAGCCAACTTTCTACAATGTAAAAAGACCACAAGTGAGCAGAGAAATAAACATTTAGACTGTTGTTTAGGAGACTCATCAGGTAGGTGGCAATCTCAAAACAGAATTGCTTGCCTTCTAACAACACTATCCATGTTGGCATGAATAAATTAGTTGAATTCACATTTCCTGGTGGAAATGCCTGATCTGGTACTTTCCAAGAATGCCAGCAGGATATAATGCATCTTGCCTTGGATATCTGTATATTATGTGAAACGTGCCATGGATTTGAGAGAATACACATGAACCATTTGTACCTTTCAAAACTGAACATGACTGAAAAGAGTTTCACAACATCTACTGTGACAGCATCTTAGGTTTCCAAGGGGCTCGGAAGTCAGTCATTCCCACTGCTGAGAATGGAGGGAGCCCACTAGGACAGCTTACTGCACTGGGCCCAGAAATGTGTGATGATGGCTATAGGATCTAAAACACCCCTCCCCCCTAAAATTCAAGAAAAATTATGGGCATTAATGGAAAAATATTGGAAGAATAAAGGATATATGTAGCATGTATTTGGTGTGTGTATGTGTGAGGGAATGTGTGTGAGAGAATGTGCATGTTTGGTTTCATGTGCTATCAGATAGCTTAGGAATTTCTGGAAAGTTTATTCTGGCCAATATAATGCAAAAGAAGGGGGGGGGGGAATCAAGGACAAGAAAGAGAGATTAGGTGTTGATGTTAAGGATCAGTTTTAAAGTTCATTATGTAAAGAGGAACTGATCCATGCTGCTGAATTTTCAAGGAACAATATATATTACATGAGAACATTCTGGATGTTCCAAGATCTTTGTTTTCCTTTTAAAGCAGCTGCAAATTTGATTGGAGCTGTAATACTAGGAGTCTCTTGTGGCTGCAATTAAAGTGAAAACAAAGGCATTAGAAGAGTCTATTATGGACACCCGTTTGGCATTTCTTCTTGAATTATATACATGTTTATTTAGCCCACAGCCCTCTAGAAGTTGCTGGATTCCCAGGTTACTGTGGTGATGAGGAGTGCCTTTGCACATCTCTGTTTAGTGTGCGAGCTTTGACCTTTCCTCAGTTAACCTGACTTTGCAACAGTCATCCATGCCTTGGTTACATCATGTCTTCGCTAATACATGCTACATGGGGCTACCCTTGAATAGGGTCTGGGATTTACAATTGGTGCAACATGCAGCAGCTAGATTGCTAACTGGTGCACAGTGTTACAGCTATATGATCCCCATATTGAAATACCTAGACTGGTTTGCCAATTGCTTTCCAGGCCCAATTCAAAGTGTTGGCTTTAAACGTTAAAGCCCTAAATGGCTTGGGGCCTAAATCTACATTTTATATGCTTCTAACTATTGTTCTAGTTGCCTAAGTTAAAGTTGTTTTTCAAGTATCCTGCTAACTCCATATTTTTGTGCTCATTAAATGGGTTGTGGACTTACTACTAGTTTCCTATTCTCATACTTTGTTCACTCACCATTTTATTTTAACTTCTCTAATTTTGTTTTAAATGTTCTTGTATACTTCTCTGTATTTCATGAAGTTTTTATCTTTCCATTTTGTCTCCCTCCTATTAATTCTAATATTTTCTCTACCAATCACTTCTTTTAATTTATATTTCTACTTCTGATATTGCTGATGATCACATTTACTGATATCTTATCAACTTAAGAGTAGAAGGCATTTATATCTGAGTAGGCTCTTGTGGGCACTTTTGTATATATATACCGGCAGCCATCTTTCTCTATCCTCTCATGAAAATTCCCTGTTATGAAACATAGGTGTTGCTTTGTTTTGTTTAACATTCTTTGTAGATACCATTATTAGAATGATGCTATGTGAACAGAAATGCCTAAAAAAAATTAAACATACATGTCCCAACATGCCGTAACCAGTATTGCTCCATCAGTGATGAAAGTTAAGGTGAAACGTCAGCATGTTATCAAAGTTGCTTTGTACATCTTGTGATTTAGTGGTAAAGTTTAGGTCTTATTTTATTATTATTATTATTATTATTTTAGATGTTCCTCACTGGCTCTTTGAACTCTTTTAAGAATTTCTAGTCAAAGTTTGCATAATCTGATTTTTTTTTAAAATGTACTGTGTCACAAAGAAGCATTGAGAAAACTGGCAGTACATCAGCAATATTATAATACTTGCCAAATGTATTGTGGGGACTCCTTCTGCTGGTTTCATCCTAATCCCTCTTCTCTGTGTTCTGTGAGCACTTCAGCTTCTTTATACTTTTCTGAGACCCTGTTGGGGTCTTCTACTTTTTTTGGTGCAGGTAGGATCATTCTGATTTAGATCAGTTCCAGCGCATGTAATCGTTGGAACCAGTCTAAACAAAGTTTTCCAATTTGAATTTGTCAATATCCCGAAGCCACTCCTGGATATTTGCAAATTAAACACTTCCACTGTTCCACATCATTGGCTTCACCTGCAGGTAGTTTCTTGACTGGCCCTTTAAGAGAAGGCAAAGAAAAGATTTTTAAAAAATCTTTTTTATAACTGATGCAGTGTATCAGTGATAGTCCACTACACGGTTTTTAAAAAATCACTTCCCTCCCCCTCCCCCCCCCCCCCGTGGAGAAGCAAAGGAAATGATTAATTTGCCAATATCCTGAAGTGGCTTGCTTATTGGCAAATTTAAACCGGAAGTCTTGCTTTGGATGCAGGAACAATTTGCATGTGAATTGTTGGGCTTGATTAGATCACTTTAATCAAGCCCAACCATTCCAAAACATCCCAGACTAGCTTGCTCCCTGCCTCTAATGTAGCCACACCCATAGGTAGTTTTGGATGCTGAAAATAGTATAAGGGATTTGGAAATGAGCTAATCACTGGGCTGGTCTAGGAGCCAGACTGAGGGTTTTTTTTTTCTTTTAAAATGTTTTGTTTGCTGATCTATGGCTTCCATCTCTCAGGGGAAAATAAGACTGAATAAAGGCATGAGATCATGTAGCAGATAAAATCTATGGTTTTATCTGCAAAGTGTCCTTTCTTTCCTTCTTTATTTATTTTTTAACTGATTTGTATAGGTTTGTTATCTGTTTCTGCTGAGGACAGGGAGATTTTCTAAGGCAAAAGATTCCTTGCTTTTCAGTTTTGTTGTCCAGATGTTATTACTTGATTTAAAAGCATAGCAGTTTCTGGGCTAGATCCAATTGTTAGTTCCAGATGCAGTGAACCCACTGAATGAATGGGACATGTTAAGTTTTAGGTGACTTCTATTAATTAAATTAGTGTACTTTATTTGGGTAGATACCCAGTGTGGTGTACTGGATGAAGTGATGGACTAGGAACCAGGAGCCCTGACTTAAAAATCCTAATTTGGTAATAGAAACTCATGGAGGGTGCACTTTTTAGATATCTCATTTACCTTGAAAACCCTATTAGGGTCACTATAAGTCAGTTCTCACTTGACAGCACATAACATACATGTCTTTAGTTGGGACTAACAGTTGGATTTAGCCTTCTGATTGTGCCATCCTAGGTATGGTCTCTTTGCACATGTGATGATGCTATTTGGCTCTTTCCTACATTTTTTCCATTTACGTATTTTGTCATTCTTCATCAGACTTGTGCATTGAGGATACATATTGAACATTTTAAAGCCATATTCAACTACCCTCCACTTGAAAATATCCAAATAGAGCATATTTTATAAAAACGTAGTCTCACCTGATCTGTGGTCTGCTGAGCGAACACCACTGACTGTTTTGAAACAAAACTGTACCCTCAGGTGATTCTGTCTTTGGGGAAATAGTGACCATAACAAGAGTGAGCAAAGTATAGCACTCTAAAAGTTGCTGGGCTGCATTGTTGGCTGTCACATTCCTGCTCACCATCGGCTGGCTATACCATTGCTCGCCATTGGCTGTACCATTGCTCACCATTGGCTATACCATTGTTCACAATTGGCTATGTTGGCTAAGACTGCTGGGAAGAGCAGTCCAACAATATCTGGAATGTTGCAAGTTGTCCACCCCAAAATACTATCGTTGGTCTTCTACATTTAACTCCATATGGAACAAACATTTGATCAATGGACACAATTTTGACCTAAAACATGCCACAGGTAGGGAGAAAGATTAAGCCCCTCCTTAAATGCCATGGCTCCCATTGCTCTCTCAGCTGCCTGAAAATGCATTTCATGTCATGAAAAAAAAGAAAAGAAATGATGGTGATGAAAGAACTTGCCATGGATCTCTCATGTAATATGTGCATTGAATTTCACAATATTTTCCCCAATCCCGAAATCATGTTGTACTTTGACCCTTTTTCATTTAAAATTAAAGTTAGAGGGTTTGTTCATCTTGGTTAATTGTACATTTGAAACTATTTTAAAAAAACCTGGCAGATGGTGTTGGGCTAAAGAACTCCCAGCTAAAGATGTAATTTTTCTAACCTCTGTGATACTCCTCAGAAATGGAGGTGCCCTTCACATAGATGCTCATTCTTCTCTATTTTACCTCGCTAAAGCTGCCTAAGAGGCAGCTTGGGGCTGTCCTTTCCTTGTGTATATGTTGTATATTTTTTGATTGCTCTGTGCAAAGGTGACCTTGGTTTTTCAAGCTTTGTTCAACAACAAGAACAAAAATGCTTACTGGAAGAAAACGTCAAATCAGAGCACAAAAAGGTTTCCTGTTCCCTGAAATCCTCATTAAATTCCAATTACAGTCTGGGCTAAGTAGGGGGCTTTGCAGGAGTATTTCCTCATCATTTCAGGAAGCAAAGAAAGACGCAGATGTAGGCAGCAGCCTTCTCTCTTGCTTTCATTCCTTGGCACAAAGGAACACCAAACCACCAGTAAACAGCTGAGCTTTGTTTTGTCAGATATGCTGTGTTCTTGCCCTCTCTTGTCCCATAAGCTCCCTGTGAGGTAGTCGTATGGGGATTTGAACCTGGATCTTCCAAGTCCTAATTCAAATATCTGTCAATTATTGTACACTGAGGCCTAGCTCTACCATTCATGGTGGAATAGGAGCAGGGAAGCTGCCACAACACAACCTCTATGGTTTCCCCACATGCCATCAAAAGAAGATGTTCTGTTCCACATTGCTCCTTTTAGTGCCAATTATACAATCTGGCTTTGTCAGTGAGAGCAGAGATGAGAATTCTTATTTCAGAGCAACAGAATTCTTAGCTTATTTACGTTTCTTTCCCCCTGGTTGTGAACGTGCTGTGCCTCACATCTGAGAACTCCTCCTGCAAAGTTCTGCCTCTGTCTTTGCCACATTCAAATAAAGTGTGTGTCCTTGCCATGTCTTTGAAAGAAATTAGGACAACACTAAACATTGTAGGGTGAATAGTTTATTGCACCAAATTCAAAAGTAATGCAATTTAAGCATCAGTTGCTTCTTCAAATGAATGCAAATAGGAAATAAAATTATTTTAAAAACCACCTGGTTACTTCTCCCCAAACGAGTCCCTCCTTCTGCTGAAGCCCTGAGTTGTGTCAGTAACTCTGACCTGTAGAGGCTGAAGTGAATTCTGTGATTCTCCGTAACTAGATTGTGTCCATAGATGCATATACGTGTCATAGAATCTGCTATCCCTTGACATGCAGGAATGCATCGGAGGTTTTCTTCTTCTTCTAAGGCCAATCTTTCTCTAATACAAAGTAAAACATGTTCATGAGCTAAGGAGAGAAGGTGATGATCAGATAAGATGCTGAGAGAACCCAGAACAAAAGTCAGCAAATTTGGAGAACTGTGATTTTTTCTTTCATTTGACCCATCTCAGAATAGATAAAATCCAAAGTCCAAAATCCATACTTTTTTAAAATCAACTGTAAATGCACGAAATATGCAACATTTTCAGCAATACAAGATATATAGTAAATTTTAAAAAATGTAGCACCTTACAAAAGGACCTGTGTGTTTTGTCCACAGCTGATCCAGCTGCATGTCGCTGTTCCCTTTATACTTGCAGAGAAGAGGCATTATGTGTCCATAAGGTCCCCTCCTCAGTGGGCTGGGCCAGAGGTCATGTGATAGCTGCATAACTATCTAACACATCAAGCCATACTTTCCAACCAGGAACTTGGTTCGCAGATTCTTATGGCTTGAAATATTCAGCCATGTATTTGGACTTCTACGCCTTTCTCCCCCTCCCCCTCCCCAGTTTTTTTACCATCAGACTTGGTGAAGAGCTTTATTGAGCTCTAAAGATTGCATGTGTTGCATTTACAGCTCTAATGAAGGTGTTTATCTGCTGCCTATTTTTAAGTTTGGTTTGTCTTTCACCCCTCTAGATCAACACAGCCTCATACTTTTTTTTGGACAATATATATATATTGTCAATATATATATTTACAAACATTCCTATCTCCCTGCTGCCTGACTTCCATAGCTTCAGGTAGTTTTCTCCCATAGAATGGAGAGTTTAACCTTCTTATCTATACACAGCTGCGATACAAGGATATCTGCAAGCGGGATCTGAAGGCCTTAGGAATGGACCTCAACAGATGGGAAACCTTGACATCTGAGCGTTCAGCCTGGAGGCAGGCAGTACAGCATAGCCTCTCCCAGTTTGAAGAGACACTTGTTCAGGAGGCCGAGGCAAAGAGGCAGTCCCGAAACCAACAAAATCAGGGAGCTGGACAGGGGACAGATTGTATTTGTCTTCAGTGTGGGAGGGATTGTCACTCTCAAATTGGCCTTCTCAGCCACACTAGACGCTGTTCCAAGACCTCTATTCAGAGCACGTTACCATAGTCTCTCGAGACTGAAGGATGCCTACACACATATCTATACTAGAGATGGGGACGAATATAAAAACGGATCAGTTTTTTTGACGAAAATAGCCAATTTGTTAAATATTTGTCGATCCGTATTCGTCAGATTTTAAGTCCCGACGAATACGGATCGATGAATATTTTCCCGTTTTTATTCGTCCTTCGTAATTTTTTAAAAAACATTCTGCCTATCAGCTGCCGATTAGCTGATAGGCGGGCCGATAGGCAGCCACCCACCCCCACAGTCTACCCCCACACCCCCTTCCTCTCCCTAACTTAGCCCCCCCACCCCGCCAACACCCTCTTACAGTAATTGCCGCCGCCACCGCCGAGGTCTCCATCTGGCCTCTGCAGCCACGGTGTGTAAAAAGGGAGACTGGCTGCCCTTTGCAAAGATGGCGGCTGCAGCTTCATTTAGGGTAGGGAAGCTGCAGCTGCCGTCTTTGCAAAGGGCAGCCTGGACTCCCTTAGCCTGCCTTAAGGCGGCACGGTGGTGGTGGTGGTGTGGCAGCGGGGGTTGGCGGTGGCAGTGGGGGGGCTGCTTTTTTTAAAATAACTCCCCATGAATCGACGAATAACTTCGTTATTCATCGCTTCATGGGGGCAACTTCGTGCTTTGTGAGTCGTCAGCTTTTGACGACTCACAAAGTAGGATGACTCGCCAAAATGGTGAGTCGTCCCCATGTCTAATCTATACACATCTTTGACTTTTCTTGAAATGGTCCCCATTAGAGATGGGGGTATTCGTATACGAATACCCCGACACAGGTGGCAATAACGAGGGCCCAGCCCCATGGTGCTGGACGGTCCACTCACAATTCCAACGCTGCTGCAAGCTCTGGGATCCTTCCTATCATTCCGGAGCTTGCAATCTGTGAGCCGCTCTTCAACCTGGCAGAGAGGCTTGTTGTCCCGCCTCCTCCCAGAAGTGGCGAGCCGATTGCGAGCTCTGGAGTGATAGGAAGGATGCCGGAGCTCGTGGCAGCGGCGGAATTGTGAGTGGACCGTTATCGCCACCTGTGTGGGGGGATTCGTATTCGTATACGAATACCCCCATCTCTAGTCCCCATCTATGAAGAAAGCAGAGCTACATGAATCAGCAAAAATGGTTACCTCACCATATTTGGAAGAAAACAGGGCAGCTGAAAATTGTAGGTGGAAAGTAGAAATATTTCACCTTAACAAATAAACTGGATTAATGTGGTATCAGCAATAATGCCAATGTTTATAAAGGGAAAAAAAATCCTCAGGAATACAGATGTTTAAAGGTCATAATAGAAGCAATTAAGCGTGATTTTGGGTTTATACAAAGTCGTTTGCAGCTGCAGTGTAGTCTTGCCTGCCATTTACTCTAGATGTGGAAGGAATAAAAGAGTAACATTCATTACACTTAACTGCTGCCTAGGGTTTCAGTACAAAAGTTAATGTGATATGTGGAACCCAGAATGGCACACATTCACCCTCATATGTCTACTCTGCTTGATTCTTCTCCAAGGGGAATCTCTGTTTATATTACGGGTAAAAGAAGGAGGGGAGAGTAAGATACTTGCTCATGAATCACTACATGCTGGTTGCATAGAGTAATAAAGATACAAATAGTTTTGGGAGGTAGCTACCACCTACAAGTACAAACCATTTCTTTTCACACTGAGGGGCCCTATAGAAAGCAATTTAGGCACTGGAGCACCCAGGACTGTTCTCAAATGTGCCCATTCTGTTTAGATTTCATTACAGATATGTAATGTAATTTACATATCTCACATATACACCTGGAAAACAATGAGCTTTGTTAATTCAAGGTCTCAGCAGAACTGTTCTGTTTCAACAAAAGGCTCGATCGAGTCCAAGTTCAGGTCAATGCCTGCATCTTCGTGCCTGTCAGGTCCACAGGGTGCGACCAGATGGAGAAATAGCTTGTGTTTTGCAACATGGACCAACACAAGCTATTTTTCATCAGTCAGATGACATACAGGAGATTGCCAACAAGCCTGATCCTGCTCTGTGTCCAGGCTGGACCTCCAACCACAGGGCTACTCTTTTTTGGAGCCGGGCTTGAGTGATTCCTGTATGCATGGAAGGGTTGCTTTAAGAGCAATCAGACATAACGCTTTATTGCCATCTGATCACACCCTCAGTCTCTATTGGGAAGAGTATAACTATATTGGGGCATATCACTTTGGGGCAGAATTTGAACCTGGGGGTGGGGAAGCATAGTTTAGTTGTACAGCATGTATTTTCAATGCAGAAGATCTCAGGTTCACATGGCAACGCATACAGAGCAGCCTTATGCCAGGTCACTCAGGGACAGCCCTACCAATAGTCAAAGCATGGTAAATTAGGGACAAACAAATACAATACTATGCCAAAGCCACCCGTGTCTCAGTAATATTTGGATAAAGCTCTGAGGCCCAGTTCAACCTTTCCTATTGGGAAAAGAAAAGAAACAAATTCTATTGCAAAAAATATTTTTATGCATTTTTCAAGATGTAGTTGTAGAAGGGATAGCCATGTTAGTCTGTACAAGCATTATAAGTAAAAGCAAAACAGAAATATAAAGTTTTTAAAAAGACAAAAATGTGGTGCCACCTTAAAGACTTAATTTTTATATATATGTGAGCTGTCTGATGAAGTGGACTTGTCCACAAAAGCTGACATTAAATATATGTATAAGCTAGTCTTTAAGGTGTGACCATGTTTTTGTCTTTTTTTTTACTATTTCTTTCTGTTTTGCTTTTACCTTTAAAAAATGTGTTTACTACTAATCACGCCTAAGCTTCGTGGAACATGTAAAAATGCTGGGGCAGAACTTCATACTAAGTTCCTGGTGTCTCTCTTGATGAAACGCAGCCAACACTTTATCAGCTATGTTGGCATCCAATTTGGAAAACCTCTTACAATATAAGAACTGAGTGCCAAATATTTTAAAAATAAAGTCTATGACTGCTGTTACCAAGTCATTTTTGCTCCCCTTTGGTGGTTCCTTCTGTCTGGGGACAGGGGGACGACCTCCCAGCATTTCACAAAAGGAAAACACCTCATTGCAACAGTGGTTTTAATCAGCACCGATTCTCCAGAATTTCATGTATTTTATATTTAGGTCATCGGGGGAATGAGACCCTGGCGCTCCTGACCCCGGTGAGGTGCCAGAAATGTATGACAACAACAGAACAGGGGACAGGGCGGTGAACAATCGCAGCATGTGGAGCAGACTTGTCTGCAAATAAAGGAAATAGCAGGCTAGGCCACAAAGATTTTGCAGAGAGCCAACCGGCAACGGGCTCGCTGGTGCAGCATGTCAAATTGTCTTTGCCATTCCTTATCTTTCTACTGGGTGGGATTGGTTTCCAGGCTCCATTAATCATTCTGTTTTGTAAACCTTTTAACCTTCGTATAATGAAGCAAGCACACACACACTTTAAAAACTCATACATAAACTATAGTTATGGGGAGTGACTGTTTGCAGTCCCTTTGAGGAAGAGACATATTTAGATAGCTTTCTTCCCCCTCACACAGTAGGATGTACATAATTAAACAGATCCCATTGGCAATGGTGAGATACATGAAACACAGCAGAAAACAGAATTTCCAAACCGCATTTATAATGGACATATATTTTCATTCAGGATCAAGCAACTGCTAGATGTCTGCTGACCACACATGGCCATCTCACATACCTTGGACAATGGAATCTGTCCCAAGGGACCACAATATTATTTCCCCCCCCCTTATTTTAAACTTTAAAAAGTTCCCCAGAGATGGGAAGCCCAAGATTCTTGGAGCCCCTCAAAACCCAACAGAAATGCTCACATATGCCTTAGAACATAAGGATTTAAACTGCTTCTTTTTTAATTTGGGGGTCCTGAGGGGGCTACGTTTTAGCCCTCTGCCTCAGAGAACTGTTGGCCTATCTGATTCCAGTCAAATATTGAGGTTACCATGACCTCATTCCCCCTGCACTCAAATCAAGTCAACAGCACTACCTGACAAAGGGAGGGAGGCTTGCTTCAGTCCCCCATGCATAATGTCTGAAAAATTAGGTTATTTGTATGCCTCTTTCCCAGACATCTTTGTACACAGGAAAGGAAGGCCCAACCTACTGCTGAAGGCCTAGTGCCATGGTTGCTTGCAAATTGGCCTGTTGGAATGAAACACAAAATGAATTGATGGATTAATTAACATGAAAAATAAAAAATAAACAAAATATCTGCTGGTGCAAGAAGCAGCTCTTTTTCTTCTTGCTGAAGCTAAGTAGTTGAAATGATATAAGGTAAAGGTAAAGGTTCCCCTTGACATTTAGTCCAGTCGTGTCCGACTCTAGGGGGCGGTGCTCATCCCCGTTTCCAAGCCATAGAGCCAGCGTTTTGTCCGAAGACAGTTTCCGTGGTCACGTGGCCAGTGCGACTAGACACGGAACACCGTTACCTTCCCACCGTGGTGGTACCTATTTATCTACTCGCATTTTTACATGCTTTCGAACTGCTAGGTTGGCAGGAGCTGGGACAAGCGACGGGAGCTCTTACGACTGCTGGTCTTCCGACCTTGCAGCACAGAGGCTTCTGCGGTTTAACCCGCAGCGCCACCACGTCCCTTGAAATGATATACACAGGCTAAATTGCTGCTTTTTGAATCAGTGTCTTTCTGGCTGTCACTCAGTTGGATGCAAATTATTCATTAATCAATCATTCCATGTCATGTTTCATTCAGATAGGCAAATGTTCAGGAACCTGTGGGGGCAATTCAGCTAGGCCTGTATAACTTCAGCAATACACACAGCCTTCTTTAGCCTAAAGACTCCTTCAGAGGAGGGAGGATGTAAATCAGCCTACCTTCATATTGCACAGAGGCTACTGGATTGTAGTTTTGCTCTAAATAAAATTATTTTTCCAACATTGACCATGGGAGATTAAAGCCAGTAATTTTTTTTCTTGTTGGGCCACTGTTGTTCATTTGATTTGGGTGCAATAAGTCTGTGGTCATTAGCACGTACATTGGCTAGCAATGTACAAGATGCTTTTTTAAAGTCTTCTTGTCATAAAGAAAATTGTCAGAGGAAGTTGACTTGATCCATGAAAGCTCACATTAAAATATAGCAGTTAGTCCTTAAGGTGCCACAACTCTTTTTGTCTGTTGTTGTTGTTGTTGTCTGATGTAGCATTTTTGTGACACCCAAGTCAATTTGGTCTACAGCTATTGACCTGGCTTTGTTGTTACTATTACATGCAGTTAAGCCACTTCTGACTTATGGCACCCCTATCAATCTCCTGTCATCAGCAGCTCTGCTCAGCTCTCAGAGACTCAAGGCTGTGGCTTCCTTTTGGGAATCAAGTCATCTCATATTTGGTCTTCCTCTTTTCCTGCTGCCTGCAACTTTCCCCAGCATTATTGTCTGTTCCAGAGAATCTTGCCTTCTCATGATGTGCTCAAAATAGGACAGTCACAATTTTGTCATTTTTGCCTCCAGAGATAGTTCAAGCTTGATTTGGTCTAGGACCTACTTGTCTGGTAATTGAAATCATTAACTGCTTGATAGCCTCATTCCTGTGTTAACAAACCATTGTGGGTCCCTTCTCTTGCCGAAGGGACCCACTAAGTTCCCATAACTGAGGAAATCAATTTAACTCACACTAAAATAAAAGTGTTAAGTCTTTAAAGTTTTACCATTTCTTTTTTCTTTTTCTGTTTCCAGTATTTTGAAAAGAGGTAATGACCTTTATCCTTTGGGGAGTGGGAGTCACATGTGCCCTCTATTGAGAGTGTGTTAACTAATGTTTAAGTTTACATGTTGATAGTTCTAATGTAGAATTAAGGAGTTAAATGGCTTCATTTTTAATGCAGATACCAATGACCTAATTTTCCAATTCCTGTCATTTAACTAATTTTTAAGCCTAACAGTCCAGACTCTGATGCAATGTAGTTACTAATTTGCTAATAGGAAAAAGGAATTATTACCAGTAACTAGTTGTTTGCAACTAATTATTTCCAAACTCTGGCTAAAACAATAATTGCCTCAGACATTGCTATCTGAAAATAGGGTGCTCTGAAAGAAAAACAGGAAACTAGGTCACTGATGAGCTAAAGCTATCCCAAAAGAATGACGGAATGATGTAACTGATAAACATGCATGTTCCAAAACCGTCAACTTGTTAGCACCTCATGAAATAAGAGGTGCTTGCAAAGCACCAATGGCCTCCCGAAACACTCTGGATCTTACAAATGCCACACATCAGACACAAGCCTGAACTTCCTCATTATTCATCTTGTTACCCAGCCCTTTGGCAGGCAGGGGTAGTACCTTATCGACAAGATATGTATATTTCATTTAGAATGGCAAGTTGCTATTTTAGCCATGCTGTCTTATGCCTTTTCCTGTCTTATCTGTTCGGTGCCACCTGAGCATACAAAGATGAAGACAAAGGAAGGGCAAACCAGCCATGACAAGAATGTCATGAGGGAACCCTGTAGTTTTCCTCAGTGATGGCTGGTGTGGGCAATTAATTCCCACCCCTTTGGGTCTGATGCTCTGATGCCTGCCGTGCTGAGTGCAGGCATATGGTTCTTCTTGTCTGGCATTTCCTTCTACTAAATGATTTAATTCTGTACACGTCCGCTCAGAAATCAGTCACACTAATTTCAATTTTCTTACTCTCAGGTAAATTGGTATAGGATTATACACTTAATCACTTTTATACTTATATGCTTCTGGTTCTCACTAAACAGAAAAAGGACTAGGAGAAGGCAATGATGACAGCAGATTTGTTCATGTCCACACTATAAAGGTACACACAACTTGAGGACAGGAAATGTTAGTAACCATATAATACCAGAATATTTCCATAATATTTCCACATATTCACAAGAATTCCATGGTGTACTCAGATCCTTACTGAGCCAGAATTCTCTCTCAGGCAGAGGAGCCATATATGCATACATCTGTGTTGAAAAAGG
Organism: Intellagama lesueurii; assembly: GCA_037013535.1. NCBI lineage: Eukaryota > Metazoa > Chordata > Lepidosauria > Squamata > Agamidae > Intellagama > Intellagama lesueurii. The sequence continues at coordinate 257,898,895 of JBAJHW010000002.1, forward strand.
CATCTTCTCATAGCCAGTGCATGTATAGCCAGCGTCTGGTCTTAAAGTAGTGGGTCACCACAGAAATTATTACAGTTAGTTGCACTAGCCTTTCTAGGTGTAGCCAGCATTCGAGTGTGGAATTTTATTTATTTGTTTCATTTCTGTTCTTCCTTTCTCTTGCTGAAGGGACCCACTAAGTTCCCACAACTCCCCCAAGCAAGTTCTACAGTCATCCCATATGAGTTTTGAGACTGCTGTACTCTTAAGGATGCTGATCTCTCAGCCTTTCAAATCTTAGGGAAACAAATCTTTGTTTCTGCTCACAGTAAGATATCTTGGCTTGACTTTTTTTTCTCCAAGGAGTCTCACAGAAACCCTTGTGGGATGTCTCAGAGGTTTTTTGGCCATTTCCCCCCTGAATTATTACAATTCCTGCACAGAATTGTATCTTTCCTACACAGGATGTACTGGAGAGGGCATCAAGCTACATGGGATTTGGCAGCTTCCTGTGCAGAACAACAAGTTCAAAATGGGGAAGCATGGAAGGAGAGGATGTTAGACTGTTATCTGTTGAAGATTCACTAATCCTTTCCTTCTTTAGATATTTCAGCACTACCCAGTTATATCCGTTTTATCTGTCATGGTTCTGTCCTAAAGAACCTTGGAATTTATAGTATGGTGATATATTTTGAGTTTTACGCTAGAAAACTGCAGTGGTACACTTGGGACAACACTCCTCAAGGCACCCCAAGAAGAGAAACTGAGGAGTAAATCAGTGTGATTCTGCAGTGTAGACAGGTTTGTAGACAGGGTTAGAAACAGTTAACACATCTCTCCCCAAACACACCCATAATGGGTCCTCTAGACTGAGACTGAGGAACAATTCCAGCTGTATTGGTGTTGGGACACAAGCAGAACTGAGGTTCCTAGTCAAGGGGCATGGGGGCTCAAATTAGGGCAAGTTGTTTTGGCTTCTGATGCAGAAAGTGTTTCTTTCTGCCAATAAATATTGAACAATAAATTAAATAACCAAAAATGTGCTCCCTTTCCATAACACTCACATTCAGTACTCTAAATCATCCACCTTACTCTTTCTATTGACTGCCAGCTCTCATTAAGAAATGTATCATTATTTTTAAAAAGAATGCTTCTTTTATGGGGGTTATCCTCTCTGCACGCCGACAACATTCTTTTGTTGCTGAGAGCGAAACACACACATTTGTATTTTCTTCTCTTAGGTTTTTAACCTCATGTGTCACAATACCTTTGCCAACGTTTTGTTTTCCCCATACACATGTGTGGAGAATGAGTTTGTGAGAGATTTAGTAGCTCTTGTGGTTGTGTGGTTTGTAGTGCTCAGGTGCTGTTTAGACTGTCAGAGCCCTTGACAGTAGTCTGCACTTGTGCCAGTAAAGCTTTGTGCCAATGAAGCTGGTGCCAAATGTTTTGGGAAACCGTCTTTTCCTGTGTAGAGGACTGGTGGCCAATGATCTACAGATCCGCAAACTGCTGCTTTCCAACTTTTTACATTACTACTGTAAATATTTTGTAATGCCAGTGTGGCAGCTTATGTTATTTGTTTTATGTATTCAAGAATACATGGTTTAATGTATCCAAAAAGTGCTAATATCTTTAAATATGATGATCCATGGCTGTACCATCTTCTGAATTTGTAAAAAAATTAATGTGTGTGCATGTGATTGTGTGTGTTTGTGTGTGTGAGAGAGAAGTTGAGTGCTTTACTCCTGATCCTTTTAGTTTTAAGTTGTAGCTAACATATGGAAGTCTACTCGCTTCCTCTGAGCTGACTTCACCACAAACCAATGCAAAGCAATCATTCCAGAAGCAAATACCAGAAAGTGCCCCTCTTTTCCTGCTGTCAGTCTCCATCTCTGACCTTCAAGGGGAGAGCATTGGGCAGCATTTTTAAACTTTTCATTTCAGCTGTAAAAATGTTTGTGGCTGGTGCATGATGCCGCCGTCGCCCGATCTCCCAGTGCCCCATGTTTGGTGCATTTTCCTATTTAAACTGACAGTTTTTCCTCCCATGTAGTATTAAAACCACATCTTCTCTGATCTTTAAAAAAGAAAAAGAAATAAAAGAAGAAATAGAAAATGTTTTGATCGTTTCCAGTGGATTTACCTGCCCCTCTCTTCTGTGAGAGTGGAATATTGCATTAATAGTATTGGACAGGACTAGTGCTAAAGATAAAAGTATTTTTTTCAAAAAAAAATCATCTGGAAAGGCCCTTAGATTCTGAGGAAGATAGGGCTATTAAAAGCAATGGGGCCTGCGGGCAAACAGCCAGAACTTTCTGCCAGATACAGGGCTTCCTTTACTGAAGCTCAGACTTAACAGCAGGGACTGGAGCCTCTGTTGCTACTAGGAAACAGAAGTCTGGGAAGGAAGCATAAAAACACTTTCTGCTGGGCTAACGAAGAACTGTCAAAGATCACTAAAATGAAGTGACAGCTCTTCATATTTCAACCACGGTTGCAGGTTCAGTGTTCAGAACCTGATAGTTGAAGGACCCGCACTCCCTACGTCTCCCTGTTCCCAGAAGTCTGTCTCCGGATACTGTCGTCAATCTCAGAGTTCATTTCCTGGTTAAACAAACAGTAGTTAAACAACACTAGATGGGGGCAACGCCTAGAGACACTGTCTCAGAACTCGCCCTAGACTAGCCATGTGATACCGGGAGTCCCAGTGTTTTGACTTTTGGCTCAAGACAAATTAATCATTAATAGAATGACCGACTGTGACAAACTGTATACAAGAAAGGAGATGGAACCTTGGTCAGTGGTGAAATATGCTGGGCGTCTTGGCAGTTCTCAGCCAAGCCCATCCACAGAGGACGTGCAGAGTGGCTAGTGTTGCTACCACTTGCATTTCACGTATCTTGGCAGTACCACTTACGAATTTCATTTGTACTCCTTGTCCATGTGTATGTGTGCATTCTAGTTTATGAAGACTCATAGTACAGTAGTATTCTGGCCCTTCTAAGGGGTCAAAGGCTGAAATCCTGTTGCTTAACATAGTAAGTTGCAACTAGAGCAGGCCTATGTGAATCCATGGAACTTATAGGGGAGTTGACGCAAAATCTCCACAGATTCAGTAGGCTTTCTCTAGTGCATCTTACTATGCTAAGCAACAGGATTTCTCAAAATGATGATTTGATGGGGGCTATGCCCTATTACTACTTTCAGCCACAGAATTCTGTTGATTTCCATATGAATATGGAAGCAAGTGGGGACACATACTGGGATATCTGAAATATACCTGGCACTCACCATATCATTGTGCTTTGGCACCTAGAAAACTCTTTTTTCAAAAGGAGAGGATTCTGCCATGTTTTTTAACATCACTTTTTAAAATTCATTTAAAAATTCATGGAATATTAAGTTTATATAGATCATGCAATGTTTGCAAAAAATCTCCTTATTGTTCCTGTTGTTGATGGCAGTTTGGTGATTTTCAACTTTAAGGTGGTTTTATCTCTATACTACAGGATCCAAACTGTATGCAAACCAAGGGCATTCATAACTTCTTAACTTTTTCTGCCTTTGATCCTTATTATTTTATTGTTGAACAGAAAGAAGGACAATCCAGAGCTCATCTCATTGCCCAGGAGCTTGTGTCTTCAGAGAAAACGTGAGTCCATCAATTTTATATATAAATATCCACAATTATCTTTATAACATACATAAATATTATATATATATTTGCTGTAATCTTGCAAGCTGAGTACCTTCCACATTGATTCATTTAGTCTAGCTGGTTGGCAGTTTAATAAATCTGAATCTCTTTTCCTGCAGATATGTGGAGATGCTCCAGCTGTTACTTCTGGTAAGTAAATCATTTTAATTGTCAAGACCTAATTGCCCTCTTTTAGTTAGTTATAATTTAGGACATAAAAAAGGCACTGAAGAGGCTGGGTGAACTCTTGTCAGGATTGGCTTGTCATCCAGAACTCATCCACCCTTAGAAATCTGTCTAGTGATAAAAATGAACCTTCTCTCTATGTGCCAGAGATCTGGAAATCCACATGTGTTAGAATGAATTGTAAGCCATAAAGGTTGCCTGAGGAGAAGAAGTTGCTTGGGAGGAATAGTTTTATTGAAGCCATTTCATAGATAGAGGAGAAAGAAATTTGAGCAGGTGCTGCCACTGATTCACAGAGAAAAGGCTAGAGAGACCTATGGAAATTATGTGAATAGTTTAAACCAACTGCAACTTTTGGATAAAGAAAACATTTCTGTAAAATTGTGGGGGTTCTTGTTTTTGAGGGGTTTTTTTTAGTCATAGGATGTATTTTGCCCATCAGCCCTGTACCTCAGCACAAACAGAAATATTTTCTATCACTGAGTGAGAACACGCAGCTGATGACTGGCACTCTCAAAGCCCAGTTGAATCTCAGATCACAGAATTTCACACAAGTCTGTTGTGGGGCCCGAAGTCTGTACCTCTCTCTCCCCTATAATTTTCTCATTTTTTGCTGCAAAGAGAAGAACTTGCCTTACTCACCTTGTGTGTGAAAAGCACTACCTGGGACTTTCTCCCAAGTAAACCTTCTTAGGATTGCACCGTACACTGACAGCACAGAGTCCTCACTTGACATGGGTTTTTTGAAGCTAGTAGTGAAGACAAGAGATATTCTTGGCTATACAAATATAAGCAAATCTTACATTATTAGTAAAATAATCTAAACCACATTGCCTCATTTATGTTGTACCTAAAATGATGGCCCTATGGTTTTGTGGTTGCTCTAAAGAGAATGCCAGGATCTGGAACAAACACCTGTAAGGGCGGGGGAGGTGTTAACATTTGCTTCTTGCACCCTGGGTTCTTCAGCCCATTATCTGATCTGCTGTTTGATGGAACCAATCATAGCCTGTTAAGCCGTCTGGTGGAACGTTTGAGCCTGGGAAGGCTTTATTCACTTCTGCTCTGACTAATGCATGAGGTTTCAAAGAATCTTTGTGTCACATGTAGCTGATCAACTATCATGGAGCACGAAAGTGCATTAAAAGAAAAAAGCACTGGCTGGACTTAACAGCATAATACTCCTTGCCCTGCACCAGGCAAGCTGGTCAAGAGATGGGTGTCTCATTTTTAACTGCTATTTGAAAACATCTTTTAAAAGGGACAGCTCCTCTGGTCAGAGCTTGGAAAACAATTTAGGACTCTAATGCCAGTAATTCTCCTTTCTTCAAGATGACAGCTGTATTTAGTGTGTTTCTTTTATGGCTGGCATCCTGTTGGTGTTTACATTAAGATCTGCATAATCTGCTGTAACTAATGGACAAGATGTCAGGCCACATCTCAGTTGCATAGTTGGGTGTGTTACCAGGCACATGACAGAGACATTCCTTCCCATTTTGTCAATTAGCCAAAATCTGCTAAGGAGGTTCCTTAACATCATCAGGTCCTTTCATGAGGAAATGAAGGGCATTGTAGTTTTTGATGGCTCAACATCAGATCCCTTTGACATTCGAAGTAGAGTGAACCTTTGGTCTAGATGGGCGGGATATAAATAAATAAATACATAAATACATAAATAAATAAATAAATAAATAGGGCTGTGTCCTCCCGCCAACTCTGTTTGGGATCTTTTTTGCTATCATGCTGAAGCACGCTTTTGGAACTGCAACAGAAGGTGTCTATCTCCAGACTAGATCAGATGGAAAGCTCTTTAATCTCTCTAGATCGAGAGTGAAGACCAAAGTCCAGCTGAAATGCATGTGGGACATCCTCTTCACCGATGATGCAGCTGTTGTTGCCCATTCTGCTGAAGACCTCCAACAACTTATGAATCATTTTAGCAAGGCCTGCCAAGACTTTGGATTAACAATCAGCCTGAAGAAAACACAAGTCATGGGCCAGGGCATGGACTCACCTCCCTCTATTACCATCTCTGCACAAGAATTGGAGGTTGTTCATGATTTCGTGTACGTTGGCTCAATGATCTCTGACACTCTCTCTCTAGATGTCGAGCTGGATAAACGCATTAGCAAAGCAGCTACCATGTTCTCTAGACTCACAAAGAGAGTATGGATTAACAAGAAGCTGACGGCATATACCAAGATCCAGGTCTATAGAGCTTGTGTCCTGAGTACACTCCTGTACTGCAGTGAGTCCTGGACCCTTTGTGCATGGCAGGAGAGGAAGTTGAACATGTTCCATATGCGTTGTCTCCGATGCATTTTTGGTATCACCTGGCAGGACAAAGTTCCAAATAGAGTAATCCTAGAACAAGCTGGAATTTTTAGCATGTATACATTACTGAAACAGCGACATCTATGTTGGCTTGGGCATGTCGTGAGAATGGATGATGGTCGGATTCCAAAAGATCTCCTGTATGGAGAATTAGTGCAGGGAAATTGCCCCAGAGGGAGACCACAGCTGCGATACAAGGATATCTGCAAGCGGGATCTGAAGGCCTTAGGAATGGACCTCAACAGATGGGAAACCTTGACATCTGAGCGTTCAGCCTGGAGGCAGGCCGTGCAGCACGGCCCCTTCCAATTTGAAGAGACACTTGTTCAGCAGGCCGAGGCAAAGAGGCAGTCCCGAAAGCAGCAAAATCTGGGAGCTGGACAGGGGACAGATTGTATTTGTCTTCAGTGTGGAAGGGATTGTCACTCTCGAATTGGCCTTCTCAGCCGCAGTAGATGCTGTTCCAAGACCTCTATTCAGAGCACGTTACCATAGTCTCTCGAGACTGAAGGATGCCAACTACACAAAATCTGCTCCATTAAGTGACACAGACCTTATGTCAACACCAGCAGAAATCTGTCCTACATTTAGAAAATGATTTTGCAAAGTTTCAAAAGCAATTCTAGATGGAATCTGGAGTACTTTCAAGCTTTGATACCTATCTTTTATTTCTTCATTCTTTATGATGTTTCCCATTGAGGGTGTAAATCACAATTTGACCCTCTGTATTTTGTTCCTTTGTAATTCTGATGCCTGTATGACCTTCCTCTCCTATACCACTGCTACAGGTGGCTAGAATTTATACTAAAGCTTTAAGATGCATACAGGTCATGTGATATGAGCAGCCAATAAGGTCATGCCAGGTGTTATATAACTGCCACCTCTGGTTCGACTGTTTAGTAAGCAGACTTATTACTCAAACACATATTGGCCTGCTTGGAACCTTTGCCTGGGACTTTTGGTCTGCTTTGATGCTTATCCTTCAACCTTCCAGACATCAGATCAGGAAGTAAGCTGGCAGCCCTAAATAGGCCCTGCTCTGTATTTGAAGTTACCATGTTTTATTGGCCCTGCTGCTGTGCCTTAAGAGCAGCCTGATGTGATGGAGTTTAACCAGATTAACTTTTCCCAACATAGAGATGAAGTGACTGGAAAAGTCTAATTTGTAAAAATCCTTCATGATGAGTTACTATTAAAAGCACAAATGCAGCTCCAGGATTCTTTTTCTTCATGAACCAGCTATAGCTTTTTAAAACTTCACTTGTTGATTACTTCAGCCTGAGGAGTCGTGGTTTGATTAGACACAGTAGTCTATTTTTGTGACCTTATAACAGCAAAGTGGATGTGTCCCACAGAAGGTGGGAAGAGTCCCTGAGCAAACTTACTTCTATTATCACTATCTTTGCCAGCATAGCATTCTGCGGGAGGAAAGTGCTATTTTTAAATATGTTGTGTCTTCTATTACATTTTAATAATGAGAACAAAGGCATACCACACCCTGGTTGAGAAGAAGCAAAATGCTCTTATTTTCTTAAAGTCTCAGGAGCACCTTCTTCTCTCTGACTCTAAGTTACCCACCCTGCACCCCAGCCAGAGCAGATCGCCACCCCATTCAGCATAACAGAATCAGTCTGGCCTTTTAGCCAAGACCTTAATAGTTTGATTGATTGCCAAAATGATGACATTTCCATACACCCACTCTGCTATTCAACCAAAAGAGTGGAAACATTGTGTGAGCTCAAACTTTATATCAGCTGGTGTGGCTCAAAAATAAAGAGTGTGATGCTAATCTAGATGTTTAGTTGCTATTTATCCAGCTTTGATTGCTGTGTTTTAATTAAGAAGATCAACAAATTGTGAGGCAAAGGAACTGGGCAAAATTAGTTGTTGAGGAGAAAAGAATAAGAGCAAGTTAATGCATGTTATTATATTCCATCATATGATGAATGTAGTGTCACTGACTGACATATTAAGGAACCACCATAGAGCTAACAGTGTGGACAGAAACTACTCCATCACTGAATACAAGTTTAAATACAAAATATATTAAGCTGCAGTCCTTATCAGGCACCAAATAAGCAAATTACTGGGAAATCAAGTTAAATCAAATGACATAAATTATGTTGTAAGTGGCTTTACTACTTCCACATCCCTAATGAGTGACCCCTAATGAGCTTCCATGGGTGAGCAGGGATTTCAACCCAGGTCTCCTGAGTCCTGGTTCATCACTCTATCCCACTACACCACACCAGCTATCTATGAGAATGCTTACACAGGAGGAGGGGGGGGGGGAGAAAGAGAAGATGGTAACGGCAGGAAGAGCAGCAACAACAATAACAGCACATGGTTTTGGAATAGCTGGTGGTTATCCAATTCCCTTTGGATCATGGCCACTGTGCAGCCAGCTGCTTGCCGAAGGTCTGGCACTCAGGGCCAAGGCATTGTGGGAGGGCCCACAATCTGAAGGTGACCAGGAAGCCAATGGCAATTCAAAACAACCCCTAAAACAGCTGCAGCTGCTGCCACCACTTTATCAGTCTCCTTTTCTTCCCACAGAAGTATCTCTGCACAGTGAGGGTGGTGTGGGGCATGGGTGGTAGGGGACCAGACAACAGGGGAGGGGTGACAGTGGCTCTGCCACTATCCCAAACACTCCACTACATCACTCTGGCTAATGGTGGGCCAGTTCTGACTCGCAGCATTCCTCAGCCATTGGCTACATTGGCTAAGGCTGATGAGAGCTATCGTCCAGCAACATCTGGAGAGGTGCATTTTGCCCACTACAGCTTTGGTGGTTTTAGGGAGAGAAATTGTCTTTATTTAGCAGTTCCTGGGATAGTAGTATCAGGTACAGCAATGAGGTTTGTTGTTATGTGCTGTTAAGGTCACCTCTGACCCATGGTGATGGCTGTACATGTGACATCACCAGATGGTCAATATAGACACCAAATAGACTATGTAATTGGAAGCAGGGGATGGAGAAACTGTATGCACTCAGCCAAAACAAGGAGTGGATTGTGGTACTGATCATGAGCTGTTTTGACATATAAAGCCCTAAACGGCTTGGGCCCTGGATACCTGAAGGACCGCCTCCTTCCATATGAACCTACCCGGCAGTTAAGATCTAGCCAGGGGGCCCTTTTGAAAGAGCCGTCCCTCAAGGAGGTAAGAGGGATGGCTTGTAGACAAAGGGCCTTTTCGGCAGCTGCCCCCAGACTATGGAATGCCCTCCCAACTGAGATTCGTCTGGCGCCGACGCTGATGACATTTCGGCGCCAGGTCAAAACCTTCCTGTTCCAGAAGGCTTTTAATTGAAATGATATCAGCTGTGGGTCCGATGGCAATTTTTAGAGTATATATTTTAATTGCATTTTAATTGTTTTGTCTTTTTATTGTATTTTAAATGTTGTAAGCCGCCCAGAGACCTCTGGGTAGTGTGGGCGGCATATAAGTTAAATAAATAAATAAATAAATAAATAAAATAAATAATATAAAAAAATAGAGTAAAGCTGAAAAAGAACACTAAAAGAATCATAGTGCCAAAATATAATCTAAAGAACATTCCTGCTGAATTTAAAGTCCATGTAAAGAACAGATTTGCATTACTAAACTCAATTGACCATGAACCAGATGAACTATGGAATGAAACCAGATATATATTCAGAGAAGAAAGCAAAAAGACAATTCCTGTCATAAAAAGAAAAGAAGAACATTGATGGATGATAGAAGAAACACTTAAAATTGCAAAGGACAGGTGAGCAACAAAAGTAAAAGATGACTGAATCAGAACCTTGAATGTAGTTTTTCAGCAACTGTCACGTAGAGACAAAAAGAAGTACTACAACAACCAGTGCAAAGAAAGAAAGAACAACAAAGGGAGGAACCAATACATCTCTTCCAAGAAATCAAAGGGAAATTCAAGCCTAGATTAGGAATGCTGAATAACCAACAGGGAAACACACTACCGAGGAAATAAAGAGAAGGCGGGAGAAGTATACTGAAGATCTATACAGAAGGGGGGAAAGGATGATAGACTTCTTTGGAGAAGAATCCTATGTTGAAGAACCTGCAGTTCTAGAAAGTGATGTGAAAGCAGTGAGGTTAGACCATTCTATTTTCCCCCCTTACACTTCCAGTTGCCCTGAATAATTTTCTCCCCCTTTTCACCCTCTCTTCCATGGCCCAAAATTCAAATTAAATGCTCTGAGAAGCTAGGGCTCCTCCTTCCTTCCCCCCTCTTCTATAGACTACTTGTCATGATTATGGACATTTTTCTGGTACTTCGGCCATTTGCTTAAAATAGAAGACAGTGTTAGGCTTTAAACATGAAAACCAAATCAAATGTATTCATACAATGCGACATGTGTTGTTAACTAATGAGATTTGAGCCAGTAACAATTAATTGGAAATGATTGGGAGTGGTAGTAAGCAATGAGCCAAAGCATAGTTTATTCTGCCTTGGAGTTCTTGGACAGTGTTTAAAGGTCTGTTGGACTAATCAAGAGCTTGTTTTGCTAATGGAATCCTTCAATGAATGGAAGCTGTACAGCTAAATGAAAGAACAACTTTGAATGTTATACTGCCCAAAGCTCTGGACAAAAGTTTAGAGGCATGTAACATCTGAGAACAATAGGCCATTTTTACTTGCAATTGGCTGATTCATGTATTCTTCTGTTTCTTCATTTTTGCCTAACCAGCAGGTGGGAAAGGAACTTTAATATGGATCTTTACAGAGGCAGCAGGAAGCCAAAATGGCTGTTGAACCATTTAGTGTACCTCCTTTAAAAAAACATATAGTGTGCCAGCCCCACTTGGCATGTGTCCAGTTATTTTGCAAAGCACCTACAGATGCTTTGGAACATGTGTTCTACTGTTGGCGGATGCTTAACCTCACAGGCTGTGTGTAAGATAGAGAGAGGGTGTGTGAAAATGTATCTATGTATACACATGCTCTGAGGTCAGGATCCATGACCTAGATTCTACACAGACAGTGGGAGGATGGCAGCCATGTGTTTGCTCTGTTTGAAATTACTGTATTTCCCCCCCCCCACCAGCTGGAAAAACAATACAGTAATGGATAATGAGTGGGATTTGGGGACACCAGTACTCTGTATAATCTAAGGTGATTCATTCTTCAGCCTCAGTAGAGCTCATTCTATTTGAATTGCAAAACAGATATTAGTAGTCAAGAGTGCTCATTGTAGATGAAAGAACACATGGTATGTTATTGCTTGAACCTTGCTCAATTGACTCATTTCTCTACGGTGTCCCATCATAGCCTCTTGGGGTCAAACTATGTGTTACAGTTATCAGGTTGTTGAAAATGGAGCTCCCTTAAATGCTAAAAGATGTCTACGTATTTGCGAAAGCATGTGCTTCCATTCATCTGGTACTCCAGTGAGATTTGCTTCATGATTGGCTAGTGGAAGGTAAACAGAGGTTCTATTTGCAAGTCTAATGGCTTCGACTGGTATTGTTGAAGAAGTCATATTGTGAGAGCCAAAAAATGGACTGCTGGTGGGAAATATGCATTTTTTCTAACTTTTCTTTTAATCCTTACATCTTAGATCTGTGTTGTTTGCATGAGAACATGTGACAAGAGCAATTCAGGAAGCTTTCTTTGTACTATGCACATATGTGGCATTCAACCCTGTTACTTCAACCACTAATACAGAGTCACATTATTCCCTCTCACTCCCAAAAGATGATAGGATATGTCTACATTACATAGTTATATTTATTTATTATTTATTTAAAATATTTTACCCCACCTTCCACCTTAATAAAGAACCCAAGGCAGCTTACACCATTAAAAGACAATATTTAAAGCTAAAAACAATAAGTATACCAATATTAAAAAGAAACAAACACGCCTCTTAGAAATGGTAAACCAAAGCAATACTGAAAACACAGTCAAAGCAGTAATGCAGAACAATCCATTTAAAACCCCTCTCAGACCACCAGTCATTAAGGAAAAACCTGCCTGAAGAGAAAGGTCTTTGCCTGCCTGTGGAAGGACAGCAAAGATGGGGCCAGTCTGGCCTCCTATGGGAGGGAGTTCAAAAGCCTGGGGGCAGCAACAAGGCTCTCTCCCGTCTTCCCACCAAATGTACCTGTGAAGGTGGTGGGGCTGAGAGAAAAGCCTCTCTTGAGGCTCTTAACACCTCAAAATGGGAGACACTGTTTTTGAGATAGCTCAGACTCAAGTCATTTTGGGCTTTATAGGTTAAAACGAACACTCTGTATTGTGCCTGGAAATGGATCAGCAGCCAGTGGAGCTGCTGTAACGGGATTATGTGATCCCTGTAACCAGTCCAGGCAGCAATGTGGCTGCTGTGTTTTGGACCCAGTGAAGTTTCAGGACACTTTCAGGAGACTTTCAGAGACTTTCAGTAATAGCAACTTAATGCCATTTTACCCGTCATGACTGTATCCTATTGGATGCTGGGATTTGTAGTTCAATGAGGAATTTAGAATTCTCTCCCAGAGAGCACTTGAGGTGAAAAAATAGATGGAGTCATGGGAATAAAAGTGGAATCAAACTGATATATAACAGTGTCTTGTAAATATACCTTTTGACTGCTTCTTGGGACTAGTTTTTCTTGGGCATGGGTAACTGATACACATAATTTTAATTTGATACAGGGCAGAAACTAGACATAATCACACTTAAAGTAGACCATTGAAAACAATGGAATTTAAGTTGACTATCACTAACGTGGCCTGTGCAAATGACACTATATTACTGGCAGAAAGCACAATGTCCTAAAATGACTACTGAGGAAAGTTAAAGAAGAAAGTGCAAAAGCATGATTATGATTGAGTTTAAGAAGACAAAAACAATGGCTACAGAAGAATTTATAATCTTAGTGTTGACAATGAACAAATTGAAATTGTTGAAGATTTTGTACAAATTGGATCAGTGGAGACTGAAATTTGGAAAGGCAGCTATGAAGGAACTAGAAAAGATCTTGAAGTATAAGAATCGTTACTGGAGACCAAGGTTATCTATAATATAATATTCCTGATTGCTATGTACAAATGTTAAATCTGGACAGTGAAGAAAGATGACAGGGAAACATGATCTATTCAACGTGATGTTGGAAGAGAGCTTTATGGATACCATGGACCCCAGAAAAACAAAGAAATAGGTTTTAGGTCAAATCATGCCAGAAATATCATAAGAAACTAATACGTCTAAACAGAGACAATCATACTTAGGCATTGTACTTTGGATGTATCATGAGAAAACGACTTGTTGGAAGGTACAATAATGCTAGGAAAAGTGGAAAGCATTAGAAAAGAGGAAGACCTAACATGAAAAGGATTGACTGAATAAAGGAAGCCTTTAGTTTGCAAACTTGAGGAGGTCTATTAATGATAGGATCTTTTAGAGGTAGTTAATTCATAAGCTTGCCATACATTGAAAACAACTTGATGGCACATACCAATCCTGCAAACCACTGAAGATTAAGTCTATATCAGTTGTATTAGAAATAAATAAATAAATAAATAAATAAATAAATAAATAAATAAATAAATAAATAAATAAATAAATAAATACAGTGATAAATGATGGCACAGCCATAAGAAAGAAATTGAAAAATTTAAAGTTTGCTTTCAGTTAGCCAGAGGTTAATGTTATCATTATAAACACTGACTAAATGTGGTTTGTCTCAATGAATCAAGTCAACTTCACTTCTTGATTTATCAAGCAAAAGTACTTAACCTTTGATTAAGAGTTTCCCATGAGGCCAAAGTAAAGATTAACCATGGTTTAGGGTATAAGCAGGGAATCATGTTAGTTCAGAATGAAAACATGAGCTTCCTATCTTCTTACTTTCATGACAGAGCAAGACAGGGAAGTCACAAGCCCATAACACATAAGAAGAAACAATCTTTCATTATGCTTGGAGACCGTGGGGGAGGGGATATAAGCTACAGATAGAGGTTGAGGAAATCAGAGTGTGTCAAGCAATTAGGATGAGTCAGTTAGGTCAGTGGTTCTTAACCTTGGGTTACTCAGGTGTTTTTGGACTGCAACTCCCAGAAGCCTTCACCACCAGCTATGCTGGCTGGGGTTTCTGGGAGTTGCAGTTCAAAAACACCTGAGTAACCCAAGGTTACGAACCACTGAGTTAGGTGACAGTAAATCAGGTCCTAGTTAAGTAACTCACACACCCACCGGTCAAGTGACAGTAAGTCATGTGAAGTCAAAGCAAGAGAGTTTACTATCAGTTTAGTACTGGCAGATTCAGTGGCAATTAGCACCACGGATAGCTCCCAGCATGCTTCATTTGCTGAGTGGGAAAAAGATGTTGTCTCAGCAAAGAATTACAACCAAGTGAGGCCTGAAAAAACACTGGCAGTTTCCAGTGGATCCAAGCCTGACAAATTCTAATTCTTAAAGGGCCTATGGCTGTTTGTGCCGTTTCATGGCTGAAGGAAACAGGAAGAAATTGAAATAGTTTAAGGAAAGTTGCACTGTCCCCCAAACAGTTTAAGGAAGGTTGTAGTGGAGCTATTCTTAGAGTTGGAGGCCGATGGTAGGGCTCTGGTGGAGGATGTAGAATGGAGTGTGAAAGTAGGGTAAGTTGTGACCCATCCGCCCTCCTTGTCTCAGATGCAAAGGGACACATTAGTTAGTGAGAAGCTTGTACCTACAGCACTGGCAAAAGAAATCTGCAAAGGCTGGCCATTGGAGTCCTCTGCTGGGATAAAAATGCATATGCTTAGCCAGGGATCGTGTCATGCTTCTGTACTATAAATGTGTAATAACAATTTGGTTCAATTGCAGCTGTGAGGCAGAAATACCACCTGGTACCTACACTCTAGACTGAATCCCCTCCAAACAGTTTAGAATAGAAAATGATGAATTTAATTTTTTGCATCTATTTTAAATGTAACACAAAATTAAATAAACTTTAAAAGATTTAAGGTGCCCCCCCCCCCCCAGTTTTTTGGTGGTATTTTTCAGATGATAGATTCGGAGGCCTTTCAGGTATTGTGATTGATTGTAGTTATTGAGACAGCAAAAGCACTTTACCTTTGATTAATGGTTTCCCAGGCCTTTAGCACCTTAGGCAACAGCACAATTTTTTAAAAAACGGATGTTGTGGTGATAACTATTAGGCTTCAGTTTTTAGGAATTAATCATGGCAAGTCTAGCTATCCAGCCTACTGAAATGAAATCATTCATCTGAGAAATAATTATAATAACATACAAATAAAAACAATTAATGATGAATTAAGTTTGCTAGAGTTATACAAAAAAGTAACACTGGGCTTTCTTACTACTCAGTGGTCATACTTAGTTCTGCCAAGTAATTTTTGAGTATTTGAAGCATTTTTTTATTTGCTGCCATTGTTAATGGATGGATTTAAAATGGAAATGGAAATCAATACCTTTCAACACAAGCATTAAAATAACAGTTCATGAGATTTATAAAAATCAAAGTACCACAGGAGTGTCTGTACCATAGAGGTTAAATAAATAAGGGCCTGAGAGGCATGAGCAGACAGATACAAGGAAAGGGCAGAACTCCATTAGCATCACTGTGTTGCATTTAAGCATTGCACTGCACTAGCACAAGAGTCAACATAGAAATGCAATCACAGTGAACTGTCTTTTGTGCAACCAGTTGTGCAATGGAACACAGTAGTACATCCTTTGCTTGTCCTAATGCTTGAAATACAGGAAATGGTAAAATGCAGTAACAGATACATTGGAATGGGTAGCACTTTTGCTCTTCTATGTTAGCTGTTACTTCAGGAGCTGAAACCAGCAGCACAGATTGAATGCATATTGCTTTTGCACTGTACTAATAGTCCAATGGTACAGTCTTTAACAGGTGTAACTCACAATTTGGTACCTGGAGCAAGCAGCCCAAAATGCAGCTTCAAGTCAATTCATGATGTGAAACTATTACAAGAAATAATTACAACATTGAGCACCTTGCTAGCATTTCTCCTATTCCACAAGGGATCAGCAGCACTGGGAGAGCTATAAAGCAAATCAAAAGTGATCAAATCAAAAGCATAGCAGGTACATTAGTAAGCTAACTTCCTGTACTATCCAGCCCAGAAGCCTGATCTTTCCAGAGCAGGAAGACCTGTGTCCTAACATGGGTGGCCTGTTTTGCCCACTATCCTACTCCACCTTCTGTTCCAAGCCAGAGGCCTGTCTACTGAGGCAGGGTATATCTTCCCTTTGCTGCCTCAACAAGGTCTGGTATTGGAAGTATATTTTACTTCTTTAAGCTTTTATGTTTGATTCTAATGCTGTCTTAAATTGGTTTTAAAACTGACTTTCTTTTAGATTTCAGCTGTATTGTTTTTGTAACTGCATCAGTCTGTTTTATTTCTATTGCCATTTTTTTCCTTGCTGCTGCTCAAGATAGCGCCAAGGGCAGAAGGCCGGATCTAAATATGAAATTAAAACAACATTTGGATGAATAATCTATTCAAAACATGGGGAGGATTTTCAGGGCACCCTTAATTTATCACTTCAAAGGTCAATAATTGATGTTAGATTCATCATTGCTGTCCCAAGAAGACAAGCTGGCCCCCTCCCTTTTGTCTTTCCGCCATCAGGCAAAGACTTCCCTTTTCAGACAGGCTTTTAAGCGATAAGCGGGGGTCTTGGAATACTGTATTTATCAAAATTAGATATTTTACAATGTTTTATAAAATGCTTTTGAAATTGTTTATAATTTTGTTTTTAATATTAACTAATTTTTTATTGTTTTTTAAATATAGTTTTTGTACAGTATTTTAAACTTCTTGTACTGTATAGTTTTAATTGTTGTGAGCCTCCTTGGGCCCCTTATGGAGAGAAAGGCAGCGTATGAATAAGATGGATGGATGGATGGATGGATGGATGGATGGATGGATGGATGGATGGATGGATGGATGGATGGATGGATGGATGGATGGATAGATAGATAGATAGATAGATAGATAGATAGATAGATAGATAGATAGATAGATAGATAGATAGATAGATAGATAGATAGATAGATAGATAGATCGATCGATCGATCGATCGATCGATCGATCGATCGATCGATCGATCTTCCCTGTCTCACAGGCTATCAAGCAACAGGTCAGACCAATTGAGAAAGAAAAAACAGACATGGCTACATGATTTTGAATAGTCTAGTTCTTCATGATTGCTTGAAAGACTGAAATCAGGAAGTAAAAGGCATCCATGCTGAAGTATGCTCTTGCTAATGATAGAGGGAGAGAGATGGAAATGTGGACATCTGGGTAGTTCACCTGCAGCAGTAAAGATGTGTCTATAGAATGGTTATCCTGTATAGCACCAAACCTTGGATAACCCAGGTGGTCTTGGACTGCAACTCCCAGAAACCCCAGCCAACACAGCTGGTGGTGAAGGCTTCTTGGAATTGCAATCCCAAGAACCCAAGGTTGGGAACCACTGCTGTATAAGCTTTACTTTTACTTGTTCCTGCTACTAGCTGGAGAAAGTAAACATGTTTCCTGAAAGCACTCATAAAACTAGGAGTTTGCTTGCTGAAAGGAATGTTTGGTTCTGCAACTTGTCAAATGCAATTTATAGAGCTACCTAAATACATGAGATATGGCATTCTCGGGTGGGATGTATAGCCATTTCTTTTAGAGGAGTCACTTCCTTTCACAGCACGTTTTTGCCCTACCACATGCAGTGAAAAGGGAAATGGTCGCTCACAAAGTGTGTGGGGGGAAGCTATTTCTATTAATTCTACTGAATCTCAGCTTTCAGGGAATTGCTAAAACAGCTGCACCCCTCTCTATTAAGATCCTACATTTCAGCTCACTCCTTATCCAGTAGTCTATAAAAAGACAAATTCCCACCAGGATTAATCCAAAATGCCTGGGCATGAAAATTTTTTGTGTCATGTTAAACGGCTTGATGATTTAAAAAAAAAGTGTAAAACTGTTAAATTGTACTATGTTTTGGTCCGGTGAGGAAATACTGGCCTGAGAATTACACATAAGGTACTAGTCAAAACTTCCAGACATGCATATCACCCTGTATGCGTTATATTAAAGACCAGGGACAATTGCTTTCATTTCCTGCATGAGAATACATTGCCATTTCTTTGCAAACTGCACACAGCTACACTTACATTATCCCAGAATCAGACTATTCCAGAGCTTGAAATGTTGCTTTGAAAAGTAACCAATTGCTTTTTACAGCACAAAATGAAGTAACTAATGATACTTCCTTGTGTGTTATAATCAGATGGTATGTAATGGTCCATCTTATGTTGGCTTCAGAGCAAGCTTTGTTAATGTAGCTGAACATGCAGTTATCTACACAGTCAGATCCACTGTGAAATTAAACATGCTATAAAATGTACTTTAAAAAAACATCCTGCTGCTGTCAATTTACTCTGTGCACACTTTCATAGCTGAGAATGACCTGTGATTTATGCAGGGTTGCCTTTGACAAGTACTTAGGAAATGTTTAGTCAAGGAAGTTTTCCACAAGTGTATAATATTAGTGTTAACATCTCAGGTAGCTTCTAGTTGTTTCACAGTTAAATTCAAAGTTCTGATTTTGATTTTTAACCAGGAAGAGGAACCTTCAATCCTTACGTGGTCCCAATCCATCCCATAAACACTGTGGTGCACTAGATCCTCCTAAGGGGCAAGTTGCACTCGGTCAGAGAGCTCAACAGGCCGCTTACCTACCACCTTTGCGTTGGGGCAAGTCCCAGGACCTCAGCAGTACGTAGCGTAAGCCCTTTGAACAAGTCTGACCTTAAAAAGAACACTTTACTCTTAACCAGTACTTTGCAAGTACTGACAAATGGGCTTTGTGATTCCTTAGAACTCACTAAAGCTTAGTTAGGTAGGACTCTTAAAAGATAGCTAGTTTGTGGCCCTCTCCACCTCCTGGATTTAGCCAGACCCTGCTGTTCAAGAGACCAGTCCTTTTGTAGAATTTTTATAATTAATTTTTATTAGAAAAATAGAGTTTCATTAGAATCAGTTTATATTGCACAAGCTTTAGCATCAAGAACATATTCAAAGATCATTGCAGTTAAATAAAATAACTATTTCCCATTAAAATAATAAACACTAATAAGCTAACTAAGGTGGGCTATAGTGGGCTAGCCCCACCTCCTTCGTTCTCCTTACTTACATCCTCTCTCCTTCATGGAATCGAATCCAGATCAGAACAACATACGAATCTCCATTCAGCATTCAGACCCTTTCACATAACCCATCGTCCATTTTTCTACACTCCCTCACTCCTCCCTTCTTCTTGACAATTCTGGCTGTTAACCAATTAGCCTCAAGAGGCTGTACCACCTTCCTCCTCCCCTTATTCCCATGAGAGTCCAGGTGTTGTTTATCTCTTCTCCAATTAGCTCGGAATGTTGAGTCTTCCATGGGCCTCTCAATTCGGCCTTCATCGCTATCTCGAACCAGGCTGTAACGGTCTTTGGGAAAACACTCTTATGGCACTTAGAAAAACACATTCCAATGTCTCACAAATCATCTTCACACAGAACCTGTCTGACTCCATCTTACATTTCTCTGACTACATATCCCATCATCATGACAAACACACCCCTGAGAATTTGCCCATCCCACTCCTCTCTGTAATCAGAAATAAAGCAGAGAGGAGAAATAGAATGGAAATTAGAGGTAAAGTCGTGGAAATCCCCTCATGCTTCTCACTGTCCTGGCTCAGAACACCAGTTGAGCACAGAAGAATCCCAGCTGTCCTATTATCTCCTATTCAGTGCAGGACGCTGCCATAAATGCTGTGTTTTCTCCTCATTTATTGCTCTCTTATAATCATTTGCTGCTTACTGTTTTAATATGTGTTGTGGATTGTATGGGTTTGGTCACCACCTTGTGGAAGCCTTGTTTAACTGGGAGGCAGAATGTTAGTATTTAAATTAAAGAGTACCTGATTAGGCAGCGATGGGGAGATGAGATAGGATTGAGCAGATGATGTGGAAATGTTATGTCTATTTATAAATGGCCTTGGCATGCATGCCTACAGAGTCAGTTCCATATGTCCCTTAACAGAGGTTCTAATGTTTTGAGATCTCGGGACAGTGCATGTACTAGTTCATGGAGGAGAACAGTACCATTTTAAAAGGTTGCTCCCAAAGAGGAGGAGTATTTTGCCAGAGAAAAAGGCAAAATTGCTCTGAAGGAATGGGAAGAGTTGGGCACATGTTGTCATTCCCTTCATGAATATGAACCCAGTGAGATATGTGAAGGTGACAGAGCAATGGAAAGAATCTCTCTTCTACTCTCATTGGTAGAGAAGCCATTTTATCATTCAGCCATGGGAAAGGATTCAGCAAGGCCCATTCCTGAATATGAGCAGGGTTGCAAAAAAACAAAGAAGCACAAAAAAGCAGTATATTGAAGTGTGAGGGTTCGATTCTGGGCTCCTTACTTGCTTCAAAGAAATCAAGAGATTTTTGCTGTTTCGAAACAGGTGAAATATTTATTGGAGTATTTAACAAATAACCAGTGTCCATAACATGATTCCAATGCTTTTCTCCTTCCGACAATGGGTCTTGAAGGGGTTTCCAATCGTCATCTAAGAACGGGTTTCTCTCACAGGAGTTCCAGGGACCCGGCCAGTCTGTAAAGATGTTGGCGGCTATAGCCTGTCCTGCCTCACCTTCCAACAAGGGCACAGTCTCATCATCCCGGCCATCATTCCACACAGGGCATCCTTCTGATGTAGGGTCCTTCCAGGGTCTTCCCTGTACCCCTTCCTCCTCATCTCATTTATCCTTCATTCCAACCTCTCTCTCTTTTCTCTCTCAACTTTCTCTTTTTCTTCTCTAAGCCTCCTTCTCCACTCTTTAGCCTCCGCCTCTCCCCAATAAGACAGTCTGGGGGGAATCTCCCTTCTTTTCCTATAATTGGCCTCTTCCTTGGGCACTCTTAACCTCTCCCAAGCTCCGGTCCATGGGTCTTCCATCCATACCCACTCCCAGCCTGGCGGTAGCTGCTCTTCCTTTTTATCTCTGCTGTTCCCGCCTCAATCTCCACCCTCTTCTTCCGCTCTTTTCCCGCCGTTTCTCCCTGAGCCTTTTCAATAGTCAGTCTTTGCATCTCCCCTCCTAGCTCATCCATTTCTGTCCCTCGCTGCTTTGTCTTTTTAAGTGTTGGGACAGGTTGGGTTTGTATCTTCTCTTCGGTACGGAGGAGGGACGGCTCTCTGGCGAGTGGGATACTCCTCTCGCCTCCTGTCTCACATGAAGTTGCTGTCTCTCTCTCTCTCTTTTTTTTCTAGTCCATCTTGTAGGGCTTCAGCAGTGATTTGATAGGAAAATGACTAAAGAAGGGCAACTAAAGGACAATTGAGCATTAATGTCCCGGCATGATGAGCAGACAAGCTAAAAGACACATTGAACTTGCAAATGCAAAGCTTTCACTTGAACCTAAATGGATCTGCTAGTGCTTTGCTGTTCCAGTTGAGTTTCATAGGGGGAAGAATTTGGTCAGATCTGGTCATGGTGGAGAGGGAAGAAATCTGAGGACAAAGAGAAAACAATGGAGTGGAACAATTTAAAAGTAATGTTGCCTGGAATACCTGCAAAAAGGGAATGGCAGGCAGGCACTGGGGGGACTAATGTGGACACAACCTTATATACACAAATACAAATCAGGATGCTATAAGAAGAAAAAAAAGGTGCCTGTACTAAAAATGTAATGAGCAGGGTGTCCTCTGGTCATCTGCAATTTCTCTGACTCTCCACAGATGCCTCTTATTCCCAGTATTAACCAAAGTGTCTTACAATATTCCAGGTTGCTTTTTTTCTTTTTCTTAGCAAGAGTTAATGGTGTATCTCCTTCCCACACTAATAGTCAAGGAAGGTCAGATCAGGACAGATAATCATTTTTAAAAATATATAACCAGGAGATTTTGTAACATCCACATCTGCTGCAGCGGCCATTAGGGATGAGCCACTGGGAGTTTTTAAACCCTGCCCTTTCACGAGGCATCCTTTCTGAGCCCTTTCTGAGCCGGTGTTTCAATTAACAGCTCCCCCTCTTCTCCTCTTGGTCACTTTCTCTGTCTGTCCTTTTGTTGTGCAATGACATCTCCAGACACTTCCCTGGTTTATTGGGATGCAAAAGAAAAACTGGGAAAGCACTGAATGTTTTTAAGAGCGATTCCATATGGTCTTCAGTGCAAGTAGAAGCTCAAAATGTGTTTCCGCCCCCCCCCCCCCCGTGTGCACTTATTCTTGTAGACAATGTGAGATCCAGTTATTTTTCCCATAAAGATGCAATTGGCAGAAAATGAGAAATGTTGCCTGCAAAAGCCTAGACATAGGCCAGAACAAGGAACACCCAGCTGTCTGGCTCAGACTCCTCTCTGAACGTATCCGCTCCAGGGGGATAAAGAGGAGAATTTATATCCATGGACAGTCTTGCAGGATACTTGCCAAGCACAATAGAAATACTCGGCTCTTTTCTACCCTGCACAAGTACTACATAATGCTTTGTTACTCTAAGATGGGCAAAGACTCTTTGGTATTCTGATGCAGAACATCAGTAGTAAAGAACAGGGAGGGTGGACGTGATGGTTGCTGAGTCAGGAAAATACGTATGTGATTGCAAAGAGGACAATAGAAGATATATGCATATGTTGATGTTTAGGTGTGGATGCAGATTTAGACCTTATTTCTCAAATAGAAATAGAAATACTACATATTTTGCCTTTGGAAAAGAATGTGACCTGTGTGCCTGCTCAGTGTCTTACCTAAGTTCTGTCAATAGGCAACTTGTGGCCACTTGTTCCTCCATGTTTTGGTTCTTTCTCTTTAAAATAGGCTTTGAATCAGAAAAAAGATGATGAAAAGAGAAATAAGATTTTGCCATGCTCATAGAGGATACTCTAAATTGTGCATTCACAGGATTTCCATGAAGCTATCTTAAAAGTGCTGGGAGATGAGGAAGACAGTGACCATGAAGAAGTAAAGCTCAAGGAGGACCTGAATGAGATCCCAGAAATCTACAAGCTGCACCAAGAAATATTGGGAGAGCTGGAAGAAAGAGTTCTTAATTGGTAGGTGACCAGGTCTTTATACTTTCTTAGGCCAGCCTCCATATTCAGGCCTCCAGAAATTCTCAGGAACAGTAAGCATCTATTTTTTCTTAGTAGTGGGAGACCATTTGCCCCTATGATGGTCTCATCCTCTACAAGACTGAAAGACTTGCCTTTATCCTAAAACATAAAGTCTATCTGTCACAGAAACGTGTTAGTATTATGTGGACTCACACCTTCAGCCATTATATATCTAGCTACTGAGACAGTTTAGAGGCATCACCTTCAATAGATTCAGCTCCTCTGAAGAATGCCACTTAAATGTTTAGGACTGGTAAAAAAAGATGGCTGTGGGCAATATAAATTAGGGTTGTGGGAGTTTTCCTGTTCCTTATGTGCTTACTCTTATGTGGCTTTAGGGACAAACATCAGAAAGTGGCTGATGTGTTCCTCTCCAGAGAGTCAAGATTCAATCACCATACGGCTTATATTATGCAATTTGATAGGAGTTTGGCTTTGCTGGATGAAGCCCGTCTTAAATCTTCCCAGCTGGATACTGTCATTCGAGAGTTTGAGGTAAGGCCTTACTCTGTTCTTTTCTCACACTCATTTTTGACTGCAACTCAGTGCATTCTGTCTCTTTCACTCTGTGGCACTATAGCTCAGTGGTTAAGGTTTGGGAATTCGATTCCCCATTGTACCTCCTTGACAGGGGCTAGACTCCATGATCCATACGGTCCCTTCCAGCTCTGCAGTTCTAAAGTTGTTGTTGCTGTTGTTTTCTCTCTGTGTTTGTCTCTCTCCTGGCTTCCTTTCCTGAGGTAGCTTTGTCTTCCCAAATTCATATTGGGAATGGAGGGGGATTATATTAATAACAGTCTCTTAAGAGGGCATTAGATTGGAGGTTCTATATGAGAGGTAAATTCTCCTCAGTAGAAGCATGCAATAAAGCTGTACCCAAATCTTCCAATAAACATGTACAGTACAATGTATATATAATGGGGGAGACGGAGAAGGATTAAAGTACTGTTAGCCAGTTCTGGAATGACATCAGAGAACAGCTGGTGACCAACTCCATATGTTGCTCTTTCTCTGTGTGATTCTTCTGGCACCCTAAGATCTATTCACTGTAAATCTTGGGATTATTCTTCCCTCATAGATGGGTAGCGACAGCAGCAATGGTTGGTCCCCAGTATCCACACAGTAGATTTTGGCCATGAGAACCGTTCCCCTCCATATACATGGAAAGACAATTAGTGCCAGCTGTCTTTTCAAGTACACTAATATTTTATAATAGGAAGGATATTTTATATGAAGATCCACTCTTACATGCAGTAGGTGGACATGAAGAAAGGAGCAGAAAATATTATCTGTCAGTGAGATTATTTTCTTCCTGTGCATCCAATGCTGATACCAATGTATGTACCAGTATGAGCTTGTATGGCTCTGTGGGTTGGAGTGCCAAGCTACACAGCTGGAAGCCAGGAGTATGAATTCTCACTGTACTTTTTGGGGGAGAGAGAGAGAGAGAGAGAGAGAGAGGTCAAGAGTTATCACTGGGAACATGTGTGGCTAATGAGGTTAAGTGCCTTGCTCACCTGGGTGGACTTTGTCAAGCTGCAGTGTCCCAGAGCATCCTCAGAAGGGGGTTGGTAAGTCTGTTCTGAGTAATGTATACCTAGGAAGCCCTGGGAGGGTCACCATAGGTCAGAATCAGCTTGACAGCACTTAATTAATTACAGTTTTTACCCCTCCCTCCTCTCATTCCATTGCTGTATCTATTAGAGTGATGGACTTTATTTATTTATTTATTTATTTATTTATTTCATTTATACCCCGCCTATCTGGTCTTGCGACCACTCTAGGCGGCTTTGTAGTACCACCAGAGAGGATTATTTATAATTGCAAGACTAGTAACTTTAGGAGTTAAAATTGAGTAGCAAGTTCTCTCTCTCTCTCTCTCTCTCTCTCTCTCTCTCTCTCTCTCTCTCTCTCTCTCTCTCTCTCTCTCTCACACACACACACACACACACACACACACACACACACACACACACACACACACACACACACACACACACACACACACACACACACACACACACACACACACTGCATTTAACCGGTTTAGGTAATTACTCAGACACTGCTTTTAAGATAAAAAGCAAACAGCTCTTTACTCATGGAGGCTGCACGTTGTAGGCTTGAACTTGGTTACAGAAGACTTCAATAAAGTACAAAGGCTTCAGAGGCTAATAGAAGGAATGAAAGAAAAAGGTTAAAACAGTAAAAACAAAAAGTGGGTTCTCTCAGGCTGCATGGCCGAGAGAAGATAGTGGACAGGAGGACAGGAGAAACTCAAAAGAGCATCTTTCCTCTTCAGTGTTCCAAAAGGTTCTCTTACTACACAAAGGCAGAAAAACAATTGAAAATGGGGGGGGGGATCGTCTTTGCCCCCACAAAGAAGAAGGGTTAATTGATTGGTCAAGAGGGAAGGGAGAAGTCATACAGGCTACCCAGTGTGTTAGTCTTAGAAGCACTTCCTTCCTCTCAGGTGATCATGCATTAGTCCCCATTTGCTCCAATGCTGGCTGCTACGGAGCCCAAAACTCCCCTCATCACAGCTAGGGACAACACAAAATGTGTAGCTTCAACAGTGAGTCACCAATTCTTTTCTCCATCTGTTCTGTTCCCTTCAACCACCCTTGTGACACATGGAGCAAGTAACGTCACTAATGACGTTAATATAACAAATACATTCTAGATCCTTATTTGTCTTAACATTGTGAGTTTTATACTCCATGTCTTTAGAAATGTTGAAAAACGTGTTTTCTACTCCGTGTCTTTAGAACATGCCTTAAAAAATGACTAGTGCTTTTCAGTTACTAGTAAGAAGGTCTCTCCTATGGCTCAGGCATGGAGATATTACCAGTTCCAAATGCGTATGTGAAAGAGCTGTCCTTCTTTGATTGTATCCGTGTCTTCAAAGTCTTGGGAGTGGTGTCACTTGTCAGTAATTGTCTGTTACAGCATTCCTAATTTAGGAAATGACAAGGCATTCTCTACTCCTCTTTCTGCGTCTTGCTGCCTTAATGCTGTGGCTTCCAACTGTGCAAATACACTGTTAATGTCAGCCCTAATGTAGATCTGTCTCTCCATTTCTAAAGGGGAGGGGAGGGGAGGGCAGGCGAACCAGTAATATTTACTTCTCTGACGGAAAAGGTTATGAGGATAAATTGGCTGCTGTATTTTTAATGTTGCTTGGGCTGTCGACTCCTTGAGATATGGATTATGTCTCCCTTAGCAGCACATCTGAAATATTAATAATGATAATTCATTAAAATGACCATTCATCAACATTTGTCCATGGATATTTCATCATCTGAATTGTGTTTTAAAAGAGGGAGAAAGTCTGGATATGCTGTTATAAAGATCTTGCTGAGAAATGCAGACATCTGAATTGCAATAATAGTGTTGGGGATTATTTCAAGCTAAACTACTCCAAGAGGGTAGATTTCTTTGTTGTCCAGGTGTTCTGTCTACTGGAACAAAAAAATCTCCTTGCATGAAGGTAGTATGTGTAGACCCAAGACAAAGGAAAGTTTCAGAATAGTACTATCAGCAGCAGTCATCGCAGTCTAATTGTAAGATGACTGGCTGGATAGCTCAGCGAGTTAGGTGGCTGGTTGGGAGTTGGATTCCTCACTGTGCCTCCCAGGAAAAGAGCCAGACTTGAGCATGCTGCGTAGTCACAGAGAGCCTCAGAAGAAGGGGCTCATAAACCACTTCTGAGTACTCTATACTTAGAAAACTTTGGAAAGGGTCACAATATACCTGATGATGCATACTTATTATAATGATGAAGTGGAAGAGAATTGTCTTCTAGATCGGGAAATGGAGAAATAAGTGTTTCAATCATGTTAAGAACAAGTAGGCTACCTCTGCCACCTTCTGGCTGCTCATTAAGTAACCATGAGAAGTATTGACGAATCTCAGAAGCTCCTCTTAACAGGGCAAGTCTCAACTGTCCCACATGCAACCCTGTAATCCCTCGTGTATTCATTTAACATGAACCCCTTGAAATCCCTAGGTGTGTTGAAGTTGATTTGAACATGCATTTGCTGTATTCTGAAAGATATATTTCCAGGGCAGACAACAACCCTATGCAGGTGTTTGTCTGCACATTATCAGGGTTAAACTCGGCAAAAGATGGGAGCACATAAGCTCTCCCTCTCTAACTATCCTTACATCACCAACTGTTTGTTTATATCTTAATGTCTTCAGTACAAAGATCTAAACAGATCTCTTAGGAACACTTTTGTGGTGACTTCCTTATGGAACTCCAGTGATGAGAATCCTTGATAAGGCATGGTTCCTGAGCCAAAGATCTCTGCAGCTTGATTCGGCCGAAAGCAGCCCTAGAGCCCTATTCGGATCTTCATGCTAAGCACATTGATGACGTAACTGGGGAAGGGAAATTTGAGGAGCAGAATGTGTGATTGCCTTTCTCCTCAACCCAGGTTAGCCCTATTCCTGTTGCAGGCAAATGCCTGTCTAGAGGTGTTCAAAACACTTATGTCCCACTAAGAATGTATCCCTTTCTCTTAACCAAGAATTCTTAATTCTGTCACCAAACTGACATTCCCAGAATTCTGCTGTAGAAGTCTTGGAGGTCCAACTCATGAAGGTTGCCCAATGTAGATTAATTTATAAACTAATTAATGTAAAATATTTATAGACCTCCTTTCAGAGTAAATGCTTCTAAGATGGCATATAATGGCATTGAGACAACAAAATTCAGTGAAAGAATGGTAAAAGTGATAATAAGAATAAAAGATCAAAATTAGTTATTGAAATGATGGAGCAACATCTACAGAGTCACTCATGCCACCACATCTAGACAGGGCCCTAAGACTCCAAATCCAGTGTCTTACCTACAGTGTGTTGCTGTGGAACTCCTTTTAACTTGAAACTGAGCCTGGGTGCCCTGAGCAGACAAATGCTAGCCTACCATCCACCATCTTCATTCATTCCCAGAGGTCCTTTCAACAGTGAAGATGGTAGCTGCTCCTGCGGTCTCTTTCCACATGCCTTACCTCAAGTTAAGAAAAAGTGTGACTAGGTGAGTTCATGGGTGGCTGTACACACAAATACTCATGGCATTGCATGGTAACTGTAGCTGCTGGCCGTGGTGCTATTTGGGGGCTTTCCTAGCCAATATCTCGGCCTGCCTGGGCTGTTAAAAATAAATGCAGGGGAATAAGTTTGTTACCTTTTAGCTCGCTCAGAAGTGGTGGGAGAATGAGGAGTGAGCAATGGGGACTGGGGGCAGGAGAGAGAAAGCAAGGGTATAGTAAAATACCCAGGACTGGAGGGGCAGAAATTCTATTCCAGCTATCTCCTTGTCAGACAGCAACACTGGACATACACGCCAGCATCTAATAAGGTTTGAGTTCAGAGAGCAAGGCAAAGAGGTATGTTTTTAGGGTCTGTTTGCAGACCTGCAGTAACAGACCTGGAGGGCATCCAATGGACTAGAGTTCCGGAAGCATGGAGCCACTACTCAGAAGGCCCTCTCCCTTGCTCCTACTTATCTCATTGCTTATCTCAGGGCATACAGGTGGAGCTTCTAATGCTTATCTCAGAGGTTGGTATGAGAGACCTTTGAGTAGTGTGGGTGGCATATAAGTTAAATAAATAAATAAATAAAATGAGGATTGCTGAATAATTTTGCCATTCTTTGCGCTGTTAGTTGCATCACAGATGCTAGTTCAGCATCTTGGTTCCTATACTGGCCATTCAAATGCCTGCAAAAAGTCCATAAGCAGGATATGAGGGTGATAACCTCTTCCTGCTGTTTTTGCACAGGGACTGATATTGAAAGGACCCTCATGTTCACCTTGAACTTGAGGGAGCAGTCCTAAAAAATTTACTCTCAGATACTTCATTCCATAAACTTTCATTAGCCTCTCTGTGCACCAGTCTAGAGGTTAATGCCTGACCCTCTCTCCAGAAAGATCTTGGCTCCCTTCAACCTTACATTTGGCAGTTGCATCTCTTCTGTTCCTTTGGGAGCAATTCAGAGTCTTGCTTTAATCCCACTCATGTTGCCTAGCCCATAAATCAGTGCAGCCCCTGTGAAGAAGAAGCCTTTGGTGTATTTCAGATCAATGGCTCTTTTTCTGCCCCTTTCCCTCTACCTTGCAGTGCCCCAGGACACAGGGTCAGAATGTATTTCACAGGGACATCATGGCTCCCAATATTAAGTAAGAGATAAAACTTACTGTGTTAATGCTTTTGTCTTAGCCTTCTGTGTTGCCCCTGAGTTCAGCTACAATTGAAGTTAATGGGATTTTTATTTGAGCCATAAATCTGAACTCAGAAGCTGTGTGTGTGTATGTGTGTGTGTTTGGTATCCCGTCTTCTCACTCTGAAAGGTAGTCAAGTAGGATCTTAAAAATGTGTTTTTAATTGTGTTCTGTGCTTGTTTGAATGTGGTATTCTTTTAATAGTGCTTTAATACAATAATTTACTGTGTTTTTAGCTTCCTCTTTTAAAAAAAGTTATGTTGTAAGGTGCCTTTGGTCTTGGGACATAACTGAAGGGGCAACTACATTGGCTAATTACCTCAAAATTGGGCACTAATGAATTTGAATTAAAACATGGTGACTATACAGCATAAGGCTCAAAGTGCAGAAACCCGATGTGGAATCATCATTTTTTTTAGTAGGGAATCGCCTTTTTTTAATTCAACCAGCAGGAATAGTTTAAATTTGTTACAATTGGTTTGACATTGATGTTGTCCACTTTCTGCCAGCATGGTTACCTGATCTGGATGAAAGGGGTAGTAACGGGGGTCTCAATCCCCTCAACTGAGTGCCCTTTATCTCCAAACTGTTTCTTTTCTTTTCTTTTTTTAAATATTTCAACTCAGGACTGAAACTAGAGCATTTAGGAGAACAATTTTTAAAAGATCAGCACTTGTTTGCACCTTATTAAGGTGCTTCTGCTGTTAGACCTCCATGCAACCCAAGTTCTCTACCTCTATCCTGATGGCTTCTCCAAATCTGGATGGTTACAATGATTTCATGCAGGGAAACCCAATTTCCAAATGTGCAGATCAGAATGGATATTCCCTGCTGTGTAGTCGCACCCTAATATGACTTAAAATAATGAATAAATAAGTATTAACTGTTTTGAAGGAAGGAGGAAAGAAGAGAAGTTCCTCCTATATCATGTTAGAACCTGATAAAACCTGAAGGATTAAATATAGGGATGTACAAAGTAAGGTTTCCTGATTTCTTCTGATCAAGACTTCTGTGCTGTTGTTATTGTTAGCTGCTTCCAAGACATCTCCAATTTATGGTGACCCTATGAATGAGTGACATTCAAATGCCCTATCATTAGCAGCCCTGCTCTGCTCGAGCCTGTTTCCATTATAGAATCAGTCCACCTTATATTTAGTCTTTTCCTGCTGCGTTTACCATTGAGTCATCATGTGCTTTGTCCCGCTGGAAGTCTCAGGAGGTGAAAAATGGCTACTTCTACCAAGAATACTGGCTCCTTCCCCACTCCCCCATTTCCAAACAAATGGAGCACAGTGCTAATTTTAAGTTTTTCTTGGAAAGTTCCTGCTTTTAATATCAGGCTTGAGATATTAATCTGTAATGTATTTAGCAGGATAGCTTCAGTTGGTACAAAAGCTGGGAAACCACCAAATGATAGTGTATTTACGAGTCTATTTTATTTACAATAGTTATACCCTGTCTTTCTCATCAAGCGTGTCATGGGTTGGCCATTAGACAATCTAGAGAACTGGATTGGTTCACCAGGCAAGCTGGATTTGGCTCTGGGAGCTGAGGTTCCCCATCTTTGTTTTAGTCAGGGGAAGGGCATTATCAATTAATGCATCTGTCAATGCACACAAAATAGATTGCAATTATTTTTCCTTTTAAAAATTCTGCATGCAGTGGAACAGAACAGGGTTTGGGGAAGAAAGTATTTGAAGGAATGAACTTTATCTACCTCCCTTTGGCATTCCTGTATGCTAATCCGTAACCATGTGCTTGGAGACTGCTGCCACTATGACAGCTTTGTAAAAGTGTCAACTGCCAACTGCATGCAAAGAGAGAGATTACTGATTATGCTCTGATTATGGATATCCAAGCTCTGACCTTTACTCTCTTCTTGTTTTCCTTGTCTTGAGGACAGCAGTTTCGTGATGGCAGTATTTTGAACATGAAACATCAGCTCTTGAAAGTTGTAGAGCACATCTTCCAGTACCATGTGCTTCTCACAGGTCAGCAAGACATAAAACATTATACCTCCTTTACTCGGTCATGTTTGAGTATAGACTGCAACAGTTAAATTAGAAGGTGTGTTGTTGTTAACTGCAATTGCGTGCTTTTTTACCTTTAAGATCATCTTGTGCAGGAGGAGGAAAGAGAGGTGCAGGGTTGGAGAGGCAAATGAAGCAAAGCAGAAAGGGGGAAAGAAAAAATTGTAGTGGCAGAAGGTGCACAGTGAGAGAAATGGTAGAAAAAGAAATATTAAATATGCCCCACATTGCAGTTTCAGGGTTCAAGAGAAGTCCTAGGTCTTCTAATAAATGAAGAGTGCTGGTTGTTATGTGAATCATAGCACTGAGTGAGGCAGGATGATAAAAAGAAACTGGGACAAAATTATGGGTGTATATCAAACATAAGAAAGGAAAACAAAGAGATCTTGTTCATTGCCGCACATTACTAATACCCTGTTTCCCTGAAAATAAGACCTAACCTGAAAATAAGCCCGAGTATGATTTTTCAGGATGCTCGTAATATAAGCCCTACCCCAAAAATAAGTCCCAGTTAAGTGAAACCCCACCCCTCCACCCTTGTGCAGCAACCAGAAGAAGATGACATGACTGTATTTGAATAAATGTAGATGGTTGTACATGAAAAAAAAATAAAACATACCCTGAAAATAAGCCCTAATGTGTTTTTTGGAGCAGAAATTAATATAAGACCCTGTCTTATTTTCGGGGAAACACGGTAGATGGATTGGCCATTCTGTGCACTGAGGGTCTCACTAGATATTAATTATCTAGAAGCAGTACACACATAAGAAGACATGATTGTCTGTTTATTCTAACACTATCTGCCTTGATCTGCATCTGACAAACTAGCTTGCTTTTGTTCTCTAACCAATCATTTGGGAGATAGCACAGCTTTCTTTGCATGTCTGACTCCTCAGGTTTATAGCTCTGCAAGAGGGATCATATTGTAAGAGGAAGAAATACATATTTGCCTTAATATATGGTCTGATCCTAAGTAAGGTATCAGAACTAATAAATATTGGCTGAAATCCTGTTACTGAAGTTATATAAGGCTGATGGCATCAGCAGCAGGGGCAACTTTTCAGAAATTAAACATTTCTGATTTTTCTCCCAAATTTCCCAAGGCTCCAGTGTAGTCACTTTTATCATTAGGATGCTGTTGGGAGCTGTGGGGCTGGAGGAGGGAGTCTTTACCAGAGGCAGTGATTTTCAGTATATAAAGTCTTCCTGGCAGCAGTGATTTTTGGTAATTAAAGGTTTCCCCTGTGATCTCCTGTCTCCCAACAGCTTTCCAATGATGAAAGTGCTTACATGGGACTCTGAGACTTTTGGGTGACAGCCTGACATGGTATAATTTACATAACAGGATTTCAGTCATAATATGTTAAAATTATGCTAAAATTATGCTCATGTTCCACTGAGGCAGGAGGTGGAATCAAAATTTAAAATTTATGCCAATAAAAACAAAAAAACCTGTGCTGTCCTTGTGCAAAATCCAAAAACAAGAATGGGTAATACATTTACTGGGCCACTAAAATATTAAAAGCAGGAAAGCTTTTGAGTCCTGCTGGGCCTTTTTTCATGTTGGACATTGTGAAGCTCCAGGTAGTAGAGGAAGAAACAGAAAAGTATAAAAAATTTTCTTGACTAGATATTGCCAATTTTACCTAAGCTAAATAAAACAAGGATGCCAAACTTGTCACATCAGCTTCAGGAATCAGATTTCACCTCCAACAATGCAAGATGAAATGTCTTCCTACATCTAGTTGCCAATCAGCTAGTGCATTCCTCAGTGCCTTCTGTCCAAATGTATAGCTCTTGTTTGGCTGGGAGCAAAGGCACACAGAGCCATGGCAATCCCCATATCTACTAGACAGGAAATTCTGCTGGAACCAAATTACAAGTTAGGCCTGTTTCCACTGAACTTCCACTGAGTGGAAACTCAGTGTCAGCATAGTAATGTGGGAATATGCTGCCTGAACAAGCATTGCTGTTGTCAAGCAGAGGGTGTGTTTATTCATGAAGATGACCACTTGTTCAATGACAATACTCATGGAACTAGCACAGTCTTGCATTGCTGCACTGAGTGGTCCAATATGAGACTGGCCTTAACATCTTAAAGCTGAAGATTGACAGGAATTGGAATCCCATATGTAAATACCTGTGGACTTTGGAACAACTACATTTCAAATCAACTTTACAAAATTTGACAGTTAAAAAAAATTTCTTTCCATCAGCATTTATTCCTCTGTTTCAATTCCTAATTTTTTATTATTGAAAAAGTAACTACACTATCTATTCTTGGTCTGGACAACATTATCTTTCAGAGACGTGAAACTCTCCTTGAGGTCAGCATTTCCTGTGGGTCAACTGAAATCTCATAGCATCTCCTGTAACCCTGGTCAGGAATACACAAGGATGGAGAACTAGGCCTCAGATTTACAAACTGTTACCATAGCGGCAACAAGCTGGCTAGAGTGGATATTTTGGTTACCAACAGGATTACTCAGAAACCTGAAGAGATGGGAGATAAACATATCACAGCAAGAACCCCCACACCGTGAGCCGATCCAAGTGAATCCACTGACTCATAGAACACTTGGCAGGCAGAACTTAAATATTATAACCTTTCATTTATCATTTCCCATATTAGTGTAGTTTTTTCTCAGTGAGAAGAATCCTACTGACAAATGGGGAGGTGCAGGGAAGAACACAGACTTTGTCTGGTATCCCTTTCTGAAAACATTTGGACTTGGGAACTGGAGTGGAATGGTGGAAGAAGATCCAGGACAAATAAAAGGAAGCACTTCTTCCCACAGCACATACTTAAATGGTGGAAGTCATTTACCATTCAGTGCAGTGATGGCTGCCAAGTTGGGCAGCTTTAAAAGGGGATTGGATAAATTTGCAGAGGATAAGGTTAGCAGTCACAGGATCAGCTACCAGTTGTGATGGATTTCTATTCCTGGCCTTCAGCACCAAAGTCTGTATACCTCTGTTATATAATTTGCTGAAGAGTCATGATGGCCATCAGCTTAGGCAGCTTTAAAAGGGTTTGGACCAAGCCATGGAGGATGAGGCTGTCAGTGGCTGCTGTTCATCAAGGTTCTTACGTTACCTCCATGATCAAAGGTATGCAATATTAGAAGTGATTTTTATCGTTTAAAGAGAAATATAATAGATCTCATCTAAGTGACAAATAGAGCAACCAGGTGATCTACTAACCTGCCGAGCCTGCTGTCCAGATGTGCATGGGCAACTTCAAGGTCCCTGATATCACCCCTTAGAATTGCTGTTTGTTCATGTAGATTTGGACTGGACAGCTTTTCAAGTGGAGGGCACCTTCAAAAGGATGTCTGCCCTATGGCATCACTTCACATGGAGGGACTCTTCTGTGTAAAAAAGGACATGTGGCCACCCTACCGCTAGATGGCTGGTCTGTTAGCCACTGTGACAGAATGAAATGAGCCCATAAACAGAGAAGTTGGCCACCTCCAAAACAGAAGGTATATGGCCTTTGCTAAGTTCACATAAGCTTCCTAAATTTTGTCACTGACTGAACTTTCACCTTCACCTGCAGATACTTAGGTCCCACTTCCTTCCCTGCCTATGTAACTGTGCAATGGATTATAGCCATATTTTCTTTCTTTAAGATGTATTTTTCTAGCCAGTCTTCTGAATGACCCCTTCCCCCCACCACAAAAGAATACATCTAAAGTTATGACATAGTCTCATCACCCCCAACATTGTTGCTTTCATTATTACTAACAAAGAATAATAAAACATATTGCAGGATAGATTTAAGATGACCTGCCAAAGCACTACAGCTGCAGTATTTCTGACTTCCCATGCATGTTTGGGAGAAATTATGGTAGACCACAATGATTCATCAGGCAGGGATAAGTAATGCCCTGTCACTGGAGACAGCTTTTGTGTACAGCCTACGCAGATATTGCAAATTACTTCCTGCAACAGTTCTTGCCTTAGTCCAAAGAGGTCCACAAATAACAGAGTCTCTCCTCAGCTTCTATATACCTATGTGAGTCACAGGTCATGATAGTCAATTCAAAATAATTGTAATCTGTGTCAAACTTCATCTAGACAAGGATTAAATATGGCCTTCTCCAGCTGAACGCAATTCCAATGGAAATCGCTTTTCGTGTATCTGTGTCTAATGATAATCCATCATAGGTGTTGTTCTTCTTAATTTAACTAAACAGCAATGTAATTAAACCAAAACAAGGGCCAGTGAGAGAAAACATTTCATTCACTCAGGCAATTTGAAAATGTTGGTAATTTAAAATTACCTTGGCCACTAACCAATTAAAGCACAGGCCTAAGGTTCACCTTTCAATTCACAGTCTTCAATCAGACAGAATGTGCTTCACCAGTTCATATCTGGGGCTAAGCATCTATCTAAACTTTGCTGAAGAAATATGAGTATGAAGGAGGTAAAACCTACAGCTAAGGGACTGCTACTGGCAAAGCTTAGCTGGGTTCCTGCTCCCCAG
Source organism: Intellagama lesueurii (assembly GCA_037013535.1). Lineage (NCBI taxonomy): Eukaryota > Metazoa > Chordata > Lepidosauria > Squamata > Agamidae > Intellagama > Intellagama lesueurii. The sequence continues at coordinate 257,934,966 of JBAJHW010000002.1, forward strand.
AGAGGAAAGGTGGGAGAGTGACTAGAGAAAAAAAATTATATCAGATCCAGGATTGGTGCATTCTTCCTCTATGGGTAGAGAGGTGTTGGGTGTATGGAAGGCTTTGAATGCTGGAGTTCCCAAGTTCCCCCTGATCTGCTTGTCTGTGAGCCACAGTGGATGTACACTTTTCTCTCCATACTGCGATTGGCACATCAGCAACAGATGAGGGTATGCAATGGGGCCTGCCGGTCTAGTAACAAGGACCCCTCTAGAAGAGGAGCTCCCCAAATTTGGAGAGTTCCATTCTTTGGACTACAACTCCCAGAAGTCCAGAGCCACTGAGAGTCAAAACAAAAAATCCAAAAAGCAAAAAACCTATCCAAGCTCTGGAAGTTTCACAGTAGCCTTTGGCTCCTAGAGTGTTCTCTCAAAGACAACTTTGCTATGGAGATGAATATGCTGTATATACGATTAATGTGTGTATGAGGAAGAATTTATTAACGTGTGTATTAATTAATGTGTGTATTAATGTGATTAATGTGTGTATGAGGAAGAATATATATGAGACTTAATTAGATGCTTAATATTTGATTGTTCCCTTACAGATTACTTGAATAATCTTTGCCCTGATTCTGCTGAGTATGAAGACACACAAGGTAATTTAATATTAAAAATAATAAGAAAATATTTATTTTGCATGATAAATAGCCAGTGGCACAACGTATCCAGGAAAAAGTTTATGAACAAAAAACATCCTTATACTTAGATCTCAGCTTGCTTTTAGGATGAGCTACTTCTTCACTGCACTCATTTCACACGCTAGCAAGGTTATGCTCAAAATCCTACAAGGTAGGCTTCAGCAGTATGTGGACTGAGAACTCCCAGAAGTACAAGCTGGATTTCGGGCAGAGGAACTAGAGACCAAATTGCTAACATGCGCTGGATTGTGGAGAAAGCCAGAGAGTTCCAGAAAAACATCTACTTCTGCTTCATTGACTACGCAAAAGCCTTTGACTGTGTGGACCACAACAAACTATGGCAAGTTCTTAAAGAAATGGGAGTGCCTGACCACCTTATCTGTCTCCTGAGAAACCTATACGTGGGACAGGAAGCAACAGTTAGAACTGGATATGGAACAACTGATTGGTTCAAAATTGGGAAAGGAGTACGACAAGGCTGTATATTGTCCCCCAGCTTATTTAACTTATATGCAGAATACATCATGTGAAAGGCTGGACTGGATGAATCCCAAACTGGAATTAAGATTGCCGGAAGAAATATCAACAACCTCAGATATGCAGATGATACCACTCTGATGGCAGAAAGTGAGGAGGAATTAAAGAACCTCTTAATGAGAGTGAAAGAGGAGAGCGCAAAAAATGGTCTGAAGCTCAACATCAAAAAAACTAAGATCATGGCCACTGGTCCCATCACCTCCTGGCAAATACAAGGGGAAGATATGGAGGCAGTGACAGATTTTACTTTCTTGGGCTCCATGATCACTGCAGATGGTGACAGCAGCCACGAAATTAAAAGACGCCTGCTTCTTGGGAGGAAAGCGATGACAAACCTAGACAGCATCTTAAAAGCAGAGACATCACCTTGCCGACAAAGGTCCGCATAGTCAAAGCTATGGTTTTTCCAGTAGTGATGTATGGAAGTGAGAGCTGGACCATGAAGAAGGCTGACCGCCGAAGAATTGATGCTTTTGAATTGTGGTGCTGGAGGAGACTCTTTGAGAGTCCCCTGGACTGCAAGGAGAACAAACCTATCCGTTCTGAAGGAAATCAACCCTGAGTGCTCACTGGAAGGACAGATCCTGAAGCTGAGGCTCCAATACTTTGGCCATCTCATGAGAAGAGAAATCTCCCTGGAAAAGACCCTGATGTTGGGAAAGTGTGAAGGCAGGAGGAGAAGGGGACGACAGAGGACGAGATGGTTGGACAGTGTCATCGAAGCTACCAACATGAATTTGACCAAACTCTGGGAGGCAGTGGAAGACAGGAGGGCCTGGCATGCTCTGGTCCATGGGGTCACGAAGAGTCAGACACGACCTAACGACTAAACAACAACAACAACCTCTTCATGTTGTTTTGGGCGAAAGCCGCTCATTAAAAATTTACCATTTTCTTATTTTTCAGTTCCAAAAGATCTCAAAAGATGTAATATAAGATATCTAGAATAATGGTATACGTGATGTCCAAATCTAATATAGTCCCTGAATAATTCTACTAAATAATTCTACTAAGTGATTCCTTGGTCACAAGTAGTGATACCAATTTGGATGGTAAATTGCTCTAATGAAGCTGTTGATTACGTCCTCATGATCAAAAGGTGCTTGATAAATGGATTCCAGTTTCAAGGAAATGTTAGTACATGATCAGGGTTTCCTTTTTTCTTTCTTTTTTTTTTTTTTTGAGAGAGAGAGAGAGAAGTTTTATATGACATTTTATCTATTTGAAGGATTCTTCGATATATACATTAGGTCCCAGCTAGGGTTGTCTCAAGACATTTTCTGCCTGAGATAAAGGGGTCTCTCTCTCTCTCTCTCTCTCTCTCTCTCTCACACACACACACACACACACACACACACACACACACATTTCATGTAGAACAGCCAAATTCCACTCCTGTACTGTTCGTCTCTTAGTACAGTAGAAGCCAGTGTGTCTACTATTCATAGTGTTTCTATATTTAAATGTTTAATTATCACATATTCACAGTATGATACGTGAGTAATACGCACACATACGCAAACTGCCAGGTTTGTTGGAGGATAGAAGTGACCCAATACAGACCAAGGTATCTGATATGCAGGCAATGTCAATAGAAAATTTAAAGAAAAAACATTTATTTCATGGTTCACATGATGGTAGGTATAGGACGAGACCTTGGTATGTATGTTATAGGGAGCCCATGTTGCACAAGTTTGTACTGGGAGCCTCAAAATGATGCTTGAGCCCTGTTTTCTAATAAAGTACATTACAATAACTTCAACTGAAATTAATATAAAAAGTGCATCCCATGCATGATGATACCTCTTTAAGGGATTGTTACCTATGCGAGGAAAATACTCTAGGAGGTCAACCTAGAAAGGTGAAGTTGGGGGAAAGAGGCAAGCAAAACAAAACAAAACAAAAAACCAGGAGCTTTGGGACTGAGGGACCTTGGACTTGAAGCCTCTGAGACTGGTAGTACAGAAAATTAACTTTGATTATAATAGCAATATACCAAGAGAACTTCACACCATCCTTTCTTATATAGCTCTGTGAGATAGGACTGTATACTTCATTTTGTAGAGAAGGGGCTGAGAAATTATGACTTGCTCAGGACTACAAAACTGAGGTTGTGGGTGGGCCAAAATGTGAACCCATATTCCCTGAACAGTATTTGTTTATAAGCATAATACATTCTTGGTGTTTTCTCTTGTGCCCTTCACTGATGACATTTTGTTTTGTTCCGCCCCACTACAGCTGCATTGCTTTTCATCTCTGAGGTTGCAGACCGAGCCAATGACAGCATGCAACAAGGGGTGAGTGTTAACTTAGTTTCTAAGTAGTACTGGTGTTTGTAAATATCAGTTCATTATTACCCTGATATATTTTATTCTGTATAATAAAATCATCTCATCGGCTTGAATACTGTTGCATAGTTATGCAAATGGCATAATTTTTAGATGCAAATTGCTGAAAGTTAAGTCTCTGCAAGCGTGATCTTTCGCACACCAATTCACACAACTCAGTATGCAATAGATCTATGGACATTTCGTAATTTATGGCAATCCACTTCTATTTGCATAATTGCACAACACGATTTCAGCCATTGGGTCCTAGAAGCAATGAAACCTTTATGGATTAAAACAGAATTTTATATGAGCCAAAAAAATCTCAAAACAGTGTGATTAAAATACACTAGGCAAAGCAACCCTAGCCTGCAGATCATCCGGCTGATGGGAGGCATTCCTTTACTCATTGAGAGGAGCTCCACCAGAAGGAAGGGGTACACCTGTCCTGGAGCCCCCAAGTAAATCTACCACTGGTAGTGCTGTCAGAGATAAGGTTGGACAAAGCATTGGAGCCACTGGATCCAAAGCCCATTTGTCTGACACTCTGGGATATGGCCCCTCATTTATGCTAACTTGGAATAGCTTTCTCTTTCACCCTATATTGTTTACCGTATTTAAATCTTCCTTTCTCCACAGCTATACAATAGTTATCTGCCTCCCCCAACTGAAATATTGAGGTTGTATAATGTATTCTGATCTTTGGTCTATCATCCAGCCCCTTCCCCCATTTATTGTGCATGGAGAACTTCCCAGTGGGTAGAGAAAAAGAATAAATTATAGGACTAACACCTAGTGATGGCCCCTGGTCTGGGGATGAGCTGCCCTGTTTGGCTTGTGAACTATCTTTTCTGACACCTATCAGTGTATGGGAATTAAACTGCCATCCTAATTTTTGCTAGTTACAATAACAATATTCATTTACCTTTATCCTAAGCAATATATGCAACTTTTACAAAAGTGGGGAACAGTAATCTTAGACTTCCATGCATTTGAGATCCTGTTGCTTATACCCAGCAAAGAGATATACTTTTTAACTATGGTTTTTTGATGGAAAATTGATGGGCATCAAAAGGTTCTCTGGATTCATATGGTGGGAGATGTTATACTAATTAACCCCTTTGAACATGGTACTGGTGACTTTATGTGAGGCACGCTCATTATTCTTTTGAAAATCAAGTTTCTGGAGAGAGCAACACACCAAGTGTCTGCAAAGAGATTCCACACAACACATTTTGTCTGGTGTTGAGGTGCAACTCAGCTTTCCCATGCTATAATACAGGATTGTCATGACTGTGAGGAAGAAAGAAACTTTCATCTTTTAAAAATGAAAGCCAGGTGCTCTATCCCAATGGAAAGTCAAAACAGCTGCTTAAAACCGAGTCAAGAATGTCCCATATTTCCACACAGCTGGGAATCTCTGATTGTGGAATTTTAAATTCAGGCCTCAGAAAAATGTGCCAAAATGAAGTGCAGCCAGCATTTTCATGATCTGTGTTACTGCCCAGGTTTTACTAATGTTTTCATTGTAAAACAGAGACAGATGGGCCTTTCCTGCAGATAGTTGCACACTACTGAAGGGAAGATGCCACTGTTACCTCATTAAACTAGGAAAAACAACTTCTACAGAGCTGTGCCCCTTCTCACCCATGAGTTAGCTTAAGGATTTTTACAGCTTTGTTATGGCTCCACTCTTGTGCTTCTGTAGCAAGAAGATGACACTCAGAAATTCGGAAGGTGAAACTTTCTCTGACATCTCCAAATAACATGCTGAGGAAAACTTCACATGTTCTATTTCTATATGTCAATTTCTATATGTCAACAGGAAAGCTGGTGATTTCACTGAGGCTCAGACTCTAAAACATTTGTTGTTGTTGCAAAGAGTTCCCTGAGTGGTGGAAGACATATACACAGCATATCCTGTGATTTTCCTTATATTTAGCATCCTTTGTTCTGCAGTTGGTCAATGGAAAGTTAACATGGGTTTCATTTATAAGACTGATTGATGAGGCATCTACATTTAAGGATTTCACTGTAGGAAAGCAAATGACTTAATCATAGGGTTTCCCTTCTCATTCCACCTTGACCCTAAATAGACAAACACTTGAAAGGCGGGACTCATACTTCAAAATTGGAATGTTTTGTTGTTTAAGTCAAACTCCCACAACCTTGTGCTTTCCCGATGTATTGGACTACATGTTCGATCATGGCCGCTACTGTGCCCATTAGTTGTGATGGTTGGGGATGATCGAATCTATAGACCAGTACAAAAGGACAGCTTGAGGATAGCGAGACCCGATTTATGGTGTTGACATTTTAGGAATTAAAATTTCCCCCAAAGTAAATGAACACCAGAAATTATTCCAGAGGTTGGACCATCAGATTGTTCCACTAATTAACTCTGAGAAGCTGATTATATTATGTATGCCACCTTTTTATTTATCTTTTTAGCAACCCAATAACTAATTAAAGGAGGAGAGGGAGAGGGATGTTGCATGGCCAAATCCATCCAAAGTGTGTTCAGGAGAAGGTGGATAGCATATCCACTCTGTGTGTGTGTGTGTGTGTGTGTGTGTGTGTGTGTGTGTGTGTGTGTTTTGAGGAGAGGTGCAAATGTATGTTTGGCTACTTAAGGTCATGAGGATTAAGTCTGCAAAGTAGGCCCTGGGGATCCATGGGACTTTTAATTCAGATTTATTGATGCCCCATCGCAGATGTAACCCATTTGGGGGTTTTGTGCCAACAGAATTCTTTTCCTAACCAATGCTGGCAAGAGCTTAGTAATGATTAGCATTGCATCTAGGCTTCCCAGTAGGTAGTTCATGTCAAGCTTTTCTTAACCTGCAACCTGAAATGGCTCTCTAAAAGTGGGGTAGGATTTGATGTAAAGTATTATTAAAAAGAAGAATGGAATAAAAAAAATTGACTCTTAGATTCCTAGAACCATCCACAACTGAATAAAAGATTTTAGAATCAAATTGGAGGTTTTGTTTTCCACTAGTTAGCTATCTAAGCAACCTATTAAAATAATTATTAGCCTTACTCAAAGGATACTTTCATGTTACTTAATAAAAACAGATGTTTCTCTCAACCAAATTAATTTTTCTCAGCCCCAAAAAGATGCACTTGGTGGAGTGAGGGTAATCAGTTTAAAAGCATTGCTCATTTCAAGGGATACAACCACACAGAGAACTGCCATTTTGCTAGACAAGACTCCAGTTAAAATTCAGTGCATTCTTTTAATTTGGGATTGATCAATTCATCATGTCAATTAATTCAACCCTAATTATCAGAACTGGGTAGAATTTAATCATCTCTGTTCAGTTCCATTTCCACTTCCTTTTCTTTCATAGCCTGATTCTGTGCATGTTAATTCCCAGTATTTTCAAAAATACTTACTCCAGAGTAAGTGTGTGTGTCTGCGAGCCTGTAGCTTCAGCAAACCATCTGGCCAATTAAAATATTTTAAGAGAACAGTGGAATCATAACAGAGACGTGAGGACTGAGACATTAGCAGACTTAGGAGGTTGTACTGAAACCGTGAGCATAATGAGAGTGATTCATTAGAAATTCATCCTTTCTATATCCAAGTGACATCTACCAGTGTCAATTTAATGGGGAAAAAAGGTCTCATCAGATTCATTTTAGATACCATACTGTGAGATATTACACGGCTTGCTGGCAATCACTGATTTTGTCCAAGCTTTTCAGTGCAAGTAGGCAGTTGATCGGTTCAGACTGGTAACGAGCTCTCCGATCTCTGCAAAGAAGCCCAACTTCATTATATACTTAACACTTCACCTTACTTGGAAATACCACAGTGACTAATTGGTTGGTACAGAACATTAAAAATCACTGAGAATCCTAATGATGTTGTGTTACTACTAAAGGGGGAATTTCTGTTCCCTTTGTCCCCTACACATCTTCTACTAGGCTGCTGCAGGAAGAAGACAGCAAAACCTCTTTTTTAAACGAAGTTATATCAATAGCTGAGCCCAAAGACTCTGAAAAAGTCACCATACCTTAAAAAAAAACAGTATAAAATATGCCAAATAAATTTCTGTTTAGAAAATAGAAGATTCCAGACTACATAACACCATCTACCACAAACAGTCTCAGCCTTTTTTAGGCTCAGCTAAATTTTAAAACTAAATGTTACGGCTTAACTAGATGAAATATTTTTATAAAACTAATATGGAGACGCCAGTCTTGATCAGGACTCTGTTGGGGGCAGGAAAGCTTTCAACCTATAGCCCCTGCTCTGGCTCTTATCCAGATCAGTCTCGAGATGGAGCCTATATTAAGGCTATGTTTTAATTCTGTTTCCAACCAGTTGAAAGGATGTGCTGCTTTATTATTGTTAAAGGTCTCTGGTGTGGAAGGCCTTCCACTGATTTTAAGAAAGGATTAAAATCCCATCTTTTTAGACTGGTGTATGACATATGAAACTGGTCCTGTTGTTGTTTTCTTAGCCTGTATATTTTGCTGATTTGAACAGTTTTTTAAGGTATTCATTAATATTAATGGTTTTAAGGTGGGGCTGGTTTATATCATTTTGTCATATTTCAGCTTAAAATAATGTTATCTGTTCTAATTCTTTTTACTGTTTGCAAGCCACCTTGAGTGATAATTTTAGTGGAAAGGCATCACTGAAAGAAAGAAAGAAAGAAAGAAAGAAAGAAAGAAAGAAAGAAAGAAAGAAAGAAAGAAAGCTTGCATGTTAGTGAATGCCTCTTAATGCTGAACCAAACAGAGAAAGGTTGTCACAACTATTATGCAATCATCTGAATTGAAAAGCTGAATATTAACCCTATTTTCTGGCCCGTACTCTGTCACAGGAAAATTTGCAGAAGCTGGTACATATTGAGCACAGTGTTAAAGGGCAGAGCAATCTTCTCCAGCCAGGAAGGGTAAGTTCTTTTTGCTCATAATAATCTTTTTCTTTTTCTGTGAAGGCTCCTGGGACTGTAACGGTTGCATGATAAGAGATAAGTAGAAATGTACACATTTTCAGTGGCTGCATGCCTGTTTTTCTCAAAAAAAAAGTTCATGGAGCAAACTAATATATTGTGATGTTTTTAAAAGGGGCTTGCTGGAAAGATGTTGGCAACCCTTAAATGCATGTCTATCACACATGTTTGGTGCATGGAAAATTATTCTGTGCTTTATGGGCATAAATAGTGATCATTTGAGGTAGGCAGTCTTTTTCTGTTGAGGGCAGTGTTCCCTTTGGTTAATCTGTTCCTGGGAGCAGTCGGCAGGGCAGAAGCCATCAGTGGGTGAGGACATTAACCAGCCCTTTTCCTCTCTCCTTCTGTTCATCTTATGTGACTGAAACCCTCTCTCTTTCTCTTTCACTTCGGTTTCCTTTCTGTTTGGGAGCAGTAATTAGGATGGAGCCATGGAGGCTTTGACCCAGGGCACCAAAATTTAGAGGCCACTGAAATCTAGAGGTGAATCTGCTGGTGGGTGTCAGGAAAATATACAGCAATACCTTCTACCCTGTTCACTTTCCCTTTTTTTGAAAGCATAAATGTTAACCTTTTTTGGAGGTGGGGAGAGCACCTTCTCTTCTTCCTCCTTTTTCAAAGGGGACTCATGCCCGTGAGACTTTAACGCTAGAGTTGGTGCTGATCACAATTCTTGGCCCACTTGTCTAGGCCATTTTGGCATTGGGAAGATGAACGAAAATGGCCAAAGCTTGCTGGAGTTTTGCTGTTATTATGGTCTTTGTGTCAGCAACACGTTCTTTAATACGAAGCCTCAACACAGAGTTTCCTGGAGACATCCAAGATCCAAGCATTGGCATCAGCTCAATTTGATCCTCACTAGACACTCTAGCCTTCGTAGTATTACGATCACACGCAGTTATCAGAGTGCTGATTGCGATACTGATCACTCCCTGGTGTGTAGTAGAGTAAAAGTGCGAACAAAGAGATTGTATCACACGAAAAAGAAAGGAAGACCACGTATTGACATCAGCAAGACTTGCAATCAAAGAAAAGTGGAGGAATTTGCCCAAGCACTTGAGGAAACCCTTCCAGGCCCGGCTGATGCAAATGCACCTGAACGATGGAAACATTTCAAGAACGCTGTTTATAACACTGCCTTGTCCACATTTGGCAAGAAGACCAAAAAACAGCAGACTGGTTTGAAGCCCTCTCGGAGGAGTTGATGCCAGCCATTGAGGATAAGAGGAGAGCTCTAGCAGCATACAAAGCCTGTCCTGGTGAGTACAACTTGCAGGCTGTTCGAATGGACTTTGCTCGTAGCAAAGTCCAACAGGCTGCCAGGAGAAGTTCTAACGATTATTGGCTTCAGCTCTGCTCTCAGATACAGATAGCAGCGGACACAGGTAACATCAAGGGAATGTATGGCGGTATCAAGCAGGCTTTAGGTCCAATACAGAAGAAATCTGCTCCCTTGAAGTCTGCTACAGGCGTGATCATCCAGGACTGAGCACAGCAGATGGAACGCTGGGTGCAGCACTACTCTAAGCTATATTCCAGAGAGAATGTAGTAACTGAAGAGGCATTAAATAACATCGAGTGCCTGCCTGTCTTGGAAGAGTTGGACAGCGAACCAACTTTAGCAGAAATAAAAGCGGCCTTGGATTCCCTCGCCTCCGGCAAGGCACCTGGGAAGGATAACATCCGTGCTGAAGTGCTGTAAAGAGATCATCACCACCGAGCTGTATGAAATCTTTTGTCTTTGCTGGAGGGATGGTGGAGTACCACAGGACATGAAGGATGCAAACATCGTCACATTGTATAAGAACAAAGGAGACAGGGGCGACTGCAATAACTACTGTGGCATCTCTCTTCTCAGCGTTGTAGGGAAGCTGCTTGCCCGTGTTGTGCTGAAGAGACTCCAGGTGCTTGCAGACAGAGTCTGTCCAGAATCACAGTGTGGATTTCGAGCTAATAGATCCACCACTGACATGGTATTCTCCCTCAGACAGTTGCAGGAGAAATGTAGGGAACAACGACAGCCACTCTTTGTGGCCTTCATAGATCTCACAAAGGCCTTTGATTTGGTTAGCAGGGACGGCCTTTTTAAAATCCTTCCCAAGATTGGATGTCCACCTCGACTCCTTAACATCATCAGGTCCCTTCATGAGGAAATGAAGGGCACTGTAATTTTTGATGGCTCAACAAGCAGAGTGAAACAGGGCTGTGTCCTCGCGCCGACCCTTTGGGATCTTTTTTGCTGTCATGCTGAAGCACGCCTTTGGAACTGCAACAGAAGGTGTCGATCTCCAGACTAGATCAGATGGAAAGCTCTTTAATCTCTCTAGATTGAGAGCAAAGACCAAAGTCCATCTGAAATGCATGTGAGACTTCCTCTTCACCGATGATGCAGCTGTTGTTGCCCATTCTGCTGAAGACCTCCAACAACTCATGAATCATTTTAGCAAGGCCTGCCAAGACTTTGGATTAACAATCAGCCTGAAGAAAACACAAGTCATGGGCCAGGGCGTGGACTCACCTCCCTCTATTACCATCTCTACACAAGAATTGGAGGTTGTTCATGACTTTGTGTACCTTGACTCAACAATCTCTGACACTCCCTCCCTAGATGTCAAGCTGGATAAACACAAAGCAGCTCCCATGTTCTCTAGACTCACAAAGAGAGTATGGCTTAATAAGAACATGACGGCATATACCAAGATCCAGGTCTATAGGGCCTGTGTCCTGAGTACACTCCTGTACTGCAGTGAGTCCTGGACCCTTTGTGCATGGCAGGAGAGGAAGTTGAACATGTTCCATATGCGTTGTCTCCAACACATTTTTGGTATCACCTGGCAGGACAAAGTTCCAAATAGAGTAGTCCTAGAACGAGCTGGGATTTTTAGCATGTATACATTACTGAAGCAGTGACGTCTGCGTTGGCTTGGGCATGTCGTGAGAATGGCTGACGGTCAGATTCCAAAAGATCTCCTGTGTGGAGAATTAGTGCAGGGAAAGCGCCCCAGAGGGAGAGCACAGTTGCGATACAAGGATATCTGCAAGCGGGATCTGAAGGCCTTAGGAATGGACCTCAACAGATGGGAAACCTTGACATCTGAGTGTTCAGCCTGGAGGCAGGTGGTGCATCATGGCCTCTCCCAATTTGAAGAGACACTTGTTCAGCACGCCGAGGCAAAGAGGCAGTCTCGAAACCAGCAAAATCAGGGAGCTGGACAGGGGATGGATTGCATTTGTCTTCAGTGTGGAAGGGATTGTCACTCTCGAATTGGCCTTCTCAGCCACACTAGACACTGTTCCAAGACCTCTTTTCAGAGCACGTTACCATAGTCTCTCGAGACTGAAGGATGCCTAATCTAATCACGCCCGTGGCTCTTGGCAGAGTGAGCAAGAGACCGTGCTGCTGGTCCCTGATGCCAAGTGACCAGTTACAGCTCTGCACCTCTGAGGGACAGAAGTCTGAACTGATCACTTGCAGAGGACAGTATCAATGAGGGTGAGAGCCACGTGGGAGCATGCTGCATTTTTTCCTACATTGAAAAAGGTTAGTCACTTCCAAAATCTTAAAGGATCCTGTGAGAACTTGGAAGTAACCAGTCCTCTTGCTTTCCCTTCTCTAAAGGTGTCTTCCATCAAAGGTGAGATGGATGTCATCTAGGGAGTTCTCCCCACCCTGAACCCTAGTCATGGAGGTCTTTTCTGCAGGAAGCAGACTTGACTCCAGCACTGCTATCTTTTAGTTCAAGAGTAAAACACTTAATTCTTGCAGTCTTTTTGATCAAGATATATCTTTAAGCTTTTACAGTATTTTGCCTTTTCCTTTTACCTCTGTATTTTATGATGTTATTATTGGTTACACTGCTTTTCTTTCTTGAGAGAGCGCGCCTTGTAAATCTGCTCTACATGTATGATGGACATGAGGGCCCACTTTTAATTCATAAGGTAGCTGTCTTTGTGTAGCTAGCCATCTATTTGCAGTGGCTTACCAAAATACTCACCTGACTTCACCATCACAATGTACTGCATTATTTTGCTAAATTAAACTCTTTGCTTTACACATATGCAATCATATATATATACTCTCTCTGTGTGTGAAGCAACTGCCTTAAAATATATATATGTGAATATACGAATATTTAAGGCAGTGATACCAGCACATGGGGTGGGGTTAGGGAATCAGGTGTATGTTGAGAGAACACTCCTGTTCACATGCTGAGCCCTTGAACAGTCTACAAAAGTAGGATGTACTAATACTTCTGTATATTCCCCCTCAGGTATTTCTTAAAGAAGGAACATTGATGAAAGTGTCTGGGAAAAATAGGCACCCTCGACATTTGTTCTTGGTAAGAATATTAGGGTACTTTTCTGGTTGCTGCTCTTTTGTACTTCAGCCAGAAATAAATGAGTGAAACTGGATAATTAGAGTTTGCAATCCTAAATGGGTGTACTAGGGAAATTACTTTAAACCCTCTCTTAGGCTAAGCTCCCAATACTGGCCTCCCTGTGGATGCTATTTAGAAGAAATAAGCAGATATGTTGAATTCAGTTAAATCTTCGAAACCAAGTCTACTTTGTATCAGCCTTTGCAAGATCCAGCTGTTGAGTCAGCCAAGACTCATGTGTTATTGTTGTTTTCCTGGATGTTTGACTCTGGAGCACATGAAGACTTATTCATGGCTAGCCTGCCTCCGAGCAGGGCAGTGGGCATTCCTCCCTCCAATGAGTGAGTGGCTTTTGCTTAGCGCTGTTGAGGCCATAGCAGGCAAGATTTCTAGTTACCAGGATATTCCCTTGTTCTTCTCTATCCTTTTCCTGCTTGTTCATGGAAGTAGCAGTGGAAGACATAAAGATCTCCCTGGTTTCAATTATGCTTTTCAAGGTTTATCCTCGCCATAAAAATGGTAGTGATAGAGTCACTGTTGTAGCTGAAACAAAGTGTGCATTGAAATGAGAGTAAATTTTACAATTAAAGGGGCTACAGAGCAGCCGTTTCTGAGGGAGCTATGAGTCTAGGTGTCTGTTGGACATTTTGCAGTGTAGAATAAAACTGGTTGTTCACTGCAGGGGAGAAATAATAATAATCCCTTAGCAGCTGGAGATACGGAAAAAGTGTGTTCTTGCAGCTTTTAATAGACCCATGAATATACACCAGTGACAGTTTTTCTGCTACCCTGCCAGAAATGAACGGCATGATCAGGCAGGCGTACATGTTGTTGAGAAAGACAATTTAGAGTTAGACTGAAAATAGTACTTGGGATGAAGCAATACAGCTGTGCAGTCCTATGCCTGTGATTTTTCAAAAACAGTCTCCAGGTAATGAACTTCCAGAAAGTAAAATGCCTGAAAAACCCTGGTGAGAAGGTTGTTTTTCTGTACTATCAGTTAACCTAAAGGTCATCAGTAGGTCTGGTGAGAATATCACAATTAGGTTTGTAATCCTTATTCACATGGTACTTAAGATAACGTGCATAGGATGTGTGTGTACTAGAGATGGGGACGAATTGCCATTTTGCCGAGTCATCGTGCTTCGTGATCCGTCAAAGTTGATGAAGCACGAAGCACGAATATCCTCCCCATGAACCGACGAAGCACAAATATATTGTCAGTTTGTGGGGGGGGGGGTCTAAAAAAAAGCTGACCCCTCCACCCCCACAGCCTGCCCCCCTGCCCCCCTGCCCCCTTCCCACTACCCATCTCCTCCCTACCTTGGCTGCAGCAGTCTGCGCCACCACCACCACCGCCGCCATCCATGGAGGCCTGTGCCACGGTGGACTCCACAGTCACCATCCAGCACCGCTTGCTGCAATGGCCTCCGCCACTATGGCCTGCCTTAAGGGAATCTCGGCTACCATTTGCAAAGATGGTGGCTGTAGCTTCCCTGCCTAAGAGAAGCTGCAGCCATCATCTTTGCAAAGGGCAGCCTGGATTCCCTTAAGGCAGGCTAAGGGAATCTGGGTTGCCCTTTGCAAAGATGGCTGCTGCAGCTTCCCTGCCTAAGAGAAGCTGCAGCTGCCATCCTTGCAAAGGGCAGTCTGGATTCCCTTAAGGCAGGCTAAGGGAATCCGGGCTGCCGTTTGCAAAGATGGCGGCTGCAACTTCCCTGCCCTAAAAGAAGCTGCAGCTGCCATCTTTGCAAAGGGCAGCCAGTGTCCCTTACGGCAGGCCATGGCTGTGGAGGCCACCGCAAAAGCGGTGAGGGATGGCAGTGTTAGCGGGCGGCAGTAGATGACGGTGGTGCTGGACGGTGGTGGATGGCGGCGGCAGCTAAGGTAGGGAGGGAAAGTGGGCGGGGGATAGGCTGTGGGGGTGGGTGGCTGTGGGGCTGGCTGGCTGCCTATCGGCCCGCCGATCAGTTGATCGGCGGGCCCATAGGCAGAATGGGAAAGCCATAGGACGTATGGGGGAACGAATAAATATGGGAAAATATTCATCCCTTCGTATTCGTCAGGGTCTCTGGAACTGACAAATATGAATATGAAGGGATGAATATTTAACGAATCAGCGATTTCTCACAAATATCACGATCCATTTTTTTATTCGCCCCCATGTCTAGTGTGTACATATTACATGGATGCAGCATATGTGAAACTTCTGAGCTGATATTTTTGGTGTGAGACAGAAATGGTCTGACAAAGTAAATATGTTTACTTAGAAGGAAGTACTTCTGAGTTCCCAATAACCCAACAAGTGTGGTGTAGTGGACAGAGCGATGAATCAGGACTCTGGAGACCCGGGTTGGAATTCCCGCCCAGCCATGGAAACTAACTATGGGAGTGGAACTCATACAAACACTCCTGAACTGTCACACTTACTTTGAAAGGCCCTTTTAAATCAGTTGAGACTTGACAGCACATAACACTCATACAAATAATATTTCTAAGTTCAACAAGACTCCTTTCTTTACAAATATATGCTTTGAACTGCATCCCAAAAAAGGAATTTCTGCTGGTTTTAACCTGTAGAGCCCTAAACAGCTTGGGTCTAAGCAATCTTCAAAACTGCATCTCCCTTTATGAGCCTGCCCAGGGCTGAAGTTCTTCAGGGGAGGCCTTTCTCTCGATCCCACCACCCTCACAGGCGCGTTTTGTGAAGACATGCAAGAGGGCCTTCTCTGTCACTCCTCTCAGACTCTGGAACTCCTTCCTAGGAGAGGCCAGGCTGGTCCTGTCCTTGTTGTCCTTCCACAAGTAGATAAAGACTTTTCTTTTCAGGCAGACTTTCTTTTAAATGACTGGTTGGCTAGGGGGATTTTTTAAAGGGGACTATTGTATTTCTGTTGTTTTAATGTGTTTTTAATACTGTACTCTCGAAGGCTTTCACGGTTGGGATCTGATGGTTGTTGTAGGTTTTTCGGGCTGTTTGGCCATGTTCTGGAAGTTTTTCTTCCTAAGGTTTCACCAGTCTCTGTGACCAGCATCTTCAGAGGACAGGAGTTAGAACTCTTGTTTTTAATACTGTTTTTACTTATACATTTTTTATCTAGTATTTGTTTAATTCTCTTTTAATATTGTAATAATTTAATTTAGCTTTTAATATTGTTTATTATAATACTGTAAGCTGCCAAGTATCCTTTAGGAGAAAGGCAGCATATAAATATTTTATTTAGATAGATAGGTAGATAAATAGGCAGAGGCAGAGGTAGAGGTAAAAACAAAGTATACACAAGCATTGAATAAAAGGGGTTACCAGAATAAAGATCATCTTGGTCAAGTTGGTGCACACCTTTTAAAGGAACCACTGATGCTCCATAAGTTGGCCAGCACAGTGTCATATTCAGGATGTCTATACAGTAGTACCTCAGTTTACGATATTAATACATTTTCCGGAACGTTATGTAATGCAGAAATTTTGTAAACCAAAATGTGGATTGCCATAGCAACGGCGGCAGTGCTATAAACCTCCAGGCATGGGGAAACTTCCTTCGCAAACTGAAAGAAACCGAAAAAAACCCGTAAACCGAGGCATTATTTCGAACGGATTTCCGTTTGTAAACCGGAAATTACGTAAACTGAGGTGTACGTAAACCGAGGTACTACTGTATTATAAAGTGCTTCTGAAACAAGATGGCTGTTGGTCTAGTATAAAGCCAGCAATCACATTCATATAGCTCTTTTGTATAGACCAAATCTGGCATCAACCTGCAGTATCCCCCTCCCCATGCTGGCAAGCTGAGCAAGTTAATTTGAATGTCGTAGTGGCAAGTCATGGCTAGTGAGGCTTTAGAAGAAATTATAGACACATTTCCTTAAATGTAAAGACAAAACAGATGGGAAATAACTCTAATGGGCAATTAACAAACACAGCCACCATTAATGTTTAATAAAACTGAGGGATACTAATCGTGGCTACCATAGCAACAGTACACCAGGGTGGCTTCCCTAATCAACACCAACCATAGAATGTCTTGGGCTTTGTGGAAATATTTCATATAAATAAAATAAGCAGGATTTGCAGCCAAATGGTGCAGCAGTGCATGCTGGGGAAAGCCTGACAGTGCCTCACACAAACTAATTTTTTGGTTGGTAGGGTGCCTTTCATTAGCTGTCTCTTCTGTAACTTGGGCTGACCTCAAACTATGTGGCTGCATTAACAGGCACTGGAGGCCACAACCTCTGCCCATAATTAAGTAAACTTTGAATATTCAAGGGATGCTACAACCTAATTCTCTCATGTATTTTCTCCGCTGGAACCATCTCATTGTACAGGTTAAACTACCAGCTGAATGAACCAAGAATATTTTTGTGACTTAGTAATAAAATTGACTTCTCTAGATACTCTTCCCTTGGCATTGATTTTTACAAACCCACATTTAATCTTCCTTTAAAAAGCACAATCTAGTGAAAGTCATTACAGCAAACCATTCTTTAATAGCCAGGGTTTTGCTTCCTATAACCTTACTGATCCAACTTCTAAAAGGATGCAATGAATTTGTCTCTGTGGGTCTGTTCAGCCCTTGCTAAACTGGGATTTATGAGATCATGTCAGTTTGTGTATGGGGAGGTTACTGTGTAGATGAGATTCATGTGTGCTGGATGGGTGATTTAAGAACCAATAGCCAAATGATACAAAAACTTCCTTGAGAACCTCCTTTTTTACCTTGTAATATGAAAAGTTTATCATCGAAACTGCAGAATTAAAATCTTGAACTGTAGTTAGTGCAGTATAGTAAGACCTCAGATCTGGTAGAGTTGATCAGGTAGATGAAGAGAGCAGAGCAAGTTTGAGGAATGGGAGGGAATGAATGTGTTGATTGTTCCACTTCTTTATTGACTGTTTCACCAGTGTTTACACTTTGAACTTCAGAGGTATATTGCCTGCTTTTCAGCTGTAAGGTGAGCCATACTTCACATTTCCCATTAAAGGGACTTCAAGTTCTCTGATTAGGAAAGCCACACATGCCTCTGAGATCCTCTTTATCAGTCACAGTAAAAAATACTAGATCATGCAGACAAAGCATACTGATTCCATGTAAGGCAGCACTGTACGTCACTGCTGCAGTGGCTCAACTTTGTTTCCCTAATCCTCAGCTGAATAAACACCTTCTATCTCTTAACCTCTTATGTTGCAGAGCAAGGCTACAGCTCTGTATGTGTGTTATGTGATTTCTTTAACAGGGTCTTTCTTCTTGTCCAAAGAGCTGCTTAATGGACTTTGCTTTGCTTTCCAAGGTTCCTATGACACACCTCATCCATTACTGCTGTTTTGTAGTATGTTGGCTCTTTTCCTTGCACGTTCTTTTTTTCTTTATTATTGACTCAATTTTATTTTTCAATTACAACTCTATGTCTTGGGTTTTTCATCCCTTGTTTAGTCAGGCTCCGCTTAGAGTCACTGCTTTCCAGGCTGAACCCAAAATAATAAAAACTTTTTTAAAATACCATAGGCTAAGACAGATCAAGCCTTCAGAGCAGGTGTTTTCTGCCAATTGTGCAACCTATAGATCAGGCCACCAAGGAGGAGCAAATGAAAGGCGGTTGATGTACAATGTCTTGCTGAGGTAATTCAAGGCAGATCTACCCAGGGCTCAGTAGATTGGCCTTTGGCACAGAAGGACATTGCACCCAGACAGAGGGTACCAGTTTGTACCCTCTGTCTGGATATATAGGATATATCCAAGCAACTGAAGAAGGTGGAAGCCAAAATGTTTTGCTTTAATAGTTTATTGCTTAAATACTTCTGTTTGTCACTCTTACAGGACTCTTAATAGACATACATAGATGTAGATGTATATATCTTTTTGGTAGCTCTTACAGTGTCACTGATTCTCTATGGAAAAGGGGAGATGCTGGCAAGATTTTCAGTGTTTTAATTACTTCTTTGCTGGCTGGATAGCTCATTAAGTTGAGTTTCTGGAGCCAGGGGTTGGGAGTTCAATTCCACTGTGCTTCCTAAAAGCCAGCTCGTGTGGCCTTGGCCAAGCTGTACAGTCCTAGGATGCCCACAGAAGAAGGGAATGATAAAGCATTTCTGCATATTCTCTACCTAATAAACCCTGGAAAGGATCTCTGTAAGTCAAAATTGATTTGACAGAATGTGATTATCATTGTTATATTTCATGATAAGAATTACAACAGTGATTATCAAATGTTTTGAAACTACTGGGTAAAGTAATACACAGCAACGTAGATACAGTTAGATAAAATAAAGCAGTGACGTCTACTGAAGAGTAAGGTACAACATGGAAAAAGGTAAAATACTTAGACTATCAATAGCTTATTCAGAACAACTGCTAAGATGGACTAGTCTGTTTCATAAAGACATGTGCTGTAGTTCCAGACATGTACTGAGTTGCAAAAATGACTGAAGACAAATAAATGTGCTTTAGATTTTTCTGTCAGTCAGGAGCATAAATAGTGCACAAAACATTTGACATTGAAGATGTTGGCTGCCTGATTAGCTGCCAGTCTCCATGGTCATTACCACTTAAAAGCGTTCTGTATTTTAGTTTGAAAAGAAAATGCATCTCCAAAGCTGCTAGGAGTTTTTGAGATAGTGGAGCCCTTCAAAATAGTATTTATTGCTTCAAGCTTTCCTGACAAAGAAATATGGCTACCCAATGTTCCTGAAGGATTAAAAGAAATATATTTATTTTTAATTAGGATTGGTTTGGCACTGCAGTGCAGCATGAGTGCTCTTAGAGAGCACATAGCTAGCAAATACCTTTTTTAAATATTAAAATACTGATGTACAAAAATTCACAAAATGTTGCAGTAGCATTGGAATTAAGTGAGACTCTGACAGAACCATGCATTCTACAGCGACGGCTAGCCGGGGGAAGGCTTCTGAAACATTGCCTCTCCGTTTTCATTTTCACACAAGAGCCAGGAGAGGATCCTACCCAAGCCAATAAGAACTGTCTGCTTGTTGCGGTACAAATTGATAGTCTGAAATGGCAAATTGTGCTCGAACACTTGACCCACTGGAAGCTGGTATACAGATATGGGATTAAGCTGGGCTTGGATGACAAGGAGGCAATAACTCTGTCACATTCCAAGCTCTGCCCAAATCTACCCAGTCCTGCTTCACAACATGGCAATTTGGTCCTTACAGCATTTGGAGACTAGATTGTTCTTCAGCAACAATCCAGAGTGCAATCCTTGTACTGGATGTAGCATGCCAAGGGGATGTAACAGGCATATTACAAGTAATTGATTTGGTCGTTCTCTTCATACAGATGAATGATGTTCTGCTATATACATATCCCCAGAAGGATGGCAAATATCGTCTTAAGAGCACCTTGGCTGTGTCTGGCATGAGGGTAAGCACTGTATTTCATTTAGCTGAAAACCTTTTAATTTTCTTTGCTTGGAAGGAAAGTGCAGGGCATTTTGTCTTTCAAGTTATCTTTGTTACAAGGATAAAATGGGAAATACATAAATTACAGAAGTATGAAACCATTTCAGGAGTGGTCAGCAAGCATGCCAGTGAAGTCCTACTGAGGTAGCCTGCCAAGCTGTTGCTTATGAATTAATTGAAATCAGGTGTTTGATCTAGTCAGGATCCCAGGTGTGCTTCTCTTGGTTGAGGGCTGCTTAAGGAGTTGGAACCATAGAGCTAGAAAGAAGTCCTTTGCTACATCACCATAAAGTTAAACAATGGCTGAGACTTTGTTGCTTAGTATAATAAGTTGCACTAGATTAGGCCCATTAAATCAGTGTTAATTTGGTGAGTCAGCTTTTCCATAAGTTTCACTGATTCAAATAGGCTTACTCAAATTGCAACTTACTTTTGTGTAGTAAGTCATGACTAGAGTAGGCCCATTTGAAACCATAGAACTGACAGAGGAGTTGACTCACCAGAACCCCACTGATTTTTCGGGTCTACTCCGGTGTGGCTCACTACACTGTTGTTGTTGTTTAGTCGTTAAGTCGTGTCCGACTCTTTGTGACCCCATGGACCAGAGCACGCCAGGCCCTCCTGTCTTCCACTGCCTCCCGGAGTTGGGTCAGATTCATGTTGGTAGCTTCGATGACACTGTCCAACCATCTCGTCCTCTGTCGTCCCCTTTCCTCTTGCCTTCACTCTTTCCCAACATCAGGGTCTTTTCCAGGGAGTCTTCTCTTCTCACTACACTAAGCAACAGGATTTCAGCCACTGTCTATTAGAACTACTGTATCAAAATAAGAAAAAATAAACTTCAATAACATTACCTAACATTACTTAAAATAAGTTTGATCAATCTTTTTCATGCTTCACAATAGGTATAAAAAATGCCCTTTATTGGAGGCGGGGAGCTTTACATAATTTCTTGTTTCCTGTTTTGTAGGGGGTTGGTAAAGGGTGGATAAACAAACAAAAGGAAAGGTCTAGATCAGTAATGGCGAACCATTTTAAGCCTGAATGCCCAAACTGGGGGGGGGGAAAAACCAACCCAGTGGGTGGCAGCGGCAGCAGCAGAAGGGGAAGTGGCAGCAGAAGCGGGAATCCCGGGCACGGAGGTGCCTCCAGACCCCACTCTGGATCCGCCTCCAGTCGTGCCCAACCCCGCCACTACCTATAGCTTGGCCAGCCTGCCAGCGCCAGCTGTTCCGGATCCTGGCCCGCCGCCTGTCGGGGCGCTAGCACTGCGGCTGCAGCTGCTTCCTCAGGTTTGGCTGCTGGGGGTAGCGATCCAGCGACTTATGGCTCACGTGCCCACAGAGAGGGCTCTGCATGCCAGCTGTGGCATGCATGCCATAGGTTCGCCATCGCTGGTCTAGATGAACAACACATGATATATTGCACCATGTCATGATTTATATATTTTACAAAAAATAAAACCAAAATGGAGAAGCCATGTGTGAAAAACTAAGTATACCTTATGATTTATTAGCTTGTAGAACCACCTTTAGCAGCAATAACTTGAAGTAATTGTTTTCTGTATGACTTTATCAGTCTCTCACATCATTGTGGAGGTACTTTGGCCCACTCTTCCTTACAACGTTGCTTCAGTTCATTGAGGTTTGCAGGCATTTGATTATGCACAGCTCTCTTAAGGTCCCACCACCACATTTCAATGAGGTTGAGGTCTGGACTTTGACTGGACCATTACAACACCTTGATTCTTTTCTTTTTCAGCCATTCTGTTGTAGGTTTGCTGGTGTGCTTGGGATCATTGTCCTGTTGCATAACCCAGTTTCAGCCAAGCTTTAGCTGTCAGACAGATGGCCTCACATTTGAATCTAGAATACTTTGGTATACAGAGAAGTTCATGGTTGACTTAATGACTGTAAGGTGCCCAGGTCCTATGGCTGCAAAACAAGCCTAAATCATCACACCTCCACCATTGTGCTTGATGGTATGAGGTGTGCTGATATGCTGTGTTTGGTTTTCACCAGATGTGGTGCTATGCATTATGGCCAAACATCTCCACTTTAGCCTCATCTGTCCAAAGGACATTGTTCCAGAAATCTTGTGGTTTGTCCAGATGCAACTTTGCAAACCTAAGCCATGCTGCCATGTTCTTTAGATGCTTTCTCCTGGCAATCCTTCCAAACAAACTATACATCTTTTTCTTGTTCAATGAATTTGCTTGGATGTCCACTCCTGGGAAGATTGGCAACTGTCTCGAATGTTTTCCACCTGTGAATAATCTTTCTCACTGTAGAATGAGGGACTTTAAATTGTTTGGAAATGGCCTTATAAGCCTTCCCAGATTGATGGGCAGCAACAATTGCTTCTCTACTATCATTGCAAGGGACGTGGTGGCACTGCGGGTTAAACCGCAGAAGCCTCTGTGCTGCAGGGTCAGAAGACCAGCAGTCGTAAGATCGAATCCACGTGACGGAGTGAGCTCCCGTCGCTTGTCCCAGCTCCTGCCAACCTAGCAGTTCGAAAGCATGCAAATGCAAGTAGATAAATAGGTACCACCACGGTGGGAAGGTAATGGCGTTCCATGTCTAGTCACGCTGGCCACGTGACCATGGAAATTGTCTATGGACAAACGCTGGCTCTATGGCTTGGAAACAGGGATGAGCACCGCCCCCTAGAGTCGGACACGACTGGACATTTGTCAAGGGGAACCTTTACCTTTACTTACTATCATTGCTGATGTATTTCCTCCTTGGCATTGTGTTAACACACACTTCAGTGCTCCAGACCAGCAAACTGCTAAAACTTCGGCTTTCATAGAGGTGGTTCAATTACTCAAGGGCATTTAGTTAGCATCACCTGGCTATTACTTAGCAGCTTAATTCCTATGGAAGCTGTAATGGTGTACCTACTGTTTTTCCATTTTGGCTTTATTTTTATAAAATACGTAAATCATGACATGGTATAATATGTCATCTGTTGTTGTTCATCTGAGGTTGTATTTACCTAATTTTCAGACCTGCTAAGGGCCAGATGATTTTTATTATGTCCTGATACATAAAACCATAGACTTCAAAGAGGGTGTGCTTTCTTTTTCACACGACTATATGCTATTTCACTAAAGTACTTTACAATGTTTCTCATTATTTTGGTTAACACACTGGTGTAATGTGAGTAAATTATCATCTTTTCATTTGATGGGGATCTGCAGACAGAGGCTGGATAGCCACCTCTTGGCCATGTTCTAGCTTTGGAATATGTGCATTGAACAGATGGTTGGATTAGATGGTATACAATCTAGCCCCATAAAATTCTATGCCACAGGAAACCTGTTGGTCTTCCAGGTGCCCCAGAACTAATTGTGCTTTAGCTACAGTGGATTGTGCACAGGAACCCTTGAAGAAAGTTGCACCTAAAGCTTCTTTTGCATTCAGCTGTGGCAAGTCAGTCACTTCCCCATCATTCCTGCCAACATTTTTTCTTTTAAATAAAATGTAAATCAATCCACTTGGTTAGTCTTTCTCTTGAGTTTACATGACTTACAAGAGATGCCCATCTCCCTGGGAGGTCGATCCCTTATGGGTTTTTTGTGAACCCTTATGGAAGCCAAACTGTAAGGAACATTACAGAGTTCTTCGGAGGCAACTGCAGAAGTGGTCATATAGCTCCTCCTACATGAATGAGGGGAGATGAGAGTGACTACATATATTCTGGACACTGAATTATTTAACCTGTTTCCTTCGTTCATGCAAATGCCATTTTTCCCTCCTTAGGTTAGCCGTCCAGTGACAGAAAAAGCCCAAAATGTTCTGAAGATTGAATACGCTGAAAATTGCCTAACCTTATCAGCAAGGTAGGTAGTATCATGTCACTATTCATTTTTTTAATATTGAATTTCTAGACAAGTGCCCCACACACACCCAGATCTAATTTATTTTATTTATTTATTCAATTTATACCCCGCCCATTTAGACAACGTCTACTCTGGGCGGCTTACAATAAAATAGCATAAAAACAATTAATACAACAATTTAAACAACAATAATAAAATAATTGTCTCACTATATTTAAAACCCATTAATAACCATGGTGTTGTGGCGGATAATGGCTGGGTGTTTGACTATAAAGAAGGCATTCATTTTAAATATATGGCTTAGAAGACACAACTATCTCAGCACTTCTAATGAGCCAAAGGCACTTCAGAAGATCTCAGACAGAGAGGGAAGAGCAGGAAATCTATTTCTAATAGACTCATGATCTGTGTCTTGATCTTTTGTAACTTTTTCCCTGTCACGCTTTTCCTGCTTCATTTCTTAAAACGTCACTTGTCATGTCCTTGAGGTAACTGGAGGACTAATGAAAAGTAGTAATTAGCTAATTCTCCTCAGTGAATTTAAATGCATTTTATAGTACTTATATGACAGAAGAAAAATTTAAAACTTTACTGACAATATAATGAAGTCTCTGTTTACAAGGAGCCTTCCTCATGATGGGTTAATGACCATCATAATCAAGAAGTACATGGAGATCACAGGGTTGTCTGATGGTCACATCGATGGAAGCTTGCTGGCATGATGGATGGCACCTGGGCCCAAAGAAGAAAAGTTGGGTCCTGGAAACTGACATTCAGGCTAGGTTGTGCATTTGTGCCGAAAGGAAGAATCCCCTAGCTAACAGCACTGTGTTGCTCTACACCCTCGGACTATGAGGGTCAGGGATCTGGATTAGAGATGGAATATTCGCATTTGTCTCCCAGAGGAGACGAATATGAATATCGCCATCACAGGTGGCTGGGCCAATTGGACGCTCCCCCCTGAACTGGGCCGTCCACTTACTGCTTGTGGTGTGGTGCACACAGCTGTCATAGTTTGTGCTGTGCCAAGCGCAGAAGTAGCCCGGCCTGGGCTTCCCTGCCTCCCTGCACTGCTGACCACTGAATAGCTGAGTGGGGAGACTTGTCATTCCACCTCCTCACCAGATTGGTCAGCAATGCAGGGAGGCAGGGAAGCCCCGGACAGGCTACTTCTGCGATTTGCGTGGTGCAAATGACAACGGTCGCACGTCCTGCAAGCGGTAAGTGGATACCCCAGTTCTTAGGGGAGAGTCCAATTGGCCTGGCCACGTGTGGTGACAATATTTGTATTCATCTCCCCTGAGAGGTTGGTCCTGCCTTCAACTAATCTGGATAGTTGAAGGCAGGACCAATCTCTTCCCTTCTGTCCAACATGATAGGCTTAAGTCTTAAGGGAGGACTCCTTGTTCTGCCATTCTGCTCTTCAGTCGAGAACCAAGTGGGACTCAGGAAGTAAATGCATTGGTAGACTGCATGCATCTTCCACTTGTTGAAACACAGCCCTGAAAATTGCTTTGTGTTTGGGTGAGAAGTGGTTAACTGATGAAAAAAAGGCTCAGCTTCTAGGATTTTTCAGTTGCTTGGTGTCACTACAGGATATCCTGTAGACCATCTCAACTGCTACCATTGGTGTTGTCAATATTTAGGCTGACCTTTGTATGTAAAGCTTGACATCCTTTTTCCTGCTGGCAATGTGGGCACAATACTGTGCAGCCATTTCCTGGGTTTTTGAATTGTGGGTACAGAAGCACAATATCCCACATTCATAAACCAGATGCTCTTTGAAGAATTGAATCTACCACTGACATTCCTTGCCATCTCTACTTTATTGTTTAGCTGGCTGGCAATACAGTTAGTCCATCTGCAAAAAATGAATGTGATTCTTTGTGCTTCATCTGCCCATCAGACACACAGTCACAACCAGGCACTGCTTCATAATAACAGGACTTTAGATAGTTTAGCAAAAGGTCATGCCATAAATTATCTTCAGGCTGCTGTGGCATTGAGCCTTGTAATGGATTCCCTTTTGTTGTGAGTTCCCGTGTTGCACTGATAAACCCCTACTACCCACCAATGCTTAGTAACAATCTGGCTCCATAATTCCAGTTAGCACATGTGCATTGTAAAAGGCAAACAAGCTTTCATACAGAGGGATCATAAGACCATCATAAGGCTAAACGTTAGAGATCCTAGGCTGGAGAAGGTTCTAGTACATGTTTCTAGAGCTGTTCAATGATTTCTGCCCTAAAAACTTACCCCAATGATGTGCTCCATAGATGGAAAAAATTGGTACCCATTAACAAAACAAGGTTGTCTGAACTATCGTGTTAAGGGTATCATCACCCTTAAGTAATGTTGTGATTCAAAAATGTAGTTTGATTGAGCAAAGAACAAATAAAAGATCTGCTGGGAACCAGGCTTTAGTTGATGTACAATTGGCTTAAGCTTGGCTCATATGTACTTTCCTTTTCCTCTCTCAAACCTAACCTAATATATATTAAATACTGTGAAGTTGGTGACAGGTTACTTTTATGCTGTGGTTTGTTTTCTTACACATTGAATGCCCTGGATGTTATGCCTTACATTTTCTGTGCATTTATGCATGAAAAGAAAATTAGAAAATGCAGTGGTGTGCCTATGCATATATTTGTTACGGAATGATGCAAAATCCAGTCATATTTTTACTACTTCCTGCCTGCATTTATTTTCAGATCCTCTTCCCCCCTGCTTTGTAGTTCACAGCCATGATTAGTTGTATAAATGAATATAGCCAGTTATATGGCATTATATACTATTTATTTCCAGAAATCATATATGTGTTCACAGGTTGCAGCTAATTTTTTTTACTGGTAAGCCACTTATGTCTTTATAGTGGAAGCTTTTCCTAGCATGCAGTTGTGGTGTTGTATGTGTTGGAGAGAGACTTCCCCTGCTAATGTTTTGTTGAAGCAGTTAGCAGAGACACAGGAGTCCTGTAATTAAAAAACATGACAACATGCATATCAGGAAGTCTTTGAGACAGAAGGAAAAGGAGGAGTGTGGAAAGTAAGCAAGGCTGTGAACGTTGCCCATGTGGTGTGATGTACGGTGTCTTATTTCACAATTCCCCTGTCTTGGGTCCACTTTTTGTCAGCAGGGTCATTGAGCTTTATTATAGCAGCTGATGTTTTCCACAGTTAAGTGCTCACTCATGGGGTGTGTGGGGATTTCGTCTCAGCCAAGCGTCATTGATCAGCTCTTGCTTTTCTCCCACAAAAGATATACTAGTCTCAAATGCCTTTGTTTGGTACCATGTGAAGTAGACAGAGAGCTCACAAAAGAAATACAGCCAGCCCTACACTGGTGCTACTGGGAACTTTCTGTGGAAACTGAGAGCAGTTAGCTTTAAAATTAATGCTTCAAAGAAGTAACAGAGCCCAGAATTGCACAGCTTCCTGTGAAACATTGACAAAGTTACCAGGATCCTTCACCATTTAGTTACAGAATTCCTTTGCCTGAACCTGGAGGTGTTGTATTGTGGCAAGGGGGAGTTTAATTTGACTGTATTCTTTGTAGGTCTCATTCCCCACCTTAGGCACTGAAAACATTACAAAATATTAAAATCCAGCAAAACAGTAGCACTGTGTAAAAATCCAATAGATAGTTTATAATGGCGAGAATTTTGTTAAGACTGCCACGATAAATCCATCAACATAAATATCAGCTGTGAATGATTGCCAGTTAAGACATCAGCATAGTCATTTGCTATCTGCATGACTGGAACACAGCAGCAAATGCCTGCATTGAAATCTTAATGTGTTGCAACACACAGCTGGAACTTATGCCAATTGATTTACACTGGAGTCCTTTCTTAGTTGGACTCCAGCCAATAAATTTAAATACCAAATGCGCCCAAAGGCACCTTGCACATATTGCCAGTGGAAACTTGAGAGAAGTGGGAATGCGGGCCAGGCAGGGCTCTTATTGATGCCCTTCAGCCTGACATATTGGCAGTCATGTGACCAATATCTAATCTAGGTCTTCCAAGGGTGTTCAGTCCATGAGGTGATGCTCTCCTTGGCTTCAGACACCAGGTCTCTCCCAGAAAAGAGGGAAGGTTGACACACCAGTGATATCGGCAAATCATTCAGAATGCAGCTTTGTGAGCTGATGAAGAATCTTTAACCCTTTGCTCCAGAAGCAGATGAGACTGAAAGATATCCACAAGTGACTTCCCTTTGGTGGTTGATTGAACTGTGTGTTTAAGAGGTGGCTTGGATCAGAGTCATGACTTTGGAGAAGATGGGTTAATACTATGCCCTGCATGGCTTTTTTAATCTCAGTCTGCCTCTCTCCCTGGAGACCTGGCATCTCCTCTTTGCCTGTATGGCACTCATCAGGCAGACAGGACTTCCAAAGGGACAAATAAGATTGAAGTCCAGCCAAACAGACAGAAAAGTAGAATTTGCTACTGAGCAGGGGCTCTGCAAATTTCTCATAGTTCAACAGTGACCTCTAATGACCAGTCTGCAAAAGTGTAGGTTTGTATTTCCCATTTTCCTGTCCAAGTGAAAAGTTCTCTGTCAAAGAGTGCAGTATCAGATTACCCTGAATTTAAAGGCTGCAGCTAATATCCCTTGTGGCCCTCTCTAATGCTTTGGAAGACAATATGGGGAGAGGAAATCTTAAGGAGGAAATTCAGTCTCAAAGAACCAACAGGGCCGAACGGTGATAGAGTTGTCATGTGTTTTCTCCACAGCTCTTGCTCAGAAAGGGATGAGTGGTACAACTGCATCAGCAGAAGCATCCCAGATGACTACAGGGCTCACAGTGCAGCTGGATTTCACAACAGTGTTGAAGTAAGAGCAGATCCCAACTGGTTTTCTAACCTATTTGAGGGCGGAGGGGAAAAAAGTCCCTTAGGGAAAGGCATTTATATTACTTTCATGTAGATTGCTCTGCAAAGGTTAAACAATAAAGGTCATCGGAGCATGCGTGCTTAATATTAATTTTGCTGAAGTTGCTGCCAGATTCCTCAACAGTGATGAAGGGGGGAGATTTGGGAGACATGTCCTGTGCATCGAGATGCAGAGGATTTATGGGTTCTGCTAGAATGAGGCTGGAATTGGGTAGCCTTTCTTTCTCGAGAATATGTTAACATGTTGCAGCCTATCAGACTGAACTGTGGAGGGCTGGTGTTACTCTTGATACTGCACTCGGTGGCCTTTTGAATATTTGCAGCCCGGATTCTTATGCTTTAACATGATTTATTTTATTTTGACTCTTTTTTTAAATTATAACACACAAGGACATTACAATAACACAACAACACCAAAATTTCTTAGACTATAAAAACTACCTCCAAACTAATATTAGTTATCTGACATCAAGTTGTAACCAACTTTGACCCTAATAGGGCTTTCAAGGTATGTGAGATATTTAAGGAGTGGTTTTAACAGTTCCACTCTCCCAGTACATTTCCATGGCTGAGCAGGGATTCGAATCTAGGTCTCCTGAGTCCTAGTCGCTCACTAGATCCTCTACACCACATTGGGAACAAGGTAATATTACACAGTTGCTCCTGGAAAGTCACTATCTTGATTGATCCCCAAATCCTTTAGCTTTTTTGTGAAAGTAGGGAGAAAATATGCCACTCAGCCTGTATCTGATAGTGCACAATGAATGGCTTTATGGGGAATGTCATGTTGTCCAAGACAGTACAGCCTTAGTGTGTTTGTTGTGGATATAAATTTTTGTTTGTATTTCAATCATGTGTGAGAATGAGAAATTGCATATTTTTCTTTGCCTGCAAAATATTTTCTGGCATTCTCAGGTATCACATATTTTTCCTAAATTACAAAACAAACAAAGAAAGAGATAACTGGTGCCTTATTGCACAGACTTCTGAAAAATTAGCTTGTTTGATCAATTAGCCAGTTCTTTTGTTCTCTCGCTCTCTCCTTCCTTCTCTCTCTCTTTCTCTCTCTGTATATATGCGCGCACACACTTTGGTTCAGACAAAGAAAAGTAGTTTTTGTGCACACATTTTGCACCCATCATGGAAACAACCAAAAAACCCCTCTTGCTCCTTGTCTCTTTTGCGTGGTGAAAGTGAGAACTTCAGCAGCAGCTAGCAATTTGGACTTGATAAACTTAGTGTGCTGAGACAGCCTATCTCACTAAGAATGAATAATTTTGCAAGCATTTTTCACTTCTCTGGTGTGTAGAGGGCCATGAAGTGCACTCACAATGCACATGCAAAGCACCACATTTGAGGAATGTTTGTCCCCTCCCTTCAACTGCCACCACAAGAAAGATCAGGAAGTAGAGTGCTCAGACCACCTGACAGATGTGTTTACGGTTAAGACTTTTTGTATTGAATCATGAAAAGAGTCTAGCCATCACATCAAGCTGAAACCTGCACCTTGTGTTATGTGGGAAAGCTAAAGATAAACCAGTGTGCTCTTGTGTTTTATTTTCAGCTGAGGGAAAGATTGGGAATGTCTTTAGGTGAGAGGCCTCCAACCCTGGTACCTGTGTCTCATGTCATGATGTGCATGAACTGCGGCTGTGACTTTAAGCTCACGTTGAGGCGTCATCATTGCCATGCATGTGGGAAGGTAAATCTGTTGTGTCAAAATTCAAATTTCCTCAGCAAAAGATTCTGGTCAAAATCTACCCAATAAAACTTTCTTACAACATGGAACAGGATTCTGCTGTCAAACAGAAAAAGCTTTGCATTTTTCATCTGTACAACCTGGATAGCAAGGCAAGGTTAAGATAATTTGCTTTTCTGGGGCAAAGGATGGCTTGCATTTTAATTCCATACCGGCAGTGGCAGCAGGCTAACCTAGAGGATGAGGATAGGCTGAGTAACATACAGAGAAGGGAGTAACAGGTGGACCAGTAGGGAACTGCTGTTCCCCTGCACTAACATCCACTGTCTAAGGTTGTTGCCTCATTCTGCTGAATGATAGGGCTGGCTGTGATTACCAGATATGTAATAAGCACAGATCACTTGCAGCTCCAGTTTAGAGATTTGTAGGGGAATGGCCCTTCCCACAGTGCTGGTTTCACTTTACTGCCAGCTGTTTAAGACAAAGCAGTGGACAGGAAGTAGCTTCCTTATAAAAGACTATTATAGATGATGCCATTAAGTCTTTGAAAAATGACACAGTGGCCAAAATCCTGCTGCTAAGCATAACAAATTGCACTAGAGTAGGCCCACTGAATCAAGGGGGATTTGGTGAGTAGAAATGGGCACAAATGAAAAAAAAGGGGATTCTTCATGATTCATAATTTGTCAAGGTCGATGAATCACAAATCACAAATTTATGATTTTTTTTCTGATAAATTGACTTGTCAATTTATCTTACATAAGAAGAGCCATGCTGGATCAGGCCAAGGGCCCATCTAGTCCAGCTTCCTGTATCTCACAGTGGCCCCACCAGATGCCTCTGGGAGCACACGAGACAACTAGAGACCTGTCTCCTGTGACCCCCTCCCCTGCATCTGGCATTTTGAAAGACCTTCCTTTGAAGCCTGGAGATTATACATCCCCATCATGGCTTGTAACCTTTAAAACCCTATAAAACGCCCCTCCCCTAGAATCTAGAGACAGCAAATTGCAGAAAAGTTTCCCCTGGCTCTCCTCTACAATCCACCCAAGTTTGGTCATGATTGGGTTTAGGACAGCCAGGTTATACATCCACAAAATGGGTCCCCCCAGGAAAGTGCCCTTCAGCAGCTGGCTTGAGAAAAACTCAATCTTCACCAAACTTGCAGGGCTTGTAGAGGAGAGTCAGGGGACACCTCTCTGTCATTTTCGTGTCTCTCGGTGCTATAGCCCAACAAATCAATTAATTGAAAATCACTAAAAATCTGTTGATTCAAATTTGTCAAGGGGCATCACTTCTGACAAATACGAATTAACAAATTAGTGATTTTTGATGAATTTTGCAATTGATTTTTTTAAAATTTGGGCCCATCTCTATTGGTGAGTCAATTTCTCCATGAGTTCCATTGATTCAAATGGGCCTCCTCCAATTGTGGCTTACTTTAGCATCCTAAATCACAGTTCCAATAGGCCCATTTGAATCAATAAAACTGAAGGAGTTGACTCACTGACTCAACAGGCTACTATAGTGCAATTTACTATGCTAAACAACAGGACTTTGGTCAGCATAGATATCCAAAGAAGAGATTTTAAAAAATTAAAAATGAAACTTATTTCACTCCTTGAATCATCCTGGTCTCTTTGTCCCACCTCTGTATCATTTACCTGTCCTTTGCTAAATCATAAATTGCAGGGATTATTCAAAATTAGATACTCCTGCACTGGGATGCATGGCTGGACTGCATTACAATTTCAATTTGCTTCCAGCTTCCATTCACTCTAAAGGTGACTGAGTACACCACATCCTATGCCTTTGCAGATTATTTGTCGAAACTGTTCGAGAAACAAGTATCCCCTGAAGTACCTCAAAGACCGACTAGCAAAAGTCTGCGATGGCTGCTATGCAGAGCTGAAGAGGAGAGGTGGGTTCTTACCAGTTCTAGTAAGCCAGGGGTGCACAAACTTTTTAGCCCTGAGGACTGCGTGCTTTGTTAGCTGGGGGCCAGGGCCTGTACACAAATCTCTTATGAGCAAACGGACCTCAGCTTTGGGGAGAAGTCCTAGTGGAGGACTGTGTTCAAGAAACTTTGGCTGCCTTCATTACTGGAGCATTTGTCTTTTAGCTTCTGAGAACTACAGTCCCAAGAAACACCTGGATTACTCAAGGTTGGGAACCACTGATCTAGTGGACAGCCTTGTGGCACAATGGTTAAACTGCAGTACTGCAGCCACGACTCTGCTCATGGCCTGAGTTTGATCCTGACAGATTCAGGTAGCAATGTGTAGCCTGTGTAATTATGTTGTAAACTACCCGGAGAGCGCTTTGAGCACTATAGGTGAGAAACACATAATCAAGAACAGTGAAATGTTTTGAGAGGGATTAGTCTGAAATTTTGGCTAATGTACTGATGTACCAAATAAAATTTACTCTTATCTGCTTAAATTTTTTTCCTATTATTACAGAGCGACCAATAAGTGTGAGCTTCCCCACAAGTTCATCCAGGTTGTCAAGCAGTGCCTTCTCTTCTGTCTTCCACAATATCCACTACTCGTCCTTCAAAAGACAAAAGAAAATCCCTTCAGCTCTTTTTGAGGTAGGATCATGGAAGCCTGCAAATAGGCAAATAAACTAAACAACAAGACACTTTTAAGACACAAACCAATATTCATTATTTTCTGTATTGCGGAATTAGGCTGCTCTATATGCCTCATGTGTCATACGCATTCTGCCAGAGTGTATTCTTGTGCCAAATGTTAACTTTGGGATTAAGTCCAATTCCAGCACTGGAATGGAAAATAAAGCAGGGGAGAGATAATAGAAATGTTCAAGTTTTCATTTAATGTCAAAATCTAGAATTCATATTGCAACTTACTTCTATTCCTGTTTGTTAATTTTTCACTTTCCCACGGCATGCTTCCTTGTCATTTTATCACGACTAATATTTACAAAGCTGGCTGGATAGCTCAGTGAGTTAAGTAGAGGTTGGGAGTTCAATTCCCCACTATGCATCCCAGAAGAGCCAGCCTGTATGGCCACGGGCAAAGCTGTACAGTTCCAGGATGCCCGCAGATGAGGGAATGGTAAACCACTTTTGACTACTCTCTACCGAAAAACCCTGGAAAGCGTTGCCATAAGTTAGAATTGACTTGACAGCTCACAATTATTATTATTATTATTATTAATGTTAGTATTTGCAAAAATGAAGTTCCAGTGACTCCCACGTGACCACAAGAGGGCAGCACATAGCCATAGAGATAAGATTGCCTCAGGTGAATCGAGAGGGCAACAATGATTTTGTGGTGGTACAGCAAATCAACGTTCTATAAGGCAACTCTAAAAAAATTTTGGATTCAAATGAGCACAGAAATCTGGCACATTTGTGGCAGAAAATCTCCTCTTGCTCTGTGTCACATGTGGGGAAGTTTGGGAAAGGTATTAAAGTTATGGTTATTTAAAACAGAGGTCGTCAACCCCCGGTCCGCGGCCCATTGCCGGTCCATGGCTTGAGCCCGACCAGGCCGCGAAGACAGACCTCCTGCCCCCCACACGCACTCCCCTCCCCACAGCTGATTTGCGCGCGCACGTGCCAGCGCCGGCGTGAGCGCTCCCTCACCCCTTCACGCAAGCGCCCCCACACACAAAGCAGCTGTGGGGAGGGGAGTGCGTGCGGGGGCGGCGGGAGGTCTGTCTTTGCGGCCCGGTGGCGGCGACGGGGGGGGGGCAAGAGCCGGGAGGCAGAGCATGGCCGGGTGCTCCGGCTGCTCGCCTCCCGGTGGGCTCCAACGAGGCCGGGGTCGGCGCTCCTCGCCGCCTTCAGCAGGCCGATGCCACCGCTGGTGCCTCCAGCTCCGGAACCGGCACCAGCGGCTGCATTTGAATTTCCCGCAGAGGGCGGCGAGGAGTAAAATAAAAAAAATAGTAAATTTTTTTTAAAAAAAAGACTCCCAGGCTTCCGCCGCCGCTGGCACGCACTCCCTCACCCCTTCAAGCATGTGCCCGCGCACAGGGGTGGGGTGGGCGCGCGGGTGGGCAGGCGCTCCTGCGCATGCACGAAGCGGTGGGGGAACGCTCCCCAACTACTTCGCGCGTGCGTCGAAGAGTGCAAGCGCGAAGGGCTGCCCCACCTCCCTCAGAGGCTCCGCCGGTCTGCACTACTAAAAAGGTTGGGGAACGCTGATTTAAAAGAAAAACTGCTTTGCTCCCCCCCACCCCATTCAGAAATATGCGACCCTCCATGTGTCCCAGATTTAAAACAGACCACATCTATTGAAAAGACCAAACTTGCTTATCCTGAAAGATAATGATTGGCCACACCCACTTTTGTTATTTAGAAAGCATCCGAGATGCACGGGCTGAAATACTGAGCCTCAAAAAAGACCTTTCAAAAGGGAAGAACGGCTAAACAGATCTTATAAGACTGAGCATGCATGGTACAGGCTAGCCTGCAGGAGCTTCACAAAATAAAACATTGTATACAATGTAAGCAGTGGAGGGATATATTAAGAGAGAAAAGTCAAAGAAATAGACTGAAAAGCCTGGTTTTCTCTGAAGAGTTAAATAAACACAGCTTGCCTGAGCTTTACAATGTACAGTGGTGCCTTGACTTACGAACGCCCCGACATACGAACATTTTGACTTACGAACAGCTCCGTTCGCAAAATTTTGCTTTGACTTGCGAACGGAGCTTTGACTTACGAACAAAAAAACCATGGGGAAAGCGGGAAATGGACTTTGGACTGCCTGGTACTGTAATTTTAAAATGTAAAAATTGGTTTAAAAGGTGCTTGGTTTGGTTTAAAGCTGCTTGGTTTTAAAGGTGTTCTGTTTAAAAGGTGTTAGTTCCCTCCCTCCCTCCTTTCCTGCAAAAATTTCTCCCCCTAGTGGTAGAGGACGGATTAACCGGTTTTGCATTAGTTCCTATGGGAACTAATGCTTTGACTTACAAATGGCGCCTCAACATAAGAACAAAAAATAGCCGGAACGGATTAATCGGTTTTCAATGCATTCCTATGGGAAATGCTGTGACTTACGAACGTTTTGACTTTCGAACATCTTCTGGGACGGATTAAGTTCGTAAGTCAAGGCACCACTGTATTCAGTTTTAGTTTCAGACTCTACATAACCATTATTTTCTATTCCAGTGAGAAATGCTACTTCACCAACCATTTTCTGTTTACTAAACGTTTTTGACACATTGCCAAAAATAGTGGACTATACAAAAAGACCTCTTTTTTTGTCCAACACCATATAATTACAATGTAGTCACTAACTATTGGATCTTGCTCAGTATCCTTGCATGTGAGATGGACAGATATCTATCTTGTCTAGATAGAGGCAGTTTTATAGTACGTATCACTTATATTATCATATGTACCTATTTTTGGCTTGTGCTGCTAGATTGCACAAGGGCTCCCTTTAGCTGCAAGCCAGTAAACACCAGTTATGACAACCAGTAGGAATACTTATTTTAAAAATATGTTACCTATTAAAATGGAAAACTATTTAACTTGGAGGGGAGAGTTCTTGGTAAAACCAACAGGCCCCAGTCCAAGCCATTTGTTGTCATTAAATGTTTTGTTGTCATCTATCTATAGGTGGCAGCTTCAGGAGAGGGTTCTTCCATCAGTGGCTATCTCAGCAGATGCAAGAGAGGGAAGAGGCACTGGAAGAAGCTGTGGTTTGTTATCAAAGGCAAAGTGCTCTACACCTATACAGCAAACGAGGTAAGGCCTGCCCCATGAAGAGTATTCTCGGGCTCCTGTAAAATCTTGTACCACAGGATCGATAGAACTAGAAAGTGAGTTTGATATGTCAAAAATGTTTAATATTATCTCCCAGAAGAATATAAATAATTTAAAATGGTATGTTTAATGAGCATTAAAACATGCTGCAGACTTCTTTATGGTCATCAGATGGGAAATTCCCAGAGTACCACCTGGAGCACAACTTGGTTTATATTCTTCTATCAGTAAAATGAGGCACTAAAGTCTATTTATAGCAGTATATAGGGAAAAGTTTTTGCACTCATTTTATATTCTCCAGAATAGAAATAGTGCATCCATAGGCACAAAGACTTTTCAATACGTCCTCTTATAATGGAATCTCACCTTCTCTTCTAAAGACCTGACTTACAACCTTGTGTCTGGTACTCCTCTAAAGGCCCTTTCCCCCTTCTGCACTGATTTCAGGATAAAGTCGCCACAGAGAGTATGCCTTTGCTGGGTTTCACAATTGTCCCAGAAAAGGACGACAGAAATATGGATGCTGTTTTCCACCTTTACCACAAGCAAACTCTGTTTTATAGCTTCCGAGCAGAGGATAACAATTCAGCACAGAGGTACTGGGTATCAGTCTGCCCATGATAACCTACTAACCATGGAAACATTTCTTGCAATGCTTCTCATTCCTCTTATGAGCTCCTTTCTTTTAGAAACTTTTTGCTGCTAAACAGCTGTAACAGCTTTTATTTGCACTTTAACGAGAACCAGCTTTGTCTCAAACAATCCTGCAGGCATTAACACAGTAGTCAAATTTGCTTGGCCTCGGCAAGATGTCTAGGGTGGTATTGGTTGATCTAATTAATCAACACAAAGAAGCTTCATGATGATTAACTTCTGATTTAGCAAATGTGCCTTTAGTAAAATCCTGCATGTTGAAGGAATCCAGGAGTTGCATGAACTGTTGTGCTTTTTTGGGTGGGCCTACAAAAGGTACTGTATTAATATTGATTTCAGACTCTGTAAATACTTTCTGTATTTGATCTGTGTGGCATATTTTTTAATATATGATGATAAATATATATGAGAAAATACAATCCTATACTAGTCAGAACCAACAGGACTTATTCCCAGCTAAGTCTAGATAGGGATGTAGCCTGGAACTAATTTATATCTATCCATGCACACAGTGCATACACAGATTTCCCTCCATTCATACAAACTGCGCTATAGCCACCATCTTTTATTATATATAGCAACAAGGGGAAGATATCTCATTTCCCCACTATAACCAAGTTAATGAAAAGCTGGAGGTAAAAAATTACCCAAGTTCTCCAATTCTCAAAGTTAGCAGATTTAAAAATCAGGCCTGAAAGAGCTGTGCATGTGTACATTTTAATTATGAAATTGGCTTGAAAGAGATATACAATAAGACTTTTGATTCTATTTTTTTTTAGATGGATTGAAGCCATGGAGGAAGCATCTGTATTATAGCATCATCCAAGCGGACTTTTAATGAACACATTTATATTTGAAACAGCATCCTTCCACTGGAAGAAGCAATGTATATATCCCATTCTGGCTAAATGTACTGAAGAAAACCTGTATAGTTTTTTCTTCCTTCCTCAAATTTACTTCCTTTCTCATGGAATCTTTTTTTAAAAAGAGTATTTTTGTCTTTTCCCCCCCTGCAAGTTCATCCTTCTACACTCTTAAATATGGCTGCATCCTATTCTGAAGATGTAGCATAAATGCTTCCATTTTTCCCCTAAAAGGTATGCTTACTATCAGCAACTCATTAAATTTTGCAACTCATCTAATCAATGTGTCTTTTCTCTCAGCCATGGAACAGAAACACACAGACTCAAATTATATTTTAAAAGTATTTATTTTCTTCCTGCCAGAAGAGGTCTGAACCAACATAACAATGTACTGTCTACGTAGTTAGGGTGAAGCTATGCTGTGCCTATATGAGTTGCTGCCACAAGAAAATGGGTGAAAACACTATTTCAGTAGTGGTGGTGCAATAATCTAACACTAAGTTACATAAATGGTAAGAATTCATTTGCTCACCAGCAATTACAAAATTCCATTCCATTTTTCATATTGATGAAGACTGCACTCATATCCACTCCAAAGGATGTTAATTTATTATAACCCTTTACATAGTTTGAAATTGATTTGCCTAGTAGAATATTATGTTAATAGCTAGTAGAATAAAATATTACTTTATCATTTTTTTTCTGAATAAAAAGAGCTGATGTTGTCAGCATACAGCTTCCAAGGCAGAAAGCACTTCGCTTTGGGAAACATATGCCAGAGCTTTTGTAGTCTAGCCAATACACCTCAGGAACCATAAACCATGTCACTCACTTGTTGGAGACAGGGCTTCCTCACTTACACAGTACAGTGGTGCCTTGACTTAAGAACTTAATCCGTATTGGAACGGTGGCTGTAAGTCAAAACGTTCTTAAGTCAAAGCAGCATTTCCCACAGGAATGCATTGAAAACCGATTAATCCATTCCGGCTGTTTTTTGTCCTTATGTCAAGGCACGGTTCTTAAGCCAAAGCATTAGTTCCCATAGGAACTAATGCAAAGCCAGTTAATCCGTACTCTACCACTAGGGGGAGAATTTTTTTTCCTTTTTTCTTCTTTTGACCTAAGATGAACTTAGGTCAAAAAAAGGGCAGGAAAGGTTTTTTTTCGTTCGTAAGTCAAGACACGGTTCGTAACTCAAAGCAATATTTCGCATCCGGAGCTGTTCATAACTCAAAACGTTCGTATGTCAGGGCGTTCGTAAGTCAAGGCACCACTGTACAAGGGTGGCTAGACAAATGCAAACACGTCGTGCTTGCTACCAATGTGGTTACTCTTCTAGGAGAGAGTACATACGAAGATTGGCAGCAGCCACTGTACTTCTGTGTTTCCCCCATTGACATAAGTACACCACAATATTCTATTAAGTGGGGTTTACACACAGTGGCATCTGGATCAGTGGGTAGAATACTGTCCCCCAAATGCTTATGTGCAAATCTGGTCTTCAGTTCTTTGTTTCTAGCAGATAGCATCAGCTAGCAAAAGAAATAAGAACCTACCTTGAAGATTAATGAGATATAACTTCCATGAAGAAAGTCAATTCCACAATTAAACTAAGGCTTCCTCCATACTAGTTTAGAAAAACCCAGAAGTCTAGAATTCCTTATCTGTATTTGCTCATATGAGCATTTTGAAACTCCAGTGCCTGAACAAAGACTGTTCTTTCAAGAGTTTTTGAAGGGAAATTTCTCATCAGGATTAAGGTTATACCTTTCCAATGAAATTACCAGAAAAAAGGTGAGATTTACAATATGGTATCAATTATCCAGAGGCTTGTGGATAATTGCAAAAGTTCATTTTATACCCCATAAAGAAAATGGCACTAAAGTGATTTAAGATCTAATACAACAACATTATGTTACCAAACAATTGTTAAGGATGGGATTTTCAGCACTGTTAAAACAGAATAGTGCATGTGTGTATTACAATGTCAGTATGCTTGCACCAGAAACATATACATTACTGCAGATTTCTACAGCCAGGACTTGGAAGCTTCTTGAGCATGCAAACTAGATTATGGCTAGGACCTTAGTGGCAAAAATCAGCAGTATGCAATATATTTCTGTGAAACAGATTTTCATTTATTTTTAAAGTTATCTTTGACAATTTTAGGTGTACAGTAAAATACATTTGTGAAATAACCATAATATTTACAGACATATTGTGGGCCATGACCTGGACTGTTAATTGAACCTGAGACTGGGTTAAATATTCCCCTGGTTGTATAAAGGTTTACATTTACTCAAATTTAATACTCAGTTATTTGCTTCTTTTCAATAATGTATATGGTGTAGGAGAAATAAGAAATGTTGCACTGTTTTCTCTTTAATTCAGATTTTCCATTTAATGAAAGACAGGTAATACATGAAGATGAGGCATGAGAACAAAACTTACATATTATCTTAGAGTAAGCATCAGTATTCATTTATGATTCAGTTATAAATTTAACCTTGCTAGAATAATAGTGACCAGTATCTTATTCAATATTCATATGCCTGTAACCACAAATGTGGAAGCTGTGGTGATCCAATAAGGTGCTGGTCATGTACCTAGGTTCTTGTTAGTTGGTGTTTTACATTAGCGCTGCATTAGAGTGCAGTGATATTATTGTGCAGAAGAGTAAATCAAGAGTGGCTGAAATATTGATCTTCCGTTTTGAAAGGACTTTCACAAGGGAAAAACAACCACTTTGTTATTAGATTGAGCATGCATGGCACAGAATAATTAGCATGAGTGTTTCAAAATTTCTGTGAGCAGACTGTAGGGCAGTGGATTCTAACCTTGGGTTACCCAGGTGTTCTTGGACTGCGACTTCCAGAAACCCTGGCCAGCACAGATTGCTGTGAAGGCTTACAGCAGGGGTCGTCAACCCAGTTGGGTATGGATCTCCGCCCCCCCCCCCGCATTCACACGCAGTGGGCGTGTCACGCTCGTGGGGGGGTGTCACACCCGCAGGGGGGGTGCCACGCACGCGGTGGGCGTGCCCCGCCCCCCCCCCCGCACATGGAGCTCACTCCCCCCAACCGGTCCGTGGCCCCAAAAAGGTTGGGGACCAATGGCTTACGGAATTGCAATCCAGTAACACCTGGGTTACCTGATGTTGAGAACCACTGCTGTAGGGCACTGAAAGGTCAGAGAGACAAAGTCAAAATATAGATTTTCTTTGGGGAGTTAAAAAAACAACAGGCTTGCTTTAAAGAAAGTAAGGGAGTGACAGTCATCCTGAAAGGGACATTTTACGATATGTCTCAAGGGAAATAGCATACAATTTTGTAAGGCATGTTCCAAGTTTCTGCATTAGAATAGAACAGAGCAGTTGTGTTTGGCCCAGCCTTGAGTGCTTTCAATAAATATTCTCTTTGAGACCAGGCTGCTGACACAGGTCTTCAAAATCAGCTCCATGTCTGCAGCAATCTCAACTTTTTACCCTGTCAGTGAGGACTCAATTAGCCGCCTGTCAGGAGAGCTTTTTTATTCCTTCCTGGCCAAACAGGCATTTGTGCTGTGAAACAAATTTTGTGTCTGGATGTAAAGATGTTTTAAAAGATATTTTTTAAAAAATAGAAAACAAATATTCAGAAGCTCACTCATTTAAGCTGTGGAATTACTGTTTTTTGCTTTGTGGCTAGGGATGGCCTTATTCAATAACAGCAGAACTTTGGTGCCTATATCCTGTCATAAGTTATAATCATTCCACCCATCTTGTCACTATACAATTGTCTAGTAATTAAGAAAAATACTCCAAAGATGCTATGTGCCATCAAGTCATCTCTGATGTGTCATTACTATAAGTTAATGACCTCCAAAATCATATAATTAACAGCTCTGCTCAGATTTTGCAAACCAACAGCATCTCATGTTATGCTGTTCTCTCTTCCTACTGCCCCCTTCCTAGCAATACACTACGACCCCCATATCTGCAGGATCAGTATCCATAATTTCAATTATCCGTGGTTTGTGGCAGCCCTATATACAACATATAAGGGTTTCTCCCTTTTGATCTTTGTCTTGCCCTCTTGTATGTTGCACATAGAGTTTCCTCGTATCCACAATCTCACGCATCCATGATAATCATAGAACTGATCCCCCATAGATATGGGGGTCCTATTGTACTGTCTTTTCCAGTAGGTTCTGCTCAGGTCTTGCAAACTAACAGCTGTGGATTCCTTTATTGAGACTATCTCGGGGTTCCCCAAACCCCGGTCTGTGGCCTTGCCAGGACCGAGCTGTGGAGACAAATCTCCTGCCTGCCCACCCGGACACATGCACGCCCCTCCCACGTCCGCATGGCCCCTTGCACGGATGTCCCCCACCCGCACGCTAAACCGGTCCGTGGAGGCAAAAAGGTTGGGGACCACTGATCTATCTCATACTACTACTTATTCTTTTCCTATGCCTCCTATGCCAGTAATATTGTCTTTTCTGGTCAGTTCTGTATTTTCATTATATGTGCATGGTAGGATAGCCTGTTTACTTATTTTTGCTTTAGTGATAATTCAGGCTTGACTTGATTGAACATCCACTTTTCTACCTTTCTGTACTATCTGTAAGGTTCTCTGCCAACACCATGTGTCAAATGATCTGATTTTTTGTCCCTGTCTTTCTTCCACATAGTATGGTTTTGACCTTGGTTTTCAGTGAAAAACCTTGATAAGACCCAGCACTTTTTATTTCAAAAAGCAAGCAGACATCTTTTGGAAAACGTGCACAGAACATGTCCGTAGAACTTTTGCTCCAACATAGCTTTTCTTCCTCAGCTTGCCTACACCACGGAATGGGTTTGGAAATTGGAACATAGCTTTCTAGTCTGTGTTCTGTACAGCAGCCATGGCAACATTCCCTAAGAGGTTAAATAGTATGTATGTTTCTCCATTGTATGTGCTCTACTCACTCACACTTTTGCTTCACCATTTCATTAAGTCCAAAACAGCCTTTCAAAATATTTTGGCACAGAGGGACTGCAGCCACATCCTAGCTGTTCTTGCTCCTGTCTTCTTCCAGTAGCCATATTACAGATCATGCTCATCTTCTGGGATCCCCTAGCACTGGGTAATTCTACATAAGGGAAGTTTGTTAGAATCTGTGTGTAGTGTGTGTATACTAAAACTTCTGTTTTAAAAAGCCAGAAAATTTGATTCTTAAAAAGCCCTCCAGTTTATGAATGTGGGATATGGTGCTTCGGTATCCACAATTAAAAATGCCAAGAAATGGCCTGATATTGTTGTATAATATCATGCCTGCGTTGCCAGTAGGAAAAAAGGATGCCAAGCTTTGCCATAGCAAAGAGCAGCCTGAATGTTAATACCAATGGCAGCAATCAAGAATGGTCTACAGCAGCCATTCTCAGTGGGGGCTATATGCCCCCCTGGGGGCCTCTGACACATTTGAGAGGGGCACAGACTGAAAAATGTGAGAAGTTTCTGAAATATAAGTTTGTGTTGTATCCTTGTTTGGCAGCAGCCCTGGAATGTGAGAACTCCTAAAAGGACCATGGCAAAAAACAAACAACAAAACTTGAAAATGTTGGGTATACAGGATACCTTCTTGTGCTCACTGCCATTCACACTTGTCAAAAAACAGCCATGACAATTGCTTTGTGTTTGAGTAAGAAGTGGTTATGAAAAAAGGAATCAACTTCTGTGTTTTTCCCTTGTTTAATGTCACTTTGTGAATGGCAGTAAGTGTAAGAGGGTATAGTATAGACCACTTGCTGCCAAACTCGGGTCCCCAGATGTTTTTGGACTAAAACTCACAGAAGCCTTCACCACTAGCTGTGCAGGCCAGGATTTCTGGAAGTTGTAGTCCAAGAACATCTAGGAACTCAAGGTTGGGAACCACCAATATAGACTATCTTGACTGCTGCCACTGGTGTTTGTGAGGGTTACGTTTTTAACTCCTTGCTCTCCACAACAAACACGCGAGTCGTTTTCAACTTTGAACTAGGGTTTAGGTTTATTGGAGTATTTAACAATGAGTTCTTATTCAATTGGTTTTCCCAGAGCCTTTCTCCTATCGCCAACGGGTCAGATAGGGGCACACAAGCATCTCTCAAAAACGGGTTCAAATCATTGTTCTTGTTCCAAGGTCCAGTCCAGAACGGGACGTCAGTCTCTTTCAATAGACTGGGGGTTCCTTCATCTAAGAGGGGGACAGTCTCTTCTTCCTCTGGGTTGACCCATCCGACATCTCGGGTCTCTCCCAAGGAGTTCCAGGGCCCGTCCAGCATTCTCTCTTCCTCCACACGCCATGCCCGACGTTCTCTTTCCTCCCTCTCTACTCTCTCCTTTTCTTC
This sequence comes from Intellagama lesueurii, assembly GCA_037013535.1. Taxonomy (NCBI): domain Eukaryota; kingdom Metazoa; phylum Chordata; class Lepidosauria; order Squamata; family Agamidae; genus Intellagama; species Intellagama lesueurii. The sequence goes on from JBAJHW010000002.1 coordinate 257,979,323, forward strand.
CCTCAACCTTCGCCTCCACTCTCGGGCCTCTGACTCACCCCAATATGAGGGCTTCTGCGAGATGCCTCTCCTGCGCCGATAGTCAGCCTCTTCCTTGGGGACCCACACTCTCTCCCATCTCTCTGACCAGGGGTCTTGCACCCAGACTGTCTCCCCACCCCCACCCCCCGGTATTGGGTCCTCCCTCCTTTTTATCTCTGCTGTCCCCGCCTCTATCTCCACCCTCTTGATTCTCTGTGTTCCCGCCAATTCGTCTGGGGTTTGAACCGCTACCATTATCCCGCTCATTCTTCTTTCTAAATCCCGGGTATCTGTCCCTTGTTGAACAGCTTCCTTTGGCAGGGTCAATGGCGATGTCTGCACTTCCCTCTCTGTCCTAGTGACGGACGGCACTCCGGCGAGAGCCTCCTCACTCTCGCCTCGGGTCTCACAGTGTTGTCAACATTTAGGCTGCCCTTTGCTATGTAAAGTTTGCCATCTGTTTTCCTCCTGGCAATTTGGACATGATATTATGCAGTAACATTGAGCCATTTCATGGTTTTTTTAATCATGGGCACAGAAGCCCAATATTCCACATTCACAAACTGGAGGCTTTTAGAAGAACTGAAAATGTGTAAATATTGAATAAGATACTGGATAGTATTTACTATACAGGGAAGAAGAGAAGGAAGGGGGGGGGGACGTACACAGACAGGAACAGAATGTTAAATACCAAATGTAACACTCTTGAAGTAAGGGAGGCAGCAATCCTGTTATAACTTACCTGAGAGTAAGCCCCACTGAATTCAGTGGAACTTACTTCTGAGTATACATGTCTAAGATTGCACTATAAGCAATGCTTTAAAAAAACATGCATTACAAAATAACAGTATTATAATATTTTTGGTGCTGGTATTTAAATGTTCTCATGTCACATCAACAGAAAAACAGACTACTCAAATTTTCTTGTAAAAAGACAATAGTTTTGTTTTAAGAAACATGAGAAAATAAAAGAAAATGCCAGGCACTTAGGAGTGTGTTACCGTTTCTTCCTGGTTTCTATATCAATATTATGTAAAACAAACATATCAAGAAACAAATATTTTGCAATCAATTCCAAACTACAAAAATTCCCTACAGTTATCATGTGTGCATTTTTTATCCTTTTGCATGTACACCTGGGGTGGACAACTTTGACAGGTCCACGTGGCAATATTTTGCTTACAAAAATATCCAGGGGATAATCAGATTGCCAAAAACTCAAAAAAAGTGAAACTGGAACTGACCAGAAGTCCACTTTCAGTTTTCAGAAATTGGTACTTTGAAGCACTAAACAGTGCAAGGCTCCCTGTGACCTATTTAAAAGGTATATTACCACCCCTGGGGGCTTCTGGGAGCTGAATCCACTTTTGAAGAAAAAAAAAAGAGGGCCAACAAAAGCTTAAGGACTGTACTATCCCATGTTTGATGTTTACTCACTCCCCCAGGATTTCAACTATCCATAGCAAGGGACTAATCTTACTTAGGCAGGACAGGTACAACCCTCACAAATAATAACTTTTTTAACCTTGTGGCAAAACTAGCTTATTGTTCTTACAAACCCCAGTAATACAGCTCAGCAGGTCTTCTTCAGAAACAAGGAACAAAGTGGGAAATCAGAGACTGAAGAATGGGAATATACATTGCTAAACGGGCTTATATAAAACAAGAAGAGCATCATCTTTATTAAGATCAACAGATGAGATAATATAAAAAACAAGATGTTATATTCATTCTCTATCAGTAACTTCAACTTACAATGGTGGTCAAACAGTGGTCCCCAACTTTTTTGACACCAGGGACCAGTTTAGTTGAAGACCATTCTCCCAAGGACCGGGGGGGTGGGGAGCGGTACTTGTTATGCAGTCGGTTGTTGGAGTATAGCTTTGAATCGGGCTCATTACATGTATTATGCCGGGACAGGTAAGTGGCGAGCAGGAGGTGAGCTGCAATTGAAGCTCCGCCTCCTGTCAGATCAACAGCAGGTTAGAACCTAAAAGGAGCACGCTGACTGGAGGCGGAGTTCTCTCACCGCTCACCTCCTGCTTGCCGCTCATCTGTCCTGGCGGACCAGTCCTTCCAAGGCCACAGACCGGGACCGGGCTACGGTCCGGGGGTTGGGGATCCCTAGTCTAGAGAGTAGCCACTCTCAACCTTTTTTTGGCCATGGCCCTAAACACAACATGAACAAAATATAGGCAGAATCAGCATCGTGTAAGTTGCATAAGGAAACTCATAAGGTGGCATGTGAAGAATTGTTTCCAGTTTGTGGCCTCTTCAAATGTGCCAGGGCCCCCCCAGGGGGCTATATGGCTCTAGAGCATTTCCCCCTTCCCACCCACCAAATGAGGAAGCTCTATATTTTCAGCAAAAGCATGCTGAACTGGTGCCTTTATAAATCTGAGAAATATTGCTATAAATACACTGGCTGAAATTCTATTGGCAGTTTCACATGCATAACAGTGATAATATCATCATTAGCAGCAAATCACCACTAATTAAAGGCATCATTTGGTGATTTGGGGGTGCACAGGACTTCACTGTATTGTGTACAAGTCATGACTTGCACACAGTAGAGTGAAGTCCTGTGCAGGCTGAAATCATCTTTAATTGGTGGCAATTTATGTTTAATCAGCAATTACTTGCCATTGATAATGACATAATCACTGCTGCACACATAGAACAGTGCAACAGGATTTCAACCACTGCATGGAAAAGTGCTCAATGGCCCATCAGAAATGTAATGGAGAAGTCTCCTGCTGGGAGAGGTAGCTGTAAGTACCATTGTATCATCATTGTTCCAGAATGTGAATTATGGAGATGACTGAAAGAGCTGAACTGAACATAAAACATTTTTAATATGTGGATACAGAGTTAATATCTGCTTCTGTGACTTGAGCTCTGCACAAAAGCCAGACAGTACAGACACACGCAGGTCTTACATTGAAAATATCTCCATGTCGTAACAGCCAAATTGCATCTCTAAATCTAAGATTAAGAATATTCTTAATCATGCCTGCCAAGAGATAGATTTAGCTAGCAAGAGAAAAGTTATATCTACTGCAGGTTACACCAGATGAATCTATCTATATGCAAGTGTCACCTACTTTCATGGTTATATCCCTTAAAGCAGGGGTCCCCAAACTCCAGTCCATGGCCTGGGCCGGACCGGGCCATGGAGACAGATCTCCCACCCCACACACACACTCCCGCCCCCCCGCACAGCCCCTTCACGCATGCACGCAAGTGTGTGCACACACGCAAACGCCCCCCACCCCTTCGCGAGTGCACACGAGTGCCCCCTTAGCACCCCCCCGCCCTTCACGCGAGCGCCCCCCCGCTCCTTTGCACATGCCCCAACCAGTCCATGGAGTTAAAAAAGTTGGGGACCACTGCCTTAAAGAACCCAGCTAGCAGGGGAACCAGCCCACAGCTCTTTTTATTTGCACTGATTTCTGCTCCCCCACCCACAAAAAACCTAACTATGGCTTGCATTTTTAATTATTTAATATATCCAACATATATAATATATATATATATCCAACATGTCCTGTACTGTTTCAGTTATCATCTTGGCTCAAGCATAATCCTTGATTTAGATATTCTTCTAAAGAAGACTGTTGCTTGCTCCACTGTTGAACCATTTCAGGCACAAAACCCAGTGGCACCTTAAAGACTGATAGATCCATTTATCATGTAGTGGTTCATGGACTAAAGTTCACTTCACCTGATGTATATAAATGCACTGTTAGTTAACAGTATATTGGTACTAGGAAGAACTTGGAGGCAGTGAGCCCCAAAGACTACACAGAATACAAGACATACAGATAAATCTTGTGCTGGTAGTTGTTCCACTAGATCACAACATTCTACCAGGAGACATCCAATGTTAGATCCTGTCCATATGCACCCGATTAAGAATTCAGTTTAGTACCGGTAAGTAACTGAACAGGTGAAGTGATGCACGTATTTTTGACTACTACGGTACTCTCCTAGGCCTGCTACACAAATTAAACAAATTAAAGATTGTTCTTGACTGAGCAATGAACAAGCAAAATGGTTGGTAAATCACTCCCACTGTCATGTGACCATGGGGCCAGGCCCTACTGAGCGCATACTAAACTGGGAGTCACAGATTTCCTGCCCATTAGGCTCTGTGGAGGACATCTCCCGAGGACCTATGACTCCTAGCATGCACTGCAGGAGAAAGGGGGAAGGAGAGGAAATGACATTAGTGGTGGAGGCAAATAATTGCACCTCTTTTCTCAGGTGGGAAAATCCAGAAGTCTGCAGATTTGGATTTGTAGGCTGCAATTCCCACAATTCTGTCTGGGAGTTGCAATCCAAAAACACAAAATAGTTTTTGGATTGCAAAAACTGCACATATTGTTTGGGAATCTTGTAGATTTCTTAGCTATGCTGTATGTTATTTTCATAACTACTATCTGCAAAAAAAAAAAAAAAAAAGGGCAGAGTAAAGTGAAAGCGTCTTTTTTTTAGAAACCCACAAGTCATAAATGCTCCTCTTGCACAGAACCCTCCCACATACATCTGAAATGCAGCAGACTTAATCCACTTAGAAAGGGCAGCTCACTCTTCAAATGTCATTCAACTCTGCTAAAATATTTTTTAAAACCTCTTTAAAATTTCTCACTGAATCTTTCCTACCCTTAGAATTCTGAGATATCAACAACCACTATTTCCTGGATTGTATAACTATTTAATAAAGCATTCACAAGCTATAATAAATACCACACCATATTTTATCAAATTATTGACACTCAGGGAGGATGCAGACAGAAATAAGAGCTCAAATAAATACTTCCTGCCTTCATATCATACATCCCCACATGGCTATAATGACAGCAAGCACCCTCTGAAATAGCTGGTAGCAGCCACATCTCCCAATAACTTCAAAAACCACATTTTTACTGTTCATTCCCTTAGCTTTTCAAAAAAAATTAAAAATTTTTAAAAGCTCTGACCACAGTAAAGACAGGGCAATATACCTTTTGTTACACCTATTAAAGTGCCATAATGTCACCAGCAAGGTTTGAGGTTCTCTAAAACTCTTATTTAGGCTGTATATTAAATGCAAAATATTTCCTCATCTTTTCTTAAATCTAGCTAAGACATATCACTAATTTGTGACTTGGGTGTTTTTTTTATCTCCTAAGGAATCAACTAAATCAACTCCAGCTAAATTTTCACAGTAGACTTCCTATGAAGGGCTGGCATCACAGATCTGTTACCACTGCAAATCCATTACTGCTGGTTGAGTACAACCAGAGATATTTCAGAAGGATGCCATAGCACAGTGGTAGAATAGCTACTTTGCACATACGTCTAGGTTCAGTCGTTGGGATTCCCAACTAGTATAACTACTGCCTAGAACCGTGGAGTAACCTCAAGGCACAGTGGTTAAACTGCAGTACTGCAGCCAAACTCCGCTCACGACCTGGGGTTCAATCCCAGGTAGCCAGCTCAAGGGTCACTCAGCCTTCCATCCTTCTGAGGTCAGTAAAATCAGTACCCAGCTAGGGTAATGTGTAGCCTGCATAATTAACTTGTAAACTGCCCAGAGAGTGCTTTAAGTGCCATGGGTCAGTATATAAGCAGAATACTTTGCATTTGGACAGGTGCTGCCAAACACTGCAGACCATACCGGGCGACACAGACCAATGCTCTGATCTAGTATACATCAGCTACTTGTATGCCTAAACTGGCACCTATACCAACAGGTGATCTACTGCCATGACTAAAAGAAAAAGCACAGGAGAGAATGACACAATAGTATATGCTCTGGCACCCTGTTTCTGAAAGGCCCAGCAGAGACAAGTGGAGGCAAAGGAGTTACCCAGTGACAGCAGTGAGGTTGCCATTCCTGCCAGGATATCAGTCTCTTATCATTCTAGCTAGTGGGCTGAACAAGACCATGCATAAGTTACTTCTACTTAGTTCATGTGTGCTCCGAGTAGCATGATAATGTGAACTGGACCCATCTACTCACAGGAGCACCTCCCTCTATGGTTGAACCTACTCTGGATTCCAGTGAATATATTCGCTGAAAACAAATTGGCCATCCCCAACTTTCACCCCAAGAGTGCAGGTGACAGACTAGCAGCTACTTCTTATTTCTGCCAAACATAAAATAACAACTACGACTCCTTGCTCCCATGGACTATGGGGTGGGCAAGTTTAGCCCAGTAGGCTTTAGGAAGCTGTGTTACCATGATTTGGGCAATTTGCTTCAAGTACAGAAGCTGGACACATTCTTCTCGCCTCATCAACTGCATGCAAGGTTAAAAAAAGAAGAGGCGATCCAGTCCAATAAAGATGGGTCTGAAAGCCACCTTCTCCCCATAATATGGATCTAGGCCTGAGTCTCCTTTTCCATTTTCTCACAAGCCTCACCTGTCTGTGGCACCTGAATGCCTAGTGCATTTTATTTCGCATCAGCTTGCTGCAGCCCAAGGAGATTATGGCATTTGCTACTCGTCGGAAATGCAGCAGGACCCCTCCTGGTTTTTGCTATAAAAGGTTCACCCCCCCCCCACCAGGGGAAAAAAAAACTTCTCCAGACGGCCCTTCTCTTCTATTCCCCTGAGGTCGCGTTTCCCCAAGACACGAGGAACTCCCGTCTAAACATGCAAAAAGATTGCAGCCCCCCGGCCAGGTGGCGGAGAACCTTCAGCCCGAGAGTTTTGGGGCGCGAGGGACGAGTTACACGAGGCCATTCCCTGGGTCACCCTTCCCCCCCTTTCAAACCACGGCGCGCGCTGGGACCCCCACGCTCGCTCGCCCACTGCTTTCTTCAGCTCCGGCGGAACGGGCGGCTCGAGAGCGTTGGAAACCGCTCCAGGTAGCCCCTCCCTCCCTCGCTCCCTCTCCGCCGTTTCCCCTGCTCCGGCCCCGCCTCATTAGGCGGAGGGGGGGGGGTTGGGGGGAAGCGATGGAGGGCGCCGCGGCCGGCGTAACGCTAGGAAAAGGAAACGGGGGGACGCTCAGAGGCGGCGGCGACGACAGCAGCGGCAGCGCCTGGCGGGGTCACGAACTCTGACCTTTCAACCGCCAGAAGCTCACCTTCCACCCCAAACAAACAAACAATAACAACTCTTACTGCTCCCCCCCCCTCTTCACCTCGGTGCAGAGCCCCTTAACCCCCTCGGCGCCGCCATCGCCGCCTTTCTCGCCTCCTCCTTCTTGCCGGCGCGCGCGCGCAGGGGGGGGGGGCGGCGGCGGGGCCCAATCCAGGCCCAGCTGGACCGTTACGACGGAGCCGTCGCCTCGTTCGCTTGGCACCCAATCCTGAGGTAAATGTAGGGGGTTCATCCTTCGTCTCATTGCTAGCAAGCGGCGCGGTTCCGTTTGTAGGAAGCATGTTCTCATGCTGCTCGGCTGAAGCGGGGCGGGGGGCGTCGGATGGTTGAGCGTCCGGTCGGCATGTGGCTGTGTGTGAGGAGAGCACCTGGCTGGGCGGGTGTGGTGCGGCGTCTTTCCGAGGGCGGCTCTGGCCAGCCTGCTGCTAAAGTACACCAGCAGCATGCCGAGGGAGGAAGAAAGATGGAGTCTGAGCAGGCGGAGGCAGTGGCTTGAACCCGACCCTTTTACCTTTGCCACCGGGAGGGCGGAGGGGAGGGGGCGGCGGGTATTTTGCATACGGGGCAGCCCGTCGCCATCTTAGCGGACGTTTCCCCCACCGTCTTGACCGTTCAGACCTGCCGCTGTGTCCTTTCTGGGCGCCCGCGGCCGAGCCTGAGGAGGCAAGACGCTGGGTACGAAGGGGACGTTAAAGGAGGGCGGGGAGACTAATGGCGGAGCGGCTGCACTTGGCCACCTGCCAGCTCCGCCATCTTGTGCCTCGAGTGTCCTTTTTTTCTCAACCTCCCCTCTTTGGAGGCGGGACAAAAGGAATGAAGGGCGGGCGCGTTCTCCAATTGACATAGTGTTGGCGAATGGGCGGCGTCCAATGGCTAAGCTACGACGGCAGGAAAGGGTGGTTTTTTTGTTTGTTTTGCTGAGTTCGTCCGTAGAGCTAAACCCTGTAGGATGAGTGAAAGTGTATTCATCAAATAAATATTTTTTTCTAACTTTTTTTCGCTTGAATTTCTAACACTACCACCCCCGTAGGCTACAGTCATTCACGAGAAATGTTTTGTTAGGCTATCGTTATCTACTGGCAGCAGAAATAACCGTCTGTGTGAATCACGTCCTTTTTCTCGTACCTGAAATCTGCATTGATTTAAAAAAGGATTTTTATAGAATTAAGAATAATAAAGGAATAATTCTGCATATATCACCTACAGCTTGAAAAAATGATGCAAAGTATGCAAAACCTCACCATAGCTAGTATATGAAAATAAGTTTTAAGATGTATGACAGAAGTAGGCAGAATACCCTTTGCATATTTAGATACTATTGTTCACTATTATAATTTATTTCCTTTTTTCATTAATGATGGCACTATTGGCTTTGCCTGACATAAACAGTAGTTGGCATTTTCAGCCATTTTATGTTCTGTCCCATCATATCACTTCCAAATTATGGTGACCGAATGACCTACAAAAAATCCTGTCATTAACACGGCTGAGATCTTGCAAACAAAAGGCTGGGGTTCCTTTAGCTAGTCTGTCTATCCTATGTTAGGTTTCCCTCTTTTTCTACTGCCTTCAGCTTATATTGGCATTATTATTTTTCCATTGAGTCTTGTCATATGACACATCTGTAGTATGATAGCCTCTGTGTGATCATTTGAACTTCTGAGAGTTCAGACTTGATGTGACACAGTGGTTAAATTGCAGTATTGCAGCCAAGACTCTGCTCATGACCCGAGTTCAATCGTGATGAATTCAGGTAGCCATCTCAAGGCTGACCCAGCCTTCCATCCTAATGAGATTGGTAAATTGAGTAACCACTCACTGGGCGGGGGCAATGTGTAGCCTCCATAACCTGTTTCCCCGAAAATAAGACCTAACCTGAAAATAAGCCCTAGTATGAGTTTTCAGCCCCTTCATGGATTGCTGCCTTGTCGTGGCAAAGGGGCTTGAGTAATTCGGAGAAGCTATGGGCTATGCCGTGCAGGGACACCCAAGACGGACAGGTCATAGTGGAGAGTTTATTTATTTTTATTTATTTATTTATTTGATTTATATCCCGCCCATCTGGTATATTCTACCACTCTGGGCGGCCACCAACATACATATAACACAGACATAATCAATAGAAAAACAGTGAAAAAATATTATAAATAATAAATAGCAAAAGAAAAAGAGTTAAGTGCTGACAGGAGGGAAGGCCTGGATGTACATCCATGTTTTTAGTTGGACTTTAAATGTACCCAGCGTAGGGGCCTCGCGAATCTCCGGAGGAAGGTTATTCCAGAGGCGAGGAGCCACCGCCGAGAATGCCCGGTTTCGTGTCTTTTCCCTCCGGGCCTCCCTTGGCGTTAGGCTCCTCAACCTCACCTCCTGACTCGCACGAGTTCTGACTAAACGCAATCCACCTGGAGCAGGAACTGGCAAGCCACTCCAGTATCTTTGCCAAGAAAACCCCATGAACAGAAACAAAAGGCTAAAAGAGATGACGCTGGAAGATGAGCCCCTCAGGTCGGAAGGCGTCCAACATGCTACTGAGGAAGAGCGGAAGACAAGTACGAGTAGATCCAGAGCTAATGAAGTGGTTGGGCCAAAGCCGAAAGGACTCTCAGCTGCGGACGTGCCTGGAAGTGAAAGGAAAGTCCGATGCTGCAAAGAAAAATACTGCATAGGAACCTGGAATGTAAGATCTATGAACCTTGGTAAGCTGGATGTGGTCAAACAAGAGATGGGAGGAATAAACATTGACATCCTGGGCGTCAGTGAACTAAAATGGACGGGAATGGGCGAATTCAATTCAGACGATTATCATATCTACTATTGTGGGCAAGAATCCCGTAGAAGAAATGGAGTAGCCCTGATAGTCAACAAAAGAGTGGGAAAAGCTGTACTGGGATACAATCTCAAAAATGATTTCAAAACGAATCCAAGGCAGACCTTTCAACATCACAGTCATCCAAATTTATGCACCAACCACCGATGCTGAAGAGGCTGAAATTGACCAATTCTATGAAGACTTACAACACCTTCTAGAACTGACACCAAAGAAAGATGTTCTTGTCATTGTAGGGGATTGGAATGCTAAAGTAGGGAGTCAAGAGATAAAAGGAACAACAGGTAACTTTGGCCTTGGAGTTCAAAACGAAGCAGGGCAAAGGCTAATAGAGTTTTGTCAAGAGAACAAGCTGGTCATCACAAACACTCTTTTCCAACAACACAAGAGGCGACTCTACACATGGACATCACCAGATGGGCAATACCGAAATCAGATTGATTATGTTCTCTGCAGCCAAAGATGGAGAAACTCTATACAGTCAGCAAAAACAAGACCTGGTGCTGATTGTGGCTCTGATCATCAGCTTCTTATAGCAAAACTCAAGTTTAAACTGAAGAAAGTAGGAAAAACCACTGGGCTAGTCAGGTATAATCTAAACCAAATCCCTTATGAATACGCAGTGGAAGTGAAGAACAGATTTAAGGAACTTGATTTGGTGGACAGAGTGCCTGAAGAACTATGGATGGAGGCTCGTAACATTGTACAGGAGGCAGCAACAAAAACCATCCCAAAGAAAAGGAAATGCAAGAAAGCAAAGTGGCTGTCCAACGAGGCCTTACAAATAGCAGAGAAGAAAAGGGAAACAAAATGCAAGGGAGATACGGAAGGTTACAGAAAATTGAATGCTGACTTCCAAAGAATAGAAAGGAGAGACAAGAGGGCCTTCTTAAATAAACAGTGCAAAGATATAGAGGAAAATAATAGAAAGGGAAAAACCAGAGATCTGTTCAAGAAAATTGGAGATATTAAAGGAACATTTTGTGCAAAGATGGACATGATAAAGGACAAAAATGGTAGGGACCTCACAGAAGCAGAAGACATCAGGAAGAGGTGGCAAGAATACACAGAGGAATTATACCAGAAAGATCTGGATGTCCCGGACAACCCAGATAGTGTGGCTGCTGACCTTGAGCCAGACATCCTGGAGAGTGAAGTCAAGTGGGCCTTAGAAAGCATGGCTAACAACAAGGCCAGCGGAGGTGATGGCATTCCAGTGGAACTATTTAAAATCTTAAAAGATGACGCTGTTAAGGTGCTACATTCAATATGCCAGCAAGTTTGGAAAACTCAGCAGTGGCCAGAGGATTGGAAAAGATCAGTCTACATCCCAATCCCAAAGAAGGGCAGTGCCAAAGAATGCTCCAACTATCGTACAATTGCACTCATTTCACACGCTAGCAAGGTGATGCTCAAAATCCTCCAAGGCAGGCTTCAGCAGTATGTGGACCGAGAACTCCCAGAAGTACAAGCTGGATTTCGAAGGGGCAGAGGAACTAGAGACCAACTTGCTAACATGCGCTGGATTATGGAGAAAGCCAGAGAGTTCCAGAAAAACATCTACTTCTGCTTCATTGACTACGCAAAAGCCTTTGACTGTGTCAACCACAACAAACTATGGCAAGTTCTTAAAGAAATGGGAGTGCCTGACCGCCTTATCTATCTCCTGAGAAATCTATATGTGGGACAGGAAACAACAGTTAGAACTCGATATGGAACTACTGATTGGTTCAAAATTGGGAAAGGAGGACGACAAGGCTGTATATTGTCTCCCTGCTTATTTAACTTCTATGCAGAATACATCATGCGAAAGGCTGGACTGGATGAATCCCAAGCCGGAATTAAGATTGCCAGAAGAAATATCAACAACCTCAGATACGCAGATGATACCACTCTGATGGCAGAAAGTGAGGAGGAATTAAAGAACCTCTTAATGAGGGGGAAAGAGGAGAGTGCCAAAAATGGTCTGAAGCTCAACATCAAAAAAACTAAGATCATGGCCACTGGTCCCATCACCTCCTGGCAAATAGAAGGGGAAGATATGGAGGCAGTGACAGATTTTACTTTCTTGGGCTCCATGATCACTGTAGATGGGGACAGCAGCCACGAAATTAAAAGACGCCTGCTTCTTGGGAGGAAAGCGATGACAAACCTAGACAGCATCTTAAAAAGCAGAGACATCACCTTGCCGACAAAGGTCCGCATAGTCAAAGCTATGGTTTTTCCAGTAGCGATGTATGGAAGTGAGAGCTGGACCATAAAGAAGGCTGACCGCCGAAGAATTGATGGTTTTGAATTGTGGTGCTGGAGGAGACTCTTGAGAGTCCCCTGGACTGCAAAGAGAACAAACCTATCCATTTTGAAGGAAATCAACCCTGAGTGCTCACTGGAAGGACAGATCCTGAAGCTGAGGCTCCAATACTTTGGCCATCTCATGAGAAGAGAAGACTCCCTGGAAAAGACCCTGATTTTGTTAAAGTGTGAGGGCAAGAGGAGAAGGGGACGACAGAGGATGAGATGGTTGGACAGTGTCACCGAAGCTACCAACATGAACTTGAACAAACTCCGGGAGGCAGTGGAAGACAGGAGGGTCTGGCGTGCTCTGGTCCATGGGGTCACAAAGAGTCGGACACGACTAAACGACTAAACAACAAACGAGTTTTCAGGATGCTCGTAATATAAGCCCTACCCCCAAAATAAGCCCCAGTTAAGTGAAACCCTGCCTTCCACCATTGTGCAGCAACCAGAAGAAGATGACATGACTGTATTTGAGTAAATGTAAATTGTTCTACATGAAAAAAATAAAACATCCCCTGAAAATAAGCCCTATGGCCTTTTTGGAGCAAAAAAATAATATAAGACTGCATCTTATTTTTGGGGAAACATGGTAATTAAATTGTAAACCACCCAAAGAGTCCTTTAAGTCGGAGGTCATCAACCCCCGGTCCGCGACCCGGCGCCGGTCCGTGGCATGAGCCAGACCGGGCCGCCAAGAGAGGCCTCCCGCCCCCCCGCCCCGCCCCCGCACTCACCCCCGCAAAGGCGTTTGCGACAGCATGCGTTAGACTGGAGGACAGAGGGGGAACTGAGAGGAGGAAAGGGATAGAACGTCTCTAAGCAAGGAGTGCTTGGGGTCACTCTACCACGTGAACGCGCTTGATCGCGGTCTGTCCGGGCGTTTCCTGCCTTTGGAGGACCTGGAAAGTGGTGAGCCTTTTTCGAGAGGAGGGAGGATGAAGAAGAGAAGGGGGGGTGTCATGGAAGGCTTTGTCTTTGTCTTTGGAGTGGTGGGTGTGGGGGTGCATTTTTAAAACCAGCCCCATTCCCCGTGCAATCCCGATTGCCAGTGGCTCTTCTTCGCGTACTTTGCAGGAACGCGGTGGTTTCGGTGCCTGGTTGAGGGGTTTGATCCCCCCACGGTGCTCCCTTTACTTGACGATCCATCGGGGCTCCCTTCCAGTCCGGCCATTAATAGATTATTACAGTGGTGCCTTGAATTACGAACAGAAAAAAAGCAGGGGAAAAGGGCGGGAAATTCAGATTTCTAACTGTAGGTGGCGACGGGGCTGCTTCTTTGTAGCTCTTTCGCCCCGGCAGTTAGAAGAGTGTGCCATCCGAGGAGGCTGCCTGCTAAGGTAAGGTGCTGCTTTATACTTTTTAAAAACTGTTCTGGGTATTTTTGCAGTGTGATTTTCGGCTGGGGGGGTTATGTTTCCTTGGGGGGGTGTTTGTTTTTTGGTTTTCCCCCCATTTCCGATGGGGGGGGTTGGTTCCTTTTTGGAGTGTTTCCCCATTTCTGATGGGTCTTGGGGTATTTGTTTTTTTTTTGTCGCCCCCCCCATTTCCGATGGGTCTTGGGGGGTTTGGTTGCTTTTTGGGGTTTCCCCCCCTATTTTCGATGTGTCTTGCATGCTTTTTGCTTTGTTCTCTTTGCATTTCTGATCTGCTCCGTTTGTTTTCTGTGCTTTTGCAATGGTTCATGCATGCTTCCCTTGCTTTTTTGCTTCGTTCTCTTTGCATTTCTGTTCTGCTCCGTTTGTTTTTGCAATGGTTCATGCATGCTTCTCTTGCTTTTTTGCTTCGTTCTCTTTGCATTTCTGTTCTGCTCTGTTTGTTTTTGCAATGGTTCATGCATGCTTCTCTTGCTTTTTTGCTTAGTTCTTTGCATTTCTGTTCTGCTCTGTTTGTTTTTGCAATGGTTCATGCATGCTTCTCTTGCTTTTTTGCTTAGTTCTTTGCATTTCTGTTCTGCTCTGTTTGTTTTTGCAATGGTTCATGCATGCTTCTCTTGCTTTTTTGCTTCGTTCTCTTTGCATTTCTGATCTGCTCCATTTGTTTTCTGTGCTTTTGCAATGGTTCATGCATGCTTCCCTTGCTTTTTTGCTTTGTTCTCTTTGCATTTCTGTTCTGCTCCGTTTGTTTTTGCAATGGTTCATGCATGCTTCTCTTGCTTTTTTGCTTCGTTCTCTTTGCATTTCTGTTCTGCTCTGTTTTTGCAATGGTTCATGCATGCTTCTCTTGCTTTTTTGCTTCGTTCTCTTTGCATTTCTAATCTGCTCCGTTTGTTTTCTGTGCTTTTGCAATGGTTCATGCATGCTTCCCTTGCTTTTTTGCTTTGTTCTCTTTGCATTTCTGTTCTGCTCCGTTTGTTTTTGCAATGGTTCATGCATGCTTCTCTTGCTTTTTTGCTTCGTTCTCTTTGCATTTCTGTTCTGCTCTGTTTTTGCAATGGTTCATGCATGCTTCTCTTGCTTTTTTGCTTCGTTCTCTTTGCATTTCTAATCTGCTCCGTTTGTTTTCTGTGCTTTTGCAATGGTTCATGCATGCTTTCCTTGCTTTTTTGCTTTGTTCTCTTTGCTGGGGTCTAAAATGCATTTTAGTCTTTTGCTTTTAAAATCAGAAATGGTTTTGCAAAGGTTTCTTTGGCTGCTGGGGTCTAAAATGCATTTTAGTCTTCTGCTTTTAAAATCAGAAAAGGTTTTCCAAAGGTTTCTTCTGGTGGCTGCTGGGGTCTGAGGGGGTCTGTGTGCCCCAGTGATGACCTTCTTTCTTTCCTCTTTTCCCCATTGTTCCCTCCCTCCCTCCTTTCCTGCCCTTTTTTTAACCTAAGTCATCTTAGGTTAAAAAAAAAAATTCTCCCCCTAGTGGTACCCCCACTCATGGACACCCGCCCCCCCACGCCCCCCCCTTTCACGGATGCCGGTCCTTGGAAGAATGGTCTTCAACAAAACTGGTCCCTGGCATTAAAAAGGTTGGGGACCACTGCTTTAAGTGCTATGGAGCTGGTATATAAGCAGCACACTTTGCTTTGGATGTATCTAGAACAGGGGTCGTCAACCCCCGGTCTGCGGCCCCGTGCCGGTCCATGGGCTTGCCGTAACTGGGCTGCAGATACGGATCTCCGCCCCCTCGCCCGCACGCACGGTGGGTGTGTCACGCTCGCACGGGGAGGCGTGTTGCGCCCGCGGTGGGCGTGTCACACTTGCATGGGGGCTTGTCACGCTCGCGCGGGGGTGTCACGCATGCGCGTGAGCGCAACACGCCCACCGCGCTCGTGCAGGGGTGCCCCTGCCCCCCCCGCGCATGGAGCTCACTCCCCCCAGCTGGTCTGCGGCCCCAAAAAGGTTGGGGACCGCTGATCTAGAATGCATTTTTTGTCTTTCTACCAGTCTGTAGTATCTATAAAGTTCTCAATTTAATATTTTTATCCTGTCACCTTTCTTCATTCTGCAGTTTCACATCTTGTAATGTAGTAGTAGTTAGGAATACCATAGTGTGGATGATCTTGGCCTTGATCACCAGTGACTCATCCTAACACTTTGAGGGTCTTTTCAAGTTCCTTCAGTCTTCTGATTTCTTGGCTGCAGTCTCCTTTTTGATTGATGATTGCACCAAGGTATAAAAAACCTTTAAGTTTTTTAAATCTTTAAGGAAATCATTTATTTCCTTCTTTACACTGATGTCATGTAATTTATATGTAGTTATTATTTTGCCTTCTTCATCTTTGAGTATAATCAGGGTGTATAAAAATCAATGATTTTTAAATGGTTTTTTAATTTTAAATCCTCAAAAATCAATTTTTTAAAATTTAAATCCTGATTTAAATTGTGATTTAAATAAATTTGATTTAAATCAAAACCACCTTGGGTGCAATTTTGTTTTTATACTTCCTTTTTGCACTTCTCTTTATTGTCATGTCTAGTTGTCACAATTTTCTGCCAGTAGTGTGGTGTCATCTGCATATAAATTTTGCTCCTCCTTCATGTACATTTAATAAAGTTTTCTGCACGTTATGTTGTACATAGAGATTGAACAGATGTTGTTTTTAAGCATCAGACCATTATTGACTTATAGCAACCTTAAGGATTAGTGACCTCAAAGTCCTGCCCAGGTCATGACACTCATTCTATGATGCTCAATAATGAATTATTAGTGACCTATTCATTTGCTAGACAAGAAAACATGCTCCTTTGTTACTGTTATATGCCATCAAATTGCTTCTGTCTTGCAGATACCTTATAAATTAATGAACTTCAAAGTCTTATCAAAAATAATGTTCAGATCTTGCAAATTAGATCTGTGGCTTCCTTCATGAAGTAAATCTATTCCATTTTGGCCACCTTCTTTTCTTACTGCCTTCCACTTTTCCTAGCATTATTTGCAGTGAGCCATGGTATGTTCAAAATATGACAGGCTCATTTTAGCTTTTAGTTGGAGTTCAGAATTGATTTGATATAGGACCTATTTGTTTTCCTTTCCGGTTGTCCATGGGGTCTATAAAGCTTTCTTCCAACACCACATCTCAGATGAATCAATCATTTTCATGTCAGCTTTTTTCACTGTCTGCCTTTCACATCCTTTCTTCATTGTCCAGACTCACATAGACAGGTAAAGCATGTGCTTGTCTGATATCTTTGCCAAATTGAAAGCCTTGTATTTCTTCATATTGGGTCCTTGTCCACAATACAGATTATATATAAAGACATTAAAGTACTGTGGCGTACTCATTTCTTTTAGAATGACTAATAACCTTTTGTGATTCACACCATCAGGTGCTTTACTGTAGAGTACAGTATGAAACAATTTTCTTCTGACATTTTTGGTACATTCCAGAAGCCAACATATCTTTGCACTATGATCTCTAAAGCCTTTTCATTTTTCAGAATCCAGGTTGCATATCTGGCATTTCTCTCTCAATGTAAGTCTTTATTATAAAACCTAGAGGATCACTGTGTTTGCAGGAGTAGTTAATGTGATAGCCTGATAATACTGCAGTCTTTGGCATCTCATTTGTTTGAGTTTGGAAAAAAACATCACTTTTGTTTTATTCTTTCTTGCTCTTTTCTTTTTCTCCCCACAGTGGTTATTGGAATAGTTCTCTTTGAGTGCAATTGCATGATCCGCTTATAAAATGGGTATATTTGAAGTATTTCTTACAGATTGTGTGATGCAAAGGCTGAATTGAATTGGTCCAGCCCTTTTTGCTCCCAGGTACCTGTTGGTTGGATATAATCCCCCCTTCTCAAAGAAAGGATTGGCAGGTGATCTGCATGTCCACACACACCCCCGGCCCCATATATCTTCTTTTTGAAACTGCGAGTTTCTATTTAGCCATGGAACAGGGCAACACAAAACCCCGGTGGGCCTCCATCAAAGAATTGGGATTCAAACAACTTCCTGGGATGTAGTTTGAAAACCCCTCTGCCAGTGCACTGTCTGAAATTGTCCACATCGGTGGAACGCTGTATAGTGTCATTTGTTCTTTTGAGTTTTGGGAAGCTGGTACAATCACATAAGTTGTTGCTGCCATCTCTCCTGCCATATTTGAGTGCAAGAAATGTAGAACCAATCTCTCCCTTCTTCTCTGAGAGCTTTGTATGCTTGTGGACAGAACACGGGCTCCTGCTTGGCATAATATGTACATACCTAAGCATTGTATAGAAAACTCTGGAGAGAGGAGGGCAATCTTCTATTGCGTTCCTCCACAAACATACTGTAGGTAACAGAAACTGAGTCCTACTTCTTTTTGTCAATATGGTGACTGATGTGCGGAGTCTCATACATGTTGTACAAATATTTTGTTTTACTAACAAATAAACCAATTATTTGATTGTAACAAATCTGCACCATTTTCTAATAAAATGCTTAAAACAATGTTTTGTTTTGGCATAGAGCTACCTTACATATTTAATTGCTCTTGGTATTAAAAATGTTAAAAGGTCTAGTTTTTTTTTTTCTGTGCCTGATAAAAGTTATTGGCATCTCTCCAATTAGGTTTTCTAATGATCGTCTTTTACCATGGCAACCAATATGGAGGTGCTGGCTCAGCAGATAGTGGAGACACAGCAGATGGCTGAGGTGAGTGATGGCTTGTACTATAGTATATCTTACTAGGGTTTTTGTAAAAGAAGTATAATTATGCTTATTGTTTATAACAGAGGTCGTCAACCCCCGGTCCGTGGCCTGAGCTGGACCGGGCCACGGAGACAGACGTCCTGCCCCCCCGCACGCACTCCCCTCCACAGCTGCTTTGCACGCACACACGCGTGGCAGCGCTGGCGTCAGTGCTCCCCCACCTGCGCGAAGGGGTGGGTGGGTGCGCGGGTGGGCGGGCGTGCAGGCGCGCATGCAAGAAGGGGTGGGGGAGAACTGGCGCTGGCGGGCGCTCCCCCACCGCTTCACGCATGCGCCTGAGAGAGCGCGCACCCGCGCTCAGAAGCTCAGCCACTCTGCAGTCCCAAAAAGGTTGGGGACCGCTGGTTTATAACTAGTCACTTTAACACTAGAAATTATAGCCCAGTGGTTTAGGCATCTGACTGTGGAACCAGAGGTTGGGATTTCAATCCCCCGCTGTGCCTTCTTGACAGGGGCTGGATTCAATGATTCATAGGATCCTTTCCAGCTCTGCAGTTCTAAGATGATGATGGTGATTTGCAGTTATTTGATTATTATAGCTGAATGCAAAATCATACTTTTCAGTCAGTTTTTTTAAAACCAGACTTAATTTGTTTGCAGCAAACTGTAATGTAAAAATACATTAAAGAACATCAGGGTTCTTATAGTAAGAAAATGGAAAGTGTGAAACGTCACTTAGCTGTAAGCATGTAGTTAACGCAGAGAAAAGTATTTTCTCACCAAGCCTTAGCCAGAATAATGGCTGTGTTATTTATTTCCATTTATTATCCATGTTATGTCCATTGTTATCTTCTGGCCACTCTCAGACTGTCCCCATGACACTGAATTAGGAAATTATTAATTATGAGGCTAAAGCCTTATAAAACAAACGACACCTTTGTTTCTTTTCTACTTGCTTATCATTAAACAAACTGCTTAAAATGACATTCATCTGTTTTTCCTTTTATACTATTCTGTAAAAGCTTCTGTTGTACAATATATTGTTTTTCAAATTTGTTTAACAGATTTCCACATCTATTTTGAGATATTTCGTTGTTGATTTACATTATAGATAAAACACAACACAAATAGTAATTTAAAATGTATTCCCATTTTTTTCTGTTGTCTCTGTTTCACATAAGTGCTCAGTTGTTTTCCTTTTTTCATCATGAAAATGGGCACAGAATTTAATGAGCTGCTACTGCCTTGTTATCTTATCAGTTCTGTGTTCCAAAACAACTGGCTGTATTTTAGTTTTGTAGTGTAAGGTATCTTCACAGAGTACAGTACATTTCCAATTGTACAGTGGTACCTCGCAAGACGAATGCCTCGGGCAACGAAAAACGCGCAAGACGAAAGCGTCTTGCGAGTTTTTTGGTGCCCCGCAAGACGAAGATATTTTCGTCTTGCGAGGTACGTTTTCCCATAGGAATGCATTGAATTTTAATTAATGGGTTCCTATGGGCAAAAAAACTCTGAAAAAGTCACTTACCAGGTAGGGAGCTGGGGAAGCACCATCGGAGGACTGGCGGGGGTCCCCTGCAACCGCGATCGCCGCTTTCAGAGGTCCCCCGGCAGTCCTCCGATGGTGTTGGGCAAGCCTTCCCCAGCACCATTTTTGAATTGCCCGCCCTTTTCCCCTGCATTTTTCCGTTCGGAGGCTTGCCGAGCACCATCGGAGGCGAAGGCTTCAGAGGCTTGCCCAGCTCCATCGGAGGACTGCCGGGGGACCTCTGAAAGCGGCGATCATGGTTGCGGGGGACCTCCGCCAGTCCTCCGATGGAGGTGGGCAAGCCTCTGACGCCTTCCCCAGCACCATTTTTTACTTTCCCGCCCTTTTCCCCTGCCTTTCTCCGTTCGGAGGCTTGCCTCCGATGGTGCTCGGCAAGCCTCCGAACAGAAAAAGGCAGGGGAAAAGGGCGGGAAAGTAAAAAATGGTGCTGGGGAAGGCTTGCCCAGCACCATCGGAGGACTGCCGGGGGACCTCTGAAAGCGGCGGTCGCGGTTGCAGGGGACCCCCGCCAGTCCTCCGATGGTGCTTCCCCAGCTCCCTACCTGGTAAGTGACTTTTTCAGAGTTTTTTTGCCCATAGGAACGCATTAATTAAATTTCAATGCATTCCTATGGGAAAACTCACCTCGCAAGACGAAAATTTCGCAAGACGACAGGTCTCGCGGAACGAATTATTTTCGTCTTGCGAGGCACCACTGTACTTTCAATTTTAATGCATCTCTCTTAGGCACATTTTAAAAGAACTTCTCATTTTGGGGGCAACCCCATAAACTCAGTCTTTTGAATATTAACATAAGCATGACATAATGATGTTAGTCAAATCAAAACACCCAACAACTGGCAACTTTGTTTTTTTGTTTTGTTTTTTGAAAATATAATGCCTGAAATCCTGTTGCTTTTTTATGCACGTGGAAGGCAAATGGCATAACATTCACTTACATGTACCTGGCAGTTAAGGGATCACTGCTGCAATTGTCAGGTACCTGCTGATTTGACCCATCCTCGAGAATTCCAGCATGTTCCAGTGTGTTACTTGCCAGCTGGAGAGTGGCTGCATTTACATTGCATTAAAAAAAATAAAAATAAAAAGCAACAAGATTTCAACCATTGAGAAATATTTAATCATTGCACCTAGGACATTGATGAGCATCAGAATTGACCAGGTTTGTCTTTTCTAAAATGTTTCTTAATTTTGTTATTTTTTATTTTAGTACTTTCAATAATTTAAAAAACAGTCCATTCGTGAATCATTACCAAGATAGCGCTCTTTAGAAGTTATGGATTATTTAAAAAAATTAAGGCACCAGTAGCTTTCCAAAGTTTGCTCAGTATTTCCTTTCTGAAGCTATCTGTTATGCCTTATTCCTTCTTGGTTGCTCTCTTGGCTTTCATATTGGAATCCTCTTCAGTTATGTTTGAGTAATTTTTTAAAAAAAATAATGTTAGTGTTTTATGTCAAATCATTCCTAAATAAAGGATCTTGGATTAGATATACCTTTTGCATATGTGCTGAGTAATCTTTTCAGCTGGTGAAATGGTCCAGCTCCTCACTGCCCTTGGAGCTTCTGGACATGTGAATGTAGAAGAGAGAGAAAAGATTATTATGTCCCAAAGATCCTCCATCAACCTTCCCACAGATCCAGCGGGGTTGGTATTTGGAAAGTTTGTTCCTGGTACCCTGTTTCCCCGAAAATAAGACCTAACCTGAAAATAAGCCCTAGTATGAGTTTTCAGGATGCTCGTAATATAAGCCCTACCCCAGAAATAAACCCCAGTTAAGTGAAACCCGCCCTCCACCATTGTGCAGCAACCAGAAGAAGATGGCATGACTGTATTTGAGTAAATGTAGATGGTTGTACATGAAAAAAAATAAAACACAGGGAAACACGGTAGTAACAGTATGTTATGTGCACATCAAGTTGCATCTGACTTATGGTGACCCTAGTAGAGTTTTCAAGATACTCAAGATTACCAAGATACTCAAGATTACCGGGTGTCTGTGTGAATTTCGTTGTATGTGTATACTGTGTGTATACTTACAATGACAATAAATTTATTTTGAATTTGAAGATATTTAAGGAGTGGTTTTACCAGTGTCACCCTCCCTCCCCCCAGTGAGTTTTCATGGCAGAGTGGGGATTTGAATTCAGTTCTCCTGACTCCTAGTTCATTTCACCTCACAGGCTTTATAGTTACTACCAACTAGTATACCTTATCTGTTCAGTTTGTATAGAGAACATATACAGAAAGCAAGACTAGGTTCAGATAAAGGAGGAGTGAAAATTGGTAGAAGAAACATCAATAATTTAAGAAATGCAGATGATACCATATTACTGGCAGAAAGCAGAAATGACCTGAAACAACATTTAGTGAAACTGAAAGAAGAAAGTGCCAAAGGAGTACTGCAGCTGAATGTTAAGAAGACAAAACCCATGACTATAGAAGAGCTATACGACTTTAGCATCGAAAGTGAAGAAATTGAAATAGAGATTTTGTATACCTTGGTTCAACCATCAATTCAAATGGAGACTGCAGCCAAGATACCAGAAGACTAAGACTAGGAAGGGCAGCAATGAAGGAATTAGTAAAGATCCTCAAGTGTAAGGATGTGTCACTGGAGACTAAGACCAATACATCCACACACTTGTATTTCTGAAAGCTGGACAGTTAAGAAAGTGTGAAAACTCAACAGAGCAGAAAGCTGACAAGAAAACAAATTGATTGGTTTGAAATATGGTGCTGGAGGAGAGCTTTGTGGATACCGGTTCTCGGCTGCCAGAAAGACAAGCAAGTAGGTCCTAGATCAGATCAAGCTTGAACTATCTCAGAAAGCAAAAATGTTGAAGCTGAGACAACAATGCTGGGAAATGTGAAAGGCAGCGGAAAAAGAGGAAGGTCAAATACGAGATGGACTGACTCCCTAAAGGGACCCCACAGGTTGCAGTTTATAAGAGCTGAGCAGGGCAGTTGAGGACAGAATATTTTGGAGATCATTCATTCATAGGGTGGCTATAAGTTGCAGGTGACTTGACAACACATAACAACAACTAGTATAATGTATAGCGATTATGGTTGCTACGCTCATGTTTCTTTCCTTGAGCCTTCTGTCAGGCACAGAAATCAGTTTTTCACCGTATTGGGCTCTGGAAAAGACAAACAATGTCAAGAATCTTTGTTAACCAGTGTTGAAATATGATGCCACAGTCCAAACCCTTCTGTCCTCCAACTTCTTTGTGTGTACTACAGAGGGCTTAGCAGAAACAAGGGGGTTGTTTTATCAATTAGCATGATGAAATAACTTCATCTGATCCACAAATATTAATGGAACATGGAAGAAGGCCACTTGGTGCTGGGCAGCCAGGAGTGGTGCAGCCACCAAATAAAGAAGGGTAATCATTGTTGGTGATTTAACCATTAGGTGCCTGTGACCTTCCCATTCCTGTCAGTTGCAAGGCAGTAGACCTCTCAACTGTGCCAACGAGGTGTTTTTTTCTTTTTTTCTTTTTTTTAAGGAGGCTTAAATGAGCATGAACTGAGCATGAAGCTATAGCCAGATATATTCCAAAAGTAGCATTTCATTTGAAAACGATGGATCAGACAAGCAAGTATTATGTGAATTGCGGAAGCAATTTGTTTAATAATACAGTAATTTTCATCCAACACTGAAAAATATTACAGTTTGTACAGTGGCATGTCTTTGAGTGCCATATTTATGTCAACCATTTATGGACAATATTGAATCAGAATTGTGAGTAAATGTGTGCAATGAAAGTTTAGATAATTTTCACTTGTAAAATATATTGATTTCAGCATTTTTATATTGAATCAAAATGTGCTGGGATTTTTCTGTTTCCAGATCTGTCTGGTTCTTGAAATAATTTACAAGACATCTGTTGTTGTTCCTCCAGAGAATTAAAATGGTAGCTTGCAGCTCTAACATATATCATAAAATGAATGCACGTTTTCCACTACGTGCAACGAAACTGATTACACTATATAATATTTGATGATTGCACAAGAATTTAGTGTGGCCTGTCTTTCTTTAGCAATATCAGCTTAATGAGCTGTAAAGGTAAAGGATGTTCCATAGGGAACAAAGTAATTTTCTTTTTTTCATTGTAATAGTCTGAAAATTATTCAAGACAAATTATTTTCTCATGAAATTTGCTACTTTTTAGGTTTATTTAAGAATAATAATTGTGGGCCAAGGGAGACAAAGAAAAGAAAGGCTTTGTAACCTGGGTACATCTCCCCCAATGAAATTAATTGTATTATTAGACAAACTGCTTCAGCAGCTGGCAAAACAGCAGGAACATGTCGATTCTGCTTCCTTGGTTACAGGGAGTGATAGTGTACTTGACCTTCAGAGGAGCAGGGTCAAAGAGAGGGCATTTTTAAACAATTCTGTCTGGTTTTGTGATTAGAACCTTTATAAATGGAGCTTGGATACAAATGTTTGGGAGTAGGCTAAAACTGACCTCTTCATTTCTCTACGATTATTGTACACAAAGATCTTTTCTGAGGAAAAATGTAAATAAAGCTGCAGAAGGATTTGACACTGTAAGTACAAGAGCTTCTATTAACCTAGAAGCTCCAGGAAGCAAATGATTCAAAGGTTATTGAAGATGGGATTTTAAAAATTGTGTGTGTGTGTGTGTGTGTGTGTGTGTGTGTGTGTGTGTGTGTGTGTGTGTGTGTGTGTGTGTGAGGGGAAGATATAGTCAATGTAATTTGCTTATGGGTTATTTTAATAATCCTTTTTTTAAAAGAAAGTCTAATTTCACAGAAATTTTAAGAGATTAATATTGCTACCATTGAAAAGATTTAAAATTCATAATATTTTCTCTCTAGAGGCCATTTATTTTCTACAAGCTGACTTCTGATTAAAGTTTTAATTATAATGAGCAGTATTTGATCTATTTCAAATATGTTTGAAGCCTTCATATGAAGGGCAATATTTGTTAACATAAACATTTAGTTCACAGATTGTAGCAGTTTCTATAACAATTGCATCTGATATCACTTAACATTTTCTTTCAAAGTATAATCTATTGTTTAGCAAAAATAATTACAGGTTATCATCGGAGATTTTAAGAAAAAATCTGATACCAACAAGCTCTTTCCTTTTCTTTTGTAAAAGGTTTCTCCAACCTGTATAAAAGGGAGATAGAGAAGGTTGTGAGTACTGAACAGAGTATTGTAAAATCATTAATGTATGATATTTGAAACTAAATTGTGACAATTTTAATAATTGGAATTAACTGTTTAAATACAATGTTCTTTGTAAAAATTTATTGTGTACTGCAACATCTTCCTGCATGTTCTGTACAAAAGACAAAGTTAGCTTTCTGATAGTACTCCTGCTGTGCTTTTGAATTTAAAGTATATATTCTTTCTTTCTGAAAAGTATTAGCATTCCACTGCATGTTTCATATGATATTGTGTTATGTAGCATTTCTTCCTCCTCGTATTCAAAATACTATGTTGTTATGTGTCATTAACAGCCCTGGTCACAAACTAAAGACTGGGGAAATGGACTAGTCCACGAAAGCTCACATGAAAATATAGCACTTAGTCTTTAAGATGCCACATTTTTTAAAAAAAAATTCTTTTGTTTTTGGCCTGATAATTTGAAGGTGATGATTTACGCCACTGAGTAATCAGTTTCATATTCAGTGTTTCTCTTTTCCTACTGCATTCAACTTTTCTAGGCATTCTGTTTTTTTTCAGAGTCTGCCTTCCCATGAAAGCCTAAAGGACAATAGTCTGGTTTAGTTAGTTTTAACTTTTAATGAGAGTTGATTTCATTTAGAAACTTGATTTCATTTAGAATCTTTCTAGCGGTCCATGGCATGTCTATGAATTTCTTCTCCAAAACCCCTTTTCAAATTTCCCATTTTTTTCCTTTCAGATTTCTACATTGTCCAGCTTTCATAGCCATACATTGTAACTGGGAATGACAGTGAGCAAATCAACATTCTACAAGCCAATTCTAAGAATGGTACCCTGTTTCCCGAAAATAAGACCTAACCTGAAAATAAGCCCTAGTATGATTTTTCAGGATGCTCATAATATAAGCCCTACCCCAAAAATAAGCCCTAGTTAAGTGAAACCCCGTCCTCTACCATTGTGCAGCAACCAGAAGAAGATGACATGACTGTATTTGAATAAATGTAGATTGTTGTACATGAAAAAAATAAAACATCCCCTGAAAATAAGCCCTAATGCGTTTTTTGGAGCAAAAATTAATATAAGACCCTGTCTTATTTTCAGGGAAACACGGTAGCAGTCCAGACAATTATTTATAATTTTGAAACTTGACTTTGGATCAGTGGTAAATTTGGTACAGATGTAGCTGACAGCCTGTGCCAAATTTGAGGAGATTTGGGCAAAGGGTTTTTAAGTCATTATTTTTAAAAAAGTGAAATGTTCATACCCCCCGTGCAGAAATAAGTTACCTTAAATTTAAAACAGATCAAATAAATTGAATAGACCAACCTTGCTTATCTTGCGGGCGTGGCGGGCATGCGTGGGGGGGTGGGAGATCTGTCTCCGTGGCCTGTTCCTGCCATGGCCTAATACCGGGCCGCAGACCGGGGGTTGGGGACCCCGGCTATAGACCATCTAGACTGCTGCCATTAGTTTTGTTGTGCCCTTTAATAATAAACCTTGGCATCTTTTTTCTTGCTGGCAACACAGGCATGATATTGTGCAGCAATATCAGGCTCATTCATGGCTTTTTGAACCATGAGTGCACAAGCACAATATCCCACATTCATATACAGTGGTACCTCGCAAGACGAATGCCTCGCCCGACGAAAAACTCGCAAAACGAAAGCGTTTTGCGATTGCTTCGGTGACTCGCAAGACGGCTTCTTCTATGGCCGTGCTTCGCAAGACGATTTCTTTTTCACAAGACCGATTTCTTTTTCACAAGATGAAAATAAATCGTTCGTCTTGCGAGGTTTCCCATAGGAATGCATTGCAATGCATTCCTATGGGAAACCGCTTTTTGCAAGACGAAAATTTCGCAAGACGGCGCTACTCGTGGAACGAATTACTTTCGTCTTGCGAGGCATCACTGTACTTGAAATATTTTGAATTGAATATATATGTATGTGTGTGTTACCCTACAGCAGTGAGGTAAGAGGGCAGTAGATTGCTTATTATCTAAGTAGTAGTCAGTCTCCTCCAAAAGGGAGGTTCCCAAACATTTTGGTCTCATGGCTCCCTTCATTTTCTGACCACTGCTCATGGCTTCCCTTGCTTGGAGGGGCCATTAGGGCTCTCTCTCTCTCTCTACCAAGAGCAGGATCTCGACACCCCCCCCAGCCATCCCATCTCCCCACCCCCAAATATACCTAAGGACCCTCCTCCTTTCAGTTCCTGACAGAGGAAACTCCTGAGGCTACCCGGCAAGCACTTCCACTGGGAACCATAGAGATGGGGCAAGGAGAGGCAGGCTCACAGCCTCCACTTATGTTCCTGTTAGACATAGAGCTATGAAAGTGATAGAGGAGCTGTTTATAGAGCTATGAATAGCTCATCTATAGGCTTCATAGCTCTATGTTCCATCCCCTTTCCCATGGCACCCCTGCCTGGGTTTCACAGAGCTCCCTGGAGCCATGCTGCAAAATTTGGGAATCCCTGACCTAAAGGATCAGGCTCGTAGTTAAGTCTGGAATTCTTATTGGAGGCATAAATGATATGTCTTTTCTCAGTTAAGAGTAGGACTTAGACGTAGGTGTATTGTGTAACATGGGTCCTTGGGCCCTTCAGATATTTTGGCCTGCAATATCCATAATCTCTTACCTTTAGTTAGGTCAAGACATCTACAGTCCAAAACATCAACATACTCCTCATGCTGACGTATGAAATATATCCAAAACATGAATTCAGGACAGTATAGCCCTGGGAACAAACTTGTAAGAGCTAGTGAAATAGATGTTCATCAAAGTTGTTCATGACTTATTCCATACCAGAGACTGGTTTGCCTTTGTGTGTATAGCTCATTATTTATGAGGGTGCTTTTGAATTTTTAAATACATTGTTTAAAGGGGGGGGGGGAAATCTCTGAGTTATTACAAAAGTGCATTAAAATGTATTGACATGATTATCTGTTCAGAGATGTGGTTAATAAAATTGGACTAACTTATAAGAAAAGTATAAAACAAATAATAGTATACTATATGAAGACAGCAACCAAATAAGTCATTACAGAATTGAATGTATTTGCAGTAAGAAATGTTTCATTCAGTAGAATGGTCTGAGCATCCATGGGCAATCGTTAAAAGCTATAATATAAATGTGTAGTAAATATATTCAAGTGTGTCTGTCTTACTCTACTTTTTAAAGGCACTGTATTTGTTGAGTTTGTTAAATTTACATTTCAAGAAGTATAGTGATTGTGAGGAATGAACAATGGAAAATAAATAAATAAATAACTCAAATGGATAACCAAGCATTTTGGTTTGTAGTTGGAGAGGGGAATACAGCTCTTTAACCAACAAGGTACTTTAACTTTTGTTGGTTAACACATTAATATTAGTAGTATGAAAATGGAAATTCTATGTTTTTCGAAACAAATATATTTCTGGCTGGAATTCTGTTAGCTGTACCTGTTGGCATAAGATCATCAGCATAAATTTCAGTGGCAGATTGCTGCAAGTTAAGAAATTAGCATAGGTATTTGCTGTCATGCACCAATTGCATAACTTGGTGTACAGTAGCAAATATCTAAGTTGACTTCTTAACTTGTGGCAGATTGCCACTGAAATATATGCCAATGGAGTTAACACTGGTGCAAATATATAATAGGATTCCAGACTCTGTCAGTGTGTCTTTCCATTTCTTTCTGCATCACATGGAAACAATTAGATGGATTTTCACCAAATTTTGGGATAATCTAACTGAAATAGATGCACGGCATGCACAAAAATAAACCTCTTGTTGCATGAAGAGTCACATGGCACAGAAGTTTAAAGGTTTTGGTGAGCAGAGTTTAAAAATGTTTTGAATTATGCTATAATTCTATGAATGGGGCTGTTTCCAAATATTCATTAATCAGGAGCCATGCTGGCTGGAGATCCTTGGAATAACCTCAGTTGGTACCAAGGTGAAGAGAGAGAGGCCAGTGCAAAAGAAAGACGGGTGCACAGAGAAGAGAGAGCCTGGAGTGACAGTCAAACTCATGGGATTTTAACTCAAGTAAAAGCTAGATCCATCAACTAGTATAAAATCAAGCAAGTAATTGGTTGAGGGGTCACAAAAAAATGAAGTGGGCATAAACAATTTAGAAATTGTCTTCACTGAGATATAAACACGAACACTACTTTTGAAGCCCTAGAGATACACTATACCATTTTGTTACAGGTGGTCACTTGTGTATACTAATCTCAGGTATCAAGAGTAATAAGGAAACTAGTATTTTCTCCTTTCTCCACTTTTCTCCTAAATCCTGAATTATTTCCTACACCTTTAAAGTAGAATGACCAGAGTGTGCACCCAGGAATGCAACCAGCACCTAATGAATAGCAGCTTGCATAAATTGCCTATAGGATTCTGTGCAGTATTGTTATTTTACAATAGTTTTTTTTAAATTATCTGTACTTTGATCTGAAAGTATGGTTTACTGGATGGTATTCACCATGTTGTTCAGCATGTATGAATCCAGTTTTTATTTTATTCAATGTAGGTGCAAACTTTACAGACAACATTATCTGACTCTCCAGTGATGACCAGCCCTTCTCAACGCATCCAGATAATCTCCACAGATTCCTCTGTATCCTCACCACAGCGTATTCAGGTATACTTTTTTAGTAAATGAAGTTTATGTCATCTTAAAGTATGTGATAAGTATATGGAATGTAAGATCTATGAACCTTGGTAAGCTGATTGTGGTCAAACAGGAGGTGGCAAGAATAAACATTGACATCCTGGGCGTCAGTGAACTAAAATGGACGGGAATGGGCAAATTCAATTCAGACGATTATCATATCTACTATTGTGGGCAAGAATCCCGTAGAAGAAATGGAGTAGCCCTTATAGTCAACAAAAGAGTGGGAAAAGCTGTACTGGGATACAATCTCAAAAATGATAGAATGATTTCAATACGAATCCAAGGCAGACCTTTCAACATCACAGTAATCCAAGTTTATGCACCAACCACCGATGCTGAAGAGGCTGAACTTGACCAATTCTGTGAAGACTTACAACACCTTCTAGAACTGACACCAAAGAAAGATGTTCTTGTCATTATAGGGGACTGAAATGCTAAAGTAGGGAGTCAAGAGATAAAAGGAACAACAGGTAAGTTTGACCTTGGAGTTCATAACGAAGCAGGGCAAAGGCTAATAGAGTTTTGTCAAGAGAACAAGCTGGTCATCACAAACACTCTTTTCCAACAACACAAGAGGTGACTCTACACATGGACATCACCAGATGAGCAATACCGAAATCAGATTATGTTCTCTGCAGCCAAAGATGGAGAAGCTCTATACACTCAATATGCCAGCAAGTTTGGAAAACTCAGCAGTGGCCAGAGGATTGAAAAAGGTCAGTCTTCATCCCAATCCCAAAGAAGGGCAGTGCCAAAGAATGCTTCAACTACCGTACAATTGCACTCATTTCACATGCTAGCAAGGTGATGCTCAAAATCCTACAAGGTAGGCTTCAGCAGTATGTGGACCGAGAACTCCCAGAAGTACAAGCTGGATTTCGAAGGGGCAGAGGAACTAGAGACCAAATTGCTAACATGCACTAGATTATGGAGAAAGCCAGAGAGTTCCAGAAAAACATCTACTTCTGCTTCATTGACTACGCAAAAGCCTTTGACTGTGTCGACCACAAACTATGGCAAGTCCTTAAAGAAATGGGAGTGCCTGACCACCTTATCTATCTCCTGAGAAATCTATATGTGGGGCAGGAAACAACAGTTAGAACTGGATATGGGACAACTGATTGGTTCAAAATTGAAAAGGAGTACGACAAGGCTGTATATTGTCTCCCTGCTTATTTAACTTATATGCAGAATACATCATGCGAAAGGCTGGACTGGAAGAATCCCAAGCCGGAACTAAGATTGCCGGAAGAAATATCAACAACCTCAGATATGCAGATGATACCACTCTGATGGCAGAAAGTGAGGAGGAATTAAAGAACCTCTTAATGAGGGTGAAAGAGGAGAGCGCCAAAAATAGTCTGAAGCTCAACATCAAAAAAACTAAGATCGTGGCCACTGGTCCCATCACCTCCTGGCAAATAGAAGGGGAAGATATGGAGGCGGTGACAGATTTTACTTTCTTGGGCTCCATGATCACTGCAGATGGTGACAGCAGCCACGAAATTAAAAGACACCTGCTTCTTGGGAGGAAAGCGATGACAAACCTAGACAGCATCTTAAAAAGGAGAGACATCACCTTGCCGACAAAGGTCCGCATAGTCAAAGCTATGGTTTTTCCAGTAGCAATGTATGGAAGTGAGAGCTGGACCATAAAGAAGGCTGACCGCCGAGGTATTGATGCTTTTGAATTGTGGTGCTGGAGGAGACTCTTGAGAGTCCCCTGGACTGCAAAGAGAACAAACCTGTCCATTTTGAAGGAAATCAACCCTGAGTGTTCACTGGAAGGACAGATCCTGAAGCTGAGGCTTCAATACTTTGGCCATCTCATGAGAAGAGAAGACTCCCTGGGAAAGACCCTGATGTTGGGAAAGTGTAAAGGCAAGAGGAGAAGGGGACGACAGGACAAGATGGTTGGACAGTGTCATCGAAGCTACCAACATGAATTTGACCCAACTCCGGGAGGCAGTGGAAGACAGGAGGGCCTGGCGTGCTCTGGTCCATGGGGTCACGAAGAGTCGGACACGACTTAACGACTAAACAACAACAAAAGTATATGAGTGTATGTGATTATATAATTCAGTAAAATGTATTATTTGGAAATACAGTGTGTAGGTTATTATCAAAGAATGAAGAATTACCTAAGAATTGTCAAGCATTAATTCATTTTTAGAACAGTATTCTTTGCATAAATTTTTGAGACATCTTCCTAGCTTATATGTACATTGAATGAATGGATAGTCTCTATGCTGAGTAAATTCCTAATGATTTGCATTCTGTGTAGTTATATGCATATTCAAAACAAATGATTTTCACTTATACTTACAGTATTTTGTGTTTAATCTGCTTATGTACCATGACAATGGAGAACAAGCAGAATTTCTTAATAAAGTGAAACATTTTTCGTATTTATTTTTCTTAAAATTCTAAACTATTGCATTTCACATGATGAAATACCCCCCTTTTTTATTATTATTATTATAGATTGTTACAGATCAGCAAACAGGGCAGAAAATCCAAATAGTGACAGCAGTGGACTCATCAGTATCACCAAAGCAACAGTTTATATTGGCTAGCCCAGATGGAACGGGGACAGGAAAAGTGATATTGGCTGCACCTGAGTCTTCTAATACTAAGCAGCTTATTTTTACAACCACAGATAATATTGTACCAAGCAGAATACAGGTAAACATAGTAATTGAAGAAAAGCATATGTGTTAGCCATAGGCCAATTAAAAGTTCTGTTTTAAGAGATGATACAGGGAATGATCACAAGGCAAGTTAAACTGAAGTGATCGTATTTATCCAAATTATTGAAATGAAAGTAAAATGTTTCACAAAAACAGATATTAACAATGATTGCCATATTGTTAACAGAGTCATTTCAGTGTGATTTTTCATGGATTATCATTCGCACAAATACTTTTGGTTTTGTCATACAAGATGGAAAAGTCTGTCTACTTCTCTAAAAATAAGTAAATAACTGAATTTTAGGTGAATAATAGACTGGAAATGACCTGCATTTTACACAACAATGCATTTTCTCCCTGAATTGTTATATTTTTCAGAAGCTGATTCAATGCGCAAATTGAATGAGCAGTTATAGCAGCTACTGTTACTGTCTGATTCACACAAGCTATTTATTTTGAAAGATTTCTTGTTTTTGTCAAAAATTGGGGCAAGGGGGGCTGTTGGGTGGTTGGGGAGCATGCTTATGTGTGTTACCTCTGTCAGATGCCACAAGACCATTCCATGTTCCAAGACTGCTCTTTCAGCTTGATATATTCTCCTTTTCCATCTTTTGCCATATGGCTTCCCTTTCTTCTGTTGAAAGGGACCTAAAAGTGTTCTTTATCTTAACTTGAATGTGCCTCTGCTAGTATAGACTGTGCATTTCAGATTGAAACAGTTCTTTCTTAATTTAATTTCTTATTCAAATGGTATGGTTACTCTTACAATGTTTCATTTCAGATTGTGACTGATTCTGCCTCTGTGGAACGTTTATTAGCTAAAACTGATCTCCAACGACCACAAGTAGTAGAATATTGTGTTGTCTGTGGAGACAAAGCATCAGGTATGTCATTCTAAGTTTGAAATCATCAGCCACTGGGGGCCCAGTAGCTGCACTTGTTGTTTTGTGAAAATATCAAGGTTGCCATGAGGGGGTGCTTTTTCATAGAATGGCTGCTATTTATTTATTTATTTATTTATTTTATTTTATTTTATTGAATTTCTACCCCGCCCATCTAGACCAAGGTCTACTCTGGGCGGCATTACAAGTTTAAAAACAGTTAAAACCAATAAACATACACTATAAATCCAAGATGGTAAGATGTGAACTTAAGATACAGCAGGAGGGAAAGCCTGCCCAAATAGCCAGGTCTTGAGTTTGCTTCTGAAGACACCCAGAGAGGGAGCCAGGCTGATCTCCATGGGCAAGTTGTTCCAGAGGCAAAAGGCCACTGCCGAGAAGGCCCGGTTCCTCATTCTTTCTTTCCAGACCTCCCTCGGCGTTAGGCCCCTCAGCCGCCCGGCCTGGCTGGAACGAGTGACTCTGGCAGAACTGGGTGGGAGAAGGTGCTCTGCCAGATATCGAGGTCCTAAACCGTTTAGGGCTTTATATGTAATCGTAAGAACTTTGAAATCAACGTGGAAGCAAATGGGTAGCCAATGCAAGGCGGTCAGAGTGGGGGAAATATGTTGGTACCTTTTCACCCCAGTAAGAAGTCTGGCCGCCGCATTTTGTACCATCTGAGGTTTCCGCGTCAGTCTCAAAGGCAGCCCCACGTAGAGCGCATTACAGTAGTCTAATCTTGAGACTACGAGCGCATGGACCAAAGTGGTGAGCACCCCCACATCAAGATAGGGACGCAGCTGGGCAATCCGCCGAAGATGGAAATGTGTGGAACGGACCACTGACGACACCTGGGTCTCCATGGTGAGCGCTGGGTCCAGAAGTACACCCAAGCTGCGAACCTCACTCTTGGTGGTAAGAGTCACCCCCCCCCCCCAAAGGAAAGGGAGTTTCCCAGACCACTGATGTCTGGGGCACCCACCTGAAGGACCTCCGTCTTGCCCGGATTCAGCCTCAGTCCATTCACCTGCATCCATTGCTGAACAGCCCCCAGGCAGCGCTCAAGGGATGAAACAGCATTCACTGTTGTTGGAAAAAAGGAGATGTAGAGCTGAGTATCATCAGCGTACTGATGACACGAAGCCCCGCATCCCCTGATGAGCCCTCCCAGCGGCCTCATATAGATATTAAACAGCAT
Organism: Intellagama lesueurii; assembly: GCA_037013535.1. Lineage (NCBI taxonomy): Eukaryota > Metazoa > Chordata > Lepidosauria > Squamata > Agamidae > Intellagama > Intellagama lesueurii. The sequence continues at coordinate 258,013,784 of JBAJHW010000002.1, forward strand.
TGGAGAGATAATCGAGCCCTGCGGAACTCCACAATTGAGGCTCCACGGGGCCAAGAAACTCTCTCCAATCTGCACTCTCTGGGGACGGTCCTCCAAGAAGGAACAGAGCCAGGCAAGAGCCAGGCCACCAATTCCCAACTCGGAGAGTCTCCCCAGGAGAATACCGGGGTTGACGGTATCAAAGGCGGCTGAGATCGAGGAGGACCAGCAGAGACATTTTGCCCCTGTCAGCCTCCCTCAGCAGGTCATCAAACAGGCCGACCAATGCTGTTTCCGTGCCATGGCGCGGCCTGAAGCCCGACTGGAATGGATCCAGGGCATTGGTTTCACCCAGAAGAGCCTGCAGGTGATCGGCCACCACCCTCTCAACTACCTTGCTGAGGAAAGAAACATTGGCGATGGGCCTATAATTACCAATATTGTCCGCCGCCAAGCTCGGTTTCTTCCTAATGGGCCTAATGAGTGTCTCCTTGAGGGCAAGGGGAACCTTGCCCTCCTGGAGAGACCCATTAATTATTGCTGTAGCCCATTCAGATGTTATAGGCCTGGCTGCTTTGATTTGCCAGGCAAGGGTCAAAGGAGGAGGTGGTGGCACGACAGTGGTCAAGCACTCAGTCCACTATGTCTGACGTCACAGGCTGAAAGTGGTTAAATCTCAGCTCAATCCACTGTTTTCAAATAGGGGGCAAGATCCCGGCGGATGGCCTCCACTTTTGATTTTAAAAAGGCTGCAAATTGGTCAGGTGAGATGCTAGTGGGAGGCCAGTCACTATGACCAACTCCAGATAGATCGCGAACTATACGGAAAAGTTCCGCCTGCTGGTTGGAGGCTTTGCTTATCTGGACAGCGAAGTAAGATCGACTAGCAGCCTTCACCTTAGATTGGTAGAGGTTAGTCGCGATCCTGACAGCTATTTGATTATTTTCCGTTGGGTTCCGCCTCCATATGCGCTCTAGCCTTCTCCTATTTCGCTTCATTGATCGCAGCTCTGGATTAAACCAGGACGTTTAATTTGTGCTATACCACACAGCCAGTCATCCATTACACAGAAAGGCAGATTCATTAATGAGGCTAACAACTAAGGCTTGCTTGCTTGCTTTTATTTCAGAAGAATCACAGTACAATTAATAAATGTGTCAGGTATTTTATGCCAATTATGGGCAGCATCAAGAATATTTGGAATGGCCAACATCAAGTCTTCTATGGTACGTGTTGAAGGACATAGAGTACTGTGACATAGGTGTGAAACTGACTGTTCTCTGCACTTGCGAAGTACTGTGATAGCAGATATTTTGATCACAGAGGATTTTCTTTTGAAGAATATCATTGAATGATAAGGACTGGAATTTCGTGCTATTGAAAAATAAACAATGTCCTGAACAATATGTCCTGCACATTATAAAATACATTTTAAAGTCCACCCTGTTTGTCATACTAATTGCATATTTTAGTTTCTTATCTTACTCTTTTTTAGGGCGTCATTATGGTGCTGTCAGTTGTGAGGGATGCAAAGGCTTCTTTAAAAGGAGTGTGAGGAAAAATCTGACCTACAGTTGCCGTAGCAACCAAGACTGTATCATCAATAAACACCATCGGAATCGCTGCCAGTTTTGTCGGCTAAAAAAATGTCTCGAGATGGGGATGAAAATGGAATGTGAGTCTACAGTGCACAAAATGGTTCTTTGTCTATCAAGATTATAGGAACTTGTTGGTTTTCTATGATTGCATTCTGTTCCTGTTCCTCTTTCTTGCATTTTTTCAACATCCAAAATTGGCATTTCTTTAATCTTTTCTGTTCTAAGCTTGAGTTTTTTTGGATTATTTTCTGAGTAAGTGTCCACAGTGCTCTAAAGCTGTTATCCTTGATTAAGTAGTCTTACTGAATTCATTGGGATTGACTTCTGAGTAGAAATGCATAAGATTGCACTGTGAGTGACTAAAAATGCTAGTGCTTGTGCAGTGATAATTTTTAAGTCAAACCATGAAACAATACTAAGATGGTATTCAAAACAAAGATTGCATCTTGAGATCAGGTATCTTGAAAATGGGAGTGTGTTAACAGACAAAAGGCACGAGTACATAAAGCATGAGAACTCATTGGTACTAAGCACAGTAACATGGAGTGACAGTGATGAGCCACAGAAATGTCATGTTGGTCTGATGAAAATGGAAAGGCTGGTAGTTTAAGACTAAGGAAAGTGATGAAATCATCTGTAACAAAGTGGAAGCTGCTTTTTAAAGTTACCACTGTGCTTGATAATTCTGCAGGAATTCAACTTTAGAAAAAGGAGGCCAATCAATCTGAGATGATACTGGCTGAAATCCTGTTGCTTAATGTAACACAATTCGTACCTTTCAGACCTTTCTTAACTAGAAGATAAAGAGGTCCCACCATGATTCTTGAGCATGCTCCAAGTCAGTGTATATGCATACCCTGAGAATCGTGGCGGGGACTCCTTATTTGCCAGTTAGGAACAAAGATTTCAGTCACTAATTGTTAATTACAACATTATTTTCTATCTATTACCACACATCTAATCCATGATAACCCCCATCCCCACCTTAGAACTGCAGAGCTGTAAGGGACCCTATGGATTATCAAGTCCAGCCCCTGTGAAGGAGACACAGTGGGGAATCGTACTCCCAACATCTGGCTTTGCAGCCAGAGACCTAAACCACTGAGCTATCTGGCAGTTCTAGGCAGTGGTTCAGAACTTAAGCGGTTGATCAGAATGCACTAACAAATTGAACAGATGCTGCCATTATACTTACATTGTTATTTACTTTTACACCAGGTGGCTTTCCTGAGGTGTTAAATAAGTTGATTAATAAAATTAAATTTTGATGAACTCCAGAAAAAAATCCTGAGAGTCAGTATCAGCTATTACTGTCTTTCTGAGATCGACACCTGTGAACTATTAGGTTGAGTGGAAAGCAGTGCATTAAATTAAAATAAGCAGAGATTTTACACAAGCTGAAGTCCTAAAAAATAAATCTCCTTAAGAATCTGTTTTTTAATAAATCTGTGAATGAACAAATTTCAGCTGTCACTATTTGCATATTGTTATGTAGCTGTACAGAGTGAAAGGAAACCTTTTGATGTGCAGCGTGAGAAACCAACCAACTGTGCTGCTTCAACAGAAAAAATTTATATCAGGAAAGACTTAAGAAGCCCACTAATAGCAACTCCAACTTTTGTAGCAGATAAAGATGGCACCAGGTAAGTGACAAGTTGGTCTTTTTGAGATATCTGTAATCTAGAGCTCTTATGAAGTATGATCTCTTAATCACAGAACTAGAAAACAACTTTCAAAATGTAGCTGCATTTCAAGATCACTATTTCCTCCTTGTAAATTTCAAATCTGTTGTAAACATCTAGGATGGAATGTTCCATGCATTTTAAAAGTTATGCATGTATTATTTTCATGATGATTTCTATAATATTTTATGTATCAGCATAAAGGATATTTCAGGTTTTAGGACAGGTTAATAATACAGGACATTACCTCAAAAAACTTTACTATCAAGACTAGGATTTGGATTTGATACAAGTCCCGTGAGGCAGAGATTTGTCCTATGCAACTCATCTCAATTTTGTCATAAAAACCATAGTATTGTATACATTATTATTCTTTTTTATTGCAAGTTGAACTTCAAAGCAGGCTGTAAGATATGTAAGGGGAAAAAACGTGTCAGAAATAAACTTGCTAGTTAATTAAAAGACACAAATAATTACCATTCTGGGAATATTCTTTTATATTGTTGTTGTTGTGTGCTGTCAAGTCAGCACTGACTTATAGTGGTCCTAATAGGGCTTTCAAGGTAATTGAGATATTAAGGAGTTGTTTTACTAGTTCCACACCTCCAGTGAGTTTCCATGGATGAGTGGGTATTCAAACCCAGGTCTCTGAGTCCTAGTCCATCACTCTGTTCATTGCATCACATTGGATGTAATCTTTTTTCTATACTTACACAAAATCTGAGATTATTCATCTAAATTTACATGCTCAACAAGTGTTTATAATTCAGTGGGAAATCACTTCATAATGAAATGGAGATTAATGGCTTAGGTCCAGACTGTTTGCAGAAAGGTCTTTTATCCAGCAGAGTCTCTTGCTGGTAGGAAGGTGTTTTCACCAATTCCCCTCGAAGTCTCCTATACTGTTCTGCAGAGTTTCCCAGTATTATAAAACAGGTTTGGGGGCATCAGCTGGAGATAGAAGGAAAATGGATGATTGTCTCTCTGCTTCTGCTAATTCAGGCATCCCATGAGTAGAGTAGACATGGAATATTTGTATTCGTATCCCAAGGGAATACGAATATCCCATGTCTAGAGTAGAGTTTTCCTTACAGGAACCAAGTTTATTTTGTTTACCACCTGTAGGAAAATAACATTTCAAATGCAGCTGCTACAAAAGTAAAACCAGAATATATTTTAATAATGAAATCTCACCTAAGTGAAAGGCACATAATTTTTTTTTATTTTATAAAAGAAAAATGTTGTAACTGCTTAATATGTTGCCCATGATATGAAAATACTGCTCATACTTTTTCAGATCAGCTGGCCTTCTTGATTCAGGAATGCTTGTTAATATTCAGCAGCCGCTAATACGGGATGATGGTACAGTGCTCTTGACCACAGATTCCAAGGTAATGTTTCTTGAACGTCACTGCACAATTTACATTTGCTGTTTTACCGTGTCGTTTTTGTATTAAGGTAACAGATCTCTTAATGGCTGTTCTGTGCTTCCTTTGAAGCTTAATACAGCTTCACCATATTGATGATATGCCCTAGAATATACATACCCCAGTGATGAAGAATAGGTTTGGCTTAAGTACTTGCAGTATGCATTTTGTTATTTTGACTTCTGCTTTTCACTGTATTTTTTTCTTTTCTCTTTAAATGGCTATAACTTATTGAAAAAGAGGCATAGATTATTTTTAAAGAAGTGAGTTTGAATAATGTATGTTCTTAAATATATATATCTTTTTCTGTTGTAGGCTGAAACGAGTCAAGGTGCCTTGGGCACGCTGGCAAATGTTGTAACATCACTTGCTAGTCTGAATGAGTCACTTAATAATGGAGACACTTCTGAAATCCAGCAAGAAGACCAATCTGCAAGTGAGATCACTCGGTATGTGCTTAGCATTTGGAGTTTTCCTGGCTATAAGTAGTTACTTAATGGACTAAAATAAGATAGCAGCATTGATAATAAGCTATTATTAAAGGTACTGACTGGGTTATTTTTCCTTTACTGAACTTCTGCCACAAACTGGCATTTCTTATTCACGTTGGTGTTACCAGAATTTGTTATAAGTAGAACAATAATGGAATGATACAGATTTGATAATAAAAAAGCCAGAATCTTGTTCGTTATGCTTGTGGTGATAACTCCATGGAAATAAATTTGAGTGGTGAATTCATACAGGTAAAGAAGCCAGTGGTCATTGTAGACATTTGCTACTGCATATTAGTCTCATGATTTGATGTGTGATAGCAAATGCTCACACTGACTTCCAAACTTGTGACAGGAAAAACTAGGACAAGGCCACATGGTTGTGGAAACAGTACAAATGCAAGAGTAGGTGATACCTTTAATCGACCATTAAGAATATAAAACAAAAAAACAAAACAAAAAACAAATAGCGAGCTTTTGATGATAAATCATCTTCAAGTTCACCAAGTTCTTGTGGGCAGTTCCAAACTTATGTACTGTTTTTAATGTTCCAAACTCACATGGCTGATGGTGTAGAGCAGTGGTCCTCAACCTTGGGCCTCCAGATGTTCTTGGACTTCAACTCCTAGAAATCCTGGCCTGCAGAGGTGGTGGTGAAGGCTTCTGGGAGTTGTAGTCCAAGAACATCTGGAGGCTCAAGGTTGGGGACCACTGGAGGCCAGGCAAGCTTTTTAGATGGAAACAGCTACAGCATGCATGTTGGTTTCAAGCTCTTCTTCAGCTAGCAATTTGGAATTTATGGCCCATCTCTTAAAATAGAGGACAGTCACAGGCAATCAGCCCCCCCTCCCTTTCTGCCTTTCTGAAACTAAAAGAGTTTCTCTTTAACTGGGGGAGGGATGGCTGCCTAGTTAACATGGCCTGCCTCTAACAGAGTTGAGATTAGGAATTTAGTTGAACTACCAGGAATAGTCAATTTAAGCCAAATTAAAGCCAAATAAATAGTTTTACCTGGTGGATGCTCTCTAGCATGCAGTACTACTTGATTGATGTTGTGACAAACCTGTGACAGTTTGCTGCTGAAATATACACTAATAGAGTTACGCAAGTGTTTAAGTATGGAGTAAGACTCCAGCTAGAGTGTTTTAATTTGTTTTTTGTGGTTGTGTTTTTGTGATGATTGGTTAATGCAAATACTGAGATTCTACCACAAAGTCTAAGTTGTAATGACTAAATATAGAACCTGCACCAAACTGTTGCACCATAAAAACTTTCTGTTTACAATTTTTTCCATTTTATCCTTCCTTCCATCACCCAGTTTTCCAGATTTTGTCTGATAGTCAGTTATCATTGTATGTTCACTCAGTATGTTTGGTCTTAATTTGACTGTTTTTGGCTTTATTTCCCCGCTAGGATTTTTTTCTCTCTAAAATGTTTATACTTACATTTCCAACAAGCCTGCTAATATCTTCCTTTTGTGTGTTCCTGTTGTTTTGGTTGCATAGGCTTAGGAAGTCAGATAGTGAGTTCACTCTTAGTGTATATGAGGACCTAGTTTATCTGTAAATAATAGCTTTATTCATTCATATAATATACAGTATATGCTAATAGAAATTGGAAGGTTATCTGACAGACTGACTCTTATTTTCAGGGCATTTGATACTTTGGCTAAAGCACTTAACACCACAGAGGGTGCAGCAGCTCAAAATGTAGCAGATGGGATGGATCCTACAGGTGGAGGAAATATACATGTAATCAGTAGGGATCAGTCTACACCAATCATTGAAGTTGAAGGACCCCTCCTTACAGATACTCATGTGACATTTAAGGTATGTGCTTTCTTAAATCTGTTATGCAGTCCTTCACTGAAAAAAAAAAATAGTGAACAGTATGGTTGTTGTGGGTTTTCCGGGCTGTTTGGCCGTGTTCTTAAGGTTTTTCTTCCTAACGTTTCGCCAGTCTCTGTGGAGTCAGAACTCTGTCTGTGCTCTGTTGCAGTTTGTTGGATAATTGAGTATTTATAGCTGTGGGATCAGCTTTTGTCCTTTTCAGGAGACTGGGTGATTATGGTGATCACAACAATACACCCACAACAAAAACACGCTGATCACCATAATCACCCAATCTCCTGAAAAGGACAAAAGCTGATCCCACAGCTATAAATACTCAACTATCCAACAAACTGCAACAGAGCACAGACAGAGTTCTGACTCCTGTCCTCTGAAGATGCCGGCCACAGAGACTGGCGAAACGTTAAGAAGAAAAACCTTAAGAACACGGCCAAACAGCCCGGAAAACCCACAACAACCATCGGATCCCGGCTGTGAAAGCCTTCGAGAATACAGTGAACAGTATCTTTGTTCCCCGTGCAGTCTGTTTCTTTGAGAATTTGCTGTGGAAAATCTTGTTTATATAGTTACCCCAGTATAGCCTAGATTCGAAAGGATTAATCTAAATTAATTGAAAGTTCCCTATCGCCCATTTCAGGTTTCAAGACTACCTAGGACTCTGTTTTGCCCTGGGGAAGTCTTTAGGAGCCTTGGGACAGGCAGCAGCCTTTAATAGTTAAAACATGCTGCTAGATTGCCAGTGGTTGTCCTGATCCGAGCAGTGGCAATCCAGTGGTGATTTTTGACTGTTAAATGTTCTCCTTCATCCCCAGTAGCCCAGAGTCTTCTCCAGGGTGAAAGGGAGGCTTGAAACTTGAAGTGGGGGGATAGGAAGCTTTCAGTTAATTGATTAAGAAAGTCACAAAGTTTGAGAGTTAGACACATTAGGTTATAAAAGGATGGCTGTTTATGATATGCCACCCAACTGTAAAATATAAAATTATCCACAATGTATTAATATGTTTGAAGTTTTTCCTGACATCTAAGTGTTTTATGCAGAGTGTATTAATCATTATACCCTGAAGTTCCTATACTGTTCTGCAGCTTTGAAGTGTGATCTATTAATTAATTAATTAATTAATTAATTAATTAATTAATTAATTACATTTATACCCTGCCCATCTAGTCAATCGACTACTCTGGGCGGCTTCCAACATATATCAAAACAATTTAAAATATAATAAGATTTTAAACATCAATAAACAAGTTGTTCAAGATGGAAAAATAAGGAAAAAAGAGGAAGAAAGAAAAAAAATCAAGTGTTGACTGGAGGGAAGGCCTGCCTAAACATCCAAGTTTTCAGTTGGTTTTTAAAGATGCCCAGCGAAGGGGCCGCACGAATCTCCGGAGGAAGGTTATTCCAGAGGCGAGGAGCTACCGCCGAGAAGGCCCGGTTTCTTGTTTTTTCCTTCCGGGCCTCCCTCGGCGTCAGGCTCCTCAACCTCACCTCCTGACTCGATTGGGTGATACAGGTAGATTTTGGTGGGAGAAAATAACTGTAAAGAAGCACGAAAATATAATATTAAACTCAGATAGTTCTATGCTAGTACACAATGTCCAACTTTATTTCATTCAGGCCTAGGAGAAGGCTTTTTTTCAAAGCCACTGTTTGAAGAAAGCTGAATTAAAATAATATATTTCTCTGGGTGCTGTCTGTAACTGAAGTTGGCCACCATAGTAACATATCTCCGTTTTTCTCTCACTATGTGAATTAGTTCTTTGTTAAGGCCAAGCTAGTCTTTGATGTTACCCAAGAATCCTGAGCACTAAGCAGAGTGCTTACCTCTTGTACGTTCACTCTAAATCTTCCCACCAGTGACGTATTGCAGTATATTATATTTGTCATGATGAATTATGTGTCCAAGATATGAGAGCCTGATTTTCTTAATAATCAACACTTATCAGTCCATGGGATGCAAAGGATTCTTCTGTACATCCACATTTCAAAAGTGTTTATTCTATTCACTGTCTTCTTAATAGGCCAAACCTCACTTCATAGAGGAGTGTTAACCATGTATGACACTTTAATAGCCTTATTTCCAAGGATACATTAAGCTGTTAACTACAAGTGTACAAATCAGCTACGAATCAAGTGTAAAGATACGTGGGATGTTTCCAATTTTATGACAAAAATTCTTTCAGAACAGTTATAACTTGCATAGTGCAGCCCTGTTTAGGGCTGGTTCCCTATAGTGTACAGACTTGGGTGGTGCTTCAAGGGGTCTGCTCTGTTTAAGGCAGGTAGACTGGGCCTGTGGGAGACCTGGGCCTCAGCCTATCTGCTCTGTGCCAGTTTGTTAAACAGTTTCTACAGTATTTACATTTTGTTCTCTTGCAGTTAACCATGCCAAGTCCAATGCCAGAGTATCTGAATGTTCATTACATTTGTGAGTCAGCATCCCGGTTGCTTTTCCTTTCCATGCACTGGGCTAGATCTATTCCAGCTTTTCAAGCACTAGGGTAAGAAGATGTCCTTCTCAAGGAATTGATGGAAGTCTCTCAGTTGGGACTGGTGTTAAAATTATGTCTTTACTGAGTTTAATTTATGACAAAATCCACATTTTAAAATTGTAAAAATATGAAAACCAAGATATCCTTGCTGTTATTTGATTTCTGTTTCACTTTTATGTATATATTTAGAATGCTTGTGTACCTCAAAGTGTGTTTGTGTAATACAATCGCATTCTAAAGGAACATGTCAGAAACAGGTAACATTTTGCTCGTATGACAGCAGGATTCTTTAGCCAGTATTTCCTGCTCTCACACTTGGTCTTCATTGGTTTTAATTTTTAGTCATCACCTGTGAAGAGAAACCTCATTGAGAATCTCTGGAGGAAGTGGCTAGGGCTAAGTAGCTAGAAGTCAGTCAGCCCAAGATGGAGACAAGTTTTTTTTTGGCAATAGTTCTGCTGAGGTCCTTTAATTCAACTTAAAACTACAATTCTGTTTTAAGGATCATTTTCTGTTTTGGGGGTGAGGTGGGTTAAGTGTCTCTGGGTTTGGATATATTTAAAAAGTTTGTGTACATCTCTTTCTTTTGTTTGTTTGTTTGTTTGTTGGCTTGCTGAGTATATGTGCATGCAGACATGTACATTTTATCAGGTATTAACTTCATACCATACTGTTAATTCCAACTTCTATGGTAAAGTGTTGTGTTTTGTCTTGATGGGGAATTTCTGAATTATTCTGTGGTGCCTTTTAAGTTGTGTGTGTTTCAGTATGGTATAGACTTCTGGAACTTAGTAGAATTGTCAGGATTCTACCATTTTGATAACTGAGACATTACAACCACGTTTGTTAGCAACACAAACTAAGGATTTCCCTGCAGGTGTTTTTAGTGCTCTGAAGAGACAAGGCTGGGGATGCCATGCTAAGTCTGCAGAGCTATAAAGAAACCAGCTCAACTCACCCTTGCTTATTGGACAAAGTTAACACAACTCTTTCATGCATCTCTTTTGCCCCCACCCTGTTGCTCCTTGTTTTTTTCCACATTTTCTGCTCAGTTCCCACCTAATGTTGTTCCTTCTAGTCTTCTGCTCCCATACAGATTACAGCCCTGCAGACTCTTCATTCTCCTTCACCTATAGAACATCAGACTCTTTTATATCCCTTGTCAATTCTTACTAGATGTTAGTTTAATTTCCTTCTCAATTTCTTCCCAATTTCTTCCCATTCTCAGCGGATAATTAGGTTTTTTCATATCCTAATTTTAGTTCTATTTCTGGTCCATCTGGCTCTGGTCCATGGGGTCACGAAGAGTCGGACACAACTTAACGACTAAAGAGCAACAAAATTTATTCCATCCCACTTTCTTCCTTTCCCCTTCATATTCAAGCCTATCACCCACACTTCCTTCACTAATTCTAATTTTATTGCTGTTGTGTATGCATCAATATTTTCTGGTACAGAATCATTCTTTTTGGCATTATATAGGCCTCATTCATTATTTTCCTAAAACATTTTATGCATATCTTGATTAAATAGTACAAAAAGTAGCACCTCTATAAATCGAAGTTTGCCGTTTTCTTTCTACATAACAAGCTCTACCACATTTTGATTTGAAAGTTTTAGTTCTGATTTTTGTTACTTATGGGCTGAAATTCTGTTCATGCAGCTATACTAGGTAAGACTGAGGACATCATCAACCTTACATGGCATAGCTGTGTGAATAAGATTCAGCCACTGTGTTTTTGTTTTTTATAGGAATTGCTTGGAAACCCCTATTAGGATTAAAAAGTGGGATAAAACGCTTTTATAAATAAGATAAAAATTACTTTTTGTTGTGTTCGAATATTTCTATGGAATCTGGAAATACCAATCATTGGCACTGATAATTAACATAAATAACATGTCTGTCTAAAGACAGAGGTAATCGTAGAATATCCTGTGCTCTGCAGTGCAATATTCAACAATCTTCTTTTTGCAATATCTGTGAAGTAATCATTTGCAAAATAAATTGGATCTATTTACCTTTTTAGAGCTACAGCCCCACAGTCTGTTATTGCAGCACATTGGCTATGTAAATCCATATGCTTAAAATGCACTTAATATATTTTTTCATGTTCATTTTCATATAGTACCACTGACTGACTTTTTGAAATTACTTTGGGACGGGAATAAATGGCAGCCAATGAGATTGTGGGACAACCAGTCAAGAAGGTAGCTTGAGGTACAGCTGATCTCAGTTATCTTCTCTACCTCATAAATTGATGTTCGTGTATAAATACAAGTTCACATACGTGTTACAGAAGATCAGAGCATTGAATCATTAAAATACAAAAATACCCTGATTCAATGTTATGAGGACCAAGCAGAACCTGAAACTATTCGGAGATCTTACCCCTAACCAGAGATTATAGCAGTTAGTTCTGTTTGCTCCATGGTGAGAAAAAAATAACTCTACAGTAGAGTGTTCTTTCTCCTCTTTTTTTGCTTTCAGTATTGACATTTGTAAGCAATTTTGGAATAGGAAAAATGGCACGCCTCCAAACCTGCACTAATTCAGTGGTTCCCAACCTTGGGTAACCCTGGTGCTCTTTGACTGCAAATCCCAGAAGTCTTCATCACGAGCTGTGCTGTCCAGGGTTTTGGGAATTGCATTCCAAGAACACCTGGGTTACCTGCAGTTGGGAACCACTACATTAATTCATTGTTTTTTCCAGTACGACAAACACAGTTGCCAGATTGTCATTGCATTAAATACCATTTGGAAAATGATTTACATACGCTGGAATTTTAGGGTTCAGCAGTTCCAAAAATGAACTACAATTTGTGTACAGAAAATATGATTTGTAAAATAGGTTTTTTTCCTTTTTATAATATTTATAACTATTTCCTTTTAAAACTTTTAGGCAGGACTGTAATACAAGTCTTGTGCGTGCCTGCTGGAATGAACTGTTTACTTTAGGCCTTGCCCAGTGTGCACAGGTGATGAGTTTGTCAACTATTTTGGCAGCTATTGTCAACCATCTCCAAAACAGCATACAGGAAGGTTCGTGTGATTTTATTTTTTTAACACTGTGATTCGAAATATGCTAACTGAATTGTGATGTCAGTAGAATTTACTACAAGTATGTGTGTATAGATAGGATCAGGGTGTTAAAAGGGTTGTAAGGTTGCAGTAAAGCTTTTGCTAAGTATTTTCTAGGGATGTTAGCCCTGTTCATGCATTATTCACATGTAGGATGTTCCTATGTTGAAACAGAAGCAGAAATGCAATTTCATCCCACTCCTGATGTGCAGCTAGCTCCTTTATTGACATCCACATTTGAGAGTAAGTGTCCTTCCTCCCAAACATGCAACTACAGGCGTACCTCGGTTTACGAATTTAATGTGTTCTACTGAACGTTACGTAATGCGAAAAATTCTTAAACTGAAACGTGAATTGCCATAGGAACGGGGGCGGCGCTACAAATCTCCAGGCACAATGCATCCTGGGAAAACTTTCTTCGTACTCCGAAAAAACCCGGAAAAAACCCGTAAACCGAGGCATTGTTTTCAATGGATTTTGCTTTGTAAACTGAAAATTACGTTAACCAAGGCGTTAGTAAACTGAGGTAACACTGTAGTTGCTTGCATGATGGGGCTGCACATGACCAGGAATGACACAGTAATCCAGAGCACCTACGTGTCAGCTGATGTTCATCAATCATGTTGGTGACAGAGGAAGTAGATGGATGTAGAAAGAACGAATGAACAAGTGACCCTTCTTTTTCAGTACAAGAAAGCCCTACATGTGAGTTTTGTCTATATTAAATTATTGTTTCATCAGAAACAAGGTATGGGGAAAAATATTTACATGTGATTCCTTCTTACTTTAGTAGTTGAAGGGCCTTCGCTGTCATTGTGCCAGTATTTCTCTGGTTTGGAAAGCATCTGTATATTTGAGACAAACCGAAAGATAGATTTGTGGTGTGCTGTCTTCATCCCCTTGTCTTTGTAAGGAATTTAAATGTGCAAATGCAGTATATGTGGTTCCTTATTGGTGGAATTTTAAGGTGTGTGTGTGTACGTAGAAGTGTATATTTAGCTGCTGCCTCATGATTTGAGTGGAAGCTGTCCACTCAGCGGGACAGGAAATTAGATAAAAGTCCAATATTTATTTGCTTGCATATATTCTAACTTCTTGGTTTAAAGCTACCCTTAAAGCAGTTGCTGACTTTCATAGTACTGTTATCTTGTATGAGAAATCTAGACTGTGAAAACACATGAAATGCTGCTTCAGGACAATAGATTCTTCTGACTTTCCAGTGTTTGTTTATTTTTAGAACTCCAGTAAGGAGATTTAAATATAGCAGAGAACACTTAAAAGGCCATAGAGTGTTGCTTTACATAAGCAGAAAAGGCAGCTCATTGATTTCTTTCAGGTTTCCAGTCTGCTCTAGCTTTAACCCCTGCCTTATCATATGCTGTCGTCCCCCCCCCCCCCCGCCACAGAAGTGACTTTTCAGATGTGCAGGAGGCTGTAATGGCAGGTGGGAGGAACCATGAAATCCACATTGTAGGAGTCCCACTTATGTATCTCTTGACCCAATCCACTATGTGGAACAGTGGCTGTAGCCTGTTAAATACACATGGAAAAGCTGATGGCAGTAAACATTTGTTGCTTTGAAAGCCAGTGAATAACAAACTGCACTTGAAAAATATGGACACCATGCAGGACTTCTTCAGAATGTAGAAGTTCTGGGCTGTAGCAAAGTTATACAGTCTGGAACTGCATATCTTTCTCTTCCTGACTGTGTTCATCTCTGGATGTAGCAGAATTTAATCCAAATAACATTTAACTTGTAACCACCTGACAATAGAAATATTATATATAGGAAAACTGTTGGCTACAATAATTCCATGTTATTAAGTGACAGACATAACGTAAGTATTTGGTGGGTTTGGTGTGGGGTATTTTCTCGAGTTTGTTGTGCATCTAGAAAAGTATAAAGTGAGCAGTTATCATCATTTACTGATTTAATTTGTAAATCCTTTCAAACTTAATTATAATAGGCAGGTTCCGCCCCCCCCAGGCAAGGCCCTCAAAAACAACAGAACTGATGTAGTTCCTCTGGGCAAGGAAAGAGGCAGGATATTCAGAGGCCATGGAGAGGTAGGTGCCCTACGTTTGACTAAGTGTAGGGCTGTAAGATTTTCCTGCATCCCAGGCTGGTGGGGGTATAAAACAGATTTGTGGAAATTAAATAGAGTAAGAGTTACTGGCCTCACAGTGAAGGATCACAGTAGATAGGCTGTTGCAACTATGAAGCTGTAGTAAAATGTGCTTTGTGTTAAATTGGTTCTTTGTGGTGAGGGGTAAAGTAGAATAAATAATGTGTTGTTTCTTGAGCTCTGTTTTGGGGCTGGATGGGGACTGTAGATCAGATTTTTTTAAAAGATGGTACAAGAAAAAATGAGGTGTCGGTTATGTCCAGACAACTTTGCTAAACCACATGCAGTCTGGTCTTAAGTGAGGTCTGCCTTTAAAAATGCTATAGCACGAAGTGGCAGTTTTGGATAGCCTCTTGTGAACCATATTCATTATCTCCAGGTCAAATATTTCTGAAAAGGAACAGCTCTTGTCTCTCTCCTGCAATGGATAACTTCCCTACATAGGATCTTAACTAGCTGCTTAAATCCTCCACCTGAAATTCTGTTTGAAGATCATTCTATTGAAGAATTCCATTCTATGAAGGAATTAACCTCATGGTGGTCACATCCTAGATAGTACTAAAAGCCTGTGCTATGTCTGTTGAGGAGAAGCTATTTCTTTGATCTTGGTTTGCGAAATAGACCGAACATTTATCCCTAGAGTAAACACTGTGTTGCACTGTATTCAGGATACAGTGCCATCAGATTTTTTGTCAGGACCCCATCGTGGGTCAGAGAAGATGCAACACAAATTAGATGTACAAATATCACTTGAAAACAACATTGGATCTACACAAGATACCAGGCCATCTTACTAACTGCACATATCTTACAAACAAAATTGCCCTGTGTCCATATGCACCACCAGATGCTGAGTGATAGAATGCGTTGCCCTGCTATATTATCCCAGTTTCACCAGATTAAAGTTCATTTCATGAGGGGCGTAGCAGCATCTGCCACATTAGCCCCATTGTTTCTCCAGAGCAGCCATTCTCAACTTTTTTTTTTTTTTTGGCCAAGGCCATAAACACAATATGAAAAAAATACAGGCTGAATCGGGATTATGTGAATCGCATGACAAACCTTATAAGATGGTGTGTGAAGAATTGTTCACTGTCTGTGGCCTGCGTTCAAATGTGCCAGTGCCCCCATGGGCCATATAGTCTCATTGACAATGGCTGCTCCAGAAGACACCTATCAGGCAGTAATTTCTCCTGATACTTCCACATGTATTCATCAGTTAAGGATGCCTTAGCTGACACTGGGTATTACCGTAAGTATTGAGAGCCACCTTTCCTGCCTACAGGACTTGGACGTTTCTTTTCCTTTGACTTCACTCTTCTGTTGACAAAGCAAAATTGTACTTTGTGTGATCTATCTTTCTGGTCAGCAAAGAGTGGACTCAACAGTCTCATTACTGCTTGGTTATCTCTTAACAGATCAGGGACTGCTCTGTGATTTGGCCTTCACACTTTTATGCCACCCTGCCACCTCTATCCCACCCATATTTGAAAATCCTTTCTGTAGTTTTAATATTCAGGGAAATTTCTTGTTTTGAGCTACAACTTTAGTACTATCAATGAAGTCAAGCTCTGCAACTTCTTTCTTTCATGGCAGAAGAGGAATTTTTCTGCTGGCCATGCCTTTTTTAGCAAAATCAGTTAACTCTTTCTTGTTAATAGTTCATAGTAAATCCAGCTTTCTAAGTTTGAATCATGCTGTTTTTCCCCCTACAGAGTTTGGCCTAGAACCAGTTCTACATTTCCCCAACAAAAACCCCACACCTGGCCTTTCTCTGTGCAATACTCCATTGTTTTTCTCATTGTTGGTATTGTTAACAAAATTACAAAAGGTGGAGTGCTATTCTTGGTGAAACAAAGAAGAGATATACAACGTATTAGTAAAACTATAGAACAACAAAAGAAGTGAGGACAAGCTGTTGAGTCTAGTCTTTAAAATTGTACATTTCTAAATATCAGTCATCTTTTAGTTTTAATAGAAAGTGTCAGTCATCTTTTAAACATCTAGATAATGTGTTTGTTTGACTGACTACTCTTTAGAGTCCCCCCCCCCCCCCCAGGTTTCTTGGTTTTATGTCTCCTGTGAACATTTGGTCATATCCCAAGTCTCATGTAACTTCCTATTTCTGCAGGTTTCTGCTCTACAGATTAAATTTTACTGAGTAATCAGGAGTATAGAAAAGGGTCTGAATATACACCAAAAATTTTTTTTAAAGAAAACTTATTTGCTTGAGAGACAACATGAATTTGAATAGTTTGAAATTGATAAGAACCTGAGGAAGACAAGATATTTGGTTGACTTTCAAGTAAAATTCTGCTTTCCTAAGAAATATGTAATGTCTACTTGTAGATAAACTTTCCGGAGACCGAATAAAACAAGTGATGGAACACATCTGGAAGCTTCAGGAGTTCTGTAACAGCATGGCTAAACTTGATATTGATGGATATGAATATGCTTACCTTAAAGCTATAGTCCTTTTTAGTCCTGGTAAGGTATTTTGTAATTATTTTGGTAGCTTTTTCTTGTCTTAAATGTTATTTAGATGCTGAATGTGGAACAGGTTGATATTGTAACTCCAACTGGGATGTCAGTGGGGAAGAAACGGTCATACTGAATGAGCTATAAGAAGGAATTTTTGATTTGCTTTCTTTAGTGTGTTGGCTTTTGGCTCTTGATTTCAGTAAAATCAACAAGTGTCCTTTTTAAGATCAAAATTTAAATAACCAAATCCTCAATTCTCTTTCCTGTTTTTTTAATCTCTCCACATCTGTAATAACTGATGTCGTAGCAGCCATGATATCAAGTAATATACACAACAAACTAAGGATTTTCCTAGTGCAAATCATATAAAGCTTGAGGATTGCAACCAGTCTGTCAGGCTTTTTTCCACGGCTTGCAGAATACTGCTAAACCGCCTGCCCCCCATGGAAGTTCTTTATAGCCATGATCCAGTCTGCAGGCTCTTAAATTCATTATTGCTGTGCTGGTGGAATTACCCCAATCATAGGTTTATAATCTTTTGCTCTTCACTGTTGATTTTCAGTACATCCTACATAAAGAGCACCTGAAGTGCTCCCCTTGTGCAACTCCATCCTCAAGAATCCCCTCTCATGTTTATACTTCAGATTGGCAGCATTCCTTTGAATATTGATGTCATTTTCTGGTCTTATTATAATTAGCGTACTTGCTCCTGTTTTTACAATATACAGTATTAGTTTACCCTGGTTTTATTACTATGTTTTCATTTCAATTTTGCATGTTTTCTTAAATATCCAGTGAACATGGAGTGTGATTCATAAATATGTCAAAAAAAACCTTTCGAAGGTGAAAACCTTCGAGAATACAAAATATCTACTATTTCTACTCTCTTCCCTCTAAACATACAAAACAAGTCCTCTTGTGAGCTTGGTGCTTAACTAGAGTTAAGGGAAATTTTGCAGACAGTGGACCACCTTTGCCTTGCAAGTATTATTCTCCCTGCAAGTTAAAGAGAGTGTCCCACCATATTTCTAGATGGGCAAAAATCAATTGTTGAGAATCACAGATGCTAGATATCTGTTCGGCAAAGGACATCTTTCTACAATGCAATTGGTGTATTCAGCTCTGAAAGATGTCCAGAGTTAGAATAGTTTGTACCTCATTTAACTTCAGTATGTTGTTATGTGCCATCAAGTTGCCACTGACTTCAGTGTAAAGACATATTAAAGCTGAAGAGATAGTTTCTGACCTACATTGTTCTATGATCTTGTACAGCTACCTTGACAAACATCAGCACTTAATGTTTTAAATTACAGTACACAGATTCTGCTTCCAAACATCTAAATGTTGGTCTGTGGTTCCATGAGGGAAGTAGGCTTCAGAAGAAGAGCTTTAAATGTGTTCTATAGCTTTCCTACAGAGCTACCAAGAGCAGCTACTACAAAGAGATTGTTCATGTACAGTGGTCAAGCAATTCATGTCATGCAACTCAATATTTATTATCACGGCTTGAATTTTTTTTTTAATAAATATTTTTATTGTATTTTTTCTACTTTTCTATCCGTTGCAACCAGAGTGATTTATTACAATATGTTCCATTCATTTCATCTTGTCTTATACTCTCTAACATAATATTAATCTAATCTAATTAAATGGCTTCAAAAGTTTTAGAATGCCTCACCAGTCAGTCAAAAATTTCACCAGTCAGCATGACCGGACTATAGCCTTGCAATTTATGTTAACAAATTTAAACTAGGCACTTGTTCACTTTTATTTCTACGTAACAATGCGTACAAACCCAAAATAAATTGTATTAAGTACACGGGAATCACTGATTTATACCCTCAGACTTGGGTTGCTTTATTACCTGCGTGCCTGTGGGGTCATGAAGCTTGTATTTTGAATGCCTTTCTTTTGAATGTCTCCAGCAAAAATAAAACTGAAAGCAAAAGCACCCGGCCTCTTAAGGAGCCATGGTTCCCTCCCACCCCAGGATGTGTCCTCATTCGGTTGAAATTGGGAGCAGGGAATCTCCATGTTCTCCAGCATGGGACTACTCTACATTCTCCTGCAGAGCTATATCTCTATGTGCCGCTCAAACTCTCTTCTCGTGAGAAGAGGGCAGTTTTCCTTTTGCAATGGGAGGGGGAGGGGAGGACTGCAGGATTAGAGAGAGAGAGAGAGAGACAGGCTCGTCGAAGAAACATTTTTCACTCATCACAGACAAGTGGATGAGTGCATTTTTCAAGCCCTGTTTATTATCCTTTTCTCTACATGTAACACACCACCATAATCTTAATCGTAGTCAAATAGAATGAAAATGATTTATACTGTCTCATAAAACACGCACAATGCGTATTTTAAACCTTATCTTTCTTCTTCGTGGTCTCTGTGAATGCACACTAATGGGTTAAGTCTGCGCCTGCGCAGAGGTCTCCGGAATATTCTAGAGCTGAAACAAGCGTTCGCTAGGACCGCCCCCCTAGTACACGAGGTCCACCCGTCCTAGCGATTGCCTCAGTTCCTTTTTGCCACTGCTGAGGTCTCATCTCTTGAGCTCCGTTCGCGCGAATTGGTTCTTTCTGAAAGAAAACAAATCGTCTTTTCACTAATCGTTCGTATCTCTACTTGATTCATTATCTGTCATCGCCCTTTTCTGCCCCCCCTTCCCCTCTCCCTTTCCCCACCTTTTATGGGCCCCTTCAAGAAGTGCACTTCTTGCACGAATAAACTGCTGGTCTCTGACAGACACGACGCTTGCCTGTTCTGTCTCGGAGAATCACATCAACCATCCACTTGCCCCAACTGCAAGGATTTTACCAAACAGGCTATTAAACTCCGGCAGCAGCGATTAAGATCCTTCCTGTAGGAGCAATCCCTTCGGCCCCCACCTAAAATGGACAATTATCAGGCTTCGCAATTACCGGCTTCCTCAGCCACCAGTTCACTGTTACAATCTCCGAAAATCAAATCCAAACCACCTAAATCCAAATCGTCCGGCTCGACATCTCATTTCACTCCGACATCCAAAGCTGCACCGAAGTCCACCGGTACCAAACCAAAGAAGTCGAAGAAGCCATCTTCAGAAACTCGGTACCAGCCTACCTATTCCTATGGTGACCCCTCGGACATTGAGAGTTTTCCCGTTCCAGTACCGAAGCCCCGTACCAGAAACCATAAGCGACACACAAGTGCTACCTCGGTCCCACCGGTACCGAAGAAGTCTAAGTCGTCTTCTTGACACTCCATACCAGCCCCCTCTCGGGACCGATCATCGTCCGTACAGGCCACTACAAATTACGTGGGACCTCCTCCCAATACCGTAGACTCTTCAAAACCTCAGAAGAGGAAGCCAGACCCTCCCACACAAGCAGTACAGGGAAAACACAACGCTAGACCTTCTAAACGTCGGCGAGTTGAACCTTCTCCCGATACCTTCACATCTTCTTCCTCTCAACAATCTTCTGACTCTGACTCTTCGGATTCCTTGCCCCTTCAGGAGCCTCCACCTAATCCTGCTACTCCCAACTTGGACGTCGCCGATGCCAATCCTCCTTCCCCATCTGAGGATTTCGCATCATACTCCCAACTGGTCCTTCGCATCGCCAAGGTCATGGACCTCAACGTCCAACAACCTACCCAGTCCGAATCAGACAAAGTATACGAAGATATCGATGAAGATCAAACACCCCCCTTCGCATGGGGTTCATTCCATCATTAATGAAACTTGTCAAACAGTCCTGGACCAAGCCCTCTTCGGTACCACAAATCTCCCAAAGGGTAGAAAATCTCTATAAAACCCATGATACCAGCACGAACTTCCTCTCCAAACATCCCCCACCTAATTCCGTGATTGTGGATGCCACTCAGACTCATTCCCGAAACCGTTCTAACGTCACCCCAAATAATAAAGAGGGTAGAAAATTAGATATCATCGGTCGTAGAATTTACTCGCTCACTTCATTTACCCTCCAGGCTGCGAACTACCTAGCAGCTATGGGAGCCTACCACAGGTTCCTCTGGAACAAGGCTCTCCCATCCCTACAGGCAGCTCCTGCAGAATACAAACCGAGGGGCCTTTCCTTTCATCAAGAGGCCATGGCCTTAGCCCGTCAAGAGAATCACAGCTCGCCACATTATCGAAGCAGCATCCAAACATATGGTTACTGCAGTAGCCTTACGAAGACATGCTTGGCTACGCTCTGCAAATATTTCAGAAGACTCTAAAATGCGCATTGAAGACTTTCCTTTCGATGGCTCCGGTCTCTTCGACAATAAAACAGACAAGATCCTCGATAACCTGCAAAAGATGAGTAAAACGGCATGCTCCTATAATACTCAGCCTTACTACAGACCTCAATGCTATCAATGGCGTCGTCAGTATCCATTCCAACAATATAAGTCCTTCCCAGACAAACGATACTTACCTAAACAATTGTCCTCATACCAGCCTCGACAGCATAATCAACGCCAGCGCCCTTGTCAGTCATTCAGGTGCCCTGATAAGAAAGCCAAACAGAGCCTTTGACTCTCCGACCCTCTCGTCTCGTCTCCTGTCCCCCCCCACCACCACCCGTCTCGTGCCACATTTCCACTCATGGGCGCGCATCACCACCGATTCTTGGGTGTTATCAATCATTGCAACAGGCTATGCTTTAGAATGCCTATCCATACCACCTCCCTGGATTGTTCTCACTTCCCCTTCCACCGCTCTCAAATCAGAGATCCACTCTCTACTTTCAAAAAACGCCATATCACTCATCACTCCAAATTCATCCGACCCGGGCTTTTTCTCTCGATACTTCCTCGTTCCGAAACGGGACAATTCCCTACGTCCCATTCTCGATCTTTGGGTCCTCAATTACTTCATTGCTCAGCGTTTCCGCATGGTAACTCTGGAATGCATCCTTCCCTTGCTCTAACAGAGAGACTGGTTCTCGGTCATCGACCTGAGCGATGCATACTTTCATATAACCATCAGACACGACCACCGCAAATTCCTCCGCTTCTCCCTCGGTCACACCACCTACGAGTTCAACGCTCTACCATTCGGCCTCTCCACAGTGCCCAGAGTATTTACGAAGTGCATGGCCCCCGTAGCAGCGCATCTTCGCACCCTCGGAATCTCGGTGTTCCCATACATCGATGATTGGTTACTTGTAGCTCACTCACGAGCCCAGGCCCTCAAAGACATTACAATCACTCTGTCTCTTCTAGCAGACCTCGGCCTCAAGGTCAATCACGACAAGTCAGTGCTAACTCCCTCTCAAAGGGTAGATTACATAGGCGCAGTTCTTGACTCTCACCACACCAGAGCTTTCCTCCCCCGGGAACGCGCAACCAAAATACACTCTTGTCAACCACTTCCGGCCATACGCGTCTGTTACTGTCCATCAGATGCAACTACTCCTCAGCCTCATGGCCTCTACCACATCTGTTATCCAACATGCCAGATTGAAAATGCGCTCGTTACAGGCCTGGTACCTGTCTCTGTTCGACCCACTTCTCGACGCACCCACCATGCACCTACAGGCTACCCGCGAGCTTGCTTACCAACTGATTTGGTGGATCACACCCTCCAATCTCTTCCTCGGCCAACCCTTCGCACCTCTCCAACTGTCAACTCATGTCACAACTGATTCCAGCCCCGTTGGTTGGGGTGCACACTGCAAGGACCTTCATATACATGCCACTTGGTCCCCCCACAAAAAATCCCTCCACAATGTGTTTGTTGATATAATATAGTGCTGTCGTATTGTCCGTGGTGACCTGGACTGCGGTGCCTGAGATGATTGGCAGGAAGGCACGGAATGCTTTGAAGATAGCTAGTAATTCCAGGTTGTTGGTCCACATCAACAACCTGGAATTATTAGCTATCTTCAAAGCATTCTTCCTGCCAATCATCTCAGGCACCGCAGTCCAGGTCACCACGGACAGTACGACAGCACTATATTATATCAACAAACAGGGAGGCACACATTCGCTACCTCTCCTCTACCTTGCTGTCCAATTCTGGGAGTGGTGCCTAGATCACCACATTTTTCCAATAGCAGTCCACATTGTGCCACTATCATCTGGACATGCGTGCCAAGGCAGATGCGAGTTTTGGACGTGCAGTTCTATCCTCAGTTTTGCCGTGACGTCCCTCCACCTTTGAGGTAAGCTTGTTAATCACCCATTAGTGTGCATTCACAGAGACCACGAAGAAGAAAGAGAGGTTACTTACCTGTAACTCTGGTTCTTCGAGTGGTCATCTGTGAATTCACACTTCCTGCCCGTCCTCCCCTCTGTCCCTCACGTCTGTCTCACTCTTTGAGCAGCAGCGGCTTTGGGGAACTGAGGCAATCGCTAGGACGGGCGGACCACGTGTACTAGGGGGGCGGTCCTAGCGAATGCTTGTTTCAGCTCTAGCATATTCCGGATACCTCTGCGCATGCGCAGACTTAACCCATTAGTGTGAATTCACAGATGACCACTCGAAGAACCAGAGTTACAGGTAAATAACCTCTCTGTTTGTAATAAACCATTGACTGTATCAGCCAGTTATAGGGGTTGGGGAGATCATCTTTACGTTTGATTTTTTTTTCCTGTGTTTACTTGAAAGTATATCCCCAGAGTAGTAGATTTCAGCAGCAGGCTTTTGCATTTTCTGCCATTTGGGGAGCTACTATCGATCAAAGACACTGAGGGACACAGGTCTACCCTAATAGAAGACTTACAGGGACTGTGTTTGGAGAAAGAGTTACTAGAGGGCGCTATTTTGGCAGGAAAGGAGGAAGAGATAAAGGGAGAGGGAAAAGGAAAAAAGGGGGCAGTTGGGAATAGAAGGGGAGGAAATTTGTTGGATGCAGGAAGAAGAAGATGACCAAAGGAAAGACTGGCTGGAAATAGTACAGGAGGACCCCTGGACAGGAGAGTGGACTGGGTTTAAGATCCCCAGGGAGTATGCAGAAAAAGAGTGGAAGAGACAAGTCTATAGAAAGCCACTCTAAACTGAGGAGAGAGAAAGGAGAAAACAGTTCAAAGTGTGGCAGCAATGAGAGATCCAGAGAAGAGAACACAGACCATGTACAGACAGTCCTGGGAAACCCCGTGGGGCCAGCCCATTCAGGTCGAGGTTGAGGCAAAACCTGGGCAAGAAGGTATGGGAGCCACAGGTGGGCTGGGTTTTCCACCCCTCCCAATGACACTTAACACAGTGGTACCCGATGAATCGGGCGTGCCACAGAAGCGGTATCGCAGAGATTTAAGTTCATCTTGCTGTTGAAAGGGGATTTGTTATGGTTCGAAGAGAAGTGATGGCCTGTCCCTGAAGCAAGAGATGGGATCAGTTGTTAACAGTGAATTCGATAAGTTGTTAAAAAATAAAGACGTTTTATTAGAAGATCCTGATGTTCACGTCATCGTTATACCGAAACATGTCAAATGGAGAAAAGGGAACTGATACATTTCTGTTAATCATTCTTTGTTCCAAAACCAATACAAAACCTTAACAAGAATATGCCAACAAATATAGAAAGCAAAGCAACAGACAACAGACTGGAAACATTCAATATACATTTCAGTTTCCAAGAAAGGAGATCCAAAAAGTTCAGTAGTATAAGAAAATTTCATTAATTTTCCACACAAAGTGATGCTCAAGGAGCTGCAAGAAAGACTTCCACCATATATGGACTAAGGAATTAATTACTCAAATTACAGAAAATCACTCTGCACTTGATAGACTGCAACAAAACCTTTGATTGTATGGATCATAAGAAGCTACAGATCATTCTGAAAGAATTAGATATACCTCAACATTTGACTGTGTGGACCACAGCAAAATATGGCAAGTTCTTAAAGAAATGGGAGTGCCTGACCACCTTGTCTATCTCCTGAGAAATCTATATGTGGGACAGGAAACAACAGTTAGAACTCGATATGGAACAACTGATTGGTTCAAAATTGGAAAAGGAGTACGACAAGGCTGTATATTGTCTCCCTGCTTTTTTAACTTATATGCAGAATACATCATGCGAAAGGCTGGACTGGAGGAATCCCAAGCCAGAATTAAGATTGTCGGAAGAAATATCAACAACCTCAGATATGCAGATGATACCACTCTGATGGCAGAAAGTGAGGAGGAATTAAAGAACCTCTTAATGAGGGTGAAAGAGGAGAGCGCAAAAAATGGTCTGAAGCTCAACATAGGAAAAAAAGTAAGATCATGGCCACTGGTCCCATCACCTCCTGGCAAATAGAAGGGGAAGATATGGAGGTGGTGACAGATTTTACTTTCATGGGCTCCATGATCACTGCAGATGGTGACAGCAGCCACGAAATTAAAAGACGCCTGCTTCTTGGGAGGAAAGCGATGACAAACCTAGACAGCATCTTAAAAAGCAGAGACATCACCTTGCCGACAAAGGTCCGCATAGTCAAAGCTATGGTTTTTCCAGTAGTGTTGTATGGAAGTGAGAGCTGGACCATAAAGAAGGCTGACCGCCGAAGAATTGATGCTTTTGAATTGTGGTGCTGGAGGAGACTCTTGAGAGTCCCCTGGACTGCAAGGAGATCAAACGTATCCATTCTGAAGGAAATCAACCCTGTGTGCTCACTGGAAGGACAGATCCTGAAGCTGAGGCTTCAATACTTTGGCCATCTCATGAGAAGAGAAGACTCCCTGGAAAAGACCCTGATGTTGGGAAAGTGTGAAGGCAAGAGGAGAAGGGGACGACAGAGGACGAGTTGGCTGGACAGTGTCATCGAAGCTACCAACATGAATTTGACCAAACTCCGGGAGGCTGTGGAAGACAGGAGGGCCTGGCGTGCTCTGGTCCATGGGGTCACGAAGAGTCGGACATGACTTAATGACTAAACAACAACAACATTTGATAGGCTTGGGGTATAATATGTAATCTGGGCAAGAAGTTACTGATAGACGATAGAGAAAAATAATTGTTTCTCAAAGATAAAAGTGTCTAACAAGGGTGTATTTTGTCTTCCTGTCTGTTTAATCTGTATGCAGAATCTGTCATACAGAAAGGTGAATTAGATTCAGATGAAGGAGTGCAAATTGTGGAAGAAATATTAATATTGTAAAATATGCAGATGATGCCATACTGCTGGTAGAAAGCAGCAATGACTTGAAACAACTACTTATGAAAATAAAATAATTGCAAAACCATATCTGCAATTGAATATTAAGAAGACTAAAATCATATCTGTGTAAGAATTACATAAATTCAATGCTGACAATGAAGAAATGGGAATTGTTCAATATTTTCTATACCTTTGTTTAATCATCAATCCAAATGAAGACTGAAGCCAAGAAATCAGGAGACAACTGAGACATGGAAGAGCAGCTATTGGAGAAATAAAAAAGATACTCAAGTGTAACCCTTAAGTGTAAGCATGTGTCACTAGAGGTGAAGATCACTATACTATGGAGTTCCCAGTTACTGTTTACAGATGTGAAATTTGGACGGTGAAGAAAGCTGACAGAAAAAAAATATTCATTTTGAATGTGTTGTTGGAGTAGAATGGATTCTAGATAAGATCAAGCTGTACCTCTCCGTAGAAGCAAAAATGTCTAAACTAGGGACATGATGAGAGACAAGACACATTTGAAAAGACAGCAACACTGGGAAAATTTAAGGCAAAAGGCAGCATTCCATCTAATTTTCTGAAGCACTGCACAGGGGCTCTGCATCTTGCGTGCAGGGTTCCGGCTGCAACTGGAAGCAAACAGGCAGCACCACTGGCTCAGTTGCATGCACCTGATGCAGCGCTGCGTGTCCGTGCAGCTAAGTGGCAACAGGAAAAGAAGAACAAATAAGAGATGGACTAATTCAATAAAGGAAGCCATGATCTTGAGTTGCAAGAGCTGCACCAGCCTGTTGATGATACAATCTTTTGGAAGTTATTAATTCATAGGGTCACCATAAGTCTGATGCCACTTGACAATGCATAACAACATTATTGGCTAAGAAGCATATCTGTTCAATCTGTATGCAGAACACCATGTACAAAAGGTTGGATTATATTCTAATGGTGGATGAATGAAAATTCATAAATAATATAATATATTGGCAGAAAATAAGAATGATTTTAAGCTACTACTAGCGAAAGTTAAAGAAGAAATTTCAAGAGCAAAATTACAGTTGAATATTAAAGATTTTCTATACATTGGTTCAGTAGTCATTCAGGATGGAAACTTGAGCCAGGAAATCAGAAGACTGACAATTGGAAGGACAGATCTGAAGGAGATAGGTAATATGCTGTAGTTAAAAGAAAGTGTTACTGGAGACAAAGGTAATACTACAGAGTTCCTGATTACTGTGTACCAACATGAAAGCTTGCAAGAAAAGAAGTTGATTCATTTGGAAGCTATGCTAGAGAAGAGCTTTATGGACACCCTGGACCACTAGAAAGACAAATAAGTGAGTTCTAGATTGAAGTAGGCCTGAGCTCTAACAAGAAGCTAAAGTGATTAAATGGAGGCAGTTGTACTTTGGACATGTCATGAGACAAGGTGTACTGGAAAGGATAATAATACTAGGAAAAGCAGAAGGCAGTAGGAAAAGAGAAAGACCTGACATGGTATCGATTGACCAAAAAGAAAGCTCTTTACAAGAAATGATACTAAATATAAGATACACAAAAATTTGGATCACTTTTGAAATAGGAAATACGTGCTATATTCAGCTGCAGTACTGTCCATTTTTGTGTTAATAAGTGACTTACTCAATATACTGCAGTAGCCCCCAACCTTTTCTGAATCGCAGACCTGTTGAGGGGACGGGGCACCGCTCGCGGAGGGGCGGGGTGCGCTCACGGAGGGGCGCGCATGAGGGGAGGGGCACGCTCACACGCATGCACGGAGGGGAGGGGCGCGGGTGGCGGGCCATGTGTGCGGGTGGGGATGCGTGGGGGGGAGATCTGTCTGCCATGGCCACGGACTGGCACCAGGCTGCGGACCGGGGGTTGGGGACCCTTGATATATTGTATGTCTAAGGAGGCATGTATGCAATCCTGCTATTACTTATGATTTCCTCTTTTTATTACAATCCAGTTTCTAAGAAACATGATGATCAAACTGATCATCAGTTGGAGAGTGTGTGGCAGTGGCTATATCTACTGATATAGACAGAATACTGAGTGTTCTGTGTAATGTGTAAGAAAAACCTAGCAGTCAGCAGTGACACCAATTGAAAATTCTTTTTTTTTTAAAGTGCCAAAGAAATGAACAGTGGTTTTTTTCAAATTGTAGATCACCCTGGTCTAACAAGTTCCAGCCAAATAGAAAAATTCCAGGAGAAAGCTCAGATGGAATTGCAAGACTATGTTCAAAAAACCTATCCAGAGGATACGTACAGGTATTTTATTTCAGAGGGAAGTGGCTTGTTTAAAGGTGGGGGGCGGGCCTTGCAAAACATAACCATAAAATTTTCTGATTAAAAACCAAAGGTACAATCTATCCAAAGCCACTTTTTGGGTCTCTTTATGTCTATGGCAGAACTTTTGGCAACAGTCCTAAACATATTTACTATGTTGCTTCTGGGTAGACATGCATAAGAGTGCATACAGTGGGACCTAAGATGCTTAACTTTGAGTAGATTGTGACAAATTTCAATGAAATCCACTATTCTTATGCATGTTTACCCAGAAGCAAATATGTATTGTTACTAGTTTGTAGGTTTGTGACCAGTGGTAACTATGCAGAAGGGTTTGTAGCTAAGCCTGGGAGAACTTTAGATAAAATAAAAAGGGACTTACTGCTATATTCATATGACAAGGAAAAGAAAAGATTGATAATTTAAAAAACCTATCTTTGTGTTTGGATGCTACAATATATGACATTCTGGCTTACAAAATTTGTTTATTTTGATATCAGACAGAACCATAAGAAGTAAATTCAATTTTTTTAGAAGCTGTCATACATTATATTTTATTTGGAAAATGTTCAGACTGCCAACTTCTTATAGACCACAGTTTTATATCAAAACCTGCTAAGTGTTCTAAGCTTTCTTTCCTGTTCCCAAGACATTATTTGAAAAATGCTTCCTGTTGCTTAGAACTTTATCTACTCTTATTGCCAACTTTTATCAAGGCTGCTCCTTTTTCAGAAACCCCTCACACAAGTGTCCATTCTGTAGTTTTGGGACCCTTAAGTATCAGACCCCCGGAGGTAATTTGAACTGTGCCTTTACATACTTCCACAACTTTCTTATTTCAGACTAGCCCGAATTCTTGTTCGCCTGCCAGCACTTAGATTGATGAGCTCTAGCATTACCGAAGAACTCTTCTTTACTGGGCTCATTGGAAATGTACCAATTGACAGCATCATACCCTATATCTTGAAAATGGAGACAGCCGAATATAATGGTCAAATAACAGGATCAACTTCCTAGAAGAATCAGTGTTTTTCTGGATCAGAGTACTCGTAATTCACTGTTTAACTTGGATAATATACATACAACATTTCCAACATATACCAGTTTTTTTGTTGTTGATGTTACTTACTCCTGTCTATATTGAAAGATAAGTCTTAAAAAACACTTCTGCAAAGCCTTTTTCTAGGACCCATTTCTGCCAGAAGAAAATATTTTAATTCCTTTTATTGAAAAGTCCACAGCGTATTGCTGAATAGACCTTTTAACATGCTCCTTATTTAGAAACTGCCAGTGACTTCAAGTGTCAGAATAATGCCAGAATGCTAATTTAGAAGAATTAAATTAAAAACAGTGATCTGAATTTGAAGAACTGCACATGGAAGTCTACTCATGCATTGTGGTTCCCTGGTCCCCACTTCCTCTTGCAACCTCTTATGGTTTCTTTCCTCCAAAAGGGCGCTCCTAAAAATCAGAGTTAATGTCTAATGAAGCATGGTGGGTTGTTGCAGAAGTGAACGTATTTTCTGTGTGACAAAAGGACTCTTTAAATTCAAGTCTGTATTTATGTATTTTTAAAAATCTTTTGAATTAATGTTTAAATTCCTGGGATATAGTATGTAATTATCCACTTTTTAAAGCACTTGGTAAAGCTACAACATTGACACTGTACATTTTCTTGCTTGTATAAGCAGAGTAGATGATTAATAGCATTTTAAATTACAGACACACTCTACTGATTTCTGTGGAAACACAACAAGCTGTGGATGACAATCATTTGTGCTACAAAATACCAGTTGTATGTGTTTATTAGTAATACAGTTGTTTTAAGGATATTTCTATACTATTTGAAATTTAAACTTGGCTAAATTAATGTAACTGTTTACAATGCAAAAGAAACATAATGTTATGTAGGATTTATTCATACTGAAGGATAGCATACTAACTTCTTGCATTTGTCATGAGAAAGTGGTCAGATTTTTGAAAGGCTTAGTACCAGCCTCCTGCTGTATATTTACAAATGTTTCATCACAATATGCTATTTAAAAATAACTGTTCTGTGTCCATCACAGTTTCAGTAACAACTGTGTGCTCCTGAGTGGTTGCATATACATTATAATTTCAAAGGAATTCCTTCTCTTTGAAACTTGAAAAGACTGATTTTGGCATATCACATGCTCCTATAATACAGTGATTGCTGACGAATATGACGATCAGCCTTCTTCCAAGTGCTTCTGCCTCCAGTTGCAACCTAATATGTTACATTCTGATCCACTTTACATATGTTGTTTCCCTGCTTGTGTAATGACAATCTCAGCGAGGGAGGGGAGAGTCTACAGTCATGTAGTCCAATAGTATGCAAATTGTATGATGCCCTTTGTTCCATTATTATATATGTTTTAGAGCAGCCATTCTCAACAGGGGCCATATGGCCCCTGAGGGGCCCTGGTACATTTGAAGGGGGCCACAGACTGGCAACAGTTCTTCACACAACACCTTATAAGGTTCATTATGCAACTTATACCATCCTGATTCAACCTATATTTCTTTCATATTGTGTTTATGGTCATGGCCAAAAGAAAAAAGGTTGGGAATGGCTGCTTTAGATGATGTGCTTTGTTCTGCAGTTTCCGCATTGCAGTTAGACTATGGAATTCCCTACATCAAAATGTAAGGATGGTTCTCAACTTAAGACAGCTTTAAAAGGAGACTAAGAAATTCATGGTGAGTAAGGCTTACCAGTGGCTACTAGTCATGCAGGCTGCATGTTACCTCTAGGGTATCAGGTGCTGGGGAACATGAGTGGGAGTATATATGCACTCTTATCCTGCCTGTCCGCTTCTGGCCACTGTCAGGTTGGTAACTCAACAAATAGAATGCTAGACCAGTAGACTGTTGGGATGATCCAGGATGGTTCTCATTACACTTAAACATGTATATGTAATTGTAACAACATGGACTTTACAGTGATGATTCCCTCAATGATGTATACAAGATTTTATTTTTGCACATCTCTTGTCTATGTGTAAGAACAGTCCCATACCTGAGGGATCCATGATAGAATCTCAGGAGACTCATTTGATTTAAAGTACTAAGAAGTATACAGTAGGACCCCATATCCACTGGAGATTGGTTCCAAGGCCCCCATGGATACTGAAACCTGCATATTATCGCAAACACTGTATATAGCATGGTAAAAACGAAAAAAAACACAAGAAAATTTATTGTTCAGATGCATTCCCAGAACCGGCCACTAGAGGGAGCCAGACACTGCTATGTATTGTTCATTAACAAGTATTCATAGCATGGTCTCTGGCTCCCTCTATTGTCAAGTTCTGGTAATACATGTGAAAATAGGTTTTTTTCTGAATTTTTTTTCTTTTAATATTTTTAATATTTTCAGACCAGTCCTACTGTACTTTGTATTGTAGTCTGTGAATATGTTTTCCAGGATTAAGGGTTGTTGTTTTTCTTGTTCTGCTTTGCTTTTGTTTTTAGTGCGGAATACTACTACTACTACTGTCACTGTGCTTTTCACATCAGAGAAAATCACATAAAAATATTTATTTTTCAAATTGGCCTTCATTTGAAAACATTCTGGCATATTATTGTTTTTTGTCTTCATGTTAAGTGCTCATGTTGCATCAGAAATGCCTTTTTTTAAACAGACACTGATCTGTCTTGTAACATTATGCCCATCATAAGCAATTTTATTTATATTTAGGGGTATAAACTTATAGCCCTAGAGGTCAGTTAGACCAGCAGTGTAGTCACAGACCAGCCATATCTATTCATGGGACTAATTCCCAATTAATGTGCGTAGGGTTGCTGTGTAACTGGTGATATATTCATTATACTCCTAGGTGTGTCCAAATCAATGTATCTATTGAATTAGTCTTCAATAGACTGAAAAGTTGAAACAATGAAAAATGGAAACAGTGTGGTCCTTTGTTTTACCTTTGGCTCCTGCTTTAGTCTTCTTTCTTTTATTCTGCTTAAATTTAAAATCATTTCTACACAGGAAAATTGGAATTGAAAATTAGCTGAATTTTGTCCTAATTAAAGAGCCAACAGTATGACTACCTGTCTAGGAGCGTCATGAGTTGGCAGTAGAATTGACTCAGTGCTGTCATGATGAATGTTCATGTTACATCCCCTTATAAAACCTAAAAACTAGTTGCAACCTAAATTGTATACTTAAAAATTTCTCACAAAACTGTTGTAGTGATTTGTTGTGAAAGAAGAAAATGAAGCCTAAACCCAGTGTGATACTTTTGATGGTGTCATGATATTTGGTCTGTCCCATTCCCCTGTCCTTTGTAGCACTCAGAGCTGCCAAAAACCAGTTGCAGAGGGTTTCCATTTCTCTCAAACAGGCTTTTTAATATACTTGGGAGAGGGTTATAATGTGTGTGGGGGGGGGGACGACTCTGCTCTAAAATACGTTTAGCATTAGATAGAGCCCCCAAAATCTACAGAGATATCTTAGGAGCTAAGATGTACATAATCTATCCCAAAAAGCATATGTTGGTTTTGTCATGGTTCTGTTAGATTTTTGTTTTGTATACTTCCTTGACCCATGCAATAAAAATCAAATATTTTAGAGACATAAAGATTTTAGTATGCATTTTTAATAAAATATGTAGTTTCAATAATATCTAAGAATAAAACATTCAATATTGAGACCCAAAATAATTCCATGAAAGACCTAGATGAGCATATGTTTTGAATTTAAATAAATAAATACTTTTTTTTCAAGAGAAGGCTGTTACTCAAGTCCATGTGATACAGTTATGCACATTTCCATCTTCAGCCCATTCAGCAATTTATTTCTGCTGACCTGGGCAGAACCGCATTAGTTTAGATCATTTACTGATGCTAAAATATTGGCCTAAATGCATTTGTCAGTCCCACCTAGAAGTGTAGCATGTTAACTGACAATTCAGTAGGTCTACTCTAACTGGTTCTAATAATTGGATTTGGGGCACTATTTTAGTTCATGGTCTATAATGATATGAAGTATTTCAGTTATAAAGCCTTTTTTTTCCCTATAAAGCACCTCTTGGTTATTCACTGATTATCATTTTCCTTTTATCCTATCTTACACGCTGCTAACAGAATTGGTTTTGTAATTAATAATTTCTGAAATAAGGATACCCAGTGGATTTCACAGCAAGATACTCAAATTTTTTTTTGTTTTTTCTTGCTGACCAGAGATATTAATTTAAATTAGAAAACTTTGACAAACCTACAGTCATGTGAAAAAGAAAGTATGCCCTCTTTGAATTCTATGGTTTTACGTATCAGGACATAATAAAAATCATCTGGCCAGTAGCTGGTTTGAAAATTAGGTAAATACAACCTCGAATGAACAAAACATGACATATTACACACTGTGCCATGATTTAACAAAAATAAAGCCAAAATAGAAAGGGTTTCTATGTGTGAAAAACGAAGTATACCTTATGATTCAATATCTTGTAGAACCACCTTTAGCAGCAATAACTTGAAGTAAACATTCTCTGTATGACTTTATCAGTCTTTCACATTGTTGTGGAGGCATTTTGGCTCACTCTTCTTTAAAATGTTGCTTCAGTTGATTGAAGTTTGCAGGCATTTGTTTATGTCCCTCGTAATGGCCCTCGTAATGTCCCACCACAGCATTTCAATTGGGTTGAGGTCTGGACTTTGACTGGGCCTTTGCAACATCTTGATTCTTTTCTTTTTCAGCCTATCGTTTGTAGATTTGCTAGTGTGCTTGGAATCGTCCTGTTGCATGACCCAGTTTTGGCCAAGCTTTAGCTGTCAGACAGATGGCCTCACATTTGACTTTAGAATGCTTTGGTATACAGAGTAGTTCATGGTTGACTTAATGACTGTAAGGTGCCCAGGTCCTGTGGCTGCAAAACAAACCCAAATCATTATGCCTCCACCACCGTGCTTGACAGTTGGTATGAGGTGTTTGTGCTGATATGCTGTGTAATATGTCATGTGTTGTTGTTCATCTAAGGTTGTATTTACCTAATTTTCAGACCTGCTAAGGACCAGATGATTTTTATTATGTCCTGATATGTAAAAACTATAGAATTCAAAGAGGGTTTACTTTCACATGACTGTATAGTGGCATGGACCAGCAACCTTTTGGGAATGTACAGTGATAGACTAGGACTCTGGATTCAAATCCCCACTCAGCCATGGAAGCTCTTTGGGGGAATGGAACTGGTAAAACCACTCCTTAAAATCTCATTTACATTGAAAGCCCTATTAGGGTCTCTATAAGTCAGTTCCAACTTGACAGCACATGTCAACAAGGAAATGAGATTAATGAAGCATGATGAACAACTGCAGGGACTTCGATTGACTTTCTTAGAAGGTCCTTGTCAAGTTAACTTCCAAGTGAACGACAATTATTGAAAGGAAGATTTGAGTGGTGTGATTTTTGGAATTTAGCTGAGTCCTTTCCATCTACTTCAGCTGTTATAGGCAAAGTATGTGCCAGGAAAAAAGAAGTGCAAAGATGGCTGTATTTATCTTTATTTGCATTCTTGTTAGAGTATGGCTTCTACACACTTTGTTCAGAAAATAGTATAATCATTAACTCGGTTTATTTGCATACAAAAAAGTGTGTGCCTGGCAAAGTCCCCCCCCCCCTTTCTCATAGTGTATCTCCTCCTGCCACTAAACAGCCAGGAACGTTTGTAATATTGGGGAATTTTAAAGATAGTATCATTCTGGATACTAAAGTTCTGGTCCAGGAAAAGAAATGAAAAGATCTGTGCGTACAAATCCTTTTTTGAACTGGGTCCACTCCATATAAGAATAGGATGTGACGGAGCATGCCTCCATCAGTCTAATCTCATTGAGTTCCTTACATTGTCACAAGAATGGACTTCCTTTCTTCCTCCTGCAACATCTTCATGTCTCTTTTGGAATGTCCTCCAACCCTTGTGAGCAGATTTGGGGGGCTCTGTAGGCTCCAGTCTGGGGTGGGAGAATCTGTTCCACCAAAGCAGATGGACATTGTTGGATATAACCCAATGTGTAATGATCACTGACACCATTATGTGCCTGATTTGGTATATTCTGTGTAGATCTTGGGATTGGTATCATGCAATCCTGAAATCTTGTAGTATTTTTCTCTGCTAAAATTATTATTCATGGGTTAAATTGTGGTGATTGTAAGATTGTCATGTCACTAAGAAGAATTCTTTATGTGAGCATTTCTAATGCTTGTTTTGTTGAAGACGAGAATTTGCTTTATCTTACTAAGTACAATTGTTTGCTTTAGAAGTTCCTCTGAAGTCATTGGGACTTAACAGTGTATATACAGATTGAAAGAATCTGCATTTAAACAAATTTACAAGATAACCTGTCTGATGTTATCACAATTATGATTTACTTCAGAGGAGCTTACTCTGATTTACCAGCAGGTTCTGGAGATAGTTTGTAATTAAAAGTTCTAAGTACAATTACAGGTGAGTAACCTGTCCAACTTAACAGTTGTAAAATATGTTTCTATAACTATTAGCTGTTTTTCCCAAATCTCTATGTAATATGGTAGTAGGGTGGAGGGGATATGCCATTCAAAATTTTAAAGAAGTTTAAAAAAAAACCCTAACTTAATTAAAACAATATTGCTTTTAAATCTTGGTCATATTTATTTGTGGATACAATACTGATTTGCTAATATGTAACTAGCACATCCAGTATATTATGTACAGTGTAATAAGTATGTATCTATGTATATAGAAATATGTACAGTCATACATATATGCCAGATTTCTATATGTTAAGAAAAGATTTATAAACACATTGCATATCTTGAGCTTCCTAAGTCTTCTTTCTTGCTCAGAGCTCAGATCTTGTATATGAATTCCCACTTTCCTCAGTCAATTGGGCCCCTATTTCTAAATACATAATGTATTAGCACTTTCTTCTGAATACAAAGAGAAACTATTTAATAATTCCATCTTATTTCTAAATAAACCCTGTTGAAATGAATGGAGGTTGTACAGTGACAGTGTTCAGTGAATTCCTTGGTGGACCATAAACATTTCTGTGTATTTTCAGTATATACTGAAGGCACTTTCTCTACTTTTCTGATACATTTTTGTGTGTGTGCTATTTTCTCATTTTAGCATGCAGAACTTGATCATTGTAGAATGAACAAGGCTGTCACTCAATAGAAGTGTGTTGTTTTATATGGGCAACTATCTTGTTAAAAATGAGGACCTGGCATAAATTTAGCAGGCAGTGTCATAAATGTCACTTTCAGCTAAGCAATCTGTGGTGCTGTTATTTTATCTGGTAGATACATACATGGCTTTCTAACTACTAACTATTCGAAGGAACATTTTTAAAGTGAAAAGAGTTATGAGTGGACAATTAATATGAGAGACAACATATCAGCAGAGTTGAATTTTGTAATACAACTAGTGAAGTCTGGGAGAAATTACAAGTCACTATAGAGAAAAATAAGTTGAGATTCACACCCATTATATTATTTACTGTCTTCACTAAGCCCTGTTTATATGGTTACTCTAGCCAGCCATGATAATTGAATATGCAGTAGTAATACAGAATGAGGTGCAAATTAAATATAATCAGGTTAAGGCAGACAAAAAGTAATGTGTTTCTTCAGTGGATTTTAAAAGGCTTTGATACCAATACTAAGCCTTACTTTCTACACCCTGACCTTAGATTGTGCACGTTTTAAAAGGAACAGTCCAAGCCTGAACTTTTAAAATGTTGGATATATACATTCTTAATCATTTTTAAAGATCAGGGTTGGTGAAATAAAAAGTACCACTAGCAAAGGTATACAGCATAACACTTCCACAGCCCTGCACAAGGTGGGATTTTGGGTTCTGATTAGAAATTCCAGAAGGCATGTTAAAAGATGTGGGACATAATTTTGGGAAACAAACTGCCAGTCTCCATTTCTACTGTGTAATAAATATACATTGGGCAAAATCCTGTTGTGCATCTCTACACATATGCAACTCAACATTGCACTCACACTAGTTATAACAGCACTAAGGCTGTTGTGTTATCCATGAAGCATTTCCGCCAGCACATTGCAAAATTGGTTGCACTGCGGATGCATTACCAGCTGCACAACTGAATCAAGCAATTCCTTGTTGCTGGATGTAATGCCTGGCACATTTACAATGTGAACAGGATTTTGCCCATTAGGTTTTTGTTTCATTAGTTTATCTTAGGAAACACAGGAAAGCTCCATTTCAGATCTAGCCCAGTTTATGCAAACCGTGTTTCCCCGAAAATAAGACAGGGTCTTATATTAATTTTTGCTCCAAAAAAATGCAGTAGGGCTTTATTTCAGGGGATTTTTTATTTTTTTTTCATGTACAACAGTCTACATTTATTCAAATACAGTCATGTCATCTTCTGGTTGCTGCACAATGCACAATGCTGGAGGACAGGGTTTCACTTAACTAGGGCTTATTTGGGGGGTAGGGCTTATATTACAAGCATCCTGAAAAATCATACTAAGGCTTATTTTCAGGTTAGGTCTTATTTTTGGGAAAACAGGGTATCTACTGAAAAGTAGTCCCCACTGAATTCAATAGACTTTACATACAGGTAAGTTTGTGTTGGGCTTCAGCCTTAGTGTCATGACAATCAATACTCTGCTTGCTTTTATTAAATTTAAAATGAAACGGAAAACCTATCATTAAATGATTTTCTTATTTTGATTGTTGCTTAAATGATGAACAAGAATATAAAGTCTTTGTTTTAAATGTATTGAAGATGTGACATCCTCCAGTAAATCAATTTCTATTGTGAAACAAAATGAGAAAAATGTATGTCAAGAAATCTTGCTAATTAGCCACCTCTAATAGCATAAAGGTAACTTTTCCCTGTCCTGAAGGTACTACAATAATTTTTGATTCCATTTCTATGAATAATTTAGAAACAAGTGTTTCTTTCTCTTTTTTTCTCTATCTGTACAGGGGTTTGGAAGGGTAGGGAGGAAAATTTCAAAAACGGAAATTTCATTATAGGGCTGAAGAATTTGAGTGACATGTTTACCAAGCGTGAAAAGACATAACCAACAAGTGATTCTAAATGTAATATAAAGCCATTGTTTTTAACTCTTTTGAAACTGGAGAGGGTGATCCTGCTTATATTTAATTATTATATATTATTATTGTTGTATGTATTTGGAAAACCACTCAAGCTTTGAGCTCTTAGTAAAACTATCCTGTTTGCCACAAGAGGAATTGTCTGTGATAATTCCCTACGGTATCTTTTGTAACCCTCCTTTCATTGTTTATTCAAATATTGTCTCTGTATATAGTGTGTGTGTATGTATGTATGTATATATATATACACACACACATATATATATAATTTCAGGTTGAAAACCTGACAAAAGCTGTTGGTTCCTTAGTTTATTTTGTGAATTCATCTCTGTAAATGTGATAGCATTTAAAACGGCATGGTTTTTTATTCTGAATTTTTATATCTAATCAAGAGTCTTCAGTCATGAAGAGAAATTGCATTGTTGTGTGTGTATACAGGATATTGCAGTGCATGCTTATGCATTTTATTAAATGCTGTCTAAATGTGGCATTATATTGTTGTGGCTTAATACTGCTGCCTACAGAAGGTTTATACTATTAAAATAAAGACTCTTACATGGCCTTTGATTTCAACTGTTCTATTGATGTCTTTGAACAAGTGAGGGATTATAAGAGTAAAAGGGACCCAATGTGGGTGAACGGATAGAGCAGCGAACTAGGAGCCCTGGGTCCAAATGTATTCTCGACCACAAGGGGGCAGCAACGGTAAACCCGTCTTAAATTGGATGTCGTTTGCTAGCACGTGGCACGCATCGCAGTAAAAGCCCCTGCCCCGTTGTGAGGTGCCAGGATCCCAGTCGCACAGCCTCGTTCTGGATCCAAGGGGGGCCGGTGCCTGGCAGTTTGGAGGACAGCGCGGGGCTCGCTGACGTCGGGGTCGTCTGTCTGCACAGCAAACGAGCGCAAGCTCCCCGTTTCCCTCGCCTCTCCATGCGCGCACACGCAACAGGACGAGGCGCCGTTACGACCCCGAACGTGCGCAGGTTTCCTCAGAAATAAACCCCGCTTGAAATCGATGGGATTTCCTTACAGGAGAATGCCCGGCACGGGAACTCGCGCTCTTCTCTCCCGCACTTCTCTGCCCTTGTACGTCTGAGCCCAGCAAATCGGGGCGGGGAAACTACGGTTCCCACAATGCAGCGCGACCAGGCGAGGCTCGGGCATTTCCTCTCCTGCCGGACGGCTGCTCTCCTGCCGGGCGCGTTCGTTTGCGCCCAGCACACCCAAGGAGTCGCTGCCCCCGCGCGGGCGAGGCCCTCCATCAGCGTCCGCAATCATGCCGATGAAGGGCCTGTACCCGATCCGGAGGACGCTGCAGTACCTGAACCAGGGCGACATCATCTTCAAGAGCTCTGTGAAGGTGATGATGGTCAATTACAACGTGCACGGCGCGAACAGCGAGGGCGCCCGGTGAGTGCCGCGCGCGGCAGCGGGCTCGAGGCCCCAAGGACAGCCGAGCTCGGGTGGGCGGCGGCCGGGGTTGATTTCGGGGACTGCAGCGCCCAGACAAGGCGGCCATTGGCTGTGCTCGCTGAGGGATGCTGGGAAGTGAAGTCCACGAAAGTGGCGCTCCAAGAGATGGCCGCCTTGGGCTGATGGCGTGAGAGCCGCACCAGAAGGGCGGAGGGAGGAGACCTTGCGGTCACTCTGGGCTGTGTGTGTGTGGGGCGGGGGGGCAAGCACCCCAAAGGCCGAGCAGTATGGGGCATGCAGGCGGAAGTAGGCTTGGGCCCGTGCTGGCCATCTAGCCCAGTCTGCCTCCCTCTTCGCCCAACCTGGGATCCTCCAGATAGTTTGGACGAATGCATCCATCCTGCAGGGTGAGGGGAGCTGAAGCCCAGCGCAACTGGAGGCCGCTGGGCTGGGCTTCCTTGATGAAGGGAACCTTTCCTCGCAAAAGCACAAGGGGGCAAAACCAGTTCTCGTTGCTTCCTGTTTTAATTTTCATAATGACTCTTTGAAGTAAACTAGGTTGAGAGGTGGTGGCTGGACCAAAGTTGAAGGTCTTGCTTTCTGGCTTTGTACACGTGGCCCTCCTCAGCCCTAGTCCAGCACTCACGCTGCCACGGTTGTGACGCCTGGGGGCCTAAAGTGTTAGGAGATCATGGTGATGATTTTGCCCAGCCCTCCGATGGCTTCCTCTTCTTATGGGGGAAAATTATGAATTGCAAACTTCCAGGAGTGGTGCTCCACTTTTGAAATAAAACTCTGCATTTTAACACCCACAGATTTTTTTAAAAAAATTGAAAGTGTACTGCTAGCGGCTACTTTTGTTGTTGTTGTTTGCATTTTGGGGGCAATCTGTGTGACCTCTAGAGGGTGCCACTACTTGAAAACTGGCCCCAAACCCACCAAAGTTGCCCACTCTGGATAGCTCAGTGGTTTAGGTATCTGGCTGCAGAGCCAGAGATTGGGAGTTCAATTCCCCATTATACCTCTTAGGGCAAGAGCCAGCCTTTGTGGCCTTGGGCAAACTGCACAGTCTCAGGGTGCCCCCAGAAGGAGAGGATGGTAAACCACTTCTAAGTATCTTCTGCCTAGGAAACCCTGAAAAGGGGCCCCATAAGTCAGAATTGACTTGATGGCACATGATTATTATTGGAGTGTGGGACAGACCACTTTAACATGCAGGATCATTCCAGCACCTTCACACATTTTGAATCTCCGTATCAAGTCCTTCAATTGTTTGTTTGTTTTGGCTTGCTCTCTTTACTTGGCAATAGCATAGATTTCATAGAGGTCCAATTCTGAAACGCTAAGCATTCTTTCTCCATCTCTCTCCCTCACCCACTCTTTTTATTTTAAATCTCTCCATAGAAAATTTGTATTTTTCAACGTACCTCAGATTCAATATAAAAACATTTGGGTCCAGATTGTGATGTTTAAGAACATGACCCCATCGCCCTTCATAAAATTCTATTTAGGTAAGTGATCCATGTAGGTATAGCCTTTGCTGATTACCCTTTGTTTATGCCGAGGATGGGGAACATATAGTTCTTCTTCGTGGCCTCTGTGAATCACACTCTGGGTGATCCGCGCCTGCGCGGAGCCTCATCGGAAGATTCTAGGGCTTCTGCGGTAGCAAAAAAACACATTAGAATAAGCCCCTCCCCCCATATAAGTACAGTGGAACCTCTACTTATGAACGTCCCTACCTACGAACATTTCAACTTACGAACAGCTCCGTCCGCAAAATTTTGCTTCTACTTGCGAACGGAGCTTCAACTTGCGAACCGGAAAAAAAACTTTCCTGCCTTTTTTTTTAACCTAAGTCATCTTAGGTTAAAAGAAAAAAAAATTCTCCCCCTAGTGGTAGAGGACGGATTAACCGGCTTTGCATTAGTTCCTATGGGAACTAATGCTTCAACGTAAGAACGGCACCTCTACATAAGAACCAAAAACAGCCAGAACGGATTAATCGGTTTTCAATGCATTCCTATGGGAAATTTTGCTTCAACTTACGAACGTTTCAACTTAAGAACATCTTCTGGGACGGATTAAGTTCGTAAGTAGAGGTTCCACTGTACCTTGGTGCCAAGACTCTCCCTTCAGTTTCTTTCAACCGCCGCGTTGAGAGCCTCGTATTCTTGCTTCTGTGAGTTGAAAGTGAAAGAGTTTTACTCTTGATTCCTTTTCTTTTAAAATAGTTTTATTTTATTAATAGATCTTTTATATCAAACGT
Source organism: Intellagama lesueurii (assembly GCA_037013535.1). Lineage (NCBI taxonomy): Eukaryota > Metazoa > Chordata > Lepidosauria > Squamata > Agamidae > Intellagama > Intellagama lesueurii. The sequence continues at coordinate 258,056,145 of JBAJHW010000002.1, forward strand.
TATTGTTTCTTCGTTTTTGCTTGGCCTTTGGCCGTAGCACACACACACACACACACACACACACCCATCCTGCTTATTTTTCTCAAACCGTTTTTCTCCTATTCATGGCCCCTTTGGGTCCATTTAAACACTGCGTGGTCTGTGATAACAAAATACCACTTTCCGACAGCCATGCTAAGTGTCTTTTTTGCTTGGGTGAGGCACACCAAACATCCTCTTGCACCCACTGTAAAAACTTTAAACGCGGAGTCCTCCACTCTCGCCTTTCGAGACTGAAGCTCGTCTTTGGAAGCAATCCCTCCGACCGGCAAAAATGGCTCAGCCCGCTTGTAAAACCACCTCTCAGGCCAAAGCTATGGAAAAAGACATCTCAGAATCTTCGAAACAACGTCCATCAGCCACACCATCGCACTCGGATGCCCCATCAACTTCATCAAAGACCTCTTAAAAGCCACAAACCTAAACATTCGATGTCAAAACCCTTGACATCGAAGTCCTCTGCTAAACGGCAACTGTCCACCGAAGCCTCTTTGGCTCCGGAACCATCACCACCTAAGAGGTCCAAACAGCACAAATCTAAATCATCCACAGTCATTCCTCAACAGCCTCCGGAATCCTGTGAGTTAATCTCTGTGGGCTCACTCTCTGATGATGATGGACTCCCGTCCCATCAACCTTGTTCTCAATCACCGGAATGGGATGAACGAGTGGATTGTTTGACATCCCAGCCTCCAACACTCTGTTCCCTCTAGCAACCTTTCCATAGTTGCTTCACCCGACAGCGTCGACTCCGAACCACAGCCAGATACTGTGCCCTACTCGGTGGCACCAGACCGACCACCACGGCCCCCGACGCGCCATCTACCGCAGCATTCGTATGAGGCACCTGTTCCATCGCACGTGGCTCAGACCTGCATTCAGCACTCTCATCGGGAAGCCATTTGCCCCGATCAGTGCTTGTCTAGACAATCTTAAATCACTGGTCAACCGGTCAGTCTACCTGGTTCGACGGCAGTATTGCATCACATGCCTCGATCTCGACAGCCATTGGTGTCGAAGCGGGCGTATCATCAAGACCCACACGGGTTTCAGGCGGCTCTCTACCCAGCATCTAAAAAGCCCAAGACGGTCGAGCACCATCCTTCAATGTGTGAGGCATTCACAGCTCCAGTCTCTCGTTACTTTCCATATAACCTAGAAGACGGAGACCGTTCTTCTCATTCGGCATCCCCAGCATCTATGTACTCCAATGATCCACCGACTCGGCATCAACCTCCGTTCCATCATCATTGAGACACAGGCTCTGATATCGACGAGCCGCGATATCCATCTTGGTCCATGGACACTCGTCCGGCTCCTGCACCGATGAATGATCCTCAACACCTGCCAGCTCCTAATCCCCGAGCCCGACATCACTATGATGTTGACTTCGAGGCCGAGGATCAGAGATAGCAACCTGTGTCCGTGGACACTCCACTAACATTGTTAGAGGTCGACAATTCTTGATATCGACAGATGTCCATGGACATGCCACCTCCATTGACGTCAATATTATGACTCTCAACCTCTCGATACTGAAGGCGATCGACACTCCATTGATTCTCGACGCGATCCCGAATTTTCCGATCAGGGATCCAGACCACAAATGCCTTCCATATTACTCACCTCACCCGAGTCCGACCTTGCAGATGCTGACCCACCATCTCCGGCAGAGGACTTCCAAACGTATGCCCAGCTTATGGTCCGTATGGCCAAATCCCTGGACCTCCAGATCCACCTCCCTTCAACGGAACCAGCAGATCATCTCTGTGACCCAATCTCGAAGGACACAACCACTCCAGTACATATTTCTATGCTACCATCTCTTCTCAGCACTGCACAACGATCCTGGACAAAACCAGCTTCATCCCATACAATGTCAAAACGGATTGACAATCTCTACCGAGTCCATGATCCCGGAGCCCTCTTTCTTCAGAAACAGCCAGCTCCGAATTCCATATTTGTCAAGGCCTCACAGTTTCGATCTCGACATCGCCAAACCCTCATACCGCCAAACAAGGACAGTAGGAGAATTGACTCCATGGGTAGATGGCTTTATTCTTCGGCAGCATTCACTATGCGAGTCGCTAATTATCAAGGAGCTATGGGCACGTACCAACGCTTCCTTTGGGATAACATGTCCACCTTTGTTGAATCCTTACCAGAGGACAAAAAGCTACTCGCACAAACTTTCCAACAAGAGGGCCTCCGTTGCTAAACAGCAAATGCTCTTGGCTAGACACACTGTCGATGCAACAGCTAAGTCCATGGCTACCTCAGTAGCATTACGACGGTTTTCTTGGCTAAGAACAGCTGGCCTTGCCGAAGATGCGCATGCATGCATTGAAGACCTTCCCTTTGATGGGGCAGGCCTTTTTAATGCTGAAACTGATGACGTTTTAGAAAATGTTCAAAAGAAAAGATTGGCTGCAAGACGTTGGGGAGTCTACCCATCTTACCAACAACGTCCTCAGCGTAACCAGTGGAGACGACCATACAGTTCTTACCAAAAATTCCAACATGAACCTCAACACCTTACACACCTTACTTCAAGCATCAAAGAACCAAGCCTCGTCAACAACCAATCACACACTAGGCATAATGATCGCAAACCCAAACATCATGTTTGATGCCTTCCCAACCAAGATTGCAAATCATTGCAACCCCCCTACTCTCTGGAAGCACTTACCTGTGTGGGAATCCATCACCTCAGATGCCTGGATACTTTCCATCATCCAAAACAGCTACCATATCCATTTCTTCCAACTCCCTCCGTCGACACATATCGTCACTCCACCGTCTCAAACCCTACAAGAAGAAATAAAAAATTACTTCTCAAAAGATGCCATAGAACCGTATATCAACACAACAAAGAGTTTTTCTCTCGTTACTTCACCGTCCCCAAAAAGGACGGCAATCTCCGTCCCATCTTAGACCTCAGAGAACTCAACCAATATATCATCACCACAAAATTTCGCATGGTTACCCTCAAATCAGTCCTTCTTTTACTCAGAAAAAACGACTGGTTCACTGTCATAGATCTGCGAGATGCATATTTCCACATCTGCATACATCCTTCCCACAGACAGTTCCTTCGGTTCCAACTCGGACCTCAGGCCTACCAATTCAAAAGATTTCCTTTCTGCCTTGCAACAGCTCCAAGAGTATTCACCAAGTGCATGGCACCGGTAGCTACTTACCTCAGGCTTCAAAAGATTCTCGTTTTCCCCTGCATCAACGATTGGCTCCTCGTAACTCGCTCCCATCGCAAAGCTCAGCGAGACACGCACTTCACCCTCTCTCTTCGCAATCTCGGTCTTGCTGTCGACGAACAAAAGTCAAAATTGAAACCTACAAGAGTTGTCCATTACATAGGCGCACTCATAGACTCTATACAAGCTCGCACATTTCTCCCTGCAGAGAAACGGCACAATTTAAGCACTCTGCTTCAAAATTTCACCCCTCCTGCTATGATACCCGCCTTAACCATGCAACGCGTTCTAGGTACCATGGCATCTATGACATTGTTGTACAACATTTCGTCTAAAAATGAGATCTCTTCAATCATGGTTTCTTGCCCTTTTCGACCCACTAATAGACCCTCCCCACACTCTTTTGAGGGTCACCTCAGAACTCACCTCCCAACTTCAATGGTGGCGTTTTCCTCCGAACCTTTCCATCAGACGACCATTCCAACAGCCGCGTCCCCAAATACAGGTCACGACCGACGCCAGCCTCACAGGCCGGGGGGGGCACACTGCAAATCCCTCAAAATTCATGCCAAATGGTCTCACAGGGAGAGGTCACTCCACATAAATGAATTAGAATTACTAGCAGTGATAAAGGCATGCAAGGCCTTCAGAAACCTTCTCATCGGCAAAATGCTACAGATTGCCACCAATAATACCACGGCTATGTACTACATCCTCAAACAGGGCGGCACCCACTCCCCAAGTCTCCTCTACTTAGCAGTCGACTTCTGGGAGTGGTGCCTAGCACATCATATCTGCCTCACAGCTTTACACATAGCTGGTCACGAAATGACCTGGCAGACCTCCTCAGCCACACAAACTCCCAAGCTCACGAATGGGAATTGGACCAATCAATCTTCTTTCTTCTCTGCAAGCGTTGGGGCGATCCAACTCTCGACCTCTTTGCCTCCTGCGTGAATCGAAAGTGCAAACGCTACTGCTCCCATGCGGGAGTTGGCAAACACTCCCAAGGAGACGCGTTCATCGGCCACTGACCCAAGACCCTTACTTACCTCTTTCCACCATTTCCGCTCCTCCACAAAGTAGTGGTCCGCCTGCAGCAAGACAAACCCAATGCCATCGTTATAGCCCCTTGGTGGCCGAGGCAACCCTGGTTACCAGTCCTCCACAACCTGTCATCAGACATTCACCACTTCCCCCGTCTACCACACCTCCTCACACAGAACAACTCCCAGGTACTCCACCTGGACTTACCTGCTCTGCACCTGGCAGCGTGGAGGATTCTGCCTCTCTGATGGATGTCCTCTGTTAAGCAAAAAAAAAAAAAAAAAAAACCCTTGACCAAGAAAGCTTACCTATGTAAATGGAAAAAATTTAAATCTTTCACTGAAGCCTCTTCATTGTCTTCCGTCAACCCATCTCTCTCCACTGTTCTCCATTTTTTAATCCATCTCAAATCTAGAGGTCTCTCCCTTTCCTCCTTAAGGGTTTACCTCTCTGCAATAGTCTCCTGTCAACCACCAAACTCTCCAACAGCTCGTTTTTTCAGGCATCCAATGCTAAAATGATTTCTCAAGGGGTTGTCTCATATATACCCAGATGTTTGTCCACCCTCTCCACAGTGGTCTCTAACCCTTGTCTTACAACAGCTCACTAAGGCTCCCTTCAAGCCCTTAGCCTCAACTGATCTCCGACTACTTACCTTCAAAACAGCGTTCCTCGTTGCCATTACATCTGCTCGATGAGCCAGTGATTTAGCAGCTTTACGACATGGCTATCCATACTTACAATTTTTTCCAGATAAAGTCAAATTATCCGTCAATACTTCTTTCCTCCCCAAAGTTGTATCTCAGTTTCATCTATCCCAACCCTTTGTCCTCCCCTCCTTCTTCCCATCACCATCTTCAGCTCAAGAAAAGATCCTTCACACACTGGATGTTCGAAGAGCCCTTGCCTTTTATCTTCAACACACCCAACCTTTCAGGCGCTCACCTCGCCTTTTTGTCACTCACCAACCTCCTACCAAAGGTCTTCAGGTGACTTCTCAGACAATCTCTAGATGGGTTGCTTCAACCATTCACCTCACATATCAGCTTGCTTGAAAGCTGGTTCTGAAGGTGATTTGCCCTCACTCCACCAGGGCAGTGGCAGCTTCCACAGCGTTCCTCCGTGGTGTACCTCTTCCGGACGTCTGTGCTTCTGCCACATGGGCACAGCCGTCCATGTTCATCAGGCACTATAGACTCGATGTTCGGCAAAAGTCTGATGCGGCCTTTGGACGTGCTGTTCTAGCCTCTACCTTGGCGTGACACCCTGCCTCCGGGTAAGACAGCTTGATAGTCACCCAGAGTGTGATTCACAGAGGCCACGAAGAAGGAGGACAGGTTACCCACCTGTAATTGTAGTTCTTCGAGTGGACCTCTGTGATTCACACATCCCACCCGACCTCCCCACTGTCACACCATACAGCTTAAAAATGCGGCTGTTGACACAACTGAAGGGAGAGTCTTGGAGCCAAGGTACTTGTGGGGGGAGGGGCTTATTCTAATGTGTGTTTTTTTGTTTGTTTTTTTGCTACCTCAGAAGCTCTAGAATCTTCCGACGAGGCTCCGTGCAGGCGCAGATCACCCAGAGTGTGAATCACAGAGGTCCACTCGAAGAACTACAATTACAGGTGGGTAACCTGTCATTTTCCAAATACCAATTAGTTATTAAATAAATAATATAAGCAAACTACATAACTATAATAAGCTGAGAGGTACTGCAAGGTTCCATATCATCTCCCCTGCTTTCAAGCATCTCTTTTGGGGACATGGAGCCAGGACCCCCTGAAGGTTGAGGTTATCACTCACATTGTCTCTAACTATGTGCCACGTAAGCTAAAGTTGATGGGTGTTGGAACCCACCAATGAGAGAGAGGGTATCAGAAGATTTGGATGATCATCCCAAGGATTTAAATTGCAAGGTCAGCCGTATGAGAAAGGCAGCTAGTTCTGTTTCTTTGTGGCATCTTTGTGACAGTGGGGCTGTGCATGGCTGAATATCAGTAAGCAGAAGGTGAATCCCAGCAATATAGAGGTCCAGTGGGTAGGTGGTTCTCCTGTCCATGAACCTATTACAGGCAGGGTGGTCTTCTTCTGGAAAAAAAAAGTTGCACACATTGGAGACCTCCTTTATCTGTCATTTTTTTCTTGAGCCCCAGGTTGCCTGAGCAGTTTGAAGTTTAACCAGCATTTTAGCAGGTTCAGTTGATTCACCAACTGAATCACCAACAGCAGGGTTAGGCTGGCCACAATAGCCCATACCCTGCCAATTTCCCAGTTGGACTGCTGTAATATGTTGTATATGAGGATGACCCAGAACCTTCAACTTGTGTGGAATATGGCTGCCAGAATTTTAAACGGTACAATCAGGTTGTATTCCATGACACACATTCTGAAGGAGCAGGATTGGCTAGCTGTTCACTTCCAAGCTCGACTTAGGTTGTTAGGCTTACCTTTAAAGCGCTATATACAACAAAGACATCCTTCTCTGCTGTTATATGTTGACTCTGGAATGGCCTAGCTCTAGAAATACATCTGGTACCACATGTTGCTGTACTTGCTACCCCCTCAATTTTAGGTGGCTGTGTTTTGTTTATATGATCATAATTATCGTTGTACAGTGGAAGAATATAAAAATTAATTTACTATTATTAACTAATTTAATAATAGTATAATATGGCAGCAGGCAGTCCTTCACTCTCATACTTCGTTGACTTTGCACTGAAAGTCAGTGGAGCAACTTCAGAACTTGGGACCTGTGATCCATTATAATCCATGCCTGTCTGCAATCCAACCGCTGCATTCTGAAGCAAGTTAAACTTCTAAGAGCAAGGCAACTTCACATAGAATGCACTGGAGTAGTTAAGCCTAATGTTTCTAGGTTGAGGTTGCCTCTTTCCGTGGGGGTGGGGGTGAGAGAGGCATGGAAAGCCATGAAAGCCGTTCCTCGGATAAACCCATGTGACACCTTTCTTTTGGCAGATACTGGAGAGCAGGTCCTGGTTGATGTGGAATACAAGACTAACAAAGAGATAACTGAACATATTAAGAAAATTCTTGGTAAAAGAGAGTAAGTAAGCGCATGTAACAAAGGTGTTGTGCAGCATGCTTTTAGTGTGTAAAATCAAAGAAGGAATCTCTCTCCCCACCTTAATGAACAGTAGCCTAGGGCTTACAACAGGCCATCAACTCCTCACCAGTTGAAATTCTGAACTGCCAGTGTTGTAGCAGTATTAACCTTACGTAGGTAAGACTATGAAGTGAAGTGGGGCTGGAGCATGTCAAGAGGAAAAGATGCTGCTGCAGTAAAGTATTGAAAAGTCCTAGATTTTTTTTTGAATTACAAGAATTCTTTGAATGCGGAGCAGTTAGGATGCTGTGATGTGTTGATCATTCATTTCACAGGCATAGGGAAGGGACAGAGTATTTTCACTGTTGCTTAGAGCAGCCAGCTTTGCTCCTTCTTCCCTTTCCCAGACAAGGAAGAGGGAACGCTCCCACAACAACTGCAGATGTAGACTAAGACTGTGTATTGCATAGGAGGGTGACCCAACATGGGGCAATCCCCACTATTATTTCTGGACACAGATCAGATATAGTAGCAAAGATCGCTTTCTCCAGACGACTGTGGGCCAAAGGGGTTTCCTGCCCTGCCTCACCCATTTCTGTTGTCCTTTTCATGGCTAATTTGTCTTTCTTGGGTAGGGAAACGCTCCAGAGAGAAAAAGAAGAAAAAATAAAGCTATGCCATCCTGCAACATTTGGCCCCAGAAAAGACCACTTGCGGGAATGCATGTGTGAAATTGAAGGACAGGTGCCCTGCCCCGGCAAAGTGCCATTGCCAAAGGAGATGACTGGCAAGTATAAAGCTGCCATGAAAAACAGTGAATCAATGTAACATGAATGAAGCTTTCTTATGGCAAGTATTGATTGAAGTATTCAGACTGACATGAATCCATCCATTTGTAGCCTGACTACCACATCTGTAATGGACTACTTACGTGGCAATAAAATAGCTGGACTTTAAAATAAGAATTCTTTCAAATAAACCCATGGGTTTGTTCTTGTCTTGTACATATTTTGTATATGCCTCCTGTTTTTGAATCATAGGAGAATAAATTTTAGTTCATCCCTGGTTTAATTAAATCCTTTCTTGTTCAACACAGCTGACAAACTACAGAATCTGGTCTGTGCAATGTGTACATGCTCTTGATGGGATGGGCTCTCCCATAACATAACCAGCTATTTAGGATTGGCATGCCTATGGCTTTAACACATTATTTCCCAGACAGGCTGTGCATGTATATGCTGTAGGTTATGTCATATACCAGTAAGGTAATTGGATCTTTCTTGTCCAGTACTGTCAATTCTGATGTAGCAGCCTTCTAGGGTTTCAGGCAGGATTACTTCCTAGCACTACATCAAGATCACTAGTAATTTTCTGTTGTTCTTTCATCCAAGCTCTAAAAGTCCAAAAAGATTAATTGTATTCAAGGAGTTAGGACAGTCACACCAACTTATGTTAAAAACACAACTATAGCTATAAAATGGTTAGAACAAACAGACTTTACTTAGCAAAACAGTTTTTATCTCGCTTTTTTGGTTCAAATGTTAAACGTTACAGGGAAGGATGTTACAGGAATTAATATTCCTATTTTGCAATGAAAGTTTTCTTTTTGGAGTTACAATTACCCTGCTGTACTGAAGTGAGAATACTTTTGCATTGGGTGGTGTCTTTTGATAGTGTCAAAATACACCTCCCACTTCATTTGGGGATGAGCAAGCTCACGGGTATAGCATATATTCTGTAAATAGAAGGGCCCAGTTTCAAGCCACAACATCTTTTGCACACAGCTAGGAAAGGCGTCTAACTGACATCCAAATGGTCAATAAAGAAAACAGACCAGTGGTCTTCCTGAATATAAGGCAGCATCTTATCTGCTATTCAGAACATGTCAGGAAGCCTGTAGGTTTCTTGGAAAATGCTTGCCGCAGAACTGCAGCTGCCTTTGACCTAGTATTTAATAGGGGATGGCAAAATCAGTCTACCCATACACAAACAGAACAAATGTGTTATTTTATTTCATCAGAAAGCTTGCAAACTAGAGTAGTGCATGCAAATGTATAAACAAATGTCATTAATGTTAAATCTCACAATGGCATGGTTTTGCTTTTTCATAGTGTAAATTCAGTAGTACAAATGGAAGGCTGACAAAATGTGGGTCTATCATCATCCTATCAAGAAGGCTAGTTACATTTCACATTGACCTGCAGTCGTGGAGTTACAAACCAACATACGTACTAGCAAAAGTACATCAATGCTCTAATTATGTCTTAGACTATGGAATTCATATAAACAAGGCAGAATGTATGTAACAAGGAACAATATTAGAAATGCTTTAAAAAAGCCACTGAAACATTTATTTTGGCCAGAATATACAAAAAATACCAGCGGAGTTTCGTGCTTTGCTGTCTATAATAAATGTAGGTGGTTTTTGTTTAGACAAATCACTTCTCCTTGGCAGGTAGTCCTTCAATAGCTATAAAGATCACTAAAACTAAGTGCATCTATTTCTCGCTGCATTTTGCCAGATATCTACTGTAATTACCTGTTCCTTCTCAGTCCTCTTACGTTTTGTTACATACACTGCAAATCAACGGCCAGTTGCTCCGGATTAGGAAAAAAGAATTTATTTAAAAACCGTATGCATCTCTTCTTACTGCTGTAGCCCCAAGTGCTGCACTCAGGTCAGTTTCCACAGGAAGGCTGAATGCAACTCTGCATGCTTATTAAAACAAGCTATCAATGAGAAGTAGCAGCTTTCACTGAGACCTGTTCCGTGAAACTGGCTGTAGTTAAGCCAAGTTTTCCCTCCAAAGGGGGGGGGGGGAGAGAGAGCAAAACAGGAATGTTTTCTTCTTTTAAAAAAGGCCCGCCAAACCCACCAAAAGATTAAAATGTAATACATAGAGTCTCATATGTAAAGTGCTGCCTTAGTTCTTGACCATATTGACCACCTATTATTAACAAAAAGCTGTAAACATTTTTCTGAGAGTCTTGCAGGCCAACCAGCCAGTTTGCATTAATTAGCAAGTCTTCAGTTCACTAATTATTAGTGTCCCACTATTCTTGGATTAATCTTTTCTCCCCTTCTGTTAGCATGTACGCCAGCGTTTTTGAATGGAACAGGATCTCTGGTTTTGACACTGGATCAGCTGTCAGTTACTTCTGCTCTCAACAAAAGCCGATTTGGGCTATGAAAAGTCCACTCTTCTGGCACACTCCTCATATACACCGTTTCAACTGTTTTATCATTTTTAGCCATGTCATAAAACTGAAATCAAATTCATTCAGTACAATGTGAGACCAGAAACTTACACAGCTCTACAGCTACCATTCTTTTACATTTTCCTCAAAATCCCCAGTCACAGATGAAAAGAAGATGGCATCTCCAGTTTTTCAACAGCCCAATCCCCAGCACACATGCGTCGCCACTAGAACAACAGGGCATGAGCTTCCACAGGCCTCATGAGAGTGGCAGTAACGATAAATGAAAGCTGCACAGCAACACTGTTTGGTAGCATGCAAACTCAGGCTTTAGTTTCCTGCTCTCTTGAAGATGATGACTCACTGACTGTGGGTTTATAAAGGGAACAAACTACATTATTATTATGACTATTGTATTTGGCTTGTCAGTTCAATCCCCAACAGAAGCAGCTAAACGTTGGTTAAAAATCACAGGCAGGTCAGCATTTGTTCATTTATGTCCAAACCAACCATAGGCCATAACTGGCTCCCACTGATGTTCAACAGTCTAATCACTAGGGGGAGGATTTCTGACATGTCATATTTTTCTCTGCAACCTGTGCTTGAGCTTATGGGTGGGTTTGAACATGGTGAAAAAGGCCAGATTACTCATAAACATGTTTGATTTGCAGAGAAAATGTGAAATGTCATAGAAGTCCTCCCCCTACTCATCACCATAAAGCTCCATTATTAGTATAAACCCTCAATGGTCATGTCTCCAGTGCAACCAGAAAACAGCATAGCTGTCATAGCATTTCTATTAGCCCTGTAATTTTGGAAATTGTAGTTGTGTAAGAGGGTGAAAAGATGCAGAATTCCAAGCCACTGATGTTTAAGCTTTTATATATATAAGCCCTGATAAAGAGATGGAAGGGGAGAGGAAATAAACCATATTACCTAAATACAGGCTACAGGGGTTTAAGTCTTCTCAAAGAAAAATTATTCATATAACATCACAGTTACCCATATCTATGTAAATCCCTTTATATTAGTTTTTGTATTGCACCATCAGGTCACTGGCCTTTTTGTTATGCAGGTTGTACATACCAGCAACCTACTATTAACAATTCCTATTAACATATATGGCAGTTATGCACACCTGCTAAAGGCACCATCTTATTTCATGCTTGACACAGATGGCGAGATCCTCATTCTTCCACTGGAAGGCTTCTACCCTTGGAATAGGCAGAGAGAATTCCTCCTGCTGCTGCTCCCCTCAAAATCTGCTATAAAGATTTAAGGGACTATGAGGAGCATATAAGGGGGAGCAATGCAGACAGAACTGCCTGCCTTCCTCTTCTGCTAGCATAAGCTTTTCACTGGCAAAGGGAAACTAAATGGGATTTCACCCAGAATCCACAAGTCAACTGAACACAGATGGAAGGACTGCTGACATTTTCTTGCATCTGTTTCCCTATTAGCCTCTGTTCACATCAAGGGGAGGGGGGGTACTTTAAAAAGACCATACAACTGTGATATGACAAAAAACATTGTTTGTGCTAAGTTTAAAATATTTGTTAAAGTGTCTGTAGAAGAGATTTAGGATATTACATCATTATAAATAATGTGGACATTATCTGCAAAGTTTGAATAATAGTGGAAATGTGCCTACACCAAAGTGCGTTAGATAGACTCAACCCCCATAACTGTCTCTTGCAACATGCTTCTCCTTTGACCTCCACCTGCCCTGCATAAAAACAGGGACCTGTAAAGTTGGGTGTGCATGGATACGGTGCCTCCTCTAGCGGCTGGATTTCTCTTTTTGTTTTGCTAATGTGCGTTTCAGTTCTTTTAAATTCTCAGTAAGAACTTCTACCTCATCCATCCGTCCACTGTGTTTGGCATCAAAAATATATGCTTTGATATTATCTATCTGCTGGAGCAGTAATTCCTCTTCTATGATGTCTTCTCTTGACACTTCGTGAGTCTCGTCGACTTCGAAAGGATTCATGGAGGAGGAGGAAGGTTCTTCAAATGGATTGCCAGATTCCTGACGGCCTATGGGGACCTGAAAGGGATTTCCAGCAAAATCTTCAAAGGGATTGGCTGCACTGATCGCTACTCCATTTGCTTGCTGACCATCATCTTCTTCAAATGGATTGTATTCTTTCTTAGCACTGTCCACAGCTTGGAAGGGCCAGGACGTTCCCACTGTAGGGGAAGCTTCAACAAAGGGATTATCGGGTTCCCTCTTTGGAATACCAATTATTGCCTCCTCTTCAAAGGGGTTTAGGGGGGCAATTATATTTTGTTCTCTTACTCTGTCATGCTCTTGGATTCTTGCAGGTTGACCAGGGAAGACTGGGCTCTCACAAGCTGGTGGTTTGGCACCACCACTTGGAGAAGGTGCTTTAGAGCTGGGGTTACTTTTGTTTTGAGTTGTATCCAGATCCAAAGCCTGTGCTATTTGGTTTATGCTCTCTTTTCCTATCTCAGTCTTATCACAATTCACTTCTCTGAAGTCCAAGGAACGAGTCCGTAAGTGCTGAGACATTCTTTTTTTGTGCTCTCTCTCCCATTCTTTTTCACAGAGGATCTGGAGTTGCTCTCTCTGCATCTCCTCCATCTCAGCCTGCCTTTTGGAAAGCTCAATGGCTTTGTCAGTTTGCTGTTGATCATACTCGTCCTGAAGTTGCCGCAGGTTCTCCTGCAACATCTGGACCTCGTCTAGACGATTTGCTTCCTTGGCTTGCTCAATAAAGGATGTTATATTGTCAATTTGCTGAAGAAGTGGGTCTGCAAGTTCTTGCTGGCGAGATATGCTGGCAGTGGGGAGCCAACCTTCTGTCTTCTTTACTGCAGCCCGTTTTGGCCATGATACTTCACCGTTGGATGCTGCCAAGGATCTAGAAACATAGTCCATGGACTTATCATCCAGTCGTCTCTGTGTTTCTAGTGTAGCCTAACCGAAAGAAAGAGAAACAGACATTAAAAGGAGCCAGCGGTGTAAGGATCCCATGCCACAACTTGCCAAGAGCAAATCCTCTTAGCAGGATTGCTTCAGTTTCTGAGAGACAGGTGGATTCCTTCCACAGTATCCTGACACATTAATGTGTTACCCAAGAGGTGCAGGAAGCAGCTCTGCTGAAGCAGCTCCTATACCAGAAAAGAAGCAGGAGAAAGTGGTATACCCAAACTAAATATGTTAAGATATATTTGTCACACAAGCTTTTTTGAACAATATTCCAAGAGGTAGTAATTTTAATCCATGTATAGCAAGATAGAAAAGAACTCTCAAAAGCATTATCCCAGTGCTGAGAGATACATTCACCTGTCTCTCCATTTGCAATTTTCTATCCAATTCTTGTTTCCGTCTCTCTTTCAGTTCTTCATACTGATCTTGGGTTGGTAAGGACATCAGACCAAGCAATTTTTCCTAAGGAGGGAAAAACCACTACTTAAAAAAGGTGCAAGCTATTAGGCTCCAAATCATATTTATACCTTAACATTTCATTGAAAAGAATAACATAATATATAATTACATAGATGGTTATACTTTTTAAATTAATGCTTTTATTCTGCCTCTTCACCAAAAACACTTCCACAGCTTAAAATTCAATGTTAAAACGTTTGTCAATTATATGTTAAAGAAAAAAAGTCAAACATGATGAACAGCAGCATCAAAGACAAAAACATTCATATTAATTGCCAAATTAACACATTTGTACCACTGATTAACAGGACTAACAAAGACAAAATACTCTTCACTTAACACTTAGAAGAGATAAGTGTTTGTGCTAGGTGGAATCCATCTCTTGTTAATCTCTGAAAGTGAAGAAAACATTTTGAGGAAGACTTTAAACTGTAACACAGGATCAGACACAGGAAGGCAGGTCTTCAAATGCCCTGGTACTAGACTATTTTAAAGTTTTGTAAGTCAAAACCAGTGCATCCAGTGAATTCTCTCCTGTTTTTATTCACCAACATTACATGAATGTATCTAATCCTTTTAAAGTCAGTCTGAGGTCATGATCATCACCACTTCTTACCATGCAATCATGTACATGTCTACTCAACAAGTTGACTCTCTGACTTAAGCCCTAGCTTCCCTAGCTGAATGTGTACAGGACAGCTGCCTTAATTATGCAGTGAGTTAAATTTATTTATTTATTTATTTGAATTATACCCCGCCCATCTAGACCGAAGCCTACTCTGGACGGCTAACAATAAGACATAAAAGCAAAAGCAATATAATTAACAACAGTGACAATATAATTCAAAATGGGAAAGTCATTAGGTGATGACAGGAGGGAAAGCCTGCCTAAAGAGCCAGGTCTTTAATTTGCTCTTAAATGTATGTTACATGCTGTCCTGACACATCCAATGACTCTTACAGGGTTTTCAAGGCATGTGAGATATTCAAGGACTGGCTCTGCAACTGCCATGGCCCAGTGAGTTTCCAAGGCCAAGCAGGGATTTGGTATCCTCTACACCAGAGGTCCCCAACCCCCCGTCCGTGACCCGGCAGTGGTCCGTGGCCTATCCAGGACCGGGCTGCGGACACAGATCTCCTAGCCCGCCCCCCACGAGCGCCCATTCGCGAGAGCGACGTGCGCATGCACGCGAACGAGCTCCACCACCCCCCCGCGGGCGCGCCACACACACCCAACCAGTCCGCGGTTGGGAAAAGGTTGGGGACCACTGCTCTACACCACACTGTTTAAATGAGTTAAACAGTACCCCGATCTACCCTTTTATGGGAGAAGGGTAGATCGGGTTCATATGTACTTAAAAGTGCCAGTGTTTGAACCACTATGAGTCAAATGACTCCGTATACTTCCTGTAAGTTGGATGGATGCTGAGAATACTGCTTGCTAAAACCAAAAAAAGAGCAAAACACATATTCAGATAAAGGGACTGGAGTAGAAGTCACAGGAAATGAAGAGAAAATAATCCCATCATACTATTATGCTTGAAGGGTAGAATACACTTTATTGAATCTGTCCAATGTAAAAAGTGAATAGTCTTGCTTGCAAAACTAGCAAACAAATACCATCAACCGTGTGGAATCTTTGTCAGGCTTCTTCATGGCACCTCACCTATGGTGTACAAGAACTGCCAGGAAGGGCAGCATTTCTACACTGAAAGGTCACTCATTTCTGTCTTGTATAAAAAGCTTTAAAGCAGGTGCCAATCTTCATAATTTTCTAGGAAAACATCATTTGTGAATTATATTTCATCTTGTATTGTTTCTAGAGACAACATTCTATATGCCTAAGATCAGATCGTGCACTATAGACAACCTACCTGTACAAAAAGTGTGGCAGAATATCTGATCATTCTCTGAAGTTGTAGTGTTCTGGGATGAGGCTGTGTTTCTTCATTCAACCCCAGAGTGAGAATCTTCTTGCTGAACATAAATCCCCACAAATGTAGTAGAATTACCAATTTAACAGTCAGATATGAGTAATATGTAAACACAATACAGAACACTGAATAGAGTATCATACTCAGGCATTCAGAATCTTTCCAGTTATAAAGCCACATCCTTGAGTGTTTTGTTTTTGTTTTGGAAGGCACAGTATAGGCTGTGGAGTTGGCTTGGCACTATGCACTTCACAATATTTTGTCATCAACATTCATTAAATTTCTCATGATTCTCTAACAGGTGGACTTGGCAGTGCTGAAAATAATAACAGACCAAGGTTCTGGCTTTGTCTACTTTTTCTTCAGTAATGTAATCAACTTTATTTTGTTTTTTTAGATACCTACTGCTTAGAAAAGATTGTCTTCAAGCCGTTAAACAGTTTTCAATTAAAATCACAGCTAAATTGGGAACTTTGTACAAATATTTATTCAATATGCTTGGATAATGTCCTTGGGCAGTAACTATTTATTTAAAATTGCTACATGCTATGTGCCAACAGATCACTTCCAACTTAACAGCAAATCAATAACCTCCAAAATGTCCTATCATTAACAGCACCCTTCAGGTCCTGCAGACTAAAAGCTTTGGTTTCCTTTTTGTAGTCAATTCCTCTCATGTTAGGTTTCCTCTTTTCCTACTACCCTGTTTCCCCAAAAATAAGACCTAACCTGAAAATAAGCCCGAGTATGGTTTTTCAGGATGATCATACTATAAGCCCTACCCCAAAAATAAGCCCCAGTCAAGTGAAACCCCGCCCTCCACCCTTGTGCAGCAACCAGAAGAAGATGACATGACTGTATTTGAATAAATGTAGATTGTTATACATTAAAAAAATAAAACATCCCCTGAAAATAAGCCCTACTGCGTTTTTTGGAGCAAAAATTAATGTAAGACCCTGTCTTATTTTCAGGGAAACACGGTACTTTCAATTCTACCTAACATTAGTGTCCTCTGTACTGAACCTTATATTCTTATGATTCTTATATTCTTATGATTCTTATTATGTCTAAAGCATGCGATACCCTCAGCTTAGTTGTTTAGTTTCTACTGATCATTCAGGCTTGATTTGATCTACAGCCTACTTACTGACATTACAACCAACATTTATTGACTAAAACCTGTGAGTTGAAGCATGCCTGGGTAGCACCTTGGGATGTTAAGCATTTATTTAACCTGTTTGCATGTCAGTTGCCCAAATTCTATTTCAAAATATTTCCACTTACCTTAAAGCATCTATTAACTCGTACATTTTCTGCACCTCCATTCTGAGACTATTCGCATGATCAAGGCTGTAAGTTGTCTCCCCAGCACTAGAAGAAAACATGCAGATTCACATGCTTCTAAACTATCATTCTCACCTCTACGGCATGATTTTGGGGGAGGGGGTGTTTCATAGCCCATCTTATGAGATTTTGCTCACTGACGTACCCACAGACACTAACAGTAGAAAATGCATTGCAAAACTGAATCACACAGGTTTTTGTATGTATTTTCATCATTATCTTTTCTGGAAAATATTTAGTTCAATAAAATGAATAATAATACAGTGGCAACCAACTGCTCTTTTTAGATTTGTGAGGTAGAATGAGACAGGAATTACAGTAGGACTCCCATATCTGTGGGGGATTCGCTGCAATTCCCCCTTACAGATACTGAAAACCGTGGATAATAGCAATTCCTATGCATAATATAGTATCTGCCTCCCTCTAGTGGCCAACACTGGTAACATTATGGAAATACAGTGGTGCCTCGCAAGACGAAAGTAATTCGTTCCTCGAGTAGCGCCATCTTGCGAAATTTTCATCTTGCGAAAAGCGGTTTCCCATAGGAAAGCATTGCAATGCATTCCTATGGGAAACCTCGCAAGACGAACAATTTATTTCCGTCTTGCGAGGCATCGGTCTTGCGAAAAAGAAATCGTCTTGCGAAGCACGGCCATACGAGTAGAAGAAGCCGTCTTGCGAGTCACCGAAACAATCGCAAAACGCTTTCATTTTGCGAGTTTTTCGTCAGGCGAGGCATTCATCTTGCGAGGTACCACTGTACATATTTCTGGGTGGGGTTCTTTTAATATTTTCAGACTGTGAATAAATGAAACCACAGCTACTAATTCCTTGGATTAGTCCAACTGTACTATTTCAAAAACCTGATAAGGCACCTCTGTATGGACACAAAGACCAAGTGTTTACAAAATTGTACCCAATATTATAGTATTATTCAATGAAATTAAGTATTATTCAGTGAAATTAAGTTACAGAGCATTACAGAGGCTGCTGAACACACTAATGCCTTCCTTTTTTACATTTAATTCATTGCACAGCTTTTGATAGTGCTTGTCCTTTCAAATTTTTAAGATAATTCTTCTTCAGCACACATTTCATACAAACTCAATTTTTAAAAAATTCCATTATTTTCTGGTACAATCCAGTAAAGCTTATTTTGACTAATAAGCTTTCAACATAAAAGACTAAGCCAATACATTTGTGCACTGCATCACAAAAAAAACTCTTGTGGTAAAAAAATAATCCCTAGAAAACTTGACAGAATATAAAAGTGATTTTGAATTATATCTTATATCTCATTATTAATTTGTCAATAGCCAACTTGTGATTCTTCAGACAAAAGAGAAAATCAACACTAGGGTAACAATTTTATTAAGATGTACTGGGATGTCACTAAATACCAAATAATCATTCAAATTAGTCTTCAGGATGGATATGATACAAAATGAATCCCAATGTGTGGGGAAGAGGGAGAAAAATGGAATTGGTGACTGGAATCTGCAGACTAGAACTTTTGACATCACACCCATCAATTTTTTTTATTTCTATCATCCATTTATTAATAAGTATTTAGTTTATCACTTCAGTATTTTTTTCCTCGTAGATACCACAATAGTCTTTTTTCCTAAATATAACATAGACATACTCATTATAGAATGCAACTGAACAGGCTTACTTTAAGGATTCTGCCATCTTTATATATTCCGGGGCCTTCTGATCAACCTTTTCCATGCAAAGTCGAAGTTTCTTGTTTCGTCAATAAAATCAATAGATTAAAATTAAATTATTTACAGCAACAATTCAGATACAAAAACGCTTATGTATTCTATTTTCTCTCTCCTTGAACAATAGTAATAAGAAACAACAACAATAAGTTATAATCGGAGTGGATAAAAATGATTTTTTAAAATCAGATTGATTTAAATCACAATTTAAATTTTAAAAAATCAATTTTTTTAATTTAAATTGTGATTTAAATGAATTTGATTTAAATCAAATCCACCCTGGAAGAAGAAGAAGAAGAAGAAGATAACATTAATAATAACAATAAGTTGCTGACTATCCAGTTCAGATAACCAGATGCAAAAAGGCCTCAGAGAATGAACAGAATTCCGACTACCCCAAGAGGTTCTTGTCCTATAAGGAATGGCAGAAGTGTTTCCTCTTGCTCTAATAGGCAGTATTTATACAAATCAGACTAGTACATTCTCCCGGTGTGAAAGGAACAGGTAGCCCCTGCCCAGGAAAAAAACCCAAACACCTGACCACAAATCACAACTTTTCAGGTTCGTGCCCATCTCTAACCATGAGTCCAGCTGGGCATGGTTCTCAGAGGCCAGATGGTGGGCCCTCCTTCCCATGGTAGAGGGTTACCAAGACTTGGGCAACCAAGTGTTTTTATAGCCTATCTTCTCTACATTGAAACTGGCAGGAAAAAAATGGAAAATCATCATCATCATCTTTGCAGGGAGGGGAAAATCTTCTATGTGGTAAGTAGGACAAACTCCTTATCTGATCAGGTCATGGTGTTACCACCCTGAAAAAAATAACCTACTCTCAGAATAGTAGGTTTACAAGTTCAGGATTCAACATGTAATTTCTTCCTATGCATATAGTTCCTTCTAAGTTGGTGCCTTGACACCCATAAAATAAGGTATAACTATGTTTTGTACAGCAAATTTCTGATCTAATACAATGGAAAATTTGACTTATGTTCTGCCAAGAAATATAAAAGTTATAGGCAGTTCACCTTTAATAAATAATCAGTAGGCAATCACAATACTTTAGATATCTGGAAGCAAAGTTCTGATTCAGATCAGAGCCAAATCAATTAGTCTTGAGAGGATCCAAACTGACGTATGCTGTCTTCGGAAGCATCTAACCAGGCTCCAAACCAACCCTTCTCATCAGTACACACCCTGTTGTTTGTTTTTAAAGCTAACAGTATCTAGGATAGCAGATACAATAATACCCTGCATAAGATGGCTCCATATAGTGCTTACAGAACACATGCTCAGAGCAGCCATTTTGTGATGTTCAATCAGGCACCAGTCTACCTAGAGAAGATAATCCAGGCCTCTGTGAGACCTGGGGTCTGGTATACCTGTTCCATACAAAAGGTAGATTGGATTTCTAGAACTCTTGGCATAAGATGTAATGTTAAAATGATGCCACTTGGCACTGATTCAGGTAGCATTCCATTTTCTTGGAATGCATATTGAGCACTAAGAAGGCAATTACTATACTACCTAAATCATAATACAGAATGATATAAATTATTGGCAACAAATCCCATTTCACTCACTATCTTTGTTTTAAAGTATTCTTTTACCTCATATAGTTTCACAATATCTGGTGTGTACTCTCTCTCATCAATCTGTTGTTCTCTTTTGAGTAAAGTATCTTTACAATGTCTGCAACAACGTATACGATCATCATCTTTCTCATCAAGGACAGAGCTCACACTGCTTACACTACTGATGCTGCCACGGCGTGAGCCCTGGATGCTGTTGGGGGAGCAGTTTGGGCTAGTATGAGAGGCCAGAACCTCTTTGCTGGCGGTAGTGAGTTTACCTGTAAAGACCAATTAAGAAAATCCATTAGTCATGAAAAAAACACCCATCTGACTGCTGTTTGCACAATGGATGAGAGAAAACTAGCATGCGAAGTCATATGCAAAGGCAAATGGGGGCAAGGAAACGGCTAAAGCTACTCAGCTCTTGAACATCCTTAAAACTGCTCTGCACAGGGGCAAGACCCATATGCGTGAGTCACGGGGGCCACAAAGAAGAAATAGGTTAATAGATACATATATATAATATATGAAGAGGATTTCAGCCAATGTCTGAATAGCCCTGAACCAGAATTCAACAAAGAACAGGATTTAAAGCATTAGCAGCAAATCACTATACTCACTCGCAAAGGGGAGGCTGACCAGCTCCATACACTTTTTACACATGATAGAGCCACAGAGACGGCAGTGGTGACGTCTGTTCCGTATGCTGAACTTACTCCCACAATCTGGACAAAATGGGACATCCTGGTCATTGACCCACGGCACAACAGACTTCTCTATTGCTGTAACAGAATAAGAAACCTATCAAACATCACCAGTGAGGTCCATAGCAGAAAAAATTAGCAAATGTCAAGTACACCTACCTCTTATCTTTGCAGAATCAGTATTGGTTCTGTCAAAGGATGTAAGCTGACCAAAGAGAACAATCACATGAGTCAGACACATTGCAAACTTCTAAAACACTTCACTAAAGTGCTTTTCCAAATAATATTCTATCTACTGGCTAGAATCCAATCAGTGACTTACGCATGCATTAAGAATAAGAATAAGATATCTGAACTGCAGAGCTGGAAGGTACCCTATGGATCATCAATTCTAGCCCCTGTCAAGGAGGCACAGTGGGGAATTGAACTCCTAACCTCTAGCTCTGCAGCTAGATACCTAAACCACTGAGCTAACCACTCCCAAGTGCCGCAGCAAATTATTGCTAACTAACAAGGTCCAGGTTGTATCCTAGGCACACTCACTGCACAGCTGGACACACAGCCAGGAACACAATCAGCACCTTATTAATTCGCAGCAATTTGTCCCCATGACTTATGCCATTTCATTTATGTAAGCATAAATCACCAATTGGATTCCTGACACTGTATTTGCTGTAACTGCAGTAGTAGTAGCAGTAGTTACATCTTTTAAAATTTCCATTCAAAATGGATATTTGCCCTGAAAATCTTTTTCAAATCTAGCTTAGTAATACACACAGCGGGGGAAATGAACAGAAAAAGGGAAGCAGATTCAGAAAAAGCTCCATATTACGGAAGTCAAATAATTTTTACAATTTGCAACTATGTAAAGCAAAAGGCAAAGATTCAAAAGCAAGAGTTCTACAAATGCACAGAGAAACACCACCTCAAAATGGTGTGAACAACTGTTTGGGAAATAAGATGGCCCTCCAGTATTCCACTATTTATTCAGTGCCTGGTGTGAAATGTTTGGACCACAAGATGGAATTTTTGTGCTTAGATATCTCTTGAGTCTAATACATTTGTTCTTTGACAATTTTAAGGAAGACAGCATAAAACAGAGTTGGATCTTGCCCAATGAAAATAAAATAAAACAAATAAAGTTAAATCATAAAACTAATGAAACACATCAAGAAACATATGAACACCACCCAACGAGCTGAACGACGATTTGGAAAGCAGCACAAACCTACACATCAGAAGTAATACTGTGGCATACATTGATGGTTCAAATAGGACTTGTGCACAGTGGTGATGCATACCAAAAAGCAACCTATTTACCTTTTCTAACCTGATTATTAATTTATTGACTTCCACCACATAGTGATCAATTCTGGCTGCTCTATGTTTCTTAAACTCAGAAAGATGACTCCTCGTGGCACCTGTTAAGTAGAAAGAAACAACCATGGAATTTTTAGAGTCATTCAATTTTACATCCTTGGTAAATTTACTGTTTTACTCTTTTTTGTTGCTCAGGCTGAAATTAACACTAAAGTTATGACATCAATGTTAAAAATCCAGTCAACTGCAAACTACTAAACTTTTTTTGCTACTATCCTGTTGGGTATTACTGCACACAGAATGAAAGTTGTGGAAGCAGCTGCTGCTGTCTGATAGTGTGCCTGTTGTGTGCGACAGACTGGCCTCCCTCTGCAGTACAGGACATACAGGAAAACATCCAAATGGATTTCCAGAGTCGGCCACTATATGCAGCTTTATCTATTATCTCCAAAACTACACAAAGCAGACTTTCCCACTTGACAGAAGAAGAAATTAGAACCTCTACACTGTGCATTCTCCTGAATATCACAGCCATTACTCAAATAGCACACCTTAAGAATTTTTATTTCCCTCTGCCACTAACCTTTGTACTATGCCCAAAGCTGCTTCTGAATTTTCTCTAAACTTCAGGTACAGGCTATTAGGTAATACAAGCAAGTGCTTTCTAAAAGAAAGGACTCAGAAGCCTCACTACATATGAACAATTTACCATGTTCAAGGTACACTGGCTGGAGTGATACGCAAATAGGAAAAAAAAACCTGTTTTAAAAATTTCACATCATAAAACCATGACCACAGAAGCAGAGTGACAAGACTGAGGTAAAACAACAAGCATGACAAGAAACCTGATGGACCAAAACAGTATTTACTGTCTGTATAAAACATGGTAATAAGGAAGGCAACTTCATCCCCTTTCTCAAAGGTGCTTTGAGAGTGGCTGGGGAATGCCACACTGCAAGCAGATCTGCCAGCCACAGTGCATTTTAAAAACAATCGATGATACAACATAATGTTACATTTTATATTTGGACTGCAACATAAATCCAAGTCACATTTCAGTATAACACTAACCAAGCAACCTTAAATCCAAAGAAACATTTACATTGGGCTATGGTCCAGGTATTTAAATAGTCCCTTCACCTTAGAAGATTTATTTAAAAGCTTTACATCCTTGCTGAAATCCTGCTGCACACTTCTGCATACACAACTGTGGTGATGCCAGGAGCAGCAGCAGCAAATTACTACTGATTAAAGGCAGATCACTGATGATTTAAGATGATTTCGGAGTGCACATGACTTGTACCCAATGTGACAAAGTTACATGCATCCCAAAATTGCCAAAGGAAGCTTTTAATCAGCAGTGATTTGCTGCTGCTCATGTCACCACCATTGCACACACACAGCTGTGCAATAGAATTTCAGCCATTGTGTATGAACTCCACAGGCTTATCAGGACTCTTTCCAGTGAACAATGAAGCAAATTCCTTACTGCATACCTAATTCTTGGGGCTCCCACATATATGGATCCACTCCACCATAGCTGTAAGATTCGTAACGCTCCTGAGGCCCCCCATCAGTTCGGTCATCATCTCGTTTCAACAGTTTGTTCTTTGCTTTTTTGGCTTTTTGGACAAGATCTGAAAGATGAACAAATGGCACACATCACACACTCATAAACTATATTTGTAAAAGTTGTCTCTTTTCTCTTGAATGTTCTTGTTTGCCCAGGAGACTCTGGCCAACATATGTGACTATTCAGCCCCCATCTCCTGCATCCATGGAACATGAGCCCTGTTTTATTTGCCTGCAAAAAGGAATGGTATCAGCATTAGAAAAAAGCAGTTTGGAAGAAGTTTTGAAGGTGAGAAGATCTATGTAAACACTTCACATAAGAACATAAGTCTGATATACTCCTACTTGGTCCAACCTGGTGGGAATACAAATGTGCCAGTTAGCCCATCCATTCAATTACTGGCAGCTCACAGGAATATTTGTATCCTAAAAAGGCTTCATTTGGAAACCAATTTGTGAAACAGAACAGTGGACAAATCAGAAGATGAAAGCACTTTAAAGGTACAACGATGACGCATTTAACAGCCTTCAGAGAGCTAGGAAATAACTTGAAACAAGTGACGGAAATTAATACTTTAACACAATCACTTGCTTTCTGCAATTGAGTGTGAACAGAATATAGAGTGCTTGGCCATTTTAAATAGAAAAAAACCCCAATAATTAGCTACTGTACATATATTTCTTATTTAATTTTATAATCAAAACTGTTCTGCATTTTTTGTTACTAGTTTGCATATTCAAATCATATGGCCTCCAAATGCTGTTTGCATGCCACATTTCATCCCATGGGAATGTTCCTGATAATGATGGTGAATCTGTGAAGGCATAATCAAGCAAGGGTTAATACGTCAAAATCACCATGACAATCAGCTGTACTCTTGAACTAGAAACAGTTTGATGACATCCATGTACCTGGCGGCAGAAACATGCAAACTTCTAATACGGGACATTCTTGAAGCACTGCCATATTCTCATTACATGTGTCTCAAAATGTTATTATGGAAATTAGCTCCAAGACTGTATTAGAAAACAGACAATATTTTTACCACATTTGGTAGTAAGAGTAATCACATATCAACATATACCAACTTGTTTCCTTTACTTACTACCTAGAGAAAGAAATATTCTAAGAATATCCTAAGAAATATCTTTCCTAAGAAATATCACCTCAAAATTTGAATGTGAATTCACACAAGTGAAAAGGCATGTAGTAGAAGTACCACTGCACATCCTTTGTAACTCTGGCTCACAGGTGCACTTAAGCACTACTATTAACTCCTTCACCTTTCCCCCTCTTCCCACCCTGAAAATGAATGAAATTGTTGTTGGTCATATTCAACAAACAGCCATTAAAACAGCAGAAAAGTTGCGCTATTCAAGCAAATATACCTTCTCTATCGTGATGTTCACCTATTTTTTCCATTACTCGGTAAACCTCAAATCTCTGTCTCACACTGAAGACAGCACAGCTTTATTTTCATTTTGCCTCTCAAAAACAAGTTCTCCATTCTTTCTTTACTTTGCCTTTCTCATTGAGCTACAGAAGATGCCATTGATTTCTATTTTGTAAATGTGTAACTGGGGCTTCCCTCATCACTTGTCCTGACAAAATGCTTCTTCCCCTCATAGGAACACTCTTTGGATCTTAAATATTCTTCAAGAGAAATCCCTGAGCCCTCTCTATATACAGCTCTCTAGTGAGCTGTAAAGCTGGCTGTTCTGAATTATTACATATACCACCACCTCTGTGCACTTTTCAACAAACAGGTATGATAAGTTCTTATCCCAAGGCACTTATAACCAAAATGCCCACTCCCCTCCCCGCCCATATATCTACCTGTTACAACTACCGTGTTTCCCCGAAAATAAGACAGGGTCTTATATTAATTTTTGCTCCAAAAAACACATTAGGGCTTATTTTCAGGGAATTTTTTTTTCATGTACAACAATCTACATGTATTCAAATACAGTCATGTCATCTTCTTCTGGTTGCTGCACAATGGTGGAAGGAGGGGTTTCACTTAACTAGGGCTTATTTTTGGGGTAGGGCTTATATTACGAGCATCCTGAAAAATCATACTAGGGCTTATTTTCAGGTTAGGTCTTATTTTCAGGGAAACAGGGTATCTACACTTGTGAAACAACAAAATAATGAATACATGTAGATTTTCCTTTGCCCTGTTGAAAAACGGGTAACTGCTGGAAGATTTTTCACTCCTGCACAAGAGCGAAAAGATCAGGACTATTTTTTTTGCTAACAATAGATTATTATTTTTCAACAAAACATTTTTCATTCACCAAAATGAAAAAAAATAATCTATTTTTTGCAAGAAACCTCTATTTTGGATTAAAAATCTTGTATTTCATGCAAAAGACAAGGTTTTCTGTGAAGAACACAGTGATCTTTACACAAAAATAACATTTACATCCCAAGTATAAAAGGACTCAAACTCTCATCTGCAAGGATCCTTGGTGCATATTACGATGCTCATGCTTCATGCACCTCAGTGGTTAGTGGTTGCATGTTTATGGTCTGTTGTATTATATGTCACACACACACGTATATAAATGTATATATAAATGTGTGTGTGTGTGTGTGTGTGCATACACACACACACATAGACATATAGTGAAAAAATGCAAGACTATAAACATGTCAACCACTGAGGTGCACAGAGCACAAGAATAGTAACTGAGAGTAACAGGGTATGGCGATGGAAACATTATTTAACACAGTGACAGCTTGACTCTTTCCATGTATAGGTGATAACTAGCTATATCATCAGTATCATTGGCTGACGAGTGCTAGTTGTTTGACCACAGGATGTAGGGGAGTATGTTAAATTTGTTTTCACATTCACCTATCTTCACTATTCAGTAAACCTCAAATCTCTGTCTGAGATCAAAGACAGCTAAGTTTTGTTTTTGGTTTGCCTCTCAAAAGGCAAGTTCTTCCTTCATTAAATAATCCTCCATTGCTTCTCAAACTATTGTCTTCCTTTCCTACTGAGCTACAGAGGAAAGAAAGATTTGTCAAATTGTTTGCATTCTAATGTGAGTTTCCTATTAACTGCCAATGGCAAAATATCTGAGTACCCTATTACACCAGCGTTATACAGACATTCGAGGGACGTGGTGGCGCTGCGGGTTAAACCGCAGAAGCCTCTGTGCTGTAAGGTCTATAGATCTGCAGCTGTAAGATCGAATCCACGCGACGGAGTGAGCGCCCGTCGCTTGTCCCAGCTCCCGCCAACCTAGCGGTTCGAAAGCATGCAAATGCGAGTAGATAAATAGGGACCACCTCGGTGGGAAGGTAACAGCGTTCCGTGTCTAAGTCGCACTGGCCTTGTGATCACGGAAGATTGTCTTCGGACAAATGCTGGCTCTATGGCTTGGAAACGGGGATGAGCACCGCCCCCTAGAGTCGAACACGACTGGACAAATTGTCAAGGGGAACCTTTACCTTTACCTTTATACAGACATTAGCTGCTGCTAGCATCAACAGGATCATAGATCTTTAAAGACACTGTATAATAAAATGATACATAGATTTTGGAAATAGATTTAGGGTATCTCAAAGATCTTAACTTACCTTAATAACTTTAGTTCAATTTATGGAAATTTCTCTGGGTGCAAGATTATATAACTGTAGACCGATGTGCATTACTATCTTAAATTAAGGAAAATTATAGCAGCCGCTATTAAGCATTAGAAGAAAATAATGACTGCTGGAGTTATTGCCATTTTTTTTCAACTGCTATTTTACTTTCTGTTAATCCTAGTTATGAATTTTGTATAACTCAAAAGCTTACACTGCTACAAATAAATTATTCTATAATCTTACCAACCATCTGTTACCATAAATCATGAACACTGAGAATTGTCCTACAATTTATAACACAGACTTAGGGCATTTCTTACTTTTCAGTTGTCCTTTGACATCTTTGTCTTCAGTTGAATGTTCTTCCTCATAATGAGACTGAAGCTGATAAAATGACTGCAGGTCCTTCAGACACAGCGGACACAAAAAGCCCTCTCTCACCTCTCCAGGGTCATCAAATGGAGGTGTGTAGCTTGTTGCCATAGTGGTCCAAGTGTTCCAGGGATGTTAATACACACCAAGACTTAGCAGCTGTGAAGCAGTGATAAGCCATGCAACCGGATGACTAGAGTGCCAGACTAATATAGAGGATGTAGCTTTTTGCCCTTGTAATTGGTGCAAAATATTGCCCTGAAAGAGATCCAAAGAACAGTACTAAGTATGAAGAACAACTGAACTGAGTACAAAATCAGGAGTCACAAAGCTGACAGTGTTTTCAGCAAAATGCTAATTGATTTCCTTTTTGGCAATCAGAGCTTGGTGGTGGCTATCATGCTAACAATTGAGTTTGAGGGCCAAATTGTGATTTACTAAATGAAAATATCTTTAGGCCGGCTAATGAAATAAAAAAAATCAGTGTGATTCCACTCCACCCACCCCAAAAAGAAGAATTGTGAACTATTTTCTAAAGGGCAACATAGCTTTCTGTAGGACTTGGAGAATAGCATATTTAACCATTTAGCCGTGGAATCTCATATTAGAGGAATATATACCACCTGAAAGTGGGTTTTCACATTCTGAAGGTTCCGCTTATTTTACCATTAGGTAAACAATGCAGTTTGGATTCTCTTTACTTATTTTGCCTAATCTGGCATTTAAAGTATGTCCAGCTTTATCAATATGAAGCCTGCATGACTTCTTTCTGCTCATCATCAGTAAGGGAGTATGTGAGCTTTACAAAGGATAGAGAAAGTTTTGAATGTTTTATTTTCCAAAAATGGAGGACCAAATATCCTGGCTCCCAGCAAATCTAAGGATGACAGGTAGTGAAAACTGACATGATGGCACTAGCCAATCAGCCACTTTTGAATGTCTTCAGACCATTCCTATTCTACTACATTTCAAGACAACACTCAGTTACACACCTTTAAAATCAAGCCCCACTTTTCTCTCCCTGTCCCTTCATCTGCTTTCTGTAGTATCTTGCCTGTTGTAGAGAGCCTGAAAGCTTGCACACTTTTCTGTGCCTGTTTGGTTGGCCTAACCCCTACATGGATTGTGGTATTTAACCCAATAACAGTCTTTCTCTGATATTTTACTCCTGAAAGAGAAAGAGAAAAACAGTAAATTATAGTTGAAGCTACAACCCCTAAAACTAAATAAATTCAGACTATAGAGATGGCACATTAATATACCCTTCTTACATCTTAACACCTAACTCAAGCATACACAAGAGATGAGGTTCAATGATGTTAAGGATCTGACCCAAATCCTGTGATACAGCTACAGAAACGGCATACCTTTTGGAGGTAAACTGCTTCAATTTAAGAAATCTCTATATATGTTATCTGTTGCTTGCTGAGTTGCACATACAACTCTACAGATGTCTACAGAAATTTCTTAACTTGAGGTCTGCCTTCAAAGTTACACTGTTTCCCGTACACCAGCAAAAGGATTTTAGCCTCTTGTTCCCTAAAGAGAAAAAGCCTCTGCTTACTTAGGACTAAACCTATTAAACACTAAAAGATCCACTTCCTCCAAATTCAGATAAATTGGACTGGACTAGTGAAGAAAGGGATGTGGTGGCGCTGCGGGTTAAACCGCAGAAGCCTCTGTGCTGCAAGGTCAGAAGACCAGCCGTCGTAAGATTGAATCCACGCAACGGAGTAAGCTCCCGTCGCTCGTCCCAGCTCCTGCCAACCTAGCAGTTCGAAAGCATGCAAATGCAAGTAGATAAATAGATACCACCACGGTGGGAAGGTAACGGCGTTCCGTGTCTAGTCGCACTGGCCACGTGACCACAGAAACTGTCTACGGACAAACGCTGGCTCTACGGCTTGGAAACGGGGATGAGCACCGCGCCCTAGAGTCGGACACGACTGCACTAAATGTCAAGGGGAAGCTTTACCTTTACCTAGTGAAGATTATGTAACTCTGGATAGGATTGTAATGCCATCTGCTGTTTGCAAATCTTAACACTATCAATACCTATGGTATGTTTATTTCCAGCTTTTGCATTCCATTAAGGGACAGGCAGTGGGGCCATGCTATAGTATTTACTTGGAGTGAAAGTTAATGTACAGGGTGGCTGCATTCACGTTCCAGTGTTTTGAGCAAGAAGGATGGTTGATCTGTTGTCTACATTTCCTTACTTGGAGGGGGACTTAATTTCAACCATAACATTTTGCTTTACACACTTTTTAAAATGTAGGATATCAGGAAAGTCTACCTTTACTGAACTTTTTTTTTCAGAAGTTACCATAGAAAAGAATAAAGCAAAGGGATAAGAACAATAACCTTGGACTCACCAACTTATTCCAAGCTGCTCTAGCTGAATCTCTAAGTAAACTACATTTATTAACAAAGGGGAGGGACTTGACATTTAAGCCGGTCTCAGAGAAACAGTTTCTGTACACTACAAGCCTTTATTTATACATCTTCACCTGACAAGCAGTTAATAGGTTGCTCAAAGTTTTCCCTGGAAAACCTATTCTAGTGTCTGACATGTTCCACCAAAAGCTAGTCCTCCCAAGCAATGTATGTCAGAAAATCATAATTTTCACCTCATAGTTGCCACTCTACATTTTCCACTTGGGTAAAAAAGTATAACTAGATACATCAGTCTTTCAGAAGGTGTTAGGATTGAGTGAATAATCACAATAAAAAAGGGAGAGGCAGGCTACCATTATTTCTGTGAGCAAATAACATGCAAACCTCTCATGCAGCATAACTGTATGTTAGCTAGTGCCACTATATAATTACTTATTACACAACAGACCAACTAGACTTTGTTGTTATGTGCTATTAAGTTGCTTCTAACTTAAAGGCTTTTGAGGTATGTGAGAAGTTCAAGGAGTGGTTTACCATGGCCACCACTCAGTGAGGTTCCATAGCCAAGCAGGGACTGGATTCCAGGTCTCTTGAGTCCTGGCTCTCTACTGTATTACTTTAAATCAGTTCATCGATCAATAAGAGACCCCTTTTTCTGGGCCTTGAAAATTTTTCCCAAATTCTGGGGGACAAGCTCAAACTTTCCCGAAACTCTAACAGTACCATCCTATGCATGTTTACAGAGGAATTCAGTGCACTCGTTTCCAAACAAATGTTCATGGCGTGCAATTTAAATCAATCCCTCTGAAATGAGAAGGCAAAAATGTGTATTTTCCAATAACTTGGTTTCCAATAGATAAAAGAAAGATGCAAAAATTATTAAACATCTGTGTGAACTAATCAAACGTTTCATCCTGTCTAGTAAATCTCCAGCACTTTTGATCTATTTCAACTAAGCAAATGAGCAGAAGAGACAAACAAAGCAGTTAGTTTGGGCAAGATGAACAAGTGCAACAGAAAAGGACTGCCAATGAGTGAAGGAGATGGGTGAGTCACCAGGCAAGACAAACAAGATGGTTAGTTGTTCTCTAAAACAGTGTGCTTACACAACATATGGCTGTATTTACTACTGCTCTATAAGTTTAGTCGTATCTATGTCACCCCTTCCCCTTGCATAAGATCCGGGCTTAATCATACTTAGAGCAAACCTGCCGAACTCAGCACAATTTCAGACAACAATGTATGTCCCATTCATTGCAGTGTGGTGTCTTATTTTAAGCATGACTGAGTATGGATTCAACCCAATGTCTCTAAATCACTTAAACAATTTATGTCATTTTTTCAAAGTAATTCACTGGAGCTAGTCTATTCATCTTTTTCAATGCAAAAGTGTTCCATACTCTTTTTACAATGGAGACATACCAGAACTGGCAATACTGGAAACTGCAGCGATTACAACACACTTAAAATGAAGTCTGGATTACAGAGCAGTACTTCAGCTACAATTTTCTGGAGACTTATAGTAATAAGTCAGAAATTTCAAAACCATCTCCTAAATATCCAACTAAGAAGTCTAGGAAAATTACCATTAGTGTACCTCTGTAAAGCAAAATCTCAATATATTTTGCTTCCCATTATTCAAAGTGCATTCCTTCTGACTTTTAAGAAAACTGAAACATGACAATGTCCACACAAGTTCTTGTTTCTTCAAAACAGGCCGTTAGGAGCTGAAAATAAATCTCTGTATTTGCAAACTATTGTATATGTATAGACATATGCAATATGTCATACTATTTCATATTAGTAACTATGAGATTCAAAGTGCAAGAATATTTAAGACTAAATTAAATTAATCCAAAGTTCAAAAAGCATGATTTTGTGTACATGTATTCAGTGAACTAAATACCAAGTTGAGACAAAATCAATTATAAATTGCTATAACCATCAACAGGGTGGATAAAAATCAATGATTTTTTAAAAATCAAATAGATTTAAATCATGATTTAAATTTTAAAAATTGATTTTTTAATTTAGATTTTCAAAAATCAATTTTTGAACCAGTCTTAGATCAATTTAATTTTAATACGTGTCATTCTGTCTCCTCAGCACACCACTCTTTCATTCAGCTGCATATCTACTAGTCCAGGATGGCATTCTTTCCTGATTCAGCATGTGAGTCAGAAGAGTTAAGCAATCAGGCTTCACACCCAAATGAGTGGCCCAAGTGCTATCAACAAATGGCCTGCCTCCCTTTTTTCCCCAGCCAGTATTTCTGGTACCATCAAGAGCTGCATATTTGGCTGACATTTGACATATGGAACATAAACCAGGGGGGGGGGGGAGTCTTGGGGAATTTCTGAATGCAATAAATCTGTAAATTAAAACAGACTAACAGCCACCTATTTTAAAACAGCTACAATGTAAGCTATGGGGCAGGTGTCCTCGGCACCACCATCGATGGTAAGGTGCCTATAGGAAAGAGTTCATCTTTCTAAATCCCTGCACCTTAGGCCAGGTGGAAGCAAACACAAGAATCTGTCAGGAAGAGGAGCGACGTCTCCTTGGGAAGAGCCAGTGCCATTACCTAACCCTGGAGATAAAACGAGTGGGAAAGAGGCAAGTTTTCACTTTTGGGGGGTGGCGTAGGCAGGAAGATGATTGGTGGGGGGGGGATTTTGGATTAGAAACGACACACGTAATCTTTGGGGGGGGGGGTGATGACTGAACTGCAGATGGTGATGATGATGATGCTCTCGCCTTCACCCCCCAATGCCAAAGTACACACACACACACACACACACACACACACACGGGGTGGGGCAGGGACCCACGAATTCCTCCCACAGACACCAGGTCCACCTTGTCAAAGACAAAAGCGCGAAGCGACGTCCCTGCCAGACCCACCCGCACCGCACCGCACCGCACCGAGGGGAAAGGAGGCCCCGGCTCTCTCGCTCACCCACCCTCACCAGCCCTGCCCCCAGGGAGCCTCCGGGAAAGGGTGGGCGCCGGCGGGGCTCGCCAGGCGAGCGGGCGGGACGGGCTCTCACCTCAGCCTCGAGGAGGAGGAGGAGGAGGAGGAGGAAGGGGCGGCCACGGCAAGGCCACCTGCGGGGCCGAGAGGCCCTCCCCACCTGGCCTCAAGGGGGGAGGAGGGGGAGGAGGAGGAGGAGGGCGAGGGGGCCTCTTCTCCCGCAGCAGCCAGTCGAACGCCGAGCGCGAGGAGAGTGGGTGGGGCTCCCCTCTGAAGCGACGAGGCGGGCCAAGCCCCGCTGGCGGCGAGCGCCGAGCAATCGATGAAGGGAGAGGGAGGGAGGGAGCGGAGGAGCTTGTGCGGGTAGCGCGAGGGTGGGGTGGGAAAAACAAACGAAGTGGGGGGAGATTGGCGGAGGCGCGCGCTGGTCGGGAAGGAGAGATAGAAAATGCCTTAAGCTCACCCGCAGGGTGGCCACGTGCCCTCTTTTAGGGAGGACAGCTCTCCCTTCCAAAGGCTGCTAGAAGATGACAAACCGCCTTTCGAAGATGCTTTTCCAGGGCAAGCTTGATTTAAAGATGAAGAAGCGGGAGGAGGAAGATCCAGGGTGTGGAGGTGACCTTTTCCACGGGCAGCGCCTGGCGCACTGATGCAGCTGGCCAAGAGATCACCTTTCTTTCCCACTGGAGTGCGGTGCATTGAGACTCCGTTCCTTTTCTCAAAATATTTCTAATTTTGCATCTGCCCATGCAAATATTTGCAATGTTATGCAAACCGTTTTTGTGTTTTTTTGGTTGGTGGGCTTTTTTAACTCTCTTTTTAGCGATGCATCACTCCCTTTTGGGTGATGAGTTAAGTACTGTACCGGCTGAGAGACGTACACACAGGCGGGGTTGATAGAGGTCAGTGAATAAAGGGGTGGTGTGAAGAAGGCAAATATCCTTCCTCTCTCAAAGCAAGAACCCAGAAGGATTATCTGAATGGCAGGAGATTTCAGGCCAGACAAAAACCAGTTTTACTTCACATGTTGAGGATTTGCTGCCCTGAGATGTAGTGACAGTGACAGCTGCGGGATCAGGACTGTTGGCGGCGAATTTGGGGTATTAAAGGCTTCAACCTTCATCCGCGGTGCTGTAGCATATTTCACGTGCAGTCTATACCACGGATGAGCAACTTTAATGGGGCTGATGGCAGTTTTTTAGGTTGGCTGGTTGATCCAAGACTGCCCTGCCAAGCGGTGTGGCTGGAATGGAAAGGGCAAGGCTAGACTGGCTAATTAATTAATCTGTTATTTACCATAATCTGGTACGGTAGTTCAGCAGTTTTATGCAAGATAAAAAATATGTACAGGCTGGTACAGTTTATAAATATAAGTAAATATGTGGGAAATATATGTGTAAAATATGTAGGTAGATATCCATTGTGGTGTAGTGGGTAGAGTAATGGACTTGGACATGGGAAGCCAGGGTTCAAATTCCCATTCAGCCATGGAAACTCACTAGAAGTGTGGAACTGGTGAAACTTCCCCTTAAATATCTCACTTACCTTGAAAGCTCTATTACAGTCACTAATAGTCCGTTCTGACTTGACAGGACATAACAACAATATATGTAGAACTAATAAAAGACTTGATCATACAGAATTTTAATCTTTTTTCTGTCAGTAATTTATTATTCCTTAGACAAAACCATTTTTTCAGTGCACATGAATCCCAACTTCTATACATCATATCCTATAGAAATGATAAAGATAAATTAATGATGATAAATTAAAGATTCTTCAGATGTAATCCTTTATTTTTATTTCATAAAACATTAGTTCTGTGAAAGTCACATGTATTCCTTCATTGAATAAGTGGCGTCAGAGAATTAGAGCTCTATAATTCCCAATGGTTAATTGTCCCCCCAGACTTTATTGAATAATAATTATTGTTTATGTTCTTAAATAGTGAAAGTTTTAATCCTCTGCAATAAACGAACAAGTTTTAAGGGAAATAACTGTCTAATTAACAGAGACAAAAAAACTTCCTTATTGGACGGTTAGGGTCCTTTTTGTAAATCCCACAGTTTGCTACTGAATTTGGCAGCAATCCACAATGAAGGATGCACTGGATACAACAGAAGAGTGCTGGGGGGGTAGCTACACTTTGCCAACCCCCTGCTCGGTACTGTGGTGCCTTGTATGAACTGGCCTGAGACAGCTTCGAAATCATCGACTGTTAAGAGGTGGAGAGAAGGCAGGTCTGGTTCTACTGATAAGCGTCTGGCTGATTTCCAGTATATTTGCAAGGGTTTTTGACTCCCAGCTGTTTAACAATGGCAGCAGCAAAATGATTCCATTCCTGCACAAAGTGTAGAGCTGAAACAAAGAACACTTATGTATTTGTGTGAAAGGATTTCTTGTATTTAGAGTGAACTTTTTAACCACAAGTTCCTTAATGCTAAATACAGTGTGTGTGGCACCAGGCTGTGGTTAGTGGATTTCAGTTTTCTAATAAAATAGAAAGTGGATCTTGCAAGCCTGAAATCTGACCACACCTGGGCTAGTATTCCAGTTGACACCATTTTCAGTTTTCATTTGTCCCATTTCTTCCATTTTACTTTTCTCTACAGAAAGCTGAAATACTCTACAGAAAGCTGAAATGGACATTTCTTCTTCGTGGCCTCTGTGAATGCACACAAGTGGGTTGTTCTGCGCCTGCGCAGGACGTTTCAGAAGTTTCTAGAGCTTGAAAACAAATTGACAATGAGACATCCCCCTTTGGAGTGCAAGCTCCGCCCTCCAATCTTCCCCTCAGTTCCTTTTTTTCCCGCCGCGAGATTAGGACGTTAGGAACAACTAGAGCGTTAACTGTATTACTCATTGAATAGATCCGTTTTTTCTTAATTGAACTATTAGACTCTATTATAATCATTATATTTTTACATCCCCCGGTGATTAACTTCTATTTTTTACCCCGCATACAACTTTTTTCAGCTTCCCGCGTTTCCTCCCCCCCCAAATGACGGTTTCCCTCTCTTCCCATTTTTATGGCCCCTCAGGGACCGTTTAAACGGTGCGTTCTGTGTGACAAGAAAATTCCACTTACGGACGGGCACAACAAATGTTTATTTTGCTTGGGGGAAGAACATCAAACCCAGTCGTGCCCCGAATGTAAAAAATTGACAAAACCAGCTATAAAACTCAGATTACAACGTTTGAGGTCATATCTGTGGGAGAAATCCCTTCACCCGGCCATGGAGACACTTACCTCACCAACAACGAAGGATTCAGGGCACCCAGAGTGAGTCAGATCGGTATCGAGCCTGACGGCCAGATCGATATCCAGCCCGGCGCCAGCTCCATTAAGACAGAAGGAATCATCTAAAACTTTGTCAAAAACCAGCTCCAAGTCCACATCTAAAACCAGGACTCACTCTGATGAAGCCACTAAGAAAAAGAAAGACAAAGACAAATCATCAAAATCTAAGAAACGAACAAAGTCCATGCATATCGAGACGCCACAGCATATTCCTCCGTCTCCAATATTAGAGGAATTGTCAAGAGAGGCTCCCATCTCTACTTCAGATAGAGATGAGCATACTTTGACATCAGCTCAGGCAGCACCATCGGTGGCTAGCCTCTCATCAAGCACAGGCCAATCACAGGCTGAGACTCACTCCAGCCCGGCCTTGGCCCTTTCCAGCCCTCGAACATCAGGGCGGGCGCTAATGGTGCATACTTCAGGGTCAGAATGCTCTCGACATTCTCCTCGAAAGCACAAGGAGAAAAGATGGCATATTTCCCCACCACGATATGCCTCTCGACATGGGGAAGGTTATTACTACCCTGAACACCCTCAATACCTTCCAAGACCTGTCTATCCTCATGGACAACATTACTATGATCAATATTATCAAGGACTATACCCTGAAACCATGTACTATGACGAACCAAGGAGTCCGATATGCCTCACCACCAGGGCATTCGAGATCGAGATCTCAGTCTCCTCCAGCTCGACACCACCGTCCAGCACATGCAGGCTCGACACAGACTCATGCACCAAAGAAATCTGCTCTGAAAAGACATGCATCGGTATCAGACACCCCGATACCAGCTAAGAAAAAGAAAAGATCAAAACACGCATCTTTACAGGTATTGATGACCTATGCGGGTCCATCGATACGCCCTGATATCGAGATGCAACCATATTCAATACAGTCACCGATGAGACCATTACCAATTACCACAACTTCTACCCTACAGCGCTCACCCTCGGTTTCTACTACATTGGATCAAGACTCTGACTCCACTGCATCTGAGGAATCACCCCCCAATCTGCCAACCCCTACATCAGATTTAGGAGAAAACAACCCTCCATCCCCTTCAGAGGACTTCACCTCATACTCTCAACTGGTCCTCAGAATGGCCAAAGCATTGCAGCTGGACATACAAGAACCACCTACTCATGAGAAGGACCTAGTTTTCCAAGACCTAGACCAAGACAAAACTCCGCCATTGAGTCTAACCTTAATACCTGCCATGTTCCAATTAGTAAAGGAATCATGGGACAAGCCACCATCATCACTTCAGATTCCACGCAGAGTGGAAAACCATTATAAGACCCATGGACCTGATGCTACATTCCTATCGAAATATCTGACCCCAAATTCAATCATCGTAGAATCAACACAATACAAGGCTCGCAACAAGACATTGGTTACACCAACAAATAAAGAAGGACGTAAAATTGACATACTGGGAAGAAAAATCTATTCACTTACCTCATTTTTGATAAGGGTTGCCAACTATCAAGCAGCCATGGGGGCATATCAAAGGCAACTATGGGACAAAATTTTACCCACTATCCAGACCGCACCAGAGGCCACTAGAAAAGAATTAAACAACATCTATACCGAAGCATCGACTCTAGTGAAACAACAAAGAGTGGCGGCACGACACACAGCCGATGCAGCATCGAAAGCAATGGCTACTTCCATAGCGATAAGAAGACACGCATGGCTCCGATCATCTAACATTATAGACGATACCAAGACAAGAATAGAGGATTTATCATTCAACGCTACTGGACTCTTTAACTCAAAAACGGACGAGTTAATGGAAAACATCCACAAACTAAGAAAGACCGCAAGATCCTATACACCACAACAACTGTATCAATTTCAAAGAACACAACACCGAAAACCATACTATCATCAACAACATCAACCATATCAACAATCCTTTCGCCCATACCGACACCAACCTTACGACAGATCTTACCCTGCCACATCGACACCAGCTCCTCAACCATTTCGGAAACAACAATCACAAGCCAGGAAACAGCCCTTTCGAAAACAGCAACGAAAGGGTAAGCAATACCCATAATTTATTATCATCAAAATTCCACACAAGACTTTACTCGTATTTACCTGCATGGGAACAAATCACCAACGATAAATGGGTACTGTCTATAATTCAAGAGGGTTACTTTATTGAGTTTTTCAAAACTCCATCTCCCAGTTTTATCAAGACTACCCCCCACTCTTTAATTCTGCAAGAGGAAGTATCATCACTTCTAACTAAACAAGCCATACTTATAGTCCCCTCATCATCCACTACTGATGGATTCTGTTCACGATACTTTACTGTCCCTAAAAAGGATGGGGGACTTCACCCCATCCTCGACCTCAGGAAACTTAACAAGTATATTCGGCCCCGGAAATTCCGTATGCTGACTCTCTATACCATTATTCACCTTCTTTCAC
Organism: Intellagama lesueurii; assembly: GCA_037013535.1. Lineage (NCBI taxonomy): Eukaryota > Metazoa > Chordata > Lepidosauria > Squamata > Agamidae > Intellagama > Intellagama lesueurii. The sequence continues at coordinate 258,095,379 of JBAJHW010000002.1, forward strand.
AGGGAGATTGGTTCGTGGTTATCGACTTACAGGACGCCTATTTTCACATATCGATTCACCCACTTCATCAAAAATTCCTTCGATTTCGATTCGACGGCATATCATACCAATTCTGTGCCCTCCCCTTTGGACTATCTACAGCACCAAGGACATTTACAAAATGCATAGCACCGATTGCAGGTTACCTCCGGCTCCAGGGAATAACTATTTTCCCATACATCGACAATTGGTTGATTGTAGCGCCTCTATACCAAGATGCGATACGAGCCACAAATATAACCCTAACTACCCTACACAGATTAGGACTCAAAGTAAATTATACCAAATCTCACCTCAAACCATCACAGACGATCAATTACATCGGAGCCTGCCTAGATTCCCTAAAGGCGAGAGCATACTTACCTCCAGAACGGATCATCAAACTAAACCAAGCCATCAACTTATTTCAACCTATGACATCGGTATCGGCACATGAAGCCCAACATTTACTCGGGCTCATGGCATCTACCACGGCCGTAGTGCAACATGCAAGGCTCAAGATGAGGTCGTTACAAGCAAGGTTTCTTACACTCTTCGACCCCATGACAGACCAACAATCGAAATGCCTCACTGTGACACCAGAACTTGCAAATCAACTTACCTGGTAGACATTCCTTCCACATCTAGCAGTAGGCAGACCCTTCAAACCTCTGCAGTTGTCGATACAAGTCACAACCGATGCCAGTTTTTCTGGATGGGGAGCCCACTGCCAAGAACTAGAAATACATGGCCTATGGACAAAGAGAGAAAAATCACTACATATAAATCATCTCGAACTATTAGCAATAATAAAAGCCTTTCGAGCATTCCTACCATGCATCGAGGGACAAGCAGTACAGTTAGCCACAGACAACACCACTGCTATGTACTACATAAACAAACAAGGAGGCACCCATTCCCTCTCACTTCTATACCTTACCATAGAGCTCTGGGAATGGTGCTACCACCATCACATTTTTCCAGTGGCCATCCACATCTCTACAGAAGAAAATTATATAGCAGACCATTTAAGTCGACTTCCTACTCGGACACACGAATGGACATTAGACAATCAAATCTTCCAGGACATTTGCTATCAATGGGGACACCCATCCATAGACCTCTTTGCGACAAAACAGAACACCAAGTGTCAAAGAAGATTCTGCTCTCGAACTGGCATCGACCCCAAATCACTGGGCGATGCCTTCATGATAGACTGGAAAGGAGAACTGCTATACATGTTCCCCCCAATTCCTCTGATCCAGAAATCAGTCATCTGGATCAACCAATGCCAAGCAGATGCCATAATCATAGCTCCATGGTGGCCACGACAACCATGGTTTACCCGTCTGAGATCGATGGCAACAGACACATTCCACTTACCGTCGATACCGAACCTGTTATCTCAGAACAACAAATCAATCCTTCACCCTGACATTCGGTCCCTGAATCTGACGGCGTGGAGGATACTCCCACCTTCAAAAACGTCTTAGATCGGGCCCGGAAACCATCCACGCAAAGGCTCTATGAAAATAAATGGAAATCTTTCATAAAATTTACTGAATCAAACAACTTTATTGCAGTACCAGTCTCCCTTAAAACAATACTCACCTTCATTCTTCATCTCTTTAATTTGGGATTATCGTATTCAACCATAAAGGTTTATATATCGGCCATTGTAGCCCATCAACCTTCTCATTCGAAATCAGCAAAACTATTTTCGCACCCGACTCTGAAAAGATTCCTAAGAGGTCTTCAGAATATTTGACCCCCAAAACAACAAATTGTACCCCAATGGTCACTACAATTAGTTCTAAACTCCCTCACTAAACCACCCTTCGAGCCAATGGCTAAATGTAATGAGAAACAGTTGTCCTTGAAAACAGCTTTTCTGGTGGCAATAACATCTGCCAAGCAAGCCAGTGAATTAGCAGCTCTCCGGTCAGACCCACCATACCTACAATTTCATCCGGATAAAGTTACTATATACTTTGATGTGTCTTTTCTTCCAAAAGTAGTCTCTGAATTTCACATGAATCAGCCATTAATCTTACCAACGTTATTTCCATCTCCCTCTTCACCCATCGAGCGCATGCTCCACATGCTGGACGTCCGAAGGGCTTTGGCCTTCTACACCAACGGGACAAAAGTATTCAGGAAGTCCTCGAGACTATTTGTGTGCTTCCAAGGTCCCCACAAGGGTGCTCCAGCATCATCACAAACCATCTCCCGCTGGATAGTACAGACTATATCACTGGCATATGAACTTTCCGGCAAAGCACCTCCTGATCAATTAAAAGCCCATTCCACTAGAGCATTGTCAACATCAACTGCTCTACATCGTGGAATAGAAATTCCAAACATCTGCCGAGCAGCAACCTGGTTCAATCCATCGACCTTTGTGAAGCATTATCGCCTCGATGTCAGAGCTAAGAATGATGCTGCATTCGGCAGGGTGATCCTGACATCTCTGCTACCGTGACGTCCCACCATCCGGTAAGTGAGCTTGTCAGTCACCCACTTGTGTGCATTCACAGAGGCCATGAAGAAGAAAGAGAGGTTACCTACCTGTAACCATGGTTCTTCTAGTGGTCCTCTGTGAATTCACACAATCCCTCCCTTCCTCCCCTCTGTCCGTCACGTTGTCTTTTAATATATACTACCTTGACAGCAGCGGACTATGGAAGGAACTCAGGGGAAGATTGGAGGGCGGAGCTTGCGCTCCAAGGGGGAGATGTCTCATTGTCAAAAAAATTTTCAAGCTCTAGAAACTTCCGAAACGTCCTGCGCAGGCGCAGAACAACCCACTTGTGTGAATTCACAGAGGACCACTAGAAGAACCATGGTTACAGGTAGGTAACCTCTCTTTTCTTTCAGCGCTAAGTTGAAAGCTGGGGGTTCATTTTAGCATTTGGCATGTAGCAGATCACACCTGACACAACACTGGTCACTCTGCAAGACAATCTCCTAAGGGATGCTGATGGGGAGTTCAACCCTGTTGGCGCTCCTGGAACTTTCTGCAGCTTTTGGTACGGTCAACCACGGTATCCTTCTGGGAAGATGATCAAGTCTAGGGATCAGGGGCTCTGCTCTTCGCTGGCTCTGGACTTCCCTTGATTGCTGGTCCCAGATAGTAGAGCTTGGGAATGTTGTCTCAATCCCTTTGGAGCTCTGTTTTGAGGTCCCACAAGGGTTGATTATCTCCCCAGTGCATTTTAACATCTATATAATGCCACTAGGATAAGTCATTTGGAATTTTCTAGTTTGCTGTCATCGATATGCTGATGACACACAGCTCTATCTCTCATTTGCTTCATCAGCAGAGGATACTATTCAGGTCCTTGAGCGCTGCCTGGTGTTGATAATGGACTGGACAGGTGCTAATGAATTGAGACTAAATTCAGATAAGGCGGAGACCTTGCTGTTAGGAGAAGCATCAGATCAGTTAGGGAGAAATTACCTGGCCTGAATGAGATCATACTCCCCCTGAAAGATCAGCTTGGGGTGTATTTCTGGACCCAGCACTCTCCATGAAGGCTAAAAAAAAAAAAAAAAAGCCGTGGCCAGGAGTGCCTTTTATCAACTTTGTTGATAAAAATTGATAAAAGTCACTCCTGGCCATGGCTGATATTTGAGCCTTCACAGAGAGTGCTGGGTCCAGGAAGTTTGTTATTGTTACATGCCGTAAAGTTGCCCCCAACTTCTGGAAGCCCTATGAATCAGCAATCTCCAAAATGCTCTGTCCTTAACAGTCCTGCTCAGCTCTTGCAAACTCAAGCCTGTGGCTTCCTTGTCAATCCATCTTGTATTTGGTCTACCTCTTCTCCTGCTGCCTTCAACCTTTCCCAGTATTATTGTCTTTTTAATAATAAATAATAATCATGCGCCATCAAGTCCATTCTGTCTTATGGTGACCCTTTTCAAGGTTTTCAAGGTAGAAAATACCATTCCCTTCTTCCGGGGTGCCCTGTGACTGTGCAGCTTGCCCAAGGCCGCAGGGGCTGGTTCTATTAAGAGGAGGAACAGTGGAGAATCAAACTTCCAACCTGTGGCTCCACAACCGGATACCTAAACCATTGAGCTATTCATCAATACTATAACCTCCTTATTATTATTGTGGCACTCTGTACACTCACCATTTCACACCTTGACATATCCATTTCCTTCTTCATTTCATTGCAATGCTATGCACAACCAATATAATTGTTTAAACAAGACACATCAATTGTGCGACCTTATAGAATAATGCAAGAGTGTATACATGTATGCCAGTCATAATTCCAAGAACATCAAATCCAGACAGCTGAAACTCGATGTGGGTAGATTCTAGAAATATACATTTGTTTATATATATGTGTGTGTGTGGCCTGGGCAAGCTGCATATGTATATATAGATTAGGGACCCTTCTGAAGTATAGATTAGGGACCCTTCTGAAGTATGCAGGATATGGGGCAGCCTAAAGGCCCCATGGAAAAGAAATCTCTGTCCTGGTTGAGGAATTCTAGTTAGTTTGATATATATATATCTCAAATATATATTGAGGAATTCTAGCTAGTTTGATATATATATCTCAAACTAGCTAGAATTCCTCAACCAGGACAGAGATTTCTTTTCCATGGGGCCTTTAGGCTGCCCCATATCCTGCATACTTCAGAAGGGTCCCTAATCTTCAAGCAGAGGGAAAGGCTGATCAAGCAAGCTCTGGAGCAGAGGGAGTAAACGGGAAAAGAGCACAGCAGGAACAAGGCCAGAAAACAGAAAGCGAAAGAAAACAAAAGAACAGGAGTGGGAAAGCCTACACAACTGTTAGACAGACAGTATTATTTGAAATACATATCTAGAGAGCAACATTTGCAATTCCTTGGTATGGAATTTGGGATTTCATTTTATTAGTGAATATGACAAAAAGATTTCCTTTTCACTCGCAGGCAGTGCTCTTTTAAGACCTCTTTTAGGCATATTGCATATTTGTAGAAAATACCCTTCCCTTCTTCTGGGGGCATCCTGTGACTAAGCAGCTTGCCCCAGGCCACATACAGGCTGGCTGTATTCACAGGAGGCACAGTGATGAATCAAACGCCCAACCTCTAGCTCTGCAGCCACATACCTAAACCACTGAGCTATCTAGTCAGCTATTGTCTTTTTAGAAATACTTAAATAAACAAATTGAATTAGGTTTTTAAGCATCCAGTTTGGAATACTAGTTTCAACCATCAGCTTCTGCTCTTCCAAACTGTATTGACTGGCTGTTAACCATAAAAGATCAGGCAGCTGTATAAAATAGGTAGGCTGCTGTGGCCTTACTGATGCTGTCGGGCTGCAATTCCCATCAGCTCTAGTTGAGTGTAGGCAGTGATGAGAAATCATGGCAGCTGCAGTCCCAAAAAACATCTGGAGGCCTACAGCTGCCCCCGCCTCTCTGCCAGTGGTGCTGAATATTGTTGATATTAATATGAGTCCCAGCTAGCACAATACGTTCATCTACCATATGAATAATAAAATGATTCATTCACTGAATAGATAAAGTTATGTTCTATGTAAATTTCATCAGATTTTTATGAAGCACAAACTGTTCAGCAGGATGTTCACTTGTCTCAAAGAATTTCATCAGAGCATTCTTCCTTTGTGGGAAAATTCCTTCATGACCTTATATATTTCTTCTGAAACTGCAAACTGATGTGTGAACTACAATTGGTTATGACCCATTTTTAAAAAAACTCAAAACGTAGCTTTTGATGTTTATATACCTACGTATGACGTCAAGGATTTATAGATGGGCATTGCTCTAAGGAACATATGAGAAGGACATGCTGAAAAGGAAGACATCAAGGTATTCAAAGCCAGTGATCCACAAATCATGTCCTGTGAAATCGTCTTCCAAAACCTCCACCACCATCATCATACATTCCCACTGTTTTGGAATAGGTGTTCCAAGTGGACTACAAATAACCCATTTGAAATTTAACATGGCTTTTAAATTAATTTTACAACACAGGTGTCGTCTATGGAAATATGATTCACGAAGGCCACTAGATGGTGCAGTTAGCTCATCGAAAGGACATGGTTTTGCCAGTCCTTACTGCTCTGCGGCTTGGTTTGGTAAGTCGTGTAACAATCTTCTATGAGCAATGTGACTGTGCAAGGCATATAACTGTGTGGCCAAATGGAGGGATAACAGCGGGAGAGGCAACAGGAATGAAATAGTGCTCCAGTTTCCAGAGAAACAAGCACCATTACAAGGCAAGAAAATACACAGCATCTCCTGAACTCCAGTTTGCCAAGTGCTACTAAGTACAGATCACGTCATGTTTCCGGATTTCCCCCAGATTTGTGCCTTGCAGATGTGAGAGTTGATGCATGACTGCTCCACTTTTACCTACTTTTCCCCTGCTGAAAATGAGCATAATTTATGGCGCATGTGAGCCAATAGTTCTCCAGATTTTTAATCTAGTCTCTCTAGTTGATTTTAACAAATCAGGGACAGACAGGACTATTCCAAGGTCTCTACAGCGGCAACCACTTTACATTAGTGTAATGTCAGTGTGACTTAATGCTGAACTCACATCCTGATGCCATAAGAATGGGCAGTGTGTGTGTGTCTTTAACTAGTAGCAGGCAAGGGGGTGGGAGTTACTTTTGTTAGGATTTCAGCATATTGGCAAAGGAGGCTTAACCAAGGAGGTGAGGAACTTTTGCCTTTCCAATGTTTTGGACTACAAATTTTAACAATCCTTTACTATTTGTCATGTTTGATGGAGCCAGTGGGAGGTGTGGGCTAAAAGCTGCCATAGTACCATAGTGTGTGTTGTGAACGAGGCATGGCTCTCATTGTTGGGTGCTACCTTTTGTCATGGCCTTTATCTCTCTTGTGTTGGTTATTATTTATTAAGATTCTGTGTTTTATATTTTTTTTATTAACCTATAGAGGTGCTCTCATGTGGGCAACCTGTTGTAAATTTACGTAGTGAGTTTCAATCAACTTGTATAGAGATTAATATATTACTTTCAGCCTTTTGGCCTCTCGTGGATTTGATCCTGGTTCTTGTCCCTCTGTACATAGTTAATTGTCTCCTTTTCAGTCAATGGGAAGGAATTAAAAACCAACAGAACACAAGCAAGAAAAAGATGAAACCCTACTCCCACTGCATAGAGTAGGGCTAGGGATGCAAGGGGATGCTGTGTATGAACTGAATAGATAAGTCTCCTCTCTTGGACCACCAGCTTTATGCACACTTTCTAGACAGTAGCTGCATTGAGTCCCTTTTTGGGGAGAAAGGCAGGCTATCAATGCAACAATGAAATAACTTATATAACTCCCAGTGAACGTAGCAGACCTTGGTTCTAAGTAAACATGCCCAAGACTGCATTATTAATCATCAAAATGGAAAACTTTAGGATTTTTTGCTATTCCTGCTAAACTCCTTCAGATAATGAGTCATTAAAAATAATAATAAAGGGTTATTCAGAGCCACACTTCCCCCAAATAAGAAGCAGCACCTACTAATTATCATGATTTAACATGGAAGACAAGTATTTCCAGCCGCATCTTGTTGTGTGGGGGCCACAATGTCAGCGATGAGCTGGGGTGAAGTGAATTGCATGAGATGCTAATTATATGGCTTATCCCTGTCTACTTAGACCAGATCTGGGTTGGTTCAAACCAAGTTTGAAGAAATTTGTAAAGGTTGTTGTGAGGAAATCTACTTCATGCTTCATTTGCTGGCATTACTGAAAAGTGAAACTTTTTGGAAACAAACCTCATGACTACAAGAGGGTGTTTTCTCCCCACTTTTCTGCCACCTAAGTTTTCTCCATGTTCCTTCGGTGCTATAATATACTACACGAGGGGGCAGTCTCAGAGGTATTGCCAGAAGTGTGCTGTGAGCAGGGGAAATGTATGTGTTTGTCATCCCCCCATTCTTTCCGCAGGCTCCCTTTTCCCAGGAATATGGAAACTGGAACTTATTACCTTCGCTCTCACCCCAGTGAACTCCAGCTGGTGGTTTCTGAGGGTCCAAATAAAAAGTATGTTTTTGAAGAGGTGTTTGTGGCTGTTTTTGTAGAGATTACCCTCCATGTAGTGAAGGATGACTGTAGGTCACAGCACATGCTTGTCCTTACTTATGGAACTTGCATTTTGTGATTGGTCACCCAAAGATAAACATGGGCTTAATTTGCAATTCTGATCACTGGGGTATGTGTCTCCGACAATCATGTTATGGGGGAAAAATAGGTTCATCACGAAATACATAGAGATAAATAAAGAACTGCCTGAAGCCTGAGATACAATCCACCATATTTGCTACATCAGACCAAAGCATGTAATCTATTTTCAGCATGCAGGCTGCGAGTGTCATTGCTTATATAGCCAGAAGAGTCCCCTTGGTTACCACAAGGCAGAAGGAGGAGGCATGTGTTTTCAGAAGCACAAGATAGCTTTAGAAACAAATTATTTCCACAGTGGGGAAACAGGGTCTCTAAGAACAGACAAACACAAATTGAGCATGTTGTCTGGAGTAGTAATATTAACTGACTGTTGCAAGAGAGAAGGGGAGGGGTATGGGATGGAGTGGTTGGAACGGAACAGGAAAATTATGTACTGCAACGTTTAGGTACAGGCCCCAATGCTGTCCCTTTAATCTACTATATTTCAAAAGCAGGAAGCTTCCAAGTGACAGCTATTCCTTCGTTTGTCTTCGGCCTCTGGTTTTCAGTAGTATACTGCTTCTAAATACAGTTTCTGTTTAGCTGATGTAGCTAATAATAAATTAACTGAAGATTCAGAATCTTTCGCCACCTTGGATCTATAATATATGTTCATTGGTATATATTGGTTTTATTGGTTTCATTGGTTTTATTGTTTTAAATTTGTAAACCGCCCAGAGTAGACCTTTGGTCTAGATGGGCGGGATAGAAATCCAATAAAAAAATAAAATTTGCAGGCAAGGTTTTTATGGTGCAGTTGGTGCTTTGGTCACAGAATCTGACAAAAGGTCCAGATCCAGAGTCATCATCTTCCATGTGTAACCCACCTGTGTTCCCCGTTGCTTTGTTTTTCCTCACCACATAAAATTCAGTAAGGAGGCAACAATAGAATGGCTGCATGGGTTGTGGGGTTTTTTGTGTTGGTCGCTACCCAGCTGAGTGCACCTATTGTTCATATAGTTGGAACTTGGTATTTAAGGTCAGCTCCCAGATTCTCAGAGCCAGACAATTCTCATTTTAAAAGCCAACCCATATAGAGGCCTCTTCCTCTTCTCATGACATGTCATCTAAGCCAAGACAGGATATGCAACATGTGACTTGGGTGCAATGCCTACCTCAAGACTACTTTCCTGTATTTTGCCCCTTGAATATTGTCAGAACATGTTCAGATCAAATTTACCCAATCTGATACCCTACAGATGTACTACACTACGACTCCTCATCATCCTCAGGCACCATGAATTGACTAGAGATTCTGGGCATACAAGGTTGAAGGAGGCCAGCTGAGAACATTGAAAAATACTATTTTTATTGATGTATTTGCTTTTTAAAAAATATGTTTTAATTGCATTTCTTTTTATTTTAATTTTTCTTCTGTTACCTGCCTTGCATGCCATTTTTAGTCCGAAGAATGGGATATATATTAAGCTTCTGCCAGAATGTTTTAAGATTTTTAAATTTTGCTTTTTCTTTTAATTTCCAAACTTATATATTACTTGTACCCTGGTTGTGCAGAAACCACTCCTTTTTAAAGTGACTTTGGCCAGCAATAAATGTTAGAGATAGTCTGTACTTTAGAGCTAAATGCATGTGAATGTTGCAGAGAAATGATTGAGAGTCTTTCCATGTTTGTGAAATCAACCTATGTCTTAAAGACCAGTCACGAAACAAAGCCACGTAATCTGCATAATTCTAGACAAGAGAGAAGCTCTTCCTGTGATGCTCCAACACTCACATTAGTTAAGAATGTCCCAAATGTGAGCCATCCCTAATGTCTTTTCTAGCCTCAGTTCCACTTCCATGTGCTCAACTCCCTGAGATGAGTATCAGAAGGAACATGTGTGACCAGCAACAATATGTTAAAGTATGAAGAGCTTCTGTTCACTGTTCCAGACTGGTAGTCATATTTTTCCCAGACAGGTTATCACTCCATTCTATTTCCTTCATGGTTTTCTGTCTTCTCCTGAACAAGCACCCTACAGCTGTTTGACATGCCCTTTGACGTAGGCTGGGATGTTGCTCTTCGCAGAACCACAGAAAAGTGAAGTTGGAGGGGGCCTAGAAGGCCATCAAGTCCAACCCCCTGCTCAGCGCAGGAAGACCTCTTGGAGCTTTTGTTTCTGAGTGGCCCCTTGTGGAGCACAGTCCTTCAGCATGGTCAGTTCAGTTCACTGTTAGAAGGATCAGTGATGATGGTGCTGAGTAGACACTGCATTCCTAACATTATCTCCCAAAAAACATCATCTGCCTTCTGCCCCTACTATGTCTCCCCCTTTTGAACAGTTTTGTGATAAATAGATTAAGGCTTACTATCTGAGGAGCGCTGTTGTGTATGGAAGTCATACCAGTAGTGCCTTAAACAGTGATGTGAAGCCAGCTGTATAATATTTGGACGTTATCATCTGGTCAATTTATTCTACGGCACTGGATACAGCTCTCCTCTCTCTGCATTAACCAAGCAGGCGGCAGCTCACCCATGCATGTGAGATGAATGTCACCACAGCGATTTCTTAATATGAAAAGCAATTCAGTTAAATGTTCCCAACTCAGTTAGAGGCCAGGTTGCTAAGGTGGGAAATAATCCAGATCAGTTGGAGCCTATTAAACGGAATGCTCTGAGACTTAGGGACTTGTACCTTCCTGACCCTGCAAGTTGAGTTACAACATACCTTTGCTCTAAGAAAAATATCAAAGCCTTCTCATCCAGACTTCTCAAAAGTCAGAACATGGAAGACGGGGCCCTATCCAAGAGATGAAAAGCAGGCATCACCAGGAAGCAACTTTTTCGGTATGAAAAACAGAGCGGCCATACCCCTTTGCAACCTACTCTTGCATAAATATTTTGAAAGTGTATTTGATCATCCATTGTCCCTCATATTCCTAGGATGTTTATTATTGTTCTGTGCAGATTTACCAGGTTTGGACAGTAACAGCTGTATGTTCACCACCGAAATGACACATATTATTATTTATTTAATTATAAATAGCTATGTTGCCAGCTATGTCAGCTACTGTTTTTCATCAGGACAAGCAGACCCAGTAGTCTGTGTTATGCATCTTTGGTGTTAAAATGAAGTGGCAAACCTGTGGCCAGAGGCCCATATTCAGTCTTTGTCCTAATTTCCTGCAGCCCATAGAAATCATGCGGCATGGAGAAGGGAAGCAGGAGAGATGAAACGGCATAAATAGAGAAGGGGGAATGGCATGGCGTGCACACACAGCTGCAGCACGTTGCAGGCTCCGCCCACCTTTGTCTCTGGTCTTATCTGCTCTGGTTTCTAGTTCCACCCACCATAAACATGTGGCCATCAACAAATCACTAACAAGAGAACAGAGCCTTCAGCAGAAAAAAAATTCTCGACTACTCTTGTGCCCAAAAGTCAAGCTCTTGTATGAAACTATTTAAGGAAACTGCTAGTTGGTTTATTCATGTTGCAGTCTATTTTATTTATCACACACAAGCAGAGAGAGAGAGAAAGACTCGGCTTTTCTTGTACGGACCTTTCTTCTGTACTAATGCAGAATACATGCAGTTACCATCATCATACACAGGTTTTGAAGATATATATGTGGGGAGTGTGTGTACTGGACTCTGCCCCCCCCCCCATGTTGAGTTGCTTTTCATTTTTCTTTTTAATCAAGAGGACATTGGTCATTTGGCAGACTGTTTATTTGCGGTTAGTTGTACAATCCAAAAAGACAACTGAATCGGGACAGTTGTTCATGAAGCATATTTGTTGACTTGAACACCTTTAGTCTACAGAAAGTGAAGACATTTTGTTTTGGAACAGTTGAAGAGTCTTAAATGAAAAGCTCCACAGTAAGATGAAGATGCTTGCTTGTTGCAATTTACAAGTATTATATTGTGAATCCATTTGTGGGCAAATGTCTTGGTTTGTTAAAATACGCATGCAATTTCTGTATGTCCACTGATCTCTTCCTTAACAGAATGGCAGTCTGATGTACCTTAGGCAGCAGAGAGATGACAGTGGTGGCTCGCAATCATAAAGGAGAGCTTTATATTAAGATACCTCCACCACACACACATATTGCCTCTTTGTCACATGAAGATGTCATCCAATATATCTAGAGGGCACTAGATGGGAAAGACCTAGGCTGGAGATGTGAGATAACAGGGTCCAATAGAAAGGATGTAGGTTCATTGATTCAGTATAGATACTGGTGGAATATACCTATCATGACTGTAAAAATACCAAGAGCAATTCAAAATATCCCCACCTCCACCCCATCATCCACAGTGGTTTTTACTCATGCTGGCAAATCAGGCTGCTTTCAGGAAGTTGCTTGGTCTTGGTTCCATTTTTGCTAATTTCCCTTGAACATCAGAGTGCAGGCTGTTGGGCTCAGTTATCTATAAATTTCCCAACTATCAGAGCAGTACAACAATGGAACCAATAACCCCGGGAGGTGGTGAGCACTCCAACGCTGGAGGCCTTCAATAAAAAAATTGGACAACCATCTGTCAGATCTCCTGCATTGAGCAGGGCGTTGGACCCAATGGCCTTACAGGCCCCTTCCAACTCCATCATTCTATGATTCTATATAAGCAGCCCTGTCTTGTCCCTGATTATCCACCTTGCAGGCAGCAGCAGTAACAGTCGGGACAATGTTGTTCCTGCTGCCTTTATGTCATACCTCAACTCAGGTAGTTTTAAACTAGAGGTGGGGAATGTATTACTCTCTGAATGTTGCTGGACTGCAATTCTCATTGGCTGAAGCTACTATAGCCTATGATGAGGAAGGATGGAAACTGCAGTCGGGCAATGTCTAGAGGACAACACAATCCCCATCTCTTCTTTTAAAAGACACACTTTGTCCATATCATATATTAGCAACCAAACTGAGGCTGTAAGAAACTGCCAATAATTTACATTGGCCACTGTTACATTTCTCAAATCCCTCGCTGCTTCTCTTTAATTGATGAAGACTGTATGATTTATTATACGTTTGTCCTGTTGCTTGTTGCCAAGTATAAAGATTAATCCAGATGTTATTCTCACCAGTCTTATCAACACAATCATGGTTTCCAAGGTTTTTTTTTTATGTTCACTGCCTGGAGTGGAGGAAATTCACAACTTCATGGATTCAGATCACTTAGTGAGCTCTTCCAAACCAACTTTTCCTAGCCTGGTGCCCCAGTTTGGAACAGATGGGAGTAGCCCACCACCTCTGAAAGGGAATGTAGTTTTGGGAGGCTGTTATAAACAAGGCAGCCAAGACGGTATATGCTAATTTATTATGAAAAAGCATGTCCATGTGCTGAATTTGCATGTGTAGAAACTAATGCAGTCACCTTCCAACTTATGAAGTCCCACCTGTCTCCATTACTTCATCCTATCCTGGTCCCTTTCTTTATCCATCAGTAGTGCAGGTGGTTCCCATGGTGGATAGGCTAGTATAACCCATGCTGGCATACGACAAAAGTCACACACTGGGCTCACTGTCTCACCCTTTGTCCACTTCACAGTATCCAGCTTGCTATGCAGGCATGAAGCTTCTCCATGGAAATGCTATTTGCCGGAAGCATTTGCCTATTTGAAGCAGCCCCAGGATTAAGAGGGTGGACTTCTGTTCAGCAAAGGAATTGCAGTTGATTGTGAAATTATATTTCTCTGCCATGATAGATATTATAAGATGATTGGAGAGAACAGTGGGGGTCCTTCCCTGCACACCATTGGCCTTTTTGGGGTGGGGGCAAGGGGCATAGGTGGGAGGGAATTCTACTGCTCTCTCTGACAAGTAATTGGAGGTAACTGCGGTGTTCCCAAATGTGCCTCTTGCTTTTCTATTAGGAAAAACAGCAGTGTGTGTGGAAAACCTTGGCCTGTGGGGAAAGGTGAAAAAAGTGAGAGAAGCTTCCCCTGAACCTCCATGAGTCAATTAGGCCTTGTAGGTAAAGGGGCAGACTTCTCTCTCCTGCTCTGCTTGAAGCCTTTTGAAGGAAATGGCCACAAAACAGGTAGACATGCCACTTTGTCAAGGGAGGATAATCATATATTATTATGAGAAACCTATCACTGGCAAGCCTTTTTTGGAGTTGGTTTCCCAGTTGTGAACAACAGGATTCACATCTGACCATCTTCTCATTTTGACTGTACCTGCCTTCCTGCCTGCATCTTTGGCCTAGAGGTATCTAGAGAGAAAAGAAAGCTTGGAATCATCCTTTATCAATGTGTTTTATTTTACAAAGGGAGATGAGCCTAATAATGTGACTCTCATGGAGACAATTCCATCCTGTCCTCAAAAGGCAAACTAAGTGTCCACACACTGCTCATTCTGGACCATACCAGTCCAGAAAGGAAGATACTTCAAAGACCTACCCAGTAAAGTAGGTCAGCAAGCAGAGAGTCAAGGGGAGGGGGAGGGGTGGAGCTTTGAATGGTTATCGGGAGGGGGATCATTCGAAGGGATGTAAACAATGAACAAACACACAGAGAAAGAGGCCTTTCTCACTCCTCGGCCTCCACCTCCCCATCCAACAAAGCCCTTCTTCCAGGATGTTGCCGCTTCTCTTCTGCCCTCCCTTTGCTTATGTTATCTAGCAACTCCAACAGCAGGCTGCCTTTGCTGCATTCCAAGGCATCGTGTGGGTCACAGGGGAGAACGGAGTCTGGACTCTCTGAACCCAGGTACCTCTTGCCTGGATGCTGTCGCTTCTCAAAGGTCTGCTCGCCTTCTTCTGTCTCCTCATCCCAGCCTCTCTTGCCGGGGTGCTGTCGTTTGCTGTACACCAGATACCTCTTGCCTGGGTGTTGCCTTTTGGATAATTCATTCAGATAAGCTAGCTGGCTGCTGGGGATGTCAAGGTATGGATCCCACAGGGATCGTTTGCCAGGATGCTGCCTCTTCTGCAGTTCTGTGTAGGGATCGACATCATTGTTTTCCTCTCTTTTTCCAGGATGCTGCCTCTTCTCCAAATCATGCAGAGATCTCTTCCCAGGGTGTTGCCTTTTGGAAATCCAGTCTAGCTGGGAAGAGTCTGACTCTGCCCAAAAAAACAGGCAACATTAACATACCTTAGAAGCAGCATTGTTGCTACTGCTGCTATTGTTGTAAGTGGCTGTCGAGGGTGGAAGTGTTTTGTCCTTAGAGTCTAAGGGTCAGAACACATATTAAAAGCCCTGCTGTCTCCCAATGACCAATTACACAACAATGTATTATTATTATTTCTGTTTTATAAAGCCCATCAAATGTTGGCTTGTCAATAGAATAATAGAAATGACAATCTATAGAAAATCAAAAGCCAACAGGATGGATTATTACTGGCATTAATATTAGCATTAACATTTATATTCTGCCTTTCTTCCCAGTTAGCTCAAAGATTGTATATGTAGGTTTCAACCCTGTGAGGTAGGTCAGGCTGGGAGACTGTGACTTGTCTAAGGTCACCCAGTGGGTTTCAGAGCCAAATGGGGATTTAAACCCATGTCTCCTGAGTCACTGCCCAGCACTCTAACCAGTAGGTGGCTCTAATTAGAAAAGCAAACTAAATTGCTAAATGTAGATTGAGGCAATGATATTAGAACCCCAGTTCTTGTTTTGTTTCCTTTCCTTTCCTTTTAAGCATGCACTGCTCCTGGATACAGAATGAATATCTCATCTTGTGAGGCTCTCAGATAATAAGATCTGAAGAAACAAGTCTAAGTCCTACAGAAACCGTTTCTCTTTCCTGTCCTTGGAGGAAGTACAGCAAAGAAGTGCCTACAATGTTCTGGCTTGCCAGGGATGTCAAGAGAACAAACTGAAATAGTTATACTCCCCAGGTGAGCCATCATAAAGTCAAGGGACTAAATAGATGAGCCCCATCCTGAAGGTATTTAGACAGGCTGTGTCAAAGATGCTGTAGTTGCATCCTGCATGGCAAATCCAGAGGATAGATTACATGATCTCCAAGATGCTTTCCAACTCTATGATTGTGAAATTTTCTTACACAGACTAATCTGTATCTTTTAAGACAAAGGAAGGCAGACTTCAGGCTTGTGGGATTTACTTTGGTTCCTGCTAGAATTTCAGCTTCCAGCAAATGGATCCAGATGCAATATGGTGGTTTGGAGAGAAACCAATAATCTTTTACAGAGCCATTCCAAAGTCATATAATCTGGGATAACCTCCCAACAGAAAATTAACTGTAGTAATTCTGAGTTACTATAGATCAGGGATTCAAAAAATCTGAGATTATCAAGTATTGTTAAACAGTTCGGAGTTTGGCAACTCATATCAGTCCTCTGCAGATCACTACAGATCTATAGGTCCAGATCTACCTTCAATATACCTAAGGCTTAGGGGAAGCTCCTTATACACAGTCAGACCACATGTCTGTGCAGAACTGAATACCCTGAGATGCAGTGGTTTTCTAGTGTTTCAGACCATTTTTTCTAGCCCATATCGGGAAATACCAGGGATTGTACCTGTGAGGGAAATATCTTGTAGAAGCTAGGCTAATGTAGAACTCAGATGGAAACGATGCAAAAGTTATTTGAAGGACCCAATAAAACTGATTGCATGTTTATTACCAGCAGCAGAGCAAGGTGTCTGTTCTGTCCTAAAAGATGTTACTGATTTGCCCTAAATACAAAGCACTTGAAGGACCTTTCTGGGAAGGAAAGCAATGTATAAATAAACAAACAGAAGAATGGATTTCAGCTTGGATTGTCGCAGAAGCCCCTCAAATCCCATTTACCTTTGTTAGGATCTTCGTCATCTTCCTCCACTTTCCTAAAAACAGACCTCAATAGGATGTTTTCTGCCTTTTGGACAATGTCATCCAGATGGCTCTTTTCCTCATTCTCATCTCCCTCTGGAAGTAGTTGCCCCAAGTTAACAGAGACACTGATGAAAGCCAGGGAGAAGAGCAGTAGGAGCCACTGAGCGGGTGCCATTGTGGTCCTGCAAGCAAAACAGGTATGAAATAAATATGGTGACAAATGCAATATTCTTACCTAGTCAGAGAAATGTGAGATGCCTAGGGGTTAAATGCAAGCTCTTCTGCTGTTACACAGTAGCCGCCCAGGGTGATGACTTACTTCTCTCTCTTAATTTTCTGGACAGTCTTTCAGTTTGCATGAAGGTCTTCAAATGAATGGGAATGGTTGCTTCGAGAAAAGTTGGGGACGAGTCAGTTGAAAAATACGTACTGGTATTGTTTTATCATCCTCAACTAACACTAAATTTCTCTCTCTCTGTGTGTGTGTGCCTCCTGTCATCTTCACACGTAACTAAAACAAATACCCACTCTAGTATAGGTTTTCAAGCTCTCCATTTGATAAAGACCTAAAACTATATAATGTTTATTTGAAATACCAGATTAGATCTTGTTACATATTATACATATGATGTGTAAAGATACAACAACAACAAAACAATGCCTGTATGGGCAAGCTGCACAGTACCAGGGTGCCCCCCCCCAGAAGAAGGGAATGGTTAACCACTTCTGAGTATTCTCTACCTGGTAAACCCTATAAAGCAGCGGTCCCCAACCTTTTTGGGACCGCGGACCGGCTGAGACTCTGAGGAAGGCGGGGCACCCCCCGCGCTTGCGCAGGCGCACATGTGTGCGCTCTCGGGTGCATGCGCAAAGCGGTTGGGAGCACGTGCACGCCCGCCAGCGCCAGCATTAGTGCTCCCCCACCCCTTTGTGCATGCGCAGGAGCGCCTGCACATCCACCTGTGCACCCGCCTACCCCTTCGGGCAGGTGCGCGGGCACATGCGCGAAGGGGTGGGGGAGCGCTCACACCGGCGCTGGAACATGCGCGCGTGCGCAAAGCAGCTGTGGGGAGGGAGTGCATGCGGGGGGGCAGGAGGTCTGTCTCCGTGACCCGGTCCGGCTCAGGCCACGGACCGGCACCGGGCCGCAGACCATGGGTTGACGACCTCTGCTATAAAGGGTCTCCGTAAATCAGAATTGACTTGACTGAATGCAATTATTATTATCTCTGTAAAATCATATTATTGCTTGCTTAAAATGTTTTCCATTCTTAAAGAGCTGTTTTGTTTCATCTTTCACGAAAAGCAATAGTTATTTCTGAGTTTTTATGGAATTTATAAAATGCTCTTGAAGCATCCAACTTAAAAGACATACTGTTATCTCCTTTCATTAAAAAGTAAATGTTATAAAGGCTTTGGGGTCATGACTCAAAATGCGAAAGACCAAACCATACTTGAACATGTTGGCAAATATTTAGGCTAAGAAGAGAAAGAGAACAGCACATTTGCCAATATAATTCCACACACACACTCATTTGGTAAAAAATTGCATTTTTGTAAAGCAACTGCTTCCACCCAATTAACTTGGAGATGAATAATCAGAACTCACTACTTAAAATGAAACATCTTGCTAAGTAAAAGAAATGCAGATCTTCTGAAGTGACCACTGACATTCAGAATAGTCACATTTCTCCCCCTTCCCACAGTAAATAGTATGATTTTATAAACAGCAAAAATATAAGAGATTAACATCTGTATATTAGCACATAGATTTGAATGCTGTTACTCAGCTTTAATCTCTGTAAGAAGGGAAAACTTTAATGCAAGCAATGAAATCTAAAGCAAACTTACCTTCTGCCTTGGTGCTTTATTCCTTGCCTGAGGTTTCCACAGAGTTGCTTCAGCTCACTACGTTCCAGCAGCTGTTGAGACGACTGTGCTTCAAAGTTGCCTTCCTCCTTTGGAGCACATGAGACATCCAGCTGAACTGCTGCTGAGTTCTCCTTCCCGGTTTCATTCTCCTCTCCTTCTTATACAATGCTGTCTCGTCTGGACCCATTATGCAAATGGTCATGAGGTAATGTACACGACATGTTGTGTATTCCCCCTCCCCTCTTTTTCTCTGATGATGACAGTGATCTGAAATTTTGTCCACATATTAAAGTCCTGACAGTTGGGAACAGACCTCAAGAATTACAGTGGGGGGTGGGGGGGATGTTCCAAAAATATAGTACAAAATGGGGAAAGTTTTTGTTCCTGTCTTATATGAAGAAAGCTCACCAACTTCCAGTCAAAGTCCAAAGTCCATTGTTCTTGAGACAAATAAAGTGAAATAAGAAAAATAATAATAACATAGATTGATCTCATCTGTATATTTCAGGACTGAATCTTCCAACTGAAGATTCTGAATTTTGCCAATGTTTGCGGGAATTGAAACTGAGCCCAGATGATTAAGGAAAGTCCTGCACCTCCCCATGGCAAAAGGCACTTATATTTAAGTTTAAAATTTTACACATGGGGGGAAGAGGACCAAGTGAAAGCAGAAAGCGAGATTTCCATATAAACTACCTATGTGTAAATGCGTGTCTGCTCTACAAATGTGAATGAATCACACAGCATTCTTCATCTATGGGTAAGATCCTGTCTTCTCCACTCTATGTACCTATTAGATGACTGATCTGATAATTTTACAAAATATGATCCAGAACAAGTTAATAAGTTTTACAATTTCACATATTCCCATGGGGGAGAAGTAAGCATGGTTTAGTTATCTCATCATTATTATTATTTTCAGACCAAAATCTTTGCTAATTTTTGAGTTGGGTTCACTGAAATTTGAAGAGAATTTTATCATATACCCTAGAAAGAGAAAGCTGTCATTGACTCTGAAGTTTATCTGTTGAGTCAGGGAATCTGACACCTGAACATCTCTGTAAAAGCCCTAGAGAATGTTATAGACCAGTGGTTCTTAACCTTTTCTTTACCACAGATCCCTTTTAAATATTTTTTGTTGCTGCAGACCACCAAGACTTAACTCAAGGTTTAAAACCTAAAGTCCATCAAATATTTATTTAAAGTTTCTCATGAAGCGTCTCATCAACAGATATTCCTTGAGATAACAGCAATATTTTTAAGATAACTGGAAGAAGCTTCATTTTGCTATGAACACAATGCACCTTCATCAACAGTATCAGTTCTTTTATGTTACAGATTCAACCAGCAATCCATTTTCAGGCTCAGCCAAAATGTATTGTTACAAAATTCACTGTAATAATATTGAAGTCACTTTACCTGACAATAACCAAATGGTTTTATTGGCAAAAATCAAAGGAGAAACATGATCACAAAGTCTGTCCAAACACTGACACTGACACTGATTGACTGACTCTCTCTTCTCACGCCTTCTGATTGTCTGCACAGTAGCAAGAAATGTTACGTGCTCTCTCTCAGGCACTCAGCATAATTCACTTGCATTTTCTCACTGTGTGCAGAAATATCAAACAGTTATTTGCTGTCAAATAGTTATTTTTGTAATCGATTTTTACTTTTTTATTGTTTTTAGTGGAGGAGGTAGGTTAGAAAAACCAAGTTTCACACAAACAAGCAAGGGAAATTACGATTTTGTTCTACATTTTCTTTTCTTTCTTTCTTTCATTCTTTCTATTTTAACTGCAAAAGATCATAACATTTCTTGAGGCCTTCACGGACCCCCTGTGAGGACATTGTGGCCCCCCACAGATCCACTGACCATAAGTTAAGAACCCATGTTATAGGTCTCTTGGTTAAAATCAGAAACCCATGTTTATCACAGCTGGCATAGATCGATTGATTGATTGACTGATTAAATTTTTATACCATCTATCTACCAAAATCCCTATTCTGGGTGGTGTACAACAAAATGCAAAGCACATATATTATAAAATCAACTACAAAAGATACTAATAGACTATAATTACAAATGCAGGCACTCCTCACTTAACAACCTACCTGTTTAACGACTGCTCGGACTTACGTTCATCTCAACCCCTCGTAAATGTGTGCTTGTGTCTTCACCATGCCCCTTCTTGACAGCACGTGACTTATTACTCCTGTATACAGTATTTTTGCTCCTTGCTTATCAACCAATTCGCTCAACAACCTAGTTGTAGGAACAGAACTCGGTCATAAAGTGAGGAGTGCCTGTAACAAGATAGGCAGCAAAAATAACAGTTCCCTTCATACAAGACTCCTCTCTTTCCTCCTTTGTCCTAATTAACTGGGAAGGCCCTCCCCAAAAGCTTCCCTTAAAAGCTCTGTTTTCAGGAGCTTCTTAAAAGTGCAAAGGGAGGGTGCCTGATGGATTTTCTGTGGCAGGGCATTCCATAGACAGGGCGCCACTGCTGAGAAGGCCTGATTTCTGGTTGACGCAGGCATGATGGGGTCAAATGACGCAGGCATGATGGGGTCAAATATCTTGGAAGAAGATATCCAGAGAAGTAGCAGGATCCCAAACCATTTAGAGCTTTATATGTTAGAACCAGGACCTTGAACCTGGCATAGAAGTGGACCGGTAACCGTTTATCCCAATTAAGGCTAATTCAAGGATTAAATCAGGCAACCATTCCCAATGATATCAAAAGTTATCTGAATTTCAAGGTGTAAGTCTTTTCATTGTTGCCATGATTCCAGGCAACATCAGCTTGTCTAATTCTACAAATTTTATTTATCTACATTGCCTCTATGTTCCATAAGCACAAAAATACTTCAAAGTTTGAAAATATCCAAAAGTCTTACAGCTGTGGGAAAACTGTAGGCACAAATGCTTAAACAATATATCCTTGCAACTGTAAAAAACTGCAGACATGACTGCCATCCAAAATTCGTCACAAACAAAAGTACATTAAAAAATAAAACTTAAGTTGCAGGCAGAACTTAAATCATGTTATAATTATGTTTCAAAATAGCGGTAGCTTACATTCTAAAAATACAGATGCTTATAGCCTAAACAGGCACATTTAGAAAATAAAAGGCAGACAATACTGCTCTCAAGTACATCATTTAAAAGTAAAAAGCACTATAACTTTAAGTAATTGTTAGCCTTCAAGCATATTACTGGACACACATGAAAAAATATTAGATGATGTTCTCACCCAGGCAAGCCAGCCATGTGCCGGTTTGCATCTATGGAGGGAATTATATGATGATTGTGTTTCTGGCTTCTGGAAAGGAATCCTGCTACTGTGCTGTTACATGCCTGCTGCTCTTCGATGTCTGGTGCCCACTATCAGTGTTATCCGGTGGTATCCGGTGTGTGTGGCATGGCATGTTGTCTTCTTGTGTTGATGAACTGAATGATGATATGTGTTTCTCCGATCTCCCTATATTTATAGTTCTTTCAGTTATTTACCTTTTCCCTTCAAACTGTAAACTCCCTTTCCAGGACCTGCAGATTATTGGGGTCTGGTACACAAACAGAAAATTTTAACAGGAATCTCTGTTGTCTCTCCATCTCCCATAATTCAAGGGCTGCAACTCAAATCCGCTACTATGACGATAAACATAATTGCTATCACTAAAACTCACAAAACATGGAGGAATAAATGCTTCTAAAATAAAAAAAAAACATGGTCCTGTAAAACCAGAGTACTGTAGTTACAAAGGGTGCAGATTATAGGACCTGCAAACGCCATATCTGGTCATATTAACACTTGCAACATTTTACCAATTACAAAATAATTACTTCAATACACTTTCAATTCTCTCCTTTGTTTATGCTTTGTTATCATTTGTAAAACACTTTCAACTGTCAGGAATGTTATGGTACAATGATTTTGCTCAACTGGAGAGTTTGCTGATACTTCTGTGACTTTTAGTAAATTGTTGTTTGAGCCTCATTTTAAAAAAGACTTCCATTTTCAGGGCTACTTTTCCTATCATCATCATGTGCCACCAAGTCAATTCAGACTTATAGGGACCCTTTCCAGGGGTTTCCAGGTAGAGATTACTCAGAAATGGCCTAACATTCCCTTCTCCTGGGGGCTCCCTGGGGGTGTGCAACTTGCTCAAGGCCACATGGGCTGGCTCTACTCACAGGAAGCACGGTGGGGATTTGAACTCCCAACCTACGGCTCCACAACCAGATACCTAAACCATTGAGCTATTCCACCAATGCTGTAACTCCGTTAATTATTGTAACATTCTATACACACACTATTTCACATCTTGACATATCCATTTCCTTCTTCATTTCATTGCAATGTTATACAAACCCAATATTATTGTTTAAATAAGACACATCAATTGTGCGGCCATATAGAATAATGTAAGAATGTATAAATGTATGTCAGTCATAACTCCAAGAATATCAAGTCCAGGCAGCTGAAACTTGGTGTGGGTAGATTCTGGAAATATACATCTGAGGTTTTGTGTGTGTGTGTGTGTGTGTTTTAAATAGGTATATTGTTCTAGTTAATTAAAAACTATATGTAACCTGTAGCAGCATCTTGCTAGAATTCCTCAACCAGGACAGAGATTTCTTTTCCATGGGGCCTTTAGGCTGCCCCATATCCTGCATACTTCAGAAGGGTCCTTAATCTTCAAGCAGAGGGAAAGGCTGATCGAGCAAGCTCTGGAGCAGAGGGAGTAAACGGGAAAAGAGCACATCAGGAACAAGGCCAGAAAATAGAAAGCAAAAGAAAACAAAAGAACAGGAGTGGGAAAAGTGTCTAGCCTACACAACTGTTATACAGACAGTATTATTTGAAATACATACCTAGAGAGCAACATTTGCAATTCCTTGGTATGGAATTTGGGATTTCATTTTGTTAGTGAAGATGACAAACAGCCTTTTCTTTTCACTCGCAGGCAGTGCTCTTTTAAGACCTCTTTTAGGCATATGGCCTGATAATGTCCTGCAAAAGAAAGGATATACAAAAGAAGGGATAGCTTGCCATAGGAGGCGAACACCACAAATCAGTGTTTCACATGATCACAATAGTTTTATTAAAAGAGGCGGTTCATTCATTTATTTGGAAGTTACTTTCATGTGCTGTGCCGGCTAACATGTTCATCAGGTTTAGCAACAGTGGAGATAGATGCTGGAGCATCAGTCATATGAGTGATTCCTCCATGTACATGATATGTCGTCCAGTGTGGATTCTACATGTGGATAAGCCTGTCTCTCTCTGCTCCTTATTCCATAGTCTGCTCTCCTTATTATTAGATTAAAGGATCCTCGGATTCAGCCACATGTCTTTTACTATGCATAATGTCATCCAAAATGAGGGAGGATGTGCATGCAGGTACCGAAGCCGCATCCCATGAGACATACCAGACTGCTGCATTAACAATTATGCAAATATTAAATAATGAAATGAAAGAGAGATCAGCTGACACCCATGCGTATGTTCATGCACATGCCTTCACATAAAACCACCAATTGAAAACAAGTGTTTCCTTTGTAAGTGATCATTAGCCTTATGAAGAAGAAATCCATTATTTTTTCAAGCTGCCCTACAAATGGAGTGGTTTGGTCTTTTGAACAAGAGTCAAATATTATCTCCCTTTTTTGAGCTAAGGAAACTTGAAGGGTGACAAAAATAGTAGCATGATGGCTTCACAACTTTATCAGGGTCCTGTCATCTTTCATCTGGGTCTCTGTCATTATTGTTTACAACAGTAGACATCAGGACCTGAGATCCGCAGTTCCATATTGCTAAAAAATTGGATTCAGGCATCTGAAAATTATTTAGTTTGGTGGAACAGTAATAAGGAAGAAGTTTACACTAATGAAACAAAGGAGGTGTTGGTACCATATAAATTTAGGTGACAATGATCTTCAGAACTGGGGACTAGAGTGGTATTGCAATATTTAGAATGTGTTGTAAGCATTTAAGATAGCAGCTCATCACTCTGCCATGGACTGATAACAAAAACCTTCCACACAAAGATAGAAGCCCAGATGTATTTCCAGTTATGAGCTAATACACTGATTGCAAGGATTTCTAGGTAGCACTTGTGGTGTAGAGGAGCCAGGGCTCAACAGGGCAAAGTTCTGGGACTTTCTGAATGGCAAGGACTATGACATCATCTCCTGCCACATTAAGCTTTCCTAGTCCCTCTGAGTTTAGCTGCAATTCTCACAGTAGCTGGCAGAGAAATGGATTTTCTCAAGGTCAGTACATTGTTGCAAGCCATCAGTGTCGTAATGCAAAGTATTTGAGGATGTTTGGTGTTGACTGGGCAGGAAAGAGCCATTACTTTTACGAAAGCATCCACTGATCCTCAATTGTAGATATGGACTAAATGCAGCTGCCTGTGTTTTTGGACTCTCTGGAGGGAGGAACTGGACATGAGGGCTGTCACAAAGAGCACCTGCACTTCCAATTTATTTATTTTTTATTTATCTATTTAAAATAATTTTACCCTGACTTTCACTGGCTACATCTTAAATATGGTAAGAAGCTGCTCTTGCCTGGAATCCAATTAGTGACGTAGACACAGGTAAGTGAAATTGCAGAATCACCGCAGCAAATTTCCATTTATTAACAAGGTGCCCGTTTTGTTCCTGGTTGCATGCCTGG
The DNA here is from genome assembly GCA_037013535.1 of Intellagama lesueurii. Taxonomy (NCBI): domain Eukaryota; kingdom Metazoa; phylum Chordata; class Lepidosauria; order Squamata; family Agamidae; genus Intellagama; species Intellagama lesueurii. Next base: position 258,120,889 of record JBAJHW010000002.1, read on the forward strand.
GGTGGTAGAGGTTTCTAGTGTACAGAAGAATTATATAGGCAGTATTCATTGAATAGTACAGCTAGAGAGCAAAATTAACAATTCCTTGGTGTGAGATTTGGGATCTTATTGTATTAGTAAAGGCAGCAGCAGCCTTACATATTTACTAGTTGATAGTCTTCTGAGGAACACCTTCAATGTTCCTTTGGGCCTCCTTTAGGCACATCACCTGATATTTGCTGCAAAAAAGGGAAGTCCTGCATAGCTGAAAGTGCCATAACAAAATGATATATCACAAATAGGCACTTCACATGGTCACCTTAAATGCAATACCTTTATTGAGAGAGGTGGTTCATTCATTTAGTTCGAAATTCTCAAATGCCAGCTAGCATCTTCAACAGCACAACAGCATGGAGATATATGGTTACATGCATCAACGGCAATCAGGAACGCAACCAGCCCCACATTGACTAGCAGCAGCTTTTGCTGCGAATTATGCAATGTCATGTATACATCCATAAATTGCCAACAGAATTTTGATCATTGCTAACTAGGGGTGTGTGTGTGTCATAGACTTCTGTAGTTTAAAGTAGGTGACATCAGAGCTGGCTCATAGCCTTTGTAAGAGAGCTGCCTCACCTTTAAATTTTGGGGAAAGGGGTGTGCTCCCACCCTGTCATGTCAGGAAATCTCCTTGCCGTTCAGCCTGGTCAAAAAAGACCGACGTTGCTGCGGAACAGTTATGAAGGCTGCAACATTTGTTAATTATGACAATAATAATTACGTACCATCAAGTCAATTCTGACTTATGGTGACTCTTTTCAGGGTTTTCCAGGTAGGGAGTACTCAGAAGTGGTTTACAGTTGCAGGAGCTCCAGTACTGGTAGAGTATGTTTATCATGCAGCGATTGACACTCAAGTGACTCAATCTAGGAAAGACCCCTGCCTGAGACCTTACGTTTTTACTGCCTACCACAGTTCACAACATTGAACCGACAGACCAATGGCCTGACTAATCATAAATCAGCCTCATATACTTACATATAAATGGCCATTGCTTGGTTTCTTTTGTGGTATTTTATCCACTCATGAATATGAATTTGACTCTTTCCGTCATACATTTTTATATATGATCCATGTGATTGCTGGAAGAGGTTTAGGGAGACTTCTTTTTTGGGTCAGTAGAATATATAATTAAATTGCACTAAACTTAGACAAGCCATGGATTTCAATACCATGCCAGGTCTAGTAGCTAATGACTCTGTGTGTTTGAGAAAGAGAAAGAAAAAGGGAAAAAAATGCATGCTCTGTTTTGTGGCATGCTCTATGATTCAACTTAAAAGAGAGCAACATCACATTGCTGTTTTCACCTGATCTAATCCTTGCTTCCAATGATACAAGATGTGATAGTGATGCCTCCAATTTTGGCATGCCTTCATTGGCTCCCTGGTAGCTTCTATCCTCAATTTGAAGTGCTGGTCGTAACCTATAAAGCTCTTAATTTAGGACTTTGATGTTTGGCAGAAAATCTCTCCCACAAATTAGCAATCCATCCCACCCCTGATGTTAAGAATTGTAATACGCAAAGGAAAAAAGGAAAAAGGCCAGAACTAAGAACCAACCTATCTTGAATGTGGCCCCTTCCCTCTGGAATAAGTTTCCTCTGAGGTTCTCCAGGCGCCATCCCTCTCAGTTTTTAGGAAGCTAGTTAACACAAAACTATATAAAGCTGCCTTCTACCAGTGGTGAATATTGACCTGAGATGCTCAAATGGATTTTTATTTGTATATTTCAATTTAAAAGTAGGTTTGTTGTTTTAGTTAGTTATAAGGTATATTGTACTTTATTGTATTTTTACTGTATTTATTCCATAGTGTTTTGTTATATAATTTTATTGTATGTTGTGAGCCGCCCAGGGATTAATAACACTAAAATGGTGCAATATAGAAGTGGAACAAACAAACAGGTTTTCTCCCTGCACAGAACTAATCAGGAATAATCACAATAAGGGTCTGTTTACGCACCGTGGGTGGACAGTACTCTGACATCCACGGAAATAGCTGCACAAACAGTAGTGTGCCAAATACAGCATGATCTCCGTCGAGAAACTATTCCCTAGCACACTGCACCACTCCACTGACCGGTACCTCCAAAGCTGAATGCCAGCAAAACAGGTGTAGAACTGCAATAGAAAAATAAATAGTGGAAGTCCACCAATTTTGTTGTTATGAGGACAGCTCTTCTAAAATGTTTCTTGGAATCCATTTTCTCTGCCTCAGTCAGACTGCTGAGGAGTGAGTTGAATTGGCCTGGAGGATGTCAGAAGCAGTTTTTAACACTTAAAGGGAAGGCACTCTTTTCTCCACACTGGCCAAAATCCTGTTGCTTAGTGTAGTAAGTCACACAAGAGTAGCTCCGCTGAATCAGTGGGGATGCAGTGAGTCGACTCTTCTGTAAGTTCTAGTGATTCAAATGGGGCTTCACTAGTTATTTTAGCATAGTCAAGCACAACTAGAGTAGGCTCATATGGATCAATGGAGCTTACAAAGGAGTTGACTGACCAAATTGCTACAGATTTACTGGGCCTACTCTAGTTGCAACTTACTACACTATGCAACAGGATTTCACCCTATGGCTAGCAATTCATGGCCTGTAGTAATGCCCCAATTTCTAATTTGTGCCAAGGAGTCACATATATACAAATTTTCTTTTGACCCTAAACACTGTTAATTATTTTACTTGGTAGAAGTTGGAGACAATGATAAAATTCAGAAGCTGGTAGGTATTAATCATGGAGCAGAATCCTTATTTTAGAATAGGCAAGAGCTACTCATGTTTCTTCTTCAACTTTTGGTATATCCCTGAATCCTGAAATCTCCATATTGCTTCCTCATTTGTGTGTTGTATATTGTGATTCTAAGCACCATGTGGCAAGACCTAGGCCACCATTTGGGAACTATCAACAGTACATTTTCCACAGGTTGGTTCAGACCTATGTTATGGAATATATGAAGCAAACAGCTATAGTTTTCTTATGAATATCTTATTTTTCTATAAAAAAACCATAAATCTTGTAGTGATCCACATAATCTGAGCCTTTGGATTCCTTCAGCTGCTGCTCTTGCTTTCTGCAAAAATCACAGGAACAGCTCAATTTAGCAGCTAGTGCAATTCGGCAGCTTGGCAAATACAAAAGTGTAAATCCCTTAATATTGTGGGTTATTTGAAACTCATAAGAAATCCTTTGCAAAAACGTCATCTACAAAGACAGGAGATATTTTGTCTCTGATAATTAATAAGAGGACTGATCCCAAATGAGATGGGAGTATTCATTTTGTGAACAAGGGAACTCATAATGGAATTGCAAAGCAAATTCCTCATAGAACACAAATAAACCAGCTTAACTGTGTACTCGTACAGCCACACAAAATGCAGAAGATTTCCAAAGTGTGTTATATTCCAAAGTGTTTGGGTGCGGGGAGGACAATATCTGCCCAATCTGTACTTGGTCCTTACTCACTCGCATGTCAATTAAGAAAACTAGATAGGTTTATGAGTTAGAGTTTTATTATTATACGGTCATAGACCCCAAAAAATTGGTTTATGATTTAATGAGAAAGAGTAACTGAGATCCTATGGTATTAATCCTCCATATCACTTCCCTGACAGATTTCTCTTTAGCAAACAGCACATTATGAAGTCAGAGCTTGACATACTTAATTGTATGCTTTAAAGTCATCTTAACTCACCGCTAGTTTCAGAATTAAAGAGCCTGGCAGATCTTGCTGAAATGCTTCTTTATTCTGTCATTAATGGTGTGGGATTTATACATGGCCATATGTAAGGATTTTCAAGCCAACTGTGCTGCGGAGACACATCGAGAGAAACAATAATCTATAGGAATGATAGCTTCATTAGGCTGTACTTTGCAAATAGACAGTCCAGATTACGGTTTTCATTTTATTCTGAAGATTACCTAATAGGGTAGGTTTCGCTAAGAAGTACTGACTGGCCCAAGGACGCCAAGTAAACTTTGTGACTGAGCAGGGCTTTGAACTTGCATCTTCTAGTTCCAAATCCAACACTCACACTGGTTCCTGCATAAATGATTGCAAAGGTAAAATATACTGGCTAGTATCCTATTGTGTAGCTTATGCTGGCATAGTGGAAATAATGACAGCAGCAGTGGCAGGCTGCTGCTAATTAAACAATCCCTATTCTGTTTTTGGGGTACTCATGAGTTTGTCTCCTTGCACAAGAAAATTCTCAAGGAACTAGTTAATTGGCAGCAATCAGCTGCTGCCATTGCCATCATTCCCGCTATACTAACATAGCTACCAAACAGGATACCAGTCTTTGGTAGAAAAACAATGCAATGATTAATCTGCCTAATTTGCATAGTATAGAAATATGGACTGATTAGCACACAGTGCAAATGTTGACATTATACAAATAGGATTATATAATTTGCATAACACAAAATTAGGCTGCCAGGATGTGGAGAAGAGGAATATGGCAACCTTATCCTAGTTCTGTCACTGATAGCTTGTCACGAGGCACTGAAACTCTGGTTTCTCAGAAGGACTCCATTGAAGATGCTGTCATGCTGGCTTTAGTACCAGTATGGTTGTATTCCTTAGGTTTTTATGATGAAATGTGATGGTTTTATGTGTATGGTACTTTTTTAATTGTATTCCTTAATTGTGTTTATTATGGCTGCTAGTCTCCTTCACCATCCTTCAGACAGAAATGTAGGGTAAACATTCATAAATACATTCATGACAGGAGTAATCACAGTAAAATGTATGGAAGCTGCATGGCCTTAGCAGTTCCTCTCCCTGAACGGTCACGTAGATTGTAGTGGTGTCTGCAAAATAGAATTTGGAGTTATCTTCAGGGCTGTGTGGGATAGATGGGAAATGTAGGCCCCATTTCAACCTGTACTTTTCAGAAAATTAAACAATTTATTCTTAGAACTACTATACTGTATATGATCCAAGAAACCCAAATATAAACACCATGTCAAAAATACAACTATTAACTCAGAAGTAAATTATTTCACCAAAATGCCAGTCCAAAAATGCTTAAAATATCTCCCTCTTAAACCTTGTGATTAGTTTCCAGCAAACTTAGTGCAAATTCAGCCTTCTGTGTAGCTGAGTCTTCCTCCGAGCAGTGTTATTGCATTGAGCTCCCGAGAGGGCAGTAGATACCTCATTTCTTCTTTTATAGTAGTTTTTAGCACGCTTTGTGGCTTCATATGACCAAGGATGCCTCACTTTCTTCTTCTTCTCATTATAGTCATTTTAAGCCCGTAAGGGCTATTACAACAATGCCACACTGGCGAGATTCGCTGCTCTATATAAAAATTCACCTGACGGTGAATTATTTGATACCCCGAAGATCAGACTGGCACTCTGCTGTCAAATTAGTAACTTCACTCAGCCCTGCCAGAGCATTTCTAACACTATCCAAATGCTGTGCAGTTGGTCTAACACAGTCAATTCTCACTGACCACCTCATCTTTGATTTATTATGCAATGAGACAGGAAGATGTTCTTTCAGTATCTCCCCTCGCAGGGGACTTGAACTGAAGATATTGAACATATTTTGTATGATTCCAAAGAATATTACAACTTCACTGCAGGCTTCAGCATGGTCTGTACCAATGAGATTCAGAGTATGCTTTGCACAACTGGAGACAATGCAGTTCTCACTTTTCTTCTTTAAGATAGCTTGCACACCATTGTACTTTCCTGCCATATTGGAGCCATTGTCATATGCTTGACCTACACAGTCTTGAAAGTTCAGATTGAGACTTGCTAAGAAATCTAATATTTTCTCTGCAATTCCTTCACCTGTCTTCTTTGAAAACTCATGGAACACAAGGGATCGTTCTTCAACTGCAAAACTGATTTCTTCTCTCTTCACGTACCTGATACCAAATGACAACTGTCCTTTATGAGAACAATCAGGTGCCCCATCAACACCAATCACAAAATACTTCATGGCTTTTATCTCTTCAATAATGCTCTTTTGCACAAACGATCCACATATTTCAATAAATTCATTTTGTATTGTCTTTGAAAGATAGTGTACTTGGAGTCGTGTGTTGTTTTCCTGTGCATTCCGTACAGGTGCAACATGACTGGCCAGTACTAAATTATATTGGCTCAGAAGCTCAACAAGACCCGAAAAGTTTCCATTATGACTATCACCAATTTGTTCACAAGAACAAGGCAAGGCAAGCCAGCTCTCTGACAAAAATATGATGATATCAAGAATGTGATGGACTTTTCCCCCCATTTATCGCTTTCAACCTTGAGCTGGTCAACAACTTAATTGTCCATCAAAGAACTGCTCATTGCTGTTTTATTTGCTTCTTTCCATACAATATAATTTTCCTTGTGGAGGTTGCAATTTTCATGGCTTGGAATGTGATCCCTTAATATTCTCCACCCTTTCTCAATATTCCCTCCTGGACGATTGGTCAAAAAACACTCACATTAGAAGAGACATCTCCCTGAGTATACAAAAAACAAGGCGCAGAGTACAAGGATTGCTTCAACTGATGACAACATAGCCAGTCTCATTTATATTTATCTCCCTTTATCAGTGCTACTGTAAAAAGGTGATTTGGAAATGAATGATTATCCTTATCACTGGGGGCATCAGTTGGTACTTCAAAATCCTGAACTTTTAGAAATGATTCAGTGTCAATTCTACTCTTATCAATAAGTCCAATGTAGATTTGTGATGTGGAGGTTTTTCCAGCTACAGAGCCTTTTTCGTCATTATCAGCTTCAGTTGGCAGTTGTGGTTCCACTGCTTGCACTATCAATTCATCATCAGTTTCTTTGAGAGTATTATCTTCTGTGGATGGTCCTGGTCCAACAGTCTGGTTATTAAGATCAGCATGGTCATACTTTGATTCACATTTATGGTGATATCTTGCAAGGAAGTCAGTAATTGATTTGGATTTTTTGGCAGTTTCTTCCTGCAATTTGGCACACATTTTCTTTGCTGCACCACTGTCAATTTTTTTCATTGTCCTTCAGAACTAATTGGAATTTTTTAAAAATTAAGTAAAACAACTTAATTTTGTGGACAGGGCAATGCAATAAGATACAGTAAATGTAGTGTATAAGAAATATTATCTATAAGACAATAAATGTGTCTATAAAAATATTAATATTCAAGGAGAAACATGATTCCTGAGGTATCAGTGCAACATATACTGTAAAAGTTGTGTTAAATGTCCCCTCCACCCTCCTTTGAATAAATCTAGACATGATAAGAGTCAAATAATGCTCAATATGAGCAAACAAATTGTCAATGCCAGTGAATACACAATCTGCCATCAAACACAGACCTTCTCAGTGTTAGAGTATTGTTGTCTTCAATTGCCTACTAAATATTTCAACAAGCCATTAACCAGTATTAAACTCAACTTAATACCATGGGAATCTCCACACACTAAGGACCTTCCAATCATCCAACATCGCAATTCATAAAATCATCAAAGACAGAAACATCCAAATATTTGTCAGACATCCATGTCGGCAGTAGTAATGGCATGGTATTTACCACGTGGGAACAGTCAATTATCACAAGCAACTGGTTTCCAGTATGATTTTATACATTTCAATAATAAATGAAAATATGCTGAAACATTCAAATAAACCAAAGCCAAAGGAACATACATTAATTTATCATTTGGTTCAGGTTTTGAGTCCTACCCATTGGCAGGCGCAGATTAACACACAGACTTTACCTGTGGGCCAATTATTTAGCAACAGTGTTGTTGGTTTTTTTACATTTAAATTACTTAATGAAAAGATCACCAGCAAAAGCACATGGCTGATAGATTGATTGTTGGCTTCCAGATGCAATTTGCATGTCTTTTTTTATGCTGCATTGCTGTTTATAATAAAGGTTGCTATACTAAATGTATATGTATATGCCAGCACACCCAAGTGTGTTCTTGCAGCTGTATAATATCCCTAGTGCGCTTTTACACATGGCACTGAATGGGTTGTTTTTTTTTCAAGGAGAGCATGATGAGTGTGAGGAGGAGAGAAGGTCCAGTACCATCTCAGCTCAAGTGCCATCCTTCCCCATCAAGAGATGGGAAAAACCCATAGATGCCCGGAAGGGGAAGTCCTGAACTGTATAGAAAGTGGCCACCCCTATGAGGGACAGAGATGAGGTGAAACATGAAGGGCAAAGAAGAGAAATAGGAAGACACGTGGCTAGACCATTGACTGAGGCAGGAAAAACATCCGAGGAAGAAGTCAGGTCCACTGATAAGATGAAGAATATGGTGGGAGAGGTGAAAAAACAGCGGGAAAAGGCGAGAAATGAGGAGAGAGAGGAGACAGGGATATATAAGGGGGAGAAGCCCACAAGAGAGATACTGGAAGCAAGAGAAGCAGACACAAAGAGGGAAAGAAAAGTGCTCTCACCGGGATGTGAGTGGGTCTGGATGGAAAATCCCTGGACTTACCAGTGGGAGAAGCTTATGATTCTGCACGAGGAAGCTGAGAGAAGAAGGGAGATGAGACCACCAGAGCCATCCTACTGGGGTGAGAATGAAGTCTGGGAGTGGGGAAAGAGAATAAGAGAGGAGAGAGCTAAGATGGCCTGGGAGAAAAGGGAGAGGGCAGGGTGGCATACTCTGTCTGGGATGGGACATTACGAGACCCAGAACCTTGGGAGTTCCCAGGTTTGAACCTTCTGCCAGAGACCAGATGCCATGGCTGCCAGTTCCATCAGGACTGAAGGGACATTCTACCTGCTGCAGGCGTGGGACTGTTTGAGACACCCATGGTTAACCCATTCTGTGTTCAAGATACGAAGCCCTTCCACATACTGTTGTGTGAGGAGAAGAAGTTGGATATCCTCATTGATGTTAATAGCTTTTTGGACTTATCAGAAATAAATGTTAATGCTTTGGATACTACAAGGTGGTTGTCTTTAATCAGTCCTAAGAAAGACTTAAACTCTGAAGCACCATTAGAACTGGGTGAGCCCTTACAACGAGTAAGTGGGGTGGAGGGTTGGGGAGAGTGGGGGACCCTACACAATGAATAGCCTAGATCTAGGGGTCCATGACCACCTTAATCTGCTTCTGCCTGTTAGAAATAGAAGAGAGCCAGAATGAGCTACAATTCTATGAGACATTTATCTGTAAAATTACAGCCGCTGCTGAGGCGAGTCAATGCTGTCCTTAGCTTCTAGTGTAACAACACCAAGCACCTTGTCCGAATTTTTCTGTACCCCCTTGTTTTCCATGAATTGTCACTTAAATTTAGCACAGAGTTGGTTTCTGTTATCTGCATTTATTTGTTTATCTTTTATCTTTTAGATTTTAATATTTAGTGCTAAAGGATGCCCCTTAACTCTCTTGGAGTAGGCCCCCTCAAAATTGTAGGGCCATGCCAACTGGCCCCACTGCCCCTCCCCTCTGTTCTGGCCTGGTTATCTTGAGATCAGACCTGGGAAAGTAACTGTTTTGGAATGCATTTCCAGAATCCCCTATCACCAGCCATACTGGCTAAGGGATACTAAGTAGTGTAGTCTCTGAAAGAGTCTTTTCCAAGCTCTGTCTCAGAAACATGAATGTAGAGGAGAGCATCCTTCATTTCGCTTCTGAGACTTTTGTTTTTAAATAAAGCCTTTGATATCACCAGATGAAGAGTGTCCCAGCTCAAAGTGAATCATGAGCCAGTCATTAATATATATATTAATATAATAATATATATATTAATATGCAGTTAATACTACTAACCATATACTCAGCTTTCTTGTCCTTTTTTTTTTTTGAGGGGGGACGACAGGTGGACCTGCTCTTTCAGCACATCTTGTCTCTGACACAGCCTTTAGCAACCACTGATAGGAAAGCATATTTGATCCTCCCACTCTTACCACAGGCAGGTATGACTTCCGGAAGATGTCTATATATTTCAAGTAACTGGAGATAAAGATGTTTTAAGGAGCCCTTTGTGCACCTCATGGCATACTTAACCTTAATTGTCACCATTAACTACTATATTTCAGTGTGCCTAAGGGAGTTTGTTTATGCTTGATATGAATAGCAGAAAACTTTAGCTACTAAGGCACTCAGAGTTCTTTCAGGCTAATCATGCAGTCTTTTTTATTACCTGTAATTATAATAAAAATTTCATTTCTAGAATGTCCCAAACATCCTCAAAGGACTAGCTTTCTAAACAATTAGTGATTTCATTAAATCAACAGATATACTTGGGGAGTGTACGCCAATCGTGATATGCTAAAAATAATAGAAGCAGCCTCATAAAATGGAACCCAGGAGGACTGAGAACAAAGATGGAAGGTGTTGTGTTCCAGTTCAGTTAAATATGCGTATGATGTCCTTTTAAGTCATACAGGGGCAACATTTTTCTCCTAAAGGCTACACGTGGATCATGGCTCCAGACATACATGAACACATGTGCACACTATGGTGAACAAAACCATTGTTCCCACCCGCTCACACACTCACCCAGGCACACACACAAATATTCAAACAAATGTATATATGTACATACATGTGTACATACACGCACTCCTATCTACACACGCATGCACATACATTTTAGAACGTAATTTAGCTGTACAATCAGGTCACAGCAAAAGGAATATTAAAATGCTCAGACCCTGTTTCCTTAGACCCTCGGCCCAAGAAGAAAAAAACGTGGCCCAAGGCTAGTCATGGCCTCAAAGGATTAAACAGGACAATTTCTGCATGATAAATAGATGCATATACCTGGGTTATATATTTTCTAACATGCATGGACAAGAAGCATATAAATCCAACACAGATTTAACCATAATACTCATTAACAAGCTTGCAAATATGGGAAGCATCCTACTTAACATGTGCTGAGTTCCAGCAGTGCTCCTAATCATGTGATCAGGCCATATGCCAGTTACGTGATTAGGTACTCTACCATGCACAATTGGTACTTTGTCAGATTGCTGTGGCAGCATTTGCAGTTGGAGTCCATGCACCTAAATATTGAACAGGAGACTAGTCTATAAGACAGGGTCTTATATTAATTTTTGCTCCAAAAAACGCATTAGGGCTTATTTTCAGGGGATGTTTTATTTTTTTCATGTACAACAATCTGCATTTATGCAAATACAGTCGTGTCATCTTCTTCTGGTTGCTGCATAATGGTGGAGGGCGGGCTTTCACTTAACTAGGGCTTATTTTTGGGGTAGGGCTTATATTACGAGCATCCTGAAAAATCATACTAGGGCTTATTTTCAGGTTAGGTCTTATTTTCAGGGAAACGGTATATATGGGCCGTTTCTCTGGAATGGGACTCGGAGGCACTGTTTTACAGTGGCTCCAGTCCTTCCTGGAGGGGAGAACTCAGAAGGTGGTGCTGGGTGACTCCTGCTCAACACCCTGACTTGGCCTGTGGCATTCCTCAGGGTTCTCCTTTGTCACCCACAGTTTTTAACATCTACATGAAACCGCTGGGAGAGGTTGTCTGGAGTTTTGGGGTTCGGTGTCACCAGTATGCAGATGATACCCAACTTTCCACCTAATTCCAGGGAAGCTGTCTTGACTCTAAACCAGTGCTTGGCATCAGTAATGGGCTGGATGAGGGCAAACAAACTGAAACTTAATCCAGACAAGACAGAGGTGCTCCTGGTTAGTCAGAAGGCAGATGAAGGAATAGGGATACTACCTGTGCTGGATGGGGTTACACTCCCCCTGAAAACTCAGGTCTGCAGCTTGGGTGTACTCCTGGATTCATCCCTAAGCTTGGATGCCCAGGTCTCAGCGGTGGCCAGGAGTGCATTTGCACAGCCAAAGCTGGTGCACCAGCTGCGCACGTTCCTTGAGATGTCGGATCTGGCTACAGTGATACATGCCTTAGTTACATCCCTTTTGGATTACTCTAATGCGCTGTATGTGGCGCTGCCTTTGAAGACAGTTCGGAAACTTCAGCTGCTGCAAAACTCTGCAGCCAGACTACTGACTGGGGCCAGCTACAGGGAGCATATAACACACCTGTTACAAGAACTGCACTGGCTACCAGTCCATTTCCAGGCCCAATTCAAAGTGCTCGTCATTACCTATAAAGCCCTATACAGCTTGGGTCCAAGATACCTGAAGGACCGTATCTCCCTATGTGCGTGTTCTCGACGATTAAAATCAGCAGAGGAGACCCTCCTCTCGGTCCCATTGCCAGCACAAGCACAGCTGATCGGAACACGGGAGAGGGCCTTCTCTGTGGCAGCTCCCAGGCTATGGAACGCTCTCCCTCGGGAGATCAGGATGGCCCCTTCCCTGTTATCCTTCCAAAAAAAGCTAAAGAACCATCTCTTCAGGCAGGCTTTTAACAATTACAAATGAATCCCTGAACCCCATTTCAGCAAATAATTTTAATCTTCTCCATGTTTTAATGTTTTAAAATTTTTTATTATTATTATTATTTTAATTTCCAAAACAAATACAACAATACAAAATACTTACCAATACAATCTAAAACACAGTGCACCGCCATACCCACGGGACCCTTTGGAGCAATACTTGTATTACGAACCTCCTTTCCAAAATTGTATTGATTGTTGCTTAGAGGCTTTCCCCTTTCCTTTCACTAATACAAATTCAATAAATCTACCCCAAATAGCATAAAAAATATTTAAACTTATTTCCCCTCTTTTCATCTCAAGTTCAGTAGTCAATTTATCATTTAACACAATGTCCCATACTTCGTTATACCAGTCTTCTAATTTAATATCATGTTTGTCTTTCCAGTATCTAGCTATTAATATTCTAGCACTTGTCATAAAATTAGAAATCAATTCCTTTGAGCAATAATCAAGTTCTATCTTATCAAAAATTGACAGCAAAGCAATTTTAGGATTAAATTCAATATCTTTTCCAAATATATCACATATTTCCTTAAAAATCAATTTCCAAAATTTCCAAATCAATTTACACTCCCACCACATATGATAATACGTGCCAATTTCTTCATCACATTTCCAACAGGCCTTAGAATAGTCTGAATTTATTATGTTCAATTTCACCGGAGTCATGTACCACCTTAAACTAATTTTAAAAAAATTCTCCTTTATTCTTACCGACATTAATCTTAAAACTCTCATCTTCCAAATTTTTGTCCAATCTTCTGTTCTGATTTCTGTCTTTAAATCATTTTCCCAAATTGATTTCAATCCTTCTATTTCAGTTTCATTTTCCTCCCTAGCCAAAATTAGGTTATAAATTCTACTTACTACTCCCTTCCTCAAAGCATCCTTCTGCATGTCTTCATGTGATGATAGAAATTGTTCATACTTAGTACATTCTCTACATTTGCCATTAATCCTCAACCATTCATTAGTCCATCTGTCTAATTGGATATAATTATACCATGATAATTTATTAGTTTGAAGTTTAACTCTAATCTGATCCTTCGATCTCATTTTAATCATCCAATCCTTCAATCTGGCAACTTTTTTATCCTTAAACAAATCAACAAAGCCCTTCAAGTTTGCTGGGAAATTTTCTATTTCGGACACTAATTTTACTGGTGAAGTAATGGGACTTAACTTCTTTTTATATCTGTTCCAGACATTTAACATGTTTCTTAAGAAGGGGTTGTTCACCTGATTTATTATATTTCTTTTTACTACATTAAACAAATATTTTTAAATATTCCCATGTATTTCTGAGGATTCCATATCCCACCAAATTAATCTTCTTTTGTTATATATAATATCTCCAATAAATCTTAGTTGATTCGCAATATAATAATTTTTTATATTAGGAATACCTAAACCTCCATTTTTTTGAGCCTCGTACCAATATCTTTTATTTATTCTTGATTTTTTACCTTGATTACAAAATCCATTAATTAGTCCCTGCCAAACCACGATAGTTTCAATTTAGAATACTCCTGCAATTTATCCTTAATATCACTTTTTAATTTATTAAAATTTTGCTCCTTTAATTTTTGAGTCACTTTAACTATATTTATACCTAAATATTTAATATAATTGCACATTTTAAAGCCATATTTATTTACAAACATTTCTTGTTCATATTTATTGTAATTAAAAATCATTACTTGTGTTTTTGCCAATTAATTAATCCTGTTATTTCCCCAAATTTTTCTAAATGATTTTTAATTCTATCCATACTTTCTAATGGGTTTTTAATGGTTAATAAGGTATCATCAGCAAATAAATTAATCTTAATTGTATCCTTGTGAAGGAGCGGTAGACCCAAAGGACCCAAAGAACAGAGTGAGCCATTCCCTCAGCTAGAGACGTCTGAGCAGAAAAGAGATATAGAAGTAGGGAAGACAAGAGAAAGTGAGGAGTTGAATGTAGAGGAGGGGAAAAGAAGGGAATCAAAGGGGAAAGAGGAGAAGATTGAAATCTGCCTAGTGGAAGAGAGAGAGGGAGAAGGGGAAGAATGATTAATCTTACCCATGTGGGAGGAGGAGATAGGAGAACAAAGTGGGAGGAGACAGTTCAATATACCAAGAGGGGGAGGAAGAAAAGGGGAGGAGAAGAAAGGAGGAGAGAAAGGGGAAGTGGAATATGATAGAATGTGTGGGTTGTTAGAAGATTTCCCTAATTTGAAGGTAGGAGGGTTGCTACCTGATCCAGATAAATCTAAAGAAAAGAAGGCGTCGGTGGAAGCCCTAGAATGGACAGTCGTGGTCTTCCCGCGGGGACAAGGTCACTCGAGGAAGGTGATTTGGCCGGATCCTTCCTTCAACCACCCACCACCAGAGGGAGATTGGGCCAGACATCCTTGCTGTGGGACAATATGTGCGGTTCGGAGTGCTCCATTGAAGAAGCCCACAGATCAGGAACGTTTTGGGCCAGCCCCTCAATGAACCTTGTCAATTTACAGACACAGCTATCGTCCTCGCAATTTGGACAGTTACCAGATCCTAGTTGTTTTGAACCGATAGAAGTTGTAGAAGATTCACACAATGTTAAATTAAATAAATCTGTTAATGTTCAAAAAGAGACTCAGTCATCATTTCCTGCCAAAAAGGAGGAACTGTTCCAGGTCTTTAACGAACCCAATCACAATGGCGCCCAACATGGGGCAGTTCCGATGGCGGGAAATAATGAAATGTCAAGATTACAACAGACAATAGAAAGGCAAGAAAGGCTGATAGAAACTTTGACAGAACAACAAGCTTTATTAACAAAACGGATGTTAAAACAAGAGAAGAAGAATGAAGAAGAGAAAGGACAGAAAGGGATGGGTCACTCGAAAAATATGTGGGTGGCCAGTCCTGCACCTATTAGAGTACAGAAAATGGGACCTACCGACGATCCTGAAGCATACCTGCATACATTTGAAAGGGTAGCAGTCGCGGCCGGTTGGCCGAAAGAACAATGGACCTTAATCTTAATCCCGTGTCTCACAGGGATACTACAAGAGGTGGTGGATACTTTATCTCCGGAGGAGACTACACAATATGAAGTAGTCAAGGAGGCAATACTACACACCCTCAATTTGACCGAGGAAGCATATAGGAAAAGGTTTAGAGAGTTAAAAATGAAACCGGGGATACATCCACGTCCGCTGACACAAAGAATGAAAGCTAACTTGATACGATGGTTGCAACCTGAAGAAAAATCTAAAGAACAGTTATTAGAAATACTTGTTACTTGTCTTCCCTTTATAAAGCCACATTGGTCCTCTTTAATATAATTTGCTATAAATCTATTTAATCTATTTGCTAATATAGCAATAAAAATCTTAGCATCTTGATTTATTAGAGATATAGGCCTATAAGATCCCGAGTCTGTTAGATCCTTGTTGAGTTTTGGAATACGAATCATTAATGAGTGTTTCCAAGAAGGTGACATTGTCTCCCCTTCCAATATTTTAGTATAAAGCATTTTTAGCTTAGGTATCAAAGTGGAACTAAAATGTTTATAATATTCTGGACCCAATCCATCAAAGCCTGGTGTTTTACCATTTTTCAATTTATTGATGACTTCAGCAATTTCTTCTTCTTTAATCTCTTCTTCTAATATTCTTTTGTCACATTCTAATAATTTGGTTTTTAAATTCTCATTTATATAATTTTCTATAGCTTCTTTCAGTACATTGTTTCCTTTACATAATTTTTGATAAAATTCTTGAAAAATCTCCAATTTATCTTTCATTATATTACACCTCTTACCTGTTCTATCTTTAATTACCCCAATCGTATTTTTTAATCTTCTATTTTTGCACATTCTAGCTAATAATTTTGAATTTTTATTGCTAAATTCAAAAAAATCCTCTTTATATACATCAAATCCCTCTGAACTTTCCCTATCTCTAAGTTTTCTATTTCCTTTCTTTTTGCCTGAATTTCTGCCAATATCCTTCTATCTCTTTCTAAAAAAAACTTGCTTTCCAAATTTCTCAATTCTTCTTCCAGTTTTTTCATGTTTATCTCCTTAATTTTTTTCAATTTACAGGATTCCCTTATTGTTATTCCTCTTGAAATTGCTTTCATCGTGTCCCACAACAGGCCTAATTTCATACCTCCTGCTTCATTTATTGTCCATAATTCAAACCATTTTTTCTTTATCTTTTCTATTATCTCTGAGTACTGGGAAATGTTAATATCCATTCTCCATCTTTTAGAATCTTTATAATCTTTCTTAATCTCAATCTCCATTGACATCAAAGCATGATCTGTTATTTTTATAGAATTAATCTCAGTATTAACTATCTTAGAAATTAAATCTTGAGATGTGAATATAAAATCTATTCTGGAATAACTATTATGTACTGCTGAAAAATAAGTATACAGTGGTGCCTTGATTTACGAACTTAATCCGTATTGGAACGGTGGCCATAAGTCAAAACGTTCGTAAATCAAAGCATCACTTCCCATAGGAATGCATTGAAAACCGATTAATCCGTTCCGGCCGAAGAAAAAAATACCCCCCAAAAAATAAAATAAAAATAAAACACTGCAAGCCCCTGGGGCTGCAAAAAACAAAACAAATAAACACAAACATAACCCCACCAGCCCAATCCCACCCTGCAAAAGCCACCCAAAACAGTTTTAAAAAGGCAAAAAGCAGCACCTTACCTCACCACGAAGCCTCCTCTGAAGCCTCCCGGCCATGCTCAGCCGCCCGGGATCTGCTGCCGCTGAGACCGCCGTCGGCGGGAGCCCTCCGGGACCCTACACAGCCTTTCTCTGCCGCCGTGCGGGCTCACCACCGCCAAAACTGCCGTCAGCGGGAGCCCTCCGGGAGGCCTCCCGGGCTTCCACTGCTGCCTGGCCTGGGCTCCACCACCGCTGGCCGGCCGGGATGGGTCCTCGCCTCCTGGCCAGACCCCCCCACACCGCCATCGCATCCCTTTCCCGAACAGTTGGGGCGAAAGAGCTACAAAGAAGCAACCTCTTTCGCCACCAACGGTTAGTCTACAGTACTGTATTTGAATTTCCCACACCTTTTCCCTGCCTTTTTCCGTTCGTAAGTCAAAGCTCCGGCCGCAAGTCAAAGCAAAATTTTGCGGCCGGAGCTGTTCGTAAGTCAAATTGTTCGTAGGGCAGGGCGTTCGTAAGTCAAGGCACCACTGTATCTTCTTTCATCACCTTTCATTACCCTCCAAATATCCTTCAAATGATTATTTTTTACCTTCTTGCTCAATATTGTGTTTCTTTGGAGAGCATCATTCCGATCATAAAAAGTTATATTCTTTATCTTATCCATAACCATATTGAAATCTCCTGCCATAATAACATAACCCTTCTTTACCTTCTCCATCTTCTTTAATAATCATGTCATAAAAATCTCCATGTTTATTATTAGGTGCGTAAACATTAACCAAAGTATATTCTTCCAAACCCATTTTACCCTGTATTATTATGAATCTACCATTACAATCTTTTATTTTTATTTTTTATTTATTTATTTAATTTATATCCCGCCCATTTAGACCAAAGTCTACTCTGGGCGGCTAACAATATTAAAATAAAAAAAAATATTAATACACTAGAAGATGGTGAAATAAGTTAGGTATCGACAGGAGGGAAGGCCTGTCTGAAGAGCCAGGTCTTAAGTTGGCTCTTAAAAACGCCCAGCGAGGGAGCCAGACAAATTTCTGGGGGGAGATTGTTCCAGAGCCGAGGGGCCACTGCCGAGAAGGCCCGCTTTCTTGTTCTTTCTCTTTGGGCCTCCCTCAACATTTTACTACCTGTTTCACTGTAAATTCACAATTTTTAAAAATTATGATTGCCACACCTCTAGATTTAGATGTTCCAAAGTTTTTTTTTCATAAGTGTCTATATTCTTCATCTTAAGTTCATTAACTCCATCTTCTGATTGATGAGTCTCTTGCAAAAAGACAATGTCCACCTTATTTTTTTCCAATAATGCTTCTATTCTTCTTCTTTTCACTATCAATCCCAGGCCTAATGTTTTAATCTTTTAATTTAATTTTTAAATCATATATTGTTTAATTTATCTTTTAATATTTAACTTATTATGTTTTTAAATTGTGTGAATTTTAATATTGTGAGCCGCTTTGGGTCCCTTGTTGGGAGAAATGCGGCATATAAATAAAACTAATAATAATAATAATATATATAATGAGCAGATGCTTGAAAGCTGTACACTGTTCTGGGACTCTGACCAACCATCAGGATCGAGGTAGCCAGTTCAGCCGACCCTCCACTCTAAAACTGGTGCTGTTGAATGCCAGGTCTGTATCCAATAAATTCCAGATTATTTATGATCTTATTCTGGAAGAGGACGCAGACCTGGCATGCATAACTGAGACATGGATCAGTGGGGAATGGGGTCCACCCCTGGCCCTTGTCTGTCCTCCCGGTTATGCGGTCCAGCACCAGGGTAGACTGGAGGGACGGGGGGGAGTAGCCATTGTATATAAGAACACTCTAGAGGTTACTAGGCGCTCTGTGGTGGTGAAGCCGGGTCTGGAGGCCCTCCACGCGTCAATAGGGGCCAGGGATGGTATTGGGATTTTGCTGGGTTACCGTGCTCCCCGCGACCCAGCCATCTCCCTACCAGAGCTGGCGGACTTTTGGTCCTGGGTGACTTCAACATCCATGAGGGGGCAGAGACTTCCGGTCCAGCTCTTGAGTTCTTGGAAACCATGGCTTCCTTGAACATGTCCCAACATGTTAACGGCCCCACCCACGTGAGTGGTCATATGCTAGACTTGGTTTTTTCCACCAACTGGAGTGAGCGTGATCTGATGGTGACAGACCTTGTGTCTGTCCCCTTGTCATGGACAGATCACCACCTAATAAAACGTAACCTCTCAGTGGCCCTCCCACCTCGCAGGGAGCAAGGATCTATTGTAATGGTCCGGCCTCGAAGGCTACTGGATCCTATAGGATTCCAGGATACCATGAGAGGGATTTCGGCTGATCTGGCTGGCGCTCCTGTCGAGGCTCTGGTGGACGGTTGGGTTACGGCCGCCACTAGGGCTGTCAACACGATTGCTCCTAAACGCCCTATCCAATTTAACCAGGAACTATGAGCAATGAAGCAAACTAGGAGAAGGTTAGAGAGCAAGTGGAGAAGGAAACCGACGGATTATAATAGAGAAGCTGTCAGGGTCGCGACTAACCATTATCTGGCCAAGATAAGGGCTGCTAGTCGAGCTCACCTCGCTGACCGGATAAGCGAGGCTTCAAATCAGCAGGCGGAACTTTTCCGTATAGTTCGCAACCTATCCGGAATTGGTCGGGGTGAAGGGCCTCCTTCTAGTATCTCACCTGACCAATTTGCAGCATTTTTAAAATCTAAAGTGGAGGCCATCCGCTGGGAGCTTTCTCCTTTTTTGGTGACAGTGGATCGAGCAGAGATGTCCAGCGCTCTGCCTTGCCCGGTGAGTTTTGACCATTTTCAGCCTGTGACGCCAGACATTGTGGACAAGGCGCTAGTTCGCTGTCGGGCCACTACCTCTTCTCTTGACCCTTGCCCGGCCTGGCTAATCAAAGCAGCCAGGCCCACAACAACTGAATGGGCCACAGCGATAATTAATGGGTCTTTCCGGGAGGGCAGGGTTCCCTCCGCCCTCAAGGAGACGCTCATTAGGCCCATTTGAAAGAAACTCAATCTGGCGGCAGACGATATTGGCAATTACAGGCCCGTCGCCAGTGTTCCTTTCATTAGCAAAGTGGTCGAGAGGGTGGTGGCCGATCAGCTTCAGGCGCACTTGGATGAAACAAATGCCCTGGATCCGTTCCAGTCGGGCTTCAGGCCGCGCCATGGTACAGAAACGGCATTGGTTGCCCTGTTAGATGACCTATTGAGGGAGGCCAACAGGGGTAAAACGTCGCTGTTGGTCCTCCTCGATATCTCAGCCACCTTTGATACCGTCGACCACGGTATCCTCCTGAGGAGGATCTCCGAGTTGGGAATTGGTGGCCTGGCGTTGGCCTGGCTCGGTTCCTTCCTGGGAGATCGTCCTCAGAGAGTTCAGCTTGGGGAGAGTGAGTCGGCCCCGTGGAGCCTCAATTGTGGGGTTCCGCAGGGCTCGGCTATCTCCCCAATGCTCTTTAACATCTATATGAGGCCGCTGGGCGAGGTCATCAGGGGGTGTGGAGTGGCGTGCCATCAATATGCTGGTGACACGCAGCTCTACATCTCCTTTTCTCCAACTACAGTGGATGCTGTTCTGTCCCTGCAGCGCTGTTTGGGGTCTGTACTGCAATGGATGCAGGAAAGTGGGCTGAGGCTGAACCCGGACAAGACGGAGGTCCTGAGGGTGGGTGGACCTACCATCAGCAGTTTGGGAAACTCCCTCTCTTTTGGGGGGGTGACTCTCACCGTGAAGAGTGAGGTTCGCAGCTTGGAGATCCATCTCGACCATGGAATCCCAGGTGGCGTCCGTGGTCCGCACCGCCTATTTCCATCTTTGGCGGATTGCCCAGCTGCGTCCCTATCTAGATGCTGGGTCGCTCACCACTCCCGTCCATGCGCTCGTAATCTCGAGATTAGACCACTGTAATGCTCTCTACGTGGGGCTACCTTTGAGATCAATGCGGAAACTCCAAATGGTGCAGAATGCGGCGGCCAGACTTCTTAGTGGGGTGAGGAAACATCAACATATCACTCCCACTCTGGCCGCCTTACACTGGCTGCCCGTTCGATTCCGCGCTGATTTCAAAGTTCTAATGCTTACGTATAAAGCCCTAAACGGTTTAGGGCCTCGTTATCTGGCGGAACGCCTTCTCCCACCTAAATCTATTCGTATCACTCGATCTAGCCAGGAGGTGAGGTTGAGGAGCCTAACGCCGAGGGAGGCCCGGAAGGAAAAAACAAGAAACCGGGCCTTCTCGGCAGTGGCTCCTCGCCTTTGGAATAACCTCCCTTCTGAGATCCGTATGGCCCCTTCACTGGGCATTTTCAAAGGCCAATTGAAAACCTGGCTGTTTAGGCAAGCCTTCCCTCCAGCCACTACTTGATTCACTTTTTTCTTCCATCTTGAGTACTGTCTATTGATGCATTACTTTGTCTTATATTTTAAAATTGTTTATATTATATGTTGTCAGCCGCCCAGAGTAGTCAGTTGACTAGATGGGTGGGGTATAAATTTAATAAATAAATAAATATACAAGAGTTCAAGAAAGCAGCCGATGCATGACCGCTTTCAGGAAACTGATTAGAAGTCATGACTTTTGTCTGCAAAACATCCTGAAATATCCACATCAAAGGAATTGCACACTTTGTGATTGTTATATGTGTTAACCCCAAGAGTGACACATCTCTTGCTACTGTATTTATCCAGGTTTTTCTTTTCAATACTATTTATCTATTTAGTAGGAGTTCCAGAGTTTGAGTGCCTACATTGACAAATAATGCAGGAAATGCTCCGGGACTGGGATGGTCTGTTTCATACTATTTTCTGTTGATCACACAATGTACATGTCAATCCGAATCAGTCCAAAGTCCCATCTCTGCAACCACAACCCATACTTTTTTCCCCTTCCACCCCTGGGGCTTCTACTTTTCTACAAAAAGGGTAGCCTGTCATGGCACATAGTCCTCTGGGTATGGCATCCCTCAGAGCTCTCTGCCTGATTAATCAGTCTTGCAGAGGAAGTTTGTGTTTGTCTCCTGTTGATAAACCACAAAACAAAGCAAGCTAATTGCAAAATGCAGAAATGAGAAACGCTTGTTCTGGGACAAATGTCTTTACACTGTTAAGAGAGCTGGCCTTCTATAGGTGGAACTGGCCATCTTATCTAGTTTGACAATTAAAGTCACTGGGAAGCCAGTTCAGTTATTAACATTTGTGTAGAATCTGAATTCAGTAAGCAAGACTCAACTGGCAATGTGGGGTGGTTTATGTGTTTATGGCAATCTTCATCTTATCTCCTTCCGCTGATTCATACAGATGGTGATTATTTTGAGCTCAGGAGCTACCCAAAGCCTCCCTCTCTTTCCAAGGCT
Source organism: Intellagama lesueurii (assembly GCA_037013535.1). NCBI lineage: Eukaryota > Metazoa > Chordata > Lepidosauria > Squamata > Agamidae > Intellagama > Intellagama lesueurii. The sequence goes on from JBAJHW010000002.1 coordinate 258,143,323, forward strand.
TACAGTGTTCAGGTTTTAACTCTTAGTATTTTCTTTATATGTTTTATTTGTTTGTTTTATTTATGGGGTGCCTTTCTCCCAATTTAGTACAAATAGAGATTATATTAATAAGTACTGGTGCTGGAAATATATTTACAAGCGCTAAATCTGTTCTCTCACCATTTCTAGTTATCCAAGTGAAGGAATGCATCCCAATTTTTCCAGCTTGTTAAAGAAGCCCTGTCCATAGAAGCAGGCTGTCACAAGATGTTTTTTAAAATACTGTGTGAGAGTCCAACTCAATAACACTTGATGTTTTCCAATTCTTTCTGTCTTTTTTATCAGAAAGGTAGAAGACAAATGTTACTGGATGGGGAAAAAATGGAAATGTAGAAGATTACCTTGTAAATACACAGTGCTGGTGTTAACATTGCTTGAGGTCTGTACTATATTTTTGATCCTGGAATTACAAATGATCTCTGGTTCACTACTGAAGGAAATCCAATTGTCCAGGTGAGATTACCTGTGCTTCTCTTTCTGTGGGGTAGCAATAACTCCACCACCTCTGAGATAATTTCTCTTTGATATTGAGCTTTTAGATCAAGGGAAGCAGTTATTTATGAAGATCACATCGTGAAAAAATAAAACATGTACTCTATCCCAAAACAAACGTGAATTTCTTTATCATCTTATCAAAAGTAGAAATATAGAAAAGGAACAAAAGATGGGCATGAACTGCTGGTTTGGTGGTTTGTATTGGTTATTTTATCGGCTGAACAGGTGTTTAGTGCATTAAAGCCCTGCTTCCTTCAGCGGGTGCCCACTCAGAAGCAGCACTTGGAGGAGGTGGGGCAGGGAAGCCCAGCTACTGCCTCTGAGTGGGCGCCCACTGAAGGAAGCACGACTTTGAAGCACCAAACATCTGTTCGGCCAATAAACGAACTGGCACAAACTGTCAAACCAGCAGTTCATGCCCATCTCTGAAGGGAACCAAAGGAGACTAGTGGAATTTTGCAAAAAGGCAATATTCTATTTTTCTTTACTGTTTGATATGCTCTTCTATCTATTCCAATACCCAGATACATTCCCCAAGAATGAGGAACCATTTCAAGGAGGTGGGCTACATGCTGTCTCATGTGTCAGGGGCGTCATGATCCCTGACATCACTGGCTCCCTGGCCACAGCATCAGTTGGAACCTTCCCAATTTGTATGTTGACTGGAAAGGTGAGGGAGAGTAAAGCTGAGTACTTCTGTCCCCCACTTCTCTTAACTTCCCAACTAGGAAAATAAGCCAGTTGAGGGGGAAATTCCAAGGATGGTTATCTCCAATAACTGATATAAGAAAAGACCAGGATTCTCCCCCCAGTACATAAGAAAGGGTGTGGGCAGGAGGGAGGTGGAGAAGGGGTATCTCTGGGGCTGAGGCCAGAGGTCTCCCTCCTCTGACTTATTTCATTCTCTTCCAATATTGTCAGGATCACAAGCTATGACAGTGTTGATGATGTGGCCTTCTAAATAATCAGATATGGTTTGGAAGACTGGATGGCTACTGTCTTTGTCGGCAAAAGTTTAAGTACTGTTTACTTCTAGAATCAAGAATATTTAATTATAGCACTGGTGATTTTTAGAATCCCAAATCAAGCCAGCTAAATAGCTCAGTGAGTTCAGTATAGTTGAGAGCTCAATTTCACACTGTGCATCCCAGAAGAGCCGGTCTATGTAGCTTTGGAAAAGCTGCACAGTCCTAGGATGTACCTATAGGAAGGGAATGGGAAACCACTTCTGAGTACTGTATATCTGAAAAACCCAGGAAAAAGGGATTGTCATAAGTTGGAATCAAGCTGGTGGCATGTAATTATTAGTTAAACTAATATATAGACTAGAAGACAGTTATTCTTTAGATTCCACATTTCTCTGAATTTTGTATTGTCATTCTAAGGTACATATACCAGGGTCTGTTGAAGTAGACTTCTCTATCAAAGCTCAAATTAAAATATAGTAGTTAGTCTTTAAAGCGCCACAACATTTTTGTCTTCATTATTTTTTATTTTTCTTTTGTTTTTGACCTGATATAACAAAGAAAGTTGCATATATGAGAAAAATTGCACATAATAGGGGAAACTACCTCCAAAATATGCATTATTGGGAAATATGCATAAATAATAATTATTTTACATCTGTAAAATATGCGTTTTCATGTTCAAACAATTGCAGGAAATTGGAGAGAACAGACTTAATGATCAAATGTATCCAGAATGGACAAGCACTAGCTGCAGTCTTATGCATACATCCCTATTTGGATTTTCTCCCAATTACATGGGATTGGATTACTTTTAAACACGACATTATTTAAATGACCCAACCAGGTAGGTGGGGAGAAATCACGCCCCATATTTTGCAGCGTATCATCATGGCAACAAGAGAAATTCCTGATTCCATCAGGAGAAAAGGCAGTGGATTGCCTATTGCACACATAGAACTTTTCTGTTTTCTTTCAGCCATTCAGGTGGCTTGAGAGAACATCTTAAGGGCATTCAAGAGCCACAGAATCAGCACCATTTCTATTTTGGTGTATGGGACAGGTCAAAGCAATATGGACACCTGCGACTATAAGGCAGCAATTATCTTTTAAAGACCAGCAGGATAAAGAAGGTAATAGGGATGTGGCTGACTGAATTGGGCATTTGGGGGGGGGGGGACCTGTGGCTCCCAAAAGAGACCAAATGCTCTTCCCACAGACCCAGAAAAAAATCTGATAGCTTTTCTGGGGGGGGGGAGTGGGGCTCAGAAAGCCCTCTTGTGTCATCCATGGGACCGGGGGCAACATTACCATGTATTGAGGAGCAATAATACTTCTGGGGCCCTTCTAGTCCCAATTTTTTAAAAGAAGAAGAAAAATTAGCAACTAAAGGACACATAATAGCTTTTCAGTTTTAAAGTTTTAAAGAAAAAAGCGGAGAGTGGGTGTAGCCTGCCAAGGCCCCTGAATGGGTAAGTGCAGCCGCAGAAAATCTCTGGAGATTGCCATGCCTGCTGTGGATAAGTAAAACCCTGAGAAGAAAACAATGAAAATAGGGAAACTACATTTTTCACAAGAAAGACGGCCTGGGCACTCATTATTGAATACATGGCAGAATATAAATTCAAATCCCTTTAGGGAAGGCCAAGTGCTGGATCATGCAAAATACAGCCTACAGCTAAAAAATAAAAATAAAAATACTCCTTCCGCTCCCCACCCCTTTGGCTGCAGGTTTAAAAGCAAGCTTTAAAATTCATTATTCTGCTACCAGCGTTCAAAACAAGACTCCCTTGGGATATTACACACAGAGTTCTTCCATGGATCTATTGTAAAATAGCAAATTACAGAACATAAAGCTATGAATTTGCATTAGGGAAATTGCTTGACTTGACGGTGGGCTTACGAGACGGAGAAACAACTATAAGTGGAGACAACTGGTAGTGCATACATAGATGAAACCTTTGTTCTGTTTGTGCCTTGTTTGTCAAAATGCCATATTAATCTCTAAAGTTAGGTCTGTTCAACTGATCAGAAGAGGAACAGATGTGTTAGGTCCCACAAATAACCTATTTCTGGTCAACACATTGCTTGACCATCCTTTATATGTCTATTCAGACTTAAGCTCCATTGAGTTCACTGCAACGTGTTCCCCCTAAATATACCAGTGGGTATACAACCTAGCTGTAGCAAATGCTTGCAGAAGTAGGATACAAGAGTACAAGGCAGTTACTAAGAGCTCATTCTTGCTCCAGAACTCTGGAAAACGGAGACGTTCATGAACTGAGTGAATGTAAACCAACTCAGCTAAAGTCAAGAGATGTTGAGAAGGCCTGCCACTTTAAAGAGATGGTGAATTGACCTTATTTTATTTTAAATTATTTTTTGTTGTTGTTTAGTCGTTAAGTCGTGTCCGACTCTTCATGACCCCATGAGCACGCCAGGCCGCCCTGTCTTCCACTGCCTCCCGGAGTTTGGTCAAATTCATGTTGGTAGCTTCGATGACACGTCCAACTATCTCGTCCTCTGTCGTCCCCTTCTCCTCTTGCCTTCACACTTTCCCAACATCAGGGTCTTTTCCAGGGAGTCTTCTCTTCTCATATATACACCAAAAATTCTGAGTACGATTGCATACATCTGATGAAATGGATTATAGCCCATGAAAGTCTATCTCCTATGGCAAATACGTTTTCATTTTTATGGTAGAGAGACTAACCACAGAAGTCAATGATCTGTTGCAGAGAAACCAACAGAGTCTTGTGGCACCTTAAAAACAAACAGATTTTATTTGGCATAAATTTTTGTGGATCATAGCCCACTTCGTAAGATGCCATGCAATACAGGAGTTCAGTTTCTCATATTTTTGTTCAGTTGCTTCTCTCTGGACTCTGCATTTGCATTTTTTTCAAGGATGGCCACATTGAGGTCAGAGACAGATTCGTCTTGATTCGTCATCTGGAGATTCGTCATCTGAAGATTTGGCATGTACAGGAAAAAAGGCTTTTTGTCTTATTATCTCTGTTAATTAGCTTATCCATCTAGGTTTGTCCCTATCATCATCAAACTGTTGTTTTATATTTGGACAGTTTTCCCTAGAAATTTTTGCAATTCTATTCTCATAAAAATTCTGCACTAAGTGGATATATCTGTGAGCTCTTCTGTTTACTTGGCATAGACAAAGACCTCTTGACCACACCTGACCTAATCTGCTTATATCTGCTTGGCTGTACTTGCCACTGGTCAGTGACCCAGTCGCCACCATTACAGTCCAACCTTGTCATCTTCCAAGTACCCTTAAGCAGGACTTAACAACCACATTTAGGACCATCAACATACTGGCACTTTTGTAATTTTTACAGATTTCATATTTCCTCTTCCCATGTGCATATAAAGATGCCTCTGCTGAGGGTACACTTCACACATCTGAAGAAGTGACCTACATTCCACAAAAACTCACGCCAAATCAAGCGTTTCCATCTTTAAAGTGCAACAAGACTGTTAGTTTTATGGTGCCACTGGACTCATCACTGTACACAAACATGGATTAATTTAAAGTCATTGCCACAATGAAGGCTGCTGTTGGAAGCATCAGAAAAGGGATGTATTTTTTCCGCTCTCATGTGTGCTTCCACACCTGTAGAAACATATGCGCTAATTTTTCTTCCTCTGCTTCTGATCCTCCTTCATTATACTCTGTGCTTCAGCTCTGCAGAAAGAAGAGCCTACGACCTATTTAAGCTCCCACATTCTTTACTTTAAATGTGCCTTTAGTGACAATAATAACACGAGAAGGTCAGGGAGGTTGGTTTCTAGCTTTTAAAGAAACATCATTGTGTTGCTTTAAAAGGGTAGATGGCTTTGCAAAATGAGGAACATCAGAACTGACATAGAAATTGGATCTTTGAAGGCACAATACAGCACCTACTGTAGGAATCCATCATATTTACATAAATGTCAGTCATATTTTGTTCCACTGAATTAATGACTGAGCTGAAGAAGGAATTATAGCATAGAAACCCTGGATTTACCAAGAATGCATATCATAAAACAAATAAAAATACTGATGGCATATCATCCCACTCAACATAGAAAAATAATCCCTTAACATGGTCTGTTCGCTTTGTCCAGAAACAGACTGTATAAAGATCCCTGACAGGAAAATAAACCCTGCCAAGTTTCTGTGTGAGCCGAACCTATTTCAGGTACAGGATTCTGCTAAGAAACAAGAAGGGATCAGTTGGGAATATTGTAATAAAATGTTTTTATTCATGTAGAGGTTGGTCAGGGGTTATGTTGTTTTGTATTTCTGTTTCGGGATTGTGTCCTGTGTGGATGTTGGTTATTGCTCATTGCTTCAACCAAGGTAATTCTTAAAATTTGGGTCTTTTCTTCTTCCCCATCTACTCGCAAATTTGTAGCATATATCTAAGCAATTTATAAAACAGCCAGGTTAAATTTAATTTCCACAGATTAACATCTGTGCCCCCAAAACAACCACATGGCTAGAAAGTTTATAATCTCCCGTTGTAATGTGCCATCGGGTTGCTACCAATTTATAGTCACCCTGTGAAGTAATGACCTCCATTAGTAAAGGCCTTATCACTAGCCGCCCTGCTCAGCTCATGTAAACTCAAGGCTGGGGCTTCCTTTATTGAGTCAATTAATTTCTTATTTGCTCTTCCTCTTTTCCTGCTGCCTTCAGCTTTTCCCAGGATTACTGCCTTTTGCACTGAGTTGTGTCTTCTCATTATTATCCTCTTTACCAGTCCCAGATCAGAAATAGATATGTTCTTTATATTTATATATTCTTTACATTTTGACTATCTTTTCGTGATGCTTCATTACAAATGTATAACCCAAAACCAGCAACAGTCCACCAGGTACCTTAACAAGGATGATTCACATCAAATAGGTTGGAAATATAGCAATCTTGCATGCCCTAACACTGGGTATCAGTGTATGGGAGTGTGTGGGCTGAGTTGTTACAGTCCAACGTGGTTGTTCTTTGTTCCTAACTTGATTGGTAAAGTTCTTCCCACCGTTGGCATTTGGCGTTTACCTGGAATGCCATTATTTTGTTTAGATCTCCCTTTCAATTCTCTCCTCTTCCTCTGACCATTCCCTAAGAAGCAAGCATGGAGGCTCTCTCCAGACCTGGAGATTCCATTTTAACTTTTTTTTTTTTTACTTCTGACTGTAACTACAGATGATAACTGTGAGTAAAGATACATTTTCTACCCAAAGATGCCTCTAGAGTGGCTTTTGCTACAGAAAGAGCTAGATTTTGTGTCCCATCTGGGAAGAGGCGGTGAGAGTGGGCTGAAACTCTCTGTGTTTCTTTGTTTTTCTGCATTGTGCACCATTAACAAAAGGAATAACCAAATTCCTAGAAACCTTTTATCAAAATTACCCCCAAAATATACTATGACATTTTCCTTTGAACAAGCACAATCTAATCTCAGAAAGGCTATGCATGAACAACAATAGCAAGAGTCTGTGAAACTACCTTAATGGAGACTACACACAATAAGTATTTGAAATGTATTTTAAAATAAAGAAATGGCACACACATTTTGAATGTCTCAGATTGTGTTTTTTTTCTCTCTGAACGTGGAGAGGAGGGTCTTTTGTCTCCTTAATTGTCCCTCCTCCCTCCAGCCAGCATTTTTCCAAATGCAAAGCAGTGCAGTGACACAACTGTGAACAAAATACTCAGTTTTCTTGAGTTCTTTTTTTGTTTTCTTCTCATGTAATAAAGGTCCTGCTTTGAGTAACCCAGATAAATAAAATTAAATTTTTGATTAAGGTTGTAAAATAATAGACTTTGCAAGGAAATGTGTTCAGTGCAGATGAAGAAACAATTTCTGAAAATCTCAGGAGTCCATGAGCATCGCTTGAGTAACTCTTGGTATACATTAAATACATGGTGTGCATCTTAATGGTATCTTTTTTTTTCTAGAGTACTTACACCACATAGCAAAATCTGATTAGTTACACATTACAGATTGCTTATATAGCGCCGTAGGAGCATCTTGTTCATTATATAATCCCTGACTGGTTGGGATTCTTAGGAAGGAATTCTACAAATGTGGTTGAAGAAAAACAATGATTTTTACACTTTGCAAAGTCACCCATTTTTGTTGACTTCTCATATATAATGTATAAACTTAACAGAACTCATTATCATTATTAACTCATTATCATTATTAACTCATTATGTGAGAGAGGAGGGTAAAATCTGGTACTGGTGGCAGCAGCCAAGAAGAGAAACAACTTCAGCAAACTGCTTCAAAAAATGGCAAGTATGAAGGAGTTTTTTTTGAAAAAAATAATCTTGCATTTGCTGAAAAAATCTATTATGTTTCAAAACAAGATGGGCAAAACCCACTACATACCACTTTAACAAAGTCATAACTGCATCTTCCATGTCTGCTGTCCAAGGCTGGGGTGGAGAACATGTGACCCTCCAGATTTAGATGAACAATCATTATTAGCATTCCTATCAGCTATGCTATCTGGGGCCAATGGGAGTGGAAGGCTAACAATATATGGAGGCTACATCTCCTACCCCGGAATTAAGGGCTGCTTCTTGTGTGGATGAGATGGTGCTCAGTTTCCCTACCTAGATACCATGTATAGGATGAGAAGGATTCATATGGCTCTGGTGACTACTATTTTTTACGGGGAGGCACACAGTAGTGATATGGAGATTCCCGGTGTATTTAATTCCTCCATTTTGTTGGTGATTCTCACCGTTAAAACATTTAGTTGATTGTGATCTACATATCATGCCAATGTATGTTTTGCCATTTATAACTGAAATGCTGGAATGTACGTACAGAGATTGTATAGATCTAGGAGTCATTTATTAAGAAATTGCTCTGATTTTCCTAGTTAAGACTAATTCTCATAAGAAGAAAATATATTAATCTCTTCTCCTCTTTCTAATTCATAAGCAGTTTTTAATTAGCCTGAGGAGTTTTATTTTTCTTCCATTCACAATCTGTTGGATAGTTTAGATTTGTCTGTATTCCAGTCACAGGGAAACAAACTGTCAGAAGAATCACTAGAAAACATGAAAGGGTAGAATAGCATTTGACAATGCGGCTTCTTACATCTGACAACTTAACTTCCTGTTCTTTAGCACAGCAAATTAATTAGTGAGTCAGAAGAACATAGAAACACATTGCTGTCAACATTCATACCACAAATTATATGGCAAGTGGCCAAGACATTAAATCCACAAATAAAATGTTGATATTACTTCCTTGCCTTTTTTCACGTGGTGTTGTTGTTTAGTTGTTATGTCGTGTCCGACTCTTCGTGACCCCATGGACCAGAGCACGCCAGGCCCTCCTGTCTTCCACTGCCTCCCGGAGTTTGGTCAAATTCATGTTAGTAGCTTCAGTGACACTGTCCAACCATCTCGTCCTCTGACGTCCCTTTCTCCTCTTGTCTTCACACTTTCCCAACATCAGGGTCTTTTCCAGGGAGTCTTCTCTTCTCATGAGATGGCCAAAGTATTGGAGCCTCAGCTTCAGGATCTGTCCTTCCAGTGAGCACTCAGGGTTGATTTCCTTCAGAACGGATAGGTTTGTTCTCCTTGCAGTCCAGGGGACTCTCAAGAGTCTCCTCCAGCACCACAGTTCAAAAGCATCAATTCTTCGGCGGTCAGCCTTCTTTATGGTCCAGCTCTCACTTCCATACATCACTACTGGAAAAACCATCGCTTTGACTATGCGGACCTTTGTCGGCAAGGTGATGTCTCTGCTTTTTAAGATGCTGTCGAGGTTTGTCGATGCTGTCTAGACTCACAAAGAGAGTATGGCTCAATAAGAAGCTGACGACATATACCAAGATCCAGGTCTATAGAGCCTGTGTCCTGAGCACACTCCTGTACTGCAGTGAGTCCTGGACCCTTTGTGCACGGCAGGAGAGGAAGCTGAACACCTTCCATATGCGTTGCCTCCGATGCATTTTTGGTATCACCTGGTAGGACAAAGTTCCAAACAGAGTAGTCCTAGAACGAGCTGGAATTTTTTGCATGTATACATTACTGAAACAGCGACGTCTACGTTGGCTTGGGCATGTCGTGAGAATGGCTGATGGTCAGATTCCAAAAGATCTTCTGTATGGAGAATTAGTGGAGGGAAATCGCCCCAGAGGGAGACCACAGCTGCGATACAAGGACATCTGCAAGCGGGATCTGAAGGCCTTAGGAATGGACCTGAACAGATGGGAAACCCTGACATCGGAGCGTTCAGCCTGGAGGCAGGCGTTGCATCACGGCCTCTCCCAATTTGAAGAGACCCTTGTCCAGCAGACCGAGGCAAAGAGGCAGTCACGGAAGCAGCAAAATCAGGGAGCTGGACAGGGGACAGATTGTATTTGTCTTCAGTGTGGAAGGGATTGTCACTCTCGAATTGGCCTTCTCAGCCACACTAGACGCTGTTCCAAGTCCTCCATACAGAGCACATTACCATAGTCTTTCGAGACTGAAGGATGCCTAATACAATACGAGGTTTGTCATCGCTTTCCTCCCAAGAAGCAGGTGTCTTTTAATTTCGTGGCTGCTGTCACCATCTGCAGTGATCATGGAGCCCAGGAAGGTAAACTCTGTCACTGCCTCCATATCTTCCCCTTCTATTTGCCAGGAGGTGATGGGGCCCGTGGCCATGATCTTCGTTTTTTTGATGTTGAGCTTCAGACCATTTTTTGCGCTCTCCTCTTTCACTCTCATTAAGCGGTTCTTTAATTCTTCCTCACTTTCTGCCATCAGAGTGGTATCATCTGCATATCTGAGGTTGTTGATATTTCTTCCGGCAATCTTAATTCCGGCTTGGGATTCATCCAATCCAGCCTTTTGCATGATGTATTCTGCATATAAGTTAAATAAGCAGGGGGACAATATACAGCCTTGTCGTACTCCTTTCCCAATTTTGAACCATGTCCAGTTCTAACTGTTGCTTCCTGTCCCACATAGAGATTTCTCAGGAGATGGATAAGGTGGTCAGGCACTCCCATTTCTTTAAGAACTTGCCATAGTTTGCTGTAGTCCACACAGTCAAAGGCTTTTGCGTAGTCAATGAAGCAGAAGTAGATGTTTTTCTGGAACTCTCTGGCTTTCTCCATAATCCAGCGCATGTTAGAAATTTGGTCTCTAGTTCCTGTGCCCCTTCGAAATCCAGCTTGTACTTCTGGGAGTTCTCGGTCCACATACTGCTGAAGCCTGCCTTGTAGGATTTTGAGCATAACCTTGCTAGCGTGTGAAATGAGTGCAATTGCTCTGGTCCATGGGGTCACGAGGAGTCAGACACGACTTAACAACTAAACAACAACAAATGACAAGGACTCCGTGAACAAGCAAGTGAAAGAAAAGCCATTTTCATATATGAAATCTTGGCCACATGGCACAGCAATAGTATACGATGGGAGGAAAATCTGGGTAGAATTGATAATGTGTTTGGAGGATAGCTGACAAATCATGACAGAGGAGCTTGGAACAGATTATTTGTTGCTTCTTCCATATTTCATAACAGATTTGTTTTCTGTGCCTTCTCAACCAACTATGACTATTATTTTTCTTGTTTCTTAAGAAGGTAGAGAAAGTAAAAAAAAACTGGGGGGAAATGAAGCTTCTCTGCTAAGCTAGCAGATGACGAACCTCCTCATACTTAAGAAGAATGTAATGCTCAACATTAGATTTACAGAAGTTATGCTCCAAAATCATTCATCTGCTAGAGTGGCATTTTACCTTTTCTTCCTCTAAATTTCAGCCTCTTTGTCAGGATCTGGGTGGTGGCAGGGCTCCCCCTGCACCACCACCCTGGCAACCGCAGGGTTGGGGCCAACTTGGTCCCAAGAAGAGCTCAGCATTTGCAGGACCAAGCCCTGCTGGGGCAGCAGCTGCCGGGGCTCTCATGAGGCCCACCTGGGAGTCCTGAGGGTCCAGGGAGGCCTACTTAAGGAAGGACTCTCCCTCCCAGAAGCTGCTTCAGCAACATAGGTCTTTGGCTGTGCTCTTGAGAGCTCTGTCTTTAGCATTCCTGCTCTGGCTCAGTGCTCCCACTCCTGCAGCCTGGTTCCAGTCCTGTGCTCCTATCCTGGCTAGTTGGTCCATGTGTGAGCTTGGGCTTGGCCCTCTGTGCTGTTGGCTGGGTCCTGGTGCCCTTGCCCCCCCTGCTGTTGAAGGCAACCATGCACAACCTGGACCCTGACACTCTTTCAACAATAGGAAGAGTTACCTTTTTGGAGCACAAATTCCAGAACATTCCAGTCAACATGGTGGGTGACCATGCTGACTAAGATAGTCTGGGATTTGTACTCCAAAAAAGTAACTTTTCTAGTCTCTAGTCTCTGTGCTCAGGATTTGTAGAGATGAGTGTCTATGTCCCCCTCTCCAAAAGTACTTCCGTGTTCATAATGTGGCATAAAGATTGTCTGAGATTGCAGTGTGCCTCAAACACTGTGCTTTTGGTTGACTAAACTATCTTCCATGTCAGCTAATGGGCTCCAGACATCTGTTGGCTCCTTGCCAGGAATGCTTTTCTTTACTCTCCCCATTATAATCCATCCTCACTCACTCCCCCATGTTTGGTTCCTAAATCTCCACAAAATTACCCAAGAAGACAGTATAGTTCAATTTGCGATTCATGTTGTATAAAAGACCTGAATAATTGGTTCTTAGCTCAGTGGTTTAGATACCTGGTTCCAGGGCCAGAGGTCGGGAGTTTGATTCCCCACTGTGCCTCCTTGACTGGGTAAGGGCTGGACTCGGGGCTGGACTCGATGATCCATAGTTAGAGCTTGGAAACACAACATGTTGCAGAGAGGTGATTCCAACAGTCTTAACCTGTTTGTGAAATTAGATTTCAAAGGTGCTTAAGTCCTAAAGACAAATCAGCAAACAAAGCAAGCTACTTTGCAAAACCCCAGAAGTGAGGGAAGCTTCTCATATTAATTAAGAATTACCCTCTTCTGTCTGTGATATCCATTTCAGGCCATAGATGCCTTCAGAGAAACAGGACGGTGAATTTTACATTTTCTTTTTGTCTCCCAGCCCCTGCAAAGCACAGTACAGGCATGTTAAATCACACACTAATTTCATAATAAGCTTCTCTTTTTTAAAAAAATCCATCCAAGGGTAACTAGGATTTCAGCAAACTGACAACAGAATTAATCTGTTGCTTATTTCACATGGCTAGCATAATCGGCTATAGAGGCAACCACGCCTTTCCCAAAGAAAAGCTCTCAGATTCACTTGCCGAGGCTACTGCTTGTTCAGGCTGAGCCACAGGGAGCTGGTCTAAGAGCTGAGCTGGGGCACCATGTGCACAGTTTTAGAATTTAGGTAATATTAAAACATGGCACAAACAACATTACAAAAGAAGGAAGAAAATCAACTGAACATTCGTATCAGAACCCAGTGGAAAATAAACTTGTATTGAAGAAGAGGAGGAGGAGGAACAGGCCCCATCTTTGCTGTTCTTCCACAAGCAGACAAAGACCTTTCTGTTCAAGCAGACTTTCCCTTCATGATGGGCTGTCTGAGAGAGGTTTTTTAAATGCACTGCTGTGCCTTCTTGTTCTCAAATGTGTTTTTAATATTAATTTTCATAGAAATCATAGAAAAGTGAAGTTGGAAGGGGCCTACAAGGCCATCAAGTCCAATCCCCTGCTCAATGCAGGAATACCATTATAATATAATATTTGTTTCAGTTTAAATATTTCTGTACACAAAATTTTTCGCTTTTAAATATTGTCTTTTAATGATGTAAGCCACCTCGGGTCCTTTTTAAAGAGAAAGTGTGTGTGTGCAGAATATTTTTTAAAAATAAAATGATTACCACACCAGCATGGAAACAGAGCCAGGGGTTATAGCCAATTTCCTGTTTGAAAATGAAATATATACTCCCCAAGCACCATTCTTCATTGTAGTAATACTACAGCCATTGCTAACAGTGCACACCAGTATTCTGTGGTGTGTTATTCCACACTGTTGAACGAAACAGAAGTAGAAAGTTGCTTTTCCATTGCTCTACTGCTTGTCATCTTATCTTATTGCAAAGAAATGTGTTGTTATATTTGAAGAAGGGCAAAATCTAACGGCTAACCATCTCAACAGTTGTACATTAGTCTGGGATGTAGCTGAAGTCAGTTCTTACTGCAATCACTGAGAATGAATTGCACATCTGCAGTATTCCAAGGGGCTGCAGGAACAGCCAGCAAACACTTTGCAACCTCCATGGGGATCACGACCATCTGTGAGCGTTGTGAAATGCTGCTCTAGATGATGGTTTTGCTGAGAGGGCAGAAAACGAGCAGGTTTGGGACAGAGCAGATTCAGGAGCACTGTGAGCGTTTCTGGAGTCAGCAGGGTTTTATTTCAGGACCATGGAGAGCAACACAAAAGCTAAGTTAACTCCACAGGGACCTGGAGCAATTGACAAGATTGTGTAGGAAAACTAGACAAGTCCTTTTGCTTCATTCTCTCAGGTGTGATATTTGGATGTTGAAAAGGCGAGAGCCCTTTTCTGCAGTCACTAGTGTTTCCTGGCAGATAAAGCTAGGAGGAGTGAAGAGTGGGTTTGCCGATGCTCCTCAGGCGGTCTCTGCTCGCTGGAGGAGCCTGAGTGCAGCAGTATCACCAGGGGTCATGTGAACATGAGTAGGTGCCAAGGCAGACAGCTCAGCTCAGCAGGACCAGAGATAAAGCTGATGGTTCCTTGAGGCTGCTGTCATAGACATTTCAGTCCTCAACCATGACGCATAATGATATATTCCTTTATGATCTTTGTCATAGATAAAGAAGGAAAGGGAATTGTGTCCCACCAGTGTGAGAGATACTGTACGTTATATAGAGATGTGGGAGGCTCATCTCGGGGATGCCATGACCATAGAATGCTTTCCTCCTGGATGCCCACTTGGCAGTAGTGTTGGTCTCATTTTGTTTTGGAGCCTAGATATTATGACCTGACTACAGAATTCTGATACAGTGTGCACAGCTTGAAATTATTTCGTTCTCTGTACTCTACTCTGAAATCCTTTGCTATAACTATTTTAATAGATAACTGACTAAAAGAAGAGCCATTACTGACAGTGCTCCCCGCTTTCCAGATCTAATGAGCAAGACTGACAAATTGCCATTCTGCGCTGTAGACTTTTCCCACCCCTTACCATCAGCCTCCATGCAGACAACAAAACGAAGGATGCTGCTTGGATCTGAGATGTTGTACAGTCCACAGACTGTATACCAGGACTAGGCAAAGTGGGGCCCTCCATATTTTGTTGACTGCAACTTGGGAGTTGTAGTCCAACGACATCTACAGTGTGAAATGATGCTTATCTGTGGTATTGATTGGTTGGAACCATGACACTAGTTTGGCCCATGAGTTTGTGGGGCTTGTTTGTAACCTTCTATGAATCCACCTGTGAGCTGCCCCCACTGCCCCTTCCATGATTCAAGCGTGAGCCTTTGCAGAATAAGGAGCTTTATTAACACAGGGAAAGGGAGAAAACAACTTGCACCAAAAGTCCTTTACAGAATCAGGTCTGGCTTGACCGTGAACAGAAATAGGCTTTGGCAGACCCAGGCCCTGACAGGCAGTGGGTAGTAGCCCTTTCCAGACCCAGGACCTCCTGGACTGCTAACTGAAAAGTTTTTAGCAGAACTGGGTCCCTCCAGGCTGGGCACAGCACAGTTCTTGTCAGACCCCGCCTCTGCCGAGCTGAGGATGGAAGAAGTCCTTGTGGACTCAGGGCCCTCTGGGCAGGTAGCAGACCAGTCCACAACTAGGTCCACCTCCTGCAGTGAGCCACAGACCCTAGTCCAACGGGTCAACACAGTGTTATGGGCGCCAGGGGGTTCCTTCACTTCCAAAGTGAATAAGCCCAGCTTGTTCAGAATGTTTTTTAAAGCAAACTGCCAGGGGCTTTGCAGGCAGGAAGCACACCCCCCCCCCCATCCTTGGTCCCTGACAGGAGGAACTCTCGTACACGCTCCCTCCAGCTTGGCAGAAACTGCTTCATGGAATGGCTGGGCGCCGGGCATGGGAGACTCAGGGCTGAAGATGGGAGGACAGGGGACCGGCTGCTCGTCTGTTTTGCCCCCAGTAGTGCCTGGCGTCTCTCTAGTTTTTCAGGTGCCTTGGCTCTTGGAGCCTCACCCCCTCTCGTCTTACCCTGGCAGTTTCTTCAGGCGTTGCAGCCAGCCCTCTTCACGGCTGCGGCTCAGCACAGACTTCTCCCTTGAGCGGAGCCCAGTCCTCATTGTCTCGCCAGTGTTCCTCCCCCTCTGGGTCTTCCAGTTCACCTTCTATCGCTAGCTCAGCCATCCCCACAACTGCCCCTGCGGGGGGGGGGAGCGGCATTTTCCCTAGCCTCACCCCAGGATCCAGCTATAGCACACGGGGAAAGTGCATCCGCAATGCCTGACAAAGTGGTCTGCCCGCTACACCGGCCAGCCTGGCTGAGGCAGGCTCACACTATCTCACCTGGCAAAAAAAGATTCAAGAAGTGTCGTGTAGCCAAGCAATAGACTACAGGTCCGGTCAGGGACTACCAGGGCTGAAGGGCTTTTGTGGGAGCACAGGTCACCACACTATGTTGCCCAAGTGGATTGTGAAGCGTGTGGAAAGCAAACTTTAGGAGATTTCATCTTATGTGTCTGAGACATCTTCTAGCATGGCACCATCACTCCGTTCAGCAACACATACGTACCTCTCTAATACAACTAATTATGAGTGAAATTTATCCTGGGATCAGCATCACGCAAACCCAAAGAGGATTTTGTTTAGTACTGATTGAAACCACTCAATTATCAAACCATCTCTGGTTCATGTGGCAAGAATCCTGAGGTACCTCCACAGCCAATTTAGTGTCTGCATCTGAAAATCCTTTACCAGTCAGAGGGAAAAAGAGATTCATATACTTGTCCACTTGCATAGTAAATTTCATTAAGTGCAAAGGGAATCTGAATCAGGCACTTAACATCAGTCATCATTAGTCATTAACCTCTACTTCTGGATGGTCTTTTCACCTCCTTATATTGATGTTCTGGTCATTCCCTAATTACGTTTTATTCGTTTGCAGTTTTCCTCTGTGCTTTTCCACCAAGGAGCCATAAGTTATTTGATGAACTCCTACCCAAATAACAGAAAAATGCCTTTGTTTTACTTCAGATCATCATCAGTGCTCAGAGCATTTAACATTTAAAATATTAAAGAGAAGCATGAAATGGAGGTGGCAAGCAAAATATAATGTTTATATAGCCAATAAAACAATGCCATACTAATACAAGAGAACTTGAAACAGCACAAAAGCAGTATAAATATTTAGAAATAGCAAACAACTACTGCAAGACTACCTGCCAACCTAGCAGTTCGAAAGCATGTAAAAATGCGAGTAGATAAATAGGTACCACCACGGTGGGAAGATAACGGCGTTCTGTGTCTAGTCGCGCTGGCCACGTGACCACAGAAACTGTCTTAAGGACAAACGCCGGCTCTATGGCTTCGAAACGGGGATGAGCACCGCGCCCTAGAGTCGGACACAACTGGACTAAATGTCAAGGGGAATCTTTACCTTTACCTTACTGCAAGTGTGATTTTGGAAAAAAAACCATTCACAGACTGTTTGAAAATGAGAAATGTGTCAGTTTTCCTCAGATAAGGTATACTGAAGTGGTGATGCTGGCACTCAAAAGGCCCAGTCCCTCGGCCTTCTAGTAGAGATGGGGCAGAATTTTGTTTGTTCCTGTTTTTTGGTAAAAGCTTTCCAACATTCACGGATCTTTTCACAAATATGGTGGCAAGAACTTGAGCTTTTGAATGTGGGAGAAAAAGAACCTTGACAGATTTAGCCAAGTGGATAGTATTGAGTTTTTAGCTCATAACAGTCTGGGTTTCTATCCTTGTGTGGCCAACCTTAAGTTCCCATTTCCATTTTTTCCCCAGTGAGCTTCTTCATATTTAACACTGTGTACTCCGTTCCAAACAATTTAATACCCAACTGAAGATGTACTCACACCATACTCACAGAAATCATGCATGCACTTGCAAGCCCATTAGGTATATACATATAAGAGGCAAGTAAGTCCAGATCATGCCCCAGCAGGTTTCAAGGAGGGCAGAGAAGCATTCTGCACATGGATCAGACACGAGTTCTTGGCAAACTACCTAGGCAAGGTGAGAATGTTCATCCATCTGACTCAGATTGCTTGATTGATTTGATTGATTGATTGATTTGATCTGATCTATATACCATCTCATTAGTGAACACACATTACTTGGGGGGGGGGGGTGTTACAGAATGAAACATGAAAACTCCCCAGCTCCAGCCCCAGAGGTCTAAGGCCTCACGTTACCCACCTATGCACACTGGAGGGTCATGTCCATCCTTGTGCCCCACAACTCAAATTTTTTTTCTTTCAAACAGACTTTTTTTAAAAAATCAAGGAAGTCCCCAAATGCCCTGCAGTGGACCATTTTAAAAATCCAAACCTTGAGGCCCTGGGAAAGAAACATTCCCAATCTCACTCCTCAGAGGATACAAGGATACTCTCTATGCAATTTTAAAAATAACATTTGAAAAACTGGGGGCACGGGAGTGCTGGGAGGCTGCCTTTGGGCTGCTCTGGGCCCTACGTGGCCCACCCCTGGGTTAGCCCAAGCACAGCTGTGATGGGGAACAAGATACCCTCCATGCCCCTATGCCTGTTCTGAATTTGAAAAAGAAACGCACCTTGTCTGCGCTTTGCTACCTATGTACCTCGTTCTATTACGGCCGAGGCACCTTCAGACCTCCTGGTGACACAAACAGCCCCGTTTACTTCAAGGGCAACTGAAAGAGACAGCAGGGGAACAAAGCGATGAACCAAAGGATTGGCATGGCCAAGTCTCTCTCTCTGACAGCAGCCACACGGAGAGCTACTTGGAGATAGTGAGGGAATGAAAGATTAGTGGCTGGAAGAATTGGACGATTATTAAATTATGTTCATTTATCTAGCAAAAATGTACAATGAGTTTCAGTTAGATATCCACAGGAAACAAAATGGCATGAATCAAAACCATCCATATTTAGCTGTTCTTTTTTATACTCCTAGAGTAGTGCGTGTTCACTAAGGGAGTTAGTGGATTCTGCCTGAGGAATCCCTAGTGAATGCAGTCCAAAGAGAGCACCCCTAGTGTCTCCCTCCAGGTGGTTCATGATCCTGGGGGGGGGGGGGGACTCTCATAGCACAAATTTGTGGTGAGGTTCCGTCCCCCCTTCAAACTTTCAACAACTTATGCTGTCTGTAATTTCTCTGGCAAACCAGATGAGACATTGGTGATCTGTGATCAGATGCCCTACCCCTCTTGTTATGGGCATTCAAGTTACTTTGACTTAATATTAGCCTCATGAATTTGTGACCTTCAAAAGGTCCTGTTGTTACCGATCCTGCTCAGCTGTTGCAAACTCAAGGTTGTGGGTTCCTATATTGGTCAATCCATCTCACATTAGGTCTTCCTCTTTTCCTACTGCCTCTCCCTTTTTCCTAGCAATATTGCCTTTTCCAGCAAGTCTTGTCTTTTCATGATTCTGTCCAAAATATGACAGGCCTCTTAAATTTTTTAAAAAAAGAAAAGGCAAGCAGCAGTAAGCTGGATCATGATTATATCATGATTATAATGCTCTACTAAATGTGGCTTAGCTTTGTTCCTGTAAAAAATTTACTGATTTTTGAAATATTTTCCTGCCCCCAGTTGCTTTTAGGCAAAAAGTGAGTACCCACCTCATAATCTGCATAATTATGTCGTAAATTTTATTTTATTTTATTAGATTTCTACCCCGCCCATCTAGACCAAAGGTCTACTCAGAGAATGCTCTGGCACTACGGGGTGGTATATAAGTCAAAACAACAACAACAATTGCAAGAAACTGGTTCTTCATATCAAGGAAATTAACTGAGTGAAGAGCTGGAGTGCTGGTGATGGAGGCGGCTATTTATAGTGTACTTTGACTTGAAGGGATAGGGGGTGGCATTTACAGCTTCGTTTCAGGCAGTAAAATGCCTCGGAGCATGGACAATGTTTGGAGTCCATCTCCAGTGTAAATCTCAAGACCATCGGGCTATGCAACAAGAGGAGGCTTCCTTAGCACCAGCACAACCCTGTTTCAAGGACCAAGCACTCTGCTTCTCCCCAGTTCTTTCAGTCTGCGTTTCTCAGCCACACCTCTTTTGGGTGCAATTTGTTTTTCCCATAATGAGCATGAGTTTAAGTCAATAAACAAGTCATTGTTACTTAAAAATACTGATGATGTAAGCTGTTGCCTCTCTGTTTTCAGTGCAGTGTCTTACTAGATACTCAGTCCTGATCTTTCTGTTTTCAACTTTCATTATTAAATGTTCACTCTGGTGGAACATTTCATCTCTAAAGCCAACTGGAACTCATTCCATGCTGTCTTAATCAGGGCTGCAGGAGGGAAACTGCAGCAGTTCTTCTGTCAGCATGAATTATATTGCCTGAGAGTAATAGCCATAAACGCAGCTCCTTCTCCACTGAAAGAGTATTCTCAGCTACTCTGTGTGTGGGGTGGGGGTGGGCATGCACATCGACACGTGTGCTTTCCCTCAGTCTGTCATCTGTCAAATGTCTTAGACTGCAACTCCCATCATGCCCAGCCAGCTCAGAGTTTATTAAACATGGCATAGAGATATATAATGAGCTTTAAGTAGCAGCATGTCTTTCTCTCCCTCCTTCCTTCTCTTTCAATCGCCTCTCCACCAGAAGAAAAAAAAAGTGCAGACAGCTTTTAATAGACTCATTTGTCTTGCTCAGGTACGACCGACGGAACCTGAACTTCTTTCTGTGATTTGTCTTGTTACATGAGAAGATTAACCAGTGTTTTGCTCCAAGAGTTTTGAAAGACGTGTGCATGACAAAATTGGTCACAAAATAAGTTCCCCTCCTTTTTCACATTAATTAATTCATTATGTGCTGTCAAGTCAATCCCTAGTTGTGGTGATGCTGGTTTTCCATTCCCTTCTTCTGAGGGCATCCTGGGGCTGTGCTGCCTGCCCAAGACTGCACAGGCTGTCTGTTCTCCTAGGAGACACAGCAGGGTATCAAACTCACAACCTCTACACCAAGTAGAGGCTGTGGTAGTTGGAGTCTACTACCGACCGCCCAATCAAAGAGGGGAAGCGGATGAAACTTTTGAAAAACAAATTGCAGGGTTTTCAAAGAGACACGACATAGTAGTGATGGGAGATTTCAATTATCCAGATATATGTTGGGAGGCAAATTCTGCCAAGTATGGCCCTTCCAAGAAATTCCTGGCTTGTGTGTGATAATTTTCTCCTACAAAAAGTGGAGAAAGAAACTAGAGGATTTGCTATCCTTGACTTGATTCTGACCAACAGAGATGATTTGGTGGGGGAAGTGGCAGTAAGGGGAACTCTAGGCGAGAGTGACCATGTCCTTCCAGAATTCTTGATTTCAGAGGAAACGAAAGCAGAGTGTAGCCACACACGTCTGCTGGATTTTTAAAAAGCCAATTTTAATAATCTCAGAACAAGGATAAGTAAGGTCCCATGGCAGGAGATCCTAACAAGAAAAGGAGTCCAACAAGGGTGGGAGCTTCTAAAAAAAATTCTAAAGGCACAACTACAGACAATTCCAACAAGAAAAAAAGATGGGAGGGGGCAAAAAAGGCCAGTGTGGCTTCACAAAAAACTCAGGGAGGACCTAAAAACCAAAAAAGACATGTACAGGAAGTGGAAAGAAGACCAGGCCACCAAGGATGAGTACAGACAAGTAGCAAGGAAATGCAGGGATGGTATTAGGAGGGGAAAAGCTGACAATGAGCTGAGGTTAGCTAGGGACACTAAAAACAATAAAAAAGCATTCTTCAGGTATGTGAGTAGCAAAAGACATAGTGGCACAGCTTCGCAATGGAGATGGAAAAATGATAACAGAGGACAAAGAAAAGGCAGAGGTGCTCAATTCCTATTTTAGTTCAGTCTTTTCTCATAAGGCAGACTATGAACTTCCAAGCAAACTGGAAGTGCAAGTGGGCGGGACAGGATTGCAGCTGGAGATTGATAAACAAATAGTCAAGGAAAACCATACCACCTTGAATGAGTTCAAATCTCCAGGTCTGGATGAACTGCATCCGAGAGTACTGAAGGAACTGGCTGAAGAACTCTCAGAACCGCTATCCATTATTTTCTTGAAATCATGGGAAACAGAGGAGGTGCCAGAGAATTGGAGGAGGGCTAATGTTGTCCCTATCTTCAAAAAAGGCAAAAAAGAGGAACCTGGGAACTACAGGCCAGTCAGCCTGACATCAATTCCAGGCAAAATTCTGGAACAGATTGTAAAGCGGTCATTGTGCAAGCACCTAGAAAACAAGGCAGTAATAACTAGAAGCCAACACGGATTTGTCAAGAACAAATCCTGCCAGACTAATTTGATCTCGTTTTTTGATGAGGTCACCTCCCTGATAGACAGAGGGAATGCTGTAGACGTAGTATATCTTGACTTCAGCAAAGCTTTGGACAAAGTGCCCCATGATATCCTGATTAGCAAGCTAACTAGGTGTGGTCTGGATAGATCAAGTGTCAGGTGGATACACAGTTGGCTACAGAATCGTGCTCAGAGGGTGATGATTAATGGGTCCTTCTCTAACTGGGAGGAGGTCACAAGTGGGGTACCCCACGGCTCAGTCCTGGGCCTGGTGTTCTTCAATATCTTTATTAATGATTTGGATGAGGGAGTGCAGGAAATGCTTATCAAATTTGCAGATGATATAAAATTGGGCGGAATAGCTAATACCCTGGAAGACAGAAACAAAATTCAAAATGACCTTGATAGGATGGACCAAAAGCAACAGAATGAAATTCAACAGGGATAAGTGCAAAGTCCTGCACCTCAGAAAAAGAAACCAATTGCACAGTTACAAGATGGGGGATACCTGGCTCAGCAAAACTACGAGCGAGAGGGATCTTGGAATAGATCACAAACTAAATATGAGCCAACAGTGTGATGTGGCTACAAAGAAGACAAATGCTAATTTAGGCTGCATTAATAGAAATATAGTTTCCAAATCCTGCGAGGTGCTAGTCCCTCTCTATTCAGTCCTGGTTAGGCCTCACCTTGAGTATTGTGTCCAGTTCTGGACACCACACTTCAAGAAGGATGCTAACAAATTGGAACAAGTTCAGAAGAGGGTGACAAGGATGATCAGGGGGCTGGAAACCAAGCCTTATGAGGAAAGGTTGAAAGAACTCAGCATGTTTAACCTAATATCAGGAAAAACGTCCTAACTGTTAGAGCAGTACGACAGTGGAACCAGTTACCTTGAGAGTTGGTGAGTGCTCCAACACTGGAGGCATCCAAGAAAACTTGGATAATCACCTGGCAGATATGCTTTGACTGTATTCTTGCATTGAGCAGGGGATTGGACTTGATGGCCTTGTAGGCCCCTTCCAACTTCACTTTTCTATGATTCTATGATTCTAAGCCATTAAACTGTCTAGCCAGCATCCTGTTTCATAAACTGCTTGTGGTACAATGACTACTACCCAGAATACCAACTATGCCTAAAATTCAAAATGAACTCTAAAATGTCTCCCAGAAGAAAGATATCCTTCTCATACGGCAACACTTGTTCACAGAGAGGTTATTCATATGCCGCCGCCCTGATATGGAAACTATCTGTAATTGTTGAAGTTCATCAGTCAAACTCTCTAGCTCTCTTAGCCACAGCTAAGTGCTTGATATACCCACATCTGACTCACACAGCATGCCAGTTTCACACATTAGACACTTAGGGTGCAACTACACTGGACAGCCAAATCAGATTTATTTGACTTTGCTGTGATTTGATTCGCAGCCTTACTATGTTTGAAATTACAATTAATGCTCACACAGGGGCTGCAGATTGATTACTTTAATCACCCTTGTCATGAAGAACAGGACTGGGTCTCCTAGGCTCCCTGCACTGCATTCCATATGCTACCTGGTGCCCCCAAGTGTGGTGGAAGATACAGTCCCATCACAAGATGTAACTGCCAGTCCCCATGGCTTCTGCAGAAGGAACAGAGAGGATGCTATCTTGACCTTCAACTCAGGCAGAAAACTGCCTTGCCCTCTCCCCTCGTAATGATGTTTTAATTTTTTTTCCTGAAGGGCAGGATACCCATCGGTAGAGAGAGAGAGGAGTTTTCGGAGGTTCTTTTACCTGAGCGGCATTCAGTAAACAGAACAAGATGATAAAGGAGTAGATGGACCCCAAGCCATATGACTGGGGAGGGTGCTAGAATCCAGCCCTCCATGCTGCAGGTGTTGGTGTAACTCCTTGATGTAACTGAAGACAATTCTAGACATGTCTTTATCAAAGGAGATCAGTGTAATGATTCATGTGCTATGATTCACTCCCATTCCCTTGGTTATGTAGCTTTGGACTGACGGTCAACTCGGTCACCCTAGGGAGTGTTCACTGATTAACAGGAAGAACAACCAATAGATAGGATGAGTCATGGGCATTTGGGCTGTTGTTGCTCCAGACACGATGTGCTGTTGTTCAAATCAAAGCTTGGAAAAGTTACTTTTGGGGGCTGAAATTTGCAGAAAGCCGCAGAAAGCATGGCCATTTCCCCAAGCTTCTGGCTCAAATAAAGAGATGTCCAACTTTTTACTCACTCACATACTTCCTCAGCAGAAAAATTGAGACTGGATTGATACAGTGGCATAATTTTAATCCTTGGGGACCATTAAAAAACAAAAGTTACAGTGAGTGAGCTATATGGTATTTTTTTGACCTCATGAGAACTCCCATATATTCAAGATAAGCAGCAGAGTTAGCAATAGGATTAGGGCCTAATGTGCACTTTCTATATTACTAAATCCTACAGAGAATTTTGGTGTTCCTGTGAATGTGGCTAATCCATTGCAAACCAGAGCATCATTTCCACTTCTTCATCATGATTCACCCCAAAGAAAATCATGATGTGGGATAAGTGATGTAGGTCATTTTTGTCCCAATATATTTCATCACATTATCTGGGACAAAAAAAAAGGTACAAGCAATTTTTGTTCTGGCTGTTTTTGCCTGTTAAAAAAGTTTCTGAAACTTGGGGTCATTATTCACATCTTTTCAGCTGATCTTTTTATTCACATCTTTTCAGCTGACCTTGTTTTGTGTAGATTTTGCTATTAAATGTGAATCTAGGGGCCCCATCTTGATGCATACAGCATTCCTTGGTACATGATTTTAAAAACAACAACACTATCCTTTGGCAGGGTGGTAAAGATAACCAAGCAACCTAAGACAGTTTGTTGTTGGCTGCCCTTCTCTGAGGCAAGATGGCCCTGAAAGCCACATCTGGGCAGGTTGGGTCTGCTGTAGCAATAGACAAAGATTCAATTGGCAAATCACGTTAACTATGTGGGGAGGAAAGGATCTGAAGTCAAAGTCCATCAACAGTCCAAAAGTCAGACCAAGCTAGGCCAGGAGGGTCAGAAAACAAACAAGGCAATCCCAAGAAGCATAGTAAAGTAGTACAATAGTCAAGCACAGCAAGGAGTCCACCCAGAGCTCAGCTTCAGGCACTTGGGCAACTATGGAAGGAATCGGATCATACAGCCTCAGTCTTGGCCTGACTACATTGGCTCTCCTGTTAGTTTCACTTCAAGGTGCTAGTTGTGACCTTCAAAGTCCTAAATAGCTTAGGACCATTTCACACACTCCTCCCAATCCACAGTATTAAAGGTGACCATGCTGAGGGATGCTAGAAAGGTGATAATGAGGAATTTGGCTTTCTCAGTGGTGGCCCCCACTTTGTGGAACAAACTGCCAGCTGAAGTGCACCAGGCTTTGTCTCTCCCAATATTCAAGAAATTATTCAAAACAGAATTATATAAGGCAGCATTTAAGAACATCATATCCTCAAATGATGTTACTTTTAATGTTTGAACTTTTGATTTTCTGTAGATTACCAAACCCAAGTCAGTTATAGGGCTATTTTAACTATGCTATTATGTTGTTACAGGAATGAAGTGTTGTGAGATTTTGCTTGTCTATGCACTGCCCAGAGTAGTGTAAAATCACTAGTCAGGCAATACATATTTATTTATTGATTGATTGCATTTATACCCCGCCTATCTAGTCGAACGACCACTCTAGGCGGCTTCCAACATATATAACAACATATAAAATATAACAAAAAATTTTAAACATCAATAGACAAATTATTCAAGATGAAAAAAGGAAAAAAGAGAATATATATATATATAAGAAAAAAGGAAATCAAGTATTCACTGGAGGGAAGGCCTGCGTAAACATCCAAGTTTTCAGTTGGTTTTTAAAAATGCCCAGCGAAGGGGCCGCACGAATCTCCGGAGGAAGGTTATTCCAGAGGCGAGGAGCTACCGCCGAGAATATCTATCTATCTATCTATCTATCTATCTATCTATCTATCTATCTATCTATCTATCTATCTATCTATCTATCTATCTATCTATCTATCTATCTATCTATCTATCTATCTATCTATCTATCTAAATATTTATATGCCATTTTCCATTTTTTCATAAAGGAAGCCATGTTTAAATGTGTGGGTCACAGCCCATGACTGGAAAATCTTTTATTTGCTTTCAAATACATATCTCTTATTATTGATCTGCTTGTAACCTGCGGCCACGTAACTTAAGTTTCCCTCTTTAGAAACAAAACAAAAACATTTTGAGGCATGATTCTAACAGACAATGTCTACAAAGAGTTCTTAACTTGAGGCAATTCACCTCCAGAAATTACGCCTTCCGTGTAGCAGGATTTTACCCAGAAGAAAGCAGGAAGGGAGAGATGGGAGGAATCAGGTGAAAACTTTCATCAAGCTTCCAACAAACCAACCTGCTAACTTTTCCACTCAACTCTGGTTCCAATTGTTTGGGAGAAGCAGAGGAGTGAGAACTTCAGACCTCAAACAGCATACGTTACTGTCTTCAAGAACCTACAGACAGGGTCAGGATGTTTATGGAGGACCAACTCCTAGAGTAAAACTATGGGGTGGAAATCAAGGCTATCTGTTCACCTATGGAAGATATACTGTTGACTTCCTCTCCCTCTAAGCAGACCCACACCCCTCTTGGAGGACTCTCTGGAGCATTTTCAAGGCAGACAGGGGTGCAGTCCAGTGGGAAGGGAAAGAAAGTATCGTGGCCTGAACCCAAATGTGCCAGAGCAGTGGTTCTCAGCACAGCTAGTGGCGAAGGCTTCTGGGAATTGCAGTCCGAGAACACTTGAGTTATCCAAGGTTGGGAATCACTGTGCTAGAGGAACATTGGACACACACACACACACTCCATGTGGCTGGTTACAGCTGCTGTACCTCCATGAAACAGCTGCTGATCAGCAGAAGAACATTAAACATGGCTTCATATTCAAATCCCAGCTATATTCTGAACTCATGTAGTTTTTATAGCCCCAGTTCTCCATCTGCAAAACAGGTGCAAGAACAGTGTTATTATATGGTATTCCACATGCCATCAAAATTTTTTCTTTTTTCTGAATGTTCTCTGGTTAAATTCTGAGACCAAACTCATGTTTTCCAGATGTACAAGGGCATCGTACAGTGCCCTCTCCCATGCCCCCCCGGACACTCCCCTTCACACAATCAGTGCTTGCCCATTTGCATGAAGGCAAGGAGACAAACACTCAAACAATGTCCCTTGTACAATCGTGAAAGAGAACAGGATTCTAATTTAAGTATATATCTTATTTTTCCTTGACACAGAAAGCAATTCAGGGAGAGGCTGGAACAATCTCATCCTTTTACCAAATAGATAAATTGAGAAGAGTGTTACTCACTCTTTCAGAGCAAGTATCATTTTCAAAAAAAAAAAAAGAAAAAAAAGATAAACAAACAGTTTACTCCATGTTGTGACCTTGCAAAGGAGGGAATGATTTGGGAAGTAGGAAACTGCATGGGGTTTGGTATTAGAAATCTTGAGCTGTGTATGTCAAATGTTCCCGAGAGCTTATTATCTCTCAGATACCAGTGAGAAGGAGGTAACATCTTTTATTTGTGTTGCTCAGAAAAGCCATCCAGCTGTTCACTCTTTCGGAGGGAGGGCATCGTTTGACAAAATCCAAACCTTTCCTTTTGTGGTAGCAGCTTTCCTTCCTTTCAAAGCATTTCCAGGAGGGTCTGTGAAAGCCCTCTGCTGCCAGTCAGTATCGATGATACTGACTTAGATAGACCAGGTTGTGATGTTAATAAGGCAGCTTCCCATGTACCTAACACGGCTGCTGAAAAGTGTTATTCTTAGCTCTGAAATATGACTTTCCATGGGTTCATAATGTTCATCATCATACAAGTGGGGAGAGCAACCCCAGCCTGAAAATTCCTCAGTGTGGAACCAAGGTGTTCCCTTTCAGATAGTGGCAGTGGGACAGGGGCAGGGGAGAAAAAGCAGCTTTCCCCTCTAGCCTTACTCTTTCCCCTTGAGAACCTCTTATATCACTATGGCTATGACTTCTTAGTGTGGCGATGGTGCCTGGCTCATTGTCATGACTGAAGCCTAGGAGAGAAAGAGAATTCCTTATCTTCCTCCATTCTATTGCTGCTCCTGGTGGAGCAAATGAGGCCTGTCGTGGGTAGAATGGAGTGGGGTGGGGGGTTTACCATAAATTGTACTGAAAATACAAGTACCTTGGGATTTTGTTGAATGAACAGCAGAATCTTAGCCATGAAATGAGCACAGAGATGGTCCAGAACAACTTACTTAAGATGAGAAATGTAACATGCAACATCAACTTGAAATAGGCTTGACAGTAATCATTGTGTATCTTAATGTGTGGCACAGAACAGTGGACTCCAGCACAGGAAACAAAGAGAGAGAAATGCATTTGAAATGTGGATTTATTGCAGGATATTAGAACTTCTTGAATTAAAGAGACTGGCCACTGTAGAAGTATTAAGGTGCATGGATAAAGGCAAACCAACAACAGAAACTACAGCAGGACCCTGATATCCAGTGGGGATTGATTCCAAGCCTCCCCATATATACTGAAAGCTACCAATAATAACAAACACTATATATAGCATGGTAAAAGAAAAAAAAGCTGATTTTTTTGTACTTTGCATTACCAGAACTGGCCACTAGAGGGTGCCAGAAACCATGCTGTGTATTCTTCACTAACAAGTATTCAGAGCACAGTGTCTGGTTTCCTCTAGTGGCCGGTTCTGTTAATACATGTGAAAATATTTTTTTCTGGATTTTTTTCCTTTAATATTTTTAATATTTTCAGACCGTGGATAAGTGAATCAGTGGATACTGATCCTGTGGATAAGTGGGTCCTACTGTATATAGCATTTATAAAATATTTTGGTTACATTACCAGTCTATACATGCTTCTTTATACTCTCATAAATGTCTCCAAGTCTAGGTCAAAGTCTGAATGAATGAGTAAATACTGCCCATTATGCTATGAGAATTGCTTAGACAGGAGACAGCTCAGGAATCAATATGTAAGCCAGGGTGGGCTGAGTACAACCTGCAGATTGCATGCAGCCTTCCCCCTTCTTTTACTGCATTTTCACTACTGGGTGAGATCTCTCAGATCCACCATTCTCAACTGTTTTTTTTTTTGGCCACGGCCATAAACACAATAATGAAATAAACATAGGCTGAATCAGGATTCTGTAAGTCGCAAAACGAACCTTATAGGGTGGTAGGGTGAATAACTGTTTCTAGTCTGTGGCCCCCTTCAAATGTGCCATGACCCCCCTGAGAATGGCTGAGAATGAATTACCATATGAACAAACACACAGAAAGGTGGACAGATAAACATATTCCCACTGGAAACATGCAGACATCCACATAAATGGTAATGTCAGACAAATCCCTGGGGTCTTTGCTATGAATGCCCACTATATCAGAAATCTATTGAAAAGTCAATTCAGCGATAACCGGATGCTCACAACATGTTTGGCCAGTCTCCTCCCCCTACTTTCCTTGGGCTGCCGCTTCCCATTTTTATTTTTAACAGAAGTTGTCAGAGCTTCGACAATAGAGCTGTTGCTGTTTGTGCACAACAGGCATGTTCTGCTCTTCTTGACACAGGAGCCCAAGTGCTTCTCTGGGAGGTAACTGGCTTTGGCAATGAATCCTCAAGCAAGCAAACAAGCTAGTGATTATATGAGAACCAATGAGGCTGTGCCTGCCAGGAAGAAATAACTGGGATAGAACCAGCAGGCAACTGAAGGATGCAAAAAGGCAAGGACAAGAGGCATTCAAGTGCAAAGATTTTTGGACAGTATAGCTTTGGGAGGAATAAAATGTCTTTTCTTTTGGAACAATGATTTACTTCATGTGACAGAGGAGTTTACACTTACCAGACGTTGAATTCACTTTTAAAAATTTCAGATTCCTCTCTTTTCTCAGAACAGGGTCCCAGACACCAATTCAGCAATTGGGAGCTGGCCCTCTAGAGGTTTCCCCCCCCCCCTTAGGCTTTGAACTTGTTTGGGAGAAGAAAAAGGCCTCACCCCCCAACCTAACCAACAATTTATTTTGATCTGTAAATATTTTCAACACTATGGGTTGAAAGCTGGATTGTGTGTTTTCAATGAAGGGTTAATTTTTCTGCCATTCTTGCCCCCAATTAATGAACTGATTAATTTAATATGCCTCCTTCTACCCACACGGGACCCGAGGTGGCTCACAACAGGAAAAACTATGTACTGTAGTAAGCACAGATTTTTAAATGCCATTAAAATTACACAAAAAATAATTCAATATGTATCAATATCAAAACCATATAAACATAAACAATTATTATAAATAAAAATAAAACTGAAGAAAATGTATATACACTTCATGTGCTTCCTCCCGACTGGGACCAATGGAGATGCTCTATTTCCTTCTTTTTATGAGGCCCCATTTCCCTTCCAATAATACATTGACTCTTGCAAAGGTGCATAACCCTTCTCCTTTGTTAATACAAAATCAATAAATTCTCCCCATATATCTCTAAACATGTTCTTATTTGACATTCCTTTTCTTACTTTAATACTACACATTAATTTATTATTAACAGCTCTATTCCACACTTCTTTATACAATTCATTTAATTAGATATCACACTCAACTTTCTAATTCTTTGCTATTATTAATTTAGCAACTTTTACTAGATTTGTGATCAGTTATTTTATTATCTAATTCCATTCTTACTCTCAAACACTGATAAAAGTGCTTCACCAACCCACTCTTAGAGCCTTCTTTGAATGTCTGCAGAACTCCCCTGCACCCATTTTGAGCCTGCAATCATGCAGAAATTATGCCTTCAACATCAACTCACTCTCTGCCCCTCCACCCCCAGCCCCTAATTTTTGTGACATTTTGCCTGGAGAACCGGGAGATGTCGACAACTCACACATCTTTTTCTGCCAGTCTGGATTATGAGCAGTATGCTGATGTGGATTTTTGAATAACTGAACAAGAATACCAAATATTTTATCCGTGGGATGGAAAATCACATAGCCCAGGGCCTGTAAAATAAAGTGGGGAGGGGGCAAAATGAAGAATCCCTGACAACAAGAGCTTCCATGAGTGGAAATTCCCCCCTAAAGCAAGGGGAAGAGGAGATCTACTAACCTTCGGAATCAGAAATGAACTTTTCTGTCAAAGCCTAGAAGAACCAAATGCAGCTCCCAATGCAAGTTCCAGTCCAGATGGTAACTATAAGTGTAGTTACATTAGCGTTGTTTTTTTCAAGTATTTAAAACGGGTTTAGGGTGTTTTAAATCAATTTTTTAAAAGGTGACTACACAATGCATGTGGAAACATGGATTATTTTGACAGGGATTTATTTATTTTTTTGAGTGGCAGCAAATTTTTTTACTCGTCCACCAGAGGGTGGTTTATTTGAACTCAGATGTTGACTTGATTTAATTTCTAGTGATTCGCCATATCTGAATGCCTCTGTCAGCATAAATTTTCCCAAATTGGTTTCATCTTTTTGAATGCGTTACAGTTGTATCGTATCAGATTGTTGTGTCCTGCATTTTAAACTCCCCCCCCCCCCCGGTTTACTCTACGACCGTTTCACTTGGTCACTGAATCA
Organism: Intellagama lesueurii; assembly: GCA_037013535.1. NCBI lineage: Eukaryota > Metazoa > Chordata > Lepidosauria > Squamata > Agamidae > Intellagama > Intellagama lesueurii. The sequence goes on from JBAJHW010000002.1 coordinate 258,174,930, forward strand.
CAGGCAGTCTTAAAGCACTACACTGAGAAAATAAACAAGAGTTTAATTTTCAAAAATTAAAATGCTTTCAAGATGTGATCCCACCTAGCCACCCAACCCGCTTTTAAAGGGAGAAACTGATTATTTCTCCAGCTTGGCAAGAGAGAGTCATTCATTTGGTGTTGTGGTAGGGAAGGAGGGAGGGAGAAGAGAAGAAGAGGGGGAGGGGGAAGGACAAGAAGGAAGAGGGGAAGCTTCACCTGGCATGTAGTTTTGAATCTTCCTTTCCCTGACTCTATTCTCTCCTCCCTCTGTTCCCTGCTTCCTCTGATCAGCAAGGTTACAAAGCCAGTGAGCTGTTCTTTTCTAACTAAAAACCAACATCATTCTAGCACTATGGCACTTAGAAATATTAAACAAACAAAAAAATTGCCACACAGGTGGTTAGTAGCTCAAATATCAGTTTCTTTGGCATGACACAGAGCTCCAAGATCATCATGTAAGTATCACGGTCCACCAGTGTCTTAGGAATGCAACAATTTAAATAAACTCCGACATTGATTCAGCACTTATAAAAAACATGGGATTAAAAGGTGCTCCAAGGGAACACACACAGTGATTCAAATACCACATGATTTTAAAGTGATTTCAATAACACCGCCACATATTCTGAGGTAGTTCAGTAATGTAACCATGACAGATGTGATTCAGGTTATTCATTCTTATCCTGGATGAGGCTGTATTTCTCCAGAAGATCCAAGTGAGCTGCTTCTGGCTCTAGCATTCCTCCTGGCATCCTAGGTGAGGGTGCTGTGCTCAGTTAGGAAGGACTTCAGCCAGGTTAGCTTGGGATGCCAATTGTTTCATCTCTTTTAAATGAAGAAAACCCAAAGTACGAGCGCACCTTCCTTCAGCCCTAAAAATGTGGAGCATATATGATGTGGTCCTCCCACTGAAATGTTTGGAGACCCCTGTTTTAGATGAACCAGCAACCAACCACAGCCAATTAGGGCAGCTCTTATGCCCCGTCTAGGTCTGGGCCACTGTACTCTAGGAAGAGAAGTCTTCCATGTGGTGCCCAAGCCTCCCTAAGGAGCGCTTAACACTCGGTCAGAGAGTTCGACAGGCCACTTACCTACCACCTTTGCGCTGAGGCAAGTCCTAAGACCTCAGCAGTGCGTAGCGTAAGCCCCTTGAACAAGTCTGACCTTAAAAGAACACTTTACTTTGCAAGTACAGACACATGGGCTTTGTGATTCCTTAGAACTCACAACAGCTCAGTTAGGTAGGACTCTTAAAGATAGCTAGTTTGTGGCCCTCTCCACTCCCTGGATTTAGCCAGACCCTGCTGTTCAAGAGACGAGTCCTTTTGTAAGAATTTTTATTATTATTATTATTAGAAAAATAGAGTTTCATAGAATCAGTTTATATTGCTCAAGCTTTAGCATAAAGAACATATTCAAAGATTATTACAGTTAAATAAAATAACGAATCCCTATTAAAATAAAAAAACACTACTAAGCTGTGCTAAGGTGGGCTAGCCCCACCTCCTTCTTTCTCTTTACTTACATTCTCTCTCCTTCAAGCCACATGCTCAAACCATCAAGTTCTTTTTTCTCTCCCATCATCATGGAATCGAACTTCTCCCACATAACCCATCGTCCATTTTCTACATTCACTAACTCCTCCCTTCTTCTTGACACTTCATGTATTTTAACCAATTAGCCTCAAGGGGCTGTAACACCTTCCTCCGCCCTCAATTCCCATGAAAATCCAGGTGTTTTATCTCTTCTCCAATTAGCTCAGAATGTTGAGTCTTCCACGGGCCTCTTTGTCCGACCTTCAGCTTTATCTCGAACCACGCTGTACCGGTCTTCAGAAAAATACTCTCATAGCACTTAGAAAAACACATTCCAATGTCTCTCAAATCATCTCCACACAGAACCTGTCTGACTCCATCTTACATTTCTCTGACTACATATCCCACACTGCTTCAACTCCATCACATTCCATACCAAAATATCTCCTTGAACATTGAAAACGTCACCGAGGACCTGCTCCGTGCTCAATTTTTTATTGAAATAAGTTGAGTGGGAGTGAGAAAGACAGCCTACTTGACAGTGGCATCTTGCTTATGGAATTCCCTTCAAAGAGATGCCCAACAAGCTGGCTTTCCCTCTATTTTTTTTTAAAATAGTAAGCATAAACAAGATGGCAAAGACATTTTAATTACTGCTAGCTGCTTCTGCTGCTGTATTATACTCTATTTCCCTGAATCTGTTTTTAAGGTTTTAAGAGTTGTCATTTTGATATATCTGACTATGGTTTATCATGCTGTTGATGCATGGTTGTTTTAATACTGTGGTCCTTAAACCATCCTTGTGTTATACAGCAGGGCATGAATTTCAGGATTAGTTCAGTAATAGAGATGGGGGTATTCGTATACGAATATCCCTGCACAGGTGGAAATAACGAGGGTCTGGCCCCATGGGGCCAGACTGTCCACTCACAATTTCACCGCTGCCACCGGCTCCGCGGTGCCTTCCTATCGCGCCGTTGTCCACAATCGATTACCCAGTCCTGGCAGGAGGCGGGATGACAAGCCTCTCTGCTAGGTTGGAGAGTGGCTAATCCATTGCGGAGAACAGCGTGATAGGAAGCCGCTGCGGAGCCGGTGACAGCGGTGAAATCGTGAGTGGACCGTCCGGCTCTATTGGGCCGGACCCTCGTTATTTCCACCTGTGCGGGGATATTCGTATACGAATACCCCCATCTCTATTCAGTAATCAATGGATCATTAGTTGCATTTTCCACAGTAGAAAAACAAGGATGCTTCTGGCATTCAGAACAGGTCTGCCGACAGGAAGAAGGCATCTTTCCTTCCTCTGCTGAAAGCAATCTGTGGCATCCTTTCCCAGTCTATACGTGGGAGAGGCATAGATACAGCTTTGAATAGGCAGTCATTAATCCTCCCCGCCAAATGAGAAAAAGCAATGACATGATGTTGCAAACAAGTCAGTAAAAGCAAAAGAGGCAACTCAAACACACACACAACACACACACACACCAATACTGAAATACTGGTGTGCATATGTATATTCAAAGGCAGCTATGGGAACAAAACACACTTTTTAAAATGCTTAAAAACTAAAAATGTGTTTGTCAAAAGTATGGATGGGTTATAAAATGAGATTATCCAAAATATATTTCAGGGGCTATGTTCATTATTGTTAAATAACTGGGATTAACTAGCACTAAATTATGACAGAGTCTTGGCTATAAGCATTCTTTTTCATTAATATTCTTTTTAAATTATTCTTTGGGGCTTTTAATACAGAATATAGAAATCTATAGAGACAAGGCCTATAACACAACACAGCACCTGCTATACATGCTGAAGGGCTTTTTCTTGTACTTTGTTTTTATTTTATCTTTTGCTTTTATTTTAACTTCTACTTTAAGAGTTACATTTTATTGTTGGCTTCCAACATCTGGATATTTTAATAGTTTAATATTAAATTGGCTAAGTTGCTTTGGCTGTGATTTTATCGTGTTTTACATTGGTGAATCATGGTGATGCCATTTACCATTGGGTGGTGTATACATTAAATAAATACATGATTGAATGACTGTAGTAGCCATCATGTGGAAGCCAGGAGCCACGAGACAATTAAAGCCAGAAATAGCTGGTATTCCTCTGGCAAAGAGGGACGATAAAACAAAGGGAACAAAACATCCACTTTCCTCTTCCTTGCTCTGAAAGAGAAAAGAAGTCACAACACCTAAACACAATTACAACAAAAGCTAAGATCACTAAGCACAAATCAAGTGTTAATGGACCTATACTTCTTTAAAGATAACAATAATAGTTGAGGACAGGTGTATGACCTGGCAACTGTTTATGGTTATTTCATAGCCCCAATCATATTTATAACTTGAACACCAATGTTTCAAAATGGAAAATTTGAACCTTCTCATTGCTAGATTGATTAGTTGATCATAATTCAATCAAATCTGTCTTGCTAAAAAATTAGCTCAGCTCAATTTAATGTTATGCAAGAATGGAAACCTAGACATAGAAACAAGCAAAATCCATTTTAAAACTTTTTTCTCTGATGTTTCCTCATAAAGAAAAAGTTCCTAGAGCTTGAAAGTTTACAAATTTAAATAACGGGGAGTTAGACAATCGAAAGAAATCATTATAGCTATCTTACATTTTCCATTTGATCAAACCACTCTGTAACAGGAATGTTAAAGTTAATATTGGCAGTGAATGGGAAAGGACATGATATTTACATGAATAGCATTTCTTGGGTATTCTGATCAGTATTCAGGTTGTTTTATCTGTACTTCTATGAGTATAAATGAGTAAATCAAACAAAGAAAAGAACCAAGATAACAAGACATGAAACGGGTGGAAAATCTATTACTGCCTGCCACCTTTTAACAACTCTGTTATTTCCCCAAAATGAACAGGAGTAGCTTATTGTTCCGAGAACCACGATGTACATTGGTGACTAATATGAATTTATTATTACACCATCAGAGCCTAAGCATGTTAAATGGTGTGATCATCTATCATCACCCTGTCTAATAGCTAACTCAGGTTGGCGAATGCTGACAAGACAGCAACCCAAACAAGGCCTCTGAGAAACAGTCTATCCAGAACCCCAGTATTTGCAGAAGCACAGAAATACCAGGGATGTTGACGGGTCTTTGGGTATGAGCCCCAAGTCCGGGTCTTTGGTATCAAGTCCTGAGTCCCAAGCCCGAGTGCCAATTATAAACAAGCTCTTTTCCCCAGAGAAAAGGAGGGGGTGGCTGTGTTCTGAGTCAAGAGTCAAGTCCAAGTCAATTGAAAAAAAAACCCAAGTCGACTTTGAGTCAAGTCATCAGTGCGACTTATGTTCGACTTGACAGCGAATCCCACGACTTCAGTTCCCATCCCTGAGGAACACTGAAACAAAACACTGCCCCTGCCCCCAAAAATTCCAGTAAGGACTGAGCATGCTTGGTAATTATGGAATACTGAGAGCCAGAAAGGGAAATCAGAAGGTGGACTATCCTGTTGTTGTTGTTTAGTCGTTTAGTCGTGTCCGACTCTTCGTGACCCCATGGACCAGAGCACGCCAGGCCCTCCTGTCTTCCACTGCCTCCCGGAGTTGGGTCAAATTCATGTTGGTAGCTTCGATGACACTGTCCAACCATCTCGTCCTCTGTCGTCCCCTTCTCCTCTTGCCCTCACACTTTCCCAACATCAGGGTCTTTTCCAGGGAGTCTTCTCTTCTCATGAGATGGCCAAAGTATTGGAGCCTCAGCTTCAGGATCTGTCCTTCCAGTGAGCACTCAGGGTTGATTTCTTTCAAAATGGATAGGTTTGTTCTCTTTGCAGTCCAGGGGACTCTCAAGCTAGGACTATCCTAGCTTCCTCATTTAGGGTAGGAAGGGAAGAAGCAAAGGGGCACTTGCTGGGCTGCCGGTTCCCCTCAACCGAGCATCCCTTGTCCCCAAACCATTTAGTTATTTATTTTTAAAGGCTTTATGCTAGTGCTGATGCATGTGGACTTTCCCCACTGTGTAGTCCCACCCTTTGTTTGGTTTTTTTTGTTTTGTTTTGTTTTTGTTTAAAGTGTATCATTCTTAGCCTGTTGTAGCAAAACCAACAAAGAGTCTTGTGACATTTACAAAGACTAACAAACAAGTGATTCCCGCCCAGCCAGGAAGGCTGGTTTCTGGCACTTGAAATACAAAAAGGTAGCTATAGTAAACTTTAGTTCCATCATATTTTCCAACCACATTTAAAACAGTAAATAGCACATACACATTGTCATATGTCCTCATCAAATCCTAGAGCACAAAGCAGTCCTCTTCCCCTCAGTTTCATGACCTCTGTAACAAGGCTGATTATGTAATGGTATAAAAGGATAAGAAAAAGAGTGGCAGAAGCAAATAAAAAAAGAGAGAAATAAGTAGAAGGACAATCCAAAGCCTCTTCACATCCTTTTAAGAGAGTCAAAACTGACCTTTTGATTCTGCATCCTCTCATCTTGTAAATGAACATGCATAATGAGCATTTTCTTCTGGCTAAAGAAAGGAAGACACACAAAGATGCACACATACCCATAATCTAGCAAAGGGAAAAAAATCAATGACTATTTAAAAGATCCTGAGTGGATCAGACATCTTTAAACTAAACATTACTGTGTTTTTCTCTTGCACAATTTGAACAGAAAAGCTCCCTGGTTTCCTAATATTTAATAATGTGTAGTGGAGTATAGTTCAGATCATTTACTTGAACATAATGTGGACTTTGATACATCTGAAAAATGGAAATGTGGGGAGACCATAATGTTTTTCACTTCTGTTGTAGTGACAGGGCAACAAAACATATCTTGCACTGTTTTGTAGGGAGTGGAGTCACTTATAACTGGCTGCTTCCAAGTTTAGATAAAGTTGATTTAAGAGCATTTGCAGAACAAAAGTTTCTTATTCTGCCCTCAGCAGTTTCCCATGACTCTCAAAGAGCTGCAAAAGTCAAGAGGATCCAAGGCAATACTGAACAAAACAATAAAGTGCAAAGTAACCACAAGATGGGACAAGAGGAGGACTTTGTAGTAGCTTGGGTGAGAAGTGCACCATTTTGGGAATATATCCTACCATTAAAGCGCCATGAACTGTCAATAACCGTGTTTATTTTTCTATTATCAGGGTCAAGCATTGGCCATTCTTCTCTTTATATAAATTTCTGGGCCAGTGTTCTTCCTATCTCTGGTTTCAAGGTACAGTTCCTCCGGTTCACAGTCAATTAAATTTAGTAATCGTGAAGCGGTTCCTGTTGGCACCCTGAGCTGTCTGTTTGCTCTCTCACTGCAGCCCCGGGAGAGCCTGGGAAAGACCTTGGCTCCCCAGCCCCAGCAGGCAAGAAGGAAGGATGATAGCTATCCACAAAGGAACCAACTGATGAGGGGTGACTGCAGAGGAAGAGGGAGCTGGAATACAGTAAGAGGAATGGGAGGACTCAGAAGCTTCCTGAAGAGAAACAGAGGGAGGCATTGAGACCTTGTGAGAAGAGGAGAGGAGACATGGGAGAAGATTGTTGAGGCTTGGAACCCTCAGTTTTACATCTCAGGAGAGGAGCAAAGTTGATGGGAAGAGGAATCCTGAGCCAAAGTCCCCAAATTCTGCTAATTAGGCAGAGGAAGGGGCCACAGACAAGGGGCCCCTGTGTCAGGACTATCAGAGCCCCCAGCATCCAGAATAATTTACAGACAGGCATCCTACTGACATGAAGATGCCAGACAATGAACCGGGAACCCTCTGCCTGCCAAACATGTGCCTTATCCCTCTCTCTATAACAGCAAACACATATCCATCTTGACTGCTGTAAACTATTGCTCAAATTGCAAGCTATTTAAGACACACAGGCGGTCAAGGTTGTCATCTGTTTGTTTGTTATAAATGGGTAATATGTATGATCAGTGGTAACTGGCACAAATGTGTTGGAACTATGGATGAGTTTCCTTCTACAGACCTCAGCAACGCCTCTCTCCTAGCACTCCAATGGAGGCACTGAATCCATTATTTCAATTAATCATGTTGTGGGAGCATGTCTTGATTAATGCAGAAATTAATATTGGTTTAACAAACAAATACGTCCCTTGCTTCCAACTGTTTATTTAATTAACTATTGCTGGCGCATTTTGTGTACTGGATGTGACTGGTAAAATTGGTCTAATTCTCTGACATTCTGTACCAGACTTCTCGAGTGACAATCTGAGTACGTAATTCAATTATATATAACCAGAGGGGGTAATGAAGTGTGTACTAAATATTATTACGTCTTTAATAACCCTGCATTTAATTTAGATAAGGGACATTCTTTGCAAATAGGAAAATATACGCTGACTGTTTTCCATTCTGCTCTTTTGTATAATATCTTATTATCTTTGGGATCCCTAGAAGTAAACATTACTCCAAGTCTTCATACTAGTGTTCTACTGGATGAAAAATAATTTGATATGTGGGTGACTTTAACATGTGATGATTCAATTGTTTCTTCCTCTTTGATATTAGTTAATATGAACATTATGCTATACTTTGCTAACTGGATACATTCATAGCTCAACAGATTTGCTGTTGTTTTAGTTTTGTCCCATGCTAAGTATATTGAGAAGACCAGTTTGTACCCATAGGGACTTGAAGGGGCTGGACCTATGTTAATCACACTTAGAGCAGATGCATTGAAATTAATGGCCAGAATCTTATTGCACTGTATTGTGTGTATTGTATTGCACTGTATTGCATGCACAGGTAGCCCCAGTTTAACCATTAAGCAAAATAAGCACATGCTTAGAGCATCAACAAGGGAAGAGGGCACCACAGGTTTTTTTCAGTGCCGGATTTACCATAGACCATGGTGAAAATGGTGCACCGTCCTTAACAAACCACATCCATCCATCTCTCACCCTTGTCTCCCTCCCTTCCTCCCTTAAGAGTCCCAAGAAAACCACCTCCCTACCTAAAGTAACTGAGTATGAATCATTAAAAACTAAAAAGTATAAAGACTTGCATAGTGTTTTAAGTAAAATGATCAATCATCACTTTTTTTTTTAACTTCTGTATTTTGAGAGTTTGTGTGGGGATAAGGATAAAAAGAGCTGCTGGTCTTTTAGGCCCGTGGCCTCTGCACTGTATGTGCAAGCCAAATAAATAACAGCCACTGATAAAGCACCCTAAAAGGGGTTTTAAGCTCTTGTTTGAGCTTTTCAGTTTACAGATTCTGACAAAATCTGTCTACATTAATTAAAGTGTAAAAGCACAAGATTTGCCTGGAAGCCAGTGATTGTATTGTACGTATGGTTTTGTATATGATACATGGGGTTTTTTTGCCACATGCTATACAATTAAATTACCATATTTTCATTCATATAATATCCACATTATATGTTTTTTTTCAAGACGTGGGGCCTTTAAAGGTCTTAATCTGGCCCTGTGCACAGGAAACTTTTTTGACACTTGCCCAGGGAAATATCTGCTCCCATTGAAAACAATGGGAAGTGATTGCCAGCCTATTCAATACCAAGTCGGAGATTGCAAGAGCTTTACTGGGTATTAGTTAACTGGATACTGGCCACAGGGGCTTAAAGGATTTCAATCAATCTGCTCCAAATACAACCAAATCCCAGGTTGTCTGTGTCTGTCTCCATGATCTTATGACCTCAAACGGAGACCAAGGAGCAGAGAGCTTGTTCTAAAGTGTGCTCGGTCTCCTCCGAGCCCTTTCCTATTTCACAGGCTAAACTTCCTGTCCCCACAGCCCCACAGAGCAGCCCTGGGACCTAATAGTCTGTAGCCTCTCCATCAATACACGCTAGGCATGCTACCTGAGTTAACAAGAAGGCTCTGAGTAAAGAAAAGCTCTTACAGCATCAGGCTGCAGTCCAAAGCCCTCAGCATTAACCTTCTGGAGATTTGAGATCAGCTACAAAGGCTGTGCTTTTGCTGTCCCAAAGTAGCATGCATGGCCCATGGGGCTATTTTTTCTGGCAAGGTTTTCTCAACATTAGCATTTGTTATGGATCTGACCATCTCCCACAATACTGTATTTCAGCCAACAATTAAAATTAAAAATCTCAGTTGGGTGTCTGGTCACATGCCCAATTGTACAACCAAGATGCATGTGGATACCATGCCAATTAACTGCAATTAGCCTGGAAAGTTATGCTAATCTTAAGTGAACACTAATAGGACTCTGATCATTGCCTTTCATCAAATGTTTGTAAGTTATTCAAATGTTAACTTTGTGTTTTTGTACAGACAGTTAGCCACCCTGACCAACTATGTGGAAGAGTGGGGTATAAAAATAAAATAATCATTCTCTGGAGACTTTGAGTTCAGGGGTCTCAGCCATGCAGCGAGGCTGAGCGCCTTTTTTTAGTCAGTGCCACTAACCCCTTCTTTAATCATGGGTTATTGCCTGAAGGTGAAGCCATAAAGGCTGTTCGGTGTTGCATGGAACTAAATCTAAATGGAGACCAGCTTTTTCATGCACAGATGCTCATACAAACATGCCCTTGAAACCTATGACCCGCACATGGTTTTAAAATATATTAAGAGATGTGAGATTCAAAAGTCCTATGATAGACTCTACATGCATGTGACAATTCCATCACAGGAAGAAGACACACAATGGCAAAATGAAGGAAAATACTGGGAAAACAGGCAGGGAAAGTGGAGGTACAGGCTGGGGCAGTTCCTTTTGTGCCTGGACACAAATATAGATATACTGGAAAACACATCATTTGCTTTAGATCATTGCAAGGAGAGTTCAGTTGAAATGCAGAATTCTGTAGTAGCAGTAAAGATTATATAAAGCTGTAGAGAAAAAGATGCACCCACCCAAGGGGTGGAAGTAGTCAGTGCATGGAGAAATGAGTGTTTGAACCCAGCGCATCATGCTCATTTGCATTATGCACAGCATTATAGTGTTTATTGTAACTGCTGGAATAGGTTAAAGAGCAAGATCATTCACTTGTGCTTTTGTGCCGGCACGCTTACCCTCTAGGAGTACGGCTGGGTTCACCACAACTGTAAATAACCCCTAGAACACAGGGGTCACATAGTTGGAGAGAGAGAAAGGTTATTGGAGAGAGGATCATTTCTTTTCTTTCTCTTGCTATTAGGAACAGAGGAGATTGAACTGAAACCTTGTTACAAACTGAGATCAATTTGCTCTGAGATCTCACACCTGGCGTGGCAACCCTTATTGTCTCAGAGCCATCTGCTGAAGATCCTTTTCAGAGGGACATGCTGATTGCCGCTTCTTTCCTGGTGCACCTTTCGGAGCCTTGTCTGTGAGACATCTGGAGACTGCTAAGACCTATGCACCCAATTCCATGCCCTTGCTACTGCCCACTGAAACAAGAGCCAGCTACCTCCTTGAGGTAATTGGGAGTAGAGACCAAGGACACAGAGCTTCCTCACCCTAGCTGGATTTAGGGACAAAGTGTTGTGTATTGGGCTATTGCGGTGTGTGTTAACAGAAGACGACTCCTCATACAGCAGAGCTGGGGAGCTTGAGTCAACACTGAATAATAGCATACCCCTAGACATTGAATCCAGCCCTTGATGCAGACCTAAGGGTTATGGTCGTGGGTCCCTGGGATGTAGGGACTGCAGGATTTTCTGGTAAGAACTAATAAAATCAATATTTGCCACGCCTCCCCATAACAAGCTGCTTTCAGAGGAGGAGGAAGATCTGTAAGAGGCCCTTGTAGAAGGGGTATTCAGTGCTCCAGGTGTTAGGGAAGCCTCACAGAATGAACAGAATGTGGCAGATGTGAAGCCCATTAATCCAAAGGAGAGGCAGAGGCTGAAGAGATTAGAACAGAAGCATCTTAAAGCTCTCTGTTGGTTAGCTGGAAACAACTGGATGACAGGGAGAGGCTAGCTGAGAGCTGCAAATTCTGTGAGGGCTGTCCACTAAGCCTTTGTGGGGGACAACACTGAAGTTCAACTCTCTTCTAGTACCTATTCTGCCAGCTCAAACTCCTAAAACTTCTGAGTTGCGTGACAACAGCGCCTCTGCCTGCTCCCTGTTGTGAAGGCAACTGATGTACGCAACTGAACTAACAGCTTGAGCCACGGAGTATACTGAGCTTCTTCACTTGGAAAAGGACTAGCTTATAAAAGGCAGTTCTGGCACTTGCCGCCTATACCACCACCACCACCCCTAAATATTTACCACAATGTTGTTTTCATTGTTATGCAGGTTACAGGTGATGAGGAAAGGTGATGATTTTTCTATGAAGTAAATTCAGAATAAATAAATAAATAATAATAAGCCCAGTTCCAAGATCTATATTATAACTTGTTGAGTAATACACAATAGTAGTAATTATAATAATCTTAGAACAGCAGAACTGGAAGGGACCCTATGGATCATTGAGTCCAGACCGTGTCAAGGAGGGACACTGGGGAAATCACACTCTCCAATCTCTGGCTCCGCAGCCAGATGCCTAAGCCACTGAGCTACCCAGCCATTTCCTATACAATCCTTTTACCATTTCTTCATTTTTGATGGCATGTTCCTAAGACCCTGCAGCTTTGCCAGCACTGGACACTTCCTTTGCAGCAAATACAACTGAATCATAATAGGGAAAGTTACTATTTGAATAGTAATACTTTGAGTCCTTCCAGGTTCCATCTATCCATCCATTTATTATGGTTATTTTTTTTAATGAATTGATTCGATTTGTAGTAGGCATCCTTCAGTCTCGTGAGACTATGGTAACATGCTCTGAATAGAGGTCTTGGAACAGCGTCTAGTGTGGCTGAGAAGGCCAATTCGAGAGTGACAATTCCTTCCACTCTGAAGACAAATACAATCTGTATTTGACAGATTGTATTTGATTCGATTTAGATACCACCTATTTAGTGGAAACACTATATACTATAGTGATGAGACATACGTAACACTCTAGATGTTGTTAAGACTGTCATTTCCATTGTCCTCCACTGTTGGCTCTGCCAGCTAGGACTGATGGGAGTTACAGGCCAGCAAAACCTGGAAGACCATATGTTTTTTACCCCTGTTCTACAAAAGGAGCATTACAATGGGGAAAAAACTCTCTTGCCTGCATTCCCACCAACTGCCTGTCCAGTGGTGGTGAAACACAAAGTGGAACCTCTTCAGATGATGTGTCCATTCATGATGGAAGAAAGACGTTGGCCTTTATGTATCTTGTCATTTAAGGCTTTTAAATGTAACAACCACAACAAAATAACCCAGTCATTACTTTGCTAGAGCTGTCTCAATGAATTATGGATTACTGTGAACTGGTTCTATACAAAGGCAACAATACTTACCTGTAATATATGCATTCCATTATCATTAAGTACATCCTTTCGGTTGGAATTATTAACATTTCATGTTGCTTTGTATCTTTAGATAATTTCAGGGGGGAGAAAATCCTGACACCTTCTGTGCAATCAATAAGTAGCATTGATGCATTAATGGGTAGTGACTAGAAGCTTGATAATCATCAGCACACACAAGAAGTAAAGAGGTTATCCAGCAAACAAGACATGAGAAAACCTCCAAATGTCTCCTCCTCATTCTCTGTGTGCTTTTTTCTATCTGTTATCTATCCTTTCATGTGACAAGAGCCTGCATTTCTTCCTTTGATTTCCCTGTTTTAGCTTTGATAATTATTTTAAATTTGCAATGGAAATGTAATGCTGGTCAGAGAGAGAGTAAGAGAGAGAGAGAAATTATTGAGAAGCAGGTGGAAAATGACAATTGCATCTAATATGGCTCATGCAGATGCAACACACAAGGGGAAGTCATCCTCTTGGAACAAAAAGTGTGTGGGGGACAGCTAATTTTCAATGACAATATGTTTAAAAGAACACTACTTGTTCATCTTGAAATGTTAGCCCATATAGCCTAACAGTTAGCCTTTTTGTACCAACTTGCCTGAAAGTAAGAGTTATTGAAGCCTGTGGGGTTTTCTTCTGAATAGGGTTGCAATACCATATTACCCCCATGGTTCTAATATTTATTCACCATACAGTAATTATAAAACCAATCTGCTGTTTCTTGGTTTTCTTTAGAAAATTCTGAAGCATCATCCAGACTGTAACTCCTATCAGAATATTTTCTCAGATACCTAGGCCAGTATCATATCACCTAACATGAAGCAGAAGGACAACTGTATAAGCTCCCTCCCCAACTCCAGTAGGTTTCCTGCCACATGCGTATTCTCACACTGGTTACACGATCTATCATGCTGGTCATGCAACAGGAGGCCTGCCAGAGCTGGAAAGACACTTGCGTGTTTCCCTTCTGTTCTACATTTGGGCTACTGATACTGGCCCTCATGAACTATATTCACTTCAGTTTTCTAAATGGGTTGCCTAAATGTATAATCTCTCCTCCCAAATAGTCTGAATATGATAAGCAATGTATTTAAGTTTGCCATTAGTTTATCAACCTTTCTCATATATATAACTATAATATTTTTATATTCTTAATGCTTATTCTCTGAATTTTCTTGTTCTCTCTGATATATATTACAAATGGCTGCACAGAAACAATAAACAGTGCTGATAGCCCATCTCACGTTATATATGAAACGAATCACAAATGCATATATTAATCAACAATAATCCTTCAGAAGACCTATCTCCAACATGTTTCGCTTCAGATGAGCTGGATTACAGCTCCCATCATCCTACAGCCATACTGGCTGGAGATGCTGGTAGCGGTAGACAAACACATCTGGACAGTGTCAAGGTGGGGGAAGTCTTCTATAATATTTAGATGTAAACATATTGGCGCAAACCCTTTCTAAAAGTATTCCACAAGATTAAAATTCTCAACTTGGAAAGTATTCCATTCAAGCCTATCAAAAGCTTTCTCCTTATTCAGAAAGAAGAAGCCCCCCCATATATTCTGTGGTATTGTATTGTGAATACTATACAGCACATTTTGTTTCAATGTAAAGCTTGTTATTGAGACTCAATGTATTTTCCACTTATTCTATTAAGTTCAGATGCTAAAACAACAACAAAAATCATGATTCTAAGTTAATAAAGAGATTGTTCTGTAAAATTATACATTGGCTTTAACTTCAACTTTTCTTTTGCCTGTTTGAATGGAAAACCTCATGCAGGCCTCTCTGTTGCTATCAAGTAGATATCAGCCATTATTCCCTTGCAATCTGTTTCATACCTGCACATCAGCTGTACAAGCTGGGGACTGCATCAAGAAAAGGAGAGCAGGTGCAATTTTAAAAGTCAGAGTGCCATGTCAAAAAACCCAAAAATATAGGAAGTTCTCCCCTTGCCTGTGGCTTTTCCTTTTACAGCTCTACTTCCCTTCAGCCAATTTTACCTCAGCTATATTTTTCTTCTCCAAAAGAAAACAGCTGAGGTAAAAGGGCCTACAGGAACAATCTCCACGGCAGATGAATAAAAAGATTCTACTATATTTCCTATTTGACACTGGCAACCCTTCTCTCTCTCTTTCTCTCTCTCTCTCACACACACACTGCACAGAAGAAAGAAAGAAAGAAAGAAAGAGAATGAATGAATGAATACTTTTCCGAGGTTGCCACAATTAGTTTCCTTTCAGTTCTAGCTTAAGTCTCAGCATCTTAGACTGGACACAAATAATAGGTGTTTGATGAGCCAGTTGAAAATATTTGGACCATAGAAGTGGATTCTGTCATCTGTCAGCAACTATAGTAGCTATCTAAGGCAGATCAGAGTAAACATGGGTGCAATACATGTCTGTGCAAAGCTTTTTGGGTTACAGAAAGGAAGCTAGTATTCAAAATTCTTTTAAATGTTGCAGATATCTAGGTCACATTGTTTACAGTAATTGTTACTTGCATGAGCATGTTAATTTCCTTCTGTAATACATCAAATTCTGTCTAGGAGCAATTGCTTGCAGCCTGACAGTGAATTACTAAGTATGTGTGTGAGTCACATAATGGTAGCAGTGGAAGAACATGGTCATAGCTGGAACATGAGCCTGGAGAACAGCACAGAAACTAGAGAGAGGCAATTATCATCAGGTTCTATACAAATCCACAAGGCCTGGGATGCCCTAGGTGTCCTAATCAATGGCACTGCTTTTCATGTACTTAGTAGCCAGCAATCTTCCCTATACAATGGAGGAACAGAGTAGATCTTCTGCACTCCACCATGCATTTAAAAGCAAGAGTGGGGAGCCTTGGCCCCTTGGATCTACTCTGACCCTCTAAGGTCTCCCCAGATGGTCATGACATCTTCTTCATGACAAAATCATAAGAACATAAGAAGAGCCCTGCTGGATCACGCCAAGGGCCCATCTAGTCCAGCTTCCTGTATCTCACCGTGGCCCCACCAGATGCCTCTGGGAGCACACAAGACAACTAGATACCTGTCTCCTGAGACCACTCCCCTGCATCTGGCATTTTGAGGTACCTTCCTTTTAAGCCTGGAGATCATACATCCCCATCATGGCTTGTAACCTCCGATGGACGTTTCCTCGAGGGATCTGTCCAATCCCCTTTTAAAGGCATCTAGGCCAGATGCCATCACCACATCCTATGGCAAGGATGTGGTGATGGCATCTGGCCTATATGCCTTTAACCTTTAACCTTTTTCCATGTTTTATGATGAGTTTTTAAGGAGAAAGGCAGGATAGGAATATTTTAAATAAATAAATTCTATAAGCTTGAAATGCTTTTCCTGAGGTTGAGTTACTGGCACTAAATCTTTAATCCAAAATATATGGGCATTTTGGTCCAACCTTTTTGGGGAACCACCACTGCAACGTCGCCCGGGAAAATTCTTTGCAACTTAAATTTGTCCCTTGGGTTGGAAGAGCTTCCTTGCCCTTGATCAAAAATAATAAAAGGATTAGGAGGCTACATGCAGAAGTCCAGAGGTACTATCTCTCCATTTGTGAAATCCTCCCACTCAAACACAAAACAACAAAACAAAACACCTTCCAATAGTGTCGTATTTTCAATCCCCACCTGTTTATTATTCTTTTCGGATGGTATGTTCACAACTACGTTGGCTATTAGCATGATGGAATGCATGGGTTGAGTGACAGATGAGTGCTGGATAAAGAGCAGGTAAGTCCATTATGGCCGTTGGCAGGAGTTCATAGTAAACGCCTCTAGAGAACCCTACTTTCCTCAGCCCAACAGGGAGAAGAGTGTATATAAGAGTGTGCAAGTACTTAGAGAGTAAAATAGGATACTTGATGAGTGTTGAGACAGGAAGTCAGAGAAAGTGTGACGAACAGTAGGAGAGTGTAAGATGGACAGAGAAATAGAAAGGGTTAGGATTTGCTAGGTTGCATGTAGCTTGTGAAGTTAGGATTTGGCTTAGGTTAGATAAAAGGCTATAAGACCCTCATTCTGTTTTCTTTGTTTCTCATCTGTTTTCCTGTTTTCTTTGCATTTTATTATTTTATAAAAATAAAAACACTTTTGATGTACCAAACATCTCTTTGTTTTATAGTGCCAATTGGCACATAAATGCCCATGTAGTGGTTTGAGTTGTAATGAAAGGCATAAATAAAGACCTTTCACAGAGGAAGAAAAGGCCTAGGTATCCCAAATTTATGGAGAAAACCATTGTCTACTTGAGTAGTAGAAGAAGCAAATCTGAGGGTAAGAGTCACTGTGTTCTAGTGAAAAGTGACAACCCAGTCAAAGGAAGCTTGGGACTTTTACAAGAAGGAAGCTATAGAAGCCACAGACAGGTCTGAGCTGTTTTTAGGGTGGGCGGAGGGGAGGCAGGCTATAAATGTCAATAATAAATAAACCAGGATGGAAAAGGCCATGAAAACCTGGACAGCCAGTCCATTCAGTGTAGGCAATGGTGACCTATTCATTGCACACTAATTCAGTGTAAGGCACCTTCATATGAATTATGTGAAGATGAGAAGATGATAGACATGAATAACAATGCCTAAAAATCTAAATATTAACTATACCATAATTTTATACTACCTAAAAAGACAAATACCTCATCATTCATGGGAGAGAAACTATTTCCGCCTGCCTAGGAACCAGACTACCACAGCAGTATGAAATATACAATGCAACTCAGTTCTGCCTCATTTGTTGAGCAGCAAAACAAACTTGTTTAATGGATACATCTTTTAACCAAATGAATAATAGACTTGTGCTCAGCAGAAGGAACTTTAACGTTATAGCATTATGAGTCCAATTAAAGCACCCATTTCTGGTCCATTATGCCTACTAGCTGTGACCCAACCCAGCCTCGAAAAGAACAGATCATTGTGTCTTTCTGCCTTAATAGCCAGCTCAGATGTGAGCAATCTTCAAATGCTACAAAAACAGTCCTCATCAAACACTAACAGTAATGCCAAGAAAGACTCCTGATATTGCTTTCATTAAACATTGCAAAGAGAGATAAAGTGAAGACCTTTAAACAAAATACTGAGGCACAGTTCTAGTTGTTATTTACAGAAGAACTCATTTGTCTGGCAGTCCGTGGTATCCACAAAAATCTCCTCCAGCATCAAGTTTTGAATGAATCAAATATTTTCCTGTTAGCTTTATTCACTGTCCTGCTTTCACCTTCCTGAATAGTAATTGGGAATAAAATAGTACATATGATCTTGGCCTTGGCCTCTAGCAACACATCGCTGCTCTTGAGGATCTTTTCTAGCTCCTTCATAGCTGCCCTTCTGAGTCTCAGTTTTCTTTTGACTTCTTGGCTCCAGTCACCATTTGGACTGATGATCAAGCCAAGGTATAGAAAATCTTTAACAATTCTGATTTCTTCCTTGTCAACATTAAAGTTATATAATTGTTCTGTAGTCTTTATTTTGTCTTCTTTTCAACTGTAATCCTGCTTTTATACTTTCTACCGGAACCATCATAATCATGTCATTGCTACCTTCTGCCAGTAATATGGTGCTGACTGCATATCTTAAGTTATTGATGTTTCTTCTCCAAATTTCACTTCTCCTCCCTCTGAATCTAATCCAGCTTTCCATATGACATGTTCTGCATATAGACTTAACACACAGGGAGATAAGCTACACTCTAATCTGAAACTTCTGTCTCTCCTATTTCTGTTCTAGCGGTAGCTTCTTGTCCACAAAATGCAGGTTATCCATAAGGACAATCAAGTGCTGAGGCACACTCGTTTCTTTCTTTCAGAACAACCCATTGTTTCTCATGATCCACACAGTCAAAGGCTTTGCTGTAGCCTATTAAAGCACAGAAGTGAAAGGAAAATCCGATGCTACACAAATCTTAAAACACATAGAAGAACAACTGAGGGAAAATCAGCATGGGTTCTATAAAGGTAAGTCTTGCCTCACAAACCTTTTAGAATTCTTTGAAAAGGTCAACAGACAAGTGGATGTGGGTGAACCAGTGGATATTGTCTATCTGGATTTTCAGAAGGCGTTTGACACGGTCCCTCACCAAAGGCTGCTGAGAAAACTCCCCAGTCAGGGGATAAAAGGGCAGGTCCTCTTATGGATTGAGAATTGGTTGAGAACCAGGAAACAGAGAGTAAGTGTCAATGGGCAATTTTCACAACGGAGAGAGGTGAAGAGCGGTGTGCCCCAGGGATCTGTCCTGGGACCGGTGCTTTTCAACCTGTTCATAAATGACCTGGAGACAGGGATAAGCAGTGACGTGACCAAGTTTGCAGATGACACAAAACTTTTCTGGGTGGTAAAGACCAGAAGGGATTGTGAAGAGCTCCAGAAGGATCTCTCCAACCTGGGAGAATGGGTGGCAAAATGGCAAATGCGTTTCAATATAAGAAAATGTAAAGTAATGCACATTGGGGCAAAAAATCAAAACTTTATTTATTGGCTAATGGGTTCTGGGCTGTCTGTGACGGATCAGGAAAGAGATCTTGGTGTGCTGGTGAACAGCTCGATGAAAGTGTCAACCCAGTGTGCGGCGGCAGTGAAGAAGGCCAATTCCATGCCAGGGATCATTAAAAAGGGGATTGAAAATAAAACAGCCAACATTATAATGCCATTGTACAAAATGCTGGTAAGGCCGGACCTGGAGTATTGTCTTCAGTTTGGGTCGCTGCACCTCAAAATGATATAGTGGAACAGGAAAAGGTGCAGAAGAGACTGACTAAAATGATGACTAGGCTGGGGCACCTCCCTTATGAGGAAAGGCTATAGCGTTTGGGGCTCTTTAGTCTAGAGAAAAGGTGCCTGAGGGGGGACATGATTGAGACCTATAAAATGATGCAGGGGATGGATAAAGTGGATAGAGGGAAGCTCTTTTCCCTCTCACGCAATACCAGAACCAGGGGACATCCATTCAAATAGAGTGTTGGGAGAGTGAGAACAGACTAAAGAAAATATTTCTTTACCCAGTGTGTTGTTAGTCTGTGGAACTCCTTGCCACAGGATGTGGTGATGGCATCTGGCCTAGATGTCTTTAAAAGGGGAGATACTTGGCCTGATCCAGAAGGGCTCCTCTTATGTTCTTATGTACTTGTCACTCTGTTTGCAAAAGCTGTTTAAGTCCATTTCAGTTGTTATCAATGCTGCACCAATCTATTACACATTGACTCAACAAATGGAAGGCTTGGTTCTTTTAAGTCATTTAAATGGAGAGAAAACAAAAAATAAAAATAAAAGTAAAAACCAGGCTATAATCCTATGGTTACCTAAGGTTTATATGGGAGTAACTTCTGAATAAAAATGCTTAGGGTCCCCCACAAGGGAACACCCTCCTACCACTCTTTTTTCCCCAAGAGTAAAGCAAAGGAAGGAGTATAGTACACACTATCACATTTGGCACTGCTGCACGGTTGCACAGATCCCTCAACCACATAATTTTAAGCAATATTGGCCACCGACCTATTGGGTATTTACACTAGCATTAAGTGTAATTGCATAAATCATGATAATGAGTTGCTACTAATTTCCAAGTTGCTGCTTGCATTCCTGGTTGCATGCTAGTAAAGCAACTTGGCATACAACTAAGGAATCTGGTGGCAAATAGCTAATTATCAGCAATTTTGCCACCATGATTTGCACAATGACACTGACCCTGGAGTAAATTCCCAACAGGATTCAGTCCAGTAAATAAATAATTGGAGCATACACCTGTCTTGGGCAGTCAGCTATGTGTGTGTTTCCATACCTGTAACTAACCTGCATGTGTAGCAATGCCTCAGCATCTCTTTGTGAACGGCTGTTTGCCAAGAACTTTGGGGGAGAAGCAGGAAAGAGATGGATGATATACAACCGTGCTGAGTATGCTGCCAACAACCTCCTTTTCATTTAAGCCTCAGCTGGGACTCAGCATGATCTGGACACAATCTTCATCCATAATGAAAGTCATTATCAACTTCTCATGGTCCTCCATGTTCCGATGGCAGGTTTTGCTCTCCATGTCATCCTGAAAGACATGCAAAATCGAGAAGATGTTTACTGAGCAAGGAAGCTGATTTTGTACCAGAAAACTCGAAAACGCTCTTCGATTGTAGCAGGTTGCTATAATTAAAGGTGCAATTTCAAAGATAGAGCCAGACCACCTCCCCCTCTCTCCGTTTAAATGACTTAAAAGAACCACGATTTCCGTTTGTTGAGTGAATGTGAAATTAGGTTGGTAAGAGCGTTGATATGACTGGAATTGACTTAAACAGCTTTTGCAAACAGAAAGACAAGTTTAACCTCTGATTCCCTGGGCATTTTAAACTAACTGTATGGTTATAGTTGCTTTTCTTTCCTTTTTCCCTCAAGTTGATCACTGATGAAGTGTGACTTAACATATTAATTTTAGAACTGAAAGTTGACATTTTAATGTACACCACTCAGAAATGAAAGACTAAGCTTCTCTTAACTCAAACAAATCTTAAGTAACATTCTTTCTCTATCAGCCAAAAGAAAAAAAGAAAACCTCAACAAGCAAAACTACATTCTGTGAGTAGAAACTCACAGATTTTGCAACTAAATGTTTATGTATTTTAAAACATGTATGCCCTGCTTTCTCTTCAGCTAAGGAGAATGTTATTTAAAATGTGCCCCCTAAAGCAGAATTTAATGAGAAGAGTAAAATTACTGTTAAAAACAATTTCATTGAAACAGCATGTAGCAAGCTCAAAATAATTCCCTAAAAAATAAGATAAGACATGGATTTGTCTTACAGGAGAAGAATCTCCTCCACAAGTTGAAGAAATACAGTATAGGGGTTGGTTCTTGAGGCTGCGTTGTCTAGCCCCACTTGCAGTCAGAAGCATGCACTGTTTCCTTCCTCCCTTGCTGAATGTCAACTGGACATTTCTGCAAAAAAGTACACTGAGCTCCTACACCTGAAGACAGATGCTGCCCAATCGTAGCCCCTTCTCAAGTGCTCTCTGTATTATATTTGTGTTCACTGAGAACCACAGCTTGAAACATTGCTATTTTCGATTACAACTCCCAGAATCCACAGCCATCTGAGGAATCCTGGGAGTTGTGCAACTTTTCTAAGCTAGGTGGAAAACATTTTCTCCTCACAGGAGCTGTGGACATTTCTGATGGTGGGATGATTTTGGATGCGTGGCCATATGATAGATCCGGTGTTTTCCCACATACTTTTCAGAAAACCTCTTAGCTAAGCACTACATGATAAGACATAGAGAGACTAGATTAGCTTCACATCTTCTTCTAGCGAAGACAATTCTTCATTTAAAGGACTGAGAGAGAGAGAGAGCAACCCTCCTTTGTCGGATGTTCTCCATCTGAGAGGCTGTCCAGTCCAAGTCCAATTTAAAGACAAACAAACAAAAGAAGGGAGATGATTAGAGACCTTAAATTTGTCCATCTGGTTAGCAGCACCTGGACAGAAGATGGCACATGAGTCACATGGTTATAATCACCCTGGTGAGAGGTATTGTAATTCCATTTAAATTGCAAAAGTCCTTTATAATTTTGCATTTGTGCATACGATATATATTAACATATGCAAGTTTATGCAAATCAATGTGCACTTTTGTGTTGTTGTTGTTGTTTTTGGGTGATGTGGCCATCCTATTATGTGTCATGGGCAATCTAATCTTAAATATATACCTGTGAGGGCACTGGGTGACTCATCGCTAAGCCCTCCAAGGCTATTGATTGCTTTGACTTTCTCTCCATGGACACATGAAACGGCATGACAAACAGATTTCTTCACTATCTTGTATAAAATATCATTTACCCAAAGTCTCCCAGAAATACAGAGAGCAACATCTAACTTCAAAAATCACCAAATATAAGTAAAGCAAGACCACCATTGCCCTGGTCTCTGAGGAGGTGAGGCAGGTCCCAATTGCTCCTAACTGGCCTTGTAGCCCTAAAACGATTCAGGCAGATTCTCACTCCACATGCCTCCATCTTGGGTTTGTCAATTCCTATAATCTATTCAGTTGTTCCTCTGAATGCACTTTCCCTGTGGAAGGGGTGTGTGTCTCAAAATCCACCCTTTCTGTTTCTAGTTCTTCACTCTCCTACATATATTGTAGAGAGTGATGAGTCCGAAAAGGATAGCTTCCACTATCTGAGTGGGCTTTCCACATGAACTGGGATCCTGCACAATCAGAGTACCAAATTATGCAGAGAACCCTCATGGATAGCAATGCCTCTGTTCTTCAGACTCGTTTTTCCTAAAACAAAAAACAAAAACCCTCCACCAAATTCGACCAATTTTTGGTAGAAATTGGAGGGGGGAACAGGTGGAGCCCTTCACAGTCCACGGAGAGGAGCCTGCAGTCCCCAGACATGTGGTATCTTCCCACCCCTGTTCTAGATAATGATGAACCCTGGATATGTAAAAGAAAAACAAGACAATTATCTCTTGGGTATAGATATATGTATATAAATGAAGACCCACTGTTCTTTGCTTCTAGAATCTCAAGGACGGTTAGCCTCACTCCATTCTTCATTTGTTCTCTGACATTTCATCCACCAAATGAGTCATCTATGCCTGTTCCATTTAATATTGACACATCAACTGTCATCCACATATCTTGGTGTGATGATTCTGAAACTGGAAATTAAACACCGGTCCAAATCTGTGTCATGACCCACCCTGGCTGAAATTTGCCATGCCTATTACTTCTAAACTTTTTAATTTCTCTGCCACCTTGCTCAAGCAATTGTTTCTGCTGGAGGTTTTTTTTTTGGTCTAGCTATTGATTATCACTATCCTTGTAAATAACTTCTTCTCTTAATTATGTTCACCTCCTAATTATTTTCTGCTGAAGTTTCTCCCTTTGAGTTTTAGAAAGTAAACTGGGCTAGAGCACTCCTGAGGTACTTTTCAAAGGCGTCCATGCCCTTTTATCCATCTGAGTTTTTTTAAAGCAAAACAAAACAAAAGAATATGAGGAGCTATATAAATATAGGATTGGATCCAAGGAAGCATGAGAGGAATTCCACTCTTGTAAGAGGTTTCTAGTTTTTCTTCCTTACTGTGGTCCCCTTTGTGCTCCCCCACCATCACCAGGAGTCATCGCAGGTGGTCGAGAGGCTCTCTGAAAAGTGTAAGGTGGGCACAAGAAAAATGGGGTAATTCCAAGAAGTCAGAACTGCTTTGCATAAACAGAAGTTCCCACAGTTCTTCTCACTGACACTAATGTCAAACCTCACTTTGTTTTGTCACTTGATTATTGAAGTAATGATCTATCTAAACCAGCACAGGAATAAACACAAATTATTAATCTTCACTTATTTCCTCTCTTCCTCTTTGACTACCACCAACTTCCTCTTTCACTACCACCAACTACTCCTATGTGTGTCTGTATATTAAGTTTCATGGTACAGTAGTTAAACTGCAGTACTGCAGTTAAGACTCTGCTCATGAACTGCATTTGATTCCTATGGGTTCAGGTAGCTGGCTCGAGGATGACTCAGCCTTCCATTCTTCTGAGGTTGGTAAACTGAGTATCCAGCTTGCTGTGGGGGTGGGGCAATGTGTAGCCTGCATAACTGAATTGCAAAACGCCCAGAGAGTGCTTTAAGTGGTATATAAGCCCTATAGGGTGGTATATAAGCAGCATATTTTGCTTTGCTTTTGCTTTATTTAACCCTTCACTCCGGCCCTTATAACACCCTGCACAGAGCCAACCCTCAGATATTGAACTGTGTATCACTCCGTTTGAAAAGAACAAATAAGGTTTTATTAAAATAACAGTGTTAAAAACAACATTGTTTATTCCTAGGCTTTCAATTCATTCAGCACAATCCTTTAATCTATTACTTCTCCACCCCACCCCCCAATCTCTCTCTCTGACTCCAGATTCCATAACTACCCACTCTCTACATCAGACTTATTTCTATATCAGATTCAAGGCTGCCCTCTCCTCCAACTGTACTCTCTCTTACACACACTCTCCCCATCCTTATCCAGTTTCTCTCCCAGCCAATCATAACCATTCTTACCAACATTCCATGCTCCTTACTTACCTCTCACCACATACTTATCAAACCACATAAACAATACTTTTAAATAAGATTGGGCATCACAGAAGGACCAGCACCACCAGAACCACTACCCTAGCACAAGACACCTTTAGTCCAAAGCCAAAGTAACATTTGGTTCAGCACCTAGAACTAGATTTGGTATCAGAATGATTTCCACTTTTTTATATTCTGTTCTGGTTCAAGCCCCATCTGAGAGCCTATTTCTGATTTTCAATACTAGACTTCCCCTCCACAGTTACATGCAGTCGTGTGAAAAAGAAAGTACACCCTTTTTTAATTCTGTGGTTTTACATATCAAGACATAATAAAAGTTATCAGGGTTTGAGAAGTTCTCTCTCAGGCATTGAGAGACACCAAAATCACAGAGGAGCTTCCCATGACTCTCCTCTACAATATCTCCCAGTTTGGTAAAGAGTGAGTTTCCCCAAGCCAGCTGCTCAAGGGGTCTTTCCTGGGGGGGAGACCCACTTTGTGGGTGTATAACTTGGATATCTGAAACCCCATCTTTACCAAATCCATGGCAGGTTTGAGGAATGGTGGCCCTGGTCCTGTGGAAGTTGCCCACCCTTGCTTTAAACAAGGATTTGTTGAGTAGTGTAGTACAGAGATTGCAAGGAATCCCAGTTTGAAAAGTTTGAGGTTTCTTAGGAAAGGAAAGGAAGAGCCACATGAAGCTGCTTAGAAGGCAACTGGAGAATGAAAATCTCAGGCCTGACTGACATATCTCTCAAAGCGTCTAGATTTCATGGTCTTGGAGCTATGGTGGAGACAGGCAGATGGACTGCCATCCTTCCAAATTGTATATCGAAGGGTATGACTGCACAGTGAGGGAAATGTGAATTCACTCACATTTACTCATTGTGAAGTCACATCAGGGAGTTAAAGTTTCCCTGGGTCTCTTTGCATTGACCAGTCACACAGGCAGAGAAGAGGAAAATACTTGTTCAGAGCTTGTTCGTTGCAGCCAACCACTCCAGTGAGGAGGCAGATGATGAGTCTCCCCACTCAGCTGTTGAGCAGTCTGTTGAGGCTGTGCAGGCAGGCGGGGAAGCACCAACTAGGCTGCTTCCTGGATTGGCGCAACGAGAATGACACCAGCTGTGTGCGCCATGTGGCAAGCGATAAGTGTACCTGCCAGTTTGGGGGGGGGGGGAAGGTCCAGTTTCCCCAGGCATTTGTGGTGCCGATATTCATATGAATACGAATATCCCATGTCTACTCATCATGTCTTGCTCACATGCAGGAGGCTTCTGAAAGCACAGAACGGCTCTTGGATAAGGTTAGCAGAGAGATCAGAACTTGTTGAGAAGCAAATGGCACTTTGAAAAAAATATATCATTTTGTTTTCACTGTGAGATTTTAAAGGCAAAATTGGCTGCAATAGAAGCATCACCAGGAGAGGCCCAGAGCCCTACTTGAGCCGCAAAAAAGGCAGGCGGATGCGTACAGCCAAACGACTGGGTGTGTCTCATTCCTGATTTAAAACAGTTAGAAGAGTATTTCAAGTCTAATAACACTGTTCTAATAACTCTCATCAGCTCCTTAAACTTTTCTCCACATAACTCAAGTTCCTTGTCTCCTTTTCTTACCAGCTCTCCTCCTACTAGCATTTAGGATGGCCCAGCCAGTGCTCAGACCCTTAGGCATAAATTCCATTTGCTGGTCTTAGTTAGAAAAGACCCATTGAATTAACTGTTAAATGGCGAATCAACACTTACATAAACTCCACTGAATTAATAACTTTGCTTTAGCTGGGGCCACGGACCAGACTGGGGCCTTCCTTCCAAGGGAAGCTGTAGAGGGGCCACAAGTGTCCCATCTCCGGACTTCCCTGAAGAAGAGGAATAGAGCATATTTTCCTAATAATTGGATTCTAATATTTAGAGGTGAATACAACATGTGGACAACTCAGTTCAGCAAGAACACCAAAGGAGTTAAATATATATACAGTAGTAGAATATGTTAGGTCTCCTCCCCTGCACTCTATCCTATCACCCTGGTAACAACCCACAATTATTCCTGTTCTGCCCCCCCTCCCTCTGGTCTCTCCCACACAAAGTTTATCAGAAAACTAACAAATACTTAGCACATGTGGAACAGACATTATGAAGCACATAGGAGAAAACAGGCAAATCCCACATTTGGATAAAAACTATAAACACTTCATAGCTATATGGGTGTAAGACACACAATATATCTTTCCTGTGATCTCACAGAACTAACGACAAGATGCTATACAAATGGAGAAATCAACCAGCAAATATAATCCCAGCAAAGTTTGAGTTGCTGGGGTGGGCGAGAGTCAAACTGTTGGAAGCTATTCAACAAATTTTAACTGCCTACAAATAATCCTATTTGTATATATTTTTTACCTCAAGATTGGCATGGACCATTCACAAAGAGGTCTTTCTAATCCTGACATTTTGGATCAATCTGTTAAACCACATAACCTAACCCAAGGCCCAGATTTTTAATTACAATATTGAAATTTCTCAAGGATTTTGGCAAATGTCCTAGGCCCAGTGCTCTTCAACAGTTTTATTAACAATCTGGATCAGGGGATTCAGGGAATGCTAATCAAATTTGCAGATGACACAAAATTGGGTGGAATAGCTAACACCTTGGAAGACAGAAACAAAACTCAAAATGATCTAGATAGGCTTGAACACTGGGCTGAAAACAACAGAATGAAATTTAACTGGGATAAGTGCAAAGTACTGTGGTGGAGTCTCCTTCTTTGGAGGTTTTTAAGCAGAGGCTGGATGGCCATCTGTCGGGATTGCTTTGATGGAGTTCCTGCATGGCAGGGGGTTGGACTCAGTGGCCCCTGTGGTCTCTTCCAACTCTGTGATTCTATGATTCTACTTCACCTAGGAAAAAGAAACTGAACACACAGTTACGAGATGGAGGATACCTGGCTCAGCAATACTACAAGTGAGAAGGATCTTGGAATCATTGTAGATCACAAGCTGAACATGAGCCAGCAGTGTGATGTGGCTACAAAAAAGGCAAATGCTATTTTAGGCTGCATTACAGAAGTATAGTCTCAAAACCCCACAAGGTAAAGCCCTCTATGTGGCACTGGTTAGGCCTCATCTTGAGTACTATGTCCAGTTCTGGACACTGCACTTCAAGAAAGATGCTGACAAATTGAAACAAGTCCAGAGGAGGGTGACAAGGATGATCAGGGGGCTGGAAACCAAGCCTTATGAGGAAAGACTGAAAGAACTGGGCTTGTTTAGCCTTGAGAAAAGAAGAGTGAGGGGAGATATGATAACACTTTTCAAATACTTGAAAGGCTGTCATACAGAGGAGAGGCAAGATCTGTTCTTGATCAACCCAGAATGCAGGAAACACACCAAATGGCTCAAATTACTGGAAGTCAGATTTCGGCTGATATCAGCAAAAACTTCCTAACTGTTAGAGTAGTACAGCAATGGAACCAATTACCTTGAGAAGTGGCGACTGCTCCAACGCTGGAGGCATTCAAGAGGAATTTGGACAAACTACCTGGCAATTTTCCTTTGATTTGTATTCCTCCATTGAGCAGGGGGTTGGACTTGATGGCCTTGTAGGCCCCTTCCAACTTCACTATTCTATGAGTCTATGAAATGAAAGAGTGTTTTTTGTAAGCATTACTACTGCTTTCCAAATAATGTATTTTTTTTAAGACAAGTTGTTACAGTTTTAAAGGTACGTTGCTCTAGTCACTCCAGGAAGTGTGAGCAACAGCTGGACACATTCCGTGCTGTGTCAAGTCAGCCTGCCTTTGTATTAGGATTGCTGGAAGTAAACAACAAGTTCCTTCACTGCTCTGACCAGATAGGTCCCTTAGGTAAATTTGAAAAATGGGCAGTAACGTCCCTGCCTACTAGAGATGGTCACAAACTTGGCAGTTCGTGCTGGTTCATTTAGTGGCTGAACAGGTATTTGGTGCTTCCCAGCCCTGCTTCCACCAGCAGATGCCCACTTAGAGGCAATCACCAGAGAAGGTGGGGCAAGGAAGCCGGGGCTCTGACTCTGAGTGGGTGCCCACCAGTGGAGGCAGGGCTGGGAAGTGCCAAACACCTGTTCGATTGCTAAATGAACCCATCTCTATTGCCCACATCATTTAAGTATGATAAGTGGTAGCACTCCGTCCAGCACCCCGAATGATGAAAATAAATTCTTGTTTCATCAAAATGACTTGTAGTAGTCATCGGCAAAGGAACATTGCTGCAGCTATGATGGAACCCCACTCCCCCAAACTCATAGATTGTAGTGAATTCCTTCTAAGCTCTGCACAGAATTTCAGATAGCTCTATCACGGGCTCTGGAAACAGCATGACCATGCCACCCCTTGCTAGAGATTATTGGAGTGCTTGGTTAGAAGAGAGTTTTCTTTTGAAGAAAAACACCAACTGAAATGACTTCTTTCTTCTTTCTCTCTCTCTTTTTTTCACCCCTTGATTGGGAAGGTATTTGGCTTTCTTCTTGAAGACAAGGTATCGGCCCATAATAGTTGGAAAATAAGGGATATCTTGAAGACGACACCGTATAGCATTGGTGGGAGTGTACTGCATTAGAACGAGATGTGAGCTGTGAACCATATGACATTAGGAAGGATTAATTACAGATCCCAATTACATTGATTAGGAAAAGTAACTAGTATAATTAAAGACAGTCTAATAATAGAGGCTATACTGTATAATGCAACTCTTCTTACAGCTGAGTTTTTAGCTTTTTTGATTGCATCGCCGGGAAATGCAGATGCATTTTGGGTTTTTTTATTTTTGTTTTGTTTTGCAGTACTATCTGTCTATCATCTACTAAGGCATGCCAATGGGTTTTTCATACAATCAGATCACAGGAGACTGAAATACAGTATTTTTAATTCTTCCATAAGATGAGTTTGAGGAAGGTCATGAGGTACAGGAAAATCAAGGAGAATGGGACAGTGGTGGGAATTTTTCCCTCTGTCCCTGCAGTATTTATATATAAAGATTCTACTGTCAGTCAGGTTGGATTTTTCATGGGAAGGTGCCCTCGTTCTTTAGGGGCAGCTCCAGGACAAGCTCTCCCACCACCAAAGGCACCCAATGCTGTATGGGAACATATATGGGGAAGAGAAAAGAAAGAAGAGGTTGGTGGTGGCGGTGGCGGCAGCAGACAAAGCACTGGTGGGTTGTCTTGAATTGCCACCAGCTGTCTGATCACCTTTGGAGTGCAGTTGTTTACCTAAGATCTCACTCTTCAGAGCCAAAACGTGGGGTAATCTGTGATGCCAGCTGTTTGCCTATTGGCCTGATTCTTAGACAAGTGGCCAGTCATACAGCAGCCATACTCTGAAGGCAACCAAGCAGCCAATAGCAATTTGAAACAGCCTCACTGCTGCAGCAGCAGCCACCACTACTACTCTCTTCTCCCTCCTTACTCTATATTAGTGATGGGGATACGAATATCCCCATCCCAGCTGGACCTAATGAGGGTCCGGCCCCTGGGACTGGCTGGTCCACTCACGAGTCCCAGGGCTGTGAAGGTCCCACTCTTCCTGCCAATGGCACCAGGAGCTCTGGTTTTCCTGCTTGGCTGGCCACTCCAGGCAGGGCGTGGGAGGACAAGTCTCCCTGTATGACTGCTGAGTGGCCAGCTGAGCAGGGAAACAGTAGAGCTCCTGGCGCTACTGGCGGGAAGAGCAGGACCTTCACTGCGCCGGGATGCATGAGTGGAAGGGTCGATCCCGGGGACCTGACCCTCATTCGTTCCAGCTGGGACGGGGATATTCGTATTCATTTACAAATACGAATATCTCCATCTCTACTCTCTATTCATTTATATATGTCTAGATGAAGTTCCATATTAGCTCTGAATCTAGCAATTACTAAAGATAATGCAACCCTCTGTGAGAAGAATACACATACATCTCCCCTGGACAGAGGCACCAAAACAGGAATTCAAGCCAGCAGTACTGTTGGGAGGTTTCCTGATTTCTGAGGATGTATTCGAAATCATGTGGAAAGAAAACAACTACTTCAACGACCTTCAATGAACAGATAAGCTAAAGAAAGGACGTGCGGTACCTTTTAATTACAACTTTGTGTGTGTGTGTGTTTATGTATATATGTACTTATACCATCTGAATGTGGTCAAGGTTAAACAACATTACCATAGAATTACCAATGTGCCTCCATTCATAGTATTCGTTATTAGTTCACATAGTTCTCCCACGAATCTCTCTTTTTTGGTTAATCACTCCAGGTGATGGCTCAGCAGGAAGGCTGGCCCTGTCGTCTGTAGGTTAGCCCTGAAAACAGACTCTGTACCTAGTTTTTGTTTGTGTTTATTAACATGCTTGCATTTTATTAACACAGGCCAACCACATGAAAAAGACAACCTCCTGTACCTTCAATAGTTGCTTTTAATGAAGGTACAGGAACCCTGCCCTCTTTTTCATCTGGTCACCCCATATTAACAACAAACAAAACTTTATGCTGTATTCCTCTGATCTGCAGGTTGCATAAGTAGAGGAAAACTACAAGATGCTCTCCCAATCCATGTACAGATCTGAGGCTGTTTCAGATTCAGTGAGAGTCTTCTTTTTAACTGGCGGGTGCTCAGGAAATATTTCATTTCAAGCAGCATTTCTGCCTCTAGCTACAGAACTCAAGGCTCCCTCCCAACTAAACCTAGTCATTCCTTATAATGTCCTTTCCTAACAATCAACATCTAAGGATACATTTCATTCAAGGGGTCCCCAGAAGTTCTGCTGAAAACAAACCTTCTGTAGAATGCCAGGAACAGGTTCATGGAGTGGTTAGAGTGATGGATTAGGACTCAGGAGGCCTTGATCCGAATCCTCACTCAGCCATGGAAACTCACTGGGGTTGTGGAACTGGTAAAAATCACTCCTTAAATATCTCACTTACCTTGAAAGTCACTATAAGTCAGTTCTGATTTGAAGGCGTATAGCGTAATGAACTCTAAAAGGAAAACCTGGTGGAGACATTCTGGTGGCCCTGTTATTAGAGTGAGGTAGCCCTGTGGAAGGAGGACGAGCCTAGCCCACCACCATCTGTGGGGCAAGGTCCCTTACAGCCTCAGGCAGAGAGGAATCTGCAGGTACACTGGAAGAGGAGCTGTCCACTGGAGATAAGAGTCAGGAGACAACAGCTGACTCCAGAGATAAGAACCATCTGTGTCACTCACCTGGAACTTGCTTGCACCTATTCATTTGAAATCGGGCAATTCATAGCACATGGCTACAGTCAATGAAAGGTGCAAATCTTCCACATGGCTGAATGTTGAGTCCATTTCAGGACTTAAGTTAAATTAGGTGGTCTCCAAATTGGTCAGAATAGAGGTAAGCCATTTTGTGAAGCAGGTGGGGGGGCGGGAGGACATCAAGGTCAGAAGCAGTTGGACAGAAAGCAGGTGCGGCTTTGCTGTTGGCCACACGGATTGAAAAAGGTCTCCTTTCCTTTGCCTCAGTACACTGTGGACTCAGATACTTCCCCCACCATCCCATTTCCCAGAGAAATCTGATCAAATCCATGGCAACTTTTGTCATAGGCACGACTCTACATGGCAATTCAAAATGGTGTCCATTCGAATTAATTTCTGCTCCTGTTTATTTATTTATTTAACACCTCAATTTTGGGTGTTACAGGACTGCCCCCTTTTCCCACCAGTTGTCTGCCTGACCCATCCTCCCTTCCTCTTCTCCACTCACTTGCTCCTCCCTCAACTTTGTTTCTGTGATATTTTTTCTACTTTGTGCTTCTGTTTGCAGATATGCAACATCAATTCCTTTTTTAACCTCTACTTAAAATTGCACAGAAGGTTACAACTTTCCCATCACACAGCATCACACCCAGCCCTCAACATGCCCACAGTGACAGTGCGCGCACACACAGAGAGTACATCCCCAGCTGTGTGTATCAATTAGCCAGATTAAAACAGATAAAAGCATGACAACTTGGTGTTAGTTCCAAGTAGGGTCATGCCTTATTTGCAGCAAACCCCCAGAAACTACATTTCTCCTGTTTTTATTACAATGATGTAGTAATGATATTAAAATAGTTGGTTATTTCTTGTTCTGTTCTTTAGGGAAATCTGGCTAAATTCCAACGTTAGTTAATGCATTATTTAGGGATCCATTCAAATCAAAGTATTTTCTCTACAACTGACATCCAAATTTTCAATCACAGGCATACACATATACTAGATAAGTAAAATATGCAGCTGTAATTTTTCAGTATTAATTTCTTCCATTTATGATCCACCCTTCTTCCAATGAGCTCTGATTGGCATACAAGATTTTTCCTCTTCCCTGTCACAGCTCAACCTCACAACAACCCTGTAGGATATGTTAAGCTGAGATACAGCAACTGAGAGAAAGTCACGTAGGCTAGAAGAATCCCATATTCATGTATAAGGGAGTAAGTTTCATTCGACTCAGTGAGATTCACCCACTCACCAGTCTGTAATATACACAATGTGGTGAGACTTGACTCTAAGGCGACATGGCCAATGTCTCACTATTTAATACACTGCATCTGGGTGGCCATTTCTAACCAAGTTTCCCTCTCAGTTTTAGTCTCACATTCCAACCCAGCCATACACAAGTTGGTGCCCTTGGAATGTGTTGGACTATAATTCCCAGCATCCCCAGCTATTATGGGGATAATAGGAACTGTAGTCCAGCACACCCCAAGGGCACCAAGTTAGGGAATGCTATTCTAACAGTTTAGTGGGGAACATGCATTTTAACAGTTGCATTTTATTCCTTTACTCTGTACAAGTAGCTCTGGCCTAAATTAATATTGTGATTTAAAATAAAAAGAGTTATATACTCCAGAGAACAGGGGATTTTAGGACAGCTATATAACAGGACTCTTGAGTTGAATTAGAATATTTTGATACCTGGCACCATTAAATGGAAATAAAAGAAAACTGACCTCTCTTATTGATATACTTCTTTGTCTCTGCAGCACTTTGTGCTGTTTTCATTGGTTTAATGTTCAGCTTGGTGTACAGGTCAACTTCTATGATGTGATACATCCAAGACAAGCTGCTAAGAAGTCAAATCCTGCACAATGCTGCCTCCTAGTGGCTTTAAACAATGATTTTTTTAACCTGAAGGCTGGACAGGGAATCAAACACCAGTAATGTCTTACTAAACTATTAACACTGCCTTCATACATTGATTATGGACTACCCTAAGTTTCTGTGAAGGATGGTGTGCGGATAGAGCGGAGGAGTGCTCTTGGCTGCTTCTCAGTTTAACAAGTGGAAACTGTCATAGCAGCTTTTCCCAACCTGATGTCCTCCAGATATGATGAAATACAGTTCCCAGGATCTCCTGCCAGCATGGCTTTTGACCAAGAAGTTTAGAAGACCCCAAGCTGAAGTAAGTTGAAGAGGAAAAGCAATTGCGCCTAATGTCTTAAGACAGAGATGAAAAGGGGAAGAGGTTTTTCCACGAGACACTGATTTGGGGCATATGAAGAAAGTCGGCTAGAGTCAACAAAAACGTATGCCATATAAAACTTGTTGGCCTTTAAAGAGCCACAAGACTCTTTGTTGTTTCTGCTGCAGCAGAAAAACTTAGTTCCTTTCTTAGGCACTGGATTTCATTTGGGAAAGTGAGAGGGGTACACTGGTCATGGGTGGCCCAGCCTTGCAAGAAAACGAAACAAAGCGTGGAACACTTACTTTTCAAGGATCCCATCTTCCAGAATCCTCTTTTCGGCCATGTTGGCTGGCTGGGGTGATTCTAGTAGCTGAAGTGCAAAACAGTAACTTTTCCAAGCTCAGATGAAGTAGTGCTACCATGTTGGGATGGAGAGAGAGAGATAAAAGTAGGACTTGGTGTCTAAAAGATATGGCACGTCTTTTACAAAACATTGGCCCTGGCTAGTGAATGCC
Source organism: Intellagama lesueurii (assembly GCA_037013535.1). Lineage (NCBI taxonomy): Eukaryota > Metazoa > Chordata > Lepidosauria > Squamata > Agamidae > Intellagama > Intellagama lesueurii. The sequence continues at coordinate 258,209,785 of JBAJHW010000002.1, forward strand.
ACTTGGGCTACCTGTGAGGTGGCAGCATATATTAAGACAGGATTCTAAAGCAGAACACAGTGCCACATCTGGTCACATTGTGCAGTAAGTTTAGTCCTATGTATTCTCGAAGACTTTCAAGGCCAGGATCCGATGGTTGTTGTAGGTTTTTTGGGCTGTCTGGCCGTGTTCTGGAGGTTTTTCTTCCTAACGTTTCGCCAGAGATGCCGGCCACAGAGACTGGCGAAACATTAGGAAGAAAAACCTCTAGAACACGGCCAAACAGCCTGAAAAACCTACAACAACCATTTAGTCCTATGCATTATTCTCGTCTCATTTATTTATTTATTTATTTATTGTAGATATTTTTTATCTACTAGCTCAGTAGGTGAGTAGAGTACAATTCCCCACTGTGCCTCCCTGACACACCTGCCTCCCTGATGATCCATAGAGTCCCTTCCAGCTCTGCAGTTCTAAGATGATGATGTTATAAAGCAGCTTATGGAACAGGCAATATGATTTCACCAGGTGGCACTCTAATGTAAGTAATAGCCTGAACTTTCTGCTTTTCATGAGTTTTTTCTCCCCAGATATAAGATACTGTATATTTCCATTATGTGTTTCACACATCAATTAATCCCCATTTGCTTTTGAAGAAACTATGCAATGCTTACCTGATTGCATTTTCCAAGTGCATGGCCAGAGGGGCACATAGCAGGCATCTCAGCAAAATCCATTACTTGCTGTGCCTTAATAGTGATAACTGGATGTAGTACTGATACATATGATTATGCATTAAAAATGTAAATATGGTTAAATCATTTTACTGTGATGAACAAGCAGTGGCACCCACTGTTTCATCATCTGCACTTATTCTCTAGTTGCTACAGTTTCCTTGTAATTCTGTTAATCCTGGTGTTTTTGCAGCTCAGCAGACCTGGGATAATCCAGCAATATTACTTACATTCTATTCATTTCTAAATTGTTGTGCCCCAATTTCAGGAAATCCTCTTTGAAAGCCAAAACTGAAAAGTCATTTTTAAAATGACTAAACTATTTCTGATCAGAAATGTACCTCTCTCTCCTTTTGGTAATTACTGGGCACCTAGGTTTCTGCTTGCAACACCTTCCTACTCTTGGCTAAAGTTGCCAAGTATGAACTTGTTCTAATCGTTCACTGGGGCCAAAACTACACACTCGGGGGAAAGAAATGGGTGAATTAACAACAGATCCTACCATTGCACACAATGCAAGCCCTACTGCAGTTTTAAAATGGAGCCCAATCTGCACTGTTAAAAATGGCAGTAGGGCCTGTGTCCACCCCATGGAAGATTCTGGGAATCCGCAAGAGATTCAGGCTGTGGAGTGTCGTTTCTGTTGAAATTACTGAGAGTTTATACACACAGCAGGTCAAGCATGAGTATATAAAAAACATACAGATCATAAATAGATTCTTCCTTGGTGTACATATATGAACTTGCAGAATAAGCTTCATCCCAACTGTCGCTTCCTCTTCTGTCTGGCAGTTAATCCCTTCCAATACCCATTGGCTAGCACTAGATAGAATCTGATTGGTCATGTTCTATTATGTAAAGAACACGTCTCAATCATTCTTACACACACACACACACACACACACACATATAACATGCTGAGTTGCAGCTATATAGTCTAACAGATTCAGCCCTGGTTGCAATCTCCTGCCATCCCTTTGGCAGATTTGCATGGGTCACTTTCACCTTTGCTGGATGGCTCCTTCCATGGTGCCAGGGAAAGAAGTCAGGCTGATCAGCCTTCTGCCTCACATCCTGCTGTGAGCTCAGCCCATGAAGGGAACCCAGGCAAGTAGGTCAGTCCATCGTCCACCATGACTTAGGTGATCCAGTTGCAGGAGAACACAGGCAAGCGTTGGGACTCTCTCTGTGTTCTCTGTGACTGGCACTTTCCCCCTGTTCTCACATAGGCAGGGGGGTGAGTCTGCGGCATTCTGTCTCTCTGACTTAATTAAAATAATAGAAAGATCCAGACGGGGGGAGCAAGGGCCTTCCTTTTCCCCCTCCAGAGACACCCACATTTAATCTAGTCGGTTGCTTTCATGCGAACCCGTTCAGTTGCTTTAAAGAGGGATCCTCTGTTGCTTTAAAGAGGGATCCCTTTAAAACAAGATACCTGTTTTGTGCCTCTTTGCAGCTGACCCTCAGTAAATATATTTGCTGTGGATTATTGCTAACATGTCATTCCAGCCTTGATTCCTATAGCACTTATTGTTATGCATAATCTAAACCACTAAATTCTAGGACAGCTACTGTCTAGATACTGTATCATATCTGACCTGGATTTTCCTATGGTTCATACTGACACCCACAGTCTAAATTGTACCACCCTGTAAAAGGATGTCAGGAACCTTGGGGAAGGGAGGCAGCCGTGCTTGTTTCCTGCACCAAAAGCAGCACATATGTCTGTCATACTTCAAGGTCTAATAATTCTTATTGGCATAAGCTTTTGTGGACTGCAGTCTCCTTCACCATGAAGCCATATAGCTGTTCAATTTGAAGAAACCCAAGAGCCACCGGGTCCAATCTCCTGCCAGTGCAGGAATCAACGGCCTTTCATGCATCATCAGATGCATGTAAACCAGGAGAACTTTGGTTTTCCTTCAGTTTCCTCCGTCTTCTAGGCAAGCAGATTGCCAGCTTCTCTGACTGCCTCTCTTGCTTTACCTGTCCCTCCCCATCACTCAGATCATTTCCATCTATTTCTGAGGCTGGCTTCTGGTGTTTAAAGAAATGCTGCTATAAAGAAATTATTATTGACCTGTACTTCTGTTCTTAACTTCTGACAAACTATTTAAATGAGTGATTTAAATTCATCAGTTCCATACAGGATAGAACAGATCAGATTAAATACATTTGTGGTCATCACGGACATCTTAAACTAAATACGACACAAATGTATAAGTTTGAGGGTTGGCCATCTGGTTGGCCAACATTTTACGATTTATGAAGGACCACTGCATGAGCAGCTCCCTCTTGCCATGACCTAGTTAGCAGCAGATATCTTGCAGGCAAAGTTCCTTTGAAGCGATGAGCATGCTAAAAATCCAGGCCATACTAGACAGAGTTTGCTTCCACCATAACTCTACAAAAGTCAGCAGTATCACAATGGTAAATTAAACCTACAAGAATTGAGTCTGTAACCTATTTAAAATTCCAGGTGGATGAAGGAGAAGGTATTTGATGAATGTGTTCCTTTCCTGAAGACTCCACACAAGAAAGACAATAATCCTTCACTGTGACAGATGACCTGTTTCTTTCCCATAACAATTTAACTTAGCACAGAGGAGATACTCCTGATATCCTTTGAGCTAACAATGTCCTTCTTACGTGTGCACAATATCTAATGTAATGAGTGCCCTCAAATAGAGAACTTTGCAGAACTGTGCAAAAATGATGGCCTGCATATTTATGTGGCTGCAAATCTTACTGCACTCAGTAAGACTTCTTGCTGTTAGGTGAGTGTGCATAGGTTTTCAGCAAAACTTCTGAATAAAAGCAGCAAACCGGCAAAAAAAGCTGGTTGTATTTTGTTTTTTTGTACTGTTTCACCGAAGGCTAAGGAAATCTCTTTGTGGTAAGGTACAGGCAAGGCCAATCCTTGTGGAATGGCCCTTTTTATTCCAATTCAATAAAAGGCTATATGTTCTATTTACATTTTTCAGTGTTTGGAACATTTAATTTTTAAAGGAATTTATTCACTACCAGTTGCCATTGTTATCATGGATCCAATCTTGCAAATATCTGTTTTTCATTATTAATACATCCAACAAAAGGTTCAATAACTCACTGTGAGAAATTTGTAGGAGAAAGAATTTAAAAAGTAATTTCTTTACTTTCAGCTGCTTGAAATTATAGACTTGTGTATACTGTTTTCTTTCTGTACACATATTTAGCAACCAACTGAACAGATCAACAGCAACAAATAACACTGACTAAAGAGAGGGGACAAGAAATGCTCAGCAGAGAGGCAGGGCTCTGTTTGAATCCAAAGTTTGGAAGGAACAATTGATTAGTGCTTGAAAAACAATCGCCCCAGCCCAGAAAAGTCCCTGCCAGACACTCAAACTACAGACAGCATGGAAGTTGCAAATAGCTCTCCAACAGTATATTGCAACTGGAGTAGGCCCACTGAATCAGTGGAATGTATGGAGAAAGTGGCTCATCAAATTCCCACTGATTCAATGGGCCTACTCTAGTTGTGGCACTAAGCAACAGGATTTCAGGCACTAAAATTGTACCATATAGCCTGAATTAGATATGTGTGACTTACCAGATGTTCTTCCAGCTTTTCTGTAAAATCCATAACTGGTGGCATTATAAGGAAGTGGTGATGGTCTATAGTTTTACAAAACTTTGCAGCCATTGACAGTAGAATCACCGTATCCATGGGGATTGGTTCCATAGGTATTTATATGTATTAATAATACAGTCAACCCTCGACGTACGAACTTAATCCGTTCCGGAAGGACGTTCTTAAGTCGAAAAGTTCGTAAGTCGAATAAGCATTTCCCATAGGAATGCATTGAAAACCAATTAATCCGTTCCGGCTGTTTTTGGTTCTTAGGTCGAGGGGCGGTTTGTAAGTCGAACCATTAGTTCCCATAGGAACTAATGCAAAGCCGGTTAATCCGTTCCTACCACTAGGGGCAGAATTTTTTTCTTTTTTTTCCTTTTAACCTAAGATGACTTAGGTTTTTTTTCCGGTTCGTAACTCGAAGTAAAGTTCGCAAGTCGAGGCTATATTTTTCTATCAGAGCGGTTCGTAAGTCGAAAAGTTCGCAACTAGGGCCGTTCGTAAGTCGAGGGTTGACTGTACATATAAAGGGAAATATATATAAATAGGTATTTCTGGGTGGTTTTATTTCACATTTTCAGCCAGCAGATAAGTGAATCAGCGAATACTGATCCTATGGATAGGGGGGTCCTCCTATATACATTTTGTAAACTCAGATGAAGAAGACACTTCTCCCTCCACACAGAAATCATAGAATCATAGAAAAGTGAAGTTAGAAGGGGCCTACAAGGCCATCAGGTCCAACCCCCTGCTCAATGCAGGAATACAATCAAAGCATATCTGCCAGGTGATTATCTAAGTTTTTCTTGAATGCCTCCAGTGTTGGAGCACTCACCAACTCCCGAGGTAACTGGTTCCACTGTCGTACTGCTCTAACAGTTAGGACATTTTTCCTGATATTCAACTGAAATCTGGCTTCCTTTAGCTTGAGCCCACTGTTGCGTGTCCTGCCCTCTGGGATGATCGAGAACAGATCTTGCCCCTCCTCTGTATGACAGCCTTTCAAATATTTGAAAAGTGCTATCATATCACCCCTCAAGGCTTTGTTGTTGTTGTTTAGTCGTTTAGTCATGTCTGAATCTTCGTGACCCCATGGACCAGAGCACGCCAGGCCCTCCTGTCTTCCACTGCCTCCCGGAGTTGGGTCAAATTCATGTTGGTCGCTTCGGTGACACTGTCCAACCATCTCGTCCTCTGTCGTCCCCTTCTCCTCTTGCCTTCACGCTTTCCCAACATCAGGGTCTTTTCCAGGGTCTCTTCTCATGAGATGGCCAAAGTATTGGAGCCTCAGCTTCAGGATCTGTCCTTCCAGTGAGCACTCAGGCTTGATTTCCTTTAGAATGGATAGGCCTCAAGGCTAAACATGTTCAATTCTCTCAGCCTTCCCTCATTGGTTTCCAGCCCCCTGATCATCCTTGTCGACCTCCTCTGAACTTGTTCCAATTTGTTAGCATCCTTCTTGAAGTGTGGTGTCCAGAACTGGACACAATACTCAAGGTGAGGCCTAACCAGGGCTGAATAGAGAGGGACTAGCACCTCGCGGGATTTGGAAACTATACAGCCTAAAAAAGCATTTGCCTTTTTTGTAGCCACATCACACTGTTGGCTCATATGTAGCTTGTGATCTACGACAATTTCAAGATCCTTCTTGCTCATTGTTTTGCTGAGCCAGGTATCCCCCATCTTGTAACTGTGCAATTGGTTTCTTTTTCCAAGGTGCAGGACTTTGCACTTATCCCTGTTGAATTTCATTCTGTTGCTTTCGGCCCAGTGCTCCATCCTATCAAGGTCATTTCGAATTTTGTTTCTGTCTTCTAGGGTATTTATTAGCTATTCCGCCCAATTTGATATCATCTGCAAATCCGACAAGCATTACCTGCACTCCCTCATCCAAGTCATTAATAAAAATATTGAAGAGCACCGGGCCCAGGACTGAGCCTTGGGGTACCCCACTTGTTACCTCCTCTCAGTTAGAGAAGGACCCATTAATCATCACCCTCTGAGTACGATTCTGTAGCCAATGGTGTATCCACCTGACACTTGATCTATCTAGACCACACCTAGTTAGCTTGCTAATCAGGATATCATGGGGCACTTTGTCAAAAGTCAAGATATACTACGTTTACAGCATTCCCTCTGTCTATCAGGGAGGTGACCTGATCAAAAAACGAGATCAAATTAGTCTGGCAGGATTTGTTCTTGACAAATCCGTGTTGGCTTCTAGTTATTACTACTTTGTTTTCTAGGTCCTTGCACAATGACCGCTTTACGATCTGTTCCAGAATTTTGCCTGGGATTGATGTCAGGCTGACTGGCCTGTAGTTCCCAGGTTCCTTTTTTTTGCCTTTTTTTGAAGATAGGGACAACATTGGCCCTCCTACAATCCTCTGGCACCTCCCCCGTTTCCCATGATTTCGAGAAAATAATGGATAGCGGTTCTGAGAGTTCTTCAGCCAGTTCCTTCAGTACTCTCGGATGCAGTTCATCCGGCCCTGGAGATTTGAACTCGTTCAAGGTGGTAAGGTATTCCTTTACGATTTGTTTATCTATCTCCAGCTGCAATCCTGTCCTCCCCACTTGCATTTCTGTGAGACTGGGAACACCCTCAGAGGTGGTCAAAGGGGTGTACTGTCCGTCTCATTGAGAGGAAACAACGAGGGACAACTGACAGACTTAATGAAAGATTTACAGGAACTGAATTTAGAGACAGAAGCGAGAGGGGGTGCTATTTTGGCGGGAAGACAGGGGAAGGAGGAAAAAGGAAAGGAGGAGGGGCGGCAGTTGGTAGATCTAGGAGAGGGAGAAGCATGTTGGATTGAGAAGGTGGAGGAAAAAGAAGATTTAGTAGATTTGATACAAGAAGACCCCTGGAAAGGGGAGTGGGTGGAATTTAAGGTACCGAGAGAGTATGCAGAGAAAGTGTTGTCGTGGGTCCAACTCCAGAGGCTTGATGTGGCATATTGCCTCTCCTGAAGCTTGGAGTCAGATTTGGATAATGAAGCTTCCAAGAGCACTCTGTTAAGGAAAACAAACCTTGGAGCCCAAGATAACAAGTTACACAGAGTCTCTTATCTGTTAGCTTCAAATCCTCCCCTTAATAAGCAGAGTAAAGACGCAGACGTATAAGAAAATGCACGGAGAGAGTTCTAATAATACTTATAGCATAATATATTAGACTTGGTCAGACATATATACATGGCAATATATACATTGGCATAGATATCTCAGAGCAACATAACATTCACATTCAAGTAAAGTAATGACCACCAGACTCCCAACTGAGTGGCGAAGTGCTGTTCTCACACACTTGCTTAAATAGTGAGAGCAGCCTATCACTACAGACATGGCAGCTGAACATGTTTAACAAGCATTACCTAAGCTTGTCCCATCTGTATGCTATCAGTCATCCATTGACTTGACGTTACAGGCCATGACTTTGCATTCTTTACTACAATATTAAATTTAACCCCTTGTTCACTTAAAGGAACAAATCCTGACAGAAAGAGTGGAAGAGACAGATATATAGGAAACCTCCATATTGGGGAGAGACAAAGGAGAGAGAGGAAAGAAAGAAATATAAAGCTGGGTACAGAGAGAGACACAATGGAAGGAACGCAACTGAGGTACGGAGAGAGCTGGGAGACCCCGTGGGATCAGTCCATTTTGCCCCAACCTAAGACCTACGCCGGGCAGACGAGTATGGGAACCACAGGTGGGCTGGATATTTCACCCCTCTCAGTGAGACAAGAGTAATAGCAGCAGACGATCTGGGCTATGAGTCTAAATGGTATAATCATGTTTTGAATTCTTCACCTCTCACGTTGAAGGGGAATCTGTTACTGTTTGAGGATGAAAAGTTTGGCGTCATCTCTACAAAGCAAGAGGCTGATGTTGCTGTTGACAAAGACTACAAAAGTTTGTTAATAAATAAAGATGTCTTATTAGAAAAAACTGAAGCGTCAGAGTCATCTTCGCACCATGATGTTGCACTAGGAGGAAAGGGGGCTGACAGGGATCACAACTTCCAATTTGTTTGGAAGTTCAAGTCTGTCTTATGGGAAAAGATGGAACTAAAATAGGAATTGAGCACCTCTGCCTTTTCTTTCTCCTTTGTTATCATTTTTTCCATCTCCATTGCGAAGCTGTGCCACTATGTCTTTTGTTTGTCTTTTGCTACTCACATACCCGAAGAATGCTTTTTATTGCTTTTTGTGTCTCTAGCTAACCTCAGCTCATTCTCAGCTTTTGCCCTCCTAATGCCATCCCTGCATTTACTTGCTACTTGTCTGTACTCATCCTTGGTGGCCTGGCCTTCTTTCCACTTCCTGTACATGTCTTTTTAGGTTTTTAGGTCCTCCCTGAGGTTTTTGTGAAGCCACACTGGCCTTTTTTGCCGCCTCCCACCTTTTTTCCTTGTTGGAATTGTTTGTAGATGTGCCTTTAGAATTTCTCTTTTAGAAGCTCCCACCCGTCTTGGACTCCTTTTCTTGTTAGGATCTCCTGCCATGGACCTTACTTATCCTTGTTCTGAGATTATTAAAATTGGGTTTTTTAAAAATCCAGCAGACGTGTGTGGCTACACTCTGCTTTCGTTTCCTCTGAAATCAAGAATTCTAGAAGTACATGGTCACTCTCGCCTAGAGTTCTCCTTAGTGCCACTTCCCCCACCAAGTCATCTCTGTTGGTCAGAATCAAGGCAAGGATAGCAAATCTTAGTTTCTTTCTCCACTTTTTGTAGGAAAGAATTATCACACACAAGCCAGGAATTTCTTGGAAGGGCCATACTTGGCAGAATTTGTCTCCCAACATATATCTGGATAATAGAAATCTCCCATCACTACTACGTCGTGTCTCTTTGAAAACCCTGCAATTGGTTTTCAAAAGTTTCGTCCGCTTCCTCTTATTGATTGGCCCACTGGTAGTAGACTCCAACTACCAAGTTCCTTTTCTCCCCCCCCCCCCAACTAGATTGATCCAGATGCTCTCGATGGGACAGCCACTCTCCTCCTCCTGTATTTCTGTGCAGGAATATGTATTTTTGACATATACTGCAACTCTACCTCCTTTTTATTCTCTCTGTTCTTTTTGATCAGTTTATATCCCTCAATTGCTGTATTCCAGTCATGGGAGTCATCCCACCAAGTTTCAGTTATTCCTATCAAGTCATACTTACCCTCCTGAATTAAAATTTCCAGTTCTTCTTGTTTGTTTCCCATACTCCTGGCATTCATATACAGACAGTGGAGGGTGTGTGATTTGTGGCTTGTTTGTCTTTGTACATTTTTATTAATATTATTATGATTATTATTATGATTATTGTTATGTTTATTATTGTGATTATTATTGTTCATGTTATTACTGTTGCCCTTTTGATCAGTTTGGTGCATTCCTCTTATTGTGTATAAGGCTTCATCCACCCTTAACTCTGTGCTTACGTCTCCCTCCCCCTTCCAATTCAGTTTAAAGCCCTCTGATGAAGTTCTTCATGCTGTGGGCAAACACATTCTTCCCAGTCCTTGTTAGATGCAAGCCGTCTCTTGCTAGCAGTCCTTCTTCCAGGAAGCTTAGCCCATGGTCCCAAAAACCAAATCCCTCTCATCGACACCACCTTCGTGTCCAGTCATTCACCCAGAGGATCTTCCTTTCTCTTTCAGTTCCTCTTCCAAGCACCGGCAGGATGGAAGAAACAAATATCTGGGCCCCAAAGTCCTTGAGTTTCTTTCCCAGAGCTTCAAAGTCAGACGTGATTTCTCGGTAGAATCCTCTTGGCTGTGTTGTTTGTTCCACGGGGACAAGAAGAAAGGGATATGTATCTGTAGGTTTTATGAGTGATGGCAATCCTTCCATCACATCCCTTATCCGTCCTCCAGGGAGGCAGCATACCTGGCGAGTCCATGGATCCTCCTCGCATATTTCGGTCTCAATTCCACATAGTAGGGAGTCCCCTACTACAAATAATACTCTCCTCTTCTTCTTTTTGTAGGGTGTGGGTTCAGTGACTGTATTCTGCTGCACTTCAGCCCTACTCATGTTCTCCTATGGGGTCTCCTCTGCGTCCTGTCTGACAGACTCTTCTTCAAGTAACTGAAAGTGGTTTTGTAGTTCCACTGGGAAAGAGTGTCTTCTCCTTCTTTTGCTCCTAACTGTGATTCTTTTCCATGGTGGTTCCTCCACTATGTTTGTAGCCTCTACAGCAGAGGCCCCCAACCCCTGGTCCACGGCCCGGTGCTAGCTTTTGTTTGGGCTCCACCATCTTTTGATTTTGCTTGTAGAATTCTGTTTACTGTGCTTACACAAAATATTGCACTACTACTGTGGTGCTGTAATAAAAAGTAGTTTTTGAAAAACAAACAAACCATGGCACAAATGCCCTCTCAGTCCAGCCCACACAAGCCAAACACAAAGTGCAGTTTGGTTGATGCTTATACCTCACATCAGTGGTGTTCCCTTCACAGGAGTGAGAAACTCCTATCTACTAGCGACAGGCTTTTTAAACTGTTAATCAGGCCAGTAACACAATACTCTATTTGTTCCTGCTATACTTGTGCTGCCAGAATCGGTACCTCTCAAACTCATAATTAAGCTTGAATAATTTTAAAGGTGCTCCAAGAGTATATATGTATAATCAAATACCCATTGCATAATACCTATATTCCGCCCCTCCCCCCTTTCTCTTTTAATGACTGAACTTTTGCATGTTTTTATGGTATGTGAACTGGAATAAATACTGCAATATTTAGTGTTTTGATTATGATTTTCAAAACTGAGCTTATACATTATGTCTGGAAGTTCCGAGATGCTGCCTGTGTACATATATGATGAGATAGTCTGCATACTATTTGCATTCTTTTTGGTTACAATTCTTTTGGAGTCTGATATTATTTATAGTGCAAATATGGCTTTAAGATGATTGCATACATCATATATATGAATTGCTGGATAGTTCAGGGGCTTAGGTCTTCGGCTGCAGAGCCAGAAGTTGGGAGCTCAATTTCCCACTGTGCTTCCTTAACAGGGGCTAGACTTGATGGTCCATAGGGTCCCTTCCAGCTCTGCAGTTCTAAGATGGTGGTGGTGGTGGGGGATGATGATGACAACTTTTCCTAAATTCTATTTCTGAAGAAGACAAACCCCCTTGAACTATGGAGGGCAAACTAATTCCCCAATAAATGGTTGAGGGAGCTTTTTTGCATTTGAGTGTCTGGAAGAGACAGGCTTATTTCAGAACCGTGGTAGCCAGACTTCAGAATTATGGGATCGGCTTTTTTCTTCTTAGATTTCAAGCTCCCTTGTGGTAGGTAGGTACAAGAAATGCACTGACAATAAGAGAATTTATTCTGACGGTGTGTTATGGGCCATCGAGTCAGAACTGACTTATAGTGACCCTTAAAGGAAAGTAAAATATTTAAGGAGTCGTTTTAGCAATCCCATCTCCACTGATGAGTTTCCATGCCTCGGCAGGGGTTTCAGCCCAGGTCCCCCAAGTGCTAGTCTATCGTTCATTGGGTACCTGACTACCAGATTTTTCCACTGAAAAGTCCACATTTAGGATACCTAAGTTTTCTTCATTTCTGCAATATTGTTTGGAGGCTCTGGGGTTGAGGAAAACATCATTTTGTCACTTCCTTTTTTTTTTTTTAAAGCAGGAGTTAGAAATCTTTGCCAATTTAACACAAGTCATCTAAAATTCTAGCAGTATATCCTACGTGATCTTCTGCTCAGCTGTTTCAGCATGTGTCAGAAATAGTTTGCATTTACCAGTAGAGCACAGTGATCTAGTGTTCAACTCTTCCTACTGAGGAGGAGTGATCAGAGCATGGGTAGGCAACATGACATAGCCCCAACATGAACCTATATGCAGTTCCAGCATTCCGGGGACTCCTCATCAACCCCACCCCAAAGGGAACTGTTTTTGTTAATTTTTTTGGTTTTAAAAAAATTAGCTGAAACAGTCACCTTGTGCCTCCTAGGCCATGTGGAGAACAATTTTGCTACCTTTCGAGGAGTTCCAGCAGCCTTGGGCCCCCATTCCAAAAATACGTGCAATTTTTAATGGTAATAGAGGTCAGAAGAAGGCTTTTTCAGGGGAAAAATTGTTTGTAGAAAATCTCTGGAGTATCAGGGTTGCAAGAGCAGGAATGACGCCCCAAGGTCGAAGAATGAGCATACGCTGCCCTTGGACCTGTGCAATCTAACTATCTACCCCTACTCTAGAGACTGGTAATAGGGCAGAAAATGGAAACATGTTAGCTGAAATCCAATAAAAAGCACAACTAGCACAGGTCCATTGAATCAGTGGAGATTGGGCAAGTCAACGCCTCTGTATGTTCCATTGATTCAACTGTCCTACTTTAGTTGCAAATTACAACTGGATTTCAGCCATTATTGTTAATATGTGCTTCAGGCAATCAAACAGGTGACTGTACACATGGCTGTCACTAGATGGCCAATACAGAAATCAAACAGACTACACAACTGGAAATAGCAGATGGAGAAGCTGTATTCTTTCTACCAAAACAAGACCAGGAGCAGACTGCAGTACAGATCACAAACTGTTGTTACAAAAAAAAAACATAGAGTAAACCTGAAGAACAACTCTGAAAATCAAAGTGCCAAAATATAATTTAAATAATATTTCTGATCATTTAAAGTCACATAAAGGACAGATTGGTATTACTAAATGGAATTTACCAAGAACCAGAAGAGCTGTAGATTGAAGGGCAAGATTGTGCATATTATTGTTTTCCCAGTTGCTATGTACAGATGTAAAACCTGGACAATGAAGAAAGTAATTAATTTGTTTGAAATATGGTGTTGGAGGATAGCTTTATGAATGTCATGGGCCACAAGAAACACAAATAAGTGGGTTCTAGATTAAATCAAGCCTGAACCCTCTCCAGAAGTCAAAGTGACTAAACTGGGTTTATTGTACTTTGGGCACATAATGAGAAGACAAGAGTAAATGCAAAAGACAATAATGATCAGAAAATCTGAAGGCAGCAGGAAATATGAGATTGATTGACTCAATAAAGAAGTCATGGCCTTAGGTTTGCAAAACCTGAGTAGAGTTGTTAATTATATTTTTTGGAAATCACTTATTCATATGGTCACCTGAAGTTGGAAGCAACTTAAAGGCACATAACAATAACAAAGTATATGTAGACCTTCAGATTTATAGCACAACCCTAGACATTTTTGGTCAGAAATAAGACTCACAGTTTATCACTGTCACTATCTCCAGGTAAATGTGTAAAACTGGGGCCTTGAACACCTGTTAAATTGGTGTGACTTTGGTGATGAAACTAATACGGGCAAGCTAGAGCACAATGACTTGGTAAATACATGGTAATAGGGGACTCTCCATGCCTTCTAGCTTTTTCTGCGTGCTAGACCTAAATTCTAGTATCCAGCTGTCTAAAATCTTTCATTTTATATTTCCATTTACAACCATCAGTTTAAAAAGACCTCAAAAATATGTACATGAAAAGACGAAATAGGATCCCTCGCTGTCTTTACTGGATTGACTGCTAGAATGATAGAGATGTCTCTCCCAGACACGTGGATTCCTCAACTGACTGAAATTATACAAAACAAAATATCTTTACTGTTGGAAACAGTTTATGCTTCAAATGTGACTCTCAGAAGTGTCAACTGCAGTATAATGAGGAACTCCTAAATTTTCCTACCGTCAGCTCTGCTCAAATACCTTTGGAAACAAGCTGTATCTGAGTCACCACCTTTATTTGCACAGAGGATGCTGGTTGGAGGCTCTGAATCTATATTTCATCGGTTACCCAGTGATGGTTTCTATAGTGATTAGTGACTAGAGAAGCAAGCTTTGGTTTATTTAAACATACTTTCCCAGTGTGATGCATTGAGCAGGGCAATAGCTCATCTATTTTAGATGTTTGGCAGTTCTCACCATAAACAGGAATACAGATCTGTGCTCATGTGCACATTTCAAGACTTCGTTGTTATTATGTATGCAACCCTACCAGTTTTTTGTGAAGATGGGCATTGCTTTTATCCCACCAATACTCCCAGCAACAGAATTCTAATGATTTCTTCCTGCCTCTGCAGCCTCCCCTTTCCTTTCTGTTTAGACGGTCCCTTCAATTTTCTGAAGCAGAACGGTGGATGCAGTAAACAGCAGCGGGAAGTTGCTAGGAATCAGTAAAGGTTGTCCACCCCCATGTCTATTAGCGAGATTCAGCCACTAGATCTGATTCAGAAACCTTCCGTGTTTAGAGGTCTGCAGAAAGCTTACACTGGGTCTGACCCATGGTACCTGAGACTTTTAAAAAGCAAGCACGTCAGAGGTTCCCTGGCCAAAGAAGTGGGGCTTCTGAACCTGTAACAATTGTGTTGTAACTTCTAATTATATACTAACTGCTAGTATCCTACCCCCCCATGTATCTCAATAAGTGGTCTGCAGTCCATACATGCTTATGCCTGATAAAACCTACAAGTCATAAAGTAGTATTCTAATAACTGCTATAGAATGAATTGTAACTATTTTTATTTATTTATTTATTTATTTATTTATTTATTTATTTATTTATTTATTTATTTATTTATATCCCGCCTATCTGGTCAATTATGACCACTCTAGGCGGCTAAATGGTAAAGATCACTCCTACGTAGAAGATCACAGGTAAAGGGACTAGCATGCTGGTAATGGGAAAGACTTTTCCCAGAAATCCCAGTGAGAATAAATATATATGATATATGGGGCCTATGGTGCAGTGGTTAAACTGTAGTATTGCAGTCAAGCCTCTGCTCACAACCTGAGTTCGATCCCGACAGGTTCAGGTAGTTGGCTCAAGCTTGACTCAGCCTTCCATCCTTCCCAGGTTGGTAAACTGAGTACTGTACTGTATCCAGTTTTGCTGAGGGGCAAAGCTTAATTATATTGTAAACCGCCCAGAGTGCTCTAAGCACTATGCGGCAGTATATAAGTCGAAACAATAAACAAATATATAGTGCTCAGCTAGACAGATAAACGATTGTATCTCATGGAAGGTAGTTTCCTGCCCTCTCTGTGCAGAGCTGGGAAGAATTATCTTTTTAGACTACGGTCTAAAAATGCTCTGCTACCATTCTGGGGACTTTAGTTCAAAAGGAACTGTTTAAAGTTCTGTTGCTCTGTCGTAACAACTGAGGAGGTGGTTTTCACATCAGGATGTTACTGAAACTTAACTTTAATCTGTGGAGGCGAAATATAACTTTAATTATGAATATGTAAATTGGCACTTTAATACAACCACATAACTTTGACTGTTATCCTTGTTTGGAAAAAGTTCAGGTATCTGAAAGAACCATCACAGGAAGTTCCCACCCCACAAGGAGCTTCACCACTTTTGAGGCAAAGCCTGGAAAACTATCCTTCTCTGAGGTAGCACGTTTGCATGTGATGGTGCTGTTTCACCTCAATGAACATTTGCTGTGGTACTTGGGTTAAGGGAGAGACACAACTTTTCTTAATCTGAAACTTGTCTAATAGAGGCAGATCATCAATCTATGCAGAGAGGAAGTATGGAAGAAAGCCAGTGAGATCCATCAGGAAGAGACATTACCAGTCTCTCTTTTTTTCCTGGGCAGGTTAGGTATTTGGCAACCTAAGAACATTTTCTTTTTGGAAGCAACTCTGCTTATTCAGGCCTGTTCTTGCCAAAAAGGGCTGCTATTACAGGCTGTCTCTAGGAAGAACCTATAAAAAGCAAACTTTTTTTTTGTAAAGATCCTATTTTCAGGTGATCGGCACTAAGAAGAGTGGGGGCAGTTAACAGATGCCACGGAAAATGGACAAACACAATCATGGACATAGAGAAAAGAAAGTGCCGACAGAGGAACGTAAAATAGGATTCCTGTAAATTCTATCCTATCAATATATTTTAAAAAGCCTGTTTCTCCAGCATTTTCAAGGTAGCTGGAATGAGCTAGCTGGCATTAAATTCCTAGCTATTTAATGACGTTGCAGCTTTCCTAAAGCTACCATGCTTCGGGTGTTTTTGTCATCCTCAATTGAGCAGGGCCTTAACATGTTTGGAGGGTGCCAAGTTGAGGAAGATATTGGAGTGTATTTATTCATTCACAGCACTTACATCCAACCCTTTAAAAATCAGAATTGTTTAATAAAATGAATGCCTCTAATAAATATGGCTATAATAAAACAAATATTATGATCTAATACAGGAAAACAGTGTAAAATTATTTGGTGGAGGCAAAAATCAGGATTGATGCTAAAACCAGCTATATGTTCTAGGAACAGAAAATGCTATTTCCACTGCAGGAAAGTGGCAGCAAACGTAACCCTCTTTGGGGAGAGCATTCCAGAAACAGAAGTGATCAGAAGAAATCCTTCTTTCGAGCAACTGCTCACAGCATCTCACAGACCAGGATTCCCTCACAGGATTTCCAAATTCCAGCAGGCCTTGTATACTATTCTGACTTTCTTGATTTTGTTAGTTCTAGCATACTGTATGTATCCCAAACATATATGTTTACTCAGAGCTGGGTGTCATCAGCATATTAGTGGAGGGGACATTAAACAGCAATTAGGATATGACTGACCCCTGTGGGACTCCACAAGTAAGAGTCCAAGGGATGGACATCATCTCCCCGAGCTGCGCTCTCTGAAGACAATCCTCTAGGAAGAACTGGAATCAGAACAAAGCCAGGCCATCGATCCTCAACCCAGAGAGACTTTGCAATTCTACAAGCAACATCTGCATTGGTACTGTTGCCTAAAACGTGGGTGCACCACAAATTGTAGCATTTTGTTGTTATAATTGCTCATGTTGTCTGTTATATAACTGTTATATAACCTAGAATAAGGAAAGACTAATTTTATTTATTTATTTATTTTATTTATTTATTTAACTTATATGCCGCCCACTCTACCCAAAGGTCTCTGGGCGGCTTACAACAATTAAAATACAATAAAAAAGATAAAACAATTAAAATACAATTAAAATATATACTCTAAAAATTGCCATTTTTGTGAAATTGTGTCTGCAAGGATCATCAACAGATACCTAAGTAAGCAAGTACTTAATGTTACAAGTGTTACACTGAGTAAAGCTATTCAGAGTTAGCTGTGTGAGGGTGCGACTACACTGATTTGCAGCCTGTATTACATTTAAAATTGCAGTCAGTGTTCAAACAGGGGCTGCAGATTAATTTGGGGGTTCACTGTTCATACTGAGTGCAATGAGATTCACATTCCAGACCACAGCCCCTTCTTTCCTCTGGTCCTGCCTCTGCCAATCCTTCCTTCTTTCTATGGCTACATTTGCTGTCCTTTTATGGGGCATAAATGGGGGAAATAATAGTAACGAGGACCCAGCAATAAGGTGATAGGGCAATCTAGCACTAATCTCATACAGTATATGTAAAAAATATTTTTAAAAATAAAGAAATTCAGAGGGCGATCAGGGGAGAGGAAAGAATGTGAGGGGGTGGGTGTTCCCCTGAACATCAAGCCCAAGCTGCCTATGTCAACAAAACACTACCTACAGACAAGCCCCCGTCTTTACAACAAAACAAGGGAAAATATAGTTTGAATTCTGGTTTGAAAAAGTAGAAGCCCCCGAGCAGCAGAGAAGAAAAGCAGCTTTGGGAGCAAAAACAGACTAGACTGATTCAAATCAAAGTTTGTGTCATGTGTAGAGATGGGGATATTTGTATTCATAAACAAATACATATATCCCCATTCCAGGTGCACCTAATGTGGGTCTGGCTCTCAGAATTGGCCCGTCCACTCATGTGTCCTGGCGCTGTGAAGGTCCCGCTCTTTCCCACCAATCGCGGAAGTAGCTCTGCTGTCTCCTGGCTCGGCTGGCTGCTCCAGGCAGGGGGTGGGAGGACAAGTCTCCCTGTACAGCTGGTGAGTGGCCAGCTGAGCAGGGAGATGGCGCAGCTACTTCCACTATTGGCGGGAAGAATGGGACACTGGCAGTGCAGTGGCACATGAGTGGACAGGCTGGTTCCAAGACCCAGACCCACATTAGGTGCACCTGGGATGGGGATATTCGTATTTGTTTACGAATACAAATATCTCCATCTCTAGTCATGTGGTCAGTAAAAAAATACTTCCAATTCATCCATTGTATAAGCAGAGCAAATCTTGTGATATTTGACCATGTAGTTTCAACCTGAATCAGTGGAGAATTGAACTCCCAGCCTCTGGCTCTCTTGGGTTTTTTTACAACCTCGCATGCTCCCTAGAGATGTGGCTGGGAGGAACCTTTCTGGATTAGGGAGACTGTCAAGTACTAACCAATTGTTCCCTCCTGCCTCTGAATTCAAAGAGAGCCCCACCTCTCTGCTCAGTGTTTTTCCCCTCTCTATAGTCTGTTGAAGCCATCAGTTGTTTTGTTAGTTTGCTGTTTGATCTGTTCAACTGTAAGTAATGAAACTTTTATTCTTTCTTCTACTAATGTCTCAGAGTGAGTTATTGAAACTGTAAGTGTTTGTTAATTAGTAAAAGGGTTAGGTTAATCTGGAGAACTTGAAGCTGTTCTCCTCTGTAAATCCCTGCAGTTCTGTTGTGCAATGACAGAAATTTAACCAAAAACTCAAAACTTTGCAACAAGCTCCACAGCCAGATAAGTTAAACCACTGAGATGAGTGGGGAGAAATTATCTTGCTGCTTTTATGGATCTGCCCTCAGTTTATCCCTTCTCAGAACACAGAACAGATAAACTGAGGTCAGTTTATCCCTTCTATGTCCTGATTCATAGATCACTACCTTTGCAATGTGTTCTGAGTCACTGTTGGGCTACAGTATTCTGCTGGATTAGTGGAACAGGATGATTTATAATGTACCTCCCTTTTTTACAGTAAATCATAGAACAGGTCCTTTTAATAGATTTAAAAGAGTGTGTGCCTTTGTAGTGAACTTACAAATAATTAGAAACTACACTTAACGTACTAAAACATTTTGTTAACTGTAGTTTCTAATTGTTTCTAAGTTCACGACGAAACTAATTATGTACAAACACACAGTACTGTACTTTCTAAACAGCTAGGCATGTTATTATTACACTTATTTTCTTAAATCCCTGAGTTATCTTTGAGTACAGTGATTAACACCACAGTCCGAATTTTTATATCTTCTGTAGCAACTTTGTGGAGCAAATAAACAACATTTTAGAGGAAGGGAGACAGCTGCAAGAATTTTCACAAATGAATTCTTAGAAAATGCATTCCAGTTATTACTGAAAGCTAATGAGTCCACCGAGAAGAATGAAACTGCTGAATGAAGAATGCTATGTAATTAAGATTGAACCTTTGGTGGAGATAGCTACTCACAGCGATATTGTGTGACTGGGGCTGCCTGCTTGGATTAGTAGGCTGGTCTCCTCCTTTAGCTCTTTCTATGTGATTATAACAGAAGAAAACATTGTAGTTATACTAAGTCAATGCTGGGGTATTGCTGACTTGGCCTATTAGCAGAACCTATGTAAGAGGCTACTCTTCAGCAATCACATATACTTTTTGCAAGAAACATAATCACTTGCCTCCTTTGCTGAGTTTTCTTCTCAATGTTAATTACATACTTCTTGCAAAATTCTCTATAAAGTGTTGAGAGTGTGCATTCTTCTCAATAATGATACTGTTGGGTTTTCACTCTGTGTCAATAAATCGTACAATTTAAAGTATATATATATATATTGTTCTTGTAGAGCAGCTGTTCCCAACCTTTATCAAGTCGTGACCCCCTTTTATAATAGCCAAGTAATCTGTGACCCCCTAAAAATTTTTTTTTTTGCATAAAATGGCATTTTTAATGGGGTAAAGTCATCCCTTCTCATACTGTAGAGGCTTTTTTTCTCCCACTAAGGGTTTGTTTCTCAAACATACACATACACACTAACTTTAATATCCCACTCTGAAAGGTTAAGGAATAAATTATTTAACAAGGGCTACAACACATTTCCGTGACCCCTCAGAAAACACTTTGTGACCCCCTTGGGGGTCATAATTCCCAGGTTGGGAAACACTATTATAAAGTCACTATATGCTTCTCCTCTATAGGCGTAAATCATGTTTGCTACATGTTGCTAGAATATAATGTTTCTCAAAATTTTGAACTCAAGGCATTGAGTGTTTTGGACTGCAGTCCTTACCTTGCCATAGTACACTTTCCTTCTATAAATTTTGTTTGAACTTGCATGCTACTGAGTGTGTTTAAGATAACTCTGCATGATAAACAGGCTTCATTAGCACTATCTTAGTGCCTTACTATGAAAGATCCCTTTATCTGAATTCTTTTAAAGACAGTTTAGATAACCATTTGGAGAATAATTTATTAATAATATTTATGTATTTACTTATTTAAAATATTTTACTCCATCTTTCTCCTTAAAAAGGACCCAAGAAATACATCATGAAAATAAAATATTTAAAGCTAAAAACAATGAGTATACAAAGGTGACTTACATCATTAAAAGTCAATATTTAAAGCTAAAAACAATAAATATACAAATATTAAAAAGGAACAAACAAACAACATTATGAGAAATGATAAACAAAAGCAATACTAAAAACACATTCAAAGCAGTAAGGTGTAACGATCCATTTAAAAATCCCACTCAGGCAACCAGTCACCGAGGGAAAACCTGCCTGAAGATAAAAGTTTTTGCCTGTTTGAGGAAGGACAGCAAAGATGGGGTCAGTCCGGCCTCCTGTGGGAAGGAGTTCCAAAGTCTGGGAGGAGTAACAGAGAAGGCCTTCTCCTGTGTGTGAGGGTTCAGGTATTGCCTCCTCTGGTTTTAACAAAGACTCTGGAGTCATCTCTCTTAGAAAATCAAAACTAGGTTTTATTGGAACATGGGACAACAATTCTTTTCTTTCAATTTCAAAGTCAACCTTGTCTCTCGCCGCCAACGGGTCCCACGAGGGCATCCAAACATCTTTATCAAAAGGGTTATAATCTATATTGTTCCAAGGTCCTTTCAAAAAGGGGTTGCTATTCTCCAGATCGACTGGCTCCGTCTCCGGGTCTAATAATGGGGTGGTCTCCTCGTCTCCCCCCTCTGGTTCACGGGGGATCTCCTCTCCTCGAAAGGGGGTCCACGGCCCGATAGGAATCCCCTCCTCTGTGCTTCCTCCAGACGCCATAACCGACGTTCTCTTTCTTCTCTTTCCACTGTCTCTTTCTCCTCTCGGAGTCGTCTACGCCACTCCCGGGCCTCAGACTCTCCCCAATAGGAGGGTCTCGGAGGTAAACCCCTTCTTCTCCGATAATCCGCTTCCTCCCTAGGGACTCGTACCTTTTCCCACTGGCCAGTCCATGGGTCTTCCACCCAGATCATTTCCCAACCCCCCGGTATTGCATCTCCTTCCCTTTTTATATCTCCCATTCCCGCCTCCACAACAGACCTCCCCCTTTCCTCTCTTCCCGCCAATTCTCCCCCAGTCTGAGTGGCTACTGTCACCCTTGACAGTTCCCGTTCTAACTCACGGGTATCCACTCCCCTTTGTATAGTCTTGATGGGTGATGTAGGCGGATTTGTCTGCACCTCTTGTTCTTTCCTGAGGGAGGACGACACTCCAGCGAGAGCTTCTACCCTCTCGCCTTGGATCTCACACTGTGTCCCCACCAAACATATCTTTGAAGGTGGTGGGACTGAGAGAAAGGCCTCTCTGGATTATTTCAGAACAGCAGAGCTGGAAAGGATCATCGAGTCCAGCCCCTGTCAGGGAGGCACAGTGGGGAATTGAACTTCCAACCTCCCAACCCTTGGCTTTTCAGCCAGATGTCTAAACCATTGACCTATCCAGAAGTTCTTTTATTTAGCCACCTTTTATTACACAAGCAAAGATTAGAATACGGCTTAACATGTTACTTTTTTACTGACTGCAAAACGAGGGCCCTCAGAATTTATGTGAAAATGTCTCCTCTACTTGGCTCCATGTCCTTACAAAATGCTTTATGTTCTTGATGTTTCTATGTTAAATTGGTGTTAAAGGTAGAGAAGCAAGGAGTGTTGAGGTTCTTACATGGCAAAGTGCAATTCTTTTTTTAATATTCTAGCTTTAGAATTACTCAAGAAGCAGAAAATGAGGCACCTACAGCTTTTCCATCCATAGCCCTTCAGTTTAGTTTCTTTGCCTCTTCTACTGCTAATGTCACATGCTAGGAACCGAGAGTCCTGGAGTCTTCTCTGGAGTAGAGACTGGGCAAGCAGGAATCTACTATAATCGGACAAACACGTGAAAGCATTTGATAAATACATTTGTTTGTTTGTTTGTAATTCATACTTACAGTATATCCTACCCAACATAGTGGGACCACTAGTCTGGGCAGTAATTACAATATAACATAAAACCTAGCCCCCACCACACCATTCCCCAACATAATACATAAACAGTACACCCCAAACTCATGAACACACAAAGCAGGCAAACCAAACAAAACCCAATGGATAAAACCAAATGATGGCAGCAGCCTTCAGGTGGCACTGGATCAAAGGGTAGATACTTGCGGAGAATATTGTCAAAGGCTTCTATAAATAGTAACATTTTAAACTGCCTTTTAAAATTCTGGAGGGAGGAGGCCTGCTGGATCTCTAACGGAAGGAAGGCCATTCCAAAGTGTGGGGGCCACTACTGAGAAGGCCTGCGTTCTAGTTGAAGTCTTCCTTGGCCTGGCCATCTGCAGCAGAGAGGCCAAAGAAGACTGAGCGGAATGGACAGCATTCTGTAGGAGGGACGCTCTGATAGGTAACAAGGTCCTAAACCGTTAAGGGCTTTGTATATTAAGACTAACACCTTGAACCTGGCCTGGGACACAAAAGGTAACCAGTGTAGGTGAGGGGACATATGATCAAACTTACTTACTCAAGTAATTAATCTGGCCACCACATACCGCATCTGCTGTACTCTCCAGGCCAGCCTCAAGGGAAGCCCTATGTAGAGAGCATTACATTTGCGATAGCTGCAAAGTTCTAAAGCATCTGTGGTGAGTATGAGTACTCAGTAGGTCTCTGAATACCAGCCTGTTTGTGAGGTGTGCTCTCCAGACACATGTATGAGCTTGTATATATTCTGAGGATAAGGGATCTTTAAAACCTGGCAGAAGCACATCCAGGCAGATTGGTCCCACAATGACAGTCACACAAAGCTATTCTCCAGGAAGGATTTCTGTTGAAATACACAAGAATCAAAATACTGTATACACAGCAAGTATGTATTACTCTCTTGGTTCTGTGGGATTGTTTTCTAAACAAGCACAATATGGTAGACTTAGCAAAAAAGAAATTTTAAATCAAACAATAAAAATAAGACAAAGAGGTCAAATTGGATGCAACAAAAATAAAACAAAACAGAAAACAACTACATGTCCAGAAGTTCCATGCACCAGATCAGGAGTTACCTGAGAATAATAAAGTACCCCAAAGTCTTTCGTAATCGAACATATCATGAGCCAAATTTTCAAAATGGCTCTGGCTCTTCCCCTTTACAAAAATCAAAGGATCAAAGAAGGCAGTTCTGAAGGCAAAAGCTTCAAGGCTCTAAAAGAAAATACAAAGGCAGCTGCAAATACAGGATGTCCCTACAAGGATTTGCCCCTCCTTCACACATGTAATGATGGAATTCTTTATTTCAATCAAGGTGATAAAAGGCCTATTTCCTGCTCCAAGGGTAGCTCCTTTTTTTGTCCATTTCTCTCTCTTTCTAAATTGAAACTGTGTAGTCACAGACCCTTGTAGGGATTTCCCCATCCATGGGGCTGACAGCAAAATTTTGGTAGAGCTTCACAAATTGCAAACAAACAAACAAAAATTGAACATGACAAATAACTGAGTGAGTAAAAATTCAAAAATTCATTCTCCCAGGTTGGAGAGATCCTTCTGGAGCTCTTCACAATCCCTTCTGGTCTTCACCACCCAGAAAAGTTTTGTGTCATCTGCAAACTTGGTCATGTCACTGCTTATCCCTGTCCCCAGGTCATTTATGAACAGGTTGAAAAGCACCTGTCCCAGGACAGATCCCTGGGGCACACCGCTCTTCACCTCTCTCCGTTGTGAAAATTGCCCATTGACACCTACTCTCTGTTTCCTGGTTCTCAACCAATTCTCAATCCATAAGAGGACCTGCCCTTTTATCCCCTGACTGGGGAGTTTTCTCAGCAGCCTTTGGTGCGGGACCATGTCTATATTGAAAGGCATTTGCCATTTTGCCGCCCATTCTCCCAGTTTGGAGAGATCCTTCTGGAACTCTTCACAATCCTTCTGGTTTTCACCACCCGGAAAAGTTTCGTGTCATCTGCAAACTTGGCCACCTCACTGCTTATTGTCACTTCCTGACAACAGGCTCACTGTAACATCTGCTTCGACCCCTACTTGTTCACACATGAAAGAAAGGACGAGGAAGATTGGGAAGCTGTCAGCATGCAAAGCACTTTCAAATTAAGTACGTACTTTTAAAAACATGGGGGGGGGGAAGAGTTGCAAAGATTAACTTTTCCTTAGACTTGCAAGGCAATTATGCAGAGAAACTGGGGAGCATTTAGGACTACTGTTGGCCCATATTTGGGTTTAACAGTCCTCCAATGTGGACATTGTTCTGTTATTGTTCCAGACATTTGGCCGTCTGGACCAGACAACCTCAGGTGTAGTGCACTAATGTCAAAGCAGCACAGTTCCCCCGATTAAGCAAGCTTTCCTCTCCCCTTCTGACTCTGTGCTCATGCTGAAAGATGCCTCATCTTCTTCACTGTGGCAGCCCCACCTCTTCCACCATTGTGACTTGAGGCTGGAGCAGCTCTGTTGGCTCTACTGACCTCGCCACCCTCCAGAAATACCACTACTTCTCACCCCAACTTCCTTGCCTGCTGGCTGCTTCTCCCCAGACCTTTATCCTTGTCATCACTGCTGGTCAGAAACCCTCTTCGCAGAAGCACTATCCACTCAAACCAATGAGGAGCCCATACTCAGGAACACAATCAGCACCTCCTTAATAAACAACCATTTACCACCATGAGTTGGGGGATTTCTCTTATGCAAGTATAAATTGCCAATAGGATGCTGGTCAGCCTGTCATCTTTTTCCCCAAGATGGTCAACATAAGAAAGGATTTGGGGGAAACCAGGAATGCACAACTGAGAGTAAATAGAAAGGATTACAACTTTTAAAAACTTATTTCCATGCTTTTCACAGGTTTTTGTTGTTCTTGTTGCTTAGACGTTAAGTCGTGTCCGACTCTTCGTGACCCCATGGACCAGAGCACGCCAGGCCCTCCTGTCTTCTACTGCCTCCCGGAGTTGGGTCAAATTCATGTTGGTAGCTTCGATGACACTGTCCAACCATCTCGTCCTCTGTCGTCCCCTTCTCCTCCTGCCTTCACACTTTCCCAACATCAGGGTCTTTTCCAGGGAGTCTTCTCTTCTCATGAGATGGCCAAAGTATTGGAGCCTCAGCTTCAGGATCTGTCTTTCCAGTGAGCACTCAGGGTTGATTTCCTTCAAAATGGATAGGTTTGTTCTCTTTGCAGTCGAGGGGACTCTCAAGAGTCTCCTCCAGCACCACAATTCAAAAGCATCAATTCTTCGGCGGTCAGCCTTCTTTATGGTCCAGCTCTCACTTCCATACATCGCTACTGGAAAAACCATAGCTTTGACTATGCGGACCTTTGTCAGCAAGATGATGTCTCTGCTTTTTAAGATGCTGTCTAGGTTTGTCATCACTTTCCTCCCAAGAAGCAGGAATCTTTTAGTTTCGTGGCTGCTGTCACCATCTGCAGTGATCATGGAGCCCAAGAAAGTAAAATCTGCCACTGCCTCCATATCTTCCCCTTCTATTTGCCAGGAGGTGATGGGACCAGTGGCCATGATCTTAGTTTTTTTGATGTTGAGCTTCAGACCCTTTTTTGCACTCTCCTCTTTCACCCTCATTAAGAGGTTCTTTAATTCCTCCTCACTTTCTGCCATCAGAGTGGTATCATCTGCATATCTGAGGTTGTTGATATTTCTTCCGGCAATCTTAATTCCGGTTTGGGATTCCTCCAGTCCAGCCTTTCGCATGATGTATTCTGCATATAAGTTAAATAAGCAGGGAGACAACATACAGCCTTGTCGTCCTCCTTTCCCAATTTTGAACCAATCAGTTGTTCCATATCCAGTTCTAACTGTTGCTTCCTGTCCCACATATAGATTTCTCAGGAGATAGATAAGGTGGTCAGGTACTCCCATTTCTTTAAGAACTTGCCATAGTTTGTTGTGGTCGACACAGTCAAAGGCTTTTGCGTAGTCAGTGAAGCAGAAGTAGATGTTTTTCTGGAACTCTCTGGCTTTCTCCATAATCCAGCGCATGTTAGCAATTTGGTCTCTAGTTCCTTTGCCCCTTCGAAATCCAGCTTGTACTTCTGGGAGTTCTCGGTCCACATACTGCTGAAGCCTACCTTGGAGGATTTTGAGCATAACCTTGCTAGCGTGTGAAATGAGTGCAATTGTATGGTAGTTGGAGCATTCTTTGGCACTGCCCTTCTTTGGGATTGGGATGTAGACTGATCTTTTCCAATCCTCTGGCCACTGCTGAGTTTTCCAAACTTGCTGGCATATTGAGTGTAGCACCTTAACAGCGTCATCTTTTAAGATTTTAAATAGTTAAACTGGAATGCCATCACCTCCACTGGCCTTGTTGTTAGCCATACTTTCTAAGGCCCACTTGACTTCACTCTCCAGGATGTCTGGCTCAAGGTCAGCAGCCACACTATCTGGGCTGTCTGGGTCATCCAAATCTTTCTGGTATAATTCCTCTGTGTATTCTTGCCACCTCTTCTTGATGTCTTCTGCTTCTGTAAGGTCCCTACCATTTTTGTCCTTTATCATGTCCATCTTTGCACAAAAGGTTCCTTTATTATTTCCAATTTTCTTGAACAGATCTCTAGTTTTTCCCTTTCTATTATTTTCCTCTATTTCTTTGCACTGTTCATTTAAGAAGGCCCTCTTGTCTCTCCGTGCTATTCTTTGGAAGTCTGCATTCAATTTTCTGTAACTTTCCCTATCTCCCTTGCATTTTGTTTCCCTTCTCTTCTCTGCTATTTGTAAGGCCTCGTTGGACAGCCACTTTGCTTTCTTGCATTTCCTTTTCTTTGGGATGGTTTTGTTGCTGCTTCCTGTACAATGTTACGAGTCTCCATCCATAGTTCTTCAGGCACTCTGTCCACCAAATCGAGTTCCTTAAATCTGTTCTTCACTTCCACTGTGTATTCATAAGGGATTTGGTTTAGATTATACCTGACTAGCCCAGTGGTTTTTCCTACTTTCTTCAGTTTAAGCTTGAGTTTTGCTATAAGAAGCCGATGATCAGAGCCACAATCAGCTCCAGGTCTTGTTTTTGCTGACTCTATAGAGCTTCTCCATCTTTGGCTGCAGAGAACATAATAAATCTGATTTCAGTATTGCCCATCTGGTGATGTCCATGTGTAGAGTCGCCTCTTGTGTTGTTGGAAAAGAGTGTTTGTGATGACCAGCTTGTTCTCTTGACAAAACTCTATTAGCCTTTGCCCTGCTTCGTTTTGAACTCCAAGGCCAAACTTACCTGTTGTTCCTTTTATCTCTTGACTCCCTACTTTAGCATTCCAGTCCCCTATAATGACAAGAACATCTTTCTTTGGTGTCAGTTCTAGAAGGTGGTGTTAAGTCTTCATGGAATTGGTCAATTTCAGCCTCTTCAGCATTGGTGGTTGGTGCATAAACTTGGATGACTGTGATGTTGAAAGGTCTGCCTTGGATTCGTATTGAAATCATTCTATCATTTTTGAGATCGTATCCCAGTACAGCTTTTCCCACTCTTTTGTTGACTATGAGGGCTACTCCGTTTCTTCTACGGGATTCTTGCCCACAATAGTAGATACGGTAATTGTCTGAATTGAATTCGTCCATTCCCGTCCATTTTATTTCACAGAATACAATCAAGCCTTTCTCAGCATGAGAAACAGTGAGATGGTGAAATCTGAGATCAGTATGTGCTGGGCAGTACAGTGATTAACACATATAGACAAGAACAGTCTAGGCCAGTTTTTCCTAGATAGATGGCAGCCATTGCATAATGACCATTTTTAATTCTGTGGTTTTTTGATACCGCATTTTTTAATATTTAAACGTATTAAGGTCTCCTCTCCCACTTCTGTCAGCTGCTCAGGGAGTATATAGGTAGGGGACTTGGGCTTTGTGTGTATCAGTACCAAATAATAACCATTCAGTAGCTCACCCATAAACAAAGAGTTCATTATTAGAAGCGTCCTTTCTCAACAATTTAACTTAATGTTCAGCTTTTAAAAAAACAGAGCATAAATACTGTACTTGCTCCCGAGATTAAGGGTGTTTCCCGATACTAGCAATTGGAAGGCAGTGTGCTGACTATTATTCCTGAAGGGATTTTCCTTGCTAAGAAAAAAAAAACAGAAGCAGTTAAAAAAAAACCAAGAGAGTTACAAGAAAAGGAAAACATCAAGTGAAGCCTTCGTACAAGTCAGCGGATATGCAGGGTGGCAGCATGACAAAATCCTCATCTGAAACAGCTCAACGTCTGCCTTAGCCCTTAGCAAGGAAACTGCCATAAAATGGGACCAACAGTATCCTCTCTTGCATTTTTACTTCAGAGTAAGTAAAAACCCTAAGCAACAAAATTAAAAGACGCCTGCTTCTTGGGAGGAAAGCGATGACAAACCTAGACAGCATCTTAAAAAGCAGAGACATCACCTTGCCAACAAAAGTCCGCATAGTCAAAGCTATGGTTTTTCCAGTAGCGATGTATGGAAGTGAGAGCTGGAACATAAAGAAGGCTGACCGCCGAAGAATTGATGCTTTTGAATTGTGGTGCTGGATGAGACTCTTGAGAGTCCCCTGGACTGCAAAGAGAACAAACCTATCCATTTTGAAGGAAATCAACCTTGAGTGCTCACTGGAAGGACAGATCCTGAAGCTGAGGCTCCAATACTTTGGCCATCTCATGAGAAGAGAAGACTCCCTGGAAAAGACCCTGATGTTGGGAAAGTGGGAAGGCAAGAGGAGAAGGGGACGACAGAGGACGAGATGGTTGGACAGTGTCATTGAAGCTACCAACATGAATTTGACCCAACTCCGGGAGGCAGTGGAAGACAGGAGGGCCTGGCGTGCTCTGGTCCATGGGGTCACGAAGAGTCGGACACGACTTAACGACTAAACAACAACAACAAGTCCTACTATATTCAGTGAGGATTCCTGCCTTCCATGTCTCTATAAGACTGCATGCCATACTTGCTTCCATGCTTGATGAGTAATCGTGCATTTCTGCTTAAATCACAGCAATAATATCGTGACTGTATTTGGAATACATTAGTGTAAATGTATATATGCAAGTTTAAAGCAGAAATATCCTCCTTTATGGTGAAATGTGTCCTCCTTTTGGATAGCAATTGCTGTCCCCCATGTCCTCCCTTTTGGCAGTGCCCTGATGGTGGCGACCATAGGTTGAAGCAACAGGCAGAAAGAGGAACCTTTGGCACATATCTTAGAAAAGAACAAGCTAGGATGCCCTCTGAGTCAGAATCAGGACTCAGAAAAGGGAACAGGTTGGTAACATTGTCTAGCTAAAATCTTTGAGTCGTTTCACTTTAACAAAGGCTGAACAGGACTTCAGGCTCAGCTCAGTGATTTCAGAAAAGGAATCTCAGTAGCAAGTATAAACCAGAACAAAGGAGAATTTTGGCTTAAACCTAGGTACTTGCAACTGGGCAGGTGAGGTGCCTCCCTCAATCTCAGTCCACAAGTTCTTAAAACAGAATCTCTTCTAAGGCTGGACACAGATTATGGAATATTTCCTGCAGAATTCAAGGATATTTCACTCTAGAGTTCTAGTTTTCTATAGGGCCTACAGTCCTTAGCACATTATCTTTTATTAATCCACCATTCTTGAACACAGGATCCTAAGGATAGTCTTTTGCTACTGACTGGATCTTACAGGGGGGCTTTGGTCCCAGGGTATCTGTGAGAAAGACTTGGCCAAAAGGTGGAAAAAGTACAAAACAATTGTGTGGGAGGCCCAGTTAGACTATATTAGGAGTACTTGACTAACAAGGAAATAACAGCAGGGTAGCTAAGGCTACTCATCCTATCTAAAGTGATCCCCTTGTCAACTGGGCATTGTAGTCACTTGGAGGAATATCTTGAGGAAATGTGGTTCCTTCTTTGGGAATATCTACTCAGTCATAACCAATAATCCAATTAGTGTTTCTATATTTTAGGGAGGACTCTTACCACCAGGGTAGTTAGTCAGAAGCTACATTTTGTGCCTTGTCCTATATATGTTTTGTTAATGTGTTTGACCAGAGAGGTGTTTTATGATACCTCTTTGATTGGGGTAATAATCCCAGGCTCTTTTACCTTGACAATTGCTGTTTCTAGTCTACTTTTGCTAGGCTTGCCCCACATTTGACCAGCATGTCACATGTATCAAAATATATGCAACTCTTGGCAGGACCATAAACAACTCTGGGTAAATCTCATATTCCTTTATGGGATGCCCAGAAGCATTTGGTGAGCCATGTAAGAAACAGAATGCAAAACCTGGTGGATCCAGCAGGGCTCATTTTACATTCTTGAAAAGTGAACGAAACCAGGGGAAAGCTTTTCTGAAATGCAGCTACTTCAAATGAAGTATGATTGTGCATCAGTTTGAGAAAATGCACCTAGACCTTTGATTTACATGGAAAAATGAACAAGTCAGATCAAAGGAATGGCTTCAACTTTTGAACGATGTACAACCTTCCCCGTGGCTGATACACTAATTGTATCAGACAAATAGATCAAGGGCACTCTTCGCCCATATCAAATCAGCTTCCCCTCGAAGGGGTGCAGCCTTCTAAAAATACAGCAGACCAGTCAGACTGGATAAATATCACAAGCTCTGCTGTTTGATGTTATATCATTGCTAGATTAAGATTTTCGAAAATATTCTTGAAACAAATGCACATGCCATGCGATATTATTAAAATCTTTCACTTTCCTGCCCATTATCATTGTCCAATATATAGTAGTAATAATAGTGCAAGAAAAATAATAATTTGTGAACAGTTTGAAGGCTTTTTTCTCAGTTAATTTTTTGTTTGGTGTAGATGATTAGAAGGGCAGTGGTCTTTCAGGTCACTGTAGCATCTAAAGGCAGCATTTTATTACTTATTTTCTTTCTCCTTGATGATGCTGTGAGGAGAAATTGTGGAAGGAAGATTGGTTATGAAGCAGGATATTCAGGAAAACTACCTCAACTCTACCCCTTTCCCTGGCAAATGAAATAAGTTTTAATTTTCATTCCTTACCAGGATAATGAACAAGATAAAGGACCTTCTGAGGTAATTCATAGAAACATGCAAGGCAGCAGGGTGGATGGTGAATGCATCATGGAACAGAAGGAGATGTGTGGAAAACTCACAGATATCTGGTGGTTGCTGCGCACCTATTAAGTCTTATATTCAAGGTTGGCTAATACTCCCCATTGGGAAAATGTGAAGGCAAGAGGAGAAGGGGACGACAGAGGACGAGATGGATGGACAGTGTCATCGAAGCAACCAACATGAATTTGACCCAACTCCGGGAGGCAGTGGAGGACAGGAGGGCCTGGCGTGCTCTGGTCCATGGGGTCACGAAGAGTCGGACACGACTTAACGACTGAACAACAACAACAATACTCCCCATGCACCTTCCTTTTTTGTAACCCAACCTTTATCTTAACTTCTTGTTAGGTTCGCAGATGTTATTTAGTGAATAACAGAATCAAGGATGTTTGCCAAAGTAATCAGGTTCTGTATACAACAATTGGCATTTTAGGTAAAAAAAATGACCCAAATTCTATTAGTTACACCCATGGGTGTAACGCCCTTGGTATAAAACACATGCTGAGTCACATGATTGATCACACAACAAACATCCGTCTATGCTGAGTTCTTATGACAATCTACTGTTGAGATTTATGCTGATTGGGTTACACTACCGTAGATTCCAGGTTTTATGTTTTCTAAAGCTATTTATTCAGTACTTAAACAACAAACAACAATAATCAGCATCAGCATCATGTACCATCAACCTTTCCAGGGTTTTCCAGGTAGAGAATACTCAGAAGTGTTTACCATTACCTTCTCCTGGGGGCATCCTGGGACTGTGCAACTTGCCCAAGGCCACCCAGGCTAGCTCTACTTACAGAAGGCACAGTGGGTATTGAACTCCCAATCTCTGGCTCTGCAGCCAAATATCTAAACCACTAAGCTATCCAGCCAACTCTTCTTGAATAATACCATGGATAAAACAGGACAGAAACCTAATGCAAAGCCAAAATGTTATGGAAGAGTGCTTGAAATGTTCTTCTCTTCTTGTCAGTTCTTCTCCTGTATCACAGTGAGGAACTGAACCTCTGGCTCCAAAGCCAGGTATCCACTGAGCTATGCAGCCAGATAGTAATCACAGAATAATGGCATTTGAAGGGGCCGATAAGGCCATTGAATTCAACTCCCTGCTCAATGCAGGAATCCAAGTTAAAGTATATCTGACAAATGGATATCTAACTTTCTCTTGAATGCTTCCACTGTTGCAGAGCTCACCACCTCTACAGATTCTATGTTACACGACAACTGCAAATTATTAATCCAGGATTAATAAATGGGATACTATTTATTGCTTGGACTAGAGTCTAGAATGGATGGAAATTTTGCAGCTTAACTACAGGATTTCTGTCTAAGCTTATTTTAAAATTGGGTTAGCTTTCTAGTTAGTGGTTCAGGTTATTTTCAAAGTTCTATGACATCCTGTATCTATTCCACCTGGCCTTTTGTTCCCTTTTTACAGAGTACTGTTTACTGCCTTCAAAAAAAATGGAAGAACACTGGTTTCTATGGGGATTACATAGTTTATTGCATCAATCATATCTAGCAATGTATGGTTGCTGAATTTAGCTGCCTCAGAATATTGTGTTCTAGGCCATTCTGTTCCATTCCGGATGAATTCTGGTTATAAAGGCATTTTTTAAAAATCTAACACTGGATGGGTTTCAATTCTTAAGTACTATTCTTGAGTGCTGTCATTTTTGGCATCTGGTTTGGCTTGTAAACCAACTTAGGGGAAAGCTAGAAGGAGAAATGCAAGCAGCTAAGCATACAGTGGCAACCTTTTCAGAACTGGGCATGTGTCCATAAAAGCAGAGCAGGTCTCCAAGGCTCAGACTGAAGAGGATTACAGACTTAATGCGGTGTCTGCTTTTCAAAGAAGAAAACATATTTAAAAATAGAAATGAAAACAAGAGTTGCAAAAAATAAAGGTGTTTATAGAGGCAGCCATGCTAGTCTGTTTCAGAGTAATAAAAAAAGAGAAAAAGGTGACACCTTAGAAACTAACAGATTTATTTAATCATGGAGATTGCAACTCAATTCTTCAGATTAGGGTTGCCATAGAGCCAGTTGACTGGGTTTTTCCTGGACTTCAGACACACCGTGGTCCTGTTAAGCCCATCAGCTGGTCCCAACTGTAAACTTTTTCCTTCTTTAGAAAGAAGTCTCTAAAAAACCAGAAAGATCAGGCAAAACATTCAATCACTGTTTTAGTGTGAAACATAATCCATAAAATGAGTCAATGAGCCAAGCTATCTACAGTTTGACAGGATCTCAGAGATTGTATACATGCATAACCCTAACTGAATGTTGCAATTGTAGGAACCTTTGATCCCTAGCTGCTTTGCACACAGCTGAAATCTATTTGCAGAGCTGCCTCCTAAGATCAAAGCTATAGATCTGAAAACTGGCTGGGGGATTATGGAAGATATAGTAAAAAAAAACACCAAATAGAAACTTTTCTGAGCTCTGATATTATGCAGCTCACTGCGTTTCCTGCGTTGGTGGGGGTTGACCTGATGATCCTTGGGATTCCTTCCACCCCTACAGTTCTATGAGTCTGTGATTCTACAGCTTTCCAGAAACTTCAAATTCCATTTTATTTTCCATTGGCTTCCTGGAACTTAGCCAGTACCTCACTGAGGAAAGAAATAGGTAGCATCAACAAGAGAGGAGAAGTACAAATTATTAGAAGCTGCTACTTATTATTGTTACTGTTGGGCTTCTGATTGCTGTGAATCTTAAATTTCTGGAAAGAGGTTGCAAACGACAATAAAGAAATTATAGTTTTAGAGGAGGTAGCTGCGTTAGTCTGTGCAAGCACTATCAGTAAAAGTAAAAAAAGACAAAAACATGGTAGCACCTTAAAGACAGACTTAAATATTTTTTTAACGTGAGCTTTTGTGGACAAGTCACTCCTTCCAAAGAAGCAACAGCTGTTGCTGCTCCCAAACTCTAGAACTCCCTCCCAGGGGAGGCTCAGCTTATTCTGCCAGCAGATGAAGACAGACGTTCCTCTTCAGGCAGGCTTTCCCTTAATGACTGGGTGGGTTTTTTTTAAATGGATTGTTGTGCCTTGTTGCTTTGAATTGTTTTTAGTATTGATTTTATTTACTGTTTTAAATATAATATTTGTTTAATCCTTTTAAATATATGTATCCTTACTGTTTCTGCTTTTAAATATTGTCTTTTTAATGGTGTAAGCCTCCTTGGGTCCTTTTTAAGGAGAAAGACAAAGTAAATATATTTTAAATAAATAAATATAAAAAATGACGGTCTGATAAAATGTCATTATTTCTTCTTTTATTCATTCATTCATAGGCATCAGGAATGCACTGCTTGATATGGTTTTCATGTCCCTACTTTTCAAAACAATCCTGTAAGGTAGGTTCGGCTCGGAAGTACTGCCTGGGCCAAGAACACCAATTAAGTTTTGCAATTCCAGCAGAGATATGGACTTAAGTTTTCCTTTTTAAATCTAGCACTCTTAACTATTACACTACACTACTTCTCTCAGATCTGTGATTACTAAACAACGTCAGGGCTGAAACACGGTGGTTAAAAAACTGGCAGCATTTCATGTGTTTAATTCGCATAATATGAGAAAGCATAGTAATTTGCATAACATGCAAATAAAACCACCTGAAGTGCATATTATGCATATTAGAGAACTGGAGTAGGCCATCCCACCTCGTGTACACGAGAAAACGGATTATTAATCCGCCCAAACAGAAGCCAAAAATAAATCTGTGTAGCAAAACATGTGCCAGTTAGAAACCGAGTTCCCAAAACATAGGTGAATTGAGAGTGGAGGAAAAGGCAGCGAACAGGAAGACTTGAACAAAGAAAACAATGTGAGCATCCATGGGAGAAATCGCTTACCCCGAAAAACCCCGTCCTTGAGCACGTGGGCTTGGCATGCAGCCAAGCGTTTGCCTGCTCCTTGGCAACCGTGGGAAAGAGGAAGCCTTTTTGTGTGTGTGTGTGTACGGCTTTAGCCACTGACACCGAAGCCTCCGCAGGAACCTCCCGCGAGGAGGAGAGGGAGGAGGAGGGAGGAGGAGGTGGTTCACGAGGCCCCACCCCCTCACCTAAGCCGCCGCGGTCTCTACACTAGTCCCGCCTCCGCCCCTCCTTTTCCTCCTCCCCGATGTCAGGACCATGAGGGGGCGGAGCTAACCGATATCATGGCTCCTCCCCCCTCTTCACCCCCTCCGCGCAGAAGCGGTTCGCGGCAACGTCAGAGGAGGTGGATGCCTCCGTCCGGCCCGGCGACCTCCCACTCGCCGCCGCTTGCGCAATAACGCGGCGTCGTTGTCTTCTCTGCCGTGAGGCGGCAGTGGCTGTGAGGAGGGAGGAAGGAAGGAAAGGAAGAAGAGGAGGAGGAGAGAGGAGGGGAAAGAAGAGTTGGCGGCGGCGGCCCGAGCCGGGGGATGGAGCAGCCGCCGCCAGCTCCACCACAGGAGTCGCTGGGGCGTCGTCTCCCCCGACTCCCAGAGCCGGTAGGTGACTGCGAACGGGACCGTCCTTCCGAGTCCCCCCCCGTCTCACTTCTCCAGCCCCTCCCTCCCTCCCTCCCTCCGCCTGCCTCTCGGTGCTTGGGCGGCCTCCAGGGCCCAGGCTCCCCTCACAGGAGGTCCCGGGGCTCTTCTCGCTTCCCCCTCAGCCCTCCTGGCCGCCTTCTCTCACAGTGAGGGCTTTATTTTCCCCCGCCTGCCCGCCCTCCTTCCTTCCGTGTGTTTGCCTGCCTGCCTGCCTTCTCTGTCTGGTTCCCCTCAACGGCCGCCCCCTCCCCGGGCCCGTCATGGGGGGGGGGGGTCCTTCCTCGCCGCTCCCTCTGTTCGTCCCCTCAAAACGTGCGGGGTTGTGCCTCCTGCGTTCCTTCCTCTCTCTTCCTCTCTCTCCCCCCCCCCCCCAATCGCCCCTTGTAGACCCTTGCCTTGCCTTGAGAGGAAGGGACTGACTTCTGCTCTGAAATCCATCACATCCCTAGAAGGTGGAATAAACCCTGGGAAGAGAGTTCAACATCCTCAAGTTAGGGCGAGGTCTTGGTTTTGGGACACAGATTTCTGCGTTGCCTCATAGGTCTTCAGGCAAGACAGTCTTCCTTCTGTTTCGTGAAATAGATATTTTTAAAAAATCAAAACGTACGGAATAGGTATGTTGTGCTCCGATTAGGGTTCTTCTGCTCTCTCCCATCTCTGCTATTCCTTCAGAATCTGCTGACGAGATTAGACCGATGGAGAGGAAGGCATGGGTGGAACCTGGATCTCTAAGGCAAGGCAGGCTCCTGGTGCAGAAATCTCTCCGCAGGAGCAGCTGCCTTTTCCCGTTGCCAGTCGATTTCAACAATATTGTGTGGGACAGAGGGTCACCATGGCATTTAGGATAAGGAGGATAGTGACTAACTTTTTGAAAAAAAAAAAAACCACAACTAAATTATTGACAGAAATATTTTATGCTCCATGCATTAAAATACACATGTATCTGAGCTTAACCTAAAGCATTGTGTGTACTGTGGAGCAGCTAGGAATACTGGAAATTACCTAAAAGTAAGACACTGTCTTTAGGTAGTTTGGTATCAACAGCCTATACCTTTGCATTGGAATCCTTGTTGATTCAATATATTAGGCCAGTACATTACGCTTTGTTGAACCTCCTACTCTTATATTACTCCAGAGTACAGCGACTTGTAGGGAAGAGGGTTCAGCAGTTAAACTGCCTCGTATCTCAAATTTCGCCTTGTTTCAATTTCCTTGAGAAAAGTATTGACCTTTAAGTAATAATTAGTACATGAAAAAAATGGAATGTTTTCTTTAATAAACAAATATTCATTATGGAAATAGAATTTTAATAGATTTCTTGCTTCAGAAGCAGTGAAAGAACTTGATTGAAATTGAGTAAAAGAGGCTTTTAGAAGCATATGTGGTGTTTATTTGATTGCCTATTTGGTTGGTTGAGTTTAAAGGAAATAGTTTGTATTCAGTAAGACAGGTTTGCTCTTGTTGGAAATTAGCATTTTTTGCAATAACCAAAGTTAAATTTTAATTAGCATTAGTTTCATTTGGTTGGACAGAAAACAACCAGTAATTGTAGGGAGCATCCTAGTCCAAACACATGGGTGACTTTCTATTAAAATAAAGACTTGGGTGGTGCTGAGTCTTAAGAACATAGTGGCAAAACCCCTGGTGGGGAAAGCCATTCACATAAGGGCAATTGTGGAAGTAGTTTTCTCCTCTAGCTTTTTGTCCGTCAGGTTGCTAGATGAATGCTTGGGCATGAGATTGTTTGTGTGATTAGCAAATGCAGGGAGCATAATGGAGAGCAGTACAATTTACCTAAAACAATTAATAATTGTGTGCCATCTAGTCAGTTCTGACATACAGAGACCCTTTTCAGTATTTCTAGGTAGAGAGTATTCAGAAGTGGTTTACCATTCCCTTCTTCTGGAGGGGGCACACTGGGACTGTGCAGCTTGCCTGAGGCCACATAGGCTGACTCTTCTGGAATATACAATGGGGAATTGAACTTCCAACTACAGACAGGCACGAATCAGAAAAATGGCGATTCATTTTGATTCATCATTTGTCAAGGTCAACAAATTATGAATTTATGGTTTTCCAGACAAATCAATTGGTTGATTAATTTTTGTCTTTTAAACCCTATAAAACAGGCCCCAAGCACCTAGAAACACAAAAAATGCAGGGAAGCTTCCTCTGAGACTCTTCTACAAGCCCTGCAATTTGGTGAAGTTTGGGTTTTGAATGTCTAAGTTAGACACCCACAAAGAGCCCCCGCCCAGGAAAGTGTCCTTTAGCAGCTGGGTTGGGGAAACCCAATGTTCACCAAACTTGAAGGGATTGTAGAAGAGAGTCAGGGGGTGCTTCTCTGTGATTTTGGTGTCTCTAGGTGCCTGGGGAGAAGTTTTCTGGGGGGGGGGCTCTTTGTGGGTGTAGAACTCGAACATCCGAGACCCAATCTTCGCCGCACTTGGAGAGATTGTAGAGGAGAGTCAGAGGAGGATTTTCTAATTTCAGTCTGTCTAGGTGCTGGGGAGGGCGTTCTATAGCCCAATAAATCAACGAATAAAAAATCACTAAAAATTCATTGTTTTGTATTCATAGGGGCATTGAGTTGTATGAATACAAATCAATGAATTAGCAGTTTTTCAACTAATTTGGTGATTTGTTTTTTAAATTTGTGCCCGTCTCTACTCCCAACCATTGGTTCCACAACCAGTTACTTAACTCATGGAGCTGTCCAGCCAACTCCTGATACAATTATGTGAGACGACAGGATTCTTGTCAGTGTTTTTGTTTGTTTGTTTGTTTTAATCGACATATTTTATTTCATCAGATTCTGGAACTGTAGCTTTCTTGTTTTGACATAACTCCTGTACTTTTAGAGAGGTTTAATAGGATCTTGATTTAGGTCATTGTTTTGTAACCTAACTTAAGAAATGCATAATAAACTGCTGATGCTTAATACAGTTACTGGATATATGAATACCATAAATACTAATTTAAAATCTATTGGTAGTTAATTTTCTGATGCTTATCATCTCGTAAGCCTCAATAACCAATGCCAGTCCCATTTTACTTAATCTATATTGCATTGTAGTTACCTGGAGAACAAGCTAAGCCTTATAAGATATATTGTACATTTTGTGCAATTTTGATGGTTGGTACGTGTTGCCTTGAAGGTGTGGTGTTATCTCTCTGGTTGACAGAACAAAGAAAGCATAAATCTGCACCCTATCAGAGAAAATAATTGCTAATTGCTAACTCATAAGAGAAAACACATGCACTATTCTGTTGAAACAACTCAAAGTGTGTGGGTTTGGTCCTCCCAAAGGGCCAAGTTACACAGGATAAGAAATATGTGGTTTGTTCATGTTTTTTTCCTCTTTTTGAAAATCAGGCCTGTGGGAATCTCTTTCTGGGTTGGGTCTATGAGGTGAAGAGTGGAATTTAATCCCTTCATATGCTGCTATTGGCCTAATGAGGAGAACTCTTTTCCCCTAAACCTTCTTGTTTGCCCTTGGAGGATACCTCATTATTGACAAAAATGCAAGAATAAAGCAAAGTTAATTCTAATACAAATTTATGCAATTATAGGAAAAGGCATGAAACTAACATTAGAGAGCAGCAGCAATTCAAGGGACTAAAAAGAATGTCTAGAAAGCCTGGGAGAATAGAAAGAGGTATTCATCAGTTCCTGATAAGATCTACAGTGGTGCCTCGCTAGACGATGTTAATCCGTTCCACGAGGATCGCTGTCTAGCGAAAACATCGTCTAGCGAAGCACGTTTTCCCATTGGAATGCATTGAAATCGCTTCAATGCGTTCCAAGGGAAAAGGCACTCGTCTTGCGAAATTTCCCATAGAGAAACCTCGTCTAGCGAGTGCGGGTCCCCATAGGAATGCACTGACAGCTGCACTGACAGCTTTTGACCACTAGTCGGCGCACTCCTGTGGGGAAACCTCATCGTCTAGCGAAAATCGCCATAGGGAAACATCGTTTTGCGAAGCGCAGTAGCGCTCGCAAAAAGGCATCGTCTAGCGATTTCCTCGCCCTGCGAGGCAATCGTCTAGCGAGGCACCACTGTACTGGGTAGAAAGTAGCTACCTAGTGGCGCACAGGGGCATAAGGCATTATAGAGTGTTGCATGATACAGTATAAAGAAAATGGCTGCAGACAAGATTTTTCTCCTTCATAATAGTGGAACTTAGATCATCCCATGAAATTGTAATAAGATGATGAAACACTTTTCACAGTATATAGTAAATTACTGAAATCTGTGCCAAAATGTGGTGATTTTCAAGGAGACAAAGAAAACTGATAGAGGAAAAATCTGTCAGGTTACTTGTCATGGCAGCAGCATGTTTCTCTAGGTTGTAAGGTAGTATAGTGCAGGATACCATATGCCTAAAGAAATGACAGGGTTGTCATCTTGATAGAGCTTCCCAATCACAGTATGTGATTGGCTGCTGCTGGAAATAAGATT
Source organism: Intellagama lesueurii (assembly GCA_037013535.1). Taxonomy (NCBI): domain Eukaryota; kingdom Metazoa; phylum Chordata; class Lepidosauria; order Squamata; family Agamidae; genus Intellagama; species Intellagama lesueurii. The sequence continues at coordinate 258,250,487 of JBAJHW010000002.1, forward strand.
CTAAAGTACATGGATCAGGACCAGTGATTAGCTATTGTTGGAAATGGGTTACTGATCCAGTAATGTTGCTCTTATTCATAGTGGGATGTATCCCATATATTAAAGTTTTTGTCAGTGTGTATACAAATAGCTGTAGCTGGCTGGATAGCTCAGTAGTTTAGGTATCTAGCTGTAGAACCAGAGGTTGAGAGTTTGATTCCCCACTGTACCTCTTGTGAGTACAGCCAACCTGTGTGGCCTTGAGCAAGCTGCATACTCCCAGGGCATCCCCAGAAGAAGGAAATGGGAAACCACTTCTGATTATTGTCTAGCTGAAAAATCCCAAAAAGGGTTGCCATAAGTCAGAATTGATTTGATGGCATATGATGATGATAATTTATATACCTGGTGTAGGGAATCTTTGACCCTCCAGGTGTTTTGAACTATAGCTCTCAAGAGTTTCTTATCATTAGTCATAGTGGGTAGTTCTGTCAGTTGTATGCTAAAACATCTGGCCAGCCAGTGGTTTCCCATCCTGAAAAATAGGATCCTTCAGTAAGGACAGTTTCCGAAATACAGTATGTGAAACATGGCAGATCAGACAACTGATGCTTGACCATTTCTAGGAGTTTCTACAGAACTTTATAGACCTCCCAGGAAAAAAAATCAGAAGCCTGTGTTTGTCATAGCTGGCTTTTATCCCAGTTAAGGATTAATTCCAGAATGAAACAAAATAATACTTGGCAGTGATATCAAAATTCATCTGAGTATCAAGGTATATGTCTTTTCACTGTTGCAGTAATTCCAGGCAACATCATATTGTCTAATTCTACAAGCTTTATTCATTTACAGTGCTTCTATGTTCCATATGCACAAAATACTTCAGAGTTGTTGTCTTACAGCTATGAAGAAAACTGTAGGCAGAAATGTTTAAATAAAATCCTTCCTTGCAGCTTATGAAAAGTTACAGATAATTGCCACCCAAAAGACTTACAACTAGGAGAGGTTGCAGACATTCAAATACCAAACTTAAGTTGTAGGCATCAAATCATATAAAATAAGGGAACTTAAGGCCTAAAAGACACAAATTTAAAAATAGAAGACTGAGAATGCATATATTAAAATAGCAAAGTTTTAAAAAATGAGAATATGCAAAAGAAAATAACTTTCTTAGCCTCTAAGCATATTAAGAATACACACAGAAAAAAATTCTCTTATGTGCTCCTCCAGCCAAACCAAATAAGGTCTATGGAGGAAAATCCATGATGTTTATGAGTTGCCTCTGTATTTTGCTGCTCTGGTACACGATTGTTGTTGATTTCTGGTGTGTGTAGTATGGCTTTGTTTTCTTATTATGAGTTGAATGCCTTGTTTGTATGTCCTATTTCCACATATTTATAACTCTAAATTGTTTCACTTCCTATCTGTAAACAAATATTTTTAATTAATAAAAGAAAAATTACAAATAACAAAATTAAAACTAAAATACAAAGTCAATAGTGACTACACACAATACACATTGAATTTTCCCCACCCGTGCCACCTTGTAAACAAATCTTATCTGCATAGTCTGTACTTTCTTGGAGCCTGGACATTCAGCAAAAAGTTTTAAATGGAAAATTCTATTGTTCCCACAGTTTTTGTTGGTCTAGGTGTCTGCAATTTCATATTTGTCTGACTGCTGTTGTTATGGCTTTCATTGTTGTTTTGACTCTCAATTTTACAGGATATGTCTCTAATCTGTAATCATAAGCCCCTAGACCAACAAAGCCATATTATATCAAGGGTCCATAATGCTAGACCATTGCAAGATTATGATCATTTGTAGGGTGTGGTATAAGAATTACAAATATCATATCCATATTTTTATATTAATGTCGACAATTCTACTCATTACATCATTACAGTCTTTAGATTACTTCCATGCTAAACTGGCAGGTATTAATGAAAGTCTTCAAAGCAGTGTTATATCATTAACTTTGTTCCTAGGTTTTGACTGGAAAGTGGTTGAATGTTTTAAAAGCAACTATAACTAATGTAAACTTTTTTCTAGCCATACTTTTACACATACTTTCGTATTCAGGGCAACTTCTTCTACAGTCCCTTTAATCATTTTAGCACCTTATAAACACAACATTTCAAATATTGAGTGCACAATAATTAGGGTTACTTGAGTCTTTTGCTTATGTCACCCACCTGGGACATAACGGATCTTAAACTACCATGTGATGTGTAGGAAAATGATAAAAACTTTTGCAGAGCTACTTAATAAAAAGCAAAACAGAAATGGATCAGAGAAGGTGCACATCAGTTTTCTAGCTACCAGTGCTAAATCTGCATGCTTGTTACATAACTTGTAAATAATGTGCTAGATGAATACATCAACCCTAGAAAATTGTTTCTTATCTTAATAAAGAACCAAAAATAGACTCTCTTTGAATTATAAATCTTGGTGCAAATGATACTACTTTGCCTCTGTGATTGTAATGCATGTGAGAGCTAGCAGATCTCAAATGCTTAATTCAAAAGCTCACGTTCCAAATAACTAGTAATCCTTTCCTTCTGGGTCAGATTCTGTCATGACTTAATCAAGTCTAAAGTTGTGGTGATGGTCACAGTGCAAGTACTTACCATGTTTCTCTGAAAATAAGATAGGGTCTTATATTAATTTTTGCTCCAAAATATGCATTAGGGCTTATTTTCAGGGGATGTTTTATTTTTTTCATGTACAACAGTCTACATTTATTCAAATACAGTCATGTCATCTTCTTCTGGTTGCTGCACAATGGTGGAGGGTGGGGTTTCACTTAACTGGGGCTTATTTTTGGGGTAAGGCTTATATTATGAGCATCCTGAAAAATCATACTAGGGCTTATTTTCAGGTTAGGTCTTATTTTCGGGGAAACGGTACTTCTGTATAATGAAATGGTTCAGTAAAGGTAACTTTGTAACTGATCCTCAAACTTGAGTATATCTCTGAAAATACAGAAAAAAGGGAAGCATCCATACTCAGACTGGTCTTACAACTTTTTATATTTGAAGCAAAACTTTACTTTTGAAAATCTTATAGCAAGATTGCAATTTCTAATGATTTTTAAAAAAATATCATAATGTTCGATCAGATTTCATAACTTTCAGCATGCTTCTCGATTGATATTTAAAGCAGTAAGACATGATAATTAGATTACAGACAGACCTGAGATGTGGCAATTAGTGTAAAGAGGGATAGGCCCATATATGTGGGTGACAGAAGACCTATATATGCAAATATTCTTTTTGCTTTCCTTCTCAGATGTGGCTTCATCTGGCAGAATAGATGCTGGTCAAATAAAAATGCTGTGGAAATAGTGTGTTACAGCAGGCTTTTCTTTCCTGCAAAAGGAGTGTCAAAAACCCTAATGACCTGTGGTTGTTTCTAAATACAAATGGCTAAAATGTAAAGAATGTTGAAGATAAAATGAGTTGAAATATGCACTGAAGCATTGCAGTCCTGGTGCTTGCATAATAGTGTTTAAACTGACCTTACTTGAACTTAGGGTAGATCTTTCTAAAGGATTTTTCAAAAGCTGTAGTAGTTTTCTGTAAGTCTGATGTTTGTGAGATTTGTGTTTTTTCTCACTGAAGCCTGCTATGTCCCCAAGAAAGCTATTCTGGAGAGTTAGAGGACTTTACAGAAGGTTGTGGAAGATGATACAGCAAGGGAAAGGGGAATGGGCAAACTGCTTCCCTCCCCATCCTGCAGAAGTCCCCACTGGGATTCCCCTTCCATAAAAGCATGGAACACTCTAGGTCCAGCTCATAAGCACAGTCAACATATTTAGAGGCACAACAAAGTAATTAAAAACAAACAAACAAAAAAAAACAAAGAATCAGCAGAGTAGAATTACGTGTCAAACCAGTTTCTACTCAATCCACTTGCTTGCTGAAAATGTAAGGAAAGCAACAATGAAAACGGCTGGGCGTATTTAGAACAATTAAATAAGTAATTTTAGAAGTTGGTGAGATAGCAGGCAGCTTCTTTTCTGTTGCAGTTTTCCAGAACTGCAACAGAAGGTGTCTCTCTCCGGACTAGATCAGATGGAAAGCTCTTTAATCTCTCTAGACTGAGAGCGAAGACCAAAGTCCAGCTGACGTGCATGTGGGACTTCCTCTTCGCCGATGATGCAGCTGTTGTTGCCCATTGTGCTGAAGACCTCCAACAACACATGAATCGTTTTAGCAAGGCCTGCCAAGACTTTGGATTAACAATCAGCCTGAAGAAAACACAAGTCATGGGCCAGGACGTGGACTCACCTCCCTCTGTTACCATCTCCACACAAGAATTGGAGGTTGTTCATGACTTTGTGTACCTTGGCGCAACGATCTCTGACACTCTCTCCCTAGATGTCGAGCTGGATAAACGCATTGGCAAAGCAGCTACCACGTTCTCTAGACTCACAAAGAGAATATGGCTTAATAAGAAGCTGACGGCATATACCAAGATCCAGGTCTATAGGGCACGTTACCATAGTCTCTCGAGATTGAAGGATGCCTAATCATCAATCATCTGTTTTCCAGAGGGTCATATAATGGTTAGATTGGTAGGCCAAAAGAAAGGTTCTTCATAGAACAGTAGATGTTCACGTGAATTCCTGGGTAAGTTTGTATGAATGGTGGCAGTCTCTTTTGTATAAACCTACTTGTTCAGTGAGAATGGATGATTGCTGGTGTATCCTCACAATGAATAATAGAATCATAGAAAAGTGAAGTTGGAAGGGGCCTACAAGGCCATCAAGTCGAACCCCCTGCTCAATGCAGGAATACTATCAAAGCATATCTGCCAGGTGGTTGTCTAGGTTTTTCTTGAATGCCTCCAGTGTTGGAGCACTCACTAACTCCCGAGCTAAGTGGTTCCACTGTCATATTGTTCTAACAGTTAGGAAGTTTTTCCTGATATTCAACCGAAATCTGGCTTCCTTTAACGTGAGCCCATTGTTACGTGTCTTGCACTCTGGGATGATCGAGAACAAATCCTGCCCCTCCTCTGTATGACACCCTTTCAAATATTTGAAAAGTGCTATCATATCACCCCTCAGCCTTCTTTTCTCAAGGCTAAACATGCCCAGTTCTTTCAGCCTTTCCTCATAAGGCTTGGTTTCCAGCCCCTTGATCATCCTTGTCTCCCTCCTCTAAACTTGTTCCAGTTTGTTAGCATCCTTCTTGAAGTGTGGTGTCCAGAACTGGACACAATTCTCAAGGTGAGGCCTAACCCGTGCTTAATAGAGGGAGACTAGCACCTCACGGGATTTGGAAACTATACTTTTCTATTAATGCAGCCTAAAATAGCATTTGTCTTTTTTGTAGCCACATCACACTGTTGGCTCATATTTAGCTTGTGATCTACAACAATTCCAAGATACTTCTCGCTCATTGTTTTGCTGAGCCAGGTATCCCCCATCTTGTAACTGTGCAATTGGTTTCTTTTTCCGAGGTGCAGGACTTTACACTTATCCCTGTTGAATTTCGTTCTGTTGCTTTCAGCCCAGTGCTCCATAAGGTCATTTTAAATTTTGTTTCTGTCTTCTAGGGTATTAGCTATTCTGCCCAATTTGGTAACATCTGCAAATCCGACAAGCATTCCCTGCACTCCCTTATCCAAGTCATTAATAAAAATATTGAAGAGCACCGGGCCCAGGACTGAGCCTTGGGGTACCCCACTTGTTACCTCCTCCCAGTTAGAGAAGGACCCATTAATCATCACCCTCTGAGTATGATTCTGTAGCCAATGGTGTATCCACCTGACACTTGATCTATCCAGCCCACACCTAGTTAGCTTGCTAATCAGGATATCATGGGGCACTTTGTCAAAAGTCAAGATATACTATGTCTACAGCATTCCCTCTGTCTATGAGGGAGGTGACCTGATCAAAGAACGAGATCAAATTATAGGTTGTTGTAGGTTTTTCGGGCTGTTTGGCCGTGTTCTGGATGTTTTTCTTCCTAACGTTTCGCCAGTCTCTGTGGCCGGAATCTTCAGAGGACAGGAGTTAGAACTCTGTCTGTGTTCTGGTGTAGTCTGTGAGATAGAGATCAAATTAGTTTGGCAGGTTTGTTCTTGAGAAATCCGTGTTGGCTTCTAGTTATTACTGCCTTGTTTTCTAGGTTCTTGCACAATCACCGCTTTACGATCCTCACAATGAAGTATTGATACAAGTTGCTGTTATTTTTTCAGAATGATGTAACAGGTGGGCAAACTGGCCTGTGAGTCTTGTGTAGCCCTCCAGCATCTCTGACCTTTCAGTACCCTCACATGCCCAAAACTTTAAACTAATTTTTTTAGCTTGGAAAGGATTCCCCCTGTGGTATGGGAGGTAATATTGCCATGTTTCCAGCACCCCTGTCCCCAACACTTCCATCATTTCCCCCCTAATTTTTAAATAAATATGTCCAATAGAGGTCATGAGGGGAGTTTTTCAGTTAAAAAAGAATCTTAAAGAACAAATTATTTGAGGCGGGTAGGGTGGGAGAGTCCAGCTCTCCAAGGTCCAGTAGAATTATGTAGACTTCAGACCTCTGGAGGTTGTTCACCCTTGCTTAATGCTTTCCTTTTGCAGACTTCAGTTCTGATGCCTACTTATGCAACAGTTTTTTATTGTGGCTGAGTTTGGATAAATTGGCTTTTTAGCCAACCCTTGTGTTTTAACATGTGTATGTCTTTGTAATTTCAATATAGAGTAACTCTGCAACTCAGATAGTATTGTTCAAGTTTACATTTGTTAAGCATTATATATTTAACTGCCTTGATCTAAGATTCATGTGAAAGATTTATTGCAGCAAGTGGTAAATACTAAGGGGTGAATGTTCTCAGCATAACCTGCATTGCTTTATCATCTGACTCTGCAAGCTGTTCAGTTCAGTTTCTGCAGGTTCTTAAAACTGAGTGTATAAGCCATCACCTGAAGTTCTATTTGTGTTTTCTTTGTTCTGTTTTTATATACATGCTTTTTGTAAAATAAAGCTAAAACCCATCTAATATGGAATTTATAAGGATTATTTGAATAGTTTAGTATCAAAATAATTTACATGTAACTTATTATCCCACTTTGAATATTAAGAAGTTCTATATGGTTAGCGTTCGTCAGAGCAAGCACCCTAAATCAGACTTTTTTTGGTAGGCAAATATGTACACTTTAAACATGTGAGCACAGTCTCAAATTCTTGTGTGCATTTCTTATGTGAAACTAAATAAGCATAGGTACACAGGCCACAAAGCCAGAATACCTCTGTTGCTCCTCTGTGTTTGATAGGGATGTTTTATTTTGTCCTTGACCCTGTGATACAAAGATGTGCCATGATTTCAGGGGCAAGATCTTTCTTTTGGCAAAAGAATGGCTTTTGGCAACTGTACATTTTTGCTTAACTATCAGAGCAGCCCAAAATGTATTGATTCTTACCTGGAAAATGATGTGATGAGTGAAGATTTTAGAAACACTATGTCCTTTAAAAAAATTTGTGTTTGAACCTTTATTTAGTTTTAGGGTATATGCAAAGCAATATCTGCACCCAAGGGTGAAAGAATCTCAACAAAGTAAGATTTGCAATAAAATAAGATTGAAGGAAAATCAGATTTGGAATACACTCCAGATTGATTAGAACACTAGATTTGAGGCACAGGGTTACTTTCTAAAACACCAAATTGCATTCCTTGGTGCTGAGTGAAAAATCTGTTCCAAGCTTTTGCTTAGATATTTGGAAGAGATCTGAAGGAGCAACATGAGAGTAACCTGAGAGCTATTTTTCTGATTGACCCAATTGCTAAACAGCTCAAAAGTGTGAGCAGTTCATATTTTTTAAAACTGTAACAAGAAATGTTAACTGCTATTAGGACTTTCTACTTATATTTTATTTTTAAATACTAGTTGTTTTCTTCCAAAAGCATGGATTTCTCTATTAAAAAACCTTAGGAAGCTGTACCAGAGGATTGTGCAATGATGTGTTGACTGTTGCACCCTTGACCTTATCAAATATAGTTGGAGGCAAGTAACGAATGTGAACTCAAGATATTCCCTGGTTAAATGATATGTGTACCTGCTGTTTTGCTAACTCTGCAGTGACAATGGTTCATGTGCAGAGGGGAAGAACAGTATTGTCAGGATAACAGAACTAGTAGATCTCTTCAAAGATTGAACATTTTGTTTAATAAGTATATGGATGCCTACTGTTCAATTTTAAAATATGATGGATTTCTCAGTTTTCCTCCTTTTCTATATAGAACTTCTTTAGATGGATTTCCGAATGATTAACTCAAAGCTTGCATCTGCTTTACTGGGAAGCAAAGATTCAAAGATTGGAGTGAAAATGGTGGAAAACTTAGAGCATGTCCAACTGAACATAGGGTAGAGCTCAGTGGAAGGAATTTTCCATGGCTATGTTGGTAGCCAAGATACCTTTCTATGCCATCATTGCATCTGTACAGTCATCCAATGGATCAGTTTTGAATGGTCAATGGCCTGTTATGACCTGGCCCACAAGAAGAGAATTCAAATGTCCTGCTGTGAAAAATGTGTATGATAGGGTGACTTGGATATGCTCAGACCTTGGTAATGTAATAGATATAGGTCCATTGAATGTATATTTGGCCACTGATTATTCAGTGTTAACGGGCATGTTTCCATTTGTGTAGCCTGAGGCTGTGTGCAGGATCCTTTGAGACATTAGAGCTACCTTGTGTGTGCTGGAGTTATGTTGTGTGTGCTGGAGTTAGTTACATGTTTATAAAAGCAGCCAGAAGTGTACTGGTTTAGTGGGTAGGAGGAGTGAAGAACATCTCTCTACAGCAAAGCATGATTCCAGCCTGCCTGAAAGATGATAGTAAGATTGTAACTGAAAAAAACCCTAAATGAACCCCATTGTACTGTGTAACTAGTTGCTGGGTTCCAATGTTACATTCCTAGGCAGTGTACAAGAAAGTGTAGTGACTTTTCAACTCCAAGAGTTCCTGAATAAAACAGATTATCTAGATCCATTCCAATCTGACTTAGACGTAGTTATAGGATATAGACAGTTTTGGTTGCCTTTTTGGTTCTAAAACTTGTGTCAATAATAGAATGGATAGTGGTGAAAAAAATTGAAGCTTAGCTGAGTTAAAATAGAGGTTCTCCTGGTCACTAGGAAATGCACAGTTCTTCTAGACTTCTGAGGGGATTTTGATAGTGCTGGCTATGGTATCCTTGGCTGCTGCTCTGGAAAGGGACTTGTAGGCAATATTTTACAGTGCTTCCAGTCCATTTTGGGGGGACATGTTTAGAAGGTTGTGCTGGGGAATTCTTTTTCCATGCACTCAGTGAACAGCAAACCCCTCAGAGTTTTATTCTGTCCATGCTATTTAACACTTACATGAAATTGCTGCAGCAGGTTGCTCAGGGCTTTGAGATTTAATGCCACCTTTATGCTGCTGATACCCACATCTATCTTTCTTTACCGTCCAAATCCAAGCAAACCTTTTTGAAAAAAAATATGCTCCTATTGAAGCTTGCCATTCTTTTATTTATTTATTTATTTATTTATTTTATTGGATTTCTACCCCACCCATCTAGACCAAAGGTCTACTCTTTTGACTTGTTTTAGTGCTGATGAAATTCAGTTGCTTCAAGTGTGGCCTGTTAGGGGGTCGTAAGGACCTCTAAGGCTCATTGCACATAGTACTGCATGGAAAGGATTGTCTGTGTATTATTCTCTCTCTCTCTCTCTCTCTCTGTGTGTGTGTGTATGTGTACACACACACACACACACAGAGAGAGGTCTGGTTCCCCTAACCCCAGCATTGTTGAAGGGAGAAGTTTATATCCTTATCTCCAAAGAAGAGTGCTTCTCTTTGGAGTTCCATTCCCTAGAGACTGACTATTCTGTTGTACCCTTCTCTCCTCCTTTATTTTCCATCTGGCATTTAATGTTCTCTACAAAGAATGCAAAGACCTTCTTGATATGTTTGTTTAACCTCTTGGGAGTCTTTGAAAATATTTTTTACAACTTCAGCAAACTTATAGAGTATGCTAGTACTTCTTGCTGTTTCTCAGCAGCGCCATGTTGGCTCCTAATGGCACTCACTACTTTGACCATGGTTTTTCAAAGAATAATAAATCAAAGTTAAATTAAGAAGGGAAGACAGCTAAATATATCAGTCAGCTGATACTGTTTGTAAATACTGTCATACGTGCACTCCTTGCTTCAAGAGAGATTTATGACAATAACGTTAGATTTTAGAAATCATTTTAAACTGTTTGAAGATAAGGGACCTGAAAATACTTTTTTATTATTGTTACCTTTTAAAGTTTTACTTTTCTCTTCAGAAATATTAATAAACCTTTATTTCTGTCACAGGCTCAGAATGAAATTAAAATAGGAGTATAATTAGGTTTCTTTCCATTGAAGGGGAATTTGAAAGAAAACAGCCCTTCTGAATGTTCATTTGAGACAACTTGGAAGGAAGTAAAAACCAACTTGGAGTCAAAGGGTTCTCTGGAGAAATTGCATTCCTTGCTTTCCTGAGAACTGGTCCCACAAAGATGGCAGCATATCTTGACCAGCTTGCTTGGTGATGAGGCTGCCTAAAATCAGATATTTTGATGCTGGGTTTGAGCAAGTATGGGTGTGGGGTTTATTCTGTAGTATTTTTTTACTTTCATGTTCAACTGTTTTTTAATTTTTTGACTGCTTTCTTCTAGTTATATGGTGTTATCTGCATATTTTAAAATATTGGTGTTTCCACCAATTTTCACTCTTCTTTCATCTGATTCTAATCCAACTTCTTACATCATATATATATAGATTGTAGAGATTAGAAGATAAAATGTGCCCTCATCTGATACATTCACCAATAGGAAACCATTTTGTTTCTCTGCATTCTGCCCTAGAGTATATCAGGACATTAAATGTAACACACCAGTTTCTTTTAGAACAAACCCATAGCTTTTTAGTCAAATCTTCACTGTAATTTATGAAACACAAACTGATTTTCTTGTGAATTATTTGGTACATTCCAGTAGTCAATGTATGTTTACAATATGATCTCTAGTGCCTCTTATTTTCTTGACCCACCTTTGGCATTTCTTGCTCTATATATGGCAAAGGTTTCCTTTGTAAAATCTTGAATGTCAGGTTGCTTACTGTAGTTAGTAATCTTTGACATCTCCTTTGTTTGAGGTTGGAACATGTATTGAACATTTTCAGTCTGTGGGTCATTGTTTTGTTTTCCGTATTCATTAGCATATACTTGTTAGGATTTTACATACAGCAAAAAGTGCAGTAGGCATCAAAGAGTCCCTTAATCTGCTGCAGTACAGTGCCACATTTCATTGTTTTGCACATTCCTTCTTAATAGGAAACAATCATGCCATTTCCTGTCTCCTAGACCCTCTGTAAAACAGACAGCTGTGACTGAAGTGGCTGCTGCTTTTTCTGACTGTTCCTGGTCACATAACAGAGTAAGTACACTTCATGTGAATTAAAGAAAAAAATTACAAAATTGCTTATTTATGAAATCCTTTGAATGGATGAATTATGAACTTGTATATAGTTTGTCCTTCTAGCCATGCCTGTTCCCCTTCAGTGGTAGTCCCTCTGGAATGTAGTCTCTGAACTGCTGGCAAATCTGAAAATTGGCTTTTGACTCCTCAGGGCTTGCCTGCTCCAGCTCTAATTCACTCCGTAGGTGCTATCTAAATGTCAAAATCAATGCAGATTTAAGATCTACAGAGGCTTCAGATTGTCGCTTGTTGACAGAGAATATTTTTTACTGGATGTATTATAATAATAAAGTGGCCAATGGTAAAGTGGCCTTTTCTCCTGCAGCAGTGAAGGACATCCTCAATTTGGGTTGTCCTTCTGATTTGTTTCAGTAGTCAGCTTCTTTTTAACCAGTCATCCAGACCCAAGATCCCTTCTGGCATAGGAAGGCAGCCCCAAGAACTCCAGTCTCCTTCCTGCCTCATCCTTGTTAAGATGTCTTGCTTGTTTCTCTGAACTTGCCACTTTCTTTTTCTCCTTTCTGGAAAAAAAAAAGCCTCATCTTTCCTTCTCCTCTTACCTTCCTCTTCTTGGACCACACTTAGTAAGAGCAACAACACTTATTTCAAAGAACAATTCTGTGCTCTCAGAAAATAATTCCTCATGCCAAAGAGTAGCACTCCTACTGTGCCTACTGCACTTTGTGTTGCACGTAAAATCCTAATAAGTGGCAGAATATGTGCTTATATTCTGACTTCTAGGGCAGAGGAAGGAAATCACCATTCCCATGGCTACTGGTGAATTAGGGTGTTGCCAGAATCTTCTATGAACCTGTTCCGTGCCCACCTTGGATCCCAGGCTAAGTATTGGCAGTACTTAGAGGAAACATTGTAGAATAGGAGGGAATGTGACCCCGACTTCTGTCTGAATGTTTTGGCTTTCCTTTAGGAGATGGTAGATAATGTCTTATCTTCTAATACATTTTAGTTGATAGCTTTCTCTGTCCAATAAATTTCTGAGAGTTGCTTGTCATCTTATTCTTATATTAAGTTTTTTTGTTATCAAAGGTTTTGTTTTTTGCAGCCATATCTTCCGCAAGCAAGGTGTCAGAGCAGGGTGCATTATTTACATGTCAAGAATTCTGTATAATACACAAAGGCTCTGTTGGGATCCCTCCTTTTTACTTAAAGTTAATGCTAACTTTCATGGGACTCAGGGAATTTTTGCCAGCTTTCTTGTCCCTGCCTTACAGCTGGAGTAAGAATGGCACAGGCTGGATTATGTTTCAAGAGAGCTAGGGCTCTGTGTGACCTCTGTGAATGCACACAAATGGGTTTTACTGCGCCTGCGCAGGACTCCTCGGAATATTCTAGAGCTTAAAAAGACGTGATTAGTAGGACGTTGCCCCGTGGCGCGCATGCTCCGCCCACCCGTAATACCTCAGTTCTTTTAGCCGCCGTTGAAATCGGACTTCTTGTGACTTAAGAGCTTGTGATTGTGATTCTGTTTGTGGTTCTATTAACGGTATACTGATTCTTGGACTGTTTACGATTTACGCTTCTGGATTATGGACTCAATCAAGTTTTTCATTTACAGACGTTCCCTGTGAGTTATTTTTCTTTGTCTTTTCCCCCTTCCCGCCCTTCCCCCCTTCTTTTATGGCCTCCTCAGGCCCTTTCAAGCACTGCACGATGTGTGCCAGTAAAACTCCCTTTACCGACAGCCACAATCATTGCTTGTTCTGCTTGGGTGAGAGTCACCAAACTCACAATTGTCCGGAGTGCAAAAAGCTAACAAAACTGGCTTTAAAACTCTGACTTCAATGACTGAGGTCCCACTTGTGGGAAAAATCTTTGGCACCTTCCAGTTTGCCAACCAGTCCTACAATGGAACTTACCCCAGTTCCACAGACTCGTTCTGAGTCCTCCATGGCTCTTATGACTCCATCACCGAGGTCCTCTACCAAGGCTTCCAAGCCTAAATCACCTTCGGTGTCGATGTCGACCTCGATGTCGAAGTCCTCTTCGGTGTTGGCGAAGACTCAATCTGGTACTAAGCAAAAAGATAAAGACGAGGTTAAACAGAAGAAAACAAAGCGGGCTCCTAAACCTCATCAGCCTCGTGAGCCTCCAGTTGTCCATGTCTCCCTCCCATCTCCCATCCTGGAGGAATCGTCGAGGGACATCCCAGACCAAGGCTCCATCTCTGAGGTAGGGGAATCGAATCTTCCCACTCAGGCTCAAGCTTCAGTCTCCATACCGAGCTTGTCGCCAAGTCATGTCCGTTTAGAGGCTGATATCATATCCAGCCCGGCCTCAGCCCATTCTAGCCTTGTTTCGACCGGGTGGGCGACTGTTATACACCTATCGGACTCGGAGGCATTGATCTCGCAATCCCCTCCGAGGAAGAGGACAGCAAAGAGGCGTCACATCTCTCCACCTCCGCAGTATCGAGAGGTGATCTTTGTCCCACATGCCTCGACGCCATGCCTCTTATGAATATGGACAACCTCTTTACGACATTGATCAATATGGTGACCACCACCAATACCGATTTGACCAATATGACCCGGTGTTTGCTGCAGAGTATTATGAACATCCCAAACACGTGCAGTACGCTTACGGCCTGTCTGAATCATCGTCGTTGCTGTCGCCGCCTCCTGTTCAGAGTTGACACCGAGCCGGTCTCGAGCCCGCTCCAATGGTGCCGAGGTCTAAGAAATCTAAACACCATTTGCCTGGCGCTGAAGTACTTCGTCGTGACCCAATTCCGGCTCAGCACAAGTCAGCTCGACGTGAGCCTGTTCCATTAAAGCAACGCTCTTCTACGATACCGGCAGTTTCGACCTCGCAACAGTCTGTTCCCCTGTCTGGATCCCGCTCCGACCGTCAGGTCTCAGCGCCTCTTGTTTCTATTTCTCGACGTCATCAACTTTCTCCCTCACCAGCTTTTTCTATCTCTGAACGATCTTTGGCATTGACGATTTCTGATCATGATCCTCCCTCTGAGTCATCCAGGGAGTCCCCATCAAATCAATCTACCAACCCCAGATTCTGATGTTGCAGATGTGCACCCTCCATCGCCGTCTGAAGACTTTACTTCTTATGCCCAGCTCATTCTTCGTATGGCCAAATCACTGGAATTAGACATTGAACAGCCATCTCCTCCCAAGCATGATCTTGTCTTTGAGGACATTAATCAGGAAAAATCTCCTCCATTAAGTTTGGCATTCATCCCAGCCATGTTGGACCTCATTAAGGAATCTTGGGACAAACCATCGACATCCTTACAGATCTCGAGACGGGTGGAGAATCACTACCGCACTCACAGCACCGATACAACGTTCCTAATCAAACATCCTCCACCAAATTCCATTATTGTGCAATCAAACCAGTCCCGAGCAGGCAATCGGTCCTCAGTTACCCCTACTAACAAGGAGGGAAGGAAACTTGACGTACTGGGACGTCGTTTATATTCTTTGGCTTCCTTCGTGATGAGGGTCTCAAACTACCAGGCCGCGATGGGGGCCTACCACAGGCAACTGTGGAATAAGATCCTCCCTGTCCTCCAAACTGTTCCTGAAGAGGTCAGAACTGCTGCTCTCAACACCCATCTTGAGGCCACTACTCTAGCCAAACAACAGCGTCTGGCGTCCCGTCATACTGCTGACGCTGCTTCAAAATCTCTGGCTTCTGCTATCGCCCTTAGACGGCATGCATGGCTGCGGTCTGTGGGGATCACTGACTATGCTAGGGCCCGTATCGAGGATTTACCCTTCGATGGCATGGGCCTCTTCAATGAAAAAACTAATGAGGTGATGGAAAACCTAAATAAAATTCGCAAGACTGCCCGCTCTTACTCTATTCAACAACCCAGATATCAACGCAACCAGTGGCATAAGCCCTTCACTTTCCACCAATCATACCAGCACCCCTATCGTCCTTACAAACCTCTGGCTCAGGCTCCTGATAGATCTAGCTTTTCTCAGCCTTCCTCTTCTGCTCCTCCTTTCTGGTCCCAGGCCCCTACTCAACGCAGACAAGGTTTCCGTCGTCCTACAAGGAAAAACAAGCAATTTCTTTGACTCTCCTCTCTTGGACTATCCCCATCATCCCCGACTTGCTCCCTTTTTTGACAAGTGGTCCACCGTCACCAAGGACACTTGGGTGCTCGCCATCATACGTTTTGGTTACCTATTGGAATTCAAGGAGCTTCCTCCTCTTGGTCATGTCAGACCCACAACGTACTCACCTGCTCTAGAGGACGAGGTTGCACTCCTTCAAAAACGTGCTATCCAGAGAGTGCCTCCCCAAGATGCTCTGAACGGTTTCTACTCATGTTACTTCACGGTTCCCAAGAAGAATGGAGGTCTCTGTCCCATCTTAGATCTGCGACTGCTGAACACCTACATTCGTCCGAGGCGTTTCCACATGGTCACCCTCGAATCAATCATCCATCTGCTTCAGCCAGGCAACTGGTTTGTGGTTATAGATCTCCAGGACGCATATTTTCATATTTCAATTCACGAACACCATTTCAAATATCTCAGGTTTCTCTTCATGGACATTGCTTACCAATTTTGTGCCCTTCCCTTCGGCCTGTCCACCGCTCCGAGGACCTTCATAAAGTGTATGGCTCCAGTCGCTGCCTATCTTCGTCTTCACAACATCACGATTTTCCCATATATAGACGATTGGTTGATAGTAGCACGATCACACAGCGCAGCACGAAGGGACACTACCTTTGTCCTCAAGACTCTGGCAGATCTTGGCCTTCAAGTCAATTACAAAAAATCTTATCTCGAGCCATCTCAGACCACGGATTATATTGGGGCGCATCTTGATTCCATCATAGCCAGGGTGTTTACCCCTCCAGAAAGAATAATCAAGTTGAGGCGAGCCATCCGCCCCTTTTGGCATTGCACCACAGTCACCGCTCACCATACACAGACCTGCTAGGCCTGATGGCCTCAACTACTTCTGTACTCCAACATGCGAGACTGAAGATGCGGTCCTTACAGGCCTGGTACCTATCCCAGTTCGACCCTCTGATAGACCATCCTTCCAAGCGTCTACTGGTGACCCCGGAATTAGCTCGCCAACTTACCTGGTGGACCTTTGTCCCTCACCTCCTGGTAGGCCGCCTGTTCAGGCCTCTCCAGCTCACGGTACAGGTCACAACAGACGCCAGTCAGACAGGATGGGATGCACACTGCGGTCAGCGAAAGATCCACGCGTTGTGGTCAAGCTCAGAGAGACTGCTGCACAGCAATCAACTAGAGTTGCTAGCAGTCATCAAATCCTTTCGAGCCTTCCAATTCCTCATAGCTGGTCGCGGGGTCCAGGTCATCACGGACAATATGACCACCCTGTATTATATCAACAAATAGGGTGGCACCCATTCTTTACATCTTCTATATCTAGCAATTCAGCTGTGGGAATGGTGTTACGATCACCACGTTTTTCTGATGGCTCTTCACGTGCCTACAGAGGACAACGAGGTCGCCAACCATCTGAGATGTCTTACCACTCAGACTCACGAGTGGGCCCTCAACGACACCGTCTTCTCCCTTCTCTGCAATCGGTGGGGGACACCAAGTCTAGATGTCTTCACCACTCAGACCAACTCCAAATACAGCAGGTACTGCTCTCGGGCAGGAAGAGGAGACAACTCTCTAGGCGACGCTTTCATGGTGGACTGGGGTGACAGCCTCCTTTATCTCTTTCCGCCCGTCCCACTCATCCAGAGGATGATAGTCAGGATCCGTCAGTTGGATTACGATTCCATTCTGATAGCACCTTGGTGGCCTCGTCAACCGTGGTTCACTACTCTCAGAGCCATCGCTTCGGACTTCCTGAGAACTACCCCTTCAACCGGCCCTTCTCACTCAGGACGGAGGTCGGATTTGCCATCCCGACCTCAGCTCTACACCTCACTGCGTGGAGAATTCTCCCAACGTAGCTGAAGTCTTAAACAGAGCTAGGAAGCCCTCTACTCAATTACTATATTCATATAAGTGGAACTCTTTCATCAAATTTGTGGCATCAAGAAATTGCCTACGGTTCCAGTTTCCCTGGACACCCTTCTTAAGTTCCTTTGTTATCTGTTTGACCAAGGTTTGGCTCATTCAACGTTAAAAGTTTATATTTCTGCGATAGTTTCATATCAGCCCGAAGGGTCTGAAGCCTCTCGTTTATTTTCTCATCCTACTTTTAAGAGATTTCTAAGAGGATTGCGAAACATACGCCCACCAACTCGACCTCCACTCCCTCAGTGGTCTCTCCAGGTCGTTCTCCGTGCACTTACTCGTCCTCCGTTTGAGCCCATGGCTTCTGCACACCTCAAACTTTTTCCATTAAAACTTTGTTCCTTGTGACGATAACTTCTGCACGTCGAGCAAGCGAACTGGCCGCTCTTCGAGCTGATGCCCCTTATATTCATTTTTTTCCTGACAAGGTTGTGTTATATCCAGATGTGTCCGTCCTTCCTTCCCAAAGTGATCTCTGATTTCCATGTTAATCAACCTCTAATTCTCCCGACATTATTTCCTAATCCATTTTCTGATGTTGAGCGCATGCTCCACTCCCTTGACGTTTGTCGTGCCCTAGCATTCTACATTTCCAGAACTAAGGACTTCCGTACTTCTCCCAGACTTTTTGTATGTTTCCATGGCCCACGAAAGGGCTTTCCGGCCTCCTCACAGACAGTCTCAAGGTGGATTGTCTCTGTCATTACTTTGGCTTATGACCTGGCAGGCAAGACTCCACCAGAGATGCTAAAGGCACACTCCACGAGAGCTATGGCTACGTCTACTGCATGGTTGCGTGGCATTGAAGTCCCTGACATCTGTCGAGTGGCCACTTGGTCTGCTCCCTCGACTTTTGTGACGCATTATCGTCTTGACGTCAGGGCCAAGAAGGAAGCAAGTTTTGGAAGGGCTGTGCTGACTTCGTTGTTGGCGTGACGGCCCTCCTTCTGGTAAGTGAGCTTGCTAGTCACCCATTTGTGTGCATTCACAGAGGCCACGAAGAAGAAAGAGAGGTTACTTACCTGTAACCATGGTTCTTTGAGTGGTCCTCTGTGAATCCGCACATCCTGCCCAGCCTCCCCGCTGTCCGTCACTTGTTGTCTTGAGCTTTGTTAGGGTCAGAGCCTTGACAGCGGCGGACATTTCGGAACTGAAGTATTACAGGCGGGCGGAGCATGCGCGCCACGGGGAAACTTCCACTAATCACGTCTTTTTAAGCTCTAGAATATTCCGAGGAGTCCTGCGCAGGCGCAGTAAAGCCCATTTGTGTGGATTCACAGAGGACCACTCGAAGAACCATGGTTACAGGTAAGTAACCTTTCTATTTTCTTGTTCTCCTACCTTGTTTTTGTGTCTTTCCATCCAGTAATGATGGGGAAAATGACTTGCAAATTCATGTTTGCTAGGTAGCTAAAGACCTGCATTTCCTTATGCTGTGGAAGCTGTGCACATTCTGCAGTGCCATTACTTTTGCAGCCTTTGGACTAAAGGCTTCTATGTTAGATATTTCTAGAGCTGCCATTTGGATATCTTTCTCTTCATATGTCCATCACTACTACCTGGACCAGTTCAAGTCTGCTGAGGTGTCCTTCAGACACAGAGGGTATTGAAACAAATAATATATAATTGCTGGGGATGGGGAGGTCCACTGTAAGGTTGGTAAGAGCAACACCAGGACACCTGGGAGACTGTTTGGTTTAGGCATATGGCAGTGATGAGGCTGTCTTTTTTTCAATCCAGGACAAAGAATCAGTTGTTAGAACTTACTGTACTACATCCCCCCCCCCCCGTGCTTGAAGGAGGACATCCTACCTGCTCAGTTTTGTGATATTTATGTTCTGCTTGGTGATATTTTCTATTTTTGAATAGGCTTTGTGCCAGGATTGAGTTATTCTGTATAATTGTTGGGGTGTTACAATTTTTTGCTCTCCTTCCTCTTCTACCATACTATATTTTAGTATGGTTTGAAAATAAGATTAAGTTCCAGTTATAGCTCTCCTATTCTAAAAATGTGTGTATGCATGAAGGTTAAAAAGAACCTGCCTTTGCAAGCAAGTGAGAGGAATAACCCAATGTTGAGGATATCCTTCCACTTCAGAGAAGGAATACATTGTGATAAGTTCCAGAGCTGCTTTCTAAATCCTGCATGTTACTCAACCATGGAGCTAAATTCAGTATTAGTCTCAACTGTAGCAGACCTTTCCTACTGAAAGGGATAGGACTTGTTAGTCATGTGTGATGTTTTTCTGAATGATCTGTTTGGGTCTGGCCTGTTTGTTTATTTTATTTATAGTCTACATTTCTCCAGTGCAGGAACAAAGGGAGCAGAAAAGACAAATTAAAAACACGTACAACTAAAATCATAGTAATTTATAGTGATAAGATACAATTAAATAAGTTAACTATTAGAAATAAATATAAAATTATTTTTAAAAACTATTCAAAATGCATACAAAAAGAATAAACTACTACACCCACCTTTAATAGACAGCTCCTTAGCAGCAGTCAGTGACCAAAATCTTGTCTTAAGAACCGTTTGGCTGTCAGTGGAGGTACATCAGGGGAAGGGGCCAGCCTAGGTCTTCTTCATTGGGACTAAAATTGGATTCAGATAAAAGATGTCTTCAGCCAATCTACATATTTAATAGAAAGAGAATTAGCATAGAGTTTTGCAAGAGTAGACTTATTTGCCTGTAATTGCAAAGATGAGATTTATAATCTTATTTGTGAATTTGAGTAATTGTCTTAATGCTACATTTTAAGCATGATGCCAGTTTTGTTAATATAAGTTAGAGTCATATAAAAGTAATTGGAGAACGGTGGCATAAAATCAGGGTAGGTGCTTTTCCAGAATTCAGATGTGAAATTGAAGCCCTAATTTATTGGGGAATGAGGTCATAAACTACATTTTCCTACTGTGCAACTTAGACATATTTTGCACTTTATTCCATTTAAATATATTAGTTAAATCATTTTGACTTAGGTTTGACAGGGTGTGGTGACAAAATAGAGAAAGGATAGATAGATATATGTTTAACATTAAGACAAGAACTGTGAAACAGTTTGGGGGCAGATAGTTTGCATTTCATTATTTCCTTAAACTGTTGCACTTCGGATAATATTTGTTCTAGTATTCCAGCTATTACTAAAACAGTTGAACAAAGCTAGGAAATATTTAGGGTGACAGCCAGTATTGTACCAGTATTAGGGAATTCCAAAAAACTAAAGCCCTTGCATCTCTTTCTTCTGACAGGCCTCATAAATGCTACACAGAGAGTTGAGGATTTGTGTTGAATGAAGTAGGAGATATATTCAGTTCTTCAAAAAAACTTTTGGTTTATGGATGAGGGATATTGTGCTTCTGTACCCACAATTCAAAAAGTCAGGAAATGGACCCATATTGCTATACAATATCGTACTTGTGTTGCCAGCAGAAAAAAGGATGCCAAGTTTTACATAGCAAAGGGCACCCTGAATGTTGATAACGCCAATGGCAGCAGTCAAGATAGTCAACAGGATACCCTCTTCTGCTTACTACCATTCACACTTGTTGGAAAACAGCCCTGATAATTGCTTTGTGTTTGGGTGAGAAGTGGTTAACCAATGAAAAAAGGAGTCAGCTTTTGAGATTTTCCCTTGTGAATGGTACTGGTGCTGGGGGACTCCTGTTCAACACCTTGACTATTAACTTGTGGAGTGTCTCAGGGTTCCAGTTGGAATATGTCTGGAGTCATGATTTCTGTGTTGTAATCTATGAGCACAAATTGGGCCTATGATTGAACAGTGGTTTGGGTATTATTCTAGTTAAACATCATGGGAATTAACTAAACATTTTGCACCACTGCAAAACCATGCTCTGGGAGACCCATGATTTCTGTGGTATAGTCTGTGGGCACAGATGGCCCCAATGATTGGATAGTGGTTTGTAAAAATCGTGTGAATCCAGGAACTGCTGGATACCTCAGTGGTTTAGGTTTCTAGTTTCAAAGCCAGAGGTTGGGAGTTTCATTTTCCCCTGTGTCACCTTGACATGGGCTGGACTTGATGATCTGTAGGGTCCCTTCCAGCTCTGTAGTCTGTGTGCAGAGATTAGTCTTATGATTGGACAGTGGTTTCATGATTATCCTAACTAAGAAACAAGTGGTTCCATGGGGACTTGTGCCTTTTGATTGATATTTTTGCTCAACTCCAAAGCCATGTGCTGAGCTGTGTAGTCTGTGGGCACAGATGAGGCTGATGATTGTTCAGTGATTTCAGGATGATCCTGCATAAAAATCATGTTGATCCATGAGGATCCGTATGTCGGATCCATGTTTTTGCACTGCTGCAAAGCCATGCACTGGGGGAGCCATGGATCTGTAAACTTATGAGTGAACTGGGTAAACTTACGTATGAGTAAACTGGGTAAATCTACGTATGAGTAAACCAGGTAAAGCTTGCTTTGAAATCACCAGTCACAAAGGGAAAAACAGTAATTTCACAACTTAAATGAGTGAGCTGCTTAATAATATTATCTATTTGTTAAAATAGCTTTTAAAATATTTCCACAGGCAGGAGCTAAGAATGTGTGGCCAGGAAGGAGTTAAATGCATTCTTTCACACTGATGGCCCTAGCAGGGTTAAAAGTGACTGCCCTATGGGCTGACTCCAGACACATTCTGATTGATCAGAATGCTATGCTATGCTAATAGCTCCCTCCTTTAGAATTTTAC
This sequence comes from Intellagama lesueurii, assembly GCA_037013535.1. Taxonomy (NCBI): domain Eukaryota; kingdom Metazoa; phylum Chordata; class Lepidosauria; order Squamata; family Agamidae; genus Intellagama; species Intellagama lesueurii. The sequence goes on from JBAJHW010000002.1 coordinate 258,272,690, forward strand.
CAAGTTACAGAAAAATGAGCTATTTCAGAGGCTTTCAAGCTTTATATGGAGTAATTAGAAAATTTACTTCAGAGCCTTGAGTGGCTCAATCATTATAAATGAAAAAAAGCAGAAAAAAATAGACTTTTTTCCAGGTATGCAAATTTTGTCTTGTTATCTTTTTTCTTTTCCCCCCAAAGGGCTGTAGCTGAAAATTGCTTGCATTTGCATGGAGTAAAAAAAAAAAAAAGTGTTACTTTTTAAAAAATCACAACTCGGAACCCCTTTGCCCAAATGTACCCAAATTTGGCAGAGAGGAAGAACAGACTTTCTGCTGTATCCGTGCCAAATTTGGTCCAGGTTTTATGTTAGAACTTTTTGTTTGGACTCCCATCCTTGTTAGCAATACTTGGCAGAACATGACTGGGTATGGGGAAAGGGGATCCCTAAAAATTGGATACATGCACCATCCACAAAAGGGAGTTGTGCCCTCCTTATAGTGATTTTGTGGTGCTCTGGCGGCTTCTAGGAAAAGGTGGAAGTGGGAGAATTCGCTTGCAGGGATTCATTTTCACCAGAATAATATCAGAATTTACTCTTATATGTGTTCATTTTTTAGTATTTTATTCTGTAGCTTACTTACTCCCGTTGTTCTGTTCATGTCTGACATTTTGAAAGTTATGCTGTCAAGGTAAGTTCAGCTGTCTATTTAGTTAGTTGTATAGGAAAGCAGGATTCTGCATTCCACTAGTTCAGCAATAGAAACCAGTTGGGATGGGGATAAGAGTTATAGCTAGCAGTGGCAGATTGGTTGTATAGTTTTATCTGTGGTTGTGTTATGAGTAGGGGGAGGATTCCTATGACATGCCATATTTTTTCTGCAACTTATGTTTGAGCTGATGGGTGGGTTTCAACATGCTTATGAATAATCTGGCGAGAAAAGGCAGATTACTCATAAACAGGGCTTGAAAAATCCACTCGTCCACTCGTCTGTGACGCGTGAAAAAACGCTGCTTGACGAGCCACAGCTCCCTCCGTCCGTCCCTCCCTCCCTCCTTGCCTCCTTACCCTCAGTCCCTCTCTCTCTCTCTGATCCTGCAGTCCTCCCCTCCCCCTTCCTATTGCTAAAGGAGAAACAGTCCTCTTCTCGCGAGAAGAGAGTTCGAGCGGCACATAGATATACAGCTCTGCAGGAGAATGTAGAGTAGTCCCATGCTGGAGAATATGGAGATTCCCTGCTCCCAATTTCAACGGCGCTTTTGCTTTCAGTTTTATTTTTGCTGGAGACATTCAAAAGAAAGGCATTGAAAATACAAGCTTCATGACCCCAGAGGCACGCAGGTATTAAAGCAACCCAAGTCTGAGGGTATATTTATTTTGGGTTTGTACGCATTGTTATGTGGAAAGTGCCTAGTTTAAATTTAAATTTAAGTTTAAACATAAATTGCAAGGCTATAGTCTGGTCATGCTGACTGGTGAAATTTTGGACTGACTGGTAAGACATTCTAAAAATTTTCAGGCCCTGCTCATAAACATGTTTGAACTTTCTTATGGGTTCAAGTGTAGGTTGCAGAAAAAATGTGAAATGTCATAGAAATCTTCCCCCTAGTTATGAGTATAATCTTGCTATTCTCAAAATTGATTACTGTTGGGATTGGCAAAAATTGCACCAAGGCACACACATTAGTGCAATATTCTTCAGTCTTTTTATACTTTGGAACTAGCTCTTAATTCTAGTTTATAATATGGGACCACTTGGCAGTTTATCATATTTGTGTGTACTTTTCCTGTTTTCCTTTTGATTGTACCTTTCTGCTTCTTCAAACCACCATCCCATTCCTCTTTTCTTTTAAAAAAGGCCTTAACACCAACAAAGACTAATTATGATGCTGTAAACCAAAGTTTTGGGTGGGCTTCAACCCTGTTGTAGTTCGTGAACCACGTGTAAAGACCCCTGCACTCTGTGGTTGCAGTCTAAGTCCAAGTGTGGACATATAATGTACAAAACATTCTGGGTTGGAAAACTTCAAGTAAGAGATGCATTGGTATATAGTGCTTGAAATTCTTTTTCTTAATTTGTTTCACCCTATTGCACAATAATCCCTGTGCCTTGAAAAATGATAAAAGTCATGGGCAAGTCCATGATTATATATATAAAAATTAATTAATGGATTATTATGTAATTATATGTGTGAAAAATCAATTAAAAATCAGAAGAAAAAATAAGTCCATATTTGGAACATAATAGCCAGAATCCTATTGAGGTTTTACTCTGGCGAAAGTGAATAATGTAAGTTGCAGAGACAAATTACAGCTACTGAACAGGGTATACAACTGGCATCTCTTTAATTAGTTGCAATTGCTGGTATGGCTTAGGCAGTTATGTTTATTCCAAAGTGAAATCCCAATAGAATTTTGGCCACTATATTATTCAGTTTTCAGAAAAGTCATAGTATACAGTGGAGTAGTGCTTGTGCATTTGGAGATTGTTCCCTTATTGTTGCGCCTTTGAATTTTGTTCAGTAACTTTTAAAAAGTGTGCTAAAGAGACTTTCTGTTACATTTTTCAAAAACAGTTTTGCTGCAATAGAATGGAAACACACCTTTCTTCACATTTGTAGTCATTACACCATAAGAAAAAATGTTTGAAAGATTTGGGTGGGCTTGCCCATTTCAGCTTTGAATCTTTATCATCACAGTGCTTAAGTGCATTTTCTTCTGAGATCTTGTGATAGGCCTGCCAGATTGGGGCACAGTAGACACTTCTTTCTCATTCAAGTGTCACCTGAACTACTGAGTATGTTAAATCCACCTTATTAGTTATCTTTTTGCCACCATTGACCTAATATTTTCCAGTCCCATAAGTATCTCAGTTTGTGCTGCCTTATCAGCACTTATGATCACACACAGTTATCAGTGCTGATTGTGATACTGATCACTCCCTGGTGTGTAGTAGAGTAAAACTCCGAACAAAGAGATTGTATCACACGAAAAAGGAAGGAAGACCACATATTGACATCAGCAAGACTCTCAATCAAATAAAAGTGGAGGAATTTCCCTAAGCGCTTGAGGAAACCCTTCCAGGCCCGGCTGATGCAAATACACCTGAACAATGGGAACATTTCAAGAACGCTGTTTATAATACTGCCTTGTCCACATTTGGCAAGAAGACCAAAAAGACAGCAGACTGGTTCGAAGCCCATTAGGAGGAGCTGATGCCAGCCATCGAGGAAAAGAGGAGAGCTCTAGCAGCATACAAAGCCTGTCCTAGTGAGTACAACTCGCAGGCTCTTCGAGTTGCTCATAGCAAAGTTCAACAGGCTGCCAGGAGATGTTCTAACGATTATTGGCTTCAGCTCTGCTCTCAGATACAGATAGCACCGGACACAGGTAACATCAAGGGAATGTATGACGGTATCAAGCAGGCTTTAGTTCAGGGGTGGGCAAAATGTGGCCCTCCAGATGTTGCTGAACTGCAACTCCCAGCATTGCTAGCCCACACAGCCAATAGTGAGGAGTGTTGGGATTTGCAGTTCAGCAGCATCTGGAGGGCCGCACTTTGCCCAGGTCTGCTTTAGTTCCAACACAGAAGAAATCTGCTCCTTTGAAGACTGCTACAGGTGTGATCATCCAGGACCAAGCACAGCAGAAGGAACGCTGGGTGCAGCACTACTCTGAGCTATATTCCAGAGAGAATGTAGTAACCAAAGAGGCATTAAATAACATAAAGTGCCTGCCTGTCTTGGAAGAGTTGGACAGCGAACCAACTTTAGCAGAAATAAAAGCGGCCTTGGATTCCCTCGCCTCCGGCAAGGCACCTGGGAAGGATAACATCCCTGCTGAAGTGCTGTAAAGAGATCATCACCACCGAGCTGTATGAAATCTTTTGTCTTTGCTGGAGGGAAGGTGGAGTACCACAGGACATGAAGGATGCAAACATCGTCACATTGTATAAGAACAAAGGAGACAGGGGCGACTGCAATAACTACCGTGGCATCTCTCTTCTCAGTGTTGTAGGGAAGCTGCTTGCCCGTGTTGTGCTGAAGAGGCTCCAGGTGCTTGCAGACAGAGTCTATCCAGAATCACAGTGTGGATTTCGAGCTAATAGATCCACCACTGACATGGTATTTTCCCTCAGACAGTTGTAGGAGAAATGTAGGGAACAACGACAGCCACTCTTTGTGGCCTTCATAGATCTCACAAAGGTCTTTGACTTGGTTAGCAGGGACGGCCTTTTTAAAATACTTCCCAAGATTGGATGTCCACCTCGACTCCTTAACATCATCAGATCCTTTCATGAGGAAATGAAGGGCACTGTAGTTTTTGATGGCTCAACATCAGATCCCTTTGACACCAGAAGCGGAGTGAAACAGGGCTGTGTCCTCGCGCCGACCCTGTTTGGGATCTTTTTTGCTGTCATGCTGAATCACGCCTTTGGAACTGCAACAGAAGGTGTCTATCTCCGGACTAGATCAGATGGAAAACTCTTTAATCTCTCTAGATTGAGAGTGAAAACCAAAGTCCAGCTGAAATGCATGCGGGACTTCCTCTTCACCGATGATGCAGCTGTTGTTGCTCATTCTGCTGAAGAGTTCCAACAGCTTATGAATCGTTTTAGTAAGGCCAGCCAAGACTTTGGATTTACAATCAGCCTGAAGAAAACACAAGTCGTGGGCCAAGGCGTGGACTCACCTCCCTCTATTACCATCTCCACACAAGAATTAGAGGTTGTTCATGACTTTGTGTACCTTGGCTCAACGATCTCTGACACTCTCTCCCTAGATGTCGAGCTGGATAAATGCATTGGCAAAGCAGCTACCATGTTCATTAGACTCACAAAGAGTATGGCTTAATAAGAAGCTGATGGCATATACCAAGATCCAGGTCTATAGAGCCTGTGTCCTGAGTACACTCCTGTACTGCAGTGAGTCCTGGACCCTTTGTGCACGGCAGGAGAGGAAGCTGAACACGTTCCATATGCGTTGTCTCCGACGCATTTTTGGTATCACCTGGCAGGACAAAGTTCCAAATAGAGTAGTCCTAGAAGGAGCTGGAATGTTTAGCATGTATACATTACTGAAACAGCGACATCTACATTGGCTCGGGCATGTCTTGAGAACGGCTGACGGTCGGATTCCAAAAGATCTCCTGTATGGGGAATTAGTGCAGGGAAATCGCCCCAGAGGGAGACCACAGCTGCGATACAAGGATATCTGCAAGCGGGATCTGAAGGCCTTAGGAATGGACCTCAATAGATGGGAAACCTTGACATCTGAGCGTTCAGCCTGGAGGCAGGCGGTGCATCATGGCCTCTCCCAATTTGAAGAGACAATTGTTCAGCAGGCCGAGGCAAAGAGGCAGTCCCGAAACCAGCAAAATCAGGGAGCTGGACAGGGGACAGACTGTATCTGTCTTCAGTGTGGAAGGGATTGTCATTCTCGAATTGGCCTTCTCAGCCACACCAGACGTTGTTCCAAGACCTCTATTCAGAGCACATTACCATAGTCTCTTGAGACTGAAGGATGCCTACATCAGCACTGGCAAGCTTTTATTCTTTGGAGAGAAAAATGCTCATGTACGTAACATATAGCTTTAGTGCACCTTGTGGAATAACTATAGAATAAGGAGCTTGGAGATTAGTTAGCCAGTGCCCGCTGTGTATGGCAGTATATTCGTGGAGAGATGAGGCATCCTATTTACTTACACTGAAGCACAAAAACATGTACCTGAAACTGGATTTGTTTTAGTAGCTCAAGTGCTAGGTTTTCTTGTAGTGAACACAATCAGATCGTCTCAGTGATAAAGCTCCTGAGTGATCTTGGATTAGTGTTTACTTTAGTGTTCAAAGAGTTCACAGTCATAATCCTTGTAAGAACTATATAAGGTAAACCCAGTGGAATTATCGCAGAGGCTGTGTAATGGATTCATGGTGCAGTCAATCCTGAAGTGGAGATTTAACTTTACCTACACTAGTTTCTTAGAGGAAATGTGGGATACATATGTGATTAATGCTTCATCCAATTAAGACTGTATGTCATTATAAAGTGAATTAATCTTTGTACTTTCATATTAGGAGTCAATCTGGTAATGAGGAATTGCAGGGCTGATCACTCCCCCCCCCCCCCCCAATTTGCTATCAGTTTTCTATTCTGGTAACTAATTATTTATTTGGCAGTTGCACTAGTGATCTCCTAGTGGTGGCCCCAGAATTTCCACAAGTTTCTAAATGGTTAGCTCAGGATCTTGTTGCTGATTGTATTGGTCACAAAATGCAGTTGTTTTGGGGGGTTGGCTTTTGTGTCTTGGGCTTATCTATTTATCTGGCCATTGCAAGCAGTGTCAGAGCAGAGTTGCATGAACTACAGCTAGCACTCATGTGACCACAACATTGTTTCTTACTGGCACACACACTGGATTTGGCTGTTCCATTGCATTTCCGTTTCCATCCCATTGCAGACACTGAGTTTGTGTAATCACATTGTTCCCTGGGGAAGAAAGAACTTGGTTTGCTACCACTGTACTGCAGCCTGCTGGCAACTGGGGCCTGCAGCTGTTGTCATGTAGGGTCTGCTGGCACATGTAGTTTGTCTGTTGCTGGCCAGTGTAGTGCCTGGCTTCATTCCATATGCAGTGCCTGGCCTGTGGCTAACATGGGCAGTAGCAGAAGCACCAACACTGGGTTCAGCCTCAACTCTGTTTTCACATCTTCCTTTGCAATCAGTTCATAATAAAAGTTAACAGATGGAAGCAAATAAAAAGCAAAAGAGAAAAACTGATGTCTTAAAACAATTTTTTAGTTGGAATGCTATGATTAGCTATGAGACAACTCAAACATAGCAAGAATGATTTGACAAACAGTATAATGTGGTAATTGACTGAGGCACACAAGTTTAAATGCTTGACTTCATTTAATTAGATACTTAGTATTAATTAATATAATTTAATTATATGCTTAAGCTAATTAAGAGTATGTACAGAATATTATAAATGTAATAGAAAGTTTCATATCAAAATAGAGATCTCTCAGTAGTTTAATAACTATATGTTGACCTTGTGTATATCTATCATCTAGAATATTTATGAAAACACATAAAATATTTCTTATTTAACGTAATACTGTATCTCACAGGTTTAATTAAAAATGGTCCGGAATCTCATTGGTGTTCAGCAAAGGACTGACTAACTTGCTGTTCCTTACTGACAAGGTGCCAGGTGCCTGTTGCTCCTGGGCCTGGTCACAAGTTTAATTACAGTGGTGCACACCCAGCACCTTGTCAATCAGCTGCAATTAGCCACAGCAGATTACACAATCTCTCTGTGAATACCAGTAGATTCTGCCCAGCGTGAATACAACTATCACTTGGTGAAGGAAGTTGTCATTTGGCAAATGAGTGGATGAAAGAAGTAATACCAGAATGGCCCCAGCAGGCGTAAATAAATGTGTCATTTGATGAATTAAATGGTCATTTGAAGAAAGGGTTGGCAACTACATGGCTAATTAGTGAAGTAATGAATGTCTACAAAATACTCCAAATTTCTTGTATTTTTCTGAGCTGAATTTTTCTCAGTGGTTTATTAAAGAATGAGAGTGGCAGTTTATTTGTTGTCAGTAACTTAATAGTGAAGCATACCCAAATGAACCAAAGCTATCTTTTAAGGGCTGTGCTTGGAAGAGTCAACTTGCAGTATACAGAATTTTCAGTGACTGTTCACAGCAATTAAAGTTTAAGAGAATGGTATTATGGCCAAGGAAGCTGAGGCTCAGCAGAATTTGCAGATGTCTACCGGTAAATGAGGGACGTGGTGGTGCTGCGGGTTAAACCGCAGAAGCCTCTGTGCTGCAAGGTTGGAAGACCAGCAGTCGTAAGATCGAATCCACACAACGGAGTGAGCTCCCGTCGCTTCTCCGAGCTCCTGCCAACCTAGCAGTTCGAAAGCATGTAAAAATGCGAGTAGATAAATAGGTACCACCTTGGTGGGAAGGTAACGGCGTTCCGTGTCTAGTCGCGCTGGCCACGTGACCATGGAAACTGTCTACGGACAAATGCTGGCTCTGCGGCTTGGAAACAGGGACGAGCACTGCCCCCTAGAGTCGGACATGACTGGACTAAATGTCAAGGGGAACCTTTACCTTTATCGGTAAATGGGAAGTGTGACGTTCTGTAAAGGTAAAGGTTCCCTTGACATTTAGTCCAGTTGTGTCCGACTCTAGGGGGCGGTGCTCGTCCCCGTTTCCAAGCCATAGAGCCAGCATTTGTCCGTAGACAGTTTCCGTGGTCACGTGGCCAGCGCGACTAGACACGGAACGCCGTTACCTTCCCACCGTGGTGGTTTCTCTACTTGGTGACTAATATTGGTGCTTGAAACAAGCCTAATTTGTGATGTACTGCCCTTAGTGTAAATATATCAACATGCATTTTTTTTTGTAAGATTTGTCTCACCTTTTTGTTTCCTCCCCAAGATGCTGTTTGATAGAGGAGCCCCACCAGTGAGACATATGTAAGGAGAACTGGGTGGAGGTAAGTACCTTATTTAACATTTTAAAGTAAATTTTTTGTTCACTCTTGAGAGTTTCATAAGCAGTATTTCAGATGAAAGCATGTTGAGCATATGTTGTGTTGTCTTCAGATACGTTATTTACAGACTGGTTATTTGGGCTTACATCAAATGCTGTTCTTCCACTGATAGAATTGCTTCTGTAAGTAAAAGCAGGAAGGAAGTGATTCTCTTGCTTTTTCCCCCTTTTGTGATCCCTCAAATCCAGCGGACCTTCTGCTAGCTCAAAATTAGGTTTGAACCGTTGTGCCTTGTTCCATCTTCTGGGCTCTCTAGAACTTTAATTGAACTAAACTGCTTGAAGCTCCAGTAAAAATGTGTATCAGTATTAAGCTTGGTAAGCGACGTGGTGGCGCTGCGGGTTAAACCGCAGAAGCCTCTGTGCTGCAAGGTCAGAAGACCAGCAGTCGTAAGATCGAATCCACGCAACGGAGTGAGCTCCTGTCGCTTGTCCCAGCTCCTGCCAACCTAGCAGTTCAAAAGCATGCAAATGCAAGTAGATAAATAGGTACCACCATGGTGGGAAGGTAACAGCGTTCCGTGTCTAGTCGCGCTGGCCACGTGACCACGGAAACTGTATACAGGCAAACACTGGCTCTACAGCTTGGAAACGGGGATGAGCACCATGCCCTAGAGTTGGACACGACTGGACTAAATGTCAAGGGGAACCTTTACTGTTACCTTTTATTAAGCTTGGGGTTTTTTTGTCTTTCACTTAGTGCAGAATTTTTAAAGCAGTCTGGTACGGAATTTTTAAAGCAGTCTAGAGCATAAAGCTTCAAACTAGAAATGCTTCTGTATTCAGCATTTGGCGAAAAATTGAGGAGGAATAACACACATATGTTTACAGCATTAGAGGAGTTCTGCTAATGCACAGTAGAAAGAAATTGTAGGAGTAGGCTTTACTTGCCCCTCTGTTTCACAGCTACAAATGCAATGCATTTTCTCCCAGCATGTGGTGGCTCTTGAAGTAGCTGCATCGTGAGATCCCTGTATGAAAGCACTATATGAAAAGGGTTGTTACATGCCACAGGATCTGTTGTGTTTTCTTTGTAAAGCTCAAATTCTCCAGTTGTTGCAACAGCTGATCGCACCATGCAGCACTATTAGCACTTGGAAGGCTATCAAATCTTTACCTACATTATTATTTCCGTCACTAGATAAAAGTGTTTTTTTTTTAAGGTTTTAAAATATTTCTGTATAATCAGGGTTAAAAAAACCTTCCTTTTAAAACTGTTTAAAAATGAAAAATTTTAGAAGTTAGTATGAACTTTTCGATATGGTCACAGACATAGGTGCTTATGAATCCCATGCTGTGCAGCAGTCTTCAGATCTTTTAAAGTTCTCGGTATATAGTTATATTGGTTGTTAGAGTAGTTAGTCTATGGGTAAAGTTTGTAGTACTTTATAATAGGTGGTAGATTAATGCAGAATTTGGAGGAGGAGGAGGAGTTATCTTAGAACTGCAGAGCTGGAAAGGACAATTTGGATCATCAGATCCCTCCCTGTCTAGGAGACACAGTGGAGAATCAAACTCCTGTCTTATGGTTCTGCAGCCATATAGCTAAACCACTGGGGTATCCAGAATCCTGAGAATCAAATTGTGCGCTCTACATGCATTATGTGTTTGTAGATGTACCCACTCTCCCAAGAATTCTGCAGTACTGAAATTTTCACAGTGCTAGACTGGTATTTCTGGCTACAGTGCATACAAGTATAAACATGGAAAAGTAACATCATTCTTATGCGTAATATTAGCCTAACAGCCCTAGTACCTGGTTGATGAACAGAGCTTGCAAAGTGTTCACATTGCAGTTGTAGGATCTTGGTTTTACTTCCATGTTTGTCTTGATATTGCACATAAGCCCAGTATGAGTAGCAAAAGTGTCAGCTTATTCTGGCAATATCTCCTTTTAATTAAGAATATCAACACATAACATGTGAATTTGAAACTGCTTTACATCCACTTTATTTATGTATTTATTTATTCGATTTCTATCCCGCCCTTTTAGACAAAGTCTACTCCGGGCGGGTTCCACCAAACATTATAAACTAAAACAGTTAAAAACAATTCAAAACAATAGTGATTAGTAATGCTCAAGATGGGAAAACAGAAAATTATAATAAGAATAAAGTCAAGTATTGACAGGAGGGAAGGCCTGCCTGAAGAGCCAAGTTTTTAATTGGCTCTTAAAAACACTTAAAAATCCACTTCCCATCATTTGTGTATTTTGTTTGAAGGGCTGCATTTCAAAGTATTAGGATTGTCAAAACAAAAATCCTCCAGAACTAGATCCAAGTTGTGTCATTCTGCAACGTCATAATGGTTCTTAACATAATCTGTTGGATGTTTTCCTCCAGTAGACTTCTCTTAAAACTGCTGCTTATGCCAAGACTGTGTTTCGGTCATATGCTCTGGTTTATCATCCTGCACAGCTTTTGCATGTTATCTTTTTAACCACATTAAGAGTGTGACTTTTTCTCAATTTAATGTTACCTCAATTAATTTTCTCCTTCTAGGCAAATTAATTTGACTTTTCTTGCCTAGCTCTTCACTTACATTCTTATAATATGATATGGTTGTAGCTGCTTGTTTGTTTCTCTTAACCAAAGTGAAATACTCCAGGAGCAAACTGTATTGTGTGTTTCTACAAGTCTTTATTGGTCTTCTTGGGTGCTACTGTCATTTTTCTGCTTAAGTCTAAAAAGAGAGATGTGCTCTTGTACTGTAAAGAGACTATAAAGAGGTCTTGGATTTACAAAATCTTTCAGCACTGGTTATATGGCATTTGAAAGCAAAATATTTTGCAGTTCATTACCATGTTTGTGGTAATGAGTATTTCTTTCTTGGACACCATGGTGATAGGTGCTATATCCAATATAATGAACTGGAATGCAAACTTGAAGCCTGGGTAGTAGTGAGTGCAGTTTTGACTGAATCATCCTTGGCTTCCAGCATAATACTTATTGCCTGAGAGGAGTGGCTTTGGTTTATTATAGAATTTGGTTCTAAGTTTGCAGTCAGTTTTTCAGGGCTTTCCCACTTCATTTCTATCTTAGAAAAATAATCACGACAAAAACAAAACAACATTAATAATTTATAATTATAAGCTTCACAGTAGAAAATGCACTTTATCTCCATGGTAAAAGCATCATTTAAATAGTTGAAGAGGAGAGTAAACTAGTTGCATGCTTTCATGTGGATTACCTTTTCTGTGCATGAAATGATATAATTGTAGGTTTTTTTGTTTTAATATTAGATAAGCATGAGATCAACGTGGCACAGCTGCATGTGTATTCACTCTTGAAACAATTGCACACTTTATTGGCTGACAATCTTGGCATTTTTAGCAAAAGCAAAATTTTAAAGATACGGGACATCTGTGTTTGATTTGACAAATAAGCTTTTTGGGTGTCATCTGATGGAGCCTTCTGGTGGTGAACAACTCTATGATGATCCTGACCTTGGAGGCAAATCTCAAGATCCAGAGACCAAAAGGCAGCCTGAATCAGAGCAGAAGCTGTCAAAAATTACCCACAATGCCTTGGAGAACATTAATGTGATTGGTCAAGGCCTGAAACATCTCTTCCAACATCAACGTAGGAGGTCGTCAGTATCTCCCCATGATATTCAACAAGTTCAGGTTGACATGGAGCCTGAAATGGAAATGGAAAACCAAAGCACCTGTGGTGAAATTGACGGTGTCTCTACCCATCCTACAGCTCTGAACAGAGTGCTCCAACAAATCAGAGTGCCACCTAAAATGAAGAGAGGAACAAGTCTCCATAGCAGGCGGGGCAAGTCAGACCCTCCAAAGGGAAGCCCCCAAATCAACAGGAAGTCTATCCAAGATATTTATTCAGGACGTCCCAGATCTTCGTCAACTACAGATGCCCCTACAAATTTGTCAGTGCTGGAGATGGCCTCTCCTGTCTGCCTAGTTGGTGAAGAGATTGCATCAGCAGAGCGGGTGAGTTCTGTTTACATTGGAATGTGCTTTGCTTGTCAGATGCTTATGTGCTTCTTAAAAAAACAACTGACTTGTGAAACTAGGAGTCAGAGCAAAATCTTCATGTGTTATTCTGTGCATCTGTATAAAGGAGCACATAAAAATACAAGATTGTATAAACTGTACTGTTAGCAAGAAGAGGAGGTAGCAAATCAGTGCTACTGCTTGTCTGCAGTGGAGAATTTTAGATTTTAACTTAATTCCCAACCTACCCCCCCCCCCCACGTTTTTAGTTTGAAGGAATAATAGAAACTCACTATGCAGATTAATTGGAAGATGGTAACATAATTTCAGGCATTGAAATATTTTTTTACAGTAAGTCTAGTATCAGGATGAATTTTAAGATAAACGGATTTGTAGAAAGTAATCCAACTTCTACAATATGAAATTTTAGCACTGCAGATTAATACTGTTGTGCTTGGTGAGAGGATTTTCTTGGTGATGAACCATTGTGTGTAGTATTGGAATTTTAGTGCCTATTCTGTTGTAACTTTCAGTTATTGGGTCAGTGGCCTGAATAAGAAAAGTATCAAAACCTATTTATACCAATAATTCTGTTGAACTCAGAATTGAAAAGTACTCCTTATTATATTCTGGGATCCTCTACAGTTTTAAAAGTCACTTTAAAAAAAAACTACCTTGGCAGTTTTAGCTTGGAGAATTGTATATTAATAATGTATTGGGTGCTCTCAAGACAGAAATTGACATCTGATTAAAATAGTGATTTTAGATTAAAATTTGTTCGCCACTCAGAACAATTATTCCAGGAAACATGATGCAAGAACTAAAATGCAAATGGCGACCCATTAGTAGAGATTATTTTAAAGATCCCAATAAGAAAGTATGATATTCAAAAGATGGAAATATAGTACAGCTACTTTAGAATCTACTAATTGTAAGCCATTGTGTTCTGAAGGTAACTGTTTCACCAGGTGAACTTGAATCTCACTATTCAAAATGCACAATCTGACGTGAAGGGGCTGCCAAGAAAAAATGTGTGTGATTCTTATTTCAAGAGAATTTGAAATATGTTGCCTTATCTGTTGCCAAAATCAAGGGATTGAACGATTAGAGATTGCTGTGCCAACTTTATAGCTATATTACCTTGTTAATTCTGTTGCATAAGGACTTCTTCAAGTATCTTGTTTCAGATCTATATTAGAGTGTAAAAAACAGATTGTGCATTGCACAGTCTTAGTGTATCTGGGTGCTGTTGGATGAACTCTTGTGACATCTTGGAATAGTTACTATCTTGAAAAATAACTATTCAAAAGTGTTCAATTCCAGTTTGACACAAAGAATAAGAAGTCATTATGTTGGAACCCAGCAATATCACATAAACTCTAGTACAAGAGGAAATGAACAAGGAAAATTTCTAGAAGGGAGGGTCAAATATTATTAAAGGCATCATTAAAAAGGGGATTGAAAATAAAACAGCCAACTTTATAATGACATTGTACAAAACGCTGGTAAGGCCGGACCTGGAGTATTGCATACAGTTCTGGTCGCCGCACCTCAAAAAAGACATAGTGGAACTGGAAAAGGTGCAGAAGAGAGTGACTAAAATGATGACTGGGCTGGGGCACCTCCCTTATGAGGAAAGGCTACAGCGTTTGGGGCTCTTTAGTTTAGAGAAAAGGCGCCTGAGAGGGGACGTGATTGAGACATATAAAATGATGCAGGGGATGGATAAAGTGGATAGTGGGAACCTCTTTTCCTTCTCACGCAATACTAGAACCAGGGGACATCCACTCCAATTGAGTGTTGGAAGAGTGAGAACAGACAAAAGAAAACATTTCTTTACCCAGCATGGTGTTAGTCTGTGGAACTCCTTCGCACAGGATGTGATGATGGCATCTGGCCTAGATGCCTTTAAAAGGGAATTGGACAGATTCCTGGAGGAAAAGTCCATTGCAGGTTACAGGCCATGATGGGGATGTATAATCTCCAGGCTTAAAAGGAAGGTACCTCCAAATGCCAGAAGCAGGGGAGTGGTCTCAGGAGACAGGTATCTAGTTGTCTTGTGTGCTCCCAGAGGCATCTGGTGGGGGACCGTTGTGAGATACATGAAGCTGGACTAGATGGGCCCTTGGCCTGATCCAGCAGAGCTCTTCTTATATTCTTACGTTAAATAAAGATATGTGTAGAGAAAAGCTTTCTCATAGAGCCAAACAACTAGGAGTAACTGACTTGGCAGTAAAAGGGGATAAGAGAAAAAGCTAGTGCTAAGTAGTGAAGATAATAGCTGGGAGCCAGAATGGTTGAATGAAGTAAATCTGCTTGGAGGCAAGTTACATGCAAATACCAGCTCTGTGATTTGTCCTGTGGGTGGTTTTTTATTTTTTTATTTTATGAAAAACTGCCATTGTCAGATTAGATAACTGATGTTTGGCCCTCCCTAGGCATCCTACAGAATTTATAGATATTTGGGAGCAAAAATCAGAAGCCTGTGTTTATCACATCTGTCATTTATCCCAGTAAACTCCAGAATAAACCGAACATTCAAAAGCAAAGCAAAAAAAATGTGCTGTTTATATATCACCTCTTAGTGTTTAAAGCACTCTCTGGACAGTTTACAAATTAATTGTGCACATTGCCCCCTCCCCGGGTACTCAGATTTACTGACCTGGGAAGGATGGAAGGCTGAGTCAAGCTTGAGCCTGAGCCCATCAGGGCATGAGCACAGACTTGACTACAATCCTTTGTTTAACCAATGTGCCATGACAGTCGCTGACAATCATATCACCATTCATCTGAGTATATAAGTATGTTTTTTCACAGTTGCAGTAATTCCATGCAACATCAACTTGTCTAATTCTACAAGCTTTATTTACCTATATTACTTCTATATTCCATATGCACAAAATACTTCAGAAATGTTGTAAAATACAAAAGTCTTGCAGCTATTAAGAAATAGCACTCAAGACAGATTACAAGCTCATAAAAGAATAAAAACATTTGAAACGAGATTTAACTGTAGAGTTATAATATCATATAAAATCAACTTCCACTGTAGAAAAACATTAAAATCAAATAAGTGCATTAAAACCATTAACATCAACAAAGAATACAGTTAAAAACAGCACAGTAGGTCATATTAACATCATTTGTTGTTGTTTAGTCGTGTCCGACTCTTCGTGACCCCATGGACCAGAGCACGCCAGGCCCTCCTGTCTTCCACTGCCTCCCGGAGTTGGGTCAAATTCATGTTGGTCGCTTCGATGACACTGTCCAACCATCTCGTCCTCTGTCGTCCCCTTCTCCTCTTGCCTTCACACTTTCCTAACATCAGGGTCTTTTCCAGGAAGTCTTCTCTTCTCATGAGATGGCCAAAGTATTGGAGCCTCAGCTTCAGGATCTGTCCTTCCAGTGAGCACTCAGGGTTGATTTCCTTCAAAATGGATAGGTTTGTTCTTGCAGTCCAGGGGACTCTCAAGAGCCTCCTCCAGCACCACAATTCAAAAGCATCAATTCTTCGGCGGTCAGCTTTCTTCATGGTCCAGCTCTCACTTCCATACATCACTACTGGAAAAACCATAGCTTTGACTATGCGGACTTTTGTTGGCAAGGTGATGTCTCTGCTTTTTAAGATGCTGTCGAGGTTTGTCATTGCTTTCCTTCCAAGAAGCAGGCGTCTTTTAATTTCGTAGCTGCTGTCACCATCTGCAGTGATCATGGAGCCCAAGAAAGTAAAATCTGTCACTGCCTCCATATCTTCCCCTTCTATTTGCCAGGAGGTGATGGGACCAGTGGCCATGATCTTAGTTTTTTTGATGTTGAGCTTCAGACCGTTTTTTGTACTCTCCTCTTTCACCCTCATTAAGAGGTTCTTTAATTCCTCCTCACTTTCTGCCATCAGAGTGGTATCATCTGCATATCGGAGGTTGTTGATATTTCTTCCGGCAATCTTAATTCCGGCTTGGGATTCCTCCAGTCCTGCCTTTCGCATGATGTATTCTGCATATAAGTTAAATAAGCCGGGGGACAATATACAGCCTTGTCGTACTCTTTTCCCAATTTTGAACCAATCAGTTGTTCCATATCCAGTTCTAACTGTTGCTTTCCTGTTTCTGAAAGGAGTTTTGCTTTCTTCTTTAGTATGCCATCTGTTTTGTTGATAAGTGCTAATAAATGTTGTCATGGCAAAGGAGAAGCAGAGTGGTAGGTGCTTGTGGGAAGCCTGTGGAAGGGATCTTGCTTTTTCAGTGAATGTTATACTTCCCATTGAAGTGTTTTTCTAACCACAGTGGTGGTAATGGCTCAGGGAGTTGGAGTGCATGGCTTTATAGTCAGAGACTAAGAATTGGAATCCCCACTGTGCCTACTTGGAGAGGGGCCAGCTGAGATCACTTGGAACATGTGTGGCTGATGGGACTATGTGCCCTGCCACCTAGGTGGCCTTGGGCACGCTGCACAGTTTAATAGTGTCACTGGAAGGAAGGGAATAACAAATATCTGACTGCTTTATATCTATATAATCCTGGGATGGTTTTCACTGTTCAGAATAGACCATACATTATTATTATTTTCTACCTACAGTGATGTTTCTGTGTTTGTAAAGAAATGAAGAAGAAAATCCTTGGGTGGAAGAAGTCAGAACAGTGGCCTTATATTTGATTGCAAACTGCCATTGAGGAATGTCCCTGAAGAAAGGTTTATTTTGAAAAGAGTAGACTTCGGTCTAGATGGGCGGGGTATAAATTTAATAAATAAATAAATAAATAATAATAAATAAATAAAAGCATTACACCTAAAAGTTTTTTCATGTATCTGGACGTTTTTGCCTTCTTTACTTTGTAAGTGATTCTTCCCACATGTCTGTTTCCTACAGTATGTCTCTGCAACTTTATATTAAACCTGCCAAGGAAATGCAGAATGGAAGGGCCATAAAGTAAGTGGTTCCCACCTTTGGTGGGTTGTCCTTCATGCTGCTGATCACAGAGAATCAGATGTACTACCACATGAAAGTACATCTGATTCCAAAAAATACTTGTAAGCTATCTGCCTGTTTCACTGATCACTGGTCTCTCATCACTTGTCAGTTGCTGGTCACTGGTAACTGGTAGGCACGTGTGGGCCCATAGCTTCTTGCAGGGGCAGAGTGTGTAAGGCAGTGTTCCCCAACCTTTTCCGGTCTGCGGACCGGCTGGGGAAGGCGGGGCACCCCCCCGCGCGCACGCATGCGCGAACAAGCGCGCGTGCGCGCGAGTGAGTGCACCGCCATTTCGCGCATGCGCAAACGGCAGCGCGCTTGTGCGGGCCCCCGCGCACGCGCAAATGGCGGCGCAGCGCTCGTGCGGGCATTCCAGCGCGCGCGCGCAGGCGCAAACGGGCTGTGCGGGGGTGAGTGCGCGCAGGGAGGTCTCTCTTGCCGGCCCGGTCTGGGCCAGGCCAGGGACCGGCACCGGACCGGGGGTTGGGGATCGCTGGTGTAAGGGACTGAGTGTGGCTTTAATAAGCATATAAAGATGTTCTAATTACGCAGTGAATGAAATGGTGCAGTCAGGACAGATTGAGTTACAAGTTTCCCTCAGTAAACATGCTGCTGATCATACAGAATCAATATACTGCCAATTATTCAAAGGACAGCCTGCCATGGAAACCACTTCTGTGTTTGTCCCTGCACATCTGGTCTCCCCTGCCAAATAGTCTTAACTTTTTTTCTTTTTCAGTTGACCATTCTTATTTGATTATACTTCTGATATCTTCTTAAAAATTTGCTGAATCTTTGAACAAACAGGAAATGGCACAAAAATCTGACTAGTTTTTGATTTCAGGCCAAAAGCCCAATGCTTGGGGCTCAATTTTATGTGACTTTTTGAAACATATTTTCTGTTGTCAGTATTTAATTTATTTGTTTGTTAAATAGTGCTGGTATTCTATACACGTTTTGAAAATGTGTTTCTTGTGGCATATGTGTAAAAGCAGAATAAGATAATCGTCACTTTAAAGGATAGTTAAATGGAATCCTTTTGTGAAATAAGACAGTCTCTGAAGATTCTTTTACTTGTGATGAAAAAGGAAGCTCAGTAGTTCTTAGACAGTTTGGGTTCTGTGGAGGAATCTTGGTGAGTTAGCACTGGAGAAATCTTGATTAATATCTTAATAGTATAATGATTAGTATATTTATTATTAAAAGCAGATTTGATTGCTACTTGAAAGGCAGTATCTGTTTTCCTGATGAACTAAGACATCTCTCTGCACCAGATACCTCTAAGCCACAGTTTGAGGGTAGTATCTCACCTTGGGTGGATGTTGGTGCATCTTCATTGATCCTGTTTACAAGTCAGTGTGGACGTGAACAGATCTTCCACTATGATCTACAAACATTCATATATTACATTATTCTGGTGTGATCTAAATCTTCAACTGTATATATCACAAGTTTAATTCTTCTTGAGGCAGTTATTTACTATAAATTCCTGTGGTGCAAATATAACTGTACTGTACTATGAAAGAGAAGTATATGCAGTACAGACCTTCATTGTGTGAGAAGTGAAAAAGTCCTTAGCTTTATAGGTTTGCTAGATTTCTTGTTGCCTGTAGACTGGAAAATATAATAATGGCAGTGCAGTGAGAATATGCAAAATGTTTAAATGACTAATCTCTTTTGATATATTAATCAATAGAAAATTGAAACTCTTAACACAAGAGTCATGGAAGAAGAATTATATAGCCGAGGATCTGAGGGTGAAGTAAGTAAAAAGAATATTGAAAATGTTTGCTAAGGTAGTGGAAGACAGACATTAAACCTAAATTTGAGTCAAGGTTATTAGTAGCAAGCTATATTCAGTTAAATAACTGTAATATATAATAATAATATGGACTGCATAAATTTGATTTCTGCTACATTGTTTGAAATGGCCTGTTAGAGAATTTCCTTCACCAAAATAACAGTCTTTTCAGTATAGGTATTGGATGATGATTTTCTGTTAGGCATTACTAACTGTGCTCACTGAATTTCACTAATGTACAGTACATTTTCTTTTTAAAAAAATACATTGCATCACTGGTCGATTTATATATGTATCATGTTGTTGTTTTCAATGATGTTAGAACGGACCATCATTCTAACTTTTTATTTTTGCTCTAGCTAAATTAATTTACTGGTATAAGTATTATAATTAATAATAATAGTTGTGTACCATCAAGTCATCAATTCTGACTAAAACGATAGTTCAGTGGTTCTTTCTTGGCCCTTCAAATGCTTTGGATGTAAGCTCCAGAATCCCTTACTATTGACCATGCTTTTGGGGGCGTCTGGAACCTGAAGTCCAAAACAACTGAGAATTAATCTTGTAAGAACCCTAATGTAGTAGCTGCAAGCAACACTTCTGGTATAGTTATAGTTAGTCCTATTTAGAGTAATGTTCATTGTAAGTGTAAGAACTGTACATTGATTTGCTGAAATTGCAGATTAGCAGAATTAATGGACGACATTAGTACTAGAGATGGAACTTTCATGATAACAAAATCTTCAACAATTTCAATTTCTTCATTGTCAAGATTAAAGCTGTGTAGTTCTTCAGTAGTTATGTTTGTCGTCTTAATGTTCAACTGTGATCCTGCTTTTGTGTTTTCTTTCACTTTTGTCAGAAGTAGTTTCATGCCATTGCTGTTTCCTGCCAGTAATATGATGTTATCTGCATATCTTAAATTATTGGTATGTCTTCGACCTGTTTACAGAATGGTGTAAGAGTTAAAGAATTAAATGCAAGAATTCTGGAAGCTTAGCAGAGCTAATCAAAATCTTTAACTTGATTAACCCTTTGTGGCCCTAATTCTACTCAGAGTATTTCCTTTTACCTCAGCTCTTCTTTATGGGTAGCTGAAGAGCCCCTACAGCACCCTAATAGGTTAAAAATATTAATTCTGCAGCATGCTTTAAGCAGAGAATGCATAACACTTTATGATTCAGTGCACAAAGTGTTTCTGTGTACAGTAGTTGAAAATAGCAGGGTTGTGAAAATATACACAATTCCTTTTCATTGTTTTTTTAAAAATATGTCAAGGCAGCAGTGGATCAAGGGAACAACTGTCAGTCAGTGCAAAAACAAATAAACTAATGGAAAGTAGGAGGTTTTCACAGATCTCCCTATATCTCTTAAAATAGCAGGTTCCATGTAGAAATTTGAAGATCATGTGCCCTGCAAAAGATTTCTAGGATCGAATCATGACTTGAAATATTTAGTCTTAATCCCTGATGAGACAGTTAACAGAAGTGTTTGATGATGGAGAATCTCAGATAAAGTGACTCTTCTTGGCGTATAAGGAAAAATATTGTAAGGCCTTTTAAAGTTCAGCATTTTGCCAAAAGGTGGTGCTATTAGAACTTCTGAAACTCCACATGATCTGTTCAGATAAGCTATTGTGTGTATTGATGTTTGTATACATCTGTCTGTATGTTTCTGTATACTACTCAGAGGAGTGTATGGTAGTTAGAATCACTATGTTAATTTTTAAACAGTGCTGAAATTAGTGACATTAAGTTGTAAAAAGACAAAACATGCTATATTTACATCACATTAAACTCCTTTGAACAGTGGTGAAACTTAGGGATGAGTGTATTGATAGAATCCTCACTAAATAAAAATTCAAAACTCTTGAGCTTCTTATTTCTAATGCCCTGAGTTCTTCTTCAAAACTGATCTGCTGTAATAATCCAGCAGTTGTTTGGAAACAGAATTTCCTCTGTTTGGCAAAGTTAAAGAATGCTCAATAGATAGCAATCCCATTGTAGACATAAATGACACTCCTTTACGGGATGCAGTTTACACAGACAGAAATAAATTCCATCCACCTAGTTTGTCAGAGACCAAATGCTCCCTACTGTTGCATGCATACAATACTATCTTGTTGTCATTATCAGAAATAAGCCTTAAACACCTAATATTTGCATTCATAACTTACTATAAGAACAAGCAGTTGTCTAAAAATTTTAGTAAAACAAAAATCATTGTCCTTGATTAGTGTGTAGTATTTAAAAGTGGACATTAAGTGGTTAATGTATTGGTCAAGTCAAATGGTTTAAATGTGTAGGCATTAGGTTTGATCACAGTATCTCCTGGGCTGCCCATAAACTGTCTTCAGTATAGGCTGCTCAGAACACCATTAAGGCCATTTCTCACCCTTTCTTTACTGGGGGAAGATAAGGTTATCACTAGCTACTTGTCACAGTGGCTGTATGTTACTCCCAAGATGATGGGGTATACAGTGGTGCCTCGCTAGACGATGTTAATCCGTTCCACGAGGATCGCTGTCTAGCGAAAACATCGTCTAGCGAAGCACGTTTTCCCATTGGAATGCATTGAAATCGCTTCAATGCGTTCCAAGGGAAAACGCAGTCGTCTTGCGAAATTTCCCATAGGGAAACATCGTCTAGCGAGTGAGGGTCCCCATAGGAATGCACTGACAGCTGCACTGACAGCTTTTGACCACTAGTCGGCGCACTCCTATGGGGAAACCTCATTGTCTAGCGAAAATCGCCATAGGGAAACATCGTTTTGCGAAGCGCAGTAGCGCTCGCAAAAAGGCATCGTCTAGCGATTTCCTCGTCCTGCGAGGCAATCGTCTAGCGAGGCACCACTGTATTCAGCTGAATACCAGTTGCTGTGGAATAACAGTAGGAGATTTTCATGTTGTCCTGCTTGAGGAATTCTCATAGTAAGAAGATGATAGGGAAGGCAAAGAAAGTCTTTGAGGAAGCAAGAAACCTGCCAGAGTTGCGGCTGGCCCTCTGGATGGTGAGGGAGGGAAAGGGGGGGGGGACTTGGAGATTGCAGAGAAATTAAATGAGTTCTTCGTATCTGTCTTCACGACAGAAGACCTTGGGCAGATTCCACTGCCCGAACAGCTCCTCCTGACTAATGAATTAAATCAGATACGGTTAAAAGAGAGGTTGCTTTAGACCTAATTGAAGATCAGTAAGTCACCGGGCCCAGATGGCATCCACCCAAGGGTTAAGGAACTGAGGAATGAAGTTGCTGATATCTTAACTAAAATATATGACTTGTACAACTTGTCCCTTAAAATGGCCACAGTGCCAGAGGACTGGAGAACAGCACATGTCACACCAATCTTTAAAAAGGGAAGGAGGGGGGACCCGGGAAACAACAGGCCAGTTAGCCTAATGTCTGTTCCAGGAAAGATGGAAAGCCTCATACAAATTAAGATCTTAAAACGCGTAGAACAAGCCTTGCTGAGAGTAAATCAGCATGACTTCTGTAAGGGTAAGTCTTGCCTCACAAACCTTTTAGAATTCTTTGAAAAGGTCAACAGACATATGGATGAGGGCGAACCAGTGGATACTGTTTATCTGGATTTTCAGACGGTGTTTGACACGGTCCTGCACCAAAGGCTGCTAAGAAAACTCCCCAGTCAGGGGATAAAAGGGCAGGGCCTCTTATGGATTGAGAATTGGTTGAGAACCAGGAAACAGAGAGTAAGTGTCAATGGGCAATTTTCACAACGGAGAGAGGTGAAGAGCGGTGTGCCCCAGGGATCTGTCCTTGGACCGGTGCTTTTCAACCTGTTCATAAATGACCTGGGGACAGGGATAAGCAGTGACGTGACCAAGTTTGCAGATGACACAAAACTTTTCTTGGTGGTGAAGACCAGAAGGGATTGTGAAGAGCTCCAGAAGGATCTCTCCAACCTGGGAGAATGGGTGGCAAAATGGCAAATGCGTTTCAATATAAGAAAATGTAAAGTAATGCACATTGGGGCAAAAAATCAAAACTTTATTTATCGGCTAATGGGTTCTGAGCTGTCTGTGATGGATCAGGAAAGAGATCTTGATGTGCTGGTGTACAGCTCGATGAAAGTGTCAACACAGTGTGCGGCAGCAGTGAAGAAGGCCAATTCCATGTTAGGGATCATTAAAAAGGGGATTGAAAATAAAACAGCCAACATTATAATGCCATTGTACAAAACGCTAGTAAGGCTGCACCTGGAGTATTGTGTACAATTCTGGTCGCCGCAACTCAAAAAAGACATAGTGGAACTGGAAAAGATGCAGAAGAGAGCGACTAAAATGATGACTGGGCTGGGGCACCTCCCTTATGAGGAAAGGCTACAGTGTTTGGGGCTCTTTAGTCTAGAGAAAAGGCGCCTGAGAGGGGACATGATTGAGACCTATAAAATGATGCAGGGGGTGGATAAAGTGGATAGAGGGAAGTTCTTTTCCTTCTCACGCAATACTAGAACCAGGGGACATCCACTCCAATTGAGTGTTGGAAGAGTGAGAACAGACTAAAGAAAATATTTCTTTACCCAGCATGGTGTTAGTCTGTGGAACTCTTTGGCACAAGATGTGGTGATGGCATCTGGCCTAGATGCCTTTAAAAAGGGGATTGGACAGATTCCTGGAGGAAAAGTCCATCGCAGGTTACAAGCCATGATGGGGATGTATAATCTCCAGGCTTAGAAGGAAGGTACTTCAAAATGCCAGATGCAGGGGAGTAGTCTCAGGAGACAGGTATCTAGTTGTCTTGTGTGCTCCCAGAGGCATCTGGTGGGGGACCGCTGTGAGATACATGAAGCTGGACTAGATGGGCCCTTGGCCTGATGCAGCAGGACTCTTCTTACGTTCTTGTGTTCATTTGCCTGACGGGATGTGAAAAAAATGATACACCTTTGGTCTGATACAGTACAGCTGTTTGTATTCTTGCTTTTTGTTTGTCTTCATATTCTTCATCACAATCTGGCACTACCCTTTCAATGGGACAGGAAAAAAATGTGAGTGGAATCATTATAGAAAATAGCCAGAATCGAACAGGTAAAAGCTGCATTTGTAAGAACAGTTATGCAGTGGTTCTTCTCTTTTGGTGAACTGTCCTTCATGCGTTTTGTCACACACTTTGTTTTACAGGCAGGGCCAACTGGTGACACAAAAGGAGTGCCTGCTATGGGGAACACATATGCACTTGTCCTTACACAATTGCAGAAGTGAATAGGATTCTGCCCTTAATTTCTGGATAGCTGTGGCAAACCTCTGACTGTGCTGATATCTTCACTTTGGTATCTCTAGGGAACTTAGGGGCCTTCTCTTGTCCCATTGCTTTTGGTATTCTGTTGGTAGCAGTGGTATATATGATTTTCCTTCCATCTGAGAAGTCAGTTTGACTTATACTAAAACTGCTTTTGGGAGGTTAAGAAATAACATCTCATGTGTCCCCTCCTAAAAAATAACTAGAGCAAGAGCACAAATATAGATGCATTAAGTGGAGACACTATCAGACGGCTAAGATGGAAATAGTGGACATAATGACAGCAGCCAATTGATCAGCTGCATGACTCAGGTTAGTCGGTTTCTTACAATAGCCATGTGAGGGAGGAACTTGCTGGTTCTGCCATCCATTTCACCTATCTGTGAATGTAATTGTACATCCTTTCCTGTGCTTTTACCGTACTATGGGTATATTTTTTGGGGATAATCTGCTGTGTGGCTTTCTTGAGGCTTCATTGTTTTTTTCATTTCTGAGTCATAGAAGACTATTGTGGAGCTTTTTCAGGCATTGTTCTGCCCCCAGAGTATGTTGTAAAACATCTTATTGCATCCTATCTTTAAGAGTTCAAAATAATGTAGCAGAAAAATGGCAGGACCTGATGTTTTGTACATTTATAATATGCATTCACCTAATACCATGTATTTGTTGTTGTTGTTTAGTCGTTAAGTCGTGTCCGACTCTTCGTGACCCCATGGACCAGAGCACGCCAGGCCCTCCTGTCTTCCACTGCCTCCCGGAGTTTGGTCAAATTCACGTTGGTAGCTTCAGTGACACTGTCCAACCATCTCATCCTCTGTCGTCCCCTTCTCCTTTTGCCTTCACATTTTCCCAACATCAGGGTCTTTTCCAGGGAGTCTTCTCTTCTCATGAGATGGCCAAAGTATTGGAGCCTCAGCTTCAGGATCTGTCCTTCCAGTGAGCACTCAGGGTTGATTTCCTTCAAAATGGATGGGTTTGTTCTCTTTGCAGTCCAGGGGACTCTCAAGCGTCTCCTCCAGCACCACAATTCAAAAGCATCAATTCTTCGGCGGTCAGCCTTCTTTATGGTCCAGCTCTCACTTCTAGACATCGCTACTGGAAATACCATAGCTTTGACTATGCGGACCTTTGTCAGCAAGGTGATGTCTCTGCTTTTTAAGATGCTATCTAAGTTTTTTAATCGCTTTCCTCCCAAGAAGCAGGAGTCTTTTAATTTCGTGGCTGCTGTCACCATCTGCAGTGATCATGGAGTCCAAGAAAGTAAAATCTGTCACTGCCTCCATATCTTCCCCTTCTATTTGCCAGGAGGTGATAGCACCTGTGGCCATGATCTTAGTTTTTTTGATGTTGAGCTTCAGACCCTTTTTTGCGCTCTCCTCTTTCACCCTCATTAAGAGGTTCTTTAATTCCTCCTCACTTTCTGCCATCAGAGTGGTATCATCTGCATATCTGAGGTTGTTGATATTTCTTCCAGCAATCTTAATTCCAGCTTGGGATTCCTCCAGTCCTGCCTTTCGCATGATGTCTTCTGCATATAAGTTAAATAAGCAGGGAGACAATATACAGCCTTGTCGTCCTCCTTTCCCAATTTTGAACCAATCAGTTGTTCCATATCCAGTTCTAACTGTTGCTTCCTGTCCCGCATATAGATTTCTCAGGAGATAGATAAGGTGGTCAGGCACTCCCATTTCTTTAAGAACTTGCTATAGTTTGCTGGGGTCCACACAGTCAAAGGCTTTTGCGTAGTCAATGAAGCAGAAGTAGATGTTTTTCTGGAACTCTCTGGCTTTCTCCATAATCCAGTGCATGTTAGCAATTTGGTCTCTAGTTCCTCTGCCCCTTCGAAATCCAGCTTGTACTTCTGGGAGTTCTCGGTCCACATACTGCTGAAGCCTACCTTGTAGGATTTTGAGCATAACTTTGCTAGCGTGTGAAATGAGTGCAATTGTACGGTAGTTGGAGCATTCTTTGGCACTGCCCTTCTTTGGGATTGGGATGTAGACTGATCTTTTCCAATACTCTGGCCACTGCTGAGTTTTCCAAACTTGCTGGCATATTGAGTGTAGCACCTTAACAGCGTCATCTTTTAAGATTTTAAATAGTTCCACTGGAATGCCATCACCTCCACTGGCCTTATTGTTAGCCATGCTTTCTAAGGCTCACTTGACTTCACTCTCCAGGATGTCTGGCTCAAGATCACCAACCACACTATCTGGGTTGTCCGGGACATCCAAATCTTTCTGGTATAATTCCTCTGTGTATTCTTGCCACCTCTTCTTGATGTTTTCTGCTTCTGTGAGGTCCCTGCCATTTTTGTCCTTTATCATGTATTTACCAAGTATTAGAAAGTTATAAAAGATAATCAAGTGTAAGGATGTGTTATTGGAGACCAAGATCAAGATCATCCACACACTTGTATTTCCAATAACTGTATGGATATGAAAGCTGGACAATTAAGAAAGCTGACAGGGGAAAATTGTTTTTTTGAAATGTGGTGCTAGAAAAGAGCTTTGGAGATACACTGGACTGCCAAAAGACATTCAAATGAATCCTAGATGAAATCCAACCCGAACTATCCTGGAGGCAAAAATGTTAAAACCGAGGTTGTCCTACTTTGGGCACATCATGAGAATGCAGGATTCTCTGGAAAAGACAATAATGCTGGGAAAGACGGAAGGCAGCAGGAAAAGAGGAAGACTAAATTATGAGATGGACTGACTCCCTGAAGGAAGCCACAGACTTGAACCTAAAAGAGCTGAGTAAAGAAGTTGGGAGAGGGCATTTTGGACATCATTCATTCATAGGTTTGCCATAGGTCAGAAGTGACTTGACGGCACATAATAGCAACAATAACAACATGTCCAAATCAGAATGTTATTAAGAGAAAACTCCTTGGTAAAATAGTAATAATTGCACATAATTGAAAGAGGAAAAAGTCATCAAGAGCCCCCCAGAAAATCTCTACTAAAGAGAACATGTGCAAGTTCTTCAGAATAACAACACCGTAGACAGGAACAAAATTTGCAAGCATCCAAGAGATAAGTGTATACCTGTCATGTGGAGTCTCAGCGTCTGGTATGGAGAACATGAATTAGGTTCTTTGAGATTTTGGCTGTTTATGGAAAAAAATCCATCAGCACAGACTCTGAAACCATAGTAGTGAATGGTTTCCATGTGGCTCTAATTCAGAGAAGGAAATGACCTTTTAGGGATGCAATACAAATAGCAAGGCCCCTATGTGGAGTAAGGATCAAGGCCAGAGATACTTCTTATAATTTAACAGTACAAACTTAGAGCTGTGATAAGCAGAATGCTTTGCCTTCTGGTCTTAATCAAGCCCTGAAACAGAGAAGGCGTTCAGGTGTGATGGAGTCAACTGCCCAAGTCATCTCTGAGTACCATTTGGCATCTTGGGTTTCAGCACCATCACCAGCCAGCTCATCCATAGACCCACCCAAGGCATCTTGGGATCCAGTTGGATCTAGTAGCCTCCATGGGTGGGTCATCCTACTAGGTTTCTTCTCCCCAGAAGCGGGGTGGGGTTTGCCATTAAATGACCAAATTTTAGCAGGTAGTGATCTGACTGTGACAGGGCAGACAATGTTAAATTACATTGCAAGACCTAGAGGCAATGTTTTGTTTAATGTACGAGTTAGTAAATCCTGCTGGCTATAGTGCTAGTAAAAGTGATTATTTCCCTGAGAAATACACAGGTGATAAAGTAGCTGGAATTAGAGATGGGGGTATTCGTATATGAATAAGAATATCTCCGCACAGGTGGAAATAACGAGGGGCTGGCCCATTGGGGCCAGACTGTCCACTCACGATTTCGCCACTGCTGCTGGCTCCGCGGAGGCTTCCTATTGCACTGTTCTCCACAATGGATTAGCCACTCTCCAACCTAGCAGAGAGGCTTGTTATCCCGCCTCCTGCCAGGACTGGGTAACCGATTGCGGACAACGGTGTGATAGGAAGGTCCGATGAGTTTGCGTCAGCAGCGAAATCGTGAGTGGACAATCTGGCCCCATGGGGCCGGACCCTCGTTATTTCCACCTCTGGGGGATATTCATATATGAATACCCCCATCTCTAGTTGGAATCATGAGCATGTGAACCAGGATTGCTGACTGATGGTTTGATGACAGCTGTTTCAAGTCATCCCTGTAGATTTGGTGGCTGGTAGAAAGCTTATCACAGGAGGCTTGCTGCTAGCTTTGGAAGTCACTTGACTTCGCTAACAAGTGATAGCTTTCTCTAAATGTCTTGCTGTAATTTGGAGATGCTGAATAGAAATCCCCCACAAAAGGAATGTGACATTCACTGAGAGTAATAATTCTGAAGGAATTTTTTTTCTCTTGAATAGCTCTTTCAGTGTTAGAATCAATGATAATCAGAAGATATCTTCTGTGAAACAGGTGTTTCTTGACTTCATATATTGTTTTTTTAGTAGTTTTCTTCTATTTTACAAATGTGTCTGATTCTAAGAGACAATTTGTATATAGCATTTTTCATTACATATTTGAGGGGGCATGATTTCCAGTAATGATACATGTAGCCATCAATGCACTTGTTATAAAGGTCAATGACAATTTTGTTGTTTTCATTGGTAAGGAGGACATCAACGAAAGGGATGGTGGATGGGGGTGCAGATCCTTTAGAAATTGCAACAGGGGAAACTGCAGCCATCATTGCTGCTCTTCAGCATCTCTTCAGCAAAATTACTGTATATGGGCATATGAATTTCCAGATGGGTAGTCATGTTAGTTTAACAGTAAAAAACTAGTGGTTTGTTGTATTTTAAAGACTGATAGCAGATGCATTGTGGCATATATACTGTTGTGGGCCAACCCATACCCTGTCAGATGCATTAAGACATAACGTAATGTGTATGTTTGCTTCAAGTATAAGAGAGGGTTTTTTTGTTTTTTTCAAAACATAGTGAAATGAGAGATCAGAGATCACATTTATCACAAAAATCATTAAATGGAGTTGAAAAAGGACTATTAAAACAAAAAATAAAAGTGTGCTACTTATATACCACCCTGTAGTGCTTAAAACACTATCTGGGTGATTTACAATTTAATTATGCAGGCCACACATTGCCCCCACCCCGCAAGCTGTGGACTCAGTTTACCAACCTTGGAAGGATGGAAGGTTGAATCAACCTCAGGCTGGCTGCCTGAACCCAAGATCGAACTCAGGTCACTATAGCAATTTAACCACTGTGCCATGAGGCTCCTCTATAAAACTATTAGGCTATCAAGACCAACCCTCTGCTAAATGCAGGAATACAAATCAAAAGTTTATCTGATAGATGTTTGTCTAATATTCTTTTGAATGCCTCTGGCATTGGAGTGCTCACCACCTCCCGAGGTAATTGGATCTATTTTCATACAGCACTAACAGTTGTAAAGCTTTTCCTGTTGCAGTTGTATCACTCTTTGATGTTTAAGGTTTGACTTTGGTGATTGAACCAGACGCTCACCTTAAGGATTCCCCTTCCAACATCAGCCTTGTTTTGTAGATGGGATCCTTTTAAAGTGTGTATTCTGTCTCTTTAAGGCACTTTATCTTCTCCTCGTTAGCTTTCAAGACTAGCACTGGGTCATAGACAGGCAGATAGTGTTATACCTGAAGAGTCTGGTGTTATGTAGTCAGAACTGTCTTAGTTCTGCATTGCATCTGTTAAAGAGTATCTTCTCCATGCCCCCCATTGTCACTAAGTTTGTAAACTTTGCGTAAGTAATTCTATTCTTGTTTAACAATAAGTAAATTTATGGAAAACTGGTTTAATTACCAGGTTTTCTGTTGACACATGTAAATAGAATATGATGAAACAATTGTTATTTGATGAATAAATTTGAAGACTTAATTTGGTGGTAAAGGAATTGAGAAAATTAAAAAGTCAAGATGAGTCCTGCAAAATGGCTGCCATGTATGCCTAGTCACAAAACACTCATTTCACTGAAAGCAAACTGATTATTCTAAAAATATGAGGAACTTGTCCCAGAACATGACTAAAAGCTACCGTATAGTTAGCTACAGCAAATATGACCATTCTGTTTCTAGTGCACCAGAAACTCCTTGTAAACAGGGGAACTATATTTCCTTTTCTGTCTATCATACCTAACTTATCTCAATATTTTGATCACTTCCCATGCACATATGCACAATCTTTTTATTCCAGCTCACCAACTGTATACGCACAAACATGGACCCTGTGCCATTGTTCTTCAAGGCTCCCTTTTCTTTCTTTAATGCTCAGCTGGGACATTCATCAAAGTGAAATGTTGCCTCTCCACTGTTGCCTTTGCAGCAGTGGTTCCTAATCTTGGGTCCCCAGATATTTTTGGTCTACACCTCCTAGAAATCCTGGCTAGTGATAAAGGCTTCTGGGAGTTTTAGTCCAGGAAAATCTGGGGAGCCATGGTTGGGAACCACTGCTCTACAGTGCTGTCTCAGAATGGGTTGTGGACTGCTTGGTTTACTTGGTGCCCAGAATCATTCTGACTGAATAAAAATTGACCTTGGATCTGGTGCTTCATATTGTAACACACCAAGCCAGCAGGTTAAAAACATTAAAATTGGTGGGGGCCAGTGAAGCCTTTATGGTTGCTGGAAAAGATCACTGTGGATGCCTCTTAGGATCGGAACTTGACATTCTACCTGCTCTTATGAACATTAGTGAAAAGTGTCTCACTGCAGCTAAACACAGTAAGATGTCTGAGGCTTTGTTGCAAGGAGGTTGGTAAGGAGCTCCGGTTCCCAGCTAATACTTCCTCAAAGGCTAATGTTATTTGTGTGCTTGCCTGCTTATGTGTGTGTGTACACAAGTTAGAAAATCATCATTAGTCTCTGTCTTATCACAAGGAAGTGAAACATGGAAAATGCAGCCCTTGGAAGTCATATTGCTTCATATTATTTCCTTATTCCATCTATGTTTATATTCTACAGTGGGTAATATTCTATTGGCATAGTTACGCTGGTGTAAACTCAATCCACATGCCAGAAATAATTAATTTAAATGAATTGAAAGCTTCCAATCCCCCTAGCTTGCAAGTTCTAAGGCTCCCTAGGGCTCCCTTTTGGCTTGGGGAAGCCTTTGGGGGCCTTGAAATGGCTGGGTGAAACCTGTAATTGTCAAAAAATTACCACTGGATCACTGCCGCTGGTATTAGGACCACTGGCAGCAATCTGGCTGCGATTTCTGACTATTAAAGACTTCCCCTTCCCCATTCCCGAGGCACCCAAAGACTGCCTTAGAGCAAAAGGGAGCAGTAGGGAGCTCTGGAACCTGGAAAGGTGTGTGTGTGTGTGGGGGGGGGAGGGATATGAAGCTTTCCATTAGTTTATTTATTTCTGGCACACAAATCCAGTTTACGCTAGCAGAACTACACCAGTATGATTTTACCCAATATAAATGTGGATGTAATGTGATAGCACCTTGTCTAGAATTTTCCAGAGTAATGCTTTTAAGTAGCTTTTTTCTTTCTTACTTTAACATTCATTTATACCAAATCTGCAAGCTATCGGAGAATACTACAGCCCATATGCTAATAATACACATTTTTGTGTGCTTTTTGTTTAGAAACAAACCTGTCAAACACAAATAAAAAGCAAGAGGTGGGTGGACTGTTCTATGCCTTTCATCTTTGTAAGGTGGCATTGAACTATTTTACAAAGGGAAATTGAATAAGGCGGTGAGAAGCACATATTTTTCCTTGTTCAGAAAACCAATATATTAAAGCAGTTTTTTAAAGGGAAGCATATACATATTGTCTAACATGTACTCAGTGTTCCACAGGAGTACAATTAGAGGAACTACTGTTCACATGTTTAAATACATATACCATATTTATTATTAATTTATATTTTATATTATTATTTGTAATTATTTAGAACATTTAAATAAGATAAATGCTTAATAAGAAGCTGACGGCATATATCAAGATCCAGGTCTATAGAGCCTGTTTCCTGAGTACACTCCTGTACTGCAGTGAGTCCTGGACCCATTGTGCACAGCAGAAGAGGAAGCTGAACACCTTCCATATGCGTTGTCTCCGACGGATTTTTGGTATCACCTGGCAGGACAAAGTTCCAAATAGAGTAGTCCTAGAAGGAGCTGGAATTTTTAGCATGTATACATTACTGAAACAGTGACGTCTACGTTGGCTTGGGCATGTCGTAAGAATAGCTGACGGTCGGATTCCAAAAGATCTCCTGTATGGAGAATTAGTGGAGGGAAATCGCCCCAGAGGGAGACCACAGCTGCGATACAAGGATATCTGCAAGCGGGATTTGAAGGCCTTAGGAATGGACCTCAACAGATGGGAAACCTTGACATCTGAGCGTTCAGCCTGGAGGCAGGCGGTACAGCATGGCCTTTCCCAATTTGAAGAGACAATTGTTCAGCAGGCCGAGGCAAAGAGGCAGTCCCGAAACCAGCAAAATCAGGGAGCTGGACAGGGGACAGATTGTATTTGTCGTCAGTGTGGAAGGGATTGTCACTCTCGTATTGGCCTTCTCAGCCACACTAGACGCTGTTCCAAGTCCTCTATTCAGAGCACATTACCATAGTCTCTCGAGACTGAAGGATGCCTACAGTGTTGCTGCTGTGTTCCAAAAATAAACCTAGATATGAACAGCCATGGTGGAGTCTCATAAGTAAAACAGACAAATATTGCAGTCCCCTGCGTGAGTTTTGTTAGACATACAGGGTTTTGCTTCTATAGAACCGTGCACAGGATTAGGCAACATGGGTTTCTGAGTGTAAATAAATGCGAAAGAAAGACATTTTAATGATTATTTTCTTAGTCCTACATCAGAGCCATAATAGGTATTAAATGACCATGTTCTATCTAGACTTAGTTATCGTTAGTTATTAGTTACATGTTTGTGCTGTTTTTCCTCCGGTGAGCTCAAAGTGGCATACGTGGCTCTTCTCCCACTTTATTTTCACAATAACCTTGTGAGGTAGATCAGGCTGAGAGAGAGAGTTGCTGAAGATCATCTAGTGAATTACATTGCTCAGTAACCTGGATCTCCAAGTCCTAGTCCAACACTTGCCACTGCATCATTTCCCTTATCCTTCCATTCTTTAAATTAGAGATAAGCATACAAAACTTTTCCATGCTCCCCACTCCAGTCCATACCATCATGCTGACTTTACTTTGAAGTATGATCATTTGAATGATGCAGGTTAAGTAAAACGTGAAATCTAATTATCAAAGGTTGAAGTTCTCTTCAAGGTGTTGAGCAGGTTACACTAGACTTACCACTTTTCCATTGCCTCAGGTTTTAACACTGAGTCTCTGCCAGTTGTTCTAACAGCTGTTAACCCGTGAAATGTGAAGCAAGGTAGTACATTGTGATTTAAGAGCATCTAACAAGACAAGCTGTGTTATGTGTGCTGTTGTTTAAAAGCATGCATGGGTGGTGGCTGTTTTCTTACTTGCCACATTAACATTCTAAGCAAAACAAGTACTTTTATGAGGGCTTGCCATTAAGGCAATATGCACACCGAGTCTGTGATAGGGTTGCAGAACTTTCGTTTCTCACCACCCCTTGCAAAACTCTTAGTGACTACTGGACACCTGCTGGTGATTTCTTGGGTGTTGCATATTGGACTGATTACCATTACCATATCGACAATTCCAGGGGAAGACTAGGAAAATAACCTCAATTCTTTGTTTTCTGCCATCAAGTTTCCTCTGATATATGACAGGTTTTTGAGGAATGTGAGATGTTCAAAGAGTGGTTTAGCATTACCATCCCCAGTTAGTTTCCATGGCTGAGCAGGGATTTGAAACCAGGTCTCCTAGTATGACATTTTGTCCACTACACTACCCTGGCTGAACTTTTAGTTTACTCTAATCTTTATGTTTCTCACTTCTATTTGATTGCATTGATTAATCTTGCGTATGTTGGATTCACATCATAAAGTGATGGTGACTGACACTGGGGACCATCAAATGTATGCAATAGTCAGGGCTTGAAAAGTCCACTCATCTGTGACGAGTGAAAAAACACTGCTTGACGAGCCACAGCTCCCTCCCTCCCTCCCTCTTTGCCTCCTTACCCTCAGTCCCTCTCTCTCTCTCTCTCTGATCCTGCAGTCCTCCCCTCCCCCTTCCCATTGCAAAAAGGAAAAACAGCCCTCTTCTCGCGAGAAGAGAGTTCAAGTGGCACATAGATACATAGCTCTGCAGGAGAATGTAGAGTAGTCCCATGCTGGAGAATATGGAGATTCCCTGCTCCCAATTTCAACCCAACGACCTGGCTCCTTAAGAGGCCGGGCGCTTTTGCTTTCAGTTTTATTTTTGCTGGAGACATTCAAAAGAAAGGCATTGAAAATACAAGCTTCATGACCCCACAGGCACGCAGGTAATAAAGCAACCCAAGTCTGAGGGTATATATTTTGGGTTTGTACGCATTGTTATGTAGAAAATGCCTAGTTTAAATTTAAATTTAAGTTTAAAAATAAATTGCAAGTCTATAGTCCGGTCATGCTGACTGGTGAAATTTTTGACTGACTGGTGAGACATTCTAAAAAATTTTCAAGCCCTGACAATAGTGGTTGGTAGTGACCAGCCTGTCAATTGAATAGCACTGTTCTTGAGGAACAACAATAAACTACTTCACAGAAGTGCCCTGTGTAAAAATGACCTGTGTATTTTGTGTCATCAAGTCAGAACAGACTTATTAAGACTCTAATAGGGCTTTCAAAGTAGGTGTCATCTTTAAGGAGTGGTTTTACCTGTTCCACTCCCCCAGTGACTTTCCGTGGCTGAGCAGGGATTTGAACCCTCGTCTCCAGAGTCCTAGTTCATCACTCTATCCACTACACCACACTGGGAAAAAGGAAGCCTTACTTATTTGTGCAATTCATATTTTTTTTAAAAAAATCGTTAAAAAAACTGAGCATAGCAGCTGCCGTATCAGAAGTTTTTTTTCTCCTGCACAGTAAGAATTTTTTCCCCTCTAAAATGACTCCTTCTGTATCTCTATACGACATAATATATGAATTATTTAAAAGGATGCCTTTCAAAAAGCAGCAGGTACTAGCTGAGAGTAGGGTCTCATCCTTTCCCCTCATGCAATGTATTTCAAATGTAAGGGGAAATCAGCTGGTACAGTGGACCCTCGACTTACAGACGGCTCGACCTGCAGACTTTTCGAGTTACAGACTTCTCTGGCTGCAAAATTTAGGTTCGACTTGCGGCCGGAGAATCGACCTACAGACCAGAAAATCAAACAAAATGGACCAAAAACGGCCGGTTACAGATTAATTGGTTTTCAATGCATTGTAGGTCAATGGAGCCTCGACCTACAGACTTTTCGACCTGCAGCCACCGTTCCAATACGGATTAATTCCGTAAATCGAGGGTCCACTGTACTTCACTCCTGGTCAACTTTTTCCAACTGATGATGCTCCCCAATCCTCTGTGCAGACTATAGGATGTAGTACTAGATCTTTTTAACATGCTCAGGGCCTCCAAAAAATCAGAAAGTAGCACCACTTTCTCTTTGAGTTCTGTATGTTACGTACCAAAAGTCAGAACTTACTTATACCAACTCTAATAGGGCTTTCAAGATCAGGGAGATATTGAAGGAGATTTTACCAGTTCCACACACCCAGGGAGTTTCCGTGGCTAAGCAGGGATTCACACCCAGGCCACCTGAATCCTAGTCCATCACTCTATCCACTAGCTCACACTGGATATCACAATAAACATGTGCTATCAAGTCAATTCTGACTTATGGCAACCCTTTTTCAGGGTTTTCCAGTTAGAGAATACTCAGAAGTGGTATACCATAATACTTTATGTTAAATGTTGTGCTGCTGGAAGAGGTGCCTGAATCACATAATTTAGCCCCCAACAGCAGTGGAGTTTCACCAGCCTTGTTTGTGCACTGTTTGATAGATGTACCATGAGTGCAAGACTTTGATCAGCTCTTCACATTACGTTTAGCTGCTATAAAGAGTAATTTATGAGACAGTATCAAAACTGGTCACCCTTGAAACGTGTATGTTTGAAACTATGTTAGTAAGGAATTAAATTCTTGTGTGTCTGTGATCAAGAAGAAAAAATGTGAAAACCCTCCCTGGGTGAGATAACAGTTGAAAGGGGCAGATGAGA
Source organism: Intellagama lesueurii (assembly GCA_037013535.1). Classification (NCBI taxonomy): domain Eukaryota; kingdom Metazoa; phylum Chordata; class Lepidosauria; order Squamata; family Agamidae; genus Intellagama; species Intellagama lesueurii. The sequence goes on from JBAJHW010000002.1 coordinate 258,309,361, forward strand.
GTTCAAAAGATAAGAGGGTTGTATTTAACAGTGGCCTTCTGTTCACAGAATATTCATGGTTGAGAGGAGTGAGCTGTTTTTTTTTTCCTCTTTTCTCTTTGGCACCAAGCACAACCTCAGAACTTGGCCCAGACTGTTGCAAGACCCTCAAACATTACAGGTCGTGCTTCAGGGCCTTCTAAAGGCATGGGGAATTTGCCAAAATCCTGTATAAAACTATAAATGCAGACGTCTTGAAGTAAATTCATCTTGATTGTTGTTAATATAGTGTGGCACATGGAAAGCTTGATGCTAGACATGCTCTTACAGTTAATGTTCAAATTCATGTATATAAAGTTTCTAAAATATATGTCATTTGAGTGGCAGAGAATAGGTTTGGTACTTATGCTGTCCTCTCCAGTTTTAAAAATCCTTCAGTTGTGTGGCATTGATACCTAAAGGCCTTGATTAGGTTGGGCCCCATTGTGTGATGTCTTATACATACATAGTTAATTACTGTTCTTGAGCTAACACTGTAGACATATATCTGGACAATTTTGTCTGTGTGCAAATGGGCTATGATACTAGTATATATCTTGTCCGAATTAGAACCACAGTTTTGGTTGCCTATGCAGGGCACCCATTCTATATTTAGCAGTGTACCCTGTTTATAGTGTTGCTATTTTGGCTGCTGAGTCCAAAGCAACCTCTTCTGGAGACAAACTACTTTTCTGCCCTTGCCGCTCCCTGAAGTGCAGGTTTTGGAGATATGAACACCAGTAAGTGTTTTGTTTTTTCAGCTCCCAAGTGAGCTTTTGGTTAAGTGTCCTTTGGAACATATTAGGAGATTAAACAAATGAGTCAATAGAAAAAAAAAAAAGATCTAAACCAACTAATGGTAAAATATTCCCCTCAAAAAATTTTTTTCCTGACATGACAGTGCCTGGGATTTCGTTAGTACTCAGACAGTTGTCATCATTCTTATTAATCATTTGGTGCTTTTCAGTTCCTCAGAGCAAAACAAACACCTCAGATTTGCTTTAAGAGTCCCAAGAGAGTTGATGTCATTGCTGTAGCATGTGCTGTTGTACCTGAGGTTTGCTCTAGAGGTGAGGCACCTCCATATGAATAAGAGGAAATGGATAGCTTCTTGTACTAGACACAGCCCTGCAGCTGCTGAGACCATGCGGTGGTAAGAAGCGTGTAGCTTCCTCTCGGCTATTGTTAACCAACTACACTGCCGCCGCCCCCTTTCCTCGGAGGTTTGAGCAAGCTCGGTTGCATTTTGAAATGAGGCTAGAAGAATATCAGGGCGTATGTAGTTTTTATAAAGCTGACACCCACAGGAGGGAGGGTGTGCTGTTTCCATCGTGGTGAGCATTTTTCTTTGCCTGTTGTTTAACCCGCCCTCCTTACCGGTACTTCAGGCACATGCTTGCTAGCCCCACCCTATATTAAGTAGAGCAGCCAGTCTGCCCTTCCCGAGGCTCAGGTGGCTCTGCTGTAACATTTAGCTAATGACTCTGGAGAGGAGGGTGGTCCATCTGTCAGGACCCCTCACAGCTGACTCACAGGAAGTGCTAAAAAAGCTTGGCACAGGGCAAACAGCTCTAGGCTTTTGCCCCTCCTCCTCCTCCGCTGTCTCTGCCTGCATGTTTCACAAGCTCTTTTGAAAAAAAGAACAATGAACTGACTTGAAGTTTTATGACTAGGTGGGATCCCCTTACAGCATTTGTTAGCCTAGCAGCTTGCAGAATGTCGTCTTGATGCTGTCTTAGACAGCTGTCAGTCTCTTTTCTTTCTACTTCCCTCTTTCCTCCCCACCCCCTTGTGGATTGCTTTGTCTGGAGAAAAAAAGGTGACCATGGTCCAACGCTTCAGCCTCAGGAGGCAGCTATCAAAGGTAGGTGACTTCTGCCATCAGGAGATACAGGACCGTCCTCATTATATCACTTTTGTGTAACAGATCAGCAAAATCTCTGCTTGTATGGAAGTGGGCGGGGGTCTGCATGAGAGAAAGCAGCTCTGTCTTTTGTTCTTCCTTCTAACAGACACAAAGGTTTTTAAAGGAAATTGTCCATTGGCAGACATAGCATTTCCTCTCGAAAACCATTACTGTAGATTTGGGTGAGCATATTGCTTTGGATTTGATAGTTGGTCTAGTATAGTTGTATGGGGTATAGGAGGGAGGGCTTTTATCATCATACCAGAATATGAGCTGATGAGGTAGAATGTGAGGGTGGAATTATATATTGCTGATAACCAGGGAATCCACCTGGCAAAACATAAGGCTGCTCTCACTATCACTTTAAAGTAACAGACATGGCTTTACAGAGAAGAAAGAAGAACAAAGGCGTTCTGAAGAGATTTTTCTAGCCTAACACTTAATGTCTTTTGTGTTTAAGGCGGTTTATTAAAAAATGGATATTAGGCAAATTTGGAGATGCAGGTAACTTTATTCAATAGATCTTTTTTAAAGTTTTGAAACCAGTTCAGTATATTTTGAAGAAAGACCTAATAAAATGAGGGCCTGGAATACCTTTTGGACAAATCTAGTATAAATCCTGTGTCAGAGATATCTTTTGAATGGTAAAATCTTGGGGTTTCTAGTGCTTTGTAATCATATCACATTTATTTAAAAAATTAAAAGCCTTACTCTGCATCTTTTTCACCAGAATGCATCAAAGACTTGCTTTTTTGCATGTCAAGTACAGTGATCAGCTCCTGATCACTGTATTTAGGTCAAAATGCATTCCCTGCAGACCGTCTATCAGACGCCTTGGTATGTTGTAATAAACTGGCATCCTGTGTGACCCCTTTCAGCATTTATCTGCATTTTTGAAGTAGCTGAGCAGTGAGCATGTCAACAACCGGTGAATGGAGGGATTTGCTAATCACCCCATCGTTATCAGAAGATTGGAAATAGGAAAGATTTGTGCCTAGGTACTATGGGAATTGTAGTCCACAACATTTAGGGGGCAGCAGATTACTTACCTCAAAGTGATACAAATAAAATTCCATCCCCAATCTCCTCTAAGTGTGCCTATGAGCTCTAATTCTAAATGTTTTATTTGAAAGTGAAGTAATTCCACATAGTAGACTTAAAAGTCTGGAGGTATAGATCACTCTGGGCTGAACTGTTCTTTAGTTTGGTTATAAATGCTAATCACATTTTAAAGTAACATACTGGTCATACTCCTGTTGTTGATGGGGTAATATTGGAAACATGTAGTTAGGAGTCAGTGGTGAAGTGTTCTGATAATCATGTGGCAATAGTATAATTGTTAAACAAAATTTCATGGGTGATAAGTATACATGGTTGCTTGTAGTCATGGGCAGAAGGAAACTTGTCACATCACAGTGTTTCATGGCCCCTAGTTGTCCCCATGCTTTGCAACCACAAGGATCAGAAATTTGCTTTTTTTAAAGAACAATGAAAGTTGGAATTCTCATCAGGCTAATACACACACACACAGAGAGAGAGAGAGAGAGAGAGAGAGAGAGAGAGAGAGAGAGAGAGAGAGAGAGACAGTACCGAGTTCCAAGCACTGACTGAAAATGCCTCTTCTTCCCAGCCCTTCCTCCCCTACTAATGACATCTGAAGAACTTAGACGTGCCCAAAGGTGTTCTGTGTCAAGCAGCAGTATCCAGCGCCAGGGAGGTGTGCACTCTTGGACTTTGCAGTGCAGCAGCATATATAGTGCTTTTGGCCAGCCATGCCTATAGAACATGAGCCATCTTCTGCATAAGTATGATGAACATATATGTGAGAAAAGAATAGACCTATGAAAAATAGATTGAAATTATTTTTGCTGAATGCTAAAGACTTAACAAATCTACTATGGCGTAAGCTTTTGTGTAGCCTAATTCATCATATGCTTAAATTATTAAATTGGTGGTTGAGGTAAGGAGAAGATTGTCCATCAGATCAGAGCAGGGGTGGGCAAATTCTGACCTTCAGGCCACATGTGGCCTCTGTGGCATTTTTGCTGCCCCCAAGACCTCACATAAAAAACGGGCTTGAGTTTTAAAAATTATCCAAAGATTGCGATTTTTGTGCTCCTGGGATGCTTCAGAAGTAACCGTTTTAACTACCTGGCCCTGTGGGTGGGGTTCACAAGCCCCCTAAACAAATATAGACATTTATGTCTGGGTACTTCCTGATTATTATTTTTTAAACAGCTAAATAACACCTTTCAGGCTCAGTGTATTCTGTAGAATGAGCTGGGTGCACAAATTCAGTCTCTAAGCCACCTTGCGTTTGACCACTCCTGAGTTAGTGGGAAACAAAATACAAAAAGTACAAGCAATGTTAATTCTGTGTAAAGAGTAAACTAAACACATATAGGACTGTTAACAGTGAATATTCCCTGTACTAGGAGAAAACCTCTTTGTTTCTATTCATATCACGGCTGACAAAACTGAATTTCTGAAAGGTTGTAATTAAACAATTTCAAGCTGGAATCTTCCTTCTGCAATGCATCTGCACAAGATATCCATTATTTTCTTGAAATCATGGGAAACGGGTGAGGTGTCAGAGGATTGGAGGAGGGCCAATGTTGTGCTTATCTTCAAAAAGGGCAAAAAAGAGGAACCGGGGAACTACAGGCCAGTCAGCCTGACATCAATCCCAGGCAAAATTCTGGAACAGATCACAAAGCAGTCATTGTGCAAGCACCTAGAAAACAAGGCAGTAATAACTAGAAGCCAACATGGATTTGTCAAGAACAAATCCTGCCAAACTAATTTGATCTCATTTTTTGATCAGGTCACCTCCCTGATAGACAGAGGGAAAACTGTAGACGTAGTATATCTTGACTTCAGCAAAGCTTTTGACAAAGTGCCCCATGATATCCTGATTAGCAAGCTAACTAGGTGTGGTCTGGCTAGATCAAGTGTCAGGTGGATACACGATTGGCTACAGAATCGTACTCAGAGGATGATGATTAATGGGTCCTTCTCTAACTGGGAGGAGGGTTACACATATTCTAGAGCCACATAATATATTTCAACAAAAATAGCCTTGAGAGATAGCAGCTGAAAGTTCGATTTGGAAAAGGGGTGATTTACCTTTGTCCTACCAGATTCTTTGTTCTTGACCAAAATATATCCCCACAATTTTCTTTTCCCTTTGTGGGGAAAAGATATAAATGCCAGTACAGCACGAAAACTGTTGTTGTTGTTTAGTCGTTAAGTCATGTCCGACTCTTTGTGACCCCATGGACCAGAGCATGCCAGGCCCTCCTGTCTTCTACTGCCTCCCGGAGTTTGGTCAAATTCATGTTGGTCGCTTTGATGACACTGCCCAACCATCTCGTCCTCTGTCGTCCCCTTCTCCTCTTGCCTTCACACTTTCCCAACATCAGGGTCTTTTCCAGGGAGTCTTCACTTCTCATGAGATGGCCAAAGTATTGGAGCCTCAGCTTCAGGATCTGTCCTTCCAGTGAGCACTCAGGGTTGATTTCCTTCAAAATGGATAGGTTTGTTCTCTTTGCAGTCCAGGGGACTCTCAAGCGTCTCCTCCAGCACCACAATTCAAAAGCATCAATTCTTCGGCGGTCAGCCTTCTTTATGGTCTAGCTCTCACTTCCATACATCGCTACTGGAAAAACCATAGCTTTGACTATGCGGACCTTTGTCGGCAAGGTGCTGTCTCTGCTTTTTAAGATGCTGTCTAGGTTTGTCATCGCTTTCCTCCCAAGAAGCAGGAGTCTTTTAATTTTGTGGCTGCTGTCACCATCTGCAGTGATCATGGAGCCCAGGAAAGTAAAATCTGTCACTGCCTCCATATCTTCCCCTTCTATTTGCCAGGAGGTGATGGGACCAGTGGCCACGATCTTCGTTTTTTTTTTTATGTTGAGCTTCAGACCATTTTTTGCGCTCTCCTCTTTCACCTTCATTAAGAGGTTCTTTAATTCCTCCTCACTTTCTGCCATCAGAGTGGTATCATCTGCATATCTGAGGTTGTTGATATTTCTTCCGGCAATCTTAATTCCGTCTTGGGATTCCTCCAGTCCAGCCTTTCGCGTGATGTATTCTGCATATAAGTTAAATAAGCAGGGAGACAATATACAGCCTTGTCGTCCTCCTTTCCCAATTTTGAACCAATCAGTTGTTCCATATCCAGTTCTAACTGTTGCTTCCTGTCCCACATATAGATTTCTCAGGATATAGATAAGGTGGTCAGGCACTCCCATTTCTTTAAGAACTTGCCATAGTTTGCTGTGGTCCACACAGAAAGGCTTTTGCGTAGTCAATGAAGCAGAAGTAGATGTTTTTCTGGAACTCTCTGGCTTTCTCCATAATCCAGCGCATGTTAGCAATTTGGTCTCTAGTTCCTCTGCCCCTTCGAAATCCAGCTTGTACTTCTGGGAGTTCTCAGTCCACATACTGCTGAAGCCTACCTTGTAGGATTTTGAGCATAACCTTGCTAGCGTGTGAAATGAGTGCAATTGTATGGTAGTTGGAGCGTTCTTTGGCACTGCCCTTCTTTGGGATTGGGATGTAGACTGATCTTTTCCAATCCTCTGGCCACTGCTGAGTTTTCCAAACTTGCTGGCATATTGAGTGTAGCACCTTAACAGCGTCATCTTTTAAGATTTTAAATAGTTCAACTGGAATGCCATCACCTCCACTGGCCTTGTTGTTAGCCATGCTTTCTAAGGCCCACTTGACTTCACTCTCCAGGATGTCTGGCTCAAGGTCAGCAACCACACTATCTGGGTTGTCCAGGACATCCAGATCTTTCTGGTATAATTCCTCTGTGTATTCTTGCCACCTCTTCTTGATGTCTTCTGCTTCTGTGAGGTCCCTCACATTTTTGTCCTTTATCATGTCCATCTTTGCACAAAAGGTTCCTTTAACATCTCCAATTTTCTTGAACAGATCTCTGGTTTTTCCCTTTCTATTCTTTTCCTCTATTTCTTTGCACTGTTCATTTAAGAAGGCCCTCTTGTCTCTCCTTGCTATTCTTTGGAAATCTGCATTCAATTTTCTGTAGCTTTCCCTATCTCCCTTGCATTTTGTTTCCCTTCTCTGCTATTTGTAAGGCCTCGTTGGACAGCCACTTTGTTTTCTTGCATTTCCCTTTCTTTGGGATGGTTTTTGTTGCTGCCTCCTGTACAATGTTACGAGCCTCCATCCATAGTTCTTCAGGCACTCTGTCCACCAAATCTAGTTCCTTAAATCTGTTCTTCACTTCCACGGTGTATTCATAAGGGATTTGGTTTAGATTATACCTGGCTAGCCCAGTGGTTTTTCCTACTTTCTTCAGTTTAAGCTTGAGTTTTGTTATAAGAAGCTGATGATCAGAGCCACAATCAGCTCCAGGTCTTGTTTTTGCTGACTGTATAGAGCTTCTCCATCTTTGGCTGCAGAGAATATAATCAATCTGATTTCGGTATTGCCCATCTGGTGATGTCCATGTGTAGAGTCGCCTCTTGTGTTGTTGGAAAAGAGTGTTTGTGATGACCAGCTTGTTCTCTTGACAAAACTCTATTAGCCTTTCCCCTGCTTTGTTTTGAACTCCAAGGCCAAACTTACCTGTTGTTCGTTTTATCTCTTGACTCCCTACTTTAGCATTCCAGTCCCCTATAATGAGAAGAACAACTTTCTTTGGTGTCAGTTCTAGAAGGTGTTGTAAGTCTTCATAGAATTGGTCAATTTCAGCCTCTTCAGCATCGGTGGTTGGTGCATAAACTTGGATTACTGTGATGTTGAAAGGTCTGCCTTGGATTTGTATTGAAATCATTCTATCATTTTTGAGATTGTATCCCAGTACAGCTTTTCTCACTCTTTTGTTCACTATGAGGGCTACTCCATTTCTTCTACGGGATTCTTGCCCACAATAGTAGATATGATAATCGTCTGAATTGAATTCGCCCATTCCCGTCCATTTTAGTTCACTGACGCTCAGGATGTCAGTGTTGATTCTTAACATCTCCTGTTCGACCACATCCAACTTACCAAGGTTCATAGATCTTACATTCCAGGTTCCTATGCAGTATTCTTCTTTGCAGCATCGGACTTTCCTTTCACTTCCAGGCACGTCCACAGCTGAGCGTCCTTTCGGTTTTGGCACAACCACTTCATTTGCTCTGGAGCTACTTGTCCTTGTCCTCCCCTTTTCCTCAGTAGCATGTTGGACGCCTTCCGACCTGAGGGGCTCATCTTCCAGCGTCATATCTTTTAGCCTTTTGTTTCTGTTCATGGGGTTTTCTTCTGGGGTTTTAATTTCTTCTGCCTTCATTGAAAGTGAAACCCAAAATTATACTGAGCGTTAATGTTCTATTTTCAGTTTATATCTGAACGTAGTATTCTTGTTAGTGTTCTCTCTGTTGTATGTGTGTTATTAAGCGTCATTCACCTGGTTTAAGGACATTTGAAAAAGCAGCATGGAATTGAAAAATAGAGTGTTCCCTGCCTACTTCACTCTTGTGAATTGTGTCCCTGAGAGATAGGAAACAGTAAATATATGATTTAACATTTCAAATATCTTCCTTTTTGTGTACAAAAGGAGGACACCTGATCCCAACATTTTGTTTTACAAATGAAAAATCCTAGATCTGTAGTTCCTCTGGGTCCCCAAATGTGTTTGTTGTCAATTTCCATAAATCCCAGACAGGGGGATTTGCTGAAGTGGGAAAAGGCATGGTCAAAATGGATGATTAGCTAATCCCCACCTTTCTTTTAAGTTTATCATTTGTAGTTTAAAAAAATTTAAATAATTAAATATTTCTTACATGAATTTAATTTTCTGATAAACATGAATTCCCAACCCCAACCATAGGGACATATATTTAATTAATATGGTATGGCCAAAATCCTGTTAATTATTTACGCTGGTATAAGTGCAGTGGTGTAAATCACAGCAACAAATTGCCACTAGTTAATAAGTTGTTGCTTATATTTCTCATGGTGTGCCAAGTTATGTGCTGTTGCAAAGCACGGAATATAAACTATGGTCTGTTAGCTAGTGGCAGTTCAGTGCTGTGGTATGTATATGCCATTGCCTTTAATAATAATTACTGTCAAATCAGTTCAGATTTATGGCAACCTTTGCAATATTTTCCTATGTATAAAGTACTTGGAATTGGTTTGCCATTCCCTTCTTCTGGTTGTGTTCTAGAACTGTGCAACTTGCTCAAGACTACAGAAGCTTGCTCTTTTGGAATCAAATGCCAAAACTGTGGCTCTGCAACCAGATTCTGAGCTATGCAACCAGTGCAGTTGCATTTATGCCAGTGTAAATAACATGTATTTCAAACTTTTCACCATAAAATTTTATTCATTCTATGAAAATCAAATTCATTATATAATAATAGTCCATTACATAGAATTTATACACTGATTTCTATCTTTATTTGCTTATTTATTTACACTTACAGCACCACAGCACAACCAAAAAAATCCCAGATCTGAGATTCTCTGATGATTAACAGTCTCTCAGATTTAAGCCTCTTAATTAACAATTAAGCTTTTACATTACAAAGGGCTTAATCTCCTACAAGCAGAAGACAGGGTTTAAGGAAGGAAGAAAAATGCTGAAGAAACACATGGGAAGAGGGCGGTAATTGAAGGTTTCCACCTAAAATTAACACTTGCAGAGAAGTGATCTTATTTTTTTTAAGAGATTGCAATGCAGTGAGGATTCCATCTCTTCCAACCACTTGGGTATGAGTACCAGTTAGGGCATAATAGGTTTTTTAATTTAGTATGAACCTAATTTGATCTCCTGTTTTGCTGTTGTATACAGGGCTATCTTGCATTACACTTTTCTTCTTGTAAGACTAGAAAGTGGTCTGTGTGCCTTGCGCAAGGCCAAGGCACACCTACTGATGTCTAAGCCAGGCTTTTGCCTACATAGATGGGAGACACTGTAAATCAGTACATTTGACACCTCTGTCTTGTGTTGAACCTTAACAACTCTAGCTGGCCTTGCTAGTACTCTAGTTTCAGGAATGATGGGCATTTTACTTAGCCCAGTTTCTGAACTTTTTGCCTTTACCCCGAAATTTTATAATATCTTTGTCTCAAGAAGAGTTCCAGGGCACTTGACAGTTCACTTTGTTCAGTATTTCAAGTGACCCAGTAAGATACACTGACTAGAAGGTATACTAGAACTGAGTTTCTAGTATAGATTTAAGTGGTTTGCCACCAAATTTTGGCAGCAAGCTACATTTTTTAAAAAAAGAACTATTTTTCTTGAGAGCACCATGAGGCATTGAGGGCTTCAATTTGGCCTGCACATGTGGCCTGTGAGCCACATTTTGCCCATCCCTCCCTCAGGGACTTCACATAGTGCTGCACTTTGCTCATCCTTCTGCCCTGTATGCTTTCTTTGTATGCAGTCTATTCTGAAGATTATTTTTTTCAACTAAACATACAGTAGGACCCCCATATCCATGTACGATCAGTTCCATGACCTATCGTGGATACTTCAAACCACAAATACAAAAGGAACTCTATATGCAGCATACAAAAGGGCAGGACAGAGACTACAAGGGGGCACTCTTTTATGTTGTATATAGGACTGGAGCAAACTCCGGATAACTGAATCCATGGATATTAATCCAGTGGATATGGAGGTCCTCCTGTATCTTGACTGATAAATTCCAGTCACCTTTTCATTAATACATTTGTTTCTATTGAAGCCTTTAGTTATTTTGTGGTTTACCCTATGTTACACTGGCCTGAAATTTGATGTGAAGTGATTTATATTCTAGTACGTAAATAAATTAATGAATGTGGCAAGAACACCCAGATTGCTGTCTCTTCAGAGGAATGCAAGATATTTTTATATCTATTTGATGCAACTTGCATCTTCCAGTATCTTCAGGAAATACAGACTTGAAACTTCAGGCTTTACATAGACTGAAATCAGGAAATCACAGGGGATTACTGTCTAATAGAACATCTAACAGAAGAAAGGGAAATGCAGATTGGTGCTTTACAGCAGATACCTAATTAAATTTGTCAGAAATAGTTTATTGTGAATGGAACATATACTGAATTCGGTAACATTTGAAAGTATCATGTATTTTTGCTGTATTCTGCATCTGTAGTCAGTTTGCCAGAAAATGTTTGTATAATAATATTTTTTTTTATTTTTTTTTAATGTTTATTGTGCTGAATTCTGGTACATGATTTTCTTACAGTTGACGCAGTCAGAGTGCATATAATTCATGTAGCATTGAACAGTTATAGCATGAATTGTACTCTTTCAAAGACTAAATGGCTGAAACCAGAGATGGTTTGTGGGTGGGGTACTCCCCACTTGCTTCATAGCTGTAAACTCTTCTAAAATTTCTTGTTTTGAACTATTTATTAGAAATAACAGACCAAGAAAACATCAATTGAAATCTCAGCCCATTCCAACAGGTTTACTGTCTTTGCCTTTTGCGTTTGTCTTATGAACAGTGTCATATGGACATTAACCACTTGTTTACAAATGGTCACTTAGAATGGATTGCAGAAAATCTGCAATATTTGAAAGTCTTGAGTTAGTTCATATGGTAGATACATGTAACAGGTAGTGTAGCTCTAGAGCTCTATAGAACTATAGTAATTAGTAAAATTAATAATTAGTAAATAGAAAACCCCCAAAAGGATACTATCATCTTGTTAATTTTCTATTTCTATACTTGGATTTATATACTCTATGACTGGTTTAGGATTGCAACATACTGGCTGAAATCTAGTGCTACGTCACAACTAGACCAGGCTCACTGAAGGTGTTAACTCACCAAATGTCCACTGATTCAATGGGCCTACTCTAGTTGTAACTTACTGCTGGTTTTACAGCCATATAGGATGCACAGTTTCAGGGATTTAGGGACTTCTTATTGACTCCTAATTTAAAAAAAACAACAACAGTTGCGCTCTTAGTTGTTGCATGTGTCTCTTTGAATTGCAGATCTAAGCAATCACTTAAACTGATAAAGGTCTGGTGGGCCTGTTCCCTGTCATTATCAGCTAAAATAACATCAGGTTGCGGTGCATGTAATTTGCCCAGTACGAAAACTGGGCAAAACTGACACTCAGATGTACAAGTGCTGAAGGCAAATTAAACATGTCTCTGTGTCAAGCTAGAGGTATAGCAATACTATTTTGCTTTTTCCTTATGATTCATACTTTGTTTTAAGAATATCTTACTGTGGATAGAGGCTTTTTGGCAAGTATATTTTAAACTTAAAAAATACTGTACAAATTTGAAAAACAGAAATACTGCTCAATTGAATATTCTTCACATCCTAACATACTTCATCATGATGCAGATTTCAGTAGCCAGAATGAATAATAGTTCATTGCATATTTATCCTACCCAAGTTTGTCTTGTTTCAATTCTTCAATTAAAATAGGATATTTTGAAACATAAGATGTCAACATGCTGATGAGAACAATAAGGTTCTAGAAATTTTGTCAACATCTACCATGAACTATTATTTGTCTATTCTATGGTACATTCTGGTTCTTAATGCTTTGAGACAAGAAGAGTGTCCGTGTATTCTTGCAGGCATCTCTTCTTGTGCTTTAGATGTAGTGAAGCAATGGTAGCATTGTGGGGTTAATTTCTTGAACCCCATAATATTATGTAAATAGTACCAAAATGCTCTTTCATCCATCTTTCTCAACTCTCTATTGAAGGGCAGGATAGGCTGTTTACATTAGCCCCCTTCCTTAGCCTGGGAATAGATGGTATAGTTCTGCAGCATCACCACACAGGTTCAGTAGCTCCTTTAATTTCTTCATAGAGTTGTTACAGTGGTGCCTCGACTTACGAACGTCCCGACACACGACCATTTCGAGCTACGGCCGCAAAATTTTGCTTCGACTTGCGACCGGAACTTCAAGTTACGATCAAAAAAGGCAGGGGGAAAAGGCGGGGAATTCACATTGCTAACCGTTGGTGGCGAAGAGGCTGCTTCTTTGTAGCTCTTTCACCCCAGCAGTTAGAGAGTGTGCAATCGGAGGAGGCTTTGGACTGCCTGGTAAAGTAAGGTGCTGCTTTCTGCTTTTTAAAAACTGCCTGTTCTGGGTGGGTTTTGCAGCGTCGTTTTGGGCTGGGTGGTGGGATTATGTTTCTATGCTGTGATGGGTCTTGCAGGGTTTGTTTGGTTTTTGGTTTTTTCCCCATTTCTGATGGGTCTTGCAGGGTTTGTTTGCTTTTTGCTTTGCTTTTTTTGCATTTCCGAAGGGTCTTGCACGGTTAGCTTTTTGTTTTGCTTTTTTTGCATTTCCGATGGGTCTTTCACGGTTTGTTTGCTTTTTGCTTTGCTTTTTTTGCATTTCCGATGGGTCTTGCACGGTTTGCTTTTTGCTTTGCTTTTTTTGCATTTCCGATGGGTCTTTCACGGTTTGTTTGCTTTTTGCTTTGCTTTTTTTGCATTTCCGATGGGTCTTTCACGGTTTGTTTGCTTTTTGCTTTGCTTTTTTTGCATTTCCGATGGGTCTTTCACGGTTTGTTTGCTTTTTGCTTTGCTTTTTTTGCATTTCCGATGGGTCTTGCACGGTTTGTTTGTTTTTTTTCCCCCTTCGGCCGGAACGGATTAATCACGTTTCTGATGGGTCTTGCACGGTTTGTTTGCTTTTTGCTTTGCTTTTTTTGCATTTCCGAAGGGTCTTGCAGTGTGTTTGCTTTTCTGTTTGTTTGTTTTTCCTTCGGCTGGAACGGATTAATCGCGTTTCTGATGGGTCTTGCAGTGGTGGTGGGGTTTTTTTGTTTGTTTGTTTTTGTTTTTGTTGTGGTTTTTTTGGTGATTTTTTTCTTCGGCCAGAACGGATTAATTGCATTTCAATGCATTCCTATGGGAAATGGTGCTTCGACTTATGACCATTTCGAGTTATGACCGGAGTTCCGGAACCAATTAAGTTCGCAAGTCGAGGCACCACTGTATTTTCTTTTTCCCCCCTTGATTCCCTCTCCTGAAATCTTTTTGTACACAGATAGCTATTATTTACTTATTGTTCATTCTGAAGTTATTGTTTGCTCCCTCAGTGAGTCGCTGTGTTTCTGTATAGTTAATCCTTTAATTGGTTTACATTGCAATCGTATTCATACCTATTCAGAAAGATTGTAATGTAAACAGAAATTGGTTTACATTGCAATCGTATTCATACCTATTCAGAAAGAAGCCAGAGTTTTGTGACTCTGTACTCAGGTTTGTAGATACAGGATAGCAAGCTAACAATCTCTCAATTTAAAGGTTGGAGTTGGAATGTTTTATTTTTAATATTCTGTTTACGTTTCGAAGCACACAGATTTCTGGTATGGATTAATATAAAAAGACTTTTGCTGGATCAGACAAAAGTCCACATAGTCCAGTATTCTGTTTCTCACAGTGACCAGTTAGATGTTCTAGGAAGCAGAAAATGAAGTCAGTAATTCTTTCCCAGCAGCCATTGGCCAGTGAAATACAGAAATCACAACTGAAAAGCCATTGATAGACGTAATTTGTCTAATCTATTAATGCCAACAAACTGATAGCAGCCACCCCACTTTGTGACAATAAATTCTGTAAATAATATATTGTGTGTAGAATTGCCTCCTTTTGTCTGTCCTCATTGAATTACAATCCTCCTGAAAACTTTGGGTTTCAGATTGGGTATATTTCTGGATTAAACCCTGAACCTGAGGTCCCAGATTTTGCTGGTGGCCAGGGGTGCATTTGCATAATTAATGCTAATGCTCCAGCTGTGTCTGTTTGTGGAGAAGCCTCATCTGGCCATGGTGAGGGGTCCCTGTGTTAAATCCTATTTGGGGTACTCTACACAAGGCTGCTTTTAGAAAGTGTTTGAAATCTCTGGTAGGTTTGAAATGCTTCAGCCTGGCTCTTGTTCAAAACTAGTTATGTTCAGAATAGGGCAGTTTTCACAATGGAGAGAGGTGAAAAGCAGTGTACCCCAGGGATCTGTCCTGGGACCGGTGCTTTTCAACCTGTTCATCAATGACCTGGAGAACAGGGATAAGCAGTGAGGTGGCCAGATTTGCAGATGACATGAAACCTTTCCGGGTGATGAAGACAAGAAGGGATTGTAAAGAGCTCCAGAAGGATCTCTCCAAACTGGGAGAATGGGCGGCAAAATGGCAAATGCCTTTCAATATAAGAAAATGTAAAGTAATGTACATTGGGGCAAAAAATCAAAACTTTATTTATTGGCTAATGGCTTCTGAGCTGCCTGTGACGGATCAGGAAAGAGATCTTGGTGTCCTGGTGTACAGCTCGATGAAAGTGTCAACCCAGTGTGCGGCAGCAGTGAAGAAGGCCAATTCCATGCTAGGTATCGCCACCTCAAAAAAGACATAGTGTAACTGAAAAAGGTGCAGAAGAGAGTGACTAAAATGATGACTGGGCTAGGGCACCTCCCTTATGAGGAAAGGCTACAGTGTTTGGGGCTCTTTAGTCTAGAGAAAAGACACCTGATTGAGACATAAAAAATTATACAGAGGATGGATGAAGTGGATAGAGGGAAGCTCTTTTCCTTCTCACGCAATACTAGAACCAGGGGACATCCACTCCAGTTGAGTGTTGGAAGAGTGAGAACAGACTAAAGAAAATATTTCTTTACCCAGCATGGTGTTAGTCTGTGGAACTCCTTGGCACAGGATGTGGTGATGGCATCTGGCCTAGATGCCTTTAAAAGGGGGATTGGACAGATTCCTGGAGGAAAGGTCCATCGCAGGTTACAAGCCATGATGGGGATGTATAATCTCCAGGCTTGAAAGGAAGGTACCTCCAAATGCCAGATGCAGGGGAGTGGTCTCAGGAGACAGGTATCTAGTTGTCTTGTGTCCTCCCAGAGGCATCTGGTGGGGGACCGTTGTGAGATACATGAAGCTGGACTAGATGGGCCCTTGGCCTGATTCAGCAAGGCTCTTATGTTCTTGTGTTCTAATAGATTTTTTTTTTACTTAAGCAATTTTACTGGCTATTTGGTTTGTTTCCATGCACTAAGTTCTGGTTATGACATGTAGAGCATTATATAGCCCATGTCCGGGCTATCTGAAGACCCATATTTTCCCCCATATGGCTCTGCCTGGATCTTAAGATCTTCAGGAGACCTTTCTCTTTCTATCCCAGTATCCTCACAGGCACATTTAGTGAAGACATGAGAGAAGTCATTCTCCTTGGCTGCTCCCAATCTATGAAACCTTCTGAGGGAGACTAGGCTAATTTCCTACCTGCTGTCCTTCTGTTGGAAGCAAACATCTATTTGCTCACTGATTGACTGGTCTTTTAATGATGGGTCTTGTACTTTTTTGTTGTTGTCATTAGCTGATGAAGAAAATCCTTTTAATGGTGTTGCGCTGCTTTTTGTTGCTGTTATGTTTAAATGGTTTTTTAAGTCATAGTAATTCAGTGCTTGTTTTAATGTGATAATCTTTTATAGTCTTTTAATACTCTCATATAAAGGCTGAAATCCCATTGCTTTATTGTGCAGATAAAACAGTTCTGGCCAACAATTACCATGTCCCTACTGAGGTTCTTGGTTCACTTCTTGCTGGCAATTAATATGTTCTTGCTGGAATTCTCAAGTGTGTGCCAAGCTAGCATATTCACACACACCCTTGAGAATCACAGGAGTGACTCCTTAATTGCTGCCTAGAAGCAAGTGAATATTACTTCTTGTTCGTGGCCTCTGTGAATGCACACAATTGGTTTAGACAGCGCCTGCGCTGGTCTTCTCGGAATATTCTAGAGCTTTTGTAGAAAAGTAACAAAGTTTAGAGTTGCCCCTATAGCGCATGCTCCCGCCGCCTCAGCCTTCAGTTCCATTTTACCGCCTTAGGTGCTTGGAACTTCTCGGTTTTAGAGCTATCTTCGTTAACTATTTGGAAAGAAATTATTGGTTTTGAAATCGGATTCCGCTCGACTTTCCTTCTCTCTGTTGCCCCTCGACCACGGACTGTTTTTGGATTTCGCTTGTTCCGATCTTGCGGCTTGGTGACGGTTTGAATTTCCCGCGTTTCGCGGGCCTACTTATTTAGGAGCCCAAACCTCTTGGCGTTCAGGATTCGTCTCCGACCAGGACTTTGTTACGATCGTGAGTCCGTCTTTCGTATATCCTGTACTTTATGTCCCCTTCAGGACCTTTCAGTCGGTGCACTTTGTGTTCCCGTAAACTGCCCTTTTCTGACGGTCACGACTGATGCCTTTTTTGTTTGGGGGACACTCATCAACCCCAAACCTGTAGACACTGTAAAAAATTCACTAAAGCCGCTCTTAAAGCCCGTCAACAGCGTCTAAAACTTTGTCTGTGGGACAAGACCCTCTCGGCGTCGAAACCCAGCGAGATGGAAACAGCTAATACTCCCTCGTCTACTCCACGCCGGGAAGCGTCAGTCGTCTCTCCTCCTCCTTTGTCGATGTCGAAACCTACAGATAAGACAACAAAGAAATCGTCTGCGTCGACAGCAAAGAAATCGTCGACGTCGAAAACCTCTTCCGACGCCGTTTCCAAAGATCTTCTGAAGAAGAAGGTGTCGTTGAAGAGTAAAAAAGACAAATCCAAAGACCATTGGAAACTGATTCCACCGGTGTCGGCATCCCTGCCATCATCGATCCTTGAGGATTCATCTCGGGATCGAGATGATCTTTCTGAGGCTGCGACTTCTCTTCCACCTCGTCGGCTGGAACCGTCGCCTGTTCGACCTGACCGGTCTCCGAGCCCTAGCCAACTAGTAGACATTGTGGTCTCTAGTCCGGCTTCTGCCCATCATAGCCCTGTTTATACTGGGCGGGCATCTCCTGTACCTTTATCTCCGTCGACGTCGTCGAGGTCGAACTCTCCGCCTCGTAAACGGACGGCAAAAAGAAAACATCTTTCGCCGGAGCAACACCGAACTTCCCGACGGGAGGTTGTTGTCCTGCCTCGTTCTTATCGGCGCCGTAATAGATCGAAGTACGATGACCCCGTCTTTATCGAGGTCGAGCGCGGCCGTTCACATCGTCGACGCCGCCATGACGATTCGGACATCGACTCATCTTCGAGCTCGGAGACTTACTGTAGAAAGAAAAAGCTACGGTATGTCTATGCTTCGGCTTCATCATCGTCCTCTTCGTCTCCACCTCGACGTCGACATCGGCGAGAGCTCGACGTCGACACCCGTCCAACCACTAAACGCCATGAGGTGCATAAGACCGTATCTCAACACACCAGGACTCTTCAGTCGGCGTCGAAGCCTACCCAAGCTAAATCTCACTCATCAGCCGGTCTCGACAACAAAAAACAGAAATATAGGAAGTCTGTACACTTACCTTCACCTTCTGATCAAGGGGAGGCATTCTCATCTGAGGCAGACCAGGACGATGAGGTGTTCTCCGAAACCTCAGATGAATCTCCTGTAGAGGGAAGAACCCCTGAGTCGGATGCTGGAGACCCTCACCCTTCTTCACCTTCTGAGGACTTCTCTTCATACGTCCAAATGGTTTCCAGGATGGCCAAAACATTGAAACTTCAAACTGAACAACCTCCAGCCCCCAAAGAAGATCTTGTTTTTGGGGATATTAACCAGGAGAGATCCCCCCCTTTGAGTCTGGCCTTCATCCCAGCTCTTATGGACCTTATTAAGGAATCATGGAATCTACCGTCATCATCTTCACAGGTACCCCGTAGGACTGAGAATCTATATCGTACACACGGAGACGATACCAATTTTCTGATTAAACATCCTGCATCTAACTCCATAATTGTTCAGTCGAATTCTTCTAAGTCTTCTGGAAAAGGCCTTGTCACTCCTACTAATAGGGAAGGACGCAAGTTAGATGTGTTGGGGCGAAAGATATATTCCTTTACCACCTTCTTACTCAGGGTGGCGAACTACCAAGCAGCCATGGGGGCATACCAAAGGCAGCTTTGGTCAAGAATTCTTCCAGCACTACAAGCAGCACCGGATGACGCAAGACAGGGTTTCTTGAATACCTACGAGGAAGCCCTTAATGTTGCTAAACATCAACGCCTGGCCTCGCGCCATTCGGCAGATGTAGCCTCAAGGACACTAACATCAGCCATTACTTTAAGACGTCATGCATGGCTTAGGTCCTCAGGCATCATAGAGGACGTTAAGAATCGCATTGAGGAGCTCCCGTTTGACGCTAAGGGTCTCTTCAATGAGAAAACTGATGACTCATTGGAAAACCTACACAAAATTAAAAGAACAGCTAAGTCCTACACAATTCAGCAGCAGCCTAAGTACAATAGATATCAGTGGCGCAAGCAATACTCTCAACAACAGTACCAACAACCATCTTCACAACCGTACCGGTCTTTCAGAAATCAGAACCAGAATAGATCCTCTCAGGCCGCTGTACCTACCTCCACCTTCAGACCGCAGGCATCTTCCCAACGACGCCAATCATACCGACCACCTGCCAAGAAGTCAAAGCAATATCTTTGACTCAATCACACGTCTTCCCGATCTTCCCCAAACTACTCGTTTAGCTCCGTTTTTCCAAAACTGGAACCGCATCACAAAAGATACTTGGGTACTAAATATCATTCAATTCGGCTACCGCCTCGAGTTTGTAGAATTTCCACCTCTAGGACAGGTCAGACATACATCCTTCGACCCTGTTCTGGAAGACGAGATTCTTATTCTTCTCAAAAAACATGCTATTCAACGAGTATCACCTCTAGACATACCCGACGGTTTCTACTCCCGTTACTTCGCTGTTCCCAAAAAGGACGGCAGGATCAGACCCATTTTGGACTTAAGAATTCTAAACACTTACCTACATCCACGACGCTTCCGAATGGTGACACTGGAATCCATTGTGCACCTCCTAAAAGAAAAAGATTGGTTTGTCGTGATAGATCTGAAGGACGCATATTTTCATATTACAATACATCAAAATCACAGAAAGTACCTCCGTTTTGTCTTTCAAGACACCGTTTATCAATTTTGTGCCCTTCCCTTCGGCTTGTCCACAGCTCCTCGCACTTTCACAAAGTGCATGGCCCCGGTAGCGGCTTTTCTCCGTCTGCACGGCATACAAGTGTTTCCATACATAGACGACTGGCTGGTGGTATCCCCATCCAGACGACAGGCCGTCCAAGATACCAAGTTTGTCCTGCACACCTTAGAAGACCTAGGCCTCGCAGTAAACGACAAAAAATCACATCTGGTTCCATCCCAAGTAGCCGATTACATAGGAGCGAGACTCGACTCCATCAGGGCACGCATATTTCTCCCACCCAACCGCATACTGAAACTGCGCAAGGCTATTCGCAAGTTTCATCCGAATTCTATGGTTTCAGCTCAGCATGCCCAGCACTTGCTCGGCCTCATGGCCTCTACAACATCTGCACTGATACACGCTCGCCTAAAGATGCGCTCCCTCCAAGCGTGGTTCCTGGCTCTCTTCGATCCTCTGGTAGACAGCCCTCGGAAACGACTGCTCGTTACCCCGGAGTTAGCAACCCAACTGAGGTGGTGGACATTTCTACCACATCTCCTCATCGGCCGTCCTTTTCGACCCTTGCACCTCTCAGTTCAAGTAACAACGGACGCCAGCCCCACGGGGTGGGGAGCCCACTACGACTCCCACAAGATACATGCTCTCTGGTCTCGCCAAGACATGAATCTGCACATCAATCAGCTGGAGATGCTGGCAGTCATAAAAGCTTTTCGTGCATTCCTCCCTATGATACAAGGTCGTGGTGTGCAAGTAATCACCGACAACACCACGACCATGTTTTACATCAACAAACAGGGAGGGACACGATCCATGTCTCTCCTCTATCTATCAATACACCTCTGGGAGTGGTGCTACCATCATCATGTCTTTCCGGTTGCCCTCCATATCTCAACGACCGACAACCACTTGGCGGACATGTTGAGTCGACTAACGGTACAGTCCCACGAATGGGAATTGGACACAGACATCTTTCTACTGCTCTGCAACAGATGGGGTCTCCCCACAGTGGACATGTTTGCTACACAGAACAACAAAAAGTGCGAGAGGTACGCCTCTCGTGCGGGCAGGGGCATGAACTCACTTGGAGATGCCTTCATGATTCAATGGGAGTCGGGTCTTCTCTACCTCTTTCCTCCAATACCACTCATACAGAGGACCCTGGTCAAAGCTCAGCAATCAGAAACGGAGGCCATTCTCATCGCACCATGGTGCCTCGACAGCCGTGGTTTTCCGCTCTCAGAGCAATGGCGTCGGACGTCTTCAGGCTGCCTCTCCTTCCACATCTACTCACTCAGGACTCAGGCAGCATTCTCCATCCAGACCTGCAGTCACTGCACTTGACAGCTTGGAGACTGACTCCCTGATCCAGGAGGTCTTGGACAGAGCAAAAAAGCCGTCCACCAAACTCCTTTACAAATATAAATGGAACAACTTTACAAAGTTTGCTCAATCAAGAGGTTTACAAGTTTTGCCTATTTCTCTTCATACTTTGCTCAAATACTTACGTTACTTGTTTGATTCTGGTCTAGCGTTGTCTACCCTAAAAGTGTACATTGCAGCAATTGTCTCCTTTCAGCCTCGTGACTCCGACTCCGCACGTCTCTTCTCGCATCCAATGCTTAAATCCTTCTTGAAAGGTTTGTCAAATATCCGACCACATGTCAAACCACCAATACCTCAATGGTCTCTGCAGCTTGTGTTACGCTCCCTTATGCGTCATCCCTTTGAGCCCATGGCCTCTTGTGACATTCGCCTTTTATCTTTCAAGACTTTGTTTCTTGTGGCTATTACTTCCGCTCGGCGTGCAAGTGAACTAGCAGCTCTTCGATCTGACTCTCCTTATCTTCAATTTTTTAAGGACAAAGTCATTCTTTATCCTGATATTTCATTCCTACCCAAGGTTGTCACGGACTTCCACCTCAATCAACCTTTGATATTGCCAACCTTGTTTCCACAACCTTCCTCGGACATTGAGCGCACGCTCCATTCACTAGACGTTCGCAGAGCTCTGGCTTACTACACCTCGCGAACTAAGGACTTCCGTGGCTCTCCAAGGTTATTCCTTTGTTTTCATGGATCACATAAAGGCTCGCCTGCTTCCTCCTCTACAGTCTCTAGATGGCTTGTCTCTACTATTCATCTGGCATATCAGCTACAGGGCAAGATTCCTCCTGACGGCCTGAAAGCACATTCCACCAGAGCTGTTGCTACATCTACAGCGTTGCTTCGTGGTGTGGATGTTCCGGATATTTGTAGAGCTGCCACATGGTCTAATGCGTCCACATTTGTGACACATTATAGACTGGACCTTCGGGCCAAAAAGGAAGCAAGTTTCGGGAGAGCAGTTTTGACTTCTGTTCTAGAGTGACGGCCCTCCTTCCGGTAAGTGAGCTTGCTAGTCACCCAATTGTGTGCATTCACAGAGGCCACGAAGAAGAAAGACAGGTTACTTACCTGTAACCATGGTTCTTCAAGTGGACCTCTGTGAATTCACACATCCCGCCCAGCCTCCCCGCTGTCCGTCACTACTATGTCTCTGCTAAGCACAGGCTTTGTGGCGGATAAATGGAACTGAAGGCTGAGGCGGCGGGAGCATGCGCTATAGGGGCAACTCTAAACTTTGTTACTTTTCTACAAAAGCTCTAGAATATTCCGAGAAGACCAGCGCAGGCGCTGTCTAAACCAATTGTGTGAATTCACAGAGGTCCACTTGAAGAACCATGGTTACAGGTAAGTAACCTGTCTATCTTTTGCCTTCCACTTCCTTAACAAAGCAACAGGATTCAGCCATTGTGGATTTTTTAAGCTGTGTCTCTTTTTTAAATGTACCATATTTTACCGTGTATACGACCCCCAATGTATAAAACGACCCCCTAATTTTGACCCTTGATGGAGGCGGAGGAGCAGTTAATGGGCAACTGCTCCTCCATCTCCTGCTGCTGCTGTCTCCGCTGCCCGCCCGATTACCTCCTCCAGTGCGACTGCCGACTGCAGGGGCTCACGTCCAGCTCATGTCGCTGCCTTGTCCCCTGCCCTAAGGAGATCGTGGGAGGAGGTGATCTGGCGGCGGCAGCAGGAAGAGGCACCCGAGCGCACGTGAGTGCTTGTTTGCCTCTGCCTCCTCCTGCCTCCACCACCGGAGGGGACAAGGCGGCAACGTGAGCTGAGCCCGTCAGTCCCACTGGAGGTGGTGATCGGACGGGTGGGGAAGGCAGCAGCAAGAGGCGCCCGAGCGCGTGTGACTGCTCCTTCGCCTCCGCCTCCTGCTGCTGCTGCCTCGGGGCCACCAGAGGGGACAAGCTGTGAGCTCTGGAAGAGGCAATTGGGCAGCGGCGGCGGCAGCAAGAGGCGCCCGAGCACGCGCGCGACTACTTCCTTCCGTGTATAAAATGACACTCAATTTTTCCTCTAATTATTTTAGGAAAAAGTGTCGTTATATACACGGAAAAATACGGTATATTGCAAGACACTTAGGTTTCTGCAAGGAAGATACTGCATGGAATGTCCTACTTCATCTTGCCAGAACAATTTACTTTGTGGTATACTTGTATTATCTTTTTCCTTTCTCAGTTGGGCAACCAGTACTTTATTAATAAAATTCTTGAATTAGATTTCTCATATGTGTTGCTCTCTTGTCCTCGGAGATTTACGGAAGTGGCTTCATTAGTATTTGTTCATGGCATTTAAGAGCCTTAATGCCATTTTCATGTAGAATTGGGGGGGGAAACATTTGGTGCCAACATCAAACCTCTAGGCACTTGCCAATGTGAATAATTTCTGTATAAAAAAAGGTTTGTTTCTGCTAAGAGATGGAAGTCCTACTGAGTTTAGGAAGTCTTGTTTCTTGAATACCACACTCATATCTTGTATTGCTGAGTAATCATGTGGAGTTTTCAGTAACATTAGTCACATGACTTTTTATCTGAGCAGTTCAGGAATGTTCTATGACTTTCATTGTCTGGTAGAATGCCATATATATCTTTATAGCAAGTGTTTTATCCGCTGTAAACTGCCCAGAGTGGCCCTCGCTGCCAGATGGGCATAATAATAATAATAATAATAATAATAATAATAATAGTAATAATAGTAATAATAATAATAATAATAATAATAATAATAATAATAATAATAATAATAATAATAATAATAATGTTGAAATAAATTGTTGTATAAATGGGCTTAGAGGCGCTTACAGTTAGGTCCGGAAATAGTTGGACACTGACACAGGTTTTGTTATTTCGGCTGTTTACCCAAATAAATTCAACTTACAGTTAAATAATGCATATGGGCGTAAAGTGCAGTCCCTCAACTTTAATGTTATGGTATTCACATCCAAATTGGGGGAAGGCCTTAGGAATTACAACTCTTTAATATGTAGCCCCCTGATTTTCAATGGTTCAAAAGTAATTGGACAGTTGGCTCAAAAATCTGTTTCATGACCGGGTGTGGGCTATTCCTTTGTTATTTTATCATCAATTAAACAGGTAAAAGGTCTAGAGTTGGTTCCAGGTGTGTCATTCCCATTTGGAATCTGTTGCTGTGAACCCACAACATGCGTTCAAAGGAGCTTTTAATGCAAGTGAAACAAGCTATCCTTAGGCTGCAGAAAAGAAAAGGAATCCATCAGAGAGATAGCAGGAATATTAGGAGTGGCCAGATCAACAGTTTGGTACATTCTGAGAAAAAAATAACTAACTGGTGAGCACAAAAAGGCCTGGATATCCACAGAAGACAACAGTGGTGGATAATCATAGGATCCTTTCTATGTAAAGAAAAATCCCTTCACAACATCCAACCAAGTGAAGAACACTCTCCAGAAGGTGGGCATATCATTATCCAAGTCTATCATAAAGAGAAGACTTCATGAGAACAAATACAGTCAACCCTCGACTTACGAACGGCCCTAGTTACGAACATTTCGACTTACGAACCGCTCTGATAGAAAAATATAGCCTCGACTTGCGAACTTTGCTTCAAGTTACGAACCGAAAAAAACGCGCGGGAGGCGGGGAAAGCGCGAAATTTGAACTTTCAAAGTGTTCTGTTGAAAAGGTGTCTGTTCCCTCCTTCCCTCCCTCTTTTCTTTCCTTTTTTTTTTAACCTAAGTCATCTTAGGTTAAAAGGGGGGGAAAAAGAAAAAAAATTCTGCCCCTAGTGGTAGGAACAGATTAACCGGCTTTGCATTAGTTCCTATGGGAACTAATGCTTCGACTTACAAACCGCCCCTCGACCTAAGAACCAAAAACAGCTGGAATGGATTAATTGGTTTTCAATGCATTCCTATGGGAAATGCTGATTCGACTTACGAACTTTTCGACTTAAGAACGTCCTTCTGGAACGGATTAAGTTTGTAAGTCGAGGGTTGACTGTACAGAGGGTTTACCACAAGGTGCAAACTATTCATAAGCCTCAAGAATAGAAAGGCCAGATTAGACTTTGTCAAAAAAATCAGCACTTCACTTTACAGATAGACAATGACACAAAACATACTGTGAAAGCAACCCAGGAGTTTTTTAAGGTAAAGAAGTGGAATATTCTGCAATGGCTGAGTCAGTCACCTGATTTCAACCTAATCGAGCATGCATTTCACCTGCTGAAGACAAAATTTAAGGCAGAAAGACCCAAGAACAAACAACAACTGTAGACAGCTGCAGTAAAGGCCTGGCAAAGCATCACAAAGGAGGAAACCCAGCATTTCGTGATGTCTATGCATTCCAGACTTCAAGCAGTCATTGCCTGCAAAGAATTCTCTACAAAGTATTAAAAATAAATATTTTATTTATGATTATATTAATTTATGTATGAAAATTGTTGTAATTCCTAAACATTTCATACAATATTTTTGTCGAACCTATTGAATTAAAGGTGAAAGTCTGCATTTCAATTGCATCTCCATTGTTTCATTTCAGTTTCATTATTGTGGTGGTGTACAGACACCAAATTATGAAAGTTATGTCAGTGTCCAATTATTTCTGGACCTCACTGCATATAGTAACTTGGACTATTTATTAATTGTTTTTATTTATTTATTTAATAATAATAACAATTTATTATTAAATAATGACTATTATTATTGATTGTGGTTCAGTGTAAGTAGCTTGCATTGTTTTAAAGATGCTGTGTAAGGGCTACCTTGAATTGAGGGAATTGTAAACTTAGTTACTTTGTCTTTGTAGATTTTTTGTTGTTGTTGTTTAGTCGTTAAGTCGTGTCCGACTCTTCGTTTGTAGATTTAGCACTGTCTAATTGTTTACTGCTTGGACTGCAGACTAATACTTGTTTGTGTGCTTTATATTCCACCTCTCCACTTGCACTGTAAGAATTTCTTTTCCAGTAAGATTTTTCCATTAGCCCTTTTTGGTGATTCACTAGGTTTATAATTAACTGGGGCTAATATTTCAGAGAACAGTACCATTCCTTATCTCCTGTGTTTTTGTAAAACTGATTAAAGCACAGCATGGACACTTGTGTGTTCTCTGTACTTTGCAAAACAACCTCAGTTTCATGAAAAGTGACATTAGTTGTTTTTGTGACCATGTTACATTTTTGGACAGCTTAGAATTACTGTATTATTTTAGCTCAGGGCTACTAATAAAAAGAGATGGGAACCACTGGCTTTTGTGCTACAGCTTGAAAGATAGTACAAACTATAGGTGTTTTCAGTCTCTGCCAATGTATTGGTACCTTTAAATCTTGATAGCTGGATAGCTTGGCAGTTTAAGTATCTGGCTGCAGAGCCAGAGGTTGGGAGTTCAATTCCCCACTGTGCCTCCAGGGAGAAAGGCTAGCCTATTTGGCCTTGGGCAAGCTGCACAGTCCCAGGGTGTCTCCAGAAGAAGGGGATGGTAAAAGACCTCTGAGTATACTCTACCTCAGGGGTGGGCAATTAATTTCTATAGGGGGCCACATGAAAAATCTGAACTGTGTTCGGGGGCCGAACCAACTTTACTTAAAAATAAAATGAAACAGTGATGTTATGATTGTTTTTATTTTAAACTTGTTAATCTTCACAAATACTAAAGAGGTTTTTTGCGGTATGTTAAAGATAAGCAACTGATCAACTTTAGACAAAAAGCTATAAACGGTTTTGATGTCTGGCAGGCCGGACAGGAGGCCTGCCCAGGTCTGCTCTACCTGGACAACCTTGAAAAAGGTAATCATAATTTAGATGACTTGATGACCAATATATCTTTTATAGTTACGCTTATACTGATGTCGCTATGTTCTACAAAACAGTTTTCAGTTGAAGGAAATTGCATTGGCTCCTTTTTTCCAGAAGAGGGAAGCAAGTATAATTGCATTTTGCTCTTTGGTTTCTTTTACTGTTCTGAAAGCAGCTATAGATAGTAATGAATGTTTGCATCGTGCTGCTGTTATCTCTATACAAAGTGGATATACAGACTTTTCCTAGGCTTGTTCATTGTTCAGTATTCTATGAATTACAAAGAATGGTTGACACAGGCAAGAAGGGAGGAGAGTCTCAGTCCAGTTGTCTGAGACAAGATTGTTTCAAAAAACAATTTTCTGTGTCGGTTGTCTTGCTTGAATTTTTATTGTTGTTGTTACTGTGCTTACATTTTTGTTAGCTAATCTAAGTACTCTCAAGATAAGATTTTTTGTTTCTGGTTTTTTTCCTAGCTCATGTTTTTCCATTGTTTGCCCTTTTACCTTATTTCCTGTCTTGTGGTATGCCTGAAAACCAGTTTCTAGTTTTTGGTTTCCTATATTTACCTTTAACCCTTATGTAGCAGTTAGGAAATCTGAATCTGTGTCACAACTTGAAGGATTTTCAGGGAGGGAACATCCCTTCAAAAACCCCTCAAAACTGATCCTGAGTTTTGATGGAGTGGTATCCCTAGCACTCTGAACACCCCATCAAGGTCAGTGATGAGTCGATGAATTATGGAATATTGTGACCTGATCAGAGCAGGAGCTACAACACAGATTTTTATCAGGATATTCTGATATACCTTTGTGTTGCTCCAGACCTCTTTTTTTGGGTTGTACTTCATGCAACTGATTTATAAGTATTCTCATGTGAAGTATGGTACTGTGCCTGACTCTGGCAAGATTTGACATTATTCCACTGCAGAATTGCTTCTGTTAACAGAACTGGAAAATGTTTGGTTCTCCCTCTCCTTTGCACATCTTCTGTAGAGAGCTGAGGTTTTCTCTGTAGGAAAAGAGTGTCCGGAGATGGTGTGTGGACATTCACTAGGACAGTGTTGGATTTAAGCCTAGAATCATATATTTTTATTGCCATTAATGAAGTCTGTAAAGAGAAACAGAAATTTTTTTTCATACATATTAGTCTTGGTTTGTATAAGTATTAGTAATGGGGTCTGCTCTTTTGTATTTTTGGTCTGCAACACTCTAGAAATTCTCCAGATAGAATTATGGGAGGCGCAGCCCAGAAAAGCAAATATAGGCCAACTGTATTTACCTCCATTGGTGCCTTCTCCAGCTTGTTTTTACCTTCAGAAACCAGAAAGCTTCTGTAGCACTGTCTGCGAGTTGTAGGTCTTCCTGTGAGTCATAGTACTTTGAGAACTGCCCTCTAGAGAGCCTAATAGGAACGAAGACTATGACTCCTAGTATTTTCTGTGCCCAGAAGAGCCCACCCTCATTAATCAGGAAGTAATTAGTTTGGAAAACTGGGCTGTTGATCATAGGACCTTTCAAAGGTCATTAATTCATAAGGTTGCTATAACTCAGAAATGACTTTACAGTACATTAGAACAACGCTATTATTCTAAGATTTTATGTATGTATCAAATATTGGGGACACAGTAGGGTTTCCACCACATGTGGTACTGCTAGAGGTTGCTATAGAATTGAAGGATAGCACAGTCTGTCAACTGGAGACTGTAAGGTTTCACCCCCTGTCTACCAGGAAAAACATCACAGCAAGGAGAAGACCAGTGTATCTGATTTTTTGGCCAGAGGAAAAAGAGTTGCAGACACTTTGCTGCAGTTATCTGTACCAGAAAGAGCACTCGTCCCAAACTTCTAGTTGACCTGGGACTATTGTTGTACATGAAATTAGCTGTAATTAGTTTTCTGTTTTGGAAGTAGTCTTGATATTTAAGAATCTGGCATTCTCACATCTGGTTTTAATGGGACATTTAAATAAGAGATTTTTCCATGTTATGGACTAGAACCATTGAAATAATCTGTTTTAAAACTAATGGCCAAAATCTGCAGCTTAGCATAGTAAATTGCACTAACATAGGCCCATTGAATCAATGGGGATTTGTTGAGTCAACTCCTTCATAAATTCCCTTATATCAGACTTATTCTGACTGTTACTTACAAGGATAAAGTAAATCATAGAGTAGGCCCATTTGAATAAATTGAACTTAAGGAGGACTTGACTCACCCAAATCCCCACAGATTCAGTAGACTTACTCTATGGCAACTTACTATGTTAAGCAACAGGATGTCAACCAGTAATAGATGCTACAGTTTGCTTAGCATGATGGGTTATATTTTCAAGGTTATTTTTTCTTGTGTGAAATACTTTATTTTACTTTCCTGAACTGCTGTTATGTAAAATGTCTAGTGTGATTTCCAAGTAAAGACCACATTGACTAATAGTCTCTGCAGATTCTTTGCAGCAGAAGTACAGTACCGTATTTTTCCATGTATACGACCCCCATGTATAAGACGACCCCCTAATTTTGTCCCTTGCCGGAGGCAGAGGAGCAGTCAATGGGCAGCCACGAGGGGCGGCCCAGCGTGGCTGCTCCTCCGCCTCCATCTCCTGATGCTGCTGCCTCCGCCACCCGATCACCTCCTCCAGTGCGACTTGCTGGGGCTCACCTCCAGCTCATGTTGCCACCTTGTCCCCTGTCCGAAGGGAGCCCGCAAGTGGTGCTGGAGGAGGCGATCCGGTGGCCGCAGCAGTCAATGGGCAACAGCGAGAGGCGGCCGAGCGCGGCTGCTCCTTTGCCTCCGTCTCCGCCTCCTGCTGCTGCTGCTGCCTCCACGGCTGGATCGCCTCCTCCAGCACCACTAGCGGGCTCAGCAGCAGCAGGAGGCAGAGATGGAGGCAAAGGAGCAGCCGCGCTCGGCCACCTCTCGCAGCTGCCCATTGACTGCAGCTGCCCATTGACTGCTGCTGTCGCTGCCTGATCACCACCTCCAGCGCCACTCGCAGGCTCCCTTCGGACAGGGGACAAGGTGGCAACATGAGCTGGAAGTGAGCCCCGGCAAGTCGCACTGGAGGAGGTGTCTGGACGGCGGCAGCAGCAGTCAATGGGCAGCCGCGAGAGGCGGCTGAGCGCTCCTTTGCCTCTGCCTCCTTCCGTGTATAAAACGACCCTCAATTTTTCCTCTAATGATTTTAGGAAAAAGTGTTGTTTTATACACGGAAAAATACGGTACTTTATTTTTTACTGTGCTAGTGTTACATAGTTCACTATGAGAAACAATGAATTGTCATTCACCTGGGTAGATTTCCTGCTTACTGCCATGTAAGGACATTTCTTTTTAAATTATCTAATGACTTCAGGAAATAATCAGGACAGGATATTGTGTTCTAATCTGCACTCCAGCATAATTTAGTATTTTATCTTTTAGTTGCTTGTGCATTTGAAGAAACTCTGTAGAATCATGTAGCAACCCTTGCTATGAGTAGATCATCTTGGTACCAAAATAAAACACCCCACATTGCTTTGAAGAATGAATTTCTAGTATTTTGAAAATAATAGATTTAAGGTTTCAGTGTATTTACATGTGTAACAACTTTGCATGGATGGGCAACTACATATACATTCTAAAAACTGTAAAGAGCAAAAAGGAAAAGAAACAGTTATGAATGCTTTTAGTGGGCTGGAATTTTTCTCAGCCCAGAGCCTGAATTCCTGCTTGGGAGGGGACTGCAGTAGCTGGGGGTGGGGGGAATAAGTGCAGGGGGGCAGAGAAATTGGGCACTAGAATTGCACAGTAGGTGAGGCGAGATGTAGTTATTACTGAATTTGACATGTGTTACCAAACATACTAGATGCAGCTTACTTCTGTGTATGCTGCTCAGTTGCACTTGAACTTAATCTTGCTAGCTATCTAAAAAGAACTGTTTAAGTTCTATGTTTATTTAGCCAGGAGCAAGTCTTAGTTCAGAAAATTTTCAGGCTTGCAAAAAGCACAGTTAATGCAAGGTATTTAAGAACTGAGTACTGGAAGTGTAAGTATATTTCAATATCCTGTCCTATTACTAACTGGAGATAATAGCAGGGGTATATTTGTCCATGAAGTCCCCTTTTAAGTATAAGGGAGATTTGTGTCAGTTAACTCAATTCTGTTCAAGAGGACAAGCCCCAATTCGCCTTGTAGTTACAGTAAAATCATGGCAACTAAATAGATGACTCCTTGTGGGAGAGTGCAGTTTGAGATCATAGTGGAATTTGGGGATGCAATTCTTGAAAACCTGTTTGAATCTTAAGAACAGTTTAGTTCTGTGTCATAATACATCTGACACCACTCTTACATAATTTTGATGCTGTTGTTGTTTAGTCGTTTAGTCGTGTCCGACTCTTCGTGACCGCATGGACCAGAGCACGCCAGGCCCTCCTGTCTTCCACTGCCTCCCGGAGTTTGGTCAAATTCATCTTGGTAGCTTCGGTGACACTGTCCAACCATCTCGTCCTCTGTCGTCCCCTTCTCCTCTTGCCTTCACACTTTCCCAACATCAGGGTCTTTTCCAGGGAGTCTTCTCTTCTCATGAGATGGCCAAAGTATTGGAGCCTCAGCTTCAGGATCTGTCCTTCCAGTGAGCACTCAGGGTTGATTTCCTTCAGAATGGATAGGTTTGTTCTCCTTGCAGTCCAGGGGACTCTCAAGAGTCTCCTCCAGCACCACAATTCAAAAGCATCAATTCTTCGACGGTCAGCCTTCTTTATGGTCCAGCTCTCACTTCCATACATCGCTACTGGAAAAACCATAGCTTTGACTATGCGGACCTTTGTCAGCAAGGTGATGTCTCTGCTTTTTAAGATGCTGTCTAGGTTTGTCATCGCTTTCCTCCCAAGAAGCAGGCGTCTTTTAATTTCGTGGCTGCTGTCACCATCTGCAGTGATCATGGAGCCCAAGAAAGTAAAATCTGTCACTACCTCCATATCCTCCCCTTCTATTTGCCAGGAGGTGATGGGACCAGTGGACATGATCTTAGTTTTTTTGATGTTGAGCTTCAGACCATTTTTAGCACTCTCCTCTTACACCCTCATTAAGAGGTTCTTTAATTCCTCCTCACTTTCTGCCATCAGAGTGGTATCATCTGCATATCTGAGGTTGTTGATATTTCTTCCGGCAATCTTAATTCCGGCTTGGGATTCCTCCAGTCCAGCCTTTCGCATGATGTATTCTGTATATAAGTTAAATAAGCAGGGAGACAATATACAGCCTTGTCGTACTCCTTTCCCAATTTTGAACCAATCAGTTGTTCCATATCCAGTTCTAACTGTTGCTTCCTGTCCCACGTATAGATTTCTCAGGAGATGGATAAGGTGGTCAGGCACTCCCATTTCTTTAAGGACTTGCCATAGTTGTTTGTGGTCCACACAGTCAAAGGCTTTTGCGTGGTCAATGAAGCAGAAGTAGATGTTTTTCTGGAACTCTCTGGCTTTCTCCATAATCCAGCGCATGTTAGCAATTTGGTCTCTAGTTCCTCTGCCCCTTCGAAATCCAGTTTGTACTTCTGGGAGTTCTCGGTCCACATACTGCTGAAGCCTACCTTGTAGGATTTTGAGCATAACCTTGCTAGCGTGTGAAATGAGTGCAATTGTACGGTAGTTGGAGCGTTCTTTGGCACTGCCCTTCTTTGGGATTGGGATGTAGACTGATCTTTTCCAATCCTCTGGCCACTGCTGAGTTTTCCAAACTTGCTGGCATATTGAGTGTAGCACCTTAACAGCGTCATCTTTTAAGATTTTAAATAGTTCAACTGGAATGCCATCACCTCCACTGGCCTTGTTGTTAGCCATGCTTTCTAGGGCCCACTTGACTTCACTCTCCAGGATGTCTGGCTCAAGGTCAGCAACCACACTATCTGGGTTGTCCGGGACATCCAAATCTTTCTGGTATAATTCCTCTGTGTATTCTTGCCACCTCTTCTTGATGTCTTCTGCTTCTGTGAGGTCCCTACCATTTTTGTCCTTTATCATGTCCATCTTTGCACAAAAGGTTCCTTTAATATCTCCAATTTTCTTGAACAGATCTCTGGTTTTTCCCTTTCTATTCTTTTCCTCTATTTCTTTGCACTGTTCATTTAAGAAGGCCCTCTTGTCTCTCCTTGCTATTCTTTGGAAATCTGCATTCAATTTTCTGTAGCTTTCCCTATCTCCCTTGCATTTTGTTTCCCTTCTCTGCTATTTGTAAGGCCTCGTTGGACAGCCACTTAGCTTTCTTGCATTTCCTTTTCTTTGGGATGGTTTTTGTTGCTGCCTCCTGTACAATGTTACGAGCCTCAATCCATAGTTCTTCAGGCACTCTGTCCACCAAATCTAGTTCCTTAAATCTGTTCTTCACTTCCACTGTGTATTCATAAGGGATTTGGTTTAGATTATACCTGACTAGTCCAGTGGTTTTTCCTACTTTCTTCAGTTTAAGCTTGAGTTTTGCTATAAGAAGCTGATGATCAGAGCCACAATCAGCTCCAGGTCTTGTTTTTGCTGACTGTATAGAGCTTCTCCATCTTTGGCTGCAGAGAATATAATCAATCTGATTTCGGTATTGCCCATCTGGTGATGTCCATGTGTAGAGTCGCCTCTTGTGTTGTTGGAAAAGAGTGTTTGTGATGACCAGCTTGTTCTCTAAGCTCTTACACTTAGTCTTTATGATACCACAACCCCCCTTCTCCTCCTTTTTTCACTCTTGCTTTGTTTTCTGTTTTCTGTCTCATGTAGGAATGTTTACAAAACCAGATTTCAAAAGAACTGAATATCAAATATAGGTCATAAATTATTGCACGTGTGAAATGCAACCATATACCACTGTATCTTAAAGCTTTTACCTCATATATCTGAAGAAGTGGACTTGTCCACAAAAGCTCATATTAGTTAGTCTTTAAGGTGTCACAAGGTTTTTGTTTTTTAATTATTTCTTTCCTCTAGGTTTTTGCCTGATATGCTTGCACAGACTAACACGACTACTTCTTAAACTTCCTCTAGGAAGTAATGCATTAGTACATAGTAGCAATTCATAGTTAACAAAACACAGTGTTAATAGGTGACACAGAGGTAGTACATCATAGCAAGGTTCAGAACAGTTGTGTGTAGAGGATTATTTCTTGCAAAAAAACACTAGATTTGGGAACTACTTCTTGAATATTATTGTACTGGCTGAAATTCTGTTGCACAGCTCTGTATGCACAACAATGGTGATATCAACATAATCTGATTGAAGGATATTTGCTGCTGATTAAATGGGATTTGGGGGTACATACAATTCATACACAATGCAATGAAGTCACATGAACCCTGAAATCCCAATGGAAGTCCTTAATCAGCAACAGTTTGTCACTGCTGATTCCATCATCACCATTCCACCTGCACAGCTTCGCAAAAGGACTTCAGCCAATATCCTTGCATATTAATACATTGTAATGTTCTTATAAATTGACTCATTTCCACTTTATCCATTGCCCTTTGTTACTTTTTTACCTACTAAAATCTTGGTTGGGTGACCTGGTATGAACACTAAGCACATGTCAACAGTTGTATTATGTTTATGCTTCTGTGTAGAATAGTTCTGCTATAGTGGTCTGAATCTGTATGAAATCATATATCTAAATCACTGTGGAAAGCAGAAGGTTCCATTGTGTTTTGATTAGAAGGTTTGGAAAATTTACGATTTTTTTCCTAGCAGCAATTGAAAATTCAATTACAAGCTTCTGCTTGTTCTGCGATAATAAAATTGTTTTAATCTATATGCAAAGTCTTCAAATTGCTATGCTTTGTATTTGCCTTTGGGAAGCCATTTACAGTGCGATATTGCTTATCTTTTCTCTTACAACATGAAGATTTACAACACTATTTCAAAAAAAGCCATTCAGAGGTTTAATAGATTGTAATTTGAGTGATTTTTGCAAGAAGTTGCTATATATCTTTATTATAAAGGCTGTACTATATACAGTCATCTTTTGTCACTTTCATTTGTTGTTCATCTCAGGTTTTCCAGTTTTGTGCCAGTTCATGAATATCTGATACATATGTAATTCCCAATGAAATTTTTTAAAAAGTCACTGTGAAGACATAGTTCAAAACATGGTTCAATTCACCCTTCTGTGATATGTTTTGTTACACCTCCAATCTGTTAACTAAACACTGATACAGTTAGTACAGGGAAGATGGACTCCTTCCATAAATCCCTTTGAGCTTGCTTTCAACCAGCCTTGTGGCTCTGTTCCACAGGTCATTCCAGAAAGGTTACTAGCTAAAAAGGTAAAGAGAAGAGTGATTGCCTTTCCTTTGGTCCTGCAAATTCTCATACAGACTGCTGTGGCAGTCCTCAGACTGGGAACTTTTGGCCTATTGAGTAGACACTGCACACCTCTAATGTCCAAGTCATTTCTACAGAGGTCTCCCTAAACTGAGTGGCGGTTTCTCCTTTGCCAGGGGAAATGCAATGAATAGAAATGGATTGTATCCTTTTGAGAGTTCAGTAAACCTGTAGCCCCAAACATCCCAATTATTAGGAGGACGAGAACAAAGTAATATATCTAATGGTTAAAACTGAAGAGGATTTGACTTCAGAGAAGCTAGCAGTCCAGGGTAGAATAAGACTGTGACACACAAATATTCATGACTTTTAAATGCCAGGAGACTCTTTGTTGTTCATATTCATGAGAATATGTGACTTTGGAGAGGATTTCTCATCTGAGAATACATTTATGCTTACAGAAGGTAAGCTACATTTACTTATATAACTGGAAGTCTCACATTCTGGTGTGATGAATTAGTTGAAAATACTGTACAGAAGTTTGTAGCAGTTGTCACAGCTTCCAGCACTTTAATCAGAGGAACTTCTGTAGTGACTATTCATTATTGGAAGACAAGCTCATATGTTTGGCAGAAGGGGAGGAAGTGCTGACATTTGTGTCTGTATTGTCCTGTGCGTTATCTCAGCACTCTGCTTATGGAGCAGGGATCAGTTTTATGCTGACAGCTGTACAGTAATGGATTAGCAAATGTATGACACAGTCTGGGGCTCAGGGGACAAACTGCTTCTTTTTCACTAGAACTAAACAAGTATGGTTGTTGTGATTTTTCCGGGCTGTTTGGCCGTGTTCTTAAGGTTTTTCTTCCTAACGTTTCGCCAGTCTCTGTGGCCGGCATCTTCAGAGGACAGGAGTCAGAGAACTCTGTCTGTGCTCTGGAGTTCAAATAGTGTTAAAATAGTAAAAAAACCGACCAACAGCAGTTAGAATATCAATATAATAAAGTTCCAGGCATTTTTAAAAAAGTAACAAATGGAGGCAAAGAAACTGAATCTAAATCATAAACTTATTTTAAGTTAAAAGGTTCTGTAAATAATCAAACATAATGCTACAGAGGCCATGTTTTGGACACTAGGTGATCCTGCATCCTGGCTGGAAGAAACCAGAGGGAGACCTCATCTTCAATCTTACTGCTTGAGGAGGGTTGCATTTAGGCACTTAATTATTTATAAGTACCCATCTGGCATCTAAACTCATCGGATATTTATATCTTGTTTGATAAATACATCTGGGAGATCATAAAGCTGGTGTCTTTGCATTATGCCTTTACTTATTTAACAGGGTTCCCCCTTTTTGTGATGGATATAATGGACTCTGATCCTTAAGGAATAAAAATGATCCAAGTTATGGATTCTGGCTGTAGTACACACATATAGGATTATGACCCAAAACATTGCTAGTGGAAAGACGTAATGAAGATGGCCCTTCTGGATAAAGTGGAAGGCACTTTTGTGCTTAATTACACACACACATACCAGTTGAATGTGCATTTGTTGTGTACATGACACGTCTTGCTTTCCACTGTGAATACACCTCACTTTATAATCACAATATATATTATATTTCATAATTGGGAGGATAGTAATCCACTGCTAGTCTGGGATGCCCTCCATTTATAAACCCAGTACATACTGTACAGTTAGCACCTGTGTTTTTCTCCATTGCATGATAGTCAACCTACTAAGTATTATCTTTAAATTTAGAAAAAGAGTAACAGAGCTAGGTCCTATATCCTCCTCTCTTCCCAGTGTATGGTATTACAAAATTTGAGTACCATGTTAGGGTTGAAATACAATTCAGACATACTTCTATTCGGATGGAATAGAAAATATGTTTGACTAGTGTGAATTTACTTTATGCAAACAAAGCTTTCTAGCAAGATTAGAACCTTGTAACTTCTGAAATGTTCAGGTCAGACATGGCAAATGTAATGAAGGTTTACAAGAGAGATAAGGCTGTTGATTATGCTGTAGGAATTAATTCAGAGTTCACTTACAGCAGGGTCAGAATTCCATTAGGTTATTTCTGTATGCCATGAGGAATATTTCAGGTTTTTATATAGGGTAATAATAGTATATTTCCTTTTACTGTCCTCCTCTACACTTTTCCACTGCAAAACTCCATTGTTTTGGACTTCTGTAAAGAACAAAGTCACAATTTTAACCAGCCACACACTCCTTCTGATTTAAGTAAGCTTTTGGTGTTTTGGAGAAGTTCTTAATGGGATTGAAACATTTTTGAGTTTGTGCAGCATGCTGTATTTCAGTATTTTTGGTTCAAATATCTTCAGCTCTACCCTGCCAGTATTAGACTACATAGCATCCTTATACAATTGGTTGTGAGAGTACATGAAGCAGTGTGTGTTTGTTCAAGCTGCTGCTCTCCTTTATGCCAAAGCTACCTCTTGAGAGATCAAAGCCTCAGTGGACCTGAGTTGGTACTGGCTTGAGTCGTTAAACATGCCTCATGCTTAATTACACTTAAAACAACTCTGCTTTTTCCCCCTGTTTACTGAGTGAAAAGCTTACTCTTGGATATGTGAGAAAGGTTTCACAACTTAAGATTCTCTTTGCTTTTATTTATCAGGGTGCATATATCAATAAAGCTGGTAGACTGATAAATGTGAAAGATGGGTTAAGCTAAGTTGTGCAATTTGCGGAAGATTCAGTTAACTTCGAAACATCTGGTGACCTTTCATAGGAATTAATACAGTACAGGGCTGGATTGTTTTTGTACTCAAAGCTGAAATTCAGAAGCTACTGTCAGTGCAGAGTGTGGGATTTATTCTGTACTCCAAAATTGCATTCACTGCACAAGCTGGAATATTAAGGGACTTGCAGATACAAAACCTAATGTCTA
Organism: Intellagama lesueurii; assembly: GCA_037013535.1. Taxonomy (NCBI): domain Eukaryota; kingdom Metazoa; phylum Chordata; class Lepidosauria; order Squamata; family Agamidae; genus Intellagama; species Intellagama lesueurii. Next base: position 258,347,609 of record JBAJHW010000002.1, read on the forward strand.
GGTCTGCTTGTCATGGATACACAAACTAGTATCTAGCTCTGCTAGCAGTAATATACTGAAAATTTTGTCTGAAGATATTAATTGCAATCCACAAAAGCTTGTGCTGCAATACATGTGTTATTTCTAAAAGTAACAAAAGACTTGACCCATCTGTCTGTTTCTTCAGTTGATTCAGTGATTCAAGCTTAAACTGCTTTCTTTGAAGACTGCTGGTGTCTCAGAAGTTAGAGGGAAAGGATTGCAGAGTGAAACGTCCATTGATCAACAACCCTGCGCAGCTCATTGTCTGTCACCACTTTCCTTTATTATTTTCATTTTCTGTATTTCCTCCTCTGCTTCCTTCCTAAACACTATTTCCCCATTCACTCTTTGCTTTCCTGCCCTAAACAAGAAGCCTTAAAATGAATTTAAAACTTATTCTTTAAAAGTACAGCTCTGAATCCAGAATGTTTAAGATCAGAATTTTAGATAGAGTAATAGGTAGACTCCCATAAAACCTCACATCCTTTTGGGAATAGCAACAGTGAAATATATCAGGATTTTTCAGAAAAGTGAAATATAAAACAGTGAAACAATAGTGAGAAAAAAACAAATCCTGCAGGACTATGTATGTCTGGCATCATCACTCTAGAGACTGATCACAGTACCTGTAAGGTTCCACTTGTTAAACAATTCCACTTGTTGAGAAGATCTCTCCTGCAAGCTGAGCGAAGATGTGCTTTGAAACAAAAGCCTGAACATTTAATTAACCCAGGAATAACATATGATATCCACCCAATCTTGATACCATAATAAATATACCAAGAACAGTATTTGAAAAAAAGGAAAGGAATCTGCTTTAAAAACCATGCAGACGAAGTCTTCACACAAAGAGGTGAGCTGAAGCAGACTAATCAAACATTCAAAAATTGTATGATGCCAAGTGTTCTCCCATCCCTTTCCTATTTTGTGTTACATCTCACTTAACAATAACAGCCCTTTGTTAGAACTATAGTGTTTGTTCACTATAATTTTGTCTTGTCTCCTTAGCCATATGGTAGGAAAAAATAGTTTTGTTTGTGTTTTTTGGCTGATGATCCAAACTAGATCCTCCTTGTGGATCTTCTTTCCGAGCAGCATTTCAGCTAAAAACTTAATGAAGATATGCTTTCCTACATTTCACACCCCTGTACGTAATTGAGTGTGACATGTGTTGCAAGGTTTTGAATTGCTGATAAAAATTTCTTTTTGTTACACAGTAGAAGTACAGAGAGCCACAGAAGATAATAGCTTCAACTTCCCCAGAGTCCAGCCCTTTCTTACTAACTGTCACTTAAAGTTTCAGTAACTCACTATGAGACCTTTGTAGGAGAAGGAATTAAAAATGTTTCTTTACTTACTATTACTTGAAATTATAGACTTCTGTATACTTTTTTTTACTGCATACATGTGAGCAACCAAACTAACATATCAACAGCAAAAACAACTACTACTAACTGATGAAGGAGAAGCATAGAACACTCAGCACAGAATCAGGGCTCTCTTTAAATTTCAAAAGCTGGAAGGAATTATTAGTACGAGATAGATAAACACTTTATCCAGCCCAAAAAAGTCTCCTAGTCACTCAAACTACAGACAGCATGTGAGATTGTAAATAAAGCTCCAATAACATGCTGGGCATCTAACAGCACAGCTTCATTGTCTGTTAGGCAGTTGTGGGGGCACAGTTCTGACTTGAAAGTGCTAGAAGCATTCTTAAAGATTGCTGGGCTCCCTTTTACTCATGGAGCACAAAAAATAATTAGTCCAGGCTTGATTGATGAATCTGTGACACAGAATTCTTACACAGAAATCAGATAAGTAATCTTGTGGTACCTTAAATATGTAGATTTTAATGGGCTGTAGTCCTGTTTTTCAGATGTGCCAGGAGAGGTAGACTACAGTCCGCAAGAGTTTGTGCCAAATAAAACTTGCTATTCTTCAGCATCCCACAAGACTCCTTGCTCTGTTTACTACAACAGATTAACATAAGTACATTCTCCCCCTGAATATAAGTTGCATTCCTCTGAGCACATACATGTACTATGCTTTTCCTTATTTCTGGCTATGTTTTTTCCTACTCAAGAGAATAATTTTAGAGTTAAGGAACAGTTCATGTATGTGGAGAATGTTATTTGCCAGTACATACTGTAGTTACAAACAGATTCAGGTGATAAGGTTTACAGAGTGGTGGTCTATCGCCTACATAGGTGAAAGAACTGTATGGGAACAGGTCTTTTGTGTTTAAACAAAAGATCCAAAACATGAAAGAGGCTCTCTTTTTTGTGTGTAATTTGTAGTCTTTCAGCAGTTGCTGAAAGAGAGCCTCTAGAATATGTTCTATTTATGAAAAAGGGATACACGGAAGTTTAATGTTTCTTTCATGTTCCGTTTTCCATGTAACTTTTTGGGGCCCATTGTGTCTCAAATTGTCTGAGAAATTTTTTATCCAGTGACATTGCTAGGGCTGTCAGCCAATCAGAATGTAGGAAAGCAGCAAGTTTGCTTTGATTTGTGTACCTTTGCTGTTTATCAGAATAGATGTATATCACAACCATGTGGCTGTCAGAGCTCATGTAGTAGCTTTTCTTTGAGTGTTGACCAGTCCTTAATATAGATTATTATTGGTTTTAGCCCTAATATGAGCCTTTTGCTATTAATGGCCAATTGCAGACCATTATCAAAGTCATATAGTCTCTCATCCTATAATGTTCAAACAACAAGTTGCCTCACCTTAGTGCTTCTGGAGTAGAAGGATCGGCCAATAGGTGCTGTCATTGCTCAGGGGACAGCCAAATGTGTTCAGATTTTGGGGAGAAGTTTCCTTCTGTGTCCCCTGGGAAATTGTACAGCATAGATCCTGCATTTAATACAACATATTGAGGATAATAAAAATGGAGTAGGCTTACATCTAATACCTGCATGTACAGAAAAGGCTTCTTAAGAAAGAGTTCCAACTTCCTCATTTTTTGGTAGTGCACATGGAGTTGATAGGACAGTGTATTTGACTAAGACTTTAGTTGTGATATAAGAAGGTCATTATAAGCTATATGTGTTACAAGTTTTTTAAAGAATCTGTTCTCAAGCTAATATTGCAAGAGTATAGGAATGGCTGTCCTATTATCTGGTCTAGTATGCTTCAGCGGCTGAAATCTGAGAACTATAGCTGCTGAAATTGCTCAGTTTTATGTCAGAAGATGAGGACACAGAGTGTCAGAAATGGCCAAAACTAACGGAACAAAGCAGGACGGTGTGGATTTTACCATGTGTTTACTGTGTGTTCTAGAATGGAGAATGTGCCCAAATTGTCATAAGCCTTTGCTTTAGCTTTGGTAAATAATTAGAGAGAATCCTGATTAGTGGAAGAATTGTGACTAGTCATCTATATGCATTTTGTAGTTGTCCCAGATGTCAATAAGGGTGTATGTATTAAGTTAATTATGATTTCCCACACTTCTACAGGGAGAGAGGGTAATGGAGTAGGATTCGGGAGACCTAGGTTTGAATCCCTGCTCAGCCATGGAAGCTCATGGGTGTGAGGTGGGGGTGTAACTGGGAAAGCTACTCCTTTAAAAATCTCACCTTGAAATTCCTATTCGGGTTATTGTAAATCCATTCTGACTTGATGGCATATAATGCACAGCACAGTCTTACAAGAAAATGGCAGATCTAGTTTGTTATTACTACACTGAGAAATAGTAATAACTTGCAGTAGTGTATATTTGTTTCCACTTAAGTCAGACTGTTTTTCAGAGGATTAGTGCAGATAGTAAATAAAACAAATGGACCACATCCAACTTCATGCTAATGTACTCCCACTCATTTCTCTAGGGCTTCACTCTTCCCCTGCATTTCCTTCCTGCACCACAAACATCTCAGGATAGATCCTCAGGGAAAGACAGATTTGTTCCATTAGGAATGTCTGGCCTTGGTTAGTGGATATCAGTGGATTCAGATCAGTGTGTACTATCTATCTGACCACTGAGGGAGTAGGTTGTGTTCCTACGTCTTTCCCACCACCACTCCAGTTTCAATCTGTGATGGAGAATTGTTGTAAGTTGCCAAAAATGCATTGGGTAGAATATAGTTGACTAAGCAATTTCATTCATTTTAATGAAAGAGTTAGGTATGTGCTTAACTTTAACAGTAAGATCAATCACAGTGAAAGAGTTTTGTTTTAGTTAAATTGGGCCTATTTGTTTTGTGTATAGCTCTCAAGAAACCATTATTTTTTCTGTGCACAGAATCACAAAAACCAGAATCCTGTTGGCAATATGCATATAACCTATATTAAATTGTATAACCTGCTGTGGTTAATTGTCACTAACTAAAAAGATACTCATTCCATTATTAGGCATGTTTCTGTTACTCAGTCAGGGCATGTCTGATGAAGCAGTGGGCACTTCGCTAGTTAGCCTCAATTCGCCATGGTGAGTGTTACACAGTTTAACTTTGTAAGTCACCAGCAGAATTCCAGCCAAAGAATGCAAAAGTATATAAAAGTTGTATGCCTTCCTTGTTCAAAAAGTGATATTTTGGATTAAGCAGCAGCTGTTTTAAAGACTAATTGAATAATTAATGGTTTATTGCTTTCTTGGCAGCCTTAGCAGTCCTTCACAAAGGTGGATTGTTCAAATACTGGGATGGTTTACTTTAACCCATTTATTTCCATTAATTTTATTACACATTATGAAGCTGTATGCATTTGTTACATTAACAAAAAAGACAACAAATTACATCGCTGTTTAATCCTTATGCAGAGAAGCTAGTCATACAAGTGGAATAAATGAATATGGACTAGAGCTCCGTCTGCTGATGTAGAATCAGTTTAGCTTGACACTTGGACACCTTATAACTTAGTTCAGCTAACTTGTTTCCACTGACTTAAGAGAATCCTTCTATACACTTCTTCAAACATCTCCCTGTGTTTGCTGAAGTGCAAAAAGTGTTACATGTTCTAACAATTAGAGTTTATAATTAAGTAACTTCTGACCTAAAGAAGCTCTTGCATGACATGATGAGTATATATGAATTAAAAGTATATCTTCTAAAGTATTTGAAAGACATATTTTTGGAAGGGTGGTTAGAAGAAGCTGTTGTTGTCCCGCTTGTAAGATCTGAAGTGGAGATTTTCTAATATCCATCAGCATTCTCTGTGTTGGTTAGGACCCTGATCTTCTGGGGTCTTGACTCACATGGAAAGTGTTCCTAGATATCAGAGGATCTCTTCTTCACATTCATTGCCTTCCACATGTGTGGGTGATCATGGAACAAAGGAAGGCTAATTGCCTTAGAACAAAGGAGTCAACAGCGCGGATGTCCGAACCAGCGGAGCTTACAGGCAATGCCCTGAGAGCTCTTTTTATTGACTTAGCATGAGTTACATAGTATGGTGTTAAAATTCAGATAGGATACTAGTTACCTAATCGTAACTAGGATTGGCTGAAATAACTCTTTGATCTTATGCTCTACCTCTAAGCGAAAGGGCAGAATAAGGGGTTACCCCGCCTGCTGGCAGCTGCCACTTCCTGCCAGGAGCGTATGTACGTCACTGGAACAGAATGCAGCTACAACCTTTAAGCAGACGTTTCCCACACACATGCAGGATGATTATGAAACCAGAAAAATCTTAAGACTAGAGCATTCCCCAGTACCTGTGCTGAATCACACGCATGCAAATGCAAGTAGATAAATAGGTACCACCTTGGTGGGAAGGTAACAGTGTTCCGTGTCTAGTCAAGCTGGCCACGTGACCACGGAAACTGTCTTCGGACAAACGCTGGCTCTATGGCTTGGAAACGGGGATGAATACCGCACCCTAGAGTCGGACACGACTGGACTAAATGTCAAGGGAAACCTTTACCTTTTTAAATAGACTACTAACTTCCTAGATAGAGAATTTGCTTGGACAAAAACTTTCTCAAGAGGTTAGAGAGATATTTAGCAGCCATAGCAACTTGCTACCACATTCGAAACATGACAAAAACTATATCTCCATGGTAGATCAGAAAAATACAAATAACAGAGTATTAGTAGAATTTTGGTAAGAAGTGGAGAGGTATTACAAACAGCAGTCAGGTAAACCCAGAGATACGCAAGCACGCACAGAGAGAGAGAGAGAGGGAGAGAGAGATGTCTTGGTCTGCCATCTTAAGGCATATAGAGGAAAAGCAATATGAATTTCCCTTGAGAGAGAGAGGGAGTTCTGTTTTGGCACCACTGTCCCACATTTCCACCTCTTAGATGGCAAATGCCTGTTGAACCAACAAGAACCTGAGAGACTACCAGTAGGTGCAAAAAGAACAAAATTAAATTCCTGTCTCAGATGGTTTAGGAATTGCAAATAAAGTGTGGTGGTCTTTTTAAAAAATTGCCACGGCTAAAGCTGGAAATAAAATAATTAGCACATGTTGTTTTTAAGCCCTTATTTTGGATCAACTTCACACACTGTGCTACACTCCAATGCAATATGCCTTTGTTATTTTTGTGTTTTATTTATTGCTGTAATAGAGCAAGAAGTGAAATTCCAGCTTTTTTCCCCTTCAGAATCGGGGGATATTTTTAGTAGGTTTCATGACATAGCTGAAAATCGTTCATGTGACACACAAGGCAATTCTCTTGTTTGAAGTCACTGTTTCTTTCTAGAACAACCACTCAGAGCTCTGCCAACATGCCTAGGGTGCCCCCCGCTTCATATTCTATTTGTACTGTTTTGTCAGGATATAGTTCAGTCTAACAAGGCTGGAGCAACACTCTGCTTAATGTTACTGTAGCACAGCATGTTTAAGCTAGGGAGAAGTCTTTGGTTCAGCTGCATGTTCCTTTGCTTATTTCAGAGCCAACATGGAATTCTCACCACCCTCTTCTGATACAGTATGTTCTGTTACCTTAATTTCAATTGTGGTGCTTTGCTGTAGTATTAGTGGAAGAAGAGAAGCTAGCTCGACATTGCAAATACACAGTGAATACAAAATAATTGAGCATTCTTTCAGAAAGCCTGTTCGTTTCTAAAATAGCTGCTAGCTGCTGTTTTTGTACCTTCTGTTAAAGAAATGCGCCATATCCTAATTGTGTAGTTTGATTATGTATAGAAAATATATTGATACTGCAGGTATGAAATGTGTTCATTATATGTAAGGATTCAAATATGGGAATTTTAAATAAGTGGGATTTTACTTTGTCCATACAATTTATATTGTACGGGCCTACTTGGTCCATTTTGGAACTATAATGAGACAGGGTTGAAATGTTCACATTTACGTATGTGGGTTGTTTTTTTGTTGTTGTTTTTTGTTTTGTTTTTGTTTTGTTTTGTTTTGTTTTTGGTGAGGGGGTTGGTTCCTGATAGTATGTTATAAATAGTATCATTAATAAATTGTGTTCTTCAGCACAATTTTTAGCGTGCTTTTATGATGGAAGAATAATTGTATATCATGAAGGTCTCATTTCTGTATGAAATGAAGTATTATATAAAAGCTTCATACCTTTTTGAAATCCTCATTAGAGCTGTTCAGCAGTTATGCAAAGTGTTGTCATTGTTATTTCTCTTGAGGGTTCTGGGGTCAGATTTTGCTTTAGCAACAAGCTGAAATTCAATCCTGCATGAACATCTTAGAATTTCACAGAGGCAAAATACAAGTTTGCCTAACAGAATATTCAAAGGATGGTCAAGTATTGGTATTGATATTTCATTTACAGTAGAACCTGCTTTTCCTACATGATGTAGTTTGTGTGTCTTAGCCTAACAGTAGCTATAATGAAGAGTATTAGTCTAGGTGCTTGTTTTTTGAAACAATTAGGCCTCTACAGTACTAATGTGGTAAAGGTTTCTCTCTCGGTTAAGCATGTTGCTGTTCCTTCAAGTATGCAACTTTTTGTGAAGTCCTTCCACCAACACTCAGTTGCAGCCAGCTTCGTTTATCTTATGGTTAATCTTCCTTTGTGGCATTGGTTTGTAGCAGTGTCTGGTTTTCCTTTAATTCTTCTTTGTCAGCGTGGCTGAATCATGATTTGTTTGCTCAGAGGTTATAAAAGGTCAGCTGCTTGTATTGTACAGATTTAAGATCGGCTACCATTTGTATCAGGAGGTGCAAAAATAAGGGAGGGAGGGAGAAATATTTGCAAATAAGCAACCCATAGGAATGAAAATAAAAGAATGACATACTGTGTTTAGTCTCCTAGCTGTTGCTCTCAGAACAGAGATGCTTTGTTGGGACAAAAAAACCCTAAGACAAAGGCATTTGAATTATCTCCTTTCATTTGCTGTGGAATCTTATGTTCCTGGTCATGAGGCCATGTATAAATATGACAGTCATATAGTCTCACTCTTATGTCAGAGAAAGTGGACTTGATCCATGAAAGCTCACATTAAAATACAGCAGTTAAAAGTGTCAAAACTTTTTAGTCCCTCTCTTTTTGTTCTATCTGATATTCTGATAAATTATCAACCTAAAATTATTGCAAATTAAAGATGGAGAGCAACGGAAAAAACTGTGGACAGTGGTTCTGAGTAACTCCACAGAACAAATAGTAACCCAACAGAACAAAAATCTCTATGGCTACACTAATCAGTCCATGTTTTGCCTAATTAATTTCATGACCTAGTGGAGATTTGAATCCATATCCCCCTCAGTCAAAGCCCAACATTATATGTCCAGCCTCATATTGATAGTAACATTGTTTTCTAGTACAATGCTGAATAGGTAATACCTTTATTAGACCACTAAAATATAATACAATCTGCTAGCTTTGAGGATCAAAGCCCACTTCAGGCATGCAGGAAGGAACTAATGTTTCTTGTCTTTAGTGCAGAGAATTTAAGAGTACCAAAAGTTCATCACAGATGGGTGTTCCAGGTTTGTTTCTTAGATGTGAATTAGGAAATGTTCAGACTACTGGAGGCGTGGTTTTAAAGTTACAGCTGTGGAAGCTGTTGACTGGATATCATACCCTAGCTCTTCAAACAAAGAAGCCCAGTTATTACGTATGCATATACCCTCCTGCATGGCCATTCTTTGAAACTACATGTTTCAATTCCACTGGGGAACAGAGAAACACACACAAAAAACCCTCAGAGTCCTTCATCTGGGAATTGAGGTGAAAATTTAGTAAACCACTAGGTGGTGCCAATTGAACCCAAATTAAAGTCAAATTAATATTACCTAGTGGTTAGAAGTCATTGTTTCCTTCAGTTTGCAGTCCTGCTGGGTTGATGTTAAGAGTCCACATGTCTTCTTGTTGGTGCTTTCTAGTGTGATTGTAAACTAATGTAGTGATATTGGTGTGAAACAGATTCGATTCTCAAGACCTCTCATCAAAGTTTTTGAACATTAAAGTGGTCAGTATGCAGTTAGCATAGTAGCTATAAGTGGCAAAACCAGCTGTCCTCTCACAAAGGGTGGTGGTGGTTTACCAGGGTCAGTTAATCAGTTTTCTTAAGTCTATCAATTGTACTTTCACCTGTGTAATGGCTGCTACTCTTCTGTTGGGAGAAAGGAATAGAGTACTGCTCTTAGGTACACTGCTCTGGTGTTCCAAAGGCATCAACTATTGTGGGAAGCAGGGAGGAAGAGTTGATGGACTTTTGTCCAATCCAACAATTTTCTTATATTTCGAGAGCAACAAAATGTGACCCTAATTCTGGGAGCCATATTAACTTAGATAGAGCTCAAGAGGGTTCACAATATGGGCCCAGAAACATTTATGACACAGTTGCTTTAACATTTGGCCATGAAGTAATCAAAGACTATGCAAGCTTATTGCACCTCTCCTGTGAAAATCACTACATTTTATTGGCACCCCACAACCTGTATTTAGCCACCCATTTTAAAAGAGCCTGTTTTGTTGTCTCAGTCACGTAAATAAGATATGTTATTTACTTGCTTTGCAGTTGCATCCATCGAATTGCATCCACTGCATTGATGAGAGTTTTATCATGAGCTCAACTGTTTCATAATTCATGTTTCATTGTGTTCATACCTACATTGTAGATAAAAAAAATTAGCTATTGGCATTGGAATCATTCATACAGTGTTCCTGAAATAGCATGCAAATAATTCAAGATGTGTACAGCAAGTTAAGAATAGCCACAATAGGTTTTTAACTGCTGCTTTTTGTATATTATGGATTTGTTTATTTCTGACTAACATGAATGTATTATTTTATTACTTATGCAAACCACTTTTAGTGCATCCATTTAAATGAATTAGTAACGGCTGTTGTGTACCAGATGGAATTTAAGAGAGATTGATTTTTGCTTGGTTTTGGCCTTATGACATTTTCTCCCCTTTCATTTCAATACAAAAACTGCACCCACAGCTATCGTCCTAAGACTTCCTATTGCTACTAATAGCATCTGAAGCTTTCAAGGATCAGATTTTTAAAAAATACTTGCAATTTATGACCATTTCTGCAAATTCAGCTTAATACATATATTTATAAGCTTATATTTATATATAAATATATTTCTATATAATAAATAATATATAATAATAAATAAATAATATAATAAATATAAATATAAATGTATATAAATATATATATTGTATATTTAAATTTACATCTATTTATAAGCTTATAAATATCCTTAACATAAATGTGTTTTAACACTTGTATTTCTGGCAATAGGTGTTACTTCGTAGTACTTGATAGGTTCACAGTAACTCAGAAGTCACTTGAAAATCATAGAATCATAGAAAACTGAAGTTGGAAGGGGCCTACAAGGCCATCAAGTCCAACCCCCTGCTCAATGCAGGAATATAATCAAAGTATATCTGCCAGGTGATTATCTAAGTTTTTCTTGAATGCCTCCAGTGTTGGAGCACTCACCAACTCCTGAGGTAACTGGTTCCACTGTCGTACTGCTCTGGCAGTTCTAAGGAAGTTTTTCCTGATATTCAACCGAAATCTCGCTTCCTTTAACTTGAGCCCATTGTTGCGTGTCCTACACTCTGGGATGATCGAGAACAGATCTTGCCCCTCCTCAGTATGACAGCCTTTCAAATATTTGAAAAGTGCTATCATATCACCCCTCAGTCTTCTTTTCTTAAGGCTAAACATGCCCAATTTGTTCAGTCTTTCCTCATAAGGCTTGGTTTCCAGCCCCCTGATCATCCTTGTCGCCCTCCTCTGAACTTGTTCCAATTTGTTAGCATCCTTCTATACAACATACTATAGCAACATTTATGGCAATTATTTAGACTTGAAATGGGTGATTGTTAAAAGTTTGTAAAATACTAGTTTAATATAACATTTTTTCTCATACTTCCTGCTGCTGGGTAAATGCATTCAACATACTTGTGTTGTTCTTGTTAGATGTCTTTTTAGTGCTCTAGTTTTCGTGCTGTACCAGCATTTATATCTTTTCCCCACAAAGGGAAAAGAAAATTGAGGGGAAATATTTTGGTCAAGAACAAAGAATCTGGTAGGACAAAGGTAAATCACCCCTTTTCCAAATCGAACTTTCAGCTGCTTTCTCTCAAGGCTATTTTTGTTGAAACATATTATGTGGCTCTAGAATATGTGTATTAATTTGAACTAATATGTTTGAAATTCTTTAAAACATACTTTGTATCTTGTAGATAGAATGCTGAGGGTGAGGACTGTTATAAACAATTTTTAAAATAAACTAGAGACAAAGTCACCAGCTCAAAGCTAGTAGTAAGTTGCAACTAGAGTAGGCCCATTGAATCAATGGAAATTGTGGAGGAATTGACTCATCAAATCTCCACTGACTGAGTGGCCTCCTCTAGTTGTGATTACTACTGAATTTCAGACTTAATACCGAAAACAAGGAGGGCAGAATCTAACTTGTGGTCAAGAACTATATCAAATGTTTTATTTAAAAAGCACAGTATACCTCAGTTGGTGTTTACTGTGTATCACACTAGTCAAAATGCCTTACCAGTGTTTCTTTTCTCTCCCTCACAAGCCTCTGTGGAGGGGAGAGCTTGCACAAGGAGAGAATCTTTGCTTTGTGCAAGACCCTTTCTTCTCAGTAACTACTGTGGGCAGAGCACTCCTTAGTAACTGTTGTGGACTCAGTGTGTATGTCTTGTAGCATTGTTCTGTGTGGGATATCAGAATCCATTTGACATTTCTCAGTCCATGTAGGGTAAAAGCCTTCGTTGCAACACCTTAAGCATTCCTTTGTTTACATGGGAAATTAAAGCAATAGTCCTATAGTTACTACACTCCTTGGCATCTCTTTTCTTGAGAATTGGACTATATATATATTGAATGCTTCCATTCTGAGGCCGTTGTTGTGTTTTTCATATTTGTTGGCATATTCTTGTTAGGATTTTGACAGATCTGTGGCTTGAAATAGGTTTTTTGTGTGTTTTTTTTTTTTTTTTTGGTATCCCATATACCCCTGGTGATTTATTTCTTCCCAGTGCTTAGAGAGCAGTTTTCACCTCAATTTCTAGAATTGCAGGTTCTTCATCATAGAATTCCTCTTCAAATAAGTTTCTCATCCTTTTATCTCTTCTGAATGGATTTTCAGTATACTGTTTCCACCTTCTCTTTATTTTCTCCTGTTCAAATAGTGTACTTCCTTGTTGGTTATTCTGCATTCCTAATCTAGGCTTACATTTCCCTTTGATTTCTTGGATCTTCTGGAAGTGATTTATTGGATGTTTTGGCAGTTTCACTTTTTGCTGTTCTCTTCTATTTCTTTGCACCGATTATCGCAATAGTTTTCTTTGTCTCTACATGATAGTGCTGAAAAACTTTGTTCAGGGTTCTGACTGTATTTCTGTCACCTTTTACTTTTGCTTTTTGCCTGTCCTTTCCAATTTTAAGTATTTCTTCCATCATCCATCAAGGTTTTTATTTTCTTTTGTCTTTAAGAATGATCTTTTTAAATTCTTCATTAGTAATATCTCTGGTTTCAGTCCACAGTTCTTTTGGTTCATGGTCAGTTGAGTTTAGTAATGCAAATCTGTTACTTAGGTGGACTTTAAATACATTAGTAATGTTGTTTAAATTATATATTGGCACTACAATTCTTTTAGTGTTCTTTTTCAGCTTTATTTTAATGTTAACTCTATTAACAGTTTATGAATAGTACCACAATCCACTCCTGATTTTGTTTTGGCAGATAGAATACAACTTCTCCATCTCCTGCTTCCAGTTATGTAGTCTGTTTGATCTCTGTATTGATCCTCATGTACAGCCATATGTTTTTTTGTTTGGACCATGTATTTGCAATAAATAGACAGTTGGCTTCATGGAAGCCAACTATCTATTTATTGAATTGTTATCCTGCTTCATTTCTGTCCCCAGACCCAGCTTTTCAGTAACATTTGATTCTTCTTTGTTACCTACTTTTGCATCCCAGTCACCTATGATTATAAGCATGTCTTATTTTGGTTTCTGATCATTCTTCAGCATCAGGAGCTGAAACACAGACTTGAATGATGTTTATGTTGATAGGTTTTCTATGGAGTCTGGTTGATATTATTGCATTATAGCCCTTAACTGCCTGCTCTATATCTTGACTCAGTATTACAGCCACTCCATTTCTTCTGGATTTCTCATTTCCAGAATAGAACACTGTAGTTGTATGACTAAAAATATCCCGTTCCAGTCTGATTTATTTCACTGGCACCAAGCACTGCAGTGTTTATACATTCCATTTTTTGCTTTTTGGTTCCTAGTTTACCTTGAGTCATACTTCTTACATTCCATATTCCAATTATATGTGTTGTGCAGCATCAGACTTTCATTTCTGTGCACCTCAGCCATTGACTTTCATTTAGTTTCTCCATTAGCAATAGAGCTATATGTACTTGTCTTTTGCTCTTCCCCTGTAGCTGATTGAGTGCTTTCTGACCTGGGAGTCTCATCTTCCAGCATTATATCTTGTTTTATTTGGACTGTCTCATCATAGGGTTTTCAAGGTAAGGAAAGTTCAACAGGAGTTTACCATTGCCATATTCTGCATGATTCTAACAAAAATTAGCTTGAGTGTCACCACTGTTTCCTCCTCTGCCAGTGTCATCTTCAGCTATCACTGCTGCCCAGTAGCTGCATTGAAGAGGGTGGATGTATCTTAGTCTGGTGTTTCAGCTAGGACCATTCTGGCTTGGGTGACCCTCTAGGAGTTCCTAAACATACACAATTCATTCCTCCTTACTTCTGAATGCACATTTATAAACTGTACTGTGTTGCTTCTCTTGTCTGCTTCTGAGATGCAGCTTTGTAGCCGTGTTTTGTTCTCTTCTATAATGGATCATCTTTATTATTATTTGTATGGAACACCTCCCACCATTTTTCACTCATTATCTTAAAACCACTTAATACTCTGTGCAGTGGAAGTTGTTGCTAGAACAGGAGGACATGGGCCCAAATGAGTTATTTTATGTCCCTCTTAAAGTTCACATACCTCCCTTTCCCTTTTCTGTGATATGGTCTGCTAGAGATTCAAAAGAAAGCTCTTGCTGTAATGGCCCCTTGGCTCTCTCCCAGCCAGCACCAGCCACAGCTAAAAAAAGCTATTAGATATAGTTTTGTGCTTTTTAAATAGGACAAAGAAAATAGAAGGAATTAGGGGCAAGAGCCTCCACCTCTACCAATCCACCATATCTTAAAAAAATCTTGTAGTTGAGATCCCTTGGAGAAGCAGTACTAGGTAGCATAGAATGTATGTATCTGTTTGAGAAAATCAAGCATCTGTGGTATATATTTTGCATGTGGGGGCTGAACTTGGACTGTTTCAGTTAAAATTAAATACAGATTGAGATATACAGTATGTGGTTTTCTGTGTTGATACTTCCCAGTGTTATAATGAGCTCTCTTGCTAGTATATACTGTATGCTGAAACAGATACTGTTTGGCATTTGTGTTTGCTTGATATAGTAGTTATGTGGGCCAAGCACAGATCTTTCTGATTAGTAGGCTTTTGTATTGTTGTGAGGGCAGCTAATCACTGCTTGATTGAACAACATTACACAGAATGTTTGGTATCAGTAAAGATGCTAGGCAGTAGCTGGGAATATTTTTTAACGTTCATGTAAAGTTTGAGGTCCTGTCATCTACTTTTTAATATGCCAAATCTGTATTCCTGTGGACTAGCCTACTATGCTGTGGTGAAAGAGTCCTTCCTTTGTAAAGTCTTTTTAAATTTATTTATGTGAGGAAGCAAAGCACTGGGAAGGGCGCATTCACCCATTCCTGAAAGTCAGAGGATCCAACCTGCTGCAAATTACCAGGGGCAGCCTTTTTTTAGGTTACAGAGTCAAGGTATAGGGTATAGCTGAGTGGGTGGAAGCATCTGGCTGCAGAGTAAAGGGTTTGAATCCTTCTTGTGTATCCCTGAAGAAGGGTTAGCCATAATCACCCATGGCATTTGTGGCCAATGGATTAAGTATTGTGCTACTTATGTATCCTTGGGCAAGATGCATGGTCTCAGAGCACCACCAGAAGGAAGGATTGGTAAACCAGTTCTGAGTACTTTATCAGTAGAAAATCCTGAGAGGGTCCCTGTAAGTCAGAAGTGATGACAGCACATAATAAATTAAATAAGCTTCTTACATTCTGAATGAATCAGTGTTATTGTATGCTTCAGATTGAGGCAATTTGTCCTGTCTGTTTTGTAACCTAGTAATACTTGAACGAAAACAAACCCAACTGGCCATAGCCAGGAACCAGTAAATCAGAAATGACATTTCTTTGAAGGTTTTTCATTATATACAATTTTAGATCTCTCAATCTCAGCTATAACTGTTAAAGTCATTTCTCATAATCACTATGTTTTAATATTGCAGGCAAAGTAAAAAAAAGTAATTTATATTTGCAAAGACATGCAAATAAATTATCTTGCATGATGATATTGTGATGCTATTGTGTGAGACCAAACTATTATACAGCCTCTAATTTGTTCTTTTATAAGCTGCCCAGAGTAGTGGTTTGCCACTAGATGGGTTGAAATAAGTACAATAAATCAACCAATCAATCAAGGAATACATGAGCTGATCTTACAAAAATATTATGAATTTTTTAAAATATTCCATGCAGCAGCATTAAGTTCATGTTTAAAGCATTAAATTAGATAAGTAAAAGGCACATGTCTATCAGAGCTTGTGATCATGGAAATATTGTAAGCACATTTAGCTAAACATTCTTGCAAACACTGTTGCTGACCATTGCTGTGAACACACCAAGGTCTGCCAAACGTCTGAGCAGGGTGGAGAGGTGGGAGTGGAGCTTAATTGCACCACGATGTTATCATCACACTTCAGTCCTTCCCTGGTTTCAGGCATACTCTTGAATAGGGCTTATTTCATCATATTAGAGCAATAAACCAAGGGAAACAAGGGGTGTTCTGTGGTCACTCTGCTTCTGTCGGTGTTTTCTAACATGCTCATAATATCTCCAGTGCTTCTGCAGTTTTTTTCTCTTTGTTTACACATTGTCATATCTTGTCTAAAGTAGAATTACTCTTATCAATTAATGACCTCCAAAAGATCTTAGTCCTGTTCAGGTCTTGCAAACTAAAGGCCATGGATTCCTTTATTGAGTCAGTCCATCTCCTGTTAGACCTTTCTCCATTCCTACTGCCTTCTTCCTTTCCTGTAAGAACCACACAGTGTTGTTTTTTCCTTTCTTAGCATTCTCTTGCTACCCTGTTTCCCTGAAAATAAGACCTAACCTGAAAATAAGCCCTAGTATGATTTTTCAGGATGCTCGTAATATAAGCCCTACCCCAAAAATAAGCCCCAGTTAAGTGAAACCCTGCCCTCCACCATTGTGCAGCAACCAGAAGAAGATGACATGACTGTATTAGAATAAATGCAGATTGTTGTACATGAAAAAAATAAAACATCCCCTGAAAATAAGCCCTAATGCGTTTTTTGGAGCAAATATTAATATAAGACCCTGTCTTATTTTCGGGAAAACATGGTAGTTCTCTTACTCATCTGTATATAAAAATAAACAGTGGTAGTTGATAATGATTGCTCATAGTTGAGGTCTACCTCTCAGGCAGACTAACTTAGTTCTCTCTGTGGTCTTTTCCCATTGCAGGTAAACCAACACACTGGTTAGATTAGACTTCTTAAGATAGTGTAAGATAGTGTCTTTCCTCCTCTGCTCAGCATTATTAAGAAAGCTACTAAACTGGGTAGAGACAGGGGCCTACGAGAGCTGACTTGAACCCCAAATACTCTCTTGAGATAGTAGTTGAATTCAAGAGCATATGCAACTAACGCTACATAACGCCTTCAGATTGTTATTGGGGGTTGTTTGTCTTGTAACAAACAGACTTTTGCCTTCATTGTGTGATCCCATGAAAACTAGAGATGAGCAAGCCATCACCTCCCCATGCATTGGAAAGTACTGTAATTGCAAGAACCAAAAAAATGTTTTGACATCATCTGGGCCTTGAAATAGTCCCAGAGCCTATCTGCTGTTGCCACACTTGCAAGAAGACTCCTAGAAGATGCTGCCATAGAGTCTCTAATCAGGCCCTTAATAACATGCATGTCACCTTACAGATCTGCCACATGTATGATAGAGTAGACATATTAAGATTAAAGCTGCTGTCTCTCAAAAGAAGGTCCCTTTGCATTCTAAACACACATTCCTCTACTATGACGAATCACAAACATTGCACATAATTATGAGGGGACATGTGTTTTTTTTAATGCCAGCATAAAACTTTGTATATATTTAATTTTTAGAATCGTCATGGCTTGCTAGCTTCCTGTCCTTACTATCTTCTGTACATTATGCAACTTCTGAAGTTTAGTATCTCTTTTTTTTCTCTGTTGCTTCTTGATATTTATTTGTTGCAACAATGTGTGCTGAAATACTCATGCATATCGTTTGTTCCCTACCCCTCCTCCCAGGTCATCATGCTGCTTCTGTGGAGCAGTTTTTTTCCATTCATAGCCTTTCCCCCCAGCACTTACATAATAAGTTGCCTTTGAAGGGCCATGCATTCCACAAATAGTTATATTCTTTTCTGTTTGCAAACAAATACTCCATATAGAAACTGGCTTGTACAGAAAATCCCAAAAATTATTTGGAGCAACATTCTCTAATCTTTTGGAAACATAACTGCAATAACTGAACTATTTAAGGATTATAAGTAAGATTGTTTACAAATAGTCTTTAGTGACCTGAAGGTAATATTGCTGGCTATAAATTCAAATGCTTTTCTCTCTCTTCATTTCCTTTTATTCTTAGGTCCCATTACAGTTCAAACAGGTTTTATAAGAGTCCTAGTTTGGGAATGGAGAAGATACTGGGGGAAAAACAAAGATGTCTTTGGCCCAGAAACTATAGTGTGAAAGAAAAATGAATATTTATCCATGAGCTACGATAGTTGTCGGAATTTATTTTATTATTTGTTTAAAACAAAACATGGAAGCTGACATATATTTTCTTCTTTAAATATGATCATACCCTCCCTGTTCACACTCACGGTTTATTGTACAACAGATATATACCATAGGAAGATAAGACACTGTCATATGCAAAGCTGGACTATTGATAGCTCAGCATTGTCAACTCTGACTGAGTGTCGTTCTAGAGTTCCAGACAGGATTCTTTCCTAGCTTTGTTTGAAGATGCTGGGGATTGAACCGGGAAACTTCTGCCTGTGAATTATTGGCTCTGCTTCTGAGCTCCAATATAGCAACAGTGTATTCTCTGGTAACCTCACATCCAGTTCTCACTGTGCCTGACACTGCTTAGCTTCCAGAATCGGATGAGACCAGATATCTTCAAGAATCCATGGGGGTACCTCCTCTTGTTAATATTAATTAATTGGAGAAGGTGCCATCAAGTGTGGTCAAGGAGTGGGGGAGAGGAGCAAAGAATTGCTCAGATTCCCAGCAGGTTATATCGGAGAGGGAGAGGGTATTAGAGGTTGGGGGGAAGTATACCATGAGGCTTTGCTTTCTGTTTTCTTTTAAACCCTTATGTTAGAGGAGGAGCACTGGCAGCCCTTTAATGTGAAATGGAGCAACAGAGGAAGGCTATTTAAAGGATGGGAAGCATAGAGAAGGAAGTGTTGTCACTTAATGTTTGGGAGGGTGAAGCTGATTTTTCTTTGCTTTGCTTTGTTGTTGCATTTGATAGCTTAGATTTTAGTTGACATTCATTCTTAGCAAGGGGGTGGTCAAAAATGTTGAAGTGTGGAGTGCAAATGTTCAGGTTTCCTGTCACATCATTCCATTTGCCCTCCCTTCTGATTTTCCATTGATTCCTCCACTCCTAGACAGTAGGTATTCTGTGAGCATTCTCAGTCCTCAGTTGCACTATTTTGGGATCCCCAAAATATCCTAAAGATATTTTTGTATTTCTGCAAACTTTAGGGTTCCCTCGAACTCCTTATACGTCCCTTTTGTGCATGGAAGGTGCTGAGTGAGCAATGCTGCTTACACAGGAACATTTATTATACTGTGTAAACCGCCCAGAGTGGCCTGGGTTGCCAGATGGGCAGTATAGAAATCAAATAAATAAATAAAAAGAAATAAATTTAAAATATTCAGTATTCATAGTTCATGAAAGTGTTTAATACTGTTTCTAAGACTCTATGAGAAGGCTTGGTTATTTGGTGGAGTAAGAAAAAGCAAGTGGGTTAATTCTCTAATTTGCCTCCTACTGCTGAGTCTAGCATATGTAGTATGTCTATGCAGATGCTTCAGACATGGATGATGGGATGATTACCCATTTTAGTTGCTATTTAGAGTACTGGACTAGAATGCTAATCAGTTTTACTTAGACAATGGATCAGCATTTTCTTGCTTAACCTTAAATATTGCATAAGTTTATTTTCCAAATTCCACTTTGATGGGAGAGCTGTGGTGCATCACCACTGCCATGGTATGCAGATTGTGAAATAGATTTCTTGTATATATTTTAAAGGTGTGGCTGCCTTTGAGACTGATGCGGAAACTTCAGCTGGTACAGAATGCGGCGGCCAGACTTCTTACAGGGGTGAAAGTGTACCAACATATTTCCCCCATGCTGGCTGCCTTGCATTGGCTGCCCGTTCGTTTCCACGTTGTTTTCAAAGTTCTTACGATTACATATAAAGCCCTAAACGGTTTAGGACCTCGATATCTGGCAGCGCGCCTTCTCCCACCCAGTTCTGCCAGAGTCACTCGTTCCAGCCAGGCCGGGCAGCTGAGGGGCCTAACGCCGAGGGAGGCCCGGAAGGAAAGAACGAGGAACAGGGCCTTCTCGGCAGTGGCCCCTCACCTTTGGAACAACTTGCCAGTGGAGATCCACCTGGCTCCCTCTCTGGGTGTTTTCAGGAATAAACTTAAAACCTGGCTATTTGGGCAGGCTTTCCCTCCTGCCGTATCTTAATTTCTTATACTTTCACCACCTTGGATCTATAATATATGTTTTTTGGTTTTATTGTTTTTAAATTTGTAAACCGCCCAGAGTAGACCTTTGGTCTAGATGGGCCGGATAGAAATCCAATAAATAAATAAATAAATAAGCACTGGTCACTCATGCTGAAATGAGAGAAGAGGTAAAAACAAACCCATGCATATAACTGAAACAAATTCAGATTTTCAGACAGTTTTTATACTCCCAATACACTCATTTGCCCCCCCCCAAATATTATTGTTGCTTTGTAATACCATATTTAAACAATGAATTTACAGCATGAAGAATTTTACATTCTAATTTAGTTCCTACACATTTTTCTTCCCATGGAGAGAAATGAAGGAAAGGATTCTGTCACTAAGAGAAAGAAGTTCTACATGTGTATCAGTTAATACTCCCAGTGATGAGTGGTGGTTTACATCATGGTTCCACCTTCCAAGCTCACTTCTTAAGCTCTTCAGCTATTACAGTGGAAATAAATACTTCCCTTAACAGATTTCAGTAATTTTCTTTCATAACTAAGCACAAACTCCTGACCAGTCTTTTTACATTAGTGAAATGTTTTATTTTTGTAGTTAAATTTGTCTTAGAAGAAATTGACATAAATGGATTACGTGCTCTCTGCTTAGAGAGGCTCTGTCAAGTAGTCATTCCAGCACTGTGGAGATATTACACCACTCTTTCTTCCATGTTTCTAACATCATTGTTCCCAGGCAGACCTGGAACAGGTTTCTCTTGTCGACTGCAGTCATATAAATATTCACTGTGAAAGTTTTAAGGCTGCATCAGAATTTATTACCTTTCTGTTAAGCAACTTTAACTCTGGTAGAATACCCTAAATACAAAGAAGACTCGCCGTTTAATGTACCTCATATGTTATTAATGCATAAGGGGTCAGTAGTTAGAAGTAGAAAGCAGGAAATGGAGCTTTTGTACTTCACATAGATTATGTTAAAGCTGAAGCCCTATACGTATTCCTGTACATGTAAAACGTTATGAATAGACGTAATCATGCTACTTCAGAAATTGTCCTCTTTCTCTTTTTGCCTTGGAACCAATAAGAATATGCATTGGCATCCTATATTACCGGATTATTCCAGTTCGATAGATTCATTTTTGGTGGTTAAATTATCATATGTTGTGGTATCCCATTTTTAAGACAGTTTGAAAGAAGCAAGAAGATAAGACATCGTATGGATCCATGTTATGATACTGATATGGCAGTATTTCTGTATGCCTTCATGAATGCATAAAACACTTGAATTAGTTTGCAATGAAAACTACATTTTTGTTAAACTTGTATGTTTGTAGTGTGTGACACCTTTGGCAATAGGCAAGATAACTTCATGAAGATCTTTGAAGTAACCCTGTTGGAATGAAGAATTTTGCAGGAGTGAGGTTGTCCTTAATTTAAGCAAAAGCAAACTGAGGGATGATCACATTATTTAGCAAGTTGTTTAAGTTTTGTTCCGTCTTTCCATGGCACCCCCAAAAGCCATAGATATTCTAACATTT
Organism: Intellagama lesueurii; assembly: GCA_037013535.1. Classification (NCBI taxonomy): domain Eukaryota; kingdom Metazoa; phylum Chordata; class Lepidosauria; order Squamata; family Agamidae; genus Intellagama; species Intellagama lesueurii. The sequence continues at coordinate 258,369,491 of JBAJHW010000002.1, forward strand.
GCTTTGGGCTTTTTTGGTTTTGCTTTATTGATGGATTACATTGCAAGCTTTATTTGCCTTGCAATGATAGGAATTCCATGACAGACAAACACAGCCTACTACTATAAAACAAGATACTGAAAATAGCATGAAATCATGCAACATGCATTTCTTCATTTTTCGGGTATATTTTAATATGCGTGGCTTACAGACCAAAGTCCTCATAACTACTGCACACAAAGAGTTCTGTGTGCAACAGAACATGCCATCTCCTTTTCCCTGCAGTGTAAGAGCACCTGATGAAGATAGTCCTTCTAGCGTTTAAAATACCTTAACTTACTTTAGAAAAGCAAGACTTTGGGTTAAGGAAGATCCATAGGAAGATTTTATGTAATGTACAAATTGAATAAAATGATGTAGGAATTGGATGCTGTTACGTGCCTTCACATATTGATGCATCCTTAGCAGATTGCTGGCTGGGGCTGGTTACAGGGATCACATGACCCTCTGGTTATTGCAGCTCCACTGGCTGCCCATCAGTTTCTGGGCACAATTCAAAGTGCTGGTTTTAACCGATAGAGCCCTAAATGGCCTGGGTGCAAGCTTTCTCAAAGACCATGTCTCCCATTATGAGTCGGCTCGGGTGTTAAGATCATCAGGAGAGGCCCTTCTCTCGGTCGTGTCATCTTCACAGGTGTGTCTAATGGGGACACAAGAAAGAGCCTTCTTTGTTGCTGCTCCCAGACTTTGGAACTCCCTCCCACAGGAGGCCAGACTGTCTCCATTTTTGCTGCTCTTCTGCAAGCAGGCAAGACCTTTCTCTTCAGGCAAGCTTTCTCTCAGTGACTGGCTGCATGAGTGACTTTTAGATGGATTGTTATGCATTACTGCTCTGACTGGGTCTTTAGTACCTCTTGTGTTTACCATCTCTCAGTGGTATTTGTTCCTTTTAAATATTTGCATACTTTAATATTGTCTTTTAATTATGTAAGCTGCCTCTTTATCCTCATTGTTCTTAGCTTTACATATTCTTTTAATGATGTAAACCACCATTGTATCCTCATTGTTTTCAGCTTTAAATATTGTCTTTCAATGATGTAAGCCGCCTTGGGTCCTTTATAGGGAGAAAGGTGGGATTTTTTTTAAATAAATAAAATAAATTAGCAAGTATTATTTAGGTTTTCACAAAGTGCATGCTGGAGTAAGGCAGAAAGATTGAATCGGAGCAGGTGCTCATACAGATTTGTTCTCTGCCCTGTCCCTTTAACTTGAGCTTCCAAATGACACTCCAGAGGCAAGTTTACACATCTGTGAATATCTTCAAGGTCAGCTGGTTCAGTTTTCATGACCCATACAGTTTATTGTTATGAGAGTGAGCCCAACGCTTGCATATTTTTTCCTTCTCCTATTCTAGCAAAGATATGAGAAGGCTGAACGTTTTCACTTCGTTTTTTTAACAGTTGTCTCAACATGTGACCCTGAAGTTCACTGTGATTTGTTCCCATTACATCAAACTATAGACTAGTCTATCATGTGTTAAAATATGTTTGTAAATCTGTGAGTATCTCATCAAGAGTTTTTTGTGATCCTTCTCCAGAAAGCACCATCCTAAGTTCTCTTGCCTATACTGTATGGGTTATGAATGATAACTATAAGGTTTTGTTTTATGGCATCAGTTATAATGAAAGGTAGATTCTGCTAAGCAGATAAGGTCACATGCTATAGGAGTACTGTGTTTCTACCCTTATTCGGCCCAGTAAGCGGGATTCTACTACATTTAGTGGAATAGTTCAACTTTTCTCATCCTGGTGCCCCTAGATGTTACATGGCCAGTGATGAGGGATCTTGGGACCTGAACTCTAAAGCATCTGGAGAATAACCAAACTGGGGAAGGCAGCTGTGAGTACGTGGTGCAGCACTTCTGTTGATAACTTACGCTGAAACATTTTTGACAAGCAACGATTTGTCATTAGAATTTGGGACTCTATGGTTGCTTTACCAGAACTGACAGCATGTTGGGTATAGGGCAACCATTTTCCTTTTTTCACTTGGCAAATGTTGGGTCTTGCAACAAAAAGAAATGCTTAGACCTTAGTAGAGATCACTGTAAAAGTTCAAGGATTCTTTTTAGTTTTGTACCTGTTTGGGTTTTTATCTTTATTGTTTCCCAGCTATGTGAGTATATGTTTCAGTAGAATTATTTGCACATTTTTTAATGATAAATGATAAAAAATGTTAATTAATAAAACAAACCACAGAGATGTGTTTTTGCCTTTAATACCGTCTCTGGCACATTTAGGACCTCTCCAGATTGGTGTTTTGAGTGTGGGGTGGATCAGGCTACAAAGAGTCTGTTGAGGTTCAGGACAGGAGTGATGTGGCATTTGGTGTGCTCCTCCTGTCTGGGAAGCAAACAACCCCTTGTAGCCCAATCAGCTGTCATTTAAGCACTTCTCCTGATTGTCTGCAGAGGGTCAGAGGAGGTGAAATTATTATTATTATTTACATTGCTCCTCTCTCCGTCTGTCAGTCCCATTCCATTTTCTCCCTTCCCCCTCCCTGCTTCCCTTCTCTCTTTCTCCTCCCACTTTATCTCTCCCTCTCCCTCAGAATCTGCAGTCACAATGGCAGTTGGAGCTGAGGCTCTTGGAAGCGACTATCTTCCAGCTAAACAGGCCAAACAATGAGCATGCCAGAAAAAATGCATGCCTTATTCCTGGGCCAGAAAGGTGCACAGCAGCTCTTAAAGGGGAAGGATAGCTTGGTCTAAGAAACACATGCAGATGCGTTCTCCCCCCCCCCCCCCGCCCGTCATACAAACTGTGCCCCAGTGATCCATATATCATATCTATATACCAGTGTGGATGCCTTCTTATTCCCAGAAGTAGGATCATTAATATTCTGGCACTTGTAGCAAAAAAATTCTTTCCACAAGCATAGCAGCTACCAGGATCAAAGTTTCAGAACCAGTGTGAATACTCTTCCTCTTAGTCTCCTTGGAACTACATTCTATTTACCTATGTGTTAACTGGCTTTTTTGCTCAATTATCCTTGCAGTGGAGGGAGAAGCCCAAAACTTCTGCACCCAAGCATCAATTACTCCCATTATCTAGGAGCAGAGATGGTGTAAAAACAAAATGGATTGTCGTGGGCATATAGCTGTACAAGAGAAACATTTGTGTGTTCTGTAGCTTTAACTTTAAGCACCGGGGAGCTTTCATTTTCTTCAAATGTAGAAAAGTAGGCATATACCAGGATGAGCTCAGTGTAACTGTTCATTTGCATCAGTGATACTGAGGCACACAGAGCTGCTTGTTTTGGCAAATGATCTGTTTATACAGCAAGCGCTCTGAGCTCTTTCAGTCACACAGATGTAGCGAGCAGAGTAGCTGCTCTGGGACAGAATCTGAGCAGTACCTAGCATTGGGCAAGGCATTGCTGACGGTCCATGTGGCAATGTTTATGTGGTGCTGCTGTACCTGTGTGTGCTGTGAAAAGCATTTCTGTGAGCCTGTCAAGGTGAGATCATCCAGAAAAAACTTCTTGCATCTGGTTTGGCTGCTCTTAGAACTCCAGTAGCAACTGACCTGATTAATAAGCACTGTTCTTGGGAATTATTTCCCTCCCCCTATTTCCAGCTTGGCTGTTTATTATCCTGTAGTCATTTTAACATCTACAGTTAAGAAGCTTGGAAGTATAGAACCTTCTGTCTGGGTGAGTGTTAATCTCTATTGTAAATGGTATTTTCTTTTATGGTGCAGTATTAGTAAAATCAGTGTGTCAGAGAGATGCTTTCAGCAAGCCAGAACTTTCTATGCAAATGCTTTGCTTTTTCAGTTGTACAATGGGCATTTCATGGAAAGCCTAAGCATGCTGCAGAATCATCCTTGGTGTCCGACAAAGGAGCAGATCTGGGTACAAGCCCTTATCGTTTACTTAGTGCCCTTCACCAGTAAACCTAATGCTTTTTTCAACCTGCCATACCAAATATTTCACCTCAGTATCGGTAGAAATAAGGAAAATGACAGATTTTCTGTCCTTTATTGCGGTAGAGGAGCAGATTGAGGTTTTTTTAATCCACTCTCATAAAGTTGTAGATACACATGCTTATTTGATAGATCCGTCACCCTGCAAGTCCAGTGGAAGAGATAAGATTTTAAAAAATGATTTATAGTTTGATAACTTCATGTCAGAAGTAGTTGCCTTGGCTTATTTCCCACCTTAGAGTACAGGATGCATGCTTAAGCAATTATGCCAGCCCCCAATGTCATTAGAATAATATAGATCATCTGGAGCTATTTATAAACACATATGGCTTGTTTTGTTAAGAAGGGCTTTTCTCATCCTTTTTTTCCTAAGGAGGATCTTTGTCATTCTTAATAGTATATAGAGACGGCATTCTGGTAAATTTTTCAGTTAAATTGTTTGGTCTGAATAAATCTATAGTCAAAATTGTTGCAGAAGATCCAAGTTCAAAGAGATGTCATTTTACCATTTCTTATGCATGCTCTGTGAGAGGTGGGTTTTATCGTAAGCAAGGTGGTCTTCAGGATTGTACTAGAGAAGAGAGGAGACAACAAGATTTTTTCAACATCTCCTATATAAATGTAATACATTTAAGGAGTTTTCTCTTTATTCCCGAAAAGAACTTCATCTGCCCAGTACAAGACCTCAAGCTTTACTAGTATCACTTAGTACCAGAGAGGAAATATGAAGAAATCTGTGCATGTAGCAGATGTAACTCTCCTCAAAACAACATTGTATCGGCTTCGGAGATCATCTGTAAACTCCTGTCCCCCAATATATGTGCATCCCTGTGTTCCTCCTGTGGTGGGGGAAAGAGGGAAGAGCTGATCAGGGTACTATAGATCTAGATGCATAATACTGTGTCCTGATCTGCTTTCACTGAGCAGAAAATCCTGCCAATGTAGTAATGCAAGACCTGCTTGCACAATCGTTGCTATTGTGCAAACAGTGATCTCGATGAAGAATACCTACCTTCTGTTTGCAACGGCAGTGCTTGTGTAAGTGGCAGGTTCTCACGTTCCTCTGCTGGAGGGATTTTCCACTCAGCAAAGGCTCAATAGAATAGTGGCCAAAAGATTCCTTTCTTGTATCTTGCATTTGCAATTTCATATATATCAAGAATATTTTTTGTTTGTTGTTTTTAAATAACCCACTTCCCAGTCATAATTTTCAAGACTGCTGACAACAAAGTTATTAACGTAAGCTTGTCTGTACAAATTGGCATTCTATTTCCTGAAAGAAAGTATGGAAAGATCAGTTGCATTTTAGCCTGATTGTTTCTGTACTGTTTTAAACTCTGCTACTGAATCATCATCAGTGATAATCTTAAAGTTGCTACAAACTTTACTTGTACTATTGTATTCTCCTGATCGTTGGCTGCATGTGACACTTTCCATAAGCATATTTAGAAATAATTTTCTGAAGCCCTATTAAATGAATAAATTTAAAATAAATGAGGTGGTTCTAAGTGAACCAAGCACAGAAATATAGAATTGGAAGGGACCACAATGGTCATTTAGTCTAACCTTCACCAATGCAGGATCTACAGCTAAAGAGTTCCCAACAAATGGCCATGCAACTTCTGTTTGAAAACCTTCAAAGGATAAATAGTACCCACTTATTTACATATTGGCCAAAATTCAAATACCCACAAGGTAATAACGAACTGAATTACTATTTAAATGGGTGAGGGCATGAACAATCCATACAGCTTACAAGATACAACTATAGGTTTCCCAGTGGCTGCTTAAGTTAATCATTTATGAAATTCAGACATATAGTTGCAATTGTGTGCATACATCAAAATGTTTTGAAGGCTCCAGGAGGCATAAGGAGTTGCTGACGTGTATATCTAAATTGATTTCTGATGAGATTCTACAGTGAGAGCAATGCTAGGCTAACTGTCAAGCTGCTTTAATTTTTGGACCAACTTTGATCATTCTTTAGATACCACATACATGGTATCTAAGCGTCGTCTGCGGATCTTAGACACCGTGTTTCCCCGAAAACAAGACAGGGTCTTATATTAATTTTTGCTCCAAAAATGCATTAGGGCTTATTTTCAGGGGATGTTTTATTTTTTTCATGTACAACCATCTACATTTATTCAAATACAGTCATGTCATCTTCTTCTGGTTGCTGCACAATGGTGGAGGGGTGGGGTTTCACTGAACTGGGGCTTATTTTTGGGGTAGGGCTTATATTACGAGCATGCTGAAAAATCATACTAGGGCTTATTTTTAGGTTAGGTCTTATTTTTGGGGAAACAGGGTACATCTGCCAGTGGTCTACCTGAGGCTCTGTAGGACTGGATAGACTAGCCTTTCACTCTGGAAACTGCCTCTTCCTCCTCCTCCGCATCTGGACCAGAGGCCTGGTCTACTCATGTTCTGGGCAGAACAATTGTTCCTGTAGATCAGTGGTTCCTAACCTTGGGTCCTCAGATATTCCTGGACTAAAATTCCCAGAAGCCTTCACCACTAGCCGTGATAGCCAAGATTTCTGGGAGTTGTAGTCTAAGAACATCTGGGGACCCAAGCTTGGGAACCACTGTTCTAGATGCTGATGCCAACACCTTATGCTCTAATGGAGAAGGCCTTATATATTGAGCCCGAAGTAGTTTTGTCCTCTGTTGCCTCAGTGAAGCCTGATATACTGACCACCTACCCTTCACTTCTTCCAAGATCTTGCTGAAAATTTACCTCAAAGGTGTGGTCTACCACCAGATCAGGCAACCAAGCTAATCTCTGAAGTCTAGTTGGAGAAGGTTTTGTCACGAGTGGCTGGGGAAGGCACACATCCTCTAAATTTGGTCCTCTATGACAAAGCCTGATTGCATCACCATGGTTATGGCCCTGTGTAAAAGTCAGAGAAAAGGCTAAGACTTTGAAGAATGGCAAAAAGGCTTTGTGGGTAGCTCTTTGGCCCTCTTTATGATTAGATGATTAAATTGAATAAATATATACCACTCTCCTTGCAACATAGAATTTAGGCTGTCTTGGCACATATTTTTGGTAAGGGACAGAAATTGGGGGAGATTATCATAATGGAGACTCATTTACAATAATGGCTCTTGGCAACACTCCCTTTTCAAATAATTTCTAAGAGCATTTTCGTGTGGATTATACAGTAATCCTAAACTCCAAGGTTGAGGAAGTGCTTCCCTGTTCTTCTGAAAAAAATGGAGTACAGTGGTGCCTCGACTTACAACCATAATCCGTTCCAGAAGATGGACGTAACTCGAAATGGTCATAAGTCGAAGCACCATTTCCCATAGGAATGCATTGAAATGCAATTAATCCATTCCGGCCGAAGAAAAAAATCACCAAAAAAAAATATCACTGCAAGACTCATTGGAAACACGATTAATCCCTTCCGGCCGAAGAGGGGGGGGGGGGAAGAAAAGCAATCAAGCGTGCAAGACACATCAGAAATGCACAGAAAACAAATGGAGCAGATCGGAAATGCACAGAAAACAAAGGGGCCAGGTTGGAAATGCAAAGAGAACAAAGGAAAAAGCAAGGGAAGCATGCAAGACCATCGGAAATGGGGGGAAAAAACCCAAAAAGCAACCAACCCCCCCCAAGACCCATCAGAAATGGGGGGGGAAGCCAAAAAACAAACAAACCCCCCAAGACCCATCGGAAATGGGAAAAAAACCCAAAAAGCAACCAACCCCCCCAAGACCCATCGGAAATGTGGGGGGGGGGGGAAGCCAAAAAAACAACCAAACCCCCCAAGACCCATCGGAAATGGAGAAAAAACACTCCAAAAAGCAACCAAAGCCCCAAAGACCCATCGGAAATGGGGGGGGAACCAAAAAACAAACCCCCCCAAGACCCATCACAGCACAGAAACATAAACCCCCCCAGCCCAAAACCACACTGCAAAAACACCCAGAACAGTTTTTAAAAAGGAGAAAACAGCACCTTACCTCACCAGGCAGCCTCCTCTGATCGCACACTCTCTAACTGCCGGGGCGGAAGAGCTACAAAGAAGCAGCCTTGTCGCCACCTACAGTTAGAAATTTGAATTTCCCGCCTTTTTCCCCTGCCTTTTTCTGTTCGTAAGTGGAAGCTCCGGTTGCAAGTAGAAGCAAAATTTTGCGGCCGGAGCTGGTCGTAACTCAAAATGGTCGTAAGTAGGGACGTTCGTAAGTCGAGGCACCACTGTATAGAGTGTTTTCAATTTCATTCTCTATAATACTACTACTGGTGGACGACAACTCCTAGAGATATATTTTCTGCAGATAAACATTTTGGTAGAATAACTCTGCTGCTACTTGTAGCATATTATACTTATAGTATGGAAAGTATTTGCTCGCTCTCTCTCTCTCTCTCTCTCTCTCTCTCTCTCTCTCTCTCTCTCTCTCTCTCTCTCTCTCTCTCTCTCTCTCTCTCTCTCTCTCTCTCTCTCTCTCTCCCTCTATATATATATATATATATAGAGAGAGAGAGAGAGAGAGAGTGCAAATAGTGTGTGTATGTATGTGTGTGTGTGTGTATACACACACACACACACACACAGAGTAAATATATAAAAATATATTCGTATATATATTTACTTACCGTGTTTCTCCGAAAATAAGACAGGGTCTTATATTCATTTTTGCTCCAAAAAATGCATTAGGGCTTATTTTCAAGGGATGTTTTTTTTTTTTTCATGTACAACAATCTACATTTATTTAAATACAGTCATGTCATCTTCTGCTTGCTGCACAATGCTGCACAGTGATGGAGGGCGGGGTGTCACTAAACTGGGGCTTATTCTTGGGGTAGGGCTTATATTATGAGCATCCTGAAAAATCATACTAGGGCTTATTTTCAGGGAAACAGGGTATATATATATATATATATATATATATATATAAGTGTAATAATATTATATATTAGTCTGACTCCCACAATTCTCCAAGAATTTCCCAGGCAGAACTCTGGAGGTTTCAGCCCACAGATATTCACCTACATTTCACTCACCTGGAACAGGGTCTGCCTTCTAGACCTGTCTCACACCTATTTCCTGTACAAAAAGGCAATTGCCAGAGTGCTTCCTGGGAGGACCATGTCTTTTTGGAAGTTGCAGTTCTTTGGAGCTTCTCCTATAGTGACTTACTGGCAGCAAGACACTTTCCACAAAAACCGAGACCTTATAGGGTGAGTTAGGGCATTTTCCTTTTTGAAGCAGGCCCAGGACAGCCTGGAAAATAGGCCATGTTCCCAGGTAAATGAAATGTAGGTGTCAGTAGATGTGTCTCTGTGAGCTGGAACCCCCACAATTCTGCTTGCGGAATTCTTGGAGAATCTGATCTTGTCAATTCCATTTCAGGAATGATGTAAACAGAAGATTTTTGATTGTTGAAGCATTGCCAGGTGGCAATGTTGCTGACTGGATAATAGTGTTAACTATTTGGAGAAAATGTATGTGGACACAGAAACAGAAAGTATATTGCTGCTCACAAAATATTTAGAGGTACTGTGCAATAAATTCCTGTTACAGAATTCCCACCCAAATAGTAGAAGCAATTATGTTGAGCAGAAGGAATGTAGCATTTGGCCACCTATTACAGACGACTGTTCCACTGGTTTTTCCAGTAGCATCAGCTCAGATACTGTGAAAGACTGCTCTATTCACATGGGTTATTCGTCTCTAATAACAATATTTAGTGTTTGCATGCTTTACATTCAGTCGTTTTATATGTTTTCCCTTCTAATAGCCTTGCAAGGTGATTCAGTGTTACTGTCCCTATGCTGCAGGAGAAAAGCCATGGGGCGGGGGGGATATTCCTGTTTCTAGAACCTTGAATGAGTGTGTGGCTAAGATTTTAAACACAGGGCAGGCCTGCTTGGCTTATGATTGCCATCAAGCTACACTGTCTAGTTATGAATGTGGTTCCCTGGTTTCTGATAGCTTGTTTTTTTTTAAGTAAAATCTGCATGTTTGACCTAAGGTAGACCCATTAAAATCATTGGAGTCCAGGCGTTTGCTGTCAACTGTTCCATGAAAGGTCAGTGTTAATACTGAAATTATCATTGTTCGTACTCTCTGCATTTAACTACCCTCTGATGCCATCTGCAGTGATCTGTGCTTTATGTATACATGGACCAATGGAATATACTCCATGCATCTGAAGTCAGCGCTAGTACATGAGGGCTCAGGCAGTAATAAATCTTTTAGCCTTAAAATGATGTAGGATTCTTTGTTGCTTTATTCATGGCCTTCCCTCAGGAGCTCACCCCACTGAGTCATCTGGATGCCTTCTGATTCAAAGGCAAATCCAGTGTACTGAAGCATGAACAAACATTTTGCTACATCCTTATGTTAAGTTGAATTGTAGCTGCATTTGTATCTTAATGCAGAGAATCAGCCCCAGCAGAGGCTGCTGGGAAGGAGGCAAGGCCAGAGTAGAGATTTTATGTGAGTCCTCTATGGGTAAGATCACAAGCTCTCATGAGCTTTCAGTTGTTTATTTCCCATGATGCACAAGCATTTTCTCACACTAACAGTTCATTTGCTGCACACAGTCCAATAATTTCTGACTCGGTTCCACTATGGAAGGTGCTGAGTGAACAATGCTGCTTACACTGGAACATTTATTATACTGTGTAAACCGCCCAGAGTGGCCTGGGTTGCCAGATGGGCGGTATAGAAATCAAATAAATAAATAAATAAATAAATACATCTGCTTCTTATCCTATTACATCAAAGTAGCCCTGCTTTCTTTATATGGCCAACTAAATATGCAGTGTCTGTGTGAAAACTGTAGCTTTAAGTTTGAGCTAGATAGGGGGTTATTTTATTCCCACTGATGTGCAATTCTTGCAAGTCATTGTATTCGAAGGCTTTCACGGCCGGGATCTGATGGTTGTTGTGGGTTTTTTCGGGCTCTTTGGCTGTGTTCTGAAGGTTGTTCTTCCTAACGTTTCGCCAGTCTCTGTGGCCGGCATCTTCAGAGGACAGGAGTCAGAACTCTGTCTGTGCTCTGGTGCAGTTTGTTTGGATAGTTGAGTATTTATAGCTGTGGGATCAGCTTTTGTCCTTTTCAGGAGATGGGTGATTGTGGTGATCAGCGTGTTTTTTGTTGTGGCTGTATTTTTCAGTGCTGGGAGCCAGGCTTTGTTGAGTTTTAAACTGGATATCCACACCAGAATCAAAGAACATGAGAGACACTGCAGACTAAAACAACTGGAAAATCGGCAGTAGCTGAACATGCCCTAAAACAAGCTGGACATGAAATTCTATTTCAAATTCCTGAAGTACTGGACAACACCAGCAATCATTATGTTAGACTGAACAGGGAAGCCATTGAAATCCACAAACACCAGCAGAGCTTCAACAAAAAAAGAAGAAAGTTTAAAACTCAACAAAGCCTGGCTCCCAGCACTGAAAAATACAGCCTGCAAAAGGTCAACGAACTCTACCCAGCTACAAGGACCGGTGATCACTGCACACAAAAGACCAGCTAACAACACCCATCAATCACAGTGACAGATAATCTCTCCCTCTTATGACAACAATACACCCGCAACAAAAAACACGCTGATCACCACAATCACCCATCTCCTGAAAAGGACAAAAGCTGATCCCACAGCTATAAATACTCAACTATCCAAACAAACTGCACCAGAGCACAGACAGAGTTCTGACTCCTGTCCTCTGAAGATGCCGGCCACAGAGAGTGGCGAAACGTTAGGAAGAACAACCTTCAGAACAGGGCCAAAGAGCCCGAAAAACCCACAACAACCATCTTACAAGTCATGTTCGTATGTTCTCTCAACTGATGGAAAAATCACAAGAATATTTCACCATACTGAGTGTCAGGGATGAAGCAAATTGAACGTGCTACCAGTAGAATTTGTGGGGAACATTTCTGTGCTCTGAAACTCTGTGTGTGACTTTGTAACTCTGTTGTTTTGACTTACATACTAGAGCACTTTCTGTAGGAGGAAAATGAATCCTTCTGTTGTAACCTGTAGAAACACAAGCTCATGTTCTGTGATAATAATTAACTGAAATTACTAGTAACAAGTCACAATTAGAGTTGGCCCGTTGAATGAGTGGCTATTTGGTGAGTCAACTCCTCTATTGATTCAATTGGCCTACTCTAGTTTCAACTTACTACTAAATTTCAGCCTTTGTTTTTTCTCTTGGGAAGAAAAACTTTTCAATGGCACTTCTTTTTATGGGAGTAATGAATCTTCTCTTAAATATTCATCTAAGGTATCTCCACCTTTCAGTAAATAAGAGGATCTAAAAGAATGTGTGGGGTGGCTGAAAGCACAGTATCTGTGTTACTTTTAAGACCTACATTTGAAATATCTGAACCCGTTTAAAATTTCCTATTTGACACATTAGGTTGTAAAACAAGCCTTAAAGTAGAAACAGTTTAGGATTGGAGAGCACATAATAAAAAGCTGCCCTGAAATATTTTATGTTCATGTATTTCAGTGATATAAAAATGTAAGTCCTAATTAATGAAATATCTAGATACCAGAAAGATGTGATTAATGCAGTTGACATGATTTATTAATTGATGGTTATTGTGTGAAAACTGCACATCAACCTGCAAGTTCTGAAATCTATAGGTGGAACATTAAGAATATATTATTGGAACTGCTATTTCTAGTTGTTCTGTACTATTGGAATAGGTTAATTAAGTTCATTTGTCTAGCAATAAATTAAATTGTCCTCTTCAACACCCATTGTGTTTCAGTTCATACACAGTGTGGGAACACTGTGAGATTATTTCGGGTTTTCTTTTTATTTCTCAAAGTGAAATTTCTGGTAATAATAGACTTGAAGAACAGCTCCCAGAGGCAAAGGGCATTTGGTTCAATCTGTTCTCAATGGCAACTGAAGCAAATTCTCTAGCATAACTCCAGGCAATGGATACGTGTGCTTTGACACTGCTTGACTTATAGACAGTGTAGCCCAATGCCACTGAAAATTTTAAAATCCTCTCTCTTTTTTTGCTAATTATGTAAATGCATGGGAAATTTTCCTGTCTGCACATTAGTTTATCCTCCTGTTCTACAAGACAATCAGAAAATCTTGCACGCTTGCTTGGAAATAATAGTAAATTATTACTTATTCTCTTCTAAGGGGTTGGTGGAGTGATCTAGCAAGCCTGTTATAAAACTACTCTAATTGCTGCCTGCTGAGGATTCCAATACTTCGTTCATTCCACTCCTTTTATATAGTTCTGCAACACCTATCCTGAATGAATAAATACACATGTCATTTATTCAATGACTGGACATGTTGAATTTTACAGCTGATACAGTTGCCAACTCTTTACATGTTTGGGCTTTTACAAAGTTTCCCAGAACTTCCAAAGATTTGAACTAAATCCAGTGTTAATTCTACCCTGGGTAGACCTGTTAAAATCACCAAAGTCCAACTAAATTATAATGAACAATTCCTGTTCATTTCCTTAAGTAGGACTAATCCTGAATTTATTTGAAGTGAGGAACATGGTTATAGGAAAAGGGAGGGGGATTCTTCGGAGCACCAGTTACCATAGAACTGTCCAGTTCACAGTCACTAGGGAAGTGCCATTTAGATTTTTTTGGATTTCAACTCTTAGAATTCTCCAAACATTCCTCAAGTGGAATTCTGGAAGTTTCAATCTACATACCAACACCTTCAGACCACCTGTATTTCCTCACGTGGAACAGATCATAGCCCTCCCAGGATGCATTCTAGTCCTTTATTTCCTGCCACAATGCTTTCTAGGAGGAAGCTGCATCAGTGCTTCCTGGGCACTGTAGTCTCACTTCCCTTTAGGCTCTAAGGAGGGTACATCCCAAAGAACTACAGCACCCAGGAATTATTGTGACAGCTTATTCCCAGAGAGCCTTGCAGCATGGAAATGAAGACCTAGAATGCAACCTTGGAGGACAAGGCTCTGTTCCAGGTGATGGAATATTGGTTTGAAAGTATAGGTCTGTGGACTGGAACTCCCAGAATTCTGCTAATTGCTGCTAACTGACAAGGTGCTGAGCCATGTTTTGGTTATGTGCCTGATCAGATGACAAACTCCACAACAGAGAAGTGCCTTAGCATATTACCAATGAGGCATGACACGTTTTGCATATCTGACAGGAACATCAACAGGATGATGGCCATTATGAGTCAGACTACAACAACTTATTCAAGAGTGTATGAGTGCAAAAGAAAAAAACTCATCTGGACCAAAGTAGAGAGAGGAAAAAAGCAAATACAGTACAAAGCCTTCAGTTCTGAGTATTTGGCTTTTATTGATATCTAACCTGTATCAGCTGAAATCCTGTTGATCAGTGTAGTAAGTTGCACTAGAGTAGGCCTACTGAATCAGTGGCAATTAGGTGAATCATCTTCAAAATTCCATTGATTCAAATTGGTTTACTCTAGCTGAGACTTACTATGCTAAAGTAAGTTCAACTAAAGTAGGCTCATTTGAATCAATGGAACTTATGGAGGAGTTGACATACCAAATCCCCACTGATTCAGTGGCCTACTCCAGTGTGACTTGATATGCTAAGCAAGAGGATTTTGGCCATTGAGTAGAAATCATTAGTAATTTATTCTGCTCCCAGTGTAATTCTTTCCATTGATTTCTAGTTAGTATTCCAAATGCAACTCAGTAAGCCTTTTCCTTATATTGTGGTATTTGACCAAAGCAAGAGGAACTATCATGAGAAATAAAAAAAGAACTATATGGAAATGTGATACGCTGCTTTCTTGAGGACAGCTGTCAGATCCAGAAGCAAGTGAAGTCTTCTGTTTAATAAATAGGCAAACTGATGGCCTGTTTGTTTGTGCAAAGGGTGGTGCAAAGGTATTTCCATATCTAATAGCATGTGAGCAGATGTCCAGAGCAGATTTGGGGGCTACAAGGGATGGGAAGTCCATTCTGCCAGCAAAAATTATTCTGCTGTCAGTTACCACTAGATAAAAGATCCAGTAGAAATCTGTGAGGAAATTATCAGTAAGTAAGTGTACATCTACACATAAGTTTAGGAAAAGCTAGACAAATCTTCCTTTGCCATTTAGAGAAAGTGGTGGGCAAATATTAATCATCCAGATCTGGAAGCTGAGGCATGGCAACTGGACTTCTTATTAGGAAGAAACGTTTTGCTACTCATCCAAGTAGCTTCTTCAGAGAAGAGAGTTGGTAGGGGACCCCGTATATATCCTCCATGCTGGTTTCACTTCCCCCTGGTCTGAATAGGCTCGTTAGGTGGACAAAGGACAGGTTGTTAACAGTGGCTTTTTTGGTGGGTATGGTCCATATTAGACATGAGGACAAATATAAAAACTAATTGGGCTGTTCAACAAATATCCCTGATTCATCAGATATTCGTTGCTTCGTATTCCTGGGGTCCAGAGACCCCGACGAATACAAAGCAACAAATATAGCCCTTTTATATTCGTCCCTTCATCTATCCCTATCTGCTTATGCCACACGGATCAGCTGTTCCTTGGGGGCATAAGTAGAGAGGGATTTTCCCTTCAGGTGGCTTGCTAAAGGGGAACCCAAACAATCCCCCAGCCCCGCTGCCTTTGATCCCTTCCCTCCTCTTCCTCTGCCACGCGGCATAGGAAGAGAAGGAAAGGGGGACCCAAGTCATCCCCCAGCTCGCTGGGGGATCGCTTTGATCCCTTCCCTCCTCTTCCTATGCTATGCAGCATAGGAAGGCTGTGGGGGCCGGGGCTTTTTTTAAAAAAAAATAGATTGCCCCATGGGCTGTCTAAATAAAAATGAGCTGACGAACCGACGAATTGATTCGTGGTTCGTCAGGCCACTGGGGGCAATTCGTGGGTAGTGGGTCATCACGTTTGACAACTCACAAGCGCTTCATCCCCATCTCTAGTCCTGATCTTTCTGGGAACTGATGAAGGGGCAGCATGATAAATAGGAGACAGCTTGTATCTAAGGCCTCCACCCTTGTTGATTGAGGGATTTTTCTACATGCACCTGTATGGCCTCCCTGACCCCTCTTTCAAACGACCTATCTTCTTGGTCCAAAATGAGTACATCTTGGTCATCAAATAAGTGTCCTTTGTCCTTCAAATGAAGGAACACTGCTTATTGTGGTCCTGAGCCGTTGCCCCAAGTAACATCTTGTACAACAAAACAGGTGGTATGGCTTCACTGTATTTTATTTTAAAGTCTGGGAAAATCCAAACCTATGGATATGTGTATTTGTCTGGTGCAAAAGAGCCATCAGAGTGAATGCCAGGCAAACCGCATGCAGAGAAAGAGAATACCTAAGCTGGAGGGCCTGCTAGTCCTATAAAGGCCCTCTTTCCATAATGTAATTTTTTTAAAATGTTCCTTTTAAACAATATATAATGCTATGGCTAATCCCTACAACATCAAGTGAGTTATCATTTTGCAATTAACACAAACCCACATCAAGTTAGCCACAACAACTTGTGTTGTGACCAGCTTGACTAAAAGCTTGGTTACCACTGGTGTGCAACAAACACGATTTCTCACCTGTATTTCTCCAGCTTGAGTTCAAGGGTCTTTTTCAGTTTATAAATCATACTTTCTGACAAGCTTACTTTCTTATAAATGTTCTTACTTAGTTAGCTTAAGAAAATTTCCCTTGGCAACATAATAGTAGGTGAAGGTGATGTTTCAGTGATATATAGTTGTTTTTGAAAGAACTATTGAAAGGATGCATCTGTTGGGGGGGAATAATATATTACGACTCCAGATCACTAAAACATATCAGTTATTTTTATTCTAATAAACCTTTTTTGACACAGCAGTGGCTTGTGGGAAACAAGACACCAGAGTCAATTGCACAGCACAGTTTTGTTCTTATGCTGGTGATGAAGTTCTTCTCCATAGACTGGACAGGAAAATGTACTATACAGTACAACAATCTACTTTCATAACAGAAATTTCAGGGCTTTGTTCCTGATATGTAGAACTATATATTAACAGTCAAACACCCTGTTTCAAATACCATTTGTGTGTTTCATTTACAACACCAATGTATGCCAGGGGTATTTACAGGAATAATGGGCAGTGTGGCAGCTGCCTTAATATATCCACCCAGACCAGTGCTGTCCTTTCTGACTAACAGTAGCTTTCCAGAGTTTTGGGCAGAGGTCCTTCCCATCACTTGCTTTTTCAACCATTGTTGTAAAAAGAATGAACTAAGATATTCTGCATTTAGAAAATATGATCTATCACTGAGCCCTGCTTTTGAGCAAATCCTCGTTCTTATTTTAGTTTGCATTTTCCCCAACCAGGCTGTAGTGGCTGAGATGCTTATGTACATAATTTCAACCAATTTCTCTTAACCACACTTCCATGCAATTAGCCGTTCTGTTCCAGAGGGTTCAATAGCCATCAGATACTCCTTTGGGGCAGGGGAGGCATAAGTACGTAAGGGGATGCATCAAAATTTTGTGGATGCACCTTCTACAAAGCCCTTGCTGGATACACCACCAAGACTGGAAATAAGTTCCAAAGGGAGAGAAACCAACCAGAAGAATATGATAGAGAACTTGTTAACAGGTATACTCTCAGAGCCCATGTATGAATTCTCACATGTTCAGAAACAAATCCATAAGGGATCCTTGAACCATGGCAGTAATGCGTCTGGGCTGAAAATATTATGCTCCCACAAAGCTATTCACAAGGAGAACTTTAATGAATATGAAAGAATTAAAATATAGCAAAGATTCAGTAATAAAGTAGATAACTAATATGGAGAAATATAGACTCAAAAGAAGTAAACTTGTATGGCTGAGAGGGTTCTGGAATTCAAGCTGCTCTGCAAAATCCTGCAGTTACCTGAGTAGGCTATTTGCAGAGGTGCTACAAGGATAAGAGGAGGTGTGGGGAGAATACTCCCAGAAGATAGGTTAGGGGTGGCTAAAATTGCCTCTCCTTAGTCTCATTAGACTGTCTTGAAGATGGAGAGCATTGAAACTTCACCTGGAACAATATGAGGGAATTCTTGGACAAGGATCAAAAGAGAAAAAAGGCTAAAAGAAGATGTAGACCAGAACCCAGGAATTCAGGAGAGCAACATAGGCTAGCAGGGCTCTCTGGCTAAACCTTGGATTCAGGAAGGGACGCTAAGACAGTGATTCAACTTAGAAATGAAGTCAGCACAAAGAGGCTTGGCAGGGATCAGCAGCCGCCGGGTTGAGACAGAAACCGAAGATTCACCCCAAAACAAATAATATAGCCACCCTGCAATTTTTATTTTTAGATTTTGGCCACTAAAATTATCTGGTTAATCATGTGTCCACTTAACCTGTTCTGTTCTGGTTATATAATCTTGCCATCAGGATAATCCAGCAACAATGGAAATAGAATGAGGCCCTTGACTGAATAGAAAAAAGATGGTCAGACTATGTAGGAAAATGCAGAACATCTAGGGTGTTTGCTCTCCCTGATCGCCAGACAACTCTTGCAGTAGAAAAGAAAAAAAGGAAATTAATCTATATGGCCTTTCTATATGATGGCTATCCTCTGAAATTATTCTTTGGCTGGAGCATTCACATCTTCTATGTAATTTTAATAGGGGTTGTTTAGAGCTATATTCCTGTCATTTCCTCTTGGGGCTTGACTCATTTGAGACCAGAGGCTCAAATTTGAGACTTACAATCACTGTTTTTAACCTATATTTGTCTTTGGCCTGACATGTTTTCCAGTTAAAACAGTCTGTGGTGTACATATGTCTTGGTAACAATTAGACTCTTGGCATGTCGTACAAACCTGACCAGTTTGGTAACAAACTGATACAAACATCATCAGACTGCATATTTTCTGTTCTAAATCCTTTCCTACTTCTGTGTTCATGTACCCTTGACCAACATATGTCATTACACCTAAGAGTCCTGTCATATAAGAAATTATTATTACCATGAGTTTTTGTGAGCTTTAGTTTGCAGATACTTTTAAAAGCACTTTTAATAGTATCTGTACATTTTTCAATAGACTTTCTCTTCATAGAACAACCAGTTTTCTATCTAGAGTAATCCATATCAAATAATGATAGACATGGCAGCATGCCAAGTAAACCGTGTACAAATATTCTTTACTTCAGAGGGTGATGTCAGGTGAGAGAAGTTGTAAACCTAAATATATACTTCATCACTATTTGCCACTGAGATGCTGACTAATAATCTAGGTAGTGTAGAAGAGTCATTGTCTTAGTTCTGTCAGGAGTAATTTCAGGACCAGATGTAACCAATCAACTGCTTAGTGCTTTCTGTCAACTCTGTGCAAAATAAGGCCATGTGCATTTGTCACTCATCATGAATCATACTATGTTCTTAGACAGGGTTTGGGATTTGTGTCTTTTAAAATAGTGGACAAACAGTAATCTTTAACTAAATATATCTTAAAAAGGTAGTCTAAATACCTAAACTCTCAGTCTAGTAATACAACATAGCTTATGGACACAGTTTGTATTACGGACTGTATGAGGGCCAGCTATGGTTTTAAAAGAGTATTATACTAAAGAAAGGAAGTTGATCTGTAGCTGGTTGATGATCCAGACACAAAGACTGGTCATCACTAGTTCCTCATGTTCCAAAGTGACAAGTAAGGTGCTGTAGGGTTCTTACTTCAACTCAGTCTTGTGTAATGTGTAATACATAATTTGGATGGAGTAGAGGGCATATTCAAGACATTTGCATGATACCAAACTAGAAGGGGTAGCTAATTTCTCAGAAGACAGAATCAGAATTTAGGAGAAATGGCTCAGAACAAGCAAACTGAACTGCAGCAAGTATAAATGTCAGATTCTATATTTTGACTGAAAAAAATCAGGCAGAGAAATATAGGTTGGCTGATAGCTAATTTGACACCATTACATATGAAAGGATCTAGATATCATAGTAGACCACAGCTAAACATGAATCAACAGTGTAATGCAATAAGTTTAAAAAGGAGAAAAAGAAAGAAAAATGATAGGAATGTGTTTCTTGGCTTGATCAACTGAAGTACAGGATCCAGATCAAGAGACGTAGCAGCACACCTCTCTTTTCTGCTTTGGTCCTATGCTAATTTTGCACACTGCAGTGTAAGTAGGAAATTAATAAGTTGAAATGTATGCAGAGCAGAACAGTAAAGGTGGTCAAGAGTCTGGAAACTAACCCCGATGATACACAGAACTGGAAATGTTTAGCCTGGAGAAGGAAGATTGAGAGGTGATATGATAGCAATCTTCCTTATATTTGAAAGACTCACACAGAAGATGGAGCAAGTTTGTTTTCTTGTACTCCAAATGGTAGATCCTTAACTAGTAGATTCAATTTACAAGAAACAAGATTTCAAGTAACCATTAGGAAAAAGTTCCTGGTAGGAGCTATGCAGCAACAGAAATGTTTCTGTAGCATTCAGTCAGGGTATGCAGGCTGATAATTTTTTAAAAAATTAAAGAGTAGAGATGGGGGTATTTGTATACGAATACAAATATCCCCCCACAGGTGGAAATAACGAGGGTCCAGCCCCATTGGGCTGGACTCTCCACTCACCATTCCGCTGCTGACGCGAGCTCGATGGAGCCTTCCTATTGCGCCGTTGGCTGCAATAGATTAGCCACTCCTGGCAGGAGGCGGGATGACAAGCCTCTCTGCCAGGTCGCAGAGTGGCTAATCCATTGTGGACAACGGCGTGATAGGAAGGCTCCGTCAAGCTCACGCCAGCAGCGGAATGGTGAGTCGTTATTTCCACCTGTGGGGGGATATACAAATACGAATACCCCCATCTCTATTAAAGAGACATGAGTATTCTCAAGCAACCCAGTGTATTGATTGCCATAACAGAAAATGGATGCTATTGCAAAGCAATTGGGATTCATGTTTTATACATCCTGTGGGCCCTTTATTGTGTGGTGGTTTAAAATGCTGTTGTCTGATCATGATACATGAAAAATGTAAATTTGCTTTTACATGGTTTCAGGCCTGGTTATAAATATTTGTTTAGCAGATCAGACTGCCTAGTGTGAGCTTTAATGATCAGCAAATATGCCTGTTGATGGGGTAGATCTTTCTAGGACAGTTGTGGGGACTGCTGGAGCCAGCATAGCAATCTGATAAGTAGCAGTTGTGGCAAAAGGAGTGTGTCACTGGTGTCTAGTTGTCCTGACTTCCCCTTCTCCTAAAAATCTTGCCAATATGTATCTGTTCATGTCTGGCTTTATTTTGAATGTGTCTATCGAAGTTACTGTTACTTAGAAAAAGATCTACAGTATGTGTTTTTCAGTGGAAGATTAGAAAATATGAGCTTGTCACTCTGCAGTCTGCATGTGCAGTATTTTAAGCTACGGAATAAGAGAAACTAAATATCATGTAGTCCGATTTTTGGACAATCCTGAACCAAGTGATTTCAAGGTAATTGATAATTAGACTGAAGTAGACTGCATGTTGAAAGCAAATAAAACCCAGTTATTGTATTCACTTGATATTTGCAATAATATCTTGTGCAATGTCTACATCTGCTCATCTTTTGAGGAACCGAGATTTGCTCATATTTATATCAAGCAAGGGAACCAGCTGGAGATTCTGGCTTTTATTGGACTAACTAAAGGTGTAACTTACATGGCAGGGGAAACCAAGTTGATTTGAAATTTTTCTACAGTGGACCCTCGACTTACGGAATTAATCCGTATTGGAACAGTGGCCGCAGGTCGAAAAGTCTGTAGGTCGAGGGTCCATTTCCCATAGGAATGCATTGAAAACCTATTAATCCGTTCCGGCAGAAGGAAAAAATACCCCCCTCCAAAAAAATTAAAATAACAGCAACAGTGGAGGAAGTCCCACGCTGGGACTGCAAAAAAAAAAAAAAAAAATCACCAAAAAACAAAACAACACAGAAACATACCCCCCAGCCCAAATCTACCCTCCAAAACCCACCCAGAACAACTTTTTAAAAAGAAAAAACAGCAGCACCTTACCAGTCTGAAGCCTCCAAAGCCTCCCGCGCTTGCAAAGCCGTGCTTACTCGCGAGTAGACCCGCACCTTTAGCGGCGCTTACTCGCGAGTAGACCCGCGCCTTCAGGTTCAAAGGTTCTCATCTGTCCTTTACAATTTTAAGTGCACTTGGAAAGCAGGCACTCTCTCAACTGCGACACACCCTATATACAGTAATGGCCGACAGACCTACAGCACAAAGAAGCAGCCTCGGTGCCACCTATAGTTAGAAAGTTGAATTGCCCACCTTTTCCCCCTGCCTATTTCTGTCCTTATGTCGATTCTCCGGCCAGAAGTCGAAGTGAAATTTTGTGGCTGGAGAAGTCCGTAACTCAAAAAGTCCGTAAGTGGAGCCGTGCGTAAGTCGAGGGTCCACTGTAATTGGGCCCTGCTGGTTTCCATGAGTGAAATTGCTATACCATCCAGGCAAATACAAACTATTATCACGCTGCAGGAATCAACAGGGTAGAAGCAAAAAACAATTTCCTCCTGGACCACCCCTCCCCCCAAGTGACATGGTGCTAATCTGATGCAGTGCTAGCTTTGGAAAACATTATAAAGAAAAAGAAACACTTTGAACACAACAGGCATTTGGTTGAGGGGAACTGACAACCCCATGACCATCCCTTTTCATCAGATCAGGCAATCACACAGGGTAGAAAGCAGAGGAAAACAAAGCCAGTGAATCAGAGCAGAATAAACCACTTCCTTCCAACTGAACAAAAATATATTCTCCGCAGAAAAACAGTAGGCTTCCCCATGCTTAGTTTATGTTCTGTAGTCACTGGTTTTTGATTCAGTTTTATCTGTGCCAAATCCAACACAAACTGCAGGTCAAATGGCCACTGTTGTCACCTCTAATGCTCCTGGTATTGCCTGGTCTAAATTTATTGGTGTGCATTGTTCCCATATTTAGGTAAGTTTATGTTGATTCCAGACTCCCAGCTCTTATAGAATCATTAGATTTTTGGCATTTCCATCTGAGGTAATAAAATGTGTAAAGCTTGATTACACATCCAAAGTTTTATGTCCCCTTTTCTCTGTGTTGCTGTACATGTGAACTGATAGAACATAGTTGGCATTAGTCCATATGGTTGCAGAGAAAACATAGCATTCCAGAACATCTACAGAAGTCTACACCAGAAGATGTGGGCATACAGATTTTCACCGATTCCACAAATCTTCTGCAGTGTTCAGTGGTCATTGGTCTGCACTTACCCAGAGTTTCATAGCTCAGTGAGGATTTGTACCTGAACCTCTCAACTTCCAGTCCAATGTTCTAACCACTACACAAGACCAACTTACTTGCCTTTGCCATTACATGGATTATTTTCATCGTAACCAGATTCTTGATTCATCTGCTAGCAAGTCTTTACAGCTTCCTCTGTACTCTTTGGATGACTTTTTCCCTTTCCTTTTTTTAAAAGAGAGCTTAGATCATCATAAAGTCCAGGCTGCTTAATGATGTCATACTCCTATTTTACATATTCTTATTAGAAGGAAACCTGATATGCTCCCTGTTGGGGAGGAGCTGTTGAGTAATTAAAATGATTCACTGGTTTCTGTCTTGAGCTGGCTTTCTTGAGACTTTATTTCACAGTACTGAGGCAGTGTGTGCAGATTAGCTTTTGCCAAGGCTGTTGTAGGCATGCTGCTTTGTTCAGGTCATGCATTGGGAGCAGCTGTTGCACCTCAGAAAAGCTAAGGTAGGCTAAAGAATAGTGAATACTTTATTTGCTTACAGGAACACGGATCGGGAAGCTTTAATTTATATTAAGTATTTAAAATGCTTGCTACTTAAGAACAACTAATATATCAAGAAAGTTAAATGTTAATTTTTATGTGATTATGCCTTATCTGTTTTAAGAGTTCTGTACATAATCAAATCACTTTGTTTGAAGGGTTTCATTCCAAACATAATGTTCCAGGGACATTATGCTAAACAGGTTTGGGGGCTTAACAGTTCTGTGGATATTAGTGATCTGTGCTGTCAGAATAGGGGCACATAGAAGAGAAGTAAGAACATACCTGTACATTTTAAGATTAATTCTGGCTCCAGATAGGCTGTCAAGGTTCATTTGATACACACAAACTGCTCTGCTGCCTATTTGAAATAGGATACTATCAGAAGTATGTTGTCATTTCCTACATAATAATAGGTGTAATTTGAATGGTGGATAAAAGTTTATTTATTTTATTTAACTTATATGCTGCCCACACTACCCAAAGGTCTCTCAAAAGTTCCTCCTTAGTCCTTTGCTATTTGTTTTGCTGAAGACATTAGAAGTCTCTTGACTTTGTCCTTCACAGTTGTCAGAATACTGAAGAAGCTTCCTCCCACTTCTTTAAATTGTGAGATTTTGCCTGGAAATGAAGAGTAATATTTAATAATGTGTTTTAAATGTGTTTTAATATTGATTTTATTACTGTTTTTAATGTAATACTTGTTTAATTCTTTTTTAGTATTTGTATACCTACTGTTTTTAGCTTCTGCATATTGTCTTTTTTAATTATGTAAGCCTCCTTGGGTTCTTTTTAAGAAGAAAAGTGGGGTTTCGGCGCCAAGTCAAAACCTTCCTGTTCCAGAAGGTTTTTAATTGAAATAATATCAACTGGGTCCTGATGGCAATTTTTAGAGCATTATATTTTTAATTGTATTTTAATTATTTTTATCTTTTTATTGAATTCAAATTGTTGTAAGCTGCCCAGAGACCTTTGGGTAGTGTGGGCGGCATATAAGTTAAATAAATAAATATTTTAAATAAATAAATAATAAACAAGGTTAAAATACTCATCATCACACTGTTAATTTATAAAAGTTTATTTTGCACTTCTTGAGAGAACCAAATTGGCTTGCATTTTCTGTAGGAGTTGCCATTACCAAAACAGTCTTTAATGTTTTCTTTTTCATTTTGTCCTCCAGATTGAGCGGTTAGATGTAAGCAGCCTAGCACAAACATCTAGCGCAGTGGCCTCAAGCACAGACTGCAGCATCAATGCTGACTCTGTTGATGGAACACCAGATCCCCAGCGCACGAAAGTGGCCATCACGCACCTGCAGCAGAAGATCCTGAAGCTAACTGAACAAATCAAAATAGAGCAAACGGCTCGGGATGACAATGTGGCAGAATACCTGAAACTAGCAAATAATGCTGACAAACAACAGAGTGCCCGCATCAAACAAGTGTTTGAGAAGAAAAACCAGAAGTCAGCACAAACAATCCTCCAGTTGCAAAAGAAGCTAGAGCATTACCATCGAAAGCTCCGAGAGATTGAGCAGAATGGTATCCCTCGGCAGCCCAAAGATGTCTTGAGGGATATGCACCAGGGGCTGAAGGATGTGGGGGCAAAGGTCACTGGCTTTAGTGAAGGAGTAGTAGATAGTGTTAAAGGTGGACTTTCCAGCTTCTCCCAGGCAACCCATTCAGCAGCAGGGGCTGTTGTTTCCAAACCCCGGGAGATAGCTTCACTCATCAGGAATAAATTTGGGAGTGCAGACAATATTGCTAATTTGAAGGACTCCTTGGAAGAAGGCCAAGAAGATGGGACTGCGGGAAAGGGATTAGGTGTTCATAACTTTCAGTCAAGCCCAAAATATGGCAGTGAGGAAGATTGTTCCAGTGCTACATCTGGCTCTGTGGGGGCCAATAGTACTACTGGGTTGCTTGTGGGAGCACCAAGCTCCAAAACAAACACTCTGGAAATGCAGAGCTCAGGTTTTGATGCAATACTGCATGAGATTCAAGAGATCAGAGAAATTCAAGGACGACTAGAGGAGTCCTTTGAGAACCTCAAGGTTCACTATCAGAGGGATTATTCCTTGATCATGCAAGCTCTACAGGAAGAGAGATACCGGTGAGATATAATAATTCAAACTTTCATTGTTAACTCAAATGTTAAAGTACTTTGGGAATAATCTAGACACAGACCTTCATGCAGCGGTAACAATTTCATATATCTCAGGCAGCACCTTGTAAATAATCGTTGGGATTTTACACACCATCCCTCTCTCTCCTTACATGCTCAGGTTTCCCCCTTACTCCTTACCTTCACCATTGTCTCCTTGTTATCTTTTATAGCACATTCATTCTGAGTGCCTGTCCCAATTTTTGAAACTGAAGTAGCCCTGTGCTACTTTCTCTGAGCCAGCTCATAGTCCCAGTTTTGTTGAATGAGAGATGTTTAAGTATGTATCGTTTTCTGAGACTACATAAATGAGTGGGAAATGTGGCAAGTAATCTTCTGGGAAAGGCCTCTGACATGGGCTATACAGAGCCTTAAAGATCCAGATCAGCAGATCCAGATTTACTAGCCACTGATCTAGCTGCGGTACTGGTAGCATATGCTCCCAGAACTTGTCAAAAAGTACCACACAGGCTACAACGTTCTGGATTAGCTGAAACTCTGTGTCACTGAAGTTAGGCTTGTAGCTACAAGCACACTAGATGGTAGACAGTATTTTTTCCTGTTGCTCCATAGTTTGTTCCACAGCAAAAACAAGAAACATAGTAACATTCATTCAGTTTAACTCAGACCAGGAATGAATGGGCACTACTACATATTTGGGAAAAATTAACTATAATTTGTTCATTGTAATATTAAGCATAATCTAAGATGTTTTGTAACCTCTTCCTTGAGTACCAGATCACTAGAAGCATTACCAGTGAATGTTAATTGTTTCTGTGCCATTTGCACAAAATTTAGCAAATACTGTAAATTTTAAAACTCTGTGGTTGTAACTTTGAGATTATAACATAAACTGATCGATTAGATGTTGTGATATCCTTAAATTATCAATTAATTATCCTTAAATTAATGTTATCCTTAAATTAACAAGATGGGTTTCTTTTACTTTAACATTTTGCCGTTTTAGCTACACTAGTTTGTGCAGTCTTGAATTGAGATTGATGGGTTTGAGAGGAGCTTGGCAGTTATCAGTCTTCCCGGATAGCATCCATTTGAAATACTTGCATTCCAAAACAGTTTCTCATCATCTTAATGTTCCTTAAACACTTCCTGAAGTTCCTCACCTAATACTCATAGTCTATTAAATCAGCTGTGGAAAATGTTGGCATCCTTTCATTGCATAGCTGGGAGCTGTACAGTCTGATTAAATGATATACTGAGTCCATTTAATATTGTAACATTAAGGTATCATCTGATGAAGTGTGTTAAAATGATGTAATTGAATTCACAATTGCATATTTTGAATAACAAAACAAATTTTCTAAACTGATATAGCATACTCAATTGACATTCTTTAGGATAAATCTAATGTAGATTCATTGGAATCAATGAAATCTATTATACTTATGACTAAGAAGTCCCATTCATTTCAGTAGCTCATATCTTGGTAGACTAACATTGGATTTAGCCCTCTATTTTGTTTGTAGAATGCAGAGGAAGGAGAGGCCAGCAATTAGAATATGGAGAGAGGAAGTGAAGAGATATGGGGAAGTGTTTCTCTGCATTCTTTGACCATGGAGAAATGAGTAGTTCTTCTCCATTAATAGGAACTGGCACCTGTTTGTAAGCAAAGCTTGCCTTCTGAATGAATTGAAAATGAATCTTTTTGCCTGCTGGCTTAATAAACCTATAAACATTTCCTTTTGATGTAGAAGGAAAGATACTCTCACTACTTTAGAACAAAACTAAAATCATGCCATCCTTGGAATCCTTGAAGGTGTCTTTTTGGCATCTTTTATATCATCATTCTAGGGAAGGGTTCTCCAAACTATGGCCTGTGGGCCACATCCGGCCTGCCTTGCCGTTTTATCTGGCCTGTTCCCTTCAGCCCATGTGCGCGGGGGAGGGTGGACAGGGGTGCTTCCAGGTGGGCGGGGGGGGAGGGCGTGCGTGCATGAGGTGCATGTGTGTGTGCGTGCAGGGGTGGGTGGAGGGGCGTTTGTGTGGCCTCACGTATGCATGCGCGCACGTTCCTGTTCCTTCGGCCCTCAAAAATGTTGAAAATATCCAATGTGGCCTTCATGGTCAAAAGTTTGGAGCTCCCTGTTCTAGGCCAACAAATAAACTATTTACATTACATCAAAAGTTTTAGTATTAGCCATTTTGTTGTGGTAGGATTTATCATTCATTTATTGTTGTAAAATAGTAAATAGTAAAGGCTATTTTAAAACATTCCAAAGATAAACTATTACATCCTTCCAATGACATATGATGTGACAAAGTGAATGCTAACAAAACATTGGGCAGCTTGCTAAAGCCCACAGGGACAATCAGTTAATTAGAGTTCAAGCTGCTTGCTTATCTTTTCCTATAGTATGAAAATAGCCCTAACATAAAGTTACTCAACTTGGTGTTTACAAGGTCTTTTGGGTTATAATAAACCCATAAACTCTAGACAACATGGTCACTGGTTAGGTATTATGGGAGATATAACCTAAAACATATGGACAGCCTGAGGTTGCCTACCCCTGCCATAGGTTTTGTTGAAAGATTCAGTTCTCTGCTTCTAAACTAACTTTCTGATGAGAGTGCTTGTCCTTTGTTCTCCTTCGTATCCTCTGTGAATGCACACTAATGGGTTAGTCTGCGCCTGAGCAGAGGAATTCGGAAGCTTCTATAGCTTTAAGTGCTCCGCGCCGGGGGACCTCCCCCGGAGATTATATCTCCACCCCGGCGCTGAGCACGCTAGTTCCGTAGAACTGCCGCTGCTGTTGCAGCACGTTCGGAACTTCTCTCTCTCTCTTGATTGTGAAAAAAAGAAAATAAATATCTGTTTGACCTCTCGTTTTGACTCAGACTGTCTGATCACTCTTCGAACTGTGAGTCCTCCTTTTCCCCAGTTTGTATGGAAAAGGATCCCCCGTTAAAGCGCTGCAAGACCTGCAACGCCAAGTTCACCACAAAAGACGGCCATTCTAAGTGCCTCTTTTGTCTGGGGGAGGGCCATAAGCCGGCCTCGTGCGCCCATTGTAAAGCGTTCACGAGGCCCGCTCTCAAACGCAGGCAGGATAGGCTTACAGCCTTCCTCTGTTCCCGATCTTTGGACCCGCCTGCCATGGACCCCCGAGAGCACCGCCGTCTGAGGCATCTTTTGGTGGCTCTCCGACGAGACCGCGAAAAGCGGCGCCATCTTCCTCCTCTGGGTCGAGGTCGACTGCCTCCGCTTCGGCGTCGAGGCCTCCCTCGAGCCCGACACGGGCGAAGAAGAAAAAGCGTCCTTCTCCAGCTGTAGTGGTCTTGCCGGCTGTCGAGCTCGCGGAGCTGCCCTCCGAGCTCATCCCACCATTGAGCCCGATGCCTCCGGTTTCCCCTGCGGGGAGCCATCGAGCTGCATCGTCCTGAGGCTCCCCTCGAGCTCGCTCGGTGATGCCTCTGCCTCCCTCTCCCGAACCCGTGGTCCAGCCGCAAAAGAAGAAGAAGAAGACTCGATACGTCGAGCCCAACCCTTCTCCACCTCGTCCTCCAGCCCGACAGCCTCCTTCGGGCCCGACGCCTCTCGGGCTCGAAAATCCATCTTTTCCTCCTGTTGACCCGGCCACCTTCTTGGCCTTTCAACAGTGGCAGGCTTTTTCACGCCAGTTTCAGCAGCTCTCCCCCTACCTGGGAGGCTTTTTTCCTCAGGCTTTTTCATCTCAGCCCCAGCCGGCTCAACCTCTTCGGGACTCTGCCTGGGGCCACCAGCATTTCCCTGGACACCGTCCCAATGACCCGCCTTCGGCCATTCCGGCGGGATCGTCGCCTCGAGCGGCGCGGGGGGAGGCCGCCGATGACTATTTCGGCGCAGAATCGGACTTGGAGTTGCTCCCTGAGGATTCCCCGGTACGCTCGCCGGTTCATAGTCCCCTCCGGGACTCGGCTTCCGCCTCGGACGAGGAGGCCCCCGCGGACGCCCCGCTGCTGGTTCCCCCAGCGGGGGCGGCTACCACGGTAGATAGCCACCCGCCCTCACCGTCGGAGAACTACACTGCTTACACTCAACTCATCCGCCGTATCATGGAGGTCCTTGATTTAGCAGTTGTCCAGCCCTCACTGCCTAAGCCAAACAAGGTATTTGAGGATATGGTCAAGGACCACCTGGCACCTATCAAGCTGGCGTTTATTCCTTCCCTCCTCACTCTGGCTAAGGAGTCTTGGACCAAACCCTCTGCGTCCCTACAGGTTCCACGGAGAGCGGAGAACCTTTATAAGATCCATGGGCCCAACACGGACTTTCTACAGCTGCATCCCCCGCCCAACACTCTGGTGGTGGATGCCTCCCAACCGGCGACCCGGGCCAGAGCCAATCTGGCCCCGTCCGATAAGGAAGGGAAGAAGCTGGATGGCTTTGCCCGCAGACAATATTCCTTCGCCACTTTTTCCCTTCGGGTGGCTAACTATCTGGCGGCCATGGGGGCCTATCATCGCCACCTCTGGAATTTGGTCCTACCGGCCCTGAATTCTGCTCCCGATGATGTCCGCGCGGCTACTCTCGCCCATCATCAAGAGGCGCTGTCCCTCGCCTGTCAGGAGAGGGAGGCAGCCAGATACCTTGTGGACATTTCGTCCAAACAGCTCGTCACCGCGGTGGTGCTCAGGAGACATGCCTGGCTACGGTCCGCTACCCTGACCGACGACGTGAAGGCCAAGGTCGAAGACCTTCCATTCGACGGGCAAGGCCTCTTTGATCCCAAAACTGATGACGTCTTGAAAAGCCTCATAGATCATCGGAAGACGGCCAAATCCATCTCCGCACCTTCCACGTCCCGTGGCTCTTGGTGTAGGTCCTACCCCTCTCGCCCGCCTACTGATAGACCCCAATACCAACAAGGGTCATATCGGGGTCAGTCCCACTACCAACCGGGCCGGCCGAGACAACATCAACAGTCTTGTCGCCAAGACCCAAAACCCAAACAGCAGGTTTAACCAGCTACGGCTACCAGCACCACTACTTCATAGTGTTAGATTAGCACAATTTTTTGATGCCTGGAGGGCTATCACCTCCGACTCTTGGGTTCTCACCATTATCGCCTCTGGATATGCGATTGAATTCCGCTCCATGCCTTGCACGGGTTTTGTGAGAGACACCACCTCTTCTCCCATCCTCTGCGAGGAGGTGCAGAAGCTGCTCTCCAAGGATGCCATTGTGTTAGTTCGCACTCCTGACATCTCGAAAAGTTTCTTCTCCCGTTATTTTATTGTACCCAAGAAGGATGGCGGCCTTCGGCCTATCCTGGACCTTAGGCCTTTGAATTTCTACATTACGCCTCGCCGTTTTCGGATGGTCTCCCTGGATGGCACAATCCAGATGCTCAGGCCAGGGAGACTGGTTTGTGCTTATTGATCTCAAGGACGCCTATTTTCATATTAGCATTCGTCCTGAGTCCCGCCGGTTCCTCCGGTTTTCCTTGGATGGCGTAGTCTATGAATTCAAAGCCTTGCCTTTCGGGCTGTCCACCTCGCCGAGAGTGTTCACTAAGTGTCTCGCTCCGGTGGCTGCTTACCTCCGTTTACAGGGCATCACTGTTTTCCCTTATCTAGATGATTGGTTGCTGGTGGCGTCGTCTTCAAATGTATTGTTGCAGCATGTGGCCTTTACACTGTCTCTTCTTTTTGACCTTGGCTTGCAGGTCAACGAAGAAAAGTCCATTTTGACACCTACCCAGCACGTTTCCTACATAGGAGGCGTCCTGGACTCCATCTCAGGTCGTGCCTTCCTCCCAGAAAGCCGGATCCTGAAAATTCAAGAACTTCTTCCTCACTTCACCCTGGGCGCAAGGGTTCAAGCCCTGTTGGTCCAGTGGCTCCTGGGGCTTATGGCCTCCACTACGGCAGTTATACTACACGCCAGGCTCAAAATGCGGACCCTCCAGGCGTGGTATCTGGACTCGTTCAACCCGCTTACAGATCCACCGTCCAAGACTCTTATGGTGTCGCAAACCCTCGCGGATGACCTCACCTGGTGGTCGTTCCGCCCGAATCTCCTCGTGGGGCGGCCCTTCGGCACTCTCCAACCTTCCATCCAACTCACCATGGATGCGAGTCTCACGGGTTGGGGTGCCCACCTTCGTGGACTCACCGCCAATGGTCATTGGTCCGCGGCGGAGGCTGCCCTTCACATCAATGCTCTGGAGCTTCTAGCGGTCTTCAAGGCCCTCCGGACGTTCGAGCGTCTCCTGTCGGGGAAAGTAGTTCAAGTAACATCGGACAACACGACTGTGGTATACTACCTGAACAAGCAAGTCGGCACCCGCTCCCGCCAGCTTCTCCTTCTCACCACTCAGATCTGGGACTGGTGTTACAACCGCAATGTCTTCCTCATCGCGGTACATGTGGCATCCGCCGACAACTTTCTTGCGGATCGCCTCAGCAGATCCCGGGACACGTCTCACGAATGGTCTCTCGACGAGGAAGTTTTCTCCTCCCTCTGCCAGAGGTGAGGCGTGCCATCCCTGGATCTATTTGCCTCATCGGCAAACACCAAATGCGACAGGTACTGTTCCCGTGCGGGTGTCGGCCGTCACTCAATGGGGGATGCCTTCATGACGCCCTGGGTCAGCGACCTTCTGTATGCTTTCCCTCCTATTCCCTTGATTCAAAAACCAGTCATCAAGATGCGCCATGACCGAGCCAACATGATCTTCATTGCTCCCTGGTGGCCCTGGCAGCCGTGGTTCGCTCCGCTTCTCCAGCTAGCGTCAGATCACTTTCGGCTTCCCAGCCTTCCGCATCTTCTCTCCCTCCACGATGGCACGACGTTCCATCCGGACTTGGACTCTCTGCATCTGACAGCCTGGAGGCTGGACCTTCGATAGACGACGTCCTCCGCCGGGCGCATAGACCCGCGACCCTGGCCACGTACGCACGAAAGTGGAAATCTTTCTGTACCTTTGCGGAGGAGCACGGTTTCCCGGCATGCCCCACGACACTAGACACGCTCCTCCAATTCCTTCTCGTTCTCTTTCACCGTGGCCTATCTCACTCCACTCTCAAAGTCTACATCTCCGCGGTCGTGGCGTAGCAGCCGCCTCTCTCGGATGCAGCAAGACTATTCCAACATCCTGTGCTGAAGCAATTCCTCAAAGGCCTCCGCAATATGCGGCCGGCGTACAAACCGCCCACTCCACAGTGGTCGCTTCAGCTTGTCCTACGCAAACTAATGTCTCCACCTTTTGAACCCTTGTCATCAACTTCTCTCCGTCTACTTACCTTCAAGACAGCTTTCCTCCTCGCTGTCACCTCAGCGCGACGGGCGAGCGAGTTGGCGGCCCTTCGAGCCGACCCGCCATTCCTACAGTTTCACCCTGATAAGGTTACCCTTTTTCTGGATATATCCTTTCTGCCTAAGGTTGCCACCTCCTTTCATCTTAACCAGCCGGTGGTCTTGTCTACATTTTTTCCGAACCCTTCATCCAATATTGAGAAGGCACTCCATTCCTTGGACGTGAAGCGGGCTCTGGCCTACTATGTTTCCCGCACAGCGTCCTTTCGTTCCTCTCCGAGACTCTTTGTATCATTCTCGGAACGATCTATGGGCTCTCCGGTTTCTTCCCAAACCTTTTCCAAATGGGTGGTGGCTACCATCAAGCTTGCTTATGAAATTGCGCGCAAGCCTCTACCTACCACTATTAAAGCCCACTCAACCAGAGCCATGGCCTCCTCTACGGCTTTCCTCCGTGGTGTGGACCTTGCTGATGTTTGCAAAGCTGCGACGTGGTCTACACCCTTCACCTTCGCGGCCCACTATCGCCTCGATGTCCGGGCTAAAGCAGAGGCCGCCGTTGGTAGAGCAGTGCTGGCTTCTGTCCTATCGTGACGCCCACCTCCGGGTAAGTCAGCTTGCTAATCACCCATTTGTGTGCATTCACAGAGGATACGAAGGAGAAAAGAGGTTACTTACCGTAACTCTGGTTCTTCGAGTAGTCCTCTGTGAATTCACACGAACCCACCCTCCTCCCCGCTGTGCGTCCCGACTCCTCGTGGTTGGCATGTACAGCGGCGGGCAGTTCTACGGAACTAGCGTGCTCAGCGCCGGGGTGGAGATATAATCTCCGGGGGAGGTCCCCCGGCGCGGAGCACTTAAAGCTATAGAAGCTTCCGAATTCCTCTGCTCAGGCGCAGACTAACCCATTTGTGTGCATTCACAGAGGACTACTCGAAGAACCAGAGTTACGGTAAGTAACCTCTTTTTTATGTCTAATCTGTTTATCAGTCCACTGGCCTGCCTTGTTCCTGGCCCTGTCGTTGCTTTTTACTTGTGACTAGGCCTCAGTGTCACTAGAACTCTCTAACTCTCTCTGTCTCTTGGTTTGATTTTTCTTACCTTCTCTTCCTCCCATTTCCAGAATTCTGTGAGGACAGTATGATTTCTGCAAGTCAGTCCCTCCTTCTACTGTGATGTTAAAAATTGTTAAAGTTCTAGTAAAAGCTGTACTGCCTGTCTATTGAACATTTGATGTGGCCTCATAGTCCTGACAGATTTACCATTCCCCTCAGCTTCCTCTTTGGTAGTTCAGCTCTATCTCCATCTTTGCATGTTCTTTCCTTCTCTTCAAATGCTGCTTTATCACCTTGAACAAACTGCAAAACAGGCTGTGGCGTATCAGGTTTTAGAGTGCAGATGTTAACCTGATAAAAGGAGACTTTCCTCACTATCCTGTTGGGCCTCTTTTGTTTTGATTGTGACCCAATAGAAGCTTCTTTACACAGGAAAACATGAGGCCATAGGGCAAAGATACATTCGGTTGGTTTCTCTTTAATTTACTCCACAAGTTGCTACTCTTCATGAGTGAAAATCTAACCAGCATGCTGTGTGGCATATATTCTTCAATTTTTATAAACTGTATTCCTTGTGGACTTCTTTATAGTACTGCTTAATGTTGCCAAGAAAATGTTATGACAGGAATAGGCAGAAGGTAGATTGTGATTTTTTGTGTAGTTTGAAGCAGATAGTAAGGATTTCTATCTACTGTAGTTTTCTAACAGGAATGACTAAAAAGCTCCCACCACTACTTCCATCATTATATCGCTGAAAAGGGGGACCAGGAACAGATTCTCTTTTTAAAGAGAAAGTTTGGTTCTGGTACAGATCACATATATCTGGACTGAACATGTGTTCTCATTTTTCATAACATATGTGTATCCTCCCCCACTACTGTTTGCTCTTCTCCCACTTGATGGGTCTCAGGGCTCCCAGGTTAATGGGAAAGGGGTAGGTTCAACAAACCAACAAGAACAACAACACTTCAAGAGGTCAATAAAGAGAAAAATAGTGGCATTAGTCTGGCTAAACAAGGTGTTTGTGTAGAACTGAGAAGGCATAAGCATGGGTGCCAAATGTTCCCTGGGAAGAGAAATCTGTAAACGTGGCACCACAGTTTAAGGAATAATTTGGTAACTGAAATGTGTAACTTTTTTTGACAAATCACTTTGTTTTATAAGATCCCTGTGAGTCAGTGTACAGCCCTTAGAGAAAACTAAAATTAGAAAGGTTTAGGAAGTAAATGTCATACTGTCATTTATAGACTTTCCCTCTGGCACTTGAGATGGTAGCTAGCTGCATCATTTCAAAAAGCACGATAAGTCTTCAGTATAAAAGTGTGGCATAGTGGATAGAGTGATGGAATCAGGAGGCCTGGATTCAAATTCCTGTTCACCCATGGAAATTCACTGGGAATATGAAACTGGTTAAGCTCACTTACCTTGAAAGCACTATTAGGGTCAGTGTAACTCAGTTCCAACTTGAAGGTACACAACAGCAGCAGCAGCAACAACAAAACATAATAAGACCAAAATGTTGCTATATATTAGTAAGCTTGAATGTCTGCAGGCAGAAAACCTGAAGGTTCTGTAGGTTTACTAAAAGTCTGCTCACAGGAGAGACATGTTTACCTTTGCAGAAAAAGACTGAGGGGATAAAATAACCCCTGCCTGTCTCAAATTTACTTCCTTATGTGGATTATGATGAGTACTTCTATCATGTCACATCATCCACAAATTATGTCGATGGAAAGAATGCTGACACACATTGTTCTCTTTCAGTGAACACAAGAGATTGCTGGGCAGAGGGAATCTATGCCACATCCAGAGATGATGTGCATTTTCGGGCAGTGAAAGAAAAACACCTCCTAGAAATGGGAGGGGAGAATTCCCTTATTGTGCAAGTATGTTGTAACCTACCTGTGAATTGACCCGCAGTTTCAGATTACCTGTTTCAACCCACGCTTAACGCTCAATGTTTTTACATTTTACTCTAAAGAAACAGAAAATCTTGCTTCCCCTGTAACATTGATAGGTCATGCTCTCAGACTTCTGTGGAGGCAGATCATAGTTATTTTTACCATCTTCACCTTCCAGTCATTCATGAAGGGTAGATATATGTAGAATTTGATTATAGAAAGAATGTTAAATAACTCAGAGAGAGCAAGAGAAGAGTTGATGAAGATCTGTCAGATCTGCTTTGATTTGGATTCCTGCAGAGAACACGGGATTGGACTCGATGGCCTTATAGGCCCCTTCCAACTCCATTATGCTAGGATTCTATGAAGCAGGCAAGGGTTCCTGATAAATATATTTTATTATAATTGCACAAGGTTAACTGATTACATTTATACCATGTATCATTGCACTGACATGCAGCATGTGAATAGTAGTAATCTAGTTCATCTAGATCCCAAACCCATGTGTATTATACAGCACAAGTTTTATTCATCTATCTGGAAAATACAAACAAATCAAAAACCTTGAATTCTAGGGGTATGTGTCCTATATTTATTTTCAGTAAATGTAAAGCACCATATGAAAAGTTCAAAAATGGTTGTAGACTGTTTCCAGTGTTATTGGAGTAAATTTTGGGGGTGGTATTTATAAGCCTTTTCTCAAAGTGTGGCACAATTACTTTATTTAGAACTGGCCAGAAAATGGAAAGTTGAAATAGGCAGTATCCTATTCACAACCTGCTCTTTTCTTCCTCACATCCAGAAGATGGAGGTGAAGTTGTGAAACCCTCTTATGACCCATCCAGCTCACTTTTTACATAGTATATTTCCCAGGAAACTCTTCCTTGTTTAGGCACACTGGTCTCTTTGTGTGTTCCTTTATATTTATATCTTGCTTGTGGGCTTTCCCCCTCTCTCGGTTCACCTACCAAGCAATCTCTTTGTTTGCACAATGTCCTCTTATCAAACCAGCTGTACTAATGGGGAGACCAGCTGTTCTTGTCTGGAGACTGTGTTAGCGACTTCCAACAAAAACAAGTCTTCTGACATCTTGTTGTCTCAATTTGCAGATTCATGCTTGGGGATCTTAATCAGTGGTGGATAGTCCTGGCATCTCCCTTCCACCAATCCATTTCACTTACAGTAATGAGAGACAAAAGATACACAAACAAAATTTAGTATAGATAATGAAATATTTGTCGTCAATGCTCACAAGAGAATGTGAGCACCAGGGAAAGAGTGCTTAGGGTGCTTCTGGAAGAGGCTTTTGTCATACAATTGCTCTGCCTTGTTCACAGAAATGTATGGAAAATGTGGGTGACACCACAATCAATCCATTTGTAGTCAGCCCATATATTCTCCCTGCTTTTTTTCCTCTCCATTGAAAAAAAAGAGAAGGTAGGAGGGAAACAGAGGAACAGCATTCCGTTTTTCAACAGGTTTGAAAAGAAATCTCTGTGTGTGATGCATTGTACTTGACGAAGGTGGGCCATGTATTTGAGATTCATCCCCTTTCACTATTGATTAAATTATCCTTTCTCTTCTCCTATAATTTCTCTGAGCTTGCAAAGCAGGAAATGATCCCACAGAAGGACATACATCCAAGTTCACAAATATAGGCTGTAAAGCTACAGTTATCTTGATAATAATTATGTGCCATCAAGTCAATTCCAATTTACGGTGGCCCTTTCCAAGGCTTTCAAGGTGTAGAATACGTAGTAATGGGTTATATCTTCAGGTAGCACTGTGGGACCATACAACCATACATAGGCTGGATTTTTCCCAGGGAGACAGAGTGAATTGAATTCCCAACTTTGGCTCCATAACTGGGTTCCCAACTTATTGAGCTATCCAGTACGGTTCTCTTAAATGACACTTCAGTCGTGGGTTTTAAAATTGAAAATTTACTGGGCTGGAAAAGAAGGCCTCTAAAATTATGTGATGGCTGAGATGTATGGAAACAAGGAGGTGAAATAAACACTGAGCTTGTCAACCATGCAGGCTAGAGGATGTTGAGAAGGCAACAGAATGCTGCCGTATCTGGCTTGATTGTGAAACTGACCATTAAAATCAAGGGGTCAATTGACCAGAAAGATGCTGGATTCACTGCCCCTTGTTTTTGATCTGAAGTGCAGCTACAGTCAACTGGTCTAAACTGATGCTTAGATATTATATTCCTTTTAACAAGTTAGGAGAAAAGGATTTGATGAAAAAGAAGAGGCGATTACACTCTCCCCCCCCCCCCCCCCAATCTGTGCCGCACCTGCTGTGGGCCTAGAACGAGAATGTATTAGACTGGCAGATGTGTGGGCTGTCAGTAGGGAGTTTGCTGTTATCTTACACCAGAAAAGCAGTGATTGCCAGTGCTGGAGCCTTTCCTCTAGAAGCACCCACATTTTCCCAGACAAAGGTACTGGGATTCATGCGTGTCTGGAAAGGTCACCAGCCAGTCTGCAAATTCCTCACCTTAATCATGAGTTGGGACTCCCTGTACATTATTACAGAAGTGCACTTTGTGCCTCATTAAAGGCTCTTTAATGTTATCTTTTATTGATATATTCCAAGGTTGAAACTTGGTATAGAAAAGTGATCCCAGAGCTGAGCACAAATTAAATGATACGAGAACATTCAGTCTGGTTTGGTATACCTTCCTAAAGCTGAAGGCATAATGCCATTTCGTTCCTGGGCCCTGCTTCCAGAGGGAGAATTTTCAACATATCCATTTTTTTTAAAAAAAAATAATTTTTAATTGGCAAGGTCTCTACACAGCTTACAATATAGCAATGAAACATTGACTAAAATTCAATAATAAGCAATTAAAATATTAAATAAAATACCCAAACACATAATAACTATATAAAAAACAGCTGACACAACAGATGGAGGCAATACAGAAACAATTATTTCAAAAACAAAAAATTATGTTTCCTCTGTATTAATGGAATAGGCTTGATCAAATCCTGATTCTTTCTAACTAAAGGGAATGTGAGTTTGACCATACATGTTTCATTTTTTCCTTTTAAGGAAGCCAAAGAAAACATAACTATATAAAGGGTCACAGCTTGTCGCCATTCCTTCTTCCCACAGGGGTTTTCTGTGTAAATTTTAAGGTGCTCATACCTTGTAATATCCTGAGAATAACCATCAGTAAGATGTACACATAATACACAACTTGTTTATAGAGTGCTTTTACAGTTCTGTGCCCACTGCATCTAAGAATATGTAAATTGGCACTTCCTTTTTAAAAAACTGAACCTTGGAGCCAGTTATTCACATGGCTTTCCTCTAAAGAATGTAAATGGCTTCAGTCGGGTTAGTCAAGTTATTTGTGACAGCTTATTAATGACATCTGTCTTTAATACCTCACACATGATGTGCTTTAGCATGACAACATCACATTCTTGCCACCCAACCCTGTGCTTAGTGATTCAGAAATAAGTCCCTCTACTCAGTTATGCTTACTCCAAAGTAAGTGTATAGCAAACTTTGT
The DNA here is from genome assembly GCA_037013535.1 of Intellagama lesueurii. Classification (NCBI taxonomy): domain Eukaryota; kingdom Metazoa; phylum Chordata; class Lepidosauria; order Squamata; family Agamidae; genus Intellagama; species Intellagama lesueurii. The sequence goes on from JBAJHW010000002.1 coordinate 258,409,077, forward strand.
TGTCGTTAAGTCGTGTCCGACTCTTCATGACCCCATGGACCAGAGCACGCCAGGCCCTCCTGCCTTCCACTGCCTCCCGGAGTTGGGTCAAATTCATGTTGGCAGCTTCGATGACACTGTCCAACCATCTCGTCCTCTGTCGTCCCCTTCTCCTCTTGCCTTCACACTTTCCCAACATCAGGGTCTTTTCCAGGGAGTCTTCTCTTCTCATGAGATGGCCAAAGTATTGGAGCCTCAGCTTCAGGATCTGTCCTTCCAGTGAGCACTCAGGGTTGATTTCCTTCAGAATGGATAGGTTTGTTCTCCTTGCAGTCCAGGGGACTCTCAAGAGTCTCCTCCAGCACCACAATTCAAAAGCATCAATTCTTCGGCGGTCAGCCTTCTTTATGGTCGAGCTCTCACTTCCATACATCGCTACTGGAAAAACCATAGCTTGGACTATGCGGACCTTTGTCGGCAAGATGATGTCTCTGCTTTTTAAGATGCTGTCTAGGTTTGTCGTATAGCAAACTAGACAGTATAGCAAACTAGATACATCTAAAAACAGCCACATTTCTCTGTTCTAGATGTGAGCGGCTAGAAGAACAGCTGAATGACCTGACTGAGCTCCACCAGAATGAGATCCTCAATTTAAAGCAGGAATTGGCCAGCATGGAAGAAAAAATCGCTTATCAGTCCTATGAGCGAGCCAGAGACATCCAGGTTGGTGAAAGTGGTATAATTTTCCACATCATTGAAACAGTAGATTTTTCTAAAACATTGTTTTCATTTCCATTATTAGTTGAATGTATTATTGTTGATTTAATTTGATTTTGATCTTGAATGATTAATTATTTTCATTTTTGAATATTGTTGATATTTTTAATTGTTTGTTGGTACACTGATGTACGCCGCCCAGAGTAGTCAGAACGACTAGATGGGCGGGATAAAAATGTAAGAATGAAATAAATTAAATAAAATAAATAAATTGTGCTCTAAACCCTGAATTCCTTTTATCTTTATTGCTTTAACTGCAGAAGGAGCCATTGAGTATATGACAGTTTTACCCAATTGTTCACAGATTCCTAATAAAGGTGAATTTGTCAGCTGACCAAAAAGGTCTTCTTATTTTGCAGCCTGAAGTTCAAATGGGAGGTTGCCTCTCACTTTAGAGGAAGCAGTCATTAAACTTGTCACATATTGGGACTGAAAGGCTGCACTGTGAAGGACAAAAGAAATTTTTATGGTACCGTTCCCACTAAGCTGGTGGAAGGATGTGTCTGTCACTAATTTTAAAACAATAGAAAAACAGAAATGAAAACAGCAATTGGCTTTGTACATCCACTCTGCCCTATGAGGAAGCAACATGTCCACTGTTTCTTTCCCAAATAAGGAAGTATTTGAGAGGGAAAGGTTTTTGTTTGTTTGTTGTTGTTTTTTTGAGTCTGTAAAATAGAGTTCAGAAATCTGGAACATGGAATTTAGAAAGTTGCAGCTGTTGGGGGAGCACAGCAAGAAGCAAATACCCAAGCCCTACCTCTTTAAAAAACAAACAAAATAGTGTGTATTTGCACACAAGTACTGAAGCCCAGAGAATCCCATATTGGAGCTATTAGTGACTAGGAAACAGAGTTCAGAGGGATTAATTTGATGCCGTGGCAGCAGAAATTTGAACTGGAGAGGGGCATTTAAAGCATATTTGGTTTATTATTTATTACTAGGAATATTTAGTTTATAATTATTTATAGATAGAATTTATTTTATTTTGTTTTATTTTCTCTCCAGAATTTTAAACCGTTCTACATCAGAAAGTAATACAAACAAATGCCTTTTGCATTTTATTCGACAGGAAGTACTTGTTTGAAAAGAAAGACATTCAGTCATGGTCAGAAACTGAGACATGTAGGTTTATGTTGAGGAGAGACCTTTCATGCCTTACTCTAGTTGCTTTTCTCCAAGCCAGGCTTCACAGGAATAAATTAGATCAGGAAAAAACATAGTGGAGAGAAGTGTTGCGGGTGCACAAGCAGCAGAGGAAGAGTTTAATAGCTCTGCTCTGAGTTGCCTGGCTTTTTCACACCGGAAAACCTGTATTATGTATGAATTGTTGTCTGTGGTGAACATCAGGTCCAACACACAACTGCAGAGCTGCTTTTGAAGGCACATTTGCCTTGACTGCCTGTGATGATGACCTCATAATTATTGGGAAGTGAGTAACAACAATGATATGCCATGCCTGTCTGTTCATTGCTTGGAATTCTTGCAATGGTGTGGGGGTAAATCATGTTCCTTACTTCTCCTTTCTACCTTACTACTGCTACTGGTGTACAAGATCAGTCAGTTCCAATGCTGGTTTACATTCAACCTAAGGTGATCTTAATTACATCTATTGTACTACAAATTACACAACAGGAATATATACCTGTGACTTAAGTACATGAAATGCCACCACTGTTTGTGTGTGGGATGTAGGAAGTCATGCAGTGAAATTTGTTCAAGCAGCTGAAAATTGGGTAGGATTAGTGTGTCTTCTGTGAAGGCAAGAGGAGAAGGGGACGACAGAGGACGAGATGGTTGGACAGTGTCATCGAAGCTACCAACATGAATTTGACCCAACTCCGGGAGGCAGTGGAAGACAGGAGGGCCTGGCGTGCTCTGGTCCATGGGCTCACGAAGAGTCGGACACGACTTAAGGACTGAACAACAAAGTGTGTCTTCTGTGAAAGGCTTCAGCTTCTCAGTTCCTTGTTTTTTGTAAATTACATGGAAACAAAATGGGGAGAAGGCTCAGGGCTTGCCACCGGCTGTTATTGCTGAGGCTAAATAATCACTCCATCGTGCTCTAAAGTTTTGAGACTATCCTGTTCTAAAAGTAATAAACAACAAGACAATTAAGGCTCCTGCTGATATTGCCAAATACCTGTGTAAACTAGGCAACATGGAGCAACCGTCATTTTTGCTACAGGATAGAAAGCCTAACAGATGCTACTCAAAAACTGAAATGTGTGACTAAGGCTCCAGGAATGCCAGATATGTTGTTATGTTACCCCAGAGGGTTACTGTTCTTTATATCCTGGGGAGAGGGACCATGAGAGGAGAGAGAACCCAGCCAGACTACGGACAAGAAGACCATACACCAAAAATTTTAGGTTACGCACTATTCATGTAACATTTATTGATAAGACATAAGATGACACTTCTTATTCACACAGACATACATACCAAGACTGTTCCCTGATAGATTATCAGTCTCTCAGTAAGAGCAATGGGAGCAACATTGCAGCGCTGATCAAAGCCTACCGTCTCTTCCTGGGTCATCCGTCTTATAGGCATTTTCCTTGTGGACTGTGTCTATGGGCTGAACCTGGGCTGGCATAAGCACGCAGAGGGCAGACCCTGACCTCCTGGATAGATGTGTTCTGCTGTCATCAGCCAAAAATATTCCTTGCAAATGGTCGTTGCACCAGATTTGCCTGCCTCCACCTTTCTTCAGCCAGTCTTTTCCAGTTTAGTTCCCCTTATGGTATATTTGGACTCCTTCTCTTAGTCCACTTCCTTTTCTGTCCGGACAAACAAGTGCAAAAGGTCAAACCTTTGCCCACGCATATAGTTCTCTGTTTAATAAGAAAACTTTCTTTCTTGCAGTCCTTTGCAGATTTCTTACAGCCCTTTGCAGATTTGTTTTAAGCACACCGTCCCATCGTTCCTTGCGATTCTCCATCTTCTTCTCAGGTCTGGGTGCTGGTCTTTCTGGAACCCACACATACTCTGTCACTCAACTTTGCTCATCAGGGGCTTTCTAACCTTTTTTTTAAAAGGATGTGCCAGCCTCTTGTTCATCACGATCCTGGCAGCTGCTTTCATGTTCTTGTCACCTGATCTTTCTGTCAACGGACTCACATGATGTCATCGGGCACACATGTACTGAGACACAGTAGTGATATTTGCCTTTTGAATAACTATCCAGAAAAGGATTCGATCTCCCTCCTTTTCCCAGAATACTTGGGTAAAGATAGCTCTATCTTACCCTCTCCTTAAGACAGTGCCACCAACTGCCACCTTTGAGTAGGATTGCAGAAGGTAAGGAGGAAGAGAGCTAGTGACTGCCACAGCTCCTGCTCTGGCTGAATATCTCTTCCCTTTCCCTGTATTCTGAAACCAGCTGCCCTGTGGGATGGATAATTGTGAGCAATTGGTTCAGTCACTCTGTGAGGCTGAGAGTAGCCTCAAGGATACTCTACAGAGTGTACCGTCCGTCTCTCCCATCAGAAAGACAGAGGAGGAGACGGAAGCTATTGAAAAAAGGTTAAAGCATTTGAAGATAAAGACAGAAACACCAGAGGGTGCCAATTAGGCGGGAAAAGAGGAGGATAAAAAGGAGAGTGGGAGGAAGGAATTGGGGGGTTCAGAGGAGAAGGAGGAGGAAGCTTGTTGGGCACAGGAGGAGACAGTAAACCCTGAGGAAGAGTTAGTGGAGATAGTTCAAGAAGATCCCTGGACAGGGGAATGGGTAGAGTTTAGAGTACCTACAGAGTATGCAGAGAGAGAGAGTGGAAGAGACAAGTGTATAGAAAACCACCCTATTGGGGGGAGACAGAAGAAAGGAAACAACGGAGGGAATATAAAGCTTGGCAACAAAGAGAGGAACAAAGAAGGCAGCAGAGGAGATGTACTGAGAACTCTGGGAGATCCTGTGGGACCAGCCCTTTCCGAGCACAAGTGAGGCAGAACAAGGGCAAGAAGGTTTGGGAGCCACAGGTAGGCTGGGTTTACCACCCTCAGCCATGATGTTAATGGACACTACACCTGATAGATCGGGCACCATACCGAAGTGGAACCCCGGAGTTGCAAGTTCTTCCCCTTTATCGTTCCAAGAGGATTTACCATGTTTTTTGTTGTTTAGTCGTTAAGTCGTGTCCGACTCTTCGTGACCCCATGGACCAGAGCACGCCAGGCCCTCCTGTCTTCCACTGCCTCCCGGAGTTGGATCAAATTCATGTTGGTAGCTTCGGTGACACTGTCCAACCATCTCGTCCTCTGTCGTCCCCTTCTCCTCTTGCCTTCACTCTTTCCCAACATCAGGGTCTTTTCCAGGGAGTCTTCTCTTCTCATGAGATGGCCAAAGTATTGGAGCCTCAGCTTCAGGATCTGTCCTTCCAGTGAGCACTCAGGGTTGATTTCCTTCAAAATGGATAGGTTTGTTCTCCTTGCAGTCCAGGGGACTCTCAAGAGTCTCCTCCAGCACCACAATTCAAAAGCATCAATTCTTCGGCGGTCAGCCTTCTTTATGGTCCAGCTCTCACTTCCATACATCGCTACTGGAAAAACCATAGCTTGGACTATGTGGACCTTTGTCGGCAAGGTGATGTCTCTGCTTTTTAAGATGCTGTCTAGGTTTGTCATCACTTTCCTCCCAAGAAGCAGGTGTCTTTTAATTTCGTGACTGCTGTCACCATCTGCAGTGATCATGGAGCCCAAGAAAGTAAAATCTGTCACTGCCTCTATATCTTCCCCTTCTATTTGCCAGGAGGTGATGGGACCAGTGGCCATGATCTTAGTTTTTTGGATGTTGAGCTTCAGACCATTTTTGGCGCTCTCCTCTTTCACCCTCATTAAGAGGTTCTTTAATTCCTCCTCACTTTCTGCCATCAGAGTGGTATCATCCATGTTTTACTAAAGTTAAAACTTATGACTTGTTGTTGAAACCAGTAATGGAAAGTGTGAACATAAATGAAGCAGACCACTTGTTAGATAATAAACCTGTTTTATTGGAAGACTTTGGTGTACCGCCTACTTCTTTAAAGAAAGACACAATTAAGGAGGTAAGAGACGCTGGACAAGATCACACACTCATTGGCCAAAATCATGTTGCTTAACATTGTAAATTGCACTAGAGTAGGCCCATTGAATCCATAGGGATTTGGTGAATCAACTCCTCCATAAGTTCCATCGATTCAAATGGATTTACTCTAACTGTGACTTACTATGCTAAATTAAGTTGTACTATTTATACTAAGGTACTTGTATCTTGTGGGTGACTTTGAAAACGTTTTTTAATTGCTACAAATTGGATATAAATAATTGTTATGAATGTAGATGAATAAGGTACCATGTAATTATAGCACTCTTTTCTTCTGCTCAACAGGAGGCACTAGAGGCCTGTCAAACCAGAATCTCCAAGATGGAACTGCAGCAGCAACAGCAACAAGTTGTCCAGTTAGAAGGCCTTGAAAATGCCACTGCCCGAAACCTTCTGGGCAAATTAATCAACATCCTCTTGGCAGTCATGGCTGTTCTGCTGGTCTTTGTCTCCACAGTGGCCAACTGTGTTGTCCCCCTCATGAAAACACGCAGCAGGACGTTCAGCACTTTATTTGTAGTGGTCTTCATTGCCTTTTTGTGGAAGCACTGGGATGCCCTTACTGGCTATTTGGACCGGTTCTTCTCATCCCCTAGATGATGTCAAGAAGAACTGGCTGTTGCCCCACCCACTCCAGTTTGCTCTGGCAAGTGAGCGCGGCAAAGCATAGTCAGCAACTCCTTCTTCTGCTGAAGTTTTTAAGTGTCAGAGTGTGAATTTGTTTACAGTTAACGTTTTCTCTCTATGAGACACATTGGCAATAGTGTTTTTTAGATTTTATTCAAGAGCTCTTTTTTGGCAAAAATCCTGGACAATTTTTATGTAGCATGGTTCTCTTTGAATGCAAATCTTAATATTCCTTAAGCATACAAAAATAAAACACCAATACGGAGCACACCCATGAGCAATTTAAATTATGGCTCGAACTACTGTACTAAAGCTGTTGTAAGGAGAAAACAGTTACATAAAGCATAACAGCGATTAATCATAATGCACAGCGGTACCATGATGACCCCATAATACTACTGTGAAACCCAACCACATTCCATGTCCGAATGTATAGCTTCAGGGTGGCTTTCTCTAACAGAAGACCAATGCAAAGCATGGAATTCACTGGATCCATTGCTGGGTTTATCTGTTGTCCCAGCCTAGTATCCACATTCTTTCTGCAAGGCTTGTTCAGCTTTTCAGCTGGGAATATGAAGTGGACAAATTACACTGGATACAGTTACTGCACAGTTGTACTACAGTATTTTGAAATAGTCCTTTAAATACTTTAAGCAAAAGCCCTTGGTCGCACTTTTACTGTTTTTTAATATATGTATAGTCACAGATTTAAAAATCCAAATGGCATACTTGAAGAGTGTAATACTCAAACTCTCAGTGCTTCCTTATTGTTTCTAATAGGATTTTTTATTATTCTTATTGGGGTTTGTTTTTCAGCTTAGTGGTTGGGAGGGTCATTTTTTCATTTTATTTTCTCCTTTGAAATAAAGAAGTGATGTTCTTAAATGAAGAAATGTGTGAATAAATGTGAACTGTCTTGTCCTGAACAAGTTCTGAGAGCAGAAAACAGTTCTAACGTATCTTGACTGCACACCCATACAGATGTGATCTGTGTCCTTCTTAACTTGCCAATGCAGCATCATGAAAAGAGATTCCCTGCCCCCCTTTTGTTAGTCTTTGTATAGTTTCATTTCATTTTCTTTTATGGGTTGGAGGGAGGAGAATTAAAATTTCATCCCTGGATTTGTTGCACCTAAACTTGGGATATTTATATCAGCGTAAGGAAGTGTTTGTTTGTTATTAAGCAAAAATGAAAGATAACTTTGGAAACCAGCTAAGGAAGTGAGCTGATGTTCTGTTCTGAAAGAAGAAACTTGTATTTGGGAATAATAATCTCATTAATCATTCATAGGACTTATACTTTCAGTTTAGGCTCCTGTATGCCAAAGTTAGGGTTGTAACTGGAACAGCTTCTGTTTAGTCAGCTTCAGGTCTATTGAAAAAGTTACCCTGAGTCTTTAAGGAAAAAGTAGATACTTGAGGAATCATCAAGTCAAAACCCTGATCCCCTAAATTAGGAGTGGGGAATGCTTGTAGTTCAGATCTTGTTGGACTGTAACTCCCATCAGCTCTTGCCAACATAGCCAGCAGAAGGAATTATGGGAGTTCCGATCCAGCAATATCTGGTGATCCCTACATTCTCCATCTCTGCCTTAGATATTCCCAGAGTTAATTTAGTATTCAAATAAACCCTTGATAACTGAAACCAAAGTTGTGCTATTAGCAAACTAACAGTGCTTACTGTTGGTGCGTTTTGTGTTTAGAAGCCCTTTCTGCATCTTCCCAGATAGTATGTCCTAGCAAGCACCTCCTTCTCTCTACAAGTTTAAAAAGTTGCTGCAGCTTTCCTCACGGCTGATTGTTATGTTGCCAATAATGGGGGAAACAGAACTGCCAGTGGCTTGTGCCACTTCTCTTCTCACCTCAGCAACTCCTACTTAATTATCATGCAAAGCAGGGACTTGCACAATGTACCTATATAGAGGATCATCACAGAGCATGCCCTGGGCAAGACGTACATTTGTTTGTAAAAGAAATGGTGTTAAGAGGCAACATGCCACATGAGCCTCTACTTTCCCTGGTTTTTGGAAAAATGTGAACTGGCCATTGAATTGTAAGAATGTCAGTTACGTTTGTGTGACTCTTCAGCCATGGTGTCATGTCTTTCTGGAGCCTTTTCTTAACATTGGCCTACAGGGTTTATATCTATGGAATTCAGTTTCATTTATAATTCTTTGTTTTCACTGTGAAAGTGTAAAAAGAAAAAAAAAGTTCATCTATGTTGCTGGCATTTAGTCATGTATTTTAAGTCACCTTTAGCTGATGTTCTGTCCGAGAACCTGACAGTGCCCAAGTGACCTACAGTGATGTGTGACAGAGAATGCGGGAAATCTTGCTGGTGGGATTTTACTCTCTCAAACTGTGTTGCTGTCTCTTTAGCATTTTGTAAATTGGACTTGCCTTTTTGGATATTACCAACCAGTCAGCAACAGAAAACTTTCCTCTGTCCCAATCATTAATTTGAGAGATACTACATATCTTAGCTTTTTCCAACATTATAGTGGTTTGAGTACTCAGGATTCCTCATGCCATTAACATCACACCTTGTCACTAAGCAAATATTTGGTTTTTTCCTCAGAGGAAATAAATTACTTCTTAAAACGTTCATAGCCAAAAAATTAATCTTCGTATGTGCTTAGTATTGCAGGTGTAGAATTGGGCCATTAATGCTTACCATGGTCTGCCATGGCAATGCTCTGTTGAGTTTATTCCAACCCTACTCAATACACTACAGAATCAGAAGCATCCCACAGTCCCTATGCCTTTCTCCAATTTCGTACATGATATAATGATTAATGCTTCTGGGCCTTCTGAGGACCCACCACTAATTCAGAAGGTGAAATGGGGAGTTACAGGGGTAGGAGGAAGGGCTGCAGGATACTGTAAGTGATGCAGGCTTTGGACTGTAGCCAGAAGGCTTGGGATCAGACGGTTCCACAAGCCTTAGTCTTCATACCCCTTTCAGATTTTCATTGTAGATAAATTTTGCCCACAAAACGAAACCAGTTTGAAACAAAACATAAAGAAGGGAGTGTGTTTTTGCTCATTACTCACTAAAAATACACCTTTATTTTTCTTCCTGGAAAGATTCATTTACAAGTTTTGCAGTCTGAACTTGGCAAACTGCCATGTTTGCCAGAAGGAAAATGATTGGTGGAATCCCTGTTCTCCAAAATGATTCCATGATGAAGGTCTTTTGGCCTGGGATTTTAAGTGTTTCTCGGTACTCTCCCAATTCTAACATTTCATTGCCCATGTTTTGTGAAGTTGCATTCAGTCTCTTGACTAGCCCAACATAACTCTTGTGCTGTCATTTTGCCTTTTTTGCTATTAATCGTACATTCTTCCTCCTCTTGGTCTGAAGGGCTGTGACTGCATCAAACTGTTTAACAAATGTTAATTGTTTGAAAATGTGACTTCAGCTTTAAAACTCCCATTCCCTTTGCAAGTGCTGTTTTCTTTCTCTTGAAGATGAAGCATTCCTGAATGAGTTGTTAATGGCAGTGTCTGCCAATGCGTGTTTGTTTGTCTGTGTGGAACATTCTTATTATATATTGGTAGTAGTAGTAGCAGCAGCAGTAGGAGTACTGTTGGTGCAGCCCTCTTGAATTGTGGGACTACACATTACAAATTTCCTGTTTGGATAGTGTGAAGTGTAATATATTAATCACATATCAAGAGATCACAAAGAGGAGCAAATATAACAGATTGCCTTGATGGAAAGAGAAGTGGCAATTCAATACATTTTCCATGGTTCATAAGAAACATCCTTCTGTGCTACCTGACTGTTTAGGAAAGAACTGAAGACTAAAGTTGCCATATTTTGATTTCCCCCCCCCCCCCTTTCACCAGTGTGTTCTCAATAGGGACTCTATGACTAAAATCCTGTTTGTGTAGGTTCTGTGGGGTAAGGCCAATTACATCATCAGACAAGGCAACTTTTTGAAAAGTAAACCTTTCCCCCTTCTGTCACAAAGCCTTAGAAAGTCCTGAGTAAATCCTTTTCATCATTAGAAACTTGTGGGGAAATCTTTAATTACTGAAAATTGCCACCACTAGTAAAGTCATTCTGGCAGTGACGATTTTTGGTTTTAAAAAATCCCTCCTGTCCCTTGGCCCCTACTGGTTCCTAACAACACAAAGGATACTTAGGGCACAAGGGGTCTGGGGACAGGAGGTGGAAATGTATAATTTTCAGAATGTTGTCCAGATTGATGTTGTCATCAGCCTTACACCACAGAACTTCTATGAACAGGATTTCAGCCAATAATACTGCATAGGTTCATAGATAATTACATAAATAATGTAAGCCAACTAACTCTGTGGACGCCTAAAATCTGATTTCATTGGGGAATTTGGTTGTTTAATGCACTGGCCAAAAATGCACAGTATTTGAGCTATTTTGGTGGGGTAGGACCTTCAGAAACAAAAACTGCGAACAAAAATAGAAATCAAGGAACCTGGTGGAGGAAATGGGGCTGTTCTTTCTTGGTCAGCTAACTTGCCAGTTCTAAGAGAATTCTGAATGTGGATAAAGAGTTCTGTATGTGTGTGTGTGTGTTTGTGTTGTGTGTGCCAGCTGGTATTGTGCATTAGTAGGCAACTGACATAGCTGTAAGTGTGGTTTTTAAAAGTATGAAATAAAAACTCACTTGCACGGGATGAAGAGTACAGAAATGACACTTGTGAAGGTAACACTGTAGTTTATAGAACTTTAAGCTGCTAATTGTTCAGAGGGATTGAAATTTGTCTTGTCTGGTAGTCACAGGTTTGCCTGTGATTCTTATACTGTACATAAAATGAAATAAAAACCTGAGATATTAAATGCTATGTTCTGCCTTCAGTGTTTCTAAAAGAACCAGAGGGTGGAGATGTACCCACTGTATAGATAGTGGTATGCTAATTTAAAACAGGGATGGAGAACATGGTACCCTTCAGATGATTCCACAGTCTCCCATCATCCCTGACGGTTGCTTATCCTGGCTATACTTGACAGGTAACAGCTACAGGACCACACATTCCACATGCCTTGAGTTAAAAACAGTGCTAGGTCTGTAAAGGAGCAAGAAATCCAGTAACTGGAACCAATTCAACTGGAGCCAATTCAAATGACAGTATGTTGGTTGAGTCAATATTGTGTCCAAGTTCATCGACACATGACCCTCTTTCATATGTTGTGTGGCTACATATGAAGTTGTCTAATGGCCAAAATCCTGTTGCTTTGCTTCAGTCAAATTTTAGCTTGCACTACAGTTGAGCTGTGGAGACTTTTCTGCACTGACTGACTGAAAGTTATGGTTTGGTTTACTGTGAGCAACAGGATTTCAGCCGTTGAGTCAAGACTATGCTAGCTCAAGATTATCTGCTCAGACAGGCAGGAACACCTTCTACCTGCATGAGGCAGTAGCTCTTCACTAATTTTTCTAAACAGTTGATCTTGTATTTGCCATTATAAAACAAGACCGCATATTCAAACTTACCATTAAATCTGTGCTCAGCTATGAAGCTTACTGAATGGCCACCTTGGCATAACCTATTCCACAGGATGATTTTAAGGCTGAAATTCTTGGAAGAATTCAATTAATTGAAAACCTTTGAAATAAACACAGTGTTTAAAGATAGGCAGCTGAAGGTATCATTCCATGTTACAAGTGCAAGATGCCTAGCCAATATACTATCCACATGGAAAAGAGCTGGAAGAGTGATCTCAAAAGCCATCTAGTCTAAAATGTGCAGCACAAGGTAGCCTTATTTCTCCTGTACACCTCTAGTACAACATTTTACTTAGCTTTTCTAATCCTGAAACAAAAAACTTACACAGTAAGTTACTATTTCCTCACAGTGCAGAATGAGCAAAAGAATTGAAAGTGACCATTTTTGAATTTATAGCGCAGGAAGGATTTGAAATTTGGTTTTCATGCATTACTGAATTGCTCAGGAACCAGATACAGGCCTTATCAAATGTAAGCTGTATGTTAGATCTGGACTTAGGTATAGTAGCTCTCTATTATATTATAGCATTTGTATCATTGATCATTTGGAAAACAAGTTTGCTGCATGAGTCAACAATACAATAAGGATTCTGACCATTTGTAGCTACTTCATATAGGCAGTATTTATTTCCCTTACTTAATACACTGTAATTCTAATCATGCCATCCAGAATGAGAGAAAGAAAGAACCCTGAGATAGTGATCTTTAATGATGGTTAAATTCACACATACCCTAAATCATGTATCATCCTGTCTCTTCTACAAGACTTAAGATATGTAAACATAGAGAAATCATTGGAAAATATTGTTCTCATCAGTGCTAGATTGCTCTCTGTCTGAGCCATAGTCCCTGAGGATTGAGCTATAGTTCCTGAGGAAAGAGTTCCACTGTATTATTGCCAGAATTACCTTGCGGACGTACTAGAGAGATACAGAACATGAGTGGCAGCTCTGTGAGTGGTAGCCACACAAGTTGGTACTCTGGACATAATATTCCTGACAAAGATTGTGTCTGATTTCTATTTTGCATAAGATACTATATTGTCTGCCTTTTTAAAAAATTCCCTTGATGTAAGTAAATAAACTTCTCCACATCTTAGATGAGAGAAGAACATTGGCTGTTAATGTCTGGAGAAGAACTCCTTTCAGAAAAATCCCTTCAATTTTACTTCTCATCAATTTTAGATCATCATCATCATAGAACTGACAAGCTGAAAGGAACCCTACGGATCATCAAGTCATTCTGGACCTAAGAAAGACAAGCCATTTCTGCTCAAAAACCCCTTCACCATGTTTTTAAGGGGGTGGGGGGAGACTTGTGTTGAACAGTGATTTGGTGTCAGCCATCTACTTTCATCTAGCAGTACCATCTGGATACCCACTCTTGGAGGAACGCTTCCTCTGGAAGAGCAGTTCTTTCTGCAGTGCTCCAGTGAGTGTGTGTTCTGTTTTTCTCCCACAAGAGTGACTGTGTAGAGACCATGAAGAAGAAAGTCTTCATGAAGTCTCCCTAGAAGGTTGCGATTGGTGGCTCTGCACAGATACAGACCCTTTCATGTGAAATCCCTAGATGACCATCTGGAAGAACGAGTAGGACAGGCGAGCAGCCTGTTTTGTCACCAAAGATGAGAAACAGAGATGGTCATGACCCACCAGTTTGGCAGTTCGTGCCCATCTCTCATGAGAAACAAATAGCTGTATACCAAAACTGGTTCTCTTTCTTATGTCAGGAAAAATACATTGGTTCATTTTGTTAAACAAACAAAACAAAACTGGGGACTCAGAACATTACAAGGAAGATACTGTCTCTTCTAAAACTCAATTCCATAGACTGTTCTCATGATTCACCTAGTGGAAAAAAGAGTCACTAGAACAGTCTATGGAATGCCTTGTACTGTAGTCCAAATAATTTTTTTTAATGATTTCTGTATTATAGAACAGGGCCCTAGCACAGAAAATGGGTGCTGCAATGCTGTTCCAAACCTAGAAGGCCCAGTGGAACACAATAGATGTGCTACTTCTATGTATAGTGTTGTCCCAGCACCCATCTGTATCCTCGCCAGATAACTCTAGCCCCATCTAACAATGGTGGGGCATAATGGGAGCCGAAGTTCAAAACACTGCATTGGCATCAGGTGGGACGATGTTGTCTTAACCATGCAAAAACATAATCATGTATGCGCTTTATTTTCAGTTAACACTTTTCTCTTCCCAAGAGCAGGGGGCAAGGATGTAGAATGTCACCCTATTCCATAGGATGTTCCGCTCCAAAAGAAAATCTGCACACAGTTGGGGAGGTGGGAGAAAGGCTGAGTGAAATAAGGTACAGAAGGTGACAAGTCCATTAGAAGCATTAATAGTTAACTTTCAAAGTGTTGATTATATTAATTTCCTGGCAATAGATGAAGTAATGAGTTAATGCAAATCATCTGTAGCCTAATCCACAATGGTTTACGCTTATATTGCTGAAATATGGAAACACTGAGTTAGACTCTGAGGAGGGCCAGCAAAATTCTGCTTTGCTTTGTCTCAGGGCACCCCCAACTGAAGTCTCAGAGAATGTTGATGCTTTTCCAGATCTTAGGCTAGGTGACAAATCTTAAGGCTGAGCATCTGTGAGAACTCATCTCCATCCACTCCCAGATGGTATCATTGTGCCATTTATTACTCCAAATGACGTGATGGACACACATTCGTGCACCCCAGTCTTTCCCACCAGTCCCACCTCTTGGATCCATCTTTTTGACACACTGTCAAAAAGTGTGTCGCATCATGCTAAAGAAGTATCCCTCCACTTTGAGGCCCATTTCATAGTTTGGAAGCATGAGAACAAAGTTCAAACTCTGTGTTTGAGCCTTACCTGCTACAGATATACAACTTTTTAAAAAATATAAGTATATTGCTTTTATATTCTTAAGCATCACTCTTCAGCTATGAGGAACAAAAAGAAACATGACTTGGAAATTTAAAACAAAGTATATCTAGGGTTATGTGAATTACATAAAAGAGAGTTAGTTTACTCTTCTCAAGCCTTAACCTATGTTGAGAAGTACTCACTAGTGTATATGAAACACTGGGAAGTTCCAACTTGTACAAAATAAATGTTTCTTCCTAGATTATTCTCTGAGGTCTGGTTTCGAATATATGTTTTTATTGCTTTCCTCTGTTTCACTTCCACCTTCTGGTGGTCTTGCACACCACCTTGTGGTAGAATAATATCCGTGCTGCAGTGAGTTTTATTTCAGCCGTCTCTCTGAGGTGGCTTGCCAGTCCCTACCACAGTCAGTCCAGTGGCAAATGTTTGCAGATATATACAGAGATTGTGGCACTATGTTTCCAGATCATTGATGCTTATAAGGTGTCTTCTTATCTACGGCTTCAAGGATCCACCAGCGTAAGCTTCCTCCTTTCTTTTGTTTTAAGTAACCACACAGGTCTCAGGCCGATCCCATCAGGGTTTGCAATGGAGTGGGAGGAACTGGGACATCTTCTAATAACCTGGTGGTTTTTGCAAGAGCACTAGACTGGAATGGAACATTACCTTCCTTCTCACCGGCTCTCGTGGTACAATTTTTGCATTATGTCACATCCAGCCACTAGAGAAACAAGAGGGTTCCCACTTACCACCCACAATACTGCTCAAAGTAGAGGTGCTTTTCATTAATGGTCTTAAGCGTCTGGACCAGTTAGAACCTAGAAACAGGAATTACCCCTGTAATGCTTTTAGCACTTCTAAAATCTTACTCACTTCAAAGACAACGTCACTTTTGCATGATCTACTTGTAGAAAAAGTCCTCTCAGCTGAACTCAGAATTGGACATTCTAAAATAAATTGTTTTTCCTATTCCATTTTAGGCCCTGCACTGCAATTCCTAATACAGTGGTGCCTCGCTAGACGATTGCCTCGCAGGACGAGGAAATCGCTAGACGATGGCTTGTATTACTTGAAGCCAGAGCTTGGAAAAGTTACTTTTTGAGGCACAGTTCCAAGAATCCTCCATCCAGCTGAGCTGCCATCTAAAATATAACTTTTCCCAACTCTGCATGGAGAATGTCAGGGGCCTTAGAGGCCTCCCCACCAGCAACATCTGCTCTGGGGCAGAGTGCACAGAAGCTGTACAAACTGCGTTTCTTAGGAAAATGCATTTTGCCCTTATGGCACCTTAGCTTTCCAAAAGAAATGTGTGGTGCCCTCTGGCGCCGCATTTTCCCTAATGAAAGCTCTCCTGTTTCCATTCTCAAAAAGGTTAAGGCTCTTTAATAAAAACCAGAAAGTATAGCAGGTTTGTTCTGTATATCAGTCCTCCTCAGGCTCATTTCACCAAGGCGGAGTGGAATGTTTGTGGCAACGTCAGTCTTATAGCCTCGGATGCAGCTGTAAGCATGTGTCACAGCATCCACCAGTGCCAGGAAGCACAGGAACTGTGCCTCCCATGATTCCCAGGGCTGGTGGACGACAGCAGGTTGAGGCCTTGCTCATAAAGCTTATGGTTATCATAAGCTTTTTCTGCTGATATGGTTTAATTAAATCTGAGGGTGTGCAGAAGTGAATTACTAGTCCTCAATCAGTCTGTCTCTTAAAAGGAGGTGAGAATGGTGTGTGATGCATGATCATGCAGCAAAAACTGGCTATTACAGAAACACTTATCTACGGGCTGTTCTACATGGAGCATTTGCATCTCCTTGTTCTGCTTCCTGTTCTGCCCCTTGTTGATGAAAGTCTCTGGGATCCACCAGGAATAACATCCAGACATGTCCTAGTCTGGAACAGAACTGCACTTGCACTTCCCAGTGGCCAGCAAAGGTCTGCTGTCTAGTTCATATATGATTTCCCTGTGTTGCTACCCATTGATTAATTTTGTGCATCGTGCACGAATGCTAAAAAGTGTGCAAAGCACCATAGCACTTAACTCTCCATGTATGTGTGTATGTATGTGCACGCACATGCACACACATATTGGTTTGAAGCAGAACAAAAACAAACCAAGTGTTGGGGAAGAGTGAAAAGAATGTGGGAACTTGGAAGGAGGAAACACTAGAAAGTGAGATAAGATTGTTTGGAGGTTTGGGAAAATTCCAATAAGACTAGTGGACAATCCAGAACAAAGGGCAGTACGAGTGTTCCATCTGAAAGAACTGTAAGATAAGGAGGTTTGTTTGCATACTAGGTTTTGCACGTTCAGAAGAACTGAGGAGGAAGGAGTGAAGTCATCCCTGAGAATACCAGCTGCCTATATCCAAATGGGGAATGGCAGGGAGAACAGATAGAAAAGAAGGTTAACACCTAGGTGACCCTAAATATTTGTCCTCCCGTTACTACTATGAAATACAGCACATGTAAGGGGAACCATGCAAGTAGTTTTCACGACAATCCAGCCATCTATCACACACCCTGCAGCACAACCATGTTGTAACCTGCACATATCCAAGCACACAACAGATAGCGACACCAGCTATGCCCACCACTTGCATTGTTTCTGACCTGTGCTGGACAAATGAAATAGGATTTTGCCTGTTGGTTCTAAATTTGAATCCCTGTATGTAAAAGGTGACATATTCACATTTTTGTGCCATTGTTATTTTTTGTGGTACATTTCCACATCAACAAACCATCCCTACTGTGATTCTCAGAGGGAAGCACATGTGTGCACAGACTGGCTTGGCGTGTGCATGCAATGTGTGCCCCCAGCATTGGAGCAGGGATGGCTTGTTAATTGGGGAGTACTGAAAATTACAATTTAGGTTACGCTAAGCAAGAGAATTTCATCCCTTGTATCTGAAGAAATGGACTTTGATCCACAGAAGCTCACCCTGAAATAAATATTTTAGTCTTTCAAATAAATGTTTTAATCTTTCCTTTTTTAATTCTTTCTTCCCTCCCCACCACCACCACTACCACTCTTTTCTCTTTTTCCTCTTCAATTTTGCCGCCTCAAGAAAATCTAGTTTCAGGGCTCTAGGAGGTTTGACGACTCATTCTTTTTTCAATATTGGCTTTGACTGACACCTAGTGGTTGTGAAAATCCCTTGCCATAGACCTCAAGTATTTGCAGACAAGCGGTGTTTCTTAAAATAGCTGTAAGATCTTAGTAACTCTGAAACATTTTTCCGGTGTTTCTTTAAATAGCTGTAAGATCTTAGTAACTCTGAAACATTTTTCCCTCTTACCCGAAGCCTTGTGCTACCTGGCATTTCCCATAACTGCTGATGAAGTAGAACAATTTATTACAGCAACATCAATTTCCAATATCCTCTCAAGGAAAGTGGATCACTAAGAGATCAATTAACCCTTTTTATTAAGAATTTATAAAATTATAATATGACCAGATTTTTAATATTTCTAAACTGACTAATGGCCCTAATCTGGCTAACATCTTTCAACTCTTCAGCCTTACAGTCACCCATTAGAGGGAGTCTTTATTTCTCAGAGGATAGGGATATTATATATTTAAAATATTTTTACCCTGCCTTTCTCCTTAAAAAGAACCCAAGGCAGCTTAACATCATTAAAATACAGTATTTAAAGCTAACGACGGTGGGTAAACAAATACAAAAAGGATCAAACAAATACCATACTAAAAACCATAAGCAGCTCCAAAGCACATTCAAAGCAGCAATGATCAATTAAAAAAACTCCGGTCAGGCTGCCAGTCGCTCAGGGAAAGCCTGCCTGAAGAGAAAGGTCTTTGCCTGCTTGCAGAAGAACAAAAAGAAGGGGCGAGCCTGGCCTCTGGTGGGAGGTGCTCATCATTTGTGGGAAAACCAGTAAGGTATCTATTCAGTTTGAAGACTAAGAAATTTATTATGGCATACTCTTCAATAAACTATAGTCAACTTCAGCATCAGATTCATGAAACATTATCTTTAGTTCTAAGTACAGAGGCACACACTTGGTGGGGTAGGGGAATGTAAACAATAAGTTGAGTAAGAAATTAAATGCAGCGCCCTATCTGTCCGATTTTGCATCTAATTTCTCTCTGGCCTCACTGTTTGCCATCCCCTACCCTAACAACGGGTGTGTATGCACCAAGCCATACGAGGCTGCATTTCATGCAGCTGATAAAGTGGACTGTTCGTCATGGAAGCTTATGTACATTTGTTAATCTTTAAGATATGAAAAAACAACTTCATTTATCTACACACTAGCTTTCCATTTTCAGCTGGAAGAGGAGAAGGAGAGCAGCTATCACTTGAGGTTAGACACTTACAGTAACTAAGTTAGGTCAAATGAAAATTTACCCACTGACAGGACTGGGAGGAAATCACTCCTTCACTCGTCTTTTAACTATGCAGTATCACTGAGGTGATGGTGTATCCAACAGCTTTATAGGGTAACTCTCCTTTGTACATGAGGGGTACCTATCAAGTGCTCTTTGATAGCCAGAACTACAACACACATAGTCACAAAAAATGACTATGGACATTTTCATTCTCTCTCTCTCTCTCTCTCTCTCTCTGCATGTTTTATTATAGATGGAAATTTGCTTTGTTTGAGTGTGCTGTTTGGCAAAACACAGCTGCCCAAAGAGAGCTAGTTCATATTTCATCAAGATGTTGTAAAGCTTTCTATGTGGGGGAAGATTCTGATTTCTTAAGCAGCCAAGGCTTTCCACACATTCCATCCTGTCCTGCTGCCACATGAATCTGCGCTGTGCAAGTATGGATTGCTTGTATGCTACAGTTTTCCTTTTCTGGGCATTTGGATTATACATAGAGACACAAACCTATAGGAGGGACCTGAAATGTGCTGCTATGGTGGCTTTCTTCGCTCCCCCCACAAATCATGACATTCATTTTCATTTGTCTGCTCCCTGGTGCATTAGCACAAAGGCACATGGGCTGCTAGGAAGTGCCATAGCACTAAACCCATGTCCCCTGCATAAGCAGTACTACAAATAAACCAGGAGTTAGAGCGGGGAGAAAAAAGTCCAGGAAGCCAAGGTGGGCGGGCGGGAAGTGGCATAAAGCAAGATAAGGGTACTATCACCTGGACTTTAGGAGAATTCCCTTTATGATCCATGCTTGGCAGAGGAAACTTTTAAGTGATACAAATGCTCCATCTGGAAGAGTCCAGGGCCTGTTAAAAATATTTCAACAGGCTGCTTGGATCTTATTTCTAAGATTCTGTTTTTAATTCCCCATATTATGCTAAATCATGTTTTTCGGAGACAGAGAGCAATTACTTAAAAGCTCTGCAGAAGGCTTTGGCCCTCTGACTGACAACAATGCCAGCTAGTGTCCAGATCTTGACTCTCTGGTAGTGTGAAGCAGAGTGGCCCAGCAAGTAACAACTTTGTCTCTAATGCATTAATTTTGGGAGCAACTGGGAGCGACAACATCCTTTTTCATCTTTGAAGTTAAAGCTACCACATCAAGCCTTCGGTGCAATTAATGTTTACTTATTTCTGTAAAATATTGTTTTTCAGGGTCATGAAGGGGACTGGGGCAAATACTGAACTTTTATTTTTTTACTTTCAATGTGTTTCTTTAAAATTAGAATTAATTAAAGTAGTACATTAATGTGTTACTTCTACAGTAACAAGTACCATTAATGCTAATGCATTATAAAAATTTAAAGTAATGTGTAATACTAATTTGTTAGGGAATTGAATATTATTCCAAGCTGTATGTGAAGGCATGTGTGTTGCTATTGTTGCTGCTACTGCTACTGTTACACTGTTATTAAATCATTACAAGATACAATATAGATTTTCAACATAAAACATATCGGATAAACAGTACAGGTGCCTATTTCTGATTGTTCCAAATAATGAATTTCTCTTTATGCCACAATTTAACTATTTGCCTTAGTATCTAAAACAAAGCCCATGGCTGATGACCGTTCAATGAACATTTCTTTCCTTTCAAAAATACTCTCTATAGACAATGGAGAGATCCTCCTCCCATTGTTATTTGGTGCTGTGTTTGGTCAAGTCATCTTCTTCCACTTCCTTTCCATTGAGTCATAGCTATTCTGGGCCAGCTTTTCATCTCTCCTTTCATGGGCTGAAAGTGTTTGTCTGGTGTGAGGTGTTTCCTGTCCTGGCCCATGGGAAACTGGCTGCCTCAGAACCTGCAAACCTGTGTTGTTGTTTGAGGGAGAGAGACCAGAGTCCTTACATCCTGTAAGCAGAGGGAGAAAGAGGCTCATCTATATTTTAACGGGCTTTAGAATGAAGCTGTATAAAAAAAAAGGGAAGGGGGGGTCTAGCTAATGTTGTAGTCATTATCTCTTGCAATACTTACTAGCGATTTGAGAGCTTAGTGAGCTGGAGTACATGGCGGCAGAGTCAGTGGTCAGGGTTAGGGTTAGGTTCCCTGCTGTGCTTCCCAGGAGAACAGCCAGCCTGCGTAGCCTTGGTTGATGCAAAAGTCCTAGAGCACCACCAGAAACATTTAATTTACACTAATTAAAAGCGCCTTGCCCCCGGTCCTCTGAGATTCCCTTTTCCTATGGGGAAGCTTTTGGGACCTTTCTGAAAGTTTTAAAAAAACAAAAGCCACCAGATCACCACCACCAGGATCAGGACTGCCACAACTAATGCAGCTGTGATTTTTTGACTATGAAAGCCTCTCTCCCACCTCAGCATCTGAAGGCTCCCAAAGGCTTCCCGAGGGCAAAAGGGAGCCTGACGGAGCCTCGGAACCTAAAACAGGGGGACAAGAAGCTTTTAATTAAATTAAGTGTTTCTGGCACATAATCTGGGTTACCTCGGACACAAATTTATGCAACAGGATTTTGCTCATTCCTGCATTCCTTCGTTCATTTATAGTATTTTTATATAGTATTTATTATTTATTTATTATTGGTTGAATATTTCAGTGGTCTAGGTATCTGGCTGCGGAGCCAGAGGTTGGGAGTTTGATTCCCCTCTGTGCCTGCTATGAGTACAGCCAGCCTGTGTGGCCTTCGGGCAAGCTGCCCAGTCCTAGGATGCGCCCCCAGAAGAAGGGAAGGGTAAACCACTTCTCAATATTCTCTACTTGGAAAACCCTGAAATAAGTCAAAACTGACTTGGCGGGACATGATTATTTAGCATTCACTTTTCTGCCTCCCAAGACTCCCAAAACCATGTACAATAAAATAGATACAAACATTATGAGATACAAACATTATTAAAGACAGATTAAATACAATTTTAGAAGCTGATTTTCAAAACCAGTTTTAAAAAACAAAGGCCCACTTCTGATATTAACTTCTACTGAGAAGGCCCATAGTGAGCAGATAATATTATTATTAGCAGGGCTGAAATTAAAGCATTGCAGAAAGTCGGTGCTGGTCGACTGGCAGCGACTGAGAACCTGTTACCTGAACTGAAATCCTCCCGTATGTAGGAGAAAAACATTAAAACTTTGTGGCCAATAGAATTTGGACCTTTTTCCATTCACCTCTCTGGAGAGGAGTGTCAAGAAACAGTTTGTGCCTGACAAAAAAAAGGCATCCCCTGATGCCTTCCTTGTGTTTATTTGTGTGCTTGGTCTTGTTTGTGGATCTTTAGATGAAGACCTATGAAGTTGTCTCAGGCTGTCAGTCCATCAAGCACAGAATTCTCTGTTCTGACCGGTAGTATCCCAGGTGAGAGGCGTGTGTCTTTCTTGATTGAGTTATTTCAACCTCGTATGCTGCCTTCATTAAGTTTGGCTGGGAGGGACCTTTCTGGGCTGGGCTGACTGTCAGTCAATCCAGCAGTAACCAATTGTTCATTCCTTGCCTCTGAATTTGAAGAAAGTCATGCCTCTCTTCTTAAGTATCGTTCCCCCTCTCTTTTTTAGTCTGCTGGCAGTTATGCAGTTATTGCAGTTAGTAGTTAGCAGTTTGTGTGCAGTTAGAATGTAGTTTGCAGGAGTCTGGAAAGTGGGCTCTGAGTCTGCAGAGGCCTGTTGCTGTAAGCAATCATTTTTGTACAGTATGCTGTTTTTTTATCTGGTCAGCTGTGAGTAAACAAAACCTTTTTTGTTCTTCTCTTACCAATGTCTCTGAGTGAGTTACTGAGACTTTGAATGCTAGTTGATAGACAATAGGTAAAAGGTTCCCCTTGAAATTAATCCAGTCGTGTCCGACTCTAGGGCGCGGTGGTCATCCCCGTCTCCAAGCCGTAGAGCCAGCGTTTGTCCGAAGACAGTTTCCGTGGTCATGTGGCCAGCGCGACTAGACACGGAACGCCGTTACCTTCCCACCGTGGTGGTACCTATTTATCTACTTGCATTTACATGCTTTTGAACTGCTAGGTTGGCAGGAGCTGGGACAAGTGACGGGAGCTCACTCCGTCACGTGGATTCGATCTTACAACGACGGGTCTTCTGACCTTGCAGCACAGAGGCTTCTGTGGTTTAACCCGCAGCGCCACCACGTCCCTGATAGACAATAAGGGGTGGTCTGTTCTGGAGAGACTTGAAGATAATTCTGCTCTATATTTCTGCTGCACAGCTAGAGGTTTAATTAAACAATCAGGCTTGTGCAGTGTCAGAGTAGCCGAGGATCATTTTTCAGATTTCCAGCAGCTCAACCCTGCATTTCCAACTGGTGCAACTAACAGATAGGGACATGGCCAGAGAAAGCTTAATTTGCATATTTATTTTTTATTATTTAAAAAATACAGTGGGCACGTAGCTTTTTATAAGTAACATTTGCAAGATACGCAGATTTCCTGTAGTGAAATTTAGGGTGAGGAAATTTACCTCACTGTTGAGTCCTAACTGATTATAATTCATCCACAGGTGGAACTACTCAAAGCATTTATATGCACATTGTAAACACTGATAGATTAATGTGTAGTACAGAGCATATAGAAATGTTCAAAGGGCTCCAAAGAACAACGTGGCATAGAGAAGCAGACAGCCCACCCTTTCCCTCATCATTAGGACACCTGTGCTTTGTACTTGGGTGTTTTAAATGTTTTGTGCTGTGTTCTCCATGTTGTGTTCAAAGCACTCTGAGGATTTGGGGATTCTAGTGCCATACCTCATATATTCCTACTAAATTTCTTGCATTGTCTGTTTACATTAACAACCAGCCTGTTTTACTTATCTTGTATCGCTAGGTTTGAGCATACAGGTAGATCTCTCTCTCTCTCTCTCTCTCTCTCTCTCTCTCAAGTTTTGAGAGAAGGACATAGCTAAGTTCTTTAAAAATATATCACTAGATACAAAAAGCCTATTTTCTCTTTTGATGGGACTGCATTTCCACCTACTGGCCTTATCATCCTCTGCACTAGTGTAGCATAAGAATTCGGGCCTGATGTTGCAACGTGCCTTGAGCTAAATTTGCATACATATTACATTGTTTGGATTTGTTTACTTGGGTTTTTACATCGCTAATCCAAAGGCTCAGAGCAATGCACCAAAAGCAAAACACATCACTACAGGAAACCAATAATAAATCATTACTGCGAAACCTTAAACATGATCCACAACGAAATTAAAACAGAGGCATCAGTTGCTGGCCAGGATGATAAGCATATGCAAATAAGACATGTTTTTTGTTTATTTGCTTGCTTGCTTGTTTTGTCCAGAAAGAAGAGACAACCAAGCCCTGTGTTCCCAAGGCTGAGCTTCCCGACACCGTATTTTGATCTGCTTTTTCCCAAAGAAAGCAGTTTGCTCTGTAGAAGCCTTTCACAGGGCTGGTAGCCAATATACTTTCCTACTGATTTGCTGCAGCACCCCAAACCTAAAAGGAAGCGAGCCTCAGAAAGAGAATTTCCACCACATTCTTTTGGCACTGGCAGGCCCTTTATCTCAAAGGAAACAACTGGGTGAAGCACTTAGGAAGTAAGGAGCCTGGAAGCCCCTGCCTGGACAGCGTGAACAACTGATAACAAACAATAGAGAAAGTGATATAGGTCTTTCTGGGGCTCAGGAGATAGCAGAGGATTGCCCGAGAAGGCTGTGATGCAGAGACAGCCGAGCTGCAATCATGAGGCCTCAGAGGAACTGATGCTCATCCCGGTGCCACTGCCTGGGCTTCTTCAATGAGGCACATGGAAGGGATTTTACTACCTTACATAGCCCAAATGTAATCTCTTCCCAAAGACAGGAGGAAGGACTCGTATGAAGGCAACTAGTAGGGGGCAAATTGTTTTATTTTCACATTTTATCTTAAGCTATTTCATTCAGAAATCAATTTCCATTCGTGATGCATTGTTTGGGTCACACAACAATGATAGGAAGACCACAAGCCAGTGTATTCGTGGCTTGGGCTTTTCATTTGTGTGAATACCTGGAGATGTAGCAGCAAGGCACAAAACTTTTTCAGTTTGTGTCAACGTTACACAGGCTCAGTCCTCAATCTGCTCTCTTTCATGCATCTATGATCTGCACATAAGTGTTGGGAGTACAAATCAGGTCAGTTTCCCTGGTATTCCGCCAGGGCCAGAGGTTGCTGGACGGTGTTGCTCTGATACACAAGAAGGAAATGCGTCCTGCACATCTTATGCCATCTTCATGGGATAGCAGGATATTTCACCTCACAAAAGAGGGTTCTTGATTTGTGGTCAGTGAAACCATGAGCCCATGGCTTCACTTTAAATACTAAAACACACACACACAAAAAACTTACACTGTGTAAGGATGATGATGCCATCAGCTGTGGCAATTTTTCAGAAACCAACATTTTCCAGTCCCTCCCCCCTGCATAGTTCCCAAGGTTCCCTCGTGGTCCCTTCTATCTTGTGGAAGCCACTGGAGGCCATGGGGGAGGGGCAGTCTTTAATTTCTGAAAATTGCCACCAGTGTTTAATCCATGCTGCTGATGGCAATTTTTGGAAGTTAAAGATTTCACTGTTCCCATCCCACAGCCCCCCAAATCTTTTTCATGGGGAAAAAAAGGATCCTAAGAATCCTTGAAACTTTTGAGAGATGGAGAATTGGACATTTTTAATTTCCAATGAATTGTCATGGCTGATTATGTCATCAGCCTCACATGGTGTAAATTTAAAAAATAGGATTTCAGCCGTTCCATGCAGATCTTTGTGTGATGTGGCATTTTTCTGGGGATGTAACCCATAGCTGTTATCAGATTCTCAGAGGGATCCATGTCCCAAAAGGTTAAGGACCGGCATCATAGAAGACATTTTAAGTTACCTGACCGACTGTGAACTTGTAAGACACAAACACGGACCTATGGTAAAGCATATGGATTTCTGCTTTCATTGTTGGGAAGGGGATTTTTGAATTAAGTGTTTTGCACCAAAGGATCAGATGCTGAATGATATCTAGGTTGCTCTTTTAGTGATTCCATGTCCATTTGCATGCCCTCTGAGACTGTGACCCACAATCCTCATTTATAACATATTTGCTGATTTAGCCGCATTGGTGCTCCAATGTTTTAGTCATTATTTCAGTTTATCTTTTTTCCCAGTCTTTCCCAAATGTTCAGTTACTGTCAAATACTAGATGCTGTGTGAGTGATAAATAACAAATACTAGATAAACAAATACATACTCGCACACATATTCTGATCATCTAATCAGTGATGTCTATCCATAGTTCTTGGACCTGCAGAAAAGTAAACTCCTGGCTTACCCTAATCCTAGAATCCTAGAATAATGGAGATGGCAGAGGTCTATAAGGTCATCTAGTCCAACCCCCTTGCTCAGTACAGGATCAATATACAAAATTGTGTTGCAGAACATGATGCTAGTGAAGGATTGAGCCTTGTGGTACCCCACTTGTTACCTCCTCCCAGTTTCATATGAATATTCCCTGGTGAGGTTCCACCAATTTTACCCAAGGTAAGGGCAGAGGTTGCAAATGGGGTATGCACAGCAGAATGATCTTTTTTATGCACAAAAGATTGAATTTTGTGTCCTGAGGTTTTGTGTGTCACTAGCTCCAGAGATTCTAAAGCAAGACAGGAGGGTGGTCACACTCCCCCAGTTTCTCTCCCCATAACCCAGTATTGAGAAGTACAGACATATAGTGCCTTTAAACAATTCCATTTAACTATGGTAACTCATGGTTACCAATAGGCACAGCCTCACATCTAGTTCTCTACAGGATCTTCGCTCCTAACCAGGAGTGAAGAAGATGTAACTCTATAGACCTGGCTACATTCCAGATCTCATAATCTCCAGCCAGCTGAGGGATAAGGGCATTTGCAGCTCAACACCATTTGAAGACCATACTTTCCCTAGCACTGCCCAAAATATTTTTCTCACTATGAGATCACACACCTTCTTCATTTCATATGTATGTTATGAAATACTGCCATCTCCAAGTCTGCCTATCTCTCCCTCTTGGGGAGCTAAAATATCTTCTCTTCTGTGAGTTTGTTGTTTCATCACATTTCTGTTAAGTTTTGTATCACTTGCCATGAATATTTTAAAGGCATGACTATCTCATATAGTCTGGCATCTTTGCCTGTATCATGCTTTCCCCTCTTTGTGTGTTTGTGTAGGAGAGGTTTTAATTTTATACTTTCTAGCGATTATATGTATATTGAGTAGGAATGTACATTCGGATTCAGAAATATTCGAAATTCACCAAGTAATGCCATATACAGACGGTTCCAAAATATCTAAATCCAAATTGGGAAGTTCTGAATATCTGTCATAATAATTCCTAATAACAGGAGTCCCATTTACGCCTAGTAGATAGAAAGCAAAAAGCTAAGTTTCTGTCTTGCTAGAGGGAGAAGTGAAACCAATTTCTCAGGCATCCTGGAGTGATTTATTGAGAACTGAAACTTAAGGACACTCTGGCACTAAGGGTAGTGGGGGCAGAGAACTCAGGGTCTCCTGACTGGTGTTACCATGAGTTTCCAAAGGGAGAGGGGCTGCAGTGACAGCAAAATCTATAAATGATGTCCATCTGTACCAATGAAATCTAGAAGCAGGGACAAACACCAGAATGTATTTTTTTCACATTGTTTCTTTCCAATTGAAAGGTGGCCATAGCTGCTTATAAGTCCCCTGAGCATTTGCTGTTAGGATATGCTTTGGTGTAATCTTGCACTGCAGCTTTCTCTGTGTCCTTTTCTGTCATTCCAAACAACCCTTAGCCACAGGGTGGTGCCAGATATATATTGGGGTGTCAGGAAACTGATACAACAGCAATTGTCCAGGGCACAGGTGGTCCATTTACAATTGACAGCCAGGATGCAAAATAGGCCTATCTCTCCCTGACAGGACACTGGTGGGAGATGGAGGCATCAGGCATAGAGCACCACACAAGGGAGGAGGGCAGCCACACCACTCGCAACATTCAAGAGGCTCTGAGGGGACATGCTGCACCAGTGGAGTCTCGCTACAAAAAGGCAAGGTCTGTTTGTCACAGCAAACATGGCACTGCAGGCTGGGAAGGCGAGAGGGGTGCGGTGTATGGTCCACACTCTCAACCTAGTAGTTCCGAGTGCTTTGCAGGGTATGGAAAACACATGCAAAGCTAATACAATTAAGTAGGCCAGAAAGGTGGCAGGACATTTTCACCACAGTATACGGGGTCAGTGAGCTGTTGCAGCAAAGGCAAGAAAAATTGGGATTGCCACTGCACTACCTAATCCACGATGTGGCAACGCAAGGGAACTCCACTTTCTACTGGCTTGAAAGAGTGCTGGAGCAGCAAAGGGCACTCCATGACTTGGCACTGGGGACTGCCATTGGTGGGGCTACTCCTCTGAGTAGAGAAGAATGGGACACTATGGGTTGCGTGGTCTATATTTTCCAAAGCTTTGAGAGTGCAACACAGGCCCTTAGCAGGGAGACCGCTGTCCTTGGCCAGGTGATCCCAATGTTCCAGGACGTGACTGGCATGATGGAGAGCAAAATGAAGGGACAGTCTAGGTAGATGGGGAGGGGGGATTCCACAGAGGGAGAACACCATTTTTTCCTGGCCCGAAGTGGTGACCCTGGCCAGCAAGTGAAAAGACCTCCTCCACTGCAGGTTTGCCTCCTTGTAGAAGAAGGAGGAGTACATTCTAGCAACCCTCTTGAACCCCTGAATTAAACACCAGGCACTGGATATTACGCAGCAGTGGGGGGGGGGGGGCAACACCAGCAAACTTTCTGTCACGTGCAGCAGCAGCTCGTGAAGGTCGAGCAAGCACTTGAGGGGCCACACAGAGCAGGAAGAAACTTGCAATGTTCATAGCACCTCAAACAGCAGCACCAGCAGTTGTGTTCCAGGGTCCAAGTCCCTCACCCTTGCATCAGCAGGGCAAGCCTTCTTCGACACTGTCTTGACAAGCATAGCAGGGGCCTGCCCTCCAGAGACACCCACCCAGAGGAAGGACATGGCAGAGGCAGAGGCATAAATGCAGGAGCCCTACAAGCCAAAACAGAGAAGTCGCTTGTCTGACTGGGCTGAGAAGGAGTCTGCTTGGAGAGGTCTGGCCCAGGTGGCCGTGGGACTGCTGCCTTGCCCGCCAACGAGTGTGCCCAGTGAGAGAGGGTTCTCTCAGGCAAGTGTTATAAAAATACAGGTGCATTTTACTCTGGCAGGAGCAAACTCCTTTGGATATCTGGAGAGAGAGAATTACCACAACCCGATACAAGATTTTGGATTTTATAATAAAAGGTTTATTGAAAGATAAACATTTCTGCAGGAAGAAGGTGACAGGAGCCTAAGCTCGAATCATGTCATCTCGCCATAGTGAAAGAAAAGCCATTCCTTTATAGGAATTTCACGTATAGCAAGCTGAGATCATTAGATCGAAATGTCCTTAGCTTCTTGGTAGTTTACATACATTCCGTTCTTGCACAGCCTTGTACTGAAGACATGTTTTCGATCTTGTGACGCCACCTGACATTTTATATAAAACATCAAAATTATACTGATTACATAGATACAATAGTGGGACACAATAACTGTTTAATATTTTGAGAACAAATTGCTATAAGTGTTACAAATGTCAGCCTGGTCTTCCCTCATATTCCCAGTCTGCTTGACTCCAAACTGGGAGAGAGCTTAGAGGCACTTAGAAAAGTTTTTAGGTCAAAGTTCCTTTTGGATATATTGATTCTATATATTGAAAAGGAAAAAAGGGAAATTGAACTTTTCTCACACAGGGGACATTGTCAGTCCACACCACTCACGCCTGGAACCTGGACCTGTAGAAATACGTATTTCCCTTAAGGGCAACCTACCATTGCTTCCCTGACTTCCCTGAAGCACCCTTTAAGTACGAGGGAATGGCATGCTCTACTCACAATACTAGCTTCAGTCTGCTGCCCCCTCCTTCTGCCTCTTTCATTCTTCCAACTGCTACTCCAAGAGTGTGTTTACTCACCCAACTCGGCTGTGCCCCATGCTCTTGGCACAGTCCGCACCTACCAGAGGATATCTGTGGCTCCAGTCTGCTTGCCCATGTTGCCCAAGGTATTTGCCCACTCCCCAGTGTAACCTGTCCTCTGCTTCCCTGATGCTGCTGGCATTTCCTACTAGTATTGTGTATTGTGGTGTAATTATGATTCTGAAAACCACTGGAAATGCTAATCTTGAATCTTAGGACCAAAATCTGTCAAGCAAGAAAGTAAGTAAATAAACATTTTGGCTTTACCAGGGACATTCAATCGTGTATGAAGCAGGCATACATTTGCAGGCCTTTCCTCTGTTTCCGTGTGGCCACACCCAACCCAAGCCGAATTCCCCGGCTGAACTTACAAACTCTTTGTTTGTAAGGCCCTCTTCCTCTGGATGCAAGGGCTGTGAAACTAAAGATTACATTCTAGCCTTGACCCACAATGTTATCCAAACATCTTGCTGATGTTTCCCAAGGCCCTAAAGCCTCTTCACTTCTCCAAACATGTCTGGAAACTCTGCTTCCTGTTGATTGGCTGGGCAGCGAACTCCACAGCATGTGGGAACAAAATGAAGCAGAGGCCATTTCCAGCATCCAGGGAGGTTTCCGCTCTTGTAGCAAGTCAGTGCGAATGCTGGGGAGCAATAGCCAACAGTAGACTATTTGCCACACCCTCTGAAATGACACTTCATTGGCAAGTTAAGCCACTACGTTCTCAAGAATATGCTAACTCCAAGAACTGAGGGAACATCTAAAGTGCAGAATTAGCAGGTGATATTATGTTAGGCACTTACTAATCATTTATTTCTATAGATTTTGAGGTGACTGTGTATCTCCACCAGTCCACCCAGTTTTCCTTCCTTCGGTGGCTTTTCCTCAAAAATCTGAGTTAACTGTATACACCTAAGCAAGCAAACTTATAAATTAAACCCATATTTACCTTCCAATGATAACTCACAAAACAAAACACACTAAATGCAAGATTTTCAGTTGAGGAAAACAATATGCTGTGATACACAGATGTTTTTTCCCCAATTGAGAGAACACATCTTCTAAAAAAAATACTAATCATCTGAATTGACTCTTATATTCTACCTCCCTTCTAGTTCTCTTTAAAGAAGGGCCATAATTGCTGTTCAGAATAATTGTTGATCCTTGATGACCTTTCAAAACCCAACAGTCTTCCAATGGATTAGCCAGCTATCATCTCTAGTTAGCAAGGACAATGGGCTGCTGTCTGGAGAGGGTGGGCTATGTAGTCCAGCCCTGGTCAAAGGTGCCAGCTTGAGGAAGTCTGATTAACTGCACAGAAATGTTTTTATGCATGGTTTGGGAGTGTCGTGTTAGAAAAAGGAAACTCCAGAGTTTCAGAAAGAAAACTTCCTGCTGGCATTATGACCTTTGCTATCAGTTATTTCCTAACCGTTTTGCCCCATGTTATTATTTCTCACTGTGTAACTGCTGACATGGCTGGGGACTTCCAGCATGGAGCAATGCATAGAACCATCTGTGCTTCACACTCATATGATGAAGGTTTTTTGTTGAATTATGACAAGGCCATTTTCAGTGTAAAGCACATAGTTTAGCACATGGAAGATCCCAGTTCTGATTACCAACATATCTGGGCAGGACTGGGAAACACATCTGCCTGAAAACGTGCTCCCCATCATGGACAGACATAGCTACCATCACCTTTTTATTTCCTCAGAACATAACATATTTAGCCAATTTCCCTTTTTGCTTTGGAAAATACCACATTTAGCCATTCAGCAGAGAATACAGGTTTTCTATTACCTGAAGAGGAACTGCACAGAGGTATTCCTTCCTCTTTAACCATATGGTAAAACCATAATTTGGTAACAATGGGCTATTTTACCTATTACGTCACCTAAAATTCAATCTCCTTTGCCTGTATAAAGCCATGTTTTCCTGTTCTTGAGCTCTGTGCCACCTCAGGAAACAGTGTGTTTCAGAAGTCTGAGCTGTAGCGAGCCTTGTGAAACCAAGAGCTGCCGTCACTTCTCCATCCAGTATATCTGGCTGGATGTAATCCAATACTTGCACACCTATTCAGTCTGCAGTGTTTCTCTTGAGACTAAGTTTAAGTGCATAACTCATGGCTACAATACCTGGCTTAATTGACTTTTGGACCTTCCTATTTCCCTCCTCTCCTGTCCAACACCAATTCTTGCACCACATAAAGAATTCCGATTAATTCAAAAGCTTCCTTGCATTTCTAGCATTCTGGTTGGCTTTTTTTAAAGTAATGCCCAATTGTGGATTTAGTCTTTCTCATGGACCAAGCTGACTCCCTTGGTAGGTAGGTAGGTAGGTAGGTAGGTAGGTAGGTAGGTAGGTAGGTAGGTAGGTAGGTAGGTAGGTAGGTAGGTAGGTAGGTAGGTAGGTATGAATTTATTTATTTATTTATTTATTTATTTATTTTAGTACTGATTGGTTGGTCATGTGAAATCTGGGATCCATGTTTCAGACCATTCATAACTCTATTTCTCCATTTACTTCTATTTCATGCTCTTTCCACATGAGTGTGTCATTTGGGATCCCTCCTGCTGTAGACTTACAAAGAGCTGGGACCACTTGCTTTGAGCTATCCATGGTCACAACAGATTTTCAGAAGGGAGTAAGTTTCCTGCTCTCATCTAGCAGAGTCTGGCCTGCACACATTTTACTATTCCTTTGCTTTCCTCTTCATCCAAGAATGCTATTGTTTCCATTTCACAAGTATTAGTTCCCACTGACTCTAAGCTGCTCTGGAAGGCTTGAGATTTTTCACAAACTAGCATCAAGAAGGAGAATGAACAGGAGCAGGGAAACCAGTGAAAGGCGGTTGATTGTTTTACTTCTCAGCTTTGCTCTTTCTAAGCATGGCTTCTTCAGAAAACTGTTAGCCTGATGGGCCTGGGAAGCCAAAGGGGTGAAAATTTAGGGACCATTTTGAGCACTCTGCAATCCACCAATTCAAAGATATGTTACCAGGGCAAAGTCATGTGAATTGTAATTACAATGTGGAGAAGAGTAGCCTAGATGTTACTGTCCAAAATGTCTCCCCTCTCTGCCCTCATCTTCTTGGCCCTTTGTAATTTCTCATGCATGGCATTTAGGTACGTACAGTAAAATGCCCCTTTTCATGACTCCCAGCCTATAGTCATTCTTTTCCCTCTAGTCCACTGACAAGGAGAAAACATATTCAGATCTATGTTAGGAGTCTGCCATGGATTATAAGTAGCTGTTTATGATCTTGCAAACAAATCATGCTACAGACACCTGTGTGGAGCCTGCATGCAACATATAACACACCTGGAATCTGGATGTATGCTTGTGATCCATGCAGATAAAATTATCCTCTATCTTTGACAAAGTGATAATAGTCAAATAATAGGTGGGGCTGAGTGTCTATTCAAACTGTTGTGGCCTGCACTTAGAAGGAGAACTGTGGTGTTAGAAGGGACCCAAAGGGTCACCTAGTCTTAACTCCTGCTGGTCAAGAGCTATGGTCGCCTTCCTCAAATAGCTCCCTCCAGATGTGTTGCACTATGACTCCCGTTGCTGGCTGGGAGTAATTTACAATCTAGCACATATGGAGAGCATTGGACTGGGGCAGACAGACATATGTCAAGGGAGTCCAAACAGTCTTTTCTGTTTGAGACTCCAACCCACCGAACAGGATCTCCGTACTGAAGCATGCAGTCATGCATACATCACTTGCTGGATTGGACACCAGGCAGTTAAACCAAATGCACAATCAAATGTACACACCCATGTGCATTTTGGTGTGTACACTGTCTTCTTGCATGGTACTTCTATAAATGTCACAAAGGCACATGTATCCCCCATCACCACATCCATGTGCTGGCACAGCCAGTAATAATAAAGTATGCTTCAGAAAGCATGTATTCAGTTGGATCAATGTGCAGTCTTCCTTGCCTGCTTTCTACAATAGGCCATGAGACCCCCATCATGGAACAATAAGGTCCTTAAGATGAAAAGAAATATTTGCATTCAAATGCATCCTAGAGGGCATCCACACTGGCATATAGGTATGGTATACAGATTGCTGATGACAAGATTTGGAACAGAGAAAAATACTGCATCTGTTTCTACCCCTTTAAGAGCTGTCACGCATCTTTATGGCAGTATGCATTCTTTTTTGCATGCTCATTGTTTAGTCTGTTTAGCCAGGGGATAGCAGCCATCATGGCTGCAGATCCCAAGAGAGAAAGAGGGAAGGGAAGCGAGGAGGGAGGAAGGGATAAAACAGAATGACACTGACAGAGGGAGAGAGGAGTGATGTGCAAAATAATAATATCACTTCCCCTGACCCTCCACAAATAATAGACAACAGATTGGGCTACAAGAGGTCATTGTTTGGATGGGAAGAGCACACCAAATGGCACATCACTTGTCCCCTCTCCTGACCTCAACAGACCCTTCGTAGCCCGATCCACCCCATACCCCAAATGGCCAGCCTGGACAGGCCCTTTAGCATTTTCAAATAGCATAATGGACATTTGCTTTTTAGCTGCTCACACAGCCTTTTCTGGAACCAAAGAGTTTACCCCCATTTTACAGCGTTAGACTCTAAAAGAAGTAGTACCACCATAAAAACTTTAAAAGTGATGCTGCTAAAACCAGTGGCAATTCTACCAAGGAAGACCCACCTGACAGGCCATTGCTCAAGTGTGTGGGTCAAATAAGTAGTTCCCCTGCCACATGGGCACTGCTGACAACTGGGAGAGCTTCTTAAAGGGCAGTTGAGTGACTTCCCCTTCAGCCTCCTGCTCCTTTCACTTTCTTCAACCCATTTCCACACAAAAAGCAGCTTGGTGTCCCTCCCTCCCTCCCTCCCTCTTTGTACGATATGTAAAAGTTGTTAATGAGGGGGAAAGAGAGAGAGGAGAACACCAAAGAGCTGTTCTGAAAATTATTGTACATTCTTGGCTAATTAGGTTTTCCAGATGCATTACTGAATGAGGAAATGCAGGAAACGTTTTAATGTCATGTATGAAAACACCCTTAATCCCCAGTGAATGGTGGAGTCAATCATTGCCATGATTGGGCAGCCATTATTGTAATGTATTCCTATCCCTCCGGAAAGCCCTTGAGGGACCCACAGCACAAGTGATGAGCAGCCTAGTAGGGGGTGTCTAACACGTCAGTTCACCTCAGCGCTGAATTCTGGTGCCAGTCCCTTTTCCTTGTTGTGTGATTCAATGACTTTCACCACTGGAAAAACCTGGCCTTCTAATTTATAAACAAACAAATAAATAAATGTTCTGACAACAAAGGAAAGTTCTCTGCTTTGACTTGACTTGGCTCAGATCAGCTCCATAACCTCATCACGAGATTAAAACTCTGGCTGCAGGGTAAAAATCAAGAGTAATATCCAAGACAAGAGCCTCATTGATAAAGCCGGAGTAGTGCTGAGCTACTGTGTGAGTTGGACCTTCAGGCCTGAGGCTGAAGCAATCTTATCTCCAAGGAGACAGTGTGCTTCTGTGATAGTAGATAAAACCCTTGCCCAGGCACTCCGAGGAGCTCATGGACTCCGAAAGGATGTTGGTCTCAATCCCCACTAAGCAATGCCACTTTCCCATTTCCAGCCATGACTGAAAGAAATCAAGGGAGTTTATGCAGCAGCAGTCTGTGGATTATCCAGTGACTTGGCATACAAAAGGCATCTCACTGGGAAGAGATACTTTGGCCATGATGACCAGAGAATTATGGACGTTGTAGCCTAGAAACGTCACATTTTTAAAGCTCTCACTCTAGTTCTCATAAGTCGATGTACAAAGTGCAAGGCCATACCATTAAATTTTTTCCAGGTCCACACAAAAACTACAGTCCACTTTCCATTGGCTACATTTAATGCACCTTGGAATCCAAGTGTGTTATTTATTAATTAAAATATTTAAACAGAGCTGACAAATGGTTGTCCAATTTTCTCTTGAATGCCTCCAGCATTGGAGTGCTCACCGCCTCTCGAGGTAATTGGCTCCATTGTTGTATTGCTCTAAAAGTTATGAAGTTTTCCTGATATTCAGTTTAAATCTGGCTTCCTGTACTTTGAGCCCATTGTTACATATCCTGCAATTTACACAGAGTTATAAATTACTCATCACAATTATTTCCACTCCATCCAGAAGGAAAAGGTGGATCAGGGCTTGATTCCAGGTTTTATGGGGTCCTCTAAGACTTTTATAGTAGCCCTGGGGTGAAGAAGGCAATGACTGACTTGGCATTTCTCTTTAGAGACGCAGGCCAGTTAATTTTTTTTTAAATTAAATCTTGGGGGACACTGGTGCTAACCGTGGTGGTCCTGATATTTGTTCCACCATGCTGGGCAATGATGGGGGGGGGGAGGAAATAACACAGGGGTGTTCTGTTCAATTCCTTTTTCCTTCTCATGATATCCAAAGTTACCCAGAGTCCTGACTGATTACGAAAAGAGGCAACATGACATGACAATGCTGTTGGAACACTGGTTAGGTTCAATGGGATATCAGAGAGGGAACAAAGCGGACTCGATCCAAGGCTGCCATTTCCAGTAGTGGTGCGTTCAGGGTCTTGCTTTTTGTCAGGCATAGTTCCTCTCTATCTTTGATTGAGAATTAAAAGAATGCATAATTTCACTCAGAGCATCGTAGAGTATGATGCTAATTCCTATGTAGAAGCAGCGTGTCCTTAAAAAAAAAAATCAAAGGCAGTGGTCAGGAGGATCCTGCCGAAAGAATATGGTGCAGAAGGTAATCACAGAAGCATCCACCCCTAGACAGGCTGTCCTTCATGTGCCTGGTCTCCCACTGGCCGTGAGATTGGCCACGCCATGGGGGACTGCTGGAAAGGGAAAACACTGCATTTGCCTTAACATGGGATCTCGCCCTTAGAGGCCAAGAGCCCCGGTTCATATTGAGTTTGGATGAGAATAATCCAAGTGGATCAGGAAATGGCTGGGTCACAATTTTTTATGCCTCATCTTCCTGACAAGGTTGTCTCAATGTTAAAATGTTATTGCTAAGAAGTGGGAAATGTGTCCCCTAAGCGGCATCTCTAGTTCTTTCACTTCCTCACCCTGTTGTTTTTTTCCTAATAAAGAAACACCTGGCAAGGTTGCCATGCATAGCTTTATTTTTCCTTTTTTAAAAAACTGACTATCTTGCTTCTTTGCCTTAATTAATCTCACAGTAAGGTGTCTGTGATGAATGGCTGGTCTCCTGTACAGAGCGTCAATTTACAAATAACAGGTGCCTTGCAAATAAGTGCAAATTAGGAGGATTAGTCATCTTTCATGGTGAGTTAGAGGCAAAGACAGAAAACCTGTCAATTCAGCATTCTGAAGCTGGATGGCCCCCTTCCTTTGCTTTTTCTTCCGCAGTTCACAGAACTTTTGGCAACTTCTCCTCTGACAGAATGTTTTAATCTTACATTAGAGCTAAAGCAGATAAACAGACATGTTATGTGATGCATCTGATGTTGGACTATCATTGCAGGGGGGCAGGGATGAGAGACAGGAATACGACATTTAGAGTGTGCCCTTCACAAAATGTGATACACAAACAAAATCTGCATATACAATTGCACAAGCTTCTGTTGCCTTTCTGATCGAGATTCAAGCTGCTGATAACACTGGTGTTGTATGACATTCTCCAAGCATCACCTCTTAATACTTTTCCAGCCCAGATGACCACATCTTCTCTGACCTTTACATCCTCCTGCATCTGTTGTCAGAATGGTATTCTCAGGATCTGCCTATCAGTCCCACTTCCTTCTTTTCCTTGATTTTGCTCTCCACCACATACCCTCCATGTGAGTGAGGAGCAAAAGGTTTAGACTTCTCTATCCAGCCTGTGTGCCCTTGGGCAAGCTTCACAGTCCCAGGGCACCCCACCACCACCAAAAAAAGAAGGGAATGGGAATCCACTTCTGAGTATTCTCTACCTGGAAAACCCTGAAAAGGGTCACCATAAGTCAGAATTGACTTATTAT
Organism: Intellagama lesueurii; assembly: GCA_037013535.1. Classification (NCBI taxonomy): domain Eukaryota; kingdom Metazoa; phylum Chordata; class Lepidosauria; order Squamata; family Agamidae; genus Intellagama; species Intellagama lesueurii. Next base: position 258,447,273 of record JBAJHW010000002.1, read on the forward strand.
TATTCAAAAACACCAGGCACAGTCAATCAAGATTATAAAAAATTGACTGGTTTTACATAACAGATACAAGTTTTAACCAAAAATCTAAGTATCAATGTAGTATATGACATTCCTAATGTTGTTGTTGTTGTTGTTGTTGTCACCATCATCATGAATAATAAAGGTTAGTTGTACGTTTTAAACTGTGTCTCTTGCTTTATCATGAGAACTAATAGCCCAAATGTCTTTGCTACAGAAATTTCACACTGTGAATTTTTGCAGCCGTTGAAAACCCTAAGTACTCAGTGCCCCTGATACTTGAAGCACCCTTGATACGGTTCTTACATCTACGCAAACACCAAGATCAGGCACCAAGCCAGAAAGCCCCTCCTCTGCCTCCCATCCATGGAAGCTGAGCATTACATGGCAACACACCAAAGGGCCTTCTCTGCTGTGTCACGTGGACTGCTCTCCCTTGGGAGGCCTGACTGGCACAGATGTCAACATCATTTCAGGGGGCTTATGCTTTTTGGTTTAAGTAAGCTGTGGAGTCTTTGGCAAATGTATGCTTTTAACTGGTTTTTTAAACTGCTGCATTTTAAGAGGCATTAAATTGTTTATTTTGTATGATTGAAATGGCATGAGAATTTTTAAAGCTGCTTTTGTTGTACCTTGCAATACAGGGCAGGGTGGATATGTTCTAAATAAATAAATAAATGCTGGGAAAAGGCATTTATTAATTTCACATTCAAATGTTCTCTTTGGATGTATGAATGTACCCGTACCAGCTTCAGGTTTTGTGACATCTTTAGGCAAGATGCTCTCAGTGTGCCCACGTTCTCCTTCCGATCACCCACCAGTTCAATCTCCAAGGCTTTCAGAGAAAGAAAGGCACAGAAGCAGTCATGTCGTGCTAGGTTTTACAGCACAGGCACTCATTGTGGCCGTCTCCATAGTTACGCCTGCATGGAGAGTCCAAACATGTAAGCCACTGCGTTTAACCTTATCAACAAACCTGTTCAAGCCCTTTCGGTCTCCACCACAGGCAGGTCTTTTGTAAAACCAACGGGGATCAGCACTAGTAGCAAGCACCGCTAGTAGCAAGCCCCAGTCTAAAATCTAAATATTTACAGCGTTCTGTTGTGAAAAGTGTTCATTTATTTCTACTCTTTTTCTTCGTGGTCTTCTATAACCTACTGTCCTGCACATGACTTAACTGATACTATGACTCACTTTTTAGTAGTTTATGTATATGGGTGATGATTGCAGAGAAAAAGATGACTGAGGAGACAAACTAGAATATTTATCACGTCTCCTCAGCTTGTCTGACAAACCCACAATATATGTTTCTGGATGTGTCAGGTCAGTGTCTAGTCTACCTAAGCTGATGCTTGTTTTTTAAAAAAACTCAGACCCAATATTTGGTGGTTGACTTTTAATATAACAATGCAATTATAATGCAGAATGTTCATTTCTATACAGTTTCAGAAATAAAGAAAAAAGTTTCACACGAGGAATGTGTACTGGGCCTCTGACCTGGCTCATGCCTATAGAAGGCCACACAGATTGGTGCCCAACCCACCCTATGCCCTTTTGGAGACACCTTGACCTGGCCTTTGTGTATGCCAGTATTTGTGGGTTTCTGGATCCTCCCCTTAAATATGAACATGAGAAACACAACATGACTGTACCTTGGAAGAGGGCTTACAGAGCACCAACAGAATGACTACTGGCAGAATTATTTGCCTGAGTGCAACCCAGAGAACACATGAAAAAATAAGAAACAGGAGACAGTTATTACAAACTTGGCACCACCAAGAAAACTGGAGAGAAAGAAACATAACTTGGCATCCTAAAGTGAACCACTCAAACTCCATCCAGGAATGCAGAGATACATCTGCAGACACACACACACACACACACACACACACACACACACACACACACAGTCTTAGTGGTGTAACTAAGGGCATTTATTTTTTTAAAGTGGCCCTCACCCAAGGGCACTCACAGGACAGAGCAGCTGCCCCCCCCCCCCACACATAGATCCTTTGTATTAAATCTGACATTTGTGAGGTTAATATTGTGGGGGTTTTAATATTTCATTTTTATATGTGTGTGTGCGTGGAATCCTTTTCATATTAATATTCATTTTAATATTCCATTTTAATATATTTATTAACATGCAATTTTTGATTTTAATATTTTTAACCCCACCAATGCCAGATTTGATACAAGGGACCTATGTGCGTGTGGTGGCGCTGCTCTGCCCCGTGAGTGGCCCTGGGCAATTTGCTCCTCCCCATGGTCTCCTCAGAAATGCACAAAGAGCCTGGCTTCAGTCTGCAGTTACACATTTCTCCAAAGATTGTGCACATCACATTTCATGCTTTTCCTGTCACCCTTCATGCCAAGTGTCTATCAGCATTCTTGAAAACAGGAACAGAAGGCTTAAGAGGACTTAAGCAGAATTCCAGAGGCACATCTCGAAAGAAAGTGATGTGCCTTCTGGCCAAAGCATATATGAAAAGATGCACAAATGGTATGGACTAATTACTATCATGGACCACGTAGGGGTTAAATAGCGTACAAGGTGCATATAATGGCCGAGGCCGGAAGGCTGGAGTCCTGGTTAGTAGAAGCATTCATCCGGTGGTCCTCTCCCCAAGCCATTCAACATTTTCTCAGCTTGTGCAAGGATGTATCCTGCCCCTCCTTGTGCAACCAGGAGCCCTGTTCATTTCAATGGGGCAAATGCCACTTGCACGAAAGCAGGCCAAAGGGCATGTGGAACATCACCAGTGAAGCATGATGCGCTACCTAATATTAGCAGGATTCTGTCCCAAGCAAATAAGAAAATGGGTGTAAATAGTATGTACTAACGGCTGTTGCAAATCATGTAGCACTTAAGTAGCATACAGATTATATATAATTACCAATAACAATAGCAGACACTCTGTGCCAAAATAGTCTTGAATTTCCTGCAGGCTCAACTACAAATGACTCTATCAATAAACTTGCTGTATTCTAGTTCCCTAAACCTCAGCACCCCAAGTTGTGTATTATATACTTTAGATAATCTTACTTATATATTCTGCAAAGTCACATATTTATGCACTTACATATTAGGCACACTAATTGTTACATTTTAAACTATATTTTTCAGACTTGGTATCATGTATACTGACATGAGCAAGAGTTTGTATGGTGTTTTAATTAGCATGCTGGACTTGGAACATTAGCATGCTAATAATTCACAGGCTGGACTTTGAACAGGGAGATTAAAGTTCAAATCCAAGTTCAACTACAAAGCTTTCTTTTGGGTCCAATCAGTAACTATCAGCCAAACTGACCTTACAACATTGTTTTGGGGATAAAATAGGGAGAGGAGAACAGGTCATAAACAGTCATCAACCCAGTGGATACCCCTAGCATTTTGCCATGGACAGGGGCTTCTGGTGATATTTTCATGATCTGGTTGATTTTTGTGCCATCAAGTTTCACTTATAGATCCATCCATGAGAATACCACTTGAATCCCCCATGAGTGCCCACTGTCATCTGATTTGCAGGAGGACATTGGAGGGAGGGCATACTGCAGATCCATGGGTGGGGGGACAAAGTGTGCCTTCCTTTTGAGACATAGAGTGTATATTTAGACATATTCTAGTTTATCTTTATGTGCAAGTCTGTGTGTGTGAGCTCGCATGTGTGTGTGCATGTGTTCCTAACACCCTCATCAGTTTCTGTTTTGTTTTACAGAAGCTGGTATGGCTATATGGGCTATATCATCATCATCATCATCATCATGAGCAGCCAAGTCAATTCTGCCTTATGGTGACCCTTTTCAGGGTTTTCCAGGCAGAGAGTATTCAGAAGTGGTTTCCAATTCCCTTCTTCTGGGTGCATCTTGGGACTGGGCAGTTTGCCTAAGGCTGCACAGGTTGGCTGTACTTTGCAGAAGGCACAGTAGGGAATCAAGCTCCCAACCTCTGGCTGTGCAGCCAGATACTTAAACCACTGAAATTTCCTGCCAGCCATGGGCTACATTGTTGTTGACATGTGCCATTAAGTCACTTCTAATTTATGGCAACTCTATGAATGAGCAATCTCCAAAATGCCCTGTCCTCAATAGGCCTGCTCAACCCGTGTAAGCTCAAGCCTTTAGGGAGTCAATCTCTAATTAAAAAAATAAAAAATAAAATAAAATAAAAACATGGAAGTAACTTTGCCAGTATCTGCTTCCTAATAAATATCAATATATTAATCTCCTATGCACATTTATTTAGGTGTAAGACCCACTTAACTGAGTAGGGCATACACAAGAGTTAGCTAATCAGAGCCATTTCACATTCTCAAGACAAATACATGTAGAATTAGTTCTTCAAAAGGACATTCTAGTTTTCTTATAACTGTCTGAAACCTCTGTCCCAAAAGTCAAGATTCATAGCAACCATAAATAGAATAATCTTAATAATGAATGTGGTCATTGTGATTAGAAAATTCTAATAATTTGTGTTCCTCCTTTCCTCTGGTTTCTCAAACTCTTCCTATCCTTAGGTTTTCAGCTAGCTAAGCTGTCAACAAAGCTGCCAGAACTTGGTTTTTCTGGAAGCCCAGTAAAATGCATAATATCAGAGCCTGAAAAGGTCTTTTTGGGGGCTGCAACTCCCATTAACCCCCATCCAGCATGGGATTACACTGCCAAAAGAAAAAAGAAAAGAAAAAAGCTTTGCATATTAGTGCTGTGCCAGGTTTGTTGCACCAACGACAACAGAGTCAATGGCATGTTATACACCGAAATTTGATTAAGGAACTAGCAGCTTTTATCCTGTTTTTATGGTAACTTAGTTTTGGTCTATTCCCTCTTTTTCCCCCTATGATTTCATTGTTTTCTATGCACTGCCTGTAGGCAGCTCTTCAGCCGCCTGCAGACTGGATAAGCCCAGGCTTTTCCCAGTGGCTTCGAGTGATTCTGAGGGTTATTTCTCATATATCGATTGGCCAAAACAATGACTGCATGTTTTGCCTCATATCTTTGTTTATGTAAAGATTAGAGACTTTTTAAAATTAAAAAGCCAGGTCATGTGATGGTCTAAATGAGCACCAGGTGGCATTCCCAAAATCTGGGTAAAACATGGCTATCAGAGTAAAATGGCAATCCTATTTATTAGTTACATAATTTTAACAGAGCTCTCCATTAGATGTGAGAAGCATGAGTTATCATCATCCTAGAACTGTAGAACTGGAAGGGACCTTATGGATCACCGTGTCCAGCCCCTGTCAGGGAGGCACAGTGGAGAATCGAACTCTCAACCTCTGGCTTGGCAGCCAGGCACCTATACCACTGAGCTTGTAAACTGGAAACCATAAAGCAAAACCATCAAATGTTTAAACATTGCAGTGCTTGCTGTCAGTGAAGTAAAGTAGACTGGAACGGGACATTTTCAGTCAGACGACTACAAAATGCTTTATTCTGGCGATGGCAAATCCAAAAGATATGGAGTGGCTCTAATGCTGAGGTAAGATGTAGCACAGGCAATTAGTGGCTAAAATGTAAGGTCTGGCTGAATAGTATCAATCAGACTGCATGGAAAACCTATCAACATAACCATCATTCAATAATAATTTAAGATATGCAGATGACACCATCTTACTGGCAGAAAGCACCAATGACTTGAAACGATGTTTAGTGGAAGTGAAAGAAGAAAATGCCAAAGCGAGACTGCAGTTGAACATAAAGAAAAAAAAATTAAAATTTAAAAAAATCATGACTACAGAACTAAATAACTTTAATGTTGACAATGAAAAATTGAAATAGTTAGAGATTTTATATACCTTGGTTCAGTCATTAATCCAAATAGACTGTAGCCAAGAAATCAGAAGAAGATCGAGACTAGGAAGGGCAACAATAAAGGAATTAGAAAAGATAATCAAGTGTAAGGATGTGTCACTGGAGACCAAGACCACGATCTTTCACATTTTATTTCTGATCACCATGTATGGGTGTGAAAAACAGATAGCAAAAGAAAAAAGAAAAAGAAAGAAAGAAAAAGAAAAAGAAAAAAACCTGACAGGAAAAAAAATTGATTAATTTGAATTTGGAGGAAAGGTTTGCAGATACCCTAGACTGCCAGAAAGATGAACAAGTGAGTCCTAGAGCAAATCAAGTGTGAACAATCTCTGGAGGCAAAAATGTTGAAACTGAGACTGTCCTTTTTTGGGCACATCACAAGAAGGCAGGATTCCCTTGAAAAGACAATCATGCTGGGAAAAGTTGAAAGCAATAGGAAAAGAGGAAGACTAAAGATGAGATGGACTGACTCCATAAAAGAAGCCACAGTCTTGAGTCTGCAGGAGCTCAGCAGGGCTTTTGAGGACATTTATGGGGTCGCCATAAGTCACAGGCAACATGTCACCATATAACAATAACAACAACTCTATTATACTCATACTGTATATAAAATGGGTGGTATAGGTGTGTAAGTCTGATTTTAACATCAAAGCTAAGAAAGCCAAACCACCAATAATATCTCCCAAGTCACCCAAACTGCTTTGTTCCCAGAATCCAGAGTTGATGCCTTTTCCAGCTTCCCTTGCTCCCTGTGTGTCTTTCACTGTTAAAATCAGATACAGAGACTCATGCTGCTTTTCATATGAATGTGGCTGAGAGGTGGCCATCATATCTCTTAATGAGCCTGGGTGTCTGGCATGGAACTATTCCTGTTGCCAACGTTCTGCAGGATGGAAGAAAAACCAATAACAGCTAACAAAGCCAGGGATTTGTCGGTGAGCTTTCCTGGGGTTAGGGCAAAATCCGTGTGACTCAGAACCAATCTCAGCTGAGGGGTCAGGAAAGAGGATATAGGCGTGCCAAATCCACCGTTGTCACATTACTGCTCTTCCTGCCAGCAAACACTGAACAGAGCAGAGCAATAATCAAAGGCTAGGAGGTGAATTATCCCCCCACACCATCACATTCCAAAACAATAATTGTTTCTGAAAAGTGAACTTCTAGCCCCAGAAGGCAACACTTCAATGTAACTTTCCTTTCAAATCACTTTTACAAACACAACTTGCCAAGTGAAGAAGTGTAAACCAGCCTTCTGCGTACACTTGGCTTCTTCTCTGTACGCTGAATGGACATTTGAGGAGGTGATGGTGCACCAGCACTCAATATAGGCATGCGTCCACTTGGGATGAGGCCCATACTCTGAGCTAAAGCTGCCCACATTGGAGGTATTGGGAACCAAAATGACTCTGCCTCAAAACAAAGCTGATCCGAAGGGGTTGACAGTAAAGAAGGCTTGTTCTGAAGCTTTGGATTTGCTTCTGAGGATAAGATCAACCCAATTTGCTGCATTTGTTGGACATTCCACAAACTTTGCAATTTTTTTTTAAAGGCAGGTTCCAGATAGGGGTAGGGAAAGAAGGAAGGGCCTGACAGAGAGCTATCAGAGAACTCTTCCCTAGTTCAAAACTTTTGACAAGATGAATATAAAATGGAACATGCCCCACTGTTGCTCCAGAATAATGCAAATATCCCCAGTTGGTTCCATTTACATGTTTATCCAAACAATAATGCACTGATTCATACATACATTCAGCTAAATATTTAGGGATTGTACTGCTTTAAGTGTAAACATCTTAGATTGAAGACAACAAAAACAGAATTACTTGGATTTCTCTCTACTTTCCATTCACTCTGACTCCACCTACCATTTTGTTTGTCCATAATGAAAAAGCTTCTTAACATAAAATATCCGCCAGCACTCTGCTTAGCACCTGCCACTGCGCTGCACAGCATTTGATGTTGAACATTGGAAAAGCTGATAAGCACTTGACACACATTATTGATTTTATGAAAATGTTATAAGGAATTAATGTAGTTATTCTATGACAATTACATTGACCACAAAATTATTTTGACCGACAAGCCCTTGACACATTTTAACCAAAGTGGACTTACTTCTGCATAGATGTGTAATGACATGCTCTGTTGGCAGAGAGATATAAAACATTCAAATCTTGAATCCTGTTGAATTCACAGAGCATCTTTGGTAGTTCTGCAAGTGAGCCTTCCCAAGCTGCCCTCTGTCCCTTGCACTTTTCTCCCTACTTGGGCCAGGGAAGCAGTCATACATCAGTCCACACACTCCATCATGTAAAGGATGGCAAGTGAAGAGGGGGAGACTACTGTGTGATTGCCCTTATGCAGGCACTCTTCTCCCAATAGGATTTTGACCAGAATGTTTAGTTCACGCCTATGTGGAGCTATGCTGTTTTAGATACTAAGGATTCAGAAGCAGCAAGGAATTAAGAAGGAGTTCAGGAAGCTGAGAGATATATGTTATTCCCTTATTGCTGAAGGTTAACAGGCAAGAACACAACTAGAGAGCCCTATACTGGATTTAGCAACTTCATTTTTTTTGTTGAAACATTCATTTATTTATTTAATTTTTTACCCCAGGCGGCTACTGTGGGCAGCTTACAATAAGAGCCTCAACAACATAAGCTATGGTTCAATAATAAATTATCATCAAGACATTAAACAAAAGAGCAGACAAAACCCCAACTTAAATTGAATTTATAATAGGATACACGATGGCAACAGACCAAACCTTTTAAAAAAAGAGTCATCAAAAATTAGAGAGACGAAACAAAAATGTAATTAAATTAAACACAGGCAGGAGTATGAAAAGCCCGAGGAAAGAGCCAAGTCTTTACTTTTTTCCTGAAGCCAAGGAGAGTTGGGGGCCTGACATATTTCCACAGAAAGAGAGTTCCATGGCATGGCAGCCACCACTCAGAAGGCTTAGTTCCTAGTAGTGGTTTTCTGGGCCTCCCTTGGAGTGGTCACCTGTAGCATCATTGCTTGGGAGATACGAGTGGGATGAGAGGTCAGTTTAAGGGAGACACACTCAAACAAGTAGCAAGGTCCCAAACCATTTAGAGCTTTGAATGGTCAACTATAGCACTTTGAACGTGGCCCAGAAGCATGCTGGTGGCCAGGACAAATGCACCAGAACTGGTGAAATATGATTGTATTTTGATGTTCCTGATACCAGCCTAGCTGCTGCATTTTGCCCTTGTTGTAACTTCCAGACCACCTTCAAGGGCAGCTCCACGTAGAGAGTATTGCAATATATTTGAGACCTCCAGTGCATGGACCAATGTCATCAGGGACTTCCCGTGGAGTTAGGGGTGAAGGTTTGCGATCTGCCTTAGTTGAAAGAAGGCAGACCTGGCCATGGCCGAGATCTGATTCTCCATAGAGACGTCCAGGTCCAGGAGCACGCCTCTTTCCTAAAAGATTAAAAGGAGTTTATGTTACAAAAAATGAGTTTCAAAAACCAACAATATAATAAAATGTAACAAAAGCAGCTAAGTGCCGAAGCTGCTGGAAAGAGAATTTATTTCTTTTATTTCTTCACTTCCTTTATTTCCTATGACTGTTCTGTTGCAGATTCAGATAGGTTCACGGTAGAAATTAAAATAGATAACAGCTTAAAAAATATACCATTAGCATGCAATTAAATAAGTTATTAATTAAAAACATGCCTTGAATTAAAATAATGTTAAAACCAATATAGATTTAACATGAGCCAACAGCCATTTTTAGAACTATGTTATATTAAAACCATTACAAAGGGGGGGGAAAGTGTACAGGAACCACCATCATCAACAGCCAGTCAACAGCCTGTCTAAAGAAACGGTCTTTGTATACTGGCATTAGGAGAGCAGAGGAAATCAGAAGCTCATCTAGGCTTCCTCAGAAGGAGGTTCCTCAGCCTGGGAGCAGCCCCCAGTAAGGGTCTTCTCTTGTGTCCCCACCAACCATGTTCCTAAGAGTGGCAGAAAACTTTCCGCCATAAATCTCAACCCCCAGGAACTCTCACAGGGAGATATAGTTCTTCCGATGTTCTGGACGCAAGGTGTGCAGGGCTTTATAGAATTGTCAACCAAAAGCCTGATGCACCCCTTCTGAACTACTTTGCCAAATCCTTTCTTCTGGTCTAATAACTGTGTAGTGAAATCTGTGTTGTTGTTCTTTGGAACAATTTTCAAAATACCCAGAAATTTATATTATTATATCTTGAAGACCATCTGATGAATGGGGAGTTACGCAATGATCAATGGAGATTGCATCAGTCATTTTCTTTATACTTTCCATTGCTTTCCATGAGTCCATGTTGAGTCCAAAAAAATGTGCCATGATGATGATGGCACATTTGTATCTGAGAATCCTATGTATGGTCCTGTGCCTGGAGCTCTGGTCCCCGCTGTGGCTGATGAGTGCAGGAGACACAGCAGGCAATGGTAGGCAGACCTGGGGCACAAATGGTAATTCATGTGTCTTTTGTTAGATTCTTATATTTGAAAAGTTGTAGCAGAGCACAACGGGACGTGGTGGCGCTGCGGGTTAAACCGCAGAAGGCTCTGTGCTGCAGGGTCAGAAGACCAGCAGTCGTAAGATCGAATCCACGCAACGGAGTGAGCTCCTGTTGCTTTGTCCCAGCTCCTCGCCAACCTAGCAGTTCGAAAGCATGCAAATGCGAGTAGATAAATAGGTACCACCTCGGTGGGAAGGTAAACGGCATTCCGTGTCTAGTCGCGCTGGCCACGTGACCACGGAAACTGTCTTCAGACAAACGCTGGCTCTACGGCTTGGAAACAGGGATGAGCACCGCCCCCTAGAGTTGGACACGACTGGACTAAATGTCAAGGGGAACCTTTACCTTTACCTAGCAGAGCACATCTCTGAAAGACTGCTGGAGAGGTGTGGATCATAAGAAGAGAGTGGAGGCTAAGGGCTCCAGCTTCCTGGGGGTGGTGAATCCAGATGTCCAAGGAGCTATCCAAAGGGCTCAACACTACCCCCCAAGTAGATTCTGCAGGTTGATTCACTCCTTAAAAGTTTGAAGTAAAACCTGGAACAGATTCACCATCTCTGTGAAACCAGAGTCACCACTGAGATTGCCCAGCAAGCACTGAAACATGAGGAGAAGACTAAGTGGGTACACAGGTGATCTAGCTACAGCTCCTTCAACTTAGGGTGAAACCTATTCCTATGTAAATTGTAATAATTATTTCCAAATGTGTATCATAGAATCATAGAATCATTGAGTTCAATGGGCCTATAAAAAGCCATTGAGTCCAAACCCCTACTCAATGCAAGCAAATCCCCTAGATTGGATTGCCTACACATGAACAGGAGCCTTTTCCCTTCTGACAAGTCAATTTCCACATACCAAAAAAGATGATGGAGAAGAGAGGGGCTATTTGTTGCCCTCTATACATGTTTTTAAGGACTAGGCAATTAATGACTGGAGAGGTCTAACGTCATAGGTATGTGAATACTAGCTGATTTTAGTAGAGAAAACAAAGGCTGGGTAGGTGCTACCCAGTGCCATCAGCTTTGGAAATGTAGTGGACCTTCATGGTGTAAGCAAAGCCCCTTCCTTCCTTCCTTCCTTCCTTCCTTCCTTCCTTCCTTCCTTCCTTCCTTCCTTCCTTCCTTCCTTCCTTCCTTCCTTCCTTCCATGCCTATAAATCAACTGATGCAAATTTATGCAAATCTGTGACGTCTTTTGTCCATTTTTCTCTTCTGGATGTTGTATTTCTTCTTTTTGGTGATGAGTCAAAGCTACGGTTTTTTCTGTAGTGATGTATGGAAGTGAGAGCTGGACCATAAAGAAGGCTGACCGCCGAAGAATTGATGCTTTTGAATTGTGGTGCTGGAGGAGGCTCTTGAGAGTCCCCTGGACTGCAAGGAGAACAAACCTATCCATTCTAAAGGAAATCAACCCTGAGTGCTCACTGGAAGGACAGATCCTGAAGCTGAGGCTCCAATACTTTGGCCTTCTCATGAGAAGAGAAGACTCCCTGGAAAAGACCCTGATGTTGGGAAAGTGTGAAGGAAAGAGGAGAAGGGGACGACAGAGGCTGAGATGGTTGGACAGTGTCACTGAAGCTACCAAGATGAATTTGACCCAACTCCGGGAGGCAGTGGAAGACAGGAGGGCCTGGCGTGCTCTGGTCCATGGGGTCACGAAGAGTCGGACACGACTAAACGACTAAACAACAACAAAGCGGCCACCAGAATGCAAATAGTGCCTAACTGCTGAAGTTAGTATGGAATAGAAACAACCAGAGTTTTAAAAGGTATGTCTGAATACACGTCAGAATAAGCAGAGCTGGATTAACATGTGACTATAGCTAAGTCAATGAAATCAGCTTTAGATGCTATCCAACTGTATATTGTTTTAATATTTACTAAATATTTTAAAATAATATTTCCATGAAACCCCCAAGACCGTGTACAACAAATCAAAAACAGTAAGAGCGACATCATAATAACAGTATTTAAAATGTCATTTAAGATAATTTTCTAAAAGGCGAGGCCAAAAAGACATATCTTGGCGCATTTTATAAAAGCATATAAGCCTGTTAACTTCATGGTGCTGAACTGCAATTTATTCCATCCATCTCCATGTTTCCAGTATAGGAAGAGCATAGAGTACACGCCAGTCGCATTTTTGCCATGTATTTTTGATTACATATATTTATGGTATCTGATATTTATTTTAAGCTCCATAACTAGAGACAAGCAAGCTCCATTCACAGGGAAGTATTCTGGGAAACAGAGGGGCTGGTTTGGTGGTAAGGGGTGTCTCACATTCATCTTACATTTTTTAGCTTTGCCACACGGCCATTTCCTCCATCTGTGGCATCCCAGACTGCTGAAGTGCCAGATCAAACTGCTTTTCCCATGTTGTTTTCTCATCTTTATTAATGTTTTTTTGGCAGTGACTCATTTCCTTCCTCATTGCTTTTCATTCTTCGGTGAATTTTAAAATAACTCCTAACACAGACCTCTCTCCCCAATGTTTAGCAGATTACCCTACTGCCCGACATGCTTTTGTTTGTTTCTGTTGCAACATGTGAAGTGGACAAGTAACTAGTTCAACCAGTACTTGGGGACCAGGATATGGACAGCCTTCTCCCCACCTGGAACGCCACTGTTCTAAAGTTGAGCCAGGCTGTCAAACATTCCAGTGAGCTTCCGTTTATTGTTGGCCTTATTTTAGATTGTTGTGGATGCTGCCTATTTGAAGTTTTTTTAAACACACACACATATACATTCATAGAATGGTAGAGCTGGAAGCGGTCCATCAAGCCTTGCTCCCTGCAGAAGCAGGAAATCCGCTGCTAAAGCATCCTTGACAGGTGGCCATACAATTTCCACTTAAGAACCTCCAATGAAGGAGAATCCATTACCTGCTGAGGCAGCCTGTTCTACTGTCAAGCAGCTCTCACTGTCCAGAAGTTCTTCCTCATGGATAGATGAAATTGCCTCTCTTATAACAGGGATCCATTACTTTGCATTCTACCCTCTGGGGATGGACAAAACCAGCTTGCACCATCTACCACATCAGAGCCCTCTTTGAAGACCACTATCATGTCACCTCTCCGTTGTCTCTTCTCTGGGCCCAGTCCTTTCAACTGTTCTTCGTAGGGCTTGGTTTGTATAATCTGGAAATCTGAGAAAATTCGAACAAAGGCAAAAGTTTGAGAGTGTATGTGCAACTTTTATATCATGTCACGGCTGGTGTATAATCTTTTGAAAGCATGGGCCGAGGCCTGTTTAGAAGCATCCACCCTGACAAGCTGCTGAGTTTTTTGTGCGGTTCTGAAGGGAGGAAGGGGCACCTTGGACATGCTGAGAAGCAACTTTTCTTTTCCATGACTTCGTCTTTATATGCAAAGGACAACCGGCAGAGCTAAAAGGAGCAAGACTCAGAGTCCCGGCTTGGAATCTGCTTTTGAAACAAAGCCAATTAATTAACATGCGAGTCCTGGCTCAGTTTAGATTCTGATGCTAGTACTTTGTGAGTATGTAAGGCTTTAAATGTGCATGACACAAGATCACAATGACCCATTTTTTAAAAGTAATAAAGACTCTTTGGGAGGAGAATATTGGAAGCTGAGAAACAGCAGGGGAGGATGATGGATGTGCCAATTCCACTTGTTATCAGGAACAACTACTATTTTCTATTACCTGTTTCTGGTAAATCATTGTCCCTCCTTTGTACATATTTTCAACTTATAGGAAAGTCATATCAAGGCTTCTGCTGTGAGTAGTGGGAGTTTTTCCTCTTCAGAGCTGAGTTCTTTTCCCAGAGTTTCTAGAAGTCAAAGAGGGCATCTGTTATCTGTGGCATCAGTGTAAGCGCGCGCACACACTCAGGACCCTCGCAGGGGGTGGCTTTCCCATGCACACCTTTCTTAAACAAAATTTCTACCAATAAACAAAAAAACCCACTATAACTGATGGGGTCATACACTTCCAGAGAAGCCTGTATAAAGGCAGAAATCTTATGGAGACAACTCAATGTGTAGAGTGTTGGTGCCCTCTTGGTATCAATTGGGAGAGAGTTGTATTCCAGACACTTTAAAGCAACACTACATATTCTACTAATAATAAGTGTGAGCTGCCAAGTTAATTCTTTTTAATGGCAATCTTTGCCAGGGCTTCCTAGGTTTTTCGGAAGTGGCTTACCATTCCCTTCTTTTGGGGATGCTCTGGGACTGTGCAGCTAAACCAAGACTACACAGTCTGGCTCTTCTCCTGGGAGGCTCAGTAGAGAATCAACTCCTGATCTCTGACTCGGTTCACTGAGCTATCCAGTCGGCTAGTTTGGATGAGGCAAACCTCCAGACTCTGTGGAACCATCAAAATGCTTCTTATGAAGATTGCAATGTTGTTCTTGTTGTCGTTACATGCCAGCAAGTCATTTCCCAATTATGGCGACACTATGAAGGAGCCGTCTCCAAAAGGCCCTGTCCTCAACTGCCCTGCTCAGCTCTTGTAAACTCAAGCCTATGGGTTCTTTTAGGGAGTCAGTCCATCTTGTACTTAGTCTTCCTCTTTTCCTGCTGCCTTCCACTTTTCCCAGCATTATTGTCTTTTCCAGAGAATCCTGCCTTCTCATGATGTGCCCCAAGTAGGACAGCCTGAGTTTGCAATGGTGATGTAATATTCTTTATCTGAAGAATAAAACTCCACGGTGTTTTTCTTTATTGTTGCTTTATCGATCTGTCCCAGCAAAATTCCAGAAGTGAAGTCTCAATGCTAGAATTGCAAGGAACCTGACTAATTATTCCCTGACTAATATTTCTAAAGGGAGATTACACTTGCTAGTCAAACCATCTATGTTACACAGGAGGCAGGGGGATGTGGGGTGATGCACACCACAAAGTACTAACAATGGCCCAGGAACAAGCACTCCTGGACATGGTGGGACCTACGTTTGAGCTACAAGATTGTGTTTCTAAAGCAAGAAAGTGGACGGCTGTTTTCTTCACCTTAATTTACAATCTGTTACTACAAGCCAGGTCTGCTGGCTCCATTACTGCTTCCCGTTGGCTCTAATGCTCTGTATCGGGCAAATGTATCAAATCAGTCTCGCTAGATAATGCTCCTTATCTCAGGCCTGCCTTTTGTTGCTCTGTATCTCTCTTTCTCTCTTTCTTCCAGGCTTTCTTTCTTTCCCAGCTGGAATAAGATGTCTGGGAAATACTCCAGTTTGTTTCCCTCTTCTGTGAACCAATCCCCGTTCAGCTCCTTTGGCTTCAGGCCACCCTTTTTAATTAAATCAGTCTTTCCTCTCCTTTGGGTTTGCTAAGTGTTTAAATTCTGAATTCAATGTTCTATTGGTGTCCTTGTATATATATATATGTATATATATATACTTAATATATATAATATATATATATATATTTAATGAAAGCAGAAGTATGACAAATCATACATAGTTTTACTTAATGGTTATATTTAATTGCATGGCTTTAAGTAATGAGTATGTCCATAGATTAGACCTGGAGAGGGCAAGTAAAGAGTTTATACAGGTAAACCAAAATAATGTTCTCAGCATCAGCCCTTGCCAGTATGGAATATGACCACAGTAATGGAGTAACGCTCAGGCTCAAATAAGATGTTAGGGAAAACAGACATCCCCTACAGATAGTTCCTTTTTTTCTTCCTATTGTGTGATTTCTTTAGAGATAAATGTCTCAATGTGTACATTAAGCGTGTGGTCAGGGCCTTTCAGGGCCAATCACAAATTGAACTTGGTGGGATGAAACTAGAGATGGGGGTATTCATATTTGTATACAAATATCCCCGCACAGCTGGAGTTAACGAGGGTCTGGACCCTGGGGTCAGACTGTCCACTCACACATCCAGCAGCGGCCCCTCTCTTCCTTCCAATCGCTCCCGAAGTGCCGCTCGGCAGCCTTGCAGGCAGACTCGTCCTCCCTCCCTCTGCCAGGAGTGGCCAGCCGGCCACGAAGAGAACGGCACTCTGGGAGCTACTGGAAGGATGAGCCGGACCCTTGTTAACTCCAGCTGCGCGGGGTTATTTAGATGAAACATATGTTTATACCGATTCAAGGATCACACTTGAAGGTGGGGTAAAACTAGTGCGCCAGCTGTGCCTATTCCTGGAGAGCTCTGATCTGGCCACGGTGACACATGTCTTAGTTACATCCCAGCAGGATTACTGTAACACACTCTACATGGGGCAGCCTCTGGAAAGTGTCTGACAACTTCAGCGGGTCCAAAACACAACAGCCAGATTGCTAAGTGGGGCTGGTCACAGAGATCACGTAACGCTCCTGTAACAGCAGCGCCACTGGCTGTCGATCCATTTCTGGGCAAAATTCAAAGTCTTGGTTCTATCTTATAAAGCCCTAAATGGCTTGGGTCCAATCTATCTCATGGACCACATCTCCTATTATGAGCCTGCTTGGATGTTCAGATCATCAGGAGAGGCCTTTCTCTCAGTCCCACCATCCTCACAGGTGCATTTGATGGGGACACAGGAAAGGGCCTTCTCTGCTGCCGCTCCAAGACTTTGGAACTCTCTCCCAAAAGAGGCCAGGCAGGCTCCATCTTTGCCATCCTTCCACAAGCAGACGAGGTTTCCCTCAGTGACTGTCTGCCTGAGTGAGGTTGTTGTGCCTTACTGCTTTGAATTGTGTTCTTGGTGTTGTTTTTGTTTACCGTGTTGGAGTGTGGTATTTGACCCCTTCTGGTATTTGTATATTTACTGTTTTTAGGTTTAAGCATTGTCTTTTAATGATGGAAGTCATAACAGGGTAAAAATATTATAAATAAAATAAAATAAAAGCACTGGTTTAAGGAAGAGCCATGGCATTTGCAAAACAAAGTTCTGAGTTAGGCAAATATTCTTACTGGATCACCAAAAAATTACAAATAGAGATGGGCACTTATTGCGGTTTGCCACTTCTGTGGAGTTCAGTGGATCGAGCCCACCGGTGTTGTGTGGGCACCCTGGATTCTATGCCCCACCTCCTTTCACGGGCATCCTATTAGAAGCAGCACCACAGGCTTCCCTGCCCCACATCATCCTCCAGGAATAGGCACCCATGGGAGGAGGAGGGATTTGGAATCCAGGGCAACCGCGTCACACTTGTAGGCCTGATCCACCAAACTGCACCAAAGTGCCAAATTGCAGTAAGTGCCCATCTCTAATTACAAACAAGGCACAATTTTGCCTTCTCCAACACTCTTCATCAGGCAAAGATGGCATAAAACTTGGGTTTCAAGAAAAAAAGTGCAAAACATGGGCCAGATACGATGGCCACAGCTCATCGAGTCGGGCAGCCAAGAAGGGAAAATAGGGTTCTACATGCTACTGAGACAGAGGAGGCAAAGGTATCAATGTGCAGGCTGCCCATCTCACTGAAGACAAAGTTCTGCCGTGACTCTCTACAGATCCACCAATTTTTGCTGTAGGCTTAGAGTAGAAAAATCTGGAGTTGGAAGTAATCTTTACACCAGCAAATGCAAAACTACAGCTATTGCTCTAGCTAGCACCTGCTCATTGAAGTAATTTCCAACTTTATAGCCACATTCCTGTGTTAACAAAGCATTTTCACTTTGACTCCTATTTGTATCCTTATCTAGTCAGCAAAATTTATATAAATATACTTGTTGTGTATTTCACTCCAGTGTCTGAGGAATTGGACTTTAATTCACAAAAGCTCACTCTGAAATAAAATTGTTAGTCTTTGAAGTGCTCCAAGATTTCAGTTTTGGGTTTTTGACTTGTCCGTTTGTTTGCTTGCTTTCATTTGCAAACACACTGAGCCAGATTAAAGCAGCTACTTCTTAGGAAAATATGAGAATGAATTTGGGTACCACACTAGGTAAGCGGGATGGGGAGCACTAAGGGATCAGAGCTATTATATGCATGCCTGTGTCACCTTTCTTACTTCCAAGCAAGGGGCTGCATTGTGCTTTCTTCACCTACACGCACCATGCAGGGAAAGCAAGACATGAGTGGTCTCTTTGATAGCTGTTGCGACCATAGAGTCCTAGTTTCAGTATTTCTACATCCTTCAGAAGTTGTTCTTGAAAGACCATGGGAAAGCATGGATGCACAGAGACAAAGTGTGCACAATATGTGAGAATGTAGAGCAGAACTGGGCAAAGTGTAGTCCTTGAGATGATGCTGGACTGCAATTTCCATCAACGTCTGCCAGCATAGCCAACAATGAGGAATTCTGGGAATTGCAATCCAAAAACATCTGGACACGCAGTACTTTGCCCAGCCCAGATGTAGAATATGTTATGTAATCATTCAGATCTTTCTGACTGATCCATGCTTGGATACAGGAGATTTAACCCCTTTCAAGCATTCTCTCTCTCTCTCTCTCTCTCTCTCACACACACACACATTCATGACACTGCCCCACACCTTTCCTGTCATATTGGATTTTCGAGCTAGAAACTTCAGTTGGCTATTTGCCATTTTCTTTTAGGAAGAGGTTGCCCCTGGGAAGCATTAGTCTGGCACTGAGCGCCTATCTTTATTTAGATTTAAATGGAAATTTTAAATATCTCATAGATATTTGAATAGATGGCAGATTTTTATTAAACAGCATAGGCCAAGGCGCTGAGCAGCATTTCTTGAGGTAAGCTAAAAGAACTGTACAGGAGCAAACTTGTTCTCCACTTTGTATTTAATTTGATTTTATGGAATGAAAAAAATGTGATCAAAATACTTTTGTGTGCATTTCGTGTGCATTTTTATGTGCGTGGATCCTTGAATCTGTGTGAGCATATGTTTGCGTCAGTCAACCACTTAAGAGTTTAAAGGTCAAAGGCTCAATTGGGATTTTATTATCAAGCTACAGCAATGATAAAAGGGTTTAAGTCAGGAAAAGTAGTTAGATTTAATTGGTTTTAATTTTTAAAACCGAATCCCTAGTAGCTTCCACTGCTGAAATTGCTCTAGTGATCCACACCAATAAGGCAAATTACCCCTTCAGAGGAGTCCTCACTGCATTTCCCCATCAGCTGAGTTTCCCTGAGATCAGAGATCCATCCTGTGCCCTGCTCCTGCTCACTTTTCTCTGTTACCACCCTCCCTAGTTCTAGGTCCAGAAACAAGCCTGGTTAGGGAGAACAGGAAAGGATTGGACAGAAGATCTGGTGGATGAGAAAAGGGTTAAATTAATATCCCAATGAAATCCACCCTGTCTTGCATTATGAAGATATATGAAGATATATTTGGGAAATATGTTTTCTAATGTAAGATGTCATTATAAGCAGAGAATGTAGGAAAAGGAATACGAGTCTTCTGTAAACTCGTGACCAAATAAATTGGTACAAATTTTACTTAGACCATGGTCACACGAGGGAAATGTTCTCTAATTATCCCCCAGTTAGATCATTGCTTCCCCCCCCCCCCGGTCACATGACATACAGTCAAGTTTGAAACATTTTCCCAGCCAGTGGTGTAACGGTAGTTTATTTTCCATTCCCTGAGAAGGTTGTGTTATTTTGTACCTCTGTTGTATTGGTGCATTCCTTACCGGAATTGCCTGTGTGCCCAACCTGCCCTGCTTCTTTTCAGAATTGAAGCCAGAAATGTGGCTGCCATTGTTTCGGTGTGCATATTCTTTTAAAAAAAATTCACAGCCGGTACATCGATATGTTGGTAAAAGTATGTCACAGCGCAATTTGAGCCATTGCTGCTGTACCAGCATTTCAACACACTGTTTTTCACCAGTCATTGTGAGGAGACAGTGGCGGGGGTGGTGGTGTTGCAGATGGGAAAGGAAATGGCAGATTAAGCTGAAAGGCAGAGGAGATGGTGGGGGAAGTAGACGGACTAATGTGATTCTGCAGGATCAGCCAGCGCAACAGAAGACAGAAACAAACAGAAACCCCTTCCCGATATATCAGTGTATTGATAAATATATTTTTAAATGTATATATATATAAATCAAGGGGCTGATTTGCCCCTTGAAGCAAGAAAGAAAATAAACTGGTACCATGGAGTAGCTGGCCATAACAACTCAAATAGGAGGAAATAAATTGTTACCACTAAAAGTTCTTGGGACATTTGCCCCAGTATATATACCACATGACTGAGAATCAGTACAACAGAGGTATGGAAAGTATTAGAAGAATAAGAGAACATTTCCCTCGTGTGACTAGGCACTTATTCTGAGTCAGACCACTGGTCTATCCAGCTTGGTGTTATGAACTTAGACTGGCAGGAACACTTGGGAGTTTTGGGCAGAGGTCTTTCCTGGCTCTACCTGGAGATGTCCAGGAATTTACCTGGCACAATCTGAGTCTAAACTGGGTCTTCAACATATTTTTTTCCAGATATTTAAGTATCTAAAAGTGTATATGATTTTTAAAACCCCAAATGAATGAAATTCCACATAGTTCTTTAAGCACACTTTTTTTTTTATCTTGAACACAATAACTAAAAAGCTAACTCAGAGAGTTGTTGGTTCTTATCATTACTGCTCTCTCCTTTCTGTCCAAAACATGCTTAAACATTTTCCAATTTCTGCTCACACATCATCTTTGTCTTTTCTTAATTTTCTGGTAGTCCACATGCTTTTCTTGTCATCCACCCCACTTCACCCCTGTAGAGAAGTCACATACCTTTTTTCAGTCATAGATCTTTAAAAGGGTGTATTCATTATTTAAATATAGTGACTCACATATCTGTTTAATTGTCTGGATGAGTGCACCAGCAAATGCCTTTCATTTGTTTCTTTTTCCTGCAGCTGACACTCCATTAATACATTTCTCGTTCATAAATCATCTTCCTTTTTGAGATGTTGAAGGAAACATGAGATTACTTTCAATTTAACAATCAACTTACCCATCATTAGAATCCATCTCCAATGTTTTCTGTTTCATTCCCTGATATGATATCACAGCCAAAATATCTTTTCAAAAATAAACATGTATCTTCAATGGTCAGCTTTCCATTTAAACCTGCACCCCACTGATTCATCAACGGAACCTCTAGTTGATGAATATAATTAACAATTCAACTGATTAAATATTGTTATCCTGCTTTTAACAGGCGAACGTATTAAATGCATGTGCAGTAGTAAAAGGAACACTGGTACAACCAATCCTAATTTTACAAACCCATATTTTAACAACAACAACAGAGCTCCCAAAAAATGGCAATATTAGGAACAGCGTAAATACTGAGCCGATATTTAACAGATGCTTAGGTTTTTGGTTAATGCATTTGTTATATAATACTAGTCAATGTTTTAATAATTTTGATTGACTGTGCCTGGTGTTTTTGAATCGTCATCATCATAGAACTATCTCAGAACTACAGAGCTGGAATGGACCCTGTGGATCAGAAGAATCTGAAGACAGTGCTGTTAAAAAAAAAAGAAGTATCGGCAATATAACCTTGAAGTATAATTTCTGAACTATATTGTTAACTTCAGAATGTCACTGGTAGGTTTTTAACATAGGGAACAGCTGCAAAAGTAGCTCATGCAACCCAGATTCTGTTGCTTCGTCTCTCTTATTCTCAAAGGAAGTCCCATGGCTCTGAGTCACATCCGAATTCTAAAAAGACTGGGTGTTATCAGTCACAGACCCTGACATTTTGCCAAGTGATCTGTCTGCCTGCTGAACTCTGCAAACAACCAAGGCATTGCTCCTTGTCAATTGTGATCTTGCTTGCCACTGAAAATAGTGAGATTCACTTCCAAAGAAACATGGGCAGAGGTAGGCAGTAAGTGTCATTCAGACAACATTGTGAAGCACACGTATTTGAACTTAAAAGCAACACCGAGCTTGGTGGCACCTTCAAAGACAACGCGCTGCACCAGGCATCAGTTTTTGTGGACTGATGCCCATGTCTTTAGCAGCAGCCCATTCGTTTTTAAGAGACCACAAGATCACTTATTTTTACTGCAAGACACTCAGTGGCTATGTTCCTCCAAAAAACTTGGAAGTAAGCGCCACTGAACTCAGTGGGACTTAGTTTTGAATAAACATTTTGGATTAGGGTAGTTTGGTAGCTCTGATTATTGAGTCTGATTGCTGAGAAAACAGGAAGTAAATTGTAGCTGGTTTGGGATTTTGAAAGAGATTAAATCATTCTTTATTCTGCAGATATTTTATGATACTTCTGACAAGATCCTTGCTTGGGAAACCATCCAGATGTTCCATTTTTGATGCTAGCCAAAGTTCTGAAACATCAAACGTTGGATCAAAGGGCAATGCTAGTTATGGGAACCACATGGATGCTCCTGAAAATTGTCACCCTGGCCCTCCTCCCTCTCCTGATAAGATACTGCAATTAACATGGCCTAAATCTTGCCTATAGTACTTCTACCCATACTTCAAGTGTACCTGTGTACACATCTCCCTTGAGTTGCATGGGTTCGGATAACACAGTGTTGGTTATTCACAGATTTCCCCCCCCCCCATAGATACATAAATAAATATTTAAATAAATAAACAAATATTCAATTCATAAATATTCAGTAAGCACTGTGCTGCTATTTTTCTCCAGGAAATGGCCTGAGAAAGGTTGGTCTCAGACTCACCCGGGCCCCTGTTGTGGTGATGGTGGTGGACTGGATACCCCCCTCTCCTGACATGGTGGCTCCAATTTCTGGGGCACGCCAGGAGGCTGACATGGGTCAGGGGAGGTCTGTATGTGTGTGCATGTGTTAATAAACCCTTTGCGCTTTGCAGTTACATTTTGAGGTCGTAAAAGTTATACATGGAATTTGAACTACACGGGGGTCTGGTACCCCTAACCCCTGTGTTGTTGAAGGAAGAAATGTTTTAAAAAGTGATAATTGATGAATTTAGATTCATGCATAGAGACCGTAATGACTTTCTACTACAGTGCTTCCCAACCTTGGGTCCCCAGAGGTTCTTGGACTATGTCTCCAAGAAATCCTGGCCAGCACAGCTAGCGGTGAAGGCTTCTGGGAGTTTTAGTCCAAGAACAGCTGGGGACCCCAGGTTGGGAACCCTTGTTCTACTACATTGCCTTAACAGCTCAGACATAAATGTTTATTTATCCCTGTGTTTTAAAATTTATTTTCTTCCACGCATGGCTTCGCAGAGTCCTCCAGGTAGCTGACTACATAATAAAGCTGAGCAACAGTAAGATGTCTAAAACAATATGAAGTTAAAGTATACTAATAAACATCACATCATATATAAACTACAAACTGGCAGTGACAGAGGAGGATCTACAATCAAACTAAACTATCCAGCAAATTCTGGATAATGTCTGCCAGCTCAGCTTGAATTGCATGGGTCTGGAGGTAAATTTTGAAATGAGAGTACCACGGCAGAAGAGATCAAATTGTGTATCAGTTTCTTTTCCCCAGTTTCTGGCATGGGTAGACATTAGATCAGCTCTTCCACAAAGGACCCCTGTTCACAGGGCAGGGCTGGTATGGAAGAAAAGGCTTCCTAAAATAAATAGTACCAACTGCTGTTTTATAGGTTAAAACCAACACTTCAAATTGTGTTCAGATACAAATTCTGAATTTATTTAATTTCTCTTCAATGCTATTTATTAATTTTACACAACATTTCTTCGTTATATTAGTTGTCCTCAAATCAGCGGTGCCTTCTCTAAAGCTAGTCAGTGAGAGAGGCTGATCTTGTATTTTAATTAGCCAGAATAAGTGGAATTATCTCAGTAATGGGAGTCCACGTACCTCCTTCTTTCCCCTCCCATTTCCAGTGCCTGATAGAGTAGGGATTAGGAACCACCATCCATAATTTCACGTTTTCACAGCTACAGCTACAGCCCACTTTCCTCTCTATAACTCCCATCATGGCTACAAAGTGGATGTCAAGCTAGACCTGAGAGTGAATGCTTGGCAGCCACCCAAAGCAGCAGCCACCCATCCAGCACCTCCCTTCCCTTGTCTAAGGAGCCTTACTTAACATGGCATTGTCTTGATGATGTGCTGCATTTCTGCCTCCCTCCTTCTGGCCTCCAGTGATACGGTGTGGAAGCAAAGGAGATTTTGGGACATCATCAGCTGCACACGACGGAGATGCAGGGGAGTTAGATGTGTGGTTGCAGGTTTCAGTGGTAGCCACATGTTTACAATTTCACTTCATTTGACTCCAAGACGATGGTGAATACGAGTGAGGGAACAGTACAGAACCCAAGAGGCCTCTGTCAATATAAGCATTTTCATTGCCATGGTTTTATGAAGTGGTTGTAAGGATCTTTCAGCAGACAGAGCAATAAACATCCAAGGGTTTTCTGAAGTGGCCGTGTGCCAAGATCAAGCTTATCTTTTGCTCCATTTTTCATTGTTGCCACAAGTGGAAGAAAGAAAATAAATGACATCTCTTCCGAAAGGTGCCTGCCCGCCTGCCCTTTTGGATTTAATAGTGATGAAAGCAGAATCAAAACAGTGACGTCTTGTACCTGAACCTGCCACTTTATTAACAAGAATTTATAACCATTTTAAAAAAATAAATGGTAGTAATGCCTCATGACTGCAGCGGCTTCAACTACCGAGGAAGAGAAAGCATATCTAGATAAGGCAATAATAAAAGGTTATGCTGGAAATAAACTGGTCATTTCTGGAAATCTTTGAGACACTCAAGAAATCATGGTTAAAAGCAGGAATGCTCACTGCAACAGATCATTTGCTAGTTAACTCTGGAAGCACAGTGACTAAAAATGCACCAAGGAGTTACTGTGTTCCTATTAGAATACTCTTGAGTTTCTAGCTTAATATTCCAAAACCGGACCCCCTTTCTAAAGTAGGCTGTCTGAGACCAGGTTAAACATGATGGTGGCCAAGTTAAAACAACCACCACAGCACTCTTAAACATGTAGGGATTCAGTAGCGCTGGCATCACACCTACACTGGCCTGCCAATGCAGTACAGCATGAACCTGGCATTCACAGTCTGGGAATAATGCCATGCTGGAATGCTTCAACTGCGCACATAGGCACAGTTGTCCAATTGCACAGCATCCTGGATGAGGAAGGGTATGCTTTGTTTGTTTCCTTGTTTTACACGCATCTGACATCACTTCTAAACTGAGGCTGAGTTCACACTGGGAGTGATTTGTACAAATGGAAATAACATCAGGTGGTGGATTGATCAAGTCTGCAGTGGTGGAGGGAGGGATTAACCCTTTCCTCTCATATTAGGATCCTGAAGAAAGTCCCTCCTCTTGAGGCATTATTTCCATTGGGAGAAAATCTGACCCTTCCCTGTCTTTAGATTGGATTCCTACCAAACAGGAGAAACAGGAGAACGTTGTGCAATATTTCCAGAGTCAGCTTCCCTATCTTGAAATCTCTCAGCTCTTTCCATTCACCTCAGAATATTCCAGAAAGATTACAGGACTTTGTTTTGTGTGAGACTTCTTTCTTTCTTTCTTTCTTTCTTTCTTTCTTTCTTTCTTTCTTTCTTTCTTTCTTTCTTTCTTTCTTAAGATGTGTTTTATGGAAGTGTTACTAATGATCAATAGTTAGATGGGGCAAGAGACAGAAAGGATTCCCCTTTTGTATTTTTCAAAACACTTCTACCCCCGCTTTCAACTCCAGAACAGAGCCAACAAGACGGTGAACCAACTCCACTGAAAACATAAACTTAAAGCAGCAGTTAAAAACCCAATAAACAGAAAAATGAGCAGCACCAATAATAGCAAAACAATTAAAAATGAAAGAAAAAACATAAGGCAGCTGAGAAATGACAAATCACAGCTGTTCAAAGGTGATCCTCAATACAATTCAATACAAAGTTTTAATTAAGTCCTCAAAGTAGTACAAAGTAGGAGATAGCCATATTTCTTATGGCATTATGTTCTAGATTAGGTATAAGCTGACTGGACTGAACCAACATTCTGGACTCACCTGCAAAATGCCTCTCGTGCAATGATTCTTAATAGCGCAGTATTTTATTTTTGGCATACCTTGCTACATGATTTCCATTCTCTGTGTGTATGATTTAACTGCAATTGAGCCTAAGAGAGAGAAAAAATCCATAGAATTCCCTGAGAGGCCACTGGCCAGAGAGGAGTTGAGCAGCATTCCCAACAAAATAAAATAACCAGCCTGTCTCTGATTTATAAAAATATACATGTATCCAGATAATTAGGCTACCTCTATTCAGATTTCCACTCTCAAACTGTCTAAGGTCAGGGCAAGAAAGCATATCAGATCAGTGGTAGGAGCATGTCACGCCTTGTACTTGAAGAAATAGCTTCACATGATTAAGAAGTGAAGGGGGCTTTAGAGTGACACACTTCTAGGAAAGAATGGAAAATGATGTTGCACTAAACTATGTAATAAGGGCCAATATCCTGGTCAAGATTTACACATATGGAGTTCCAACTCTGGAAGCTGCTGTATCTATCTGTTGACGTTGCATGATCAGGCACTGTGTATCACTGACACCTTGTCAGATCACCACAGCAGTTTCTGCAGTTGGAGGGCCACGCATATAACCAGGATACTGGTCAATGCCTTTTCCCTAAATTGTGGTTGTACATAATACCACAGTAGGCATTGCTCTCTCTCTCTCTCTCTCTCTCTCTCTGTGTGTGTGTGTGTGTGTGTGTGTGTTTCAGAATTGGAGGCAACGTGGGAGGCCCACCAGTCTTGGGTCTGTCATGGACTTGAGCTAGCAGTCACTCTACTACAGAGAAAATCCTTTTCCTCAAGTCCTCTTGCTGCAACACAGATGGATTTGGAATCTTGCGCAGGCAAAGCATGTACTCAACCAT
Organism: Intellagama lesueurii; assembly: GCA_037013535.1. Taxonomy (NCBI): domain Eukaryota; kingdom Metazoa; phylum Chordata; class Lepidosauria; order Squamata; family Agamidae; genus Intellagama; species Intellagama lesueurii. Next base: position 258,474,360 of record JBAJHW010000002.1, read on the forward strand.
TTAGCTATGGCGGGGGGGGGGGGAGGACATTAGCTCTGAAACACTGTAGCTGAAATCCTATCACATTGTTATGCAAAAGGTGTAACGGCAGCAGATAATGACTACGGTGGTTTCTTAACATACAGCAATTCGCCTCCAAACGTTCCACATTTTGTGTAACGGTGCAACAGGATTTCAGTCACTCAGAGGTGATAGTACCAGGATAAACTGAATAGTATGAAAACTGACACATGTGTGTAAATAAATGGAAACTCTGTTGTTCCCAGTCACAGGGTAGAAGGGGTGCCCACGTGCATATAGCAGGTCTTCTCTTTACAGACCCCCACCCACCCCATGTGCAGGTGGCAGGGGCTAGAGCCAGAAAGTTGAAGCAGGGCCAGCTGGAATAACCTTACCTAATCATTTCATTACAGTCACGTGGGCACATCTCAATTAGGCTTCTGTGTCTCCCAAATTGTTCAAGTGCATTTCACATAACATCTCCCAAGTATATCCTTCAGATCCCCATCCCTGCAGGTGAATCGCTGACTCCAAGGAACATCCATGTGATGTGATCTGGAGCGCCTTTATGCAAAAGACAGCAATAGGCCCATTCACAGCACTGAACAAACTCCTTCCCATTTTGTAGCGGCTAACACACATGCAAATGCCTACACATATTTCACAAGAGAACATTTATTTACAAGAACCACCTTCTGTTAAAGCCATGACAAACTATGTCTTCTAAGCTTGGACCCAGTTTCTGTTTTGAACATTAATGTTTCTGTCATGCTAGACAATGTACAGGGAGAGAAGTGGGTGTCAGAGGTTATCCTATGATAACACACACATTTGGGTAGTTAGCTGGGTGAAGATACAGTGACATGTGGAGTCTTTTCACCATACATCAATGATCCATCTTAAAAAAGGCCTGCTTGAAGAGGAACAACAACAAAATGTCCCCAACCCAAATACAACTGACTGACTTACGATGAAAAATTAGTTCGTGGCCTGAGGTCAGATCCCAAAGGACAACTGTCAGCATCACACAGGCCTGTACAGCTGGCGTAAATTACAACTGCTGCATGTGGAACCACAAACTCCATAAGGTGTCAACAGTTTCAAAGCCCTGAGTCTGACCCAGTGTGTCCCCAAAATCTTATCTCTCCTGATGGGCTTTGCATTCTGTCACCAAAGACATGCTTGTATAATCTTGGTATGGGGCCAACTTCAATTTACTGAGAATCGAGTGCTTCCTTCCTTCAGAGGATTTCTGAGTAATTTGCAATTTTATTCTAACCGTGGTCCCTTTCCAGACATTGCAACTTGAGTCAGCCTTTGTTAGATTCCTTGTTTACTCTGTCATTGTCTACCACATTGCCAGACTGGTTTCATGCAAAATTATGGTTGGTCAAGCCAATGACATAGAGGCCTGGGCCACCTTTTATGCAACAGTAGAAGCACTTGGGTTGGTGTGTGTGTGTGTTTTTTAACTTGATTGCTCATTATGCCCTTCTTCTCTTTCTGCCACTTTCTGTCAGATCTTGGTTATGCCAAGTAATGGGATAATGCCTTGGAAGCATGGCAAAACCAGCTCCAGTGACCCCACTGAGGTAGGAACAGGGGAGACCTATAACACAAGAGAAAGGAGATGCCCCCCCCAAAAAAAAGAAAAGAAAAAAGGGAAGAGCAAGCAGCACTAGGTGGACTTGCCAAACAGATCACCCTGATCTAGAAGCTAGTATAGATTTTTCAGTCTGATTACAAGATCCACTCTGGTCTTTTGATGTTCCAGACACTTCTTTGCTGACTCCCATCTCCTCTTATTCCTTTGATCTGAATTAGTGGTGGTGCAAAGTTGAACTTATCATCCAAGTGACCCCCAAGGTGCTTTCTGCCCATCTTCCATTTCACAAAAAGTGAGGATACTTTTGCTGGCATAACGCTCCTTGAGTTGGGTGTGTGAGTTGTCAGCTGCAGAGAGTTAAACAACATCATCTCTTGGGAATATAGTTCTGAAGATCACTTCTCAGAAGTCCTAAAGTATCGAGGAAGATTTTTTAAGAGTTGAGGAATTAACTCCGTTAAGAGGGATGAAGAATATAAACAAAGTTTATGTTTCAGCCCTGCCAGATGTCTTAGAAGTTGTCCAAAATCTGTGCAGCCTGAACAAATTAGATATTGAGAGTGGTATCAACATGCGGACGTGGAGCCAACTGAAAGAAAGAAGCTATTTAATAAATCTCTGGAAATGGCTGAATTTTATCTGAATATGTTTTTTTAAAAATTCTTATCTCCATGGTTAGGCAGCCTTAAGTACATTCTACATTTCTGTTCGGTTCAGCCTTCAGATTAATTAAACTACAAGCTTTGAACGCCACAATCATAAATCAGAATCACCCCCAAATTATCCCTACCTCTCTCTTCTCAGGCTCCCAGGATCACCAAGTTCTGTTTGTGTCTTTTCAGCTTCGGGATTTGCCCCACCTTCACTGTGCCTACTACAGTTTTTGATACTGATCATGTTTTCTCTAAGCCACCATTGTGCTGACTTTCACAGTGCTACTGTCCCTTCTTATTTCAGTTCAGAATGACTTCCTCTGCTACTGTTAACTTTCTTCAGCAATTGCAGAGTCTTTTTTCCTTAATTCACCCCAACTACACATCTGCCACACCTCCAGTGCCAACTAAACCTGCCCAGTGGCAAATCCATCTGTCAGTTTTCATCTGTCAGTATTTTGACCTCTCTTCCTATTTGTGTCTGTGGTAGAGGGTAAGGTCTTTCTCGGAAGTGTTCAAGACACTGTTCCGCTTACATTCTAGGACTGGTCCTAGGGAGAAAGGGAAGACCAGTCTTAAGTCTATTATCTCCTTTCACACTTCCATAATTTACAGAGGACAGTCTGCATTCAACTCTCACCCTAGCTAAGGTTGATTAATGTTGCTGTGCTATGCATGGTAAGTTTGGAATAAGCCTGTGTATGCTTGGTGGCTCTTTCTTTTTAACTTGCATAGGACTGCAAACAACGTTGCAACCTAAGGCACAGTGGACAGTATGTGTTATTTGAGAGAGCTACACTTGGGTGCACAATCTTAGCAGGCTTTGTGGTGAATTGCCACCCCAAGCCTGTTGTGGGTTGCACCAGCTCCAGAAATGGCTGGGTTTGGCCGTTGAAAATAAAACAGAAACAGAAAATGCCAGGATGGGATTCTTCTGATTTCCTTTGGGGTGGGTGGGTAGTGGATCAACCTTTATGGACTCCCTATATTTTTTTCAGTGCAAAACCCAGGGGTGAACCTTCTTTTTTTAAAATGGGGAGGGGGGCTCAGGATGTATTTTAAATTAAAACAAATGTAGGAAATGCTTCATTGTGATATATATGTTGCAGAGTGTTGAATTTCTGGTTTAAACCCTCTAACTGTGCAGAAGAATTGCAGGGATCCACAGAGCAGAATAATTTCAAGTTCCTCAGAGTAGACCACCATTTTTCTCATTAAAATGGCATTTACAGCCTCAATAGTTCACTCTGAGACATTAGTAGGAAAAAGAATAAAAGATTTCACTTACTTTACTTACAACTGAACAGATCAAATAGCAAACTGACAAACATGACTGCTTTCAGCAACAGACCTTAACAGACTACTAACTGCCAACAGAGAGGGAAAGAAAAACAGATCAGAGAGGCACGGCTCTCTTTGAATTCTGAGGCAGATTCGTTAGTACTGGATAGATTGACAGTCACCTTAGCCCAGAAAGGTCCCTCCAAGCCAAACCTACTAAAGGCAGCATGCTAGGTTGCAAAAAACTCCAACAACATATGTGTGTGCATAGCCCAAAGGACAATGGGAACACCTTGGTTCTGAAGTAATACAGTATTGTCACAGAGGTAGTATCCTATTTCCCCCAGAGAAGAGACAGCACTCACTTTCTAGTTCTTAATCAAAACATTTCATTAACGGACACTGACAAACACTTTTTAGACTAAGGTAGTGTTTGTCTAAAACCTTCTGCAAAAAGTAGTAAATGGTTCAATACTGCTTGAAGCATCATGTGAAATGTTAGGAATTGGCTTGTCTGGAGCACTAAAAATAACTTCAAAAAGTGGAATTTGAATTGGCCAGAAAATGACAGATTTTTTAAAATTTATTTTTTTGCAGTAGTTGGCAAGATTAGAAGGAGGAGGAAGAGGGTGGCTTCAAGGACGCAACTGTTAATTTGGGGTTAATGCTGCTTTCGGAACAGCAGGGCTTGTCTGTGGGGGCATTCTTACTTTTTTACCCACCCAATGCGTACATCTGTAAACAGACTATTATAACATATATTCTCATGCTTTCTGTAATAAACAATCTTCTTCCTTCCCTTCTCCCAAATGTTAAGAGGGATTGTTCATGCAACCCTCACATGCAGAATCCAGCCCATCATTTGCTTAAGTGCAACAATGTAAGTAAACATGAGTATTTAGGCTGGCAAATTACCCACCAATTGAAATATCCCACAGAAACCCATATTTCCTCCCTCTCTACTAATGTAAATGAGGCCTGATTGTAAACATCTCATGCCTAAATTATACCTTCGGGAATCAACGTAATGCAATTTTCCTTGTCTGAATGATTTCAGTAAAAGCCAGTCAGACAGAGGAGTGCAATTGTCCTGACTTCTTTCCCTCTCTAGCAATTGGGAGTTTGGGTCAGGGGCTGAATGTAAATGAGCACATCCTGTCTCATCGGGTGGCCTTGAAGGAAGCACAGAGAACAAGCAGCCCTGTAAGCAGATCTCTTAGTACCTCTCTCAGTACCTGCCCATCTTACTGCCAGAGTCGCTTCTCTATGAGCAGATTCCATGTCAGGCTTTGTGTTGTTTTTATCTGTTTTCTGCCTGACAAACATTCTCTGGACCCTAAAGAGCAAGGAGACACCAATGGCCACAGAGAGCATGAGGAAGAATTCATCATCTTAGAAGGCAGTTACATTACTAAAAAAAGAAAGAAAGAAAAACAACACCCCTCTATTTAAATCAGGTTTAGCCTGTTTTGAATTGTTGTAAAATGAGTGACATGGGTCAACCCAGAGTGCTCACTGGAAGGACAGATCCTGAAGCTGAGGCTCCAATACTTTGGCCATCTCATGAGAAGAGAAGACTCCCTGGAAAAGACCCTGATGTTGGGAAAGTGTGAAGGCAAGAAGAGAAGGGGACGACAGAGGATGAGATGGTTGGACAGTGTCATCGAAGCGACCAACATGAATTTGACCCAACTCCGGGAGGCAGTGGAAGACAGGAGGGCCTGGCGTGCTCTGGTCCATGGGGTCACGAAGAGTCGGACACGACTTAACGACTAAACAAACAAACAAACAAAAACATGGGTGAATACATGACGTACATATAGGTGCAGATTAATTTGACAGCAAATTGTGTTTTTGGAGTGGCAGTGAGGTTTTTTTACTCCTCCACCAGGAGTCCATTTATTTTAGCATGGACGTTGAATTGATTCGTTTAAATTGACTCCCTCTGTGTGAACACCTCTGTCCGAGTTAATTTTTAAGTAGCCCTCCTGTTGGCCGACTCTCACAGCCACTTGCTCCTGCTGTTGTTGTCTTAAAAGTGTGTGTTGGGGGGAGAGAAGCCTGGCCATCAGGGATCCCCCTGCAGGAGCCCCCACCACTCACTTGCTTGCCCAAATCTTCTTCCAGTCCTGGGATGAGGGGACGGATAAGGCAAGATCAGTCCAAGGAGGTGTCTCTTCATCAAGCCAGCATGCAAACCCCAGAAATGGCAGCTCAAAGGCAGGCAGGCAAGCAAAATGCCAACGTCACCTCTCTTTCCCCCCTCTCCAGCCAGTCAGTTTCAGCCCGTGTCTCCTCCTTCACCCTGGCCGTGTGTGTTTGTGTTTTGTTTGCACATTTGTCTATTGCCGCCAGGCTCTCCTGCATGCATCAGTGCTCACAAGGCACCACTGTGTGTCTGAAGGCTTTTCTAGCACCAGCTTGTTCGGTTGTTTCCTGTTGCACTTCTCTTCTCCAGGCATGCACACACGTCCACCCACCTGCCTCTCTCTCTCGCCAGCCTTCAATTGGAGAGAGAGAGCATGCAACTGGCGAGGCAGTCCCTTCAAAAATGCCCGATTAAACATTTGTTCCAAACACAAACTGTGATTTAAACACCACATGACTGCCATGTGATTTGGAATTGATTTAATTCACTTTCATTTACACTGACACATATTTCGAATTATTGCTTTAATGTAAATGAGCCCTTAGTTGGTATCATATGCTGGAGGCAACATTTTTCAAAAGACTGCAAAATGTTTGAAAGAGGAAAGGATGCTTGGAGTATAAATATCCCTCCCACCCTGACCTGCAGTGTTATTCTTAAAACCTGCAGCTTTTAAAATGGAGATGGCATTGGGATAAACATTGTTTTGTTTAATTATGTTTTTACACTACTTTCCAGGCCAACAGCCTTCCCAAAGTGGTTCAGAATTTAAAGCATAAAACCAATTAAAACATAAAAGAGTAACCATACAATGTAATGCAGAGATAAAACAGCAGTAGTTAACATTATAAACGATCAACTATACCCACTTAAGAACAGACTTGAATAGGCAGGGCTTTAAGGTTCACTTAAAAGGGCAAGAGAGCACTATGTATGTTTGTGTTGGTGCTTTTCCCACTCAACGCATCTGCAATCTTCATAAAAACAACACCCCATCCCTAGACTGCTTTTGGGGACAGATGCCCAGCCCATAAGAAACAAGCATTTTCTCTGGTGTGTTGTTACATGTCATCATGTCACTTCAGACTTACAACAACACTATGAATTAATGGCCTCCAAATTAGTCTATCATTAACAGGCCTGCTGAGGCCTTGCAAATTGTACATAATGGCTTTCTTTACTGAGACAATCCATTTCATATTAGGATTTTCCTATTGCCTTCAGCTTTTCCTAGCATTAAGGTCTTTTCAAGTGAGGTTTGTCTTCTCATATATCCAAAGTATGATAGCTCAGCATAGTTGTTTTAGCATGTAGGGAGAGTTTGGCCTTGATTTGCTCTAGAACCCACTTATTTGTCTCTCTAGCATTCTATGGAGACCACAAACCTCTCTTCCAAGATCACATTTGAATACACTGATATTTTTCCTGTTAGATTTCCTCACTGTTCAGTTTTTACATCCATCATAGACGGAAATCTTGCGCGTGCGCCGTCCCGGCGTCAGTGGGTTGGGAAACTCCCGCTCCTTTGGGGGAGTAACTCTCCCCACGAAGAGTGAGGTTCGCAGCTTGGGCATCTGCATGGACCCGGATCTCACCATGGAAACCCAGGTGGCATCTGTGGTCCGGGCAGCCCATTTCCATCTCCAGAGGATTGCCCAGTTACGTCCCTATCTAGACGTGGGGGCACTCACGATGCTGATTCATGCCCTCGTAATCTCAAGAATAGACTACTGCAGTGCTCTCTACGTGGGGCTACCCTTGAGGCTGATGCAGAGGCTTCAACTGGTCCAGAATTCAGCAGCCAGATTAATAACTGGGGTGAAGAAATTTCAGCACATCTCTCCCACTCTGGCCGCCCTTCATTGGCTACCGGTTCATTTCCGCATCGACTTCAAGGTTATGATGATAACATTTAAAGCCCTAAACGGTTTAGGACCTTGGTACCTATCAGAACGCCTGCTCCCAGCCAGATCTGTCCGTAATACCCGTTCCTCACAGGCAGGGCGGTTGAGGGCCTTGACCCTGAAGGAGGCCCAGAGGGAAAGAACTAGAAACTGGGCCTTCTCGGTGGTTGCCCCCCGCCTATGGAACAACCTGCAGACTGAGATTCGTCTGGCACCCTCGCTGGACGGATTCAAAAGAGCATTGAAGACCTGGCTCTTCCGCCAGGCTTTCCCGGAGCACTAGGATCTTGCCCTCCCTTTTTACCATTCTTTTTGCTATCCTCTCCATCACCCTTTCCACCACCTTACTGCCATCTGTTTTAATTTCTGATTTGTTATATATTAACTTATTTTTATCGTGTTTTTAATTTTTTTCTCCTTATATTGTTGTTAGCCGCCCAGAGTGGCCTGGTTGCCAGATGGTGAGGGATATAAATTCAAATAATAAATAAATAAATAGTAACTTAGAATATTATCGTATGAATGATCTTGGCCTTGGTCTCCAGTGATATCTCAGCTGAAATCCCAGTGGGGATAAGACTGTATAAGACTGATGATCTCATCAGCACTGGTGATAATTAGGAAATTGAACACCTCCAACTTCTGTCCCAAACCTTTCACATAATATCTTTCATTGTTGTGAAGTCATAGAGGCCATTGGATGGGAGAGGAAAATCTTTAATTCTACAAAATCTTCCCAGTTATGGCAATTTTCTTCAATTAAAGGCTCCCCCCTCCTCCATTCTGTGGCTCCTATGTCTTCCGAATGAAGAAAGGGATTACACAGGCGTCTCCGGAACTTTGGGACAAAAGTCAGAAATGTTTAATTTTCAACAAATCCTCACTGCTGATGATGTAATCAGCCTTACTCAGCATAAGTTATGCGAAAAAGATTTTAGCCATTCTTAGACTTGAGCTTCTGTCCTTATTTCTTCATAGCTGCCCTTCTAAATCTCACTCTCCTTTGGATTTCTTGGTTGCAGTCTCCATTTGGATCAATGATTGAACCAATGCATAGAAAATCTTTTTACAAGTTTTCATTTTGTCATTGTCAATATTAATGTAATTGTTCTGTAGTCATTATTTATGTCTTCTTAATATTCAACTGTAATCCTACTTAGTTTTTCAACCTTCACAAGTTATTTAAGATCACTTCTGTTTTCTGCTGGTCAACACCATTGGCATATCTTAAATTTCTAGTGTTTTTTTCCATCAATTTCACTCATCTGAATCTAGCTCTCCTCTGAACAAAGTTGGTTAAACTGTATCCAGCTAATATTTTTTCTTACAAAAATGTTATTTGTTCTTAAATGAATTAGTTAACACACACAAAATAGAACCTTAACATGCTGCTTAACTTTACTTTTGTGGCTGCAAAATGCTTTGTAAAACACACACACACACAGAGAGAGATGCTTTCTATGAGAGGGAGGGTAGCTATAGTTAGGACATTGTATACCCTGCATCAAAACCTAGAAACCAGATGCTGCCATCATAATAATACATATACAAGTTAAATCCACCCACCCCCATCATTTATCAAAGAATTTAAGCTTTTGTCTTACGGCACTGTTTCAAAATCAATGTTATTAAAAATTATTGTTCTTATTTTCCTTTCCTTCTGGTCCGGAAAGTGACACAATTCTTTAGCATGGAATCTACTGAACCTTTCAGACTGCTGACTATTTAAAAAAAAACCCACTGACAACAAGACTAAACTTCCTACTTTGGATTGAAAAGGAAACCTTGAAAATATGTGAGAAGTTGTCTGCTCAAAGGCACAATTCAAAGGCTCAGAAACCAAAAGGGAAGTGGGTGGGTTGGTTTGTCATTGGAACGGAAAGTGACACAACACCTGTATCCTGGATGGCTTTGTGTCCGTCTTTCCATGGGGAGGGGGGAGCACTGTCCTTCTGTACATTCCTCCTTCCCCAACCTGTTAGAAATCCCAATAATAGATTTAAAGCGATAACAAATATTTTGTGATCAGAATAATTTGGTTTTTCTTTCCTTATTTAATGGCATTTTAATTACAACTTTATATAATAAAGTCTCTAAACTGTTAGCTAGATCTGAAAGTTTGAACGACTAAATGCTAGTAGTACTGTAATCACATATCTGCAATTAAATGACGGAGGAAAGAGGAACAGGATGTGGAACTGACTTTTGCTTCCTGCTTCCTGTGCTCAATAGTCTTTGTCAGAAATTTATCTTGATCTCTGTTCCCCAATCTGGCTCTAAACCAAAATATTCTGAGAATAACATAAACTGGATCACTTTCTCTATCCTGTTCCTTCTTCACGTCCTGGGCAGATCAGATGTGTTTTGCACTAAGGTGTAATCAGGGCTGTCATGGCCTAGATTAATTTCTTCCCTAAAGAAGAATCTCACGTTTACTTACACATGTCTGTAACTCCTCTGGGCATTCACTGGAGAGAGAAGGCAGCGGTGAGAGAGGAGACTGCCAGAGGAAGCGGCTGAGAAAATGACAGAGTTGAGGAATGATAATAGCAGGAATATATTAATTTAAAAAAAAAAACACTTCCCAGTGGGTGTTGAAGGGATATAATGCCAGCTGACGGTGCCAGTCTGATGGCCCATGAGGATGAAACCACTCTCTACAGAGTAAAAATGCCACAGGGTCTTACTAGCAGACTGCTGCCAGTGAGTATCAGCTGCAACTGCTGGTGTAAATGGTGGCGGGGGAGGGCGGAAGAGTGTCTGCATAGTATAAGGATGCAACACAAGACAAAACTCAGCATCCTGCTTTCCATTTTCTAGTCTGACATCAGTTGCAGTGAGTGCTTCCTATTGCTCTGACCAAGAGAAATGTTGCCGTATACACCAGATTCTCCCAATCTACAATGAGAAGTAAACTGGGGAGCAGGCGGAGCTTACCTTTTTGTAAGATGCTACTTCCCTCTACCTTTTCATTGTGTAGTTCAGGACCAAACTAAGTGGAATAATTGCAGCCACATAAAACCATAGTTGTGGGGTCTCTTGCGAGCTGCATATAAGGAGTGCTCACTGCGCATCTCCCCAACTGCTTTTTATCTACTAGAGGTCCCTTCCAATGTTAGAAGGCAGTGAGGAGGAAAGCACCCACGGGATAGGCTGCTTGAGAGCATGATGTGGGAGGGGAAGGGCTTGGCATTCTTCCCCCATTTGCTCCCTTTGCTATTAAAGGCCTTTGTATGGTTCAAGAAGGAGAACCATTATTCTATGATTCTACGATATTTGAAGTCATGGAACACCAAATGTAAAAAGTCAGACAAGAAATGTGGGTTCTAAATTGCTCTTCTGAATTAATACTGGAATGTTCAAAGTACACAAGTAGAGAAGAACACACACAAAATGGCCTGTTAGATCAGATCAAAGTACCGTGCTCCCCACAGTAACAAATCAGATCCCAAGAGAAACCCAGAAGAAGGATGTGAGGGCAACATTTGTCTCCTCCTATTGCTGGATCCTGCAGCCAAGAAAATTGGAAAAAGACTGAGGGCAGCAATGAAGGACTTGGAAAGGATAATCAAGGATGTGCCACTGGAGACTAAGACCAAGATCATCGACACTCTTGTATTCCTAGTCATCATGCATGGATGTGAAAGCTGGACAATGAAGGAAACTGAGAGGGGAAAAATTGATTCATTTGAAATGTGGTGCTGGAGGAGAGCTTTGCAGATACTGTACCCTGGACTGCCAAAAAGACGAACAAGTGGGTCCTAGTTCAAATCAAGCCTGGAGGCTCTCCTTCTTTGGGCACAGCATGAGAAGGCAAGATTTGCTGGAAAAGATAAAGGCAGCAGGAAAACAGGAAGACCAAATATGAAATGGATTGACTCCATAAAAACTTGAGTTTACAGGAGCTGAGCATGGCGGCTGTGGACAGGAAAGGTCACCATAAGTGAGAAGTGACTTGATGGCACGTAAGAACAATTGCTGTCCAACAGCTAGTAATTCTGGGGCATATTGTCTCTGGACCTGGAGGTAGATATGAGCCTACATCAGTGGGCTTAAGTGCTTAAAACTCTGTGTGTACTATGGCCAATACAGTCTGCAGAGGTTTGGAGGTAGTATTATACAGCTGTCATTAACTGCAGTGCACATGGTGTAGCCTGCATGTGTGTCCTCTCACAGTCTCTTTCAGGACTGCAGGTTTGCATAATGCTTCTGTCTGTACTCTGGAACACATTTTGAAACAGCCTCGCCCTGCCAAATGTGACACTGCTATTTACCTTTTGGTGTGACAGCTGCAGATCCCGTTTTGAATAGTGCTCATGAAGAGTAACACACTTTTCTCTCCAGCAATGCCCTGAGCAATTCTGACATTTCGAAAACAAACAATTTAATATGTTTTTCAAAATGAAATTATTTTTCATGCCTTCATGGAGCTCTTGAAAATAGAAAGGGAGGTAGTGGAGGGAAAAACATCCCTTCAACAAGGATAAAATTGACTAGATCGCAAGCCCCTTGCAATCTTGTTGAGTCAATTTCATATCTACTGAGGATTCCCTTAGGAGTGAGTGGTGTAATTCCAATTAGATCTTAGAAAAAGGAACCTAACAGTCTCCCAGTCCAATAGAGGGCCCCTCTATTACATACATGCGTTTATCAAGCTTTTACAGCTGTACCGCTGCAGAGACATCATCATCTGTATACAAAGGTTAGGAGTCTCAAGATTAATCACTGTGAATCTGCTTGCATTTATTTTCATTAGGATGGGGTGAATGTCTTTAAAACCCAAGGTGGAAAAAGGTAATGTGGTAGAATTAAAGGTGGTTGAGCTACAGAGAGCAGTGAATTTCTAGATGGAAAATTCAAGGGAAGCTTGCATTAAAAAAAAGAAGAAGGTGATTTCGGTTAGATTGATTTTCTCCTGTTAGATTTACTTACCCCCTCTTATAAGTAGATATAAGGAGCAAGAGGCAATTTCAAGAGCTGTACCCTTCACAGAAATAAATGGGAAAACCCAGCATTTGCAAAAGTTCTGTGTATGCTCCAGAACACATAATGCTTTTCACTGCTTTAATCATGCTATTTCAAAAGTTCAGCATTGCAACTAGGTTGATTACCAGATTGATTTCTACATCAGAGTCAGCACAGAATTCAAGAGTCAAGGAGTGAGACAGAGTCACCCCAGTGGGAGACTCTAGCAACGGTATAATTTGCTCATACTTGTTATTATTTTAAGGTTGATTTAGTAGAAAATTGTCCCTCAATATATAGAGGATGGTGTGGTGTGCCCAGCCATGTGCTAATTCTATGTTGTATGTTCTAACACAGGATGTTCAGTGGGAAAATGGAAAAGCTGGTGATTGGGCATAGCTCATTTTCCTATGTTTTTCAATTGTTGTGAGCTAACTGTTAGTAAAGAGGGCCATCTAATTGGCTTTAAAAAATCTTTTTTAAAAATAGATCTGCTTTTGGTAAGAATCAATAATTCATGCAAAGAGGTAGCAAAAAGGGTTTAAGCTGACTGGATTTTTTTTTCAGAAAAAGAGGTAGATCATCACCACCACTTTGGTGATCTTTTTAAAAATATATATATGATCAAAATGAACAAAAGTAAATTTTTAAAAATACATTTCCAGTTTCTTAAAATGAGGCGCAATCTAAAAGTACTTCAAAAGAAAATGACAAAAGATAGATTTTTATGTTTAGAGGACAGGCAAAGAAATCTTTTGCAAAGTGCCATCATGTGCAGCTAACACTAACCCTAATAATTTGTTTTAAAAAAGAAACCTGCTTCATAATCACATTTGCCCCTACTGTGAAAGCATAGCATACGTACTGGGATGGTTGTAGCTAGCATCAAATTATTCCATTATTACAGGTTGCTGAATGGATTAAAAGAGAAACATCTGCATGAGAACAAGAGGACAGATAGAACAAGAGGACAGATGCATGGAAGTGTCCGACAGCCTTTCTGCTCAAGGCAACTTGATTTTTGCCTCCAGAGATATTGGAGGGTGTGTGAAAGTCCACTGCTCTGTGCAGCCAGCTTGCTTTGTGCTTACAATCTATTTCCACAAATAAAGATGGTTATGCAGGTTTCCAGCATCGACCAAACAGAGCTGAGCCCTGGCGATTTGCTGCCTTGTAGGAGTGCCTCTTTGCATCCCCCCCCCATGTTTTACCTTAGGTCTTAATCCTTTCATTTTAAGACTCATGAGAACCCCCTAACCCTGGCTCAGCCGCACCACTTCGGTCCAACCAAGAAAGGTCTCTGCATTCACAACATGCAGCAGCTTTTGCAATATCTCTGACTACTCCTCTTGGCTGCAAAGAGTTACAAGAGGGCAGTAACTGGTAGGTGGAGAAGCTAAGACTAAATGGACTATGTGAATATTGAAAATTTGTGATTATTTCTCCACGTCTGCAAGAGCTCTTCCTTCCAACCAGCTAAGGAGATGCAGAAAGCTGCCAATCAGTACAAACTGGCATGTCTTGCCAAATCCTCACTATTGACATTTCATGTAGCTGTATTTTGGACAGTGCCAAACACACTTTGTTAATCAGTAATAACATTCAAGTGCAAAGCATTTGGGGACAGCAGAGTTGATTTTTTTTTCCCCTCTCAAAAACTGACATTCTCCAATTTCTCCTGCCAAGGGCACTGACAGGAATAATGATTGCCAACGTAAGGCAAGATATACAATGGCTGGGCTCTCTGCTTCTCTACTTATATTGCTGACCAACTCACTTTTCATCCTTCTTTTGTTGTTGTTTAGTCGTTAAGTCATGTCTGACTCTTCGTGACCCCATGGACCAGAGCACGCCAGGCCCTCCTGTCTTCCACTGCCTCCCGAAGTTGGGTCAAATTCATGTTGGTAGCTTCGGTGACACTGTCCAACCATCTCATCCTCTGTCGTCCCCTTCTCCTCTTGCCCTCACACTTTCCCAACATCAGGGGCTTTTCATCCTTCTACACAGATCTAATTTTAACCTAGCAATTTTTAAAAGAACCACTATCTAAATGCTAGTAAAATCAGACATAATTTTAAGACCCATTTTTAAAATCTATCATGCAATCTGAGGAACTCTCAGAACCAAAGCACTTCCAACTTTTGCCATTGCTTCTAACTCTCCAGCACTCCTTTTGTTAGTGAGCTCAGCTAGTGAATGTTGAAAAGATTTTAGTCAAAACTCAACCACGAAGAAATAGAACGGAGATATTTACATGCTTGGGGAAAATCCTGAGGTTTGCAGAGATATACAAAATCTTCCAACAAGTGTTGATGAGGAAGAGGAAGAACTGGACTGCGCAAACACAGGGTACATCATGTGCTGATATGGTGCCCAGATGCTTTATAATTTCTAGGAGTCAATCACAAACAAGAGTGCCAGGCATGCAGCATGCATGTAAACAGTGAGGTGTTGGTACAGGACATCTGCCAGTACAGAAAGCAGTATCAGGTCCAGATTTTGGAGAGCATGTGAGTAAGTCCACCCCAGAAGCTCTACCTACCTATGGGACTCTACTGTCTCACTACCACTATCACCAGCTGCCATTGCTCCTCCTCCTCATTTTAATACGTGCTACCATGTTGTTGTCGTCTGACAGGCAAAAGCCAGGAAACAAGCAGACACAGCCAACTTTTATTGTTTCTCCTTTCACCAACACGGTGGGTTTTTTTGTTTTGTTTTTTGGCAGAGCAAGAGGCAGGTGAACAAGCAGGTTGCAATGCTGAAAACGACGAACAAGAGGTTTTGTCAGTGAGTTGTTGCTCGGTGTGGTCTTCCACAGATGCCCAAACATGTCTGTTCTTCACACTGGCCCGGATAAAAAGAGCCCACTATTGTCCCCTACAAATGAGGAGCCCCACTTGTTGCTAATTAGCACTACAAAGGCTTTCTAATTTTCTTAAATGGAAAAAAAAATTAGGAAACTAAAAATTCCGAGGGAAGGAAAGCCACCTGTTCCTGCCCCTTCCCCCCAGCAGATGCTCCTGGGGAAGCAGAGTTCCCTTTAAAACTCATCTACAAAAAAATTAGAATATAAATACTAACTGTGGACCTTTTGCCATATTTTGTCTGAAATTGGCCCCTATGTTGAGACAACAATGATACCACAGAACATCATTAATTCATAGCAGTAAGGCCTTGAGCATCCACACATTTCCTAATGTGTGACATGAACTCTCAGCAGTGCCCTTCAGCTACTAACATAGGTCAAACAAGCTATATTCTATGCAGGACAACATGACAAATGAAAAGTTAAACATGACAATACTCATGGCCACATTGCCTAATAAACATCTACCATGAAGTTTTGTTTGCATTATAAAATTGAATGTGAAACACAGTTTCCCTTATTTTCTCTGGGACCACAACAGAAAGGAATGTTATAATCCCTCCTTGCTCAGTCAGGATCCTTATGAAAATTGCTCCCCTGTTCCACACAATCTTTTTTTCTTAATGACTTTATACTCTGTACCACACTAGGTCACCACTTCATGAATCTGACGGAATGACCTCTGGCTTATGAAAGGTTACGGCATTCGATTTTTTAATTTTTCTTTTCTTAATCTGTGAGGCGTTTTGGTTTGTTGTTTTTGCTGTGACAAACTACTCCCTTTGGAGCCTATCACTGCTCCAAAACCTCTGCTGCTGTTTTTATTTAATCTCCATGGAAATTACTTCTGTCTAGTTGATAATCCACCAAGAACAGCAGTTGTGCAGCCTCTCGTTTTCTACCCTACGCGGTGTCCCTGTACAAGCTACACAGAAACAAAGGGAAGGGACACGTGTACTGCAAGAGAGCTTTCTGAATTTTGGAAGACTGGCTGATAAAGCTCCACAAATAGAAACATGAACTCTGTGACAAAGAAAGGGACTTTCTCCCTTAGGAATGTGAGCTAATCCTTAGCCTTTTGAGAGCCAGGTGTCTAGTGGCTAGAGCACAGGACTTGGGGCCGAAACGTCAGCTTTCTAATCTCATTCAGCCATGAAATTCACTAGGAGACCTTAACCCAGTCACTCTCTCAACCTACAATGATGTCCCAGGGTTGTTGTGAGGACTGAGTTAATCAACATCATTGTGTTCATTTGTTTGCTTGTTTTATTTATATCTGATCTTTGTCCCAACAACTCCAGGCAGCTCACATAATATATAAAAACAATTCAGCTTTAAAGAAGTAACAGCATTAAAGCATTGTTCAAAATAAACCAGTATTCTATTGCCTGTGCAATGGGAATGGTGTCCAGCAGATTGTTCTTGATTAGAGGGTTAATTAAAAAAAAAATCAGGGTGTGCTCAACTTGCACACAATGAGATGAAGTTGTGTGTACCCTGAAACTGAAAAAAGAAACTCTTTAATCCATGGCAATCTGTCACTAATGAATCCCTGTTGTGCTGGTATAGCTATGCAACAGGATACTAGCCATGGTATCATTAAAGTATTCAGTGAATTTAAAAAATCAGTTAAAAGGAAACGAAGAAAGAATTGTAAAAGCACATGTTTCATTAAAACTCCTTCCCTAGCAGTCAGTGGCTGCCTGAACAGAAACGTCTCTATGCCATCCTAAATTCAAATAAGGATGAACAAAATGCAAATGTGAATAATTCCTCTTTTCTCTTAGGAAATCAGCATTTTTAAAAAGAAATTGGTCAAAACTCTCTCAAAAAGCCAGAAGAAACCCTTGAAGAAACCATTTGAAACTCTTTTAAATGATGGGTTTTTAAAAAAAAATCCTTTGCTTTCATAGGTTAACATGAAATAGAAAGGTTATAATGGCGGCAGACATAGAATCATAGAATAATCATAGAATAAATGAGTTGGAAGGGGCCTATAAGCCCATTGAGTCCAACTCCCTTCTCAATGCAAGAATCAAAATCAAAGCAGATCTGACAAATGGTCTCTTGAATGCCTCCAGCACTGGAGTGTTCACTACCTCACGAGGGAATTGGTTCCATTGTCATACTGCTTTAACAATTAAGAGGTTTTTCCTGATATTCATCTTAAATCTGGCTTTCTGTAGTTTAAACTCATTGTTCTGTGTCCTGCACTTGGATGATCAAGAACAGATCCTGCCCCTCCTCTGTGTGACTACCTTTCAAGTATTTGAAAAGTGTTATCATATCTCCCCATAGTCCTCTTCTCAGTACTTTCAGTCTTTCCTCATTGGGCTTGGTTTCCAGTCCCCTGATCATCGCTATTGCTCTCTTCTGAACTTGCTTCAGTTTGTTGACATTCTTCTTCCAGTGTGGTGCCCACAACTAGACCAAGTATTCTATATGAGACATAACCAGTGCTGAATAGAGAGGGACTAGTACCTCATGGGATTTGGAGACTATACATCTGTTAACGCATCCTAAAATCTCATTTGCCTCTTTCGCAGCCACATCACACTGTTGGCTCATATTCAGCTTTTGATTTACAACAATTCCAAGATCCTTCTCACTCATAATATCACTGAGCCAAGTGTCCCCCATCTTGTAACTGTGCATTTGGTTTTTTTCCATAGGTGTAGAACTTTGCACTTATCCCTGTTAAATTTTATCCTGTTGTTTTCAGCCCAACGCTCAACCCTATCAAGATCTTTTTGAATTTTGTTCCTGTCTTCCAAGGTACATTCAGCCTTGGAAATTTGTTGCCTTCGAAATCCTTTGTTTTCAATATCTGAAGAAACCCTAAAAATGTTATTCTGGTTATTTTTGAACTAAATGTTTGTGTTTCTCTTTAAGCAGAATAACACTAAAGTTGAAAGCTTCTCACTGGAGAAGTGCTTGCTGCCTGAAGTCTACTACTGGTACAAAGTGAAAATACCCTACCCACTGCCCGAGAGGTGTTTTTAAAAAGCCTAGGAAAACAAGGGTTTTGACACACTTTGTCACACTTGGTACAGGGTTAAGCCTTGTGGTATTTGGACAGTGGGAAAAATACCAGTATCATCAGAGAGCAACAAATGATCCCTATGTATGAGCCATAAGAGAGATGTTCTTGTTAATGTGTCATATTTTATAGCATTTAGTACAGTTAAGTACGCAATAAGAACTGACTGAGGGTTGCTTTATGTTTAGATAAGCTGTATTAGCAGAATTCACATCTCCCAGATCAAAAGGAACAAGCCATTAACTGCTTCTGGACAGAACTCAATGAGGCCCTGACCACTGTGGAATGGTTGCTTAGCACCACCATGACAGAAAGGGTGACTTATCCAGGATAGTTTTGGAAGAAGTAGCCGTGTTGGTCTGTGCAAGCGTATCAAGCAAAATCCAAAGAAACAAAACAAAATAAAACAAGACAAAAACATGTGACACCTTAAAGACTAACTATTATATTTTAATGTAAGCTTTCATGGACACGTCCACTTCATCAGACATTAAGAGACAGGATAATACATCACAGTGGTATTTATGACTAAGGCTGTGGCTACTTGGTCAAATACCACAGGATTTGCTCCACTTATAAAATGGGTGTGTGTGTTTTTTACTGACCACATGGTACAAAGGCTGATTTGAATTGATTCAGCCCCTTTACTCTCAAAGCAGCTTTTTTTTGTCTGCTTCTGTGGGGCTTCTATTTTTTCACGTCAGAACACTTTGAACAGGCTTTTTCCCATGTGCTATGTTCTTGTGAAGACGGGGCATGTTTATAAGTAGTGTTTTGGTGACATATGCAGTTGGGGTGTGATGTTTAGGACTGGGAGAAACACCCCCCTACATTCTTTCCTCTCCTCCAATTGTCCTCTAAATTCTAAATTTTTTAAAAAAATCTTGTATATATGTGATTAGTGCTAGATCACCCTACCCCCTTATTGCTGGGCCATTGTTATTATTATTTCTCATATTTATGCCCCCATCAGTTCCCTGTCAGATTGCAGATGCAGGACCAGAAGAAGAAAAGATTGGCAGAGGTGGGACCAGAGGAAGGAAAAAAGGGAGGCTGTGGATTGGAATGTGAATTGTATTGCATCCAGTGTGAAAGGGGAACTTCTGAATCAATCCATAGCCTCTGTCTGAGCACTGGCAGACTGTGAATAAAATCCAGTGTAACTGCACCCTAAGTAACTGGTTTGTATGTTTTGCTACCTCAAAGGAATGACCAAAAAAAATTACCACCTACAGTATTGCTCTTAATACTCTTTTTGGAGGCAGTTTCAAGGTTTAAACAACAAGCAGCCATGAAAATTGTCTGTTTCACCATCCTGATAAGAGAAGAGTTAGGAAGCAGAGAAGGCCTGTGGGGCAAGCAAGCTGGGCTGAGCAAAGAATGATGATCCTGTTCCCTGTTTAGGAATTGAACTTTTTAATACATCCCTGTTCAGGACACAACAGCTGTGCATTGCAGGTCTGTGGCTATATCGAGGTTCTTCTAGGGTTTTCCCATATTATCTCCAGCCAATTTTTTTTTTAATACTAGGTGGCTTCAAAAAAGAAAAGAAAGGAAAAGAAAGCTTTTTGCAGTTTGAAGTTGGTAGCCTCTGCATCAAAACTCTTAGTAAGGTTCAGGCCTCTGCATGCATGAACTCTTACATACATGCAATTAACTTCTGGATGGCAGTTCTAGTTTAGAAAAGAGAATCAGTCATAAAGAGCAGCAGCACTTCATCCTGGAAACTTCCTTCAGTTGTCATAGAGGCCTCAGTCTACAACAAAATGGATGACACCTAGTAATGCTATGTACACATTAAAGAGCCTCAGGAAAGGTCACCCATCATCACTAGAAACAGTCAAATGCCACAGTGGCAGACAGCTGAATCTTACAAGGAATGGCATGAAGTTGAAATTCATATATTTAAAGAACCAATGATGATCCAAGCTGACATGTATTTTTTTAAAAATATATTCATTGATGGTGTTGTTTGCCTTCTCTCATTAGAAGACAATGGGTGGCTGCTGGCAGAGGGCCCCTACCACTCCGTTAAAAGGCAATGTGTGGTAATTTGATTTTTTTTTCTTTGACAGGTTTTATTTTATAAGAAAAATGAGGGAAGAAACAAAGGGGAACACAGGAAGGGTGTGAATGAAAAATGACAATGTTTAACTCCCCTGTAAACTTCAGTGAATGGGACACTATGAGGCCATCATTCAAGTGCAGCTGAGGAGCGTCCAGTTGTACAAACAATAAAGCCAAAGAGTCATTTAAACATTTACAAACAACAAGGGAGTCTTTGAGGACAAGGGTAAGGAACCCTCTGACCTCAGCACCAAATCCTGTCCACCAGAGGTCCCTTCGCCATGGCATCATCATTCTGTGGTTTCCTAGCTTTTGTATAGGTTCTAAGATATTCCAAGAGAAGAAACTTAAAACAATCTCTACTTCTCCTATCTAGATATAGGAACTTCTTTTTCAAATGTCTTCGTTTTTTTTTAAGGGAACATTTTGCATTACTCATTACTAGAGATGGGCCTAAATCTTGATATGGAGGTTTGTGCCAGTTTGTATTTGTGGCACCACATTCCCTTCCCTCACCTCCCCGGTCAACGGCCCATTAACCTGTCAGAGTGCACTCCTCTCCTCCTCCTCTTCAGCTGTTTGACCAGTTCCCGGCAGGAGCATGGGTTTGAGTGTCCTGCCTCCTTGTCTGAGTGGGCCATCGGCCAAGGGGGCGGGGCAGGGAAGCCCGTGCTCCTGCCAAAACTGGTGGAATAGCCAAAGAGGAGAAGGAGAGGAGCTCACACAGGCTGGTGAGTGGGGGGATCCAGTTGGGGAGGTGGGAGAAGGGAAACCTCTGAATCGAGAATCGAGCCCATCTCTACTTATAAGTCCAAGGCAACCAGACAGGCACTGTCTCTCTTGTTATTTTGTTAGCAAGAGTAATTTATTATGCTGTGTGTTATTAACCTGTTTCCTTAATCAGCTAGAAAAACCATGGAAATTGTCTCCACTTCCCCCTAGTAGCCAACTTTGATACTGAATTCTGAAAATATATAATAAATGCATATGGCTCAAAACAAAACAATATGTCCCTTAGCATTCATAAGAGAATGGCATAAAAGCTCATGGCTGAAATCCATTTGCTTAGCAAAGCGAATTGCAATTAGAGTAGGCCTATTGCATCATTAGAAATTTAGTGAGTCAACTCCTCACTAAATTCCATTGATTCAAATGGGCCTACTCTTGCTGCAGGTTATTACACTAAGCAACAGGATTTCAGCCAGGCTGTTTAAAATGTATTTAAATTACTTTCAAAATACTGTAACTTTTAAAAAACTGGAAGCGGCCTTCGATTCGATCTCGAGACAGCAACTATGGGCCAATTTAGAAGCCACCTCAATAGATAAACGATTACTTCTATTGTTGCGTGTGCTACATGACAATACCAACCTCCAGGTTAGGCTCAATAGGAAAGGAAATTTAACAGAACCGATTAACACCTATAGAGGAGTAAGACAGGGCTGCTTACTGGCCCCCTCACTGTTTAATTTATACATAAATGACATAGTAGAATACCTGAACTCTCCTAGTCTCCACCCTCCAAAATTACATCAAAGACATATTTCTATCCTTCTTTATGCGGACGATGCCGTGCTTTTAGCGAGAACTCCAATCGGCCTAAAGAGAGCCCTTAAAAAATTTGCAGACTTCTGCAAAATGAAGGAATTAGAAATAAATTATCAAAAGACAAAAATTATGGCCTTTGGTAGAAGACAAAAGAAAAGGTCTTGGACTATAAATGGGCAATCTCTTGAACAGGTCTCCTGTTTTAAATATCTAGGTATGGCCCTTCAATCCACTGGGGACAGAAATGCTCATATACAATATGCAGCTACCCAAGGGGAAAAAACAGCAAATGCCATCTTAAGGTTCTACCATTCCAAAGGGGGTCGATATATTCCAGCAGCCCAAAAACTCTTTCAGGCAAAGGTGGTCAGCCAGATGCTCTACGGCACCTTTATAGGGCCGTCATCTAGCTGCTTTGATCCGATAGAGCGGGTTCAGACTAAATTCCTTAGAGCAATTCTTGAAGTTCCAAGATGCGTAACAAATGCACAAATTCGTTTAGAGACAGGCTCACTAACAATGGCAGCCAAAATTACACTAGCCTCCCTTCAGTACTGGCTTAAAATAAATTTTCAATTACAGGGATTAACCCATCTACTTCTAGAGGACAATTTTCAATCGAAGTGGTTGAAAGCGGTCCTAAACAAATTGCAAGTTATGGGCTTCTCTCCACAAGCAATATTGAGTATGCAATGGGATGAAGCGAAATCAGCCCTTAAACAGAGAATAATGGACATGGAAAGACAGGTAGACCTTAGTAGATGCCCCAACTTTAGAGTGATAGACACGCAAAAATATCGCTTGCTCCCTATGGCCTATTTATCACAGCTTGAGACATATAAGTTTAGGAAAGCCTTTACTCTGGCTAGATGTGAGGCCTTTCCCTCAGCGGTGTTGGAAGGCAGATTTAAGAAGATCCCGAGGGAACAGAGACTCTGCCCTTGTGGATCTGGTGAGATAGAATCTATTGATCATACGATGCTCAGATGTAACAGGCATAACAAGATTCGAGGAAAATATATTACACCTCTCTTAAAAGACATAACAAGCCAATCAGACTCGGACTACTGTAACCAATTGCTAAATGATCAAAATCGGATTACTACAGAACTGGTAGCGAAATTTTGGGCGGCATGCCATAGAAGCCAGAATAGATAGCCAAACCCTTAGACATTGGTCTTATATTGTTATATTTGTAGTTTTGTTGCTTTTTGTTTATTTGATTTGGTTTTTGCAGTATATGTCAGTACCTGAAGCTCTGCTTTCAATTTTGTTTTATGTATGGCTTGATGCTGTAACAATAAAGTATGTATGTACTGTAACTTTTAAAAAACTGGAAAAAGTTATTTTTTTATACTTGTATTATTATTTTTTTGGAATGTAACTTAATTACACTGCGGTTATCCCCCCAAAATAACTTTTATAGGTAACTACAGTATTTTTAACTAGTTGCTCCCAGTCTCTGCGCCTCTTTTCTCCAGAGTCATAGTGTGTCATTCTATCCACTGTACCGCTAATTCATAGGATTGCTTTAAGCTGGAAGTGACTTTAGAGCATATAAGAAGAGTTTTAACCTAAAATATACTGGGACAAGAAAGATCAAAAAATTTCAGCTTTTTACTGCCCCTTTTTCCTACGGTCACATTCAACATTGGAATGTGGCCCCTGAAAACTTATATAAATTTGAATCTGGTCATCAAGCTGATATACTTTCCTCACCTTGATTGGGGGGGGGAGGGGCAGGAGTGGTATGTTGAAACTAAGAACAGTTCCTTTTATATGGGAAGTACATGAAGGAGAATGGTTCTTCCTGGTGTGGTAAACCAGAATTTCCCAAATTGTGTGGTTTGAGAAAAATAAATTAGCTAAAGCCTCTTATGAGGCCAAAATAGCCATCTGGTGGTTTTCAAGCTGCCAGTTAAGAGGCAGAGCTTAACACCAACATATTTCATAGGAACTGAGCTGAAGATCAGGTGATGTACAAATCTATATATGACTATGGCCTCTTCCAAATAATTGTGATATTGTACTTTATTTAACTGTTGTTAAAGATTACAGGGAACTGATCACAGAGCACTGGTTAAACTTCAGCACTGCAATCAAGACTCTGCTCAAGACCTGAGTTTAATTCCAATGGGTTCTGGTAGCTGACTCAAGGTTGCCGCAGCCTGTCATCCTTCTGAGATTGGTAAATTGAGTACTCAGCTTGCTGGAGAAGGGAGCAATGTGTAGCCTTCATAATTACATTGTAAACTACCCACAGAGTGCTTTAAGTGCTATGGGGTGGTATATAAGCAGCACACTTTTCTTTTGCTTTAAGCATTCCTTTCCAGATTTACAGCTTTTGAAATTTCCTGATGCAACAATGCCTCTTCTAATATGTAATCCATAGTATATATGCATTGAATACATATGCAGCACTTGTGTAGCAAGCCCAGTGTATAAAAGCATCATTATTGAATACAGTTAGCAACCAAAATGGCCAGACCCCTACTGGAAATCATGTAAACTATGTGTAATGTACTGTGGCTAATTGCAGCTAATTGACGAGGTGTGAGGGAGTGTCTTAGTGGTGTGCCTGGCCCTGTGCCTAAACAACCGAAATGTGTCCCATCAATTAGCCAAAGTAAATGTGGCAAATTATGTAAGCCTTATGCAAACATCGGAAGATTCTGGCTATTGTTACTAGAAGTACCAGTAATTGGGGCTGGTCTTCATATAGTAGAAAACCTACAGGTTCAAGGAGTTTGGGAACACTGACTTGCTATTTCAGTTTCATTTTAGATTGTTGTTGTTTAGTCGTTCAGTCGTGTCCGACTCTTCGTGACCCCATGGACCAGAGCACGCCAGGCCCTCCTGTCCTCCACTGCCCCCCCGAAGCTGGGTCAAACCCATGTTGGTAGCTTCGATGACACTGTCCAACCATCTCGTCCTCTGTCGTCCCCTTCTCCTCTTGCCTTCACACTTTCCCAACATCAGGGTCTTTTCCAGGGAGTCTTCTCTTCTCATGAGATGGCCAAAGCATTGGAGCCTCAGCTTCAGGATCTGTCCTTCCAGTGAACACTCAGGGTTGATTTCCTTCAGAATGGATAGGTTTGTTCTCCTTGCAGTCCAGGAGACTCTCAAGAGTCTCCTCCAGCACCACAATTCAAAAGCATCAATTCTTTGGCGGTCAGCCTTCTTTATGGTCCAGCTCTCACTTCCATACATCACTACTGGAAAAACCATAGCTTTGACTATGCGGACCTTTGTCGGCAAGGTGATGTCTCTGCTTTTTAAGATGCTGTCTAGGTTTGTCATCGCTTTCCTCCCAAGAAGCAGGCGTCTTTGAATTTCGTGGCTGCTGTCACCATCTGCAGTGATCATGGAGCCCAAGAAGGTAAAATCTGTCACTGTCTCCATATCCTCCCCTTCTATTTGCCAGGAGGTGATGGGACCAGTGGCCATGATCTTCGTTTTTTGGATGTTGAGCTTCAGACCATTTTTGGAGCTCTCCTCTTTCACCCTCATTAAGAGGTTCTTTAATTTCTCCTCACTTTCTGCCATCAGAGTGGTATCATCTGCATATCTGAGGTTGTTGATATTTCTTCCGGCAATCTTAATTCCAGTTTGGGATTCATCCAGTCCAGCCTTTCGCATGATGTATTCTGCATATAAGTTAAATAAGCAGGGGGACAATATACAGCCTTGTCGTACTCCTTTCCCAATTTTGAACCAATCAGTTGTTCCATATCCAGTTCTAACTGTTGCTTCCTGTCCCACATATAGATTTCTCAGGAGATGGATAAGGTGGTCAGGCACTCCCATTTCTTTAAGAACTTGCCATAGTTTGCTGTGGTCCACACAGTCAAAGGCTTTTGAGTAGTCAAT
Source organism: Intellagama lesueurii (assembly GCA_037013535.1). Lineage (NCBI taxonomy): Eukaryota > Metazoa > Chordata > Lepidosauria > Squamata > Agamidae > Intellagama > Intellagama lesueurii. The sequence continues at coordinate 258,500,312 of JBAJHW010000002.1, forward strand.
GAAGCAGAAGTAGATGTTTTTCTGGAACTCTCTGGCTTTCTCCATAATCCAGCGCATGTTAGCATTTTAGATTAGCCAATCTTAACTTTCAGCTCTTTTTATACGTCAAACTAGGACATAATTATATTCAGAGAAATAGCTGTTTTCATGTATAGGAGAGAAATCTTTGGAAAAAAAATTTCTCCCTTTTTGTATACCTGTTAAATCTGTGTCTATGGCACTGAATGCATTTGTTATTCATTGATCAGTTGTGTATGCAAGTCATTTTGTTACGTATACATCTGAGATCTTAACCTTATGACTCCTATATTTATAAGTATAATGCCATCTGGCAATGGCTCTTTAATACCTCTCCTATTAATATGCTGGCCGCAAATGTGAATAAATGTGTAAAGCTTGGGCTCCAGATATGACTTTAGCCATTGACTTAATCGCAGAGGAGATGTCAAGGAAAAGATCAAGCCATTCAGATCTGTCAAAGAGAAATGCAACATGAGATGACACTCTACAAATGACATTACAATGTGGAACATCTACTAGTGTGAATGTAAAACACATGCTGCTTGGGCTTCAAAAGGTCAAGGATTTATCTCAGAGCTGGAGATAGTGGCGTCTCTAAGATTAGGAATGAAAACATTTCACATTTCATAGTATAAATAACAGAGGTGCACATATTTCTAACAAGAGGACAGCAAACACAAAAAGATACTAAACATTGTCCATTAGTGTTTTGTACATGTCTGCAGCTTAAAAAAAAAGGATTGGTGTAGAATTATAATACTTTAAGGCCATGAGAACACTAGAAGAGCCCTGCTGGATTAAACCAAAGGTCCATCTTGTTCCACATCCTGCTTTCCACAATGATCAACTGGATACTTTCTGTGTAGAGTCAACTCAAAGATGCAGGAATACAGGCACACTCCCATTCCTCAGTAGCCCCTGCCTCCTGCTCGTTCAGTCGTCAGTAGGACAGATCTGGCCTTGCAGAATTCAAATCCTGCCCCGATGCAGATTAACTGGGCAGCTTCAGGCGAGCTACTATAATTCAACCTCAATTCCTTTGCTGTAGTATAAGGATAATTATGACCAACCTTCTGGAATTGTATTGAAGACAAACACAACCAGGACTTGCAAATTAAATGTGATACAAAAGTAAGTAGTAGAATAATATAAAGGCATTCACAAGAAATGAATGTGGGCCTCTTTTAGGTTTGCCATGTAGTTTATTGTTTTACAGAGATGGGAGCATCTATTAGTAATTTAATGGGAAGAAATCAAACTTTGTAGTATCAAAAGAGGACCTTGGGCACCCATACATTATTTAATTATTCTTAGCTCTTAGTATTAATGAATGAATGCCTGTCAAATCACTCCGCTAGGCAAGCCAGCAGGACAATGTAAAGAAATCAAGAAAGCCAAATTAGTCTGAAGTCATGGTGTACATGAAAAGCATTTAAACATACAAAACAAAAAACAAAATAAGGCAGCAGTGAAAGCTATAAAAGCCCAGCTAAAAAATTAATGCCTAGTTTAGTTCCTTTTTACATATCTGATTTCAAGTCACATACAATTTAATTTAAATAGATAGATAAATAAATAAATAAATACAATTGGAAAAATAGTCATCATGAGAAACATTTGGCTAATGACTGGAGTTAGAAATTTTCTATTTGCTGAAGAAATATGGAATGCTTGTACTTACAGTACAGCACACAGAGTACGCTTCTATTTCTGCCTGCGTATTTAACTATTAAAACCAACTATTTCGCCAATGCATAGCTGCATCTACCCATCCTAGAAACATTTATTAATGATGAGTAATCCCACTGGAGTAATTATGAAGTATTTTTAGCAAAGGCACCATGTAATGCAACTTCTGATTGAAAAGAAAACATGGCTGACAGCATGATCTGTGGACTTGAAGTGACAGTATTTATAGGCCCAAAGTGGAGTGTGCTCAGAGACAACATCGACAAAATCTAATGTTGCACCACTATAGATGTTTAGGTTGACATTCCAGTAAATGAGAGGTCCCATGTCCCGTGGCGATACTGCTAAGTTGTGGTGCATTCTTTCGTGGTTGAAGGGCTTGAAAATGTTTTTGGAGGACAATATCCCTCCAAAATTCCAAGCTTATTTTAGCCAATATATTTGTAATAATATTTTAGTTCACTGATGTGTCCTGAGGAGAAATCTGGCACCAATATTATATGCTTCAATATCTTTCCTCCAAGCAGCTCAAGGTGGCAGACATAGCTTTTACTCAATTTAATTTATTCTCACAACAAGCTAGGCTTGGCCTAGGAACTATAAGTGCAGTCAGTTGGGCAGTTGTCTTTCTGTTTAGTCCATTGCAATGATGGGCTGGTTCACTACTTTTTCTGGCAACCACACAACGTAATTGCTGCAACAAACTAGCTCATCCCCAGAGTGTTCCTGCCCACACCTTTCTGAGTCCCTATCACAGTCTTCTACTTTTTTGGTGTGGATAGGATTGCATCATTTTGGTCTCTTTCCAGTGTGTGCGATTGCTGGAACTGAAACAAAGAGGAGCTTGTGACTGTCAATTTGTCTTCCTCTTTCATCTTCCCATATGTGAAGTGGTTTAAAACAGCCATTTCACCATATTAGTAAATTAAACACTTACTCTGCTCCATGGACAGTCAGAGGAAGTAAATACTTTTTTACATTGTATTAAGACAGCACTGATGTGCTGCATCACTTATAAAAATATTTAAAATTGAAAACTTCCTCCTAGAAATGGGAAGAGGGAAGACGGGGCAAGGGGAGGGTGTTACTCATTAAGCCATCCATTAATATTCATCAGTGTGAACCGGTATCTCTTTGATCCTAGTCCAGCTCTCTATGAACGAAATCTAAACTACAATTAGTTAATATTGGTTTTAACCTATAAAGCCCTTAATGATTGGAACTCCTCTACTTGTAGAGCATCTTTCCCACCAAACCTCAGCCTGTGCCATCAAATCCTCACAGGCCTTGCTCTTACAGGCAGCCACGCCGAGAGAGGCAAAGAAGACCTCTATGAGAAACCAAGCCTTTTCAGTCGTGGCTCTTGTTAGAGGTTCACCAGGGCCACTCTCTTCTAACTTTCAAGAGGATGTTAAATACCATACGCCTCAAAGAAGCTTTTAAGGACATCTTCTCCTGAGTTAGTTCTACACATGACTCAATTGGTCCCGCCATCATCCAGGTTTTAGTCAGGTTTTGTTTCTGGATTAATCTTTATTTGCTTATTAATGCTGTTTTATGGTGTTGGGTTTGCTGGGTTAATTTTCCTTTTATTGTCAACCGCCCAGAGTAGTCGTTGTCACTAAGTAAACAAACAAACAAACAAACAAACAAATAAAATATATCATGTTTTATTGTTGCTAGGTGTTTTTGGTTGCTTATTTTTAATAATGTTTTTTGTGTGTTTTTCCTATATAGTTTTATTTAGTTCATACTTTGAATGTTTATGTCTTCTTTTAAAATTATTTGGCTAGACCAAGTATAAGTCTATCAAATAAATATTAACTAGATTAAAGAAACTGAACTAGTACTATTTTGTCTTTCAGCTTCAAGATTCTGGCAGACATTATGCAAAGTTTTTCACTTTGACAGGATATCAAAGTCAAACATAAATGTTGTAACACAACGATGGTGAACCTATGGCCTGCGTGCCACAGCTTGCACGCAGAGCCCTCTCTGCGGGCATGTGAGCCATAAGTCGACAGATCGCTACCCCTGGCAGCCAAACCTGAGGAGGCGGCTGCAGCCGCGGTGCTAGCACCCCGACAGGCGGTGGGCCAGGATCCGGAGCAGCTGGCGCTGGCGGGGTTGGGCACAATTGGAGGCGGATCCAGAGTGGGGTCTGGAGGCACCTCCATGCCCGGGATTCCCCCTGCCGCCGCCACTTCTGCGCCCGCCACCCGCTGGGTTGGTTTTTTTTTCCCCAGTTTGGGCACTCTGGCTCAAAAAGGTTAGCCATCACTGTTGTAACAGAATAAATACTACAGATCAGTCAACTGCAGCTAAATGTCTAACTTGTTAATGCAATGATACAAATTATTTTGTCAGCCACTTATACCTTTGGCTGTAGCTTTGCCCTGTATATATCTGCCCCCCCCCCCCGCTAGTATTTTCACTGACATCCTCCATTATCTTTTTTCATATTCTTTTGTCTGGTTTTCCCCATTCATTCTTTCAGCCACCTTGTTTCTGTGCTGTCTTCTCCCATGCCTGGGATCCTTTCTTACTCAGCATTCCTGTTCTCCTCAAACCTGTGTGAAATTTCCATCACACACTAATTGCCCTTTCATTTTTCTCACATAACATTCTTCTATCAACTGTGCCATTCCTTCAGCAAACAGGATGTGGGTAAGTTTTTATGACATAATAGTAATTTGGGCAGCCAGTGTGTGAGTCTTTGGCGCATTACCACAAAATCTCCCAGAACACTGAAGTGAAGTGTAGATCACAAGAGGCAAGTGATATGTGTGCTTTTAATGCTTTTTATTAGAATGGATGCTTCCTTGTAGTCCTTTTGAGGAGATATACTGTGCAAAAGTCTTAGGCCACCATTAGATTTGTTGTTTTAGCAATGGTATAATAACAATATATAATTACTGTATTTCTCAGTCTCTTTATTAGAATACAACTAGAAAATACAGGAAACTTGTATGCAGTACTTGAAAACAGGGAAAAATCAGAAGAAGAAAAAACAACTTCTATAGGCTAAGGTGGAAAGTTTTTCGTGTGACCTCCTCTTACACTTGAGGAATAGCAAGTACCTGGCTCTCATAAACCTAAATGGAATGGAACCCTAATTATTGTCATTGCTAACACTTGTATTTGTCCTACTATTTCATGTCAAAATGACTGCTGTGAAAAAGGTCTATTACACCAGGTTTGTGCAAGACGTACTTGAGCATCACATACACATGTTGTATGAGTTTAATTCATTGGAAGCTTGCTAATAAGACCAACTTTCAATCACATCATTTCATTCAAAATGCCAAAGATCACAGAATCTGACAGACATAAAATCATACTTTTGCATCAGGAAGGCCACTCTCAAAGGAAAACCAACAAACAAACTGGATACTGAAGAGGTGGAATTCAAGCTGTTATAAAGAAATTTGAAGAATCAGGAGAGGTCAAGGACAAAAAAGGGACTGGAAGGCCAAGAAAACTTTCAAAATCTGATGAGAATATTCTCAGAGTTTCTTCTTTGAGAGACCGGAGGAAGTCCAGCAAGGACCTGGCTCAGCACCTGGCAGCATTGTTGAGATGCCAAGTTGACCCTTCTACAATCCAAAGAAGCTTGATAAAGAATGGTCTTTGCAGAAGGGTAGCAGCCAAGAAACCACTTTATCAGAAGGGCAACAGGGTGAAAAGACTAAGATATGCTATAGCTCACAAAGATTGGAATGAAGATCAGTGGAAAATAATATTATGGAGTGATGAATCCAAGTTTGAAATGTTTGGGTCCAATCATCAACAATATGTGCGAAGAAGAGTTGGAGAGAAATGGAAGAATGAGTTCTTGCAGCCCTCAGTGAAACATGGTGGAGAGTCTGTCCTGGTTTGGGGCTGCCTTTCTGCCAGTGGTGTTGGCGATATTGTCTGTATTGATGGGATCATGAATGCTGAAAAGTATGGGCAGGTTTTAATTCATTCCTTCTGGAAAGCACCTGATAGAGAATGGTTTTATTTTTCAGCACGAGAACAATCCCAGTCACACTGCTAATGCAGTGAAATCATATTTGGTGATAACAGCTGATAAAACACTGACAGTCATGGACTGGCCTCCACAGAGTCCAGATATGAATATTATAGAGGCAGTATGGGATCACCAGGACAGAGAAAGAAATTAAAGACAACCTAAATCTAAAGAACAGCTCTGGGAAGTGCTGAAAGAAGCCTCATATAATATACCAGAAGATTACTTCAAAAAACCTCAGGACAGTCTCCCCAAAAGAGTTCAAGATGTGCTTAGTGTCAAGGAAGGTCACACTAAATACTGACTTTTGCCTGAAGAAGCCATTTTGTTCTGAAAATTGTGGTTTTTTAAAATGTTGTGTACATGTTTCCTGAATGTTCTGTTTGCATCTTACTGAAGAGACCAAAAAATAAATATGGATGGTCATTAAAACTTTGCTAAAACAACAAAGCTGGATGGGGGCCTAAGACTTTTGCACAGTCATAATCTGAGGGTAGAGGGCGGGGGACAGATCCCTTGCCACTCAGTTACCAGATGCCTCTTCTCACTCTCTTTTCCGAATTCTGGGAAACACCTCAATAATCTACGAATCGCAATAACTGGTTTTTTAAAATGCCAAACTAATTAAATCCCCAATTGGCAAAATTTCTTTAGAAAGCAGTAAATTGCTTCTGGCACAAAATATCTATTGAGTGGCATCTTTCAAGGCAGATGTTGCCAAGTTATCCTACTACTCTTCCAAAACACACACACACACAAAAGTACTATGCAAGAAACAATAATCTGGTCTGAACAGAATGTGTTAGAAGACAGTAGTATATTTAGTATCTTTATCCCAGCCTTCCCAACTTTGAGACTATGATCTCTTCTTATGAAGGGTCTGTTGGCTTCCTCTGGATAGAGTCAGCTCTGGGTCAGCAAAGAGGTTCTTGTATGTTCAAAACAGAGATTGAGAGCTTATTGCTTTTTTTTTTTTTTTTTTTTTTTTTTGTGGCCTTTCTTGCTCCCAACTAAATCCAGGGCTGTTCAGGCTGAAACTAACACTTGTACAGCCTGCCGTCTGCAGTTTCTTCTCTATTCCATCCTTAGCCAGCATGCAGACTCGTCTGCTTGACAGGGATGGGGACTTGAGTTGTGGGACTCGCTGTCAAGTCAGACTTAAGTCGCACCAGTGACTCAACTCAGACTTGACTCAGATTTTTTCCCCCAATGGACTCAAGACTTGGAATCCACACAACCCTCCCTTTTTTTCTGGGGGAAAAAAAGCTTGTTTCTAATAGGCACTCAGACTTGGGGCTTGGGATCCAGGACTTGGGACCAAAGGCTTGGAATGGAACATGGAACTCGGACCCAAAGACTTGCCAACTCCCTGCTGCTTTAACATCACGTTTCCGTAGCCCTGCTTTTTTGTAAAGCCATCATGCATGAGTGGGAGTCATTAACTTGAGAGCTTGCACAGAGATTTTGGTGCCTTTTTTGGTTGACCTACCCTGTTTCCCCGAAAATAAGACCTAACCTGAAAATAAGACCTAGTATGATTTTTCAGGATGCTCGTAATATAAGCCCTACCCTAAAAATAAGCCCCAGTTAAGTGAAACCCCGCCCTCCACCCTTGTGCAGCAACCAGAAGAAGATGACATGACTGTATTTGAATAAATGTAGATTGTTGTACATGAAAAAAATAAAACATCTCCTGAAAATAAGCCCTAATGTGTTTTTGGAGCAAAAATTAATATAAGACCCTGTCTTATTTTCGGGGAAACACGGTAATAACAAGGATTTTAGAATTTCCCAATCCAAAGTGTTCCCTCCATATGTTTTGAACTACAAATCCTATCAGCCTTCTCAGCTTGACTAACAGACAGAGGTGATGCAGTTTGAAATTAAAAAATATATATATTTGTAAGGCTGGAGAAGGCTGCTTTATCATATCAAATCAAACACAAAATAGTTCATGATTATGAATTTATGCTATTATTTGTTTACAAAACCTTCACCAATACAAGATTGCCCAGGAAAAATATTTTCATGATAACGATCAATAACAGTGCCGTTTTCCCAGCGGTCAACTGCTTCCTTTTAAATGTATGAGAGCACTGCATCCAGGAAGACATGGCTGTGACAGATTCTTGGCAAAAACAGTTTGTAAAGCTGTAGGTTGCATCAGAAAAGGCTCATCTTTTAAATACAAGGACTTCTGAGGGAAAAACATGATTCTACTCAGAAATCTCCTCAGGGCCCCAATAAATCACCGTCTTGTTCAAAGAAGCACTCGCAGGCTGCTGCGTAGCACGCCACTGGAACCACATGGATCCTACGTGACTCCTCTGCCCTTGGAGCTCACATCTGCGTGATTTGTTTGTAACAAAGCCCAAGACCATTCTTTGGAATCTGTTTAGATTGAAAACACTCTGGGAAAAGCACCCCTGTCTAACACTTACCACTAAGTGCCTTGCATACTACTGGGGCTTTATAAATCATTAATATTGACAACTCATGAAATCTGCCTGATTTAGCTGTAAGTTATCACTCTAACGAAAATTAAGGCTAATAACACACTAGAATCTCAGACAGCGTTTAGCTGAAGGGCTATAAATCAATCAATCAGACTGTTGCATCTCTTTTATTTCTGCATATCCAGTCTCGTGTAAGAAACTTGCTTTTTCATGAAGGAAAACATAAACAGCCATAAAGGATCTCACTTTTCCAAGTAAAATTCTAATATGTCAGAAGATGTCTAAGATTCTAGAAAATGTCAGAAAAGATTCATAAGTACTATGTATTTTACCACAGCTTTTGTGAAACAAGATGTAAACATGAACATATAGATAAAATTAAAGAAACAGGTATACAAACAAGGTTAGACAACTCTAGCCACCTAGAGTGGTCGCAAGACCAGATAGGCGGGGTATAAATGAAATAAATAAATAAATAAATAAATAAATAATAATAATAATAATAATAATAATAATAATAATAATAATAATAATAATAATAATAATAATAATAATAATAATAATAATAATAATAATAATAATAATGTTCATGACTGCGGTAGAAACAAGTCCCTTACTGTCAGTCTAACCACTAATATTTACAGAGAGCCATCTATAAAATAAATAAATAAATAAATAATAAAAAAGAAACATGGATTGGGCTTGATCCAGGCTTTTTCTTTAACCAATGACACTTTGATCTTCTACACATGGGTTATAGTACTTTCTCACAATTATTAGTTTCTATGGTTCAAAAGACAGGACCACATAGGATTTATACTAATAGTGGCTTCCTGCCACTATATAGATATAGAAGATATCTCTTCAGGTTTCCTTATATTCACTATACTGGTGTTTCACAACCTGAGGGTTGTAACCCCCAAAGGGGTTGCAAAGTGTTTTCTGGGGAGTCATGGGTCGTCTTATATGTATTGTAGCCCTTGTTAAATAATTTCTTCCTTGACCTTTCAGAGCGGGATATTAAAGTTAGCATGTATCTATATGTACAAGAAAAATGCCCTTTATGGGAGAAAGAAGTCTCTACTTTCTGAGAAGGGATGATTTTACCCCATCAAAAAAATGCTTTTTAATGTAAACATGGTGGTGGGGTCGCAGGTTACTTGGCTATTATAAAAGGGAGTTGCAACTTGAAAAAGGTTGGGAACCACTGCTCTGTTCCAACATAACATTTGCAATGGTCCGAGTTCAAGTGGGGATTTCCATGTTGCAGTAAAACCAGCAAGAGGCAGCAAGAAAAATCAGTGTGGGATGTTACACTCCATGGTTTTAGATTTCCATCCCACCATGTTTAATGACAGGAGTGGGTATGTTCTTCCTTGCAGTCATGTGATATGTCTGCAGCGTGGTCTCTCTTCATTTGGAGCTCGTCCCCTCCCCTCCCCCATGTTCCCTTTCCTAATACCAGGGACCAGTGCTGCTTGATCTCTCAGTTTTCCAGCATGGCTTTTCTCCTTAGATCTTTTTCTGATTGTCAAGACTGGGGCCTTGCCAGAACCTGACCACCTTAGTGCAGGCCAGATCAGCCCCATCTCTCTGGGGAGAACTGCTCTAAGGATTGCAGGACTGGGCCCTTTCCCTGAAGCTGTTGCCCAGTTCCTCAGGAGTGCCACCTGGGGAAGCTGAGAACTGGGCTATATAAGAACAGGCCTTCCCTGCAGGCCTTTGCCTCAGCAATGAAGATCTCCAGCTGTGCTGAGGTGATATTCCTGCCTTGCCTGCCAACCTCCTTGTTCCTGCTTTGCCTGGTGATTCCTGGCCTGCCTGTCTGGTTGTTCCTGCCTTGCCTCTCCTGCATCCCTAGACCCTGCTTCCTTGACCTGGTTCCTCCTGGCTTTGACCCCTGGACTGTCTGACCACGATTTGCATCATTGTTCCAGCTGGCTGCTGTTTGGACTCAAAACCCCAGCTGGTTGGTCTCTGTTTGGGCTGTGGGGTTGGTTCTACCTTGTTCCTGTGGTCTTGCTCTGGACTGGGTCCTGGTGCCTCTTCTACTGAACCCTGACATTGATCTTCTTTCAGTCTTGTACTATCTTATGCTTTGCTTTTCTTTACACTCCAGTCCTGTCAAGGACTTTTCTAGCACTGAAATCCTTCCTGTGCTGAGGTTATGTCTACTGGGGTAGTGAATTTCCTCTGGCTTTTAGTCCAAACTTGACAAGGGATATTCAAGCTGTGAAATCACACCCCAAAATGGGCCCAGTACCTTGGATAGCTCTTTTAATGTTCAGGGTTCTAAAGGTAATCTGAAGCCACCAGCACATATGGGTCTGGGTGTAATCTAATTTGATTGTTCCAGCATTATTTACTGCTTCTGTATGATCCCTCCCAAACTAATAATAAATTATTACAATACTAAAAAAGAATTAAACAGATATATTAAAACTTATAAATAAGAGCAATATTAAAAGCACAAGTTAAAAAAAAGAATACAATAATCCCTTTTTAAAAATCCCCTTGGCTGACCAGTCATTTAAAGGAAAGCATGCTTTAAGAGAAAGGTCATTGTCTACCTGTGGAATGATAGCAAAGAGGGGACCACCCTGTCCGCCAGTGGGAGGGAGTTCCAGAGTCTGGCAGCAGTGACAAAGAAAGCCCTGTCCCATGTCCCCACCAAATGCACCTGTGTGGGGTGGTGGGAATGAGAGAAAGACCTTTCCTTAAGACCAAGGAAGTCTCATAAAGGGAGATACAGTCTTTTAGATAGCTTGGACCAAAGTTGTTTAGGGCTTTATAGGTTAAAACCAGCACTTTGAATTGTGCCCCCAAATGGATCAGCAGCAGACTGGAGTACAGTGGCAGGTCATTACAGTGACCCTCAGACCACCCCTCATCCAGGCAGAAGACAAACCACCCCTTTCCAATTACTGGAGGTATAATTTTGCCATGCCAACATGGTGCCATGGAAGCACATTGTGGGATACAGGTACATTGATGTTACGGAGATACAATGTAAGGGCCATGACATTGTAGGGTATAGGCAGGGTCAGAGAAAAACAAGAAAAGTATGTTTAGGATTGCAGCCTTATTCTTCAAGAAAGGAAATGACACATTGTCTGGTGTATGTTGGTTAATATTTCTTGTTCTGTCCCTGATGTCTCTTAAAACATCTTTCTGGAAAAGCTGGATCATGCTCTTTTCAACAAGAAACAACAGCATTGCTACAATGACACTTGATATGGATCATTCTGTATATGAAGTTTTAATAATGTTTGACAATGTTCTAAATCTGAAGTAATAATGATAATAATTGTATGCCATCAAGCCAATTCTGACTTACAGTGACCTTTTCTAGGTAGAGAGTGCTCAGAAATGGTTTACCATTCCCTTCTTCTGGGTGCACAGGACTCTGCAGTTAGAAAACCCTGAAAAGGGTTGCCGTAAAAGTTAGAATTGACTTGATGGCACATAATTTAATAATAATAATTTACCAAACCATAAATTCAAGGATTCCAGAGATGGAACTATGACAGTTAAAGTGAAGTCAACCTGCTATAACTATATAGTGTAGATAGACTTCCTAAGGACCTGACTGCATGTGACATCTACAGTGTGTAAGGAAACCTTAATGGTCTTCCTTTCTGGAAAGTAGTATTGAGAGGCAGTGGCTTCCAGCAGAAAAATGGCAAGTGGCTGTTTAACTATATCTTGCCTGGCATTTTTCTGTTGCAAGTCACCCACCCCCACTGCTCCTGGACTCAGAATTTCAGGTGCAGCTTTTGAAAAGCAAAAATTCACTTGGAAACCCATGATTAGATGACAGCTTTGGAGATGAAAAGTTTGGTAGGGATAGGGCAGTAAATGCATGAAATGATGAAGCAGTGCAACCCCATCACTTGGTTACCAATATTCAACCTTCCTGAAGGTGTTTTCAGAGTTATAGTATCCACAATTGGGTGTACCTTGTCCCTAACATGGGCACAGTAAGTAGCTTCAGAAGCACTTGGGCTGAGAACAATGTAGAGCACGGAACTCATTTAAATCAAACTCAGCACTTGGTGCTGTTGTACAGAGATTAGGGCAGTGACAGTGAGGTTCAGAGTACCATGAGATCAGTATGAAGTGGGACTGCCTAACCCCATCACCCCACGAATTTCACAAATCTTATTTGTCTATTTTCCACAAAAATAACGGAGTGTTCCATTTTTGGGTTTGGGTTGTTGTTTTTCTTTTCATTCCTAACATTAAAATTAGCTCTTTTTTTGGTGTGTGAAGTCATGTATTGATTGCTCAAATCATTTTAAATTTCGATGTGAAAATGGAAGCCTTTAAATGACACAGCATTTAGAAAAAGCATTTTCAGTGACTGCTTTTTAGGGCTTCCCTTCTCTTCCCTTTGAGGCCCACCGGAGTATTTTCTGAACAGGCATTTGGTCGTTGATGATAAGCAAGTGGTTACTTTAGCAGATTTTATAAACGTACAAACCACCTTGAGCCTATTGGTTAGGGCTGGGAATACATTTTAGATTAATAAACAGTTCTGTTATGGGAAATTCCAAGGGGCTTTTGAATGCAAGATTCTTTGTGTGTGTGTGTGCGCGCGCGCGCTCATGCGTGCTAATCACTCGACGTGGAAAGGAGAAATGGGCAAAGTAAAAAACTGTAGCTTTAGCCACTCCAAACATGCCTTTTAAACTCACTTGCATGGGTTGGAGAGAGTTCTGTTCTCCCTGATTTAATGCGGCTCATGCTGGTTTTCTTTTCATGAGCATCTAGCAGGACAAAGTAGAACCAAATTAGGCACTGTTGGTGGGGAGTCGGGAGTTGTTAGTGCTCAGGAGCATAAATGGCTTTCCCCTGCAGAGGTCTGCCCGCCCTTCTTCTGCAGAGCCCAAATGCACAGATTCAGCGCATATGATCTATGCAAGCTTTGCTACACTCATAGGCTAATCTGTGTTGCCTTGTCCTCTGGTAATTCAATGGCAGATGGGGAGAAAGGGCAGATACAAGTGTTGCTGCAACTGGTGCACAGGGAAAGAAACAACACAGCCCTGTGTAAAAGCGTCCCAGAAGCACTGGGAGGCTGCTATAGGTCACATTGCCTTGCATGTTTGCTCCCCACGAAATTCATCATTTTTGCTTAATTTTCCTGTGAAGGGAAACCTGTATCAACCAGATGGGACAGAAACATATGGACTTCGCTCCCCCTCCCCAGCTTTCCAGATAGCAATCCAGTTTTGTACATACTTATTTAGCATCCCTCCTACACAGAGACACATTAATAGTATTTAAATATGGGAAAGTGCCAGCCATTTCCAGGTAGAACTTGCATATAAAAAAGGGAGTGGTTGGAGGAGAAAGAATGATGCAAGTTTCTGTTTTAAGCTTACAGCATTGAAAACTTTTAGAGAGAATTCTGCTGCAGTTTCCTGTGAAGAAAGTATGATCTTTCTGTACTATTTAAAAGAGAAAGCTCAAGACATTCACCACATACTTGCCCCTTTCCCTATTAGCTGGGGAGCTAGATTGCCTTCCAACCTATGTGCAAATCAGGGTATGATCCATTTCTGGGTTCTGCAACTGAAATCTAGTTTTCTTGTCCTTTCATACTGCCTTTGATGGATGTTAGTGCCAGCAAGTATCTTTCCCAGCTGTAGATTTCCTACACATCTTGGCTCCTCCAAATAAACACCAGAACTGAAGTCCATGGAATGCCCTATAAACTAAGGATGGAAGCAAAGAAGGTGTGCCAGACAAATCATTTTGGAAAACTGAGAACTTCCATGGACTCAAATCAGAGCAAAGTGAACCCATGGTGAATTTCTGTTTTCAGATGCAAACACTTCTACCAGGCTGATAAGGCTTTGAGTACAGGCTTAGAGTGGACTGCATGTCTGTAGTCGAAGAACCAGACTAGCTAGGCAGAGAAAAGCTTATCACAAATGAGTGGTCACCAGCTGAACAGGACCACCTGCAGATCTTTACACTATCTTCAAGGTAGTCATGGTAAACATATACTCAAGGTGAATGTATATAATATATTGACCTTGTCTAAAGTTACTTTACTTTCATATGTTGTTTTGTTTTGTTTTGCATTGTTTTGGGGTTTGCACTTTGCTTGTATTGGGTTAGATCCAGACTTAATATTCCTTAGGGAAAACCCAATGACATCAATGGGACTTGAGTTAGTTACTGCCCCACTGATTTCAACTAAGCCACCATAAGGATGATTGTCTGGATGCCACATACTGTATATCTATATCAGTGTTAAACTTAGTGTGTATATTTGAAAAAAATGCATGTTGAATGAATGGATGTTAAAATCATTTCAATATATGCCATATATTGTGAAAACACAGCATTCTATCTACATTAAGCTTCACACCTTTCCTTTTTAAAAAGATGGGGTGTTTCTCTTTTTGATTTAACAAATTATGTAACTTAAATGCTGGACTTTGATCACTGAGTCCTACAATTGTGTAGGAAGCCCACATTTTTTGCTCAGGCTCTTTATTATTATTACAGTATTTAATAAGCTGTAAAGAGAGCTAATGTGCTGTTGTGGATAGAATGACATACTAGGGTTCAGGAGACCTGGATTTTAATTTCTACTCAGCCATACAAACTCAGGTGGTGGGGTAGCACTGGTAAAACCACTTCTTCAATATTTCACATACCTTAAAAATCCTATCAGTGTTGCCATAAGCTGGATGCAACTTGATGGCACACAACAGATAACATAAAGTATCAAAAAACAAAAAGTTCCTTACACAAATTAACCCACAGGTTCCTCTCTCTCTCTCATTCTTCTCTTGCCTAAACATTTAAGTGGATTACTTGTTTTCTTGGTTTATAGTGCAATTTCTTCCTTACTTTATTCTTTTATCTCTTATAATTATCACTTACAAGGGAATTATCCCTTGACATTCAAACTATGTAAGTCAGAAAGCTCTTATGTCTAGTATTCCCCCCACACCAAGGAATACAAAGACATTGTCATTTACTTTGAATCCTTCCTTAGCCTGTAACAAGTTCCTAATAATTTTGTTGTGTTTGCTTTTTTGTACTGTGGCAGCAAACTGCATGGATATCTTCCATGGTTTTCCTTCTGATCCCCATTTCTGTATTTTTTTCCTGTGTAGCATGATGAGATCCAGAACCTACCGATTTATAGATATATTATTTATCCCACTGGTCTCCACCTGGTGGGTCATGACTCACTACTACATTGTATTGTACCCAGACAAAAGGAAGGCCACAGCAATGATATTACAGCCATGTCCTCCATTACACTGTTTTAACTCTTACACACTAGAATGGAACATTTTAGTCTCCCAGAGTCATGTTTTCTTCTAGTGCATGCCAAACTAGATCTACAGCCCATAGGTGGCTCATGTGCCAGCAAGTGAGGGGAAGGGCGTCTCAACATTTTTGGGCGGAGCATCCCTTCCTGAAGTTACAAGATACCTATACTACAGCGTAGGGGTTGTTGGACAACATTGTCACCTGAACAGTTGTAAAAAAGGTTCCTTACCAGTCTCTTACTCGTTTTCCCCTCTCTTTTTTTTACTTTACAAACAAACCAAAAACAACAGGGCTGGAACAAAAAAGCATGTCCCAACTCCTTGCTACAGGAGGTGGTGATGGCCTCTGGCCTAGAGGTCTTTAAAAGGGGATTGGACAGATTTCTGGAGGAAAAGCCCATCGCAGGTTACAAGCCATGATGAGGTAACTTTTTTTGTCTCAGCCAATAGACTGTCTTATGGGAAAATTTTCCAGTGGGATGTCATGCAACAAAACAGAAAGGAAATCCTGCTATCTGTAAGTTGGCCTCAGTCAGGGAAAACTGAAATTACCAATTGGGAATAAACTGAAATCCATTAAGGTCAAGAAATAAGAAGTCTACATTTTATTTTATTTTATCCAATTTTACTCTAACTTTTTTTTTATTTTTTATTTTTTTTTGCACAGAGGGTTTAGATTAATTTTGCTACACATTAAAACATTCCTTTGGACAAGGAGCATTTTTATACTGTGCAATGCACTAGAATTCTGATTGAGATCAGGAAATACTCCACGACTCACACATGTGCGCCTTTTATCCTAATACGTTAGGGATGAAGACAAGGCAAATGGGAGGCGGATGGGATATTAATGCATTATTTGGCAGTTTCCAACTTCGGATCTCATCTCCTAAATTTGCTGTTCCTTTCATTTCAGAGATATCCTTCTAGAGCACATCAGAGGGGTAGTTGGGTTTTATAACCCTACATACTCTGCAGTCTTTTGCATTTGATTACATTAACTACCTCTATCCTCTAGGCTGCTCCTGGTTCTACAAATAATATTATATTGGAGAAATCATTTTTGAAAGCATTAACCTCACAGCAGTTTCTGATGAACAGTGAAAGTGAAATGTTAATTAAGGGTGCCCTACAAACCCCAGCCTTCCTCGACTTGTCTTAATTGCACTTGCTAATCAAAGATCGACTCAGGTCACAAAATTATGGAGTCCTACACTTAGCACAGTAAAGGTCTGCTTTTGCCAAAGTCTATATTAGGCTCAATGGCTTTAAAGTGTTGCAACTAGTTGTCCAGTATTAAAGGACAACACCAGATCAGTTTAGTCTAATTTCCTGCAGCTTGTCCAAGATAGGATATCTTAAAACTAAAACATACACAAGAAGCAAGTCCAAGCTCTTATTGAAAATCTCCAAAGCATAAGAGAGGGGGGCAAGTTTGGGGAAATGACAAATTTACAGCATCCCTAGGCAAGTGGTTCTAATGCTGAACTGCTTTTACGATTAGGATGTTTTTCCAATTATTTATCTCAAATAAAGCCAGCATTCATTGAGCTGAAATAATTGCCTCTTATCCCTTTCCCACTGGATAAGTTTTCCTTTCTCTGAAATCTTGTAACTTTAAGCTTCGCAACACATGTTGTTGTTGTTGTTGTTGTTGTTAATAAAGGGCCATGCAAACTATTGGTGCTATAAGAAAAGCATTAATTATTATTCATATCTGTTTTGTCATCTGTTAGTACCCCAAAAATCAGTTGTCATCTAAAATTTATGCATTTCATTTTTCTATTCTATGTCTAATACTCTGTGTTAGTCTGAGTGCCAGAAACCATGGGGCAGGCTGTCTTTGGGTATGACATGCAAGATCACATGGAAAATGGAGTAAGGGGGAAAACATGGGGAGAAGGTATTGCAGCAGACAAAGGTAAAGGCAAAGAACAAATAGTGGCTTCTGCCCATAGTAGGTGCCTCTTCTACTTACAATATGCTATTTTAGGTCCTAATTATTGCCAACAAAGGAAATAAGCAGGACCTAAAATCACCTGTTCTACATTTGGGCATGGGATTAGTGCCCCAGTGCACAGATCCCTAGACACACAGCAGCAGATGATTGTGCTATGTACTTACCTGCTGATGTGGTGGGACAAGGTGGGGAGTAAAGCAGAAAAACATGTTAAGGCCCTAACATGTTGCTGAGAGGTGATTCTGGCTTTGTTAAATCAGACTTCAAAGGAATCGTGCTTAAATCCTGAAGACCAATCCCCAAGCAAAGCAAGTTAATTGTATAATCCTGGAAGTAAGAGAAGCTTATGCTGCAACACTCAGATGCTTGCATGAAGGCTATCTTTAACATCTGTTTCTGGCCTCTGATTAAGCTTAGGAGAGAGCTCAGTTCACAAAATTTAAGAAGCACTACATTGCTGTTTTCTTGCATTCACAGTCATAATCATAGTTTAAATAAGTAATTAGTATCATCTACAGATTTAATAAGTTTACTGTCTATTTCTAAATGACTTGCAGGAGGAGCTTTCGCCTGCACTGACTCCTCCAAAGTATGGTCAGATATGTCATTCCAGTTTTGTATCAATACATTTATGACTCTCTTTTGCATGTGCACCAGACAGAGCAGCAGTACTATCTCCAGTTTACATGCAGTAGATAAGATTGCTACTAAACCATCTTACATTGATGAAGCACAGTGCTATGATGAGTGGAAGAAATGCACCCACATAGCAATGCTCTTGTGTTGGCAAAAAGCTACCACCAACTAATCTTTACATTATCAAGACTGGACAAGAATGAAGAAACTGGTGCCACTAGGAATTTAAAAAGAGATGGGTAACTAAGTTGGGATCCTATGATTGCCTAGGAATCTTGCTTCTAACAATGTTCTATTGTTATTCTTGCTAAAGAGATTACATGATTTAGAATGTTCTTCTGGAATTTATTTGAGAGACCAAGATAGCTATTTCTTTCATAATAACATAAGAAGAGTCATAGTAGTCAGTAAAAAGGCCTGCCTCAGCCATGATTTTGTTCCCACAAAGGCCCACCAGGTGCCTACAGGAAGTTCACAAGCAGGATATAAGTACAATCACACCCTCTCAGTCTTAATCTAAGCAATTGGTACCCAGAGTTATCATGCCAGTGAGTAGAGGAAAATATGGTAATAGGCATTGTTACTAACAGCCATTGTCAGCGTTAGCCACCCAACTGCTCTCTCTCTTGCTCTCTCTCTCTCTCTCCGCCACAATAGAGAAACAGGAGTCAAATTAATTTGCATCTAACTTTGACATACTATATGGGGTAAATAAACACTAGGCAGGGAGCACAATGTTTACCTGTCAAGACACCTAGCATGGTATGTTATCACTCTGCACATTTAGAGAATTAGGAGGATGCATCTGGGAACATTATTCATCAAACATTTGGCACAAATTTGACACTGGGTGGACTCTACTTGTGTGGAGTCCTTGACCCTTGCTCTCACGGGTGGATTTTTGTTGCTCCTTCTGAGAAGCCCAGCTTCTTCCTGTAAGATAAACAGCATTGTGGCAATTTCTGTGGGGCAAGGTAGGTGTCGGGGTCTCAAGCTGTTTGGTTCTAAGAATGTGAAAATGCCTGTGTATTTGGCTCGGTGATGCCATGGGGTTATTGTGCTGGACATCCAAGATATCAGAAATGATTCTTAAAATTATAGGACTTCATATCACATTTTATCCTCTGGGGAAACGGGGCTAATAATTCTTTTGTAACTCAGCTGGATATCATAAAGTTTAATTAACTTATACTTACAAATTCCTTTGGCACTTTCCAATAAAAGGTGTTAAACATAAGGTGTTATTATCTTGAAAACACTGATGTTTATTTCCTGCTCATTTGGACTGGAAACACAGAAATTGAACACATAAAATCCTAGCAATTATAGGACTTCCATCATTTAAAAAAAGTTAAGAACTCTATTAGGAATATGATTAGCATGAACAATGAGATAGACAAGCAGACAGAGCGAAAAGGAAAGAAAATCTGTATTTAATTTAATACACATTTTCTCTGGACTTGAGCTGGCCACTGCTGTTATATATTAATTAGTGATCTGAAGAGAGAGAGAGAGGGCTACAGAGCGGGTGAAGCAAGCTGGCAGGTGTAGAAATAAGATTAGACAACGGCTGAGGTTTTCTCCCCCAACTCCTAAACGCGAGTCATCCAAAATTTCCATTAGCCTGACTTCCATTTTGTACATGTGAAATTAAGTCAGTAACATGAGATTGGGGACAGGCAGAGGGAAGTCTCAGGGGACTGAAAATAAGAGATGGAGTTTGCCAGCACTAGCTTGCTGGTCCTCTGTAAGCATGTGACTTTTTGGTACTATCAAAGCAGCAAATCCAATCTGGAAAAGGCTTTCATAGAAAAAGGGTGTTGCCTTGCTTGGCATCCCCCAAGGGAATCTAGAAAGACAGTATAGGGGACAAAACATAGGGCAGTATAGATGCCAGTCTCCCAGTCTTCAAAACAAGACAAGGACCACCACCAAAAATGACCTCCCCCCAATCTCTTTCCTTTGTCTGTCATAATAATGGATAGAAACATGTGTCTTGCGTCCCTCCACCCTTGTTGTGCTCCAGGCTTTCAGGGGATACTACAGTCATCTTATTAACGTTTCAGTCCCATAGAGAACTAAAATACTGCATTAAGGACAAGAACTACTCTTACCATCAACCACCAGCATTAATAACAAAAACAATAATAGAATTCACATTTTCATGATTCGATGCTGAGTCATAATTTTCAGATTAAGGGCCTTCAATATTCATGTATAACAAAATCCAGACAAAAACAAAAAAGGGTCATGGCACTTTGAAGACTAACAGATTATGTCAGTGTCAATACTTTGGTTTTTCTTTTCTTTTTGTTATACATTCTGAAACAGAGTAACATGGTGGTGTTTGTTTTTTCAAAAGTGCTCAATGGTCATGTGACATCTGATAAAATATTGGCAAATTCAAGGACACAGCAAGGTTTAGACTGAAAAATGATCCAGTTCTTTCTCATCAGATTGAATCAATCTAGTGAGAAGGCTTGATATGCCAACTAGTAGTCACCTCCCATTTTCTAAAGGGCAGCATTCTGGCCCATTGCCAGGAATTGCTTCTATAGAGACAGAAGCTCACAGAAAAATTTGCTCTAGAAAATCACAAAGCATTCTTCACACAGGACTGAACTATGAAGGGGCATGGAGTTAGTTCAGGGCAATTCTGGACCAAACCAGATGCTATATAGCAGGCATGTACAACAGTCCCATGATGTGTGTGTAAAAAAAACAAATCAGATGCGGAAGCCTAATTTGATTCTTCAAAAACCCAACAGTTTATGAATTGGGATATTGTGCTTCTGTATCTATAATTCAAAGCACCAGAAAATGGCTTGATATTGCTGTACAATATTGTCCCTGCATTGCAAGCAGGAAAAAGGATGCCAATTTTTACATAGCAAAGGGCAGTCTGAGTGTTGACAACACCAATGGCAGCAGTCAAGATGTTCTACGGATTACCCTCTTCAGATCACAAAGTGCAACCATGCAAGGGGAAAATCCCAGAAGCTGACTCTTTTTTAAAAAATCAGTTAGCCCTTCTCACCCAAACCCAAAGCTATTGTCAGGGTTGTTTTTCAACAAGTATATCCTGTAGACCAGGGGTCTCCAAACTATGGCCCACAGGCCACACCTAGCCTACCTTGCCATTTTATCCGGCCCGTTCCCTTCAGCCCGTGCAGGGGCAGGCAGGGGCGAGTGCGTGCATGCGTGTGGGTGGGTGGGGGTCCGTGCGTGTTGGAAATATCTGGTGTGGCCCTCACAGTCAAAAGTTTGGAGACCCCTGCTGTAGACCATTTTGACTGCTGCCATTTGTGTTGTCACTATTCAGACGGCCCTTTGCTATGTAAAACTTGGCATCCTTTTTTTTGCTGGCAATGCAGGCATGGTATTGTGCAGCAATATTGGGTCATTTCCTGACATTTTGAATTGTGGAAACAGAAGCACAATATCCCACATTCATAAATTGGAGGTTTATTGAAGAATTGAATTTCCTGGGTTTTTAAAACTAAAGCTCAATATACTTAGACACAAATTCCAGCAGAAACGTGCACTGTGTAGAATTACCCAGTGCTAGAGGATCCCAGAAATTGAGTACATGATCTGTACTATAGTTATTGGGAGAAGACAGAAGCAAGAACAGCTAGAATGCGGCTGTAGTCCTTCTGTGGCAAAATATTTTGAAGGTCTGTTTTTGAAATGGTGAAGCAAAGGTGTGAACAAGTGCAACACATGCCACAGAGAAACAAACACTCCCTTCAACCTCTCAAGTAAACAAATGTTGCCATGCCCGCTCCACAGAATGTAGACTAGAAATCCACATTCCAAGTTCCAAACCCTTTCCTTGGGTAGACAACCTGAGGAAGAAGAGCTGTATCAGACCAAAAGCTCTACAAACATGTGGTGTGTATGTTTTCCAAAAGATGTCCTCTCACCCTTATAATAATAATAATAATAATAATAATAATAATAATAATAATAATAATAATAATAATAATAGGTTTGGGACTTACCAAAGATTGTCACTGGAAACCAAGGTCAAAAACCATCCTTACGATGTAAAAGAAAGACAGCAAAGAAAGACAGGGACAAAAATCAACTCATTTGAAATGTGGTAATGGAGGAGAGCCTTACAGATACCATAACAGCTAAAAACACAAAAATATTTCAGCCCCTGCAGCTGTATTCCTTCCAAATTAAAAAAAAAAGTAAGATAAGCAAAATTTGCATTTTCAATTTATTTGATTTGTTTTAAATCTAGGAACTTTAAAGGTTGCTTGTTTCTGCACAGGGTAAACATTTTTTTCTTTTTAGAAATCATAACTCGAAAGCCCTTCACCCAAACTTCCCCAAATTTAGCACAGAGCAAGAACAGACTGTCCATTACATCTGTGCCAACTTTGGTGCTGTTCAAAAGTCCAGTATTGAAGGTATAATTTTTTTGTTTCGGCTGCCCCCTTGTAGAATGTTGACTTGCTCTGCCAGCAGAATAACATAACATTTCTGATAATTTCATCAGAAAAATGGTAGAAGGAGGGGATGCTTAACCCTTTCCTTTCTGGAGAATCATGCCAGCTGGCATTTTTGAAGTTATTGAAAAGTAGCTGGGGGATTTTGAGGAAGGAGGAAGCAAGAAGATAAATGGCTCAGCAACTCCTTACTCACCATTTCACCAATTAAATCTGCACCCCCCCCCCCTACAGCTATTTTTATTTTTCAGATGTGGTCATGATTTTCAAATGTTGAAGTTTCTGTGATCATAGCCATTTTAAAAAATGAAACTACTATGAGCTGAAAGGTTAACCTTGTGTAATGTATTATCTGATTATGTTTTCCTATACTAAATAAAGACTTGAAAAGTTACTCAAGGCATGTAATTTCTACTTTTTAAAAAATGAATGTCTGGGATGCTGTAGGCTTGAACAGCTGCTTAATCCTAGAACATTTATTCCCAAATCATTTTTCTAGAGGAATTGGTCAAGTTATTTGATTTGTCAAGAGTGTATCTAAATTACACATTTTTAAAAGCACTTTGAGGCTAAGCCTCCATCTGAAAAAATTATGTGATTTGTAGTTTGGCTTAATACTTAATATCGGTTTTGAACCATCATCAGCACCTTGTTCTACTATTCTGATATATACTTCATAAGATATATTCATGGTAGGCCCCAGCGTGCAGCATCACTCCATCCACGTTTGTCCTTCACTCTCATGGGGTTCCTTGGTTTACTTACTATTTTACCATATTGTCATATGTTTTCAAACACACAGCCACTGATTAACAGCAGGAGCTCACCATACACTGGAACGGACACTAGAAACTGGAATGCCGTAGGTGGAGGAAAGGAAAATATGAATCCAAAAGGTGAACATTCACAGATGTGTTGTCAACAGTTCAGCAACACATTCCAGCAGAATATAAACCCATTAACATCACAAAATATAATGCAAAGTCTATCTGCAGGGGAAAATGAGGATCGTGTAAAAAAGTGTAAGAAAGCAAACAATTGTCACTGCTCTGTTTAACACTTCTGTTACAAAATTGTGTACTGTTGGTTTTGATATCAAGCTGGAAAATACTGGGACAATTTGTCCATCATTTAGATAAGAAGTACTCTCTAGTAACATCCAGCAGTACAAACGGTGAGAAAGAGACTGTCTTGGTTTCTGTTTTGTTTGCCGATGCATACTCTGATACTTGGAACAGAAGAACTAGCCTATGCTAGAACCTTACAAGTGAAGCGAATTCTAAGTCTTGGAAGATGGTATAAACAAGTGAGAACACAGCGAGGGGGAGGGGCGTAGTTTGGCCTGTGCTCACATGCTCCTAGTCCCTGGTGTCCATTGGTCTGGATGGAAGCCTTTTTCTTTATCTTAATTGACTTGTAGGAGCCAATTTTCAATGGGGATTATAGTTGAGGAAGGAACGATTAGTTAACTGTCCCCTTCTCACATGCTGTAACACACTCTCCATGTCAATTAGGCTTAGAAAAAATATACATTGGGAGCAATTGTGAGTATTTTTCCTAATTTTAGTCACCGAAAGGGAGGGAGATTTAAGTTGGGGATGAATATCCTACTCTTCAATATTCACTGCAGTTTCTGTAAGTCCAGCCTTGTATTCCTTTATGGTGGGGTTTCCTAGTCTGGTTTGCTTGTGTTTTCCTCTGTATGTATCTGTGAGGAGGTCACCAGCACGTGAAAACAAAACTTCAGAAAATGCAAAACAAAGAGTGGGAGAGAGAGACATCCTTCCACCCACCCCTGCTGTCTCGCCCTTCCTCTGTCCCTCTTCCTGTTTCCCTTTGACTCTTCTAAACTATCCAGTCTTTCCTCCACCCATCCCCTCCTTCTGCCCTTCACCCCAAGGTGCCGAATTCTTCCTCCGGTCCAGCCCCCCACAATCTTCTCCCTTCTCCACTCTCCTCTACCTTCTCTGCCTTACATTCTACCCTCCACCCCATAGCTGGCACAGAGAATCCCACAACAGAATTGTGCACCACTTTGTTTTTATTTATGAAGGTAAAGATTGATGACTAGGATAATTAACTGAAAGAGGCTTGCTTACATTTTGGAGTAGGATCTGTGTGGGAATTGGAAAATTAATTGCAAGTGACCCTTGATTTGTCCTTGGCTTGCTTTTGCATTAGCACTCAGTCAAATGTTTGAAACTCCATCTGGGTCCAAACATTGCCATTTTAAGGCGAGTCAGTGTGAGAAAGTGGTCCATGAAAAATATTACCAATATTATCTCTTTTTTGCATTTCTCATACTAGATTAATGGCATTTTAGGAAAAATTATTGCTTTGGGATGATTTGGGGCAGGATGTAAATTAATTGAATAATCTAGTTTATGAGATTATTTGGATGAGAAATTAATTGGCTGGCTTTGCCTTCTGTGAAAATGAAAATAAATCTTGGTAATTATTTCTAGATATGTAATATATAGACATCTCATATGCAAATTTTATGCAGACTTGATGGTGCTGAGGCCTCAATCTTTTAAACATCTGACAATAATACCCTCAGCAACCAGGGCAAGAACTTTAAAGCACATGAGCACCTTCAATCTGTGCCATGTTTATTGTTTATATCTGCATCCCACTAACACTGGTCTGAGAAATTGAGATCCGTGAGCATGTCGTTTTACAAATTTAATCCTCATAGTAGGAATAATAGGTGGATTAGGCTAAGAGAGTGACTGCCAAGAAAGCTTTGGGGCAGATTCATGTATGAATTTGGGTCTTCCCCATCAAACTCTTGACTCTTTATCACAGCAATATTGAAGTTTTACAATAAAAGTTGCGACTACCAGGTTAACAAATGTTTTAAAACTCATGATTGCACACCTTATACTAGCAGGACTGACCCAAGACTGAGGTAAGCAAGTAAGTGGTACCCCTCCCGCATTTATCTGCAGAGTACCTTTAATCAGAAAAGCTATTTTAAAGCATGAAATCCCGCCAGTACCTCTCCTCACCTCATTGATAAAAATGCAGTAACAACAAAATAAATAAAAATTGGATACCCTTCCATGGTCCCCCAAACCTGTTGCCTGAGATAGAGGTGGCCTGGCACTAACCAGATCTCAAGCACCCTCCAAAGAACTGCCCAAAATGTGGTTCTTCCAAGTGCAGGCATTATGAGTGGGTGAAGGCAAAACCAACCTGGGCTGTACCACATCACACCTGGTATACAGGGAAGAAGGTCTCTGAGACCATTACCTTGGCAAGGCATAAAGGGCAGTACAGTTCCTCACCTCCTGAATTACCTTTCCAAACGCCCTCCTCTCACTTTGGTGTCAATGACTGAAGAACAGGGGGACTGGACGAATGCTCTCCTCCCTCCTCTGACATGCTTGGCATACTTGTCCTCTTAATTTATTCCTGACCCCCAAACCCCAGACAGCCTGACCTCCTCTTCTTTGTTATCCTTTCTTGTAAAACCTTTTTTATGGGGAGGGCAACACTTCAAGAGGATTGAGAGTTAACTTGTTTTCATTGTGTGGGGCGAAGGGGGGGGGGGAGAGAAGGGAAGGGAAGGGAGAGAAAGCAGCGACACTGAGAAGAAGGTCGGTTAGCGTTGGCTTTGCCTTGAAATTAATGTTGTTTGGTTAGGTTTATTTTTACAACTGATTGCAATGTTGCTTTTATGGCTGGAGGAGAAAAGTTTTCTATCTCCTTGCCTCTCCCTCCCCTCGTCCAACCGTCTCCCCCCCCCCCGCCCGCTTTTGCACTACTGGAGTCCGACATTCTTCCTTCCCAACATCAAAAAACGCAAACAGAAGAGTTATTTGTTAGCAAAGGAGCTGAGATCAAGAGCTGCTTCTTTGTGTTTTGGACTGGTGCGGAGATTGCCTTCCAGCTTTGAGGGGAAACGGCCTTAACTTAATCATATTCACATGACAAACCTTCTCCTAAATAAAGGAGAAGAGGGTGGGTGGTGGGTGGGGGGAACGCGCGCGGGGTGTGTGTGTGTGTGTGGGGGGGAAGGACCTTGGAGAAGTGGGAGAGCGGCAGCTTGTCCTCAGGCAGAGCGAGCGAGCGAGCGAGAGAGCGGGCGGAGAGGGGGGGGGGGGGAGAAACGGAGAGACGAGACGCTGTCAGACTTAGGGGAGGGCGCAGCTTTTTTTCCCTCAGACGAGCAATTTTAACCCCATCCGAGACGCCGGTCCAGTAAAGAGGCAAAAGGCTGCCAGATCGTTTGCAACAAAGGATCGGGACTTCCCTCCTGGCGTCACTGGGGAGCTGAGGCGCGTTAAGTCCTCCGCAGGAAACAGGTTTTCCTCTCTCGCGCTTTGCTCGTTCGCTCTCTCTCTCCCCCCCCCACCCCACACACCGGTTTTTTTCCTTTTCCTTTTCCTTTTTCCTTTTTGGTCCTTGCAAAGCCCCGCTTGCCGAAGCGCCTCATGCTCTGTGCAGAGCGGCCGCCCAGGAGGCAGGATGGTGGTTCCGCGGGATCGGCGAGGCGGCGCTAGCCAGGTGCGGTGCCCGGGCGCCGACCGTGCCTTCTTTCTCCTTCTGCCGGTCCTCCTGTTGCTCCCGGGGCCCGGGCGCGGGCTGCAAGTGCAGCACAAGTTCGTTTCGCCCACCCTCACCAACAACTTCGCTCTGGATGGGTCCGGCCACAAGATCTACCTGGCGGCCGTCAACCGGCTCTACCAGCTCTCGGGCCCCAACCTGACCCTGGAGGTGGAAGAGCAGGTGGGTCCGAAGGAGGACAACCCCTTATGTCACGCGCCGCAGCTGCCCCAGGCGACCTGCGAGCACGCCAAGAAGCCGACCGACAACTACAACAAGCTGCTGCAGCCGGACCCGGAGCAAGGCATCCTGGTGGTCTGCGGCTCGGTCTACCAGGGCTTCTGTCAGCTGCGCAGCATGGACAACATCTCGGTGGTGGCCGTCGCCTTCCCGCCGGGGACCGGGGCCGGGGCCGAGGGAGGCGACCAGGTCACGGTGTTCCCCAGCATGCTGAACGTGGCGGCCAACCACGCCAACGCCTCCACCGTGGGCTTGGTGCTCAGGCAAGGCGGGCAAGACACGAGGTTGCTGGTGGCGGCCACTTACACGGGCTTGGGCAGCCCTTTCTTCCCGCGCAACGCCAGCCTGGAGGACCACCGCTTCGAGAACACGCCCGAAATCGCCATCCGTGCTCTCAACACCCGCGGGGACCTGGCCCGCCTCTTCACCTTCGACATCAACCCCTCCGACGACAACATCTTCAAGATCAAGCAGGGCGCCAAGGAGCGCCACAAGCTCAGCTTCGTCCGCGCCTTCCTCCACCGGGGAGCCCACCGGCCGCCGTCCCCGGGCCCCGAGGGCGGAAAGGTCGCCTCGGGCGGACGGAGCCCCCCGCCGGGCTCTGAAGGGTCCCATCTGCCGTGGGGCGTCCCAAGGGCCAGGCACGGCCGCCTGCCGCCGCCGGCGGGCGCCTTTCCCTTCTTGCCTCAGGACGTCCCGGCCGGGCGCCCTCGGGGCTCCTACGCCTACTTGGCCCTTAACAGCGAGGCGAATGCGCGGGAGAAAGAGAGCCATTCGCACAGCCTCTTGGCTCGCATCTGCTTGGGCGACCCGGCTGAGGCGACCACCCTCAACGGCAGCGGGGGCGGGGAGAGCAAGAAGCTGACCGAGTCCTACATCCAAATGGGGCTGCAGTGTAGCCATCCCGGGCCCCGAGGGACAACCTCGACAGCCGGCGGCGGCGGCGACCTTTTCAACCGGCTGGTGTCGGTGTTTCCCGCCAGCGCCGCCCTGCAGGTCACCCCCGCCAGCCCTTTCCCGCCTCAGCCCGAGGAGTTGCTCTTCGGGGTCTTCGAGAAAGCCGCCTCCCCCGGGCACGGCTTGGGCGGCCGACAGGCGCCTCAGCCCTCGGCGCTGTGCGTCTTCCGCTTCGCGGAGATCGAAGAGGCCATCCGGGTGGCCAGGAACTCGTGCTTCGTGGCGCCGGACGCCCGGCTGGTCACCGTGCTCGACAGCGTGGTGCAAGGCACCGGGCCGGCCTGCGAGAAGAGGAAAATCCAGGTAAGGGAGAAGGACAGGCGGAGGCCAATCTCAGGAGAGCGTAGAGGGGCCCCGGGGCACATCTGCAGGCCCTGGGTCCAACCCATAAACGTGAGGTGTATGATGAAGACGGTGCCTCTGAGCATGTCTAGAGAGCTTCCTTAGGCACTGAGCAAGAGCCAGCATCTTCCACCGATCTTGGGTTGGGTCTTTCAGTTCTAGGAAGATGGGCACGTGAGGAGTTATTTGGGGGCGCTTCTGTCTTTACCTATAACAAGGCAGGAGTCTACAGAAAGGACTGTATGCACGCACACACACGTGATCTTGGGGTCTCCGTGTGAAATTAAGTGTAAATTTAGAACCAAAAGAAGAAGAAAGACAAGTTGCTTACCATTGTGCGCCCAGTGCTGCTTTATGTAGGTTGCCATTGATGTATAGAATTCGCTGACACACCGTGTAATGATAGTTACTGCTTTAGATGACTTTAGAAGGGAATTATTAGACATATTCACAAAGAAGATGGGCACCAATGACAGCTCCATGTTCAAGACTAGGAGCCTCCCTCTCAAGACCAAATAATGCAGGGTGAGGTGGGGGGGTTAAAGAGCAAGAGGAGGCTTGTTGCCTTTAGGCCATGCTTTTGACCTTCCAGAAAAGCACCTGCCTGCTTTTGGAAACAGGATGCCAGTTTTTCTGATGTCAGATTTTGGTCTACCCTAAGTGGGCGATTATTTTCTTAATGAACATTCCCCTTCCTTTTATGTGTTAGGAAATTAAGCCCTCTGGATCTACGCTTTGTAACAGTCATACTGAGTGGTTGACATTGTTGCTCTTATATGGAGAGCAAGATGTGGATTTTATTCTGGGTTCACTATCTTTTGGAAGACAAATGTAAGACCAAGAGAGTGAAAAGGACTTTAAAAAAAAGAGAGAGAGAGAGATCTATGATAACTGGTGCAAGCCCTAGATATGGAACTTTTGCACTGCCTGGTTAACCACGAACAATTCAGAAATTAGTGTCATGTGGAGTATTTGGGTATCCAAAGCAGTATGAAATTAAAAAGCACATAAGGCTGTTATTGTTATAACTTACCCTTCTGACTTAAAAATGATACATGGCATAGCTAAGAACAGTAAAGTGCAAACACAAACAAAGTGAACCATACAAACACATTAATAGAAACAGTGGCCTCTAATCCAGATTAGATGCCAAAGATCTGTTTGGATAAAAAAGTCTTTGCCTGCTGGCAGAAATACAATTGGGGAGGAGGGTTCTGGACTGGCCTCACATGATTAGGAATATCCAAAGGCTCTCTTGTGTTCCTGCCAAGTGCACCTCAAGGGATGCAGGACCAAGAGAAGAGTATCTGCCAAAGAATATAAAGCTCATGCAAGCTCATGAGGGAGAATTTGACTTTTCAAGTACCCGAGGCACATAGAACATTATAGGTCATAACCAGCATGTTGAATGGTAGCCAGTAAAAACATTGTAATAAAGGGTTCAATGCCCCCCCCCCAAGTCAACAGGGTGGCCACATTGGAAACCCATGTAGGGCACATTACAGGAGTCCAGTCAGGATCTACTGGATCACTCTGGCCAGATCCACTATCTCCAGGAATGGCTGTCATTTGGTGCACTAACCTTGAATATGCAAAGACACTCACAGTCACAACTGAAACTTAGGCATCTGTGTTCACAGGATACAGGAGTACACCCAAACTGTGTTCCTTGGGACTTCAGGAGAAGTGCAACCCCATCCACCCCAAACTCACTCCCTATTCCTTGGTTGACTTACTGCCTTTCAACAGACCAGCAGCACCTCTCTCTTGTTTGGATTGTCAGAAACATGCTCCTTCTGTCCAATTCTTGGCATAAATCATTCACCAAGGAGACCAAAAGCAATCTTTGTGCCATAATAAGGTCAAAGAATAGGCTGCAATAGATCTCTGACTGGTCCCCGATATGTAGGTGAGGAGAACCACTTTTTACTGGTTCTTTAGTACATCCTTCATATTGAAAACAGTGGCATTTTACATACCTGCTGACAGCATTCATTACATGAGTTAACTTAATCAGTATACAGGGTCCAAATATCCCTGATGTTTAAAGAATTGATTGAGAGCAGTGGTTCCCAACCTTGGGTCCTGATATGTTCTTGGACTACAATTCCTAGAAATCCTGGTCCACACAGTTAATAGTGAATGTGTCTGGAAATTTTAGTTCAAGGACATCTGGGGACCTAAGTTTGGGAACCACTGATCTAGAGCCAAGCATCTTTAATCTTTATTGTTTGATTCTGCCTGCCAAATCTGCAAAAGCTTCTGTGACTATGTACAGTGGCTTCTAATTGCTTTTTAAAAAAGTTATTATTAGCCACATTTATGCCTCACTTGTTCCCCAGGGAGCTCAGGGTAGTATCCATATTTCTTTCCTTGTCCACTTCTATCTTCACAACACTTCTATAAGGTTGATTAAGTTGGAATCTGAACCTGGGTCTTCTACATCAGCATTATAATAATCATTGTACTACACTTCCTTTTTATGATAATAGATCTCAGTGCATTTGTTGGAGCATGTCTTACAAGGAACTGCAATATACTACTTACATCTTTTGTTTGCAATTTAGCCACACTGCAGTCCTGTTCAAACAGTATTTTCTCCAAAGACTTGTAGCTGGGAAAAGATTGCGTATGGACCTCAGGTTGTCATGCTCCCTTCCCCAATCCTAAGGATAGAAGTGAATAATAAGTTTGAAGAGCCCTTATTTATTTGAAGATGGAATCTTCACTAATCCTGCAACCATAAAGAAGGTTTTATCTCCTGGGTCAAGGTCATCCAACATTCGGGTCAAAAACACACCACTGAATCTCCTCGGGTTTGGTCATTTACTTCTTCTATTGAAGGGAAGAGAGAGCTGAGGGAGGAGAGTGAAAGGAAGTTTGCAGGTCCCAGGTATGGTGCAAGGAAGCAGATCCTATCTGAACATGGCCTCTCTTTTTTTGCTTCTTTTTATCTGAAGAATTCAGAAACTAAGTGTGATTTTCATATCTCCATCCATTAAATTTGTTGTCAATTCTCCTAAGGAATAGTCGGTTCTCTTCAAGCCACTTTTTACACCAAGCAAGTACACATTGGCATGTACCCACTTGTAACTCAATATGTTTGAGATGTCTCTCTCTCTCTGTGTGTCTAATGTATCTTATGGACTTCACAGAAACAGCTTGTGAAGGGCCACAGCACACTCTGGCCCCCGTTCCTACACATATGCTTTTTGTGTGTATGCTTGTGGAAATAAAAAGACATATACGCTTGGTATGTTTCCAGGCACGCTGTAGGTACAAAGTAAAAGTGCACTGTATGCCTTCAACACATGGAGTGTCTTTTAGAAAAAAATAGGACCAGTATGGTGAGTATGATAACAATCTGTCCCCACAATGTTTATATTCACACAGGATCATCTACCAACCCTGCATACATTGTGAAAGTCAGCTGGATTTCTTTGCAGTTTTCTGCGAAGCCAAATGTGCAGTGGTTTTTACACACATACACAAAGAATTTGACCCTCCCCTCCAGTTATCAAGAAGTGCTTTCTTCCCATGTTCTCTGTCCCAAGTGGACTAGTGGTGACTCACGGTTTTGTTCCCCCTCCCCCCCCCCACTTACTTTCTGGTTATTTCTCATTGCACAGACGCCGAGGGAAGGCGGCTCTGAGAATGTGCGTTCCATTGCATTTGTTCCCTTCCCACATCCCCTGGCTTGCCTATTCCTGCAGAGAGACAGTGCTGGATGTGTAAAGTTCAGAGCAAAGAGACACAGGCTGCCTTGTTTTACTGCTTTCAGGGTGAAAGTCTGCTATTGTCACAATTTGTTGAGATAAATATTAATGGCAGCTGAATATCCCTATTTTCCTTTCTAGAAAAGTAAAAATCCAGTCACAGTAGGATTGCCTTGTTTCCTTATCCTCTGAGAAGGGTACACAACACATTGCTACCAGGGATCATAAAACATCTGTTTGATTTCACAGGCAAGATAGACCATGAAAGTTTGTTCTCTCCTGTTTCTTCCTTCCTCGGGCAATGTCAGAGAAGTTTCCTCTGTTAACCGAATTCATTTGGTATGGCAGCTTCAGTGCTCTGCTCTAAAGTTTGTGGCCTTATTGCAATAATTTATAGATATGCTCTAGTAAGGATCAAGTATGAGGTCTAAGCACTCAGGGTCAAGGCATTTGATAATTAGATGGTGATTCAGTTAATTCCTTAAGAGTGAATATGCTAAATATGCACCCATATGCAATCACATGCTCCACTGTAAGTAATTTTTTCAGGCTGCAGCCCACAATCAGAACTGAAAGAATGTTAATGTTGTAGAGAGGCGATTGAGACTGTCATTTCTAGTTTGTGAAGTTGTATTTCCAAGGAATTCTGTACTTAACCAGTCATATTCCCCTAAAAAGCAAGCTAATTTGCATACACCTGGAGCTGAGAGAAGCTTCTATGTGACACTTGGATACATTAGTCAATGTTTTCCATTTCTAATTGCAGGTTATCTATAACATGTGTTTACAGCTTCTGATTCTATTTGGCATCTGAACTTTTGGTCAGAACTTCAGTTTTTTGCAAGGTGAAACTCTGTTCAGAGTGTTGAAAGTGGCCTAAAGGGGAGGCAGCAGTTAAATGAAATGGGTTTGTGTGTGTTTGTGTTTCTGGACTATTTGACTTGTAACTTTGTAGTACAGTGACTGCTTCTGTAATAAATAATGAAAAATATACTAATAAGATCGAGAGGGTCGTGTGGATATGAACTGCATGTGCACTCAGTTTTAAAAAAGAATTATTCTGTGAAGATATAAATCCATACTTTTCTTTAGGCTTCCAGTGTTAAAAAAAAAAGTTTGGAATTTGATGTCAAACTATTTAAAAATTGGAAATTAGAAGAACTAGCAGGAGCTTATCTCACAAGTATTCCAGACGTTATTTTGAACTTGGGGGAATTTAAGCACCAGTGCGGATGGGTATTTTGTCCAGTCCTTCTAAAACAGAAGTTCTGAGGGAAAATATGGGTGTCCTTAATCCAGTGTTTTTACAGAACTCCCCAAAGTTGCATGCCTGCATGAAATATGACTTGCCTGTTTTCCACTAATAGGAGGCACCCTGTGTTGATTTTTTAAAAGAAGTAGGCAGATTGGAAGTGCAGCAAATGAAAGTATTCTGTCTTTCCTTCATTAGTCTGCTGTATTTTCATGCACATTTTCACAGAGGAAGTGTCTCTCTAATCCTCCATGGCCGGGGGAAAAGCAGAGTGGGTTGATGAAGAAGAAACAGAGCGCTTTCTCTGTTTTGCAAGTCTGCTTTGCTCCCACACTGGTTGTGGAGGAAGCAAAACTCTTCATCCATGGCCAGTATGGAAGTGGAGTGAATTAGCAGATAAAAGTTTGCTCTGTTCTTGTTTTACCAGCCTCTTTGGCTTCCGTACTGGTTGAAGCGAAGCCTTCCCTTCATGGTGAGTAAGGTATGCGTGCGAATTGATCTGCCTCTTCTTTTCTAATCTTCAGTGATTGTGGAGGAAAGAATTCCGTTTCTTTGTTTAACTTCTAATCTGCCTGTAATAGCACAACATTTGACAATGCTGGTGAAAATAAACAAACAACATGGCCGTACCACTCTTTTCCCATGCAGCTTGCTTACCCTAGAGACTAGGTGAATAGTTAGAAAGTAGGCTGTGTGTACTGATGGTATTGCATGGATCCTTTTTTCTATTGTTTTCATTTGGCTTTGGCTTTTATTCCCATTGTTGTTTCCATGTATCATGTGTATAGGCTTCTCTTCCTTTGGGAATTTCTTTCTGGTGGGATATGTTTCTTTGGATATTTTAGTTTGGAAGTTGTAGTTGGTACCCGTTTGTGTCAAAGCAATGTGTGCATATGTAACCTGTATAGACTCTTTGGTTCACCCCAATGTGTGGGGAAAGATTTGAGTTGAGAAAGAGGGAGAGAGCTAGAGAGGCAGGAGCTGCTGTTCCCCTGGAGGATGATAAGGCTCTTACCACCTCAGTTTAGGTAGTGCAATTTCTATATGTTTTGTGCAGGAGGGGCACTGGAAGGAAGGGTGAATCCATATAGTGATCTTACGTATTTGCATTTGTATTTTATTTTAGGGTATTAGAGACTGTATGTTTGGAGCCGATTTCATTATGTTGTGGATATCCAACTTTGGTTGATAAATACTTGTATATTTGGGACTTTGCTCTTATTTAGCTTCAAGTAGACATTTCTGTTATTCCTTGTTATGCATAGTCAGCTTGGTATCCTTGTGCATCCATAGCCATCACTTTCTTGGGACTAAAAAAAGGCATGAAAGTCTAAAGTAAAATTGAAAAG
Organism: Intellagama lesueurii; assembly: GCA_037013535.1. NCBI lineage: Eukaryota > Metazoa > Chordata > Lepidosauria > Squamata > Agamidae > Intellagama > Intellagama lesueurii. The sequence continues at coordinate 258,535,254 of JBAJHW010000002.1, forward strand.
TAGCTTGGACTACTCAAATAGAAACAATACACACAGGTCAAAATGAGGTTTTATTGTAAGTCAGAATAAATAGGTTATTGAGCATTATTGCAATAAGACAGGGAAAATATTATTAGAAGAGTAAGAAAGAAGTTAATGGAACAAGGAATGGTGCAGAATGTCTGTCCAAACAACCGTATTGGGCATTGCATAAAGGAAAGTACTTGTTTAAGGGGTACTAGTGTACCCAGAGGCCTGGTATGATTTAGTGGCTCCATACCCTCATCCTTTTAACATATTGTCAGCAGCATTTTGTTATTTTATAAATTTATTAATTTAAAATATTTTTACCCCATCTTTCTCCTTAAGAAGGAACCAAGGGGCTTACGTCATTAGAGGACAATATCTGAAGCTAAAAACAATAAGTATGCAAATACTAAAAAGGATCAAACAAATACCACATTAAAAAATGGTAAACAAAATCAACACCAGAAACACATTCAAAGGAGCAAGGTACAACAGTTCATTCAAAAACCCCAGTCGGGTAGCCGGTCACTAAAGGAAAGCTTTTCTAAGAGAAAAGTCTTTCTCTGCTTGCAGAAGGACAGCAAAGATGGGACCAGTCTGTGGGAGGGAGTTCCAAAGTCTGTGAGCAGCGACACAGAGGCTTTTTCAACAGTGGTCTTACAGTTGCCTTCTGTTATCGGGCTGGGAGCCTACCCTGTTGCAAGGAGGCATTCACCACTTTTTCTAGCCACTCGCCCATTCCCTTTCTGGCAGCTTTTATAAACCAGGAAGGGCAAGGGTCCAGCGGACATATGGTAGCCTTCACCTCTCCAAGGGTCTTGACCACATCATCAGGCTGCAGAAACTGAAACTCATCCATCAACACAGAGCAAGCAAGAGCCATCCTTACATTCACAAGGTCTGTATCAGTTACAGCATCCAAGTCAGCTGTACAACTGTACAATTAAATTTGCAGATGGGATTAATTTTTATATGGCATTGAAAATAGGTAACTGGGATACACAATTATTGCAGCCTGTTTTCAATGCTGCTTGTAAACTGAAGTGATTCACAAACATGTTAACTGTTTAAAGTACTCTCAAGGATACAATTGTGATGGGGGAATATTATCTAGGGTTTGTTTGGTGTTCTTTTGTTTTGTTTTTTTGAGGGACTGATTTTGCTGCATTTTTGTCCCATACTTCCTCTGAGGCACTATCAACAGCTTACACTTTTGTCTCTCCACTCTTTACTCTGTAAGTACTTTACTCAGTGAGATATGTTTGAGAGGTAATGATTGGCACAGAGTCATGTAGTAAACTTGCTGAGGAGGTATATGACTGGAGTGGAGGTCTTCTGGTCTCCATCATCACATCATCTTGACTGCCAAGTTGTTAAACTGCAGTTTATTTTCAATGCTTCTTGTAAACGGAAGTTACCTCATCTAGTATTAACTAACCACCTTTAATAACTCTTAGTTGCTTTAAAACTACACTTCAAATATTTGAATTATGAATTTTGCATGTACAGAACAATCTGCTTTTAGAATATCTGTTTGAGGGCTTTGATACACAATTGAATTTGCAGCCAGGATTAATTTTTATGTGGGAATTTACAATTGGTAACATCATCTTTTCAAAGAGCCAGCTGCTAGTGCAGAACTGGAACAAGTATTCCCAACTACGCCTATGCCTATGTTGGCACAGTAGAGACATAAGAAGCTTAAGATACCTGCAGACAGGCAATCATACCCTGCAAGGGAGCCACTTGGAGTTTTGGTTTTGATGGTCTAGAAACTGAAGAGCAAAGAGAATCATAAGTCTGCTTGCTATATATCACAGTGTAGAGAAAAATATAGAAGCCACACATCTTTCTGCACTACAGTGTCACTAATTATCAAAGTAGATATACTAGCCATGTGATTTGGAAATACATTTAGACTGGCCACAAGCAGCTGCGTGGATTGAGAATGGACCAGTGGGAGAGGTTCTTTTCTTCATGCTTACACATATACATACAGAACTGTTTCACCATTGGAAAGCTGGAATAACTTGGTTTTTTAAAGTCAGGTCAGCAGCAGCTTGGGGGAGGAGATAGGCTTTTATGTCCCTCATTCCTTGGGCTTGGGAGGGGCAGTGTTTGAGAAGAAAACTGCAGGAATGAGAGAAGGTTAAACACTTTTCTTCTGTGCATTTCTTGTAATGAAATTCACAGTATTTTGCTGTTGCTTTTTCTCCTTTTGTTTTTAAGTAGGAGGAATGTTACTTGCAATTCTGTGTCATGTGCTGTTGGGATCTGTATCTAAAGCAATGAAATATAAGAAAATGGTTAAATGTGTGTGCACATGTAAGCTTTTGTGATTAGTTGATTATCTTCAGGAGTATTTTAAAGCTCCAGAATGACTAAAGGCATTCTTAAAGTACGTGGGCCATAAATTTTTAGTAGAACCTAGAGCCCCAAGGCTGCTATCCAAAGCGATTTGTTTGAAAGTAGGTTCCATGGATATTAAGGGACATATTTCCAAGTCAATGTGTTTAGGCGTGGAGTAGAAGTTACTCTGAGGCCTTTGAAAATAACATCCGTAAAATTTAATAGATATAAAAACAGAGCTCTGTATCTCATCTGGTTGTCATAGCAATTAGAAATTATTTGATAATTACACAGTTTTGTATTGTATTCAGCACCTGGCAGAATCATATGATTAAATATTGTAGAGTTGGAAAAGGTGCAGAAAAGAGCAACCAAAATGATCAAGAGATTGGACCAACAGTGTTAGGTGTCTTTTTTCTTTCTTTTTTCCTTCCTTCCGTCCTTTTTTTTTTTTTTTTTTAAAGCAACCAATGTTTTTAGTCACCTTTGGTAAAGATTGTAAAATTATGTGTGGTGTGGAAAAAGTATGTAAGGAGAAGTCTGTCTTCCTTTCTCATTATATTAGAACCAGGGATGATTCATTAAAACTGAGTGTTGCAACATGAAGGGTAGACAAAAATATTTCTACACACAGCACATAGTTAAACTAGCTGCCATGAGATGTGCTAGGGGCCACCAACCTGGAAACCTTAAAAGGTGGATAAATGATGGAGGACAAGACAGTCACTGGCTACTAGTCATATTTATATGCTCCCTCCAGGATCGGAGGTGTTCTACCTGGAAAACCAGTTGTGAAACGACAGTGGGTGAGAGTTATTTCCTTAATATCCTGGTTGTGGGCTTTCTAGAGGCACCTCCTTGGGCACTTTAGGACAGTGTCCCCCGACGTTGGGCCCCCAGATGTATAGACCTGTATGATTTTGTAGTATGTGTATGTGTGATGGCACCGTTTTCCTAGCTCTAGATAGCCTTGTGGCTAACTCATACAGAAGAAGCTTTTGGAAATGTTCCATTCTTGACTGTTTTTTCTCTTTTTCTCTGTCACCAACAAGGTAATTGCAGTTTCTGCGCTTGTGCAAATGTCAATTAATTTGTAGCTATATGAATCCATTCCCTCCTCTTCTGGTTACCATTACCTTCAATCAATACAGGTTTAATTTGTTTACATATGCCCTCTGGAAACATTTTTATTAATCCAAATCGTTAAGAAAATCAGTACAACTAATTTTTAAATTGTCTAGATTGATGTCATATTTTAAGTTGCAATCTGTGGGTGCCCTATAAAATTTAAAAATCTAAATGTAAATAGGTGTTAAAATTTCCATTGATACAGCAAAGGGTAATTCCTATTAATCTGCTGTATGCCTGACTTACTCAAATGTTAACATGTGGACAGTGTTCTTTGAGCTTTTTCTTACCTCTCCCTTTTCTACATCTATACTTCAGGCACAGAGATAGGAGCTTTGAGAGAACCACTTGGTTCAAAGGGATTGTGGCAAACAAGAATAAAGCAATGTCGAGAACAATCAGTATGTCCTCGATTAACCCTATGCAGTAGCTAGAACAAAGCGCATTAATACCCTTTCACACAAAACTAGATCTGCACTATAGACATTCTATTTATTTTATTATTGGATTTTTATCCCGCCCTTCTAGACAGGAGTCTACTCAGGGCGGCTAACAATATATTACACACAAAACAGATTTAAAACAACCATTAAAATCTACAATAATAATATAATCAAGATGGGAAGGATAAACAACAACAACAAAAAACCAAAAAAGTAAAAATCAAATATTGGCAGGAGGGAAGGCCTGCCTAAAGAGCCAAGTTTTTAATTGGCTCTTAAAAACACCCAGCGAGGGTGCCAGGCAGATCTCTGGCGGCAAGCTGTTCCAAAATCGAGGGGCCACTGCCGAGAAGGCCCAGTTTCTTGTTTTTTCTTTCCGGGCCTCTCTCGGCGTCAGGCCCCTCAGCCGTCTTTCCTGGCTATGGCGAGTGACTCGGGTAGATCTAGGTGGGAGAAGGCGTTCTGCCAAGTATCGAGGTCCTAAACCGTTTAGGGCTTTGTATGTCATCATTAACACTTTGAAGTCAATGCGGAAACAAATGGGCAGCCAATGCAAAGCAGCCAGAATGGGAGAGATATGCTGGAATTTTCTCGTTCCACTGAGTAATCTGGCTGCCGCATTCTGCACCATTTGAAGCTTCCGCATCAACCTCAAAGGTAGCCCCACGTAGAGCGCATTACAGTGGTCTAATCTCGAGATTACAAGCGCATGGACCAGAGTGGTGATGGCCCCACCATCAAGATAGGGACGCAGCTGGGCAATCCGCCACAGATGGTAATTGGCGGAGTGGACCACTGACGCCACCTAGGTTTCCATGGTGAGCGCCGGGTCCAGATGTACTCCCAAGCTGCGAACCTCACTCTTCGCGACGAGAGTCACCCCCCCAAAAGAGAGGGAGTTTCCCAAGCCGCCAATGGAGGGGCCACCCACCCTCAGGACCTCCGTCTTGTCCGGGTTCAGCCTCAACCCATTCTCCTGCATCCATTGCAGTACAGCCTCCAGGCAACGCTGAAGGGACAGAACGGCATCCACTGAAGTAGGTGAAAAGGAGATGTAGAGCTGTGTGTCATCAGCATACTGATGGCACGAGGCTCCACACCCCCTGATGACCCCACCCAGCGGCCTCATATAGATGTTAAACAGCATTGGGGAGATGATCGAGCCCTGCGGAACCCCACAATTGAGACTCCACGTGGCCGAGACACTCTCCCCAAGCTGAACTCTCTGAGGACGGTCCTCCAAGTAGGATCGGAGCCAGGCAAACGCCAGGCCACCAATTCCCAACTCGGAGAGCCTCCCCAGGAGGATACTGTGTTTGACGGTATCGAAGGCGGCTGAGATATCGAGGAGGACCAACAAGGACATTTTGCCCCTGTCAGCCTCCCTCAGCAGGTCATCCAACAGTGCGACCAGTGCCGTTTCTGTGCCATGGCACGGCCTGAAGCCCGACTGGAATGGATCCAGGGCATTCTGTGACATTTGACGTTAACACCTGAAGCAATGTCTCTAAGTTTTGCCTACACACCATGTACAATTAAAAAAAAAACAGATAAAAATGCCTAAGATATTGGTGCACTTTTTTAGGCCCAGCCAGTGTAACATGTTGCAGCACGTGTAAGTACTGAAAAAAGGGAAAGCATGATACAGAGAAGCAGAAGGGACATACTTCTGGACTATTGAAGAAAGGACACTGGAGTTCTCAGTGGATTCAGAAATATGATGCGGGTATGATAACCTCTAAATTTAACCACAACCACCACTCTAACGCCAACTCTTAACTTGGAATACATTGGAATTTTCATGGAATCAGAGAATACCTCACAGTCCATTCAAAGCAAGATTTGGGGTTTGGGTTAAAAAAAAAATCCTTGAGGATGACAGTGAATCATTACTTCCAGTGGTCAGAGAGGAGTGCTAGTCCTTTGGTTGTTATGGAGCCAAAATTGCAGAAAGATGTGTCAGTGAGGGAACTTCAGAAGACCTTTCTCTTCAGGCAAACGTTCCCTGAGGTGTTGCTTATGTTTTTTGGCATTTTATTCATGGATCCTTTTAGTATTGTATAGCCATTGTTACTTACTTAAATACTGTCTTTCAATTGTTGTAAGTCACCTTGGGTCATTTTTTAAGGAGAAAGGTGGGTTAAAATATTTTAAACCAACCAATCAATCAATCTGATTTTAAAAAGTGAAAAGAAGGGAGAAAACACAAATGGACTGATAAAGATTAAACATGCTGAATGTCCAATTCTACAGAATGCTGACTGCTTCTTGAGGAAGGGAACTGGATGGAGCGGGGAGTGGAACAACAAGTTGTGAAGAATATGACTGTTTGAATGGAACCATAAACAGGAATACTAAGTGCTGTAACATTTTGTTGCAAGCTCTTGTTTTATGTTTGTTGTCTGTACTACCAGGTAGGTGGAAACTGAAAAGGAAAAGGAATAGTTAAATCTGGGAAGGAAGGAACCTATAGGTGAAGCTTGAAAATGAGAACTGGCAGCTGAAAGCTAAGCAAGAAGTATAATGAACTTGTTCTCCCAGATTCAGAATTGAGGATAGGTTACGTTTTGCCTGTATTCCCCTTGACAATATGGGGAGGATATTCATGTAATGAATGAGGTGGTAGCTTTGTGAAAAGGGGAACTTTCTCCTGTATACTTGCTGCCAATTTTGCTTTCTGTGCAGTATTTCTTCTCTAGATTTACCTTAATAGGACAGGAGTGCTTTTGTGATTGTAGGGCCTTCTTAGAAGTTGCCATCTAGCTAGCTACAGAACACCCATTTTCCTGCCTTTCTAATGCCAGGTGAAAATCATTTTCTTTTGTAGAATGGCCTATGGAATTAGTTTCTTTTGAAAAAGATGGAATGATCTGTCTTTTATTCCTTGCTTTTGTTGCATTTTTTAAAATTATGCTACATTACTGTGTTTTAAATTTCATTTTATTGTAAACTGCTCAGAGGGCTTTGTTATGAAATGGTATATATAAATTCAACAAATATGTAGGGACAGCTACATATGCAATAGCTTAATAGGTGCAACATTATGAATTGGCATGGATGGTACAAGCATTTTGTGACTTTTGAAAACTAAAGAACATACTTTTACTGAAATTCCATTATGGAAGTCCCATAGAGATATGAATTCCACATATGTATCCCTCTGAATCTGTTGTTTGGAATTAGAGATGAGTATGAACCGCAGAGGGACGTGGTGGCGCTGCGGGTTAAACTGCAGAAGCCTCTGTGCTGCAAGGTCAGAAGACCTGCAGTCGTAAGATCGAATCCACGCGATGGAGTGAGCTCTCGTCGCTTGTCCCAGCTCCTGCCAACCTAACAGTTCGAAAGCATGCAAAATGCAAGTAGATAAATAGGTACCACCTTGGTGGGAAGGTAACGGCGTTCCGTGTCTAGTCGGCTGGCCACGTGACCACGGAAGATTGTCTTCGGACAAACGCTGGCTCTACGGCTTGGAAACGGGGATGAGCACCGCCCCCTAGAGTCGGACACGACTGGACAAATTGTCAAGGGGAACCTTTACCTTTACCTTATGAACCGCAGTTTAGTGGTTCAGCATGGTTTGACAGTTTGGCTGCACAGCTGTTCTGCAAGCTTCCCTTGCCTCGCCACCTCCAGCAGGCACCAACTCAGAGGCAGCAGTGTGGCTTCCCAGCCCTGCCTCCTCTGGTTGCTGCTCCTGAGTGGGCGCCCACTGGAGGAGGCAGGGCAAGGGAAGCCGGGGCACCTGCAAAACAGCTGTGCACTCAAACAGCTGAACCACGATTCATACCCATCTCTGTTCATAATGAAATTTTTGATAACCTTGAGATAGTGTGAACAGAACATCTGACAGACATGGATTTCCAAATAGATAAAGCATCCTCCTTGTCCAGAGAAATATTGTTCTGGCATTAGGACCATGGACATGTTCTGCATGGTCAAATGACCCACTGGTGGCTGAATGAGCTTCTTACTTCCCTGTCTATTCCCTGTTTCCCCACTTACTTTTGCTTCTGTACTTTTACGTTGCTCCAGTTGTGCTATTGGATGTTTTGCTGTGTTATCTCTGAGCAGCAGAGCACCAGGTCAGGCAGTGCATGAAAATTACCTACTGCCAAGCAGAGTCACTGGAGGTAACGGAAGCATTTTGGAAGAAGAGCTTTGAAGTTTACATCCTGTGCTACTTAGGGCTATTATAAAATATTCTTTCTCTGCATGCTCTGGTTTTCAAATCTGTTAAAACAGCCATATTATTATTACGAAGCATGCCTCAGTGGGTGAAAAGCATCATGTTTTGAAAGTCATTTTATAATTTTGTACTGAAGATTGTGCAATGCTGTCTTTGGAGTATATACTATTGTTGTTTGCTTTTGCCTATTATTTTAGATTTCATGAATTTGAATTCACATCTTTAGAAATGTTGACCATGTGCTATGGAAGTCACCCTTCTGCCATCCATATGAAAGAGGACTTTTTATGCCTTTCCCAATTTTCTTTTTAATAATCATGGTTGCCTGTGAACTCACATGCTGCTGTTATTTCTAACTCCTTAGGAAAAAGGGAGATGTCGTGTTCTGTTCCTTTATGCTAAAAATGTTGTAGCAGATTTCACCTTTGAAACTATTAATGTCTAAAATTCACTTTATGTCCTAAGTCCTGAACATACAAGAAAAAGAAGCTGTTATAATGCTATAGCATCCACCTTTTTATTGTTAAGTGCCACTTTTCAGCAGTTAGTGAGTGTTGCTTTGCACACAGAGTTCAGTTGATTAGGTGTTTTTCATCTACTACGTAGTACTACTGTAGGCTGGTTTATTTGGGCTTTCTTTGTTTGCTTGTTTACATTGTTTAGAGCCAGTGTGGTGTAGTTTTCATCAGGTTAGATTAGGGCTAAGGCAGATCAGGGCAAAGGGCATTCCTCCAGAGGTTACTGGATTGCAGCTAGTATCCACAGTAGCCAAGAGACCCAATGGGGAGGAGGAATGCTGAGAACTGCAGCACAGCAGTATGGGGAGGGCTGTATTTTGTCTACCTCCAGTTCATCCATGTACAAGGATGCTCACTGACAGGGCACTCCTAGGTATGTCCACTTAGCTGTAACTTTCATTGAGCCCAGTGGGATATCCTTCTGGTAAGTGAAGAGGATTGCAGCATGAATTGCCCAGGCCAAGGAATTATTGCTCACTCCACTCCATCCTATCTTTCAGATTTGCTCAGAAAGTAAAAGTGGTAGAACGAACCATGTATTCTGTACTGATAAAATGACCAGGGGGGAAATGGGGGGGGGGGGGAGAAGGTGCTGTTCTCTGCATTATATCATGTGCAGATGACATTTATTTTAGAGGATTGACCGTAGCTCTGAGGCAGAGCAGCTGTTTTGCATTCAGAAAGCCCTAGCACAGTACTTGCCATCTGAAGGATCAGCTAGGTGATGGGGAAAATCTCTGCATGAGCATCTGGGAGCTGTTGCCAGGTAGAATAGAGAGTACTAAAATAGATTGACCCAGGTCAGCCACCTAATTAATTGACAAAGATCAGTGGACTGATCTGTGCCAGATCTGTGTCAAGTTAGGTTAAAGCAGGCAATTCTCAACTTGTGATTAGTGAGTGTTCTGAAATTGGGGGTGGCAGGAAGGAACTGTTTCACCCAAGTGTAAGAATGAACTGTTCCTTCTCTTGCTGAAAATCCTTCTTTTTGTTCTACACATGATAGGAAATGTGGGAGAAGTAGGGTACTCATCTTTGTGTAAATTGCATAGAGAAATTCAAAGGACAAAACTTGGAGAGATAACTTATTTACCTTGTGCACTGTTAGTCTGTTTGCAGTTAGGCCACGAAGTGGCTAGGTTAGCACTTGAGAAGAAAGGAGTCAATGAGTATGCCCATCAGATAGGCCAGTCTTAGGCATGTCTGTTCAGAAGTAAATCCTGAGAAAGTAATTTGGACTTACTTTGTAGGTAAGTGTGTATAGGGCTATAGCACAGATTATCTAAAAGGTCAGTGGTTCTAGAATAAACTCAATGGGAGTTTACTGAGTCAACTCCTCCATAGGTTCCATTGATTCAAATGGCCCTACTTGTTGCTTACTTACATTGCAATTATTTTATTTACTGTATTTTTCACTCCATAAGATGCACTTCCCCCCCCCCCAAAAAAAGTGGGGGGAAAAGTGTGTGCGTCTTATGGAGCGAATACTGTAAAAAAAAAAGTTTAAAGTGACAGAAGAAGAAGGAGAGATGGAGCGGCACGAGACAGAAGAATGGATAGAGGAGGGGGAAGTAGGAGAAGAGAGGGAGGAGTCACGAGAGGGGGAGAAGAGGGGGATAAACGTTTTTCTCATGAGAGAGGAGGGAGGACAGTTGAAAGAAATGGAAAGAGTGGTGTTAAGGAAAGACGTATGGGAGGAAAGTGATCTGGGGGAAGAAAAGGTGTTTAGAGTGCCGGAAAAGGAGGGGAAATCATGCCGCCGCCTGACTTTCCCCGCCCCTCCACGCGCACACCCCTTCACCCTGATGGTGCCTTGAATGCAAGGTGCATCTTATGGTCAGGTGCGTCTTATGGAGCGAAAAATACGGTACAGTATTTATTTATTTTATTACTTAAATTTGTATACTGCTCCCCATTAGTGCTGAAGCACTACTCTGGGTGTTTTACAATGGTAAGCAAAACAAAGCAAGATAAAACTAAAACTATTTAAAACCAATAAAACCAGATGGTGCTAAAGCAACAGAACAAAAAAAAATGGTGGACAAAAGGCAGTCAGCTAGGTCAAGGTGGAAAGCCTCCCTGAAAAGACATGCCTCTAGTTGCTTCCTGAATGTTAGAGTAGGGTGATTTGAATCCCTGGAACGTATGAAGGAGTTGACTCACTAAATCCCCATTGATTCAATGGGTCTAACTCTAGAGCAATTTCCTATACTAAGCAATAGGATTTTGGCCACTGGAAATTTGTAGTATACGGAACAAAAAATACATCTTTGGACTATGGTTTTGGGTTAGGAAATACCTTTATCACTAATTTTTAACTTTTTGTTCAAGAGTTTTGTGAAACTTAACTTTTTTGGTCCAATAAAAGTATTGCCTAACCCAGAATTCTGCTTCTATTTTTTCAGTAGATTATTGTTGTGTCCATATAATTGAGAATTGCATAGTCTCCTTGATCTCTTAGCATTTTCAATAGTGTCTGTCCCACTGCATGGGAGCCTTGCTCCATGTGCGTGAGGGTGTGCTGGGCTTCATTCGAAACGGGAAGTAAATAAACCGGCTGCCCAGGCACAACCCCAACGGAGCTCTGGGTGAGCGTGCACATTCGCAGCTTAGAGGGAACCTTGGTGTCCGGTATTTGTACTACTCCTGCATCTAAACAAAAACCTTCATGTTGATCTCACCAGTCTGCAGTGAAGTCCTTGTGGTTGGTTGTGTGTCAGTACACATCTAGTGAACAATCAACTTGCCAGAAGGTCACATTGCATAGATTGGTTGCATTTTGGCGATGTGTCTAATGTGAAAACAGCACATGGTCTGGCACTTGTACAGTCATGATTTAATAGCACATAATATTGTCCCTTGTACAGCATATTCTTTGGTAAATGAAAATGTGTTCCATTGATTTCATAAGTGATGTAGGAGAGCTAATTTGAAAGAAAAATATTGCCACTCCAAACTTTTCTACTTTTGTGGTTTCAGGACAGTGTTTCTAAACATATTTTACTATCCTAAGCCCACTCATCTGGGAATGAACTCAACCAAACATAGTGGTCTTGGCTTGTAGGTAAACATGCATAGGATTGTGCTTTGGATGCTTAAGTGAAATGACATATAACAATGGTGGAATTTTATTAACTTTGAATCTTTTGTCTCTTGTGGCTTCCTATCAGGCCTGGCCTATCATTTGAAAATAGTGTTTTTGTGATTTGATGACTGGATAGCCAATAGTGACTTCTACAGTAATTAATTGTTAAATAAAGTATATTGCTTTGCTAAATTATATAAACATTTTCAATATGTATACATTTGAGTTTGGAACTTGAACTTAACCCAAGAAAATGTTCCCAAAGTAAGAGTTGAATCCACATGGGAATGTAAAAGAGCATCTACTTACTGTCCAAATATACTTAAATGTACTCACAACTGAATTGAGTTTTGAAGAAAGGGTAGTACTTTTAAATCCTAATTTATACTAATCTAGAAAATCAAAATGTGAAAATATTTTTTATCTGTTTCCAGCTGAATTTCTATAAAACAAAAGTTGAAATTTGTACTTAATGTGAGGTTAAAGCAATAATTCCTGTACAAAATTAGGCTGCAGTGTTAAACATACTTACTGAAGAGTAAACTGTAACAAATCAGTGGGGTTTACTTTTGAGTAAACGGGGTTTGGATTGTTTTGTTAGTTTCATGTATTTAATGACGTTGCAGGGTTATGAAAATGTGGCAGACATAGTTTCTTATCATAATAAATGTTAGAGTACTTTCTTTTCAGACAAATAAATATTAGGAGCCCTTGTATAAAATGTATAATATTGAGTTATTCATTTGGTTAGATCAAATTGCAGCAGAAGAAAACTGTCTGAAGAAACATATTCGTCTAGTTTACATGGGGAATATAAAAGGGAAAAACTAAATTGTAGTATGTGTTAATGAGGTCTGTCATAAAATACTGAGAGACTATTTCAAAAGAGCTTGTGTTTTGAAACATGATTTCTCTCTATTCAGTTTCAGGAGATAGCCATAAAATTAAAAACATGAGATGTTGTATTCTTGCAGAAACTTAAATCTGTGAGATTTATGTTATCTTCACCTAAAAATGCTTTGAGCACAGGGTGAACCAAACTCTGTTCAAAATATAATTCAGTCTGAATTATTGGCTTGTTTCTTGAGTTATTAAATTCCACCAACACTCCATTCAGTCTGATTTTGATGTAAAACAAAAAATTAGTTTAAAATAAAATTGTTGTTGTTGTTTAGTCGTTAAGTCGTGTCCGACTCTTCGTGACCCCATGGACCAGAGCACGCCAGGTCCTCCTGTCTCCCACTGCCTCCCGGGGTTTGTTCAAAGTCAGGTTGGTAGCTTCGATGACACTGTCCAGCCATCTCGTCGTCTGTCGTCCCCTTCTCCTCTTGCCTTCACACTTTCCCAAGGGTCATAGTAAACCTATTAGATTGTTGCGAGGTCTAGTCTTCTGTGTTTCAAGTAAGTGGTTCAGATTTGATGCCTAGTATATTCATATTTATGGCACACACTTTTACATATGTGTGCTTAAAATGCATTGTAAGATTCTCAAGAATAGTAGATTATACATAATATAAAGATGGAGCATTGTGAAGTGAAAGTATGAAAGTAATCTGAATATTTTCTACCTAATTGGTTAAAAAAAGTAGCAATAAGTTTCAGAACAGGGATGAGGAACATCCACTCCTTGGGTCAAATTTACCATGAATTAATACTCTTTAATATGATATGAATCATGGGCAGAACATGAGCACTAAACCAAAGTTGTCAAAAGGTACAGTGGTGCCTTGACTTATGACCATAATCCGTTCCAGAAGATGGACGTAACTCGAAATGGTCGTAAGTCGAATGCATGGGAACGCGATTAATCCGTTCCGGCCAAAAAAAACAAAAACCCAAAAATAAAATAAAAATAAAACACTGCAAGCCCCATAAGAACGCGCTGGGGCTGCAAAAAAAAAACCACACAACCCAAAAATAAACAGAGCAAGTCCCACGCTGGGGTTGCAAAAAAAAATAATAAAAAAAAAAATAAAATCACCTAAAAACAAACAACAACACAGCACAGAAACATAACCCTCCCCAGACCAAAATCACTCTGCAAAACCCACCCAGAACAGTTTTTAAAAAGCAAAAAGCAGCATCTTACCTTAGCAGGCAGTCCCAAGCCTCCTCCCCATCACCATAGGAGCCCGTTGGCGGAAGCGGCGCTCGCCCGGCCGCGCGACTTCCTTCGACACCGCCTCCGGGATCGGGGGTCCCTCCGCCCCCACGCCGAGGAGAGGCGAGGAGCGCCGAGGCCCGATGCGGCCCCCCCGGCAAGCAGCCGCTGGAGCCGGTGCCAGTGCCAGAACGGGAGGTGGCGGCGGGCACCACCGGCGGGCGAGCCACCTGCTGCTCAGGGACTCAGCAGCAGCAGCGGCATTGGCCCCGTGGAGGGCGGCGAGGAGCGCCGAGGCCCGATATGGCCGCCCCGGCGAGCAGCCGCTGGAGCCGGTGCCGGTGCTGGAGGAGGCGTCGGCGTCGGGCACCACCAGCGGGCGAGCCACCTGCTGCTCAGGAGCCACCCACCGGCGGAGAAGGGGAGCCACCCCCACGGGGCCAAGGGCTGAGTGCGGCCCCGCCATGCCAGGGGTGGTGGCGCGGGAGGACCCTTCCTCCAGGAGCCGGAATCGGGGGGCCCTCCGCCCCCGCGCCAAGGCCGAGGCCCGGGACCCAGCAGCAGCAGCGGCATCGGCCCCACGGAGGGCGGCGAGCAGCGCCGAGGGACGCCCCTGCCGCCGCCTCCCCCCGCCGCTGCATCCCTTTCCCTAGCCATTGGGGCAAAAGAGCTACAAAGAAGCAGCCTCTTCGCCACCAACGGTTTGAATTTCCTGTCTTTTCCCCCTGCCTTTTTTGGTTGTTACTTGAAGCTCCGGCCGCAAGTCGAAGCAAAATTTTGCGGCCGGAGCTGGTCGTAACTCGAAATGGTCGTAAGTAGGGACGGTCGTAAGTCGAGGCACCACTGTATGTTGTTAACCTTTCTGATACTTGTGTGACACTGGGAACACACCTACTGACATGTAGCTTCAGGTCAGTCCATTCTGAAATCCCTCTGAAGTGTGCACTCTATTCCAAGGGAGAGCAGGTGGGAAAGTTACTGAGCTACAATTCTAAAGTCATTTTACTCATCCATTGCTTTCCTTGCACAGGGAAGGGAAGGTGCAAATAAAACTGTGTGCACTCAGCCTGTACCTCCAGTGCTGCTTAAGTCTGGCAGATCCTTGAAGTAATGGCTGGTCTGCTTTGCTTTTCCGGTTTTCATGTGGTGAAAGCAGAGCAAAACTGGATGCATTTGGGCAGCAAATTTGGTGATTGCTTGTTGTAGTGCTCATTTGCTTTTCCCAAGGTAGAAAAAAGTGGAGTGAATACATGCACCTAACAAGATGCTACATGGAGAAGCTCTAGCGGGGGCACAAATTTGCTGTTCTCCACCCTACCTATTTGCCTCTGAATAGCCCAGGTAGCTATTTGGTGGTGCTGGTAGTGGTAGTAGCAGTATTAGAGGAGAAGGAGGAAGAGGAGAAGCAGGCATCTGTGCTGCTGCTGACCTTGAACAAATTCAATAGGTGGAGAAGGAGCAAAAGATGAAGAGGAACTAGTAGAGAGGTAAGAGTCAGCAGCTACAGGGAACATGCCTTGTACGAGATGCTGGGTCTACAAAGTCAGCTATGTCTCTGCAGGGTTGTCGGATCTAAGAAACTGACAGCTATATTTGTGGCCAATAGCTGCTTCTTCCTCCTTTTCCCCTACACAGGGTTGCTGACGTTACTGCAACTGGGGACCCATCTTCACTTTCTGACCCTCCTGTAAAGAATCCGTGTCCTCATGGTTACTAGGCCATGTAGTAGCAGCAGCATCCTCTGAAGCTGGAATTCATAAGTTCTCTGCCCTCATAGGCCAGGAGGAAGTGGGTCAGGCAGAGAAACAGGGATCAGGTCTTGCAGAACCAGAACTACATAGTCCTCTACGGATGTTACCCAGCCCACAGATGGACCTGGGTGAGTTTGCTCCCCGCTCCATGCCTGAAACATTACCCATCTCTGTTCTAGAAAGCATTTTATTCGTAGTTTAATTGATAGAAGAACATCAGTTTCAATATTTGAATCATTTGTCAAACTCATGTCTAGTCATTTTGGACCACAAGGAAATAAGAAGCTCAGTAGTACTGGGAATGTGTCAGATACAAAGGTATGTCAGACATCCAAGCAGTAATATGAAGCAGTGTTTGCAGAGCAATGGTTTCAACATTACTACTTTACCAGCTGGGAATCAACAATTTGAAAATAATTGAAGAAATAAAAAATCTCTTTGAAATGATCCCTCTCTTTGGGAGACTGATAGAATTTATCGACCTACTTGAGTGAGAAAGAGCAGCATTCATATCAAACATCTGCTTTAGAATTTTGTAGGATTCAGACTGTGTGGCTGTCTGGAATCTCGGGAACTCGGACTTCAGAATGAGCTCACCTGGAGCTGCAAAAGTTGGGTGTATTTCCAGTGAAGGCTGAAGTTGGGTGTATTTCCAGTGTGACAGACATATGGTTGAGAAAGGCTGATAATTTCCCCCCCCAGTATTTGTGTTCTGCCCATAGTTCACAGCCTGTTGTGAGAAAACTTATTTTAAAGTATTTTTATCCCACCTTTCTCCTAAAACAGTGGTTCCCAACCTTTGGTCCCCAGATGTTCCTGGACTACAACTCGCGGAAATCCTGGCCAGCACAGCTAGTGGTGAAGGTTTCTGGGAATTTTAGTCCAAGAGCATCTGGGGGCCCAAGGTTGGGAATGACTGTCCTAAAAGGACTAATTTGTTGTATAACTGAATCTTAATTGGCAATGAAACCCTGTTGGAAGTAAGCCCAAAATAACTATTTTCATAAGACAAGAGAGTATGTGAATAAATTTCAGGGAAAGGTGATAAATTGTAAAACATACCCAGCTCTGGACTCATTCCCTTACTCTTAAATCGTTGTGGTCTTAACTATTGGAGTATGTTCAGCATATGGGATATATACATCCATTCTGACTCTTCTTTAACCTCCATCAGGCTGAGATCAAACAAAACAATAGATCTCGCTATCAGTGTATGTAGGAAAGGCAGGATCTCTGTGATGTTATGTGATCAGGAAGGCCACAGGTTGTGCTTAGGGCAGTAGGGAGAAGAAGAATTGGTGGGGATGGAACATGTGAGGGTACACGTGGGAAAGCAGGCTTGAGACACACTTTAACATTTTGGAATTTGTGCACAAAGCCAAACCAGGATTGGAGAGCAAAGCTGCTCTATTCTATGAGACTCATCTGGTTTCTGTTACATGCCATCAAGTTGGCTCTGACTGATGTAGACCCTATGTATGACTGACCTCCAAAATGTCCTGTTTTCAGCTTCTCTGCTCAGCTGTTGTGAAACCAAGGCTGTGGCTTCCCTTATGGAGTCAGTCCATCTCATACTTGGTCTTCCTCTTTTCTTGCTGCCTTCAGCTTTTCTCAGCTAGCCTTCTACTCTGGGCACAATTTTGATGGAGTAAGATACACTAAGGTACCAACGTCTTGTTTAGCACTGTCTGCTGCAACCACAGCATATATCAAGTTCTCAACCAAAGAATAGTGACATACAATAGGCACAGGCTTGGTACATCATGATCTTGAAATAGTAAGCTAAGAAGTCTTATCCCCCTGTTGTCAATAATATTTCAATTATATGCATGACATCACCTAACTTTTCTTGCTGTTGTAGGACAAAGACGACTTTTTGTACTAGCAGCATGGTGGGTTAAAGACACTGACTACAAAGGTAGAGTCTGAGCATTCTTTTTTCTTAACCAGCTCTGAATCTTTCACACAATGCAGTTTTCACTTGATAAAGAAAATTATAGTCCAACTTCACATTTCAGACTTATTTGGTGCTAAATACACCAAGGAAAAGAGCCTTTTCCTCTCTTACAGAGAATACATGTATTTTCTTTTGAATAGCATAAGGAAATGTGATAGAAAATTTGGGTAGAAAAAGAACACCAGGCTTCGTTTGGTAAAACTTTCATTGCTCCATTGCATTTGAGCATCCTCAGCAGCATTTGTTAAATGAATTGAACAGGCTATAGGAAAACAACTGAGCCTCCTCTGATAGTGTATTTTGAAGGGTACAGCTAGCAGTGCCTCCCAGCGATTCCTCCTTTGTGTCCATTTTCCTCTGAGTTCCCGTCACTGATGCCCTAGTGATGGCTATGCTTGGTTCTTCTTGATGTGGTCTTTCTCTCTTTCTCACTTGTCTTCTGACAGCACATGTCACTGAGAGCACCTTTGGGGGAAAGCCACTACCGAATGAGGAGACAGAAGCAGAGCCAACATAGGCCGCATACTCCACAGGGCATCCCACTTGCTCAAACTCTATGTTGGATGTAGCATTTCAGACAGTATCATAATGATCTGCAGCCATGATTTACAGTGGAACTGCTATTGCATTGCAGCATTTGTTTGATCAGTAAACCAATACTGGACAGTGAAGGAACAGTAGCAGGGTACTGTATACTATATGTATACCTAGACCAGTTTTCTGCTTTGCTGGGTGTTGTCCCATTGCCAGCACTGAAGAGAGGTTCTTAGACTCATCCTTAGTGAGGCATATTATGGACATTTTCTTGTTTTCATATACCAGGAGCACTATTAAAATAGAAAATGGATCTCACACTGCAATTCAAGTGCAATCTTATTGACTTCACTGGGTTTTCTTGTTCTTGCTCTTCTCCTATGGACGTGGCAAACATTGTGTTAAAGGATTCCTGTATAATTCATCAGATGACAGTGTTGGCATTTGATATAACACATTACTCAGCTGTAGTTTTAATTGCAAGAAGACATTTCAAGGTGCAGTTGAGATCTCACGTGACCACTGCTGCATGCAATCAAATCAAATAAAAATTGCAAAGTCTTGCATATAAAACTGGCATATCAAGGAGAAAAACATGTAGTTTTCTGTGTGGAGCATGTTTTCTGTATGGAGCAGCATGTAGCCATAGAGCTTCTTCATCCCTGCTTATCCACCTACTCACCCACCCACGCAACACGTACCTGCAGTCTGATGTACTGTTCACTTACTGGCTTGAGCTGCTTTGTTATTTGGTGATTTTCTTGTTTTTTGAGTGGCTGACACTTACAGAAGGTCATAGAACAACATTCCTTGCTTTACAGTTTTGTGTAGAAAAATGTGTTACGTATTTAAGTGTACATAATTCTGTACAGAACTAGACGTACCTAGAGATTTGTGCAAGGGGGGAATGTAGCTTGATAACACAGAATTCAACTTCCCAAGAATCTTGATTCTCATTTTAAAAGACAGAAAATAGTTTCAGTCCTTGGGACTGTTAAAGGAAGCTAGAAATGTTTGAAAGGCAATACTACTAAAGGGGATCTGGGGAAGTGAAGGTTCCCAGGGGCAAAATTCTTGCCCCTCTTTAAAGAAGTAGCACAAACAGAATAAGAACAATATAAGGTACAATGTGCAGTTTGGATATATTTTGTAGAGATTGCAGAATTCATCTCTTCCTGGATATAACATTTTTATTTATTTTTGGCGTCATTCCTTCAGTGATCAGAGAGGTATCTTCTTTGAAGGAAGGAATATGCTGTTCTTTCATTCCTTTGCATAATACTTCCAACTCTGCTTGGGGTGTTATTTCCTGCTTTCTACACTAGCTGAGGGTAGGGAGTAGGTTTTTGTTATCACTCATTAAATGTGTTTTCAATAAATTCACATGCTTCTATTCCTCAATCCACCCACTACTAAAACTACAATATCTGTCATTAGGATGAAAAAAGGATAAGAGCTAATATTTGCATATGAATTAATTTGGAATAAACTTCAGATTATAGGAGACTTCCGAAGGAATCCAGATTCTGATCTGTTATGGTTGTTAGAGAAACATGCTGCCAAAAAAAATCTTGTAGCAAACATTATAAATCTTGCAGCCACAAATCTTGTGGTTTTGGCAGGTAGTTTTTTTAACAGAACTGGTCCAGATTTTTGTTTAAAAAAATAATTGTAAGCAAATTCACACACTGCTAGTTTTAATGAAGAAAAAATTGTGTTTTTATTAAAACATTCACATTTTAATGTTGTTTTTTTAGCAGTTTAAGCAGATAGATAGATAGTGTTCAATTATATTTTGGAAGCAGAACACCAAAGCTTTCAAACTTTACTCAGTTAATGAAACAAATGAAACTTTCTGTTTATTGCAGGAAAAATCTACTGAAAAGCAAACATCTGGTTGTCTACCACTGAGATTATATTATTTTCATGTTTGCATGTTTTAGATTTCAAGCATAAATACTATCTTGAATTGCTTTCTGCAAGGGAAATACCCTTTCAATTTCAGCAAACTTCATTTGAAATGAGTTTGTCTTGAATGATGGAAAAATTATTCAGTCAATTGTTAGCCCCCAGTTTCTGATACCTCTGTTCTAAATTATCAAGGAATCCAAAGACTCCAAATGTGTACGAACTAGAAATAGAAATGGGGGAAAAAACCCTTCCAAATCCAAGCAGAACTCAAATTATGAAATGTTAAATCCAATCCAGCTTCCTTAATGCCATGTGAAGTGTTTGCTTGGCTTCTTTCTGTTGAAATACTGCAATATTAAGATGTTTTATTGTTTCCTGATGTTTGCATTCATACTATCTGTTAATATGACCAAGCATAAGAAGAATCTGTGCTTCTTAATTTTGGATACTGGTATGCGTGTGTGCATGTCTATGCGTGTGGGCACCTGTGCTGGTATCTGCATCTCTGTATATATGCAATATCCAGAGGTATTGCAAAGTGATTGGGAATTTGATTTCACGCTGCGCCTACCAGGAGAAGAGCCATCCTGCATCGCCTTAGGCAAGTTACACAGTCCTAGAGGGCCCTCGGAAGAAGGTAGTGGTGAACCACTTCTGATTACTTAATACAGTACCTGGAAAAGCCTGGAAGGGGACACTGAAAGTTGAATTGACTCGATGGCATATAATTATTATTATTAATGAGTGGCCTGGGAAAGAAAGGTATATGAGAAGAAAGTGTAACAAAGAGTGTAGTGTATTATGGCATAAATTTTCAGTGCTGCTTTTTTTTTTAATTAAAATTTTTCAATTAGCAGTTTTCAATCCGTCCCCTTAAAGGTCCCAAGGCTCCTGTGGGATCCCTTTCATCATGGGGAAATCGTTGGGGATGTGGGGAGTCTTTAATCATCAAAATTTGCCACCACTGGGTTAATTTTACCACTAGCTGTGAATTTTTGAAATTAAAGGCTTCTGTGCCTGTCCTGCAGATCCCAGTGTTTTTCTCACGATGAAATGAAGCCCAAGGGAGTCTCAGAACTTTGCAGGAAGGAATTGGAAATATTTAATTTCCAAAAAATGACTGCAGCTGATTATGTCATCAGCTTTACGTGGCATAAAGAGGCACAATAGTAATTCAGCTATTGACTAGAGTTTATTTCATCAGCTGAATTAAATGTTATCCTAAATTGGAAGATGTATATACATATGCTAGGGACGCCGTTTATAAACAGGTCAGACAGAAACAAAATGTAAAAATTGTGAACAGGGACAATTGCTTTATTAACAACGACCATTCTGAAACACTTGTTGAACCACATCTTTCATTTGTGAGCTGATTAACACTTGTAGTGTGTTGTGTGTGTTGCTTTTTAAACGTGTTTCCCTGTTCAATTGTGGGGGATTCAGCTACACCACTTAATTCATTGTGTTTCTGATTGCAGTTTATCTTTGTCTACTTGTTGTTGTTCGGAAATGATCATGTTCATGTCAGTAACAAGTGTTCTGGGAGGTTGCACTGTTATTCCACAGTGTATTTTAAAATATATATACAGCTGTTTTCGTGTGAGATTTATGGCCATTTATTCCTATGCGTGGAGACTAGGCGGTTTGGCCTGCAGATTTCAAAACATTTATGTCAGATGATGGCATATATGATAACATGCAAGAAGATGAACGAACTGTTGATGAAATGTCACTATTAAATCTTGCTGTAGTTTTGCCAGAGGGTTGTTTCCGGATCTGTCTTCTGTGAATGCACAAAAAGCACTGCTGATGATTTTCAAGGTATCCTGCCTTCCCCTGTGTCACAGGTTGCCCCAGAAAGATGCACTAATAGTTTCTGTAGCATTTTTAAGAGGCCTTACAAGTGCAACTGCCCATTTAACAAAACTTTCCTAAGAGGAGAAACGTTTAGATTAGGGGTCTCCAAACTACGGCTCATGGGCCATATCCTGCCTGCCTTGTCGTTTTATCTGGCCTGTTCACTTTAGCCCGCACGTGTGTGTGTGTGTGTGTGTGCGTGCAGGGGACAGGTGGGGGCAGGTGGGCGGGGGCAGGTGTGTGTGTGTGTGGCTGCGCGTGGGTACGTTCCTGTTCCTTCGGCCCTCAAAAATGTTGAAAATATCCAGTGTGGCCCTCACGGTTAAAAGTTTGGAGACCCCTGGTTTAGATGTTAAGATTTCAGTGTAAGGTAGATAGCCAGCTGTAATCATGATCACTTCAGCACCAGACAAGAGATAGAAAGCTGCAGTCCTATTCCTGCTCATCTAGAATTAACCCCCTGTGAATAGGTCTATATAGGATTGCTCTTTAACCAGGCAGTAGTGAAACTTTATGGATGTCAAGAACATTCTTTGAAATCATTGTCTGTGTATCTGTGCCATCTGAATTAAGGCAGGTAGCAACTCAAAAGAAAAAGGATATTTTGAGTTGTCATGGTCCACCAAGATATTCAACCCAAGTAAAGAAGAACTATCGGCCTAGCGTTTTGCTCTGGCTGGATCCATGTGCCTTTAAGATCATCATGAAAAAGTTTAGGAGGTCTCTGTACTTCATGACCAAGCTAAAGGTGTGATGTGTACCTAAGGAAGTTCTTGTTAGAGTTTTTTTACCTCAAAAATGTATAAACTGAAAACAAGATTAATTTGGTATGTTTAACATATATATTCATTTTAATAACCACTTGTCAGTGAGATGGTCACTCTTTTCTATGATTTAATAAAATTAGTGATCCTGTACTGTTACATAATTATGAAAGTTCTAAAGTTTAGGATGTAATCTGCAATATGCATCTTCTCCATCCATAATTTTGTCCTGACTTTTGAGTTCTGGTACAGGGCACACACTAGATTTTAGTTTAAAAAAAAACGTTTCCGACTATTCCAAGAAGCATCTTTTTCTGCAAGCCTTCAAAAGACCAACAGAAATTCTGGAAATTCTGGAAAAGTGGACTTTTCACAACCTGTCTGCAAACTATAGGCACTGAATTTTACTTTTCTTATTATTTATATAGGTTTGTGTCCAAACTAAATTATCTACATTGAAATTGAAATTAGTGGGAAGCGTTAGTCAAACTGATCTAGATTACAAAAGATTCAGCTAGGTTAGTCTCACTTCGGTCCTTTAGATTTAATGGAATTCAGTCTTGCTTGCTTTTAGTGCACCCTAGGATTATCTAAGGCAGCGTTCCCCAACCTTTTTCTTAGTGCGGCCTGGTGGATCCTCTGAGGGAGGTGGGGCGGCCCCTCGCGCTCGCGCTCTCCGCCGCACGCGCGAAGCGGTGGGGGGTGCGCGCGCCATAGGCGCGTGCGTGCGTTCCCCCACTGCTTCGCGCATGCGCAGGAGCGCCTACCCACCCACACGGCCACCCCTTGGCCACCTCCTGGCTCTTGGCCACCCCCACCCCCCGTTGCCGCCAGCGGCGGCGGCGGTGTTGGCCTCCCGGCGGCAGCGGGTGGCCAAGAGCCGGGAGGCCAGCAGCCGAAGCACCCGGCGGTGTTCGGCCTCCCGGCTCTTGGCCACACCCCCCCGCCGCCGCACCGCAAAGACAGACCTCCCGCCCCCCCACACGCACTCCCGTCCCCACAGCTGCTTTGCGCGCACGGGCGCTTGCGTGAAGGGGTGAGGGAGTGCTCCCGCTGGCACGCATGCGCAAACCAGCTGTGGGGAGGGGAGTGGGGGGGCGGCAGGAGGTCTGTCTTCGCGGCCCGGTCAGGCTCAAGCCATGGACTGGCAATGGGCCGCGGACCGGGGGTTGACGACCTCTGATCTAAGGCAAATTGATTAATATGAATCAATAAAGGAGATGTGGTCCAAATGGAGAGATTTTTAAATGCCATACTCCAATCAATGTGAGGTTAATCCAAACATCGTAATTTTCATAAAAGAACAAATAAAAAAGACAAAAATGTTGTGGAAGGAAGGAAGGAAGGAAAGTCAGTGGGTATTTGTCAGTGGTGTGATAGCCTCTTTGATATATCTGTAGAAGGAATATAGTTGTAATTACTCATTACTTTTAAAAAAGTACTGAAAGAGTGAAAATGGTTCCAGGATTTCCCAAGGTTGCCTAGCCCTGCTCTATACACACCCGCATAGGAAGTAAACATGATAACAGTATTGAACACACTTGAGAATTGTAATTCATTGTTCTAAGCTCCTATTCCCTTCAGCAAAATGGGTGCAACAGCACTACGTTATATAATACAGCTTGCACAACCTACTGCGTCTCAGACACAGCTCTGACTTCTGCACTGTTGGTGTTCTAATCCGAGGTTTTATCTACATGTGTTGGCAAGGTAATTTTTGAAATGTTTATAGGGAAGAAGATATAAAGATTTAAAATAAGGCTTTAGCTGCTAACTTCTGCTGCTAATTTTTGTTGTTAGATAAATGTATGACTGTCCAACCACAGCCACACTAAAATCCAGAATATCTGATTATTTTATGCAATCATTTCTTACTAGAGAAGACAAGACAAATGGCTTTAATTGTACAACCTACCATGTTTTCCCGAAAATAAGACAGGGTCTTATTCAAATACAGTCATGCCATCTTCTTCTGGTTGCTGCACAATGGTGGAGGGCGGGCTTTCACTTAACTGGGGCTTATTTTTGGGGTAGGGCTTATATTACAAGCATCTTGAAAAATCATACTAGGGCTTATTTTCAGGTTAGGTCTTATTTTTGGCGAAACAGGGTATAGTCTAAGTTCCCCTAATGCCAGTCCTTATGTAGACAAAGTGTCACTCTTCAGGCAGAAGAATGTTCTAGTGTTCAGGTTGCAAGTACTGCTGCTCACCTAAATTCATCCCATCAGTGGCGATTTTTGGAAATTAAAGATTCCCCTCCTGACCCACAGCCCCCAAGGGTTCCCCAGGTTGAAACTGATCCCAAGGGAGCCTCGGAACCTTAGGAGGGGAGAGGGAAAATAAGAAACTTTTCATTTATGAAAAATAGCCACAGCTAATGATGATGTCAGTCTAACATGGCATAATTGGACACTACTAGATTTCAGCCAGTGTAATCATTGTCCCCTGTACCTGTTCCTGTAAGATTGATTCTCTGCAACAAATATATTTTTCTTTATGCCCAAAGCTACTAATATATTTGAGATGTTGTGGGGGTTTTTGTTGTTGTTGTTGTTCATTTGTTTCTGTCATCATGTAAGGTTGTATGGGTCAAGGAATGATTAAAGGAAACACAACAATGTCAGTTGTCCACAGTATTGATAAATGGCACAGTTTGAGCAGGGGTAAAATCCTGTGTTCTTTCCTGTAATTCTGTCTGCTGTGAAAGATTAGCCGGAAAAAGATGTGCAAAGATCCAGCACTTCACTAAACTAAACAGATACATGATTAAGTGCAAGCAAGAAGTAGTCCTAATGACTACAAAGATGTTATTTGAACATGGGTATTTTTCAGAACACAGCTGTACTTTATAGCCTCAGAAGCACTTTGAAGATCAGAGGGACAGTGTATTAGTAGCAGCATTAAGAATATATCCTCCAAGTATAAGAAGCCAAATTTACTGTCAGTCCGAAATTCTGTCCTCTGGGAAAGTTGGGATATTTTGAAGTCTGTTACTAAATCCAAAGCTAAACATAAATGAGAAACACAGCTTGAATGGTAAAAGAGGGATCCTCTTGGGAATAGAGCAGCTAAGAAAATATAGCCTGAATAATATAGTATAGTCTGAATAAATCAGATGACTTATTCCAAACAATTTCAAAAACGACATTTTAGCTGAGCTTTCTAATTTGGTGGAATGCCCTTGCAAAGAGGTGCTTTGACTTATGTCTTCTATCCCAGGAGAACATGGGCAGAAAAATAGCATTTTCTGAGAAGGGTGATTTTAGAGGACACAAAGGATTTTGTTGCTTAAACATATAATATTTTGGCTATAACATCCCCTTTAGAGACTGTTATTCGTTAATCCATCAGCCTGTTCATTGTTCAGGGATTTCATTGCATAATCTTGAATTATTTTATGTAACACAGTATGAAGAATAATCAGCCGGACCAAAGCAGTATAAAGGATGTGCATTGTCTAGAAAAGGAGACATTTTCACAACAGTTTTAGTTATTTGAGTATATTCTGTCTTAGTTACATGGAGATGACCTCCATCCCTCCTGTTCTTTTATAACATAAAACACCTGCCCTTATGCTATGCATAGGTTTAGAGGTGCTAAAAGTATAGAAACTTATTACAATGGAACAGAATTATTTTTGAATTTAATAAACATGTGCAATCTTCATTAACACAAGGAGACAACCCTGCCAAGCATGTCCCTTTTGACTGTCAAACTGACATTTGTTTAACTTGTCCTGTTGCTTTCTTCTTTAAAAAGAAATGTTTTAATCCAAAAGAAGTGCTGAGGCATCTTTAAATCCCTCAGACCAAAAAGTGCTGATACATTTGTAGTGAGTGTTGTTGGTCATGCCAATTCTGAACTCCCAAATGATGTGTGTATCGTTGACCACTGCGTTTTAAAAAAGTGTTTTAAGAACATACCATTCTTAAGTTTCAGTGGAACCATTTGTCCACCAGAGCTGTCACTGAAGTGTTTCCAGAGGGCTAGCAGTGTTAGAACATTTCAGCAAAATGAACAGTCTGGTGGTACCTTTAAGACTAAAAAAAATTATTAGTTTTTGTTAGCTTCTGGGGCCTGCATGGAAATGTTGAATTAAAACTGCAATCTGAAGCTATCTGTGAAATATTCACAAGTACTTTGATGTAACTGGACTGAAGTATCTGTCTTGAATCAGTGAAACTGAGAATCAGTTAAACTGAAACTGGATTTAAGCTATTGTATTCCTTGGAATATTCTTCTTCTTAACTTACTTGTGGCATCATCTGTAAGAGTACTAGTAAAAATAACTGAAGAGAATATTTTATGTGATCAAGACTTTTCTTTGTGATGGTTACTCTGGATTCATTCTTATTTTTTTACTGAGGAAAAATAACTGAGGAAAATATGTACAATAATCTAATTTTAAAAAATATATAGAGAAGGAATAGTTCTTTGTTTTCTTTTATCAGTTGTTCAAACTGTTGAAAAACTGGCACTTTTTTGGTTTAAAGTTAGCTTGTTTCCATTGACTGTAGTCAAGATTAACCACAGTTTGTCTAGCCAACATGACAAGTGGCAGTTTTCAAAAAGGGAAGTGAAAACTTCCAAATGCTTCTTTGGCATTGCTGCAAGTGAATGGGAGAGAATGCTTTACATCTGAACGGTCCATTAAAAGTTGCTGTTTTTCACAACATACTGATCACCTAGAGTCTGCAGCTGAAATAAAACAAAAGTGTTGATTGGGCTGGAGTTTCAATTCTGTTAGGTTTGGAGGGAAATCTGCCTTGTCTCTTGAAGTACCCAATCAAGGACTTCAGTTCCTGCTCCTGCTTGGGCTTTAGTTAAAATGGATACACATCTCTAAAAACCATGCATCCTCTATTAATACTATAGGTTATGTTAGAAGTTTTTGTTGTATTTTTAAAATGTTGTTTGATGCTATAATTTAGTATGATGCTTGACATTTGCAGTTGGATGTCACAAATTGTATGCCATAAAATGTTTAAAGTGAAGAGTTCTCAAATAAAAACAAAACATTGGCCAGTATTCCCTTGGGAGCAAATACAGCATAATGATTCACCCAAGGAGATAGCTTGTTGTAACACTAGTAGAAATCACCTGCTTGAAAGCAACCAGGCTTCTCCTTCCACATGCTTTGGAAAACCATTTCAGGGACTGCTGTGTGAGCCATAACAATTGTGTGAACCTGTTCAAAACTGAGAAAAGTCTCTCAATACAGTTCGCAGCTCATTTATAACTTGAGTGCAAACAGGCCACCTAGTGTAGAAGTAAACTTGATCCCTAGACAATTAATCAATGTTCATTTTCCAGAATTTACAATAGACAATTGTTTGCTTTTCTGCAGATGCAATATTTAAGGTTAATAGTGCAGATTTAGACACATTTATCTTGTATCCTAGAATTGTGACATATAAAGTAAATACATCAAAAAGTATTTTCAGAGATGGCCTTATGTTGTTTTGCAGGAACAATGATATTATGCAGTATTTGAACGCTGACCTTTGGCTTTTCTTTTATTAGATATAGTGGATTAGAAACAATCTAATAAATGCTTTATGTGTGTATCAGTTACTGTATGCAAAACGTCATCCAAAATATTTAAATGAAAAATAAATGTCCCTATTTAACATTCTCTGGTTCTATGTGGCTATATAGAATGAGTATTGCACACACACACACACACACACACACACACACACACACACACACACACACACACACACACCAAAACAATGACAAAACAGTGATATAACACAGCCCAAAACTGTGTGGAAACTTGTCAGAGGGAGATCCAATTGGAAATAAGGAGGAATTTCCTGACGTTGAGAACCATTAAGCAGTGGAACAGCTTGCCTCTTGATGTTGTGGGTGCCGCATCACTGGAGGTTTTCAAGAAAAGATTGGACAGCCATCTGTCCGGGATGGTATGAGGTCTCCTGCCTTGGGCAGGGGGTTGGACTAGAAGACCTCCAAGGTCCCTTCCAACCCTACGACAATTCTATGATAAAACTGGATGCTACAATTTGTACCTCTAGGGTCTTTTCATCGGCGCCAGAGCTGGAGTTGCTTGTAAAAGCAAAAAAGAATGCAATTGTCTCTTTGAAGGCAAGTAAAAGCAAAGTCCCAGTTATAGTTATCAAGTGTGGTAGGACATCTACAACATAACGGAATCAACTCCAAGTATACCGTCTCTAAAGTCCTAAACCAAGGTGGCAAGGGTCTTATTAGCGTCCATGGGAATAGCAGCTTCTGCCTCCCCAGTTCTTCCACTGTTTCAGACTGAAATCTTGAAATCACAGCCCCTTCCTATGATTTCCCCACCCATTGGACCCATTAGTCCATAGGGGTTACACCTAATTTTTAAAAGTGTTACCAACTTAATAAATCTTTCCTCCATGCTAGGCTTCTATGTGTATTATTTTCCTAATTCTCAGTTACTCAACTTATTTTATGACTTATTAAGAATTATGAAGGACCAGAAAAAAGACATAGTATTTAATTAAGTCATTAAAAAGATGCCAATCAAACCTCTCCTCAAAAGATTTCTATATTACAAACCATTTTAACATAATACAACTTTTAGTGGCCTACTAATATAGGAAAATAAATTGACTCAACATAGCTTTCTTCCATCAAGCCTTTGATCGAAATTTACTTTCCCAGAGGATCTGTAGTAACATGTAATCAATTTCCCCCTTAATACCAGTTAATACACTTCTACTTTTTGTATTAAAGTATGCTCAGAAAGTAGCTTTTGTAAAGAAGCATATATCATGCTTATTATATGTCTGTTTTGCATGAGAGGAATATGTACAAAATCCTTTCAAAATATCAGATTAGCAGCCCCCCCCCCCCCCCGGATTTGTTCAACTTTGTATTTATGCACTTGCCTGGTAGCCATAGGAGAAAAAAATAGCTGTAGAAGATTCAGGCAAATGCAAGAGATATTCTACACAGAAACAAGTGAGTGAGCTGGCAAAAAAGCGGTGGAGCAATCTGTTCTTTCATTATGCCAATCATACAAATCAGGGAGACTGCCAGAGAAGGAAGGTCCCCTACAACCAGCTTTGAAATGCAGTAGGCTGTTCTGTCCCTCTTCTTCCAGCTCCCAGCAGGCAAGTAAATATAGTACATATTTTTGTAGACTAATAAATTTTGTACCTGTACTTGCAGGGCTGCATTATTTTGTTCACTAACATTTAAAATGTTTTAGTGCCCTTATCATTTTATTTGGCTTTTAAATTCTTTGTGGTCTTAGTTACTTATACCTCTGCACAGCCACATCCAGAAACAACTTCTGCTGAGTAGACGTTTTTGGTGGGAATCCCACCCCCACTGCCCGTGCCTCAATGTACCTCAACTTAAGTACCTCGATTCCATTTTGTCCGATACCTGAGTGACAGCATTTAGAACATTCTTCTAGAAATCTCTGCACACACTGTGTACTATAGTTTGCTTTCTGTTGTTTTTGTTGGCTTTCATTATGTTTTCTGGTTGTTACCTCCTCCACACCCACCTTTGCCTTTGTGTAAGCCATTGGCTCATTCTTACCGCTTCTAAGGCCCTTTTAAAGAAGTGTACCACATGCAGAAGAAAGGTGCCTTCACAGGTGGTCACTCAAGTGATTTTTTTTAATCTTGGGGAGACATCTCGCTTGCCATCCTGTTCTGTTTGTAAAGATTCATGAAACAGGGCCTTAAAACAGGCAGTCTAAACTGAGTCTTTTTATTTGGAAAGAATCCCTAAAATCTGTAGATGAGGCTGCCATCAGTTGGCCCCTGCACAATGCTTCCAAGAGGATATGGAAGGAAACATTCTTCTCACAGGCTTTGGCCTCAGTCCCGACTCTTGTTTCCTCATCACCATCTTCCATGTCTGTAATATCAAAGCCCTTGGTACTTTCGAATCTTCTGTGTACTGTATTTCCTTTGGTTTCGACTTTGGCTAGGACACGACTATTCTTCCATGTCTCCCTTCCTTTCTGGTCTGCCTCTGATTCCGCCTAACCTTTGTTTGGTTTGGCAGCTTAGCTTCATTGAAATATTGTCTGTTGGATTTGTATCATCTTTGATTCTCCTCCTCCTTGTCTGCAATCTGTATTTTCTTCTGTTCTTTGCCACTCCAGCCCATCACTGCCTCGTACAGCGTTGTTACACCTGGTGAACCACATATACTTTAACCACCACCCATTAGGTGTATGCCATAGAGTGAAAACTCCCTTTCCCCAATAGGAGAATTTTGGTTAACTCATCTATCTTCGGATCTTCAAGAAGGGATTGCTTCAGTGTTTTGCCAAGACACTATCACTTCACTGATGATACTACCGTATTAGTTTTTTTTCTCAAGATACTTTAGTATGCCAAAGTGCAGTGGCGGCATTGAAACCATTCTTGGACTTTTGAAGTGTCAACAAGTTCATTCGTCTCAGAAGATTTCACACAGTTCTTTAGATGAGTGATTATTATTATTATTATTATTTGTCTATAGATCTGAAGGATGCTTTTATTCCTATTGCAATTTATCTCTCCTGTTGTTAATACCTCAGTTTTGCTCTTCGGCATCATTTCTGTGATTTCAAGTCTTTCTCTTTGGACTAGCAACTGCCTCCCCCCCCACGTATGTACCAAATACATGGCACTGGTAATTGCCTTTTTTGTCATCAAGTGGAACAATTGGATTCCAAATTAAAGCTAGACAACTGTAATACATTTTGCTCATTTCCACCTACTCCAGTTTAGGCTCATTTATTTTATTTATTTATTTATTAAATTTATACCCCGCCCATTTAGACCCAAGTCTACTCTGGGCGGCTAACAATAAAAAATGGCATAAAAGCGATATAATAAAATAGAGAACAACAATAGTAATATCGTTCAAGTTGGGGAAAAGATAAAAATAATCAAGTGATGACAGGAGGGAAAGCCTGCCTAAAGAGCCAGGTCTTAAGTTGGCTCTTAAAAACACCCAACGTGGGAGCCAGACAGATCTCTGAAGGGAGACTGTTCCAAAGGCGAGGGGCCACTGCCGAGAAGGCCCAGTTTCTTGTTCTTTCTCTCCGGGCCTCCCTCGGCGTTAGGCCCCTCAGCCGCCCTTCCTGGCTAGAACGAGTGATTCGAGTAGATCTAGGTGGGAGGAGGTGTTCCGCTAGATATCGAGGTCCTAAACCATTTAGGGCTTTATATGTCATCATTAACACTTTGAAATCAATGCGGAAACGAACGGGCAGCCAATGCAAGGCAGCCAGAGTGGGGGAAATATGCTGATATTTTCTCGTCCCACTGAGAAGTCTGGCCGCCGCATTCTGCACCATTTGAAGCTTCTGCATCAATCTCAAAGGTAGCCCCACGTAGAGTGCATTGCAGTAGTCTAATCTCGAGATTACAAGTGCATGGACCAAAGTGGTGAGCGCCCCAACATCAAGATAGGGACACAGCTGGGCAATCCGCCACAGATGGAAATAGGCGGAGCGGACCACTGATGCCACCTGGGTTTCCTTGGTGAGCGCCAGATCCAGATGGACTCCATTCAGTTGGGAACACAAATGCACATTCAGTTGGGAACACAAATGCAAGATATGACTTTTGTATCCAGTTCTGATAAATCCATGTAGAGAATGTCTCTTCCCATCCCCGTCATGGGAGTTGTTCTTCAGTAGCCTTGTCCATTAATCTCAGTTACCTTCCTTTTTCGAATGGTTACTTCATTGTAAAAGTTTTCAAATTCATCCTGGATGGTCCGAAAAAAGACTTTGATGCTTTTCAGCTCCTGGCTGTTCTCTTCACTATCTAGGTGTTTGAGGTGGTTTCTGCCTTGGAGAAAAATGATCCAAGTTGCAACAGACAATGTAACCACCACATAGTACATGAAGAAACAGAACGACATGTGTTTGTCTTTTCTGCTTTGCCAGCCATGTCAGCTGTAATACTCATGCATCCCTCTTCATATATGCCCCATAGCCATTCACATGACTGGCTTAGACAATGACATAACAGATTCCATCAGTCAAGTGGCTTCTTTGATCCACAAGTGGAAGTTCCACAGTCTAGTCTTTCCTGCCTCCTTATTCACATCTCCTAGCAATAAGAAATGCCCTTGTTTTTACAGCGGGGCCAAAATTGGAACCAGTTCTAAGGGTGATACCTTCCTAGTGCAATGGGACTCAGGCCTCTTTTACCTAATTGCTCCCTTTCCTCTCGTCCTTGGTTATCATCAGAGTGAGGGAAGAGCATGTCGGTACAACTCCCATGATGACCTTACCAGTCTTGTTTATAGTTCTTCTGCACTTGTCTGGCTGCCAATTCTATCCACTCAGGTGGGACTGCCTGACACAACATATTTTCTTATCCAAATTTAACTATAGGGAAGTGAAACTGCCTATGTTGTCTTAGGTTTTCTGGGTGCATATCTTATAAAACTTCATACTTATGTTATAAACTTGCTACTATGTTTATATACATTTGCTACTATATTTATATAAATAGTATTTAATTATAAACTTGCTACTATCCCACATGCGCCACCTTTAAATGCAGTGCCCAATTTTTGTACTGATGAAGTTTTCATTAAAAGTTTAAAGAGAGGTATTCACAATTTGACTTGAAATTATTGTGACTCTGAAGGGAAATTAAGCACTCTTGTTAATGGAACAAAGGTAATGAAAAAAAATAAACAGGAGAAAATAAAAGGAACACTTTGAAGTCTGTTTGGCTAATAGAATTCTTTCATCTAGTGCAGTAGCTAGACAAAGCTGATGAAACAGCTATTTGTTTTCCTCAGCTAATTCAACTGATATTACTTGATGTCATTGGCTGTTGTACAGTGCAATGCTCATTTGTAAGCACAATGATGATTCATTAGAGGTTGACAGAGGAGATTGGTTAATGATTTTACATAAGCACTTAGGTGTGTAGTCTTCTGATTTTGGTTTGAAATTGTACGTTTCAATTTTAAGTGTGTGCTAATCAGTTGTTTCTTTTCACAGGATAGAATATAGGACTTTTCCAGATACAAACATCTCTTTTCACTTGGATTCTGTATGGATTTCAGTGCAGATCTTACTAGCATATTATGAATCACATTCCTAAAGAGAATAACATTATATGGTTTTCATTTCAGCAGTGCAGTAAACCTCAGTGCAGAGT
This sequence comes from Intellagama lesueurii, assembly GCA_037013535.1. Taxonomy (NCBI): domain Eukaryota; kingdom Metazoa; phylum Chordata; class Lepidosauria; order Squamata; family Agamidae; genus Intellagama; species Intellagama lesueurii. Next base: position 258,568,993 of record JBAJHW010000002.1, read on the forward strand.
TTGAACATGTAGCTTATAGGGATATCAAATTATTTAAGAATGCCAAAAGGAGAAATTTTGCTCTACTTACAGTCTAGGAAACATGGTTTCTTAAAACATTTTACAATGATTGGTCAAAATTTGGGATTTTAACTATGTATTCTCCTACTCAGAGTGATTCTGTAGATTATGACTGTCGCTTTAATAAAAGCAGTTCCCAAGGGGAAAAGAAGATCAAAAACAAAAGAACAGTAAAAATGCATTTGAGAACATGCTTGTAGTTTATTTGGACAGGAGGGGAGGTTCTCACTTAACACATTTGAAACATCTATACATTAGTGAAGGTTGATTTATAACGGCTGCCAGTAATATGTGTATTTAGAGAATGCAGGCTATGTTTACTAGAATAATTCCCTATCCTGAACCACTGACTAATCATTTTTTTGAATTAGAAAAACCCCCATCCCAAGGCTTTTTCGAAAAAAGTTACTGTCTGTATTTAATAATCTTCTGTTGTACTTACTTCTAGCACAACTAGTCAGTGTTATTTTTATTATAAAGTGTCTTTTGTGTAGAAGCTATTGCAGCTATGGAGCACATGAAGAATGTAGTTCATGTAATTCACTTTTGTCCCATGGATCAACAAAAGCATCCTGCCTCCAGGATGAGATATCTCTAAGAACTCTCTACCAAGATACCTGTGAAGATTCTCAGGTGAGGCCCAGCACAAGAGGGGCAATGGCTCAGGACCACAATTAGCAGTGTTCCTTCATTTGAAGGACAAAAGACAGTCATTTGATGACCAAGATGTACAGTGGTACCTCGACTTACGAACTTAATCTGTATTGGAACGGTGTTCGCAAGTTGAAACGTTCGTAGGTCGAGGCACCATTTCCCATAGGAATGCATTGAAAACCGATTAATGCGTTCCGGGGGAAGAAAAAAATACCAAAAAATAAAATAAAATTAAAAATTAAACACTGCAAGTCCCATGCTGGGACTGCAAAAAAAAAAAAAACAAAAACACACAAATCCAAAAATAAACATTGGAGCAAGTCCCACGCTGGGACTGCAAAAAAAAAAAAAAATCACCAAAAAACAAAACAACAAAGCACAGAAACATAATCCCCACAGCCCAAACCCGCCCTGCAAAAGCCACCCAGAACAGTTTTTAAAAAGAAAAAAGCAGCACTTACCGGTCTGTCGCCTCCTGGGGGTCCCCCGCCGCCGTGACCGCCGCTGCCGTGACCGCCGCCGCCGTGACCGCCGCCGCTGTGACCGCCGCTGCCGTGACCGCCGCTGCCGTGACCGCCGCCGCCGTGACCGCCGCCGCTGTGACCGCCGCTGCCGTGACCGCAGCTGCCGTGATCGCCGCCGCCGTGACCGCCGCCGCCGTGACTGCCGCCGCCGTGACCGCCGCCGCTGTGACCGCCGCTGCCGTGACCGCCGCCGCCGTGAGGCTTGAGCCTGGCCGGGGTGCTTCGGCCGGTCGCCCCCGGCCGCAGCGGAGGCAGTGGTCGCCCAGCACCGGGAGACTTGAGCTGGCCGGGTTTCGGCTCAAGCCTCCCGGCGCTGGGTGACCGCTGCCTCTGATCGCGGTGGCGGGGGACCCCGGGAGGTCTCCCAGGGCTTCCCCGCCGCCATCGGAGACCTCCTGGAGGTCCCCCGCCACAGCAATCGGCGCCTTGGAGGTCTCCGGAGGCCTCCTGGGGGTCCGATTGCGGCGGTGGGGGAGCAATTTTAAATTTCCCGCCCTTTTCTGCCGCCGCGATCGGACCCCCAGGAGGTCTCCCAGGGCTTCCCCGCCGCCATCGGAGACCTCCTGGGGGTCCCCCCGCTGCTGCGATCGGACGCCCAGGAGGCCTCTGGAGACCTCCGAAGGTGCCGGTCGCGGTGGCGGGGGACCCCCAGGAGGTCTCCGATGGCGGTGGGGAAGCCCTGGGAGACCTCCCCAGGGTCCCCTGCCGCCATCGGAGACCTCCTGGGGGTCCCTTTTCCTAACCGTTGGGTCGAAAGAGCAGCCTCTTCGCCACCAACGGTTTGAATGGAACGAAAAAAAGGCAGGGGAAATTTGAATTTCCCGCCCTTTTCCCCTGCCTTTTTTTTTGTTCGTAGGTCGAGGCTCCGTTCGCAAGTCGATACAAATTTTTGTGAACGGAGCCGTTCGTAAGTCAAAATGTTCGTAGGTAGGGACGTTCGTAAGTTGAGGTTTGAATGTACTTATTTTGGACCAAGAAGATAGGTGGTTTGAGAGAGGAGTCAGGGAGGCCATACATGTGCATATAGAAAATCCCTCACTCAGCAGGGGTGGAGGCCTTAGATACAATCTGTCTCCTATTTATCATGCTGCCCTTTCATGGTCCCTAGAAAGATTAGGACCACATACATCAGAAAGACCACTGTTAACGACCCATGACAATGGGTGGAGAGGGACTGCAGAAGTAGGATTTTCCCTCACCCCAGTCCTTTGTGCTTCTAAAGAGGCTGTTCAGACTAGGGGGAAGTGAAACCAACGTGGAGGATTTATCAGGGGTCTCCTACCAACTCTCCTCAGACTGAAGAAGCTGCTTGGATGAGTAGCGAAACGTTTCAACCTAATAAGAAAGAAGTCCAGTTGCCGTGACTCAACTTCCAAATAATCTCTATCAAGATGTGTGAAGAGGGCTAGAAGGGACCCCCTCTGACTAACCTTCGTTACTGTGCTTTTGAGTTTTTTCCAGCAGGCAGGCAGGGGAAGCTTAATAATATAGCAATATTTGTATCTAATTCACATGTGAAAATGCTTAGATATGATGTGTCACACCATGTATATACACATTTCAAGTTGGGCAAGACTTGTTTTAAGCTTGCAAATTACAGGAAACAAAAAATCTGTTCAATTCATTGTTTTCCTGAGTGTTGCTTTACCACTCCTCTTCCTGTCTGTGTTTTTTCAGAAATAGACTTCCTGAAAACTTGTAATCTTTCTTACAACAGTAACTCTGATTAAAGTATTTTTATCTTTTGTTCCATTTCAGAAAAAAAATGTATAGGTCATTGAGAGTTCTGCTGCCCCCACTTCCAGGAGCCCGTTGCCTAAGGAGTCCCCCGTAAAAAATTCCACAGGTTCCAGCCTGATTTGGTCACCCATGGCAGGTTTTATTAAAGGCACAGGATTAGTCCCTACTACTCCTTCCCCCACATTCCCAGGGAATTGAATTTCTGGCACTAACTCCCTCAGCATAGTGAGTCAGGTTGGGGCCCCAGTTGACTCCGCTGGGGTCCCTGAAAGTTCAGGTCCAGAGAAGCAGACAAGAAGTATGAGTCCTGATCTGGGGCACAGTTCTTTCAGGGAGGGCTGGTAAAGGCAGCTGATGGGGACTGGGCCTCCTTCCCAGAGCCTCCTTTGCCGCGCCTGTTGCCATTTGTGACTCCAGTTCTGAAGTTGGGTTCAGGTAGGCTCCATAACTCTCATCAGGCAGTGAGGATGGCAAAGCTAGGGTGACGCTGGATCAGTTTGGGGCTGCGTTGCCAGAGCCTCAGGTCCCTAACTCCTTACATGGCTGAACAGGCTGGGCAGGAAGAGGTGGCTCCTCTTATCCTCTATCCCTACTCGCACCTCTGCAGAGGCACAGAAGATGGGGTCCCAGTGCTTGACTGCCTTCTCCCATGTCTCCCCTTCATCTGACATGGTTGATGACAGCCTTGAGTCCTGCAACTCCTCCCTTCTTATTTCCACTGTGACAGCCTTCTCCAGCTGTCCTGCATCAGTTAGTGGCCCTCACCCATCTGTGGCACAACATTCCTGCTGGCTAGGGGCCTGGGAGGCTCAATCTCTTTTCCAGCACTGCCTTAACCCTCTTGGGCATAGAGTTCACCAGAGCTTCACAGGTTGCCACTGGAGTCCTCTTCCACTTCTCCATGATGACATGACAGAGCTGGTGGATGTTAGAGACCTTGTGCACCTCCACCTTCTGTTTCAGGATGCCCCACAGATGCTCAATAGTTTATGTCTGGAGACATGCTTGGCCAGTCCATCACCTTTACCCTCAGCTTCTTTAGCAAGGCAGTGGTCGTTTTGGAGGTGTGTTTGGGGTCATCATGTTGGAATACTGCCCTGCGGCCCAGTCTCCGAAGGGAGGGGATCATGCTCTGCTTCAGTATGTCACAGTACATGTTGACCCCCCACCCCTTCAACCTCTGCAGCAATGCTGGCAGCACTCATACATCTATTTCCCAAAGCCAACCTCTGGATATGACGCTGAGCACCGGCACTCAACTTCTTTGGTTGACCATGGCGAGGCCTGTTCTGAGTGGAACCTGGCCTGTTAAACCGCTGCATGGTCTTGGCCACCGTGCTGCAGCTCCGTTTCAGGGTTTTGGCAATCTTCTTATAGCCTAGGCCATCTTTATGTAGAGCAACAATTTGTTTTTTCAGGTCCTCAGATAGTTCATTACCATGAGGTGCCATGTGGAACTTCCAGTGACCAGTCTGAGAGAGTGAGACTGATAACACCTGCTCCCCCTTCACACCTGAGACTTGTGACACTAATGGGTCTCATGACACCAGGGAGGGAAAACGGCTACTTGGGCCCAATTTGGCCATTGTCACTTAGGGGTGTACTCACTTTTGTTGCCAGCGGTTTAGACATTAATGGCTGTGTGTTGCGTTATTTTGAGGGGACAGCACATTTACACTATTATACAAGCTGTATACTCACTGCTTTGCATTGTATCCAAGTGTCATTTCTTCAGTGTTGTCCCATGAAAAGATATACTAAAATATTTATGAAATGTGAGGGGGTGTACTCACTTCTGTGATATACTGTACATATATACAAACATGCAGTTCTTTCTTCTGCACTGTTTCTTCTGTTCTCTAGACCCTATATAGCCATGCAGTAGAAGAAATGTGTTCACATCCCTAGGTGCTAACACGAGTTGTTGGAACATCACATTCCTAGGTAATCAGGTTCTTGGGAATTTCGTAGCCCTTTTGTCAGGGATATAACAGTAGCCCAGTAGGGAGCACTGCACTGCAACTCTTTTCCTGATCTTCTTTCTCAGCTTCATTAGCAAAGAGATGTTGCAAAATTCTGTAAGTTTAGGATCCTGAACTAGAAAAGCAGGTCAGTGACAAGTCCCAATAATCCACTCCTCCTGTCATCATCTCCTCAGAGCTTCAAATATGTTCCTTTCTTGTCTCCCTTTCCCTCCTTGGATAATAATGGATTATGGAGAAGAAGGCTTCTGCCCTAGAAAGGAACATGAACCATGAAAATGCTTTTTCATAAATGTTGAGGAGTGAAAAAAGAAAACATCCTCAAATCAAGGTGAACCAAATAGAGATGACAACAGAAAATGAAAGTTTCTGATTAATGAATAATTGGATTATTATAGTCCATACAAGTTGATAATCATACAAGCTAATGTCATAATTTGTCATTCCTAGTATAGAACAATCCTATCAAACACCCAACACTAGTCATATAATCCTGGACAAAAGTTGAAAACAACCTGTACATCCTGTTACCACTTGAGTACCAGCATTGGGCTAGCCTCATCAAAAGGGCGGCCTTTAGGAAAGTCACAACTCTTTCTAAATAAATGGTATAGTAATATGGTGGAACTTGCAGTGGGGAAACTCACACCGTTCTACAAAATTTAAAAAAAAAATGAAATGAAAGCCCTGTGTATCATGTAGAAGCTTCTGAGAAAACAATGACAACATAATTGTTGCTGTTGTTATATGCCATCATGTGGAACACAGCCTATGGCTACCATGATAGGGTGGTCAAGGTACATGAAATTTTCAAGTAATAGCTTTACCAGTGCCACCCCCCTGCCAGTGAGTATCCATGGCTAAGCAGGGATTTGAACCTGGATATCCCGAGTCCTAGTCTTTCACTCTATCCACTAAACTGGCTCTCAAATACCCACAGATAAATCCACCAGAGAATCAATTAGCTGTAAAGCCAAACAATTTTAAACGTATTTATTCTGCATTATCTATTATCTCAATGTGTTGCCACTTTCATGCATTCCACATGGCAGTCTCTTACCCTTCTTACATTTTCTGTGCTATCTTATGGAGAAGTTAGAAGAGGAAGTCACTGTGCCATACAGAAATTTTTTTATCTGTATTGAAAAAGGCACAAGAATATAAATAAACAGCTAAGAGAAGATGACATTTGAAGAAATATGCCAAAAGTCGTATCCCACACATGGTTATCTTTTATATTGTAGATTACTCATGCATTCCACTGCTGTACTTTGTTTTCCTTTGAAGTACATGGCTATTTGTTAAATTATATGTTTTAATTTGGGATAAAGGAAAACTTTACAAATGGATACAAGATTGGGATGCGTGCATTATGCCCCAAGCAGAGAACAGATTTCCCTCTGCTGAAAGTTGTTTTCCAGTGGACTTTTTCCTGTAGATGTGAATAAGCTACCATTGAGATGGGGAGAAAGTAACATTGCATTGGACAACATTGTGGGGTGGAAACAAACTTGTACTCTGCCCCTAATTCCATATAGTTGAGGTTCAAAGGTAAAGATCTATTTTATACCTTTCTTTGACATCCCTACAAATCATAGAACTTTTCTCTCTCTCTTTCTCTCTCTCAATCTCTCCTTCCCCTCTCCCTCTCCCCCCCCAACTCTCTGCCCATATATGAATGAAAACATGCACGTATTATTATAGAGATGTTAGTTAAAATCAGGCTTTCTAGCTGGTGATATTTTTATGGAAATGCATTAAAGTTGTCCTCTGCGCCCTTCAAAGAATGTATCTAGACCTTCTAGTTCAGGAAACAGTTATTTTCACCAGTAATTGCCAAATTCAGAGCTGCTAAATAGAAAAAAGCTGCTGTTTATGATTCTTCCAAGGGTCTTTTCATACACACATTTTTGAAATAGTCAACGTGCAATTGTTTTCAGTTTGTAGTTTGCTGTCTCCATATGCTTTGCCAAGGTAACATTCTTGTTATGGTGATAAGTTTTTTCTGAGCTATACATCCTCCACTGTTTTAGTCATTGCAGAAGAAAAGGGGTGCGATAATTTAATACTGTGCCTCTTGAACTTAGTAAGGCACACACCAATACGAATCAGAAAGTCTGCCATTTCCTAGTAACTATCCTTTCATCTTTCACACTGTAAGAGCCACTGGCCTGCCACTAAGGGCATTTTTCTATATATATACCTGTTAAATGCTTTTCTTGTCTGGATGTTAACAGGTTTCTTCATGTCTGGTGTTTTATTTACACCGGTGTCCTTTGCTTGGTGTACCATCTCATTCATAAGATTCACATAACCTACCTTCAGAGAATAATGAATGTAGACAAGAATCAACATACCCTTCATATCAGCAGAGGGCCTTTTGCACTCCGTAGTCTCGAACAAATTGCTCAGTCTGATGTTTACCTTGTTTTTCCATCTATTTGGAAGGGAGTCAGGTTGTGTTTGCAAAGGCAAGAACCTTGGCTTGATAGACTAACTGTAAACCCATCTTGAACTATTGTTATCATTGTATATTGCTGATAAATTGTTATTATATATTAATTGTTTTTATTTTGTCTGTTGTGAGCTGCCCAGAGTAGACAATGTCTAGATGGGCAGCATATAAGTGCAATAAATAAATAAATAAATAAATAAACTTTCATAGCCATTTTGCTCCTGCCTTTTGCTGGGGGATATACAAGGCAGGATGAATACTAACTACGTTGTATATAAATGTGGGATTATACTTTATTGCATTCACACAAACCAAGATTTGTAAACCAACAACAAAGCCTAGTTTAAAGCTGGCTTATAGTTCTGGCTTGTCTGGACAGAATAAACCATAATCTGGTATTTGGGTGTAAAGTGAGTATTTCCTCTCTCATTTATCAACTTGCATAAAACAATAAGTGAAACAAATATAAATAGAATAAACATATCAGACCTGGCTTCTTCACATAGTGGTTTATTAAGCCAGGATTCTTGGCTTGGTACTATATGTTGGAGTTTTTACAACCTTGCATGCTGCCTCTAATATGTGTGGCTGGGAAGGACCTTTCTGGGTTGAGGGGACTGTCAATCTATCCAGCAGTAACCCAGCATTCCCTCCTGCTTCTGAATTCAAGGAGAGCCCCACCTCTCTGCTCTGTGTCTCTTTTCCTCTGTTTAGTTTGTTGAAATCTGTTGCTGAAAGCAGTCCTGTTTGTCAGTTTGCTGTTCTGTAAGTAATGAATGTTTTTATTTCTTCTCTTGCTAATATCTCAGAGTGAATTACTGAGAATGTAAGTGCCAGTTAATAAGAAAAGGGGTGGGCGACTCTGGGGAACTTGATGCCATTCTGCCCTTTGAATCCTTGCACTTCTGCTGCGCAGCTAGAGGAATATAACCAAAAATTCAAAATCCTGTAAACTATATGAGAATGTTGCATATTAGGTAGTTGAACCAGTAAAGTCCCATAACCAAGGTTCCTTATTAGCCACACATGCACAGCTTTCTTCTTCCTCCACGCAGTGATTGTGTTCAACTCCTTTGGTTCCAGTTGCAATGGAACCCTGCGTGCAATGGGGGCAGAGTTGTGTATGCACGCAGGGATGAAGTTGTGTGTGAGAGAGGTGGAGCCCCGCCCAGCGGGGCTGAAAATTAGAGGGTACGTTGCCCATAACAATGAGTGGAACCTGTCAGTTTAGTCTGGTACCTGGTTTGGTATCTGTATATTAAGGCATCAATTGTTAAGACTAGATGCTAAATCCTCAGCATGAATACCATGATGAGAGAGAAATAGGGTATTATTAAAATATATAAATATTTGGCTAAATTAGGAAGAGATTAATAAAAAGGTTATTGTGCATAATAAAGGAAATTGTGTTGCCCCGTTACAAAAAGAAATATAAATATTGAGTCAGTGATGGGGATGGCTTTTTTAAAAAAAAGTCAAATTAAAGAATGTGGAACTGCAAAATATATTTTCCAGAGATCTTCACATTATCTATTCTGTTTGGTCTTTTGTAAACTCTGCCATATCCTTAAGCTTTTTGGCATTTGTTCTAGTACAAAAGGTTTTTAAATTGGTCTTTTGCATCATGCCTTAGTGTGACTTACAGAGTCAGTTGACTCCTGGCCTAATGCCTAGTGGGATAAGGAAGAACTGAACATCTATTTCTTTCTTTGGATAAAGCACACACTATAGTTAGAATCATAGAATAATGGAATTGGAAGGGGCCTATAAGGCCATTGAGTCCAACCTCATGCTGAATGAAGGAAACCAAATCAAAGTATATCTGACAGATGACTGTCTAATTCTCTCTTGAATGCTTCCAGCATCAGAGTGATCACCACCTCCCAAGGTAATTGTTTCCATTGTCATACTGCTCTAACAGGAAGCTTTTCTTGATTTAAATTTGGCTTCCTGTAACTTAAGCCCATTACATATTACATATCATCTTTATCATATCTCACCATAGTCATATTTTCTCAAGGCTAAATATGCCCAGTTCTTTCAGTCTTTCCTCATAAGGCTTAGTTTCCAGTCCCCTGATCATCCTTGTTGCTTTCCTCTAAACTGTTGCAGTTTGTTGGCATCCTTCTTAAATTGTGGTGTCCAGAACTGGGCACAATACTCTAGATGAGGCCTAGGTAAAGGTAAAGGTAAAGGTTACCTTTACCGTGTCCGACTCTAGGGGGCGGTGCTCATCCCCGTTTCCAAGCCGTAGAGCCAGCATTTGTCCGTAGACAGTTTCCGTGGTCACATGGCCAGCGCGACTAGACACGGAATGCCGTTACCTTCCCACCGTGGTGGTACCTATTTATCTACTCGCATTTTTACATGCTTTCGAACTGCTAGGTTGGCAGGAGCTGGGACAAGCGACGGGAGCTCACTCCGTTGCGTGGATTCGATCTTACGACTGCTGGTCTTCCGACCTTGCAGCACAGAGGCTTCTGTGGTTTAACCCGCAGCGCCACCACATCCCTAGTAGATGAGGCCTGACCAGTGCCAAAAAGAGGATAACTAGGACTTCACAGGGTTTGGAGACTGTTTTTCTGTTAATGCTGCCTAAAATTTTATGTGCTTTTTTGTAGCCACATCACAGTATTGGCTCGTATTTAGTTTGTGATCTACAACAATTCTAAGATCCTTCTCACTCGAGATATTACTGAGATAAGTATCTCCCATCTAGTGACTGCATTTGTGTTTTTCCCCCTAGATGTAGAACTTTGCACTTCTCTCTGTTAAATTTCATTTTGTTGTTTTCAGCCCAATGTTCAGGCCTATCAAGATTTTTTTGAATTTTCTGTATTCCAGGGTATCACGATCTTTTTGAATTTTGTTTCTGTCTTCTAGGTTATTAGCTTTTCCACCTGATTTAGTGTCATCTGCAAATTTAATAAGCATTCCCTGCACCCCCTCGTCCAGGTTATAAATAAAAATGTTGAGACACTGGGCCCAGAACTGAGCCTTGTGGTACCCCACTTGTTACCTCCTCCCAGTTTGAGAAGGAGCCATTCTTTGAGTACCATTATGTAACCAACTGTGTATCCACCTGGCAGTTGTTCAATCCAGCCTATACCTAGTTAATTCACTAATCAGAATATCTGCTGCACTTTGTCAAAAGCTTTGCTGAAGTCAAGATATATTATGTCTACACCATCCCCACCATCTACCAGGGAGGTTACCCGATCAAAAAATGTGGTCAGATTAGTCTGGCAGGATTTGTCCTTGACAAATCCATGCAGTCCTCTAGTTATTACTGTATTGTTTTCAAGATGCTTGCAGAGTGACCACTGTATAATCTGCTCCAGAATTTTCCCTGGGATTGATGTCAGTCTGACTGGTCTGTAGTTCCCAGGTTCCTCTTTTTTTGCTGTTTTTGAAGATGGGGACAACATTAGCCCTCCTCCAGTCATCTGGCAGTTCACCCATCCTCCATGATTTCAAGAAGATAACAGACAGAGGTTTGTTTTTCACCCCATTTGTATTAATGCAGATGGTATCAATGAGACAACCAAGCTCACCTTTATTTCTGTGCAGGAGTATATTTGACATGTACTGTGACTTCACCTCACTTTCTATTCTTTCTGTTATTTTGTAACAATTTATATCCTCTAGTTGCTTTATTCCAATCATGGGAGTCATCCCGCCAAGTTTCAATAATCCCTATCAAGTCATATTTACTCTCCTGAACTTAGATTTCCAGTTCTTTTGGTTTGTTTCCCATACTCCTGGCATTCGTATATCAACACTTGAGACTGTATGATGCGTGGCCTGTTTTCCTTTGTACATTTTTATGAAGATTGTTATTGGCCCCCCTTAGACCTGTTTGATCTTTTCCTCATATTGTGCATATACCTTCATATATGACTTACCTCTGCGCTTGTGTTACCCTCTCCCTTCCAATTCAATTTAAAGCCCTCCTGATGAAGTTCTTCATGTTGTGGCCAAAGACATGCATCTTAATCTTTGTGACCCATCACTTGACAGGAGTCCATCTTCCAGAGCCTCTGATCCCAAAATCCAAATCCCTCACATCAAAACCATCTTTGCAGCCAGAGTATTTCCCTTTTCCTTTCAATTCCTCTTCTGAGTACTGGTAGGAGGGACAAGAAGACTATCTGGCCTCCATTGTCCTTGAGTTTCCTTCCCAAAGCTAGAAGGCTTTTCCTTCTTCCAACAGTGCTACCAGTTTGCACTTGCTGTATGTGTATGCTGTATTGTTCCTAGGCACAAAGAAATACATTGCACACACTTTGCAGGTCACCACAAATGAAGTTTCTCTTCCTTCTCTTCCTATAATCCATAATCCCTGTTAACTTTTTACTTTCTTCTCTTTGTCTGTGAGTACCCTTTCCTTTGTCCTGTCTCCCTTGAAGGATGCTAGGAAAGTCCACTAATATATAACTATATCCAGAAATCAAACATTTTTTGGGGGGGTCTTCCCTTGGCCTCCCCTGTCAAACTCCTGTTAGCTCACTCTGGTTACTCCTTCTGTGAGGTCTGTTCCAATTTCATTCCTCTGCTGTGCTCTGTTAGGAGTCAGCAAACGGAAGGAAATCTGTTTGTGGAAAGAAATTTGCATTGTGTGTTACTAAACAAAGAGGCTGTAGAAGCTGTTTGCAAATTTTTAATGGTTGACATGGTTCAGGTTCGAAGCAGATAATAAGCAATGTATTTGAATATGAAACATACTGTAGGTTGACACTGCTATGCTTAAAGATCCTCTTAGGCAAATGATGGGGGAAACTAGAACTGTTTCTTCACTCATTAGTAGTAGCCCATTATTTTAATTCTTGCTAGAAACTTACTAAAAAGTATGGTACCTTCAGTTTAATCATCTTAGTTTCTAATGAGAGTTAAGGCTTGGTTTCATTTAAACCACTTATTTGTCTTTTTAATGGTCTGTGGTACCCCTAAGACTGTCTTCCAACACCATATTTTTAATGAATCAAGTTTCCACAGGTGTCACTTTATGTTAGATCAACTTGAACAGGATTTCAGCCTCTTTGTAGTAAGCATGCATACATAGGATAGGACTGAAAACTGCCTACCTTCCTGCTTATCTTTTGTCAGTGTCTGCAATAGAACAAGTACACACCCAGCATGTTTTGGGGAAGGGGAGGGGTTTGGTGAAAAGTAGGAGGCTATCAGTAAGTACAGTAGGTATCGGTATCTGCGGCTTCAGTTATCCAGTTTACCACAGTCCTATATACAACATATAAGGGGACGGGCCCTATGGCCTTTGTCCTGCTCCCTTGTGGCCTTTGTCTCGTCTCCTTGTATGCTGTGTAGGGTTCACGACTATCCATAGTTTCAGGCATTCACAGTCGATTGTGGAGCTGATTCCCTGTGGATATGGGTGTCCTACTGTATATGACTCAGATACGGGCCATTCTACTGATGTGAATCCATATGTGATTCAGAGGCCTACGTCTTCAGCTTGTAAGGCCTTCTGGCATGGAATCCCTCAGAAAATCCTTATCTTTTTGTTTTGGTTTGGTTTTTCACTATAAAGTAGATTATTTGTGTGTTTTGTATTCAATATGTTTCAGTTTTCCATGCTGTTAAAATAATTTTATATATCATTGAAACAAAGCAGAAATAATACAGATCACAATGAAAAGCTGTTTCTCCAGATGTTCTCTTGGTTTGTTCATTCTTTCTACATTTGCAATTTTGTGCACTGTTTTCATTTTTATTTTTTAGCACCTCCATATTATATGGCTCAAACCCCTGCCCTTCTACTGTATATACATTGCATTATTTATTTATTCAGTTTTTATTTATTTATTTAGTTGTTACTTTTATATCCCACCCACCTAGTAGTGCCTAAGCGCTACTGGGTGGCTAACATTATTGCCTTTGGAGGTGCCCAACCTGGGGTTTCCCTTGTTGTTGTCTTACAGTTGCCACGCCATATTCCTTCTGGTTTGTCTAGTACAGGCAAGCAAGAGAAGGCTTACGGAACTTAAACAGGTGACATTCTCTTAAAGTTCAGTCCTCTTTGTTGGCTAAGTCCTCGTTCGTGCTGCAGTGCTGCTTGGGTTTTATGATGCGTTAATGCTTCCATCCTGCTCCTCTGTATTGCAGGCTGCCACTCCCCTGTTCCCCATAGCCATTCTGTCCATTGCCTCCTAGGCTGCAGCATCCTGCCTCCATGTTCCACTGTCATTTCCCTGTTCAATTACAATTAGCACCTCACTAGATATCCTGCTTAGAGTTTGCCATGGTACTTGTGGTGTACCAGCCCACTTGCGTTGTGTGTGTCACTCCTGGTTAGATATCCTGAGTAGGAACAATACTTCTTTTAGGGTGGCTTAGCTTGGCTTTTTGGTTTCCTAGCATAATTCCCATTTCCAGTAAGTTTGTTACTCTACATAGAACTACACAGATAACATTAAAAAGTTGTATATTTCCTGCTAAGTTCTTCAGTGGGTATCTGTGCAATAACACAGTACACATTCTGACCCCATTTCAAGCCTTGTTATGCCTGCAGACATCAGAAGTAGATTCCCTCTGGGTTGGTTGGATACTTGGATCCATGCAAGAGTACAATTTAAGCATATTTCCTCAAAAATTTCATCAAGTTCAGTTAACCCTGCTTCAGCATATGGCACCTTGCAGCATTGAAAGGGAAGAGGGTTTAATGGTTGCTTAAATGCAGTAGGATTGTATTGCTGTAAAAAAAATAAAAAATAGCCAACTGTTTCCAAACATGAAGGGCAGAATATTTACTCACTTATGTCAGAAGACAACAAAAATGCCTGAGCTAGTCCTATAAATAAGACAGAAAACAGCAGCAGACTTACACAAAATGACCCATTCAGCCCTTTCCAACTCTCTGTGTGGCATATTGCCCATGAGAACAAGTGCACTTGGTACTGATGAATTGATGTGTAAGGCTTCCTCTTCTTTCTGTGGCACCATGAATTTCCATGAAATCTAAAGTGCTGCAAGACAGATTTATAATTTCACTCTTTAACCAAGAGTATACTGTGAAGTTTTCCCATAACAGTTTTTCCATAAAACCAGAAAAATATTGCTCGCTGTAGTTAAATTTGTGGCTGAAATGACTGTACTGTTAATTACTGTTGTGTTTCTGATTAGCAATTCGAAAGCATGCAAATGCGAGTAGATAAATAGGTACCACCACAGTGGGAAGGTAACAGCGTTCCGTGTCTAGTTGCGCTGGCCACGTGACCACGGAAACTGTCTACGGACAAACGCTGGCTCTACGGCTTGGAAACGGGGATGAGCATCGCCCCCCTAGAGTCGGACACGACTGGACTAAATGTCAAGGGGAACCTTTACCTTTCTGATTTATTTCTGATATCACTCTGGTTCATTTAGTAGAAGAGCAAGTTAGAACTATTTTTATTATGATGATTTAGGAGAAAAAATACAGTTTGCCCTGTGTGGCAATAGAATTAATGTATTTTGCTCAATATCTGTGGAAAATAGATCCAGTGATATAAAGGATCCCATTATGTACCTTCATAACCATCATCAGTAGAATTGGAACTTTCTTCCCTTCAGCGTTTGGCTGCAACCCTCCATGACTGGAACTATACACCTTTGCAATAATTCAGAATAAAGGTATTTACTGTGGGTTAGCTGCAAAAAATCTCATTATAGGGGATTGGAATGCTAAAGTAGGGAGTCAAGAGATAAAAGGAACAACAGGTAAGTTTGGCCTTGGAGTTCAAAACAAAGCAGGGCAAAGGCTAATAGAGTTTTGTCAAGAGAACAAGCTGGTCATCACAAACACTCTTTTCCAACAACACAAGAGGCGACTCTACACATGGACATCACCAGATGGGCAATACCGAAATCAGATTGATTATATTCTCTGCAGCCAAAGATGGAGAAGCTCTAAACAGTCAGCAAAAACAAGACCTGGAGCTGATTGTGGCTCTGATCATCAGCTTCTTATAGCAAAACTCAAGCTTAAACTGAAGAAAGTAGGATAAACCACTGGGCTAGTCAGGTATAATCTAAACCAAATCCCTTATGAATACACAGTGGAAGTGAAGAACAGATTTAAGGAACTAGATTTGGTGGACAGAGTGCCTGAAGAACTATGGATGGAGGCCCGTAACATTGTACAGGAGGCAGCAACAAAAACCATCCCAAAGAAAAGGAAATGCAAGAAAGCAAAGTGGCTGTCCAACGAGGCCTTACAAATAGCAGAGAAGAGAAGAGAAACAAAATGCAAGGGAGATAGGGAAAGTTACAGAAAATGGAATGCAGACTTCCAAAGAATAGCAAGGAGAGACAAGAGGGCCTTCTTAAATGAACAGTGCAAAGAAATAGAGGAAAAGAATAGAAAGGGAAATACCAGAGATCTGTTCAAGAAAATTGGAGCTATTAAAGGAACATTTTGTGCAAAGATGGACATGATAAAGGACAAAAATGGCAGGGACCTCACAGAAGCAGAAGACATCAAGAAGAGGTGGCAAGAATACACAGAGGAATTATACCAGAAAGATCTGGATGTCCCGGACAACAACCTCAGATATGCAGATGATACCACTCTGATGGCAGAAAGTGAGGAGGAATTAAAGAACCTCTTAATGAGGGTGAAAGAGGAGAGCACAAAAAAATGGTCTGAAGCTCAACATCAAAAAAACGAAGATCATGGCCAATGATCCCATCACCTCCTGGCAAAAAGAAGGGGAGGATATGGAGGCAGTGACAGATTTTACTTTCTTGGGCTCCATGATCACTGCAGATGGTGACAGCAGCCATGAAATTAAAAGACGCCTGCTTCTTGGGAGGAAAGCAATGACAAACCTAGACAGCATCTTAAAAAGCAGAGACATCACCTTGCTGACAAAGGTCCGCATAGTGAAAGCTATGGTTTTTCCAGTAGTGATGTAGGGAAGTGAGAGCTAGACCATAAAGAAGGCTGGCCGCCGAAGAATTGATGCTTTTGAATTGTGGTGCTGGAGGAGACTCTTGAGAGTCCCCTGGACTGCAAAGAGAACAAACCTATCCATTTTGAAGGAAATCAACCCTGAGTGTTCACTGGAAGGACAGATCCTGAAGCTGAGGCTCCAATACTTTGGCCATCTCATGAGAAGAGAAGACTCCCTGGAAAAGACCCTGATGTTGGGAAAGTGTGAAGGCAAGAGGAGAAGGGGACGACAGAGGACGAGATGAATGGACAGTGTCATCGAAGCTACCAACATGAATCTGACCAAACTCCGGGAGGCAGTGGAAGACAGGAGGGCCTGGCGTGCTCTGGTCCATGGGGTCACGAAGAGTCGGACACGACTAAATGACTAAACAACAACAAGCTGCAAAAGGGCATAAACCCAATTGCAACTCACACACTATTTTTATATGTAGTAATGTGAGGATAAAGAAAGTTGACACTGAAGCTGCTTTCTCCACCCACCCACATCTTTCCATGGCAGTGGTGGCAGATGGGAGTTTTACTTGAAATGGTAAGTTAGGAGGCAGTTCCCTTTCCCACCTGCCTGTCATGCTCATTCAAAAATAAGGAAATTCTGCCAGATCCCCAAGACTCCTTTTCTTTCTTTCTTTTACTCCCTCTGTACTTGCCATACTTTTCTTTCTTTTTTACTCCCTCCATATTAATGTTCGAAAGGCAGCTGGACCAGATGAAATCATGGGATGAGTTGTTAGGGGCTGTGCTGCAGAATTAGCTGGAATTTTTACGGATATTTTTAATCTATCCTTGTTGCAGTGTTCTGTCCCCACTTGCCTGAAGACATCTATTATAGTGCCAGTCCCCAAGCAGTCAGCTGTGGTATCTCTCAATGATTATAGACTAGTAGCTTTAACATCTGTTATTATGAAATGTTTTGAGAGATTGGTGCTGGATTACATTAAGGCTAGTCTTCCACCTTCTTTGGACCCATGGCAATTTGCATACAGGAGAAATAGGTCTACTGATGATGCTATGTCCATTGTTCTCCATACTGCATTGAGTCACTTAGAACAACAGGGAACTTATGCGAGGCTGTTGTTTGTGGATTATAACTCTGCTTTTAATACCATTCTACCCAATAGGTTGTTTTTTAAAATGATCAACCTGGGATTACCTCAGAAGATTTGTGTGTGGGTAAAGGACTTTCTGACAGATAGGCCACAGTCAGTAAGGATGGGATCTCACCATTCTTCTACCTTGGTACTAAGTACAGGAGCTCCCCAGGGCTGTGTGCCAAGTCCCTTCCTCTATTCCCTGTACACACATGATTGCACCCCACTGTATAACACCAACGCAATTATTAAATTTGCGGACGATACGACAGTGGTGGGGCTCATAAATAAGAACAATGAGTCTGCTTACAGAAAGGAAGTACAAGGGTTGATACTGTGGTGTAAAGAAAATAATCTTACACTTAATATCAAAAAAACTAAATAACTCATCATTGATTTTAGGAGGAAGAGAAATGTACATTTACCACTGTACAAAAATGGCGAGGAAGTGGAGAGGGTTGGTAGTTTTAAATTTCTGGGCAGTTACATCTCAGAGGACCTCTCATGGACTATAAATGGCAACATGCTAGTGAAGAAGGCACAGAATAGGCTATATTTCCTGAGAATGCTTGGGAAGTTAAATTTATCTCAGCATTTACTTCTGTCCTACTATCGTAGCACCATTGAGAGTGTCCTAACCCATGGCATTCTCATATGGTTTGGGAGCAGCTCTGTAGCGGACAAAAAAGCTCTACAGAGAACCATTAAAATTGCCCAGAATATCATCGGGCTCCAGCTATCAACCCTGGATAACATCTTCACATCCCGCTGTCTGAGGAAGTCACACAACATCCTTAGAGACTTTTCCCATCCTGCTCACAACTTCTTTGAACTGTTGCCGTCTGGCAGAAGATCCAGAACAATTAAGACTCGGACCACACGTTTTCTGAATAGTTTTTATCCCAGAGCTATAATTGCACTTAATAATGAACTTAAAGACCACCAGTAGTGAACAGTTGGACAGTGTTACTTAGCCTGCGGTGTAGATGTTTGTATTTTTAGTGGGGGATTTTTAGTGGGGGGGGGAGTGTTTGGGGATTTTTTTTTTAATGTGTGTGCATGTGGGTCTGGTCTCTGGGTGTCTGTGTGAATTTCGTTGTATGTGTATACTATGTATAGACTTACAATGACAATTTATTTATTTATTTATTTATTTATTTATTTATTTATTTATTTATTTATTTACTTGCCAGCGATAATCGGTGATGTGACAGCCAGGGGCAAAAACTGTGAACTAGTCCTCTTTTTGCAGACTTCTCCATTTCTTCTTGCTGCTGTCTGATGGGACTCCCTTTGCTCCTCTGTCTCCCACGCCTTGTAAAATCCAGAGTAGAAAAATGTGGATTGAGCACCATTTTTAAACTGCAGTAGGGCTTGCATCATGTGCAGCTACAAGAGTCACTGCAGATTCCACCTGGTTTTCCTGGAGTGTATAGTCTCAGCCCATGATATCAAAACCTCTTGGCAGCCCCCCAGAGTAAGTTTTCAGAGTGCACTGAGTACTGCAGTACTTGAGGGCTGCGAGAGAGAAGCAGTTGCCAATTTTACTGAAGTGGTAGTTTGTACATTATCCGTTCATGGCCATTTTTTTTCCTTATAGCAACTGTATCTGATTATGTTTTCCCTCCTCTTGCAAAACAGCTCACAATGGAATATTCTTGTGGTAGATCTTTGAGTCAAAAAGTGGTACTATTAATTATTTCCAAACAGTCTGTGTCATAGAGTCATAGAATTGTACAGCTGGAAAGGAACCTAAGGATAACTTAATCCAGTCCCTGACAAAGCAGGAAATACACAGATGAAACATCATTTACAGATGCCATCCAGCCTTTTCAAAAACCTCCTGTGAAGGAGAGCCTACCTTCTTCCAAGATGGCAATTCGATTATAGGCACACTCTTATTGTCAGAGAAAATTCCCTGACGTTTAGTCAAAATCTCTTTTCTGGTTGTTTGAATCCAGTGCTTTGGGTCCTTGCCATCTGGAACTGCAAGAAACAAGCTTGCTCCATTTTCCACGTGACAGCCTTTCAGATATAGATGCTGTCATATAACCTCTGTATATATCTATATTTTATTGTATCTAAGGCCTCCACCCCTGTTGAGTGAGGGATTTTCTATATGCACATGTATGGCCTCCTTGACCCCCTCTCAAACCACCCATCTTCATTTTGGACCAAGAAGATAGGTGGTTTGAGAGAGGGGTCAGGGAGGCCATACGTGTGCATATAGAAAATCCCTCACTCAACAGGGGTGGAGGCCTTAGATACAATCTGTCTCCTATTTATCATGCTTCCCTTTCATCCATCCCCAGAAAGATTAGGACCACATACACCAGAAAGACCACTGTTAACGACTGTTAATGACCCATTACAATGGGTGGAGAAGGACTGCAGAAGTGGGATTTTCACTTACCCCCAGTCCTTTGTCCATCTAAGGAGCCTATTCAGAGGAAGTGAAACCAACGTGGAGGATATATCAGGGATCTCCTACCAACTCTCCTCAGACTGAAGAAGCTACTTGGATGAGTAGCAAAACATTTCAACCTAATAAGAAAGAAGTCCAGTTGCTATGATTCAACTTCCAGATAAGCTTCACTATATTTATTGGGGCTAGCTTAGTACGCTGGTTCAGAAAACTGGCCACCAGGTAATGAATTGAGCACACCAATGGCATGAAATAAATTGTGGTCCATGTCAATGGAGAGATTACCCAATGCAGACATTTCAGTGTGGAGTGCTGTTATTTAAAAAAGAAAAATTATGGGAGTGAATATAATTTATTACGGTATATGTTTAATAGAATGATTGTGCTTCAGTCATATATCACTCTTATTAGATACAAATGAACATTTAATCTTTCTTAGTTATACGTAGAAGATTATGTCCTTCAGTCATTATCCTGAATTTACAACAAATAATAAAATAATGAAAATGTAAATATAAAAGACTTACAGTAAGCTGTAGTAAGTAGAGCATAGGGATACCAAGTCTGAAATAAAATTCATATGCTGTAGGCTGCAGGCAGACACAGAGTCCCAGGATAGATTCACGAATGTGCTTTTTTCTTTTTAGTTGCAGCCAGAACAGTTGGACTGTGGTGCGGCACATCTCCAGCATCCTCTGTCTATCCTGCAACCTATCAAGGCAAGGCCAGTATTTACCTCACCAGGCCTCACATCTGTGGCCGTCTCCAGCGTCAATAATTACACAGTTGTATTTCTGGGAACAGCCAATGGAAGATTGCTGAAGGTATGAGTAGTAGGATACTAATAGGTTATTGAAGCATGTAAATGACTTAAATAATAATAATGATCATCTTTTTCCACTGTGTATCCCCTTATAATAAGTAGCAACACTGACACAATTTAAGCTGTTAAAATTTTTTAATTTTTAAGCTGTTAAAAAAGTTTGCCATTATATAGTTATTGTACATTTTTGTCTTTCTGTAGTTTTGTATTTTATCGACAGAATCTGTCTGGCATAATTCGTGAATAGGGAGCTCTGTATTTC
The DNA here is from genome assembly GCA_037013535.1 of Intellagama lesueurii. Taxonomy (NCBI): domain Eukaryota; kingdom Metazoa; phylum Chordata; class Lepidosauria; order Squamata; family Agamidae; genus Intellagama; species Intellagama lesueurii. The sequence goes on from JBAJHW010000002.1 coordinate 258,589,959, forward strand.
AGAAGGAGCTGTTTTGATTGTAACCCTTGAGTCTTCATCCCATGCCAGGTTCAATATCTGGGGTTATTCTATTATTCAGTTGTGACTCAAGCTTCCCAATTGTGGTGTTGCTGAGTAGCTGTCTTCACAAAACACACACAACAGTGGCCTAATGCACAGCATCTCATCTGCAAAATCTAGGTAGGGAGAAGCTGTGCATCCTCAGTCCTTACAATCATTTCAAAGAGGTCATAGACTCTTTTCTTAAGGGCACACAACTGGGTGCACAGGTTTTAGCATCCTCTAGGAGCAGAAATCAACCCTGAGTGCTCACTGGAAGGACAGATCCTGAAGCTGAGGCTCCAATCCTTTGGCCGTCTCATGAGAAGAGAAGACTCCCTGGAAAAGACCCCGATGTTGGGAAAGTGTGAAGGCAAGAGGAGAAGGGGACGACAGAGGACGAGATGGTTGGACAGTGTCATTGAAGCTACCAACATGAATTTGACCCAACTCCGGGAGACAGTGGAAGACAGGAGGGCCTGGCGTGCTCTGGTCCATGGGGTCACGAAGAGTCGGACACGACTTAATGACTAAACAACAACAACAAGGAGCAGAATAAGGTTCCAATAGGTGCACCAGAAAATATGCAGCAATCAGTGTGTGTCCTTAAAAAAAGAATCTCCAGCAGGTGGCTCTTCAGCTCTGAGCCAATGAGGGTTGCAAAGCCAGGTGTGATTCAAAGCAGAGGGCTTTCAGCTAATAGCACAACAATCCTTTATTTCAGCTCAATCTCCTCTGTTCTTAACAGCTATATTTTTACTCCCTTCAACTGTGTGACTCCTGTGTTCTAGAGGTTACTTCAGTTGTGCTGAACCCAGCCATACTCTTACAGGGTAAGCATGCTGACACAAGTGAACTAACCCTAGCATGCTCTTTAACTTATCCCAGCAGTTACAATAAAACACTATAACTCTGTGCAATATAGGCATATGAGCATGGTATGCTGGGTTCAAACACTAGGTTCTTCCTGCACTTTCTATTCCTACCACTTGGTGGGGTGTATCCTTTTCTCTATAGCTTTATTTACATAGTGGTTCATCTCCGTGTCATCAGATACTGAACTGATGAAATACTGTTGCTGACGTTTCTTTCCCGCATTTATTTTCTTTCTGATCCCAAACTACATGTATTGTATGTTTATCAGACATTATACATAACACATCTAATGCATTTAAGTAGGTTGTGGTACATAAAATCTCATGCTGTCATACATTTATAGTTTTTTAAGGTGCCACAGAACATTAGGAAACGCTACAGGACAGTCCCATTCTTTGTTGTTTGAATTACTAAAAGTGGTTTTTCAGAGCAAACATAAGAAGGCCTGAACGTTTCTGGTTGCTGAAGTTCTCTCAGTGCTTCTCATAAAATTAAAATTGCTAATTTGTGCACTTTGACTAATAACATTTTTTAGAATTGTTTTTTCTAAACCACAAAATCCCTAGGCACTTTCTTAGTATGTACAATAATATTTGATTAACTGAACATTTCTGCTAAAAGTTTCAGCTCAACCAAATTTTGGGTACATCTTCCTCCTGCCTGATTCAATATGCTCTCAGTGCTAACCTGTAGATAAACAATGAACACTGAGCTTATCTGAAACATGAGTTTACTGACATACTGAAGTTCAAACTGCTCATTAATCAAAGTTCTTCTAGGCCCTAGGCATTTGCTTTCTGTGTTTGCTGCTGTCTTTTATCTCATAGAAAACAACAGGCATATTATGAGCCCTTTTGAATTATATTTTAAGTGTTTGGATCTCTGTCTAACAGGAACTGCAAGATCAAGAAGTGCTTATTTTGTCATCTTAGCAACCTTACCATTTGTGAAAATCATTGTTTGTGATAGATCTTCTCAGCAACAGACATGAATGAATCTTGCAGACATTTCACCTACCATGATGGGCATGTTTGTTGTCTGCCCGGGCAAGAAACTGGATTATTTTAGTACCTGAGGAAGATTAAAACATTACTCACAATTAGACATGGGGACGAATATAAAAACAAATCAGAATATTCATTAAATATCCCTGATTTGTCAGATATTTGTTGCTTCGTGTTCTTGGGGTCCAAAGACCCAAACGAATACGAAGCAATGAATATAACCCTTTTATATTTGTCCCTTCGTTCTCTATCTGCTTATGCCCCCGCGGATCAGCTGTTCCTCAGGGGCATAAGCAGAGAGGGGTTTTCCCTTTGGGCGGCTTGCTAAAACATGCCGGAAGGGAATCCCACCCCCCGGGGCTGGGGGATGGCTTGATTCCCCTTTCCTCCTCTTCCTATGCCCACGTGGCATAAGAAGAGGAGGGATCAAAGAGGGATCAAAGCGATCCCCCAGCCCACGGCTGTGAGATGGCTTTGATCCCTGCTTTCCGTCCTCTTGCTATGCCCCGCGGGGCACAGTAAGAGGAGGGAAAGCAAAAAAATGACCCAACAAATGACGAATTGATTCGTTGTTTGTCAGGTCACTGGGGGGGGGGGCAATTGGGTTGTGGGTCATCAAGTTTGATGACCCACGAACCAAGATAAAGTGGTCCCCATCTCTACTCACAATGCACAGAATCCTGCAGTCTCCCTACCATAAAAAGAGTCTTGTCTTTCAATCTGGTATTATCAACCTTTCATTTGCTGTTGCTTGGTAAATGCAACTCCGTGTGGGGAGAATGCAGGTCCCCCATTGTTCTCTACGTCATCATAAGATAGCAAAGAGAACCGATGTCTATTCTTGGCAGCTGTTGTTCTTGACTGTGGGCTGACAGGGAGGTTGATGGTAGGGTTCATTTCAGATATTGTTTCTGCTGACCTCTCATAATCCTCTGTAGCTATCCACCCACTTGAGGATGGATAAAAGGCAGCGCTTCTTATCACTGTGCCTAGTTAGTTAAAGTGTGGAACTCATTGCCACAGGGTTTGCTGATTGCTTCTAATTTGGATGGCTTTATTGGATGAGATAAATTTAATGGAAGTTAGAACCACCAGTAGCTACTAACCAAGATAATTTTGTATTGTCTCCAGCATCAGAGGCACCTGCTGGTGGGGAACATGAGATGGAGGGTGCATTTGCACTCATCTCCTTCAAGTGGTCTTTCCATAGGCAACTGTTTGACTGCTTTGTGAAAATAATGTTGCACTAGATAATTTTTTCTGATGTAGCATATGAATCTGCATTAAAACCTCCCAGAAACTACACAGGAACAAACTGCACTTACCCACTAATAATATGGGTGATATCAGTCAAAGCATACTTTTTAGCAAACTATGCAGCACATTCACTATGCATGCAGCTCCTGTTGAGTTGCTTTGCAGTGTGATAGACAGAAAATGCAGGATTGGCCCAAGCCAAACTCTTCAATGTTCTGGTTATTCAAGTGTTTATTCACTTCTACAGCTCTTCTACTTTGCAATTCATCCTATGGGCATAGAGGCTCTTCAGCCATGACTTACTTGATTGTGCTTCCCATGAACAACTACTTAAGTCATCCTAGTAGTAACTCTGGGCTTAGTTCGGAGGTAAATGAAGTTATCAGGGCAATGTGGATAAAGCTGTGCTGATGCAGACCACTTGATTACATTGGGAACAATAAAATCAGAGAATTAATGTCTGAGAAATAAAAGATGGGCATTTTAATCTATTCATTTTAGCAGAAAAAACCAAGAATATTATTTGAAAAGTTCTGCTTGCAGGCTTTCTTTCTTCAATAGGGAATAGCCAGTGGTTGCAGTAAGACATATGTAGTGTTCTATATCTGTTAATTTTCAACCACGGTTTGTCGCTATACTGCAATGAATATGTCGTTTAATTTACTGTAGAATAAATGCATATATTTGAAATATTGTTTTTTAGCATTATAATTTATTGTTGTTTTACTCAGTTTTCTAATAACTTGTGGGATGCCTTGGATCCCTTATTTGGAAGAAAGGTGGCAAAAATGAAAACAAGCAAATAATAATATTCTTTGTTGTGGTCTCCATATATGCACACAGTGGGTTCTGTATTTGCACAAACACAAACTTGGAAAGTTCCAGATCTTTCTCCATAGGCGTTTTTTCTTCCCAGCCTCTAATGCCCATGGGCAGCCCACTCTCCTCAGCCCTGTTTCATCTGCTGCAGCAACAACACTTTCGGACTGCTTCAGAGCTTCTATTTAGCTAAACCTGTAAAAATTTACCTACCTTCTTTGTTTTTCTTCCCTTCTTGCCTCTTGTCCTATCAATGATGATGATGATGATGATAATCATAATAAAATAATTATTATTATTTCAGAAATAATATCATCAGAGCTACAAAAACCGGCAATATTTGGAACAGCATATATACTACATTGATATTTAACAGATACTTAGGTTATTGGTTAAAACTTGTATCTGTTATATAATACCAGTCAATGTTTTTATAATTTTGATTGACTGTGCCTGGTATTTAATAATAATAATAATAATAATAATAATAATAATAATAATAATAATAATAATAATAATAATATAGTTCCCCATCCCCCTGTTCTTCTTCCTCACTTACCTGCCTTTTTCATTAGCCTTAATGAAACACTGTTCTAGCTGCGACTCTATGGATTACCATGATTAGGGGAATCTCTTTTAATTTGAGCCTGTAAAACTGCAAGGAGTTCACTAAACTAATGCTCAAAAATTGTCAATCTCATTTATAATCATTTCTGTGAGAAACACAAAGCGATTGTCAGGGCTGTTTTTCAACAAGTGTGAATGGTAGTGAGCAGAAGAAAGTATCCTGTAGAACAGGGGTCCCGAACCCCCGGTCCGCGGCCCAGTGCCGGTCTGTGGCCTGAGCCAGACCGGGCCGTGGAGACAGACCTCCCCCCCACCCCTGCACGCACTCCCCCACACACAGCCCGTTTGCGCGTGCGTGCGCCTGCGCCCACGTGAGCGCTCCCCCAACCCTTCGCGCATGCGCACGAGTGCCACCTGAGCGCCACCCCGCCCTTTGTGCATGCGCACGAGCATACGCCCGCACGAGCACTACGCAACCCTTTGCGCATGCACATGAGCGTGCGCCTGCACGAGTGCCCCCTCTCATTTGTGCATGCGCACGAGCAGGAGCACACCCGCGTGAGAGCGTGCACGCTCCTTCGCGTATGCACACGAGCGCAGGGGGGGTGCCCCGCCTTCCCCAGCCAGTCCACGGGGCTAAAAAGGTTGGGGACCGCTGCTGTAGAAGACCATCTTGACTGCTTCCATTGATGTTGTCAGAACTGAGGCTGCCCTTTGCTATGTAAAGCTTAGCATCCTTTTTCCTGCTGGCAGTGCAGGCACAATATTGTGCAGTAAAACTGGGCCATTTCCTAGCTTTTTTAATCATGGGTACAGAAGCACAATATCCTACATTAATAAACCAGAGGGGTTTTTTTTTGAAGAATTGAATCTGTTTTTTTACATCAGGGCCAATATTTAAAGCACTGCATTTGTCTTCAAGACAAAAACAGCAACCAGCCTTGACAACTCCCATATATACCACTTGTTGAAGAAACAAAAGTTTGGCATTGGCTGGTCAGAGTAGTCATGCAGTAGAACTGCTTCAATAGTAAACCTATTAAGTCGATGTCACCCCTTAAGGAAAGACATGACGAGAATCTGCTTTACGTCAGTCTAGAGATAATAACACATAATGTGGCATATTAGATCAGAATAAGAAGAGAACAGAAGAGAATCGAATTTCTTTCCCTGTTTTCCAAATGTTCCTAACAGGACAGTGGACACTCCCAGGTCCTCTGGTTTGAGATTTGCCTGGAGGCTCAGGTTGCACCACAGAGTGCTGGGCCTCTGAAGTCAAGAGTCAACAACACAAGGCAGTGAGTGCAGATACATTCCTCACACAACTTGTGTTCACACAGTAGTAACAGCTCTTCTTCCATTATCATATCAGAAAAGGCTGTCTTATCTGCCGAACATCCATTAGAGAAAGGCTCCTGGCTGCTCTTTGCTGCGGTAATTTGCTCAGATAGCGATAATCTAATTCTACTACACAGCTGCACAACCAGAAGCTTTTTTTTTTTAACCTCAGGGGCTCCTTCTTACTTGGCATGAAATACAGAATACTTGGTATGAGTTATAATTCAGGTTTCTCATCCAAGAAAAGACAGTAAAAGAGGCATGAGCAACGTACAGCTGGTTCCCCAAGCAGCAATTATGGCTTCCTATCACATAGGGAATTAATCTGATCTGGTAAATTATAAAGTATACCCCAGAAGGGCATTTCACACGGGCCATTATCTATGGCACATTCAAGAGATTCATTAATGGAAAAAGCAGTATGTAAAGTAGCAGCAGTACTTCCAATATTGTGGAAAAGTGCTTGGTGAAAAGACAGATCTCCTTGGCCAAGACACGGTGACGCAATCATGTATTTTTTGTTAAGCCTTGCCTAATTGTGACAACACATGATCAAATAGTTCCAGGCTAAAAGCACTACGTTTCTTCCACAGTTTCTATCCGATGGCAGCTCCAGCTTAGGCAAAGGAGTGTTAGTCACCAACTCTGCCCTTTTCTTCTAGGCTTCCCACCTTGTCTATTGTTACTGTGATGAAGATGAAAGGAAGTAATCAAGTTAGTTTCTGCTTTCATTTCACAGACGTTAAATTGCATTCTACAAAATCTAGTCAATGCTATTCCTCTTCTAGTTCCCCAGGAAATGTTCTCTTTATGGAAATTGCTCACTATATTGCGCTCTCTCGCTCTCGCTCTCTCTGTGTGTGCGCGCGCGTGCTGTAAAATATTATCTTGCAGTGTGAAATAATATAGGCCGACCAATTAAAATTTGACTTTAAAGTTTCTAAAATAAATTACTCATTTTCTTCCCCCTTCTTCTTTCTCAAAAAAACAAACAAAAACAAAACAAAGTTGGTGATCTTATGAAATATATTGCTTCCCTGACAGATTAACCTGAATAGTTCTATGGAGGTGATAAGCAGAGAGTCAGTTACTGTGGCTTACAGTGAACCTGTCCATCCCATCATGCAATTTGATCCTTCTGACTCCAGCTACCTATATCTCATGACTTCCCATCAGGTAACACATACTTTCTTAATACTATGAGTGGATCAAAAATACTGAAGAATGAAATATGAGGGAGATATGAAGTGGAACAAACTTGTAGAAGTTCACTTTTCCACATAAATTATCAGGTTTTGTTACTATTCGAAGGGTCAGTGATATCTTTAGTAGACCACTGGGAAAAAAACATAATCATAAGTTAGCTTTCAACTCTACACACATCTACCTTAGGGTGGGCATTACAGAGCTGCAAGTGATGCAGAAGAAACATAAGAATTCCAGAATCCACGGCCAGCTGCCCAGACCAGATTTGCTTCTTTAAAGCGAGTTTCAAAATGAGGACTGCAGAATCAGCTCAGAGTAGCAAACTTTAGATGACAGCTCTGGCAGTGTACATTAGAATGCCACTCCCAATCTTTCAAGGCACAGAATTGTCAAACACGTTCTATACTAATTGAGGTCCAGTCATTGATTCAATAGGAGCCAATGTTTTACAGACTAATGCATTTCTGAACATTTTACTCTTTAAAATATATTGTTACCTTTGGTTTTCTTTCTTGTACAGATAGCCCGTGTGAAAGTAGCTGCATGTGATCAATATGCTACATGTACAGAGTGCTTGGCTGCAGCTGATGCTTACTGTGGATGGTGCTCCTTAGAGACCAGGTAGAATATTTTTGTTCACTACAGCCTGTTAGTATAGACTACTCTGGACAGAAAAATACTGTCTAATATTAAGGGAAATTACCAGCCCTGTCATTTTCATCACTTTGCTTCTGTTCTTGTGACATTATTATGGTTGTTGACACAGTCTTCGACAGCCATTTCTAATTTTTGCAGCCTATTTTGAACTAATAATTATCATGGCTGAAACCAATGCATTCAAAAGAAGTTTGAGAAATATTGTTTAGACAATTAACACTTTTTTCATAGGATATTTTATAAGCATAATCGTTTATGAAAAAGCATTTCATAAGCAATTAAAATGGTATATTGTGAAAGAAATAAGCAGTAACAGGCAGCATTCTGTTTGACAGGAATAAAAAAGCGGTACAATCTCTAATTAAAATCAGTATAGAAATGCTTTGTAATCCGTATTTCTATTATTCTACCATACAACAGAAGATCCATTAAGAGATTTGTCAAGGCCTTTTTGAAGTAGCTTCATTTAAGTCAAAATTATCCTAGGAAAATTTCAGTGATAGCAGTGATTAACTGAAAATTTGGATGATAAAAAGACATTCCACTAGGAAATTTTAGGAGGCAACATGATACCTCACCTGAGAAAGATTATTGTTCTGGACTACATATCCCAGAACTTCTTAGCCTGACATATAACCATATTGACTGAGGGAGTCCGCATAACATAGTCTTAAAAACAAGTATTTTCCCCAAACTCTGCATAACACTAGAGACTAAATGGGTGTACATTCACTTGGGGACAGGATGAGTTCAAATATTGAATTGGATTTAGCATGTTTGAAATCAGTTTTAAAACTTCTGACTATACAACTCATAGGAAAGCACAGATTTTTGTTGTTGTCCAGGTATGGTATTTTTTTGGTCAGAAACCGAGGTATTTTAGTTGCCCATGAGATTATTGTTATTTTAAATAACTTATGAAATCAATTTATTTTGAATCAATTCAACATATGAAATTGTGTCTGTGGAGTTTGTGAAGTAATGGATTGCAGATCAATAATAATGAAATAATGTTATCCCACTTTGAAATAAATAAAAACACACGCAGATATTAAAAATAACACTGGCAATGGAAGTTTTGAGTTGCTGTGAGAGGCAGCCAATATGAGGATGGGCACCAATACCATGTTGCATTTGAGGCTTTGTCCTGTACCTTCCCACCCTTGCAGTGTCTGCCTCTCACAGGCATTTGTTGCTGCTGCCACTGGTATTATTTTTAATATATATATTTTATTTCTTTGAAAGTGGGATAGTGCTGCTTTCAGTATTACAGACAGAAAAAAACATACAATAGATTGGACTGTAAGGTTTCCCTGTAACTCAAAACCCGTGATCCTGGCATCAATGTTGACAACCCCACAGTCAAGCACACACATGTGGACAAAATGTAATGGTTTTAAAAGTGCGTGTAGCCCCATTGACCAGTATACCGCACAACTTAAAAACAGATGAGACTCCCATGTAACTTTAAACTGACATCAAAAATTCCAATCCAGACCCTGAGTTATTTCAGTAGTGTAACTGTGCCCTTAAACTAATAGATGTGATAATTAGGGTCAGCAATGTCCTCTTTATCTGGAAGTTGAGTCATGGCAGCTGGACTTTTTCCTATTAGGTTGAAACATTTTGCTACTCATCCAAGTAGCTTCTTCAGTCTGAGGAGAGTTGGTTGGTGACCCTTGATATATCCACACACTGTTAACGATAGTTAACGACCGATGACAATGGGTGGAGAAGGACTGCAGTAATGGGTTTTTCCCTCACCCCCAGTCCTTTGTCCATCTAACGAGCCTATTCAGACCAGGGGGAAGTGAAACCAATGTGGAGTCTCCTACCAACTCTCTTCAGACTGAAGAAGCTACTTAGATGAGTAGCGAAATGTTTCAACCTAATAGGAAAGAAGTGCAATTGCCATGTCTCAACTTCCAGATAACCTCACCTGGATGACTGAGAATCTTCACAATGTCTTCTTTAGTTTGTGTCAGCCAGGCTATTTCAGTCGCCCAGGTTAACATATACATACAGCTCCAGACGTACTTTTTTTGAACGCTGAGATAGTTGTCTAGCAAACTAGTGAGCTAAATGAATATATCCTCCCTTCCAAATATTGGATCAGATTATTCATGCAGGGATCCAAAAGTTACTGCTTGCCAATGGATTGCTTTGCCCAATGGTGTCTTTACTAAATCATGTTGTGTAATCTCCTCTTGCATGTACCAATACCACTAAATCAGTTCATAATGTTTGTCTATTGAGATACAGATAACATGTTTTTACTTGCCATGTAAGATGTGTGTGTAGGTACTTCGATATAGTCTACCAGTGGTTTTAGACGGTCATTGTAAATTATGTTTTTCTTACACAAGAACTCCTGTGATGGGAAAAGTGTGAAATTTACAGAGCTTGGAACTAATAAATTAAATAAGCAAAGTCCCTATCATTTGTTACTTTCTGGAGTAATAAGGGGAGAATAATGCTTCTTCTACAAATAATGTAACAGCTGGCAATGTCGTTACTTTTTCACATGTAATGAAGAGCATTTTCTCTTTACTTTTGTGAAGCTAAAAATGCTTTCTTGGAGCACTTAGCTGTAGGAAGAAGCCTTGAAAGTGATGTCATATTTGTAATGTCTTTATTTATTTATTTATTTATTTATTAGATTTTTATCCCGCCCTTCTAGACATATGTCTACTCAGGGCGGCTCACAATAAAATTATTCATAAAAACAATTAAACAATGATTTACATTGACAATATTAGTATTAATCAAGATGGAAAATATGAAACAAAAGATTAAGTAGAAAGTAAAAGTCAAGTATTGACAGGAGGGAAGGCCTGCCTAAAGAGCCAAGTCTTTAATTGGCTCTTAAAAACACCCAGCGAGGGTGCCAGGCAGATCTCTGGCGGCAAGCTGTTCCAAAATCGAGGGGCCACCGCCGAGAAGGCCCGGTTTCTTGTTCTTTCTTTCTGGGCCTCTCTCGGCGTTAGGCCCCTCAGCCGCCTTTCCTGGCTATAGCGAGTGACTTGAGTAGATCTAGGTGGGAGAAAGCGTTCTGCTAAGTATCGAGGTCCTAAACCGTTTAGGGCTTTATATGTCATCATTAACACTTTTACTTGTTAGCAACCACAGGATACTGTTGGATCTGCTATACTCCCTTTATTGCCATCAGAGTCTCCCTCTGGAATTAAATCTCAGTGTCCTAGTGGCGTTGGAGGAATTGGTATCAAAAAGAAAGGCCAAATAGCCCAATATTGGCTTCAGTGCAGTCTGAGTGTGACACATTCTAAGTATCACTCAGGCACTTGGATCTGACTTTGGAGAAGGAGGAGAAAAATATCTCACCCACCTCCACTTCCAATTGTCTCAGGTCACACACATACCATGGGTGTTAATATTTCATAGCTCTTTGTTTCTCACCCATGATCTGTATTCTTTAACTACTTTGTGGGTGGTGAGAAGGAATGGGGTGGTTCACAGCAGCAAGTTGCTGACCTCTCTGGCTTTTTCTTCTCTGTATCTTCACTGGCCCATGAGAAGAAGGTTATGAAATGGGGAAGAATGCCTTTCCCACTTGGCTAGGTGGCCTAAATGTTATTGCAGTATTATAGTCCCACTTGAGATGGAAGAAGAGGTTCCTAGAGGCCTGTGGGGGGGGGGGGGAGAGGGCCAAATTTCCTGCATGTTCCTCTTCCCAAGAGTTTTTGTAGCAAGTGTAATTGGGAGGGTCACAAAAAAATAATAATAATTAGGAAGGCAGATAGAATGTTTTAGTCTCCTGTGCTTCTTCCAGTCTGGCAGGCCTCCAGCATTGCCATCCCCTGAGAGAGTGAATCTTGATAGCATTGCTTGTATTTCACTCTGGGCCACTCAGTCAATCTAAACAACTACAGGTGTTCTAGTAGCAGGTACTTTTCTATCTTCAAAGAATTTTCAGCTGCAGATATATTTGGTATGAGTCCCAACTGGGAAAAGCACCAGGAAAACAGGAAAGACAGATAGAATGTTGGCTTTCTTCATCAAGGAGGTCTCCAGTATCAACAAAGTAATGCAGCAAATTCCTTTGTTTTTGATTAATATCTATGGAGACTGATGACTTCAGTTTAGTGGGCAGTGAATCAACTCCAGGGTTTAGTCAAGATGCTGGATCTATTTAAGGGAGAGAATTTAGCTCATGTAAAGTTCAGAATAAAACCTGGAACAAAACTATTGGCCCAGTAACATGTTGTGGGTATTTGGTAATTCCCCCTTTTTTAGTTAGCAAAGTATTGGATAAAAAAACAAAAGCAATGGCAGAAAAACATGTGTGAGAAGTATCCCAAGTTCTCAGTGTCCACCCCTTTCACAGCAGCTAGTAATTTGCATAATAAAAATCATTCTAAAATATCTTAAGCCAACAAAATATTTTTACTTACAGTTGTGATATTCAGTTACATTCGGAAGTATAAAAGAAAGGAAAAAGAAAGAAATTGCCATCTCAACCATGTGAGAGACTAAATCCACCCTGCTATCCACATGGTCAAGAGCAGAAAAATGTCTGCATTGGTTGGAAGTCAAGGAAAGGAAAGAGCAAACAAACAATGGAAGGAAAGCAAATAAACAGGAAGAGGGGAGGGGCAAGCCAGAGGCAGGAAAAAGAACTTTGCTAATTGTTTTGTGGGCAAAGATAGTCACCTTACTTTGTGAAAGCTCCCTCCTCTCACTGAAACCCAGTGTTGCATGCATGATTGTTATTTTTCCCAACATGACAGTAGAGCCACCATCATCCACTGACTAATGTTTATAACCAGAAATAACAGTAACAGTAGCCCAGTCTATGCTTCCAGCCTTGCTACTGGTTCATAAAGCTATTTGTAATAAGACCTCATTTATCCTTTCAACTTAATGCATGACTGAAAATACATGTAAAACAAATTTATAATTTCCTTTGTTATATTCAGCTCCAACTCTTTAATTATGGTCATAACAAGGGCAGGGAAAGAGTCATAAATAGAGATGAGCATGAACCGCTGGTTCAGTGGTTCAGTACAGTACATTTCCTGGCTAAACAGTTGGTCTGCAATTTGGTGCCCCGCCCCCTCCAGCAGGCACCCATTCAGCAGCCGCACCTGGAGGAGATGCTGCTGCTGGATGTGTGCCCACTGGAGGGGCACCCATTTGTGCCCATCTCTCTACTCAGAGAAGTGGTCTCTCTAACTCAAACAGACAGGCCTTGCAGCTGCATAGAGCCAAGTCCAGTACATTCTACAGCTGAATAGCTTTTGGTAGGAATTGAAAATGATCTGATGACTCAACAGGTTTTCATCTGCTGAAACACCACCCCTTCAAATATTCAACTATCAAGTAGCAAATCAATACTGAAGGTGTCCAGCTTGGTCCAATTCAAATGGAATCCATTTGAATCCATGGTTGTGAGTAGAGATGGGGGTGTTCGTATTCGTATACGAATATCCCCGCACAGGTGGTGTTAACGAGGGTCCAGCCCCATGGGGCCGGACAGTCCACTCACCGATCCGCGGCAGAGGCGGATGGCGCGATTCTACGAATGGCTCTGCAGCGCGCGATCCGTTTGCCACTCTTCGACCTTGTGGCAAGGCTTGTCCTCCCGCCTCCTGCCAAGAGTGGCGAGCGGATCGCGTGCTGCGGAGACATTCGTAGAATCGCGGCATATGCAGCGGATCGGTGAGTGGACCGTCTGGCCCCATGGGACTGGACCCTCGTTAACGTCACCTGTGCGGGGATATTTGTATACGAATACGAACACCCCCATCTCTAGTTGTGAGCCATTTCTGCCATTTAAGATGGCTCTCCTGATTGCTGTTAAAAGAATCAGTAGGCTCAATGGACCTTTAGCTTTCTAAATTGCAACTCACCTTTCTTGCCCATGCCAAAGATAAAGCAGTCTGATGACTAGACGTCACTTTTTTTACATGAAGATATCTCTCACGTCCACTTAGACCAAGTTGTGAACACTTTTCCTTGTTCTTTCTGAAACCTGAAGAAGATCAGGAAAATGTACTGCATTTACAGGGCTACTCCTTCATGCAAGACAGTGCAGAAAATGTTTACGAGAAGACCGATTGCCAATTTACATTATTTGAATGGTGATCTGTGCAGACATGCAGCTTCCCTCCTGCCACATTGCCAGTACCCCTTACTTTTTAACTACGCTGTTTTGGCTTCACTGGTTAGTTCATTCCCCTCTCTCTGAAAGAGACATGAGATCAATAACTTTCTGACTGGAGCTTTAGAAAGTTTTTTAGGGGAAGAATCCAGTTATGAGATTTCACAGATGATTAATAGAAGAACATCTCTTAGAGATGCAAAAGCTGTCCCTCTTCTATAAGTGTGGTTTTAAGTGGATTGAAACCTCACACCGATGTTTAACATCCAAAGGTACAAACTACCACCAGGTTGCCATATTCTGGGAGTAATTTTGGGGGGCTGATGAAATGGAGATACTCCATCTCTCTTAGACTCAAAGACATTTCTTGTACTTCCCTTTTATACTTAAAATACAGCAGCTTAAGTCTTAAACAAAATATTTCTCTAAGAAACAAGTCTAAACATAGTAAAGATAATTAAAGCAGAATAATCAATTTACTTTACTAGAATAAGTTTATTTTAAGAGAAAATCAGATAAACATAAATAGACCATTTGAAATAAAAGAAGAAAATTACATAGCTAGCTAGTATACAAGCTGTCTCCTCTGAGCTTGTTAAAAAGTTCAAAAGGTTAACTTCCACTTTTTCCGCAATGGATACAGAAAACAAGTCTATGTAAAAGCGTCGGGGAAGCATAAATGATGAACTATTCCTTATTTTAATGTCTTTCCTTTGATTTGTATTGAAACTAAAATTCTCATGTGGAGTTCACATTGATTACATAAAATAAGTGTTAATAAACTGGCAAATAAAACAGTTGCAGTTTTTTCAGGGAAGTATTAATACTTTTAATGATCAGGTACTGTAAGCATTTTTAATTATTTTAGGTGCTCTCTGCAGCATGAATGTGCCAATTCTGATGAGCCTTATTACTGGATAAGCGCAAATGAAGGAGTGCAGCAGTGCCCTTCAATGACCATCATAACCTCAGAAATAAACATTGACAGAGAGAATGAGGTAAGTCAGACGGGATTCACACTATATGTAGATCACATTTCCTAAGGATTTATTCCAAATAATGTCGATATGTTACCATGTTACCAAGAGCCAAGACAAAATTGGCCTCTATAGTGGGAGTATTTTGCTTTATTGGGTTTCTGTCATTTTCCTGAGTGAATGTGATCTTGTCGCCTGTCTCCTACCTCCCTTTCCGTGTGCTTCTTCAAAGAAGTAGACGATAGACCAAAGTCCTCAAATAAAACTGGTTTATTGTCCAACATGTTATCAGTGTCATTTGTAATTGGCTTATCTATTTCTAAATTCAACATCAAATCGTAAGTCTTAACCTTGTTAAAACCGGGTAACTCTCCATAATAAGACAATGGTGAAGAACTAGTAACTTCTTGAGCCCACTTCGGTTTGGTGCCCAACATTTTTGGTGTGTTGTCCATTAGCTCCAACCCTGAGGAGGGTAAACCGAGCCCCCTTGAGGCTCCCTCCTTGGCAAGCCCGGGTTCTGTCTCCTCTGGAGTCTGAAAGGGCTGGGCCCACGGGATCTCCCAGGGTTCACTATACATTTCCGTTGTTCCCTTCTTTGTTCCTCTCTTTTTACCCAAGCTTTATATTCCTTTCTCTGTCTCCTCTCCTCAGTCTCACCCCAGTAAGGTGGCTTTCTGTAGACCTGTCTTTTCCATTCTCTTTCTGCGTACTCACGAGGTACTCGAAATTCCACCCACTCTCCGGTCCAGGGATCCTCCTGAATCTATTCTACTAGCTCTTCCTTTTTCTCCTTTTTCTTCTCCTCTCCCCAACATGCCTCTGCCCCTCTCTCTTCCTCTTCCCCCTTTTTATTCTCTCCTTTTCCCGCCTGATTAGTGCCCTCTTCTGTCTTTTCTCTTATTTCTAGTTGTTGTAACCCCCTTTCAATGACTCCTGTCTCTTCTGCTTCCTTCCTGGCCTGAGAGACGGACGGTACAACCTTCTGAGCACTGTTGAGGTGACTCTCCACCTTACAGTGAAGCAGCAGGCTCATTTGCAGCATTTAATCTAAGGAACCAAGTAGTCATTCAGAAGAAGTTATGCCATTAAAGTTGTCCCTAACCTGAGAACCTCATTTGGTCCAGCAGGGAGGAACTGGCCTAACATTCCATTCAGGGCAAGTCTAAAGGCAAAACAGAAAAGATGATGTTTCTAAAACAGTGGCCAGGAGAACAAACCACACACTGAGTTGGTTGCAGACAGGCTTGTAACCTAACAACAATAGACGAACTTGGTCTAGAAATGGCTTATTATGAAATATATATATATACAGTGATCTCTTATATCAGGTCAAAAACTGGTAGCTGAGGCAGAGTGCATTTTCAAAAACTATCAATTTAAAAATTCACTCTTCATCTGTAGTTTTCTTCAGCATCGAATCATAACCAGATATATTTTTTAATGCTCAGAGACAACTGTGTTATCTGCTCCTCTTCAAAATTTCAAGAGAGTTACTCTGAACGTGATTTGGCAAATCCAAAGACCTATACTGATTGCTATTAATCTGTAGAAGATTTGTGTTCAGCTTCCTTCATTAAAATTACTTTTGAGATAGAGGATTAGTTTAGAATGAGAACCAGTAAAAAAAACTGAACCATATTCCTTAGAAACCTCTGATCCTCGGGCTATTAAGTCAACACAAATTAAAAATGTTAATATAACGTTAAAGTAAACCAGCAAAAATACATTCACTCAAGTTTCTCTTTTAGAATTAGGGAGTTACTGCTTCCTGACTTTTTGGTGAAAACCATATGAAGAAATGTTTGCCAATGAACATAACTACCTTGTCTTACCCCTAAATTAGTTCTCATCAATAAATCAGACAATTGTTGAGTTTGTTGTAGAAATCGTTGTTGCTATGTGTCGTCAAGTCAGAACCAATTTATAGGGATCCTAGTAGGGATTTCAAGGTGAGTGAGATTATGTGAGGATTGGTTTTACCAGTTCCACATCCCCAGTAGATCTTCCATGGCTGAGCGGAAATTCAAACCCAGGTCTCTCAAGTCCTAATCCATCACAGCACACTGGGGTGGATAAATTCTGAGACTAGAATGTGTACCAGTGGAACTGGTTTATTTTTCATGTTGCACCTGGCAAGCCGTGCTTGGAAAGGCCCAGCGTTCCATGTTTTCTTCCCCAGCTGTAGTAAGCAAGGACAGAGCACATGGCCCAAGAGTAGTGCCTCCTATTATAAAGGGTTTGATCCTTTATTCTTTTGTCCAGGGATCCTAGAGCTCTCAGTTGCAGTTGAGGGAGAGTAGCACAGAGCTAAGTTCCCAATGTCCTTACACTGAATACTCAAACTGTTCTCATCACTCGTATAGATTATGTTTTTAAAGTCTTCAGTTTTTCCTTTTCGTATATAATAACTTGTTTTTGCAATAAACTGCCTTTAGTCCTTAACAAAAAGATAGTTTGTAAATCTTAAAATAACTAGGTAATAAATTGGTTCAAATGAATAAGTAAATTTAGAATATTTTGTTCAATGTTCAGTTTCAAAACCTCAGAGTCCAAATTAAATCTAAAAATAGATTCAAGATGAGTTTCTTTTTCCACCTATGTCGGTAAAGAGTCATGGAGTGCCATAGTATTTGAGGTTACAGATTTCCTGTGGCATCAAACTCTATCAGTTACATTGAAGCTCACTGACACAGTAGACTGTACACAAGGATCAAATCGGATGCTGTCATTTGCATGACATTAGAGAAAGACATATTTATGTTTCAGTCACACTGTCTTCTCTCTGTGTCATGTCTGAGCAACCAGAATGCTGGTGTTTAACTCCTGATGACCAGTCACAAAAAAAAAAAAAAAAAAAAAGGAAGCTAATTTGGAAAACTATGGAACAAAAAACTTTGAGGGAATATACTCCTACGGTTTCTAACCTTTAAGAAATTACACTTATTATAGTGAGCTCTCTGTAGCATGTAGTTCAGCTGTGAGCGTTTATGCATATGCATATTCAGATGCTGTGTTATCAGATTTAGATTAGCTACTGCTTTTTCCTTCATTTGACACATTTGAGAAAGTAGCCTGTCAGTTATAAAAGTTTGGCTAAAAGAAAGTTGACCCTTAAAGAACTAAGAAAACTGATCCTATGTATATTTACTCAGCAGCATTGACACTGTGTCTTCATTTTTCACTTGATTTACCAAGTATTTACCAAGTACTGGATAACTTTTAAACCTGCCCACATTTAAAAGGGCCAGGTTTGAAACTAGGCAGAAACATCACTATGGGCTGATGTAGCTCAGTGGGTTGGGCAGACTGGGGGCCAGAGATTTCAGGAGAGGGGCTAGCTGAAATCACCCAGAACAAACGTGGTTGGTGAGGCTGTGTGTCCTGCCACTTGTGTGGCATTGGGCAAGCTATGATATCTCAGAGCACTAATAGAGGCAGGACCAACAAAATACTTCTGAATACTTTATACTTATGAAACTCTGGGATAGCCACCATAAATTGGAATCAATTAAATGGGACACACAGAAGTACCCAGAAGTACAAGCTGGATTTCAAAGGGGCAGAGGAACTAGAGACCAAATTGCTAACATGCGCTGGATCATGGAGAAAGCCAGAGAGTTCCAGAAAAACTACTTCTGCTTCATTGACTACGCAAAAGCCTTTGACTGTGTGGACCACAGCAAACTATGGCAAGTTCTTAAAGAAATGGAAGTGCCTGACCACCTTATCTATCTCCTGAGAAATCCATATGTGGAACCGGAAGCAACAGTTAGAACTGGATATGGAACAACTGATTGGTTCACAAATTGGGAAAGGAGTACGACAAGGCTGTATATTGTCTCCCTGCTTATTTAACTTCTATGCAGAATACATCATGCGAAAGGCAGGACTGGATGAATCCCAAGCCGGAATTAAGATTGCCGGAAGAAATATCAACAACCTCAGATATGCAGATGATACCACTCTGATGGCAGAAAGTGAGGAGGAATTAAAGAACCTCTTAATGAGGGTGAAAGAGGAGAGTGCAAAAAATGGTCTGAAGCTCAACATCAAAAAAACTAAGATCATGGCCACTGGTCCCATCACCTCCTGGCAAATAGAAGGGGAAGATATGGAGGCAGTGACAGATTTTACTTTCTTGGGCTCCATGATCACTGCAGATGGTGACAGCAGCCACGAAATTATGCCTGCTTCTTGGGAGGAAAACGATGACAAACCTAGACAGCATCTTAAAAAGCAGAGACCTCACCTTGCCGACAAAGGTCCGCATAGTCAAAGCTATGGTTTTTCCAGTAGTGATGTATGGAAGTGAGAGCTGGACCATAAAGAAGGCTGACCGGCAAAGAATTGATGCTTTTGAATTGTGGTGCTGGAGGAGACTCTTGAGAGTCTCCTGGACTGCAAAGAAAACAAACCTATCCATTCTGAAGGAAATCAACCCTGAGTGCTCACTGGAAGGACAGATCCTGAAGCTGAGGCTTCAATACTTTGTCCATCTCATGAGAAGAGAAAACTCCCTGGAAAAGACCCTGATGTTGGGAAAGAGTGAAGGCAAGAGGAGAAGGGGACGACAGAGGACGAGATGTTTGGACAATGTCATCGAAGCTACCAACATGAATTTGACCCAACTTCAGGAGGCAGTGGAAGACAGGAGGGCCTAGTGTGCTCTGGTCCATGGGGTCACAAAGAGTCGGACATGACTTAACGACTAAACAACAACAACAAATGGGACATAATTATTGGAAGATATCCATATATTTGAAGAAAATAACTGCCTGTTTTATGAATAATGTACACTCGCTGATTTTACTACTCTGACAAAATATAAAAGGTCAAGTTATGGAACCCCAAAGGAATAGCTGGGTAATCTGATCTCCATGCAGTCTTTTTCTGTTGACAAGTAGGTTGTATAATGGACCCTTTCACACTGATTTGCCATCTTGTTTACCACAAACCCTCTATCTAAATCTGAGGAACCTGTTTCAGTTCTAAATTAGTGTTTGGTGTTAGTAATGGAATGGATTGAACAAAATGAGCTGAAGCTTAATCCAAGCAAAAGTGCAGTGCTCCTGGTTAGTTATGAGGCAGATCATGGAATAGGGTTGCACCTATGCTAGATGTGGTTACACTCCCCCTGAATCTACAGGTTCATCACTTGAGTGTGCTCCTGTTTCTGAGCCTGGGTGTCCAGATTTCAATGGTGGCCAGGAGTGCATTTGCACACTTAAAATTAATGGGCAAGATACACCCATTGCTTGAGATGTCTGATCTAGCCATGGCGACATACGGTATGCCTTACATTGCATCCCATGGGAGGTCAGGCTGGCCTTCCACAAACAGGCAAAGACCTTTATCTTAAAAAGTGCTTTTCTTCAGTAACTGGCTGTGTATGAGGGAACTTTAAAAATACAACTGTTACATATTTTCATTTTTTAATGTATTTTTAAAATTGTTTGAAACTATTTTCAAGCAATAGAATACTGATTTAATTGGTTTTAAATATTATAATAGTTGTAATTTATTTGACTTTTAGTATTGTCTGTTTTACTATTGTAGGCTGCCTTGGGTCATCTTGAGGAGAAAAGTGGCCAGGAGTGCATTTGCCTCTAAGGCCTCCACCCCTGTTGGAGTGAGAGATTTTCTATGTGCACATGTAAAAAATCCCTCATTCAGCAAGGGTGGAGGCCTTAGATACAATCTGTCTCCTATTTATCATGCTGCCCTTTCATCCATCCCCAGAAAGATTAGGACCACACACACCAGAAAGACCACTGTTAACGACTGTTAATGACCCATGACAATGGGTGGAGAAGGACTGCAGAAGTGGGATTATCCCTCACCCCCAGTCCTTTGTCCTTCTAATAAGCCTATTCAGACCAGGGGAAAGCAAAACCAATGTGGAAGATATATCAGGGATCTCTTACCAAGTCTGCTCAGGCTGAAGAACCTAGCGAAACATTTCAATCTAACAAGAAAAAAATCCACTTTTTCTGGACTCAACTTCCAGAATATCAGTCAATGTTTTTATAATTTTGATTGACTGTGCCTGGTGTTTTTGAATAATAATAATAATTTTAAAAAATAAAATTAATTAAGTGACCACATTTTTGCCATCTTGTTTCCTAACCAAAGTGGTCAATGAGATTTAAACTTCAACAAATCATTTACTTCTCCATTTTTATTATCATAATTTGGTCCACCTTTAGGGCATGATCATACAAATAAATGGGAATATTCCAAGTTTGAATGGAATGGAGATGTCCTGTGATTATGGAAATAATATCCAGACAGTAGCTAAAGTTGCTGCACAATCTTGGAACCAATTTGTTTACTGCAATTTTCTTCCCAGAGAAAAATATCCACCCTTCCCATCCAATCAAGGTATGTAACTAGAGAATATTTAATATTTAATTTCATATTTGTAATTTTATTGTATTCTGATTTTCTGTTGAAGAATTTACATGGTCCCTCTCTTAAGCAAAACCATTCACATTCAAAGCTCTTCTCCAATAAAGATTTTCTTTTTATTAGTAAGTTTGTTGTTTTGGGGGAGCGTATAAACAAATATGCCCCATACAGAGATCATAACAATAAATAATGATGTTTAACAACACAAATGGGGACAGATGTTACTTTTACAGTCTTGTTTTTTACATTTACATTTTACATTTAGACTCTTGTTTTAGTACCAGTATATTTATTGATAATGTTTGGGGTCATTTGTTTGAAAAAGTAAGAGATGTAATGCTAGCACATTAACGGAGTAGACTCTGTCTAAAAGGGCGGGATAGAAATCTAATAAATAAATAAATAAAATAAATAAATAAACATTAATGTGCTCTTTTCAAGGTCTACCCTTGGTTTTTGAGGTAGAGCTATAGTTTTCACGTCAGTAGTAACTTATTGGACAGGTGATATGTTGTCTTGCATTCCATATAACCTTTACAATTTATACAGTTTCATCACTCATATTTGCGTTTTCAAGTAGTGCAAGAACACATTTCTGGTTATATTGTTTTAAAAGCAAACATTAAAATAACAATGAAATGCCATTTAACTGACAGGTAGGAAAAACAACTTTTCCAACCATAACTATTTTTAGCAAGTTGGTTAGTGTTGGTGACCAAAAAGATTTAATTTAAGTTTTAAAATTAGCTTTATAACATTATAGAAGTACATGCCAGTTTATAGAATTATGTGGTTATACCTTAATTTAAAAAATAATAATTTATGAACACATATTCTGTTTCCTCCATTAACATTCCTGTAAAAAGCCAGTGACTGGAAGAGCATTGTAACACTCTTTGTGTTAAGTGGTATTTTGCTTTTACATTTCTCCCTTGAATTGCATGGAGCAACATGGTTTTAGTTATACACATTTTTTTCCAATAAAAAAAATTTCAATAAATAAAATTTTAAAATGTTAAATAAATACTGTCCTGCTATTCGTCTCCAGAAAGTGGCTTGAGAAAAGTGTGTCTCAGGCTTACCTAGGGCCCTGACCCAAACCGCAGCATTGTTGAAAGGAGATGTGCATTTTAACATTTAAAAAACATAGAAACAGTTGAAGATTCCTTTGCACACTAGTCACATGACTTCAAGAAATGCAAATGACCACTTCTTAACTAGCAGAGATTCACTGCTGAAATTTACACTCTTGGATTTATGATAGCGGAATTATTCACCTGCATTTTAGCCAGGCTATGAGAGTGCTAGTTAAAATATTGATTTTAATAAGCCATTGATTTTTTTTAAATGGAGCTGACTGTAGAGGGTATAGTGAGCCTGAGTTTGAATGTAGTAGCTTCAGTTGCCTCAATTTACTTGGTTTTAGTTCAGTGAAATCATTTCTTTTAGAAATAAAAGATGGAACAGAAGGGCAAAGTGTGTTGATTCTGCCCATTTTAAACCTCCATCTATATGTATCTTTGTAATTAACAGTACCAGGTTTGTATGGGAATAGCTTTATATGCTGGCATGAGCTGCTGCTGGACCACTCCAGTTCAGGGAAAAATGTCTGAAATCTGTAAGTTGCAGAATCCTTGGGTCTCCTGCTAGCATAGACATTTGTACAAGAAATATTGTTTCTAAAATTGTGAAATGATATACTAATGAAATAGTTTTTCACAGATGTATTAATGTTCATACCAAATGTCACCCACAAAATACTGGCCATGTCCAAAGGAAAACATTTCAGCTTTTTTTGCTCTGTACAGTAGGGGTGGGTAGTTGTGGCCCTCCAGATGCTGTTGGATTGTGACTCCCATCAGCCTGAGATAGCACAGCCATTGGTGAGGAATACTCAGAATTGCAGTCCAGTATCATGTAGAGCAGTGATTTGAAACCTGGGGTACCAATGTGAACCAGGACATTTAGGGGTATGAAAAAAAAATGAAGAAGAAGAATAATGGTGGGAAAAGGCACAAACATCAAACAGAGTAAAACAAGATACGAGTAAGAAGTTGTGAAATTAATTGAATGTTAAGAGGAATGGTGGAGCAGGCTTTAACCTAAAGAAAAGCCCAATTCCCTCGCTTTGTTATTTTGATGAATGGGGAGGAGTTGCCTCCCTAAACAATGTGTTGTGAAGACACACTGCTACAGTGCACATGCTTAGCAGCGCACCCCTTACAGGCCCAGCTTTCAGTTTCCTCTGCTTCATGAACATCCAAGTGCTGTTGCATTGGTGCATGCATATATAAGCAGGCAACTTAGTCATATTAATTACAAACATTTCGATAATATGAACGGTCCTATTTATGGAAATAGGCTGCAATTTCCCATTCCTGACTTGTGCAATTAATTTTTGTAAAGTTTGATGGGGTGGAGGAAAGTAGAGGAGGAGCTCTGACAAGCTTTGTCTTATGGGAAAAGAAAAAAGAGTTTTAAGTGTTCTCCCCCTCCAGGCATTTATCTTGTCTTGAAAAATATGAAAACAACTCTCTTGTGACTTGTTTTTTGTTTGTTTGTTTCCAGACCATGTGATTGTTCAAACTGCTGTTCGGGTCAACGGCAAAAATATTGTGTGGGCCAATTTCACTATCTATGATTGCAAGAGAACTGGAAACATTTATCCAAAGACGGCGTAAGTAAATTACAGTGGAGAGGAGATGGCAGGTGGCTTGACAAATAGTAGTTTGCCTGACTGTGAACTGCATCAGAATCTAGGGTTGGAAAATCCTTTTATTTCTCACCTTCTTTCTCTAAAAGTAGAGGAAATGCTGTGAATTAGGTAAACTTTTTTTTAACATGTGCATTGATCATATGGGAAAAAATATTCTAGAGGGTTAATTAAGCAAAAACTACATTGTTATCAACCATATATTTTGGGGACTGGGTGGGACTTGGCAGGAAAGATGGCACTGCTTGCCAAGGTTTGCAGAGAAAGGGTCTTAGAGCATTTCAGACCATCTGGACATTTTGATGGCTTTTGGCATTTTTTTCCTTATACATGTCTAAAACATGAATAATGTTTTTAATCTGAAAGCTTTGTGTTTAACTCTCAGAGTTCTGCTTAATTCTCAGGGGAAAAGCAGCATATATTAGAGAACAGAAGTCAATTTCTGGGGGCTCAGCAAATATGCTGACCCCGGATGCCACAGCTCATACTGGTCTGTGGAAACCACTTAGATTTTTCTTGTTAGATTTTTCTCCCACGTGCCACCACCAGTATCTCTAAAAGTTATTTTATTTGTCGTTACTGTTCACATTCCTGTACCTGTTGCCCTGTAGAAACACCAGTTGGGGGGGGGGGGGCGGTTCTGTCCCTTGCCTAAGACAGCAGACAGATCTGTAGAAGTCACACCCAGCCTTTTAGCTATAGAGACGGGAAAGACTTGTAAACTGATACCTTGATAGCTTTGACTTTTAATTGAATCTCCAATCTACATTTCACAATTCAGTCTCCCCTCAAGAATAGTAGCCATTACATCTG
Organism: Intellagama lesueurii; assembly: GCA_037013535.1. Classification (NCBI taxonomy): domain Eukaryota; kingdom Metazoa; phylum Chordata; class Lepidosauria; order Squamata; family Agamidae; genus Intellagama; species Intellagama lesueurii. Next base: position 258,614,757 of record JBAJHW010000002.1, read on the forward strand.
ATCACAAGTTTATGGGACGGCTTTTTATTTCTGCTCCATCCCCTCAATTTTATACCATCTAAACATGGAGAAGAATTCTGGAGAACCCAAACTTCGTCTGGTCTGTACCTTTCTGATGATCCAGTAAAGTTATTACTCAACCCAGTGTTACATTTCTATTCATGAATTGCCTAGCTACTGTACTTTTGTTTTTCAGTGAGGGATAGTTATAATAAGTGAAATTTAGGTGGAGTGAAAAGGTAATATTAAAGCTGAGAGAAGACCACACTGTTTTTTCTATTACATGCATCGTGAGACACAAAACAAGACACTATTTATTCGCCAAGTCTAACCATCAATTTATGTGTGACCAGGGACAGAAGTTGAGTAGATTTGACTACCTCATTCAGAATATGTTCAGTTTATGGATTTCAAGAGTTGACACAAATTTCACAGAAACAATAAGAGACACTGGACATATTCTTCCCAAACTGCTTAATGCTTTTGCACTGCACAAGAGTAAATATTTCTTCTAGTTTTAATAGCAGGGGTTCCATATAGCAAATGTACAGAGAGGGTTGTATATAAACCCAATAAGTATGCTGACAAATCTTTCTAATGCCATCACAGCAGCTATCAATAAGTACAAACAGACACACAGATACACACTAAAAAAAAACACTTAACAGTAACTTTACCTAGTTAATGTCATGTGACATGAACTGTAAAAGAAAGACACATATTTTATTATCCATTTTAGCAATTTGGACAACTTTGCCATAAAGTTAGAACATTTCTTTGTCTATGAATAAAATAAGCAGTGGAGGAGGCAGCAGTGGTGATGCCAGATATCTACACAAAGCCGGTTTTATTGACTGTCCTTTAAGGGCAAAATTACATCTGTGTACTTGTGAAAGCAGAGTATTTCCTGTAAAAAAAAACCTCTGAAACAATGGATAAGAGAAGTCACTCAGAAACAGATGTGATAGAGCGTAAGTAGATAGGCAGAAGAACTTCTAGGTTTCCCACCTCACATAAAAATAACAGAGAGGGGTTACAAAAAAACCCCAGTGTATTATGAATCAACGGGTCATTAGGCCATAATGAAGCATGTGCAAACTCATGCAGTTACAGAAAAGAGCCTGTAAATTACACTTGCATTAATTAGTAAGTGTAGGTACCTTTTGTATGTTTCAGATGTATCAGCTGCCTCTCAGCTAAATGGAAGTGTTACTGGTGTACTAGAAAATACAGCTGTGTCTCCAATGCGAGTGAATGTGAGGATTCCATACTGATGAATGTAAGCCACACAACACCTCTTAATTCATAATACTTTTAAGTGTTAATGATGCCTAATTTATTTCCATTTGGGAAGTAACTGCTAATAGGGCCATTGACTTTGCTAACATCCTAGAAATGTCTGTATTGCAAATAATTTTTTGATAGAAAAAATTAAGGTATGTGTACGGTTGCCAGGAAAGCTTTGGGGACCTCACTCATTGGATACAGATTTGTCTTTGACCCTCATATCACAGTTGGTGATGAAAGGACCAGCAAAGGACTCTGTTGGTCCTTTCATATTCTGGCCTCTATATTCCTACATATATGTGACTGTCTTGAGTGAGAGACGCTAAATGGAGATTTGGTAAGGGTGAACATTTATGATAACCTACATAGAAAACTGAATTCCTTTTGAAAGTAATGTCTGATCTTGGAGGTCTTTTGTTCATATATTTTTAACCTGACTTTTTTGTTTGATTAAATCTAGAATGCCTTATCCTTCTAAGACTCATATTCCATCTGTGGAAAATAAATATATACTACCTGGTGCTTAAACCTGTGTGTGATGTCCACTAATGAAAAGCACCATTCACGCACGCGTGCACACACACACACACACACACACACACACACACACGTTCGGGTAAAGAATATTTAGAAATCTGGGCTTAAAAAAACACCCCAATAATTATTTTGCACAAGTAGCCAACTTTCCTAATCTTTTCTGCACACAGTTTTAATCCCTTGACACTTTATTATCATTCAAAATTGGACCAGTATCTTTATTTCCATGTGCTTTGCAATACTTGGATTTGAGCAATAAATTAATTCTAGAGAAGCTGTGTATGTGTGTATATATGTGTATGTGTAGTTTTACTGGTCTATTGTGGGACCCTAATAAAATGGTAGCGGACAAGCTAACAATAGTAAATTCACTAGTTTGAAACAAGAAATCACCTTTATCCAAAATGCATATCCTAATACCAGGAAAACATGGCATAGTATTACTTCTTACATTTAAATTGGAGTTCATTTAAATAAATTGGACATTTAGCAATCATTTTAATAGGCATTTACATTTCAAATTGAATCCTGTTTTGGCACTGTGTTCTAAAAATGTAGCCTTTTTCGAATGTATTCAGTCTGTCCTTACATGTTCCTTGTGTCACACTTTCCACTTTCACTTCCCAGACCCTCTTGCACCTCTAGCACTCCCTCCCTCCCAATTTCAGTCTGTCTCAATCATATAGAAGTGCAAACTATTCTAAAATATTCAATAAGAAAACTGAGTTCAGTAAATTCATCAAAGTTGTGGGATCATAGAATGACAGATTTGGAAAGAATCACAAGGGTAATTTTTTTCCAATCCATTTTTGATGTAGGAAATCTATAGCTAAAGCATCCTTGATAGATCACCAGCTAACCTTTCTTTAAAACTTGCCAGTGAAGAAGAGTCCGATGCCTTGCAAGTTAGTCAATTCTACTGGCAGACAGCTCTTAGAACCAGTATAAGAAGTAGCCATGTGATGCACTCTTAGAGTCAAGGTTCATAGCTGGGTAGTATCTTTATTTGATCATTTAAGGTTACAAATCCTTAGGTCTTCTTTTTTAAAATACTTCAGTAAAGGTGTTGCCCAACCTAGAACTTTGCTTCTGTGAATGGATAGAACACAGCTACTTTTTGCATTTGCTGTTGAAAATATGATGTGCCTTCTGGAAGAAATTCTGCTGCCATGGCAAGAGGTTTTTGCATGAGATGGCAGTCCAATGGGGATTCCATCTCTTCTGGCTGCTAGGTATGACAGCCAATTTGGCTCTAATTGTTTTTTTTAACCTTGTGCACAACCTAAGTGTATTTTCCTATTTTGCTAAAGACTGGCACCAACTCTGTGGCTTTCTGCTCCAAGCCTACAACTGAGATCTGTAGCCTTGTCTAAGGCAATGGGCAAATCTAGGGGGAGTAAGGAGCAGAGAGCTTGCACATTTATATCTTTGTAATCTCTTTCTCACGTGGAATCTAAAACTCCATTTTGCTGCCCCAGCAGTTTGACTTCATGTGCTGTGGTCCTTACATCTGGCCCCATTTTTGGACTGTTTGCTTGAACTCCATGGTTCTATACCATCTTTGCCTGATGAAACGTATATCAGAATTCAAAAGCTCATATTATTTGTAACTTTTTAGTGATCTTAACATTTGTTTTGCCATAAGAACTTTTCTTCTTACTGTCAAGAAGTCCTTTCTCATGTATAGTCAAAATCTCAATTCTTATAAATTGAATCCATTCATTCCAGTCCTACCATGTGGATCAGCACGAAACTTGCTCCATTTTCTTCATCAGAACCTTTCAACAGTTGTATCTTCTCAAAATTGAACACACCCTTATCTCTCAACTATTCTGTATAGGGCTTGGTTTCTTGATTGCCCTCCTCTGGACATGTTCCAGCTTGTCAATATTTTCTTTAATTATTCAGAATGGGGCACAATATTCCAGGTACGTTCTGACCACAACAGAATATAGAGTGGTGTTGTTATTCCTTTTATCTGACCACTCTACTTCTATTGAACCTTAAATATTGTTATTTTTTGTTGCTACCACATCACACTGTTGATTCATGTTTATTCTGTAGCCTAGATCCTTTTTGCATGTACCACTGCCAAAGCACATGTCAGCCATCCTTCATTTATGTATCCAATTTTTCCTGCCTACATATAGAAATTGACTTTTTTCCTGATGAAATTTGTTTTGCTTGTTGTGACATGGTTTTCTAGTCTGTTAACATCATTTTGAAACAGAAGCCACCATTCCCAGTGTGGTGTCATCTGAAGAATTGATGAGCATCCTGTCTACTCCTTCATTGGAGAAATTTGTAAAAATGTTGAATAACACTGGGCCGGAACCCTGCAGCATCCCAATTGACACTTATATCCAGGATGACAAGGAATCATTATTGAGCACTCTTTCAATATGGCTCATCAGCCAAGTATAAGTTCACCTGATGGTCTAGCCCACGTTTTTCCAGCTTGGTAACAGAATATAATTTGCCCACCTCCAGTCATCAGGAACTTCATCTGTTCTTCAACAATTTCAGAGTAAAGCTCTGAGACTCCATCTGCTAGTTCTTTTAATACCCTTGGCTGCAGTTCATGTGGCCTTGGAGATCTGAATTAATTTAAAGTGGTTAAGTGTTCCCATGACGCTTCTTCATCTACTTTGAGCAGCATTCCTCTCTCTGCCTCCTACTTGTGCAAGGTTGAGCAAGGTTGAGCACTTTTTTTTACTTTTGCAAAAAGAGGCAAGCAAAGTAAGTGTTAAGCAGTTGTACTTTCTCTGTTTTCCACTAACTAGCATTTCTGTTCACTTTGTTCACTGCAGTTTCCTACCTCTCTCTTCTTCCTCTTGCTCTGAGCAAAGCCTAAAAAAGCTTTTTTATTATTTTTAAGCTCTTTGGAAAGCCTGAGCTCATTCTAAACTTTAGTCCTCTTGACTACCTTTCTACAAATATTGGCTACTCATTTGTGCTACCCCTTTATTATTTATCCCTCCCTCTGTTTCTTATATATGCCCTTAAAATCACAGCTTATCTCAAAGCTCTCGATGCAGCCAGCCACGGTTCTTTAGATTCCTCCTGTTTTTCTTTCTAGGGATGTGGTGGTGCTGCGGGTTAAACCGCAAAGCCTCTGGGCTGCAAGGTCAAAAGATCAGCAGTTCAAATCCACGCGATGGAGTGAGCTCCTGTCGCTTGTCCCAGCTCCTGCCAACCTAGCAGTTCGAAAGCATGTAAAATGCGAGTAGATAAATAGGTACCACCACTGTGGGAAGGTAACGGCGTTCTGTGTCTAGTCGCGCTGGCCACGTGACCACAGAAACTGTCTACGGACAAACGCCAATATTTCCTTAAGTTTATTAAAATCAGCTTTCCTAAAATCCAGAATGTTTTCCTACTCCCAGTTTTCCCTCTGTACAGTATTCTGTAACAGATGCAAAGAGCGTATAGTAATTTCCTCCAAAGTTCCCATGACTTCCATTGCACTGGGCAATTCTTTGTTAGTGGGGACCAGATCTAGGGGAGCTGATGTCTGTGTCATTTCCAACTTCTGGACAATGAAGTTGTCAAAAAGCAAGTGAAGAATTCATTGGACTTACCTTTTGACAAAGCTGCATTTCCAACAAATATGAGGGTATTTGAAGACTTCTATTTCTACTGTGTAGTATGATGATTTAGAAGGGCATCAAACAAGAGGTCAGTCTGGCTTGAATGTCTGTGGCACCCACCCAGCCAGCAGTGATATCACTGTTGCTTCTCTCTCCTTCTATCTCTACCCAAATGTTTTCCATCGACATTCCAGGTTACAAATGATGGATACGTCACAGGTGTATTCATCCTTTACATAGAATGCATCTCCCACCACCACCTGTTGAGTCTAGTCCTTTGGAACAAATTATACCTTTAAGTTATTCCAGTCTTGCATTTCATCTCACCAGGACTCAGTAATGCCTGTTAAATTATAGATGTCTTCCAACATTAAGAGTTCAAGTACATCTTATTTATTTCCCTTTCTAAGTGCATAATCATAAAGACATTTGAAACAATGGTTGATTTGCTCCAGCTGTTTCCTTTCCCCCTCCCATCCACTGGTGAGTTCTTGTACCACCATTCCAGTTGCTGGTACATCATTGTTCTTCTTCGTGGCCTCTGTGAATCACACCCTGGGTGATCCGTGCCTGCGCGGAGCCTCATCGGAAAGTTCTAGAGCTTCTGCGGTAGCAAAAAACACATTAGAATAAGGCCCCTCCCCCCTCGTATAAGTACCTTGGTGCCAAGGCTCCCCTTTCAGTTTCTTTCAACCGCCGCGTTGAGAGCCTCATAGTTCTGCTTCTGTGAGTAAAAGAGAAAGTTTCTTCTTGATTCCTTTCTGTTATCAATCTTTTTTCCTTTAAACTTTTAGATCAAATTCATTATCATCAGAGATTTTTTCTTTTCTACTTCGCTCGGCCTCTGGCCGCAGCACCCACCCCCATCATCGTTTTTTCTCCTCTAATTATTTTTTCCTATTCATGGCCCCTTTGGGACCGTTTAAACACTGCATGGTCTGTGATAACAAAATACCACTCTCTGATGGCCACGCCAAGTGTCTTTTTTGCTTGGGAGAGGCACACCAGACGTCCTCCTGCCAGCATTGTAAGAACTTCAAACGTGGAGTCCTCCATTCTCGCTTATCCAGATTAAAACTCCGTCTTTGGGAACAATCCCTTCAACCAACCAAAATGGCCCAACCTCCTTGTAAGGCCACCTCACAAACCAAAGCAATGGAGAAGGCTCTTTCTGAAGCCTCAAAACAACGTCCATCGACCACACCATCCCACTCCGACGCTCCGTCCACTTAGTCTAAAACTTCAAAAACCCATAAATCGAAGCGCTCGATACCGAAATCCTCGACATCGAAGCCCTCCACTAAATGTCAAATGTCCACCGAAGCCTCTTCAGTTCCGGAGCCTTCTCCGCCTAAAAGACCTGAACAGCATAAATCTAAAGCTGCAGTCGTTTCTCAGCAGCCTCAACAAACCGCCGAATCAATCTCTATTAGTTCGCCTTCTGACGATGACGGAATCCCCTCTCATCAACCCCGCTCCCAATCACCGGAATGGGATGACAGAGTCGATCGATTAACATCTTCTCCTCCCAGTCCTCAACACTCTGTTCTTTCGAGCAACCCTTCCGTAGTTGCTTCACCTGACAGGGTCGACTCCGAACAACAACTAGAGACCATACGTTATTCGGTAACAACTGATCATCCACCACGACCTCCTCAGAGACATTGGCCCCAACAGTCCCTGGAACCGTCTGTTTCATCACGCGTGGCTCAGACCCGCATTCAGCACTTTCACCAGGTTGCCATTTGCCCCAACCAGTGCTCGACCGGACAAACCGCAACCGCGAATCAGCCAGTTGCTCTATTCAGCTTGGCCGTACCTTCTCATGGCGGGCCTCGATCTCGACAGCCATCGGTGTCAAAACGGCCATATCACCATGACCCACATCAACTCCAACCTGCTCCCTACCTGGCACCTAGAAGACCCAGGATGGTCAAACAATTTTCTTCTACACGCGAGGCTTTTACAGCTCCAGCCTCCCGATATTTTCCCGCTAATCCAGATGAGGGAAATCATTCCTCTCGTTCGGCATCTCCAGCGTCTATATGCTCCACTGCTTTACCACCTCATCAACAACCTCCGTTTCGACATCACCGAGACACAGGCTCTGATATCGATGATCCTCGATATCCATCCTGGTCCATGGACACTCGTTCTGTCCCTCTATCGACGCATGATTTCCGTCGCCCGATAGAACCAAGCCCTCGAACTCGACATCACTATGACCCTGAGTTCGACACTGACGTTCAACCATATCAAATGACGTCCATGGACACTCGGATGACATCTATCGATATCGAAAATCCTCGACACCGACAAATGCCCATGGAGATGCCGCCTCCATTGACATCGAGCCACAAATGTCAATACTATGACACTCAACCTATCGACACCGAAGTCGATCGACAATCCGTCGACTCCCGACGTGATCCCAATTATTCCGATCACGGATCCAGACCTCAGACACCGTCAGTATTACTTACCTCACCGGAATCCGACCTTGTTGATGCCGACCCACCATCACCGGCAGAAGACTTCCAAACTTACGCCCAACTTATGATCCGTATGGCTAAGTCTCTCAATCTCCAGATCCACCATCCTTCGACAGAACCGGCCGATCATCTATACGACCCAATCTCTAAAGATACAACTACTCCAGTACACATCTCGATGCTTCCGTCTATACTCAGCACCGCTCAACGACAAAACCAGCCTCTTTCCATACCATGTCTAAACGAATTGATAACCTCTACAGAGTCCATGATCCTGGAGCTCTATTTCTTCAAAAACAACCAGCTCCAAACTCTATTTTTGTTGAAGCCTCACAATCCAGATCTCAACATCGACAAACCCTCATACCACCAAATAAAGACAGTAGAAGGATTGACTCAATGGGAAGATGGCTTTATTCATCAGCAGCGTTCACCATGTGTGTCGCTAACTACCAGGGAACCATGGGTGCATATCAACGTTTCCTTTGGGACAATATGTCAACCTTTGTTGAATCTTTACGAGAAGATAAAAAAGTACTCGCCCAAACCTTTCAACAAGAAGGTCTTTCCGTTGCCAAACAACAGATGCTTTCTGCTAGGCACACGGTAGACGCCACAGCAAAGTCAATGGCCACTTCAGTAGCCTTACGATGTTTCTCTTGGCTAAGGGCAGCTGGCCTGGCTGAGGATGCCCGCGTACCTATCGAAGACCTTTCATTCGACGGGGCAGGCCTCTTTAATGCTAAAACTGATGATATTTTGGAAAACGTGCAAAAGAAAAGATCAGAAGCTAGACGTTGGGGAGTTTACCCATCTTACCAACAACACCCCCAACAAAATCAATGGAGACGACCATACAACTCATATCAAAAATTCCAACGTGATCCTCCAAAACAAACATCTTATACACCCTATTTCTGAAATCAAAGAAATAAACCCCTCCAACAACCCATTACTAGGCGCAAAGCCCAAACATCACGTTTGACGCTCCCATGACCGAGATCGCACACCACTCCACCCATCCTGCCCTCTGGAAACACCTACCTGTCTGGGAATCCATCACTACAGATGCCTGGGTACTGTCGATCATCCGCGACAGCTACCGCATCCATTTCTTCCAACTTCCTCCGGCAACACACGTCATCACTCCACCATCTCCAACCCTACAAGAGGAAATAAGAAATTTACTCCTCAAAGATGCCATACAACCCATCTCACAACACAACAAAAGGTTTTTCTCTCGCTATTTCACTGTACCCAAAAAGGACGGAGGTCTTCGCCCTATCTTAGACCTACGAGAGTTAAACAAATACATCATTACCACAAAATTCTGTATGGTTACCCTCGAATCAGTTCTCCCTTTACTCCGTAAAAACGACTGGTTCACTGTCATAGATCTCAAAGACGCATACTTCCATATTTCCATACATCCTTCACACAGAAAATTCCTTCAATTTCAACTAGGATCACAAGCCTACCAATTCAAAAGCCTTCCTTTTGGCCTTGCAACAGCTCCAAGAGTATTCACCAAGTGCATGGCACCAGTAGCTGCTTACCTCAGGTTGCAAAAAATTTTCATATTTCCATATATCGACGATTGGCTCCTCATAGCTCATTCCCGTCGCAAGGCCCAACGAGACACTCACTTCACCCTTACCCTCCTTCGCGATCTCGGTCTCGCTGTCAACGAACAAAAATCAAATTTGAAACCTACAAAGATTATTCATTATATAGGCGCATGCATAGATTCCACACAAGCTCGCGCTTTTCTTCCTCCAGACAAGAGAGAAAATCTCATCGCATTACTTCAAGTTTTCACCCCTCATGCTGTGGTACCCGCCTTGACTGTGCAACGTGTACTAGGCACCATGGCCTCTATGACTTCAGTAGTGCAGCACGTACGTCTCAAGATGAGATCTCTTCAGTCGTGGTTTCTCACCCTCTTCGACCCGCTCACAGACCCTCCTCACACTCTTTTAAGAGTCACCCCAGAACATGCCTCCCAACTTCAGTGGTGGCGTTTTCCTCCCAACCTATCCAGTGGGCGGCCGTTCCGACAACCACGACCACAAATACAGGTCACCACTGACGCCAGCCTCACAGGCTGGGGAGCTCACTGCAAATCCCTCAAAATCCACGCCAAGTGGTCTTCCAGAGAGAAATCGCTTCACATCAACAAATTAGAGCTGTTGGCGGTTATAAAAGCTTGCAAAGCTTTCAGAAATCTCCTCGCTGGCAAGATGGTACAAATTGCCACGGACAACACCACGGTTATGTACTATATTCTAAAACAAGGTGGCACCCACTCTCCAAGTCTCCTCTATTTAACAGTCGGCCTCTGGGAGTGGTGCCTAGCACATCATATCTGCCTCACGGCTTTACACATTGCCGGCCACGACAACGACTTGGCCGATCTACTCAGCCGCACGAACTCTCAAGCTCACGAATGGGAGTTAGACCAATCAGTCTTTCTTCGCCTATGCGAACGATGGGGCAAACCAACTCTCGGCCTCTTCGCCTCCCGTGTGAATCGGAAGTGCAAACGATACTGCTCCCGAGCCGGCATTGGCAAACACTCCCAAGGAGATGCATTCGTTGGCCGATGGCCCAAGACCCTCACTTACCTTTTCCCACCGTTCCCGCTTCTCCACAAGGTTGTGGTTCGCCTACAACAAGACAAACCCGATGCCATCGTTATAGCCCCTTGGTGGCCGAGACAACCCTGGTTTCCAGTCCTTCACAATCTCTCATCAGACATTCACCACCTCCCTCGCCTGCCCCACCTCCTCACACAGAACAACGCCCAAGTACTCCACCCAGATTTACCTGTTCTGCGCCTGGCAGCATGGAGGATTCTGCCTAGCAAATCAACGTCCTCCGTCAATCAAAGAAGCCCTCCACTAGAAAGGCTTACCTGTATAAATGGAACAGATTCAAATCTTTCACTGAAGCTTCTTCGTTGCCTTCTATCAACCCATCACTTGCTACTGTTCTACGTTTTTTGCTTCATCTCAAATCTAGCGGCTTTTCCCTCTCTTCCTTGAGAGTTTACCTCTCCACCATAGTTTCTTATCAGCCCCCTAACTCTCCGGCAGCTGATTTCTTCAAGCATCCAACATTGGAACGTTTTCTTAAGGGTCTATCTCATATCTACCCAGATACCTGCCCGCCTTCTCCGCAATGGTCACTAACGCTAGTACTGCAACAATTTACTAAAGCTCCTTTCGAACCTTTAGCTTCAACTGATTTACGGCTACTTACCTTTAAAACCGTTTTCCTCGTCGCCATCACCTCAGCTTAATGAGCTAGTGATTTAGCGGCCTTACGTCACGACTATCCTTATTTACAGTTTTTTCCGGACAAAGTCAAACTATCCATGGATATTTCTTTCCTCCCCAAAGTCGTATCTCAATTCCATCTCTCTCAGCCGTTTATCCTTCCTTCCTTCTTCCCGTCACCGTCCACAACTCAAGAAAGAATCCTCCATACTTTAGACGTTAGGCGAGCCCTTGCCTTTTACGTCCAACACACCCAACCTTTCAGGCGTTCAACTCGACTTTTCATAAGTCACCAACCACCTACTAAAGGTCACCAGGTGACGTCTCAAACTATATCTAGATGGGTCGCTTCAACCATTCACCTCGCGTATCAGCTGGCACGCAAACCAGTCCCGAAGGTGATTTGCCCTCACTCCGAGCAGTGGCGACCTCTACGGCATTCCTACGCGGTGTACCTATTCCAGACATCTGTGCTTCTGCCACCTGGGCACAGCCGTCCACTTTCATCCGGCATTATAGACTTGATTTCCGGCAAAAGTCTGATGCGGCCTTTGGACGTGCTGTTCTAGCCTCTACCTTGGCGTGACACCCTGCCTCCGGGTAAGACAGCTTTTTAGTCACCCAGGGTGTGATTCACAGAGGCCAGGAAGAAGAATGACAGGTTACCCACCCGTAATTGTAGTTCTTCGAATGGACCTCTGTGATTCATACATCCCGCCCATCCTCCCCACTGTCACGCCATTCTGCTTAATGTAGCAGTGGTTGACACAACTGAAAGGGGAACCTTGGTGCCAAGGTACTTATACGAGGGGGGAGGGGCCTTATTCTAATGTGTTTTTTGCTACCGGAAAAACTCTAGAACTTTCCGATGAGGCGTCGCGCAGGCGCGGATCACCCAGGGTGTGAATCAGAGAGGTCCACTCGAAGAACTACAATTACAGATGGGTAACCTGTCGATACTCTTCCTCTAGTACATGGTATCCCCCTATCTCCTCTGGAATACTGACTCCTTCCCCAGCAGGTTGGTCATGCCCTACTTAACAAAGTCTTCTTCTGAGGATGAAGCCAAGGACGACCTGCCTCAGCAGGCGAAGACCAAGGCCAGGAAAGATCTTGAGGCACCGATTGGCAGCCCTCCTTTAGATGTACAGGAGATTGGGGTAGCACATGGTCTTGCCAGGGAGGACACAGCCCTTCCTGGAGATAATTAATGAAGCTTAATGAAGAACTTTCCATCCCTACTAAATGCCAGCAATTTTGGCATTAGAACAGAGAAAACAAAAGCATGGCCTATCTCAAAGTCAGAGTGCAGAAACAAGATATCCGTATTTTTAACAAGCCGCCTCTAAAACTGGTGCTGTTGAATGCCAGGTCTGTATCCAATAAGCTCCAGATGATTTGTGATCTTATTCTGGAGGAGGATGCAGACCTGGCATGCATAACCGAGACATGGATTGGTGGTGAGGGGGGTCCTCCCCTAGCGCTGGCCTGCCCGCCCGGTTATGCCGTCCTGCACCAGGGTAGACTGGAGGGGCGGGGCGGGGGAGTAGCCATTGTTTATAAATCCATCTTGGAGGTTACTAGGCGCTCCTCGGTGGTAAGGTCGAGTCTTGAGGCCCTCCACGTGTCAATTGGGGCCAGGGATGGTATTGGGATTTTGCTGGGTTACTGCGCTCCCCGCGACCCAGCCACTTCCCTTCCAGAGCTGGCGGACTTTATCTCCGCGGCGGTGTTGGGGTCCCCGAGGCTTTTGGTTTTGGGTGACTTCAACATACGCGCGGAGGCAGAGGTCTCGGGGCCAGCTCTTGAATTCTTAGAAACCATGGCTTCCTTGAACATGTCCCAACATGTCAACGGCCCCACCCACGTGGGTGGTCACATGCTGGACCTGGTCTTTTCCACCAATTGGAGTGAGTGTGGTCTGATGGTGACTGACCTTGAGTCGGTCCCTTTGTCATGGTCAGATCACCACCTAATAAAATGTAACCTCTCAGTGGCACTCCCCCCTCGCAGGGAGCAGGGACCTATTTTTATGGTCCGCCCTTGAAGGCTACTGGATCCTATTGGATTCCAGGATGCCATGAGAGGTGTTACGGCTGACCTGGCTGGCGCTCCTGTCGAGGTTCTGGTTGACAGCTGGTTTACCGCTGCCGCTAGGGCTATAGACACGATCGTGCCTAAACACCCTCTCCAACGCAGAGCTCGGCCTGTGCCTTGGTTTAACCAGGACCTCCGAGCGATGAAACGGATTAGGAGAAGGCTAGAGCGTAGGTGGAAGAAGAACCCGACGGAACATAATTGGATAGCTGTCAGGGTCGCAACTAACCTCTACCTGTCTAAGGTAAAGGCTGCTTGTCGTACATACTTCGCTAACCGGATAAGCGAAGCTTCAAACCAGCAGGCGGAGTTATTCCGTATAGTGTGCGACCTTTCCGGAGTTGGTCTGAGTGATGGGCCTCCCCCTAGTTTTTCACCGGACCAATTTGCAGTATTTTTAAAATCTAAAGTGGAGGCCATCCGCCGGGAGCTCTCTCCTTTTTTGAATACAGTGAGTCGAGCTGAGATGTCCAGCGCTCCGTCTTGCCCGGTGATTCTTGATCTCTTTCAGCCTGTGACGCCAGATACTGTGGACAAAGTGCTTGATCGCTTTCGGGCCACCATTTCCTCCCTTGACCCTTGCCCGGCCTGGCTAATCAAAGCAGCCAGGCCGATCACAACTGAATGGGCCACTGCAATAATAAATGGGTCTTTCCTTGAGGGCAGGTTCCCACCTGCCCTCAAGGAGACACTCATTAGGCCCATAAGAAAGAAACCTAATATGGCGGCGGACGAAATTGGCAATTATAGGCCCGTCGCCAATGTTTCTTTCATTAGCAAAGTGGTCGAGAGGGTGGTGGCTGACCAGCTTCAGGCTCTTTTGGATGAAACAGATGCCCTGGATCCATTTCAGTCGGGCTTCAGGCCGCGCCACGGTACAGAGACGGCATTGGTCGCCCTGTATGATGACCTGTTGAGGGAGGCTGACAGGGGTAAAACATCTCTGTTGGTCCTCCTCGACATCTCGGCGGCCTTTGATACCGTCGACCACGGTATCCTCCTGGGGAGGCTCTCTGAGTTGGGAATTGGTGGCTTGGCGTTTGCCTGGCTCCGTTCCTTCTTGGAGAACCGTCCCCAGAGAGTACAGCTTGGGGAGAGTGTCTCGGCCCCGTGGAGTCTCAATTGTGGGGTTCCACAGGGGTCGATTATCTCCCCAATGCTGTTTAATATCTATATGAGGCCGCTGGGTCGGGTCATCAGGGGGTGTGGAGCATCGTGTCATCAATATGCTGATGACACCCAGATCTACATCTCCTTTTTACCAACTGCAGGTGATGCCGTCCTGTCCCTTCAGCGCTGCCTGGGGACTGTATTGCAATGGATGCAGGAAAATGGGCTGAGGCTGAACCCGGACAAGACCGAGGTTCTGAGGGTGGGTGCCCCTGTGGTTGGCGGCTTGGATGACTCTCTCTCGCTTGGGGGGGTGGCCTTGGCTGCTAAGAGTGAGGTTCGCAGCTTGGGGATCCATCTGGACCCGGCGCTCACCATGGAAACGCAGGTGGCGTTGGTAGTCCGCTCCGCCTTTTTCCATCTTTGGCGGATTGCCCGGCTGCGGCCCTACCTTGATATGGGGGCGCTCACGCTCACTACCTTGGTGCATGCGCTCGTAATCTCAAGATTAGACCACTGTAACGCGCTCTACGTGGGGCTGCCTTTGAGGTTGATGCGGAAACTTCAGGTGGTGCAGAATGCGGCGGCCAGACTCCTTAGTGGAGTGAGAAAATACCAGCATATCTCTCCTATTCTGGCCGCATTGCATTGGCTGCCCATTCGGTTCCGCATTGACATTAAAGTTTTAATGCTTACTTATAAGGCCCTAAACGGTTTAGGACCTCGATATTTGGCGGAACGCCTACTCCCACCAAGGTCTACCCGGATCACCCGTGCGAGTCAGGAGGTGAGGCTGAGGAGCTTGACGCCGAGGGAGGCCCGTAGGGAAAGAACAAGAAATCGGGCCTTCTCGGCGGTGGCTCCTCGCCTCTGGAATAATCTTCCTCTGGAGATTCATGCCGCCCCTACACTGGGTATCTTTAAAAATCAATTAAAAACATGGATGTTTATACAGGCCTTCCCTCCAGGCAATACCTGATCTTTTTACCTTTTCTATTTATCTTTATTTTTTGTTTTATAATTGTTATGGAAATTGTTTTTGTAATAATTTTGTGATTTTATCTGTTGTTTTATGTTGTTTGGAAGCCGCCTAGAGTGGTCGCAAGACCAGATAGGCGGGGTATAAATGAAATTAATAATAATAATAATAATAATAATAATAATAATAATAATAATAATAATAATAATAATAATAATAATAATAATAATAATAATAATAATAAATTTGCTAGAGCAGTGGTTCCCAACCTTGGGTTCCAAGATGTTTTTGGACTAAAACTCCCAGAAGCTTTCCCCAATAGCTGTGTTGACCAGGATTTCTGGGACGTGTTGTCGAAGAATATCTGGGAACCCAAGGTTGGGAACCACCACGCTAGAGGTAGAACATGCATTGGACAAGAAGAGAGTAAATTCTGCTACTGTTGATAAGGTAGATGGATGTGATGAACACCCTTTTTTATATTTCTAATTACCAGACACACAGGGCAGAGTGGAAGAAGATTTCTTTATTTTTTAATAACAGATGATAGAACCTAGGTAACCAGTTTTGAAGCCAAAGTGTTCTTTCACAGAGGCCAAATGTCTCTGCATTTTACAGAGGCCAAACCTCTAATTAAAGCTTTAAAGGAAAATGCTTTGTATAAGAGGAAAACCCTTATTGTTAGTGACCACTTGAAGAGCACTCCTTATAGTTGGGCAGTCTGCTTTTATTTTAAACAAAGAAAATGTTCCTATATCTAGAGCAGAATGTCTCCTCTTTCATACTAGGTATATTCAAAGGAAAAGTAATGGTTGAAGTAAAATGACTTGAATTTACAAAGCTGTAGTGCAAAGGGGATCACAAGTTATCTCCGTAATGGCACAAAGCCTGGTTTGTATGTCTGACTGGTTCCTTGAAAATCTGAACACACAGAGGAAGAAGATGGTGTTTCTGATTTCCCAAAATCATCTTTTCCGTGAAAGCGGAAGCATATGCTATGTCCTTTGGCCTGTTGCATTGCACATAGACTCCTTTAGGAAAAGTGCAGCATTTTCAGTGGCCCCTAGACCACAACTTCACCTTTGTAGACCTTTAAAATCCTTGCACTGTCAGCAAAATATGCTGCCTAATCTGTTAAGGATTAAACTAAGCAGATAAATCCAAGGACATCCAAGAGGGATCATCTTCAAAAAGGCTTGGCAAGCCTAATCTAGAAACCCCTGTACTCACTTTTTATATACCTTGGCAATCTTCTTGAGTCAGTTTACCTTTTAAATTAAATATTCCAAGAGTCACAAGGAATATTTGTTGCAGTGAGGGTAACGAAAGGGGGTGGGTAAAAAGGCTTGAATATTTGCATTAATCTGAAATTCATGTAATGGCTTTAGCTAACAGATGTTACTTTTTGTGGAAAAAATAAAGCAAGATTTCAAATGATGTTTCAATGCCATGAACCGAATTTTAATAGACAAATAAATCAGCAGACATTGACATTAGAAAGCATGAACATAAAAACTCCTGCGTTCATAAATGTGATATGGGAGTCATCTCCTGTTGAAAAATGTAACATGGGAATGTTAGGGGGTGCATGAATAAGTGTAACATGGGACATAACACTTGTCAGCATTCACAGACATCTGTGAGCTTGCTTTGTGTTCCATTTTATATCAGTGACATTAGAAATATGAGTCCTCGTAGTGGCTGAGATTCTTCACTTGGTCCTTGAGGCGGGAGCCTCCCCTGAGTGGAGTTCCATTGATGGGGTGTTCCTGCAGATCTCTTTCACTGAAAGAGATCCTGTGCCAAACCATTTCGAATGTATCTGATGAAGTGAATTTCAGTTTAGAAAAAGTTTGTTTCTACCTCTGGCTTCCTTTTGCTGCAAACTACTCCCCTTTAAAGTTACGGGCTGGTGCTTTGATTTCTGCATCAATAACATGCAGTGTAGAAACTCTTGATTTCATATGAAAAGCTATAGTGAGTGCCCAGATACAGTTAGATGCTGGCTGTCCTGGCACTTCTTGCTGGCCCATAATGTCTGTGAACTATGCTGAAAATATGATGCTTGCCAGCTGGATTCCCTTCCCCCTATTTGACACTGGCTTATTTGTGAATTTGAATGCATCACTTGTCTTTTACCCCATTTCAGTGTCCCCAGTTTTTTTTTTTTACCTATGCAGCTGCAAGAATTAATGCTTTTTTAAAGAAAGCTGCTTCCTAGCTAAAGATCAAAGGCACTATTTAAATTCATAGTTATAACAGATTTCTAAAGGATTAAACACCAAATGTGAAAAGATCTCTCTTTTTTTTGTCTCAGGTACATTCAGGCAAACTATACCTGCTGTGCAGATGAATGTACTAGGTTCATCCAACTAGAATGTGTTTGCTGGGGTGATTAAACATCAGGATGTGTGGGCTGCAGTGTTCAGTTGCTTTCCTTAGATTGCAGACAAAAGGCAGGAGCACTGAAAAAGAGGTAGCAGAGAACCAGGATTTAGTAGTTTAACCCTTAATAAGCCTTTGTCCTGAGCATTATGTGCATGTTAATATTCTATCAAGGACTTCTGTTTTGCAGAACCTTTTGTTGTCTGCCAATGTTAGGTGGGGAGGGAGAGACTGTTTTGGTGGTCTTTCAGGATCTGCATTGCCCAGGGCTGAAAACATCTACCCCCTTTAAATTCATGGCCACTTTAAAGGACACAGTGTGCAGCGATCCCTCTCATTTTCATACCTGCTTTACCAAGAAAAATATGGATGTGGACTAGGATGGGAACATTTTAGTCCTCGCAGATCGGGTTTTGATGCAAAATCCATACAGAACTAGACCTGCAAGGTAGGCATTCTGCAACTTTGGCACCCTAACAGTTCTTTAAAGTTTCACCGAACTTCAGCCATTTGCCATGTACATTTTTTGAAAAGCAAATGTACAGCCTTTTCCCCCCAGTCCAGTTTGGTGGTGAAAATGAAATTTCTCAGGTGGATGAGAGACTGGAATACCCATAAGCTATTAGATGTACATTAAATCCCAACCTGAACTAACGACCTACCCTAAAACTAACCTGCAGTACAATACATTGGAATTGTCATTGGGGTATGAAAATAACCTATGAAACACATAATATCTTATCCCTCTATATAGAGGTTAAAATGGTTGTTGTTGTTTTAAAAACATGCGGGACAGATCATGCTCTCTGCTGTTCAGCATGGAAACTCATTTTCCAGCTTGTTTGCTGTGGATAGGGAGTGAGTTGCATCTGTTTATTGGATATGACATTGACAATCTTTATTTCTAGGTTGTGCAAACAAACAAACAAGGCAACAAAGCAAAAGGCTGAAGGAAGGTGCTCTGTTTCCAAACCTAAGCTTAAGAGTTGCTTACCCCCTTTTTGCTATCAAGACTTACCCCCACAAAGCCAAGTAGACACTTGCTCCAAATCTGGCTGATGGCTCTGGTTGCACCAGCCCAGGTCTCTGGAAGTGACTTGTGTGCATTTGATTGTGCCCCTGCCTTCCTTCCCCACACCCCATCCCTGTCCTGGGAAGGGGGGAGCCCTGCTTAGCTTCCCTTCCCAATTCAAAGAGTGTAAAACAGATCATGCTGTCCTTTGTTCAGTGTGGAAACTGATTTTTCCTAGTGGGCGGCTTATTTTTCACAATAGCTCCATACCACACCCTGGCAACAGTGACGGTTGCACTGAAAATTATATTACATAAAAATTTGGAATATTGATCAAATAGTAATATGTTAACTCAGTATAGGTAAATGAAATTATTAAAGCAAAACTGAAAACAGTAAAACAACTGATCAGAATAGGAGCAGCATCAGAGTTTAAAACGTGAACAGAGTCAACAAAAGAATCTGTTAAACACTTGGTGGAATAAAGAAGGGATTGCTTGAAAGCCACAAGAGAAGGAATCAAGCAGAGTCTTCCAAGTTCTGGTGTTTAATAAATTGTTCCCATCTTTGCAGTTCTGCTGTGTTTGGAGGAGCTTTTACTACTCCACAAGCAGTAACTTCCTCTTTCCCTCAACGCTAGGAAGCAACAGCACTGTCGGTACGGCTGTTTTCAGCTTCACTGAAGAGAAGGGTATAGCCCTGCTTACAGTGGAGCTTCTTGTGTTGACATTAAAACGAAACTCTTAAGTATTTCAGATTGCAGTAAATGTTTTTGTCTAGTTCAAGTGAAAAACTTACATTATTAGAATAATGAGAAGGCAATACAATTTTATGTTAAGCTGTCCGTGCACAATACTTTCAGCTTTGCTGACAGCTCCAGAATCCTACCACATTTTGCAATATTCAAGTTTGCTTCTTTTTCATGCTAAGAGAGTAGCAATTAATTTGCTAATTTGCCAAAGGCTAACAACATTTTATGTGGGTTACGGAACTGGAGAATGAACAGTAAAGGTGGCTTTGAAAGATCACCTTCAGGCCTTCCATTTCTTTCTTTCCTTTTTTTTCTTTTCCTTTTTCAAATTATACCTTAAAAAAAGGTTTTCACTTCCATCTGTTCTGTTCTTTTCCCAGCCACCTGCCCCTTCCTGTTTTGAGTAAGGATAGAAGGGACAAAATGGTGATGCAGAAATTATTATTAGGAAGATGGACAGACAGGAGACAGACATGGGTGTAAAAGTGTTACGAACATTCAGGCCCTTGGAGGCAGCCACAAGGGAAAGAAACAGCTGAGAAGTTCTATTGCAGCAGGCAGGAGAAGGGAATATGAGGCAGTGAATCTATCTGTTCCTTGTTTGTTTTCCTAGCAATCTGAGCTTGATGCTTTGACATGCAAGGACTCCTCTATGTTCAGTTCCCTGCTGAGTTTGGTTTCACTCTTTTGCACATATTATGGAGACTCATGAATCAAAATCTCCCCACTTCCTTTTTGCTGATCTGCTACTCATTTAGACATACTTGCTATTTAGTCTATACATAGCGCCAGCCCTGGTAGGTATGTGTTAAGATCAGTGTCCTGATAAAGTCTGAGACATGCTTTCCCCCCATCAAACAAGCACTTTAAGATAATTGAGACACTTTGCAAGAAGAGTCTGGGGAGAGGCGCTCTGCATGAAGAGTTCCTGGCATGCTTTGCTTTTGCAACAGAGAAGTGGTCTACTGTTTATCTTTTAAAGTGTTACATAGTCCATTTCTTAAGTTAACTTGCTCTAGTATAAATCAGGCATCAGTCAATGACAGTAAGCAAGAGAACCAGCCTTCCAGCACTGTAAGATAGCAAGATTCTCTGTGTTACTCTAACATAATTATTGTGACCACAACAATGGTTTTTTTAAAAAATCTGAAATTGTGAAATTTTTACTTCAATTTCTGTTTTTCTAAAAACAAAATTCACCCACAGAACTACATACGTTGGTTGTATTTTTCTAAAAACACATGAAGAACTAGGGTGGTGTAGTGGTTGGAGTGTTGAACTACAGCTCAGAAGATCTGGGTTCAAATCCCCGTTCAGCCATGAAAGCCATTGAGCAACTTTGGGCCAGACTGAGTCTCTCAGCTTGACGTACTGTACTTCATAGAGTTTTTGTGAAGATAAAATAGGAAGAGGGGAGCCACATGTGCTGCCTTGGAGGAAAGGCAGGGTATAATAGAGTATCTATTTTAATTGTATTTTAATTGTTTCATCGTTTTATTGTATTTTTATTGTATTTTTATTGTTGTAAGCCGCCCAGAGACCTTTGGGTAGAGTGGGCGGCATATAAGTTAAATAAATAAATAAAATAAAATAAATAAAAGGAATAAAATAAATATTAATAGTGGTGGTCAAAGAGAATGTTTGGTTTCCTTTTAATTAATGAGCAAATTAATTTCACCATGGAATATCTCAGTTGCTTGAAAATAACATGGTTGAATCTGTAAATGTGTTTATCCATAGGATAGATTAGGAATATGAACGAAAAATACAACCTAATACATTTTTAGTCTCTGCAAAGAAAAACGCCAGCTTATACTGATTATGCACTTGTCATCTACTCATTGTTCAGATTCAAAGTGGTCTCCAATATAAAGCATGTTGAATATATAAACCTTTGCTGGAAATATGGAGCTGAAATACTTCCAATTGTATTACTGGGGCTGTGGTTGTTAAGGGCACTTATTAAAGAATTCCATATAAATCCCACTGGCTGTAATGGGACATTCTACCAGTAATCACACATAGGATTGAGTTGTAAACCTGCAAGCCAGAGAATTGCCTGCAAGAAAATGTTGTAAGTTGAATAATTTTTAAGAATGACTTAAAAGGCTTGTTTTCAGAATTCCATGATGTTCGCCAAGTGTTGGGAAAGTTCCATATTAACCATATTAATCGCCACTTGTTTTGTTTGTTTCTTGACACACAGAACAGTACTGATTGTCCACAGATTGTGCCTGCCTCTGTTGCACCTGTATCAACAGGGGTTTCCCAGGACATTACCATCATCTTGAGGAATGCTGCTTTTATAAAGGTAACTAAATAGATGGGCACTACAGGTTGATTCTGCATTTGCCTCAAGAGTAAGAAAGTAAAGGCTACTAATGAAGTATGAAGCTCAGATCATAACTGAAAGGAGGGCGATATATGACCTGCCTTCCTCGCCTGCCATGACAGCTGAAATAGCCATCGCAGGGAGGACCTTAATTGAAAGCAGTCACTTTGGCAAGTTGTTTATCTTTTAAATGTGGGCTAACATAGGAAGAAGAAAATGTGCTGTGTGCCTTCTATGCAGACATTCACTAGGGATCTGTTACATGTAATCCAAGAACCTTCATGACGTTTGTACAATACATGGATTTATAATATTGTAAAACTTTCATTAGAACAGAATGTTTGGTGGGGGGAGAGAAATCAACATACACTTGAAGATACTTTTTTCCATATTTCACTCAGTGAATTTTGCAGGTGTGCAGCAGCTCTCACAGGAGACTATACTCTAGACCACTTTATTTGCAATACTATGAGCCCCATGCCTGTGAAGGTAAAAAAGCAGCTTGTTAAAAGCAGCAGGCAGCAAAATCTATGTTAGAAATTAAATCAAAACCAGAAATATGGTCATAATTCCTCTCTGATCAGCAGTCAAATTCTGGGGTTGGCGGTGTATATTTTTGCCTTCAAGAAAAACTGTATTCTGTGCATCTTCCTATTCTGTTCAGGCAAATAGTTTTAGAATTACAGTTTCTGAAATGTGTTTGAGGTACATGTTTGAGTATTTATAGTTGGTGGAAGGCTAATAAGGAATGGCATAGAAGAATATTTATATTAGTATCTTATATGTTTCTGCTGTTAAGTATCTGAAAACAGCCATTATTTGGACCTGTACCAGTACAGAAAGGATAATATCTCCTCCTCTAACCAGTTCTAGGAATTTCAGGATACTTTAGCAATATGGGGATATTAACCAAACACTCCATTCCCAGCTGTGCAGTGCAGTCCTCGAGCAGTTTAAGGTATTAGGGATTAGAGATGGGCATGGACCACCACTTTGGCCATTTGTGCTGGTTCATCCTTTGAACAAATAGTTGTTTGTCTCTTCCCAGACTCGCCTCCTCCGGCAGGTGCCCACTCAGAGGCAGTGCCGGTGGGAGAGGAGGCAAGGAAGCTGGGGTGCTGCCTCTGAGTGGGCACCTGCTGGAGGAGGCGAGTCTGGGAACCACTGAACACATGTTTTTTTTCCAATGGACGAACCAGCAGTTCGTGCCCATCTGTATTAGGGATAACTAAGCTGTAGGGTAGATAGATTGATAGATCCCACTTTAAATTTCTTCTCTTCCTTTCAGATTCCTGGAATAGATAGACCACCATTAATTTATGTGCTTCATTTTTTTGTTAAAAAAGGCAAATGAATTAATAAAAAGGAAATATTTTGATAAAAGCTAATATTTGGGGGGTGGGAATCTGTATTTCACAGTGGGTCATGTTTTTAAACAACTGTGTATGATTGCAAGCCTAATTTACATGTGGGCTTGTCAGAAAAACAGTTTCCCTGCTTAAAACTGGGCATGCACAGAGCTTTCCTTTTTGTTCAGAGCGAAACAGTGTTTAAAAGGCTTCTTAAATGGTCTTTATTGACAGTTTCTGAAGTGTAGCAGTAACCAACAGAGGAACTTAACAAGTCATAGACAAAGGCTCAGTTTGCTTGCATCACAAGCAAAGAAAACTCTTTGTACTGTGGCTTTATTAAAGTTGCTTCCCTAAGGTCTGGCACTGGTAAATAAGGATATGCTGCTACATTGTCAGCAAAAAAGAAGAGGAAAAAAGCCTTGCTTCCTCTGGGGTGCAGCAAGGTGATTACAGAGGAAGAAAATTTCTGTGTAACTTGATAAGAAGTGGAATAAACAGGAAAGCTACTGAAGAACCTCAGTTCCCAAATGAAAACTCCAGACAACCACCTTAAAGTCTGGCTTCCTCTCAGCCTGCCTTTAAATGCTAGAGAAGATCAGCAACATGTGGTTTCTCTGGGATAAAAACACATCTCATGATTGCTTTGTACATGTTCGGAAATGCTTGTGAGCAAAGGTCATTGGCTGCAATAACATGTATTTGTAAGCTCTTGGATGAACACTCGTTTCGTTTTCCCCATTTCAATTAATATGCAATACTCTTGCTTGCAAATTACTTCTTTCCCACTTTGAATGTCACCATGCTATCCCTGACTGGGATGAGGGAATGTGTCCCCATTGATTGTGCTGGACCTCTCAGCGGCTTTCGATACAATCTACCATGGTATCCTTCTGGCCCGACTTGGAGGTACTGCTTTACTGCTTCTCCTCCAAGAAGGTTCCAGTCCTTCTTGGAGGAGAGAACTCAGAAGGTGGTGCTGGGGGAGTCCTGTTTGACACCCTGACCACTGGTCTGCAGGGTCCTCGTAGGCTGAAGAGCAGATCAAGGAATGGGGGTGCAGCCTGTGCTGGATGGGATTACAGTACATCTGAAAACTCAGGTCCGCAGTTTGGGGGTGCTCCTGGATTCGTCTCTCAGCCTGGATGCCCAGGTTTCGGCGGTGGTCAGGAGTGCATTTGCACAGTTAAAACTAGTGCACCATCTACACCTGTTCCTGGATTGCTCTGATCTGGCCATGGTGACACATGCCTTAGTTACATCCCAGCTAGATTACTGTAACATGCGCTGCGTGGGGCTTCCTATGGAAAGTATCAGGAAACTTCAGCCGATCCAGAATTAGCAGCCAGATTGCTAACTCAAGCTGATTATGGGGATCACATAACCCCTCTATTACAGACTGTCTTTTATTTATTTATTTATTTATTTATTTATTTATTTATTATGTAAGCCATCTTTATATATTCATTGTTTTTAGCTTTAAATATTGTCTTTTAATGATGTTAACTGCCTTGGATCCTTCTTAAGGAGAAAGGCAGGGTAAAAATAAATAAATAAATAAATTCTACATACCCATTTTGTTAACTTCATAAGATGGCCTATGCTGCCCTATGGCTTGGCTGGGAATTTATAGCCTTTTTACCTGAAACCTTCAAACTGGAAGACCACCTTAAGGTCATGTGTCTCTACAAATGAGATATGGCTCCTCCCAAAGATGCTTGAAGATTAATATTGTCTATTTCAGGATCTGTAACAATGTGGTCTTCTTTTAAACTTACTTTTCAAGCTTTCATCAAGCTTTTTAAGATTATCAAAGTACACTGGTCAGTTATGTTTACTAAAGCAGCAAAGAAGCTTGTGGCGACTGTGGCGTTTTCACCCTTTTTGAATCCCACACCGCTGGCACCTATGTGGCGTTGGACCCACTCGTGCCTTGGCCTGTCCACCTAGACTCAGACCTCAGAGCACACCAGGGCAAAACTAAACTCTTTCCTTTCTTCCACTGCTGCCACCAGGAGATCCCTAGATCCCCATAACTCCTTTAGAAAGAATCAGGTCCACTCTTTAATGAAATAGAAAGATCTCTAGTTTATTTGCTTATTGGTTTCAGTATTTTAATATTCAGTTCTGTTCCTTCTCCCTTCCAGTCACTGGTCAATCACTTCTCAGATCTCCTACTATATTCTCATCAGTCTAATCACACTCCTATAAATCTCTGAACTCCGCTAATCAAACTCCCTCCAAAACTCTGATCTCCCTTCTCCCCCTCAGGCTCTGCCTCTTATACTCTGCCTCTTGGCTCCGCCTCTCAGCAACATAAATATGCATGACTCACTCTAACTAAACCTGAGCCATGACCACATTTAAAGGAGAACACTACAGCGACTCCCTTAGATTTCTTGTTACTTACGTTATTGTAATTCATGAAATATTCAGTAATTGAAAACAGAACTAGTTCTTTGAGTTATCAGATACACGTGTGATAACACAAGATTAGTCTATAACGTATTAAAATACATTGCCACACAAATTCTTTCCTGTCTTCTCATTATCTAGGATATGCCTTTGGAATGTCACTTTGAAACTGACAGGATATTTGAGGCTCGATGGGAGAACACATCTACTATTCAATGTAGCAATGTACTGGTAAGTTCCGGACTAGTGGATATTTTGCACCTCTTTTAAAGTCTGCATGACATATAGCTCAGTGAGTTAAAATGGGTGTTTGATTCCTCACTGTACCTCCTAGGAAGGGAGCCATCCTATGTAGCCTTGGGCAAGCTACACAGTCCCTGAGCACCCCCAAAAGAGGGGAATGATAAACCACTTCTAAGTATTCTGTATCTAGGAAACCTTAGAAAGCATTATCATAAGTCTGAATCCGCTTGATACAGCATGTAGTTATTATTACTATGTTACTTACGGATATTAATGACAGGGACATGTACCAGGTATATGCTGTTTTATTGTCTGTCTCAAACTGCATTAGAATTTGGTTTCATAAACCACAATGTTATTGTCACTGTGTTTATTCCCAAGACATTCTAATATAAGAAGAAGGCAAGGGTGGGTCATTTGTTCAACAATAAAACTCCTGCTAAAAGGAAGTTTCACTGTTGAAAGTGCTGACAGTTGTCATAGCTTCAGTCTTCTAACTACCTGTTGAGAGCTAGGAACATTTTTTAAAAATAAAAGTGGGTTGTACTTCCCTGATTTTTTGCACAGAACCTTTGAAACATAAAGTCCTGTGTGAATTTTGCTTCCACAAAAGCTTGGTTCTCTTATCACTAAGGTATGATTAAAAAGGATAGGACAGAACTTTTTGTTTGCCCCATCCTCCTGAAAAATCTCGATCTCATATACCAAAGCACAGCTTGTTATAATATACGAATGTTCTTGTGATGAAAGCTATAAAACAAATGTATATTCTGCCACTATACTTTGGTCTTCAGTTATTGGGATGACTCTTCCTTTGTTTTCTTCATGCAGCTTTATACCTCAAACAAAAGACACCTCTTTCCAGTAAACCTTCAACTGAAGGAAAAACCTGGTAGATTTATTGACAGTCCCCAGATGATGACAGGTTTGTTCTAAATATGTTTTTCACCCTTTAAAAAAAAATGGAGAGGATAAAATTTCCTTAAAATGAGGTTACACATGCTTACTGAGTTGGTGCTTTTCACCAAGTCTTTTGTGGTATGTTGGGGACAGCAATTTTTCTTGTATAATCAGAGAAATGTTTTATATTTCCAATTATACCATTCATTCATTCATTCATTCATTCAGTTTTTATACTACCCATCAAGTAAACTGGTATTCTGGGCAGTGTACAACAAAAATAAAAGCTAAATTGCAAAACAAATTTGTATATACATAATTTGTATAAACAAATTATATGTGAAATTCAGAAGCAGCTCCTGATCCAAATGGGGAGGTCAACTCTGCTGTCATGAAAACAGGTGTCACTTGGATTTGCTATTTCAAATATGCATGCAAGTACATCATTCTTACTTCCAAACCATGCAGATTCAGATAGTAGTTTACATACTAGAGATGACATGCATGTAGTACTTATTTACTGCAATCTCTTACTCTTCACCAAGCTAGTTTAGGTACTCAGTTTAGATATGTATGCGAAGTATAATTGTATCCAGTTTTACCCACATACGATTCAGACATTAAAATAACATATTTTTGTCTGTGTATTCACTCCATGAAAACATATGCATAAAGGGCCAATCCTATAACACCTGTCTGGGAATAAATCAAAGTGACTTCCATGGGGCTTATTTCTAGGTGAAACCATAGGGAACTGCACTGTAAATACTTTACCATATTGATGCTGGAATTATAGTTGTAGCTGCTAACAAAAATGAGAAAAGTGTGCAGGGTCAGTTATAGAATTCAGCTCAAAGAAAATCAGTGTCCAAACAAAGAGGGAATAAATTTAACAGAACTTTATAGGAACACAATGGCAATGATGGCTGTAGTTTCTATAATATGCTTTTTTAAGGCTAGGAAAAAACAAAATACATTAACACATAGTTGTGTTCCAAATGGTGTAACTCTTGCCATTCCTATATATTTGTAAACTAGGGAAACATTCCTGAACAAACTTTTCAATTTCAAAAGTACTCTGAATTTACCAATTACTTCTTGATTTTGGAAAATTAAATTGACACCTTCTTATAATACGGTATTTGAACTTTCGTTTTCCGATAAAAAGTATCAGACTTAATAAAGACTGAAGAGAACAGGAATAGATAGGCTGACTACTTTTGCATTTTTAAACAATAATAGTCATCATCCACAAATACATCTCATTTATTTTAATGCAAGACTTGTACAATTATGGTCCTTAACACTTGAGGTACTTAATTTAAGAGCCTAAGAAGGCTGTTGCTGGATTAGATTCGGCATCAGATACCCTGGAGTTTTTACAGCTCTAGGAATCAGCATTCACTAAGTGGTCTGCCAAGAATTGGCTACTAGTCCATCAGTTAACCAAATCTCAGATTATATTGCTGTTAGCCTATGCAAATTAGGGTAGGCAACCTGTGGCTGTGCAGATATTGATGCACAGCAACTCACATAATCCCTCACCCTTAGCTATGCTGTTTGGGGCTAATGAAACTTGCACTCCAAAAACATCTGGAGGGCCAGAAGTAACCCACTCCGATTTTATTGATTGAATCATAGTAGGGCCATACAGTATAGTGTGTTGTGTGAACACACATGTATGCATCCAGAGATACTAGGTACCTTTCTTTGTCTTGTGTCACACACTTTCTTTTTCAAAGCTAAGAACTGTTAAATCTCCTGAATATCAGTGATCAGAAGGCTAATTAACATCAGACTTCTCACCAAAAGACTGGAAGGCAGCCATGAAATCACGGCTTTGTCCAGCTACTTTTGTGCCAGGTTACAACATAGTTTTGCCTAATATTGGCAATCAAAGACCAGCAAACTTTGCCTGGACCTTCAGTGAAAGGAAATAATGCTTACTCGTTTTTAAACATTCTTTAAGACTACTAGCAAATAGCAAATATTTATTGTTTTTAATATAAAATAAAAATGAAAATAAAAATTGCACAGCCATGGTTCCTTAACCATCTGTTAAGAAAATTGGCATTATGTTTAAGACAGACTAATAGGAACCTATGGCACCTAAACCAGAGATAATCATTTGAATGAATTTAAATTAGTTGTGAATAACTAGTCCTATGAACATAGAGTTCCTTTCACATCAAATGCTATTTTTTCAGTTTGACAGTCAAACAGGGCTAACAAGAATTTTGACTGGAACTGAACTTATTAGTGGAAGTTGTGCAGTGGACATTAGCATAGAGTGAATTTTCATGGTACTTTAGTCATGTGGTTGTAGCTGTTATTATGCTTTATCATGACAAGAGCTCTCTTACCACTGTGGATAATATGTAAAATTTCTGACCAGCATGTTCAACCATCCACTCTCACAAAACATATTCCAGCTGAACAAGAATCATTTGCATGGCTATTATCAATATCATATAAGCAAACATTGTACATATTTCCAGAGAAGTATATTCAGAGATATTTGGGAAGAATAAGTGTACTACTGGGTCATCTGGTTCTTTGATGGCTTTGGAAGGGAATAGACATATTTCTGGAGACCATACATGGATAGCAGCCCAAAGCTTATAGGAAGGAAGTTCAGAAGGAATACTTTGCTGATCACAGGATTCTGAAGGCAATCAAGAACTTAACTTTCTATAACACATCACTGTTTGGTATAGAATGCCTAACTGCACCTTAGCTTAGATTCAGAAG
Source organism: Intellagama lesueurii (assembly GCA_037013535.1). Classification (NCBI taxonomy): domain Eukaryota; kingdom Metazoa; phylum Chordata; class Lepidosauria; order Squamata; family Agamidae; genus Intellagama; species Intellagama lesueurii. The sequence continues at coordinate 258,644,265 of JBAJHW010000002.1, forward strand.
GATCTCATTGTAACAGCTTGGCTGAAGCTTCATTCTGTATTACGCTTCCCCCATTTATTCATCCACATTTCCCTTTGTCTGTCCCCATTTGATAGCAGCTTTCTGCATCGTTGTTCAGGGCCAAAATATTCAAATCTGCGATTAGATGCTTGCGATTTCATGTATTAATGAGAAGGTAATAAGACAGTGAAACAAGGACAGGCAGAAATAGGAGAACTAAACAGATGCCCACTTGAGGGAAGAATGGTGAAATGCCAGGCGTTGTAACAGCCATTGTTTGCTGCTGAAAACTGATACTTCTGCTAACTGTATGGAGTCAGCTGTTCAGAGCCGCCTCTCATGTTATATCTAGAATCAGAAAAATGTAGTGCAAATTGACAAAAGGATTTTTTTAAAGTCTTAAATCATGTTGCAATGGAAATGGATGCTCAGAACTTCTGGGAAATCTTTAGGACCACAGCCAAAATTCCTCCATTGTTGTTATGTACAAACACTAATGTTGCTCTTGAGATGTTAATGTTACAGTGCCAAAGGGGGACGGGTAGGGGGCACTTACATACAGAACGCCATGTATGCTTCAATCTTAGGATATGTTGTCTTTTTTTCCCCCAGTGGAGATTTACAATTGTGCAACTGGAAGTGCTGACTGTTCTCAGTGCCTTGGGAGAGAAGATCTGGGTCATCAGTGCACTTGGAGTGAGAGTAGTTCTAGTTGCAGACTAAACACGGAGTCTGTTCAGAGCCCAGGAATGTGCCCTCCTCCTGAGATTAGGAAGGTAAGACTTGGGCACAATTCAGAAAGATGCACTCTGTTCAGCATCATTTTGCCACAGCCAACTTAAAAACCAAGAAGGCTTGATACTTCAGAAAATCTTATAGAGAAACACAATTTCTGGGCAACGCTGAGAAAACTGGTGCCCTTATAGGGGATAGTGAGACAGAGACCTGCATTCTGATCTCTGCAACAGATGCATTAGATGAACTATAAATGATACAATCAAGTATTCATAATGCAAGTGGAGAATACTAGTGAATTCTCTGGCTGAAGTTGAAAATCCTGCACACAAACATCAGATAGGATAAATCCTGAGATTTAAGATGGTGATGTGAACATTTTCATGACATTAGCAAAACCCTAGCTCCATTAACTTTGCTGTTGTTAAATGTAACCTATGTTTCATTTTTGCTGTTTTAAGGAAGAGCTAAATTTATACATACAGACGCAAACCTTTCGGAGATAAAACTTAATCCAAGTAGAAGTTAAGCCCTTTGCTTTCAGTGGAAGAATTAAAATTTGGAATTAAGAGTCAACCAGGAGGCTCTACGTCTACTACAGAATCTAAAAAGTACATCTGAAAATATCAAAGGACCACTTCACAAAAGACAAATTGATGATGTGTACATTGCTTCAGCACAGGAAATTGAATGTACTCTATGGAGCATTCATATTCTTGTTCCAGCATTTATCTCCCAACACATGCAGTGAAACATCTGCAGATTCTTTCCATTCATCACAGTTCAGAGGTGAGATGTAAAGTTGGGCACAAACCTTGGTTCGGAGGTTCATGCAGGTTTGTACATGCGGTACAGAGGTGTTGTGTGTTCCCTTCCCCCGCCTCCCTGGCTGGATCCTCCACTCACCAGCCAGCATACTCTCCTCTCCTGCTGCTTTTCGGCTGTTCAACCAGTCTCCGGCAGGAGCACAGGCTTCCCTGCCCTGCCTCCTTGGCTGATCGCCTACTTAGACAAGGAGGGAGGACAGGCAAATCCGTGCTCCTGACGGGGTTGGTTGAACAGCCGAAGAGGAGGAGGAGAGGTGTGTACTTTGACTGATGAGTAAGTCACTGGAGAGGGAGGAGAGGGAAGGGAATACACATTACCTGTGGTGCTATGTGTACAAATTGGCACCAATGTCCGAACCGAGGTTCATGCCCATCTCTAGTGGGATACATACCGTTTCCTTCACATGAGTCTTGTGCAGAGCAGACCTAGATAAAAAGAGAGAGATAAATCTAGTGGCCAATGTAGAGAAAATTGCTAATGAATCTGAAGCTGGAGAGGTGGGGGTGAGTAAAATTCTAATCCATTTATAATCCAGTGGCTTTTTATTGCTAATATTTGTAGTCTGTTCCAATTTCTCAGAGATGTTAAAGAACCTGTCTCAGCTTCACTGCATAGGAAATTTAGCCTCCTGCTGCCTGCCAAACACAACAACTCAAAACAAACCACAAGAATAAAGGTTACAGTGTGTGTCACAGGATTCAGATGCTGTTTCCCTTTGGCGGAGGTCATGTTCAGTTGGCAGCAACTACAGTCAAGACAGGAGGGCCTGGCGTGCTCTGGTCCATGGGGTCACGAAGAGTCGGACACGACTTAACGACTAAACAACAACAACAGTCAAATAGTAGGCTGCAGCTTCTCTAACTGTACTGGTAGGGAAAGAAGGAAGGAAAATCAGCTTTTCCTTTGCACTTTTCACTACCCTTGTTTGTTTGTTTCTTTGTTGAAATTTAAAAGGCCCTGTCCAAATGTAGGGCATTGAAAACATTGAGAAGTCCCATTACAGCAAGACTTACAGATCAGAGTTTAAATTAAAAACATCTCAGCAATAATCAGTCTTCTCTCTGAATCTGTGTTAGGCCAGTATATAAACAGGCAAGACACTGATGATCCAGTTAGGACCGTTAGCATTTCTATTATTCATGGTGGTGTTGAAAGAATCTAGTTCATAGTGTAGCAATGTACAAAAATTTGTTGTTGTGACCTGTCCAAAAATGGTATTATAACTACATATCCTCCCCTTTCTCCTGATCAGTTCTTGGTACTTTTCACTATCCAGAACTACTTAGGAAAGTTTTAAGTGATGGTTCTGTTCAAATTGTTTTTTCAGTGGTGTATGAAATTGTATCTGTATGGAATGAAAGGCATCTCAGAATTAAATTGGTCATAAACATGAAGTAGGATAAACATCCTCAGCATATGGCTTCTTTTTTCTTCTCCTGTAGAAGCAGCATAAAGCTGGTGCTTACATACAGGTAAGAATCTTCTATTTTACACATGCTCACCAAGTTCCCTTTGAATTGCAGATTGAACCCCTGAGTGGACCCCTGGAAGGAGGAACTCTGGTTACAATACGAGGAAGAAATCTAGGTCGTAGATTCAGTGATGTTGTTAATGCTGTCAGAATTGGCAATGTGAAATGCTCTCCACTCCAGGACAGATATATAGTCTCTGAGGAGTGAGTATCTCAAGTGACATGGAAGGTTTCTGATTATCTATATCCCCCTTTTCAGTTGAGTGATCCTTTCTGGTGGGCTTTCTCCAAGGATCAAGAATTTGATGGCTTTGTATTACTACATGAACTCATGTTGTCCACTAGCCTCCTAGTTGCTGACAGTAGTTGTCTTTGCAAAGAGTTTGGAAGCCAAATAATAGCTGTACTTGCTTTGTGACCCAGTGAGCCAAACTGACTGTGGGTCTGCTCACTTCCAAAGCCAGTACTTTTTGCTTTTGTTTTTTGCCTGATAGTATTGGCTGAAATCCTGTTACACAACTCCACTGGGCACAAATGGTCAGGGTGTCATCATCAAGAGACATTAAATTAATTCCAAACTTCCTATTTCCCCTGTGAGTCCCTCCCAGGTGCCCAACGGCTAAGAAGTTCCCCATTGATGGGATCCAGATTGTTTTTGTCACTTATAGCAGCTTTTATTAAAGGCATAGAGACAACCCCTACTGCCTTTCCCCCACATTCCCAGGGGGTTGAGTTTCTGGCACTAACTCCCTGGGTACAATGTGTCAGACTGGGGACTTCATTGGGGTGCCTAAAAGTCCAGGTATGGAGAAGTGGGTGGGAAGTATGACTCCTGATCTGGGATGGGGTCCTTTTAAGGAAGGCTGGTATAGACAGATGATGGGGACTGGAGCTTCCTTTGCTGCACCTGTTGCTGCTTACATCTACAGTGCTGAAGCTGGGTTGGAGTAGGCTCTGTGGCTCCTATCAGGCAGCGAGGATGCGAAGGTTGGGGTGGCACTGGCTCTGTTGGGGGCTGCATTGCCAGAGCCAGAGGTCCCCAACTTCCTCATCTGAACGAGCTGGGTGGAAGGGGATGGTGGGTTCACTGTTTGCACCTCTGCAATGGCACAGAAGTTAGGGCCCAGTGCTCAACTGCCTTTTCCCACTGAGCCCTCCTCCAGCTTGCCATATCAGGTGGTGGCCCTTTCTCCACCTGCAGTAGTGCATCCCAACTGTGTAGGGGCCCAGGGGATTTAATCTCTCCCGGGCTCCCCTGAGCTTGTGGGGCAGGTCCAGATGGCCTGTTAGGGGCGCTCAAGGAGACCCCTTCACACACACCCAACTTTATATTCCAAGGCTCTGTAGGGATGTTGTTTGCCCTGCGGAAGCCTTTGGGACCCTCAGTACAGGGAATTGAAGAACCTTTAATATCAGAAAATTACTGCCAGATCTCTGGTGGTGGAGCACCACTGGCAATATTCTGTTATTAAAGGCTTCCCTCAATCCTGAAGCTCCCAAAGGCTTCCCCAGTGATCCCGAGGGAGTCTTGGAACTTGAAAGGAGGGTAGAAAATTTTAAATTAAATTAAAACAAAAATTAACATTGCTGGGGTGTGTGTGACATCATCACCATTTATGCAGCAGAGTTGTGCCAACTGGATTTCCGCCATTTGAACTCCTCCTTAAATTCCACCAATTTCCAAGTAAATTTCCACTTAATTTCCAGGAATTTAATTTATAGTAATAAGTAACATAGGTATAAAATGAGCATCCACATACTAGAATTGTAAGGTTGTTTATGTAGTGAATATCCTCTGTAGATTCTGGGTGGCTACATTTAGGTGGAAAATTACTTTACACCCTGTATGTTTTTTTTCCATCTCCAGGAGGGGAAGTTAACCATGAGATAAATTCTTCCTGTGGATGGGCATTGAAAGGATATTCACTTGCTAGCCTAATAGTTAGCTCTCTGTTCCAACGAACTGATCTGCACAAAATTCTAAGCTCCTGTCTTCTACAGGTGACCTAGCAGTCCTAGAGTGACAAGTATAATCAAAACTTGCACAGCTGCTACTCATGCTATAGCCATTTGGAAAACAACTAGGAAACTTCTTCTACAGTGTCAAGCCTTTCAGTATCTTCACATTCTTATTTTCCTTTTTCTTTGCCTCCCCCCACTCCCATAAGTTACTTTGTTCTCATTGCTAGACAGGCTTGAGGTACCAGCAAAGGCAATTGTCTGCAGCCTGCTTTGAAATGAAATCATGCACAAACACTTAAGAGAAACCCATTAAGATAATTTCTTATGAAAATGGTACCAGGAAGCCATGAACCATGGCTGCCAAAATCGGCAGATCAAGCAATCTAGAATGCAGGTGGCTCAAGGCATACTGCTCATACAAGTAACATGTTGTTGTTGTTTAGTCGTTAAGTCATGTGCGACTCTTCGTGACCCCATGGACCAGAGCACGCCAGGCCCTCCTGTCTTCCACTGCCTCCCGGAGTTGGGTCAAATTCATGTTGGTAGCTTCAATGACACTGTCCAACCATCTCGTCCTCTGTCGTCTCCTTCTCCTCTTGCCCTCACACTTTCCCAACATCGGGGTCTTTTCCAGGGAGTCTTCTCTTCTCATGAGATGGCCAAAGTATTGGAGCCTCAGCTTCAGGATCTGTCCTTCCAGTGAGCACTCCGGGTTGATTTCCTTCAAAATGGATAGGTTTGTTCTCTTTGCAGTCCAGAGGACTCTCAAGAGTCTCCTCCAGCACCACAGTTTAAAAGCATCAATTCTTCGGCGGTCAGCCTTCTTTATGTTCCAGCTCTCACTTCCATACATCGCTACTGGAAAAACCATAGCTTTGACTATGCGGACCTTTGTCGGCAAGGTGATGTCTCTGCTTTTTAAGATGCTAAGTAACATAGCACTATCTAATTTGGAAGAAATAGAAATTATCCACCATAAATAGCTGAGGGAAATAGCTAGGCATAAAGAAGATTTCTTCTTGTAGAAAGACTTCAATTATACCTGGGGAGAAAGGTAGAAATGTGCAGATAACTTGTAATTACTTTTTATTTAAGGGTATTACTGCACCTGTTGCTTTTTCATGTAACTGTATGACAGAACATATTGTGAGTAAAATGTAAACTTTGTACCAGATTCTGCTCCTGTTTTTCATATTAGTTCTGGGTTTCTTTGAATTAAAGATACTGTTTCATTAAGTATTCACTAGCTGAAATCCAATAGTAAGTCACAACTAGAGTAGGTCTATTGAATCAGTAAGGATTTAGAGAATCAACACCTAAGTAGTTCCACTCATACTCCAGTTGTGACTTACTATTGGATTTCAGTCACTGTATCACAGTGTTCATTGTATCACCTTGGTAAGTATTCTAGAATGTCCTTCATGCTGGCTTCTTCTTGTTATGGCTCCTTTTACTGCAATAGAAAAGATTTTGAAATAAGCTTTTACACCAAAAGTGATGCTGTTTCTTTGCAGGGCTACATCCCAACTTGCCCAGTACTGGCTGCTGCATTATTCGACAGAAATGTTTGCCTGCCAAGCTTTCATCATCCTATATGGTGTGGAACTACAGAGTTATCTAGGCAATGCTTTTGCTCAGCGTTGTTGATATTTACCAATATGCTTCAAGGAACACTTTCTCGTAGTTCTAAATAGAAAATGAATATTAGGACAAGAGTGGCACAGACAACAACATTTGGATGACAAGGAAAGGAGGCACAAATTAAAATGTCAAAGTTTAATTAATTAAAGCATTACAAAGGTTGCTGGTTGCAAGCATACTTTGTCCACCTCAGATCAAATTACCAGTGCTGTCTAGTCACATGGCTAAATGTAGTGACAACAAAAGCTTCTTGTTATTTGAATATTCTGTGTGTTGTTTTTGGCAAACTACATTTCACAGTAAACAAGAGAATGAAGAAGAAAAATGAGTTCTTCACAAGTGTTTTGTTCCAAGATACGGATTATGCAGTTGATAACGTGAATTGATAATAAGATTTTTAAAATACCTGTCCATCACTGTAACTATAAAGAACATAAAGTATAGGGATGAAACTTCCTGTTTTGCCCTAATCTGGGTGAGGCAGGCTGCAGGCCATGCTGCCTGAAGGAATTTTGGAAACTGTAGTCCAAAAAAGTATTGCTTTTCCAAACAGTAACTAATACATTACTGTCAGGTTCAATGCATCCTGAACAGGGAAGAGTTAGTGAAGAGGTTGTACCAAGATTAACTCTGTACAATTTTTAGTATGTGGCTTGCTACATAAGCACATTCCTGTGCTTATCATGTATTCACTGTAATGTTCTTGTGAACATTTAGGGAAGAAGAGCCATATCTTAATGCTAGAAATATTAGGGAGAGGCCATATCTTAATGCTGGATCGCATCTTTAGCGTGGAGAGTCTGTCAGGAAGCTGCCTGTAATCCTGGAGAAGCCACCACACCTGTCACTGGTTACATACAATAATGCTTACTATCCAGCCATAATTTAGTTCTCACTAGTGGTCTTTTTTTTAAAAAAATTATTTATTTTTTGCAGAATTGTATGCTGGGCTGGAGAAGCTTTAACAGAATTTACTGATGTGGTGACAGTTAATCTGAGCAAAGAAGGGAAATCCAGGGAGCGATACTCTTATGTAGTAAGTGGTTTCTCATCCTCTTCTGAGTTATTAATCTTGAATTTGTTGTTGGGAAAAACCCTGTTGACTTTGATCAATGTGCCAATGGAATGAGTTATATTTTTTAGCCATATGCATATATTACCTATTAAGCACTAGAAAAAAATGTGGATTGGGGGCCTATCTAGATACTCTGCATTCCAAACAAACTCATACTTATCTTTCAAAATGGGATATTAACACCTACAAGTGTCTGCTGTACTGGCTTGAAAATAATCATGTCCGAGGTTTTTTAAGTATCTTCAAAATAGGCAAAGATTAAGGTAAGATAATTTAATCTTCTTATGCTTAGAAAAAGCTCTTCCTGTGCTTATTAGAATAGATACACTAAGTCATTCAGAATGACATGATGCACCATATCAAATTATCGCTCACATAAATGGGATCTGCCATCTTATCTCGTATGGTGACTGACAAAGTGAAAAGACTAGGGTGTTTTAAAGATATTGATGGCACTTGTGGAAATTGCTTAGTCAGGAAACACCTCTATCATTTATGCTGAACACAGAAGCAAAAAATAAAAGTCTGTAACTTCAGTTGGTGTATTTCCTTTAATGACACAAACAGCCTTTGTTCAAACCAGGACCTCTCCATAAAGGAGAAAATAATCAAAGCTATTCCCATTAATTCCAAGATAAATAAAACATTTTCCATACATGATTTAGTTTTAGACCACCATTTGCCTCTTGGCAACTATGAAACTAGGCAGACTACTAAGGCTACCTTATGTAGTAATTGTTTGACAATCATTATGGTGTGTACTGTTAGAATATATAGTTGTACAACCCAGCATGTATATATGCATATATAAGAATAATTGATATGTGTTATTTACATACTAGGAGACTGTAACCAATCGGATTCTGTATAGTTCTAGCCAGTGGGTATTTGAAGGGGTTAACTGCCAGATAGAAGAATAAGAAGGGACAGTTAGGATAAGTGTTATTCTGTTTATTCTGCTTGTTCTATTTGTCTGTTGTTAAGGAAACTATTATGAAATTGTTATAAGTCTGTCAAGCACAAATCTATACCTGGTAAAATAATCAAGTACTGTTAGTTTATTTTTTTAACACTTTATATAGTAAACATTCTTAAAGCTTTATGATGGCTAAATGAATATTCCTTCAACTGCTGGCACGCACACACATGTTCATATATGAATACCAAGGGAGAATCTATTCATGATCTGTGTGGGGTTTTTAAAAATATTTATGATTGATCCACTGTGCGTGTGAACTCTCAGAAATTTCAACACACACAAGTTTCTCTGTGCACTTAGGACCCCCTGCTTAGACTTCCATACTGTAGAAAAAGGATGAAGTAAACATTCTTATGGAATCAAATGCATGTAAAACTTTGGATTATGGTACAGTGACAATATTTGGGTTCATTGGTTTCCTTGATTGCCAAGAGTGAGAAAATTCTGGGAGACAAAAAATGTTAACTAGTCATGATATAGCCCTAAACCATGATTATTTCACATAAAATCAAAAGTTGTGTTGGGCAAAAAGGCTACATTCTTTATTCACAATACTTTTTGCAGGTAACATTTTCTCAAGGAATTAAAAATGTACAAAAACTGACCTTAACAAAAGTAGCATTCAATAATGCAGGCAGGAAGCAGGTTGCAAATAACCAGATTTATACTATTGTGTTTTGCTTTGCAGAACAAATTCCAGTTTAGAAATGAATTTAGGTGGAAGTTTTATCACCTTTCCTGCTACCAAAATCCCAATCTAAATCTGCTTTTGCTTCTTGCCAGTGGCTGCTTTTCAGTTTAAAAATAAAACATAGGAGATTCTGTTCATTACATCTATATTGGTCCTTTAAAACCTCTCAGTATAAAATAACGTACATAAATGTGAAAATTATGTAAGATATTTTAAGATAAAAAGCAGTACATTTTTTAAAAGGACCTAAAAACATTGTCCTTACGCCATTATTTTTCTGTAAAAAGGCTCCTTCGAAGTTTTAGTGTTACGATACATTATACTCTCTAGTATTAAATGGTGCTATGCAATTCCAGCAAAATACAATGAATATATTTCTTAGGTTCTGGAGATAAAAAGAACTCCTATGGCATACCACATCCCTTCAAGCATGTTTCTTCAAAGTTATAAGGAACCTCATCCATGCTATCTATTGTGGATATTGTTACTCAGAAATAAAGGCACTAAAAATTGACCAGTATGGAAACTATCTAAAAAGAGTATGACATGCAAACAGAGATTTTAACTTTCAAATATGTTTCAGGTCCAAAAATTCAAGTTTAAAAAAATGTAAGCATCTGGAGGGGCATTCTATAAAAAAGCAACCATTGGCAACAGTCACTGCTGGTTTTTCTTTGGTATCCTTTAGTGTGTAAAAGGCCTTAATTTTGAAGAATAAAAATAGTGGAATCAAACATGGAATAGAATAAAACAATGAAACAGCAAAATAAAAAAGTAGATAGCACATTACTTAGATTACTTCTGTAGAGTTTTTTTTTAATCACCCAATTAACATTGTTTAAAAGATTCTAAAATATTAAAAAAAATACAAAGGTGCCTGGTTCAAAAATGACAACCAAGTAAATGCAATGTAAGTTTTCATGGAGATAATATTTCACAATTAAAGCACCATCTCCCTGATGAAACAAGCCATCCCACAGCAGCACCTCTGCTTACCCAAGTCATCTTTGATTTTCTTGGCCAACATTCTGGTTTCTCATCTCTGAAGCCCCTCCTAATTTAGATATAAAAAAGAAGTAGAATTAGCATTAGCATACCAATGAGAATTTACTCCAAATCCTTTGTATATCTTCTTTTTTTATGCATTGTGTGAGTAGTCTTAGAACTCTGTAGGAGCTTGTCATCCCTACTAAATCACTGGGACTACCTTCCAAGTAAATGTGGCAGGAAGTATTTTCTTCATTTGTAAACTTTGCCACCTGGGTTTCTTCCTACAGAATTATTGTGGAACTTTGGATATGCAAAATCTCTGCTGCTTGCCTTTATTACTGAACTGTGATGTGACTAAGAGATCTGTGAAAATGTCTCACCTTGACATTGCCTCCATTTGTCTTCTCAGCTTCCAGTAGTGAAGTTTATGTCTCCATCTACTGGCCCCAAAGCAGGTGGTACCAAAGTAACAATCACAGGGCACAATCTCAGTGTGGGGTCTGAACTCCGAGTTTTGGTTAATGGCACAAAGGAATGCACGGACATCAGGTTAGTCCTGTCTCAGATTGATGAGTTCCCTTGTAGATAATGTGTTAAAGAGCATGTGTTAGTGATGGATGCTATCAAAGTCAGCAGTGCTTATGACTAGATGATGGTTGTTGCCTTATTTCTGCTTCTGCCACCTCTTTTCTTTCATCCTTCACTTCCCATCCAGCGTGCTGCCAGGTAAGGGACAGAATATTCTTGCCAGAGATCTGAATGGATTGCTTGCTTTTGAAATTAGGCTCAAGGGACCATCTGGCTCCAGGATGGCCTATGTCCCACTTCTGTTGTTAGAGGTCATTTACCACATTCCTCAAAGTGATACCCTTCTTCCCTGAAACTCTTTCTGAGTGACAGCTGAGAAGCCGTCATCCTGGGACTGCAACATCGCTATTGCATTCCTAAAAGTCTTTCCAACAAACATCTTTCCCTTCTGCACCTTCTCGAGGACAACAGAATGGATGAACCCTTCCCAGAGGATAAGAATCTCATTGCAGAGAGCACATATCATAACTTCAGTTCAGCAGATATCTAGTCAATGATGTAAAACCCAGGACAACTTGTAATTAGAGCCAAAACCCTTTAGTACTGGGCAGAAGTGACTGGGGCAATTTCCAGTATTTCAGAAATCAAACTTCTAAAGAATCACCTGTGGCCTCTATTTACCCTAATACACAGGATAGCCCGTTATACTCCTTCTGGTCTTCTGCTTCTTTTGTCCTTTTGCCTGAAAAAATATATATTTTCTATATTATTAACTAGAAGAAGACTAGAGAAGATTAAGTTGCCTGGCTTCCTCACAGTGTTCTTAAACTGACACAAGTGAGTTTCATTTTAATAGGTGCTTAACTTTTCATTACCTTGGCACTGTGTCACAGGAGCTCCTTCACAAGCCTTGTCCTACCTTTCTGGCCGCAGCTAGCCTCCCTGACAGTCCTACTGGAGCTGATTACATGAGAAGCTTAGGTTTTAAAAAGGCTGGGGAGATATATGGTTCATGTACTAGCCTGCTTTAGCTTGCAGTGACTTATTTAGAAAATTGTGAAGAAATGAACTTATCTGTTCTGAACATATTGCTCAGTGATTCTGATTTCTGCTATAGTGGCTGGAATCCTTTTTCTTTGCATAGTAAGTCACACTAGAGTTGGCCTATTGAATCGGTGAGGATTCGGTGAGTCAGCTCCTCTGTAATTGATTCAAATGGGCCTACTCTAGTAAAGTAAGTCATGACTAGAATAGGCCCATTTGAATTGGTGGAAAATACGGAAGAGCTGACTCAACAAGTTTCGATGTGTCTACTCTAGTGTGACTTACTATGTGAAGCAACAGGATTTCAGCAATATGAGAGAGAATAAATTTCTATTTATGGTCTTCTTGCCATTCATAATTCTGTAAAACTCTGTCATTTATATGCTTTATATTAGAGATGGGTGGACATAACGAGGTGGACATAATGAGGGTCCAGCCCCCTGGGGCCGGACCACCCACTTACCTTCCACTGTTGCCACGAGCTCTGCACTCCCTTCGTATCGCTCCAGAGCTCGCGGTCTGCAAGACACTCCTCGCAGGAGGCAGAAGGACGAGCCTCGCTGCAAGGTTGAAGAGTGGCTCGCAGACAGCGAGCTCCGAATCAATAGGAAGGGAGCGCGGAGCCTGCAGCAACAGTGGAAGGTGAGTGGATGGACTCTCATTTTGTCCACCTCTGCGGGGGTATTCGTATACAAATACGAATACCTCCATCTCTAGTTTATATGCAACCTGGAGTCTCACTGTAGACGGCAGGAATCAAGTGTGTCAGTGCACTGTATTCAGCAGCTTTCTGCATTTCTTCTTTTTAGTCGCACTGATACGACAATCACTTGCACCATGCCAAGTGTGGAAGCTACCACCACTGCAAGCATCTGTGTTCAGTTCGAAAATAAGTCTTGCATTGGTGAAAACAACTTCAACTATGAGAAAAATCCTAGTATAATGGATATCAACCCAAAAAAGAGTCAAATCAGGTAAGATCCTTTTTTTGTTGTTGTTGCGAAAAGTCAGCAGGAGAACTGTATTTAAATTTGTTGTAATGGTCCCACAAAGACACAAGTGGCAGAAGGTGACCTGGATTAGGAGTGGAGTTTCCTTGGTGTCTGCATGTTGCTTTGAGGCTGGGATTATAAGTAAGTTGCTGTGAAAAACAGCGCTGATGAGTAAGGCAAAACACTTGTTCACGCTAAACCCAGTTTTTCATGTAGTAATACCAAAGTGCAAACTAATAATAAGGGGGGGGGGGGGAAATGCTAATGCAGTATCATCAAAAGATGTTGAAATTCAGGCCGAAGTTCATATAAGAATGCATACTTTTCCTACGGGCTTTGGCTATTGATACAGTTTGCAATTTTTGCTCAATAGAAGCTGCAGAGCCAACAGATCCATTCTTAAAATATATTACTTTTGATTTCATTTTTTCCCTGAAGCCCTTAGAGCTCCTGTTCCTTTTTTGAATTTCTCCGTGAAATCACTCCTTGCTTAGAACTGACTTAAAGTGTGAACAAAGACATTTGAGAAATCAGCAGGTGTACCTTGAGCCCAGGTTTCTCGGATAATGTATTCTGCCACCAAAGCCAAGTGCCCTTATCTTATGCAATTCTCTTAATGGAAGTCATTTGAATTATGATCACAAAGACCAGAACCAAATAGCAATATGTGGTGAAAAGCTTTACAAGGAACAATAGTAAAACATTCAGTTTTCAGTGCTTGATATGAAGTTCTTACAGTCTTATGATTGTTAGGAAGGACAGAACTAGGTCAAATATGCGTTAAGCCAACGAAAGCAAGTTTCAGCTTGAAAACAGTGTTCTCATATGCTGTGGTATGTAAATGGCACTGTTACTGTAAGGCAACCCAAAAGGGCCATGTACTGCTTAGAAATGGGTACACCAGAATTCCACATGAGAATCTCTGCATGTTCCATTTTGTTACCATACAGCTGTTTCTCTTCATTGTGGTGCCATAGTTTTGTTTCTCAGATAGATAATTGGATCTATCATGATTTTTCTACAATGATCAAATGCCATTCAGAACAAAATTGCTTCAAGGAAGCCATGCACCCCAAAGAGTTTCACAGATGTGGCATGAGCTAGAGAAAGCCTATGAATATGCATAAGGGCAGCATGCTGGGGCTTTAGAGAGGCCTTAAATGACTTGTGAAGGCTATGCGCCTAAGAGTCCTGTATGTTAACACTCTGCTTTCGAGTGTCTTTTGGAGGCAAGGGGGATAAATCACTATCTTACTAAATTCCCTGATGAGCCACCTGATGTTGCAATATAATTAAAGCAAGTGGAACATGAAATGGTTGAAGTAATGAAAGGCCACATGCAGGGTAAGTCTGGATTTAGTTTTTGGTAACCAATGGAAACAAGCCGTTTCCCTTTCCTCCTCTCAGCTTTGGTGACATGTGCTTAGAGTTATCTCATTATTTTCTTTAATTGATTTCACATTGATGGTGCCACATTTAGGATTCCTCAGGCAGCTTGTCCAAGAAAGAAGGGGGGAGACTCTACCCAGACCTTTTAGTTTTTAATGACAAGTATTGAAAACTTTAAGGTTCAAGTTAGATGAATCCTACTTATTTTTGACTTTCATTGGAGGTGACAAAATATATTAAAAGGGTGCCATTTAAGCTAAGTGGTAAAGTAGGCATTTGTTTGCTTTACAGAGTGACGAAAAGCTCAAAGTAATTTTGTCACTGCAAAAACTGATGAAATGCAAGCTTCTGACTTAGATCCAAACTGCAAGAAGGCACATGGTTTCTGCTAACCCACGTCTTCTTGTCTCTCCCCTCACTTCCCAGTAACATGTAGTTTTTAAAAGTACATGCAATGTAATCTCATCTGGGAAGCAAAACTATGGAAGATACGGGTGGGTAATAATAATGTAATGACATGTTGTCTACTTTTGCTTTTTTCCCCAGTTACACTTTACTAGGGAGTTGTGGGTCAGTGACACCCATATGCCTCCCTGTATCAAGTAGTTTGAAATTTAGCTTTCATAGTTTAATGGATGACTTCCAGAGCTGCTATGGACAGGTAGTAGGAAAAGCACAAGATTCTCTCTGGCTACCCCTCCCTCACAATGCTTACTTTTCTGTTTGCTTTGATCTGGCCAGGGTACTGAACGCTTCCCTCTTCACTCACTTTATTACCATGTCCACTTATGTTTACTGAGAACTTGAGGTTCCCATTTTTTACATCTTTCTTTCTTTGCAATTTCATCTTGAAAGCAATGTCTCAGAATCCTGAAGAGTTTTCATTTGGGAACACTACAACAGGCAGTGTATACTTTTCCTTAGGAAAAGCTTGAGTAATAAAATTGGAGAACTCCTGAGGTAGCAGAATGAGGGCTTTCATGTACAGCAGCTTACAGTGGTGAAAGAGAATGTGTATGCTTGTCTGTCTGTCTGCCAGAGCCATAGTTTGAAAGCTAGAATGTCTAGACATGAGGCACTGGAAGCCGGTACTTTTCATTTGTGTGACTGTGTTGTCCAGGTGTTGGGCGTGACGTGAGATTGCTCACTGTGACTTCAAACAGCTATGTAGGAGAAGGAGCTGAGGTTTCTCTCAATACACACTCACTATGCTTTGTTCTATAACTTCTTTACTATTATCTTAAAGAAGTCTCTGTGAAATGGTACCTTAGTTGTTGGTGGTACACCTCTTTGTGGATGAGATTCCATGTTTTAAAGTAAAAAGCACTCAGATTTATTGCATCCCATTCCCAGTTAATAATTGGATTATGGGAGTTGTAGTCTTATTATTTATCACGAGAGTTGTAGTCTCTCTAGATGCCATGCGTGGGTGCAGTGGATAGAGTGACAGATTAGTGCTCAGGAGGCCTAGGTTCAAACCCTGCTCAGCCATGGAAGCTCACTGGGCGTGTGGAACTGGTAAAGCCCTTCCTTAATATCTCAATTACCTTTAAAGTCCCATTAGGGTTTTTGGCAAAAAAAAATTTCAGCCCCAGCGCATTCCGATGGGGCTTGTTCTGTTTGTGTGTGTGTGTGTGTGTGTGTGTGTGTTTTCAGCCCCAGCGCGTTCCGATGGGGCTTGCTCTGTTTGTTTTTTTGTGTGTGTGTGTTTACAGCCCCAGCGCGTTCCAATGGGGCTTGCATTGTATTTTTTGGTTTTGGTGATTTTTTTTTCCGGCCTCGACGCATTCCGACGGGGCTTGCATTTTTTATTATTATTATTATTATTATTATTATTATTATTATTATTATTATTGGTTTTTGGTGATTTTTTTTTTCAGCCCCGACACGTTCCGATGGGGCTTGCATTGTATTTTTTGCTTTTGGTGTTTTTTTTTTCCGGCCCCGACGTGTTCCGATGGAGCTTGCAGTTGTGGTTTATTTATTTATTTATTTATTTATTTATTTATTTGGGTCTGGAACGGATTAATTGCGTTCCAATGCATTCCTATGGGAAATGGTGCTTCGACTTACGACCATTTCGCGTTACAACCATCTTCGGGAATGGATTAAGTTCGTAAGTCGAGGCACCACTGTATATACAGAAGTTTTAGCAGTACAAACCAGCAGCATGACATTCATCAGAAGAGAGCCTACATCTTCTCCACATGTCCACACAGTTATACACATGCATATTTACATACAGCCAATCAGTGTGGACATTGCATCATCCCAGACTGCATGACTCAGCATTTTGCACACCTGTCAAATATGGCTGCTGATTATCATAGGCCTTGTTCTGCCTCAGTGTGGAAATTATCCTTGACAAAGCAGTTGTGTCAAAGTCCCTTGAGAATGATTGCTAGTCATCATGGCATCAATTGATACTGTAGTAAATCCTTTATTCAGAGTTGGTTCACTTACCATATTTTATGAATGATATATGCTCCATTCCTTGTCTGATGTCTTTCTGTTCTGTTTGTTGTCATTTGAAAGTGGAGGCCGAATCATTACTGTGGAAGGAAATGGCTTTTTGATGGCCCAGAATGTATCTATGGTTGTTCACGCTATTGGGAAAGAACAAACGGTAAGTCTAAGTCCAAGTATCATAAGAAAGGAAAGAACGAAATGGTTAGAAATGCAAAGTAGAATAGAATAGAAGATATGGTAGAGGATGCACTACTGCGGTTCCTAGATGATGGTTATCTTAATCCATTTCAGTGTGACTTCAGACTTGACTATCGGAAGGAGACAGCTTTGGTCACTTTGGTAGATGACCTGCACCAGAAACTGGATGTTGGAGTGCAGACAGACAGACAGACATACAGACAGAGATGTCAAATAATATATGAATTGATCTTAAGAACCATTTGTTTTAATGGAACATAAGCCTGCTTGTTGAGGTGGGAGATTCATAGCCATTCCCAACTTTCATGTCAATCTGATGTCAGCATTTTTTTCCTTGTGAAATGTTTTATGTACAAAGAGCTTGCTCTTTAATATGGGTAGTTTATAGGTTTTAGTTTGGCATTTCAGTTTGTGCTCCGTTGGAATGTACCTCTCCCCTACTTAAAACTACTATGACTGGCATTCATTGCTCACGCTCAGAGTTTAGCCTAGTACAACATGGAGAATCACGTGGGCATTTTCCCACAGGTCAGATTATGTATTAAAATTTCTGCCCTGCCCTTTATCCAAAGGCACAGGTTTGGTATACCATTGTTATAATTTTTCTCACACCAACACCCCTTTATTATCTTTGGAATAACTCTCTGTGGTAAGTTAGTACCTAAAAAAGAGTGCTAAGCCCAGGGTTAAGCTGTGAGCAACAGAGATGCAAGGGTTAAGTCCAGGACTCCTGTCACTACAACATACTGGTTCTCAGCAACTCAGTGGTCTTGGGAGGACAAAATTCTCCTGAGACATATTTAGTGTCTGCTGGATGTATCCTATGGTCTAGGGCTCCATGTTCTTTAAAATCATTTCCGTTATTATTTCTGTCCAAAAAACCAAATATTTTCCCAGTGAATTTTGATTTCTCAACTCTGAAAATTTTTCTTTGGTTAGCACTTTTGTGATTAGAAATTTTGGTTATTTTCCTTTTCAAGAGTATTTTCTTCTTTCCCCCCCCAAGGATTCCACAGTTTTCATGATGGTGTACAGTGATCATTGGTGTTCCAGAAACAGTCTGTGTAGGGGTGGAGGAGGCTTATGCAGAGTGACGGGCTGCCTTTGTTTGAAGTACTGATTGGAAATTTCCAACCACATGGTACCAGGGGTGAAGCATTAAATCACACCCCCAAAGCCTGCCTGTAACCACCTTTAAAATTACCTTAAGAAGATGCCCAGCAAACATTTGCCATTCATTTTTAGAACATTCATTTATCATTTTTATGCACTGCCCACTGATTCACGACTGAAGAAGAGATTTTTAGTCTTTGAAAGCTTGCATTGCTTGATTTTTTTTTTAGTGGTCTAATAGAAGTATCCCCCTTTTTTTTTTACATTTGTATTGTGTAATGACCATACAGCTTCCTTTGTTTGTTTGGTGTTTTTTTTAATGATGAGAAAGGTGCAAAGTTTGTAAAACTGAGTTGCCATTCAAACTTTCCAACCAAGTAGGACTCTGAATGATCTGTTTTTAAGTAACTTAGTGGATGCTTGTGTATCCTCTTTTGCATCTCCTAAATCAGCATGGTGTAATGTCATAGAAATCTTCTTCTACTCAGGCAGAACATTGATGCCCTATGTTAACTGATTCAGGTATTTTAATTGTTGCTGCCTTTTAATGATTTTTGTTTATGCATTAAACAACCAGTGTATCTGTATTTGATATGCACACTTTCTCCTGCTTTCAGAACTGTAAGGTTCACTCCGACACTATGATTACCTGCCCCTCTCCAGCTGCCTCCAACCTCACTGGGAGCAAGCCAACATCTGTGGATTTTTACATCAATGGACGGCTGTATACTGATGACAGCCTTTTTCTCTTTGAACACCCTGAGGAGGCCATACATATTAGCAAGTTCCTCTTGGAATACTACCCCAATCCCCAGTTCTTCACAGCGAAAAAGGAAAAATGGATCAAACATCATCCTGGAGAGCCCTTGACACTAGTCATACATGTAAGGATGCAATACATATGAAGCATGCTGCTTACTCTGTATGCATATTGGAATTTTCTTTGGAATTAAAATAATTTTTTGTTTAGACCTTTTCAATGTCCCTTAAGGACATATTGGTAGACTGACCAATGAGTAATTAAGGGAGAGAAATGACTGTATAAGAAATAATGTTTTAAAAACGCCATCATAGTGAAACTCCCCAGATTAAAAAACAGGCAAACAGTGATTTGAGCCTTCTTAAATGTAATTGATGTGATGCTGAAATGGAGGGAAAACCAATTTTCTGTATCTGATAAACAAGTTTCACATTTATGTAAAATTTGCACAGACTAGTGATGTGAGGCCAAGTTACACATTTTCTGAACAAGGCAGATGGAAAAGAAGTATTTGACATTTGTATTTCCTGTTCCTTGTACTTTCATATTATGCCAGCCATTAATATAATATAAAGACTGGCTGCTTGGTTCTATGTCTTGTTCTGTTCCTTGGGCTAGTCAGATCAGTTTTTTAAAAGTGGAGGAAAGAAGGGCAATACTTATTTGTGGAATTCTTTATAGTTTCCAATGGAGGGACAATGAGGAGGAATACCTAGCCTTGACTGGGGCCTCACAAAATTTCAGCTAGCTATGACAGTTCAGAGGCAGCTAGCTGCTGTATATAATGACATGTACAGATTAAGAGATACTTATGAGAAGGAGGACCTGACTCATAGCCCATGAAATACCCATAGAATTTAGATATGTGGTTGAAAACTGCCCACATCAATCTTTCAAAAGCCCAAGAATAGGAGAAACAACAGACAACAGACTAAAGAACATTTGGTGGGAGGAAAGGAGGTTGAAAAATCATGCTTAAAAGAACCCCCTTGCACTATTCTGGCAGTTTCTTGTTACATAAAGAAGGAAATGTAGCCAAAGTAGAACTGAATGACTTGGCCAAGAAACAGTGCTCTATGGAGGCTTTAATGTACAGTAGACTGTACTTGCAGAGTACTTCAAAAGCATTGTATAATGCACTCAGCAGTAAGCAATTGGAGCACCATCTATCTTCTTACTCATCCAGTTTTGTATTTGGACTTATGAGTATTTTTATCAGATATCATTTGGTGTACTAAACTAGGAGAAGATGAAAGGCACTGTTCCCAAGCATTTAAGGCTTTTTGGCTCTGTTGCTTTCCATTCTGGGAGTTGGGAAGGAGCTGGAAACACTTCTTGTTTTTCTCTGCATCTCCATCCCATCCAAAATAGGAAAGCAGGGAATGCAAAGAGGGTGGTGTATTTCCTGTCTGCCTTGGAAGAATACAGGGTGCCTGCTGAAAACTTTGGCGTGAATAACATTATTTCAGAAATGTTGGGACTATTTAAGCTTTCTAGAATTGCCAGTATAAAGAGACTAAGGTCTATTGGTGGGCACATCACTTGTTCTTGTTCTTGTTTCCCCCCTCCCCTCACAATTAGAAAGAGCCTGACAACCTTGGCCTGGAAAGCAATGAATATGAAGTTAAAATTGGCCTTATTTCCTGTGAAATCCAAATAGTTTCAGACAAAGTTATTCACTGTTCAGTCAATGAATCTCTGAGCACCTCGGAAAGACAACTCCCTGTTACGGTAAGCAGAAGAAACACAAAAGCATTTGCTATGTATTTGATCTGTTTTATATCTCATTACATTCTTGTGGCATCATGAAACTTGGCTTTAGTCACAGTGCCCAGGAGTTTCAAGACCCCCCTTTATTTTTAAAGAAAAAGAACAAGTTTAATGTTTAAGAAAATTATGTTAATTATCATTAAAGGTCAGAACTTTTCAGGATAGCAGGGTTTCAGTTTCAGCAAAAAGAATAAAGAGTTTTGTTAATAAAGCAGTTAGATAGAGGTTTCTGTAAGTTTCCTGGTTGTAGAAAAGACTTCCCTTTATTTAAGTCAAGGAGGAATTGTGTACACTGGGTGTGTTCTAGATCAGTTGTGTCATTCTTAGAACTCTGTCCAGATTTGGGGAAAACGTCTAAGACCAGGCAGTGGCTAGTTTCTAGTCAACCCTCACACCAATGAGCAGCACATAGGAAATAGCAAAATCTATCAGTTTTCAAGCTGACTTTTGCTTGTGAAGTGGGACTTTCTGTTCTTCTCAGTGCAGCTCCCATAGCACCCTGTAAATCTGCACTACAAGACCGGAAGTCATTTTTGAGAATATTTAGAGGTGGGCAGTTGCAGGGAGAAGAGAACGTTTTTATTCCCCTTAGCACAATCTTATACTTTACTACTGCTTATTTGCATAGAATTTGCAACCAGCCACTGGATTCAATATGTTTGGCAATTTTTCTGTTCTTTACAAGCTTTATCTATTTCAGTCTTTCTACTGTTTTTAGTCTTACTTACTTACTCACTCACTTACTTACTTACTTACTTACATTTATATCCCACCCAATTAGTAGCTAGGCTACTACTCTGGGCAGCTAACAAAACGACACATAGTCATAAACAACAATAATAATGATAAAAACAATAAAACAACAGTGAAAATTAATGACAGGCAGGTGGCAGAAGGGATACATAAGATTACATAATTAGGGGCAAACTATTGAAAGGCTTGGGAAAACAACCAGGTCTTCAGTTGCCTCCTAAAACCCAGGAAGGATGGGGGCAATCACACCTCTGGTGGCAGGGAGTTCTAGAGTGAAATGGCCACCACAGAGAAGGCCCAGTTTCAAGTGATTAATTTCTGGGCCTCCCTCGGGGTGGCCACTTGGAGCTTCCCAATATGAGATTAAAAGCTCATAGACCAGAGCTATAAGGAACTTTGTGTCAAGATAGGGCTGAAGGTGTGTGATCCGCCTCAGCTGGTAAAAAGTGGACTTGGCCATGGCTGAGATCTGGTTCTCCATTGAGAGGGCCGGGTCCAACAGCACACATAGGTTACGAACCTGATCCTTCAGGGAGAGTGTGACCCCATCAAGACCAGGCAGACTACCACCGAGTTGATCGGGGTCCCTCCTAACACCAGGACCTCTGTCTTATCTGGATTCAGTTTCAACCTGTTAGTCTTTGTCCAATCCATAACGGCAGCCAGACAATGCTCCAGGGTTCAGAAAGCTTCCACTGCTGAGGAGAAGGAGAGATAGAGTTGTGTGTCATCTGCATTCTGATGACGGCAAACTCAGAAACTCCAGATGATCCCTCCCAGCGGTCCCACATAGATGTTGAACAGCATAGGGGAGATGATGGACCCTACCGCATTGCAGTACCCAAGGGGATGAAATAGCCTCCCCCAACTGAACCCTCTGGTACCAGCCTCGAGGAAGGATCAAAACTTTCACTGTCATCCAAGAACATCTGCAACTTCAACATTATAACGTACTGTTCTTAGTGCTACGTATGTTGCCATGAAGGGCAATCTTAAAATTAATGGATCAGTAAAGAAGAATGTCGGTGGGTTTCAGCTGAGAATGTAAGGAATATCTTCATTGAACAGTTGTCTCCTTTTCCGTGAGAAATGGATAGCAGCAGCTATCCTTTATATGAGCGAAGTCAAAGAGATATGCTGAGGAATACCATGGGTGGATTTACACTTGCTCCATGTATCTTCTGATCTTATTATCTGGGGTGTTATCATATTTAGCCCCTTCTGAACTGTGACTCAGACTGAAGCCTATTTGCTATACCCTGGATAATGTTTCTTTGTCAGTGTAAAATGCGATTCTGCCATGAGACAGAACCTTGGCAAGAAGCAAAGGGAGAGGGAGAAGGAGAGAATGAAGAAAGACATAGGTTACCTTTCAGGCCATGAGTAACTAAAGCACATTGATGACAGGCTTATAGGATCATGTCCAATTAAGAAGTAACTGGTTCTGCCAAGGATAAGTAAATTAAATAAAAGCAAAGTTGCATAGAGGATTTGGTCTCTTCCCAAGTGACAGGAAGATGGTGTTAAATTATCGGCACAATCTATCATCTAATTTTTTTTTACTTTAAAAATGCTTGGTCTTCATCTGCTTTTGTATAATCAGTATGGTAATTCTCAGCACTTTAATGTGAACTGGCATTCTTGCTGTAGCGCTCAGTAGGGCAGCTAAGGGCTAAGCAGATGTGGGGGATTATATTATAATCAAGAGACATATATGGGGGTCATTGTACATTCTAGCCAGCCCCTGCCTTCGAAAAATCAGTTACCAGGGTTGACTTCCTAGGGTCAATTTACATGTGAGACTAAATGGGTCATTGGGAACTTTGTCAGATGTTAGAATTTTTATACTGTATTTTAAATACATTTATTTAAATGTCCCCTTCCAATTTTCATCAGACGTACAGCAGGTTGGCGGGGAGGGCTTCATTCTCCAGCTATTAACCTGATTAAAATCTGCTCACCCTTCACGGTGACGAGGCTTAGAGACAAAGCTCCCAGAGTGCCTGTGGAAACTTTTCTAACCTAACAGCCATGGGAGAGGTGGGGGTTATCATTGATAGTGGAAGGATGAAACCTTTCCATTGCAGGTGCTGTGATCCTGGTGAAAAAAGAGGGGAAAAGGATTCTCCCCATGCATGTTGTCCAAGTGAGAATCTTGCTCTTGAATTTTTAAAAACATCTGGAGAAAAAAAAAGAATACACTTACTGTCATCTCCAGTTTTACCTTTCCCTGCCGCCTATCAGGTTGGTGGAAGTGGTTGTGTAGCCCTTGAAAAGTTGTATTCTCAGGTCTCAGTCTCCCACCCTGGGAGGTTTTCTTCCTCTGTCGAAGCTTTCTTCAATGTGATGGTTTCCATTTGTGGTTTTATGAGCCTTTATTACCATTTCACCAGACTGTGTCTCTAATTCTACTGCTTTCTCTGTAGTTTCTTTTATTTTCTGGAATAGTGCTTGGTTTCTTAGGAGTAAGTTTAAAGCTGTTCACAATCCAAGACAGGTGGAGATATTCTCTCCAAGGCCGGACAACCTACAGTTTTCTCTTTTTTGCCTGCTCCCCAAACCCCGGTTGTTCTTTTTTTCCAGTAAATGTGTTAATATTAAATTGGCAGCCATATGTGATTTTTTTAACTGAGAGAGAAGTTGCCTCTTGGGACCTTAGAAACCTGTAGACAAATCATGCCTAGAACTAGAGCATTTCACAAATGGGGAACAGAATCTTCAGGAGAAACCAGTGCTTCTAAATACTGCATTGGAGAAGTTAGTGCTACTTGGTTGTTTTCAGTCTTTATAAACAAAATTCCATTCCAAAGAAAAACAGACAGAAGCAGGAATAGCAGGACCCTGAATTTCCTGACCCGTTGTTAAAGAGGGCTATAAAATGAGAAAATTCCATCTTCAGTGGGAACTTTTAAAATAAAAGGATGGCTTAAAAAAAAAGCATCGGGGGGGTTTGTGACCTGATTTTAGAGACTATGCAGGAAACAACAAATTGCCTTATCCTGAAAAGTGGGTATCAGTTACATTAGTCGCTTGTCATTTTAGCAGCCTGTTTATCTCCAGGCTAGATGTACACATCAAGGATGTATTCCAGTGTTGTTGATAAACTTGAGTGATTTCTAAAGGCTTTGGCAGGTCATAATGTGAGCCAGGCATATGACCCAGGGGCTCCATATTTTGGAACAATGTATGCCTTATCCCAGAGCACATAAACACAAAGCTGCTGTTCCTTGAAAGAGGTTTCCTTGCAGAAAATGCAAAATCCAGCTAAGTAGGAGAGATGTTTTCAGACAGAATACTT
Organism: Intellagama lesueurii; assembly: GCA_037013535.1. Lineage (NCBI taxonomy): Eukaryota > Metazoa > Chordata > Lepidosauria > Squamata > Agamidae > Intellagama > Intellagama lesueurii. The sequence continues at coordinate 258,668,951 of JBAJHW010000002.1, forward strand.
CACCAGCGCTTGGAAATGTAACTTTTAAGACTAGAGCTCCTAGAATACTCAAACAGCACGGCCAGGGATTCTGGGAGCTGTCATCCAAAAGGAAAAGGAAAAAGTAACATTTCCAAAATCTTATTCTCACACACTGAAACCAAGGCTGAATTGCATTACTTTCCTCAGGAAAAGAAAAGAAAAGCATGCTACTTATATATCGCGCTATACGTTCAAAGCACTCTCTGGGCTGTTTTCAATTTTAGTTATGCCCCTCCCTAGCAAGCTGGGTATTCAGTTTACCGGCCTCAGAAAGATGGAAGGCTGAGTGAACCTCAAGCTGGCTACCTGGGATTGAACCCAGATCATGAGCAGAGTTTTGGCTGCAGTACTGCAGTTTAACCACTGTACCACAAGGCTACTGTCAAAATTGTTTGCTCTTCACACAGTTTCAATTATTTGTTGGCCCTTCTCAGTTCACTTCAAAGAGGGTACAAGCTCCTAACACCTTAAAAGATCTCCACGGGCTTGCTTCACCCTATCCTTTCCCCATTGTTTCCAACAATATCCCTATTCATTATTTTCAATTTATCAGCTCTAACCTTCTCAGGTTTCCTGCTCCATTAAATATTCTTCTTCTTCGTGGTCTCTGTGAATGCACACTAATGGGTTAAGTCTGCGCCTGCGCAGAGATCTCCGGAATATTCTAGAGCTTTATGCTAATCTACGTAGGACCGCCCCCCTCCCAACCACGAGGTCCGCCCGCCCTCCAAAGTACCTCAGTTCTTTTTTACCGCCGCTGCATGAGGTCTCCTCCTAGAGCTGCTCCTCTTCGCCGTCGCAATTCCTGAAAAAGAACAATTTTTTCGCTATTCTCTACGTACCAGTTATAGTAAGAGACTTTTCCTATACCGCTTCCCCTTCCCCTTTCCCCCTACTTTTTCCCTTTCCCGCCATTTATGGCAAGGAAACAACCCCCCCGTTCAAGAAGTGCACTACGTGCTCTAATAAAATATCCTTATCAGACTGTCACAAATACTGCCTTTTCTGCTTGGGGGAAACCCATCAGACCTCCTCCTGCCAGTTTTGCAGAAACTTTACAAAACAAGCCCTGAAACTGAGAGAACAACGTCTGAGGTCTTTTCCTTGGGAGAAATCACTCCAGCCTCCAACCATGGACGCTCCTCCAGCTACTGAGCCATCTTCAGCATTGCCTGCTGCCTCTCCTACCCCTTCCAAGGCTTCCCTTAGACCAAAACATAAATCTAAGGCACCTCCGTCTACCAAACCGTCTTCAGCACCGCCGTCTCTCCCGCCTTCTGATCTCTCCAAACAGAAGAAGAAGAAAAAATCATCTTCTCAGGCCTGACCTACTTCTGTACCGGACCTCCCGATACAGGATCAAGCCACGATCCGTATCGATTCGTCGGAAGACGCACTTCTGATTCCTTCCGCACAACCTGAATCTCCTATATTGGCTCAACTCCCGGTCTCACCGGTCGAGGCGGATTTGACTATGATACCAATGTCTCCGCGTTCGAATCCACCTTCTACTCATCGCTCCACGTCTGTGGGCGAGTCGGACTCAGCCTCTATGGTACTGCAACGCCCTCTTACACGAAAGAGGCAAAGGAAAGAGCGACATACCTCTCACTGTACCGATTTGGATAGACCCACGACGCCTACTGGGTCAATCCCATCCCAGGAGCCATCCCGAAGGCATAGGCATTCGAGAAGGGTCAAACTCTACGAACCCAAAGAGTATTACGACCCCATTTACAAACATTCTCGATTTCGAGCACATCGGTACCACCCCTCCGATCTTGATTACTACCGAGATCACCGTTACCGACGTCGCTATTACTACGATACGGACACTTCGTCCTCATCCTCGTACATTCGGTACAGACATCGGTACCGTGACACCTATCGGTCCCGGTCCTCATCAGAGATTGACTCGGTACCGAACTCCCCGGTACCGCCGCGCACATCCCGAAAGAGACAGTACACGGACGTCTCGAAGTCTCATAGCACGGTACCAAAAAAGTCTCGTACTTCGGTACCATTACCTCAAAAGTCGGTACAATCAACCACAACCTATTCTGGTCCTCAACCTTTAGCTCCTGGTACCAAACAATCTACCAAGGATCATCCCAAGCAAACCTCGGTACCGGGTCAACACCAACCATCGCGAACCCATCAAACTCCTACCGTACCGTTGCCATCTTTCTCTAATTCTCTCCATACCGTGCCAGCTTCGCCGCCTCCCTTCTATGGCCCAGCTTCGCCTGCTCCTTCTTCACGCTCTACCTCATCGCACTCCTCACTCTCTGTACCAGACCAAGGGTCCATTTCTAACCTACCAACACCTGATTCTGACAGTAATCGCAATGATCCACTGTCTCCCTCGGATGATTTTTCCTCATACTCACAACTCATCCTACGCGTGGCCAAATCACTCGACCTAGATGTTAAACAACCTTCTCAGGTACAGACTGACAAAGTATACGAGGACATCAATAACCAACAGTCTCTTCCCCCAAGTATGACTTTCATACCTTCACTTCTGGACCTCACCAAACAAACGTGGTCTAAACCGTCTTCCATCCCGCAAATGTCACGTAAGGTGGAAAACTTTTACAGGACCCATGGAAATGATACCACATTCCTCTACAAGCATCCACCTCCTAATTCACTAATCGTGGATGCAACTCAGAGCAGAACACGTGGTCGCTCCTCCACAACTCCGAATAACAAGGAAGGGAGGAAGCTGGATGTTGCAGCCCGCCGAGTTTATTCCTTCGCCTCCTTCAACCTTTGCGCTGCTAATTACATTGCAGCAATGGGAGCGCACCATCGCCATTTATGGTCCAAAACCCTCCCATCCCTCCAGTCAGCATCCGGTGAATACAAGACATGAGGACTAGCATTCCATCAAGAAGCCATGACTCTGGCTCGCCAGGAAAGAATAACGGCCAGACACATCATTGATGCTTCATCTAGACAGATGGTAGCAGCAATAGCCCTTCGCAGATACGCGTGGTTAAAATCTGCGCAAATACCAGAAGACGTTAGAATGAGAATTGAAGACTTACCCTTCAACGGCTCCGGCCTTTTTGATGACAAAACCGATGATATATTGGAAAATCTGCAAAAATTAAAGAAGACAGCGCAATCGTACAATACGCAACAACAGTACAGACCGTACCGACAGCAATGGCGTCGTCCCTACCAATATCACCAATCATGGTCTTACTACAATAGAAACAAATACTCAGCACAAGCTAATACTAATTTCCAACAAAGGAATACTGCTATTAGGCATCCTTCAGTCTCGAAAGACTATGGTAACGTGCTCTGTATGGAGGACTTGGAACAGCGTCTAGTGTGGCTGAGAAGGCCAATTCGAGAGTGACAATCCCTTCCACACTGAAGACAAATACAATCTGTCCCCTGTCCAGCTCCCTGATTTTGCTGCTTCCGTGACTGCCTCTTTGCCTCGGTCTGCTGGACAAGGGTCTCTTCAAATTGGGAGAGGCCGTGATGCAACGCCCGCCTCCAGGCTGAACGCTCCGATGTCAGGGTTTCCCATCTGTTGAGGTCCATTTCTAAGGCCTTCAGATCCCGCTTGCAGATGTCCTTGTATCGCAGCTGTGGTCTCCGTCTGGGGCGCTTTCCCTGCACTAATTCTCCATACAGGAGATCTTTTGGAATCCGACCATCAGCCATTCTCACGACATGCCCAAGCCAACGTAGACGTCGCTGTTTCAGTAAGGTATACATGCTAAAAATTCCAGCTCGTTCTAGGACTACTCTATTTGGAACTTTGTCCTGCCAGGTGATACCAAAAATGCGTCTGAGGCAACGCAAATGGAAGGTGTTCAGCTTCCTCTCCTGCCGTGCACAAAGGGTCCAGGACTCACTGCAGTACAGGAGTGTGCTCAGGACACAGGCTCTATAGACCTGGATCTTGGCATATGTCGTCAGCTTCTTATTGAGCCATACTCTCTTTGTGAGTCTAGAGAACATGGTAGCTGCTTTGCCAATGCGTTTATCCAGCTCGACATCTAGAGAGAGAGTGTCAGAGATCGTTGAGCCAAGGTACACAAAGTCATGAACAACCTCCAATTCTTGTGTGGAGATGGTAATAGAGGGAGGTGAGTCCACGCCCTAGCCCATGACTTGTGTTTTCTTCAGGCTGATTGTTAGTCCAAAGTCTTGGCAGGCCTTGCTAAAACGATTCATGAGTTGTTGGAGGTCTTGAGCAGAGTGGGCAACAATGGCTGCATCATCGGCGAAGAGGAAGTCCCGCATGCATTTCAGCTGGACTTTGGTCTTCGCTCTCAATCTAGAGAGATTAAAGAGCTTTCCGTCTGATCTAGTCCGGAGATAGACACCTTCTGTTGCAGTTCCAAAGGCGTGCTTCAGCATGACAGCAAAAAAAGATCCCAAAAGGGTTGGTGCGAGGACACAGCCCTGTTTCACTCCGCTTCGGATGTCAAAGGGATCTGATGTTGAACCATCAAAAACTATAGTGCCCTTCATTCCCTCATGGAAGGACCTGATGATGTTAAGGAGTCGAGGTGGACATCCAATCTTGGGAAGTATTTTAAAAAGGCCATCCCTGCTAACCAAATCAAAGGCCTTTGTGAGATCGATGAAGGCGACAAAGAGTGGCTGTCGTTGTTCCCTGCATTTCTCCTGCAACTGTCTGAGGGAGAATACCATGTCAGTGGTGGATCTATTAGCTCGAAATCCACACTGTGATTCTGGATAGACTCTGTCTGCGAGCACCTGGAGCCTCTTTAGCACAACACGGGCAAGCAGCTTCCCTACAACGCTGAGAAGAGAGATGCCACGGTAGTTATTGCAGTCGCCCCTGTCTCCTTTGTTCTTGTACAATGTGACGATGTTTGCATCCTTCATGTCCTGTGGTACTCCACCTTCCCTCCAGCAAAGACAAAAGATTTCATACAGCTCGGTAGTGATGGTCTCTTTACAGCACTTCAGCACTTCAACAGGGATGTTATCCTTTCCAGGTGCCTTGCCGGAGGCGAGGGAATCCAAGGCCGCTTTTATTTCTGCTAAGGTTGGTTCACTGTCCAACTCTTCCAAGACAGGCAGGCACTCAATGTTATTTAATGCTTCTTCGGTTACTACATTCTCTCTGGAATATAGCTCAGAGTAGTGCTGCACCCAGCGTTCCATCTGCTGTGCTCGGTCCTGGATGATCACGCCTGTAGCAGACTTCAAGGGAGCAGATTTCTTCTGTATTGGACCTAAAGCCTGCCTGATACGGTCATACATTCCTTTGATGTTACCTGTGTTGGCTGCTATCTGTATCTGAGAGCAGAGCTGAAGCCAATAATCGTTGGAACATCTCCTGGCAGCCTGTTGGACTTGGCTACGAGCAGCTCGAAGAGCTTGCAAGTTGTACTCGCTAGGACAGGCTTTGTATGCTGCTAGAGCTCTCCTCTTATCCTCGATGGCTGGCATCAACTCCTCCGAATGGGCTTCGAACCAGTCGGCCGTCTTTTTGGTCTTCTTGCCAAATGTGGACAAGGCGGTGTTATACACAGCGTTCTTGAAATGTTCCCATCGTTCAGGTGCATTTGCATCAGCCGGGCCTGGAAGGGTTTCCTCAAGCGCTTGGGCAAATTCCTCCACTTTTCTTTGATTGCGAGTCTTGCTGATGTCAATACGTGGTCTTCCTTCCTTTTTCGTGTGATATAATCTCTTTGTTCGCAGTTTTACTCTACTACACACCAGGGAGTGATTAGTATCGCAATCAGCACTCTGGTAGCTGCGTGTGATTGTAATACTAGGAAGGCTAGAACGTCTAGTGAGGATCAAATCGAGCTGATGCCAATGCTTGGATCTTGGATGTCTCCAGGAAACTCTGTGTTGAGGCTTTGTATTAAAGAATGTGTTGCTGACGCAAAGACCATAATAACAGCAAAACTCCAGCAAGCGTTGGCCATTTTCGTTCATCTTTCCAATGCCAAAACGGCCTAGACAAGTGGGCCAGAAATTGTGATCAGCACCAACTCTAGCGTTAAAGTCTCCGAGAATGAACAGTGCCTCTCTTTCAGGGACTTTTGTTGGTAGTAGCTGCCAGATCGTCGTAGAATTTGTCTTTCACTTCTGTAGTGGATGACAGTGTTGGTGCATATGCACTAATGAGGGTGACCGGTCCCACTGATGAGTGGAGCTGCAGAGACAGGATTCTTTCACTCCCCACAGGAGGTGGAACAATGGATCTCAACAGAGTATTTCTGACTGCAAAGCCAACACCATATTCCCTGGTCTCATTCAATGGTTTTCCCTGCCAGAAGAATGAGAAGTTTTTTTCTTTGACAGATCCCAAGTCTGGCAATCTCGTCTCTTGCAGGGCAACAATGTCCATCTGCAGTCTACTCAGTTCCATGTCGATGACAGCTGTCTTGCGCACAAGGAATACTACTCAACGACAAAGGCCAAAACAGTCATTCTGTCGCCCTGATAAAAAACAGAAACAGGGCCTTTGACTTCGCTCTGACCCAGATCCGCCATACTTACCTTCCTCCTATGCCCGCCACCAGATTAGCACCACATCTCCCAGTTTGGAATTCCATCACATCAGATAATTGGGTACTTACCATCATTGCCATTGGCTACGCCATAGAGTTCGCAGACTTACCTCCTCACAATGTCATCATAACGTCACCATCCGCCGTACTTCAACAAGAAATCCAGTCCCTCCTCTCAAAGGACGCCATATCACCCATCGCCATCACAGAAGGCCTTCCCGGCTTTTTCTCTCACTACTTCGCTGTTCCGAAAAAAGACGGAGGATTAAGACCCATCCTCGACTTACGGGACCTCAACTATTACATCATCTCAAGACATTTTCGGATGGTCACGTTAGAATGAATATTGCCCATACTGCAACAAGGCAACTGGTTTGCCGTCATAGATCTCAGCGATGCGTACTTTCATATCACCATCCGTCATCAGCATCGCAAATATCTCCGGTTCGCCGTAGGGCACCACGCATTCGAGTTCAAGGCCCTTCCCTTCGGCCTCTCCACGGCTCCATGGGTATTCACAAAATGCATGGCCCCCGTGGCAGCCCACCTGCGCACCTTGGGAGTTACAGTCTTTCCCTACATCGACGACTGGCTTGTGGTCGCTCCATCTCGCGCACAAGCTCTAAAAGATATCGAAGTTACTCTCTCACTTCTGGCGGATCTGGGCCTGAAGGTCAACGAGCAAAAGTCTATTCTCACGCCTACCCAACGTATCACCTACATCGGCGCCCAATTAGACTCCACAAGGGCACGAGCCTTTCTTCCTCAAGAAAGAATAATCAAACTTCATACTTTGATACACCAATTCCGCCCACACGCGCTAGTCACTGCTCACACTGCTCAGCGTCTCCTAGTCCTCATGGTCTCAACGACATCCACAATCCTTCATGCCAGACTAAAACTTCGCTCCCTCCAGTCTTGGTTCCTCACACTTTTCGATCCCATGACAGACAAGCAATCCAAACTTCTCAGGGTAACACCAGAACTATCTTCCCAACTCCGCTGGTGGGACAACCCATCCAACCTGGGTCGCTCCTTCTCTCCTCTACAACCCACTATACAAATCGTAACAGATGCAAGCACTACAGGATGGGGTGCACACTGCAACAGACTAAAAATACACGACAGGTGGTCACACAAAGAACAAATGTTCCACATAAACAACCTAGAGCTCCTCGCGATTTTCAAAGCTCTCCAGGCCTTCGAGCCACTTGTAACTGGCAACATCGTTCAGATCACGAAAGACAATACAACAGCTCTGTTCTACCTGAACAAACAAGGAGGCACCCACTCCCTCCCACTTCTCTACCTAACGGTACAGATATGGGAATGGTGTCTGGAACATCATGTTTTTCCCATGGCATTTTACATAGCCACGCACGACAACAAGATAGCAGATGGACTCAGTCGTCTACAAAACAAAATGCACGAATGGTCACTAGACCACACGGTATATCTCAACCTCTGCAACCGCTGGGGAGCTCCCGACATCGACATGTTCACGAGCCACAACAATACCAAATGCAACAAATTCTATTCCGGAGGAGGAATAGGACGCCGATCCCAGGGAGACGCTCTGATGGCGTACTGGTCCAGGAACCTGATTTACATGTTCCCTCCCTTTCCACTTCTACTTCGCACCATATCCAAGATCAGGCGGGATCACGCCAATGCTATCCTCATCGCCCCATGGTGGCCAAGGCAACCATGGTTCACACTCCTCAAATCTTTGAGCAGCGACTACCTCCAACTGCCTCCGGTCCCACACCTCCTTTCCCAACACCATGGTCAAACTCACCATCCAGATGTGCGAACTCTTAATCTCACAGCCTGGAGACTCTCGCTTCAGTGAATCAAATCTTGGCTCATGCACGAAAGCCTTCCACAACCAAGTTATACTCTTATAAATGGTCTAGCTTCACTACATTTGCTAGTCAATGCAACTTACCAGTCTATCCAACCAACCTCGAAACTGTTCTACAATTTCTCTCCTACCTCTTCCATAATCATCTATCTCTCTCAACATTGAAGGTCTACCTGTCCGCAATCATAGCTCATCAACCGCAGGACTCGGATGCCACCATGCTCTTCCGCCACCCGAAACTCAAGCAGTTTTTACGAGGTGTCGCCAACATGCGCCCTTCTGCTCCTTCACCACCTCCACAGTGGTCGCTCTCTCTGGTGCTACACTGCCTCTCCCGCCCTCCGTTTGAACCACTTGCCAATACGTTGGAATACCTCCTCTCGCTCAAAACGCTATTTCTCGTCGCTATCACCTCCTCGCGTAGAGCCTCGGAGCTTGCGGCTTTAAGAATCAACCCTCCTTTTCTCCAATTCCATCCCGATAAAGTTACCTTATTTCCGGATGTTTCATTTCTGCCTAAGATAGTGTCAACTTTCCATCTATCACAACCTATTATCCTCCCTACGTTCTTTCCGTCCCCTACTACGGACCTAGAACGTTCATTACACTCACTGGATGTAAAGAGAATTCTATCTTTCTACCTCTCCAGGACGTCCTCTTTCAGGAAATCTAAGAAAATCTTTGTTTCACCGCATCCGCCCCATAGGGTCTCCCATGTGTCTTCACAGACAATCTCCAGGTGGCTCGTTTCAACCATTAGACTCGCATACCAAATTGCTAAATGACCTTTACCTGATGGGATCAAGGCTCACTCTACTAGAGCCACGGCCACGTCTGCAGCCTTCCTTCGCGGAGTCTCCCTCCCAGACATCTGCAAAGCTGCTACGTGGTCCACACCATCCACATTTGCTGCCCACTACAGACTGGACCTGAGGGCCAAAACTGATGCCTCCTTCGGACGGGCAGTACTGTCTTCAATAATGTCGTGACATCCCTCCACCTATGAGGTAAGCTGGTTAATCACCCATTAGTGTGCATTCACAGAGATCACGAAGAAGAAAGAGAGGTTACCTACCTGTAACTCTGGTTCTTCGAGTGGTACTCTGTGAATTCACACTTCCCGCCCATCCTCCCCTCTGTCCGTCACTCCTGCGTTAATTATGCACCGGCGGACTATCTATAGAACTGAGGTACTTTGGAGGGCAGGCGGACCTCGTGGTTGGGAGGGGGTGGTCCTACGTAGATTAGCATAAAGCTCTAGAATATTCCGGAGATCTCTGCGCAGGCGCAGACTTAACCCATTAGTGTGAATTCACAGAGTACCACTCGAAGAACCAGAGTTACAGGTAGGTAACCTCTCTTTTTCCCTTGTGTTTGGAACTCGTTCAAAGAATATTTGGGTGAAACCATCACCAGATCCCTGTGGAAAAAGCTATGTTTGCCATGAACCCACCAATTTAATCTCTTCAGGACAAGCTACATGTTGGCATTATTTTACATGCTTCCTAATGAGGCCCCCCTTTTCTGAGGAAAAAAAACACAGTAAAGTGGGGTCAGAATTGCATTGTGGAATAGGAGGTAACTATAGGAGGTAATCCTCCAAATCTCATTTTCCTGCAGAAAAATTCCACCATCACTCTAGCCACCATTTTCCCTGAAGATGCTCTCTGTTCAGCTTCAAGGACAGAATTAGTTCAGGTGGATTTGGGCAGGGAGAAAGGGATTAACCTAATGTCAAAACACCTTAGTCTAAACCCTAATCTAGATTGAGGCTTTATATATCTGCTTCTTCTCCAGGAATTGTTCAGTGCTGATTGCTGCCCAATGTCAATTTTTTTAAATCCTTAGTCTTCATATCTGAATGACAATCTTAAAATACATGTGATTATATTCACATTTATTCATCTCTCACTATCCTTCCCTTTCTTGCTCCTCTCTTATTGTCCTTTTCTTCTCTCCTCCACCATGAAAACTTAGATTCCAACCTTGGTAAAGGCATATTTGTTTTTGCGTATGATATCTGATTACCTACATGAGTGATGCTAACAATAATAATAACAATAGTTACAGTAGCCCAAAAGATGGGCTACAGTGTAGAATTTGGAATTTTGCACTTTACAGTAATATCAGTTCAGGGTAAGCTGGCAAGAACTTTTTAAAAAATCAAGCGTGTAAAATTGAAACTTTTCACTGCAGTTTCCTTAGACAAAGCATGTGAAACCTCAAGATACTGGCTGCTACATTCCCACCATTATTTTATGTTGAAAACTTTGGCAAAGACTGTTACAAGTTTAAGAATATTTGTGTAATTGTGTATGTTTTTTCTCTATCTAATGAATAAAGTATTCAATTTTTTAGATTTAAAATTAGTGTATATTTCTTTTTCTGCTCTAAGTGAAAATTCTTAAAAAATGGGACATGTGAATTATATGTTTGTTTATAAAAGAAAATACTTTAAAAAGTAGGGACCCAAATAGGCGTTTCTCTTGACAAATATGACAGGGTTATCATGTCACAAAATAACATTTTGAAGCACATGGCAAATATCAGAATCAGCTGATTTGTGACAACATTTGAAAGGAAATAAATTGCACCAGGGAAGTTCCCAATGACAGTTCCTATGAATTAGATTACACACAGCTAAATTGTATTTGTAAACACAGAGCCTAACATCTTGGAAAGCGATGGGAGGCATTTTACTGTCACAAGGCTCATGGGACTATGTTGAATGACACTTCTAGTTGCATGGATGTCTTAGGATCAAATATCCTTTATTTTATTTTTGGTTGGTTGCTATGATGTGGGATTTCTGGCTGTTCCTAGTAATCTCTGCTGAGGTTATCATCTATTCACAGAGTCTTGTAGTTAAGTCACAATTGAATTTGCAGCTGGTTCCTTGTTCACAAAGAACTGGTACCATCCCCATTTCACCATCTCTCCCTCCTTCTCTTTCTTTCTTTCTCTCTTTCTCCCTCACTCCTTCCCTTTCTTTCTTTCTCTCTCCCTCCCTTCCTCCCTCATTTCTCTCTCTTCGGAAAAGTGTAATTGAGATTTGAATATATTATTAGTTCTTTGGGCAACTTATTCCTCCATTGGTTAGATGTTTAAGCTCCCCATCCCTAGGTTTATCCCTTAAACAACAGTTAAGTTCCATAATATAGAGATGATGAAGAAGAAGAAGGAGATAGCCTATAATGGCACTGAAAGGAGTCAAGAATTTACGTATTTTATTTTATTTTGTTTCATTTCATTTTATATCCTACTTTCTCCTAATAAAGATACCCAAGGAAGCTTAGAAAACAAATTCTGAAACAGCTAAAAATGTAATACCCTGTTTCCCCGAAAATAAGACCTAACCTGAAAATAAGCCCTAGTATGATTTTTCAGGATGCTCGTAATATAAGCCCTTCTTGTTGTTGTTTAGTCGTTAAGTCATGTCCGACTCTTCGTGACCCCATGGACCAGAGCATGCCAGGCCCTCTTGTCTTCCACTGCCTCCCGGAGTTGGGTCAAATTCATGTTGGTAGCTTCGGTGACACTGTCCAACCATCTCGTCCTCTGTCGTCCCCTTCTCCTCTTGCCTTCACACTTTCCCAACATCAGGGTCTTTTTCAGGGAGTCTTCTCTTCTCATGAGATGGCCAAAGTATTGGAGCCTCAGCTTCAGGATCTGTCCTTCCAGTGAGCACTCAGGGTTGATTTCCTTCAGAATGGATAGGTTTGTTTTCTTTGCAGTCCAGGGGACTCTCAAGAGTCTCCTCCAGCATCACAATTCAAAAGCATCCATTCTTCGGCGGTCAGCCTTCTTTATGGTCCAGCTCTCATTTCCATACATCACTACTGGAAGAACCATAGCTTTGACTATGCGGACTTTTGTCGGCAAGGTGATGTCTCTTTTTTAGATGCTGTCTAGGTTTGTCATCGCTTTCCTCCCAAGAAGCAGGGGTCTTTGAATTTCGTGGCTGCTGTCACCATCTGCAGTGCTCATGGAGCCCAAGAAAGTAAAATCTGTCACTGCCTCCATATCTTCCCCTTCTATTTGCCAGGAGGTGATGGGACCAGTGGCCATGATCTTGGTTTTTTTGATGTTGAGCTTCAGACCATTTTTTGCGCTCTCCTCTTTCACCCTCATTAAGAGGTTCTTTAATTCCTCCTCACTTTCTGCCATCAGAGTGGTATCATCTGCATATCTGAGGTTGTTGATATTTCTTCCGGCAATCTTAATTCCGTCTTGGGATTCATCCAGTCCTGCCTTTCGCATGATGTATTCTGCATATAAGTTTAAAAAGCAGGGAGACAATATACAGCCTTGTCGCCCTCCTTTCCTAATTTTGAACCAATCAGTAGTTCCATATCCAGTTCTAACTGTTGCTTCCTGTCCCACATATAGATTTCTCAGGAGATAGATAAGGTGGTCAGGCACTCCCATTTCTTTAAGAACTTGCCATAGTTTGTTGTGGTCCACACAGTCAAAGGCTTTTGCGTAGTCAATGAAGGAGAAGTAGATGTTTTTCTGGAACTCTCTGGCTTTCTCCATAATCCAGCGCATGTTAGCAATTTGGTTTCTAGTTCCTCTGCCCCTTCAAAATCCAGCTTGTACTTCTGGGAGTTCTCGGTCCACATACTGCTGAAGCCTGCCTTGTAGGATTTTGAGCATAACCTTGCTAGCGTGTGAAATGAGTGAGTGCATAATATAAGCCCTACCCCAAAAACAAGCCCCAGTTAAGTGAAACCCTGCCCTCCACCACTGTGCAGCAACCAAAAGAAGATGACATGACTGTATTCGAATAACTGTAGATTGTTCTACATGAAAAAAATAAAACATCCCCTGAAAATAAGCCCTAATGCTTTTTTTGGAGCAAAAATTAATATAAGACCCTGTCTTATTTTCGGGGAAACACAGCACATTACAATATTAAGAAGCAATTAAAAATATTTAATTAAAACCACTGAATAAAAACCATTTAAAACAATTTAAAAGCATATTTTAAAAGATTTAGAAACACTCCTCCATTAAAGCCCCTTTCTTAGGAGTTAGTTTCTTATTAAAAGCCTGCTTAAAAAGAAAGGTGCTCAACTGCCAGAGAAAGGATGGCAGGGAGGGGCCAACCTTGTCTCCCATGAAGGGAGTTCCAGCACATGGGAGCAGCTACTGAAATGATGCTTTTTATGTCCTTGTTTTTTATGTTGTGGCGCCTTAAAGACTGCTATATTTTACTGTGATCTTTCATGGACCAATCCACTTCTTCAGACATCAAGGGGAATGACTACACCAATCCAAGATGAATCTGTATCCCCTAATCTGCCTTTCAGTTGATAAGGAACACCTATCTCTTGTCTAGATTAAATTTTAGTTTGCCTTCATCCAGTCCCTAACAGACAATAGATACTGATTTCCAATGGAAGCAGCTTTCCCACAAAGGAGAGATAAAGTTGCTTGTCAACCATATGCTGGTGGTACCAAGCCCTAAAACACTGGACAAGCTCTTCCAACAGTTTCATGTATACTGTATGCTAAAGCAAGAGTAATGAGATAGAACTCTAATGTCCCCCATGGGCTAATAGTTATGGCATTGAATAGGAATATGCTAGCACCATATTCTGAGCTCTCCCCTACAGAAGAACTGAAATCACTGCAAAAAAAGTTCCTTCAAGTCCATCCCAGGGAGATAAGCCAGAAGGCTACTGCGAATGATGAGCCAGAAGACTACTGCAAAAGCTGCTGGAGATCCAGCAGACCAACAAGAACACATTTTAATCACTCCTCCCTTGAAGGCTGTGAGTTACAGTGAGTTTAAACCTCTCTCCATGACAATGGAACTGCAGAGAATTCATCCACCCTCAATCGTTGTAGTCTGCCAGTACAGAAAAAATAGACTCAGACGGTGTCTTGCACAAGTAGGGCCAGATACCACTTTGGACAGACCCATGGTTGTCAAAGAATATGTGAAGTTCTGAGTCACTCCTGATAGGGCTGTCTCAGAATAGACATTGGAATCCTTCACCACAACAAGTTGAGGAATCTGTGGCAAACAATCCCTGAAATGTGCTTGGCTAGCTCAGGAAAGAATACTGTTGTGTAGCACAATGGGTGATATACTAACAATCCCTATACATTCCTATGTACCCACCTTCAGATACACACTCAAACCCACCAAACTGTGGAATGTGACACGCAGTGAAAAGATGGAATCCCAATAGGCCACCTACTCCCTGTCCCTCAGGTCTTGCTGGCTGCTGCTTCCTCTGCACAGAGGACCCATGTGGGCAGAGCAGAGAAAGGTAACCTTGACACACACACACTTCATACAGCCTGGTCTCTGTAATACCTAGTCTCTTGTTCCCAAACCTTCTCAACTCTCCAAGCTGTCACTAATTCATCAGCAGTTTCTAATCCCAATTTTTTCCTCAGTCCACTTTAAAACAGCTAAATAACTGCAGTAGCTACTGGCAAATTATTTTTGTGTTCAGGGGAATTGTAGAGCTGTGTGCTCAATGAAAGGCTCAGGTGTTTTCCTGGCTGCATTGTAGAAAAGCATATATATCACACACAGCCACTTGTGGAACTGCTGGATAGCTCAGTGGTTTAGGTCTCTGGCTGCAAAGCCAGAGGTTGGGAGTTCGATTTCTCTCTTTGCCTCCTTGACAGGGGCTGCAGACAATGATCCATAGGGTCCCTTCCAGCTTTGCAGTTCTAACATGATGATGATGACAGGATAGAAGGTATGCCACTCCCCACCATTGGCAGGGGGCAACCCCTACTCTAGTCCCAAGGCATCTATGACATCATACCCATTATAAGAAGGTTTGATTTTGATTTGGGCCACAGGCAACATTCCCTATAATTTTCTGCCAGTGCTGGGTGGGGGTCCCGCCCCACTGGACACATGGTTCTGGCCGCAACCGAAACCAAATGGGCAGCAACACTGGCTGTGGGTGCATGGCACTGATGCAACACTGCACAGACACACACCCACACAGCTTAGAGAGAATGTTGGCTATGAGCAATGCCTCTAGGGATGTTTAAATAGAATAGTTAGAACCTATTGACATTGTCTGACAAAATAGAAATGCTCTGAGTGATGCAGGTGATACAGAATGGGAATTGTCATAACTTTCTAAACTTGACTTTATTCATATCCATGTTTTCCAGTTACAGACTGCTTTTCACCCCCCATCTAATTAATAGGCAAAAAAATTATTCATAATTAATTCATAAAACTATATTCATAATTTAAAATGCTATGTGTGTTTTCTTTCTGTTCCAAATCAGATGTCTGAAAGATGTAAAATGCGAATTATGTTACAAAACACAGTTTGAGTATTGTTGTGCATTACAGATGTTATTGTATTGCTAAAGGAGAAAGCTGGCACTGTAATCTTGTTGCAAAAATGAATCAATTGGCTCTGAATAATTCTCCCTCAGGGCAACTGAGTGAGGGCTGTATTGCTACTTAAAAGACCTTCGAAGTCATGCATTAGGGATGTAAATCTTTGCTTATTTCATTCTCATGGATGAGATAAAAAAATTCAAATTTTTCTCCTGTTGGGTAAGAGTATGACAGCTTTTCCTGCCTTTTTAGCATTTCAGCACTTCTATTGCAAAAAAATTATGGAGGTGCTTTTCTTGGAAAAAATATTTGTTTTAAAAAACCATATCATTCACATAAAACCTTATACTTATTGCAGAATACAAGACCTTTAAATAAAGTGCAAGTTTTTGACTCATCAAACACAGGGTTTTGTGGGGTGGTCTAATTCTGTTGCTAGCAAAAAAAAAGTGCTGGTCTTTTAATTCTTGTGTAGAAGCAAAATCTTATAGTGACTGCCTTCCCTTTTAAACTGGTGTGTGTGTGTGTGTTCAGAAGGCGTAGTATGTTTATGCATTTTTTACATCCAGTTCTATTATAATTTTCAGTTTAAAATACCAAAGTAGTTTATAAGTTAACGTAGCGTTAAATTGTTGTGTCTTTGAGATAACCTCTAAATCTAATGCTTCTCCTGAATTTTTACTCTGTCGTGCTGTTTTCTGTTTGGGGCATATATAATTCACTTTCAGTCATGGACATGACATCTGAAAGGGCACTGATGCTTTTTAGAATAAGCTTAGTGGACAGAGCACACCTGAGCAAGTTCTTAACAGTGATTTTTTGAGAGCAAGAATATAAACTCTAGTCTTCCAGACCTAAGTTTAAACAGTCCAGGCTAGCAGATTTCATAGAAGTTCTCCTGATTACTACCTATATGTGTGGAGACCATCATACTTCAACCCATTCTCTTTCACACATGGGTGCATAATACAGCAAATTTGACAGCTACCAGCAGACCTAACAATGCCAATAAAAATAAGTCTTGCTACTAAATTACAGGATTGTGATTTACTGAGTATTACAGATCCAAAAATGATATAATTTGCTAAGCTCATTTGTCTGTGCAGAGCATCCCTCCCCTGATTTCTGTACTGCATTTAGCTTCTCATTAAATAACCTGGTGATGGTTCCTTCCTGTTCTTTCTTAGATCCAAGTTGGGAAATTCAATCAAACAATTGCTATGTTGCACCTTGGAGGAAGCGAGACAGCTATCACTGTTTCCATTGTCATCTGCAGTATCTTACTTCTGCTCTCAGTCGTAGGTAAGGGGCACTGTGTTACTTTTCATTGATGGCTTCCTATAAGCAAGCATTTTCTAAACACAAGAGATTCCAAAGATTTAGTTATATAATCCTCTTTTGAGCTAGAAATAAATATAAGCTTTCAAAATAAATATTTCCATAGTTTGAAAGCTGGACTCAAGAAGATTACTGTCTATAATACTGGAATGGAACAAAAACCACCGAAACACAAAGAATGAAGCAGAACCAGTCTTAGGTATTTTGGTGCTCTGGCAAAGTATTTTACTTATGATTTTTTTTTTCTTCCTCCATGTAGCTCTGAAACTTGGGAGTCCATTTGAGTAATCCCATTCAGTCTTTTCTGTCTCATGTTCTGCTACCTATGCTGCCCCCTTGCTAGTACTTTCCACATACACACAAAAATACCCTGTTAAGTCTGTTCTGCTTACTGACCCAAAATATGTATCTGTTTTTACTATACTGTTCCTGATGCTACTGGAATTGCTACTTTTCTTGTTGTCTTAAGTAAAGTTTGAAAGCTTTCCATTGATTTTATAGTACTATGCAAGTATACTGTAAATACAGGTGAAAATCATATTGGATATCTACATGTGTGCAAGACAAGCCATGGAAATTACTGTGGCTAATGGTGGCTAATTCGATGTGGTGCTAAGCACATGCCAGACGCATGCTGGTTGTGCAGTCAGTTAGACACTCAATCAGGCAGGCGACTGACATGCTAGCAGCACCGCAACAATTAGCTACAGCAACTTCTCACAGTTCTTCTTATGCTTGTGTACATGTCCAATAGATGTTGGTCATAATTTATTATGTTTTCACTTGGCAACATTCTGATAGTCAGAATCAAATTACAGATTCCTACTTACACTAGTTTTTATTGCAATGCATTTTGTTTCATTCCCTGCACACAATTGTGTTATGTGCTGCTATGGGCTGATACCAAGTTTACTGCACGAGCCTAATCAAAATGTCTGATTTCTTGCTGTACTAAAATTTAGTATAGTAACAGGGTCTACAAGAGCTTAGACTATGTTCTCAGAGTAGCTAAAGTACTCTGAGAACATAGTGTTTGGCTAAAGTCACCGGTGCAATTCATATGTAACATTAAAGCAGGAGTATGTGACTTCTTGGGATGAGAAGGACTCCCTCTTGCCATAGTTACTGCCAACATTCGGTGGAATTTGCAGCTGGTCTCTAACATCAGAAGATGATAGTGTATCCTTCTGTTCCATAGAGCAGTGCCTCACAGGTTTCTACTGGAGAAAAGGAAGGGCGATGCAGTACAAGTATGTCTTTTGACAGTTCTCTTCAGAAGGGTGGATGACAGGGTTACAGCTAGGACTGTCTTCATGCACACTCGCATGCCCTTACTTTGAGATGCTTACCAGAGGTTCTGATTTCCCCTCTCAAGGTAGGCTCTAGGGAGTTGCAAGGGGTGGCCATTAGGGAGAAGGTTTAAGGACAGTGTAATGATAATAAACTAGGAAAACAAAAGGAAGCATCTGATATTACTGACTACATAATTACCCACACACCTCATTACTCTGTGCTTATTTGGTAATGTAAGTTGGATAGATAGATAGATGACACTCACAGATATGCTGCCATCCATGCAAACATTTTTATTTGACGTCCAAAACGGGGTTCCTAAAGTATTACAATAGGATCTGCTTTTCCGTTGAGGAAAATTGAACCTTCTTGATCCTCTAGGAATATTCCCTTTCCAGTTGGTTCATGAATAGCAGTTGTCACTGCTGCAAGGAACACCTTTTGCTCCCTTTCTAAATAAATAATATTAAAGCCAGTGCTGTTTCAATTTTTAAATTGCATAACTATCTCTGTCATGACTTCTTACTCTTTTGGATTTGTGCCCCTTTTCCCCCATCTATTTCTCCAGCCCTTTTTGTGTTTTGCACCAAGAGCCGCAGAGCAGAGCGTTACTGGCAGAAAACTCTGCTGCAGATGGAAGAGATGGAATCCCAGATTCGGGAAGAAATACGCAAAGGTAAATAGCTGTGCTTTGAATCTTTGGAATTAGTGCCCATAGGCAGCAAATAATTTTTCTTCTTCTGTTACACTCTGGAGAAGTTTGCAATCCTGAGATGCCCTTCAGAGTTATTCCTATAGAGAGTTAACAATGCCCCCAGACAGCGGTGTCCATGGCTTTAAACCCTGGGACTGAGATCAGATCTCTTAGGAATTGCAAAATGGTATTGGTGTTGTGTTGTTAAGAAAAGGGAAGTTGAAGCCTTGAACTGTGACTTAAATTCCAGTTTGATGAAATTTGCGAATGAATGCTCTAACTCAGTGGGCTAACCTCAGCCTGCTGGATTAAAGTCAGGAAAGTTAATTAAAGGTTGCCTCATGGAGTTGCAGGAAAATTCAAGCTTCTACTTTAGTGACATTGTGAGTTATAAAGTGATGAGCAAGGAGCACTAGGTCTGCTCCTATCTGTGGCCTTCATCTCCCCCTACAGTATAATCTTACTAAAGCTATAACATGATGGCTGAGAGAAAGCTTTGGATTTTCATCTCTTATCTAACAAATAGGAATCAACTCTTCATGAAGGTTCTGTAAGGTTTTGATGATGCTTTAGGATCAACTGATCCCAAGCTTAACATATTATTTCATCTAGAAACTATAGGGGGAAAAATGACTTATAAAGTTTTAGCCCATAAGCTTTCACAAAATTCACAACTATTTTATCCTGAAAAACGTAGGATGAAGTATTCATAAAAAATGAGGTAGACGTACTGCCATACTGCTGTGACATAAAAGAACAGTGTATGTGTTAATTAACATGAAAGTCACTGTTGTACTTCTGGTTTCTTGGAATAAGGTTTTGCTGAACTTCAGACAGATATGACAGACCTGACAAAGGAGTTGAATCGCAGCCAAGGGATTCCATTCCTGGAATATAAGTACTTTGTGACTCGGACTTTCTTTCCCAAAGTAAGAAAGTGTGGCAAACTGTGGAGACCTAATGGTATATGGTTTCTCTTAGCTGTACACTTGCCATTCTATTTTTCCTTTACCTTTTTCTCTCTCCATATTTATAGTGTAATTTAGACATTTTTCCAATAATTTTGATGCAAGACATTAAACAAGCCTGCAAAAGCCATCCTCCATCATCTTCTCTGACATATTTTTTTGACATCTAAAGGGAAATGATCCATGAGAAAAACAGGGCTACGTGATTAGGAAGTTGGCACTGAAATGATACCTGCATCCAAAGTAGTACAGACTCAGGTTCAAGCATGCTTTCACTTTGGGTCATGTGTTTTGTCTTAGGTGTTCAGTAGGAAGACAGTTGTTCTTGCACTAGTTCAGAAACTCTGTAACAGAAGACAGCTTCATATTCAAACATTTGCTAAGTCAAATCATATCTGGACACCATATTCAACGATGCCTACTTTCAGATCTACATGTCCCAAATCCATGAATATAATAACGGAGCTGCTTTATTTCCAATTTGTTTCTGGTTTTTAAGATTACATCAAACACACTGTATGGATTTGCTTGTTTTTATTTTCTATTTTTGCATTAATCTGTTGGTTTAATTGCACTACTGAATCATTGAACCAGCTGTGATTCACTGATATAGGAGAGAAGTGTTTTTCATGTTTGCTTTCCTTCCTTCCTTTCTTTTTGTCGAGGTATTCCATTAACTTAGTTTTTGTCAAGAATATGTCAATACACAATGGTAGACTCTGTACTCCATGCATCCGCTATATATGGCAAATAGCACAAAAATACAGACCAGAGTCCTGTTACCAATTTATGCTTCTCTAAGGCAAATTGCATAAGTTTTGATGACAAATTGCTGTTCATTATTTGGGTGCTGGTTGTATTTTGGAGCACAAACCCCATTGCTTTATCGGGTCCACCCCAAAATGCAGCAATTTGCAGCCAAGACTTGCATGATTTCCCACATGAAAGCATACAGAATAGGGTTTTCACCAAAGATTCTGGTAATCGGAGCTTTTATTTTTATAAAGGAAATACCTAGCTCTTTCAGCTGTGGCAAAACAGTAAACTTCATGCATGACGTCTGGCTTTAAAAACCCAAACTGGGGTTGAAAATTGTTTCCAATAGTCATAGCTTTTAGCAGAGCTTTTATATCTTGCAAGCTCCCTGTGTTTTGCCTGTGATTCCTGCTCCCTAGATCTTACCTTTCTTATTCCCAGCATCTATGCCATCTATTCAGCCTTTACAATGCTTCCATATACTTTTTAGTACACCTGAATTTTAGAACCAGAATAATGGAAGAATGTATAAAAAATGACATGCAACTTTTTTCTTCTCACATGTATTCTGGGAGCAAAATTTGCATTTTCTTGAAAGTAACACAAAATCTTTGGCAGCTGTGAAACAATAAGGGAAAGAAAAAGTTTTCCACTTTTGCCTTGGAAGACTGAAATACACAAATATCTGTAAACTAGTGATTGTGGTTTAGTCTTGAATAATCCTATATTTACAGGAGAATCATGGATGTCAAATCGGCCAGTTCATAAACTCAATACTATGAATGCCTTGTTTTTTTCTGGATCATTCATTCTGCAAAGTTCTTTTATTTGTTCATTCAGAAGCCTCTTGCTAAGAGTGTAAAGCCTCCATAAAATATTGCTTCTTACTTGTAACTGGTCTCGAGTCATTATGACATCTCTTCTTACCATTCTTTAACAATAATGCTCTCTTGGCATGGCACTTGAAGACATAAAGAAGTCAATCATGCCTCCTTTTGCCAAATAACAAAACATGCTTTAATTTTTTTTCTCTGTTGTTGTTTCAGTGTTCCTCGCTCTATGAGGAGCGTTACATTCTGCCTTCCCAGCAGCTCAATTCCCAGATGGGGTCACAGGTCCAAGAAACTCACCCATTGTTGTTGGGGGAGTGGAAGGTAAACAACTATTTGGTAAATCCAGTTAAGAAGGCAGTTGCAGTGTTGTTTGGGTATTACTTTATTGTATTAGTTAAGGAATGCATTAGAAGTAAGGCAATTCCGTACTGATGGAAAGAAGACAGTAGTCTGACAAAGTTTGGCTCCATGGCATTGAAAATGATTAGCAAAATTTCCTTAAAATAAGTAAAGAACTAGTAACTGCTGTGTGTTGAAGGGGGCTGTTGGATAGACATTGCTTCATTCAGTCTTCAGTTTGCAACTCAAGATGTCATGTATTTATCACATTTAGTACCAGTAAATTATTTTTATTCTGTAAGCCAAGGATCTTTGTTCATAATGTCTAGAGACATTATTTTCAGTAGAAGAGCTAGACCTCTCTTAGGAATAAATGGCTGCTACTATCATTGTGGGACGTGGTGGCGCTGCGGGTTAAACCGCAGAAGCCTCTGTGCTGTAAGGTCTGTAGATCTTCAGCTGTAAGATCGAATCCACGTGACGGAGTGAGCGCCCGTCGCTTGTCCCAGCTCCCGCCAACCTAGCGGTTCGAAAGCATGCAAATGCAAGTAGATAAATAGGGACCACCTCGGTGGGAAGGTAACAGCGTTCCGTGTCTAAGTCGCACTGGCCATGTGACCACGGAAGATTGTCTTCGGACAAACGCTGGCTCTACGGCTTGGAAACGGAGATGAGCACTGCCCCCTAGAGTCGAACACGACTGGACAAAATTTGTCAAGGGGAACCTTTACCTTTACTATCATTGTACTAGATACCAGAGCTTGGAAAATAGTTAGAAAAGAGAAGGAAACTGTTGCATACATCATTGCTTTGACCACTGAACTGGCCATGAGCTTTGTCATTACAAGCTATGCTGGAGTAATGCATTATGTTACACATTTTGCATGTTTTGCCATATAGTAACGTCTTCGAGGCTAATTTCCCTTTGAACTATTTTTTTCTTTCTGTTTTAAAAAACTTAGTTCTTTCTCTTTATTTTTCAAAAAACAAAATGCAAACCACAAGGTGACACACATGATTTATCTCAGTGAATGTTAAGTGCTCCAGAAAAACTCTAGAAAAATGATGTAATTTCCCCAGAATTCTCTATAAAGTTATAGTGAAAGGCTGTGGTTTCACAGAGGTGTTCTAACAACACTACAATTCTATGAAGCACTCGGTGAAGTCACATCATTAATGTTTCCAGGAGGCCTCCCAGAGTCCTTATAGTTGATCATATAAGCCAGGTGTGTCTCTGTGTGGTCTTTATTTTTTGTTTTTTACGTTTTTTAAAATAAAGAGAAAATTAAATAGACATTTTAAAAAGAGTGGAAGCTCAATTTGGTTTGGGGTGGGGGAAGAGTAGAATAATTAACATATAAATCCTCCTGTTCTTGTCACTGAAGGAAGAAATCTTCATGACAGTCATTAGTTTGGGAGCTGGAGGAAGAGCACTGGGGTTGGTGGAGACCAACATACAGATCCATCTCCACTGTCGTATTCCCAGATACTATGCATCAGTTTGAAAGCTGGAAAAAGAAGAAAATTGACGGGGTGGGGGTGGGGAAATAGTTTATTCAGAATAGGGTACTGGAGGACAACAGCCACAGGCTGCTAGAAAGACAATTAAATGGGTTGTAGATCCAATCCAAAGCTCTTTAATCTCTCTAGATTGAGAGCGAAGACCAAAGTCCAGCTGAAATGCATGCGGGACTTCCTCTTTGCCGATGATGCAGCTGTTGTTGCCCATTCTGCCGAAGACCTCCAACAACTTATGAATCGCTTTAGTAAGGCCTGCCAAGATTTTGGATTAACAATCAACCTGAAGAAAACACAAGTCATGGGCCAGGGCCTGGACTCACCTCCCTCTATTACCATCTCTATACAAGAATTGGAGGTTGTTCATGATTTCGTGTACGTTGGCTCAATGATCTCTGACACTCTGTCCCTAGATGTCGAGCTCGATAAACGCATTGGCAAAGCAGCTACCATGTTCTCTAGACTCACAAAGAGAGTATGGCTTAACAAAAAGCTGACGGCATATACCAAGATCCAGGTCTATAGAGCCTGTTTCCTGAGTACACTCCTGTATTGCATTGAGTCCTGGACCCTTTGTGCATGGCAGGAGAGGAAGCTGAACACGTTCCATATGTGTTGTCTCAGACACATTTTTGGCATCACCTGGCAGGACAAAGTTCCAAATAGTGTAGTCCCGGAATGAACTGTAATTGTTAGCATGTTCAGATTAGGCAACCTCCAGTCTCGAGAGACTATGGTACTGTGTCCTCTCCAGGGAATGAAGCCTGGGTAAAATAATATGGAGGATAAGCTGTTACCCAAGCAGCAAATCCCCCCTCTCCACATCACTGAAATAGTCCAATGGAAAGGCAAGAGCCAATACAACTGGTTCCAACGACGTCGCAGGAGTTGCCAGAACGGCATGAACTGTGTCTGGGACTCCGGGTCCGGATTTTGCCTCGAGGTTAACTCCTGAAGCCTTTCCCATCAGTGGATATAGCCACAAGGCAGTGGCGGTTTGAAATTGGAGTTTTCCTTCTCCTAGATGGGCTGCCTTCCAAGGCTGATGAGCCACAGCTACCCATGTTAGCATGTATACATTACTGAAACAGTGACGTCTATGTTGGCTCAGGCATGTCGTGAGAATGGCTGATGGTCGGATTCCAAAAGATCTCCTGTATGGAGAATTAGTGCAGGGAAATCGCCCCAGAGGGAGACCACAACTGTGATACAAGGATATCTGCAAGTGGGATCTGAAGGCCTTAGGAATGGACCTCAACAAATGGGAAACCTTGACATCTGAGCGTTCAGCCTGGAGGCAGGCGGTGTTTCATGGCCTCTCCCATTTTGAAGAGACCCTTATCCAGCAGGCCAAGGCAAAGAGGCAGTCCCAAAACCAGCAAAATCAGGGAGCTGGACAGGGGACAGATTGTATTTGTCTTCAGTGTGGAAGGGATTGTCACTCTCGAGTTGGCCTTCTCAGCCACACTAGGCGCTGTTCCAAGACCTCTATTCAGAGCACGTTACCATAGTCTCTTGAGACTGAAGGATGCCTACTAGATCCAATCACACCTGAACTCTCATTAGATTCTAAAAGGAATAAACTGAAACTGTTGAACTTTGGCCATATCATAAAATGACAAAAGACTCACTGGAAAAGACAACAGTACTAGCAAAAATAGAAGGTAGTAGGAAAAGAAGTAAACCTAACATGGAATAGATTAATGTAATAAAGGAAAACCAGGGCTTTCAGTTTGCAAGACCTAAGCAGGCCTGTTAATGATAGGTCCTTTTGGAGGGGATTAATTTCTAGCGATGTCAGAAGTTACAAGTGCCTTAATAACAACGAGCACGAAAAAAGAAAAAATTTCCAGGTACCAAATTACTTTGCAACACTTTCCCTCCAAGCTCTGCCAGGTATAATTGAAAGTATTCTGCCCCAGCAGAAAATTCTGCTGCTGTTAAATTTCTTTTAGGAAGAAGGAAAAGAATAGTATGCGCACAGCTGAGCAGTGGTACTCTGTTGCTATAATGTCACAAGGAAAGACAGATAGACTTGCTTTAAATAGTTGTCACCCTTAGCTTTGGAAAGGTTTGTCTCAGTTCAGTTCAGTTGATTGTGGCATAGCCAACCAGGCTTTCTGAAAAGGAAGAGGTTTAACGCAGCAGAGAACGTCTAGTCTGGAGTGGCTTGAGGGTCAAGCATCAGATGAATCAGCCTCAAAGAGGAATGAAATATTTCCCTTTGCTTATATGTGACCAAGTGTTTTCAGTGCAATTTCTATTTGTTGCCTGTTTCAATCTGTGTATTAAACAAACTTGTATCTATGACACATATCTTCAGAGCCTTCTGGAGTGGGAGTGGGATGAGAGGAGAAGGAATGGACAGGTAATGGTAGCCATAATAATGATGATAATATCTGCACCTTATTAACCAGTGTTCAAAATACACAATACGAGTGTATTGTGTAAAACTAAATTTAGCCTAATATGAAGAGATGAAACCATGAGCCATGGTCTTATCCAAATTCCTAATTTTGCTTTAGATTCCTGAAAACTGTAGACCCAATATGGAAGAAGGAATTGCCTTGTTCTCCACCTTACTCAACAACAAGCACTTTCTCATCGTCTTTGTCCATGCTCTTGAGCAGCAGAAAGATTTTGCTGTTAGAGACAGGTAAGGCAATCTTCGCATTTTAAGACCAGCCCAAGCTGGCTGCATACTTCTTTCACCTTAAAACCTGGAAGGACTCTGTATAGTTTTTGAACATCTGAAAATGCTTCTTCCTTGATAAACATAAGTTTTGCTTGATTTTGTCTGAGAAAGTGGTCTCTATTTTTATGAATTGGATATCTGTGCTTCTCAAGGATTGAATGCTTCCAGATGCTGTTTAAAAAGCCCTAATCCATCCCACGCTTTAAAGAAAGTAGCTAACCTGTTCAGGTTTTGTAAAGTCTGAGAGAAGTTAGAGACAATAGTAAATGAGTTTCTGATTGTTGCTTCTGGAATTAATGCACAGAAGAAATCTTAGATGAAAGGCAGTGGGCCACACTGACCCACTCACTGCTAGGATTTCCAGAATCATTAGAGAATTTCTGCCATCCATAGAGGTTGTGTGCTTAGGACCTTCCAGTTCCTGAAAGAGTAAGGAAAAGAGAAGTTGTTGCTAAATTACACCTTAGAGACATTGCGATGACTCTGCCAAGCCACACCTCTAACAGAAGAAGGTAAGGGATTTCCTCTTCATATATTTCAGGAAACCCAAAATAGGAGAGCAGGAAAGAATGTTATGTTTGGTCTTCTTGGAGAACAGTTTTCTTTTCACTTCTCTTGTCCTATCTCTTTCCCATAAATCTTGAGGCCCCTTAAGTGTCATTTATATCTCTTCCTGTGTCACTACCTTGGTGTTAAGAGTTAATAGAACAGTATTAAAGTTCTCTGAAGTGCATTCTGTAAGCGTCAACAAGAGAAATGATGTTTTCTTTGACTGATGGATGAGAAATGCCCTGGTTTAAAGAAAAGGCAACGAGGAATGTCTAAAAGGGCAAAGAGAGGAACAGAATGAAAATGGCTGCCTGAGTGTTTTATGGCTAGAGTATTACAGACCTGAGCGAGTAAGCCTTGCATCTAAGGCTCTGCATATAAAAAATACCATAGCTACTCAAACACCATGTCTTAATGTTCCTTCCTTTCTTTTTTTAAATTTATGCTGTTTTTCAACTTGCAGGTGTTAACCTTCTCTATTATTACACAAATTGCCAGAATAGGTTTTTTTTTTCCCTTTGAGCGACTGGCATCCATTTCTATCAAAGGGTGGCATAATACAATGTGATTATGAACAGCTGTGATACAAATGGCTTGAAACTTTAACAGTTTTCAGAGGCTTTGTGAAAACAATTTGGAATGTTACCATGGTTTTAATTTCTGTTCATGTTGATTGATGAATCCCGCCTTGTTCCATCCATCTCAGTATCCTTCATTAACTCTTCCTTCAGATGCAACCTAGCCTCTCTGCTTACCATTGCATTGCATGGAAAACTAGAGTACTACACCAGCATTATGAAGGACCTCTTGGTGGATCTCATTGATGCTTCTGCTTCTAAAAACCCTAAGCTTATGCTGAGGAGGACAGAATCTGTGGTTGAGAAGATGCTGACCAACTGGATGTCCATCTGCATGTACAGCTTTCTCAGAGTAAGAAAGTGAAATAAAATTTTAAACTTCTGTGGTTGTGTCAGATAACCCAAACATGAATATAGCAGAGATGGGCCCAGAAGGTTGGTCTTGAACCACACAACCACCTCATCTGATATTCCCTAGTATCCAGTAAAGGCAAAGCAAGACAAATATTCAGAACTTCTAATCAAAACTAGAAGATCATACCTATTTCTGAGTGTCAACTCTTTGGAAATTGTGCTCAAATGATAATACTTCTCCAAGTGTGATTGGCCTAATTGATAAGCACAAAAGAGAGTTAAATTCAAATTGTCAGATAGGTTAACCAGTGTTTAGATTGGGGCGGGGGGGGGAGGGGAGGTTGGTTGATGGTTTTTGCACAGCCTTCTGATAAATTCACTAATCTCTAGTCAACACACTTAAATTTCATTCCTGCTCTGTCTGAGAGTTTTTAGAGAATGGCAGTTCAGAATAAAAACTAAGATACGTTGTTCTCTCACGTAATTCTTATGAGAACTCATTGACACAGATCACACTAATGGGATAATAACTAGCCCAGAATGACCCAGTAAACCTCATAACTGAGAAGGGATTTCAGAGTGCTAAATGTGTGTAGAAAGAACTGTTACATAAAGGGCTGTAGCAGCCTTGAAACAGCCTTGAATTTGATCTCTGAAAGATAGAGATTCTTTAAGGCTTAACTCCAGCTGTATTGTTGAAAGAGATACCCTGTTTCCCCGAAAATAAGACCTAACCTGAAAATAAGCCCTAGTATGATTTTTCAGGATGCTCGTAATATAAGCCCTACCCCCAAAATAAGCCCTAGTTAAGTGAAACCCCGCCCTCCACCATTGTGCAGCATTGTGCAGCAACCAGAAGATGACATGACTGTATTTGAATAAATGTAGATTGTTGTACATGAAAAAATAAAACATCCCCTGAAAATAAGCCCTACAGTGTTTTTTGGAGCAAAAATTGATATAAGACCCTGTCTTATTTTCAGAGAAACACGGTAATACCTCCATATTAAGCAGAACATTGTTCTACTTATATAATACAATAAATATATTATGGGCATATAAAGAAAGGTCCTTTGTGCATAGTACTCTATTACCAAAATTCTTGTTCCTGATCTTAGAAGGATAGAAAACATTTTCTAGGAAAAATTGTTCCTGTCTGTGCTGCTATGGAATTTCTGTGTTTGAATGTTGAGTGTCTGGTCAGATTTCATTTCAAAATCAGTTTTGTAATAACATTTTAATGAACCTATTGGCTTGGCCATATTTCTTTCTAAGGGATTTTGTTTGTTCTTAGAGAATTGCTAGACTGGTAACTTTTTTTGTTAGCTAGCCATTGCCTAGCTAACAACAACAACAAAAAACTTGAATACAAAAGCTGCACCTGTTTATGCAAATCTGATAATTGGCCGCACTTGCAAATACTCTCTGTATACTGTTGGCAAATGTTGGCTTGCAAAGTACTTGAAGTTTTAGAGTTTGCTTTTGAGAATTAGGTTTAAATTTTTTTTTTAAACTGTCGCTTGAATTTTAAAAGAAATTGTGATGATGGTTTTCCAAATGTTCACTGTCTAGATAATTTCAGCACTGCCCCCTGCAGATTCTTCTATTTGTACCTTTGGAATCAAGACATACAGTACAATCTTACGCACTTCTATTTAACACCACATTCCATTAGGTTCACTGAAGTCTATTCCCAGGTAGGAATAGAAAGCAAAATTTACTTGGTTCAGATTTTAATACAAAACAACTGAAATCATTAACCCAAAGAAAGTTATCCTTCGGTTCTCACACTTAGCTGGATTTTGTGATGGAATTTTCTAGTAAAAAAATATGTAAAGAAATGGAGATTTGGGAAATTGCTTTCAAAAAGGTATATCAGGGAAATTGTACAGAAAAAAATATATACTAATTTCAATTGACATGAAAATTGATTTTTAAAAAATTGCATGCTGATGCAAAAATGGGAAGAATGCACTTGTGCTTAAAAATGCGAAAGTTACAGAAAGCAAACATCTTTCATGCTCCTATAAAATTATGTATAGGATCTGCAGCCTAATTGTACATGTGGAGCCAGTTCCTGTGCATTTGGTAAAGAAACTTACTCAAGGAAGGTACATATTTTTTATGGATCAGCTTTTAATCAAAAATAAACTTAAAAGATGCTGTTTGTGATTGATCAAAATGTTGAACAAAAGATCATTATGAATTGTTTGGAATTCTCTTAAAGAGAAAAATACTTGCAGCATTTCACTAGACATTCATAGTCTGAAATACACCAGAAATTTAAATAAAATCAGATTGTTCATGTTTGGTTGATATGGGCATTCAGCAAAGCTGGAAAGGCGGAAAGTAGGAGAAAAGGTGTTGTGTGTTCTTTAAGTGTAAGAGTATATTGCTAAAATGTGCTGATCGTGCATATCCTTGCCCTCCCCCCTTAAGAAAATAGATATCTCTTGTGGGATTGCACAAACCGGACTCTTGATACAACCAAAATCAACTTCCTAATTTCTTCTGAAGGAGGACAATATTCAAGAAAATCTTTCTGGTGGCAGGAGGAGAAGAGGGAAAGGAAGTGAGCTTTATCTTGGGGGACTTCTGAGTAGGATGGTTTACAAAAGAGATTAACAGCATACCCAGTTTTCATATGGTTTACATGTCCCTCTGAACTCTCTTTCCTTATGACACCTTAATCCCTGCAGAAGTGGGGGGGGGAGTGCTGTTTGTATTTACGGACACTCTGAAGACCACAGCAAGCCTCTCCTTGACTGCTCTGTGAGCAGAAGAGTTCTCTCAGAAGAAGAACTCAATCCAGATAGCTAAAGTGAGAGACGAAGACTGTGTAGTTTAAGAGTTAAACACAGATTGAGATTCTTAAATGTTAATCTAAAACATGAAGCTAGCTTGTAAACAATTTGTTCACCCTGCCCCCATCTTCTAAACCTGGCATTATCCTGGCTAAGAGAAAGATAAAAGACAGATGTTATAAGCATAAATTGATTATCCGTGTGGACTGTGATAATGCTGCAATTCTGTGGTATTTTGTGGAACAGCCGATGATTGGCTGAATCTGGGGAAAGCCTGCAAATAAACTAAGCAACTTGGAAGATGGGTGGTTTTGACAAGGGTGAGTCAGTGCCACCTCTCTATCGTGGCTGGCTGTTCTGCTGGAACCTGGCTCTTGTTCAGGTAGCTATGGAAAGAACAGTGAAAGAACTGAGCAGCAGGGATGGTATTATTTTATATTTTGTGTACTGTATTTACATATGCAATTACA
This sequence comes from Intellagama lesueurii, assembly GCA_037013535.1. Lineage (NCBI taxonomy): Eukaryota > Metazoa > Chordata > Lepidosauria > Squamata > Agamidae > Intellagama > Intellagama lesueurii. The sequence continues at coordinate 258,699,882 of JBAJHW010000002.1, forward strand.
CATCCGTTTTCATTGGCATTCAGTTTTGAATCAAAGAAAGAGATCATAGTGATTACATGCATTAACGGTCTTGGTGTACATAGCCTATTTTGATCTTGATTATGAAGGCATGTCTCATTGAAAACAACATGGAAATAGCTATCCTGGAGTTGCAGACTTGATGTTGTGAATTGTGATCTATGGAGCAATCTGAGATTAATAGGTGACCTTACTGAGTACAATCAGTGGAACTTCAACTCAACAGCTATGGCTGAAGTAGGCAGCTTTTCAATCCTTCTGTCTGAGGTAACAGGCATTATCTCATACACAGAAAGTACTGGATCATCCCTTACTGAATTATATAACCACTGCAATTCTTAACCTGAATGTCACAAATCTGGTACAGTTCCTGTCTTGGAAACAGGAATTGTTGTAAGCTTTATGTCACCTTTCAAAACCACCTAGAATTTTTTTTCCCACTCTGTTGGGGTCTCTGAATTTTCTCACCAGTGGAAAACAAAATGTTAATCAAGCACAACATGAAAAGGAGAAAGAGGAAATTATCTCTTGAACTGACTTGAATGGACACATGGAAGCTGTGATTCCCCCTGCCCTTGCCCGCTATTGGAAAGAAACATCTCTGAAGTGCATCTTTGTTCGGGGGTGGGGGCAGTCCTCTGAAGAAACATCTCTGAAGTGCAAAACAGTTCAACCTTGGGAGAACTGTGGAGTTGCATGGAGCTATGTGGGTGCTCTGAAGCAATTAAGCTTCATACTATTACCATATATCTTTGAAAAACAGTGCCGTGTCAGAGGAAAACCCTTCCTGTCCACAGAGTTGGAAGAGGAGCCGCACTGGAGACTCTGATTTTAAAATAAATTGATTTTAATTGATTAATTAAATAAATAATTAAATAAATAAATATCCTGCCCTTTCTGCAGTGAGCTCATGGCCTTCTGCATAGCTCTCCTGATTGCCACTTTCTCCTCATGATAACCCAATGAGGCAGGTCAGGCTAAGAAACAGTAACAGGAGTTAACACGTTCAGTATATAAATCTGGTTCCAATGGAATCCATGAAAGCTCTGAAACCTTGTCTTCTGTTCTAGTTCACTGTTGTGCATTGTCCTTATCATCCAGCACCTGCATTTGTCACCATATGACTGTTTGTGGAGGAGTATATTCCTAGTGTGCAGGCACTTTCCAAAAGAAACTGCAGGTTTATGTGATCAGCCTAAATTCCTGAAAATCACATTTCTCCTGTTTTTCATCAAGGTGCTTCATCCTGTTACTGAAAAAAAGACCCTTGCCATTCATTATGCAGATTGTCTTTGAATCATTCTAGTGTTATGGCCATCCAGATGTTGAGTATTTATTTTCCCACTTCAAGCCCATATTCCTTGATGGATCATGCAACAAGATACAATGGGAAGCTGAACATGTTTACTAAGCTTGACTGATATGTTGCTCCCTAACGGGAAGCCAGTCTTTAAGTTTATATCATCTCTTCCCAGAATGTTTTCAAGAAAAAGGCATTATTAATGAAAAGATAATTTCAAAAGCATATTTACGGTATTCCAGCCAGCCAAAGCTACACAGCTCTCTCTTTTTGGTGTTCAGTGATCCATTTATTTGTGGTCACTGTTGAGAAGTTTCAGTTAAATCTGGTGATAATTACTACTGAGAACATTTCTGCCCACACATAAATTTTATGATGGTATCCCAGAATTCATTCAACAATTTCTTCTAATCCCAGAAAATAAACCATAAGTAGCTGCATGTTTGTCCATTTTTTATGCACACTTGAAGAATAAAAAGAGAGAGAGAGAGAATATGTGTTCTTTTAAAGTTCTTCGGGTTTTTGTGCCTCTGTAATAAAAATGAAAGCATCAAAGACTCACAGGTTTGTTCACAGGTACATTACAAATTTCTGAAATAATAATGCCATACCTAAAATTCAGGTTTATGGCTGCCATCGCAGTGAATACAAGATGTGATAGAATCTTTCATCAAAAGAACCAGGAGTATGTTTTTTGTCTCCTGAAAATGTGAAGGCATTGGGAGATACACAGAGAGGTTAGATAAACAAGAAGAAAATAAGAGACAGAATTAATTCCTAGCCACAAAGTTTTGTAAAAGTGGAACTAGTGTCCTGAAGTTAAGAGCATTAAACCCGGGTTCACCAACAGAATATTTATACAAAAGCCTGTTACTTTGAATCCTGCAAAATAGTCAAACATTTTCAGTATGCCTCTCTACAAAACAAGCCCACTCACAAAGGCAGCTTTTGATAAAGAAATTTAGTAGCCTCCCTTTAGTACTGGGCTCTGGGATGTATGTGACGATGGCACTGTTTTTAGTTCTTGAATTATCCCCATTAATCACAACATCTATTTGAAACAGCTGCTGCAAAAGGTCCTTAACAATTGTGCAGTGGAAAAATTCCAGCTGCTTGTATTTGTCCTCGTAAGCTAGCATTACACGATTTAAACATTTGTTTTACATTAATGCTGTGCCAAACAATTCATCCATTTTTGCAGCAGTAATGGAACGTTGAAGAGCAAGCCATCTTGCAGTGGAAATGTTCAGAATGCCAGGGCCTAAACAAAGGGCAGCTTCAGTGGTGAGCAGGGATAGTTGGTTCAATTTATATAGTTCCTTTGCAAAAAGTGGTAGGGTCAGCTCTGAGATGTTGTTGAAAACACTCCTTCCTCCAAGTGAAGCTTGACTGATCTAGGAGTGGAGAGGACACAGAACTCCCTATTGTTGTCAGACTATAGTATTTCTAATGCATTTGTTCTTACCCTGGTTCACTGAAGATTAGACTGGGCTAGACCCTCTTGCTTAGGGTTATTGAATTCTTCACGCTGCAAAATGGCCTCTCAAGACCAGTGGTTCACAACTTTGGGTATCCCAGGTATTCTTGGAGTGCAACTCTCTGAAGCTTTCACCACTAGCAGTCCAAGAACACCTGGATTACCCAAGATTGGGAACCACTGATCTAGATCATCACAAATGCACACAGCAGCATGGGGCATTTGGGAATGTTGCAATACCATGTTGTAGGAGCGTACAGGGGAATAGCGTGATGACACAGCTGGGATGTACCCAGCTTGTTTCTGCCGAGCTATGGTAAAATTATTTCCTTATGCCTGTTGTGTTTTGAGATGCTAAGGAACAAGAGGCCCTTAAGCAACACAGTAAATGTTTTACTTAATGTTTTGGCTACCTCATTTGGCAGAAAGTATGAGCCTAGGGAATCAGTTTATATCTAACTGCCATTTGTAAAATTGAATAATAGTAAATTTTACTGTTGCTTTTTTTTGTTCAAACTGGAAAATAGCAGTTTTTTCATAGAGTAGTTTGCCTGTCTTTAGTCCATTCTGTCAGGAAGTGTTTGTACAAGCAGTATGACTGTCCACTGAGACAGGTTGCCATCCAGACGGTTTCAGCAATTAGCTTTCACTGAAGAAATATCAACCAGCCATTCTTCCAGATGGAGCATTTGCTTTCAGTAATGTATCTGCTTCTGCTTCATCCATAGGATGTTCGTCTTGTCTCAGTTAGTAAAGTGATAGCTTCCATGACTTAGTGTGGTTTATTATTAAGCTCCTTTTGTTTACCGGGGTGGAGCTTAGCACGGTGCTGCTTCCCAGTGGGAGTTAATTTATAAGGTCAGACCCTCCCAGCTGGAAACTTTCAATTAGAGAGAAAGAGAATGAGAAAGAGAGAGAGAGAGAGAGAGACCCAGATGAGAAAATCCAGCAAGTAGATTGTTTACATTTTTTTAAAAAAATCATAATTTCCTGTAGGGAAGCCATTTTCAGAGAAGTGGCACCTTAAATAGCATTTTGGATATGAATACTAATATGCCTTGTGTTCCTTTGCATCCAGGCAGAGCCAAATGAAAGAAAGAAGAGGGTGAACATTTCACCCCATCTAAAAGAACACTGCGGGTGCTGGGGGAAATAGCTGAGGGGGAAAAACATACATTTTCACAGTCTTTGTGGAGTGCGAGAGCTCTTTCTGTCATTTTGCTGAAGGAACCCCCACCTATTCAGTCCATGAGCTGCCAAAGCCAGCTGTCTGTTAATAATCTTCTGTTGCTGGAAAAAATGCTGTTCTCTCTTCAGTTAGCTGGGGTGATTGCAATGCTATAGAGTTATGCTAGTATTCTGGGCATATACTAAATCATGGCTTTCACATCATAAATGCCACAACTCCTTGTGATCCTCTGCTGACACTGTTATCACTCAGTGTTCATCCTTATATGGAATTTAGGCTTGAGGCTAAGGCAGTGTTCCTTTGCTTTTATCCAGGTTTGAATGAAGGCATTAGCCCAGATATTCCCTACAGAACAAGCTATTCTTCTTCCCTCCCAAAGTTGCTGAAACCTCTTATCTAGATTGTGTTCTTGGATTTGAACTGGAATTCATATGACTATCCCACAAAAACAAAAATGTAGTGAACATATGCTTTGAGCTATAACACTGTATGCTTTCATGAATTTCAATAAGTCAGCTATGGATATTCATTTTGATCATACAGATCACCACACTAAAAAAAAATGACAAATTACTTGTACTACAGTAAGCCCAAGGTAACCTTCACTAGGAGAAGATAAATTGCAGTACTGATCATTCTCTTTTCCTATCCTTTTTTTTAGGGTCGAACTGGGTGAAATGCAATTTATGTAAATGACTTTTTAAAAGTAAAAAAGCAGGCATGATCTGAACCAGAGGCTGCTGCTGTTTACTTCTTAAAGCCATTCACACAATTGCTAATTCCATAAATACCTTTGTTTAGTTTAACCATTAGAGAGCAGATCTACATCATTGGATTTTTCCCACGTCAGAGTGTTTTTTGTTTTGTTCTGATTTCCACATAAAATGCACACATAGCTTACTTGTGAATGTGTTCAGAATTTTGACTCATGACTAAGATATCAAATAGTGTAAATACATTCGGAGAAACTAAATGTGTTTTTTTCTAATGAATTGTGTTTTTTCTAATGAATTAGGACCTGAAAGCATTCTAAAGAACAACGGAACATACTTTCTTTATTCTCCATCACATCAAATTATGGATCAGTCAGTTTATTATTTGATATGATTTATGAATTGATAAACCATGGTGAGCAACTAGTCATGAAATCTACATTAGAATGAGTACTTCAATGCAGAATTGAGAAACATTGTTTCTGCTAACTGCTATTTAAGGTAATGTGCATTAATGCCGAACTGTAGTTACAGTAGTTATTCCCAGAAGTCTAAAAATACTTCCACTATAAAGATGAGGAAACAAAATGAGCAAAATGGATAATAAAAGCAGACAGGAGTCCCTAAATTATGGGTTTGTCTGTACAATTGGAAGATTGAGCAATAGTTTAGCTTCTAAACTCTGATTTGACATGATGTCTTAGCTGAACCAGAAAAGTAGATGACAATGGCTGAAATCCTGTTGTTTGACATAATGTCACACTAGAATAATCCCATTTAATCGGCAGATTTGATGAGTTAACTTCTCCATAAATGCCATTGATTCAAATGGGCCTACTCTAGTTGCAACTTTCTTTAGCATAATAAATTCTAACTAGAGTAGGCCCATTTAAGTCAATGGAATTTATGGAGGCACTGACTCACCAAATTGACTACCTTAGTGTGACTAACTATGCTAAGCAAAAGGATTTCAGTCAGTGTTACCAGGAACTTACTGTGGATTCTCAAGCTGCTGTTGCTATAGGAACATTTCTATTTACCTCATAGAAGCTTCTCTCCTAAGTAAATGATGGCTTTGGGGAAAGGGGGCAGTGAGACCATGGCACTGAGGAAGTTAATTCTCATTCACCCTGCTGCTTCCCCGTCTCCATACTTAGTATTTAAAGGCTCAAATCCTCTTACCTAGTATGCTGGTGTAGCACAAACTTTGGGAAGCAAATTGCCCCAAGTTATGAAATCAGTTGTACAATTTAGTATGCATCAGATAATGTCCGCAGTGATTTTTTAACCTGGGGCAATTTCCCTCCAAAAGTTATACCATTCGTGTTGGAGTACAAAAAGGATTTTGGCCAATGTCACGTCTATTTTGACCCCAAATAAAGTACTTTAAAATTCTCCTGAGCTAGCTGCAGTGATCGTATGAAGAAGAATCAACTGATTCCTGATATCACTCCAGTTAAGCACTAATAAATGGTCCCTCCCCGATTAAATTATAAGCAGTCACTTTTTAACCCTTTGTTGAGGGAGTAGCTCCCGGTTCTTCTAACAGAATGTCTTCCATTGCCTCATGTCCCCTAGAGGGCCCAATGGAGACTCCATCACCTGGACCCCAGGTAGGCACAGACAAGGAAGGACCAGCACCAGGTGGCCAGGAGAAACTAGAAGAGGATATAACACACTAGGAGGAAGAGGCAGGGGCAGGTTATAAAGGAGGAGGAGGAGGAGAAAGAAGAGGGAGGTGACAGCTCGCCAGACTTGACCAGGATGGCAGATGAAGAGGGGGAGAGTGAAGGAGGAGCTTTTCCCCATCTTTTGCACTATTGGAGAAGTAGACTATAGCTGGAGCTGAATCCAGGGGACTTGGTGGAGGTCCCAGTGGCCAAGAGGAGAGGATGCAGCAGTGGAGCTCCTATCTTTAATTCTCCAGCATCTCTGCCTCCAGTAAGGCCCTTGGCCCCCATCCTGACCCAGTGGAGGCACTGGAGAGGCAAGCGCCAAAAGGAGTGCCTGAGGTGGCAATAGGAGGGGCCAGGGAGACTCAAATATTATTGACTACCTGGCAATGCAAATGTTTACTGAAGGATGTATGGTGGTTCAGGGCTGTCCTAAAGACCTGACAGCCCCAACAAACTATGAGTAACCCGACTTCAGTAGCAGAACTCCGGCTTGGCAGACTGGACTTGATTGGGGGCCTGGTGAAGTTAACGGAGCCCCACAGTGGACTGATGGGACAGGGTACAGCTGATGCCCTTCCATTTCTAGTACCCTGTTCCCCAAGATGAACAAAGTCAAGTTCAAGCAGTTCTGGGAGTTTGTAGTCTATGGAAACCATGGCAGAGGAGGGACTCTCCGCCACCCCCATCCTTGGGGAAGGGGGCCAGCGGTGCTCACACCCTCCCTTAAGAGAACCAACAGAAAACCAGTGTTGTCCTCGAAGCACTCCACATCAAGGTAGCAGCAGCATTTCACTCTGTCTTTCCATGTATGCTGAGACATGAGGCATGATCACAAACCAGCCTTTGTGATTCTAAATGTGAAACCTGGGAGAATGTTATCCAGAGTTCTTCCGCATCGATTTACATGAAGTACAAAACTTTAGCATTAGGCCTGAATAATATTATGTTAAAATCCCGCTTACTGCAAAAATATCAACAGAATGTAGGGAGGGAAATCAGCTATGCCTGTGACAAAGATGGATAGTTTGTCAAAGAGACGGAATATGAAGCTAGTAAAATGGGTTTAAGACACTGTGCACTTTGCCTGCCTTCATAAAGTAAGCAATATTTTGTAGCAAATGCCTGTCAATTGGAATAGTTTCTCATGTGCCTTTAGGCCTTTTGCATCTGTCTATCTATAACAGTCTCCCAAGAGGGTACAGTAACTGTAATATTATATCAGATTTGCTACAAGAGTAACATGTAAGTGTACCCTGAGCATTGGTTTTTTTTAAAAATAGCTTAGCGAAGCCATACATATATAAAAACACAGCTTCATTTACCCTGTATGGAACAGTGCAAAGGATGCCAGCCTTGATTTTGGTTTTCATTAATGCAAAGTTATTTTGGTGCCCAAGATTACTTCCAAATCCTCATAATACTGCAGGCACAAATCATAAAACATCTAATTTTTAAAAAATACAATAGAGAATGAAATGTGTTCTGTTCATGTATTTTTTAAAAAACTCTATTTTTCCCCCTGAACAATTTTCCTGCAACAGAAAACTTGGCCCCAGGATGGCTTGTCTCACTTCCAAACCAGTTTCCCCACAATATTTTTTAAATAAATTCCATGTTCGCTTTGTCTGTTGTCTCTAACTGTCCATTTCCGTTCCCATCTTCTAAATGTATTATCTTTATGTATCTGCAAATTTTTACAACAATCCATGGTTTCTGGAATGCAGAGCCAAGAGATGCAAAACAAAAGAGTAGTGGGTCAAAGATGGGCCTTTCTTGCATAATCGTTCCTTCTGTAAAGTCTGCACCATTAACACTGCAGCAGCAGGAGCAGCAGAAATGCCCATTTAATTACTTCTTCTTACTGTGGCACACTTGAACTTGGGAGGAGGGGAGGAATCGGTCATATACTCTACTTAATCATGCACGATATATGTTATGCAAAGGCAATAAATACCAGGTCTGTCAGTGTGGCCTTCTCACAGAAGACTTTTAATGGCTTTCAAAACAACTTTATGATTCAGATATAATTTGTCTTTCTCTGAGATTTTGACACCGTGTGGTAGAGATTCCCCTTGGGTTATAGAATTTGATATATTTGAGAATGGCTACAAATTTCAATTTAGTCCCAGTTCTCACAACTGACTTTGACTTTTGCAAAGATCTGGAATATGAATCTAACATGCAACCATTCTAGTATGCACCACTAGATTTCATAAGGGGGCCAAAGATTTTAACAACTTCTGTCACATCTACATTCTCTCCAAGTTCACAGCCAAAATTGATTATGAAATCCTGAACAAACTTCATAAGGGAAAAGGCCATTAAACACAGTGGGACAATATTCAGATAAAGAGTTTCCAGAGCAGGGGAGAGCAACTTACATAGGTCCACGGGACAATCTTCTGCCTCTGGAACCATCAAAGTATATTTTTGCCCTAATTACCCTTAAATGGATGTGATTTCCAGATATGCAAAGGAATAAAATAACAGAACATGGAAAAAAGAAACAACATAGTTGTCTTCCAGTATTTTGGTACTAAATGGGAGGGGTGATCATGGCCTAATTAAAAGTTAAATGTGATTCCTGGAGAGTTCCTTGAGTGGCACAGGGAGGTTGCATGAAAAAAGCCTCATCTACAAGTAGTATTAGTACTACATTTACTATTGCTTGATAGAAATCAAAAACAGGAGGCAATTCAAAAGTGTGCATACCACTTTCTGTTTTCTCCTTTCATTTCTTGGTTGCAAGAAAATGCTTCCTATATTTCTTATTTCCACTAATATGTGAATATCCAGAACAACACAGCCTTACTTATTATTATAAACTGAGCAACAGTACTCTTTATCACTACTAGAGTTCTGGATCTTCTATCTGCTTGAACAGAGTCTGCTCCCTTCTTCCTTTTTTAATCCAGTGGCAGTTCTGCTTTTTAAACAGCTGTTACGTTATTTGTGTCAAAAAAGCAAAGGAATAACTGTGAAACATCATCATAAACTGGATGACCACAACAGATCTTGCATTCTTTGGTCATTTGGCAGAGTGTTGACATATCCTTCAAAGAACAGCCTAAGTATGGTTAAAGTTTTTGTCTTAAGAAATGCTGGTTGTGACAAATTAAGTCTTGGCATTATGACACAGATGGCGTATACCCATCGTTAGCTATGTGGTACCATCTAAAGTGCAGCAAAGCTGAAACTGGTATTGTACTAGCTACCATAGTGATGGGATAGCATTAATAATATTAATATCAATCAAGTGAAGAAATCAGAGTGAACAGATGCTGGCCACTTGGATTTCTAAAACATTTTTATAATAATTGTATTTCCTTTGCCTGGAGCAATTATAAATTCAGAAGTATTCATGTGCATGCATGCATGAGGGAGAGAAATAAATTGAATTACAAAAATAGTAAATTGATATAAGTGTGTCTTAGCTGAAAAAAAGATGACTATTAAGCAGCTTGGTATCTAAGGATTTGTGACTTTGTGAATTAAAAAGATACAGTGACGTGAGTTTTCAATTACTTGAAAGCAAAACTGAATTTAAGCTGGGAAATTGCCTCTAGAATCTTTGAAAAAAATGTCTTCAGAACATGCCTAAAATTGTTATCCAGCTACAGTAGCATCAGTATTGAAGTACTACTATACAAAATAAGTATGGAATCAATATCTGTTTAAGTTTTATTCTATAAAATGGACAGTGCTCCCTATTTGCTCAGTATAATAGCCACTGGGCTATTTGGCATCTGGCTGCAGAGCCAGAAGTTGGGAATTCGATTTCCCACTGTGCCTCCTTGGGAGGGACTGGAGTCAATGATCCATATGGTCCCTTCCAGCTCTGCAGTTCAAAGATATGACAAAGACATGTTATGAATCCACAAAAAAACTGACAAAAGATTGAAATCCAGTAGTAAGTCGCAAATATAGTAGGGCCATTAAATTAACAGCACTTTCAAAAGAGTTGACTCACCTAATCCCCACTGATTCAGTGAGCCTACTCTAGTTGCATCTTACCACCAGGTTTCAACCAAAGGATCCCAACCATTTTTGGTGAGTTATAATAAGGCACCATGATTTTTGTTGTTCTGCCATTTTCTTGAGTTGAATAGTTTTAATGGTGTTCTTTTAAAGTTCCTGAAGTGCGTTTCTGATTTTGTTATTGCTTCTACTTGTGCTTCCAGCTCTGACTGAATGCTAGTAGTTTCTCAGATAATATTCTTGATTGTGTGAAATGGTACGCCCGCCTGCCCCCTTGTTTTTTAATTGTTTGAAAACTGTCTTAGATTGTTAGGATTTTAAGATAACGTTGCTTGTAACATTCACCTCTTTCAGTATGGAAAAATCTGTAATTGGCATTGCGGATGATTCAGTAAGTGTATGGACAGGATTGTAAGAAATCTTCCTTGGTTCCTAATAAGCAAATCATATCCTTTTTTTGTCATCTACCAGGAAACAGTAGGGGAGCCTTTTTTCCTTCTGCTGTGTGCCATCAAGCAACAAATCAATAAAGGATCCATAGATGCCATCACTGGAAAAGCCAGGTATACACTCAATGAAGAATGGCTGTTGAGAGAGAACATTGAAGCAAAGCCAAGGGTAAGATATTCCTGTGCTTTACTAAAAGGAATTTGGTGAAAGGAATGTCTGTATCTGAGCCTTAATATTAATATCTACCACCTTTAGAATTGGAATCAACTTTGATGAGTGCCATCGTCCTGGATCTACATCAGCTCTAGATGTAGTTGGGGTCACGTGTCTTGTTTCTGAGCAGCCACAGCTAAGGTTACATATTCTCCAATAGGCACAATGGCTAAGGTTGTGACAAAGGGAAAGGACTGCAGAGATGGAATATTGGATAAATATCCCTATGTCCATTCAGTCAGTGAGCTTCCTTGCAGCTGGCAGGCATTTTGCTGAGCTTTCTTTGCACAGACAGTACAAGTTGGTTGACCTTTTAAGAATCAATCCAGTCTTTAGTCTCCCATGAGTACTTGGGACTGTGATGAGCACAGAAATATGGAAAAGGGAAACTATCCTTCAGCTTGGTTGATATTCCAGGCATTAGATCAAAAATGAGTAGGTATATTACGAATAAGTTAAAGGAACAGTTGTGATTCACAAGTTAAGATACACATAGAATTATGTACGCTAACTACATAGGCTCAAATCTAGTTTCTACTCAAAGTTAGAGTAGACCTATTGAATGAGTTGCTGAATGGTATCTCAAAACTGGTGTAAATCAAACTGAGTCAACTCTGGTTAAAACTACCAGTTGCATTCAGGCTGCTGTTTCCTTATGAATTGTGCATATCAGGTATCTGTGCTTTCAGAAGAGCAATCAAGAATACCTGAGCGATCATATGTCATACTTCCAACAAAAGTGCATGTGGATATATATCTAATTTTAAAACATCTGGTCACTAATACTTGCAAGGCAGAGGATATATCAAGTCTACTGAGAATTCCATCTGATTGGCTGACATCCAGGATATGCTGAAAAAATAAATATTCCAGGATCATTTGCTACCCTGTTTCCCCAAAAATAAGACCTAACCTGAAAATAAGCCCTAGTATGATTTTTCAGGATGCTTGTAATATAATCCCTACCCCCAAAATAAGCCCCAGTTAAGTGAAACCCCATCCTCCACCATTGTGCACCATTGTGCAGCAACCAGAAGAAGATGACATGACTGTAAAATAAAACATCCCCTGAAAATAAGCCCTAATGTGTTTTTTGGAGCAAAAATTAATATAAGACCCTGTCTTATTTTCGGGGAAACACGGTATATAACAATGAGTTAGGTAAAAAGAAAATGGAATGTCTCATTTTTACAGCTTCTGGCAAAATAGTAACTTTGCTGCTCGTTGAAAAGGTTGCTGGTTGTAAAGCTGAGTCCATGGTGTGAAGGCTTTTGTACTTCGTGTTACAGGAATTGTGCTGAAAAGTAATGCTATAAAATGCTTCATGTGGGACTATCTCATTCTAAGAATGTAAAGTCTGGGGAATGTGTTAACTTCAGCCTGACAGTAAGTGCAATAGACAGACCTTTCAGAGTTCAAACCAAATTCTGCTTTTGATTACATTGCATAAATCAAGGGGAGCTCTCCTAGAATCAGTGGGGTCACTCAGGAACTGTGAAGGTATAAATGAGAACAGGTTTTTGGCACTGTATTCTTTGCTGCGTTGCCCCAGATTCCTGTTACTGACTGATCTATAATTTATAATGCTGAAATAAGGAGTTTAGCTCAGTGAGTTAGGTATCTGGCTGCAGAACCAGAGGTTGGGAGTTTCATTCCTGACTGTGCCTCCTTTGAGAAGAGCCAGCCTGTGTGGCCTTGGGCAAGCTGCACAGTTCCACAATGCCACCAGAAAAAAAGGAATAGTAAACTACTTCTGAGTATTCTCTACCTGGAAAACCCTGAAAAAAGGTCTCCATAAATCAGAATTGACTTGATGGCACATGATTATATTATTTAAAGAAGTTAAGCAGTCAGTATCTTTGCAGAGATAATTTCATAGGAACAAATTGAAAAAGTGCCACGGACTCTTTTTCACAAGCAACTCAAATAAAGGTGAATGCACAATTCCTGGATGATGATAAATCAAGTCTGTGCAGAGATGTAATCAGCAGCTCACAAAGTGTTGATAAAGTAATTCTCTATGTAGATTTTGTATCTACTTTATGCTTTTAAATTCTGTCACAGACCATTCACAAATCATATGCTGACCACAGCAATGTGTATAGCTCAGCTGTTAAGGAGCGCTTGTCACTGTAGCTACACTTTGTCTTGGTAGCTACAATGGCACCCTGTATTACCCTTGCATCCTTCTGCCCTGTCTACCTATTGCAGGTACATTCTAACCAATAACGATAATAGGGCTGTACAAAATGCTTTCATGAATCCATGTGGACATGTTATCCTCTCCGAATACACTGCTTCTCCATGTATATTGTTTTAAATATATACACTGCTTTTCAGTCAGTTGGGCCCCTAATCTGTTTAGTCCAAAGCTGTCTACTGTATTCTAGGATCTACAGAAAAATCTTTCCTAGGTTTGCATAAATCAGAGATTCTTGTAAGTGGAAATGCCAGGAGTTGAAAATGGGACATTGTTTATACAGAGTGTATGTGAGGGATGAGGAACATATAGCCCTACAAATTTTCTTGGATTGCAGCTGTCGGTATCCCTCTCTATTGCGTTTGCTGGCTAGAAGCAATAAGAGTTGCCATCCAACAGCATCTGGATGGTGACACATTTCCCATCCCTGCATTCACAGCAATCTGGAGTCACCCTCTAATTCTGTTGTGCTGGTGGGCATCTGGTAACACAAAATTGGATGTAAGCCTATAAGGAATCTCCCATTTTATCATCCCCCATTTGCAGTTTGAAGTGGTACAACTGAGGCACTGGCTTAACATCTCAGCTACTTGTATTTGTAAGAAGTAGGCCTGTTGATCAGGCAGACAGAAGCTCAGTTGATTCGTTTCTCTCCTCGTTCAGAGAACAGGATCAGAGATGGTCTTATAGATAGATGCTTTTATTGTTTAGACCCCCTTTATGATGTATGACGCTGAGATTTTTTAATAGTTCATCATCACAGTAAGCCAGTGTAAGTCTGTTAGCTGCCATTGCGCTACATCCATATTCACTGGTGCTAAATTTCAATTTTATTTCCTATAAAAGTGATTTTATAGAAGGAAATGACAACAGTTATTTTTCCTGCCTTCTGCTTGAGATGGTTCTTGTATTTCAGTTAAGTTCATGCACATGACAATTAAGGAGAATCTACACAATTATTCTTCATGCTTTCATAGTGCTTTGAATAAAATAATCAGCTTCAGTCAGCGGGATTGTAAATCAGCACTTTTCATGAGCTTTCAAATTTGTCTCTTTTTAAAGGCTGTGTACCAAGATTTATTTATTTTTTAGTTTGTTACAGGCCTTTTATGCCTTGCAGTTTGAACATACCACCCATATTCTAACCAGCCATCTTTCTCCTCAGAATCTGAATGTGTCTTTCCAAGGATGTGGAATGGACTCCCTGACTGTTCGTGTTATGGACACGGACACTCTCAGCCAAGTTAAAGAGAAAATACTTGAAGCCTTTTGTAAGAATATTCCTTACTCCCAGTGGCCGAGGGTAGAAGATGTTGATCTAGGTAAAGATCCCTTTTTCTGTTAAGGAAATGAATACTCATCATACATGGGCATAAAGCTCAAGCATAGAGTGATTGCACTCATGAGTTTATATTTGCCAGTCCCCTCTGGATTAAGTAGTGCCTAACAAGCATATTGGCCAGTACACTCTTTGTTTTAATGGAGTATCATTCCAGCTTCCCCCTCCAGATCTCAGATTTCCAATTAACACAGGTTAAAGATCATGTCCCCATTGCCTTCAATGGGGCTGTCCCTTTGCACAAGGGATTGGAGCCACCCAGAGTGGCCTGGTTGCCATATGGTGCGGGGTATAAATCCAATAAATAAATAAATATATAAATAAATAAATCCCTCTTATACAAGCAGTTGCCAAAGAGGAACTATTTGGCACATCCTCTGGGACTAACAATCATTGTATTCATTTCTTCAGAATTACAGCCTGTCACTAAGGTAAAGCTCCCAAACTGATGAATGAATCCTGCTCCCCAGAAATGAAAAGTGGCATGAGGGAAAATGGAGTAGGGTGAGAATTATTGATTAGATAATTATCACAAGTCATGGAATGGCCCAGTTGCTCAGTCTGTCACAAAATGTTAGTACTCCAAGCATACCCTCCACAAATCTGCCCTATTGTTTTTGATCATCTACAACTAAGAGCTTCTGGATGGCCTGGGATGTTTGCTAAGGCACTTACTATTAGGTACCTGGAACGAAAAATAAGGCTTTTAGTAGGGAAGGCTAAGGAATGCATCTTCCAGATATAAAATTAGGGAGCAGGACAGTAAATATAGTGACACTCATGGAGACATCAGAGATTTACCTTCAGAGAGCACAGAAAACAAGATCATAATGCTAAGGCAATTTATATTATCCACTGATGGAAATGTGCATTAGCTAAAGACCAGAAAATGATGTGTATAAGCAGACAGTGAGATATGATTGTTATAAGTAAATTTAGATTTGTTTACATTATCATTCTCAAGCTATGTTCTACTGATTGAAACCCAGTGAACTCACTGTTGCTTGAGGCAGTGGTGTCCAACCTTAGATCCCCAGTTGTTCTTGGTCTAAAATCCTTGAAGCTTTCACCACTAGCTGTGCCGGCCAGGATTTCTGGGAGTTCTAGTCCAAGAACATATGGGAACTTAAGTTTGGGAACCAATGTCCTAAGGTGTTCACCAACAACTTCTTGGTAAAGGAGAATCAATTTGCTTTTTAAAAATCCAGATAATTGAATCCAGGAAATCAAATACATACTTTAATTCTATACCCGTTTTTCCTTTATTTACACATGGTAGACATGTGTAAACCATGCCTGAATTAGTGTATGATGTATAGTATGAAAAATGCATAATATCAGAATGCAATGCCGTGATTGTAATGTTTTTACCTAGTTGACATAACCTGAAATGATTTTTCATACTGGTACTCAGAGGTCTCTATATTTGAAATGTGTGGCTCAAGCATGCCTTTTAAGTGCAGTAGAGCTTACCACTGACACACCTGTGTCTCTTGTTAAATATGGCATCTAAACAAGAGGAATCACTTGCGTTCTTGTTAGCACATCCTTTGTTCAAGCAGGGTTTGCATTTGATCCATTTTCTTTACTTAGAATGGTTTGCCACAAGCACTGAAAGTTACATCCTTCGGGACCTTGATGACACTTCAGTGATGGAAGATGGCAGGAAGAAACTGAACACATTAGCACATTATAAGGTAAAAAGTGTGAATGCTCCAAGAACTTCCCTTCCTTTGGGTCTGACATTCCTTAGGGACCTAACACGATTTGCTTTCTAAGCAGGATTAGCAGAAGCAAGCAGGAAGATTGCCATAACTCCATGAGACCTTCTGGGGAACAGACATCTGCCCTGGCGAGAAACTCGTTAATATTGCAACACATCGAGACTAATTAAATGCTCTTCATGCAAAACAAGTTATTGCTGGGGAAAAAAAGCCTTTTCCCAGTGGCTGCAATCCATCCTAATTAATATCATACCATTCCTCTTTCTTGTTGACAGTGATGTCAGAGTTCCCATTGGTCCCTTACGGGAGCATGGTTTGCCCACAAATGGTCCTTTTTCTTTCTGTTTTATTAAAGAAAGAATGCCATTTAAAGTGGGAGAAGATCATTGAAGCCTATATTCAAAGTAATTTCATGTGCCTGTATTAATGTAATGCAAAGAGTCATGAAAGCAACTTTATTCAAATTATATCAAGTTAAAACTGTGTTTGGCCATTATGATTGGCCAAGCATATGCATGATTAGATGTGTGATTGGACCTAGGTATGAGATTGATCAGTGGGAGTGTTTTGGAAGAATTCCTATCAAGGGGGCACATGCAAAATGTTGTCATAATGAAAAATTCATGGCATCTTGCAGGAAGAATCTGCAAGCAGAATATTAAGTTTGTTCCTTCTGCTGTTCATGAATCTTTCATGAAAAATCTATGCAGATTTTTTCATTCTGATCTGATGTTTCCCAGCCTGCTTACAGAAGAAAAATATAAATGTGAAATAATTCTTAAGAGTACAAACCTGTGCATTCTTATTCAGAACTAAGACTCACTGTGTTCAGTACATCTTACTCCTTAGCGTGTTGGAGACTGCAGCCTTAACAACACATTTTAGCCAGCATTATGTATTGTCATTTTTTTTTGGTTTGTTTCTTTTTCACCACATTTTCATCTACATAAAATTTATGTTGAAACACAGAATGGCTAGTCCTTGTGTACTGTAGATATCTCAGTAAATTTGATGCAGTATGCAAAGAAAGGGAGTTGAAATCATGAGATGGGATCATGATATGTTCAAGTACAGCTTTTGTCCAGTTATTAATGTTTATAATCGATATGGTGCAATTGGATGCATTCAGAGCTTTTTTTAAAGTCTAGTAATGGGAAAGAGGCCCAACCCTAGCTCTGTTAAATTGTTCCAAAGTATTTGAATTGCTCCAGATAGTTTTATGGTAATTTTATTGATTGACCCTAAGATCTGCTGATACAGACTGGGTTAAAAAATATTTTAATTAATAAATAAAAGATTTAGTGCATGGTTTCTCGCCATTTGTGGAAATGGTTGAATTTCTGTAGCAAGAGAGAAGTGCTTTTGTATAGCATCCTCCCTACCCCAGTAGTAGAGCAGTGGTTATCATATGATCTGGAAAATTTTATCAACTTATCACACCGTTAGCAATTGTGCAAGAATCTGCAAGTAGGTATGCAGCCTAAGTGTTGCAAATAGAAACTGTTGTTCTCCCACTAATATTTGGAGGATTGAGAGGTATAAATATCCCCTTCATTCATTATTACTTAAGTGTCACAATGTAATAAGCTGTTTATCCTTAATTTTGTACCTTTCCTCTCAGATCCCTGATGGTGCCTCCCTAGCTATGAGCTTAACAGATAAGAAAGATACCACGCTAAGCAGAGGTAAATTGCTACTCTTTCTTTCACCTGCACACATGATTTATGGGACAGGAGAGAAGTTAAATCAGAGTAGGAATGTTCCTTGGAGATCACTGTCCAAAGATCAAACTACATGCGACTCTCAATTGTCTGTGGCTTATCTGAAATGCTGTTGTTATTTAATGTGTTTTGTTTTACAACATGCTGTCATGAAGGTTACATTTGCCCCAGGGGAAAAAGCAACTGACAGTATGATTCTAGCAAATGGACATCCTGAGAAGAAAAGGTTACCAACCTCCTCCCCTTATGTCAGTTTGATGTTTTTGTTGCCAACTTCCATGTCTGCACTTCGTAAGACTCCATTTTTGAAAAAGTTAAAAGGCACTGTTCCTGATACGAACCCCTGGGTGGCTCCCATTGCTCACATTCCTCCATTGTGAGAACTGGCCATTTATTCTAATTCTCTGCTTCCTGTTCTTTGACTGGTTTCGTGACATAAGAGGACTTCCCCTCTCATCATACAATGTTTGCTCAGGGGTCTTTAGTGGGAGACTTTGTTGAAAGGCTTTTGAAGACCCAGGCATACAACATCAGCTAGATCCTGCCTACATGTTTATTGCCACTTTCAAAGAACTCTAAAAAGATAATGAGGCAGGACATGGCTTTGGTTCATTCTCAGCTGGCCTTCCCCTGCCGATATCATTGGGAACTGTGATTTGCTTGTTTGTAATTTGTCGTTAAAATCTAGAATGTCCTCACTGTTGGCCTCAATTCCTCATTTTCCCATCCTGGAAATCAAGTCAGGCACAGTTCTTTTCTGCACTTAGGTGGAAAGAATTTACTAAGTTTTTCTGAAAACCCCTTATTCACATTTAGTACTCCTTTAATTCCATGGTCCAACCACCTCCTGCCTGACTTCATGAGTCTGACGTATTTACAGATTTTTTATTATTATTATTATTATTGGTCTTGACACTGCATCCTTCATTTTGCAATCCTACTTGTCTGCTTGCATTTCCTTTCTGCAAGTTGTGCTCCTCTTTCTCCCTCATTTAGACAATACTTTTAGTTTCTGGAAAAAAGTTTTTTCCCCATCCCTGATAGATTTCCCATAAACACACTCTGTTTACTAGCCACGCTGGTAACTTCTTGGATTTTACAGAGGTTTTCTGGTTTGAATGTGATTGTAGTGGAGTTCCCTGACACCTTTCTGCTTATAAATTATGCAACTTAGGGCTCAGTGACATGTTGTACTACTCTTATTTTTGCATTGGTTTAGCACACTTGAAATTGAATTAAAAATCTTCAAATATGCAACATACAGCTAATTTTTTATATTTTTTGGTTGGGAACTGGGAGTTTTTAAGCACCTATGTGGGGTTGTGTATTTCAAACCGATTCTGATCTTGCATTTTTTTTTTTAACTTGTTTGGCATGTGTGATCTCGTGTACCAGAGTAAATATTGTCTGTCGTGGTCTGCAGGGTTTGCTGAATTTTGGGTGCCAAGCGGAACGGTTTTTGGACTGCAGGATACCCGGTAGTCTGAACTATTCCCTCTTCCCTTTATCAGTTTCTGTTGTAGTGCTGCATCAATCTAGTACTATGCCACTTCATAACTTATATTGAAAACATAAATATTAAAAAACACAGTTTAGACTAGACATGGTGATTCCTAATGGACAGAGAAAATGACTGTTAGAGTTGTTGTGGGTTGTGTTGTAGGCTGCTGATGCTGGTTTTGCCGAATAAAATTTGCTGAGTCAGCTGTCTCAAGGCAGGCAAGCTCCACCTCAAGAAAGGAACAAGCTATGGTTTAGATCAGGGGTCTCCAAACTTTTCAGCGGGAAGGCCACATCATATATGCTCCACATTTTTGAGGGCACACACACACCCGCACTCACGCCCACCCACCTGCACTCATGTACTCCCGCATGCATGCTGGCATGCACTCCCGCATGCACGCACTCCTTCATGCACGTAGACACGCGTGTGTGCTGGGCTGAATAAAAAGGCAAAGGCGGGCCAGATGTGGTCCACGGGCCGTAGTTTGGAAACCTCTGGTTTAGGTGAAGAATTTTTCCTGGTTACAAAAACAAAACAAAAAACCTGGTAAAACCAGGACCCAGAGTGCTGAAGTGCCAATATACAGTGCCACACAACTTACACATACCAGTACAAAAACTGTGTGACGTTAAATCAATTTCTAAAAACGCTAACCGGCTCCCAATTTAATTCAACAATGTAATTGTGCCCTTAGCTGATATCAACGCATTCAGCATCACATGTAGAAAGTAAAGCATACAAACTGTCTTCCATGAGATAATAAAAAAATATATTATATTTCTCTTCTACCTTTTTCCGAGGAACTCAAGGTAGTGTGTATTCTCACAACCACCCTATGTAATGCAGTAGCTAATCAGTAGCCCAATATCACCCATTGAGCTTGATGGCTCGGTGGAGATGTGAAGCTTTATCCTTCTACAACACTTACCATGACATCACAAATTCATACTCATCCTCTTAAATCTTAGGGTGATTCATCTTTTAGTATGACTGTTATTGTTGTATAACAGAAAATTAAAGGACGAATTATGAGATTTTCTAGCTAAAAAGTCCAGGGATGAGGCATAGAAGATCCAGTAGTAATACCAATCCTATGGAGATCTCAGGTCACTATATAATACCATTATTAAGCCATCATTATTGGATCTCACTATTATGGAATATTATCAGCCAGTGTCCAGTCTTCCTTTTTTCAGCAAGATTTCTAGAGTGGGAACTGAACTTCCCGATATCTTGGATTAAACTGAGTATTTAGTTCTTTCTGATCAGGATGCAAGTCCAATTTGGGGAATAAAACAGTTTTTTTTTTTAGCAAATATAGAGTTTGTTTCCCTGTTGGTTCTGCTAATTCTGCTTCATTTAATACCATCAACAATGATATGGGCCTCCTGTCACAGTGGTTAAACTGCTTTACTGCAGTCAAGACTCATGACCTGAGTTTGATCCCAGTGGGCTCAGGTAATGGCTCAAGTTTGACTCAGCCTTCCATCCTGCCGAGTTCAGTAAATTGAATACCGAGCTTGCGGGGAGAGGGCAATGTGTAGCCTGCATAATTAAACTCTAAACTACCCAAGGAGCTTTAAGTGCTATGGGGTGATATATAAGCAGCATACTTTGCTTGGCCCTCCTAGGATCCTTGGCTAGTGGAAGATTTGGGAGCATCATTCTGTGGTGCTTCAGGTCCTGTTTGGCACAATAACCTTCAAAAGTAGTGCTGAGAGATTCTTGTTCAGCCGCTTAATCATTGGCTCTAGTGGCTCCTCAGGCCTCTAATCTATTCCCAATGGTTTATAACATCTACATGAAGACATAGGAAAAGAATTGTGGTTTGGGTACTACCTGTATGTATGAAACAATGAGCTAAATCTGTGCTTTTCATCTTTTGCCAAAAAGTCTGGAACAACTGAACTATTTACTAGATGTGACAATGGATTGCACGGGGTCTCCAATTTTTGAGGTTTAGTCCTTTTCTGTGGTAGCACTTCAGATATTAAATTTCTTCCCAGTGGAGATTAGCTTAACTTCTTCCCTGATTATTTTTATGCAAGGAAAAAATGTTTATTTTTCTTGGCTTTTAATAAGTTTATTCTGAGTTTTTCACTCATGTTGGTTTGAATGGTCTTGTTTTGATAGTTACTTTTAACTTTGGCTTTGTAGAAAGTTGTTTTGTAAAGTCCCTTGGAGGTGCCTAGCAGGATCAAGAGGCAAGATGAAAAAATGTTGAGGATGGTGTCTGGTGTGTTTCTCTTGGAAAAGTAGAAGTTACATAAAAAATGAGTGGGCTTTTCCTACTTGGGGATGGAAGGAACTAACATGGTATGACATACCCCAGAAGTGTTGTGTACCGCCTTGGGTTCTTTTCAAGGAGAAAGGCAGGATAAAAATATTTTAAATAAATTAATTTTGTCAGACTTGGATTTTAGTTCTGAGAATGCACCAAACCTTCTCAACCTTTTCAAGCTCCATTTTGGATTTCAGTAGTTAACAACTCTTTCTTAGAAAAGCATATGTTGCAATAAATTCTCCAGTCAGTAAGACAGAGGTGGGAAATGTACACTTTCCAGATGTTGTTGGACTGTCAATGGTTTGGGGGCATAATGGTAGTGAGAGATCATGGGAATGCCACATGTCACCCATCCCTTCTATAAGGAATAGCAGTGCTCCTCAGGCATGTTACCATGTGAGGCTTCCAGTGGTTTTTAGTGGTTCTTGCTTCCATTGAATTTGTAAACCTTGCTGGAAGGCTAATACAGCATGTGCTATAAATGTCTCTCTCCCACTTTTTGTTCTGAATTGATAGTGTTTCAGCATTTACATATTTACCACAAGAGAAACTTGAGAGACAGTTTAAGCCTCATTTGTGATGATGCTCTTCATCTTTCCATCCAAGGTGGAAGCACTTCTGATGCTATGAGACATTTTTATAGCTCTGATGTAACCTCCTCGTCATGACATTATTTTGTTGTGACTGGAACTTAGCAAAATTCTCATCTCCATGACAGTTACAATGATTAAACCACAGTAATTTATACCATTCATCTGAAAGCCTTTTACCTCCTCTACAAAACTGAGTAGGATTGATGGCTAGACAGAGACAGAAAAGAAGAGCAGACACTGAGTGCCCTGTTCGCTGTAATGCATGACGTTTTCTGAATGACAGCCAGCAATCTGAATTGGGGGGAGAATGGGTGTCCAAGCAATGCCCAACACAGCAAAGGGTATTTTGGCAGAGCTATGAGTTGGGCCCCAGGCCTGGAGCCATCCATAAATATAATACAGCATCGGTTATCAGACTGGATGTTATGAGGTCATCCTTCTCACTGACGCTAAATAGGGTTGGTTGTTGACCTTTGGACTTGAATAGCTGTCTTTTCTATTGCAATGCATCAGCTGCCAATCTCCACCTACTTCAGTCACCGGGCAGAATTGCTTTTAACTGTGTAAGTGGCCTACAAGAAGGCAGATCAAGTTTCCAGCTATCACTGTGGCTCTTTGAGATAGAAATTGCTGAATAAAATCCTTCAGAGTTGGAAATGAAAAATTCAAAGGTTACCAGCGAAGAGGAACTCTGAGCTATTTTGCTTTTTTTCTCTCTGAAAAATAAAGTCTTGAAAAAGTCCTCTGGAAAGGAAAATGGATTTTTCTTACAGTGTAATCCTATACAGAGCTATACAGAAGTAAGACTGATTGATTTCAGTGAGACTCAGAGCATGGTTACACTATGAACATGAATTGGTAGCTGGATTGGGGGGTTTGAAATTGATTAAAGTCATGTGGTAGTCACATGGTGTTTGGGTCGGTGTGTGCATCCTCTTGGGAAAACTTTAAATCTGTTTTTCAGCTGTTATATATCGGTTCAGGGAGCTACATGGGCTTTTAAAATCCTTGCAATTCAGGCTTTGTCCTGCACCACTGTCTCTTTCAGAATGTCCCAGCTGTTCCCTAGGAGGCAGAGAGAAGCAGCATTTGGGAAAAGAGGCAGAGGGAGAGAGAGAGAGAGCTGCTAGGGACTGGAAGGAGAAAGAAACCAGTGCATAGCTCCTGAAAATATTCTGGCCCTTTTCGGCTCCAAAGAACACCAACCCAGGATGGACTGTGGATGTCTCACAGGTTGACTCCTCTTGACCTGGCAGGAGACACCACAGAAATCATGGGTCCATTTTGGGTGCATGGCTTTGCAGTGGTGCAAAAACACATATCCAAGACACAGATCCTTATAGAGCCACATGACTTTTCATGGCTCTGCCCCAAACCACTGTCCAATTTATGGGCAGAGATGGGGCCTATGATCAATGTTTTTGCACCACAGCAAAGCCATGTGCTGATGGATCCATGATCTCTGTGGTGTAGTGTGTTGCTATTATCATCATCATCACCTGCAGAGCTGGAAGGGACCCTATGGATCATGGAGCCCAACCCCTATCAAGGAGGCACAGTGTGGAATCAAACGGCCTGATGCCTAAGCCACTGTGGTTTGGGGCAGATACCACTTAAAATAATGAGGATCCATGCCTTGGATCAATGTTTTTGTGCCACTGCAAAGTAATAAGCTGAAGGACCCATAATTTCTGTGGGTACGAATGGGATCTATAATTTTTAGTGGTTTGAGACAGATTCAATGTAAAAATCATGTGGACTTATGAGGATCCACGCCTCAGATCCATGTTTTTGCCCCACTGCAAAGACAGTTCTTCGCTCCTCACTCAGCCGCCTCTTGCCTCCAACCCGGCATCTCATGCTTTCCCATTCACCTCCCTCATGGTTTTGCTAAATTGCAGTGAGTGGTGGGGAGTGGCAGACCCCACAGACAGTTTACACCAATAGAGGCATTCTCATAAAGCAATTCAAACTAAATAATAATAATAATAATAATAATAATAATAATAATAATAATAATAATAATAATAATAATAATAATAATAATAAAATTGATTTCACAAGTCAGTTAAATTAAATCACCCTTTTCCTACCGAGTAAAATACCTCAGTTTCCAACCAAAAATACACACTTTCTGGAGAGAGAGAAATCCAAGCTTCCATGTGCTTTGTGTAGCCAGACTTATAAAAATTGATTTAAAACATGCTAAACCCAAATCAAATACATTTTTCCTAATATAACCACACTCTTACTCTCATGTAGGTGTTTATAGAAGTACACCATACAAGATAGCATAAATTCATTGTACCTAGTATAAGAAATTGTAGGGTGTTGTAGGGAAGCTGCTTGCCCGTGTTGTGCTGAAGAGGCTCCAGGTGCTTGCAGACAGAGTCTATCCAGAATCACAGTGTGGATTTCGAGCTAATAGATCCACCACTGACATGGTATTTTCCCTCATACAGTTGCAGGAGAAATGTAGGGAACAACGACAGCCACTCTTTGTGGCCCTCATAGATCTTACAAAGGCCTTTAATTTGGTTAGCAGGGATGGCCTTTTTAAAATACTTCCCAAGATTGGATGTCCACCTCGACTCCTTAACATCATCAGATGTTCATGAGGAAATGAAGGGCACTGTAGTTTTTGATGGCTCAACATCAGATCCCTTTGACATCCAAAGCGGAGTGAAACAGGGCTGTGTCCTCGCGCCAACCCTGTTTGGGATCTTTTTTGCTGTCATGCTGAAGCACGCCTTTGGAACTGCAACAGAAGGTGTCTATCTCCGGACTAGATCAGACGGAAAGCTCTTTAATCTCTCTAGATTGAGAACGAAGACCAAAGTCCAGCTGAAACGCATGCGGGAGTTCCTCTTCGCCAATGATGCAATTGTTGCCCATTCTGCTGAAGAACTCCAACAACTTATGAATCATTTTAGTAAGGCCTGCCAAGATTTTGGACTAACAATCAGCCTGAAGAAAACACAAGTCATGGGCCAGGGCGTGGACTCATCTCCCTCTATTACCATCTCTACACAAGAATTGGAGGTGATTCATGATTTTGTGTACCTTGGCTCAACGATCTCTGACACTCTCTCTCTAGATGTCGAGCTGGATAAACGCATTGGCAAAGCAGCTACCATGTTCTCTAGACTCACAAAGAGAGTATGGCTTAATAAGAAGCTGACGGCATATACCAAGATCCAGGTCTATAGAGCCTGTGTCCTGAGTACACTCCTGTACTGCAGTGAGTCCTGGACCCATTGTGCACAGCAGAAGAGGAAGCTGAACACCTTCCATATGTGTTGTCTCCGACGGATTTTTGGTATCACCTGGCAGGACAAAGTTCCAAATAGAGTAGCCCTAGAACGAGCTGGAATTTTTAGCATGTATACATTACTGAAACAGCGACGTCTACGCTGGCTCAGGCATGTCGTGAGAATGGCTGACAGTCGGATTCCAAAAGATCTCCTGTATGGAGAATTAGTGCAGGGAAAGCGCCCCAGAGGGAGACCACAGCTGCGATACAAGGATATCTGCAAGCGGGATCTGAAGGCCTTAGGAATGGACCTCAACAGATGGGAAACCTTGACATCTGAGCATTCAGCCTGGAGGCAGGTGGTGCATCATGGCCTCTCCCATTTTGAAGAGACACTTGTCCAGCAGGCCGAGGCAAAGAGGCAGTCCCGAAACCAGCAAAATCAGGGAGCTGGACAGGGGACAGATTGTATTTGTCTTCAGTGTGGAAGGGATTGTCACTCTCGAATTGGCCTTCTCAGCCACACTAGACGCTGTTCCAAGACCTCTATTCGGAGCATGTTACCATAGTATCTCGAGACTGAAGGATGCCTACCTACCAGTATAAGAAATGTTTGACATTTCTACTTGATTACTCATTTTAATTCATTGTATAAGCAAGAGTCCTTGACAAACCTACCTAGTGAAAATGGTGTGTTACGATTGTTCGCATCTCTTTTCTATCCTTTGTGGTAAAAATGTGTCCAGAAACTGGTAAACATAAGGGACAGGAATGGCAGAATAATCTTAGGTACTTACTTCTGTCATGGATTCTTACTACATTGTTATGGCTGACAGCTAACACAGTTGATGTGGATTTTCAATACTCATGTAAAAAAGTTTTTGTTGCATACATTAGTTTCCTTAAACACACACACATGGTTGGGGAGGGGGAAAGAGATTTATGTAATTAAGTTGTAAGTTATGAGTTCAAGGGAAGGGATTTGATTTGAAATCTCTCTTCTCAGTTAATCAGGTCAGATTCACTCTCAAAAGTCTGTTGAAATGAGTTGACAAAATGGTCAGTGATGAATTGCTGCTGGGGTCAGAAATTGCTAAGCATGTATGAACTCGAGCCATTGAAGAACGGGACCAGAAGCCCAAATCTCCTGCATTCCCAGCTCAGCTCAGCCATTACATCAAGTCCTCAAATTAGAAACATGGATTTTGCTACCAGACCCCAAGTAAATGTCATCTTGGTTAGTTAATGTTTCATTGGTTAGAGTTACTGAGTGCAGTTAGTATATCATGTCTTATTATTACAGATTACCGGAGAAATGCCCAAGAATTTTCTCCTAGAAAAGACTTGCTGTGCAAAGTAGCACATTGATCCATTTCCTTTCCTTTATTTTCTCCCATCTTTTTTTTTTTCAGTGAAAGATTTGGATACTGAAAAGTACTTTCATTTGGTAAGTATCCTGTTCCAAGAACAGTCCAGGATAATGACTCTCCCACTGTGGGTGGGCCAGGGATATTTTTTCCTTAGGGAGATCTTTTCTCCCCTATTTCCTCTGTAGGAAATATCTATTTGGGAATTGGACCCACACACCAAGAAAGCGTGTGAGGGACAAGGTATAGGAGATTTAAGGAAAATCTCATCAACATATACACATAAATCACAAAGAGCTTTATGCCGAGCTGTGGAAATAATTGCTTCAGCAGAATAACTTGATGGGTGGGAAGCAGGTCTGGTCCAATGAAATTGCTAAATCTGTTTGTTATGAAACAAGCCCCTTCCTCCCCCACAGTGTAGCAGCGCATAATGAAAGGGCAGCACTACTCGCACATAGTTTATTGTCAAAGGCAAAATCTAGGAATGCTTTCCATATGTACAGTGTATATGCAGACTGATGCATTTGTCAGCCAGCCAGTTTGCTGGCCTAGGATCAGACCCCCCAAGGGGGGGGGGTGCGGTTCAGACTCTTGTGGCTGCTTGCGTAATAAGGTAATAATTGAACCCACGTTCTGTTTTGTAGGAAGAAGTGTAGAACTCAATATTTTTTTAATCTTAATTTTCATCATAATGCTGCATATATATCTTGACATATTTTACCTTTAGGATGACTGCCAGAAGAGAAAGGAACATTTTGTCTGGTGGTATTTCAGACAGCTGAATTTGCTGTAAACTTAAGCTATAGCAATAGTCCTTCATTAGGGAGAAAAGAGAGAAAGGAACTAAGCAGCACACCTGGCAATTTATTTTTAATGTTGTTTCAGTGTATATAATGTGAATGCTTATAATATGCAGCAATGTTCTCTCCCTCCCTCTCTTTAGTTGTTGTTGTAGCAGCATTTATTTAAAGAAAAAAATCATTTATACTACTGTATATATAATCTTCTCTTTTGCAATTGTTCAGGTCCTTCCCACAGATGAGCTGAATGAAAACAAAAAGTCTCATCGACAGAGTCATAGGAAAAAAGTCCTTCCTGAAATCTACCTGACCAGATTGCTCTCCACAAAGGTAGATGTGAAAGTTGAGCTAAGTGTCAACCATGGCAACCCACAAATCAGCCCACTTTGAATCAACCAGAGCTCCCAGTCACTGTGTCTAGAATCCAGTTCTGCTGGACTCTGCTACTTTGGACAGAATCTTCAAAGCGTGCTCTCTCCTACAGGCCCCAGTGCATCCCCCAAACCTGGTCTGGTTGCTGGAAGACCCTCTGCAGCAGGTTTTTTGGCACCAAAGAGGGCTGCCGCAGGAGAGAGGAAGACAGTCCCAATTGTACTGGCACTGGATAGGAAAGGGCAATGTTTGATTTTGGCCCTTGACTGAAAAGGTCTCATTTAAGATGCTACTAACTCTGCCTTCCTGGTAGATAAAACAGCTGACAAAAATCAAATCCATCAAGAAGTACCTGTGCTGTCCCACTTTTTATATTCCTGGTCTTTTCTTCACACTCAGAGGCCAACATCCTGTCTCATTACACAACTGCAGAAATGTGATCACATAAGCATCCTTCCACCAATTCTGGCGGTCTTCCCTTTGCATGCCAAGTCTCACACTGCTTGTGAGATTGGTTGCATGGTTGCTCATGCAGCAGAGGACTTGTTACAGTGAGGAAATGCTTATTTATTTGACCTTTTTCACTGAATAGGATACTTCCTGGAAGTTAGTACAATTCACTGATTAAAAAAATGAAAATAATATTTGTAGTGTGACCTTACAAATGTTCACTTGAAAAATAAGCTCCACTGTGTTTAATGGAGCTTATATACATGTATTTATGCATAAAATAGCGATTTGTATCTGCAAACAAAAGTGGATTCCTCCTTTATTTCTTAAATGGGATGGGAACGCTATAGGAAATGTGATCATGTTTCTTCAAGATCTGTATTTCATACTCATTAGAACTGTGTTGTTCATGCTAGAGGCTCAAGTATAGCACTGGTGAAATATCTAGAAGTGTTTGTTTCAGTGGTGATAACAGCCCTGTCTACAATGAGAAACTCCACTTTACAGCATCAGCACTGATTTGAACACAAAGCTTGGCCTTGAGCCAGCCTGTAACACCAGTGCTTTGTGATTCATAATTGGAGAAGAGATCAGAAGAGTTACCATCGGTCTGTAGCTTTTCCCACTGTTTACCACACACAACAATCACAGATGTGCTCTTGGATTTGAACAACAGAGGAGAATCTCAGTGCCAAAAGAGATTAAATGCAAACTAAAGCTAATTATATCACTGTGCACAAAATTAACCCATCTCCCGCTCCAGGCTCTACATTGCCTCCTCCTTTTCTCAGTCATTTCATGACAAGATTTCTTCAACATGGTTTGAAAAAGAAATGATCTTATCTTAAATAATGTATCATTAAAATAGTTGCTTTCTTAGGCCACATCTAATATTCTCATTCTTCAGGGCACACTACAAAAATTCCTGGATGATTTATTCAAGGCCGTTTTGAGCATCCGAGACGAGAAGCCACCAGTGGCTATCAAGTATTTCTTTGATTTCTTGGAAGAGCAAGCAGAGAAACGGGGTATTTCTGACCCAGACACATTGCACATTTGGAAAACCAACAGGTGAGAAAAACAATTTCCATTCCTTCTGCTTTGCACAAATACTCACTTTAAGAAAAGCTGGTGATTCAGAAGAAACATGGGTTGTGTTATGATTAATTACTGGACTTATTAATATGGGTATGCAGTGGGGGCTGAGATGCTTGTGACTCCAGACTGAGAAAGATGTTAAGCTACAAGGAAAGGGTAATCATACTGAAGGAAGAACAGATAACAAAATCATTTTTAGTGTATTAAGGCTGAAGTGAAAAGCCAGAATATTGAAACAAACAAGCACAAAAGGAGAATCCTGCTGTAATTCTAAGTACGCTTATGCTTCAGCAAACCTTGTTGATTTCAGTGGTAGTTCTCAGGAGAGAGAATATGCAGAAAAAGAATTGGAGGAAAATGGCCCGGGAGCAGGAAATAGCTTTAGGACTGCTCAGCAGTGAAAAGTATATGCTCCTCAGAGAATATTAAAGAGCTGGCTTTCAAGTTGTCACAAGGGAAACAGCCATTCCAGCTCCGTGTTCAGAAATAAATCAAAACTGAGTGTCAGCATGTTCATATAAATATAGGTTACTGCAGATGTTTGTATAAAGGCATACCATTCTATAGGTTACTTGCATCTGAGGAGAACTGTTGACAGGCTTATTAAAGGTGAGGAGAAAATGCTTGTTGGCATATAGGTTATTTTATCACATTTGGTTGTTAATTTGTTGTATCTGCCTTAAGCAAAGAGATACAGTTTCTTCTTCGTGGCCTCTGTGAATGCACACAAATGGGTTAGACTGCGCCTGCTCAGGACTCCTCAGAATCTTCTAGAGCTTAAAAACATGTGATTAGTAGGACGTTTCCCCGTGGTGCGCATGCTCCGCCCACCCGTGATACCTCAGTTCCTTCTTGCCGCCACTGAGATCGGACTCTTTCGCGACGTCTAGAGCTGTTTTGAATTGTTATCTGTCTCACGGTTTTTTGATCCTGGTCTGGCTTCCTGACTACCGTTTTTGTTTTCTGGAGTACTTTGACCTTTGGACTGGCTTTGTTTACGATTACAATTGTCGGATTTGGATTGGCTACCTTTTTGTGATTTCTGGATTACTGACCTTTGGACTGATTACTGTTTCTGATTTGGTTTACGGACTTTATCGTTATTTTCGGCTTCTAATCTATTTCGGCTTTTGACTTGGACTGGCAATCGTTGACGTTTCCCGTGAGTTTTTCTCTTTTTTCTGTTGTGAGGGGTTCTTCGGTATCATCAATCTCTGAACAGGATCCACTTTCAGAAGTTTCCAGGGAATCTCCTTCAAATCTGCCAACTCCTGATTCAGATGTTGCTGATCTCCATCCTCCATCTCTATCTGAGGACTTTACATCGTACTCGCAGTTAATTCTCCGCATGGCTAAATCCGTGGAGCTTGATATAGAGCAACCTCCTCCTCCCAAGCAGGACCTTGTCTTCGACGACATAAACCAAGATAAGTCGTCCTCCACCACCACCACCACCACCCCCCGTTGAGTTTGGCTTTTATTCCAGCTATGTTGGACCTCATAAAAGAATCATGGAATCAACCGTCTATGTCTCTTCAGATTTCTAGGCGTGTTGAGAATATTACAGAACGCATGGCAGTGACACTACTTTCCTCGCTAAACATCCCGCACCTAATTCTATCATAGTACAATCTAATCAATCACGGGCTGGAAACCGCTCAAAGGTTACACACACCAACAGAGAAGGACGGAAGCTGGATGTTCTGGGCCGTCAGCTTTACTCTCTGGCTTCATTTGTCATGAGAGTGTCAAATTATCAGGCAGCTATGGGGGCTTATCAGAGGCAGTTATGGAACAAGGTTCTGCCAGTTCTCCAGGCTGCTCCTGAGGAGACTAGGACCGCTGCTCTCAATGCTCATCTGGAAGCAACGATGTTGGCTAAACAACAACGTTTAGCATCCCGTCACACGGCTGATGCAGCATCTAAGGCCATGACATCGGCTATTGCCCTCAGGAGGCACGCTTGGCTGCGTTCAGTGGGAATCAATTACGATGCTAGGTCCCGCATTGAAGAACTCCTGTTTGATGGCGTCGGTCTATTTAATGAGAAAACGGATGAGGTCATGGACAATTTACATAAGATCCGGAAGACAGCTCACTCTTATTCTGTCCAGCAGCCACGATACCAACGCTACCAGTGGCGCAGACCTTTCAGTGCCCAGCAATCTTATCAGCAACCTTCCCATCAGGCCTATCGCTCTTACAGACCTCCTGCTCAAGAGAGGTCCAATCCTCCTCCAGCTTCTGCTACCACTACTTTCAGATCACAGGCCCCTGTCCAACGTTGCCAAACCTTCCGTCGTCCTACAGAGAAAAGTAAACAGTATCTTTGACTGTTCTATTCCGAACCATCCGCCCGACCTTTCCCATCATCCCCGGCTAGCCCCTTTCTTCGACAAGTGGTCTATCATCACCAAAGACACTTGGGTGCTCGCCATCATACGTTATGGTTACCTCTTTGAGTTCACAGATCTTCCTCCTGTCGGCCACCTCAAACTCACAGCTTACTCACCTGCTCTAGAAGACGAGGTATCTGTTCTTCTCCGGAAGCATGCTATTCAACGCGTTCTTCCTCAAGAGGTTCTAGACGGTTTCTATTCCTGCTATTTCACGGTTCCCAAAAAGGACGGTGGTCTCCGACCGATCCTAGATCTCAGACTACTCAATACTTACCTTCATCCAAGATGTTTCCATATGGTCACCCTGGAATCTGTCATTCCACTTCTCTCTCTGGGCGATTGGTTCGTTGTTATAGACCTACAGGACGCTTATTTTCATATTTCCATCCACCAGCGTCATCGCAAATATCTCCGTTTCTTCTTCATGGGGTCAGCTTACCAGTTCTGCGTCCTACCATTCGGGCTTGCCACTGCCCCAAGAACATTTACAAAGTGTTTGGCCCCTGTAGCAGTCTATCTTCGTCTTCACAACATCACGGTTTTTCCGTATATAGACAATTGGTTGATCATCGCTGGTTCTTACAGCAAGGCACAAGAAGATACCAACTTTGCCCTTCGGACTCTGTCAGATCTAGGTCTACAGGTCAACTTTGCAAAGTCTCATCTCCAACCGTCTCAGACCATGGACTATATTGGTGCTCACCTAGATTCCGTCAGAGCCAGGGTCTTCCTTCCGACCGAGAGGATTCACAAATTAAATCGAGCTATTCATCCATTTCGCCCTTATGCCAAGGTTTCTGCTCACCACACACAACATCTCTTAGGTCTCATGGTTTCGACCACGTCTGTTCTTCCTCACGCTTGGTTGAAGATGCGTTCTCTACAGGCGTGGTACCTCTCCAAGTTCGATCCTCTGTTGGACAACCCTGCCAAACGCCTACGTGTGACTCCAGAGCTCGCAAGTCAACTGACGTGGTGGACGTTTGTGCCTCACCTTTTAGTTGGCCGACCTTTCACGCCTCTCCAGCTGACGGTCCAAATCACGATGGACGCCAGCCCAATGGGCTGGGGCGCGCACTGTGGCACTCACAAGATCCATGCTCTATGGTCCAGCGCAGAGAAGTTGTTGCACATCAACCATCTAGAGATGTTGGCGGTTATCAAGACTTTCCGTGCTTTCTTTCCTCTCGTGGTTGGTCGCGGAATACAGGTGGCCACGGACAACATGACCACTCTGTATTACATCAACAAACAGGGGGGCACCCACTCTTTATCTCTTCTGTATTTAGCAATCCACCTTTGGGAATGGTGCTACGATCACCATATTTTTCCAGTCACCATTCACGTGTCTATAGAGGACAACAATGTGGCTGATCGTCTGAGCCGTCTTACCACTCAGACTCACGAGTGGGTTCTTAACGACTCGGTATTCTCCCATATCTGCGATCGGTGGGGAACGCCAGCCATCGACATATTTGCCACCCAGGCCAATTCAAAGTGCAGCAGGTATTGCTCTCAAGCAGGGAGAGGCACTGACTCTTTGGGTGATGCCTTCATGGTGAGCTGGGATGATGTCCTCCTTCATCTTTTCCCTCCCATTCCGCTCATTAAGCGAACGATCGTCAGGATCCGTCAGGATTGGCGTGGGGCCAAAACTCCAGAATCTTAATGAGGCAGTGGCCTCAAGAAAATGTTCCTAGAGTCTGGTTGAATCCCACTTTTACGTTAAGCAAAGTAAGAGACGTAGGGATTGAGTGACTTAGAGATTTAGACGTAGGGAGAAAATAACATGAGAGAGTTCTCAGTAATTATAATATAATATATTGATTATGGCAACACACATATATACATATATACAAGGCAAGATACATTTGCATAGCAACATTCAGAGCATTGGCATAGAAGTAAATGACCACCAGACTTACTGCTGAGTGGTAAGGTCTGTTCTGTCTCAGTTACATTTATACTCAGAACAACCAACCACATTTCCCCATTTACAGCTGGTCATGTTAAACAATTAAGCATTACATCATCTTGCTTCACCTGGATGCTGTAAGTCATTACATTGGCTTTTGCTCTACATTCGTGACTCTGCACTTCATCTACAATATTACAATTTAACTCCCTGTTCACCAAACAGAACAAAATCCTGACAAGCCAATGCCATCTTGATAGTCCCATGGTGGCCTCGTCAACCATGGTTCACCACCCTCAGAACCATCGCCTCCGAGTTTCTGAGACTACCTCTCCAACCATTCCTCCTAACTCAGGACAGGGGCAAGATCTGTCATCCTGACCTGGAGTCGCTTCACCTGACGGTGTGGAGGATTCTCCCAGTGTAAAAGAAGTATTGGACAGAGCTAGAAAACTTTCTACAAAATTGCTATACTCTTATAAATGGTCTGTTTTCACCAAATTTACTGCTTCCAGAGGTCTTCTGGCTGTTCCAGTTTCGTTGGATACACTTCTCACTTTCGTCCGTTATCTGTTTGATCAAGGTCTGGCCCATTCGACGTTAAAAGTGTATATCTCCGCTATTGTTTCTTATCAGCCTGTAGGTTCAGAAGTTTCCCGCGTATTTTCACACCCGACTTTAAAGAGGTTCCTGAGGGGCTTGCGTAACATTCGCCCGCCTGTCGGCCCCCACTCCCTCAATGGTCTCTCCAGGTCGTTTTGCGGGCTCTTGCTCGCCCACCTTTTGGGCCCATGGCTTCTGCTCATCTTAAACTTCTCTCAATTAAAACTTTGTTTCTCGTGGCTATTACTTCTGGACGGAGTTGACTGCCCTTCGGGCTGATGCCCCTTATATACAGTTTCACCCGGACAAGGTTGTCTTATATCCTGATGTGTCTTTTCTCCCTGAAGTGATTTCGAGTTTGCACGTTAATCAACCACTAATTCTCCCAACGTTGTTTCCTAATCCTTCTTCTGATGTCGAGCGCATGCTCCATTCTTTAGATGTTCGTCATGCCTTGGCTTTTTACATTTCCAGAACTAAGGACTTCCGTACTTCTCCTAAACTACTTGTCTGCTTCCATGGCCCACGGAAAGGCGCTCGGGCCTCTCAACAAACGGTTACCAGGTGGATCGTTTCTACTATCACCTTGGCCTATGAACTGGCTGGCAGGGTGCCACCAGAGGCATTGAAGGCGCACTCCACGAGAGCTATGGCTACTTCGACTGCCTGGTCACGTGGCATTGAAGTCCCTGACATTTGTCGAGCGGCCACATGGTCTACACCATCAACCTTTGTGACGCACTACCGTTTGGACGTCAGGGCCAAAAAGGAAGCAAGTTTTGGAAGGGCTGTGCTGACTTCAGTGTTGGCGTGATGGCCCTCTTTCCAGTAAGTGATCTTGTTAGTCACCCATTTGTGTGCATTCACAGAGACCACGAAGAAGAAAGAGAGGTTACTTACCTGTAACCATAGTTCTTCAAGTGGTCCTCTGTGAATCCACACATCCCGCCCATCCTCCCCGCTGTTCGTCACTTTGGTTCTTGAGCTTGGTTGCTGTTAGAGCCTTGATAGGCGGGCATTTCGGAACTGAGGTATCACGGGTGGGCGGAGCATGCACACCACGGGGAAACGTCCTACTAATCACATGTTTTCAAGCTCTAGAAGATTCCGAGGAGTCCTGCACAGGCGCAGTCTAACGCATTTGTGTGGATTCACAGAGGACCACTCGAAGAACTATGGTTACAGGTAAGTAACCTCTCTATTTGTAATAAATCTCAGCTAGGATAGATGAATCCACGTTCTTTGGCAAATGCAGAAGCAGTATTGGCTGAAAGATCAAGAGATTAATGAACTGTGGCAACTGACATGGGTGAAAGAAGACACATTCACATGATCCAGTACTCCTTCTCAACATGTTCCGTGTCATGCTTTCTGAACAGTAAGCAGTCTGCTTTGCCAATCAATGTCTGTGCTTTAACAAAGACCTAAACCAGAAAGAAAGGTGTGAAAGTGGAATTTTAGCCCAGTTGAGGCATCCTTTCTTTTGGGTGGGTTCGAGATGCATGCTCCAGCTTTGCCTTTCCACTCCCACATCCCTGTGTTGTGAGGGAAGGTCTATAAAAGAACGAATGACAAGACATTCTGGAGGTCGCTCATTTATCAGTGAGTGGGTCCAAGGCAAATTGACGGCAGGTGACAACAACAACAAAGAAACTGTAACTGCGCCTGGGTGGATGCAGGTACAGTGAATGCCCAATTTGTGTGGAGGTTCGTAACTGTTTTCTCTTAAATTTGGTTATATCTTCGTTTCAGAGCTCCTTTGTCAACAGGGGGTAGGATAGGAGTAGAATGGAAAAGTCTGGAGCATGCACCCCCAGCTACACACTTAAAAAATTAATTAATTAATTAAAAATAGTACTGATGACTATCATGTCAACTGAGAACCACAATGTATTCAGAGGCCGGTGTTTATATTTCATTGCCCCCTTAGGTTATTACGATTTATTTCCATTGTCCTATAAGGTAGATATGGAGAACTAATAATAACTGTGTCTCTTAATTTTATCTTTATCTCTGCAGCCTACCTCTGAGGTTTTGGGTCAACATTTTGAAGAATCCTCAGTTTGTATTTGACATTGACAAAACTGACCACATAGATGCCTGTCTTTCTGTCATAGCCCAGGCCTTCATTGATGCCTGTTCTATCTCTGATCTGCAATTGGGCAAGGTACATAACTGTTAAAAGGGATGATAAATCTTCATTTGCTAGTCTCTGCACACATTTCTTCTCTCTCTCTAGCAATTACGTAGTGTCATCCCAACCTAGAACATGAAACAGAGATGGAGGTTGTTAATATGCACTTCAAAGAAATAAGTGGAGCGACAATCATAAACTGATATTTTAAGGACATTTAAGCATATTTTTTACATGTTCTTCAAGGTTTTTGTTTTTTTTAATTGACTGTGAAATGCCAGAGTTGTTATCAATGCAGTAGTGGTGATGGCACCAACCTCTGATAATAAACAGCCCATAAATAGTCCCACTTCATATCCATCAGATTAATTATCATTCAAGTGTTTTGGAAGGACCAGTTGATTCCTTCCTTCCTTGGCTTACAGAAATTGAGAGAAGGCAGTTATCATTCAGAGCTCAGCCCACCCCCGGGTGCCTGAATTCTGCTGTGGGATAAAGAGTCATGGAGCAACACTGTCATGTCCAGTCTTTAACTGGAAGTCTCAACTTCCAGGATTGAATCATCAGGTTCAGATGGCAGGGTTACTATTTATGAGCCAGTTTCCAAGAGGGTCACTGCTTAGCATAGTAAACATAGGTCAGCCCCCTTTTCAGTTTCTTGCAGGGCCTGTGGTAAGACAGAAAGTCTGGCTTGAGAAATTCAGGGTTGTGGTTGTTCCCCAACCCATCATATAAACAATATAAGAGCTCTTTCTAGCTTTTGCACAAATTGCAGAGTCATCGCATCATGATTTCTGGAAGACTTTGCTGACCAAGTGGTTAGCTCGACTCCTAATTTAAATGCTCTAAATTGCAGTTGATGCAATAGTTCCATTCCTGTTCTGGCACTCCAAGATACTCTGAGATTTCTTTTTTACTGCTTGAGTACTGTCAGGACAAGGAGCAGGAAGCACTGCAGGTTTGTTTCTTTTTTGTGTGTGTGGTATATAGCCTTACGCAAGCTATGTGGTCCCAGAATGCCCCCAGAAGAAGGCACTGATAAACTACTTCTGAGTACTCTATACCTAGAAAACCCTGGAAAGGGTTGCCACAAAGACTTGATTGAATAGCTCACAACTATATTATTATAGAAAGAAGTAATGCAACAAGGAGAGTTGGAGGATTTAGTACCTTCTTCCCTTCTAAGACTGTACTCTGAATAAGGGCTCAGTCCTAGTTGGGACCAAGGCTATTAGTCAAGTTTCTTTGGCTATTTTTTCATTTTGCACAGCCTGAGAACACAGATCCTTGGAGAAATGAGAGAAGTTGAAAATGCCATTCTGTATGAAGGTGTTTGAAACAAGTAGTAGGAAGTTCTTTGTAGTGGACTCTGTGAATGCACACAAATGGGTCTATCCTGCGCCTGCGCAGGACGTTCGGAACTTTCTAGAGCTTAGAAAAAAGCCAGACAGTTAGTCTCCCCCCCCCCGAGGGTATATAGGCTCCGCCTCCTCCACCTTCCTTAGTTCCTCTTTTTCCGCCGTTAGGGTAGGACGTAGGAACACTAGAGCGTGCTAAGGAAAGTATTCCTTCTAAAAATTTACCTTTTATTCTTTTAAGACGCCAGAACTGCCTTCCCATTTAAGTTTTTCCTCGTTCTGCGTCTTCCCGTTCCCCCCTCCCCTCCTGGATTCCCCCCTTTTTTATTTTTTTTATCTTTTTATGGCCTCTCGGGGCTTCAAACAGTGCTCCGTTTGCTTTCGGAAAATCCCGCTAACGGATCAGCACGATAAGTGCTTATTTTGTTTGGGGGAATCCCACCTTATTCAGGCGTG
This sequence comes from Intellagama lesueurii, assembly GCA_037013535.1. NCBI lineage: Eukaryota > Metazoa > Chordata > Lepidosauria > Squamata > Agamidae > Intellagama > Intellagama lesueurii. The sequence continues at coordinate 258,738,469 of JBAJHW010000002.1, forward strand.
TGCCGCTTGTAAAAGCTTTTCCAAACAAGCTCTTAAACTGCGGTCTCAACGCCTCCGGGCCTTTCTCTACGAAAGAACCCTCAAACCTGCTATGGAGGTTCCTCTTACCACTTCCCCGAACCCTCCACGTGTAGAGACACCTAAAGCAGGCACCACTGCCTTTGATTCTTCGCAGCCTACCTTGAGTTCTGCGTCTTCTAAGCAGAAGGACTCCTCTAGACCGCCTAAGCCAGCTTCCACCAAGGCTTCCAGGTCGGCTGTACCTTCAAAGAAGAAGAATGATAAAGCGAAATCTCAGAAATTGGCAAAGCCACCCAAATCGACAACTTTGCCTCTTCCTGTGCCTCCTATATTACTCGAGGAGTCTTCTAGAGACGACATTGGGCAATCGGATATGGAGGAGCGGATCATTCCTCCGGCCCAGGCTGCTCACGATATCATGAGCATGTCTCCGTCGTCAGGCCATTTTGCGGCTGAGGTTTTTCCCAGCGCGGCCATTGCCCCTACTAGCCCGCGATCTTCCGGGCGGGCTGATACTGACTCGCATTCAGAACAGGAGCTGCCGTCTCGCACTCCTAGAAAGCGAAAGGAGAAGCGTACGCATACCTCTCCGTACCAACCTCAACATCCTGCGGACCAATACCGTCCACAAATGCCGGCACAGTATGGTCCTCCTTTTTTCGGTCCATACCTAGTATTAGGCATCCTTCAGTCTCGAAAGACTATGGTAACGTGCTCTGTATGGAGGACTTGGAACAGCGTCTAGTGTGGCTGAGAAGGCCAATTCGAGAGTGACAATCCCTTCCACACTGAAGACAAACACAATCTGTCCCCTGTCCAGCTCCCTGATTTTGCTGCTTCCGTGACTGCCTCTTTGCCTCGGTCTGCTGGACAAGGGTCTCTTCAAAATGGGAGAGGCCATGATGCAACGCCTGCCTCCAGGCTGAACGCTCAGATGTCAGGGTTTCCCATCTGTTGAGGTCCATTCCTAAGGCCTTCAGATCCCGCTTGCAGATGTCCTTGTATCGCAGCTGTGGTCTCCCTCTGGGGCGATTTCCCTCCACTAATTCTCCATACAGGAGATCTTTTGGAATCCGACCATCAGCCATTCTCACGACATGCCCAAGCCAACGTAGACGTCGCTGTTTCAGTAATGTATACATGCTAAAGATTCCAGCTCGTTCTAGGACTACTCTATTTGGAACTTTGTCCTGCCAGGTGATACCAAAAATGCGTCGGAGGCAACGCATATGGAAGGTGTTCAGCTTCCTCTCCTGCCGTGCACAAAGGGTCCAGGACTCACTGCAGTACAGGAGTGTGCTCAGGACACAGGCTCTATAGACCTGGATCTTGGTATATGTCGTCAGCTTCTTATTGAGCCATACTCTCTTCGTGAGTCTAGAGAACATGGTAGCTGCTTTGCCAATGCGTTTATCCAGCTCGACATCTAGAGAGAGAGTGTCAGAGATCGTTGAGCCAAGGTACACAAAGTCATGAACAACCTCCAATTCTTGTGTGGAGATGGTAATAGAGGGAGGTGAGTCCACGCCCTGGCCCATGACTTGTGTTTTCTTCAGGCTGATTGTTAGTCCAAAGTCTTGGCAGGCCTTGCTAAAACAATTCATGAGTTGTTGGAGGTCTTGAGCAGAGTGGGCAACAATGGCTGCATCATCGGCGAAGAGGAAATCCCGCATGCATTTCAGCTGGACTTTGGTCTTCGCTCTCAATCTAGAGAGATTAAAGAGCTTTCCGTCTGATCTAGTCCGGAGATAGACACCTTCTGTTGCAGTTCCAAAGGCGTGCTTCAGCATGACAGCAAAAAAGATCCCAAAAAGGGTTGGTGCGAGGACACAGCCCTGTTTCACTCCACTTCGGATGTCAAAGGGATCTGATGTTGAACCATCAAAAACTACAGTGCCTTTCATTCCCTCATGGAAGGACCTGATGATTTTAAGGAGTCGAGGTGGACATCCAATCTTGGAAAGGATTTTAAAAAGGCCATCCCTGCTAACCAAATCAAAGGCCTTTGTGAGATCGATGAAGGCGACAAAGAGTGGCTGTTGTTGTTCCCTGCATTTCTCCTGCAACTGTCTGAGGGAGAATACCATGTCAGTGGTGGATCTATTAGCTCGAAATCCACACTGTGATTCTGGATAGACTCTGTCTGCGAGCACCTGGAGCCTCTTCAGCACAACACGGGCAAACAGCTTCCCTACAACGCTGAGAAGAGAGATGCCACGGTAGTTATTGCAGTCGCCCCTGTCTCCTTTGTTCTTGTACAATGTGACGATGTTTGCATCCTTCATGTCCTGTGGTACTCCACCTTCCCTCCAGCAAAGACAAAAGATTTCATACAGCTCGGTAGTGATGGTCTCTTTACAGCACTTCAGCACTTCAACAGGGATGTTATCCTTTCCAGGTGCCTTGCCAGAGGCGAGGGAATCCAAGGCCGCTTTTATTTCTGCTAAGGTTGGTTCGCTGTCCAACTCTTCCAAGACAGGCAGGCACTCAATGTTATTTAATGCTTCTTCGGTTACTACATTCTCTCTGGAATACAGCTCAGAGTAGTGTTGCACCCAGCGGTCCATCTGCTGTGCTCGGTCCTGGATGATCACGCCTGTAGCAGACTTCAAGGGAGCAGATTTCTTCTGGTCCATACCAGCCCTACCCATATCAAGGATACGGCTATCCGCCTGACTTCAGGGGACAGGCTTACCCCTCCTCAGCTTGGTACCCTTCTTCGGTTCCAACTCCTGAGAATCTACAGCAGCAACAGGGGCATGTTCCTACACCCCAAATTGCTACTTCCCGTAAGAGGAAGACACCGATGGCACCTTCTGCGCCTCTAAAACGGTCTAAACGTCCCGCAGGACGATCTACGGTACAGACTGCGACGATGTACTCTGGCCCAGAGGGCCATGATACAGACCCTTTCTCTCCTTCGGTACACTCTGATGCCGAACCAATACCGAGAGACACGGTACCAATATCGCACCGTCCCTCCTCATTGGTGTCTGAATCGTCCCATGTCAACTCTTCAGCTTCTTCGGAATCTGATGTACCTGATGGTGGTGCTCCGAGTACTTCTTCACAATACCCATTGGAAGACTACTCGTCCTATGCTCAACTTATATTGCGCATGGCTAAGATTTTACACCTAGATGCGCAAGTTCCTGAGCAACAAACAGACCTTGTCTTTCATGATATGGAGCAGGACAAGTCATCTCCTCCCAGTCTTAGCCTCATTCCAGCACTTCTTGACTTGGTAAAGGCTTCGTGGGATAAGTCGCCTGCGACTCTCCAAATCCCTCGAAAAATCGACCACCATTACAAGACCCACGGTTCCGACTCGGATTTCCTGACCAAGCATCCCATGCCTAATTCTATTGTGGTCGAGGCTACCCAGTATAGATCCCGCAGCAGGTCCTCTGTTACACCTGTCAATAAAGAAGGCAGAAAAAATGACGCCCTGGGTAAAAAACTTTATTCCCTTGCGGCTCTACTGATCAAGATTTCGAACTACCAAGCCGCAATGGGTGCTTATCAAAAGCACCTATGGGATAAAATTGTCCCCGTCTTACAAAGCCTTCCTGAGCCATCCAAGACCGAACTCCTCAACGTCTATGAGGAGGCTAATACCCTTACAAGACAGCAACGAGTAGCAGCAAAGCACACAGCTGAAATTGCGTCCAAATCCATGCTTACAGCAGTAGCAGTCCGTCGCCATGCCTGGCTCGGAGCGGCGAACATACTGGACGATACGAAGACCAAAATCGAGGATCTTCCCTTTGATGCGGATGGCCTCTTTAATTCCAAGACTGATGATATTATGGAGAATAGCCATAAAATGCGGAAGACCGCAAAGTCCTACATACCATACCAACCGTATCGGTATCAGAGACCTACTTACAAAAAACCTGCTTACCAAGCATCTTCTCAGTACCAACCATTTCGGTATGGTAGACAGCAGCAACACGACAGGACCTTCCAGTCATCTCAGTCGAACCCTTCGACTTTCAAGCAGCAACAATACCAAGGACACAAGCAGTCCTTTCGTAAACCTCAGCGCCGGGGTAAGCAATACAACTAACTACTCCTCTTACCGGACTAGACTCTTTCCATTTCTCTCTGAATGGAAACATATTACGACTGACAAATGGGTCCTAACCATTATTGAGAAGGGTTATTCCATAGAATTCTTCCAACTTCCTCCATCAAATCTCCCTAAGACCACCCCCTTTTCGGTGGCTCTTCAGGAGGAAATTTCATCCCTCCTAAGCAAGGGGGCGATCGTCAAGACCCCGCAGGCTGATCTACACGGGGGTTTCTTCTCTCGGTACTTCGCCGTCCCTAAAAAGGATGGAGGTATCAGGCCCATCATGGACCTCAGAGAACTCAATCAGTTTATCATTTACAGGAAGTTTCGAATGCTAACACTCGACTCCATTCTTCCTCTTCTCTCACAGGGAAGCTGGTTCGTCACCATCGACCTCAAAGACGCTTATTTTCACGTCTCCATTCACCCTTCTCATCAACGGTATCTCCGGTTCCGGTTCCACCGCACAACCTACCAGTTTGCTGCCCTTCCATTTGGGCTCTCCACGGCCCCTCGGACTTTTACCAAGTGCATGGCCCCTGTAGTGGCTCACCTTCGCACCAAGGGAATAAAACTCTTCCCTTATATCGACGATTGGCTCCTGGTAGCATCATCCTACCACGAAGCCGTCGCTGCTACAACTACCACTCTCGCGACCTTAAACAAGCTAGGTCTAGTGATCAATCAGGAAAAATCCCTTCTGGTACCATCCCAGCTGGTCAATTACATAGGAGCAACGCTAGATGCGACCCGGGCGCGGGCATTCTTGCCCTATCAAAGAATCCAAAAGATTCGAGACGCAATACAGCGGTTTTCACCCTTGGCTACTGTCACCGCATTCGATGTTCAGCATCTACTGGGCCTCATGTCATCCACGACGGCAGTCGTCCTTCATGCCAAGCTCGAATTGCGCCCGCTCCAGTCCTGGTTCCTGGGCGAGTTCGATCCTTTAACGGACTCCCCGCGGAAAAAGTTGCAGGTCCCGTCACATGTAGCGAAGCATCTCATCTGGTGGACGATTCCGCGCAACTTGTCCGAAGGAAAACCCTTCCAACCTCCTTTCCTGTCCATACAGGTCACGACCGACGCAAGCCCTTCGGGCTGGGGCGCTCACTGCCAAGAGCTCAGGATTCACGGGTTATGGACACCGAGAGAAAGGTCTCTTCATATAAACCAGCTCGAATTGCTCGCCATCATGAAGGCCTTTCGAGCCTTTCTTCCGCGTATAAAGGGACAATCTGTGCAGCTTGTCACGGACAATACCACAGCTATGCACTATATCAACCGACAAGGTGGGACTCGATCCCTACCGCTTCTCCATCTCACCATGCGATTTTGGGACTGGTGCCGTACCCATCATATTTTTCCACAAGCGATTCATATCGCTTCAGAGGACAACTATCTAGCGGACCACCTCAGCCGGCTCCGTACCAGGACGCACGAATGGTCCCTCGACGAGACGGTTTTTCAAGACCTATGCCGTCGATGGGGTCGACCCACCATAGACCTCTTTGCATCTCACCGCAACGCCAAATGCCGCAAGTTCTGCTCACGAGCGGGCAGGGACACCGCGTCACTCGGAGACGCTTTCCTCATTCCGTGGTCCGGAGAACTCACTTACCTGTTTCCTCCCATACCAATGCTCCTCAGGACAATAGTCCGGATCATTCAATACTGGACAAACGCGATTCTCATCGCTCCGTGGTGGCCACGACAACCCTGGTTTGCTCACCTTCAAGGAATAACGGAGGAAATACTTCACTTACCTCTAATACCGTCCTTGCTATCCCAGAACGACGGGGCCCTTCTCCATCCAGATGTCCGGTCTCTTCACCTGACGGCGTGGAGGATAACCCCGAATTCCGTGCGATTCTAGACCGCTCTCGAAAGCCGTCGACTTTTCGCCTATACCGTAACAAATGGAAATCTTTTACGAAATTCGTTCAGTCCAAAGGACTCCAATCAGTCCCAGTTACACTCTCAACCTTACTTACCTTTATACTGCATCTGTTCAATCTTGGACTCGCACACTCCACCATTAAAGTATATATCTCTGCGATCGTTGCTCACCAGCCATCTCATTCTAGCTCCGCCAGACTGTTCTCTCACCTCACGGTTAAAAGGTTCCTTAAGGGCCTGCAGAACATCAGGCCGCCCTCTTCACCCATTGTACCTCAATGGTCGCTTCCACTTGTCCTGGATGCGCTTACCAAGCCTCCATTTGAACCCATGGCAACCTGTAACGAGAAATTGCTTTCTCTCAAGACTTCCTTTTTAGTGGCCATAACCTCCGCCAAAAGGGCTAGTGAACTGTCAGCTCTTAGGTCTGACCCGCCATACCTACAAATGCATCCAGATAAAGTTACTCTGTACTTGGATGTCTCATTTCTTCCCAAGGTTGTATCAGACTTCCATTTGAATCAACCACTGATACTTCCTACATTTTTTCCATCGCCGTCCACTCCAATCGAGCGCAAGCTCCATACTCTGGACGTCAGGCGGGCTGTTGCCTTCTACTTGGACAGAACCAAGCACTTCAGACGCTCTTTCCGTCTCTTTGTGTGCTACCATGGGCATAACAAGGGTGCTCCTGCATCCTCTCAGACAATATCGAGATGGATCGTGCAATCCATACAAATGGCTTACCAGCTTGCAAACAAACCGGTACCAGACCAGCTTAAGGCTCACTCCACCAGAGCTATATCTACGTCCACCGCTCTTCATCGCGGTGTTCATATTCAAAACATATGTAAAGCGGCTACTTGGTCCAATCCTCTGACGTTCGCGAAGCACTACCGCCTCGATGTCAGAGCGAAAAATGATGCTGCCTTTGGAAGGGCGATACTGTCATCCCTGATACCGTGACGGCCCTCCATCCGGTGAGTCAGCTTGCTAATCACCCATTTGTGTGCATTCACAGAGTCCACTACAAAGAAAGTTAGGTTACCTACCTGTAACCATGGTTCTTGTAGTGGTTCTCTGTGAATTCACACATCCCTCCCTTCCTCCCCGCTGTCCGTCACGATAACAGGTCATTATACCTACTCTCTAGTAACGGCGGACATAGGGAACTAAGGAAGGTGGAGGAGGTGGAGCCTATATACCCTCGGGGGGGGGAGACTAACTGTCTGGCTTTTTTCTAAGCTCTAGAAAGTTCCGAACGTCCTGCGCAGGCGCAGGATAGACCCATTTGTGTGAATTCACAGAGAACCACTACAAGAACCATGGTTACAGGTAGGTAACCTAACTATATTGGGGAAAACACAATTTTGAAAAAGTTTTCATTATGTACCATTGGTTACTAGCTAGTCTCCAATATTCCATTTGGTAGAGAGTAGTAGAATTTGTGGTAGCATCACAATTTCAGCAATACCTGGAAGTCACAAATGTATCAAGATCCTTCACCATGTGGCTTTCAACCTGTTTTGAGACAGACACAGTTTTGGTCACCTTATGGGTTATTTAGACAAAGTGTATTTAGGAAAATATGTCCTTTTGGTTCTGGTGGACCTCTCTGTATCTTAGTACCATCAACCAGAAAATCGTTCTCAGCCAGCTGTTAACAGTTTTAGAGCGTTTTTTCCCCCCTAGAGGATAGTTTCAGAAGGTGGCTTTGGAGGGCTCCTATTCAGAACATCTTGGTTCCTCTGTTAACATCTACATCAGACTTGACAAAGTGTGGCATTCCAGATACTTTTGGACTTTAGCTCCCATTAACCAGTATTATATCACCTGTATTTGCTTCCTATTTGCTTCTGAGCCCAATTATTGCTTAAGCTGCTTTGAATTTTTTAATTAAATGCAACATAAAAATACTATAATTAATTAATTCCTTCAAGGCAATGCCCTAAATTGTCTAGGACAATTTAGTCGTATCTGAAGTATATCTTCCCACATGAACCTATCATTGCACTACACTGATATATGCCTTTTTAGATGTATCACCCCTCGTAACAAATAGAGGATGAGAATATGGGACTGAGCCTTTCGTATGGCAGAGTCTAGATAATAGCCACAGTCGTGAGCATGGTTAAGCCATGGAATTGCAGGAACCTTGGTTTACTGAGAACAAGCCATATGCTGGCACCTGCTATTTGTAGCCCATAAATCAGGGTTCCCATCGTTCCCTGGCTTAATGTCTTGTACCTGTTGTTGTACCTGTTATCTGGGTACTGCAATGGAGAAGACGCAGTCCCTTGATTCCTTTTCAGTTTTTTTAGTTAAAAAACAACCCAGAGAAGGAAAACAAGCAGTGGAGCAAAATAGGAAATACTTGGCAGCTTGCACCAGCACACAACTCATGGCTGATAAAGTAAGGCTTGAGTGGACACCTGGGTTATAGCGTCACCCAAACCCTCTCAGTGGAACTTGCTGTCCTGGAAAACCCAGCAGTGTAACCCAGTGCAACCTAGTATTTTTGAGTTTAAGCTATGGGCCCCGTTTAGACATTATTTTTCAGCTGGTTTTGTTTAGTTTCAGCTTCAAGTGTTTTGTTTGTTTTTTTGTCATTTTCTACATTGAAAAATGTTCAGTAAACGGGCCATTTCTGGCTGAAAGGTTGATACAGAGTTTTTTTCCACTCTGTTGGAATGAAAGTTACTACAGTTTTAGACATTTTCAAGTGGCTTTTTTTCCATGCAGAGTTGTTCAGGGGAAGACGTGATGAAAACAAATTTAATTCCGTTATGATGTTTAATATTTTATGCCTGTTTGATTATTCTAAAGCCACGTTAAGAACAACCCAATTTTGAAAACAAAATCATCTGTCCTGTTACCAACTTTACATTCTTTCACTAAGGCAAAGCAGAGGCAATCCTGTTACATTAGTTCTAGTTCCCTTTGTTCAGACAACTGGACAGATGAGGGAGGGAATATTTTCTCCACTATCTTCTTGCTTCTTGTCCAGCTAGCTGGATATTGTAAGATGTGTTCTAATGGAGTCCAGGAAGTTTCCTGACCCCGGGAAGCCTAATACTGATTTATGAGATAGATCTTTGAGTGCTGCAACTGTCAGTTACAACAAAGGCATACTTGGCATTATTCCATCTATAGCGAAAGAGTTCTATCTGTCAGAATTGAAGTGTTTTCCCCCCTCTTCCTAGATCAGTTGGGTATATTATTAGTTAGTTTATAAAATCCAGGCTGGAGAAGATACAAGAGTCTGGGCTCCTAAATCTCTTTTCTGTATCATTTGGGCACCAGTTATGAAGGATAGTTCTTTGTAATAGAAAGGGCGGGATAAGAAACACCTCCTCCAGTACATACTAAATGTGGCACTAAAAGGAGACTGCACCACAATTAAAGGCAGTGATTAACAATATAGACATTGATGTCATCAACATTCAGGCCAGCCTTTGTTATGAAATCTGGCATCCTTTTTCCTGCTGGCAATGTGGGCATGATAGTGCAAGCCAATGTTGGATGATATTCTGGTGTTTTGAATCACAGGAGCAATATCCAACATTCATGAACCAGAAGGTTTTTGAGGGATTGTATTCTGGTTTAGCTCAGCAGGCCAGCCTCCAATATGGGCAGGGTGGAGTTGTGTATTTCAGATTGGAGAGAGGGAAAATGCAGCTCTATCATGGAAGCCAAGGTAGAGGATATATCTAGATTAAGAGCACAGGCTATTTTGCAGGTGCCCTGTTTGTTCCTGCGAAAAAATTCCCAGAGCATAACTCAAAGCAAAAGCAATTCGCATCTCTAAAGTAGAAAATTCGCTCTCGCTCTCTTTCTGTGTGTGTGTGTGTGTGTGTGTGTGTGTGTATCATCCTTATGGTTCTCATGAGTTTGATGTTGACTCTTGAAACTTCCCAGCATAAATAAGTTTTATTAGGGAATGTTGTAAATCACATCCCTCTCAGTGCTGGCATGGATACAACATGACTGAAGCAAAGCTGCAGTGTGGAGGGGCCTTTGTGAATCACTACAGCTGAACATTACACACACACACACCCTGGAAAGAACGAGGTGTCTCTTCATCAGGAAAGATTAATTCAGGGCAAAGTTCTAATGAGAGGTGTGAGTCTTGTGTGTGTTCAGGTCTGTCTGAGCATTTTTTCATCTGTTGGGAAATACCTACAATTTTTAACTTGTCAAACTGTTAGGGTAGAGTAGGTCAGCTGGGGTCAGACAGCAGATGGAAACGTTTTCAGAAGTACAATTGCATAAAAGAAGGCATTGTTGAGTAAAGCGAAGAAAATAAATCCCCAGCATCAGAATACACTTATTGCTGTATGCAGTAGGCCACTACTTGTGTGGGTCCCTTTTTGTTTTCTTTCCCTGATTTAAAAGCCACTTATTTCAGCAGAGTCCCTCAGTAGGCTCCTCTAGAGAATCCTCTGCCTTTATTTATTGGGGACTAAAAGTCATCCACTGTTTAAAAAAACCCAGTTTCCCTGAAAATAAGACCTAACCTGAAAATAAGCCCTAGTATGATTTTTCAGGATGCTCGTAATATAAGCCCTACCCCAAAAATAAGCCCCAGTTAAGTGAAACCCCGCCCTCCACCACTGTGCAGCAACCAGAAGAAGATGACATGACTGTATTTGAATAAACGTAGATTGTTGTACATGAAAAAAATAAAACATCCCCTGAAAATAAGCCCTAATGCATTTTTTTCGAGCAAAAATTAATGTAAGACCCTGTCTTATTTTCGGGGAAACACGGTAGGAACAGTAGTGGCTTCAGCTAAGAAGCAAGCATTGGGACTGATGTAGCAGCTTAACATTTGAAGTGGACAGGTTCATTTTTAATTTGCCAGCTCTTAACTAGGGCAGTGCTAATGTCCTTTCTCCTGTTGGTACTGTTGACAGTGCTGTTGGTATGTGTCAATGGGAAGCACTTTTGGGGCTGAAGGCTGCATTCTAGTAAAGTGAACTTCCCAGGTGCTTCGTGGCAGAGGCGAGATGGGACCTCTCCAAGGAGGAGATACAGTCATGGCTAAAGTGGGCATGCCCACACCACACATTCTTGTACAGATGTGCACTTGTCCATCAACATCTACAAATAAGACATGCATGAACACACACACGCATTCTCACACAATGTATACATCTGTGCATTCACACACAAATTCCCACAAGTGAACACTTGTTCTTACAATGCCTTATCAATAAATTCACTCTGGTTTTATTTTTGGGTTTTTTTTAGGACTCACCTACTAATAAACTATTATATGCCAAGGAAATTCCTGAGTACAGAAAAATAGTGCAGAAGTATTACAAACAGATTCATGACATGCCACCTCTCAGTGAACAGGAAATGAATGCACACCTAGCAGAGGAATCCAGGGTAAGAAATCTGCTTTTCCAATGTATCATTAACATAATTTTTCTATACCATTCATAGCAGCAGTTTATGACACCAGCAGAAGCAGTACAGTATCCGGAATTTGGGAACAAAGTAATTTAATCTCATCAAACTTACAGAACATTAATTTCCGATCTATATAACATATTTTTAAAGTCCTGTAGACAAAAGATATTAAGGGATAATATAGAAAATAATATGAGGTATTAAACTAATGCTCTTGTGAGATAACTACATATAAATCAATCAACTGTCTGACCTTGGTTACACTAGACTTTCATTTCCCCTCCCAACTCGGAAGTTACGTATGTCATATATTAATTAACCTTAAGAGAGAACCAGAGTTCAAATATGCTGATGTTGGCTTAGAGTGCAATCTAATTCAAGTACCATTTTAGTGCAATTGATTTCTGTCAAATAGAATGGGTGTCATGTCATGTTTGCTGATTAATATTCTGTTTGCTTTATTTTTTTATGAAGAAATATCGCAATGAGTTTAACACCAATGTTGCCATGACTGAAATTTACAAATACGCCAAGAGATACCGCAGTCAGGTATGTAAATACTAACAGGCAAAGGCATAATAGAAATACCATTAAAACTGCTAACAAGAAGAACCAACAGAGCTGAAACTATTGGTAACATTATAGGCCAGAATAGTATTGGCTAAACATGGAGCAGCAGCAGGGCAATCAGTGTAAGCATAAGTTTTCCGGGCATGTGTCTTTTCTCAAATGGGTTGAGAGATTGATAATGCAACTGGTTACACAGCAGGAAGCCTGCCAGAGCAGGATGGATACTTAAGTAGCTGCCATTCTGCCCCATGTTCAGGCAAGAGGATAGAGGCCGTATGGATATAGATACAAACAGATGCCACAACTATTTGGTCAGAATCTCTATTTTGGATTTACAGCCAGGAAACTATAGTTGCCTACACTGTACTAGAGAATTGCCACCAATTAACAAGTTGCTGCTTGTGTTCCTAGCCATATGCCAGTTTTGATTGGCAACTTGTTAATTAGTGGCAGTTCACCAAACCAATTTATGAAATTACTCCTATGCTGGCACATTAGGCCTCTGGCCATTTCATCAAGCTAAAAAATCTCATTGTGATCTTAGATAATGATGATGACATTTTCTGGGAAAGCAATAAAACATGGATCTAAACCCAGCAAAATTGTAGCTAAGATCAATCTTCCAAGTCAAGAAGTGCCAAAGCATTTAAATATGCACTGATTTAAAACAACAGTATTCTAAATATATTCTCTGAGGTAAGCAATGCAAATTAGTAATTTAGGGGGGAAAAAACAAGGTATAACTTGCAGGTTTTCTATTAGAATATTAGTTTTTTAAAAACGCAAATATTATATAAAATCACATAATGAACAGTGTATAAGCTTGCTACTATTCAGTTGCTTTGTTGTAAGAATCTATACATTTACTTACTTATAATCTGAGAATTGTGGATGAAATTTAGCCACTGTACAAATGTTAATCATCTTGGTCCAATAAACCATAATTTATCAGAGCAAAAAGAAAAATCATGCCCAGCTGTCCTGTCCTCTCTTTCTACCTCCTTTCTTTCGCACATCTTAATGCAATAATTCTAGAGTTTGGTAAACTACAATTTCTGATTACATTCAAACAAGGAACATATGGTTTAAGCTCTTAACTACAATGCAGACTTACAAACAAGAATAAATGTGTGTTCTATCACATACATTTGTATCAAAACACTGGAATGTCGTTTGCAACATGCTATTTGTTTCTCAGTACTACTGAGTTTCAACTGCCAGTAGTATTATTGTCACATTGTGCCTTTATAACATCTGCAGAGCGTTAATTATTTATGTGTTAATAATTAATTAAATAAAGGTGGGACATTTTAGAACGTATTGAAGAGGTGAAACAGTGAATGGTGAAAAATGTTACTAAAAGATGGATATAAGCTTAAATGGGTGGTGATTTAAGATGCTGAGTGGTATGGAGTGACTAGACATGAAAAACAGTGACTGAAATCCTGTTGCACAGCTTTGTACTACATGGGCCATCATTTGCCATAACCATTTCCCAGTTATTAAAAGTTATTTTTCGTGGTCTCTGTGATTCACATTGATGGGTTCTTCTGTGCCTGTGCAAACATCCTCAGAATCTTCCAGAGCTGTCAGCCCCACCCGTACACATAGCGCATGCCTCCTCCACCCAACAGTTATCCAATGGAGACAGATCTGATAACAAAACAGAATGGAACAGTTCACTAACTACAGCTCGACAAACTAAAACTGACAGCTTGGAGAATCACCTACAATTAAAATGGTCCTGGTTGAGGCCAGTAAACTGTTGACAAGAAGAGCTTAGAGATACAGATGGAACTAGTTTGTTTTGTTTGCAAAGTCTCACACAAACATACACATCTTTCTTACAGTTCTTTAAAGATAAGGTAGTTCTGTTGACAGAACTAAAGTATCATATCAGCTAGCCTTTAGTGCTACCGACCTTTTTCCCATCCCCATCTACAGAGTTGGAAAGATCTCGGCACATTTTAGATGTACATAGCCTTCAATGTGTCAAGAACAATTAGGATTAGGCATCCTTCAGTCTCGAGAGACTATGGTAACGTGCTCTGAATAGAGGTCTTGGAACAGTGTCTAGTGTGGCTGAGAAGGCCAATTCGAGAGTGACAATCCCTTCCACACTGAAGACAAATACAATCTGTCCCCTGTCCAGCTCCCTGATTTTGCTGGTTTCGGGACTGCCTCTTTGCCTCTGCCTGCTGAACAAGTGCCTCTTCAAATTGGGAGAGGCCATGCTGCACAGCCTGCCTCCAGGCTGAATGTTCAGATGTCAAGGTTTCCCATCTGTTGAGGTCCATTCCTAAGGCCTTCAGATCCCGCTTGCAGATATCCTTGTATCGCAGCTGTGGTCTCCCTCTGGGGCACTTTCCCTGCACTAATTCTCCATACAGGAGATCTTTTGGAATCCGACCATCAGCCATTCTCACGTCAAGAACAAAGGCATTTCAAAAAACTAATAAACTGTGCCTTTGTAACCAAGATAAACAACAGGACATCCAAGTATCCTCCTAAAGAATATCAAAGTTAAATGCCATTACTTTGTCTTAACAGTTAGCAAAGAAACCATTGCCTGATTCCTTAAAGAGACATTCTAATGGGGTGCTTGCTACCTCCATAGCTTTTCTGAAAGTAGTTCACATGACAGAAGTTTGTAAGGCAGCCACGCGGTCCCAGCCTATGTCTGTTAAACATTACAGAGTAGATGTCAGAGCAAAGCTGCATGCGTCATTTGTGTCAACACATATCTTCAGTGTTGGCATGACATCCCACTGGCCAGTAAGTGAGTTTGTTCATCATCTATTAGTATTAGTCAGATACCATGAAGAAGGGTAGGTTACTTACCTCTTAACTATTGTTCTTCAAATGGTCACCTGTGAATTCACACAACCCACACAACCTCCCCTCTGTCGGCCATGCATTGTATTGTGTTCAGTGGCAGACATGGGAACTGAGATAACCATTGGGTGGAGGAGCGTTCACTACATGTAAGTATAGGGAGAACAGCTCTTTAGGTTCTGGAAGATTCCAAGGATGTCTGGGCAGGTGCAGAAGAGCTCATTAGTGTGAATTCACAGATGACTACTCCAAGAACTACAGTTACAGGTAACTTACAAAGTTAAGGAAAAAAATCAGGACAATGCCATATGTAACCTGCCTCTTTTGATCCTCCCACTCCAAAAGGTTCCAGCTGCAGTAATTTTTGGAAATTAAAGATTTCACACACCCCTCATCTTGCGGCTACCAAGGACTTCCCCAGAACCAAAGGTATCCCAAGGAAGTCTCAGAATCTTGAAGGGGTGCAGAATCAGAAAATTCTAATTCCCAATAAATGGCCACCACTGAAAATGTCATCAGCCTTACACAGCATAAAGCTGCACAACAGGATTTCAGCCAATGATTCATTGTTTCTTAGGCTTCAGTTCTTCTAGGGGGAAAAACAAACTCAGTGGGATTTACTTCTGAGTAAATATACATAGGATTGCGCTGTCAGAATGGAAGAATCTTAAGTTAATGGTAACCTTTAAAAAAATGTGAATACTTTATTTTCTCAGATCGTGAATGCGTTGGACACGAATCCCACAACAAAGCGCACACAGCTGCAGCACAAATTTGAACAAGTGATTGCACTTATGGAAGACAATATTTACGAATGCTGCAGTGAAGCATAGGTGGCAACCTGGACTTTCTTCCATGTCTAGAAGTGACCTTCTCTACAGTGCACTGTCTTTTAGGGAACACCCTTTCAAAGTATCTGTGTATCAGTATGTAGCCTGTTGTATGTATATGGTGACTAACAAACCAGCTTGATGGTTCAGTCGTGTCAATCTTCTTAGACCATCTGGTGAAGTGAGGGTTGTCCGCTAAACAGCTTGAAATCCCTGATGTGATCTGCACTTCATGGCATCCGTAATTTATTTGATCTTTCAGACAGAGGCACAATTCTTGGGCCGCCAGATGTAGTAGCTTCTTCTGAAGAGCTCCTACTCCTATTCAAAGCGGTTGTCTTTCCCTTCATTTTCCCAGAGAGACTCCTGTAAAGCAGAGATCAGGATATGGAAACAATGCTGAGGTGTTTAAGAGAAAAGCAGAAACACTTCGGGGAGGAATGAGTGAATATTTCAAAAGGCCCTCGGAGCAACAGTGGAACTCCCCCTAACAGTACCCCTTTCCTTCTGTGTACTTTAAATATCAGGGAACCCATTTAATGTACACAGTCTGCTGCATTAGATGTATTTTGTGCCTTTTATTTTTGTACTGTACATGTAAACATAAGTACACCTTCATCCAAGATTGGAAAGAGGTCGGGAACCCACAGACTGGTAGACAATGCAGTTCCTTCCTAAGTAGTCATGACATGTGAAAGCACTTTACCCCCACAACGGAAATGGCTATTACCTTGCTGGAGGGATTGTTATTGTGTAGCAGACAGTGTCGGAAAAGAACAAATCAGTGCAGCTGTTCCCACTTCTCAAAACTTCCCAGATGTTTGCGCAGACTAAGCTCCAGCCGACAGATTCCCCTCTAAACACCCATCTGGCTCGAGAATACTTTTCCCTGAAAGGAAAAGAATATACACACTGCAAGGGTCAAAGGGATGGACTTCCTTCCCTTTGTTCTGCCCCACCCCCACCCCCCCACTTCAGAGGGAATATATAGACCTGAGCTTTTGGCTTAGCATAAATCTACTGTTGGCTTAACACAAGACCACTGGAAGTTTCCCAAAAGTAGAAAAAATGGACTACTCTTGCTTCAACTTCTACCATACGGTAACACTTTTGCACAGTATCCTAGATTTCTCTAAATCATTTTGACCTAAATATGACTCCCCTTAACTTTTCCCTGTATGCCTTTACACTGATTACAATAGGAAGTGTTATTCTCTCTCCGCTGTGAGAAAGAACTGCAGCCGTCTTAGCCCTCTCTCCGAGAACCCCCTTTAGTATTTTAGGTAGCAGCCTGACGGCAATGGCTGTTGCATAGAAGAACCTGATCCTGGACGATGAAGTCACCTGATGCCACTGACAATGCCAAGGCTTGTAAACTGACAAATAATGCTTTAAAATACTACACTACCTCACCAAAGGCAAGTTCTAAAGGGGAGTCTGCTGGAGTTTTTGAGGCTAAAATTTGATCACTTGGGTAGAGAGTAAACTTTTATTCCAATCAAAATTTTGTTATAGTTAGTGATGCTTTGTCAAATATATCTTTCAAAAATGCATAGTGTAGTAAATTATATGGGGAACTGATATGTCATGGTTAATTTTATATATCAATATAATGAAAAATACAAATTTTATCCTGTGCAAAAATAGAAGAGGAATATAAAACATGAAGAAAGGAACTACAAAGGATTACACCCACTGAGGAAATCTTGTTTGCTTAGTAAGTGGCTGCAGAAGAGAAACTTTTAAGAATGTAGCTGGGCTACATTTAACTTTCAGATATTTTTTTTTCTTCAAAAAATCTTTTCTTTTCTTTTTAAACTGTGAAGAGCTGCCAGTTACACACCTACTCACAGAGGGCCAACTCAGGAATGTGTAAGAAAGACTCTTGGACCACCAGCTGGGAGAAAGGGGGAGTTGAAGGAAAACAAAGATAAGAGTTCAGATTTTGCTAGCCCAAAATAGGCGGATAGCTGTAATTTGGGAGATCATCAGCCCAGTTTCAGTGTGGAAAAGTCATTGTCTGAATAGTCCCTTCAGCAGAAGGGACTGATCTTTCTATTCTGAGTATGTGTGTATGTGTGTTCCAAGTGATGTGCTTGGCGCACAGGTCTTATGGCATATGCTTTATTATTTAATTCTTCGTCCAAATATTTGCTACAACCATTGAAAAGAAATAAGTTCTCTACGAAGCAGAAGCTGAGGGTTGGTGCTATTGCCCAGAAACCCAACTCCACTGTAATATATTTTTAACCTTGTCCAGTTATTTGTGGGTGCATTTGTTTGTTTTTCTTACCTGCTGTTTAATGGAAGTGGTGGAATCTTTTGGGGAAAATATCTTTGTAATAAAACAAGGTGATCAAATTTGTGTGGGGTGTTTCTGTTGAAAAATCTTTGGAAGAGAAGAAAAAGTAAATTAGTGCATAGTTTGTCCAGATGTAAATGCCATTGAAGCAGCTAAGCCCCAAACTGGGCAAACTTCAGGCTTCTGGGACCTACTTTGTTTTTTAATAGAATGCTGAGATCACCAATCCGAGCAGGTGCAAAAGACATACAACTACAATTACAGAACTCTGAACCAAGTTCACAAGTGTTCCCACACAGAAATCTGCTCCCGGTTAGAAGACATAGTTTAATTTGAGGAACGGGGATAGAAAAGGCATTTTGAACTTACTATTGTTAACCAATGGGGAGTCAGAAATCTTTGCCAATGTTTTGCAAATCACCCACAGATCTCCTGGTAGATCACAACCCACCTTCTGCCATCCCAAATCTCCTATGTTACTTACTATCTTGCACTTCCGTAGGAACAGCTGGTACAAATACTCAGCAATAATAGAGGAGGCATATAGCCAGACTTTGAAATGGAGGAGGCTATTGCCTAGACAAAATTAAGAGAAGCTGTTCATGCTGAAAGGTGATAAAGTTGGGAAGCCCTACCAAACTCATTTTAATAACATTCGATTCAGCATTCATTTAAAAAACTGATTTCTACCTCTTTCCCAATACATTCTTAAGCCATATTTTCTTCTATAATGAGAATAAATTGTCACTACTTAAAACACAGGAAACCAAATGTTTGGGCCTTTTGATTGATTGACTGACTGACTGGATATTACCCAAAAGCAACTCCTCACTTTAGAGAACAAATTGGAAGCTAAGGTTCATCATGGTTTTAAATATTTCCGGTGATTCAGTTCTCACCTGTCTCTTTTGTCAGTCCACAAGCATTTCTCTCTGTTTGGATCACTGCAGCAAAAGCTGCCATAGTCTTACCTCTCTCATCTACAACATCCTGATAGATTTAATCTATGGGAATTTACTAGGCGGTAAAGTGACCTAGGATAGTGAGCTTAACATTTCCAGTGATGCCTCTTCACAGATATAACTTCTGTTGAAGAACTCTCCCTGCCCAGTCTTGGCCAGAGCCAGGGAGCACTGTCTTCAACTTCTATGTAACTGGTATTTGATGTCCTAGCACCTTAGTTGCACAGATGATACATTAATTTAGCTTTGATGGTGTAGGGTTGGTGTTCAAAGAACTGGAGACTATTGCTATTTAAAAAAAAAAAAAACTATCACCCACACTCTGGGTTTGCTACTTCTCTTCACTGGTGAGAACTCAAATTTGCTACATCAAGATTTAATCTGAAGATTCTCAGCCATTCAGGTGTGGTTATCTGGAAGTTGAGTCATGGCAACTGGACTTCTTGTTAGGTTGAAATGTTTCGCTACTCATCCAAGTAGCGTCTTCAGTCTGAGGAGAGTTGGTAGGAGATCCCTGATATATCCTCCAGGTTGGTTTCACTTCCCCCTGGTCTGAATAGGCTCGTTAGATGGACATCCAAGACTTGGATGAGTAGTGAAACGTTTCAACCTAACAAGAAAGAAGTCCAGTTGCTATGATTCAACTTCCAGATAACCAAGAGTTAATAATTTCCTTATAACATACATCTTGATTATTAATGGCCTCCAACCAGAGAGATTCAGAAATCTCATGATTACACAGTAGATACTCAAGAGTTGTGGCAAACTACCCTGATGGAAAAGTTCACAGTGAATGTTTGCCTCTTACAAATGCTGAAAATTCAACCTACTTTTTTGGAAACTGGTTTCCTTTCATTAATTATGTAAACCCTAACTCTATTGCATAATATCCTCGGTTTTATGTGTTAATCTGTGGAACAGCCTCTTGAACTAATGACTTCATTTTCTCCTTCCTCTCTTTACCTTGATTTTGACTGAAAACCCATCTGTTGTTCTCTACATACACTACATCATGTTTTATTTTTCCAAACATCCAACTTCTGCCTTGGCTTAATCTAAGCCTGTGCAAATGTGTTCTTTCTCTGGGGGTGGAAGAGAACTTGGAGAATAAACCCGTTTTTAAATTGGATAAAGAATATCTCACAAGAACTCTACTCTGGAGCCAAATCAAACTCCGCTACCTGACTCAGTTTTGATAAATATGCATTCTGTTTAACCAGCATTTCCCTCCCCTTGCCTGCCTTTCTCCCTGACAAGCAGCAGAAGTGTCCCTGGAATTCAAACTAGACATTAAGAGGAATGAGCATTTCCTCCAATTAACCCATTTCCCTCCGACAATATCTGCCTTAGAGCTGTATACCTCAACAATCACTTTTGCAAATTAAACCCCGCCTTACCTCCCAAACACCAATCACAAAGTAAAGCATGCATACACGGATGAGAAAAATCACATGCTGTGTCTCATGTCTGTCAGAACTCGAGAGAGCACACCACTTGTTCAGAAGTGTGCTAAGTGCATCATCTAGTTTGATCCTTAAGAGAGTCTGCTGTTGAGAAGGAAAACATACAAAACACTGGTGATCCACCATGCGCCTTGTAGTATCTCCAGCTTCTCAATTAATGCCTGCCTGAAGTAACAGAGTCCAATGCTCTAGTTTCTGCACCACTTCATGAATGTGACTAAAGAGCTTTCCTCGCCCCCTAAAGATCCCACTTCCAGGCTATAAGACAGTCCTTTGATCTTTGATTCACACAGAAGAGAATTTTAATTTGGGAGTGTTTCTATAGAGGGGAAGTGGGGCAGAGACGGTGGATTGTCCACACTGTGCCATATTTTTCAGGTTTGCATTTGGCAATTTATACTCGCTTAGTTTCTTGATCTCCTGGCCTTTGTTCTCCAAGGCTCCCTCATCTGCCTGTCCTTTCTGTTTCTGCCAACAGCTGACATCACCTTCCTTCCCTATCTGAGCTTTCCAGCCTGATTTTCTCTACAGTTATGCATTTTTAATGTCTCGGGTGCATATCATTTGCTCTCTTTCGGCCCTTGTTACTTACAGCCTGCTCAGTCCTATTTCCTCTGGGCACTCTGAGTTGTGGCTAGCCTCTGCAAGCATTTTGATATCAACTCTTCCCCTTTTTTACAACAACATACAGACCCTCTTCTCTTTTTTTAACCACCAGACACATTTGTCACTGCTTTCTTGTCTTCAGCCTCCTGTCTACTAAGGCCTCCCTCCCAACCAACCAACTTATGCTATCAGCAAAGAACTGAAGTCCTACTTCCTTATCTAGCTGTTTGATAGTGTCATCAGTGCCACAAACCCATGCCCCTAATGAATTACTGTCTTTCTAGAACTGTCTGGTGTCAGAATTTACCATCTGCAATTTATAGAGAAATGATGTTCCAGAAATCCCACAACTGTAGCATCTGTCAGAAAAACAAGCTAGCGCTCAAAGGGAAGGTAGAGACCTGCTTTGTTCATGTGGCAATTACAGCTCTCATTTGAATGACTGAATTTGTTGGGAAAGCATCCATTTCCCTTCTTGAGTCACGATGGCTCACAGAATATCACAGGCCAAGCACCTCAAAATAGGAACAGGAGGGGGACGGGTAAGGAAATGATCCATGGAGACTTGATGTGTTGTGACAACAACCAGATGTAAAGGCAGGCAAGTTGCCATACCTTTAATCCTCTGTACAAAACAGAGGATATTGCCAAATGGCATGTATTCCATTAGGAGACCTGCACCTCCTGAGACTCTGTTACACAGACTTGGTACAAGCGTCCCAGCCTCCTTTACAGCTGGTTGTAATAATAAGGACTTCAGCTGCTCAGGCATGTAAGCTTGCCCTCACTTGTTTTACAGAAAAATCAGGCATAAAAATGGAGGAGGATTTGCACCTACTGGCCCTGTTCCTGGCCATACATGCAAGGATGCAATCTGCAGGACACCCTGCTATGTATAGGATGCTGTATGTAGACTAGGGATGACTCATCTGGTGGTAAGGCTCCACTCAGATATATGGAAGTCAAAGGGAGAAGAATAGACATGATCTTGACCCCATCTCCCAAGTAAATGTTTCTATCAAGATGAACATCCCTAAACTGTTGCAACAACAAAGAAGGAGATACTAATATGCAGTACAATAGGCCTGTATTGTTTCACCTGCATGCATGTCAATATTTTTGCCCTTGAAAGTACTAACAGCTGGCTAAACTACAGAACAGGCTACACAGATCATCTCTGGCTGTTATTACAGAGTGATTGCTGAAGGAGAATACAATCCTCAGTCCAATTAAACCAGCACCAACTGGGATACTGAGCAGCTTGCAGTCATTGAAAACAATTTCATTCAACTCTCTCTTGAACTCTGACTGGAGCAAACCGCAGTTAGCCTGCAAGAATGACAGTTATATGTGGATAGTGACAGCTTTTGGCTTTCAGAAACCATAGCAGGTGAGGGATCTCTCCCAAAGAATTGTTTTCCTTGGAACAAGGAAACTTGGATTCAAATTCCTTTGGTTATGTAATGCTGACTGGGTGGCCTTAAATTACATACATTCACTGATTTCATTACTGTTATCTGAATTTTATCCCACCTTTCCTTTTTCTTCTTCTCCTCACTGTGATGGTTTAAACCACACTACTTTAGTGACTGTTTTAATTTGCCTTCTCTTTTTCCATATAACGTGCCCAAACATTATGAGGCTCATAACACACAAGAACAAGAAAGAATTACTATCAGTACATTATTGCAATTTATTATTATTAGGCATCCTTCAGTCTCGAAAGACTATGGTAACGTGCTCTGTATGGAGGACTTGGAACAGCGTCTAGTGTGGCTGAGAAGGCCAATTCGAGAGTGACAATCCCTTCCACATTGAAGACAAATACAATCTGTCCCCTGTCCAGCTCCCTGATTTTGCTGCTTCCGTGACTGCCTCTTTGCCTCGGTCTGCTGGACAAGGGTCTCTTCAAACTGGGAGAGGCCGTGATGCAACGCCTGCCTCCAGGCTGAACGCTCAGATGTCAGGGTTTCCCATCTGTTGAGGTCCATTCCTAAGGCCTTCAGATCCCGCTTGCAGATGTCCTTGTATCGCAGCTGTGGTCTCCCTCTGGGGCGATTTCCCTGCACTAATTCTCCATACAGGAGATCTTTTGGAATCCGACCATCAGCCATTCTCACGACATGCCCAAGCCAACGTAGACGTCGCTGTTTCAGTAAGGTATACATGCTAAAAATTCCAGCTCGTTCTAGGACTACTCTATTTGGAACTTTGTCCTGCCAGGTGATACCAAAAATGCGTCGAAGGCAACACATATGGAAGGTGTTCAGCTTCCTCTCCTGCCGTGTACAAAGGGTCCAGGACTCACTGCAGTACAGGAGTGTGCTCAGGACACAGGCTCTATAGACCTGGATCTTGGTATATGTCGTCAGCTTCTTATTTAGCCATACTCTCTTTGTGAGTCTAGAGAACATGGTAGCTGCTTTGCCAATGCGTTTATCCAGCTCGACATCTAGAGAGAGGGTGTCAGAGATCATTGAGCCAAGGTACACAAAGTCATGAACAACCTCCAATTCTTGTGTGGAGATGGTAATAGAGGGAGGTGAGTCCACGCCCTGGCCCATGACTTGTGTTTTCTTCAGGCTGATTGTTAGTCCAAAGTCTTGGCAGGCCTTGCTAAAACGATTCATGAGGTCTTCAGCAGAGTGGGCAACAATGGCTGCATCATCGGCGAAGAGGAAGTCCCGCATGCATTTCAGCTGGACTTTGGTCTTCACTCTCAATCTAGAGAGATTAAAGAGCTTTCCGTCTGATCTAGTCCGGAGATAGACACCTTCTGTTGCAGTTCTAAAGGCGTGCTTCAGCATGACAGCAAAAAAGATCCCAAAAAGGGTTGGTGCGAGGACACAGCCCTGTTTCACTCCGCTTCGGATGTCAAAGGGATCTGATGTTGAACCATCAAAAACTACAGTGCCTTTCATTCCCTCATGGAAGGACCTGATGATGTTAAGGAGTCGAGGTGGACATCCAATCTTGGGAAGTATTTTTAAAAGGCCATCCCTGCTAACCAAATCAAAGGCCTTTGTGAGATCGATGAAGGCGACAAAGAGTGGCTGTCGTTGTTCCCTGCATTTCTCCTGCAACTGTCTGAGGGAAAATACCATGTCAGTGGTGGATCTATTAGCTCGAAATCCACACTGTGATTCTGGATAGACTCTGTCTGCGAGCACCTGGAGCCTCTTCAGCGCAACACGGGCAAGCAGCTTCCCTACAACGCTGAGAAGAGAGATGCCACGGTAGTTATTGCAGTCACCCCTGTCTCCTTTGTTCTTGTACAATGTGACGATGTTTGCATCCTTCATGTCCTGTGGTACTCCACCTTCCCTCCAGCAAAGACAAAAGATTTCATACAGCTCGGTAGTGATGGTCTCTTTACAGCACTTCAGCACTTCAACAGGGATGTTATCCTTTCCAGGTGCCTTGCCGGAGGCGAGGGAATCCAAGGCCGCTTTTATTTCTGCTAAGGTTGGTTCGCTGTCCAACTCTTCCAAGACAGGCAGGCACTCAATGTTATTTAATGCTTCTTCGGTTACTACATTCTCTCTGGAATATAGCTCAGAGTAGTGCTGCACCCAGCGTTCCATCTGCTGTGCTTGGTCCTGGATGATCACGCCTGTAGCAGACTTCAAGGGAGCAGATTTCTTCTGTATTGGACCTAAAGCCTGCTTGATACCGTCATACATTCCCTTGATGTTACCTGTGTCCGCTGCTATCTGTATCTGAGAGCAGAGCTGAAGCCAATAATCGTTGGAACATCTCCTGGCAGCCTGTTGGACTTGGCTACGAGCAGCTCGAAGAGCTTGCAAGTTGTACTCGCTAGGACAGGCTTTGTATGCTGCTAGAGCTCTCCTCTTATCCTCGATGGCTGGCATCAACTCCTCCGAATGGGCTTCGAACCAGTCGGCCATCTTTTTGGTCTTCTTGCCAAATGTGGACAAGGCGGTGTTATACACAGCGTTCTTGAAATGTTCCCATCGTTCAGGTGCATTTGCATCAGCCGGGCCTGGAAGGGTTTCCTCAAGCGCTTGGGCAAATTCCTCCACTTTTCTTTGATCGCGAGTCTTGCTGATGTCAATACGTGGTCTTCCTTCCTTTTTCGTGTGATATAATCTCTTTGTTCGCAGTTTTACTCTACTACACACCAGGGAGTGATCAGTATCGCAATCAGCACTCTGGTAGCTGCGTGTGATCGTAATACTAGGAAGGCTAGAACATCTAGTGAGGATCAAATCAAGCTGATGCCAATGCTTGGATCTTGGATGTCTCCAGGAAACTCTGTGTTGAGGCTTCGTATTAAAGAATGTGTTGCTGACGCAAAGACCATAATAACAGCAAAACTCCAGCAAGCGTTGGCCATTTTCGTTCATCTTTCCAATGCCAAAACGGCCTAGACAAGTGGGCCAAGAATTGTGATCAGCACCAACTCTAGCGTTAAAGTCTCCGAGAATGAACAGTGCCTCTCTTTCAGGGACTTTTTTGATAGTAGCTGCCAGATCGTCATAGAATTTGTCTTTCATTTCTGTAGTGGATGACAGTGTTGGTGCATATGTACTAATGAGGGTGACCGGTCCTGCTGATGAGTGGAGCTGCAGAGACAGGATTCTTTCACTCCCCACAGTAGGTGGAACAATGGATCTCAGAAGAGTATTTCTGACTGCAAAGCCAACACCATATTCCCTGGTCTCATTCAATGGTTTTCCCTGCCAGAAGAATGAGAAGTTTTTTTCTTTGACAGATCCCGAGTCTGGCAATCTCGTCTCTTGCAGGGCAACAATGTCCATCTGCAGTCTACTCAGTTCCATGTCGATGACAGCTGTCTTGCGCACATCGTCTATTTCCTGCAGGTCGTCAGAAAAGCCGTGGTCAGAAAAGCCAGGGGTCATTGTCTGTACATTCCAGGTGCCCAGCTTTAGGGCAGAAGTTTTCTTATGATTGTTGCATGGTGCAGGGTTATCGATCTGCTTGTCGGCTTTCACCCTAAACCCCACACACCCCGTGAGGTTAACAGACCGTGGCGAGGTAGCACCTTACTGGCTGGGGGCTGCCCAGCTTAAGATGGGCGGTATCTACCTAGTGAGGTGCAATGACCTCTCCCACCGTCAGAAGTAGTCCCTGGCGTCATGCTCTACACCAATCGAGCAAAGACTTATAACCGGTAACTGCTACTTCCTGTGTTGTTTCGATGCTGTATGCGAAGCTGGAGTGTCCTCTCCAGAGCACGAAGCCTGGGTAAAATAATATGGAGAATAGGCTGTTACCCAAGCAGCAAATCCCCCCTCTCCACGTCACTGAGATAGTCCAGTGGAAAGGCAAGAGCCAATACAACTGGTTCCAGCGACGTCGCAGGAGTTGCCAGAACGACACGAACTGCCTCCGGGACTCCGGCTCCGGGTTTTGCCTTAAGGTTAATTCCTGAAGCCTTTTCCATCAGTGGATATAGCCACAAGGCAGTGGAGGTTTGAGATCAGAGTTTTCCTTCTCCTAGATGGGCTGCCTTCCAGGGCTGACGAGCCCCACCTACACGGCCTACACCTACACCTACACGGAATATTGTTTTAATGATGCAATAATACATCATTAAAACAATATTCAAAGCAATTCATTTCACTTATACCAGAGGCCAGGCAAACCACTAAAACGTAACGTTGTTTTATATTATTTATCATCAGTTAGACAATTTATCATCAGTTAGACAAAGAAAGAAAAACTTCTAAAAATATGCATTTCTTAGAAAGATATAAGACTTCTAATTCTAATTTAAGCAGAATGGAATAAGGACACAGAGTTATTTGAGATACATACTTGTATCTGTATTAAACAGTAGGGTTCGAGGGGGCAGGGGTTGGTCAAAGCAGCCTGATGCCTAACAGTGGACATGACTGTCTGCATCTCATTGGTGCTGGAAGGATCACACACTTGACTGACACTGCCCTACAACTTATGTGGTTTCAGACATGGCTTCACTTTGCAGCCCAATACAGCAAGAGATCTCTCATAACACACACCAACTGTATAATAGCCAGCAGTGCACTTGAGAAGCGAACAGGCAAGTATTGCCTGAATGATTGAGGCAAAATTTTCACTGTAAAAATCTACAAATTTGCTGATTTCAACATAAGCATCAAGTAACGGACATGCTTACATAAAAGAGTTCATATATGTTTTCCCATCTAAAGGGGAAAAAATTGGAACCCTGACCTGAAACTGGACAACACACACCAACTGCATCACTTTGAGTTACTCCATCGTTGTATCTGGGTTTTTAAATTAACTGTTTAGAATGTAATATGTAGTTTAATCAGCTTTGCTAGGGTGACAGACAACCACCCTCTGCTGCTCAAGGACAAGAACACGGCTGCCCTTGTAGAACAACCTTTGATTGAATTTTGTTAATTAGTCCCATGTTATTCTTTCTTGGGACTGGAAGATTGCCATACACTTTCAGCTTAGCTCTATTTCACCCACTTGGCATTTATCATTGTTCCAATTAACAGGGGCAAAGGAAGATTGAATACATCACAGCTGGGGCCTCACTCATGTTTAAGGAAGCTTTTAGCAGAAATAAAAACAATATAGAACAAAAAGAGCACGCTTCACTTCCTGTGATAGGGACATTAGACTGACAGTAGACCGAATGTAATTTTCTACATGAACCTTTAACTTTAGCTTACACAAAGCTGGGGGTGCCTAAATTCAGATTTCTGGGTAGCCAGCCATGAGGACTGGGTGGACAGAATAATACAGTATACCTGGCACTCAAAAGCCTGGGTTCAAGTGTCACCTCAAGCACAAATTCAAGATTCTCTTTCATCCTGATTCCAGCCATATGCCTCATGCGAGCATGCTGATGGTTTTTTATTTGTTTGTGATGTCCCTATTTTGGTCCTTGATTAGGGGTTTTAGAAGAGGTATCAGCCAAAAACAAAACAAAACAAAAAAAATTAAGAACAGAAAAATGTTGTTGCACCTTAGTTTTATGGATGTGAAGAGGAACCAGTTAGTACGGTTAAGCCTGGAAGTGAACCATCCCCTCAATCGTCTCGGGCGGAAGGAATCAGCACCATGTTGTCTACTTTACCCACGATGGTTCAGACCCAGGACTTGACTTTAAGGGGGGGTCAGACGTTGGAAGGAGAGGGGAAAGAAAAGGCGGGAGCAGGACAACCTAGAGTAGAGCAGGGGTCTCAAACATGCGGCCCGGGGGCCATTTGTGGCCCGCAGGACAATAGTTTGTGGCCCCCACCTTGCCTCCCCCCCGAAGCACCCACGCGTCCTCTGCTGTCAAGTCGCTCCCGGCCCGTCCTCGAAGAGCACCTCCAAGCCGCCAACAGCAGCTGCCGCCGCCGCCTCTTCCAGGGAAGCGGCTCTCTTTCTCTCTCGGCACCCCCAGTACCAGCCCGGCCAGCAGCCGCCTCAGCGCCCGGCAGTGCTTCCTCCTCCTCCTCCTCTTCGTCCTGCTTCAGCCGCCTCGGCTCTGGAGGCTGCCTGGGCTCGCCTCGCAAAGTTTGCTCCTCTGTCGTGGTGGGGGTAGCTGCTGCTGCTGAGTACGCCTTTTTTTGAGGGGGGCCCTCAGAGGAAGGTTGCCGGACCTCCGTGTGTGTGCATGCGTGTGCACGCACCTGTGGGGGCCCCCGGCCCGTTCTGTTTAATTTCACGGGTACCGGTGGGGGCTTTTCTCCTTTGACAAGGTGAATTCTGTGAGGGTTTTTTTTTAAATTTTATGTCGTGCCCTCCTCCCCCCGGCTAAGCGGTCGCCGGCACTCCCTCCCTTCTCCGCTTCTTTGTCCTGCTGCTGCTGCTGCTGCTGCTGCTGGTGAAGAAGGAGCCAGAGGGGGTCGTGGCCAGGCGACGAGGGCTCGCACGCCCCTCCTCCTCCTCCTCCTCCTCGGAGCCCCAGCTGGGCTAAGGAAACTCCCGCGCGGCTTCCTCGGGCTCTTGCTCTGCTTGGCGGAAAATCTAATGCGGCCCAGCCTCACCCAGACTCTGCCTCCAGCAGCCCCCAGGTAAATTGAGTTTGAGACCCCTGGAGTAGAGGGTTTCTTGATGACAGTGGGGACAGAGGAGGAGAAAGGGGGAGAGAGGAGTTGGGGTTCAGAAGAGTGGGGCAGTCCAAGAAATGGAGGAGAAGGAAGAAGGTATTGCAGGACAAGAAAGAGAGGAAGGACCATATGTATTCTCTGTTCCCCAAAAAGAGGAAGGAAAGAGGGGGGAGGCACCACACGTGGGCGAGGAAACACGGGCACAGAAATTCAATTGGGAGAGGTGGTTCCGTTAGAATAAACCGTATATGTTTACCCGAGAGGGAAGGGTCCCTGGAAGAAGGTGGTACAGCCAGACCCTATCTCTACAGGTCAGACACCTCCCAAGGGAGATTGGGCTCATCACCCTTGTTGCGGGACAATTTGCGCAGTGAGGAGCAACCCCCTGAGAAAACCTACAGACAAGGAGAGGTTTGGAATGTCTCCACGTTGAAGGACAATATAATGTTAACAGGACTACCTATAATGTGGCCTGAATCCCCGATAGTTGCTGGTCCCGTTCGACCTACTGAAGTTGTTATACACCCCTCCCCTCCAAAAGAAATTAAACCTTCAGTTAACGGTATTATGTCTCCTGTGATTAATCACGTTATAGAAGAGGAACTACTCAGTTTAGAACAAGAACTCAATTACAATGGACAAGTCTGATGAAGTTGACTTGTCCAAGAAAGCTCACATTAAAATATAGCAGTCTTTGAGGTACCACCATGTTTTTCTCTTTTTAATTTTTTTATTTTTCTTTTGTTTTCACCTGTTACTACATTAGGGTGTTACATTTCTAGTTACAGGTTGAGCACAATCCCTGAATAGGTTTCCTGAAGCAAAGCCTAAGCTTCTTCTGTTTGCCTAGTTATCACATTCCAGATGGATTGCTCTTGTTCAGTAGCCACAAGCTCAGTACTAAGCCACTGCATTCTGTCAATATGAGACATTACTTGTGTCTCTTTTTAAAATTAATATTTCCTTTAACTGTTGTCATCAAGTAGTCGTAGAAGTTTTCTTGGTCCCCTCCACTACAGGGGTTGGGGGGAGGTGAGGAGGTAGGTATGTAAGGCTGCAGTTACATTGACCAAAAACACAGGAAATGCTACAGGATTTGAATGGTTTGATTTGCATTTGTTCAATTGACCACATCATGTAAAAGCAAATTCAAAACAGTCTAGATTCCCTCCCATCTGTAGTTTTTTTCCTCCAGTGCTGGGGCTTCCCCTTTTATTAACATCAGACCCATTCACATCAGCTCAGATGGTGTGATTGCCAGAGCTGATGCAGAAACATATGTCCTGTGATTGGCGCAATGGTGCGGTGGCTGGGGTGGAGAGATCAAGCCCATGGCAGCTGTATTTTCTTTTTTAAAACAGTGTGGTGCTAGCAAGGTTGTGTTAGAACATCTAGACACCAAAAAAGAGGAGGAAATTGACACTTGACTCTTGTTTGCACCTTATTAAGGTAGTTCTCTTGTAACCAGGCATCTTGCAGGGCTACAGGAGAGCTACCTTAACAACCTGCAAACAAGGCTGTTTAGTCAATTTCCTCCTTCTTGTATGATCAGTTAATGAGAACAGAGCCTGGCAAACCCAAATTTCCTAATGCAATTTCACAAAGAGTGAATCTGCATTTCTGTGCAGTCACACCCCTAGTCTGCTGCAGCAAAAACATCTTACAAGACTAGCATATTTTATTTGGCATATAAACTTAATTTATTTATTTATTTATTTATTTATTTATTTATTTATTTATTAGACTTTTTATCCCGCCCCCCTAGACACAGTCTACTCGGGGCGGGTTCCATAAAATTAAATACAAATCATTTAAACAATTAAAAATAAGACAATTCAAAATAATAATATTAATATTAATAGTACTCAAGATGGATAGAAAAAACTTATAATAAAATAAAATCAAATATTGACAGGAGGGAAGGCTTGTCTGAAGAGCCAAGTTTTTAATTGGCTCTTAAAAACACCCAGCGAGGGAGCCAGGCGGATCTCTGATGGAAGATTATTCCAAAGCCGAGGGGCCACTGCCGAGAAGGCCCGGTTTCTTGTTCTTTCTTTCCAGGCCTCTCTCGGCGTTAGGCCCCTCAGCCGTCCCTCCAGGCTATGACGAGTGATTCAGGTAGATCTTGGTGGAAGAAGGCGATCTGCCAGGTATCGAGGTCCTAAACCGTTTAGGGCTTTATACGTCATCATCAACACTTTGAAATCAATGCGGAAGCGGATGGGCAGCCAATGCAAGGCAGCCAGAGTGGGAGAGATATGTTGGTATTTTCTCACCCCACTAAGGAGTCTGGCCGCCACATTCTGCACCATTTGAAGCTTCCGCAACAATCTCAAAGGTAGCCCCACGTAGAGAGCATTACAGTGATCTAATCTTGAGATTACAAGCGCATGGACAAGAGTGGTGAGGGCCTCACCATCGAGATAGGGTCGCAGCTGGGCAATCCGCCACAGGTGGAAATAGGCGGAGCGGGCCACGGACGCCACCTGGGTTTCCATGGTAAGCGCCGGGTCCAGATGTATCCCCAAGCTGCGCACCTCACTCTTTGCGGTGAGAGTCACCCCCCCAAAAGAGAGGGAGTTACCCAAACCGCCAACGGAGGGGCCGCCCACCCTCAAGACCTCCGTCTTGTCTGGGTTAAACTTAAGACTTTATGCCAAATTAAATGTGCTCATTTATAAAGTGCCAAATGGCTTCTTTTTGCTTTTGGTCCCATTTGGCCAACTTTTGCCCACATGCCTTTGTTGCCCTCTGCTTTCCCATGGTGCCCCTTTGATGGACATTCTTCAGAAGCACCAGCCTGCCTCTATGAGAGTTTGGTCAACATCACCACAACAGCATGTGCTTGTATGCAAGCTGGTGCCTACAGAAGGGTTCTAACATTGTAACACACTGCAGATTTGCATCCGATGAAACTAAGCTTGCATGCTGTCATAGTACTATCATTATGGAAACATCAGATGAGTGTTTCCTGCTTTGATTTACAGCTGTGAGAAAAGTTTAATACTTCAGACCTTTCTAGCAGGAAGCTGGGTCTTCTCCAACGTTCCCCACACTGTCAAGCTTCAACACTGTCAAGAAGCAGCTCCGAATCACAATCAAGGAACACACAGCAACAAGCGAGGTAAACAGATGGGAGTCCTTCATTTGGCATCTGAGATATAACGCTGCTATCGCTGGATTTTGCCTTCTTCTCTCTTTTTGCTCACAGCTCTTGGTTTCTCCCCCTTAGCATCTGTTGACAAGATTGAGGCTGGGGAACAGGAAAAAAGCGTGAAACACATCTGAGTCATTTGCCTTTGTATACAAAAGAAGCAATGCCATATGAGGCTATTTACTCCTGTCTCCACACAAGTCTTGCCCTGGCTGCTTTTTAGCCAATAGGCCTGATTTGTCAATTAAAACCATATATCACTAACATGGAGCTAGACTGGTAGCCCCCAGCAGTTTGTCTGCAGATACTTTCAAGGAGGCAAATGGACAATCCAGAGTTGAGAAAGTTTGACAGAGGGTTAGTCCCACTGCCAGAATAATATGGGAGGGGGATCAGGTGTTTTATTATTATTATTTGAACTAAATTCACATGGGCTTTAGTCTGAATCCAAAACTTTTTTGGATTGTGTGTGTGTTCTCACCACCACGCTGGTGCCTCCTGCCACCGCGTCATTCTCCCCTCCGCTAAAGTCTTGCTGCTGCCACCGGGTGGCGCAGCATGTGCTCAGCACCAGCAACCCGGCTTCACTGCCAGCTAGAAGCCAGTTTAGAGAAGCCAGGGATCACTTGGATCCCCCTTTCCTCCTCTTCCTATGCCCGGGCCAGATAAAAAGGCAAGGTGGGCCACATGTGGCCCACGGGCCATAGTTTGGAAACCCCTGCTCTAGGAGAATCCTTTGGGTTATGCTTCCCCCAAAATTTGGGGCAGGGAGTTGGGGCTGGGAACAAACAGATTAAGAGTTTGAGAATGCTTCAGTCAGAATATAGTCCTCTTCTTGGCCTACAAGGTTGCAGCAGTGTCAAAGAACATGTTTTATTGGCTGTGACTGATTTAATAATAACAGTGTCTAGAAAAAGAGTGATTGGCCACCGTGGTGCCCTTCAACCTCTTGATTAGACCAGCCATTCTCAACCTTTTTTTGGCCAAGGCCATAAACACAACATGAAATAAATATAGACCAAATCAGGATTGTATAAGATGTATAACAAACCTTATAAGGTGGTGTGTGAAGAATTGCTTCCTCTCTCTCACTCTCTGTCTCTGTCTCTGTCTCTCTCTCTCTCTGTGTGTGTGTGTGTGTGTGTGTGTGAGAGAGAGAGAGAGAGAGAGAGAGAGAGAGAGTGTTCTGTGCCATCAAGATGGAACCAACTTATAGCGATGTAACGGCTTTCAAGATAAGTGAGATATTTAAGAAATGGGTTTACTAGTTCCAATCCCTCAGTGAATTTTCATGGCTGTGCAGGAATTTGAACTCTTTTCCCCAGAGTACTAGTCCATTGTGCTATCCACTACACCACACTGGGAATCTGTGGGCACCCTTCAAATGTTTCAGGCCCCTCCATAGGGCCTCATTGAGAATGGCTACATTAAAACTACTGAAGTACGCTGTACATGGGGTTTCCCTTGCATGTTGTTCAAAAGCTGTAGCTGGTCCAGAATGCAGCTGCTATTAATTTTCTGGAGTTAGCTTAAGAATCATCATGCCACTCCTGTATGTGTTTAGCCATTTGTGTGTTTAGCCACTTACTACCAGTTCAGGGCTAAATACAAAGGTCTGGTGTGTAATGTTAAAGCCCTTTACAGCCTAGGATAATACCCTATCACTTTCTAACACTTTGACACAAACAGGGAAATCTTAATTGAGTTCCATCTCCTGTCACGTCCATAGCCACCAGAAAGAACGCTTTTTTCAGCAGTGCCTTCAATACTTCAGCACTCATAAACAGGCTTAAAAAGATACAGCTGTATGTGTACATGCATGCATATGTACCAAAAAGTATTAGCATACAGTACTATGCCCAGTTTATTGGGTTCTGCTAACAGACATACAACAGTGAGTTCACAAAGGGCCATGCAGTCGTTAGCATGTTGGACTCTGGCTCAAGAAGCCTAGGTTTGCAACCCAGAGCCATTATGCAGTCCAGTTACTATCTGGGCCTAACCTAACTCACAGGATTGTTATGAGCATTAAAAGCAGGGGAGGATCCATGTCTATCTCTATACATTCACAACCAAGGCACCCCAAAATACTTTGTATTGAAAGAGGAATCATGCACAATGATATATTGTTATGTGAAAGACTATGAAGGTTGCAACTAAGCCCAAAGGAAATCGAGAACTCTGAGAGGGTGGCCGAGGACATCAACAAGTCTTGGTCCCTGGACTCTTAAGAGCCCTGGCTACCCTATGTAACTTCTCACGTGTCTAGGCCATATGCAGAGAGATAGTCCCCCACATACACACAGTATGGCCCCAGCATTTCACTCGGGATTTTGTTTTTAATGGGCCAAATTTCCCACTGCTTGGGAAAGGGAAGCAAAAATGGCAGGAGTACCAGCAGTGTAAGCCCTTATGTGAGCAAGGGCTTACTATCCTTTAAAGACAGCCTAAGACTCAAAGTCTTTCCCCTGGTTTTACTACACAAGTAAGGGGTTGGCGGCCCAGATGGGCTGCCTTCGGGTGTCTGCAGTCAAAACTCACAGACAGGCTGGAAACCTACTGCCCCAAATTTGGTGCCTGGTTTGAGGATGAAATGGGGGAAAGAACACCATTTAGGGCTGTGTGTAATTGCACTGGATTGCCACAATATTTGGCCCTCTGTCTATAAGTCCATTATTTCTATTCTTTTTGAACAAGCTTTTACCCCTGATGATAGGAACATGAAACATGAAAATAAGGCATTGCTCAGCAGCACTTCCAGCGCTCAGGACAAGGCACTACAGGTCTTTACCTCGTCCAGGACTGGCAAAAGTATCCAAAATGACAAAAAGGCCAAGGAATTTCAGCAAAGATTAAAGCCTGACACTCCCTGATCATCCTTCTACCAGCAAGCAAACGCCTTTTTCAGTCAGGGTTTTTTTCGGCAACTGAGTGGTTGACGAGGAAGGATCTTTTAATGTGTGTGCACTGTCCTTTTTTAACTGCAGCGCTTTCAGACTGCTTTTAATTTAGTTGTGTTTTAATTTTACAAATTGCTTAATTTTGTTTTGAAAGTCTACTTTTATATATATTTATTTGTACTATCCCAGTCGTAGGAGATGGACAGGACCCAAGTCAAATAAATAAATAATCAAAGAAACAAGCATTTTGAAGTCCCCCTGTGCTCTCAAAACCTTGTGAGCAGCACCAGCTTCAGTCACTCACTAATCACAACCAGAACCGCAACTGGTGAGAAGGCCAACATGCCCCTCCAGGAATAAATGGACCACACTAGCTGGGGGATTCTGGGAGTTATAAGTAACTTTGCCCCTCCCTGTTCCCCATCCCCACCCCGGCAGATGCTCAGTACCATGAAAGACCTATTAAAGACCAACGTTTAGCAAACTTTTCTGCACCCCCATGCACAGAGTTGCTCTACCAGAATATACTGACAGCACAGCTAGCCAAATGAATTGCTTAATATCTGTCTGCTTTCCTTTTTTCTGCCACAGTCCATTTTATGTTATCATGACCCATGTCAATGTCTTCTAGTCTACCTTTATACAAATAGACACCTTGATTATTATTATTTTTTAAAGAAAATGCAACCTTTGCCTTCTGAGCAAGTATTCTATTTCTTCGTAGGTTTACCACACTTTCCTTGTAATGCTTCTGATTAGCATCTTAATTGAGAGGGCTGCAGTGGCAGCTGCTAATTATTCTCCTTCAAGTCATCTGCCAGTGTGATTAGGAACAGGTGGCAGTGGGTCTGAATTTAGTTTGCCAGCATTTGCAAAACAGGAGTGTGGGTGAGCTTGGAGGGGAGGATAATTAGAGGTTTCAGCAATAAAAGAGAATTCTGAAGGGACGTGTTCTAGTCACCACCTTTAAACTGCAGTAAATGGCCACAGCAGTCATTTTTGTAGGATTGCCACCTTCCCCCATCCCCTGAGAGTGGCCTGACACACACTTATTTGGCAAGTGAAGCTTTTCTCACAGCTCCCTCAGAGCCACCCCTGCCCTCAGGCAGAGTGAGGCAACCACCTCAGGTGGTAAACGCTGGAAAAGGAAGAGCAGCTCCCCACTCCCTGCCCGCTCCTGGGGTCCCCCAGAGCTAGTCAGCCACCCTCAGGTACGATGGAAACAGTATGGGACAGATTTTGAACGTGAGATGCAGGCTGGGGTGTATCACGTGCCTTTTTTGGGACAGTGGCATGTCTTTGGTGAGTCTTGGCTTATCTCCATCCTGGGGAAAATATATTTGTACACCAGGCTGCTCTTAGAGGCAACTTTTCCAAAAGGGAGAGCTGCATGACATGCAACAGGTACAGCTTTTCCTATTGTGGCATGTCTGTTTCAGGAAAACGGGCACCTGCTGAACTGGAGGCGGTTGACAGCCTGCACCAACTTGCCCTTCTGCCAGGCCAATTCGTCCACCTAAGTCTCCTTGATCAAACTTTGCCAAAGAAGGGACTCTTTTGGAGCGGTGGGATCCTCCATGGGGGGCATGCATGACGTGCTACAGCTGTGGGAACCTCCTGCCTGTTCGATCAGGCTAGGATGTTCTGGAAAAAGCGCTTTTAAAGTGAGGGACATCTGGCAAACTTATTTCAGCCAGTGGCTGGCACTCACTGAGAACTCACAAGTGGAGGAATTCTTTCTGCTTTGTTTGAGAAATTCCTAGTGACCCAGGCTTTTTTTATTTATCGTCTCTTTGCTCCTTTGTTCTGCAGCCTCCTGCATATTTGCTGGCAGGATGACAGTCCGCCCACAAGACTCCCAGGACCCCAAGAAATGGAGATTTGCTTGCATGTAGAAAGCCTGCTGTGAGCACACACATTCCAGGGGAAAGGGAGCGCCTCTGGCTCAGATCTCTTTTAGTGTCAGATCTGATGGGTTATCTCCCTCTCTCCACATTTCCTGGCTATTCTGCTCTGTGATTTCCCAAAGCAGCGTGATTGTTGCCTCCATTGCCTGTAAGGGGAGGAACCCAATGCTGT
This sequence comes from Intellagama lesueurii, assembly GCA_037013535.1. Taxonomy (NCBI): domain Eukaryota; kingdom Metazoa; phylum Chordata; class Lepidosauria; order Squamata; family Agamidae; genus Intellagama; species Intellagama lesueurii. Next base: position 258,775,622 of record JBAJHW010000002.1, read on the forward strand.
GGTTCCAGAGACAGAACTTCTTTTTCCTTCCGCTCATTCCCTTCCACCGCTTTTTACATGCCATCAAAACTTGCTCTGGAGGGCTAGGAAATCCTCTGAGGCAGGTTTTTAGGTGGAGAAGATGCAAGAGGAAGCCCAGTTATACTGGCAGTTATCCACCAGTGTGGTGTGGGGTTTGTTGTTGTTTGCTGTCAAGTCATTTCCAACTTATGGTGATCCTAACAGGATTTTTTAGGTTATATGAGATGTTCAAGGCCATCCCTCAGTGAATTTCCATGGCTGAGTGGAAATTTGAACCCAGGTTTCCTGAGTCTTGATCTATCCACATTGGCTTTTTTTGGGTGACTGGAGGAGAAATGCTGGAGGGCTAAATCCTCAGTGCTGAATTAAGAGGAATGTAATTGTTCCTTCCTACCTAATTAATCTTTACAGCCTGAACTTTATTTGGAAGCATACCACTCGGTGTTCAGTGGGACTTATTTCCCCGGAAGGCTGCAGAGGCTTGCAGTCTAAGGGTGTGCACTGAATTGCACTCACCCTGTTCAAAACAAGTTTCAAAACAAAACAGTGCCATTGAAACAAATTGTGTTATAAAATAGATCCTAATTAAAAGACAAAATGCCTCAAATTACATTTTCTACATCCTAGCTTGCTGCTGGCTACTAACAGATAGTACCCATTCTGAAAAGTCTCAGAGTGGTTTTGGGAAATGGCAAGACATGAACTTTAAAAGAGGAGAATTAGGTATTTGCAGGAAAGTTAACATCCCAGCTACTTTCTTGGTAATCCAAGGTTTCATGCAACTCCGGGATGCACACACCATGTAGGTTACCAGCCCGTAAACAGCTCTGAGGCCCTGCTCACTTCACATATCCATCTCTTCTCTTCTGTTGGTCAAAAGGAAAATCCTCCTTCCTAAAGGATGGGGGAGCAGGAGGCACAGGACAGCCTAATAACAGCAACAACAACAAGCAGCCTAATAACAGGAGCAACGTTAGACAAGCTAGACAGTCAAACTGGACAAGAAGCCAGCTTTCCAAATCCAGGAGGAGTCATCTGTTTCTGCGCCGTCACTGAAGTCCTTCAAAACGCCATGCCTGAGCAATCAGATTTGCAAATAAAGCTCAAGTGTCCTTCCTGATGGCTAGCCAGAGAATAAAAGCACCCCAATTAGCAACCTGGGTAGTATATCATAGTGTGGTGCAGTGGATAGGGTGATGGATTAGGACTCTGGAGAACTGAAAACTGATAATGGATTTTAACAACATATGTATTGGAAGAGAAAACCAACACCCATTACATAAGGCTACACTGTCTTGTCAAATGCCTATCAACACACAGACACACACACAGCAAATGAGAGAAAGTGAGTGGCAGAGGTGGAGTTCTAGTGAGTTATATCTAAGGGCCTATTGAGATGGGGGAATTTGGAGCAGTCTAGTTTGCACTTAAAAGGTTATCTTCAGTGCAATCAATTTTATTTCTCACTTGAGTGATCTTTCTGTTTACACTGGAGATGATTATTCTCCCATGAAAAGGATCTAAACAGGTCTTTGGATCACCAGTTTACTTGTGAGTAAGTTTATCCCGTTTACGCACGTGTCAGGAGACAACAGCAGCATCTGAGGACAGCAAAGGCACAAGGGGAAATAATTGGGGTGAAGTTTAGGGAGATGGAAGGCAGGTGACCACCCCTTTCCTCAGACAGGGCTTTGTTGCCTTGTGGGGGCATAGCCCATGAAGTCAACATAGCCCCCTTACCTGCCTTTTCTTGCAGCCGTCATTCAGCGAGCCACAGTGACTTTCCTTTTGGGGGCGGTGTTAAATAAAGTAAGTGGCATATCGAAACAGCAGTGCATCAACCTAACATGGTACTAGAATTGCACTGCATCAGTTAGAGAAATATTTTTAAAAAGATGATGAAAATAGAGGAGGGGGTTTCTTCTTCCTCCTTTTTAATGTCACAACCAAATTAATACTTCTTCTTCGTGGTCTCTGTGAATACACACTAATGGGTTAATCTGCTCCTGTGCAGAGGTTTCCGGAATCTTCTAGAGCTTAACACTCGTTCGCCAGGGCCGCCCCCCTAGTGCACGTGGTCCGCCTGTCCTGGCTGGAGCCTCAGTTCCTTTTCGCCGCTGCTGAGGTTTCTTCTCTCAGATGAGCTGCGTTCGCCTCCTGCATTGAAAAAGGAATTTTCTTGTTAGAGATTTTCGGATAGTGAGAGTCTTTGTTATTCCTTCCTTCTGCCGCCGCCCCTCCTTTAATCCCCTTTCTTTTCTTTTTTTTTCTCTGTTTATAGCCTCCTCTGGACCGTTTGAATGGTGCACTTTGTGCCCCAATAAAATTCCATTCACCGACGGCCACGATTCCTGCCTTTTCTGCTTGGGCGAAGCTCACCAACTGGCTTCTTGCCCCTTCTGTAAAAGGTTTACGAAACAGGCACTTACGTTAAGGCAGCAACTCCTACGGTCTTATTTGTGGGAACGTTCCCTTCGTCCCATACCAACTATGGAACCTGCACCATCTTCTCAGGTCCAATCAGTTTCCCCAGGAGTCTCGGTTGCATCTTCGGTGAAATAGAAATCTAAGTCTAAGACCATTACTAAGTCTACCACGGGTGCTTCGACACCGAAGTCAACACCAGTACCGAAGTCTCCTCCAGTACCGGACAAACAGCCCAAACCAAAGAAGCCTAAGGAATTGTCCTCTGATTCTCAATCCTCCAAACACCAGAAGGACAAGACGACCTCTTCCATCCCGCTACAAGAGCAGCAAACTATTTGCCTCGATTCCGTATTTGTGGACGATGACGATTATTTGCCTCCGCCTTCAGGCCAACCACCTTCGCCTCTCTTGGCTCAGTCCCCCTCGTGGGCTAATACCTCAGCTGAGGTTATGGTACTGCCTCGTTATGACCATTCCAGCCCTTCGGGTTGCTCTGTCTCTGAGTGTCAGTTGGATTCAGCTTCCATCGCTGATCCGCAACCTCCGCGCAAGCAGACCCGAAAGGCACATCATACACCAGAGACTGCTTCTACTGATGTCGACGCTCCACTTCCACAGACGTCGACGGGATTACTTGCATCCAATGATTCGCTTTCACGGTACCGTCATCTCAAGAGGGTTACCCTCTATGAGCCACCTGCGTATTATGAGCTCCTGCCACAGCGATACCGACGCCGTCGATACCGGTACTGGCGCCCCAATACGGAGGTCTATGTGGAGCCTAAGCGCCCTCGATACTCCTACTACTATTCCGATTCCGACTCTGAATCTCCTCTTCCATACCAACTGCGATACCAGAATCAGTCTTCCTCAGCAGAGGACTCCTCGATACTGGTACCGATACAGAGAGTTCAGAAGTCCTCCAGAAAGAGGAAGCATACCTCCTCGCCTCCTTCTTCTACCACACCAGTACCGAAAAGTGCTAAACTATCCTCCAAGCACTCAGTACCGCGTACCGAACCCGCCACCTGTCTGCAGGTTCGCCCATCATCAGTTCAAGTCACCACCACCTATGCTGGTCCTTCACCAGTACCTCATGAGACCGCTCATGCCCATTGATCTAATTGAGCTAAACTACATAAATCTACCATTCGGGATCCAGCTCTTAAACAAGCATCAACCAAACAAACCACCGCACCGGTTGATACAGTTGATGACCAGTCTTCTCCAGGTCATTCTGCGTCCTCACCATCAACGGATTCTGACACTTCTGACTCCATGGTACTCCCGGAGTCTCCTCCTAATCTGCCTACCCCTGACTCTGATGTCGCCGACGTGAACCCTCCCTCTCCATCAGAGGACTTTGCGTCGTATTTTCAACTAGTCCTACGTATCGCTAAAGCGATGGATCTCGATGTACAACAACCAGTACAGTCTGAGTCCGAAAAGGTTTATGAGGACATTGATGAGCCCCCCCCCCCCACTTTGCATGGGGTTTATTCCATCTTTGCTCAAATTGATTAAACAATCTTGGGCTAAACCATCTTCTATACCACAAATCTCCAGACAAGTTGAAAATTTATACAAGACTCATGGAAACAATACGGCTTTTCTATCCAAGCATCCGCCTCCGAACTCGGTCATAGTCGATGCAACTCAAAACAGGGCATGCGAATTGAGGATCTACCATTTGATGGAGTTGGCCTTTTCGACACCAGGACCGATGAGATCCTTGATAATCTCCAAAAAATGAGGAAAACTGCAAGATCTTACAATACTCAACCTTATTACAGGCCTCAGCGCTATCAATGGCGTCGCCCATATCCTTACCAGCAATACAGATCCTTTTCTGACAAACAGAGATACTTACCAAAGGCTAAGTCCACTTTCCAGACTCGCCATGCCGCTCAGCGTCAACATCCCCGTCAGTCCTTTCGTCGACCTGATAAAAAACCAAAGCAAAATCTTTGACTTTCAAGTCACCCGGTTTCCCCCACTCCACTTACCACATCCTCATCAAACTCGCCTCGCTGCCCATTTTTCATCCTGGGCTGCCATCACCACCGACAAGTGGGTTCTCACTATCATTGCCTCCGGTTATGCCATAGAATTCGCTGTCCTCCCACCTCCGAGAAGAGTCCTCACCCCACCATCCCATGTTCTCAGCCTAGAAGTTCAATCCCTTCTCTCAAAAGATGCTATTACACCCGTCACCTCACCAGACGCCGACCTCGGGTTCTTCTCCCGATACTTCACGGTACCCAAGAGAGATGGCGGTCTCCACCCCATCCTCGACCTATGGGACCTAAATTATTACATCTTTCAGCAACGCTTCCGCATGGTTACTCTAGAACGCATCTTACCTCTTCTCCAGGGCGACGTTTGGTTTGCTGTCATCGACCTAACTGACGCCTATTTTCACATCAATATACGCCAGGATCACAGAAAGTTTCTCAGATTCTCTCTACAAAATACTGTCTACAAATTCAAGGCCCTTCCCTTTGGCCTTTCCACCACTCCCCGCACTTTCACAAAGTGCATGGCCCCAGTAGCAGCCTATCCCCGCACTCAGGGAATTTCCATCTTCCCTTACATCGACGACTGGCTACTGGTGGCCTCCTCCCATCTTCAAGCACTACACGACGTGAATTTCACCCTTTCCCTCCTCGAGAACCTGGGATTACAGGTCAACAGGGCCAAATCCACCCTTACACCTTCACAGTGGGTGAACTATATAGGCGCAGTTCTAGATTCCCGCAAAGCGTGAGCCTACCTTCCCCAAGACCGTACTACAAAGATCCATGCTGCCCTTCAGTACTTCAAGCCACATGCATTAGTCACCAATGTTCAGACCCAGCGCCTCCTCGGACTCATAGCGTCTACAACGTCAGTCATCCAACACGCCCGCCTGAAGATGCGCTGGTACTTGTCCACTTCAGGCTTGGTACTTGTCCCTCTTCAATCCCATGTCGGACAAATCCTCCATGTTATTGAGGGTTACCCCAGAACTTGCAGCACAGCTCCAATGGTGGAACACGCCTGCCAATCTTTTCATGGGCAGACCCTTTGCACCTCTCCAACTTACCATACAGATAACAACCGACGCAAGCCCAACCAGATGGGGTGCTCACTGCAAGGGACTGTGCTTTCACACTCTATGGTCTCCCTCCGAGAAACTGCTTCACATAAACAACTTAGAACTTCTAGCCATATTCAAGGATCTCCGCGCATTCGAACTGTTGGTCACAGGCACCGCTGTTCAGATTATGACCGACAACACCACGGCCCTCTTTTATCTCAACAAACAGAGTGGGACACATTCTCTCCCCTTGCTTTACCTTACCGTCCAGCTCTGGGAGTGGTGTCTCGAGCGCCACATATTCCCAATAGCAGTTCATATCTCCACTCACCACAATTGTATAGCGGACTCTCTCAGCAGACTCAGTTCGCAGACGCACGAATGGTCCCTCAACGACTCCGTCTTTCGTCAACTAACCACTCTATGGGGACAACCACACATGGACATTTTTGCATCAACAGAAAGCACAAAATGTCCCCTCTATTGCTCCAGGGCAGGGATAGGCCCCGGCTCCATCGGAGACGCTCTGATGACACCATGGACGTCAGGTCTAGTTTACCTCTTCCCTCCAATCCCTCTGCTCCTAAGGACTATCGTAAAGCTGCGTCAGGAGTGGTCCAATGCAATCCTCATTGCCCCGTGGTGGCCGAGACAACCATGGTTCACCATGCTCCGCTCCATCTCCATAGACTTCATCCGTCTTCCCCCAATACCCCACCTTCTCGGGGTCAAACCTTCCACCCAGATCTTCTCACACTCCACCTAACAGCGTGGAGAATTCGCCCTCAATAGCTGCCATCCTAGCACGGGCTAGGAAACCTGCTACTACGCAGCTGTACTCATATAAATGGGCTGCTTTTCTTGAATTTGTAGCTCAACGTCATCTCCCTGCTGCACCTACAACTCTTCACACCGTGCTGCAATTCCTTACTCACCTCTTTGGCAAGCATTTGTTATTGTCTACTATCAAGGTCTATTTCTCCACTATAGTAGCTCATCAGTCGCCTGATTCTGAAGCCTCTTCGCTCTTTCATCACCCTACGATAAAACAGTTTCTTAAGGGGGTCTCCAATCTACAACCCACCAGACCACACCTCCCTCCACAGTGGTCACTACATACTGTTCTACAGAACCTAATGACACGGCCTTTTGAACCTCTTGCCACAACATCCAATCGCCTTCTTGCCTACAAGACCCTCTTCCTTGTGGCCATTACTTCTGCTCGTAGAGCTTCAGAACTTGCTGCGCTTAGAGTCGACCCTCCTTTTCTTCAATTTTATCCAGACAAGGTCATTCTTTATCCTGATGTTTCCTTTCTTCCAAAGGTTGTTTCTGAGTTCTACCTCAAGCAACCCATCATTTTGCCTACCTTTTTTCCATCGCCTGTTACTGACTTGGAGCGTTCTCTCCACCTCTTAGACGTTAGGTGAGCATTGGCCTTCTATGTTTCAAGGACCACCTCTTTCCGCAAATCCAAGAGACTTTTTGTTTCTCCGCACTTACCACACAGAGGATGCCTGATCTCCTCCCAAACCATCTCTAAGTGGCTTGTATCGACCATTCGCCTGGCATATCAGCTGGCTAAGAAGCCTCTTCCAGTTGGAGTTAAGGCTCATTCTACAAGGGCAGTGGCTACTTCTGCAGCATTCCTCAGAGGCGTTTCTGTCCCTGATATCTGCAGGGCTGCTACATGGTCCACGCCATCCACCTTTGCCTCTCATTACCACTTGGACCTCCGGGCTAAGTCGGATGCTGCATTTGGACGAGCGGTCCTGTCGTCTGTTCTTCCGTGACGTCCCTCCTCCGGTCAGGTAAGCTTGTTAATCACCCATTAGTGTGCATTCACAGAGACCACGAAGAAGAAAGAGAGGTTACTTACCTGTAACTCTGGTTCTTCGAGTGGTCATCTGTGAATTCACACTTCCCGCCCGTCCTCCACTCTGTCCCCTATGTCTGTTTCATTGTATTCAGCGGCGGACAGTTTGGGAACTGAGGCGCTAGCCAGGATGGGTGGACCACGTGCACTAGGGGGGTGGTCCTGGCGAACAAGTGTTAAGCTCCTGAAGATTCCGGAAACCTCTGCGCAGGCGCAGATTAACCCATTAGTGTGAATTCACAGATGACCACTCGAAGAACCAGAGTTACAGGTAAGTAACCTCTCTATCATAGGGTTGTCACCTCAGATAATGATGCCCATATTTCCATTTGGGTTGCAGGCTAACCATCTGTGGAAGATACACAACGGAATATACAGAAGTGTGCTGAATAGTACCAAAAAACAAAAACAAAAAAAACCAGAAGCCCTAGCACAGTGCCAGAAAGGAACAAGACAGAATCAAAGGGACAGGATGGATCAATCTAAGTTGGAACATGTGTGGATGCCATAATTTAGTTCAAACCAAAACACATCAAAAGTGATCCAAATAACGATCTATATACCTTTCTGGACAAGCCCTTAAGAAACCTCTAGATTCTGGGTTTTCAAGCCTGGTTTGTAACTGATGAGTAAGTAACTCAAGGAATTAGCAACAGCCAAGATCTGAGAAGACAGCTGTTTTTGATAACACCAGCTCAGATAGTTTACTGCCAGAAACAGAACAGCAAAAAGGTCAGTGTTTTAAACTTGTGTGTGTGTGTGTGTGTGTGTGTGTGTGCGGTGTGTGTGTGTGTGTGTTTTGCACCATTCAGATATCAGGTCCTGCCTGCATCTATCTCTCTAGATCAAGGATGGGAAAACTGGGGCGTTCCAAAAATCATACGATTGTGACATCCAGGCTGACAATAGTTAAGAGAGCTACACGTTCCCAGCCCTATTTTAAATCTCACTGCTTGAGGAAGACCGTTTCTTCTTGTGCTAGGGCCGGTCAGTTAGGAAGGTTATGCTGTCATTTTTGTAAGGTAAAAAGATGTGATTCAATGCAGGTACTTTTTAATTTAAGCTTATTTCTTTTATACCAGTGAGGCCATTAACACCAGGAAATACCTTCTGAGAAGCAGCCAATGATTGATTCCTCTGAATAGGAATCAGCAGGGAAGGAAAAGTCACTAGAGCTTTTTGGAAACAATTCTAAACACAGGAAATGTTTCAGTTTTAAAACTGGAAATGAAGACCTGAAGCTCCAGTAGCAGACAGAGAATGACAAGAGGGCTTTTGGAAGCCACACAAAGAATTCAAACATCTGAATGAGACAAGAAAGAAGCATGAATTCAAAATTCAACAGTTTGAAGAAGCAAATAATTAGACAGCTAGAAACCAGTGAAGGCAGCATCCCTAGCCAGGAGCAGGTTTAGGTGAACATTTAGGGATAACATTCAGAGAACAATAGGACACACACGCAGGACTTGCCCTACTATCATACAAAGCTGGATCTTAAAAATAATTACCTGTGAATAAGTAGTCATTTGTAACTAAACCTCTTTGTGAATGAGTTTTGATAGGAGAGGAAGGTCCTTTTTCAGATTTGTTGAAGCCCAAGAGCCACACCCACAAGGAAGAAGAGGTAAAGTCACCCAGAGTAGACCTTTGGTCTAGATGGGCGGGGTAGAAATCTAATAAAATAAAATAAATAAATAAATAAAATAAAGCAAAGAAGGGAGGCTGCAGAGGCTAATTTGCATATAATTTGTTTGAAGGTCACTAGATAAATATTTAGGTGGCATATGAAACTAAATGGTAACAGAAAATAACATGAGATAGTAAAGGCAGGTACCTTGACAACAGTAACAGCAACAATTTGATGGGCTTAAAAATTACATATTGTTCAGTATATCATATTATGTGGTACCATACTGTGTGCATACTGCCAGACAATATGCTGTTGTTGCACCAGTCGCCAGAGTTTTCTATACCATACACCTGGCAGTTTCTGCATTGTTGTTTTTTTAAATAACATTTTATTAGTTTTTCAATATATCTACATTCAGTTTGTGCCTGTTAAACATCGTGTCACATGGGTTGCTTATAATTATTTGTTTTTGCATCTTGGTGTCTTCTTGGTTGTCCCTTCAAAATCTTTACATATTTTAAACATTGAACCAATCATGTATATATTTTAGTGTACAATATTGGCTACTATCATAATATTGCCCTCATAGTATACAAGTTTTTAAAATCCTTTAATAAAGTACCTAATACAAACAATTCTGGTTTCAAATCTATATAATTTGAGGCAATTTAACCGACCAACTTTGTATTAATTAAGTGCTATTTGTTTTACCTCTTTCTTATGTCTAGCTTCAATTTATCTTAAGAACCACCTTGTTATGCCTTAACCCTGATTAATGATCCCTTATTTCAATTTGATTCCCTTTTCTAATATATAAGATACGTCCCCTTACAGTTCCAGAAGTTAGGTGTATACATGTTTTTCAATGCTGAAGGCCACCTTAATGTTTTTTACCTTTGCATCTTTCTAAGTAACTCCTTCTCTTATTTGTCTTTTCCCAATTCTTATTCCTATCTCTCTAAAATTTTTGCTATCTCTTGTACCATCTGTGGTCATTTTTTGCACTTGATCTATCTCCAATAGATCTTCCAGGCTATTTTTAATTAAATCTGCTGGTTCTCTCCCCTTATCTTCCCTCAGCACACCTAGGATTCTCCTTGGCTCTAGAGTTAGAATTAGATCTCCTAAATTTTCTCCTCTGATTCCCTCCAGCCCCTCCTTTGATTGGCATACATCATCCACCACCCACACATTTCCTTGTTTGTTATTCCCTATCTCCTGTTGACTATAGTCTTTCTTTAACTGCTCATTGAATAATTTTGCCTCTTCGTTGTGGGATCTATTTCTAAATTTGTTTGAAGAGTAGATTTTGTTTCAACCCAAAAATATTCTTGTTGTAGCATTATGTCCCAGATATCAAATTATTGTATTCCAAGTGAAGGCTGTCCAGTTGCTTAGTAGTAATCAGTCCAATTCCATCAATACTTGCTTCCATAGGTCCATTTTAATAGATTGGTCATCTTTAGGATTAAACTTGAATCCAGTCTCAGACGTGTAGGGTTTCCCTCACTTGTAGACTGAAGGACAGTTGCTCATCAATATTTCCCTTGATGTTTGTATTCATAGCCTGATGTATTTTGTAATCCAGCCCCAGAAGCAGTCCATTCCCATATTAATCCTATCCCAACTTGTGCTCCAATCAAATTCAGAACTCAGGATACAGTTTTAATTTTTTCCCCTACTTTTGCAGAATTAGGCTTTCGAGGGTTAATTTGTCTATATTTCAGTCAGTCCTCAGAGAAAAAAAAGTCAGAATCTCCATAAAGTCGTCAATGTCAATGTTCTGGGCTTTTTGCCAATGCTGTAAGGTTCCCCCTTTAGTCCAGTCGTGTCCGACTCTAGGGCGTGGTGCTCATCCCCGTTTCCAAGCCGTAGAGCCAGCGTTTGTCTGTAGACAGTTTCCGTGGTCACGTGGCCAGCACAACTAGACATGGAACGCCGTTACTTTCCCACTGAGGTGGTACCTATTTATCTACTTGCATTTGCATGCTTTCGAACTGCTAGGTTGGCAGGAGCTGGGACAAGCGATGGAAGCTCACTCCGTTGCGTGGATTCGATCTTACGACTGCTGGTCTTCTGACCTTGCAGCACAGAGGCTTCTGTGGTTTAACCCGCAGCGCCACCACGGCTCCCTTGCCAATGCTGTAGATAGCTGTAAATAGCTGTAGCCATAACATGACCAGTTTAACTCCAGAGTTGTTTAATAATTTTAGGAGAAAGTTTTCTTAAGTTTCTAACGCCAGAGTAGTACCAAACTTCCTTCCTTGAAGTATAATTAAATGTATAATTAGTATCCAATTTATTTTCTTTGCTTCTTTTTGCATCTCTTCCCCTCTCCAGATTCACCGCTGCTCTTTAAGTGGTCAGGCTAAGAGACACTTTTCTGTTATAGGGATTGTTTCATCCAGGGATGGTCATAAAATAGAATAAATATTTCTCACCCAATGATAACAATGTGAATTAGCTGGTTTATTGCTTCTCAATTGCTGGCTGCTGACGACTTGCAAGGGACCTTTTAAGCTGCTTGTTTCCGCCCACCGGTTGATTGGGGAGTTTCCTGGATCAAACAGGGGTAACCGCTGTCGCCCCCTATGATCAACAGGTGTCTTCCCCATTTCACCACCTCTTTGGGGTGGTTTTAACCCCCTGGGGGGTCCCAAACAGGTCAGAATTCAGCCCAGGGGACGGAGCTCCGTCCTCCTGCTGCTGTCTCGTTGCAGCGTCAAGCTGAAAGTCCAGTTTCTGCATTGTTCATTCTGTTATGTTTAATTATCCCAACCAAACAGGCAGGTGGGTCAGTCTGGGAGGGAATGGCTGCATGACACAGTCAATGGGTCCCAGGCAGCCAAGGGGCCAAGGGGCAGGGGAAAACTTCCGTGGCTCCTGCTGGCGGGACAAAGGTTTGGTGCCAGGGAGAGGATGGGCTGGGAGAGAAGAAAGGCTAAAGCAAGCCTACCAGGGTAATGGACAAAGAGGAAATATTCCCCAAAGAGAAGAACATTTAAAAGGTATGGTGAGGGTGTGTGTGAGAGAGGTAGGAAGAGAGGTCCCCAAGAGCAGATAGATGCTCACAGCCTCTTTGGGTGAATGCAGGCACTCACTTATGCTGGAAACTGAAACGAAGTGAGGTGGATTGAATTGCCACGAAAAAGTACTGGCATCTGCAAGCAGAACAAAATGCAACCCGTAACCATTTAAAAAAAAAACCAGGCTTCCACATGACTAGCTATATGTTGTGTAGCTGGGGGGGGGGGGGACCCTTCTAATTTAACTATGAACTCCAGCACAAACGACAGGTAAACTGTGGCATGGCCAAGCCTTACGAGTCTTTTGCAGCAGTGGGTTAGGGGTAGGGTTGCCAGACGTCAGGCAAAAGGACATGTCCTCCTTTTTAGCCTAATGTTCTCCATCCGGCAGGCAAAGATAAAAACCTTTAAAATGTCAGGCTTTTGTATATTTTATGTTATAATTTTGGATGGGAGGGGAAGAGGTGGAAGGACCCCCCCTCCCCCTGTCTTTCCCCGCCCCCACCCGCCTGCCCCCATTACCTGCCACTGGTGCTGGAGCGCAGCCCTCGCCCCCTCCCACTGCTGCCACGGCTGCTCGGCGATCCACCATGCTCGCCCAGCCCACGTGGAGCCCAGAAAGGCAGCGCGAGCGGAGCACCGCCCGCCGAGCCAGGCAGGAGCAAGCAGCACCTGAGCGCATCAATGGGAAGGCGAGTACCCGGACTGTGTGTGTTCAAAGTCCCTTTCAGGGACTCCAACTCCCACACTCTCCAGCCTTGAACTTATGACCCTTGGGACAGGAGAGGCTGCCTCATTCGGTTTTGCCCGGCACCGCTTTCCCCCTGCCTGCGCCAGAGCCTTGTTTGGGCATCCAGATTAGCAAGGTTGCCTCTGAGCCTGTGCAGAGTGCGAGCAACCGGGGGATCCCGCAGCCGGGCCGGGGTGGGTTTGGGTACAATTGGCTGTTTAAAAAATGTTTTTTGGTATTTTGAAAAAAGCCTCCATTGAATTTATTTTTATTTTTTAACATGACTGTTTCTTGGTCAGTTCACTAAGAGACATTTATTGGCAGCTATTGTGGGGACGTGGTGGTGCTGCGGGTTAAACCGCAGAAGCCTCTGTGCTGCAAGGTCAGAAGACCAGCAGTCGTAAGATCGAATCCACACAACGGAGTGAACTCCCGTCGCTTGTCCCAGCTCCTGCTAACCTAGCAGTTCGAAAGCATGCAAATGCAAGTAGATAAATAGGTACCACCTCGGTGGGAAGCTAACGGCTTTCCATGTCTAGTCGCGCTGGCCACGTGACCACGGAAACTGTCTACAGACAAACGCTGGCTCTACGGCTTGGAAACGGGGATGAGCACCACGCCCTAGAGTCGGACACGACTGGACTAAATGTCAAGGGGAACCTTTTTTGTTGTTTAGTCGTTAAGTTGTGTCCAACTCTTCGTGACCCCATGGACCAGAGCACGCCAGGCCCTCCTCTCTTCCACTGCCTCCCGGATTAGGGTCAAATTCATGTTGGTAGCTTCGATGATACTGTCCAACCATCTCATCCTCTGTCATCCCCTTCTCCTCTTGCCTTCACACTTTCCCAACATCAGGGTCTTTTCCAGGGAGTCTTCTCTTCTCATGAGATGGCCAAAGTATTGGAGAGTCAGCTTCAGGATCTGTCCTTCCAGTAAGCACTCAGGGTTTAGTTCCTTCAAAATGGATAGGTTTGTTCCCTTTGCAGTCCAGGGGACTCTCAAGACTCTCCTCCAGCACCACAATTCAAAAGCATCAATTCTTCGGCGGTCAGCCTTCTTTATGGTCCAGCTCTCACTTCCATACATCGCTACTGGAAAAACCATAGTTTTGACTATGCGGACCTTTGTCGGCAAGGTGATGTCTCTGCTTTTTAAGATGCTGTCTAGGTTTGTCATCGTTTTCCTCCGAAGAAGCAGGCGTCTTTTAATTTCGTGGCTGCTGTCACCATCTGCAGTGATCATGGAGCCCAAGAAGGTAAAATCTGTCACTGCCTCCATATCTTCCCCTTCTATTTGCCAGGAGGTGATGGGACCAGTGGCCATGATCTTCGTTTTTTTGATGTTGAGCTTCAGACCATTTTTGGCGCTCTCCTCTTTCACCCTCATTAAGAGGTTCTTTAATTCCTCCTCACTTTCTGCCATCAGAGTGGTATCATCTGCATATTTGAGGTTGTTGATATTTCTTCCGGCTTCCGGGGAACCTTTACCTTTACATTATTGTAATAAAATTGTATTGATTGCGGGTTTAATCCGGAACGATTCAAATGAAACATTCAATACGTCCTCCTCTGTCCTCTGTCCTCTTTTTTGTCTTTCTATGTCCTCCTTTTGGTACCCATGTATCTGGCAACCCTAGTTAGGGGAAGTCTTGTGAGTGTAGGGACAACTTCCTACAGGCACTTCTGATTGCTTTGTTTTCTCCTTTGAGGATCTTAAGTGAGGAGTACAACGTCAGCTCCCACTATTTACAACATGGATCCTGTAAGCACAGTCTGTAAGATGATCCAAACTAGCATTTAATGGCCATTAGACAATTATTTGGAGAAAAAAATGATTCTGAGCTTAAATCCTAAGTTGAAAATGGGTGTATTTTTCTCCTTTGCTCATCTGTTTTATATCATACCTTCTTATGAAGATCTTGTTTAGATTAAATATAGCCAGGCAATATCAAAGTTTTAATTTCATCTACATTCCTACTAGAAATTACCCCTCATATATCCCCCCCAAAAAAACATAATGATGTGACAGCTTAAATATAGGGAGCTTAACTTGTAGAACTGTCAGTAAAATTAATGAGAAGGACTATCCTTGCAAATAGCTCTTTACTGAAGATTTAACTTCCTTGTTTCCTATTGCCTTCTCTATCACTCTCTGCAAAGCTGCTTGAGGATTAAAAACTGGAGAGGATCATCAGACTGTACAGAAATAGTCTCCTCTCCAGCATTGATAATTCTGAGCAGAGAGATGAGATTTTGGCGAGGGTGGTGGTGGAATAACTTGAGCTAAAAATAAAAAACCCAATACTTCAGTACAATTACACTGTGCCATCTTGCAGCGTCTCAAACATATGTCCAAATCTCAGGTCCATATGCTCTGTTAGTTTGCTTGTTACTAAGTGAAGAAAAGCTAGCCGCCCATTAATCCTCCATGGAGAGTGTGCGGGCCAAGAACTTCCGATTTGGGCAGCCGCCAAATGGAGCTGTGGCTGAAAAGAAAGAAAGTGCCCGCCAGAGGCTGGGTAAGAAACTCAAGGTCAGAAACTGTGTGGTTTGTGTAGGCAGGTGGGAGGAGTGCAGAAACAAGCCACATGACAACCTGTGTATGCTGCCATGGAAACGTGCCACGTCGTATGGGAAAGATGTTGTGAAACTCTGCTGCCTTGAGGCTCTTCTCCCAACGAAAGGCCTTTGCTTAAATCATTTATGCATTAAATTCAAGGAGGAGGAGGACAAAAGGAAGATTGATGGGCAAGCAATGAACAGTTCCCATTTGGTATATGCTAATATGTGTGTTCCACTGGCATACAGAAAAGTGCTTCAGTGGAGGGACACTTTGGAAATCCAGAAGGCTGATTCTCCTTGTCTTCTTCTCCGCCATTTCTAACAACCTGTGTCCCGGCCATTGTGCAAGAGCAGCAGCCAGCAGTTGTTGTTGTTGTTGTTGTTTAGTCGTTAAGTTGTGTCCGACTCTTCGTGACCCCATGGACCAGAGCACGCCAGGCCCTCCTGTCTTCCACGGCCTCCCGGAGTTGGGTCAAATTCATGTTGGTAGCTTCGATGACACTGTCCAACCATCTTGTCCACCAGAGTCCTTCTCAAAACCAAACTATTTAGTAAAGGTGGATAGATGATGTTTTGGGGGAGTGTATCTCCTAGAATTCCACAGACAGCAATGCTGCCAGGACAAACACTGGGACTTGCAGCCCAAAAAAGCACACTTCTGCTCTTTATGATGACAACTCACTGGGAAAACCCAAGGCAAAAATAGTTTTGCTGATGGAAAACAGGATGCAACCTCAATTCAGATTTGTCTCTGGTTACCAGTTTACATCTAGGCCCAGGATTGGTGTAGCAGCCGTTCATCCACCTCTCTTTCTCTCTAGTTTTTGTAACTGCTTACTTCTCTAATATTTGTTTCTCACCTGCTCTGAACAGGGAGGAGGATACTCCTATGGGTTGTGTGACGGGCCTGCTCTAAAGCCAAAGACAGCCAGGGAGCAGGATGGCTTCAAATTCCTCTATAATATGTAACAAGGATGACAACTGTACAGGAATATAAACAGCATGAACATAAATGGACCAACTTCACTGGCTCTGTCGCAGATGTCCCAGGAAGACCACATCACCAAAGGGGAAGGAGCTGTTACTACATCACAAGGAGAGAAGGCCCCCCCCCCGAACTCTAGCTATGCCGCTTGGCTCCCAATCCATTATCCTGCGGCTCCTCTGCTTCCAGCATTTCAGTGCTCACTGTATTTCTTCTGCTCTATCCTGACCCTAGGCCTGCTGTAAGGAATTTTTGCTGGCAAAACTGAAATATGGTTGTTGTGGGTTTTTCGGGCTGTTTGGCCGTGTTCTGGAGGCCAGGCTGAAAGCCTTCGAAAACTGAAATATGTTTATTGTTAAATGTGACTGCAGCCAACTCAGCTTTTGTTGTGGTTGTAGAGATGATATTTAAAACATGGAGATATTTAAAACATGGAGACATTCATCAGTCCAATCACCACCTTCTTAAAACTCTACATGGAAGCTGTGGTTTGTCAGAAGAGAGTGAAGTAAGTTCTTTGACATCACAGAACCTCAGCCAATTGCTGGAGCAAGGAAAGCTTTTAGTAACCACCAGATTTTTATGCCTTAAAAAATAAAAACTTAGTTTCTGCAATTAAGGGAGTTCTAAAATGATCGGCTGAAGTCGCCTCTTTAACGGGAGATGGAGGCGCTGGCCCAGTGCTTTCCTACCAGTGTTAATTTTTGTCAGTTTTTTTCTCAGTAATCCAGATCCTAGCCCATGATCCTGAACATGAAGCTCCCTATATAGTTTTCCTTTTATATGTAAAATGGTTGAAATCCTGTTGCTTAGAGTAGTAAGTCACAACTAGAATAGACTTATTTGAATAAATGGAAATTACAAAGGAGCTGACTCACTAAGCCCCACTAAATTCAATGGGCCTCCTCTAGTGCAATTTGCCACACTAGGCAACAGGTTTTCAACTAGCCGGTGAATAATAATTACTATGTGTTTTGACAGTTATCTCTTTCCTGTAGTTATAACATAAAGTATTTCCCTAATATTTTATGATTCTCAGCTAGCAAAAACCCTGTTATTCCTCACTATAACGAGCAAACAGCATCTGTTTGTGAGAGACAACATAGTTCCTATTTCTCTCAAATGACCTGTAGATTTACTGTGATTCACCAATGATTACTCAGCCCATCCTCGGTGGTCCTGCAATATCCTCAGGTAAAGAGAGTGATGGGGAGGGAGGACATGTTTCTGCCTGTGGAACACCCATGATGGGGAAGCTCAGCAGGTGTCCACTTGCCCCATTCCTCTCCAGGGCCAGGCAAAATCCTGCATCTTTAACCCTTTGCAGTTATGTATTTCATTTTGATTGGAGTGTTATCTCTTGGAGTTTTATTTAAAACCTTGCATACTGTCTGTGGTTTGTTTAACCGTAAATAACTTTTCTGGGCGGGGCTGATCGTCTGTCTATCCAGCACTAACCAATGGTTCTTCCCAGCCTTTGAATTCAGGGAGAGTTCCACCTCTTCACGAAGTGTTCTTTTTTCCTTCTTTTTCCTTGGTTGATGGCATTTTTTTTTTGTTTGCTGTTGATCTGTTCAGTTGTGTGAAGAAAGAAAGAAGCATACAACATTCTGTAATTTCAAGCAATTGTAAGTAAATAATGTTTTTAATTCTTTCTCTTACAAATGTCTCAGAGTGAGTTACTGAGACTTTAAGTGCCAGTTAATGAGAAAGGGGTGGACTCTGGAAAACATGTCTATTCTGCTCTATGGGTCTCTGCATTTCTACTGCTTAGCAAAAAGAAACTTTACAAGAAATTCAAAATTATGCAACATTATCTTCAGTGCTGTTCTACTTGTTCCATTGCCACAATCTTTAGATTACTGTTTGCATTGTTGAGTTTGTAAAATAGGCTGGATCCTAAGATAAGTTACTTTAAAGATGTTGGTGGAAAGAAAGTTCATTTTCCCCTTCTTTCTTTGAATGCAGCCATTCATAATCCCAGAAAAATCTTACTGGTAGGTTGAGGGCGTTCTTTCTGAGCTAGTGAAGGAGAGAATGAGAAACTTTCCTCCCTTCTGCTCCCTTTCAATTTATCTTAGGTGCAAGGCCCTCCCTGAATAATTTCCCCCATCTAAGCAGGGTTGGAAAACTTTCTTTCTGTCAATTTTTCAAACTTATCAAGATCCATGTATTCTTGTTTTCTCTAAGCTGCCCTGGGAATGTGGATTGGCACTGAAGGTGCAAGATATATCTTTGGGGGAAAAGCTGAATACAGTAAATGCAGCACAAGTCTGAACTGAAATGAAAATTCAAATTGCAGCAATTTGGGCTGACAGTGGGTGTGACTACACTGGTAAGCCAAATTGGACCTATATGACATTTGAAATTGCAGTCAGTGATCAGGTAGGAACTGCTTATTGATTCGGGAGTTCATCGTTCATACTGGATGTGATGCCATTCACAGTTCAGCCCACAGTCCCCCTTCTTTTTTCCTTCCTGTGGTCCCACCTCTGCCAATCCTTTAATGGAGTGCAAATGGAGGAAATAATAACAAGGATCCAGTTATAAGGTGATAGGTAATCTAGCACTAAACTCATATATGTAAGAATTTTTTTAAAAAAAACCCAGAGGGCAATTGGGGGAGAGAGAAAAATGCAGGGGCATGTTCCTCCAATCTGAACACCACGCCCGAACTCACCTACAGACATATACACGTCTTTACAACAAATCACACAGGAAAAAGCCTGTTCTGATCATTCTGGCTTGAAAAAGTAGAAGACCCCCCCCCCCCCAGCAGCAGAGGAAAAAAACACTTTGGGAGGGGGAAAAAATGGCTGTGTATGTTCTGTGCTGTCAAGTTGGAACTGACTTATAGTGACCCTAACAGGGCTTTCAAGGTAAGTGAGATATTTTAAGGAGTGTCTTCAGCAGTTCCACTCCCCCAGTGGATTTCCATGGCCAAGTAGGGATTTGAACCCCGTTCTCCAGAGTTCTAGTCTGCCACTTTATCCACTACACCACACTGGAAATCAAATGATCATGTGCTGTCAATTCTGACTTATGGCAACCCTTTTCCAGGGTTTTCCAGGTAGAGAATACTCAGAAGTGGTTTACCATTCCCTTCTTCCAGAGGCACCCTGGGACTGTGCAGCTTGCCCAAGGCCACACAGGCTGGCTCTACTCACAGGAGGCACAGGGGGGAATCGAACTCCCAAAGTCTGGCTCCACAGCGACATATCTAAACCACTGAGCTATCCAGCCAGTGTCTGAATATCACACCCCAACTACCTACATCACCGAAAAAGGGCTAGACCGATTCAAATCAGCCTTTGCATCGTGTAGTCAGAAAAAATAATTCAAATATACCCATTTTATAAGCTGAGCAAATCCTGCAGTATTTGACCATGTAATCGCAGCCAGTGTATGAGCACTGACGTTGGGAAGGTGTCCTGCAGTTTTATTGCACTGGATGTTAGACTGAATTGTAGAAAAACTACACCCCGCTTAACGATCCAGAATGTATGAAGATAGGAAATAATTATAAATTTGATGTCCCAATTGTCATCCACTTGCCTCACATGTGAGGTTCAGGAGATTTTTCTTTTATTACACTTCTGTAAATGAAATTCCAATAAATCTCTGTATAATAAGAAATGAGAAGGGAAAAAAACAAACCCTGAGCTGAATGAGTATGCAGTAGTTCATGTTATAAAAAGTTGAGGTGAGAGGGAACCAAAGAGAAGGATGGAAAACCAGCAGCAGGAGGAACGCATCCTTAGGGACAGCCATTTGGCCTCAGGCAATCTTATGTACACACACCCAACCGTTGAAGACCAGGATGAAATATATTGTGACAATGCAAGCCAGAGCTGTCCCAGACAGGTAGTTAATCTACGCAAGGTACGCAGGGTCTTAGAGAGGTGAACGCTAGGGGCATTGAAACATACAACTTGTCACAGTCATGGACCTGAGTTGATGTGCACTTCATAGTGGAGTCGCAAAAATATAACCTTGTTTTTCTCATTGTCCAAGTCAGACAGAGTTCATTCTTCAAAGTGCATTGCAAGTAGTTTGCTGCAGACAGAGAGGGTGGTGAAGGTGGAAACAGTGCAGTCATGCAGGTGAATCCTTCCATAGTGGAAGGTTTCATTGATGGATCTACGCAGGGGAGACTTGACTTGTGGAGACTGTGGAAGTCTCTGTCTTGGTGCCAGCAGAAGTGTCCTCTTCAGCTAAAGGATTCTTTCCACAGCAGAGGGTAGTGATCATACAGTTGCGGAACTGTAAATTTAAAAACAAAGACCATCAGCATGTGGACTGTGGATACCTTCAGGAGCTGGCTGCAGAAACCAGATCAGAAGGTCATCCTGGTAGCCGGGCATCTAGAAAGACCATGTGAACAGGGGCTCCATGAACCAACTTGAGCAGAATTTGCAAGGCCTCCTCCATTGCTCTGCTATTGCTCTAATCCTTGACTGTATGTCAAGATTACTCCTGCTTTATTTTGTAACCTGCCCGTTCAGATAACAAAGGCATTCCGGAGCCAGAGGCAATCCTGTGAGACCATATGCTGATTCCTTGGCACAACCCAGCTCACATGAAAATAATTGACAGTGCTATAATTTGTAGCCTGAAAAGCGCTTAATCTTCGTCCTCTTGCCCCCCGAATGACTCACAAATGGTGCAAGTCATTAGCAGCTTGCTGTTTTGATAAAAGGAAAAGGGGGGAATGGGCTTTGGGGCCACCAGCAGAGAGCAAGCATCCTGAAACGCCCCCTCTGTTCCCTGGCCACACCATTCCACTTGAAACAGGTGATTAAGGATTTTTCAGATTAACCCCCCACCATCCTCTCCACCCCCCACCATGAGATGTATTATATTCTGAGCACATTATGAAGGAGCAAAACGCTGTAAAGATAAATGTACTGTGCAAACTGAGAGAGCCTAGTTCAAATCTCTGTTCAGCACTGGACTGTCTTAGGAAAGCCCCTTGTCTCTGAACTCCCCCACCCCCACCCCCACCCAACTTGCAGTTGTAATATGGAGAATTACCTTTCAGGGTTTGTTACAAAAACTATTACCGTAATGTATCCAGGAAGCACTTTGAGCACTTAGGGAAAGTGCTATAAACTCTAAAGTTTATTGCATCGGGAGAAAGCTGAGGCAACATTGCCAAGTTACCTGTTTATTCATTAGGATGTAAATCACTGGATTGTAGATTGCCGAACTCTTGGCAAAGAAAGCCGGGATAGTCATAAAGACGGGGCCGAAGTCAGAGCCTTGATGAGTGAAGATATAAAAAGCCACGCTGGCATAAGGGACCCAGCAAACCAGGAAGGAAATGACCATGATGATGACCATGCGAGTTACTTCTTTCTCAGCCTTCTGGGTGGTGGCAGATTCCTGTTGCTGAGCTGCAGCCTAGAAGCACAATAACAGCATATGATCAAGCTCTGCAAGAGGCTTGCCTAGGAACTGAAGTTAATATTGGAAGAGAAAGTTCATGTGTATCGAGTAGAGGAGAGGAGAGGAGAGGAGAGGTAGTGTGGAATGAGGAAGGCTCTAGGAAGGTTTCTCAGAATGGTTGTGGGATTGATTGTTGCAGTTAAACATACTGGTCTTCTGTGGTGGTGGTGGGAACTTCAGACCCTGGGACAGAATTGAGCTGCCCTCCCCCCCCCCCCCAGTCCTAATGCAGCCTTTCTGGGGTTTCCCAAAGGGCCACACACCCTAGTTTGATGGTTTCTTAGCCTTTATACAGATTCTTCCCTATTCCCAGTGCTTCCCTCAAGGCTTAGTTACTGGCAGCAAGAGCTTTGGACTGTATGTCTGCCTCCTTCCCCTTTGCCTTTATCTCCCCCCCCTAATACAGGCCCTGAGGACCTTTCTAAAATTGCATTTGGCCCTCAGATGGAAAGAGGTTCCATGTCCTTGATCTATAGTATATGGCCTGCTCTAGCTACCCTTTGTGACCTTCACCATTTGTCACTGGTATTCCAAAAGAAGTACACCACTGAAGGTTGCCACTGCCACACAACTGAGAGCTTGTATTCCTTTCTTTCCTTTCCAGAACAGGACACTCTGCCCTACCAGCCCGGGGGGGGGGGGGGGGGCTTTACTGTATGAGATAGGAAAGTGCTGTAGCATTTTCTGCCCCACAGAGCTGTGGCACTTGCTGTTGATTTCAGGAATGACGGAGGTGGACCCTGCTGGGCCATAGGATGCTGATATATGTCCCAGAAAATACCAGGAAGATGCCCCCCCCCCTGCTGTATGCTATATAAAATAAAATAATCATAGTTGGTGGTTTTGGTTGTTTTTGTTGTTGTTTTGGCTTTTTATAATGAAACCAAGCCTTTTTAAAACACACTGAACCATCCACACCAACATGGCTAAAAAGCGGTAGGAACACCAGTGAATTTCTTATTTTTATAAAAGTAAGAATTTCATCTCTCTTTAGAATTACACACCTGTTTCACTGCACAGACAAGGCGTCCATAGCAGAAGAAGATAATAGTCAATGGTGTGACAAAATGGACCAGAAACATATAAAGGACAAAGGACTCATTATGAGTCTCTGGATTTGGTGTATAATAATCAACTCCACATGAGCACTGCATACCTTCTGGGATGTATCTGTGTACAAAATAAGTGTGTTAATTGGTGGAATTGTATTCTTCACAATTACATTACAATACTAGGTAAATATTTAATACTATCATTATGCACTGTATTTCTTTGAATGTTGAAAAGTTCTATGGATTACCCAGGTTTCCTTTCCCTTGAGAGATGAAATCACTGTACACTTACTGTATTGTGCTAATATCTGGATTTATTTTGCAAATAGACAAGGAGAGTACAGATAGAGATTAAAAAACATACTACTACAGTAGTTAATCTACTGCCCACATTAGACCCCCATCCAAGAGATAGCCCAGCTCCCTCATATACTGCCCCCATTGTACAGCTCACTATCTCCCTTTTTCTCAAGGCCTCACTAGACCAGACACTGATTTAATATCTAGAAGTAGTGCGCTCTTAAGAAGAAAATACTGTTTATTCTAACAGGAGCTTGCCTCCATCTGCAAATTAGCTTTCAGGGGGGAGAGTGCTATCTGGTTAATTGGAAGGCAGCACAGCTTTATTTGCATGTCTGCAGCCTGGAGAAATAACACTGGAAGATGAGGAAAGATGCATGTGCCTTAATGTGTGATCTGATCCTCTGCTGTGTTTATTTTGTTCCTTTTACAAGACACATTCAGTTCTAGATTACATTATCCCTCACTGAAGGGTGGGTGGAGATACGTCTTTCCCAAAAATGGCTCTTACCTTCCATTATCATAGTTCCTTCTTATGGTGGCCCCTTATGATTCTGTGACTTATCCTGTCATTTTCCTAACAAAAATTGGACATGTGATCTCTGACTACTGGACAGTTTTATGCCATCATGCTAGAACCATTTGCTTCTTCTGTCTCAATCCACAAATTGCTAACCTATGTATTAATGCCAAGAATGTCATGCATACTTACCTTGACCATCCAAGGAGAGGAGGACCAGAACAGGCCAAGGCCATGATCCAAGTGATACCCACCCCAATCATGGCATGGGTCTCACTGAAGCGGAAATTGCTCATAGGCTTGCAGACCACCACGTATCTTTCAACAGCCAAGACTACCAGAGACCACAGGGCTATCTCACCTGTAAAAGAGTGAAGGAAACATTTAGAAACAGGGAAGGGGGTTGGGGAGGGGAGAGAGATGGGAGAGTATCAGGGCTGAATCGGGGGTGGGATGAGAAGGGTATCATACCCTGGATGGCAAGTTAGGGTCAGCAGAATTAGGCCACTCCAGGTAAGGAGCTGGGAAAAGCTTAAAGGAATGATGGGAGCATGCATGGACCAGGTGCAGCTGGTAGGCTGGCCCTCAAGGGCACCAAGGTAGAAAGAGAGAGCTAGTTAAGGCAATAAGAGATGACAGTAGGAGGGACCAATCACATTGCTTTTGCTATATTTGAAGGTACGGCAGCAGCTCCCTCACAGATGGAGGAAAACAGTTCCATGGGGGCAAAGTGAAGATCCCACCTGAAATCCAGTTGGTACCTGCCACCCACTTTTCCTCGCCTAGAAATTGAACCTCGTTGTCCCCTGCCCCTCTTCAACTGATTTCTTGAAGATGTTGCTTGTGGATGGGAGAGAGAAGGCTGGGCCTGCTTCTGCGTAATCCAGCCCTTCTTCCTAGTCAATAGATGTAGGGCAGGGCATAGTAGCTGTGAAAGGAGAACCAAAAAAAAAAAAAAAGACAGGCTGGGTGGGAGAAAGCAGAAGGAAGGCATGAAAAGAGTCAAACTGGATAGGTGAGAAGGTGGGGGAAAGGGTCAAAAGAGCTGGATTAGGTGGTTGGAACTCATGAAAGAGGCAAATGGGAAAAACAGCAGGATTTGGCCAACAAGAGCAGCAGTAAGGAGGGGTTAATCCTTCCTGCCAAGACAGTCAAAGAGTAGTGAAGTGCTGGGCTCTTTCCAAATTTCAAGCTAGGAAAACTACAGAATCTTACCCAAACCAGCCAAATGATAAGAAAGGGGCTAGTTATTCTGAAGTAATTAACATGGAATTGCAGTATGGTCTTGGATACCTTGAGCAAGGGACAGCTAGAGAGAAAAAGACAGAGCCAACTTAAAAGGTTGTCTTTGCACCCCATGTGTTGGGTTAAAACTCAGATTAAGCCCTATCATCGCCGTTGACATCATCATTGGCAGAAGTAGTAGTAAATTTGGAGAATAAGGGAAGATTTTGAGTGTGATTCTTCTAGAATCTACCCTTCCTACCTCCTCGTAGAAGGCCTGCTGGGAGCCTTTCTATCTGGGAGGCCTCCAGCTGCAGCTCTGACACACTGCCTGCCCATTGTGGGGGTGCCAGCTGATCCTGGGCTGAGGTGAAGGGATCAGCCGGAGTCAGAAAAGAGGAGCACGGTGGGGCTGGGGCCTTCTGCAACATATGCTTACAATACTGACTTTTGCATGCACGCACACACACGCCCAAGGCAAAATGTGTAGACCCAGCACTGAGATGCACAGCCAGCCCATCTCTAATTACACTCAGAATATCTGGAACATGCCTAAGGTTATTCCTTAATGTTGCCACTTAAAATTGTAGTTCAGTAACTGATGCTGGAAAGGCCTGTTTGAGAAGAACTGAGTCAGAGTTACAGTCATAACTGGGTTGCAAGACACTCGTCTGGCACCACAGTATAAAACTTCATAATGTGCTCTTATGGTCTGCTCAACAGCTTATCCCATGTCCGATCAGGCCTCTCTCTGGTTTCCTCGTTTATTAAGTTCAGACCACATGCAGGCATGGCAAATCCATGCAATGAAGCCCAGGGATGCCTCAATCTCATACAAAATGAGGTGGGGCTTGAGGGCAGTGTGAAGTTTAATTAAGCAAATGGATGAGGCAGCCGAATCTTTATTCATTTGTTCATTCAAGTTTCTCTACTTCTAAGCACTTCAGTTGCTTCCTTGCAGTTCCTCCCGGACTGTTTTTGTCTTGAGAAGACACACTTCACTGGAGCCCAATGGAGATAAAAATAATAATAGCTGGGGTAGAACAGATAAGGTAAGCGGTAAGTTAGGAGAACCAGGGTGAGAATCCCACATTTCTCTTTCCTTCACTCCTTTTGCTCGTTGCATTAGACTTTCTATCCCCTGTTTTGTGTTTTGTTTGTGATGTGTTGTAATGGGATGGATGTGAGTTTCTGATTTCACTCCTTAGTTTACTTGTTTCCTTTATTTAAAACATGGATTTCCTTGCTATTCATAAGAAGCCTCCTCCCCATACTGCTTCCAGTTACAGCACTAATTAAAAACCCAACAAAACAGATCAAAACATAAGCAAACCTGCAGGTCAAATCACATGTTAAGAAAAATGTGTGTTTCCTGCTATTATGACATTTGTCTCTCCAGGCACGCAATTCTTTCAAAGTACAACCAGGCTTGCAAATGAAACCTGTCTTTACCTCCTGATGATTAGTCACAAAACAAAAGCCAGCTAATTTGCAAAATGTGGAGTGAGGCTAGCTCAGACTAGGATAGTCAGACATCTTTTTATCACTTCACGGATGTCCTTATCTTAGTGTTTTGAGCTTACATCAAAACCCAGCATGTTCAGTCATGCAGCTCCGCCACCCTCACTCACACTGAGCATGAGACTGAAGCACATTCCAAATTTGTTTTGATCCTTTCTTAAAAGATGCTCCAATATCCCACAGTTGTGTTGTTGTGTCATTTCTCTGTCCTTGAAGAGCTGTTTGAATGCAGGATGCCTCTCTTAGAGAAGAACACTTAAGAGCTAAGTGCTTGAGTCACATAAGGCTCAACCGCAGGTTTAATTTCGCTGTCCCCTGCCTGTATCCAGACAACAACCTGGGGACAGATTTATCTTGGAAGCTTTGCTTCTCCACAAATGGCAGTAAAATAGATGGGGGGTTGAATGGAAGCAAAAGTGGAAAGAATAGAATTTGGATGTCTGCCCTTCTGGAACATGGATAAAAGCAGTCTAAAGAGACTGAGCCAATTTGATAGAATTTGTTTGCTTTTTGCTGGTTTATTTTGTTTCAGATTTAGGTCTTCTCTGCCCTGAGGAGTGGATGTCAAGCGACTGAACCAAGTTAAAAACAAAACAAAACACAACAACATCACAGGATCCAAATGATTGAAAGATGAAGATTGAAACTGACTTGAGCACAGAAAGATGTTTCATCTCTTTTTTTGTTAACGACAGTTTAATTTCATTCCTTGCTGACATGTGGAAGAAAAGATGGCTTAGTTAAAGCCCTGCCATTTCAACAAAGGTGTGAGAGCTTGCACAATACATCTCCTGGGGCTCTCCTAATGTCCTCCACTCAAACTAGGGAAAGATCACAAGTGTCATCTCTGTCTCAAGAACAAGGATTTTGTACAAATCTGTATATTAAGAAAATCTTTGCACCGGGCTTTTGAAGTTGAGCCTGGCTTTAACCATCTGACAGAATTATCAGTAGCTTGGTCCCCAGTGGGTTCTCTTAACATGCTGCTCCAAGCTGCCAGCTTGGTTAACTTGGTTGTTTCAGGGAAACATAGGATCTGGCGGTGAAACACTGCTGGATTCCACTGTTTCTGCCAGAATCAGATATGCCCCTCTCTCCCACAAATACCTGTGTGCCCTAAAGATCTGCTCCAGAGAGACTTGGTAAAACCTCTGGAGCAGGATTTGATGCCATAAATGGATAGAGCTGGATGGGTGAGGGGAGAGAAACCCTGACTCCACTGGTATTGAATATAGAAGTACCCCATGAAAGTACATCATCAGATATTGGCCATAAACAAAATATGTAACTAGAATCCCCTTATCTTAATTGTCTTTGGCATCCTGATTAACAAGATTCTATAGGAAAGATCCACTATAAGCATTTATGTTCTATTGTTAATTTGCAACAAAATGACGCTAGGGAAGGAGAGATGACACAAAGCACCTACCGCCCATTGTAGCAAAGAATCCTTCAATGTTGCAGCCTATTGTCCCAAAAATGAAATATCCATTCATAGACGTGTACATGGTAGTGGTGAAGCCCATTAAGACCATGAAGAGATTGGCTATGGCCAGATTTAGAAGGATGTAGTTCAGGGGTGTTCTGAGTTTCTTGTGCTGGATGGTGACAAAGAGAGTCAGAAAGTTGATAGGAAATCCCAGAAGAATCAGGAGGAACATGTAAGCCGCCAGCGCTGAGTACTGCCACGGGTCTGCCAAATAATACTGAGGGTACTCAAATGGACTCCGAACAACACCAGTCTTGTTGGACATGGGAACGTAGAAATTCTGGCCTTCTGTTCCATTCATGATGGCAGATCCTTGGGTATCTTATTTTCCAGCAAGTATTTATTTCTCAGTTTCTTTGCATAACACTCTCACCCTTCTTATTTTCAGCAGATATTTGCTGGGCTGTTCCAAGTTACGACTGCTGTCTTTATAAAACATCACACTGGATAAGCCTATCTGATTGGTGTCAGCACAACGCAGATTTAGGGTCATCATTAATCATAATAATCCAAGCTAAGATTGGCACTGTTAATTCTGCATGCAAGGTAGTACCTGAGGAATTATAAAAGAGCTGCAAGAATATTTAAATGCACAGCCTGGTAGAAGCACATAGGATAATAGAAGAAGTTGGTGACCCGTTCTGTCCTTTCCCAGAGGCTACTCCCTGCCATTTACTCTTACCAGAGAGTAAGAACATCAGGCATGGTTTCTAAGAAAAAGACAAGTCTCAGTTGGAAGGAAGTTCCAAAGCCAAGAGATAGCTAGCTGGGTTATTTACTGCTGTACCTTCGTTGATCGTATCTGAAGTTAAGACCCAATAAAAGTTTTCCACCTCTGCCCTTATGGCAATGCTAGGAGTTCCACACGTGCAGGGCCAGCCTAAGACATTTTGCTGCTCAAGACAGAGAGCAAATGATGCCCCCTGTCTCCCCAAGTCAAGATGAATAGTACTCAAGGTCAGGCAAAACAGTTTGGCACACAAGCAGAAAACCCCTCAAGCATCTCTTCCTATCCTTGGCAACAGAAGTACAATACATTTTTAAAAATGAGATAACTAGAGCCATTTCTTTTTTTAAATATATTTTTATTCATTTTCATAGGGATAGGGGTTATGGTACAAATAGGGGGCCAGGGGCCAGGTAAGGGGGGGGGGAAGGGTAAGAAATGGTAAAATTCCAGAGAGTGAAAAGTATTCTTACATCCACTTATACAATTGTATTAAAGATGGAAATCATACAAAGAGACAAAAATATTATAATAATTTTCCATTATATTTATCATTACTAATCTTCCATTTTCTTGGACTTTCTCTTTCTTTTTATCTCTAAGTTCACTAGTTTTAGAAGTTTAATATTATTCTGCCATCTTATATCTATTGTTCTAAATTTCTCTATTGCTCTAGATCACTGTTACAACCATTAGTTTGTGTTTATTTTATCATATATTCTTTCACCACAAAATACCTTCTTAAATTTAACAACGTTTATCTCCACTGCTCTATCTGCACATTCTAACCAATATTTTGTGCCCCTCTTATCTTGTCGTCTTTCATTTTCCATCTTATGGACCACGCATCCATTCTCAAGAGCTTCATCCACTCCATATATTGTCTCCTTTGCCACTAGAGCCATTTCTTGACCATTCATGACAGTCAAAATCTGTTGCCTGGGATATGCACTTGTCTAATGGCAGAGCTGGCCCAAATACTGGGATGAAACCATTAGCTTAACCAAAATCAAATTTCTCAAAAAGAAACTTGGGAGCTATGCAGATCACGGAGATTCTCTTTTGCACTGGCCTCTGCTCCACAGAACAACAGTCTTGAAGCTCCTGTAGTTAGGAGCCAGGGTAGGAATGCATCTGATTTAAATTGGCAGCATAGAACTATATTGCACTTAAAATTCGCACATAATGCATCATTGATACAATGTTCCTGTCAACCATGGCTGAGATATCTCCCAACAGAAACAAAATACAGAACTAACAGTAAATCCCCATAATAAAAATCAGCATTAAACCACAACAGCAATAAACAGCCATAAAAATCAGCCATAAAATTGCAATAATAAAATAATAAACCAGTGCTTCATAGATAAATTCACAGGTCACATGGTGTTTGCACTGCAGGTTCAGAAGCCATGCAAGGGATTTGGATTCAGAGAAGTCTCAGCAAAGCCACCTCTCAAGATACCCACACAAGTACCCAATGAGATGTTTAGAGAGAGAAAGAGAAACATACGAGCCATTCATACTGCAAACTGACTGACTGAATATGGATATGGAACGTTTCACAGCCAGGTACGTACATGTTAGGTATATTCCAGAACAGTGAAAGTACACAATCCCTATATAAGGCTCTCAGTCACATCTAAATGGATGAGCCACTGCATCACCATAACAGGTCCTAGGCTTATAATACAGTCCATAGCCTGTTGTGCAGCAACAGGTTTGTTCGAACATTCTGATCTGGTGCTTACTTCTGAGAAGTGAGTTTAGGATTACAGCCTTATAAATGTTTGACTATAAGCCCTTTAGATAAAGATAGTGTCATTTCAGAGTTCAGAACAATACAAGTTAAGTGGTCAATTCCAGGAAACCAAAATGGAACAGCACCATAAGCAGAGAAGACAACGACTAAAGAGCGTGGTTACAGCATGAAAATGAATTGATAGCTGGACTGGGTTTTTTTTTTTTTAATTGGGTTAATATCACAAGGTAGTCACATGGTGTTTGGGTTGATGTGTGCCTCCTCTTGGGAAGACTTTTAATCTGTTTTTCAGCTGTGTTGTATATCGGTTGAGGGGGCTACATGGGCTTTTAAAATCCTTGCAATTCAGGCTTTGTCCTGCACCACTGTCTCTTTAAGAATGTCCCAGCTGTTCCCTAGGAGGCAGAGAGAAGCAGCATTTGGGAAAAGAGGCAGAGAGAGAGAGAGAGAGCTGCTAGGGACTGGAAGGAGAAAGAAACCAGTGCATAGCTCCTGAAAATATTCTGGCCCTTTTCGGCTCCAAATAACACCAACCCAGAGTGGACTGTGAATGTCTCACAGGTTGATTCTTCTTGACCTGACAGGAGGCACATGTTCTCCTTTCATCCTAAACATCCCCTACCAACTTTACTGTTCTTTACTTCAAGAAGTATTCAAAGAGGTTGATCTGCCCCAAACCACTACCAAATCATATGTAGGTCCCATTTGTGCCCACATACTCCACCACAGAAATCATGGGTCCTTCAGCTCATGCCTTTGCAGTAGCACACTGATCCAAGACACAAATCTTCATGGATACGAAGACATATGAAGACATGGATACGAAATCGTACGCATGATTTTGTGGAGGATCTGCCCCAATCCACTGCCCAATCAATGGACAGATATGAGGCCTATAACTGGACAGAGGTTTGGGGATGGTCCTACATAAAAATCATGTACATCCATGAGGATCCTTGACTCAGATCCATGTTTTTGTGCCACTACAAAGCTATATACCTGAGGACTCTTGATTTCTGTGCTGTAATCTGTGGGTACAAATGGGACTGATTTGACAGTGATTTGGGGCAGATCCCATATAAAAATCATCTGGATCCATGAGGATCCGTACCACATATCCATGTTTTTGCCCCGCGGCAAGGAGAGCTCTTCACTCATCTCATCTGGTTCTGGCCTCCAGCTGTGAACCTCAGGCTTTCTCACTTGCCTCTCTCATTCTTTGCTAAATCATGGTGAGTGGTAGGAGTGGCAAACCTCACAGACACAATTTACACCAACAGAGGTATTCTCATATGCCAAAACGATTCAAACTAAATAAATTTCACAAGCAAATTAAATTAAATGATCTTTTCCCTGCCCAGTCAAATATGTTGCTTTCTGACTCAGAAACATGCTTCCTGGGGGGGAGGGGGGAGAATCCAAGCTTCCATGTGCATCATGTAGTCATATTTTGAAAAATAGATTTAAAACATTCTAAACCCGATTCAAATATGGTTTTTTCTCCCTTGTGTAACCATGTTCAAAGAGGACTATGTATTTGTTACTAATGAGGCCGCAGTCACATGAAGCAAATGTCCCCCACTTTCAATGAAAGTTTCTGTACCTTTGTTGTAGTGCATCACAGTCACGTGTGTGTGTGTGTGTATGTATAAGTTTCATTTTTAAAAAATGCTACATGGATATGTCAGCTACTGTTTCATGATGGGTGTACTGTCCTCTGTTGCACTGGTGCCTCTGAAAGCAATGCATTGCACTCAATGGACCAGGCACCCATGCCCAGGGCTGTCCCACTTCCCAGACAGTAGGTGGAATGATCCATGCCCAGATTGTGCTTTAAAAACGTTAACGTATGTTTACCAACATACTGGCACTCCGGCCATGTAAAAATATTTTTTAAAAATTGCACAGCTAGCAGCTTGACAGTAATGGGGGCTGCCTTCCCTGGTGACTTTACTTTGAAAAAGTATCAATAGGATCGTTCACATATGCCATACTGTTAAGGAACGTATCGAAATGCAATCGAACCAAAAATAGCAGAAGCCTCTGGGTGAGTGGGAATGGACCCCAGTTACAATGCTGGCCAAGTAAATTATTCGGTAATTGTGCACTGTGCATTGTGTGACTGCAAATTTAAGCTATGCTCTAACCAGGGCATAAGTAGAGAACATTTCTGTCATGTGATTGTGCCTTTAAATGCTCTGAAAAAGGACTACATCCAAAATACACTGGGACAGCAACATACTCTTTCCTTCAGCATCTGATGTTAAATTATAAGTACAAAAGTGCCTTCCTTCCTTCCTTCCTTCCTTCCTATTTCTATACCACCCCATTAGTGTTGCTCCTTTCTGAGCGGTTATACTGCTCTGCTACCCACTCACCCACACATAACTTGTCTCAATTTTTCTGCATCCAAGTCATAATTCGGGAGTTTATTCTGCTAGCAGGCACAACACATCAGCGGGAAGGGGGCACAGTCCCTTGAGCTGTCAATCTTTGTTCTACTTTAGTGCTGTTCTGGATGAAAGCTACATGTTGCCTGGATAAGAGACACCATGTGGTTCGCTTCCCTGTCTGAACTGGAACTGTCAGCCAGAGTCCAATGGTATACATCTATTGGATACTGTTCTTTCTGTCAGAAAGAGCATCCGCTTTTTTTCCTGCATCCTCACAAACACCCTGTGCTCTAGAGGGTTGGGAAAATCTTCCAGTGCAGGATATTTTTTTTGCTACAAAAGAGAGCTGCGGCAGGATGGTGAAGGGAAGAAAGTCCCAATTCTGCAGATGCTAAAGGATGAAACTGTATCTTGAGGGTACTCCTTTG
Source organism: Intellagama lesueurii (assembly GCA_037013535.1). Classification (NCBI taxonomy): domain Eukaryota; kingdom Metazoa; phylum Chordata; class Lepidosauria; order Squamata; family Agamidae; genus Intellagama; species Intellagama lesueurii. The sequence goes on from JBAJHW010000002.1 coordinate 258,808,821, forward strand.
TTTTAATTGTGAATTTCCATCCACATACTTGCACAGCTTTCCGATGTCTTCTGCCGATTTCTTAAGAAGCTGCCTTACAAGAACCTAGTCCGGTTTCTGTAGCCCAACAGTGTCTACTGCAACTGGCAATGCTTCTCCAGGGCCTCAGGTGGCGGTTTTTCCCCAACACTGGCCATCTGTAAACTGGAGATATCAGGGAGTACAGATGGAATCATTCTTTAGCATGAAGACCACATGCTCTGGTTCTTTTCCTTGAGAAAGGAATACGTCACAATTCCATCTCAAGGTTTGTTCTCTCTGCCACCCTCCACTCACCTGTTTAATTAAGATAGAGTGCATGTATGCAGCTTTATTGTGTCTATAAATACAAATTTAATGCTTTCAGGAGGGGAAAGTATTTCTGAACAAACGACAAGCCAAAAAAAGAAGAGAAAAGCTTGAGGCAGGAAAGGAGGCTGAAAGCACATGTAATATGAAGAGGATATTGATCCACTGTTTGATCATATATAAGGTCACATCAAGACTGCTGTCACCATGTTGTTGCGGCTGTTTTCTTAAAAGAGGGCTGTTGTTCCAATGTAAAAGGGAGGTGTAACTATGAGTGATTCCAGTACTGATTCAGACCTTGGAGCTGGTTTGTCTGACGTCCTCATTTTATCAATTAAACATTCATACCTTTCTTTGTTTGATTCAAAGGAAATCCTAAACTCTCCCCCACGAGTTTTGGGGCAGGGAGAAGAGGTGTGTTTGTGCCATCCCAAGGTGCTAGCCAATCAATGCTGTGCAGTGCTGACCTTTATAAGGCCAACCAGTCTTCCCTGTTTCCAAACCGGTTCTCACAAGGAGCTTGACACAGAAGAGAAAAATATTTCTCTGACCAGAATGCTGGGAATGCCTTTCCAGAGGGCTCCATTCTGCTGAAAGAATGTTTGCTCTTTATGCAGCTTCAGGCACAGTGATTAAACTGCAGTATTGAAGCCAAAACTCTGCTCATGACCTGGGTTCGATCCCTGGTACCTGGCCTGAGGTTCACTCAGACTCCCATTCTTCTGAGGTCAGTAAATTGAGTACCCAGCTTGCTGGGGGACAGGGCCAATGTGTAACCTGCATAACTAAATCGTAAACTGCCCAGAGAGTGCTTCAAGTGCTGCGGGGCAGTATATAAGCAGCATACTTTTTGCTTTGCTTGTGGAATTACCATCACATTTAATATTTTCATATTTTATACTGGTTCCTTGACCCAACTACAACTGGAAATCTAAACAAAATTTATTTATTAATGGTGGAAATGAAAGGCCTGCAATGTTCCTGGTAAACATCATTGCCACAACTGCAACAGAAACACCCAGGCTTCTTCAGGAAATAACTGAGGGTCTCACAGCACAAACACAGGGTTCTTGTGCTCTGCCAGAGATTTTGCAGGATCCTTGTGGGAGGGAAAATGCAAGTCTGACTTCTTGCTTTCTTGGAAGGAGTATGTCTTGGTGGGAAATTGGACATATTTTCCTCAAGAATGCTTCCTGCGTCACAGAGTGGATCCAAGGGCATGGGAAGCTGCTACGTGGACATGGCCCAGATATCTTCACAGTTACTTAACTGCTGGATGGATTTGGCATTGCAGGATTAAAGGTTTATCTTTCAGATATACAAACAGGTCATATTAAGCACAATAAGCTGTTGCTGAGGTGGACACAGCTTATTACCAAAAGTGTGTCACCAACATCAAAATAGTGGAGAGAGAAAAGGAAACACACACATACACACATCCCAGCGATAAAGTAAAAATACTGTGGAATGTTTTTATAAAATTGGTTCTTTGGTCTGCATGAGCAATCAGGAGCTGTCAGGAGCAAGCAGGACAATCCATCTGTATAGACTTCCAAGCCCATATTAACTATTTTATCAGAACCTCTGACACGTCTGAGCAACCAGGAAGTTACGCAAAGACATTTCTGAAGTTGTTTCACTGCCAAATATCTGTCAAACGTCACAGCCACACTGCTGGTGATAGAACCATCTGCTTGTTGTGGTGTCTTGTATTTCACTGCTTCTATTTCTCAACACAACATCTAGAATTGCTACATACCGAATCACTTTTATGCTGTTAATTCTGCATGCAAGGAAGTACCTGAGGAATTATTATGAAAGAGCTGCAAGAATATTTAAATGCACAGCCTGGTAGAAGCACATAGGATAATAGAAGAAGTTGGTGACCCGTTCTGTCCCTTCCCAGAGGCTACTCCCTGCCATTTACTCTTACCAGAGAGTAAGAACATCAAGCACGGTTTCTAAGAAAAAGACAAGTCTCAGTTGGAAGGAAGTTCCAAAGCCAAGAGATAGCTAGCCGGGTTATTTACTGCGGTGCCTTTGTTCATCATATCTGAAGTTGAGACTCAGTAATTTTTTTCCACCTCTACCCTTATGGCAATGCTAGGAGTTCCACATGGGCAGGGCAGCCTAAGACATTTTGCTGCTCAAGACAGAGAACCCCTCAAGCATCTCTTCCTATTATTGGCATCAGAAGTACATTACTTAAAAAAAAATCTGTCAAAAGTCACAGCCACACTGCTGTGTGATAGTACCATCTGCACTTTGTGGTATCTTGCATTTAGCTGCTTCTATTTCTCAACACAATATCCAAGATTACTACATACCAAATAAATCTTATGCTGGAGGACATAGGCAACCCTCCCCTGCAGCACATTTTTGGGCAAAATGGTTGCTTTTTTAATTACTTTCTTCCCATGCACAGAGAAAATAGCAGCAACCCTTCTTTTGCTGCTATCGAAGGTTTTAGTGTTTTTAGTTCTCATTATCTCTGTATATTTATTGCTTGCTTTTATTGGATGCTTCATATTTAACTGTGCAGTTAAGTCATCTAGAGGTTGCTAACTACTGAAAGCAAGGACAGAAATTCCCAGATAGAAAGATAGCAGTAAATTATGTGTTTCTGTCTAAGAATTTAACATTGCTAAAAAAATAGTTTACTACAGTGATTACTTTTTATATGTTCTGGGCCCAGCCTATCCGTAGGGAATTAAGCTCACTTTTCTTCTCACTGTCAAACTGCAGTGTAACTGGTGGTTTAATTACAACTTTGGGGGTGATCGAGTGATACCAGTACTAATGATTAGGCTGTAGAGATGTCTACATCACTGTAGTGTTCTTAGGGTCACCTTTAACAACTATATGTTTGAACTCCTCGGTGCTTCAGGACAGCAGCAATGCTTTACCCACAGAAAAGGTTGCTGAAATATAGGTGTTTTTCCCCCCAGCTGATATCTACCTTAAAGTGGCAACACCACCTGCTAAGAGGAAAGTTGTTTATCTAGCCAGGATCAGGAACCTAGCATTTAATCTGGGTGTGTGTGTGTGTGTGTGTGTACCAGGAGGCAGAAAAGAGACAGATTATTTCCCCCTTTTTACTTAGCACAACACCAAATGTTTTATCTCCAGGTTGTCTTATATAAAGACAGGGTTGGTCCTCTCTACTTCTACGGTGGAAGCACTGATGGGGGATAAGGGGGACACGCATGCCCCACACTAAAATACCCATTGTAAATACATGTTCCCTGAAAAAGTCATAATGATTTCTGCATGTTTTATTTATTGATTTAAAATATTTTTACCCCACCTTTCTTCTTAAAAGGACCCAAGGCAGCTTACATCATTGAAAAGCAATATTTAAAACTGAAGACAATAAGTATACAGTAGTGGTTTACATAATTAAAAGCCAATATTTCAAGCAATTGAGTATAAAGAGGCAGCCTGTATCATTAAAAGACAATAATAAAGCTAAAAACAGTAAGTATACAAATATTGAAAAGGAACAAATACCACTCTGAGAAATGGAAAACACAAGCAGTATTGAAGACACAGGCAAAGCAATAATGCATAACAACCCATCTAAAAACCACACTCAGGCAGCCAATCATTGAAGGAAAGCTTGCCTAAAGAGAAAAGTATTTGCCTGCCTGCAGAAGGGCAGCAAAGATGGGGCCAGCCTGGCCTCCTGTGGGAGGGAGTTCCAGAGTCTGGAAGCAGCAACAGAGAAGGCTCTCTCCTGTGTCCCCATCAGACACACCTGTGAAGGTGGTGGGACCAAGAGAAAGGCCTCTCCTGATTATCTTAACACCCAAGCAGGCTCATAATGGGAGATAACGATCTTTGAGATAGCTTGGACCCAGGCCATTTATGTTGCCTTTCCTTCCAGTAATGACAGTAGTCTAGCCATAAGGGGAGAGAAGCATCTTGTCTTATGGGGGGGAGAGCATATGCCCATCCTTGTGGCACAGCAGGAACGACAGGTTACCCACCTGTAATTGTAGTTCTGCGAGTGGACCTCTCTGATTCACACCCTGGGTGATTCGCGCCTGTGTGGAGCCTCATCAGAAAGTTCTAGAGATTCTGCGGTAGCAAAAAACACATTAGAATAAGGCCCCTCCCCCCTCGTATAAGTACCTTGGCGCCAAGGCTCCCCTTTCAGTTGTGTCAACCACCGCTACATTAAGCAGAATGGTGTGACAGTGGGGAGGAAGGGCGGGATGTGTGAATCACAGAGGTCCACTCGAAGAACTACAATTACAGGTGGGTAACCTGTCGTTCTTCTTCCTGGCCTCTGTGAATCACACCCTGGGTGACTAAAAAGCTGTCTTACCCGGAGGCAGGGTGTCACGCCAAGGTAGAGGCTAGAACAGCACGTCCAAAGGCCGCATCAGACTTTTGCCGAATATCAAGTCTATAATGCCAGATGAAAGTGGACGTCTGTGCCCAGATGGCAGAGGCACAGACGTCTGGAAGAGGTATGCTGTGTAGGAACGCCGTAGAGGTCGCCACTGCTCTGGTGGAGTGAGGGCAAATCACCCTCGGGACTGGTTTGCGTGCCAGCTGATACGCGAGGTGAATGGTTGAAGCATTGAAACGTTTCAATGTTGGATGCTTGAAGAAATCAGCTGCCAGAGAGTTAGGGGGCTGATAAGAAACTATGGCGGAGAAGTAAACTCTCAAGGAAGAGAGGGAAAGGCCGCTAGATTTGAGATAAAGCAAAAAACGTAGAAAAGTAGCAAGTGATGGGTTGATAGAAGGCAACGAAGAAGCTTCAGTGAAAGATTTGAATCTGTTCCATTTATACAGGTAAGCCTTTCTAGTGGAGGGCTTCTTTGATTGACGGAGGACGTTCATTAGCGAGGCGGAATCCTCCACGCTGCCAGGTGCAGAACAGGTAAATCTGGGTGGAGTAGTTGGGCGTTGTTCTGCGTGAGGAGGTGAGGCAGGTGAGGGAGGTGGTGAATGTCTGATGAGAGATTGTGAAGGACTGGAAACCAGGGTTGTCTCGGCTATAACGATGGCATCGGGTTTGTCTTGTTGTAGGCGAACCACGACCTTGTGGAGAAGCGGGAACGGCGGGAATAGGTAAGTCTTGGGCCATCGGCCGACGAATGCATCTCCTTGGGAGTGTTTGCCAATGCCGGCACGGGAGCAGTATCGTTTGCACTTCCGATTCACACGGGAGGCGAAGAGGTCGAGAGTTGGTTTGCCCCATTGTTCGCATAGGCGAAGAAAGACTGATTGGTCTAACTCCCATTTGTGAGCTTGAGAGTTTGTGCGGCTGAGTAGATTGGCCAAGTCGTTGTCGTGGCCGGCAATGTGTAAAGCCGTGAGGCAGATATGATGTGCTAGGCACCACTCCCAGAGGTCGACTGTTAAATAGAGGAGACTTGGAGAGTGGGTGCCACCTTGTTTTAGAATATAGTACATTGCCGTGGTGTTGTCGGTGGCAATTTGTACCATCTTGCCAGCGAGGAGATTTCCGAAAGCTTTGCAAGCTTTTATAACCACCAACAGCTCTAATTCATTGATGTGAAGCGATTTCTCTCTGGAAGACCACTTGGCATGGATTTTGAGAGATTTGCAGTGAGCTCCCCAGCCTGTGAGGCTGGCGTTGGTGGTGACCTGTATTTGTGGTCGTGGTTGTCGGAACGGCCGCCTGACTGATAGGTTGGGAGGAAAACGCCACCACTGAAGTTGGGAGGCGAGTTCTGGGGTGACTCTTAAAAGAGTGTGAGGAGGGTCTGTGAGTGGGTCGAAGAGGGCGAGAAACCACGACTGAAGAGATCTCATCTTGAGACGTACGTGCTGCACTACTGAAGTCATAGAGGCCATGGTGCCTAGTACACGTTGCACAGTCAAGGCGGGTACCATAGCATGAGGGGTGAAAACTTGAAGTAATGCGATGAGATTTTCTCTCTTGTCTGGAGGAAGAAAAGCGCGAGCTTGTGTGGAATCTATGCATGCGCCTATATAATGAATAATCTTTGTAGGTTTCAAATTTGATTTTTGTTTGTTGACAGCGACACTGAGATCGCGAAGGAGGGTAAGGGTGAAGTGAGTGTCTCGTTGGGCCTTGCGACGGGAATGAGCTATGAGGAGCCAATCGTCGATATATGGAAATATGAGAATTTTTTGCAACCTGAGGTAAGCAGCTACTGGTGCCATGCACTTGGTGAATACTCTTGGAGCTATTGCAAGGCTGAAAGGAAGCCTTTTGAATAGGTAGGCTTGTGATCCTAGTTGAAATTGAAGGAATTTTCTGTGTGAAGGATGTATGGAAATATGGAAGTATGCGTCTTTCAGATCTATGACAGTGAACCAGTCATTTTTGTGGAGTAAAGGGAGAACTGATTCAAGGGTAACCATACAGAATTTTGTGGTAATGATGTATTTGTTTAACTCTTGTAGGTCTAAGATAGGGCGAAGACCTCCGTCCTTTTTGGGTACGAGGGTTGGAGATGGTGGAGTGATGATGTGTGTTGCTGGAGGAAGTTGGAAGAAATTGATGCGGTAGCCGTTGCGGATGATGGACAGTACCCAGGCATCTGTAGTGATGGATTCCCAGACAGGTAGGTGTTTCCAGAGGGCAGGATGGGTGGAGTGGTGTGCGATCTCGGTCATGGGAGCGTCAAACGTGATGTTTGGACTTGCGGTCGTTGCACCTAGTAATGGGTTGTTGGCGGGGTATATTTCTTTGATTTCTGAAATAGGGTGTATAAGATGTTTGTTTTGGAGGATCACGTTGAAATTTTTGATATGAGTTGTACGGTCATCTCCATTGATTTTGTTGGGGGCATTGTTGGTAAGATGGGTAAACTCCCCAACGTCTAGCTGCTGATCTTTTCTTTTGCATGTTTTCCAAAATATCATCAGTTTTAGCATTAAAGAGGCCTGCCCCATCGAATGGAATGTCTTCGATACGTGCGCGGGCATCCTCAGCCAGGCCAGCTGTCCTTAGCCAAGAGAAACGTGGTAAAGCTACTGAAGTGGCCATTGACTTTGCTGTGGTGTCTACCGTGTGCCTAGCAGAAAGCATCTGTTGTTTGGCAACGGAAAGACCTTGTTGAAAGGTTTGGGCGAGTACTTTTTTATCTTCTGGTAAAGATTCGACAAAGGTTGACATATTGTCCCAAAGGAAACGTTGATATGTACCCATGGCTCCCTGGTAGTTAGCAACACGCATGGTGAACGCTGCTGATGAATAAAGCCATCTTCCCATTGAGTCAATCCTTCTACTGTCTTTATTTGGTGGTATGAGGGTTTGTCGATGTCGAGATCTGGATTGTGTGGCTTTGACAAAAATAGAGTTTGGACCTGGTTGTTTCTGAAGAAATAGAGCTCCAGGATCATGGACTCTGTAGAGATTATCGATTTGTTTAGACATGGTATGGGAAGAGGCTGGTTTTGTCCAGGATCGTTGAGCGGTGCTGAGTAGAGACAGAAGCATCAATATGTGTACTGGAGTAGTTGTATCTTTAGAGATTGGGTCGTATAGATGATAGGCCGGTTCTGTTGAAGGACGGTGGATTTGGAGATTGAGAGACTTAGCTATATGGATCATAACTTGGGCGTAAGTTTGGAAGTCTTCCGCCGGTGATGGTGGGTCAGCATCGACAAGGTCGGATTCCGGTGAGGTAAGTAATACTGATGGCGTCTGAGGTCTGGATCCATGATCGGAATAATCGGGATCGCATCGGGAGTCGACGGATTGTCGATCGACTTCGGTGTCGATAGGTTGAGTGTCATAGTATTGACATTTGTGGCTCAATGTCGATGGAGGCGGCATGTCCATGGGCATTTGTCAGTGTCGAGGATTTTCGATATTGAGAGATATCATCCGAGTGTCCATGGACGTCGTTTGATATGGTTGAACGTCAGTGTCGAACTCGGGGTCATAGTGATGTCGAGTTAGATGGCTTGGTTCTATCGGGCGATGGAAATCGTGCGTCGATAGAGGGACAGAACGAGTGTCCATGGACCAGGATGGATATTGAGGATCATCGATATCAGAGCCTGTGTCTCGGTGATGTCGAAACGGAGGTTGTTGATGAGCTGGTAAAGCAGTGGAGCATATAGACGCTGGAGATGCCGAGCGAGAGGAATGATTTCCCTTGTCTGGATTAGCGGGAAAATATCGGGAGGCTGGAGCTGTAAAAGCCTCGTGTGTAGAAGAAAATTGCTCGACCGTCCTGGGTCTTTTAGGTGCCAGGTAGGGAGCAGGTTGGAGTTGATGTGGGTCACGGTGATATGGCTGTTTTGACACCGATGGCTGTCGAGATCAAGGCCCGCCATGAGAAGGTACGGCCGAGCTGGATAGAGCAACTGGCTGATTGGCAGTTGTGGTTTGTCCGGTCGAGCACTGGTCGGGGCAAATGGCAACCCGGTGAGAGTGCTGAACGCGGGTCTGAGCCACGCGTGATGAAATAGATGGCTCCAGGGACTATTGGGGCCGATCATCCACCACAACCTCTCTGAGGAAGTTGTGGTGGATGATCAGATGTTATCAAATAAGGTATGGTCTCTAGTTGTTGTTCGGAGTCAACCCTGTCAGGTGAAGCAACTACGGAAGGGTTGCTCGAAAGAACAGAGTGTTGAGGACTGGGAGGAGAAGATGTTAATCGATCGACTCTGTCATCCCATTCCGGTGACTGGGAGCAGGGTTGATGAGAGGGGATTCCGTCTTCATCAGAAGGCGAACCAATAGAGATTGATTCGACGGTTTGTTGAGGCTGCTGAGAAACAACTGCAGCTTTAGATTTATGCTGTTTAGGTCTTTTAGGCAGAGAATGCTCCGGAACTGAAGAGGCTTCGGTGGACATTTGACGTTTAGTGGAGGGCTTCGATATCGAGGATTTCGGTATCGAGCGCTTCGATTTATGGGTTTTTGAAGTTTTAGACTAAGTGGACGGAGCATCGGAGTGGGATGGTGTGGTCAATGGACGTTGTTTTGAGGCTTCAGAAAGAGCCTTCTCCATTGCTTTGGTTTGTGAGGTGGCCTCACAATGAGGTTGGGCCATTTTGGTTGGTTGAAGGGATTGTTCCCAAAGACGGAGTTTTAATCTGGATAAGCGAGAACGGAGGACTCCGCTCTTGAAGATCTTACAATGCTGGCAGGAGATCGTCTGGTGTGCCTCTCCCAAGCAAAAAAGACACTTGGCGTGGCTGTCGGAGAGTGGTATTTTGTTATCACAGACCACGCAGTGTTTAAACGGGTCCAAAGGGGCCATGAATAGGAAAAAATAATTAGAGGAGAAAAAAAATGATGATGGGGGGGGTGCTGCGGCCGGAGGCCGAGCGAAGTAGAAAAGAAAAAATCTCTGATGATAATGAATTTATCTAAAAGTTTAAAGGAAAAAAGATTGATAACAGAAAGGAATCAAGAAGAAACTCTCTCTTTTACTCACAGAAGCAGAACTATGATGCTCTCAATGCAGCGGTTGAAAGAAACTGAAAGGGGAGCCTTGGCGCCAAGGTACTTATACGAGGGGGAGGGGCTTATTCTAATGTGTTTTTTGCTACTGCAGAAGTTCTAGAACTTTCCGATGAGGCTCCGCGCAGGCACGGATCACCCAGGGTGTGATTCACAGAGGCCACGAAGAACCTGCATCTTTCCCTTAAGGCAACAGACAGCCTTGGGCTTTCAGACATGGAGGACCACTCTTCCTTCTCCATCTCAGTATCAGCTTCTAGGTATAAGCTGGCACCTACAAAACTCATTGCTTCTGGAATGTCCATCTTGGGAGTGAGTTTACCAACAGAACAACATCTGGCCAAATTTTTTGACTTCTCCACTTGGATGGAGAACTGTGAAGAAACCTTGCACTTTTCTGAGGAATATAGGTATTTATTCACATGGATCAGCATTTCATTTTTGTGCATATATTCTTTTCCACTGTTCTTATGCCCTCCCCTCTCATCCTGAGAGGTTACAGTAGAAGATTTCTGCCCAAAATTTCCTGATTAGACACAGTAGTAGTCAGCTAACTAAAAAGTCTTGACTCAGCATAAAGTAAACACACAAGACATATTACTATCTTCTATACTCTCAGGCCAAGATTGGGATGTTTTATTTTCTGGCCTTATAGTGCATGGTGGTGAACCTAGCAAGTGAGGGAAAGGATGTAATTTTGAATGTCATTTTCTCATTCTTCCATCTGAAAACTTTTCTATATCTGGGAGAATGGAGTTATTTAACCTCATGACATACACTCTCTTCTCAATCTTATCCACTGCCCCTTTCAGGATTCTTTCTGTAAGAAGCTTGGGCAGGCTAATCCTCTTGTCTCTCCCTCACCAATCCTGTTCAGTTTTATCTCAGTTGACACTTTGTGTGCCACCGGCAGCATCTCTGGAAAAAAAAAAAAAAGTCCACATGCAGTTCCATGATTTTGCTCACTCTCTGCTGCTCACTCTTTGATCACTTCTGAGGCAACAGCTCTCGGTTGAGTTTCAACCCTAAAGTATAAAAATGATCCATTGCAAAGTTACTCAAATAACCAGAGAATACCAGGGTGGCTCAATAGCAAAGTGCAGCTTTGCAGATAATGTAGAAGTAGCTTCACTATTTTGGAATACACACTCTTTTCTTCATTTTCTTCAGGGAGATGTATATAACAAACTTTATAATGATAAATGTGTCTTAGATTACCTCTGTATTATCTAGATAATATGGAGTAGATTAATTATACAGGAGGTACACTTCACACATCTAAGTCAGGCATGTATAAATGTTACATCATGGTATTTTATGATCAGAGTGTTTTCAATTATATATATACCAAAATCCAGCTCTGTGGGAAAAATCGTGTTGGACGGGATCCCCTTGTGCAATCGGAATGACCTTAGTGGCAGCAGCAGATTGCTTCTGATTGAAAGCTTCATTTTGAAAATATCTGAGTTCATGCTCTGCATACTCCAAAATCACATAAGCATTTAATGAGCTGCAATCTGCACTGCTGATGATATTACTACTCTTATGCAGGCAAAACCCACCCAAGGAGCGAGGAGGAATGGACGGCCCTCTCGGATGGGCGGGCATGTGAGACAGGAGGCGAGAGTGGTATCCCTCTCGCCAGAGTGCTGTCCCTCCTCCATACAGCAGAGGAGGTACAAACCCAGTCTGTCTCATCCCCCAAAAGAACAGAGCAGCGAGGGACAGAAACAGAGGAGATAGGAGGAGGAATACAAAAGCTAACCGTCGAAGGGACTCAGGGAAAAACGGCGGGAATGGAACGGAAGAAGAGGGTGGAGATAGAGGCGGGGACAGCTGATATAAAGAGGAGGGAAGAGCAGTTGCCGCCAGGTTGGGAGTGGGTCTGGATGGATGATCCATGGACCGGAGCATGGGAAAGACTGAGAGTGCCTAAGGAGGAGGCTGACTATAGGAAAAGAAGGGGGATCCCACCACGACCATCTTATTGGGGAGAGGCAGAGGCCAGGGAGTGGAGGAGAAAGTTGAGAGAAGAGAAGGAGAGAGTAGAGAGAGAGAGAAGAGAGAGGCTAGAATGGAGGGTGAACAAAATGAGGAGGAAGGAGTACAGGGAGGACCCTGGAAGACCCTTACACCCGAAGGATGTCCCGTGTGGGTTGATGGCCGGGACAACGACACCATGCCCCTGCTGGAAGGTGAAGTGGGACAGACAGTGAACCCGAACTTCTCGGCAGATTGGCCGGGTCCGTGGAACTCTGGTGAAAGGAACCCATTCCTGGACGCCCCTTACCGACCCGTTGTCAGAAGGAGGAAGATGTTGGAACCATTTCGTTGACACTGGTTATTTGTTGAATACACCAATAAATATCACACCTGTTTCTAAACAACAAAAATCTCCTGATTTCTTTGCACAAAGGGAGGAGCCTAAATTTGAACCCTCACACCCTTATGCAGGCAAAACCCACCCAACAGGATTTCAGCCTGCAACTGATGTTAACACATTTAAACTAATTTGTTTGCTCTCTACTGTAGATTGTTCTAGTAATCCTTGTACAGTGGTACCTCGCTAGACGATTGCCTTGTTAAACGACGAATCCGCTAGACGATGAGGTTTTGCGATCGCTGTTGCGCTTCGCAAAACGATGATTCCTATGGGCGCTTTTCGCTGGACGATGTTTGGGTCCGTGCTTCGCCAGACGGGCCTCTCCCGTGACCCCCCCCCCTTCCTTTCAGAAGCCTCCCAGGGCGCAGGGGAAAAGCGGAATTTTTTTATTTCCAGCTTTTCCCCCTGAATTTTCAGAGCAGAGAAAGCCTCTTATTAGCCCGCCCATCAGCTGTTCGTTGGGAGAGGGGAGGGGCAGGAGCGGAGAAGAGGACAAAATGGCTGCCAGGGCTTGTTCAGCAGGTAAACAGGCAGTGGAAATGCACCCGGGGAAGCCTCTGAAAGCAGCGCTTTGCAGTGGGGGGGCGTGGGGGGGTGGCGGGCCTGCCCCTTACACACCCCCCCCACCCACCCACCCACCCCGCGGCAAAGCGCTGCTTTCAGAAGCCTCTGGGGTGCTTTTCCACTGCCTGTTTCCCTGCTGGGAAAGCCGGGAGAAGCCTCAGAAACCCTGCTCCTATCAGCTGTTCGTCGGGAGAGGGGGGGGAAGGAGCGGAGAAGAGCACAAAATGGCTGCTGGCTGCCTGCCGGCTTTTAGCTGTTTGGTGCTCTTTTCCAGATGTTCCGCTGCTACCAGGCACTGTGAGGAGCCGGGCTCAGTCTACAGTACCTGGTAAGTGACTTTCTTTTAATTTTTTTTAAGTTTCTGTGCTTTTCTTTCCCATCAGAACTCATTAATTAAATTCCAATGCATTCCTATGGGAAATTTGGTTTCGCAAGACGATGTTTTTGCATGACAGCGATTTGTCTGGAACGGATTAACATCGTCTTGCGAGGCACCACTGTATCTATATATATGCCAAAATGTCATGTCTTCTGGTCACATGAAAGGATCCTAATGATTCTGATGTCTCTACAAGTGAATGTTTTTGTGTCATGTCTCCTATGGGTCTTCTGCACAGTAACATTCTTCTAAATATCAAAAGCACTTCTCAAGGAAGATGTTGTCCTCTGTCCAACCATGGCAATCTTGTCAAAATTGTGTCAGCCCATCTTTAAAACTATGTAAAAACAACCCCAGCATAAATGAATGTTCAAAAGAAAAAGCACATACTTTTAAAAAATATATTTATTGGAAGTTATAACAAAACCAAAATAATAAAGGACCCAATCAAAACTAAAACCAGGATGTTTTCTCTCCAGCATAGATTTCAACCTTAATGATTATTGTTCAGTCTGTGACAAATAGACAAATTGCCATGAAAATGTTTGAAATACATTCTAGGGTAACAATGTTTAAATATATACATAGAAATCTATAAACTCTCTTTTATGTTTAACTTTACAGATGTATGAGGTAGTCATAAAAATTCTGCAATTACACTTGTATAATTTCTTATATATCATGTTATATGATGCAGTTCCCCCACCCAAGTTGTTAGGAAAGCCTAAAGAACCCCAGAAACACTTAATAATACAATCCCAGCAGCAGAATTGCTCCACGCCTGAGTGACTGGGTTCTCTCATTAGCAGGATTCATCTGACTTCCTCCGACAATATGGACAACAGTTATATTGAAGCACCAGGAGCTCGTAATCTTCTGAATGAAACATCTGCAAATTAGGGTTGCAGGTGTCAGGTGTGCCACAATAACAGAAGTTATTAATCATCCATGTAAATGCTAGCACAAGACCCTAGTAGCATTCAAGAAAACCATCAGTGGTTCATTCAGCCCCACATTCTCCCACCTAATGAATGCTACCACCTGCCTGTAATGCCCGACTGCTTTTTCCATAGGACAAACAGGCCAATCTCTATAAATGTACAGAAATCTGACATAAACATGCAAACATTAAGAAACCTGTGGGAGAACATTTCATTTTTGCTGACTTTTATAGTCACCAGAGGTTAACAAAAAGATTTAAATGGAAGACTTCAGCCTAAAAGTGATGTACTAAGTATGTTAACTCATTTAACTGCATCAGGTTTGGGTTCATTCATCATTAGGTGATTATAATGGGCATGTTTAGCCTTTAGAAAAGAAGACTGAGGGGAGATACGATAGCACTTTTCAAATACTTGAAAGATAGTCATACAGAGGAACGGCAGGATCTGTTCTCTGTCATCCCAAGGTGCAGGACACATAGTAATGTGCTCAAGCTACAGGAAGCCAGATTTCGGCTGAATATCAGGAAACACTTCCTGTTAGAGCAGTATGACAATGGAACCAATTACCCTGGGAGGCGATGAGTGCTCCAATGCTGGAGGCATTCAAGAGAAAACAGGACAACCACATGTCAGATCTGCTTTGATTTGGATTTCTGCACTGAGCAGTGGTTTGGACTAAATGGCCTTATAGACCCCTTCCAACGCCATTATCCTATGATTATATGATGATAATAATAACTCCATGCTATCAAGTTGATTCTGACTTATGGTGACCCTTTTCTCTAATTAGAGAGTACTCAGAAGTGGTTTATCATTCCCTTCCTCTTGGGGCACCCTGGGGTTGTGCAGCTTGCCAAAGGCCACAAAAGCTGGCTCTACTCACAAGGAGGCACTGTGGGAAATCAAACTCCCAATTTCTGGCTCTGCAGCTGGATACCTAACTCACGGAACTATCCAGCCAGCTAATGGTGTGATTATACCACAAGATAAACTAATTGTTCTCCTTCTAGTGTTAATGTAATGCAGAAGGGGAAAAAAGCAAGTAAATACCTAGAGTGATGACTATTGTGAATGATACACTGGGCACTCACAGTGAGGGTCTATTCTAGTAAGCTCAGAGGAAGAATCAAGAAGACTGGATTCAACCAATCACAAGCCAGATCAGGTGGCAGGATATATGTGATGCTGAAACAGTTTTTACTGACTCTGGAGCCCTTTTCCTGCACCTTTTCCCCCTAGCTGTAGCTAAGGACAGAAGACAAGAAAGAGAAACAGAAAGGTTTTGGATGTTTGGGGTGGAAATATGCTTTTGGGGAGGAGAAGAATCTGGGAGCCTGGGAGATGGTTTGAAAACCCAGTTGTGGTGGTGGTCATGCCCGTTTTGTACAAAGTACAAAACTCTTCCACCACCATCAGCTGCAGTTCCAAGTCAACATTGATGCTTGCCACCTCTGGCAACAGAAACGGACTCTTTCCTGGAGGGTTTGAGAAAGGAGTCTAGAGGAGCCTAAGTCCCTGAGTCTAATGTAGGCAAAGCAGCAACGAAAGGACAAGTGTTCTAGTATGGATGAGAGGGTTTTACTATCTATTCTTCTCTCACTAGAAAAAGTGAACTAGCTAACCTTTTCTCAGTTTCCCTCATAATACCCTTAAGGGCTCCATCTCCAAACAACCTGAGGCCAAACTGGCCCTAGAGTGAGGACCAGCCTCCCAACGCCTAATTCCTTCCCACCCACCCCCCCGACAGCAAGTGGCATGCCACTGTGGAGGAGGCAAAGCTCTGATGGAAAGGGAAATCATGTCATGGGGTGGCATCAACTATGAACTACATGGTTCTATAGATTATGAGTAAGGTTCTGTGAAGAGGCTTGAAGCACAAATCTGTGCTCTGCAAAATATTCTCTGCCCAGAGAAGGGAAGGCTTAGCAAACAAGACAGCTGGCGGAGGCTCCTGTCATTGACAGGACAGAGAAGTCATGTGCTTTGCAGATAAACATTTCTGCCCTTTTTTCATCTGGGTCTTGGATGGAGGCACACCACCAAGGCCCCAGATAGTAACAACGCCACAGGAGAATAAAATAAAAGGGTCTTTAGCATCCCTATTGCTTAGGATACAAGGGGTACAACTTACAAACTATATAAGGAGCCCTCTTGCTTTGAATGGCAGAATCCCTCTCCTCGTTCAGCAGATGAAAAAACTGGAGGGAAAGGGGATTTCCTTAACAGAAGGTCTGGGCAGACAGAGGGCTGTGAATGTTCTTGGCAGCAGTACCTGCACCTTCCAGGTCTTAGTGATCAGCCTTGGTTTTGAGCATTAGTGGGCAGAGAGAGAGGCCCAAGGTGCTCATAACTTTAGACGAAAGAGCAGAAAAATCTTCAGAGTGAAGAAGACTATGTAAGGGGAATCCCTCTAGATCCTCGCTTCCCAACAACTCTCCTTCTTCCTTTTTAATAGAACAAGTAAACCTGAGGAAGATTGTGGGGGGGAAAAATCTGAATTCAAACTTTCAAACCTACACCTGCTTCCTCCTCAGAAGAATGAATGGGGAAAACACTTTGGGGTGGGTGGGGAGGAGAGGCTGAAGCATACAGACATGTTTTCATTTTTGAGAAAATGCCTCCCCCACCAGTGCTAAGGCAGAAAAAGCCATGCCTCTAATTCAGAAAAAATTATATCCTCAATGAATTGTTCAAAGGAGCCAAAATCACTTTCTTGTGCTCATAGTAAAGGGGCAAAGTGTGAGGAGGGCATGGAAGGGAGTAGGGTGTCATTCACAGATTCCAGTAGGTGATGCACAGAATGAGTCACTGCCAGAAATGAGGGCAGGTGCCACGCAACCTCCAGGGGTGATAAGAGCTCCAGAGAATAAGCCCGCCAAGAAAGGACACGAAAGGCAGCATCAAACACACCAGGAGCCAGGTGTGGATGCTACTAGAAAAGTGGCCAGATGAAGCACCTCGGTCGGCTGCAAGGTAGGCGTGGAAGGGGCTGTTCCCAGTCTTGTGGATTCCTCCTCTGAACCACCCAGAGACCGCGTCCCTCTGTTCTGCTCTGTGCATCTTGGTTTTGCCTAGAAATAGTACAGACCTACTGCTGTTCTTCATATGCTGAGGTCTTTAAACCCACCATTATACAATTTTCTCTCTGTACATAAATGCATCTCAATCAAGGATATACTTCATATATGTAATGGCGTGGGCTCCAGTTCATGGAAATGTACATCTTTAAGGTGCCATGGGACCCTTCACTGCATCTGCTATAAAAAGACTAAGATAGCCACCTTCCAGGAAACAGTAATTTGCAATGTAATGAACTGTTCATCTGTGTATAACATTTTCAGTACATTTAATCATAATCACTAACCTTCAAGAACAAACCATAGTGCTTGAAATCTCTTAAATATAAATTTTTCAAGCATCTTGCAAAGTTTCCTCTTGAAAAATATGGGCCCTTGACAAGTCCCACATGCCAAAGTGAACATACTCTCAAGATGGCTGAATTTAGATACATTATCCCTTAGTATCCTTTAATTGTATAGTACTTTTCCTCTATTCATCCTCAAACCATGTTTCTTCCCACTAAGAACTCCCTCTTCCTCCAAACCAACCAATTTACTGTCCTAATATTTCCACCAGAATGTCGGGGGAGGGGAGGGGGAGAGAGGGAAGAAACCCACAGATTCACTCTCATCCTTTAATGAACAGATTCACTGGTTGCCTCTTATAGTGGTTAACTCACTTAGTTTCTCAAAACTAGCAACCACAGGTCCATGTTTATTCAAGTCTTTCTCACACATGCTGTAGATAATTTTATTGTTGAAGAAAAAATTCTACTTTTTAATAAGATAAGAAAGAGCCAAACTGATTTCTCTGGGGTTTATTTTTAAGAAATAAGTTTGTTCAGACTCCACCCTCCTTGCTCCTCCTGATTAAAATATTATTCATACCTGAAAGCAGAACGGACACATGGTAATTGGGTTATCTGGTAGCAGCGACCGGAAGTATTGCCACTGTAACGGCTTTGGCCAGCGTTTGACCAGCACATCTCTCCTACTCATAGACCTGAGAACTGCACGGTTCACTACCACAGGAACAAATTCTGATCCTCCTTGCTGCAGGTAAAAAGCAATTGGAAAAAGGAATAAAATGAGTGAATTGGGCAGACCACTGGGAAAACAAGATCTTCTCAGAAATGTGTGTCATCATATTTAGAAAATCAGTTTCCATTTGCACTGAAAGTGTTACCAGTTCCTTTCCCATTCTCTGTTAGGCCCGGAAATATTCCTAGTTTTGGAGGGCTTACCCATGTCATCTTACAATGAAAGACAACGAAAACATTGAAGAGGTAACATTAATTAGATTTATCCAAAGTCTAAAAATATTCAGCACCAGAACTAATCACAGTTCTGCCATCTAGGGTAGAAATCAAATGGTTCAAATTATCCACCATGTATTTATTGTTCCTTAATTTGTAACAAATACCAGTGTGGTGTAGTGCAGCGGTCCCAAACCTTTTTAACCCCGTGGACCGGTTGGGGAAGGCGGGGCACCCCCCGCGCTAGCTCATGCGCATGCGTGAAGGAGCGGGAGGGTGCTCGTGCGGGCGCGCTTGCGCTCATGCGCATGTGCAAAGGGCGCTCGGGGAGCAATCGTGCACATGCGCTAAGGGGTGGGGGAGCACTCACGTGCGGGCTGAGCGGGGTGGAGTGCGGGCGGGGTGGTCTGTCTCCACGGCCCGGTCCAGCTCAGGCCACGGACTGGCACCGGGTCGCAGACCAGGGGTTGGGGACCTCTGGTGTAGTGGACAGAGTGACAGACTTGGAAGACCTGGGTTCAAATTCCCACTCAACCATGGAGACTCACTCAGGGAGTGGAACTTGTAAAACTGCTCCTTAGATATTTCATGTATATTGAAAGCCCTACTAGGATCACTGTGAGTTGCTTCTGACTTGATTGCACATTACACACATTATTTGAAATGGTTATGGGCCTACAGGAATAGCAGTTTCCACAAAGTTATTGGTGCTTTAGTTTAGGGAAGTATTCCCAGTCAATAATTATTTTGGGGCTCCCTGAAAAATTACAGGTATTCCAAAGAAACTTCAGTCCCTTGGAATTTATGCAGGAATCATACATTTAGACAGCCATTGTCTTTATATCACATTATGCCATTTCACTACTGGTTTTCTGTAGCTTCATTTTTGACATGAAATCTCCTGTACCCCTGCAAAATCTTTACTAGTCACGTCACTGCAATGGCCTTGTCTGGTCTGTGATTCATTCTGTGGTCCTGTGGCCCTCCGTTTTCAAACCAAAGTTCAATCACTTTTGACTCTTGTTGCTAATCTTCTTGAAGTCAAAAAGGCTAGGAATCTTCAAAATTATATCATTTGGCTCCAAATGGTAATAGGTTTGAATGTGGGATCTAGCTCAGCATCACTACATGGCAAAATGGACTAGAGATCAGATTTCAATGGCTTTGGCAGGACCTACAGCCATTGAAACAGCAGCTACAGCTGTCACCAAATAGCTGCCCACTTTACCACAGCAGCTATTTTGAATTTAAGAAAAAGTAAATGTATCTCAAAATGTAAAAAAAAGGGAAGTGTTTAATATCCAAGATCCTTTCATTTTAATCAGTGTTTTAGAAAATAATGGTTTATTTAAAAATGCAATAATTATATGGGGAGGGACATACTGGATATTGCCATGTGACTTTTAAATGATCCTTTTAGTGATTTTCAGGAGCCCTCTTGCAATTTTCACTGCATGACCCATTTCTAATTGTTCAGGTTGAATCACCCAGCCCTGTCAAACCTAAGGAATTCTGACAGAGGTCAGATACTCTCCCAACAGTACTGGGCATTAAGAACCAAGATGAGCAGGGAAGTCAGAACGGATAATCCTATATCTAGCCCAGCAAAGCAGGGACTTTGCAGAAAACCTGTGAACTATATCTGGAATAGAAATATGACACAAAGAGCACCTTTGGTGGGAGGAGCTCCTCAGGTCTATCTCTCGGTACCTCATGAGTAGCACAAAAGAAGCAACCAGATAAAGACAGCTTTAAGCAAAACAGGAAGATAATTCTAACCTCAAAACTCAGTTTTGCCGTAAATGGATCCTCCCCTTCAATCTCATCTCCTTTATAAAGAAGCCTCATTGTTTGCACATCTAGGAATATTTGTTAGGGAGGAAATAGGAGTCCAACATGTACATTGCATAACAGTAAACAATACAAAGACAAAACTAAACAATTTCTATGACCTTTCAAGCACTCATTTCTGCTCTTCTCTTCTCCAGCAATGTAAAGTTCCAAAACTGACACATAATTTCAGCAACTTTTGGACTTATGCAGAACCATTGCTTCCTCTTGATCACGAGCAGCAGATTCCAGAAATTAGATACCTGCCAGTTACAGAACAAGGAAGCTTAACATTGTCTCTCTCTCCTCCTTTCTCCCGAAGTTCATTAAGACTGTTATTTTATTTTCTTCTGGATACTGTTACACATAGCATCCTGATTTCCTGTTTTAAAAATAGATTTTGTTCCCTCTGCTCTGTGCTTTTATTATTGCAGTCAGTAATAATGAGACTCCAATAGTGAATGGAGCACTTTAGCCTATAAAAATGACAACAATCAGTAATGCTATCAGCAGCGATGGATTTCAAAATAGGCTCAATATAGTTGACTCTTTGGCTGGAATATGTACTTAAAAGAAAGGACGTTTCTTGAAAATAAAGCACAAGATTATTAGCCCAAACATTCTGATGCATTGGTTCAGAAAGAAAAGTTCAAAAATATATTGGGATGGTACAGTGTAACAATATATTGGCTTTAGTGACATTCTTTCCTGGGAATGGAAGGATACTGTCGTTCATCTGCTCTTGCCATTTACTGTCCCGTTTATTTAGTCTTGGTGCTTCTAGATCAATCAGAGCAACAGCTTCTTCATCTGTGATCCCCTCCTCTAAGTAAAACTCAACCAAGTGTAAGACATCTGAACAGGATAAAGGATAGATTATCATATGTTAAAACAATTAAAATGCCTGCTAATGGAGATATAAAACATTACTTTCTCTACCTATCTCAACCTGAAGACATGCAATAAATACCGAAAACCAACCCATTTTGAATTTTCCCCAAATGCTACTGGAGTGTGAGTTTGCAGGGGGAAGGGAGTCAAATCTAAAAGAAAGTGGCAGCTACTTATTGGTGTCGTTAATATATAGTCCAGCTGAGAATTGTAGCAGATTAATTTCT
Organism: Intellagama lesueurii; assembly: GCA_037013535.1. Taxonomy (NCBI): domain Eukaryota; kingdom Metazoa; phylum Chordata; class Lepidosauria; order Squamata; family Agamidae; genus Intellagama; species Intellagama lesueurii. Next base: position 258,830,114 of record JBAJHW010000002.1, read on the forward strand.
CCAAGTGTTATACTTATCAACTCTAATTAAGAAGCAGAAGATGTTAGGCCCTAAACTGTTAGCTCTAGTTTTAACAATTCAGTAAGGCAAGAATTTCACATTCTGCAGCCATCAGACACACTTTGTTGATATGAGCTGCAATCTTCCAACGCACCGTAAGACGAAGCAGCAAAGACAAAGGGTTGTCTGCAATTAATGCAAACATTTCCCAGGTTATTCAGCAAAGGGTTGTGGGTGGAACATCTGTAACACAAGGGGACAAGCTCCTGCAAAGAAACGTACAGAGGCAAGGTTACCACAAACAGACCTGAACAATGTGAACTGCATAACATGGAACAACATTGGCCCACTGGTTCCCCTCCCACTGGTGACAGCAATAGGATTTAACTATGTGATCTTCCAGGAGGCTGTTCAGCTTCCTAAAATATTTCAACAATGTCAGATATTGCCTTACAGAAACTGAAGGCGGTCCTGGCTCCATCCTTAGAAGTAGAAAAGGGATGCCTTGAGGAAGTCCAGAATTTTCCTTTGGAAATTATTCTGGATTGATTCCAGCCAAGTAAGCACCTCCTCATTCCATCCCCAGACATCAGCACTACACAGGTGTTACATAATTATTCTGCCTTGCAATATTTTAAATGCAGGGACTATCACTTGGCCCTCCTTAGAAAATAAGAATTTTAAAAAATATTCCCAAAGTCCATGGGGCAAATTTAAGAGCTGCATTAACATGTGCCTTCCAGGACAACGATTCTAGGAACAAGATGTTCAATTAGTCAGTAGTAGAGATGGGCATGACTTAAGTTGGGCCTCTTTGTATGAAGTTACCTATGGTGGCAAATGGATCCTTTCCCCACCCACCCCCGCCTCCTCCAGCAGCTGATCACTCATTGGCTGTGTGGGGAGAATCCCTGTTCCACCTCCTCATCCGAGTGGCTGGCTGCCAGAGGTGGCAGAAACAGGCAGCCCAAGAAAAAGGACCCCGGTGGCGCACAACACAAACTGAGTGGCCCATCTGGCCCAGGGGGTGGAGGGAGGATCTGCATGGCAGGTAACTTAAGTCATGCCCATCTGTAGTCAGTAGCTAAAGGAAGAGCATTGTTCTACTCGCTGTGCATTAACTGCCCACCTGTGTTTGCTTTTACTATTACCAAGGGTCACCATTTTTGTTTTATAATTACCGTATTTTTCCGTTTATAAGATGACCCAATGTATAAGACGATCCCCCCTTTTCTAATCCCAAATTAGAAAATTTGATCCCTGCTTTCCCCTTCCTTTTGCTAAGCCACGGAGCTTAGCAAAAGGAAGGGAAAAGCAGGGATCAAAGGGCTCCCTTTGACCGTCGCTTTTCCTTGCCTTTTGCGAAGCCACGGGGCTTAGCAAAAAGGAAGGGAAGGCTCCCTTCGGGTAAAGCAGCCATGAAAGGGCTGCACAATCGCAGCCCTTTGATCCTGAAGCCCTTTCATAGCTGCTTCAGGATCAAAGGGCTGCGATCGTGCAGCCCTTTCACGGCTGCGTTACCCGCGGGGCTTAGGAAGTGGATAAAGCAGCCATGAAAGGGCTTCAGGATGAAAGGGCTGCAATCGTGCAGCCCTTTCACGGCTGCTTTACCCGAAGGGAGCCTTCCCTTCCTTTTCGCTAAGCCCCGTGGCTTCGCAAAAGGCAGTGAAAAAGTGGCTGCCTTCCATGTATAAAACGACCCTCAATTTTTTGTCTAATTATTTAAGGAAAAAGTGTCGTTTTATACATGGAAAAATACGGTAATCCTCAGGTTCTTCTTTTCACAGTAATGAGCTAGTCATGCTTGCATAGGACTCAAAGTACAGTGGGGTAGCCATTTTGAGAACTCTTACTCCTCCGTAGCATCCCATGCTACTTCCCCAAAAAGCTGCTCCTGAAATATTGGGTGTCCTTCCACAGCAGCCAGAAGGGAGAAATCCCACACACCTTCTGTGCGAACAAGGGAGCAGCTGGATGCACTCTTTAGATTCTAGCCATTGAATATGAGTGATTGTCACTCCAGTAATATACTTATTTTTGTGGCCAACTCATTTTAAAAATAGTTGGTATTTTTAATATGATTCAACATAATTCAAATACTGAATCAGTTAATGAAAAAAAATAGATAGAAAAAAAGTACATGCGTCCCTATGGCTGTAACTCTTAGAAATGATCTCTTAAATTAAAAATATTATAAAAGCTTTGGAATTTGGAGGACCTCTAGAAGAAGGAACTTCAAGAGCAAAGTAGCAGCTACTAGTAGGGCCATAAGTATGTGCCATCACATTCCCTGTTTGATACATAGAAGGCAAAATTCTGAGAGTTTTTTTAGTAGACACTGTAGTAGCAACTGTGAAGAAACACCGTGAATGAGTTCATCTTTATGATAAGCCAAATCCAAGATGCTTAGGCCAAATTTAACTTAGTTTCTGGTTAGCTTATCAGGGCCATCTGATGTTACAGGATGAAAAACATGCCAAAGAACTTAAGACAAAAGTGTAAACTCCTGACCAAAGTAAAAAAGAATGAAGAAGAAAAAACTCACTTTCCGTCCAACAGCATAACATGAGATACAGAAAGTTTAGGACAACAAATAACAAATAAACAGGATATAGAATCACCGTAGGGTTGGAAGGGACCTTGGAGGTCTTCTAGTCCAACCCCTGCCCAAGGCAGGAGACCTCATACCATCCCGGACCTCAATACTATCCCAGACAGATGGCTGTCCAATCTTTTCTTGAAAACCTCCAGCGATGTGATGTTAGATATGACAAAGGGCTTCATTTAAGAATTTGGGAGGAGGTGGGTGAATGTGCCTACTAGCCATCCTCAAAGATTGTGTATATCTGGCAGCATATGAACTTCCTTTAAGCAGCACTCTGGTCAACACTGGAAGTCAAAACCGTTGGCTCAATAGATTTCCAAACAATCTGAGCCAGTTTAGGAATTCTTATTTTCTGATGTTCCTTTAAATAATTGGATTGCTTCAGCAACCAGCCAGTCATGAAACAAGGACAATGAAGGCCTTTAAACCTCTATAAATATTCTTCCTGAATATGCCTGCTTCAGTCATTCCATATTCTATTTTAAGCTGCTACAGCATTAGACAAGCCCTGTGCAACAAAACACATTGCCAGAAAGATGTGAACAAAGGTTATTGAAGCAGGTTTTCTAGCTCAGAGGCTTGATGAGACATAGGACCTTTGATTCATTCACTTCATGTTCTTTTAAATCGCACAATTACTTCAGGCAGCTATATGGATCTCGGGAGCCTTATTGTGTTTATATTATTTCAGGTGGCCAGATGCAGCGCATTTTTTTTTTTGCTGTTCATTTAGGGTTAACCATTAGCACAATATAATTTATTTTAAACATACACCTCTTTAGATAGAATTTTACTAAATTTTACTAAAGCTCAGAGAACCGCTAAAACAAAACAAAACAAAAGGACGGCAAGCTTTTGGAAACATGATTCACAAAGAGTAAAGTGCTGGAAAAGGTGGAATCCAATGGATGAGGAAGGCACAAATATAAGAGAAGCTGTGGACATTGCCAGAGGTGGAGGGAAATACTGGGAAATGCCTTTAAGAGTACAAGAGAACAGAAGCCTTAGACTGGTGAGTTGAAGCTTGGCAGAATGGTGAAAACAGGCAGAGTCACACACAGAGATCAGAGGGTATAGCAGTTTCTTGAAAGACAGCCATTTAAAAACACAAGATGCCAATTTTCATTTTAACAGGGAAATTAGATGGGAAGCAATACATTTCTACAAAAACCCTGCAGTTGCTATTGTTGCTTCTCAAATTCTGCATAACCACCCAAGAGACCGCTGATGTCTTATCAAATATTTAAAAGGTGGGAAGAACAGAAACAGGAACTTACTTCACTGTCATGGAAAGGCTTGGATCGGATGGTCAGGCTCCCCAGCTCAATTGATTTCTGAAATCTAGCTGGGATCTGCAGCCCCTGCAACTTGTCATAGGCATGACGAGCCAATTTATAGGCGCCCAGAGCCTTGCTCTGCTTTGCCAGGGCAAATAATGTATTGCTGTAATCAAATTAAGGAACAAAACATACATATGGCAAACAGGAAAAAACCACATCATTGCTTTCAGTCAAAGGAGGTCTGTGCTGAAGCGCAACCAAAGCCAGAGCTTGGAAGAGGCCTCTGCTGGAAAAGTCCGTTTACATACAAATGTTTAAATAAACAAAATATGAAACAACTGCTAGAATGCTGAAGGGGATAGCGTTTGGAGAGAGGGAGGAAGAGCACGCATGAGCATGAGGGAGGGAGGGATACTTCATACCATCAATGTGATGTGCCCTACAGTGAAGAAAGGATGTATAGATGACTTTCATTAAATGCCTCCTACCTCAGTCTTCAGGGACTTCATCTTGTAACATAAAATGCTACATGCAAAAACCACTAAATTAAAAAAAAAGCATCATTGGAGCCTGCTTTACACACTTATGTGATAAGACAAAATAAGTGTGCTTCCTCTGAATCAACAGAGGGCTAGCCAGCCGCCAATGGCCCATCTCTACCCTTTAGACAACTTCTATCACATAAATTCAGTAAGTTCAAATTTCCACACTTTCAATCAGTTATGTTAACTGGATCCCAAATCTTCCACCTAACATCACAAAGCAAATTATCATGGCCATATTTTTAGGTACCTCTCTTGATTCATAAGGAACTAAGTTATCGGTATTCTTGACCATCCTCTTCACCACAGGGGTAAACATGTACCAGTGGCCCTTGTAGACAAAGACGTTTATCTAGTCCATAGAACCTCATGAATACACAAGGTTTTGACATCACAATGCTACCTTTATCCATATCTGTCACTTCACTTTCAATTATTTGTTATTATTAAATGCCACTACTTTTTTCTGTTCTCATTCTACAGCAGCAGCAATATATTTAACAGTTTGTTCTGTTGTTATTTTATTACTACCTCCCAGCTAGTATGCAAGGGTGGCACTTGTAAGTGCACATTGTAAAGCACTGTGGTATATTTGGAAAGAAAATGCTACGTATTTTTTTAATAATGATGCCTATTTATTCTAAATTAAATACCTCAAATGTCCCAACGAAAGCTTTGCAGTTAAGCTAAGCCTGAGGCAAGCCATTCTGCATTTAAAATGGGACATAAATGTCGTCTGTGAAGGCCAGGGCCAAGCCAACTAAGAGCACAATTCTGAGAAGAAGCTAATGAGGCTTCCTTGTTGAAGCCAGGCTACAGGAGGTAAAAACACAGACAGCTGCTTTATACTGAGTCAGAAAATCAGCCCATCTAGCTAAATACTGTCTATGCTGATTGGCAGTGGCTCCCCAAAGTCTCAGACATTAAGTCTTTCCTAGTCTTATCGGGTGAGAGCTGGACCATAAAGAAGGCTGACCACCGAAGAACTGATGCTTTTGAATTGTGGTGCTGGAAGAGACTCTTGAGAGTCCCCTGGACTGCAAAGAGAACAAACCTATCCATTTTGAAGGAAATCAACCCTGAGTGCTCACTGGAAGGACAGATCCTGAAGCTGAGGCTCCAATACTTTGGCCATCTCATGAGAAGAGAAGACTCCCTAGAAAAGACCCTGATGTTGGGAAAGTGTGAAGGCAAGAGGAGAAGGGGATGACAGAGGACGAGATGGTTGGACAGTGTCACCGAAGCTACCAACATGAATTTGACCCAACTCCGGGAGGCAGTGGAAGACAGGAGGGCCTGGCGTGCTCTGGTCCATGGGGTCACGAAGAGTCGGACACAACTTAACGACTAAACAACAAGTCTTATCTGGAGATGCCCAGGATTGAACCAGAGACTCTGGACATGGAAAGCAGGAACTGTACCCTCAGCTGTGACCCTTCTCCAAACTGCTGACAGAATGTAGGCCGTTCCTCTCATTTGTCTATGGAGAAGTGGATGGAAAAGGCTGGTTAGAGCCATGTCATTTGCCTGTCATTTGCCTATTTTGAACTGAGTTATTTGGCAGGGTAGGAGTTTCCTACATGGCAAGAATAACACTCAAAATCTTCAGAGTGAAGAATTTGAGAGATATAACCATGTTAATCTAGCACAGGGAAAATGAAGCATCTTGTGGCACCTTAAGATTTTGTAGTTCCTTAAAGACTAGACAATTTATTGTGGCCTAAGCTTTTGTGGACCAGAGCCCATTTTGTGAGATGACCTGTTAAAATTAGCTCAAGTTGAATGAAGGCAAGCATTTCTATATGTCTGCATGATATATGAAAGTCTTCTGTGCTGTTCAAGAACAATTTCATGATATTTTAATCAGTATAGAGCCAGAGTAACTACATAATCCCTATTCCAGTTTTATGGTTGAGGGTTGGACTTGTGTGCATTCCCATATCTCCACTACGGTTAGAGTCCTACTACCTAGTCAGGCATTATAGCTTGAAAGACATTAGAGCTCAAGCCGTGGTGTGTTTGTTTATTATCACATTTTTCTCCTTAAAAAGGAACCAAGGCAGCTTACATCAGTAAAGGACAGTATTTAAAGCTAAAAACAGTAAGTATATGCATACTAAAAAGGATCAAACAAATAGAGCACTAAAAGCAGTAAACAGAAGGAACACTAAAAACACATTCAAAGTCACAAGGTACAACAATCAATTTAAAAACCCTACTCAGGCAGCCAGTCACTCAGGGAAAGCTTGCCTGAAGAGAAAGGTCTTCACTTGCTTGCAGAAGAACAACATAGATGTCGCCAGCCTGGTCTCCTGTGGGAGAGAGTTCCAAAGTCTGGAAGTAACAACAGAGAAGGCCCTCTCCTGTGTTCCCATCAAATGCACCTGTGAAGGTGGTGAAACCAAGAGAAAAGCCTCTCCTGATTAATTTAACATCCGAGCAGGATCATAAAGGGAGACATAGTCCTTTAGTTAGCTTGGACCCAAGTCATTTAGGGCTTTGTAAGTTAGAATCAGCACTTTGAAACAAATCGGCAGCCAGTGGAGGTGCTGTAACAAGAAGTTATGTAATCCCTGTGACCAGTTCCATTCAGCAATCTGGCTGCTGTATTTTGGACCCACTAAAGTTTTCAAACACTTTCCAGAGGTAGCCCCAGGTAGAGCACGTTACAGTAATCCAGCCAGTATGTAACTAAAGCATGTTTCACCATGGCCAAATTAGACCTCTCCAGGAATCAGAGCAGCTGGCATACTAGTTTTAACTGTGCAAAGGCACTCCTGCTCCTGGCTAATGCTGACACCAGACACTGATCTAGAGCCAAAACAGCTTTGTCAGACTTAGACAGAAAGGAGAGATAGAGTTGGGTGTTATACGTATACGGGTGACACTGAACCCCAAAACTCCGGACGTCTCCCAGCAGTTTCATGTAGATGTTAAATAGCATAGGAGGCAAAACAGAACTCTGAGGGATTCTGCAGACCAACAGGCAGGGTGATGAACAGGAGTATCCCAGAACCACCTTCTGACACATAGGAATGCACACAAGTCCCATCCCTCAACATCCCTCCCTGAATGTTCATCAGATCTTTGAGCATTCAAGATGAACGTCCAAAACGGCACTTATACAAATGTTCAGTCATCTAGTCAGAGCTCCTTATCAAAGAAGCCTTGTAAACCCATTCAGCAGAACATACTTACATGTACTTCTTCAGACTCTTGTGCCCCTTGCACTAGTAAGGCTATGTAATCTACCTCAGCATATATTATTCCAGCATTTCATTATTCAGCTCACACCAATGAATCTTCTTACATGGCTCACCAGAAAACTCTTGGATTTCTCTTTTGCCTTTGAAAGGATACACTTTAGAGATTCCCAAAGGAGCTTCCTTGGCAAGGCTATGAAGTAAAAATCTAGATACGTTGAAGAGTGTTTCAGGCAAATAGTGATTGAAGGGTTCTTCCTGAAGTGTTTGGGAAAAAAGATTAGGTTAACAGGAAATGCACAGATGTTACATTACAGCTGATTACTATCTTGTCTGATACTGTTCTTTATTCAGGAAACCGCAACCCTGAAAGAGTCAGAACTGATTAGATCTAATCTTCATTCTAAACAAAGAAGCCAGAAAGATAAGCAATTCAGGGGACAAACCTGAACGTATCTCTCCCTGAAATACCTAAAACACACAAGCCTAAGAATTGTATTACATTAGTCAGCTGTTACCTGACCAGCTTACAAATAAAGAGTGAGCTAACTGTGAAGTTCCATGTGAATGTCTTACCGTGCATTTGTGGATGAAGTGATAGGCATGATAAAGTTCTGCCAAGTGCTGGAAGTGGTGAAATTTCTGTAACATTTCAGTCTTCTGCTGCTCATTGTCTGGGGAAGAGAAAGGCAGTATCAGTATAAAACTTCTGTTCAGTTGCCAACCAACAGTGAGATATATACTCATGAAAGAGCCCAGACCATCCTGGTTACTGCATTAACACTTCTGAAAGATTAGCACTCCTGAACAACCATGACTCAAAATCTAGCATGTGTAAGCTGATGAGCTTCTTCATATGCAGTTTTGTACTTTAAAAGCAGAGAAATGAAGAAGACAAATAGCAGTGGTGCATAGTTTTAACACAGCCAGAGGCTATGGTTAACAGTGGAGCCTATTTTGCTTACCATTTCTGGGAACTCAATCTACTGAACTAATTTACAGGCAAAAAGCATAACATTTTCCATGTCTACAAGTACCCTGGAATAGTTTGCACTGTTCCAGTCCACTGCTATGCACATGTATCTAGAAGCCAGTCATACAGAGCTCAGTGAGGCTCATTCCCCAGCAAGGATATGACAGGGACTACAACCTTAGCCCAGTGCATAGGAGACTTCAGACAGTATTTTCAGAAAAGCAGGCTTCAGCTGTGTCCCATAATAAAAGATCTTGGATACACTTTTTTTCTTAGTATGTTATGGGACAAGCCAGTGTCTTACAGTGGTAAGAATGAAAGATTTTGGCCTTGTTTCTTTATCTTTATCTTTATTAGATTTTTACCCCGCCCCCCTAGACAAAGTCTACTCGGGGCGGCTTACATACATAATAAAAACATCATAATACATAAAAGATTTAAAACATCATAATTTTAACACTTATATTAAATTAAATCAGTACCAAGATGAAAGAGTAAAGATCAGTTATTGACTGGAGGGAAGGCCTGCCTGAAAAACCAAGTTTTCAAATGAGTTTTAAAAACGCCCAGCGAGGGTGCCAGACGAATTTCAGTTGGGAGGCTGTTCCATAGCCGAGGGGCCACTGCCGAGAAGGCCCGGTTTCTTGTTCTTTCTTTCCGGGCCTCTCTCGGCGTTAGGCCCCTCAGCCATCCCTGCTGGCTATTCCGGGTGATTCGGGTAGATCTAGGTGGGAGAAGACGATCTGCCAAGTATCAAGGTCCTAAACCGTTTAGGGCTTTATACGTCATTATTAACACTTTGAAGTCAATGCGGAAACGAATGGGCAGCCAATGCAAGGCAGCCAGAGTGGGAGAGATATGCTGAAATTTCCTCACCCCACTAAGAAGCCTGGCTGCCACATTCTGCACCATTTGAAGTTTCCGCATCAATCTCAAAGGCAGCCCCACGTAGAGCGCATTACAATGGTCTAATCTCGAGATTACGAGCGCATGGACAAGAGTAGTGAGGGCCTCCCCATCAAGATATGGTCGTAGCTGGGCAATCCGCCATAGATGGAAATAGGCGGAACGGGCCACGGACGCCACCTGGGTTTCCATGGTAAGCGCCGGGTCCAGATGTATCCCCAAGCTACGAACCTCACTCTTTGCGGTAAGGGTCGTCCCCCCAAAAGAAAGGGAGTCGCCCAAACCGCCGATGGAGGGACCTCCCACCCTCAAGACCTCCGTCTTGTCCGGGTTCAGCCTCAACCCATTCAACTGCATCCATTGCAGTACAGCCTCCAGGCAGCGCTGTAGGGACAGAACGGCATCCACTGAAGTAGATGAAAAGGAGATGTAGAGCTGCGTGTCATCAGTGTACTGATGGCACGAAGCACCACACCCCCTGATGACCCCACCCAGCGGCCTCATATAGATATTAAACAGCATTGGGGAGATGATCGACCCCTGCGGAACCCCACAACTGAGACTCCATGGGGCCGAAGCATTCTCCCCAAGCTGTACTCTCTGGGGACGGTCCTCCAAGAAGGATCAGAGCCAGGCAAGCGCCAGGCCACCGATTCCCAACTCAGAGAGCCTCCCCAGGAGGATACCATGGTCGACGGTATCAAAGGCGGCTGAGATATCGAGGAGGACCAACAAGGACATATTGCCCCTGTCGGCCTCCCTCAACAGGTCATACAACAGTGCGACCAGTGCCGTTTCTGTGCCATAACGTGGCGTGAAGCCCGACTGAAATGGGTCCAGGGCATTGGTTTCGTCCAAAAGTGTCTGAAGCTGGTCTGCCACCACCCTCTCCACCACTTTGCTAAGGAAAGAAACATTGGCGACGGGCCTATAATTTCCAATATCATCCGCCGCCAAATTTGGTTTCTTCCTTATGGGCCTAATGAGTGTCTCCTTGAGGGCAAGAGGAACCTTGCCCTCTTGGAGAGACCCATTACTTATTGCTGTGGCCCATTCCGTTGTTACAGGCCTGGCTGCTTTGATTAGCCAGGCCGGGCAAGGGTCAAGGGAGGAGGTGGTGGCCCAACAGCGATCAAGCACTTTGTCCACCAAGTCTGGCGTCACAGGCTGAAAGAATTCAAGAGTCACCGGGCAGGGCGGAGCGCTGGACATCTCTGCTCGATCCACTGTATTTAAAAAAGGAGAGAGGTCCCGGCGGATGGCCTCCACTTTTGATTTAAAAAATGCTGCAAATTGGTCAGGTGAGATATTAATGGGAGGCCCATCACCCAGACCAATTCCGGATAGATCGCGAACTATACGGAAAAGTTCTGCCTGCTGATTAGAAGCATCGCTTATCCGGTCAGCGATGTGTGATCGTCTGGCAGCCCTTACCTTAGCCAGTTAGTTGCGATCCTGACAGCTTTCTTATTATAATCCGTCGGTTCCTCTTTCCAAATGCACTCTAGCCGTCTCCTATTTCGCTTCATTGCTCGTAGGTCCTGGTTATACCAGGCACCTGGCCGAGCTCTGCTCCTGAGAGGGCGTTTAGGAGCGATCGTGTCTACAGTCCTAGTGGCGGCAGCAAGCCATCCGTCAACCAGAGCTTTGACAGGAGCGCCAAACAGCTCAGCTGGAATCCCTCTCATGGTATCCTGGAATCTCAATGGATCCAGTAACCTTCGAGGGCGGACCATCAAAATAGGTCCATGCTCCCTGCGGGGAGGGAGTGCCATTGAGAGGTTACATTTTATTAGGTGGTGATCTGACCATGACAAGGGGACTGACACCAGGTCAGTCACCATCAGACCACACTCGCTCCGTTCAGTGGAAAATACCAGGTCTAGCATATGGCCGCCCGTATGTGTGGGACCGTTAACGTGTTGGGACATGTCCAAGGAAAGAGAGGTTACTTACCTGTAACTTTGGTTCTTTGAGTGGTCCTCTGTGAATTCACACTAATGGGTTAAATCTGCGCATGCGCAGAGGCCTCGGAATATTCTAGAACAAAAGTAACCGTTCAGGACCTCCCCCCAAGCCCTCGTGGTCCGCCCGCCCTAACGGTTACCTCAGTTCCCAAATTCCGCTGCTGCTCTAAGTAGAGACAGACGTGACGGAAAGAGGGGAGGACGGGCGGGAAGTGTGAATTCACAGAGGACCACTCGAAGAACCAAAGTTACAGGTAAGTAACCTCTCTTTCTTCTTCGTGGCCTCTGTGAATGCACACTAATGGGTGATTAACAAGCTTACCTTTGAAAGGTGGAGGGACGTCACGGCAGTACAGCAGCAAGAACCGCACGTCCAAACCTAGCATCCTCCTTTGCACGAACGTCCAGCCTGTAATGAGACGCAAATGTGGAAGGCGTGGACCAAGTCGCAGCCTTGCATATGTCGTGAAGTGGCACACCTCGCAGAAATGCAGTAGAGGTGGCAACAGCCCTCGTTGAATGGGCCTTGACAGCGTCCGGAAGAGGCTTCCGTGCTAGTTCATAAGCCAGGCGTATAGTCTGTACAATCCACTTTGAAATGGTTTGGGAAGACACTTGATGACCCTTGTGCGGCAAATGTGTTGAGACAAAGAGTCGTTTGGACTGGCGAAACGGTGCAGTCCGCTGAACATAGAAGGATAACGCCCTGCGAACATCAAGCAGGTGTAAATTCTTCTCAACAGGAGTCGACGGTTGAGGGAAAAAGGTAGGCAGTATAATGGGTTGACGCACATGAAAACTGGAGCAAACCTTAGGGAGAAACGAAACATCTGGGTACAACGTCACCTTATCCGAGAAAAACTGAAGGAAAGGTGGGTCCACCCGCAGTGCGGCGAGCTCAGAAGCCCTCCTGGCCGACGTTATTGCCACCAAGAAGAGAACCTTGAAGGTGAGCAAACGCGCTGAGGTCGTGGCGAGTGGTTCAAATGGAGGACGTGTCAAACAATTGAGGACAGTATGTAACGACCATTGGGGAACAGGCGTTATTCGAGGAGGGTGTAGGTGGGCCACTCCACGCAAAAACCTCTTTACTGTAGGATGTCTAAAGAGGAGGGCGCCCTCCGAGTCAGGAGGTTGATGGGCAATAATCGCTGAGAGGTAGACTTTCAGGGTAGAGAGTGCCAAGTTCTTATCGAAGAAGTAAGACAGAAATTCTAGAACCGCCTCCAAAGAGGTCGGCGAGACAGGTAAGTTTCGTGGAGCAGTATATTTCTGGAAGGCGATCCACTTGTTACTATAAAGAGTCTTAGTGGAAGGTTTCCAGCAGTGAGAGATGACGGTGGTCACTGTGGAATGATTCTCCATGCAGTGAGGTGCAGGGAGAGGATATCCGGATGGTACGTGGCTCCGTCGTGTTGAGAGAGAAGGCGTGGAAGAGACGGAAGTCTCATGGAGTCCACAGCCATCGTCGTCAGCATCGTGAACCACGGTTGACGGGGCCAGCTGGGTGCCACCAGCACTACATCTGCATTGTCCTGTTGTATTTTGACAATGGTCCGGAGCAGTAGAGGAAAAGGTGGAAACATGTAGAACAGATGATCGTTCCACTGGACCATAAGAGCGTCGCCGTGGGATCCGGCTCCCCGACCTGCTCTGGAGAAGTAAATCGCACACTTGGCGTTGTCCTGAGTGGCGAAAGCATCTACTGTTGGAAATCCCCACTTCCTGCAGATCAGAAGGAACACCTCCTGATCTAGTGTCCACTCGTGCATGGTTGCACTCGTCCTGCTGAGGCGATCCGCCCAGGCATTTTCGTGGGTGGAAATGTAAATCGCCGAAGGGAAAATGTGGTTTTCCAGGCACCACTCCCAAAACTGTACGGTCAGATACAACAGAGGGGGGGAGTGAGTGCCCCCTTGTTTGTTGATGTAAAAGGCAGCTGTGGTGTTGTCCGTGACAATCTGTACTGCCGTGCCTGAGATGATGGGGAGAAAGGATCGGCAGGCTTTGAAGATCGCCAGCAGCTCTAGATTGTTGATATGTAGCCGTTGTTCTCATTGAGACCATCGAGCGTGAACTTGAAGGCCGTCGCAATGAGCGCCCCAACCCGTTGGGCTCGCGTCGGTGGTGACCCGTGAAGTCAGTGTGAGTGGGGCGAAAGGGCGACCCATGAAGAGGTTGTAAGGGTTGGTCCACCAGTGGAGTTGCTGCGCGAGTTCGATGGAGACTTGGAGGCGCATCCTGGGAGAATCTACCATGGGATTGAATAGGGAGAGAAACCAGGCCTGAAGCGACCTCATCTTCAGTCTGGCATGCGGTATGACGGACGTGGTGGAGGCCATGAGGCCCAGGAGCCTTTGAGCTTGATGGGCCGTGACAGATCGTAGGGGCGTGAAGTGTTTGATGAGGGCGCCTATCTTGATTGCACGGTCCTGTGGCAGAAAGGCCCTTGCTTTTCTTGTGTCGAGGACTGCGCCTATGTAGTTTGCGACCTGAGACGGGCTCAACATTGACTTCTTGTAGTTCACCTGGAGGCCCAGACTCCTCAGGAGTGACAGAGTAGTGTTGGTGTGTAGTTCTGCCAGATGTTTTGAGGGGGCTACGAGGAGCCAGTCGTCGATGTACGGATACACCGCGATGCCCCTTGTGCGGAGGAACGCCGCTACGGGTGCCATGCATTTTGTGAAAACGCGGGGGGCCGTGGACAGTCCGAAAGGTAGGGCCGCAAACTCGAAACAGGCGGAGCCAAGAGAAAAACGTAAGTATTTTCGATGCTCTGGTCTGATGGAAATGTGGAAATAGGCGTCGCTGAGGTCGACCACGACGAACCAGTCTCCGCGGTGAAGCAGTGGAAGGATGCGTTCTAAGGTAGTCATCCGGAAGCGCCGGTAAGTGATGAACAGGTTTAGGTCCCGGAGGTCCAGAATGGGGCGGAAGGAGTCGTCCTTTTTTGGAACCAAAAAGTATCTTGAAAAGAAGCCTGGGTCCCCTGGGTGTGGGGAAACTTGAAAAATGGCCAATTTTTGAAGAAGTAGTTTGATTTCTTTTCTTAGGGCGGCAGAAGGAGGAGTGAAGACGACTCGTGGAGGAGGGAGTTCGAGAAACTCTATCGCGTATCCCCGGGCGACTATGGTGAGTACCCATTTGTCGGTAGTAATAAGAAGCCAATTTCGAAGAAAGGGTGCTAGACGGGTGGAATAACGTGTGGACAGACCAAAGGTAGGCGAGAGATTGGAGTCAAAAGCCCTGCTTGGCCTTTCGGTCAGGTTTCCTGAAGGGTTGACGAGTGCGACGGCGCTGGTCTTGTTGTCGAGCCGGGTAAGTATATTGTGAGGGGTAGAATCTTTGTTTATTTTGATACTGTTTGTAAGGTTGATAAGATGATTGGTAAGATGGTTGACGTTTCCAAGGGAATCTTTGTTTATAAAATGGCTGTGAAGAGTAAGCGCGTGCTGTCTTTTTTGCCTTCTGCAGACCCTCCAGAATGTCGTCGGTTTTAGGGTCGAACAGACCGGTGCCATCAAAAGGTAAGTCCAAAATCCTGGTCTTTGAATCCTCGTTGATATTGGCAGACCTGAGCCATGCATGGCGGCGAATGGCCACTCCGGTCATCAAGCTACGAGAGGCTGCCTCTATAATGTGTCTGGCCGTCACCCGTTCTTGTCTGGCTAGAGCCATGGCTTCTTGGTGGAGCGATAGACCTCTAGGTTTTAGCTCAGCCGGAGCCGTCTGCAGGGACGGAAGGGCACGGTTCCATAGGTGCTTGTGGTACGCAGCCATCGCGGCCATGTAGTTTGCAGCCCTAAGTGTGAAGGAAGCAAATGAGTAGGCACGACGGCCCAAAATGTCCATTCTCCTGCCCTC
Source organism: Intellagama lesueurii (assembly GCA_037013535.1). Lineage (NCBI taxonomy): Eukaryota > Metazoa > Chordata > Lepidosauria > Squamata > Agamidae > Intellagama > Intellagama lesueurii. The sequence continues at coordinate 258,845,454 of JBAJHW010000002.1, forward strand.
CTTGTTGGTAGGAGCAGCATTAGCGCTTCCTCTAGATCTAGTCTGAGTGACATCAACCACCAATGAGTTGGGAGGAGGATGTTTCGTCAAAAAATCTAGTTCCGTGCCGTGAATCTTGTAAAGGTTTTCAACCCTACGGGACATCTGCAGTACGGAGCACGGTTTGTCCCATGATTGTTTAGTGATGCGAAGGAGTGATGGAATAAATGACATACGTAAGGGAGGGTTCTGATCCTCGTCTATGTCCTCATATACCTTATCAGTGGCAATCTGAGGTGGTTGGTGCACTGAAAGGTCCAAAGCAGTAGCAATGCGGCGAATCATATCTGAATAGGATGCGAAATCAGCCGCTGGAGAGGTCGGATTGTTATCATCGATTTCGGAGTCTGGTGTATTGGCGTTAGGAGGAGATTCACGGAACGAGGGGTCCGAGGAGTCAGACTCACTCTGCGTGCCTGAAGAATCGATGGAGGACTGGAGATCATCCCGTGAATAGCAAGAGGGTTTAGTAGTTTGCAGAGTTTTGGAAATAGATGGTTTTTTTCGCTTGGTATCGTGTACGGTACCATGTACCGCCGATACCGAGGAAGCATCCGAGTTCGAAACAGGGGACCGGTCTCGACGGCGTTTCTCTGGTCTTTTTAGTTTGGGAGGGTCAGCAAGAAAGTCCTTATGCCGGCGTCGTGGCACGGTACCGGGAGGCTCGGTACCGTGTGTAGTGGAACCCCGGTCCCGACGCTTGGAGTGTTGCGTGGTATCGGTAGTCTTGAGACGCTTCGGCGCTCTCGTTAAAGACTTGGTATGTTTGGTAGGAGCTGCCGGTGCCGCCGGTGTCCGAACCCGATGGCGTCGTTTACGGTCGGTACCGTGTGGGTCAAAGTCAGAGGGGGAGGAATCGTCCCCTGAAGAGGTGGTATCGGAGGACGAGGAGGAGTCCGAAGCCGAAGAGTCGAACCCGTACAGAAGACGGGGATCGTAAAGTTTTTCCATTTGTTTATGCCAACGGCCGATCTGTTTCCTACTGTATGGAAACGGCGGCCAATCCTCGGGAAGTGCTCGGCTCTTCTTGTGCTTGGGGCGATGCTTTCGAACCCCATGGAGCTTGGAGACCTTCGGTCCCGAGTACCTCGAGGACCGGGAATCTCCTACGGCCGGCACGATGTGCTTAGTTTTTGCCTTCTTCTTTTTGGGTGGCGATGGATCTGGCAATGGCGAGGCCGATCCAGAATCAGAAGGCATAGGTGACCCAGGAGTCATGGGCACCGAGGATTCTCGAGATGGTCCCTCCGATGGTACCGCGTCGATGTGCACCTGAGGAGTTGAAGGGGACCGATCCCTTCGAATGGGAGGGGAGTCCTCCCTGGAAGATTCGACCAGCGGTGCCGCTCGAGTAGACGGTGGTTGGGGTGTCAATTGTTGTATTTGAGGAGAAGGAGATTTTTTTGATTTTGACGATGATGACTTGGTTTTGGGTTTGGTCTGAAGAGAAGTAATCTTGGATTTCAGGGGTTTGGCCTTGGGGGATAAGGCAGGCATCTCAGTGGTCGAGGAAGTGGATTTATTATCCATTCCGGGAGGTTGAAGGGACTTTTCCCACAGAGCGGCGCGGAGACGAAGATCTCTAAGTTTCAGCGCTTGTCTGGTAAATTTTTTACAATGGTGACAGGATTGGGGGATATGAGTGTCACCGAGACAAAAAAGGCAAAGCTGATGTCCGTCAGTAGACGGAATCTTCTTTTGACAAGAAGCGCAGCTTTTGAAGGAGACTTTAGGTGCCATAAAAGGCGGGGAAAAGGGGAAAACAGGGGGGGGGGGGAAACTGGGAAGGCAAAGTACAACGAACTTTTTTTTTTTTTTTTTTATATAACAGGGAACAGCAATACGAACGGTTAGGCGAAAAAACGAGAAGAAACGAGAAGAAATGTTCCGATTCCCGCGCGAAGAGCTCTAGATACCGAGACCTTACTGCAGCAGCGGAAAAAAAGGAACTGAGGTAACCGTTAGGGCGGGCGGACCACGAGGGCTTGGGGGGAGGTCCTGAACGGTTACTTTTGTTCTAGAATATTCCGAGGCCTCTGCGCATGCGCAGATTTAACCCATTAGTGTGCATTCACAGAGGCCACGAAGAAGAAGCCATGGTTTCCAAGAACTCAAGAGCTGGACCGGAAACCTCTGCCTCCGCATGGATGTTGAAATCACCCAAGACCAAAAGCCTCGGGGACTCCAACAGTGCCGCAGAGACAAAGTCCGCCAGCTCCGGTAGGGAGGTGGCTGGGTCGCGGGGAGCGCGGTAACCCAGTAAGATCCCAATACCATCCCTGGCCCCAACAAACATGTGGAGGGCCTCCAGACCTGGCTTTACCACCTTGGAGCGCCTAGTAACCTCAAGAGTATTTCTAATCTTATATCAGCTGCAGATGAACTATATGTGCTGGACAAACGGGTCTTTCCTGTTCTAAGTTCCCCTTACTCTGAAATGTTAACAATATACTTCACAAGATTGCTAAATGAATGATGGGAAAAGAACTATAGATTACTTTGTACGCAAAGCCTGCAATCTTCAGCATAGTCAAACAGGGGACATGACATGACTTACTCACGAAGAAATGTGTTTAAGATTAGGGCTTAGAGATGGGATTGTCAGCACCGTTCTCTGTGTCAGACGTCCCTTGAAAAACAGGGGTACTGTCCAGAAGTCCAATAAAAATAAGGAAAGGTCATTTCTGAATCTTCATCTTAGCCTCATCTATCTGGCCGAGAGCATGTAGAACACTGAGAAACCTTTCCTGCAGTCCCCTGCTTTGGAATAGGGCCTTTTGCCTATGACTCAACTTCCCAGGAATATTTGCCAAAATAAACACAGGCTGAAATCCAGCAGTAAGTCACAACGAGAGTAGGGTCATTGAATCAGTAGAAATTACTCAATGGAGTTGACTCACCAAATCCTCACCGATGTAGTGGGCCTACTTTAGTTGCAACTTCTTCCTGGATTTTGGCCACCACGTGTCAGGCTAACTAATGAATGTCCATTTTTCTTCCCTATTTTCTGAATGCTTTTGACCATTCAGAAACTAGTAGCTCTGACTTTAGCCCTCTAACTACTAGTTCAACTGCATGCTGATGAAAGAGGTGTAACAGAGGTTCTCAGCTTGAGACACAGTGAGCCTTCCTTAAATAATGAAGGAATACCTTTGAGCTTTTTCCTCTCCCTCCAAAGATAAAAGATGGAAAACAAAGGCTACCTATTCCCACCTTCTGTGTCTTGGGTGTTGGAACAACAGAAAGAAAGAAACAGGAAGAGGCAAGACAACAACATTATGTGAGATTCCTGTAGAAAGATCTCCAGAAAACCAGGATGCCCATAAAAGAGGGAATGGTGTCAAAACAATGCCTGCTCAGAAATGAATGGGAAGACACGGCCACTCCATGTTAGTCATTATACCAAAAGTATACAAAGTCTGAGCTTCTGCCCCCTCTACCAATAGCAAGCCCCTCCAGATTGTGAAGGACAGAAAATGTGAAGCTATAGTTTGAGCTTGAGTTAAGAATGAGGTTTGTGTTTGTCAACTGTTCTAACCATCCATGGAACGGTAACATCGTAAGCCATACAACACAAATACAGGGTTTCTACAGAACCATGTTGCAAAGTCTTCGAAAGCGCATTTTTTTACAAAGTTGTCAGTCAATCCCTCAGAGTTTGTTACTTGTTCTGCTTTCTTGCCTGGATAGATAATATGTAAACTTATTTCCTTACCTTGAGCGATATCTAAACATTGCATGGACAGCATCCAATAATAATACCCTGCATCATTGAATCGGCTTTCTACCACAGCGTTCTGAGTTAATTGTTCCAACACTTTTACAGCTTCAGTCTGTCTGCCAGCCTTGTGGAATGCTGAGAAGGTGGCCAAAACAAAGAAGATTTTACAGAGCGATTAAACTAATTAACTTGATTAAAATTAAGAACAGCACCCACAACTAAACGAAGGAACAGATGAAAGGGATTAAACTTTGGCATTCTTTTACAAATTTGTGGGGAAATTAATGTAGCAGTAGATGCATCAAAAAAGGTGGTTTGTGGTTTTTGTGGCATCCCAGGCTTTTTAAAAGCACTCTGGGGCACAATCCACCAAGCATGTTGCCAGCATAACCTTCATTCATTTCAAGATTGTTTCTGTATGGCTCCTGTGAATGCCTGTTGAACTAAACAGAGGTTGGGACTATGCAGTACCAAATGGACTGGGTTTTACAATTAATGGATGAGAAGATGACCAAAACTGGAGATTTTTCTACCTAGAACACAAATCAAACCAGGATTAAGATCTTCTCTTAAAGCAACACTTTGCATTATTGAGTGCTGTGAAGTAACCATGACTGAAAAGAAACCACACAAAAATAGTGAATTCACACTTTAATTTCTAAATGCGTAACAAGAACAAGTTCAAATTAAAAATGATGCATCACAAATGTATGCTAACATGAGTGGCAATGGCAATGGAAGAACTGTGTACAGGCATTTAGGTGGCCTTGTTTCCCCTGAAGAGAGGGCCCTGATGTCTTCCCAAACACTACTTCTGTTCACTGCTGAAAAACATAGATGTCTAATTCACAAAAACACATTTCCAACCAACAACACAGTATGTTTATTTGGCATTTAAATTCAGACTTTTGTACTCACAATCATACTACGAAGTGCAAGTCGGTTCTAAATATATGGGGTAGAATCTTGTTCATTTTTTTCTGCACACAACAGTCCATTGCACACACAGTTGTTGTTTTCCCCAGAAACACTGTTTGTCCCTACTCACTGTCTCCTTGCACAAGCAGGAGCCCCACTGCTTTGAATTAGCCACCTCTGACTCATACATACTGACTGCTATGTCTATGGGGTGTTACACTTGTATTTCCTCAGTAAGATTCAACCCAAAGAGTGCTACTACAGACTTTTAAAACAGATTTTAGAGTTTTAAATTCAGTTATTTGGCTTTGTGAACAAGGCTTTGTGAACAAGGGTTTACAAAATCAAAATACAGATAATTTTATGAGCTTGAGAGTTGATATACTCTACATTGCCTTTAATGTGTTTGCACCCATGTTTGTTTGTTTATTCCATTAAAAATAAACTTCACCCAGAAAATTGCAATTTACCTGGTAACAATTCTTCTGAAATGTATGACAGAGCAATAGCCAATCTATCAACTGCATGTGTGAGGAATGGGATGCCAAATCTTTTCAGTCCCGACAGCAGACTACAATGTTGACTTAAGTGTTGGGGGAATGCACAGACACACAGACCATCTGCTTGTCTTGTTGGGCTGAAGAGCTAAGTTACACCTGCTGGTGAGCCTTCTCTTTACCTTCTCCTCCAGCCACTCTAATAAAGGAAGCTGCCCTAGTGATTGCTGGGAACCTCTGCTGGTTGCTGGGAAGCTTCCTTTTCAAACAGGAAATTAAGCCTATCCAAGATATGAAGGCTACCAGCCAGGCTTTTTCTCTCTAGATGAGCACAATTTATGGGTCTGTAAAGTTTGGGTCCTGCAGGTGGGACTTCCAGAAAGGAGAATTATGGGATGCATTGTCCAAATAATCCAAAATGCATCACCCTACTCATTAATAGGACAAGCCACAGGAGAGAAGGGGGAAGCCTTCAATTGCCGACAATCTCCTCCTGCCAATGACATTATCATCCTCCCGCAGGCATCTGCAGCTGCTAGTCGTGTAGAGTAAGCAACTATATTAGGATTGCTGGGGGAGCAGGAAGAGGTGCATTTTAAGCAGGTATGACTTAAACGGGGATTTCAGACTACATGAAATTTGTAAGAAATTATCAGAGAGGAATTTGGCAGTCGAGGAGGGATGTCAGGACACATATGGAGAGTCACACATAATACCCTGAGGTGGGAAAATTTGCGCATCCCTGATACAAGAATTTAGAACTTGGCTTACATTATTGAAATGAAAACCATCTTCATGTACTCTATATTTACTTATTTATATTCCAAGCATATGAATGTTTGCAGTAGAGATATCCTTTAGATGCAAAAAGCAGTATGTGTGCAAACTTTAGGACTCTGACTTTTCCAGCTACTCAGATTCACACAAATCCTTCTCCACTATCTGTATACAGTGATTTTTTTAAAAAAGAATATTATAAAAAATATATATACTGGTTGAAACCTCGTCCTGCAGCTAGCTCTCCATGAACAAACAAGAATTATGTCAGCAGCAGCAAACTGCCAATGACTTAAGACAATTTTGGGGTGCACAGAACTCGTACAAAATGTGATGAAGCCATGATCACCCCACAACTGCCAAAGGAAGCTTTTAATCAGCAGCGGTTTACTGATGTTATTTCTGTTACCCGTACAGAGCTGTGCAACAGGATTTCAGTGAATATGTCAACTAATAATCAAAGAATCTCTCTATGGACAGGTAGTAATAGAAACACTAGGTGTGGCATCAATACTTTTTTGCTGCTTCTTTTATTACTTGTTTTCCCAGCTAGATATTGCTATTCCTTTTATTACTTGTGTTCTCAGCTATTTAGGCAAAACAATATAAAACAAAACTTTTCCAAAAATCAAATTATATTAGCAAGATCTATTTAGAATCTTCATATTCTTTTAATGTATATTTTAGCATCTCTTTCAAACAGACAATGCTCCAACTTTTGTATTTTGGATGTTTTGACCATTTCAATAACAATAATCATAAATAGCAGTCCTACCTTTTTGAGCCTCTTCAAATCTATCATTTTCTGCCAGCCACTGAGCGTAAGGTACATATACATCATCCTTAAATTCAGTATGCTTTTCACACAAAGCAAAGGCCTGAAGGAGAGTACAAATTGATTCTTAGCATGCGGCAACATACAGCTGAACATTATGATTTTAAAATTCGTAAAGAAATCTGAGGAACTACTTTTGATGGCAAATATTTAAATAATTGAACTATTGCAGTTTTGAACCTAGTTGCAAATTTTGTCAAATGCTGATGCTTTGGCCAACGTATATGTGTGATGTCAATAAGCTTGAGGAAAGCTCAAGATTTATAGTACAAAAATAATTATGCAGGCCCTCCAAGATAAAGGAAACTAAACATTTACTGAGGACCGAGCAGCTACTGAGTACCTCCTAGAGTTAAATAAAGGAAAACAAGGAGGAATGGGATGGGATGGAATCTCCTGAAAAACAGCATGTTTGATTGGGTGGAACCCCAAACAAGAGAATTCCACTCTACAACATTTGTTGCAGGTCCTGCCTACAAAACATCAAAATGCACACAGTTTAGATATAATAGAAAAAGAAGCATTGTTTAATTTTTATTAGAGATTTAACTGTTTTGCAAGGAATTGCACTTGCCTCATCCCATTGCTGAGTTTCCACATACAGCTGTATCAGGGCCTTCAGATCCCCAATCTTCACGTAGGTCTCTGCTGCATAGCCATGGTTGAGTAATTTTTTAAAATAGTAGGCACACTTTGTCAATGGTTCCCGCTCAGCTTTATCCAACTTCCGAGCAATATCAATCAGTCTAGATTTTTTAAAACAACAACTAATAAGTAATCCAGACACATCTGTGGCTAAAACTCTTCATAATTCTTGCTGTATCTTAACACACTCTTAGTCTCTCACAGAGTGAGACTTCTTCAGATCCAAGAATGAAGCTATATACTTTTAATTTCTTCTATATTCCAGCTGTTCTTTGCCAAACCACAAACCCGTCTGTCCATCAGAACAGACTCCAGGAGGAAAACTGCTGTAAACACAAGCTGACTACTAAATAACCACAATTTCTAGTGTGCATGGCAGAGTTAAAACTCACAGTCTACAGGCGGCGGGGGGGGGGGGAATGAAGCCTTTTAATGCACTTATTAAAATCCTCTCATCTTTCAGTGAAAATATTAACCTTGTATTCAGAAGGCTATTGTTAAGACTTTAAAATGAATATTAAGCAGATCAGTATTATCTTAATTTAGTCACTTTGTGGATCAGGCTGACAGGTGCCTTATGCCCCAATGTTCTGGGAGAGCCTTACCCCAGTCACAAGGCCTCTTTGCCTCAATTATGCCCACAGAGCTACTAAAACCCAAGAGGGAAAAGTGTAATTTTAACTATTTTTGTAATTCCAGCTGTTTGTATCTTGCTTTTGAATTGTTCCATCTATCATTCTTCATTTAACATACTGTGAGCCACTTTGGGCAGAACCTTATAGGAAAGCAACATACAAATAATTGAGGAAGTGCTTTGAAAAGAAGGTTGCTGGACATTTCATTCATGTGAACAAACATGGATCATGATCTGCAACTATGTTTTATTCCAGCTTTGTACAGCATCTAGCACAGTTAGGACCATATTAAATTCTGGATCTCCTGAACTCACTGACTAAATCCTAAGAGACTTTATTTCACCAGTTCTTCAACAAAGAGAATTCACAGCGCAGGCACAGAAAGCAAAATCTTTTGAAAAGAAGGTGATTGCTTATGTTGAAAACATGGCAGCACGTTTCTCTGAAAGAAGGATGAGACGTACATGTCAACCCAGCCCTGATCTCCACTGATTTCTATGGCCTTCATGTGTTCGCCTGCAGTAATGTACATCTCCACAGCTGCTTTTGGTTCATTGATGTTCTTGGCCCAGTCTGCTTGTTTTGTGATTAGCATCTTTGTATCTTTGGGGTCTCCAGAGCCAAGGAATTCCTGAGGAAGTGCAAGAGATGACATCCTTGATTACGCATCCTGTAGCATTCATTGCCAATTCCAAATACACATGTCCCTACCAAGCCACTTCTTAATTTATTCTTGTAACTAAAATGAGTTTATACTCTACTAGAAGCAAATGATAAAAGGAATCCATTAAACCAACCAGACAGATTTAAGCATGACTTGTATTTCAAAATGTACAAAAATAAAAGCAAGACATCAACTGAAAGGCTAAATCCTGATTTGCTGCTGGAGGGAGAAGGACAGAAAAATCATTGTTCTTTGTTTTCAGGGATTTGCCAAAAACCACACTGATAAACAAAGTCAAAAGACAGGTGATAGAGAATTCAGAACTCAGTGTCATAATTGGAAGCCTACAGATTTAATTAGAAAATCTGGTTAAAAAACATGTTGCACTCCTAATGGCATATTCCATTCACTCAACAGTACTTAAGGAAACGAATAGCAAGTATTAGAGAATGGAATTTAATATATAACCCATACTTCTAATAAAATGCTGCTTAAAATTTTACTGATCTTCTGCAATTCAGGAACTCACACACTCAACTCCTATGCAAAAGTATTTCTTATCAATAGGCTGTAATTCAGTGTTACTCTAAAGGTCTCAAGGGTTCATTCTTTAGCGACTCCAGGTATTGGTGGAAAACAGCTCTGTCAAAAACACAGAAGACCTGATGTCAGTTGAGTTAACATTACAGAGGGAAATTGAACAATGGCCTGACTTGGTGTAAGTTGGCTTTTTATTGCTTTACTTTTGGACCTCTAGATTGCCATTCTCTCCCCATTTCCCCATCTACAATGCTGGTAACCAAAGTGGCTTGAATATGGTATTGCTCTGAAGACAGAAGTTATACAACATTAACACAGTTTTGACTTTACCAGAGAGGTAGTATGTCATCTAAACGTACAGATAAATTTTTAAACATTTGTAGCACATTATAGCAATAACAGTCTACTATTGTTTGCCACTGGTATAATAAACAAAACCAAAAGAAAATGGAAAACATTAAGTACCATCTAACGCAACAGAAAGACCGAGTCTCAAGATTTGGGGAGAACATCATATTCAGTGAACAGGTCAAATATGTTTTAATCACTTAATTATTTCATGGCATTTTTCAGGGGTAGCAGGATTAATAACACCTACAGAGATCAGACACCAAAGTGGCAGCTCACCTTTTTTTGAATAGTAAACTGGTTTAATCTAGAAAGAGATCATCAGTATCTCTGTATGTGTTTTGTGCATTTATGCTGATGAAGAAAGCCACAACATAATTAATGCATTGGGCCTGTTCAATGATTAAAGCCCATATTTCCAAATTTTGAGAACTGGTCTTTATTCATTGGTATAAAAAGATTTTTTCATCTTACAAAATATTGGGATCCAACCAATGTCTTGTGAGCAGACCCCCCAGCAGGATTCCTCCTTCTCCTCCTTGTACTTCCTCTAGACACCTCAAATCTATTTTGACAGGTTCCCCGAACAGGTTCCCCAAACCAGAAATGTTGTCTGTCTCATGAATTCACAGGAACAATTCAATACTGCCCATTTTATTTCTAGATATATCAAGTACAGAAAAATATCAGAGGAGGGGATAGCTTAAAATTATTTGGAAAGAATTAGAGACAGACACTGAAATAGATGGATTAGATTGGTCACTAACATAGCTACAGAAATTAGTTGCCTAAAGCACAGTAAACAATAATCAGAATAAAGATGAAACTGTAACCAAGCTTACTGACAATCTTATCTTACTACGTTATGATGGAATCACAAGCTAACTACATGCATGTTGTTTAGTCGTTAAGTCGTGTCCGACTCTTCGTGACCCCATGGACCAGAGCACGCCAGGCCCTCCTGTCTTCCACTGCCTCCCGGAGTTGGGTCAAATTCATGTTGGTAGCTTCGGTGACACTGTCCAACCATCTCGTCCTCTGTCGTCCCCTTCTCCTCTTGCCTTCACACTTTCCCAACATCAGGGTCTTTTCCACGGAGTCTTCTCTTCTCATGAGATGGCCAAAGTATTGGAGCCTCAGCTTCAGGATCTGTCCTTCCAGTGAGCACTCAGGGTTGATTTCCTTCAAAATGGATAGGTTTGTTCACTTTGCAGTCCAGGGGACTCTCAAGAGTCTCCTCCAGCACCACAATTCAAAAGCATCAATTCTTCGGTGGTCAGCCTTCTTTATGGTCCAGCTCTCACTTCCATACATCGCTACTGGAAAAACCATAGCTTTGACTATGCGGACCTTTGTCGGCAAGGTGATGTTTCTGCTTTTTAAGATGCTGTCTAGGTTTGTCATCGCTTTCCTCCCAAGAAGCAGGCGTCTTTTAATTTCGTGGCTGCTGTCACCATCTGCAGAGATCATGGAGCCCAAGAAAGTAAAATCTGTTACCACCTCCATATCTTCCCCTTCTATTTGCCAGGAGGTGATGGGACCAGTGGCCATGATCTTAGTTTTTTTGATGTTGAGCTTCAGACCATTTTTGGCGCTCCCCTCTTTCACCCTCATTAAGAGGTTCTTTAATTCCTCCTCACTTTCTGCCATCAGAGTGGTATCATCTGCACATCTGAGGTTGTTGATATTTCTTCCGGCAATCTTAATTCCGTCTTGGGATTCATCCAGTCCAGGCTTTCGCATGATGTATTCTGCATATAAGTTAAATAAGCAGGGAGACAATATACAAGCCTTGTCATCCTCCTTTCCCAATTTTGAACCAATCAGTTGTTCCATATCCAGTTCTAACTGTTGCTTCTTGTCCCACATATAGATTTCTCAGGAGATAGATAAGGTGATCAGGCACTCCCATTTCTTTAAGAACTTGCCATAGTTTGCTGTAGTCCACACAGTCAAAGGCTTTTGCGTAGTCAATGAAGCAGAAGTCGATGTTTTTCTGGAACTCTCTGGCTTTCTCCATAATCCAGCGCATGTTAGCAATTTGGTCTCTAGTTCCTCTGCCCCTTCGAAATCCAGCTTGTACTTCTGGGAGTTCTCGGTCCACATACTGCTGAAGCCTACCTTGTAGGATTTTGAGCATAACCTTGCTAGCGGGGGGGAAGAGTGGTATCATCTGCATATCTGAGGTTGTTGATATTTCTTCTGGCAATCTTAATTCCGGTTTGGGATTCATCCAGTCCTGCCTTTCGCATGATGTATTCTGCATACAACATTATTTGCCCTTTATACCGGTGCAAGCTAGCATCCTCAATATTCAGTAACAAACTCTTAACATGACAATTGCTGAATATAGAATGATGTTTGAAGCATAATTTTAGATATGGCAGTGCAGAAATAAATCTTGCTGAGCTGGACCAGAGTAAAATGTGTTCTCACTTGCTTTGCAAATTATATTGATGGAATTATAGTAGGCAAATGTTACCTAGTGTAACACTATGTATGAATATATTGTGTTTAGCTGTCACTGCTCCAAGACTCTGGAACTCCCTCCTACAGAAGGCTATGCTAGCCTCATCTTTGCTGTCCTTCTGCAAGCAAATGAAGACCTTTCTCTTCAGGCATGCTTTCCCTGAGTGACTGGCTGCCTGAATTGTTTTTTTAAATGGATTGTTGTATCTTACTGCTTTCAATGTATTTTTTGGTGTTGCTTTTGTTTACCATTTTTATTGTAGTATTTGTCTGATCCTTTTTAATATTTGCATATTAGCTTTAAATGTTGTCTTTTTATGATCTAAGCTGCCCTGAGTCCTCTTTACGGAGAAAGGTGGGGTAAACTATTTTAAATATTGAATAGGGCTAAAAGTGTTCACTATAAAGACAAGATCATTTGCTGTTATTACTGGAATGACATTACATCTGCGAATTAGACATTCACATGATGGCTGCACTGAATCTTTGCAACTAAAGTAAACCCAAAATTGTATTTGCAGAATATTAATTCTGCTTGAGAACATTCTGTTGGTATGTAGCGATCAGTTAAAGATAAAAGCATTTTGTCTTGTATGACTCTGAAGGAGCTAAACGAAAAGGAAAGAGAGAGATGGAGAGAGAGAGATATAGTGTTTATTTTGTGTAATTGCATTTTGTAGCTTAGATCCTTGAAATAAATACGGAGAAGAAAGTTCAGTTTCCTGAACTACAATTCATTACTACTAAGTCAACAGTAATGTGTAATTTGGTATACTGATAAATAGTCAAAGGCTACACGTACTCATGATTTCTAGAACTGTGCTCAGATTATGGATGTCCCCACTTCAAACCATACTGGGTCATTTGCAACCATAAAAACTCAAGAGATGGGCTCTGGAAATATCTTGCAGTCTCAGGTTAGGTGGCAAAAGCAATTTTAAAAATGAATAGGCTCCTTCAAGAAGAAAAACAGGTAAACCTAAGTCTAACTAACCACAACAATTCCCTCAAACGAGTTGCTCTCTTTGTCCTTGATGTGAACTTCATTTATTCCACTGCCTACACAGTACATTCAAATGTGTATAATGAAATCATGATAGCCACTAGAGATGGGCACAAACTGCAGTTTGGCAGTTCAGCCCAGTTCAGTGTCACACCTGCACAAGTGTTCCACGGGCACTGTGTACTCCCTTCTCCCGCCTCCTATGCGCGCTCGGCCATTCCCCAGGTGATGCACATTGCCCTCTCTTGCCTCCTCAGTATGACTGCCCACTCACCAATTGCAGCACGCACTTCCCTCCTCTGCTTCCTCCAGTGACTGCCCCCTCAAAGGCAGCAACAGCAAGCCTCCCTGCCCCACCTCTTCATCTGAGTGGGCAGCCACTGGAGGAGGCAGAAGAGGGTAGCAATTGGTGAGCGGGCAGTTGTGCTGAGTTGGGGAGGGAAGTGCACATCATTCAGGGAATGGCTGAGTGTGCAGAGGAGACAGGAGAGGGGAGTGTGCAGCACCCGAAGAACACCTGTGTGGGGTCAATGCCAAACTGGGCCAAACCGCCAAACTGCAGTTCCTGCCCATTTCTAATAGCCACCTTAAAACAACAAGATAATAATAATAATAATAACAGTTTGTCCTTTGTTTTCAAAAATTACCATGTCTATCAGATTCACCATTTAGGGGTGGGGGAGAAGAAGTGAGTGGTTAAGGCCGAGCAGTAGCATGCTGATGGATACAAAGGTGACTAAGTAGCCCAATATGAGCCTCGAAGATATGGAAACAGTGGGGGCAGGTTAGCTGTTCCTGGACTTGCTGGGCTCTCAAGAAGTTAAATTCTGGCTTTCTCACTTCTCTCTTCCTTTGTCATTGTTAATTCTTTTTTGTTTTGAATTATTTAGCCCCTTGTTTGCTAGTATTTCACCAGGCACTTTGGTTTTGAGTGACAGCTTCCCAGTTGAATATTAAAATCTTTCAATGTTGTGTTCAGTGTATCCTTGAATAGTTTCACCCTGCTGAACAAGTGCCTCTTCAAATTGGGAGAGGCCATGCTGTACCGTCTGCCTCCAGGCTGAGCGCTCAGATGTCAAGGTTTCCCATCTGTTGAGGTCCATTCCTAAGGCCTTCAGATCCCGCTTGCAGATATCCTTGTATCGCAGCTGTGGTCTCCCTCTGGGGCGCTTTCCCTGCACTAATTCTTTATACAGGAGATATTTTGGAATCCTACCATCAGCCATTCTCACGACATGACCAAGTCAACATAGACGTCGCTGTTTCAGTAATGTATACATCACCACCATCTTATCTGTATTGATCTTCAGCCCAAAATTGTTGTAGGTGCAAGAGAACAGATCAAGATCTCTTTGCACATCCAGAAGCATGGTGGCATTAAGACTGCAATCAGTGGCAAATGAAAACTCACATACCATGCAAAATGAGAATTTAGTTTCGGCCTGCGGACACTGCATAATGACAGCTTCCCATCAGTGCAATATACAAGGTCAACACTGTTTGCTTCCCCATAAGCATCCCAGAGCATTGCAGAAAACGTAAGACTGAAAAGACTTGGAAGAAGAACACAATCTTGTTTTACATAATTTATAATGGGAAAGAGATTACAGAGGATGCCATTGTTGAGGACATGAGCTGACATATCTTCACGGCATTCTCAAACAATATGCATACATTTCTCAAGAAATCCAAATTTCTTCACAATTTCCCTTAGGCTTTCTCTACATACCAAAAGCTTTAGTCAAATCTATGTATGAATGTTGTGTATGAAAGTTGACATGCTGCTCCTGACACATTTCTTGTAGCTGTTGAGTAGCAAAGATCATATCAATAGTGCCTCGTTCCTTCTGGAAATGACATTGGGGTTCTGACAAAAGGCCTCTCTCCAAGTTCCTATGAGGCAACTCAGGATTCTTGCCAGAATTTTCTGAACAGTATTTAGAAATGAGATGCTTTGGTGCTGTCACAGAGTTGATGGTTGCCTTTCCTTTTATAAGGGTAGACAATTCATCTTTCAAGTCCTGAGGGATTTTGCCTTCTGTCAACATTTCTTGAAAGACGTGCATCAGTTGCTGGAGGAGTTTATTGCCTCCCTCCCACTTTTTATAGATTTCTGCTGGAATTTCATCTGCCCCTGGGGTTTTTACATTGTAGAGTTGGTTAATGGCTTCTTGTGTTTCTTCCAGAGATGGTGAAGTCCATGGAACTGTCGATTGTCACTTGTGGTAGCTTGCTAAGTGCCTCCCCACTAATTCCAGATGGTCTATTCAACACATTTTGAAAATGCTCAGCCCACCTCTGCAAAATCTGTGATTTCTCTGCAATGAACACTGAGCTGTCGGAGCTGAAGATAGGTAACATTCCCACAGGTTGAGGGTCATAGATGGGTTTAATTGCTTCAAAGAATGTTGTACTTTTTCCCTGGTCAGCAAAGTCCTGCCTGTGGAGCCATGGGTTCTGCACCTCTCAGAGTCTAGACTGTAACTCATGACAAATTTTGTTGAAAGCAGCCTTATTGGCAGTTGATTAATTGAGCTGATATATTTTATGTAGTTTATGTCTTTGGTCAACAAGAACAAGAACAAACCAGCAAATAATCCAGCAAGTTTGTGAAGGGGGGGGGGGTTGGGACAGGAAAGGATTTTTTTAAAAACCTACTCTTACTGCTTCTGCACTCCAAGATCACCCTCTTTCCTTGAATGATTGCTGTTCTTTTAAAAATACATACATAAATTAATGCCCTGAGCAAAGTGTTCAGGCCTCCATGCATATGATATGTCATCAGCCCTTATATCAGAAGTGGGCACCTCTTGAGGTTCAGGGGGTAATTTCCTTAGCAGGGTTGAAAATCAGCTTAAATTACAGAGAATCAAAACCAAATGTTGCTGGAAGTCTACTTCCCATTTCATTTTTATTGCACTTGTGCTGGGGGATGGATTGCTGAGGCTTGCTCCCTATTTTATTAAAAAAAAAGTATTGCTCCTGGAGGCTTCCAGGAATGTAAAATGACATTCTTGCAAAACTTGGGGTAGAGTGTCTAGGTGAAGCAAAAATGGCACTGAGGCCATGTGCAGCTACCAGGCCATACTTTGCCCCCCGCATCTTATCTGGAGCTCTGCCACTGAAAAGCATCCTAAAAATATTTCATTTTACTCTAAACAGTAGAAGGACAGGTTACCTACCTGTAATTGTAGTTCTTCGAGTGGTCCTCTGTGATTCACACTCTGGGTGATCTGCACATGCACGGAGCCTCAACGGAATATACTAGGGAGGAAGGGCTTGTACTAATGTATCTTTTCTGATTGCAGAAGTTCTAGAATATTCCAACGAGGCTCCGCGCATGCGCGAATCACCCAGAGTGTGATTCACAGAGGCCATGAAGAAGAATCTATATATATATATGTATTTAGATATTAGCCCCACTGAGTTCAGTGAGACTTCTTCACATGCGATTGCGTGTTGAATTCCAGCTTCAGCAGTTTACCTGGACTCTAGCATTGCCAAAGTTCATATTAGTGCAATAGCAACTTTCTAGCTCATGAAATAGATTTATGTTTCTAAGAACTATAAACATTACCCACTGCTAAGACCTTGCCATTTAAAGAAAAGTGTCATTCAGATACCAGCAATCCAATCTGCATTCTAGCCCTGGCCCTACTCACCCACAGCAAAATTCAGAAGTCTGCACTGTTTATGGCAAAGCTTTTGTCCAATAATGAACAAAGTAGGCCTGCAATGAGTGATTAATGAGACTATAGAGTGCACAGCTTTTCAGGGATTTTGATAAGAAAAATACCCCAGAAGACTTTAAAAGTTCCTTCATCTGCATATAAAACTGTCAGATACTTCAAATAGTATACAATTTATTTCTGCCTGGGAATTCAATGTTCAGACATATCCAAATGCAACACCAGGTTCATTTACAAGATCAAAGAAATAAAAGATTATTTTAGAAGCTGTCAATTAAAGGTTGGTATTGTGAATCTTGCCAACTTGCACTGGGAACCCTGGGGTATTTTAATTGCATTCATGTAAAGCAATGTAGCCATTCTTCTAGATATCCAAAGGCTCTGCTGCATGTATAGAGCTGCATGCAAGCATAGGAGCCTACCCAGTTCTATGGTCCCTCATATGGAGTAAAAATATACGTACAGCATCTACGCTGAAAGACTGGCAACTCTTTGCCTAACAAGATTGGGAGAGACATTCCAAAGCACATCACCAAAGTTAGAATCTGAAACCCACACATCTCCGACCCGAACCTCTAGTCCCCATTTTAAATATTATTCTTAGCTAAGGAGCCAGGCATGTGCATCTGGCTGTGACATTTGGAACCTTCCCCCCCCCCCCCCCCCCAGTATCATTTACAGCCATGTAGTGGCCAGTCTGATGAAGACCTGCAGGAAAGCTAGTGACCCCTGATATACACTATACTGTATTACGCACCAAGATAAATTTATGATGAGAGCTAAATTACCAATGCTCTAGGCACTCCAGGAACTTGTGGGATGCTTTCTTTTACATTCCCGAACTGTGTAGTTGTGGGAGAAGGCAACAGGGACTCAGGCAGCTCCAAGTAATATGGGACCCTTAATTGTCAAATTAAACATTAAAAACAGAGTACACACATACATAGTGATTTAGGGTTCGGTGCCATCAATATGTGAATGACACCCAACTCTTATCTCTCCTTTCTATATAAATCCATGGAAGCTGTTTCAGTTCTAGATCAGTGTCTGGTGTCAGTAATAGACTGGATGAGGATGAATAAATAGAAACTTAATCCAGACAAGACAGAGGTGTTCCTGGTCAGTTGAAAGGCAGAGTAAAAAATAGGGATGCAGCCTGTGCTGGATGGGGTTACACTCCCTCTGAAAACACAGGTGCACAGCTTTGAGGGTGCTCCTGGAGTCATCTCTGAGCCTGAATGACGAGGTTTTGGCAGTGGCCAGTACTGCATTTGCACAGTTAAAACTAGTGCACCAGCTGCACCTGTTCCTGGAGGTCTGATCTGGCCACAGTGACACATGCCTTAAGTTATATCCGGGCTGGATTACTGTAGTCCAGTACACTCCAACTGGAGCTGCCTTTGGAAATTGCTTGGAAACTTCAGTGGATCTAAAATGCTGCAGCCAGAGTGTTAACTGGGGTTGGTTACAGGGATCACATAACCCCCACTGTTACAGCAGCTCCACTGACTGCTGATCCACTTCTGATCACAATTCAAAGCGCTGGTCTTTACAAATAAAGCCCTAAATGGTTTGCGTCTAAGCTATCTCAAGGACCAATCTCCCTTATAAGCCTGCCCAGGGAATCATCAGGGAAGGCCTTTCTCTCAGTCCTACCATAGTTTGGCAGGAACACAGAAGAGGGCCTTCTCTGTTGCTGCTCCTAGACTCTGGAACTCCCTTTCGCTGGAGGCTAGGCTGGCCCTATCTTTGCCATCCTTTCGCAAGCAGACAAAGACCTTTCTCTTCAAGAAGCCTTTTCCTCAGTGACTGGCTGTCTGAGAGGGTTCTTTAAATGGATTGTTGTGCCTTGTTACTTTGAATGTGTTTTTGGTGTTGATTCTGTTTACCATTTTAGTGTGTTATTTGTTTCTTTTTAAATATTTGTATACAGTGGTGCCTCGCTAGACGATTGCCTCGCAGGACGAGGAAATCGCTAGACGATGCCTTTTTGCGATCGCTACTGCGCTTCGCAAAACGATCTCTCTCTATGGGGAATTTTCGCTAGACGATGAGGTTTCCCCATAGGAATGCGCCGACTAGTGGTGAAAAGCTGTCAGTGCAGCTGTCAGTGCATTCCGACGGGGACCCGCGCTCGCTAGACGAGGTTTCCCTATGGGAGATTTCGCAAGACGACGAGTTTTCCCTTTGGAACGCATTGAAGAGATTTCAATGCATTCCAATGGGAAAACGTGCTTCGCTAGACGATGTTTTCGCTAGACAGCGATCTTCGTGGAACGGATTAACATCGTCTAGCGAGGCACCACTGTACCTCTGTTTTTAGCTTTTAAATGTCTTTTACTGATGTAAGCTGCCTTTGGTCCTTTTTAAGGAAAGAAATGGGGCAAAAATACATACATACATACGTACGTACGTACATACTGCTCATCATAATTAAAGAGAAGCAACAACAATGTGTAAGGAAAATGTAAGGAAATGCTTCCGTGAGCCAAGTAATGGCACCAAGTTGCAGACTGAGATGGGTGACAAGACAATGCGCTGAGATTCTTTGGAAAAACAATGTTCCAAGCTTTGGGAAATTTGTATATACATGTTTTGTTGATTTGTAATGGGAGAACGGGTGGGAATAAATCCACAAATATAAACAATAATCTAACCTAACATCAAGTCAGGTTTCACCTTTTTTCTGTGGAGACCAAACCAAACCAAAACTAAAACAATGATGAATCTTCCCCCCCCCCCCCCCACTTCCAGCAACACACGCTCATTTCTTCACTTGGATATGGGAAGTTTTTATCTTTACAAAAACCAGCCCTTCCAAAATGCTATTCTGCACTAGTGCTCCTATTAAGATTCTGTGTGGTCTAACAATGTGTTTCACATACACAAAGGAAGAACACCAACATGCTATAAGGATACTTGTGAAGAAGGCAAGGGTAAAAAGAGATGGAACAGCCCAAGGTCAGACAATGGGCCTCATGGCTATTCTGCTCCATAAATTGAATCCCTGTTTCCCTAGTTCCAGTTTTATATTCTAACAACTGCTTCAAATGTTTATTTCCAAATATTTATGGGCTGTTGGGACATTAAAAATGTTTGCTTAGTAAATATTGTCAAATTAAGGTATTACATCAAACCACACTATTTAGAGCATTGAAAACTGTTCCAATTCAAACATTTTCCAGAAAATCCACAACAGTGGTAACCTTTCTGCTTCTACTGTGTTCTATGATTTGTGGGGGGAAGTTATCCACTATAGGTCCCCGTAGCTGAAATTTCCAAGTTGTTTTCAGTATCAGAAAAACATTGCTAGATCATACCAAAGGTTCTCTCATCTGAAGGAAGCTCCATATACAAGTTGCTGTAAAAAGTTTCCTCCACATAGAGGCTAATGTGTGGCACAATTTATTATACACCTATTATTGGTGGTTGGTGCATTAAGCCTGGCTACATGTAATAGTCTCCACATGGAACTTTTGCAAGATGGAAATACTGTTCCCCAGACTCTCCACACTATCCCTTAGAGCAGGGGTTCCCAACTTTGGGTATCACAGGTATTCTTGGACTGCAGTTCCCAGAAGCCCTCACCACCAGCTGTGCTAGCCAGTGTTTCTGGGAGTTGCAGTCCAAGAACACCTGGGTTACCCAAGGTTGGGAACCATTGTCTTGGTGTGTAGATTTGCCCTCAATGAGCAGTGGTTTCAGGCTGAACCTCTCATCTACACCTCACATCTAATCTTGTACCTTCTCATTTCTTTGCTCACCATCTTTCCTCCTGTCTCCCAACTGCCCTCTCTTCTCCCTTCATTCCTTACTGTTGCTAAGCTCCTGAAGAACATGTACGTCTGCCTGCCAATGAAGGAAAGCCGCCAGGAACACCGAGGACTGTTGCTGGCAGCCCATACGGATTGTCAGGAGGCCTTGCTGGTTTTGCCCTCTTGCATCATGTGGTGAAAATATACATGTAGAGTGTATGAAGCCTAAGACCACCATGTAGACTCCTGAGAGGTCAGTGATCTTCACTGAAAGTTTTAGCAAACATAAGTACAAGAGCAAAAATGCATGCACCATAAGGAAACAGCTTGATTCTTGGACACCAAGGCCACTTCAAATAAACATCCCCATAAAGACTAACCACATACCTTTGCATAATCAAACATGCGCAAGTCAGTGTACATATCAAGAGCCAGGTTTTTCATGGCCACTTCTTTTGTACAGTTTGGCTGCCTCATGAAACTTTCCCTGGTATGCATAAACATCTGCAAGAAACAGGTCATTGTTGTTCTCTCCACGCTTCTTCCTCTCCTTAAAAAAAATAATGAAGCAAATGAAATATTTTAGAGAACATAATCAGTCAGGAAACAAGACTGGCTAGAGCCATGGAAAATATTAAGCCATGATTCACAAAGCTTTTAAACGGGATTACTTGCATTCATAATTTAAGCCATCTTAGTCCTATAGACCTCAGTAACATTGTTTGGTAAGCTTTATATGATAAGTCTTCCACCTCTCATCTCCCACCCTCAATATTTCAGTAAAGAAAACAAAAAAAGTCCACTGTAAAAATAAGGGAAAAGAATAGTGAAAAGGCAGAACAGAACCTCTTTTAAAAACAAGCAGGTGTTTCATAAGGAAGTTTCAATTATTTCTAATTTTATTCTACTTTTTATTTATGATGTAAAAAGTGGTTCATTATTTTTAGCCCCCCCCCCCTTTTTTTTTTTTTTAACAACCTGCTCCTAAGCTCCCCAAGGAGCCTTCTGGGTAGGGAACAGGGAGCTTAGGCAGAAGACTTTTTTTTTTCTGTGAACTGCATTTAGTTATCTTACACTGCATTCCTATATATGTTTACTTCCTAGTAAATCCCATTGAACTCAGTAGGGCTTATTGAAGAATAAACATGTATAGTAAGTATGGCACTGTTGAGATCCAAGCCACAGTTGCCCAGCAAAATGTAACCTTTTTGCTTAGGGCTTAGGTGCTAATTCTGATAGGATCATATACTCTGTGTTATGGACACTAAAGGATATAGAATCTAAATCTAAAACTAAATTATGGACTCTACTGGACATATGCCAGATCAAGCAATAGGCAGATTTTATGCTACCATCTGAAATACCTGATATTTTAAAAGTCTTGTTATAATCCCCATTGTCTGGGGAAAAGTTTTACTGGAAAAAAAACTTTTCATTCTCATAAATTTGAAAATAAAATGCAAAAAATTAAAATAAACAAAGCCCAACCTCATTACATTTTTCATTGTATCTAAATAGAAGTGGTTAACGTCTGCCTAAGATCTGGATTTTAATAACTCTGTATGGAACAGACAGCACTGACTGAGGGAGAAGAAGAAGCCTCAGCTGGAAGAAAGGGTAAAGGGCAGAGCCTCTCCATCATACCTCCCACCTTGTTTCTACATGCTTTGATCTTGTCTAGAATCATCCAAGTGCACCCTTAGAAAGGTACATGATTCCATGTTTACAAAAATATGTACCAATACTTTCTTCATGAAAGACTGAACAGTGCATTTGTATTGTTCAGCATCTAACCACCAGAGAAAACTTTGGGGAAATGGCTGAAGCAATTTAGGTCTCTTTCAGAATGTAACTTTTCTTTTTGTTTTTTCTTTAAACACATGCTTTCTTAACCGCGAGAGCTCTTTCGCTCACACACATGCATACACAATTAAATGATGTCAGTCACTGAGGCAAAGAATGTCATCACTCTCAAACATAACACTGATCCATGATCAAAAGCACTTGAGGAACTCATCAGCAAAACGCACAATACAAAAGGCAGCCGGATACTGAGCAAATCTGTGCTGGAAAAATCTGTATTACAACATACAAATTGCCTTGATGCTTTATAAGATGAGTTTAAGACTACTCTCAGACTCATTCCCCTGAAGGCACTTGGGGGCGAATGGATCAACAATAAATAGAAGCAGATGTCGCACTGGGCAGAACATTCCCGTGAGCTATATTCTCCTCAAACGATCCCACACATTGTCACACTATAGCCAAGATGAAAACTCAACAATACAACGTGAAGAGTTAATAAATTGCTACCTTGGATCAATTGTGATGGATAACTTATAATTTAATGAGGAAGTAAATACAGTGGGAATATGATCAGAGCCTAGTTTAGCACGTCTAAGCAGTGTTCCTGGAACAATGCCAAAATATCCATTAAGATGAAGATGCTGATCCACCAGACTTGTGTTCCTATTGCCCTCTCACGTCACCATTTCTAGTTGTCAAAAAAGAAAGCTCAACAGCTTCCATCTTTGTTGTTCACACTGTGAGCATTTCTAGGTCAAATAAAATCATCAGTATAGATATGTTTTTCCAGACCAATCTGCAAAGCATACAGGTTCTACACAAACCAATATACTGTGCTGGTTCGTAAACATGCAGAAGATTCAGGACACTAAAGGGCTGTGCTACATGATACACTTCATGGTGAGATAGCTAATGTGAAGAAATAAAGAAGCTGACTGAATCTGCCCAAAGCTCTGATATAAGTGCATTGGTAAATGTGACTTAGGAACTGTGACACAAAATGAGAATTTCTAGAAAATGTGCAATAGATTTTGGACTGGCATATAAAGCGTTCATGCAAAATGATTCCTAGAGAGGGATCCTAGGGAGCCATGCAGTGGTTAAACTGCAATCTTGCAATCAATACTCTGCTCATGACCTGAGAGGCTCAAGTAGCTGCCCAGAGTAGACTTCGGTCTAGATGGGTGGGGTATAAATCAAATAAATAAATAAATAAATAAATTGAGGCTGACTCAACCTTCTACCCTTCCAAGATCAGTAAATTAGTGATAAAAGTACCCAGCTCGCGGGGGCAGGGAGCAATGTGTAGCCTATAGAGATGGTGTTCAGGGCTTCTCACTCCTGCCTTCTCCAATAAGCACCAACTTAAAGGCAGTGCCTGAAGGAAGTGGGGCAGGGAAACTGGGACACTGCCTCTGAGTGGAGCTCGGAAGTGCCAAACACCTGTTCAGCCAAAGGACGAATCGGCACAAACCAATAGTTCTTGCCCATCTCAACTAGCTTGCATAATTAAATTATAAACTGAGAATGCTTTAAGCACTGCGGGGTGGTATATAAGTAGCACACTTTGCTTTGCTTTTGCTTTAGATAGATAAACTTTATTACA
The DNA here is from genome assembly GCA_037013535.1 of Intellagama lesueurii. Classification (NCBI taxonomy): domain Eukaryota; kingdom Metazoa; phylum Chordata; class Lepidosauria; order Squamata; family Agamidae; genus Intellagama; species Intellagama lesueurii. The sequence goes on from JBAJHW010000002.1 coordinate 258,869,401, forward strand.
GTCAATGACCATATTCAAAATACAAAAAACCCACATAAATACATATGTTATTCCAAGGACCGGCATCACTATGAACCTGAAAACCTAAAGATAAAGCAACTAAACATTTCCTAGCATCATAGTTAGTACTGAATGTGTTCCCCTCTTATAAAGTGGTTGCTGTTAACTAAAATTAATTATAAATTTACTAAAACTGCCTTCACAAATTCTGACTATAGCCGCACAAAATTTCACCACAAAAACAGCATTCTTATATTCTGCCCTGAAAGCAATAAAAGAGTGTAATATGCCTCTGAACATCCAGGCAATGACTTTAAGCAAATTTCTTTTTTTTTTTTAAATGCATTTTCTATCTTTTTAAGTTGCAGAGGAAAATTTGAAAACAGCTGTACTTGTCCAGAGCCTTAATTATCAAGCTTAATTATTCATTTCCTATTCTCATCAGCCTTTTCCCGAAGTCCTGTCAAGCAAACTGGACGAATGGAGACTGTATAGTTTCCTCCCAGGGAAAGTGCCCTAGGATAATTTTACTTTTCACAGGCCTTTTGGGGAAAACAAGTGCAGGCTGCCTTGGACAGTACATGTTGAAAATTTCAGCTTTAGCCTTTAAAAAAATTATATTGCTTTAGACTGTAAAGCATGAAAAGAGCTGTTGAAGGGCTGGAGCCAAAATGCTGTTTCCGATGAGTTCTAATTTGCACCTCTAACAACAATATGCTGCCAAGTCAATTCTAACTTATGACAACCGTTTCCAGGGTTTTACTGTTCCCTTCTCCTGGGGGCACTCCTGAAAGTGTAGCTTGCCCAAGGCTACACGGGCTAGTTCTTCTCTCAGGAGGCACAGCGGGGAATCAACCTCTACTCACCAAGCTGTCCAGCCAGCCTAATTGGGAGAATATATTTTGAAAATCCCAGCGTTAAACATTTTAAACATTTTCTATCTTTTTAGATTGTAGAAGAAAATATGAAAACAGCTGTACCTGTACAGTGTCTTAATTAATTAGCTTAATTATACATTTCTTGTTCACATCAGCCTTTTCCCCAAGTCCTGCCAAGCAAACTGGACAAATCTGGAGACTGTATATTTCCCCTCTTTTTTTCTACTTGTTGACATATGCATTTCTTGGCAAAGCTCTCAGAACTTTGACAAGGTTAATAAAGGACCTCAAAAATGAACATATCAACACATGCACACACACAAAGGGGAAATTTCAAGTGTCAGCCTGAAATTTTAGCATGTAATATGGATTTAATAACCCAGATTATAAACATCAGAAAGTGCTGTATCTTTTATTTCTGTTTTAAAAATTAATGGCTACCATCTGCACTACCAGTGAGTTGTTATGGTGATCAACAAACAGAAATGCCTATAATTTTTAATTAAGTATTTTGCATTTTAAATTCAATCTTTTAAAGTTAGGAAACATGGCACTGAACTTAACTTTTAAAAAGTCATCTCCGATAGACAGCTGAGAATAAATTTCAGTGAAGAACTTTCAAAGTCATCACAATGAAAGAAAGAAAAAATCCTCCAATAGGGTGAATAACTACAATAAAACCTGCTCCATGCCCTGCTTCTGCCCAGTGAAATAAATGTTAACAGTTAAGTCTTTAGGCAGCATTTGCCCTAATTGGCTGTCACCTGTCATGAAATATGTATCCCATCAGCAGGAACAAAACCAGTTTCCTCTCATGAAATGAAACTTTTTGTATAAAATGTGTGGATTTCTTGTGTGTGCGTGTGCGTGTGTGCACGAATCCATCACCACACAGGTGCTGTAGGAGTTCAAATGAGATCAATCACTTCTCTCAGAATGCCACATTCCTTTAAAAGCAATGGCCTTAACAATATTACTCATGTAATTTTTGCCATTAAAAATGTGGAGGAAAAAGTTGAGCAGACCACCTAGATTACCTCTTAGCTGTTCAAAGTATAATTTTGTCTTTCAGTCCTGTCAGAACTGGCAGCAGGATCAAAGGATATATTTCTGTTATTTAAAAAGTCACAGTGTGCCACTCACAAACCTTTTCTTCTTTAGTATTTCTGGCATTTTACATCAGCTATGATGAAGCTGGCCTGCTAAAATCTATGGAAGTGTGGAAAAAATTTAATATCCTAGCATCTTACATTAATGAATCAAACATAACTTTTGATTTTGTTCATTGCACGTCTCCTTCATGCAGTGTATGTCTACGAAAGGAGACTTGCTACTCTGGTCTACCCCTGTAACCCACCCACCCCCACAATGCCTATTCAAATTTTCCTTTACTCTGTTTATTCACTGAATGAATTAAATCCCTGTTCTGTTTTATTTCTCAGTGATCTGCAAAGCAGCAATATGTAATTCTGAATGTGGTCAAATTCTTCCTTTTGCAATCTGCAATCTCCTCTCCTGCCTGTAGCCATCTGGGCACCTAAACCAACCCTCAAGCAGGGTTTTGGTAATACAGAGGGCTGCAGCAGGAGGGAAAGGGGAGGGTGGCCCTGATTTCACTGGTGTTGGATACAGAAACACACTACTAGATCTTGGCCTTCGTCTGTTGAAGAGAAAACTATAGTCTTGTGGCAGACTAACATACTGGCAGAAATTCTATTGCTTTGCATAACAAAAGGCAACTCTTTACTTGCCAGCTAGAAAGGAGTGAATGTTATGTCTTCTTAATGCAAAGCAACAGGATTTCAGGCATGGATTGTGATATACAAGTTTTTGTAAGCTTCTGAGGGTTGCAGTCTTCAAAATCCACAGAAGTTTATGCCACAATGAATTCACAAATCTTTAGGAGTGCCACTAGACTCCCTGTATTTCTTCTTAGTTACGCACTTGGGTTTCATCATATAGCTTGAAGTGTAACTGCTGAAAAGGAATATTGTTGAGGTCTGTCTGGCATTCAGTGCATATAAGCTTGATAGAGTACTGTTCTTAACAGGCAAAATAACACATGGGTGGAGCTGGTAGATTCAATGGGTGTTTTATGATTGCCCCTTTTCACTTGTTCATTTGCTAGGATCACAGTAATGGTTTGACACTAGTCTAAATCTTTAACTAGGTTACAGGAGCTTGTGAAGTTCATATGGAATTCTTTGGAACTAGCTCTGTAGCCCCTACGTTTCTTGGGTGCTCCTATGATAGAAAGCCAGTAAACTGGTTCAGATACTCAATTAGCATCAAAGGAAAAGCAATGACAATGCAGGTTCCATCCACACCCTCACCTTTGACTACTTTCTTCATTTACACAGACTGTGATGGAATTAAATTACAGTTAATGGTTATGCTCAAACTGGGCAAGTGTGGTTACATGGAAAATTGGAAGAAAAGCAGATTTGCTACCTTATGGATCATACTGCAAAGAGACAAAGAATTAGAAACTAAGAAAGGTCATTGGCTGAGTAGAAGATTAGAGGTGAGGCAGTAAGTCACTCACCAGGGGTAATGTCACAGATATCTTTAGAGACTCCATGGATATAACTTGCACACTGAACTCCTATGGATTATCTACATGGGAGAACTAAATACGGGCTGTTCTGTTCAGAGACAATGCAGTCATGAGAAGCTGTCTGCTCTGGAGGATTAATGTCTGTTAACCATGACGGCTAAGCGGGACCTCCAAATTCAGAGGCTTCCCACATGCTGTTGTCTTGGGAGTTTCCTAGCATCATCCTGGAAGCAGAATGTTGGATTAGAAGGGTATTTGGTCTCAGCCAGTCAGCAAGGCTCTCTTTACTCTAAAACATGAAGTAATATCCATTTTTTGAACAAAACTGAGGCAGAACTCCTAAAGCACTACTTTTTCTCTTTTTGTTGGATCTGCCACAGGCAAGAGCAAGTTCTGCCAGGAAACTTATCTTCACTGAGGCAAGTTCACTCTGACCTAGCTTGAAAATAATCCTTAAATCCCAACACAGGCCAACTGCAAAGTACTTGATAGATATCAGGTAGATGAAAGGAATATGGTGGACATGGCCAAGCAACCATTTATGCACCCAGAGATATCAAACACCATCTGACACATGAAAGCACTCTGTGCAGCTGGAGAGCCCCTTGCCATTCGTTTTTAGGCCTCGTGTCCACCCAGAGACTCTGTACAACAACAGGGCAAATGGGAGGCTGCTTCCGTAAGCCAAGTGCCCTTTTTTTTCATGGTTCAGAACAATAATTTTAATTGTGTCACTTCATCCTGCGTACAATCTCATCCATGTCCATAGTAAACTGCTTCTGGCACTGTGATATAACAAGGACACTTTTGCCACAGTGGGACCAGAAGGAGGAGGACAAGGAGAAGGAGAAGCAGAAGAAAAAGAAGAAAAATGCTGCATCCCTACACAGGAGACAGGAACACCAATTAGCATCTGCATGAAAGATTCCCTTTAGATTTTTCATTGCAAAACCATATGCTATGCATTACTATAGTGTTTTACAGGAAGGTCAGAGTGGTGAGAGATTTGTTTTTCCTTTAGATTTTTCTTAGTAATTATTCTATAATTAAAAATCTACGAAGTCACAGGCTAGGAATCTGAACAGGTTAAGAGCACAACATGAAAGTTGCAAGCCCCCAATTTTACTCCCAGCTGTGAGTGATTTGTCATGTGACCTTGGGCAAGTCACAGTACCTCTGTGCCAGTCCCCCGGCCTGCAAAATGAAGATAAAAATAATTACCTATCTCAAGAGGATGATGTAAGACTTAATTAATTCCTATTTATAAAATACTCTGAAACAAGCAAGAAGAATCTACAGCATTCTAAGAGTTATAATTGAATATTTAAGCCACTCCCCTATTTTTATTAAGCTTCTGCGGTAAAAATGGATCAAAGTCTATCTGTATCAATCATCACTCTAAATCAACAGTTCTCAACATTCTTTTTTCACTCTCAATACATTCATTATCTCTTTCGTATAATGCTAGATGGACTTGTACACTGAGCACAAAATCAGGGAAGGCTCTTGTACTGAAAGGCAGCTAAGAATGGCATTATAAATCACTATGTTTTATTTAAATTCACACTTCTGCATTTCACCTTTTTCTTTACCTCAATGCTGCTTATCAGTTCCAGATATTGAAGATCTCGCACTCTTGTAAATGCCTGTTGAATCAAGGAGAAAAATACATCAATCTCCTGCCAGTATTTTGTATGTAAATAGCCAACAGATATATTGCAGTCTGCTTAAACTCTGTGTCTGTCCTTTATTTACCATGAATGCTATATGTAAAAAAGTTTACAACATAACACATTCCTGTTTATATGCCTCACCTTCTGCACAAGACAAAATAGACTTTCTATCTGGTAGTAATATACTGTACGCAAAATGAATTAGAATGAAAGGACCATATTTTCAAAAATGCAGTTCTGCACTAATCTTAACCTCATGTGAATAGTTATATTAATTCAAGCATGAGGCCTAAAATATATTTATTTTATTTTATTAGTATTGTGCTTCATGACCAGTCTTACTCAGAACAGTAACCTGTTATGTATATTTGAGACAAAGTGAATGTGCTCAGATGTCATGATAAGCCATGAATTCTGGCTTATCATGATGAGTGTTTGCTAGTACATGTCACCTAGTCAATAAAATAGGAAAAGAAAGCATGAAACTACTATCTGTGCTTTCCTTATCATGACACTGGGAACTCTAATTGGCAGCCAGAGAATTCTGTAAGGATGTGAGGGCAAGCTCTCTAATGGTTGTGCTGCCTTCTGAATGAATGAAGTGAAAGAACAATTCTAGAGGAACCCTTGTTCAACAGCTCAGAGACAAAGGTCTCCAAAGATTAGTCTTCTGACAATATTTTACATCAATATAGAGTTGTGGGAGGACATGATCTTGGGGCATGAAGATTCTGCATTTTTTAAAGTACTGAGGTTTGCGGATCATGACAGTGATGTTTAATCCAAGAAATATCATAGTGATGGCTGTATTATGGATCCTTTCACGATCTTCAGCAGTGTTTTCTCAAACTGAGGTCCCCAGATGTTCTTGAACTGCAGTTTCCAGAAGCCTTCACCACTTGCTGTACTGGCCAAGATTTCTGGGAGTTGCAGTCCAAGAACATCTGAGGACCACAGTTTGAGAACCACTGATCTATAAGACCTCTGTGACCCCCTTCGACCAAGCATACAATCAATGGAAGCACCTGAATTCAGGTTTGGATCATGTGATTTTGGCTTGGATGTCGTTAGCTAGCAAATCCGATATACCTCCTGCATCTCTTTCTAGGAAACTGGAATCCCTAGTACAACTATGTCTTGGTAATCCTGAGAGCTAGTTAAGGTAATACATTCAGCATTGGGCCGTCCTTGAAAATCTAACGGTAGTGCAGAATATTGGAATCTACCTTCTGGTACATTTAAACATCAGGCTCAGTTAAACTTTGTTGCAGAACCCATATGGAACTATTCTTACAGTGTAGGCATTCTGCAGCATTGTCACCTAAGTATATGTAAACAGATGTCACCTGAACACTGCTACCTGAACAGTTGTAAGCAACAAATATGATGTTTTAGCCACTTGGCAAATAAGGGCTCTGTTAGGGTACTTAAAGTCCCAGCTAGTGTAATATACTTGGGCGGCAAGGGAATTGGGGAGAGTGGACATCTGAAGCTGTTTTCAGTGAACCACAATACACAGAAGCAAATCTAATGTATTCTGTTTGTCAGTAGGTTTGCCCTATTCACTAATTCTCAGTACAATGGAATTGTCACTGGGGTCAGAAAATACCCCAGAACTCATTTGATACAATTTTGTTTTATCCCAATTTACAAGGGTTAAAAAAGTAGGAGCATTTCCAACCAGGCTTTCTGCTGCCCACCAGTGAGCCAAGTATGATTTCGACCTTCATAGCCTACAGTGGCCTAGGAATTAAATAAAAGGTAAAGAAACACACACAGAGCCATCTTTATTAGCCTTTGGAAAGTGCCATAAGTATATTTGTTCCAACTGGGCTCTGGAGAATTAACAAGTTATGCCTATTTCGAGAATTAAATCACACTAAGTTCAGCAAAGTTTACATCTAGGTAAGTAGATATAGGATTGCAGATATGCAGAATGGAACAATGATGGTGTTATTTCTACTGATTTTGAACTTTATGTTTCCTTCTCATATTAATGTGTTTTCCTGTTGTTGTTTTGTCCTGTTCATTTTTTTAGTTTATAGGCTAGCTATACTTTGGAACAACGTTGAGTAAATTAAGGGGAGAGGAAAGTTCAGTTTTAAACAAATACACTGAAGCGGTTCAGAAGGTGCTTTAAAAACATGCTGAATAAATAAACTGTTTCTAACACCTGCACAAATTACAGCAATGATTCTTTATGCAGATAAATTTTCAATCTACAACAAATATTTGTGGCTTGCAGTTGCATATTTAATGTCAAGTATTCTAGACACCATTTTTGCTCATGTTAATCTGCTAATGTAGAAGGCAGATCACAGTGTTTTTAAGAGAATGAACGAATGTGTTACTTTGAGTGGCAGGCATATATATTTAATAAATAGATTAAAATAGAAGGGCTGGCTCTTGAGCTTTCTTTCACAAAGACAAGAACAATCCATCAAATATTTCCATGAAAGGAAGAAGGGCAAGGCAATTTCAACCAAGCTGCCTTTCCATCTGTAACCTCCATGTCACCTCTCTATCCTAATCCAGAGCAGCCCTCTAGAACAGATTTTGAACCATGAAAGGTGCCGATGGGGTGAGGAGAAGTAAAAAATAAAAAAAAATTATGGTGGGAAAATGGTGAACATTCATAAGAAGTATTTTCTACAAGTGCTAAACAACAATTGTGTACAAGCCACCATTATCACTGACTACTCTTCCATCTAAACTTTGTATGTACTCTAAAAACACAAGTACTTAAATGATTTACAAGCACTTAAAAGACTTACATATGGCCTAATGCTTGCTTGCAAAGGAACTGTCAAGAAACAATGGTGTTTGTTTATTTAAAACTCCTGCATACAAGTTTTGTATTTAAAACAATAATAATAATTCTGTGCCCTCAAGTCAAATCCAATTCATGGCATCCCTTTTTAGGGTTTTCTAGGTAGAGAATACACAGAAGTGGTTTACCATTCCTTTTCTTGGGGGACTCTCTAGGACTGTGCAGCTTGCCCAATGCCACACAGACTGGCCTTTCCGTGATGCACAGTAGGGAATTGAATTCCTAACCTCTGGCTCTGCAGCCAGATACCTAAATCACTCAGTTAAGCATCTCTTCACCTAGTCAGTACCTGAGATGAGAGACCCACAGGACCTCCCTGTATGATTCTTTAAGGTTGGATTGTAACCATAACAAAGAAACACCTTTTCCCATGCTGTCTAGAGGTAACTTGAGGCGTACGAAAGCTTGGAAAGAATGGCTGTCTCAAGTCCTTACAGAAAGGTATTTTCAAGGCAGACATTTTGCAGAAATGCAAAACAAGAGGGAGAAAACAGAAAGCACAAGTTATACTCTTCTCTAATTCTGTTTAAAACATCCACAGTTCAGTCAATTTACTTTGGGAGCCACATGTGCTCCAGATGTGAAGAGAAGCATGTAGTGTCTCAACATAAAGATCCACAGGAGGACATATTAAAGGAGATGTTCAAAGCTACTCTGAATAAGAAAGTAACAGTAATAAAATGCCCACATTCAAAGCTAAAACAGTTCACGCTAGAGAAGAATAGCTAAGAAATCTATAAAGGTTTTTCCCCACAGTGGGCTTACTACAGTACACCAAAACAAATCATTTCTGCCACATAGTGGTCAAAGCATGCAGTAACAGAAGAATATGGGTGATTTCTCCCACAGTGAAAAGCATTACTATTTTAACCTAATTTCTACCATTAGCTATCTCTAGAATTCAAATAGAATTAAAAGATTTAATTTGCATTTTAGAGGCTAAGAAATAAAAAGTATGTCCTAATCTCTACTCAGTGAATTGACTTTCTGCATTCTGAACAGAAATTGAAGCGAGAACAAATTATAATTTTTACCATAAATTCTCAAGGTTTTGAAGGAGTAATTTACGCAGTTACCAGTTATTAATCTCTATAACATATATATGTATAAATGCCTTGGCCAACACATTAATAAACATTACAGAAAATTCAGTGCCTTTACCTTCTTAGCTGTTTCAAATTCAAGCCCTTCTAAAGCATCCATTGCCAGTTCTTTCCAATCTGTATCAGTTACTCCCAAACAAGCAATCTTGTAGGCCTCTCTGAACATTTTTCTTTCCAAGTACTGGTACATGGGTGCTGACTGCAAATTTTTTGTTTAATCCAAAATAAAAAGTTAATATAGTAGTTGTTTTCCTAAATTTATTTTTTTTAAATGACAGTTTCACGTAAAATTACACAAATGTAGTGCAAGGTAAAGCCAGAATCCAAATGTACTTGCAATGATCCAAGCAGCTCCATTAGTAGAACTAGGAAGAGGTGATCCCTCTACTCTCACTGTTACTGTCCACTCTCAGTAACTGCTTCTGAAGGCTGGATCTGAGAAGGCTTTCAGGAGATGCAAAGATTTGGAATAGAGGGAGAAGGGAAAAGTCCAATAAAAGTGGTTGTTGTGGGTTTTTTGGGCTCTTTGGCCGTGTTCTGAAGGTTGTTCTTCCTAACGTTTCGCCAGTCTCTGTGGCCGGCATCTTCAGAGGACAGGAGTCAGAACTCTGTCTGTGCTCTGGTGCAGTTTGTTTGGATAGTTGAGTATTTATAGCTGTGTGATCAGCTTTTGTCCTGTTCAGGAGATTGGGTGATTATGGTGATCAGCGTGTTTTTTGTTGTGGGTGTATTGTTGTGATAAGGGGGAGAGATTATCTGTCACTGTGATTGATGGGTGTCGTTAGCTGGTCTTTTGTGTGCAGTGATCACCGGTCCTTATGGCTGGGTAGAGTTCGTTGACCTTTTGAAGGCTGTATTTTTCAGTGCTGGGAGCCAGGCTTTGTTGAGTTTCAACTTTCTTCTTTTTTGTTGAAGCTCTGCTGGTGTTTGTGGATTTCAATGGCTTCCCTGTGCAGTCTAACATAATGATTGCTGGTGTTGTCCAGTACTTCAGTATTTTGAAATAGAATTTCATGTCCAGCTTGTTTCAGGGCATGTTCAGCTACTGCCGATTTTTCCGGTTGTTTTAGTCTGTAGTGTCTCTCATGTTCTTTGATTCTGGTGTGGATGCTGCGTTTTGTGGTTCCAATATATACCTGGGCACAACTGCAAGTTATCCGGTATACTCCTGCAGTGGTGATGGGGTCCCTTTTGTCCTTTGCTGACCGTAACATTTGTTGTATTTTTGTGGTGGGCTTGAATACTGTTTGTAGGTTGTGTTTTTTCAAAAGTTTCCCCATGCGGTCCGTGACCCCTTTGATGTATGGCAGAAATACTTTATTTGTGGGTGGCTGTTTTTCCTCTTCAGTTTGGTGTTGTTTTCTTGGTTTGATGGCTCTTGTGATTTCATTTTTGGAGTAGCCATTTGCCTGTAGGGCCCAATTCAGATGGTTGAGTTTGGTGCTGAGAAATTAAGCTTCACAGTTCCGATTTGCATGGTCTACCAGTGTTTTGATTATGCCTCTTTTTTTGCTGTGGGTGGTGGTTGGAGTTTTTGTGTAGGTACCGGTCTGTGTGGGTGGGTTTTCTGTAGACCTCGTGTCCCAATAGGAGGTCAGTTTTGCGTATGACCATGACATCTAAGAAAGGGAGTTGGCCCTCTATTTCTTTTTCCATGGTGAACTGTATATTTGGGTGGATGCTGTTGAGATGATTTAGAAATTCTTCCAATTTTTCTTCACCGTGGTTCCAAATTGCGAAGGTGTCATCCACATATCGGAACCAGACTGTGGGTGCGAAGGGTGCCGAAGCCAGGGCCTGTTTTTCAAAATGTTCCATGTAGAAGTTTGCTATAACTGGGCTGAGGGGGCTCAGTCTGTCCCCAGGGTTGAGTTTTAGGGTGCTGATCTTGCTTATGAAATCCAACACTGCCTAGCGACCAGCTATTTTCAGTGGGATAACGAGTTCTATGAACAGACAGATGAAGTGGCCATGGGGAGCCCCCTCAGCCCGGTTATAGCAAACTTGTTATCCCACTGAAAATAGCTGGTCATTAGGCAGTGTTGGAAAAGGGCCTTGATGTCTTCTGGAAAGATCGGCTGGATGAGTGTCAGAGTGTCCTTTATCGGTACCTTGGTGAATAGGGATACTACGTCAAAGCTGATCAGTCTGGCACGTACAATGGGCCTGAGTGGGATTGAGTCTTTGTGGATTTTGGGGAGTCCGTATAGTCTTGGTCCGTATAGTCTTGTAAGTGCCATTGGCTCCCCGACATATGAATTAGCAAAATACCTAGCCACCCTCCTACAAACCCACATTGGACAAACCTCATCCTACATCAAAGACTCAGGACATTTCATAAGCAAGATCAGCACCCTAAAACTCAACCCTGGGGACAGACTGAGCCCCTTCAGCCCAGTTATAGCAAACTTCTACATGGAACATTTTGAAAAACAGGCCCTGGCTTCGGCACCCTTCGCACCCACAGTCTGGTTCCGATATGTGGATGACACCTTCGCAATTTGGAACCACGGTGAAGAAAAATTGGAAGAATTTCTAAATCATCTCAACAGCATCCACCCAAATATGCAATTCACCATGGAAAAAGAAATAGAGGGCCAACTCCCTTTCTTAGATGTCATGGTCATACGCAAAACTGACTTCCTATTGGGACACGAGGTCTACAGAAAACCCACCCACACAGACCGGTACCTACACAAAAACTCCAACCACCACCCACAGCAAAAAAAAAAAAGAGGCATAATCAAAACACTGGTAGACTGTGCAAATCTGAACTGTGAAGCTCAATTCCTCAGCACCGAACTCAACCATCTGAATTGGGCCCTACAGGCAAATGGCTACTCCAAAAATGAAATCACAAGAGCCATCAAACCAAGAAAACAACACCAAACTGAAGAGGAAAAACAGCCACCCACAAATAAAGTATTTCTGCCATACATCAAAGGGGTCACGGACCGCATGGGGAAACTTTTGAAAAAACACAACCTACAAACAGTATTCAAGCCCACCACAAAAATACAACAAATGTTACGGTCAGCAAAGGACAAAAGGGACCCCATCACCACTGCAGGAGTATACTGGATAACTTGCAGTTGTGCCCAGGTATATATTGGAACCACAAAACGCAGCATCCACACCAGAATCAAAGAACATGAGAGACACTACAGACTAAAACAACCGGAAAAATCGGCAGTAGCTGAACATGCCCTGAAACAAGCTGGACATGAAATTCTATTTCAAAATACTGAAGTACTGGACAACACCAGCAATCATTATGTTAGACTGCACAGGGAAGCCATTGAAATCCACAAACACCAGCAGAGCTTCAACAAAAAAGAAGAAAGTTGAAACTCAACAAAGCCTGGCTCCCAGCACTGAAAAATACAGCCTTCAAAAGGTCAACGAACTCTACCCAGCCATAAGGACCGGTGATCACTGCACACAAAAGACCAGCTAACGACACCCATCAATCACAGTGACAGATAATCTCTCCCCCTTATCACAACAATACACCCACAACAAAAAACACGCTGATCACCATAATCACCCATCTCCTGAAAAGGACAAAAGCTGATCCCACAGCTATAAATACTCAACTATCCAAACAAACTGCACCAGAGCACAGACAGAGTTCTGACTCCTGTCCTCTGAAGATGCCGGCCACAGAGACTGGCAAAACGGTAGGAAGAACAACCTTCAGAACAGGGCCAAAGAGCCCGAAAAACCCACAACAACCATCAGATCCGGGCCGTGAAAGCCTTCAAGAATCCAATAAAAGTGTTTCAGGAGGCTGGGAAATCACTCCTTCCCAACTGCTCTGACAAAACTGTTTCTATCAATGGAAATATATTTGGCCAGTTTTGCTCTATTCCCTGGTAAACAATGAATCTTTCAGACACATCTACAAGTAGCCAGTCTTCACATAAAATTATACAAATTAGCCCAATCCCCTCAAGGCAATTTACATTTGTATAATTTGATGGATGAAGAACTAATGGTGTAAATCCAATGCATATCCAATTACACATTCAGATACATATTAATATGTTGATGTCACAGATCTACACTACATTGCTTTTAACAGGAAACACCTTTGAATGTTTGTCTCTGACCATATTATGGAATAGGAAGCTATTCAGTAAATACCACTTTTAATTGGAACTTGTTGGACTGGGGTGTTCTTTCTTTAGTTGAAAGATTCACCCCCAATAAATCTCTGGCAGCTGTTTCCTGTACAAAAAGTTTTGTCAGAAAATCTGAGTAAATGCCAGAATACATCCCCTGGCTAACTGGCTCCACTTCCAAACTGTTCTTACAGATGGCAGTTTGTTTTCATTCTCTCAAAAGCAACAGAATGCAATTTCTCTAGCCCCATATATGGCAGCCTTTTAATGTTTGAAAATAATTCCCATGGCATTATCCCTTTTAATACTCCCTTTCCTTAAGGCTATGATGAACCAACCTATAATTAAAAATTTATTTCCATGCATCTACTGCCTTTATCTAGTAACTTTATTATTCTTGTGTTATATCAGATCCATATTCTTTAGTTCAGGAGTGGGTGAATTGTTGACTCCCATCATCCTTCACCCCAGGGCAACCCTGGCTAAGGGTGACAGGATCTACAGTTCAACAACATCTGGAGGGCCACAAATTTGAAACTATGTTCTGGTTACCAATGGGAAATGCATGTTATAAGTATGTACATTCTCTATGCTAATAAATAAGTTTAAAATATTCAACAGTTTTCCTGTTGCATTCTATGTTGTCTTTAACAGTCTTCTTCAGTGCACTCAAAATAGAGCATGGCAATTGTGTTCTTATGTGCCTTCTGTATTCATTTATTTCTCTTAAAAGAAATTTTTGCATGGTCTTAGTCTTCTTCCTATCCAGGTATGGCAGACAGCCTTTTAAACATCACAACCCAAAAGGCATTTCCTATCTTTTCAGCAATGCCAGCTAAAGTCTAGTTTATGATCTGTTGTGACCCTTACATTATCTACAAGTCTAGCGTCTTCTATCTTTGTATATTTATTTTCTATGAATAACATATCTTTGCTGAATTTCATCATAGAAGTTTATCAAAGTTACTTTCATTTCTAATTCCATCCTTAAAAGTGCTTGGAAAGCCTCTTAGTTTTGAGTTACTGGTGATTTTTACAACTCTGCTGCCTGCCCTTATTCAAATTATTATTTAAAATGAGGCGCACCAGCAGACTGAAGTCAAACACTTACTTAACAGCACTTCCTACATCAGTTTTTCTTCTGACAGCCAAGAGGGAATCAAATGCATTTCAAATCTCTTTTGTTATTGCAATAGCATTCACTAGATTTCTGATTATGTAAATTCAGAACAATTTTCAACCATCTTCTGCTATTTCAGTCAGTTGCAAATGGACATGAAGTGAAACATCATGTTTAAAAGAAAAAGAGTGTGAGCAAGGAGACAGAATTTGAACAAATTAAAAGAAAGGTGCTTACAAAGTATTTTGTATGGACTCATAATTAGTAAAGTTAGTAGCTTGGTTTAGACATATATGTGTGTTATGTGCCATCAAGTCGAAACCAATTTACGAGTGATCCTGACAGGGCTTTCAAGGTAAGTGAGATATTTAATGAGTGGTTTTACCAGTTCCACTCCCCCAGTGAGTTTCCATGGCCAAGTGGGAATTTGAATCCTGTTCTCCAAAGTCCTAGTCCATCACTTTATCCACTACACCACACTGGGTACTTCAGACATATTTATTAGCTTAATTAGCTCAGACATGCATAAGCGTTGTGCCTGCCCACTCCACTCTCAAACTATCCCTTACTACTTTCTGTCTTCACCTTCCACACTTAATCCAAGAAGTCTACAAATTAAGCACACTTTCAAATAATATATATGTGTGTGGGTGAACAGGGGCATTCAGAAAGGGTCTACCTCCATGTCCTACTGGGTTACATAGTTAGCGTGGTCTGGAGACAGGAGGCTGAAGGAACACAAAAGGGCAAGAAGAGGAAAAGGGAGGGGAAAGGGCCCACCTAGGACTATTCCAGCCAAGCAGAGAATACAAGGAAGCTTGGAGAAGAGCTGGGGACAGTCAGTGGACAGTTTTGTGGCTTCAAAATGAAACCTTCCACTGGCACATCATTGTTTCTGCCAAGAAGACAGTTTCAATGGCTGCATCAGTTGGCAAGGGGCATAAGGGAAAGGTGGCTGAGAGCATACAAGCCCTGACCATGTTGTGCATTGGGAATTAGCTGATTCCTTGTTACTGGCACTCTGGTGGAGAACATACTGGTGAAAAAGTGCTATATATAGTTCCTAACAAATGTTGTGTTTGTTACTTGGATATTGGCTCCAAGTTTCCTGCTAGGTAATGGGATGACATGGGGTATAATTCATGACCCCCATCTCCTCAGAGGAAGCCTACCCTATCACAATCCAAATCAGGTAAGAAGGGTTACCTGGATCCGAACTAACTAGAATTCTGAACTGCTGGATAGCTCAGTGGTTTAGGAACTGCCTGCGGAGCCACAGGTTGGGAGTGAAATTCTCCACTGTGCCTTCTTGACAGGGCTGGTTTAGAAGGGACATAGGGTGCCTTCTAGCTCTGCAGTTCTAAGATGATGAAACTAATTTCAAACTATGATTTCAGATCCTCTTATGCACTGATCCTGGAAATCATAGTTGACCGGGTTCAGCTGTAAAAGAAATTGTGATTAACTGAAGACTTCTTGAGTTAATCACAAAATGCCAAGAAGGCTGGACAGGGAGAGAAGTGCATGAATGAAACAGACACTCAAAAGGTTTGTATCACTCCTGGCTTTTTGAGGTATGGACCCAAATTTGGCAACAAACGAAGATTAGGCGATATTTGGCTATCCACCAAATTTCATACTGAATACTTCACCTGTTCTGTTTCTTGTACTGTTTTGTTTAGACTTTTTTAAAAAGGGAAAGTCACATTTACTATTGTTCCAAAATTTTCTTATAAATGGTACTTGAAAAAAGTCACCAAGTAAGAACATGGAGAGAGTGAGTTAGTAATTGGCAGAGACAAAAATTAATATGAGTTGGCACAAGACATAAGGAAGAGTACAAAGTTACAAATGACTAATTTGTTACGCTCAGTTGTTCAAACACTCAGCAGGAAAAACGGTAGGAGTAAAGTGAATGTATATTTTGGGGAGGTTCCCAACTGTGTTTGGTAATGTTCAATTTTATTAGGAATTTTCTCCTAATAAAATATAATCTTTCGTACATTGTGCTAGTTAACAGTAAACTAATTTTCCTAGCTGTCATGGGAAGATAGAACAAACTATTCTCCTGAAACAACCTACTGCAGACACAGAGATCCCATGAGACTGTGATATAATATGTAGACAATTATTTTGTTTAAAATAAGGGTTACAGATTACCTGTGGAACTTCAACAGCAGTCATGGAAAAAACATGAAGACAGAAAATTTTAGAGCCATTGTATCCCACCACAAAACCTTGAAGCTTCTGCTGATGGACAGGAAAGTTACTCGCTTTGATGTTGAGGTATCCTCCTCCAGAAAAACAAAGCATATCCTCACACTGTGTGTTCCAAGCAACGCTATTGGCATTGGGTTCCTAACAGGCATATGGAATAGATGAGTTAAAATACAATGAGCAAACATTTTTATAAAAGGTCTACAAATGCAAATACGATATGCAATCATGCTCAAATTGAAGTACCTATTGTGTATTCATGAGATTCATGTTTAGAGAGACACCGTGCTGTATCAAACGTCAGACTTCTGCTCACAGAGTGAAATCTAGTGTGCTGGAGGAGGGGAGCAATCTCTATTCCTGCTGTAGCTATTCAAGCAGCCCAAAACCCTGCCCCTGAAGGCTGGAAAACTCACTGGAGCATGGTTGTGTGCCAGAAAAGACTGCAGAAGGGAGGGCGAGGGATCAAAAAATCCTGACACTATTGCAAGAAGTCATGTTGGATTTCTTAAGGAATTGCTTGCAAAACGGGAATAAATAAAATTGATTACCACTAACACGATTTGTTTAGTATTCCTAATGAAACTTCTATGAGATGAATGCAAGTTATACAAAAGCACCCTAAGGAGGTAGAAAGCAATGTTTTTACAAAAAGAAAAGAACAGAAAAGAGGAAAAGAGTTATTAACAAAGATATTTTACAGGAAAGAGTGAAGCTAAGGAGCACAAACTACACTGCAGGAGGAGGGGTAATGTCAATAAATGATACGAGATAAGGTATAATTGTCCCAAGAAGAGTCTTTTGGGAACCAGCCTAGTGCAAAGATCTACATCACATGACCCCCATCTTTCCTGAGGAAACAGAAAATTAACACATTTTGGGATACCTCTTCACATCAAACAGAGCAATCTATTAAAAAAATGTATTACGAAGATGCCTTGTACCTTCTCCAGCCAAAATACAGCAGCAGATCTGGAATTTACAAGTTACTAACAACTCATCTACAAACAATACAGTCAACCCTCGACTTACAAACTTAATCCGTTCCGGAAGGAAGTTTGTAAGTCGAAATGTTCGTAAGTCGAATCAGCATTTCCCATAGGAATGCATTGAAAACCAATTAATCCGTTCCGGCTGTTTTTGGTTCTTAGGTCGAGGGGCGGTTTGTAACTCGAATCATTAGTTCCCATAGGAACTAATGCAAAGCCGGTTAATCCGTTCCTACCACTAGGGGCAGAATTTTTTTCCCCCTTTTAACCTAAGATGACTTAGGTTTAAAAAAAAAAATTTTTTGGTTCGTAACTCGAATCTAAGTTCGCAAGTCGAGTCAATATTTTTCTATCAGAGCGGTTCGTAAGTCGAAATGTTCGTAACTAGGGCCGTTCGTAAGTCGAGGGTTGACTGTACAGTAGTACCTCGGTTTACGTATGCCTAGGTTTATGTAATTTTCAGTTTACGAGCCGAAATCCGTAAGAACTAATGCCTCGGTTTACGTTTTTTATGGGTTTTTTTCGTTGTATGAAAAGGACGCATCGCGCCTGGAGGTTTCTAGTACCGCCCCCATTGCTACGGCAATCCGTGTTCTGGTTTACGTAATTTCTGCATTACGTAACGTCCCAGATGACGGATTAATTTCGTAAACCGAGGTACTACTATACATCCAAACCACTCACTCTTTTTCTTCTGATACATAGGCTAAGGAAGGAACAGTGCTGACTGCTTGCTCAGACCATGCCAGCAAACAGTAACCATGCCAAAATCATGTTTAGCTTGGAGTATCATTTCTCTGATTTAGCTCTTTGCACCAGGTGGCTGAGGCCGGCAAAAAGTAGAGAAGGAGTGATGCTTGGGAGTCTTTACCTGGAACAATAATTCTTTCGTGTTAATATCATATACTAGACAGGTATCATTTTCATCAACCACTGCCAGCTTGTTCCGAGAGGCACTCATGTCCAAGCAGCGCACAGCTGTGGATTGTTTCAGCAAGACAATGGCAAAAGGATTGTCCACAAATATCTTTAGAATCTGGAAGTAATTAAATTCAGAAAGTTAATGAAGGATATATTACAGCATCATGATTTTTATTTGCCAATCTCATGGACCCATATATATTAGATATGAAAAACCCAGGAGTAGAATTAGTGTGACAAATTTAAAGCAGTTTGTTTGCTTTTGCCTCCATTATTTCCTTTGAAAGATTATAAATAATTACATAAATGGTAATGGCAGAGCTTACTCTATGATTTTAACCCAACGTTTGTCATCCTGCGTCAAATACAAGAATGAGGCCAAAATAGTCAACATAAGAAACTGTGCATTTTCAGTCATGGCCCCTTCCCTTTAGAATAAATTTCCAATACGGGCTTGTTTGGCGCCTTCCCTCTCTGTTTTTAAGAAATCAGTAAGAGGCATATTTATTCATAGCTGCCTTTTATTAATTACCTGAGATGCGCAGATCTATTTTAATCTGTCTAATTTTATTGAAAGTTAGGTTTTAGCTAGGGACATAGATTTTTAAAAATCTATTTAAGAATTAATTGTTGGGTATCCGTTGTATTTATATGTATTTCTAATGGACTGTAAGAGAGTGTGTGCACTATGGGGTGATATACAAACTGAATGATTGAACGAACGAATAAACTGAATTAACATATAATGCAACGGGCACTAGAAACTCTTGCACTGAACTTATCCTGGGACTTGCTTTTGTGAAGCTGCAGGTAGCTCCAGAAACTACACCTTCTGAGTGGCTCTCCAGCATATCTTACATAAGAACATAAGAAGAGCCCTGCTGGATCAGGCCAAGGGCCCATCTAGTCCAGCTTCCTGTATCTCACAGTGGCCCCACCAGATGCCTCTGGGAGCACACGAGACAACTACATAGCTGTCTCCTGATATCCCTCCCCTGCATCTGGCATTTGGAGGTACCTTCCTTTTAAGCCTGGAGATTATACATCCCCATCATGGCTTGTAACCTGCAATGGACTTTTCCTCCAGGAATCTGTCCAATCCCCTTTTAAAGGCATCTAGGCCAGATGCCACCACCACATCCTGTGGCAAGGAGTTCCACAGACTAACAACATGCTGGGTAAAGAAATATTTTCTTTTGTCTGCTCTCTCTCTCCCAACACTCCATTTGAGTGGATGTCCCCTGGTTCTGGTATTGCGTGAGAGGGAAAAGAGCTTCCCTCTATCCACTTTATCCATCCCCTGCATCATTTTATACGTCTCAATTATGTCCCCCCTTAGGTACCTTTTATTTAGACTAAAGAGTCCCAAACACTGTAGCCTTTCCTCATAAGGGAGGTGCCCTAGCCCAGTCATCATTTTAGTTGCTCTCTTCTGCACCTTTTCCAGTTCCACTATGTCTTTTCTGAGGTGCGGCGACCAGAACTGTATGGAATACTCCAGGTGCGGCCTTACCAGCGTTTTGTACAATGGCATTATAATGTTGGCTGTTTTATTTTCAATCCCCTTTTTAATGATACCTAGCATGGAATGGGCCTTCCTCACTGCCACCGCACACTGGGTTGATACTTTCATCGAGCTGTCCGCCAGCACACCAAGATCTCTTTCCTGATCCGTCACGGACAGCTCCAAGCTTAATCTTACTTAAGCTCTTTTCCCCAACTAAGTGAACACTAATTGCTTCTATCCCATTTTTCATGAAAAGGAAAATAATTTCAAAATACGTACGTACATTTCAATTACTTGCTACTTTTTATCAATAGCGGCAAGTCATGTTTTCTATTAAATATGGCAGGTAAAGTTGCTAAAACACCAACACAATTAAGCCTGCATCTAAACCATGAAAACCAAATATTTTGAACTTTTATTGGGGATCCTCACCTGACCATTCTTTAAACCTACTAAAAGGCCTTCTCGGCCTGGAGGTCCTCCAATTACTTTTATGTAGCGAATGAGAGATTCCATTACCCACTCTCTTTCTTTTGTACCACTGAATGAGAGGCACTGAAGTCTCTTCTCCTGAAAAAGAAGTAACATATAATATTCCTCACATATCTCTCATACAATAGGGAACACAGACCAGGCCTCTTTAGTACTAGGTATCTGACACACAGATATCAGTCTAATTTTACACTCAAAACTGGATTATACAACAAGAAGGATACAGGTGGAACTTTTACAGCACCAAAGATAAAAACATCTAGAGTTCTTCTAGACATTGATCACTATTGTACTTTAATAGACAAGCATCTATCAGGGGATGCAGTTGTCACAGAAGAGGAAATATAGCAGTTATTAAACAAAATATACCAAAAAAGAACACATATTAAATTAAAAAAAAGGTTCAGCCATCATAGGCCTCCAAATTCTAATGCTTATAAAAATGGCATCTGCTGAGCTAATAATCTGAAACCTGATGTCCATAATCTACTTACTGAGATATACAACTGTGCCAAATTTCAAGTCACTTAAAATATGCTTTAACTAAAAGTTTAAAAGCGCCGAAAACTGAGATATTTACTTTTTTTTATCCCAAATTATGGACAGTTATGTAACACATTTCCATCAAATTAGGTGAAAATTACTTTATTCAAGATTAGTAAAGATGGTGATTTTCCATTGCTTTGATGCCATTCTGACTAGTAATTCAAATGTTAGTAAGGTTCATTAAAGCCTATGACAACAACTGCTGGCAAAGTTATGTTGTACATGCTCAGCTCTATTCTGAAGTTAGAATGATGCCAATACTTTAATGTATGCATGGTAATTATGTGTTACAGAGGGAATTCAGTGAAATACATATATACTATGCATGTGTTGAATGTATCATGTGAACAACTCCCAGACACCAAGTTGTTATAAAAAATAACCGGAAAACTAATTAGAATCTTGTAACCCAGCTTGGGGAAGAAAAGCAGAATAAAAATGCAATTTTTAGAAGGAGTTTAACATGTGACACATTTATTTTTGCACCAAGCCCACAGTCACTTGGTCATCTATCACATTTCAGAGGCTTTTTAAAACACCTGATTCAGTATTGAAAAACATTATTTTAAAAGAAGCATACAGTTTATTATTAAATATAGTCTTCTGTTCCTCACCTGGCATAAGATGATGTGTTCAGAACATACAACCAGTAAGTTACACTCAAACTTTTTCGCTATCTTTTCCTTCACACGGTAGTGCATATCTGATGAGTCATCAGAGTACAGCTCAAATATTTGAATTTTCTCTGGCAACTGGATAGCTAATCTGTTTTTGTAGATAGCAATTTTCTTAACAAGCTCTCTGTTTTTTATTCTAACTAGAAAAAGAGAAATTAGTAAAATGAGTCCAATATTAGAGAAAAATATTATATTTATCTAGATTCACATAAAAATGAGACAGATCAGATAACCTAGTGCTTGTGAGAAATCATAAATTATCACTACTGGACAACAGACCAGTGAGATCACAATCATGTTTTGTAAGAAAAACAGGTCAAAAACATTCTAAAAAATTAGAATTTGTTCCCATGTTACAGGGTAGAGTTAATGAGAGTGCTCTTTAACTGTGTATTAGAGAAAGCTGCAGAACCAATAAGCACACAGATTTACTGGTCCAAACAACAGCGTAAAACTTTAAATCCATTTTGAAACCTAACTAAAAATTAGACATGGGGGTATTCGTATATGAATCCCCCTGCACAGGTGGAGATAATGAGGGTCTGGCCCCCTGAGGCCAGACTGTCCACTCAACCTTCTGCTGCTGCTGCGGGCTCCGCACTCCCTTCCTATCGCTCCGGAGATCACGGTCGGCTAGCCACTCCTGGCAGGAGGCGGGACGACGAGCCTCCCAGCCAGATCGAAGAGTAGCTCGCAGAGTGGCGCTCCAGAGCGACTGGAAGGGACCGCAGAGCCTGCGGCAGCAGCGGAACAGTGAGTGGAAAGTCTGGCCTCCACCTGTGCGGGGGTATTCGTATTCATATACAAATAAGAATACCCCCATCTCTACTAAAAATATTGCCCTACGCTGGATTTTGTTCCTACTAATGGAAGGTGGAGAAACACAAGTTTGCTAATTCACCCCTCCCCTGCAATTTTCTGAAAGTCTGCTTGGGGGAAGGGAGACTGTGAGCAGCAGAGGGGCCTCCCCTTCCCTTTCTGCCAGCAGAATCTCTCCTGGATCATATGCTTCCCAAGACAGAAGAAGCCCATTGTGAAAGGACCAATGTCCAGTTCCAACCCAGTATCTTTGATTCCTATGTCTCAGGGAAATCTACAACTTAGGTATGAGAAACAAATAAGAAAACAAGAACACAAGATAATCAAGAAAACAAAGAAAAAACCCTCACCACTGCAGAAGTATACCGGATACCTTGCAGTTGTGGCCAGGTATATATTGGAACCACAAAACGCAGCATCCACACCAGAATCAAAGAACATGAGAGACACTGCAGACTAAAACAACCAGAAAAATCGGCAGTAGCTGAACATGCCTTAAAACAAGCTGGACACGAAATTCTATTTCAAAATACTGAAGTACTGGACAACACCAGCAATCATTATGTTAGACTGCACAGGGAAGCCATTGAAATCCACAAACACCAGCAGAGCTTCAACAAAAAAGAAGAAAGTTTAAAACTCAACAAAGCCTGGCTCTCAGCACTGAAAAATACAGCCTGCAAAAGGTCAACGAACTCTACCCAGCCACAAGGACCGGTGATCACTGCACACAAAAGACCAGCTAACGACACCCATCAATCACAGTGACAGATAATCTCTCCCCCTTATCACAACAATACACCCACAACAAAAAACACGCTGATCACCATAATCACCCAATCTCCTGAACAGGACAAAAGCTGATCCCACAGCTATAAATACTCAACTATCCAAGCAAACTGCACCAGAGGACAGAGTTCTGACTCCTGTCCTCTGAAGATGCCGGCCACAGAGACTGGCGAAACGTTAGGAAGAAGAAAAACCTTAAGAACACGGCCAAACAACCCAGAAAACCCACAACCAAAGAAAAAATTAATTAAAAAGCAACTTCATAGGCAATCAGTACCAGCTACAAGAAAAAAACTAAAGAAATAGCCTGATCAATAAATCTTGGTCTGCTGCCAGAAAAGATCCAGTGAAGTTATAGTCTCGAAAAGCCAAGAGCAGAGAATTCTGCTTAAATACTGCTTCATGCAAAATGAGTATTCAAATAACAGAATGAGAGGCCAATGCTTTCTCCATACAGACATTTTATGTTATCAAATACAAAGATGGGAACTGATTACCAGGAGGAAAAAGATCCCCCCGCTCCAAAATATGAAGTCAAGTTAATGTCTCCCCCAAGCTACCTTTTTGCTCTGTGATGAGATGCTGCACAATGACGTCAGTCATACTGTCTCTGTAGGCATAGCGATCCTTGTAAAGGCCATGGACTGTGCTGAAAATCAGCTGATAAAATGAAATCGTTCCATCCTGGCTTCCTACTGCCTGAAGAGAAAGCAAAAGATCACAAAAAGTCCACATTCATTTGTCTGGTATCTGAACTGTAATAAAAACAGACTGAAAAGGCTTTGGAGTTTGATTGGGACTGTGGTTTTAATTCGTATGCTATCTAGAGAACTCTGGTTGTCAGGTATCTAATAAATGTTTCTAAAAGGTGGCAATAATCTATGATTACTTGACCTTTATTGAAAATGTCATGGTAGCAACTATAGAGAGGTGAATTTTGTTTTTTAGAACCACAATAACTTTCAGTCCCAAAAGGATAAGGAAAGTAAGGAAAAGAAGAAGAAAGAAAATGAATAAGAAAAAAAAGACAGATTTGAGACTTTAACTATTTGTGTTCCGTTGCAGCTGAAAGCTCCGAATCAATATTTCTAAAGGAGATTGTCTTAGATATAAAAATATTGTACTGATCTATTCTCATCTTAAACACTGCATGCCACCCAGCTGCTAATACAAGAGACTTGTGACACATCTAAGACTAGCATAGTTTACTTGGCATGAGTTTCTATGGATTTAAGGCCACTTTAATTTTTAGTCCATGAAAGTCTCATGCCAATAAAACTTGTTAATTTTAAAGATATCACAAAACTCTTTGGATTTTTTGTTGTTGCAACAGACCAACACAGCTAATTCCTTGGGGGGGGGGGAACTACTGCCTGCTAATATGATTAATAAAATACACTTTCTCTTTGGCTCATCATAGGCCTAGCCTATGTAATTTATAAGTCAAGCGTAAACACATTTGGCAATGATTTTGACAAAGACATATTGACTATTATTATTCTAATAAAAGAACTTTCTACGTGTCCCAAAGGAAGAGAGCAGTACACTGTAGGGAAAGAGAAATCATGTAGGGATTGTGAAGGCTAGATGTGACAGGAAGCTGCAAAGAAAAATGGAAGGAACCAAAAAAAAAAGTCCTTGAAATCACGGAAAGTTTGCTAGCAAAGAGAGGAAAATGAAAAGCCTGGTGCTGCAGCCCAAATCCTGTTCCTTCTGAAATTCAAGGTGATCATTCCCTCTCAGCACCTCTTAAATAATCCATTTATAGACACTGTAAACTCAAATGGAGAGGTGACATCTCCTGCCTCACATGCTGTTGAAACTTTCTCAATTGATCCTGATGAATCAACCCTCTTTGCAATCCTTTGCTCTTATCTAGTGGGTTTATTATTTTATGAATTGAAATGTTATGTATGCATTTTGATAATAACAATAGCTAATAAAAGAAATGAATGAAAAGCACCACATAAATATAAACAAGTATGAATAAAAATTAAGGTCCATCTAGGAGCTTGCTTCTTCATAATGTGTGAAATGGCCCCCAGAATTGACACTGTTTGAAAATGTGTAAAAAGCTCTTCCAGAAGAGTTGTTTTCCAATATACCTTAGAGCTTAATTTTAACTTGTATTCAAATTCTCAAAGGAGCCCACATGTCTGCAAGATTTCTTACAAGCATAACCTTACCACGTAATTAGAATCTGGTTTAGCTTTACATGTCCACACCCAACTATTCTGTTCTCCAATGGTACCAAGCCGCACGCCATCCTTTGTATAGAGGGATACTTGTTTGTCTGAGCCTCCCAGTAGGATATATTCGCCTTTTGAAAAATAGCTAACGCAGCAGGGGTCAAAGTTCAGGACTCTGTCCTTTCCAATCTACAAGAATATAAAGGAATACATCATAATAGATCAGTAATACTTAACGTGTAATTGGGAATTTGATCTGTGACTCTGTAATAATATACCTATTCAGAGCTTGGAAATAATGCATTAATGTTACTTTATATTGATTGATTGACTGATTTTTTGATTGGACCAATGCCAGAAAAAACTCTTTTTGGAACAAAGGCTGTTACTATTCTAAAGATAACATTCAAAAAGTAATATTAATGAGAGTTGTACTGGCTAAAAAAGTTAGTTTACTTGCTATACATTTTTGTTTCTGAAGCCAGTGAAAGGGGCTCAGCCTTGATATTCCCATTTAACAGCTCTTAGCTCTACAATAGGCTGTAATGTTGACAAGTGGCACAACTCAACACAGTTGTAGAGATGTGCTTTAAAAGGGGGCATGAGAAAAATCCCAACTTGAAAAGGCTAAAAGATCAAGGAAACAATGTTTTTTCTCTGTTGACGCTTTACTATAAAAGGGCCAGCAAGTGGGCCTATGATCTTAAAGAATCAGCTAACAGATAAGAAGAGCTTTCAATGCAAACTCGTTACTTCTCAAGGAGCAGCAGAAGAGTGTGCTTTCCCAAGCACTGTATTAATGTACAACTTACTTGCTTGCCACTCAGTTGATAAAAGGAAAGCTTTTGTCCCCAATCTGCCACAGCTAAGATGTCATTGTGTTCTTCTCTGCCAAGTACAAAAGGAAAAGCCAATTACAACGTGGAGTAAACATTCCTCCCAAACCACAAGTGCCAGAGAGCCTCTGGTACTCTCTACTATGCTGACATATGTCAGATAGCAGTAGTATCAAGACCTCTAGGATTTCATAATTCTGTCAGTTTTTGACCTGGACCAAGAGGTTCATAACAAAACACTCTTTGGGGCACGAGAGGGAGCCTTCCTGTTCCCTATCTTACAAGTTTGGTCTGGTCAGACCTAAGTAGCTGCCTTACACCAACTCAGGCCACCTAGCCCAGCCTTGTTGAGGCTGAGTAACAGCAGCTGAGTAACAGGATCTTTCCCAGTCTAACTCTGAAATGCTGAAGACTGAACTGGGTATCTTTTCCATACAAAGTGTTCTACCACTCAGCCATGGAAGATTTTTCAACATTCTATTCAAGTAGAGAAGCTTGTGGTATGCTTCTAATCTGAAGTAGATGATAAAATTGGATCTGACTATCACCAGTAGTATAGGAGATTAAACTAACTGCACCTGATCAATACAAATCTGATGCATCTCTAGCAAGCAACAGTGAAGATGCTCACTTTTCCAGCTTCCTTGTTTCAACACACTCTCTGGTCTGCACTCTTTTCATACTTGTCCCCTGTAACATATTCTGGCCACTGAACAGATCTTATCTGAGCTGCCACGTTTAACCTCAGAAGTATACCAGGGATCTCCTTCCTGGGTCATGAAACATTCCCATCGCTCTTATTTTCGACTCAAGTACCCATTTCCATCTCACAAGATGTACGGACTTTATTTCACACAGCCAGAAGACATACAACTCTGAAAGTAAAATATAACTCCCATCCTAAAAACCTGACAAGGCTAGCATGTTTTTTAAAATTAAAGTTATCCTTGCAAACTCAGCAGGTGATAGTTTCTCTTAAAAGTGTCTGATTGTCAATGATCTATTTTGATTAAAACAGATATTATGAAGTATGAATCAGTTTAATCTATTCATGCCAAAAAGTTGCCAATGTCTACTTGACAGTAAGAAAAAAAATAGCCATACAGTTGGCCTGCATAACGTGTCCCAGGAACTCCAGGGAGCATCTTAGACAGAAACACATTTGGCATACAAGTCCCTAGAGCAAATATGAACTGCACTAACATGGATATTTCCCCAAGATGCCCATACCCAATTTCCTTCAGGTTCTGAGAACTTCTTGGGTCAAGCACCTAAGTTTAGGAAAACTACTGCCTCTGTTGGAAGACTGCGAGAGGTTATGCTGAGACAGCAGGTTCAACTTAAACGTTGTGAGAGTATTCTCAAAGAACCTCAAGGATTTACAAAATACTACTCATATCTTTTCAAATAAAACTATGCATTGAAACATCAGCAAATTAAGATTTGGATATAAAGATCTATGTTAATTCTTAGATAGTACAGTTTTAGGTCCTTGAGATTTCACTCACGAGCTGGCATTCCTAGGACTCTCATCTTCCTCATGTTCTTCTTCCTCTGCCTCACTACCCTGACTACTGCATGTGATGGACTTCAGAACTGGTATGTCCTCTAAACAGGCATGACCTGCCTCCTCCTCTTCTTCGCTGTCTCTAGTAGTCCACAGATTCTCCCATCGACTGCAAATACCAATTGTGCATTCACATGACCTACTGCTATAGAACTCAAATTTCAAAATATATTAATCTGACATTAACTTTCCTTGTACAGGTTTGAAATTTTCCCTCCTGAATTTATAAAAGGGAAGTGAAAGTCCTTTCCAATGTAAGGGCCTCTATTTGGCCAGCTAAGCAAAATATGGCTTTTGGGAGGATATTGGTAGGGAAAATAGAGAGAATACCATGAAATTGTCATTTACTACTGCTCACAACTGACTTTGCCAATAACTGAAATGTTATGCAATGCAATGTTAAGAAGCTTGACGAAATACTAAGTTACATGTACCCATCGATTATGTTTATATATAAAATAGTTCAGAGGTGTTTAAAACTTTAGCATCATACAGGTAAGGTACATATACTAGGAGTTGAGATAATTCTCAGTTCCCTGCTGCTTCTATGTACAATGGCACAGGTACATTTGATGTCATAAACTGTGCAAAGCAGTGCTTCTTACACACTGCAGAGGCAGCCTCATCTCCCACGTTCTACCATGATTGTCATAATTAATCATGAGCATCATGTCAGGACAACTAAAGAAACATAAAGCATTTTTGGCCACTGGCCTCTAAGGTATGGAACAGATTCAAAGATCGTTTAGATTCAAACACATTGTACACACATTCTAAAATCACAGAAGTAGTTTTTCAGTGAAGACAGTAAAAGAATAAAGCTGTAAACGGGTCATTTCAACACATTCTAAGACTTTTCTATGCATTTTTAAATGGTACGTATTTTACACAGTATTGTTGTTGGGGGGGGGCAGAAATGGCTGTAGATATAACACATAAGCAAAAAAAGCTTTTCCAGAAGCTAAAAAAAATTATTAGAGTCTCACCAATCCAAGAATGTCCCATTTTTATTGGATATATCTCATTCTAGAGACAATACCACTCATCTCCCACATGTCACATAAGCAGACAATAGAAGGATGGAACAGACCAGTTTATCTGCTTTAATTCATGGAGTGGGGACACTGATATTGCTCAAATAACGTGGAAGAAATAAATCATTTTTCTGATTTCTGAGTTCCTTCAATACTGTACATTGATTTCTCTTTGATGCTTATATTTCTGTTATTAAAATGAAATGTAAAGACTCAAGTGCAGCATAGATACCAACAAGAGAAGTAGGAGATTTGTGAAAATGAACAAAACCTGTTGCTATATGCCTCAAAAGTCTATACATTAAAGTATAGAAGCATTAACTAAAGGCCTCCTAATGGATGGAAGTAGCCATTTTGCTTCAGGGAAGAGATAGAGGTTTACCTTGATGGATTCCAAGAAATAGACCACACTGGAGATAACGATCCACCTGGTCGTTCAATTTTTACTTTCTCTTCACCATTTTTATTTCGTATGCTAACAACACCATTGAACATACCCAAAGCAAGATACTGTCCATCATTTGTCCAACTGAAAAACAAAAGATCACGATAGAGCAAACTGTTGGGAAAACATCGCCAGAATATTGGAGAGACCAGAAAAGCCTACAGAAAACAAATTCTATACCTGGGAAGAGACTCAAGGGCAAGTAAATGTTTTACTCCATTAACAAACATGTTTATGAATGCATAATCTCACATACCTTAACTGCGCAGGGGTCTTTAAATATTTCTTATGCTCCAAAGGAAATGGACTGCAAGATGTATGAATTAACCATATCGAGCAGATGCATAAGGATACCTCTATTTCAAATGCACAGTGATTTCGAACACATCTTCAATAAAATGCTAATGTTTACATTTCATTCTCTCTTACCTAGGAAAGCATGTCATTCACACATATTCTGGACACTCAAAGGGAAGACTATTTTGGCAGTGCTATATACACCATTATAGCTTTTGATTTTATTTTGTTTTATTTTTTAACTCTGCTGTGCAGTATGTTGACTTAATCAGCCAATCTTCTGTGTAGAAAAACAACTAATATAAATATTTGTCATTTCCAAGACCAACATTATTACATGCAAGGAATGTATTTACATACCTACAACAGGTGATCTTATTGCTAACTTTATGTTTATTAACTGATTTCTGTTCAGGAGACCACAGACCTTAAAAACAACAAAGTAACAAAGCAATGAGAACAAATTAATTTTGTCATAATTTTAAGAATCACTCATATTTTAAACAACGGAATATCAAGGACAGAACTTCAAACTACCCACAATGGAGACAGATTTGATCCAATCTGATCTTCTCACTATTATTTCTGATGCTGCTCAAATCCTGGGAAAGCTGTCCCTAATAGAGATGGGAATGAACCTCAGTTTGGATGTTCATGCCAGTTTGTATGCACGGCACCACAGGTGCCACACTTTCCCTTCCCCCACCTCCCTGGCCCTCACCAGTCGAAGCACGCACCTCTCCTCCTTCTCTTCAACTGTTTGACCAGTCCCCAGCAGGAGCATGGGTTTGACTGTCCTGCCTCCTTGTCTGAGTGGGCCATCAGCCAAGGAGGTGGGGCAGGGAAGTTTGTGCTCTTTCCAGAGACTGGTCGAACAGCCAAAGAGGAGGAGGAGAGGAGTGTACGCCAGCTGGTGAGTGGGGGATCCAGCCCGGGAGATGGGTGAAGGGAATCTGCAGCACCTGTGGGGTGGGGTGTATATGAACCAGCATGAACCTCCAAACCGAGGTTCATTCCCCTCTAGTCTCCAATTGTATTATCAATACTGCATACAAAAATAGCTTGTCCTGGTATAAGGCAGCTTCAACATTCCTAACAGAGTATTTGTTTTGCCACTGGATCCAATTAGTCCCTCCAGCAGAAGGAACAGCTTCTACAAAGAGAAAATGAAAGAAGTAATTCCTTTGTTCACCTGCAGCTCCATGGGCACCCCTACAATCTAGTCCATAGGGTTAGGGGACTGTCCAAACCAGAACTGGCTGGGGGATGGCTGAAGCAGGGAGAAAAGGAGAGCAAAGTTTCACTGTTTGAGCAGAAGCTGACTCACACCATGTTGGATGTCACTCTTGGACAGTTTATACCTACAGCATAGCAATCACTGCACCTATATCTTATTTACTGCTCTGTGAAACCATACACTTGTTTCTTAAAAAGTGATCCATGGGGAAGACATACCAAAATCACTGGAGGAACAAGATGCCAGCTGGTGTGTAACAGGATTATAAGATACACATTGTATGGAATCATTGTGCCTAAAACAAATTAACAAACAATACTGACATTAAATAGACAAGAGAGGCAAGCTTGAAAAAAGAACTTTCAATGTTATTTCCAGATGATTCCCACACTATTGTACCAGAAGGTGAAAATAAATAAAAACAAATCCATCTTTGACAAACACTGAGATGCGATACATTTTAAATTTCATTTGAAAATTTAAGAAGTTAAAGAAAAAGTTAAAGAAAGGAAGAAAATACTCAGCTATTTCTTGCATTTTGATCCCTAACACTGTGTCAGTTAACTTGCCCATGACAAATACATAACACTGTTCATACAGCTCATCCTAGGAGCCTACATCCTGCTGAGAGCTGCTGGATTGTTAATAGCCTGCTGTGGCGTTCTGCAATTTCTGGCTTCCAACTGCGCACATCAGAGACTAACTCCATTGTCAGGGCTTACACTCAATCAATGAGGCACTGAGTATCTCCTTAGTGCCATAAAAGATCCACTGCTCACTCAACTGAGCGTTGCATGCATGGAATGGAGCAGTAAGATTTTAGCTCTACCCTTGTCCTTTACACAGTTTTTCCCCCACGCTCACTTTAACAAATTGGTTTTAACCTTTAAAACACTAAACCTGGGGTGGGGAAAACGGAGCCCTTCAGATGTTGTTGGACTCCAACTCCCTTTAGCTCCAGGCAGCACAGTAATTAGAGTCATAGCTCAACAATGGCTGAAGAGGCACAGGTGTTTGACCTCTACGCTGAACACCTTAGGATTTGGATACCTTAAGAACATCTCCTTTTGAGCATGAACCTTCATGGTTAGCAAGATCCTCCTTGGCAGACTCTCTTCGGTCCCCACTAACTTTAGAGGCAAGTAGAGGTGGGGCAATCTGTAAAAGGGACTTTTTGTTTTTTGTATCTTGCCTCTGAAATGCTCTTTGCATGGTGATGGTGTTACAGACTATGATGTTCTTTTGACATCCGAGTAACTTCTTTTTATTTGTCCAGGCCTTTAACACACCAAGGTTTCAGAGAACGTAAATATGGTTCATCATTCTTTCTGCTTCTACCACTTTACACTATTTTCATCTAAATCACTATTTAGTTTGTACTAATGAAGCTACCCAGCATGGATTGGAAGAACCCACAGTTTAATAAACCAAAGCCATCAAACAAACTCATGTGGTTTTCAGAGCTGGATATATCATGTCTACCCTATCTGGGGTGAAGCTATGGCTTCAAGAACCATGGGGCACATCTACTGCCATGGCATATCCCTGCATGCTCCTGAGGGAGCGGGTGACATACTGCATATTGGGCAAGGCTGCCCCACAGCAAGAGAAGGCAACAGCAATATAACTATCTCTTGACTTGAGGGGCATATTCTTTCATGTTTCTGGACTACAATTCCCAGTGTTCTCAAAGAATTCTGGGAATTGCAGCCCACAAATCTGCACACAGAGATTTTGCTTTCTCTCAGAGAGGGGCCTTCAAGATATCTACCTGCAAGATTGGCTTCTCAGCCTTTGCTTCCTGTTGCTGTTTTTTTAAAGATAGGAAGCTACCATGGTAAAAATCTAATAATAAATAATAAATAAAATAAATGGTTCTTCCTGGGAGTAACCATTCTTTGGGAAGTAAACTCTATAGATCATAGTGGGCAGCAAGACTACAATTCTCAGAAAACACTGTGGCAGTTTTCTTTTTGTAAAGATCCAACAGAAAGCAAAAGCCCGAGAAGCTGATGGTGCAACTTGAAAGCCCACCCCACTGTCCTGTCCCAGTTCCCCCCTAGTCTTTCCCAGAATGGAAGGGATCGCTAAGGAGCCTTGGAACCTGGGGGAAAGGGCATCAGAAGCACTTAATTAGAGATAAGAGGCTGTGGCTGATGATGTCATCAGCCTTACACATGCAGAACTGCACCAACAGTATATCAGCCATTGTATTTTACTTGTATCTCATTTTTTAAAAAATAATAATTTTGTAAGCTGCTTTGGTCTCTACTTGGGAAGAAAGGCAAGAAACAAATGATTTTAAACCAACCAACCAACTATCCATCCACACTATTTGTTTCCTAATACTCTTCTTTACTCTAAAATATTTGTTTGTTATCTCAAATGCCATGGTCTGCCTTTTACATCTCTTTCTAATTCTTCTCTTTTCATAGCCCTGTTCTCCTGTACATGTTCATATTCTTTTTATTTATTATAAACAGTAATTTTGGAGGTTATTTAGAAAATTGGTATTTACAAGAATGAAGATATTCACATTCATGAAGCAATCACTTACGTATATTTCAGGATTCCTTCTAATTTTGAAGTCCAGATTATCACAGTTTTGTCTGCAGCTCCCGATGCAAAGCGCTTACCTTAGAAATTTTGTGAAAGCCAGTATTGTAATGGTTAATTTAAAACATATAGAAATGTTAGGTGCTCTCAGGGTAACAAGTCCCAAGACTGTATCTCTGCAGCTGTTACACTCTGACCTCACATGAATCTCAGCTGCCTTTACTATGGAGTATGTTAGTGATGTCACCTAAGACAATATTTTTTGCTTGAACCTTCTGACAACAGATGAGTTGACCACACCACAGTTGTACTGGGGGAAAAGATAAAACTCTTGTTTTCCACAACTTGTTCCTGGTGGTTCTCAACCACTGGCATGCAGGCTTTCAGACATCATCCCCACCTCCACCCCTATCCTGTGTTCCTTGCCCAGAAGTCCAGAAGTATTGGTAGCAGCATTTTTTTTACTTTCACGAACATCTACAACTTGTTAAGTTACATGGCAAACAAAGGACAGACAGTGATTTTCTTTAATTTAATGCATAATTGCACAGCAACCTCAGACCAGAATGCCAGTGTCAAGTTAATGTGTATCAACTGGGGTCAATGAGACTTCACACACTAGTCTTACAGGTTGATGTACTTGACATTATATGAAAAATCAGGAAAAGGCTGCATGGTTGTGTAAACAATACAAATGCAGGAGCAGGTGATACCTTTAATCAACCATATTCTTAATGGTCGATTAAAGGTATCACCTGCTCCTGCATTTGTATTGACATCATATGGTGTTATTAATCCCTGCTCTGTTGTTCTTTGATCCAGCTTCATCAACACTATCAGAGACATTAAAGGTATCGCCTCCCTTCCTCTTGCTGATTTCATCATACAGGGATGAGTCTGAAGAGGTGAAGTTCCTGCTCATATTTAGGCTCTACACATGAACAATAACCATGAGGAAAAAGCTCTCCTTGTCAAAGTTATCCCTGATATCATGGAAAATGCCACAACACTGGGACAGAACCAGCTGGTTTTCCCTAACCATTTTGACAAAGCTGGGTTAGAGAGAGATTGAACATGGTTAGTTGCTACTGGTTTTTACTGGAAAAATAATGGTGACAATCTCAATAAAAGCATGGTTGATTTTTGTTTTTAACTTGCCAGTTGTGTCATGCCTAATACTTGCCAGTAAGTACACTTGTTGCTTGGATTATAGCACAATTTGGTTATACATGGATTTTTTTCCAATCAATCAATCAATCTTTACATAAACAAACAAACAAACAAATATTGTGCCCCTGGCCACCCAGAAGCCCATTAGTTCAACACCAAAGGCATCAAAATGAACTACTTGCCCTCAACCAAACACAACATCTCTAATTCAGCCTCTATATCAGGAGGTCACAAGGACGTTTAAGGATCATTACACATAGTACTGTATGGAGACACTATGGAAGAGAACCCCAATAAAGAGAAGTTTTCTGTGTATGTGTGCATGTGTGTGTGTTAATCAACAATTTATACTTTTTAGTTGTATTTTTTGTGACATAAGAATTATACATGGATTTTGAACTACATGGTGGTCTGGCGCCCCTAACCCCAGCGTTGTTGAAGAGAGAAGTGTATTTCTCTGTCTGGCTTTCTTAGAATTCATTTGTACTGCAAACCACATTGATGCAATCCATTTTTCTATCAACAAGGAGATGACAAATTATTTATGAATTAACAAGCTGAACTATAAGAAAATACTAATATTGCTTTTTAGTACTTTTTTCCATGAAACATGAAAGTCTACTCTAATATTAATGAGATGAAGAAATCCAGAAAGTTCAAAATACCATCTTTTGCATAGGCTACACAGTATACTGTGTCCTTATGGGCTTTCAACGGCTGGATTAACGTTCCATCTGAAGTGTCATATACCTGTAGAGACATAACAAGTTTAAAACTTTGGATATGACAAAAGGTCACTCACTAATGTGCTGAAAATTAATTTACGTATCAAAACAAAAGACAAGTTGCACAATAGCACCCTATTTAAAGACAGAAATCCACACGAGGGCAATAATGTTGCATTTTCCCAGCCATCTGTCACATTCTGGCCATACAATTGTGCAACCTAGGCATGTTCAAGAAGACAGCTGGCAAAAGCAGTCTCATCATAATTTCTAGTTTACCTTGTGCAATACCAACAAGATTGTGGCTATCAGTAAGTAAACTAGGTTTTTCAGAGCATTTTCAGAGCACATTATAATTTTAAATTTTGTTTCATTAAATTGTTTTTGCTATGTCCTCTTATGTCATTTCAGACATTTCAGTTGGTCTTATGAATTAATGGCTTCCAAAATGTCGTATCATTAACAACTTGCTCCTGCAAACAAAAAGCTATGACTTTCTTTACTGAACCAACCATCACGTTAGAATTTCCTCTTTTCCTACTGCCTCCTACTTCTCTCCTAGTATTATTGCTTTTGAGTCTTGCCTTCTTATATGTCCAACGTACAATAGCTTCAGTTTAATCATTTTAGTTTCTAATAAAAGAGTTCAGGCTTGATTTGATCTAGAATTATAGAACAATGAAGTTGGAAGGGGCCTTTAAGGCCATCAAGTCCAACTCCCTGCTCAATGCAAGAATCCAAGTCAAAGGAGATCTGCAAGGTGGTTGTCTAAATTTCTCTTGAATGCCTGTAGTGCTGTAGTTACTTCTTTAGTAATTGGTTCCATTGCCGTACTGCTCTAACAGGAAGTTTTTCCTGATATTCAGTCGAAATCTGGCTTTCTGTAGCTTGAGCACATTACTATGTGTCCTACACCCTGGGATGACAGAGAACAGATCCTGCCCCTCCTCTGTATGACTGTCTTTCAAGTATTTGAAAAGTGCTATCTTATCTTCCTTCAGTCTTCTTTTCTCAAGGCTAAACATGTCCAATTCTTCACAGAGCGTGGTTTCCAGCCCCTTGATCACCCTTGTTGCCCTCCTCAAAACTTACTCAAATTTGTCAGCATCCTTCTTGAAGTGCAGTGTCCACAACTGGACACAGAACTCAAGATGAGGCCTAACCAGTGCTGAACAGAGGGGAACTAGTACCTTGCAGGATTTGGAGACTATGCTTCTGTTAATACAGCCTAAAATAGCATTTGCCTTTTTTGTAGTCAAATCACACTGTTGGCTCATATTCGTCTTGTGATCAATGATGATTCCAAGATCCTTCTCACTCATACTATTGCTGAGCCAGGTATCCCCCATCTTGTAACTGTGTATTTGGTTTCTTTTTCCTAGGTGCAGTACTTTGCAATTATCCCGGTTGAATTTCATTCTGTTGTTTTTAGCCCAGTGCTCAAGCCTATCTAGAACATTTTGAATTTTGTTTTTGTCTTCGTTTATTAGCTATTCCACCCAATTTGGTCTCATCTGCAAATTTGATTAGCATTCCCCGCATCCCCTAATCCAGAACCTATTTATTAATCTTTTGGGTGGTCCACCACATCTACAAAACTCTCCTCCAACACCACATTTTGCGTGAATTGTTTTTTTTCCTGCCAGCTTTTTTCACTGTCCAGCTTTTACATCTGTTATAGTAATCAGGAATTCCACAGCATGGATGATCTTAGTCTTGATCTCCAGCAACACATACTTATATTAATTTATTAAATTAGGATGGACAAGGTGAGGTCTTCCAGATGGACTACAGCTCCCAGAATTCCTGTTCATTAACTCTGCTGGCTAGGTCTCCTGGGAGGTGCAGCCTAACAATATCCAGAGAGACAGACTGTAGACAATGACACTTCTCTTGTACAGTCTCTAGCTGGGAGGTGCATACTTGCACACAAATAGGACCCTACCTGAAAAGACTACTCGCCCCATATTAAACATTAACAATGTTATACTGGAAGAGAAAACAACGTACCAGTAATCTGTTTCCCGAAGCAATTATCAGTTGGGTTCCATCAGGTTTAAATGCAAGATCATAGATACTGTTGAAAAAAAGAGGGTGTTAAAAAGTTAGATTCTCATTTCTATTAGATGTTTCTATGTGGTGTTTTCATAACATCTCTGAATATGAGCTAGCATCAAAGTTTTTGCCCACTGAAGGCAAAGATGCTCACTGACAGATATAGGCTCCAAAATAATAGTCATACACACTAACTCCTACATTTTATCTACTCCATAATTTGCAAAGTATTGTTTATCAGCCTTCTCAGAAAAAGACAATGCTGTTTATGTACCTCTAATTCAAGTAGTAACTTTTATTAATACTACTCTAACTACCGGAATTTAGCTGTGCTAAGTGTACACACACTTACTTACTTAAGACATTTAAGGAATATAACCTTAACTGCAGAACAATTCCCCATGCAGAGTCAGTAACTAAAACAACCACGATCCACATTTACACCTCAATCTTTCTCTGTACATGTGTTTTGTGCCATCAAGTCATAACTGTCTTAGAATGACCCTAACAGGGCTTTCAAGATAGGTGAGAACTTTAAGGAGTGGTTTTACCAGTTCTACTCCCCACAGTGAATTTTTATGGCTGAGCGGGGATTTGAACCCAGGCCTCCTGAGCCCAAGTCTCTCGCTGTATCCACTACACCATACTAGGAATCCTTTAACTTCAATCTTTCTAACAAACCTTTACTCAGTCTTCTTAAAACTAGTACAGCTCAACACATGTGAAAGAAACAAGAGCTGGGAGAAATTTCTCTATAAAAATAATTCAACAGAGGCTTCTAATCTGAACACACCACTGCAAGCCTATGTGAAAGTGTGTGAGCTTGAAGTAACTACATATCTCCCCCTCTGTAGCCTGGCTATTGCCTGGATTGTATTTTTTAGACTGTCACCCCTTTGACGTATAGCTCTCTCAAACCTATTTCTAAAATGCTTTGCATAAAAATGGTGCTAGAGAAATTGGTTAATAAATACTCCATCTCACTTAAACCAGTGTATTTCACTGATAGCATGCACTGCCCGGCGGAAGGATTAAAAACAAAATAAAAACTCTCTATCAATGTTTTTGGAAGCAGGGACGGGAGGAACATGCAGCCCTTCAGGTATAAATGGACTGCAACACTCACCGTTCCTTATCACTGGCTACGCTGGCTAAGCCTGACGAGAACTAAAATCCAAGAATATCTGAAAGATATTCCACATCTGTTTTAAAGTATCCTCAAAGTTCTGTCCATCTGTGTAGCACAAAAATGCAAGGGAGGGAGGAGAATGACCTAGAATTTCAGGTCAGAAAGCGTAAAGGCTTTGTGCTATTGTGGACAAAAATTCACTTGGGATTTTTCCAGGACAGACTGTGGACAGTGACACTTCTCTTGTAAAGTCTCTAGGTGGGAGGTGTATACTTGCAGATAACACCCTACTTGAAAAAACTACTCACAAGCAAAAGCAGACTTTGCAACACAGTACTGTCACAGAATCCAGACAAACAGAGGTGCCCGATAAAACTCTGTCACCATATCTACACTGGAAACACAATTAAAAGATCCAATAATGTAATCCAGACCATCGTAGTTCCATGTACCTGCTCTTCTACCACAGGCAGGGTGGATAAAACTCAAACTGATTTAAATAATGACTTAAATCATAATTTAAACTTTAAAAATGATTTTTAAAATTTAAATAATCAATATTTTTTCTTTAAATTGTGATTTAAATTGTGATTTATACCAATTTGATTTAAATCAAATCCACCGTGAACACAGGTGCGTTTGGTGGGGACACAGTAGAGGTCCCTTTCTGTCACTATCATCACACCCTGGCAGTCCCTCCGATGGGAGACCAGACTGCCCTGTCTTTGCTGTCCTTCAGCAACCAGGCAAAGACCTTTCTCTTCAGGTAAGCTTTTACTTAATGATTGGCTGTCTATGAGACTGTTGCGTTTTTATTGCTGCTTTTATTTTAAATGTGTTTTTCCTACTTTTTCATCTACCAGTTTTGATATTAAATTTCCTTAATTATTTTTTAAATATTGTAAGAATTTATTGTTTTAGCTTCTCATATTGTTTCTTTTAATACTGTAAACCACCTTTGATCAGCTTACAGTATTAATATTGTGAGCTGCCTTGTGTCCCCATATCGGGAGAAGGGCAGCCTATAAATAAACAAACAAACAAGCTAAAACAATACATTCATACAATATTTAATATTTAATAGAATATTTGTTTACAAATTAAACAAATATAGTAACAAAACTAGTATATAAAATAATATATGTGATTTTAAATAAATAAAAATTTAATATAAACATTTTAAATAAACATTTTAAATAAATAAGTAATATTTTATATAAGCAAATAACAATAAATTTGCAATATATGGCAATATTTTACCAGCACTACCCAACAGTATTTTATACAGGACAAATGAGCAATATTTCTGCTTAAGAATAATTGGACAAATATTTGACAATAAAAGCGATCACATTCTGCCTATGCTCTGACTACAGGGTGGCCATTTTTGAACAGAAAATTTTCAAAGACAGATTCAAAAGGGAATCAGCTAAGTAAGAATGCATCTAGAGATTCAACTCTATCTTCCTTGACTTGGACAGGAACAGGAGCTTTTTATCTCATGACATACATTAATCATCTTATTCACATAGATTGTATGCTTGATGACAATTGTTTGGATAATTTCCTCTACTTCCTAATGTTTGTATTCCTATTCCCCCTGCCCCCTTTGATTTCAACTCTAGGCCAACGTATGGGTATTATTATTTCATTACATTAGGCTTAAACAAAGGCTCTTCTTCACTTGGCCTGTATTAATCTTATCTAAACCTGAATAAAGCTATCACCCACCAGTGAATTTTGAGTGAGTCTCATAGTGGTCTTAACTCCATTAAGAGCACTATCACTCCCATGGACTGTCACTTACCGTTGATGACTACTGACTGACCATCACCATGCTTGACCCTTTTGTCATGACCCTGCTGGATGAATTTTCCAGGGAAGATTAGCTAGAAACACCCAACCCCCTGCAAACTTGGCAGGTGGAAGGAAATGTTGGATCATGCAAACCCTGTGTACCCTTGGGCCTCAGGAGATCAACTTCCCAGAAATAGCCAGTTGTGTTGCAGAGTCCAAGGAGAAGGCTTGACTACATCCTAGCTCACATTACCACCACAAGATAAAGATACAAGCCCTACTAGAAGCTCCCTGGGAAAGGATTCGGCTTCAGGGAAAGGCTCCTTGAGGCTTCCTCAGGACTAAGGTGCCTCTTTGAGGGAAAGCTCTTCTTGTTAGGGAGACCTGGCCTGGCTTGACTTTTGGACTGTCCATGGACTCTGGCCATGGATTCCCACCTACTCGTACTTGACTTGGCTGTAGAACCACTGGTTAAATCACTGCCTTTTGTTAGGAGTGCCCCACTCTGCACAGACATTTGACCCTGGGGCCCACTTACCTAAGAGCAAGTTTACTTATTGCATTTCCACCACATTCCATATACCCATTCTCTGTACCCTAGAACTAGTATCTGTATAAAAGTCTGAGATTACACAATATGCATCCAAAGAATAGAGCTACAGGCCACGGATGGTTATACTAAATAAAACTGAATCTTTAATGTGCAACCAGACTTGTGATTGTTGCAGCAGAATATCACAGCTACCCCCAGAATATTCATGCAACAGGAAAACAGACATACATTAAAACCTTCTGACTTAACTTTAAAATCATATAAGCAGTAATGATGTACATTCTCATATAATGTGTCTACTTATAATGTATGGATTCCATACAGTCACACTTTCCCTTATTTCTTCTACGTTATTTCTC
The DNA here is from genome assembly GCA_037013535.1 of Intellagama lesueurii. NCBI lineage: Eukaryota > Metazoa > Chordata > Lepidosauria > Squamata > Agamidae > Intellagama > Intellagama lesueurii. The sequence continues at coordinate 258,910,592 of JBAJHW010000002.1, forward strand.
TTCCCTGCAGACTATAAACATTTACTGCTTAGGTAGGCCAAGATCCAACACAGTGTTATTTTTTATCCAGTGTCAGTAGAATAAAAGTTTCCTCTTTTCCCCCCACCTGCTGCAGTGCTCTTTGCTTTTTAGAGTGCAGAGAGAACTGCAGAAAAGAGAGAGGATCAATGATTATGGTGAAAATGGTGAGATCTGCCAGAAATAAACAACTGGATCTAAGTACAATCCAATTGTATAACCTTGCTTGTTCTGGATTGTAATTTCTGTGCTTTCTGATACATGTGTGAATCCTTAAACAACTTCTCTTCAACATAAATGTTTTGCAGCTTCAAAACTGTGTTTAGTGTACAGTGCTTTGTTTTGGAAAAAGCTTTGGATGTAACAGTTACAGTTGCTAAAAATGAATTAATGAACAACACAGCCCCTTTCTTTGTAATTAAGCAAATTTGTCAATGATCTCCCTCTTTGTGTCCTCTTCAGCAAAAACCGAAGATATTCTGATTTTAACAGGCTCTGAGCAAGGGCCAGTTCTCTCATTGACAGCTTTTTATGAAGCAGCATCTTCTATACTTCCTGCAGTTGGCTTCTAAATGGTTGCATTTTTGCTATTGCTCTAACACAGTATTTGAGAGGTAGTTTATTACACTGGGTGCTATTATTATTTTGTATGCCGCTCTTACGTACATTTATTAACAGAAGAAGATACACATAATATTAAATACAGAGGATACACATAATAACAATAAAAGCAACAACAACAACAATAAAGTTAATAACAAGCAGAAACGGATGCAGGATACAGTGACAGAATCAGGGAACTTCCTCATTCCCAGTTCTTCCGTCAGACTAAAGACCTCTTTCTTTACCCGGACCCTTTGGCTGAACCTCCACATCGCCTCCAGCCGGCTTCCCTCTTACCACTGCTCAGCCTTATCCCTCCAGGTCAGCGCAGCTCGCATGTTGCCCCTTTTATGCGCATCCCTCGGTCCCACTTTCCACTTTTTTATTTATTTATTTACACAGGACGCCAGACTGGCACCCAGGCAACACGCATGCGCAGTCGACTCCTTCCTAAGCTTCCGTTTCTTCTTCTCGAGAGAGCATCCATGGAACGACGAAGCCTCAAAGAATACGCGAGCGCCCGATAGGCTTTCTTGCGCATGCCCGATCCCCTTAGTCGTAGCAACGCTATGTGCGTAGCGAGATCTTAATACCGCGGGAGAGGATTGCCTCACTGCGCCTGCGCCAAAATCAGGTAGCCGGTCATCTCCCGTCATGTTTTTCCCGCCACCGATCTTGGCGGCGTTGTTGCCCTGGCTGATGCTTCCGTTTTCAGGGGTGGCTGAGATTCTAGGCAAGCCCGTGAGTCTGCGAGGAAGGAGGCGAGAACTCAGTGCAGGAAGCAAGGGAGGAAGGGGATGGCTGGTAAGGATTTGCCTCTAGTCTAGAGGAAGTGGTGGGAAAGGGAGGATGGAAAGAGACAGCATTAGAGCGGTAGGTAACTTGTATCTCTCTAGAAGTTGCTGGTTTGCAGCTGTTATCCGTAATGACTCTTGGTAGGGCTAGCTGGAGCGTGATTGGAATTGCACTCCAGCAACATCTGGAGGGCCGTACTCCCTTCCTGATAGCTATCCTCCCCCCCCCCCCCGTTTGATTTTTCTCCACAGGCTGGATTCTTGTAAGCAGAAATGCCATCTTAGCATGGAATATGCTGTAGGCATGCTGTTCTGTCAGTGCAAGGCTGTAGCAATGTTGCAAACTGAAATAACATAATTTGCTTTTTGCCCTGTTGCTCCTCTGCCATTGTTGACTCTTCTGTTCCTTTTTCCTAATGCATAAGTAAGTTGAAGCGCATACCCTCAGTAAATGAATTGTTGAGAAGGGTAAAAGACCACAGAGATACGTCATGTAGTTTTCAGCCTTACACAGATGCCATGCATCAGCCAAGGATGATACGCTCTGGTTTGCTTGTTCTGCAAGCGTTCCTTGCTCCAAAGATGAAAAAAGGCTTAGTGATAGAAAATCTGCAGAAACACTGAGTGGAGCGCAACCTGTAAAATATCATCAGCAGGTGGCAACAGTTCCTTATGAACACATTGGAACACATTGGGCCTGTTGAACTTTGTGGGAAAACATACACATGATGGGGTTTCCCATGTTTATAGACACATGCACAAGTATGAGTTTCAGGAGGCTTCTGGAGGATGGAAGTGATGAGTTGGTTCTGCCTTTGTTAACAGATAAGACTAAAGATCTATTCAGAAGTGCTGGCATATGGGACTCCTTGTGTAGCTATTCAGCCTTTTTCTTACAGGATTTTCCCAGGTAAAGGAAAATAAAATAAAATAAAATAAAACAAAGGGAAAAAGGAAAATACAGACAAGCTGCAAATTGACATGTATTTATGCACCCTGTGTCTGAAGAAGTGAATTTTGATCTATGAAAGCTTGCACTGAAATAAATCTGTTAGTCTTTCAAGTGCTAGCGTATTTTGCCTACCCCTACCCCCTTTTCTTTTGCTAGCATGTTGAGATGGACTAACAGGGCTACTTCCTTGGAAAATGCTTGCAATTGAGAACACTCATCTGGAACACTTCTAACCTTCCGTGAGTGCGGCAGTGTCATTCTAGAATCATGTGGGGCTTTTATTATGCAGTCACTTTATTGTGCTCTTGGAATTTTACAGGGGAGGAGGTGATTTTTCTTCCCCTTGTGACAATTCCATGTTTTACTTTCACTTCTTCCATTGGTTTTCCTTCCACCATTAAAAAAAATCTGAGGAAGAAAAAATAGAATAGCTTTATAATAAATATTGACTGGTAGTGCTAGGAGCCATCCACCTGGGAATACATTCTGCTGAAGTAACTTGCTATATGGCTCCAAGAAGTGGTGGTCACTGCTTCATTATGTCTTGCCCAGGAAAAACTACTTTCTTCAGGTTAACCCCTGGCCTTCTGCCAGTCAGTTTCAGTATGTAATCCTGAATTCTCATGAGAGAGACTGGAAGAGGCTTAGCTTCCATCTTAATAAATGAGACAGATGTCCATATAGCAGGTTTATTTAAAGTATTTCTGATATTTGTAATTCCTGTCAACTAAGAGTAAACCAGTTTTAGGAAAAAGCAATGATTATACAGTTGAAGAGCATAAAATGACCAGGCATTGGATCAGGTTCAAGCTGCTGAATGAGTCAAGGCTGCAAAGACAGTCCACATTTTAATGTTCTTATATTCACTTGCAGGGATATAAGCAATAAACATATGATGGAAGATAACAAAGAAAAGCAGCAACTTACAACAGCAGCTGGAGAATGTCTCAAGAAAGACGAGACTGAGGCTGTTGCAGAAAGTCTAACTCATTATAAAGAGATTGAAGCAACTTCATCTTCATCAGGTCACTTGTGTCTCAAAGCACTTCCAGAAGGATGGGAAAAGATAATGAAGAAAAGGCAGACTGGCAAAACAGCAGGAAAATATGATGTATATTTTGTTAGGTAATGCTTATTCAAAATCTTGAAAATGTATTTTGGATGTTTCCTAGATGTCATTTGGGTAGTTGGTGAAGAAAGTATTAAAAAGCTGCTTGTAGTGTTTATAATAGAAATACCCAGTGGAGTGGACCGTGTTGGACTAAGACTCAGGAGATCTGGGTTTGAATATCCGCTCAGCCAGAGAAACTTACTGGGAGAGTAAAACCACTCCTTAAATATCTCATTTACATTGAAAGCCTTGTTAGGATCATTATAAGTCAGTTTCAACTTGACAGCACATAACAACAACAGTGTGTATAACAGAAAAAATGTATTTGTGCTGAGATTTGATTATGTCAGGGTAGGAGTTCTTTTTCTTAAGATGAGTTTGTTTGGAATCCAGTTTAAAAAACAACCACAAATATTTTCTAGTTGAAGAGTACTGTTCGTTTTCCCCTGTAGCCATGTGAGACAGCTACTGCGCAAACCACAGACCTAATCAAAAGCAGGAAGACACTTATGCGTACTTAGCAGGGAATTGTGAGTTTGCTTCTTCTGCTCCTAGGAGAGTAAACTGTGGATAAGAATTGGGAGGTCATTTATTCTGTCCTTTCCACCTATGCCTGTACAGTTATAGTTCAAAGTATTTTGAGGGCATCAGGTCAGGAAAGACTGATCTACTGTATGTTTTGTAAAACATGTAACAGTGTCTGTGCTTCATGAAAGACTCAGAGCACTTACTGGTGTAATATTGCTGCTGGATAGCTCAGTGGCTTACGTAGGTATCTGGCTGTGGGGCCAGAGGTTGGGAGTTCATTTCCCCAGTGTGCCTCCTTAGCAGGGGCTGGACTTGATGATCCATATAGTCCTGTCCAGCTCTGCAATTCTAAGATTATACTATTGGTATATAAAATGTCTGAGATTTGATTTATTTACAATATTTATCTTCCATCTTTTAATTATAATTTCCTCTTGATACTGCTGTTAAACAGTAAATATAAATAGTTTCAGGACTGTAGCTTCTACTTTGCATCTTCAAAAATACTTTTCATTAAAAAAAAAGATATTCTCCCTGTCCACTGTATACTCTATTGCATGGGTAGACAAAGTGTGGTTTACAAGCCGCATTGACAAATTGTTCTGTTAGAACCCAGGAGTGTCGTGACTTGCCATTTAAAGTCTGTCTCCCTGCCCCCAGCCTGTTTGAAGCCTGAAATAGTTTTTTCTTAGACAAATAGAATGATTGGAGAGGGCAAAAATGGCCAAGTACCTTCAGTACTTTTCGAATCCAGGCCTACAAGATGTTTACATCCTGTTGATAATACAGTGGTACCTCGCAAGACGAATGCCTCGGGCAACGAAAAACTCGCAAGACGAAAGCGTCTTGCGAGTTTTTTGGTGCCCCGCAAGACGAAGATATTTTCGTCTTGCGAGGTACGTTTTCCCATAGGAATGCATTGAATTTTAATGCGTTCCTATGGGCAAAATAACTCTGAAAAAGTCACTTACCAGGTAGGGAGCTGGGGAAGCACCATCGGAGGACTGGCGGGGGTCCCCTGCAACCGCGCCCACCGCTTTCAGAGGTCCCCCGGCAGTCCTCCGATGGAGCTGGGCAAGCCTCTGAAGCCTTCCCCAGCACCATTTTTGACTTTCCCGCCCTTTTCCCCTGCCTTTCTCCATTTGGAGGCTTGCCTCCGATGGTGCTCGGCAAGCCTCCGAACGGAAAAAGGCAGGGGAAAAGGGCGGGAAATTCAAAAATGGTGCTGGGGAAGGCTTGCCCAGCACCATCGGAGGACTGCCGGGGGACCTCTGAAAGCGGCGAGCGCGGTTGCAGGGGACCCCCGCCAGTCCTCCGATGGTGCTTCCCCAGCTCCCTACCTGGTAAGTGACTTTTTCAGAGTTTTTTTTGCCCATAGGAATGCATTAATTAAAATTCAATGCATTCTTATGGGAAAACTCGCCTCGCAAGACGAAAATTTCGCAAGACGACAGGTCTCGCGGAACGAATTATTTTCGTCTTGCGAGGCACCACTGTACCTTTTCGGCTACTGTTTATGCTATAGGTTTATAACACAATAACAACTTAACTGTTTTCCTCTCTTTTAGTCCTCAAGCAACAAAGCTGAGATCCAAACGAGCCCTTTTAGAATACTTCAGAAAGAACAGAGAAACTGTTCTTAAATTAGAGGATTTTGATTTTTCTGTCTCTGTTCCAAAGAGGATACAAACAGCCAACAGTTGTAGAATCAGGACTGTGGAGTCAGAAGCACAGAGCTGTACCTCTGACAGCCAGAATCAAGAGCTTAGGCTGCAAACTAGTAAAGAAGATACCTCTCCACAAAATCAATTTTTGAAATTTCAAATCAGGGTTGGAAAGCGGGACAATACTTCCGTTTCTTTGCAGAGTGAGTCCACTACAGATGCTGTCTCAGAGGACTGTCATTTCAAAGCCAAAGAAAATGATACAGTTGCCCAAAGGGTTCAAATTAAGAAAGCCAGAAGTCATTCAGAAATTAGGAATTTGAATGATGACCAAAAGAGAAAACAGGGAATGCCATCACATAAAAAACAAGGGGTTGGACGCGGTAAAAATTCCAGACAAAAGACTGACTTACATGTCCTTAATAGTGATAATATATGTGGTGGCAAAGTGTGCCAGAGAGGCTCAAGGAAAAGAAAAACAGGCCGGAAGGATGAACTGCTGTTTTCTCAGCCCAAACTGGAGCCACATGTTCCATCAGGTACAGATGTCTTGGAACACAAGTCAAGCACAGAAAACTTAAGAAGTGGTGAAGGTCCCAGCAGGATAGTTGCTGTAACACTTGATGGAAACCTTTCAAAATCTGAAATGGAGAGAAATGGGGTGCCTTCAGAAAACCAGGGTTTGAAAATTGCTCCCAGTGTGGATGTTAATGTTCCACAGCTGTGTGATGAGAGATGTTTGACTTCAGTAAAAGGTATGTATTTCTTTTCCTTTTTTAATCGTACTTGAATGTTTTTCTAAGATTCTAGCAGGGATATTTGCAAGCTAATGGTGTGAAGGAACTTCGGGCCCCATATGGGTAAGCTGTTGGGGTGGGCCCAGAAATAGTTGAGTTGATGGAGTTTTGCTTCTGTGGGAAGAAAGGGAGAAGGGTTTTGTAATTACTTTAGGGAGGATCTTCTACAGCAGCATGAGAGGGGATACAAGAAGAGGAGAAAGCCAATTTGATCCCATCCTTCTTTAGACTGAAACTTCTACTGAATCCAAGTCTCATTCTGCGTGTAGCCTGGGCTTTCTGTTCAAATGTGCTGTCTGTTCAAATGTGTTTTTTATATTGCTTATCACCATCTCTGACAGATACTGTTTTCCTTCACTAAATTTATTTATTACGTCATTAAAAGGACAAGATATGAAAGATAAAAAATAAGTTATGCAATTATTTAAAAAGAATTTTATTTTATTTTATCTAATATTATTAGGTAAGCAAAAGCACTACTAAAACATTATTGTATCTAATATTATTAGGTAGGTAAAAGCACTACTAAAACATTTAAAAACAAAATACAAACCATCCCATTCCAAAAAGCTCTCTCAGACAACAGGTCACCAAGGGAAAGCTTGCCTGAAAAGAAAGTTTTCTGGCTGCTTGTGGAAGGACAGCAAAGATGGGGCCACCAGATGATTATCTGACCATGACAACAAAACTGCAGAGTTCCTCCACACCCAGATCACCAACATTTACCCCAGTACAGAAAAACAGGTCTAAAGTGTGCCCTGCAGCAGTGTGAGTGGGAGCAGATGCCATTTGGGACAGGCCCATGGTCGTCATAGAGCAGGGGTCCCCAACCCCCGGTCCGCGGCTCGGTGCCGGACCATGGAGACAGATCTCCCACCCACCCCACATGTACTCCCCCCGCACAGCCCCTTTGTGCATGTGCACGCGTGCCCACACGAGCGCCCCCACCCCTTCGCACATGTGCATGAGTGCCCCCGCCCTTCGCGCATGCGCGTGACTGCCCCCTGCTGTTTTGTGCATGAGCGTGCAAGCAGGCCCCCGCCCCTTTCGCACTAGCGCAGGGGGGTGCCCCCGCCTTCCCCAACCGGTCCACGGTGTTAAAAAGGTTGGGGACCACTGTCATAGAGGACACAAAGTCCTCAGCCACTCCTCACAAAGCTACTTCGGCATGGATGTTGAAGTCCCCGAAGACCAGCTCAGCTAGCTCAGGAAGGGAGACTTTAGAGCACTGCGGTGGGGGCAGTACACCGTAGAATCCCTGTTCTGTCCTAGGTTCCCACTTTCAGATATACACATTCAAACCTGGAAAACTAGGGGATGTGACATCTGGTGTCAAGGGAGGGACTCACGATAGGCCACTGCAAATGCAGTTCCCTGCCCTCCTCCAAGGTCTACCCGGCTGCTGCATAGAAAAGCCTGGTGGGCAAAGCTGAGTGAGATTAGCACCCTCGTCCTCATCCAACCAGATCTCAGCAATACATGCCAGGTTGGCAGGCTCGTGCTCCTAGATGGCGGCTGTTTTCCCATTTACCTATTTAGCAGTTCTATGTTTTATTTGACAAGCTCATTCATTCTAGTCAAGAAAACTAGGTGTATGCTGTCATCAAACGTTCCCTCTAATTTTCCGCCAGTGCTGGGTGGGGGTCCTGCACAACACCGATGAGGCGCTACGCACTCGTGCATCTTAGAGAGAATGTTGGTTGTGACCTATAAAGTCTTATGTGATCGAGGTCCAGGCTGTCTAAAATATCACATCTCCCTATATAAGCTCCCCAGGTTTTACAAGTACCAGGGAGGTGGTTTTCTCAGTACCAGCAGACACACAAGCTACCTGATGAGGGTCTTTTCAGTGACTGCTCACAGGCTATGGGGCTCCCTTCCCAGGAAGCTCAGGAGGCCCTTCCAGTTATCTCTTCTAAGAAGCCTTTGGCTACTGAATGGGCTGCAGAGAGAGGAGATATCAGTGGGGTATGTGGGTGTGGCATTTCACCTGTTGATATTCACATCTTTGTTTAACGGACAGAATCCTGTTGATGATTGATGAGTGTGTAAGGTAAATTGTGTAATTCACCATGGCGCATTGTCACTAACTAACGTCTACATTGGCTTGGGCATGTGAGAATGGCTGACGGACGGATTCCAAAATATGTCCTGTATGGAGAATTAGTGGAGGGAAATCGCCCCAGAGGGAGACCACAGCTGCGATACAAGGATATCTGCAAGCGGGATCTGAAGGCCTTAGGAATGGACCTCAACAGATGGGAAACCTTGACATCTGAGCGTTCAGCCTGGAGGCAGGTGGTACAGCATGGCCTCTCCCAATTTGAAGAGGCACTTGTTCAGCAGGCCAAGGCAAAGAGGCAGTCCCAAAACCAGCAAAACAGGGGAGCTGGTCAGGGGACAGATTGTATTTGTCTTCAGTGTGGAAGGGATTGTCACTCTCGAATTGGCCTTCTCAGCCACACTAGACGCTGTTCCAAGACCTCTATTCAGAGCACGTTACCATACTCTCTCGAGACTGAAGGATGCCTATTAACAAGGCACTGGTTGCATTATGATGCACATGCCCAGTTGTATAGCAGGTGCACATACCTAGTCACACAACTGGCACATCACTAATTAGTACCATTTTGCTGCCACAAGTTAAGTAATTTAATTTATGCATGCATAAATTATCAAAAGGATTCTAGTCAATGTTTTACAATTGCTTTTAAGTTAATGGTTTTTTAATTAGATATGGTTAATTACATTTCTAAGATTATAATTTATGTGTTTCAAAGGTTCTGTTTTTGCTCCCATTTTGTAAGCTGATTGGGTCCCTAAATCTGAAGAAAGGTGGAAAATAAATGAAATGAATGAATAAATAAATAAATAATAAAGGATTGAGTAACACTTGTCAAATTTATAAGAATTAATTATATGCATTTGTTTTTCACATTGCATTGCAACAGAGAAACGTATTCAAAGAACTCAAGTGGAAAGAAGGAAAACTAGTCCATATTTTTCCAGTAAATTCACCAAAGAAGGTAAGTAGCTTTCTGTGCAAATGGTGTGTGAGGTACAAACTATCTAATACAATCTATTGCTTAGTCAGAGTTCTTTTTACTTGGAAGTAAGTCAAATTGATTGCATCATCACATGCTAAATATTATGGACATCTATTTGGAAATGAATTCCCGTGAACTCAATGAGACTATATGCCAATTAAAAATGCATTGAATTCAGTTACTCATCTCCCATTTCTGTGTGACCAGGAAATGCTGCAGTCATCTGCATTTATAGAACCCTTCTCTCCCTCCAGTTTGAGTCATTATTAATATATGGATAATAACAGTTATTTCAAGGTGTGTCAAATTAATGTTAGCATTTTGCCTAATTGAACAGTTGCCTAGAATCTGGTGTGTGTGGTACTGAGGGAGAAAATTATATCTGAGTACTGGGAATTCCTTCTAGAATGTAAATGTAACCTCACAAGCTGAGATAGTGCAAACTGACATTGATGTAATGGGCCGCTGTGGCTGTCTGTGTTAATGAGCCAGTATGAAACCTAGTTTGCATCCTCCTTTCCTTAGAAAAGCCTGCTTTCAATTTTAATCAAATTGAATTTTAATCAAGCCATAGTTCTCTCCCATGACCACACTTGCAGTAGCTGTGGTTCATTTAAAATGGATAGGCAAATACTGTATGGTCCTCCCGAAATAGTTAGGCAGCAACTCCCAGATTCCCTCACGGTTGGTTAGCTAGTGCTTGTAGGAAATGTAGTCCAACAACATCTGCAGAGCCACAGTTCCTCACCTCTAGTTTAAAACACTAGCTGTGAAAAAGAAGGTAGGATTAAACAATGGCTCCTTCTCTTGGTTTGTTTTGGCTACCAAAAATGGCTGCCATTTTTAGTTCCTAGTATGGATTGCAAGTTGGTCAGGCAGGTAAACGAGGAATATTCGTAAGATACCTAGGCATACCTTAGTATTCACTGGCACTAATCTTATAGAGGGTGTTGAAACAGTTGTGTGGGATAGAAATAACCTGATCTCTCTTCGGAGGATGAAAAGAAAGTATAAACTGTACCTTTTCTTGTCTCCCTGAATGCAGCTGGATTTGGTTGAATCTGTAGTATTTTTTAAATCACTTTGAACTTTCAATTGTCTGTATATAGCTCCAAGCCCACCTAGAAGAAAGGCTTTTAAGAAATGGATTCCACCTCGCTCTCCTTTTAATTTGGTCCAAGAAACACTGTTCCATGATCCATGGAAGCTACTAATTGCAACAATATTTCTGAATAAGACCTCAGGTAAATAAAAGAAGCAGTATGCTCTCTCTTGGATTCCCCCTGAACAGCAGAACAAGATGGAGTTGTTTTTCTGTCAGGATATAATCTGCTGACGAGTGTGCATGAATCGGCCAGTTTCCTCAGGGGTGAGCAACTTGTACCCTCCATCTATTGTTGAGCTGCAGTTCCCTAGGCGACGTTGAAGAAGGATGGAAATTGCAATCCAGCAACATCTGGAGGGCCGCAACTGCCCACTCCTGAACTAGCAAATGAAACCAGTCCTGTGTTTCCCACTGGGTACTGACCAGATGGTAAAGATGTGTACAAATGGCTTTGCCCAAGTGGTTTCTTGATTTACACATAATTCTAGCTAGTGGTGGGCAGGACAGGGAGTTGAAGAGAAGAGGGGCAACGTTGACCTTAGCCTTGCAAACTAAATGCCTGCTATTAAAATGAGGATTAAATGAGGCTGAATATATTATGCAAGATTGCCATCACACATGCAGTTAAAAACATTATTAGTAGTTTTCTGATGACTGTACCAAGACTACAATATATATTTCTGCTCCCTAAGGCTGCTTCACACAAGATGAATTTTCATGGGAGGTCACTTATCTGTCGGAAGCTCCCAGAATCTTACAGGTGGCCAAAAGCTATGTAGAGCAGCACAATTCATGCCAAGTGAAACCGTTTGGGAAGGAATTTAGTGCAGACCTTTCCATTCATGTTATTTTCACACTTTCATGTTATTTCTGACCAGGAAAGATGGCCATTCCGGTCCTGTGGGAATTTTTAAAGAAATATCCTTCAGCTACAGTGGCGAGAACTGCTGACTGGAAGGAAATGTCAGAGCTACTTAAACCCCTTGGCTTGTATGAACTCAGAGCGAAGACCATCATCAAATTTTCAGGTAGCCTTTCTTGTACATATAATAGCAGTACTTAGAATAAAGTGTAGTGGGTCTTTTTGTTTAGTGTTCAGCATGCTTTGCACATGCCAGGGTAAACCCTTGGCTACTCCCTGTGAAACCTTGACTCCACTTTTCCTTGTATAAATACTGTGGTTTTGGATTCTCACTGCTTAGAAAACCAGGAACTCCAGACTACATAATAATCTCTTCTTGATTAATTGAAGATATTAGCAGTGGTGCAGTTCTCTGTAGCAGCAATGTATTTTATTTATTTTTTTACATCTTTGTGATTTATTTCACTTCATGTAAGTAAGGTTTCACAAATAAAAAAGTACTAGAATTTTAAAAAGTTTGCCTTGGATCTTTTATTGTGATGCACTTTTGTTCCCTAGATGAATATTTGATCAAACAATGGAAATATCCTATTGAGTTGCATGGGATCGGGAAATATGGAAATGACTCTTACAGGATCTTCTGTGTCAATGAGTGGAAAGAGGTAACAGATGCTGCCCTGTGTTTAAATTGAGGAAAGGCACGGATTACTAATTTAGCAGTGTTTCTGGAATGGCATGCCCTAGTCTTGATTCTAAATGCCATTTCTCCTGTGATTCAGGAGGTACAATCACTGCTGACACTTTTGGAATAGCAGACTAATTGTGTTCTCTGCAGATCTCACATAAAAGGAGTTGCCTTACTGCAATACTGCCAGTTGCCCCTATTCAGGCCTTGCCAAAGCAGCAGAAACAGTTGGCTCTGTGAAAGTGGTTTTAGGCATCCAGGAGGAAGTGGGACCACCTAGACACTTTTGAACTTCACCCTCAGGGCCATCAGCATGGCCCTGGGCCGGGTTAACAAACTCTACTGCCAATAGTATTTTTATTTATTTATTTAAAATACTTTTCTCCTTAAAAAGGATCCAAGGTGGCTTACAACAATTAAAAGACAGTATTTAAAGCTAACAATGGTGAGTGTTGTTGTTGTTGTTTAGTCATTAAGTCGTGTCCGACTCTTCGTGACCCCATGGACCAGAGCACGCCAGGCCCTCCTGTCTTCCACTGCCTCCCGGAGTTTGGTCAAATTCATGTTGGCAGCTTCGGTGACACTGTCCAACCATCTCGTCCTCTGTCATCCCCTTCTCCTCTTGCCTTCACACTTTCCCAACATCAGGGTCTTTTCCAGGGAGTCTTCTCTTCTCATGAGATGGCCAAAGTATTGGAGCCTCAGCTTCAGGATCTGTCCTTCTACTGAGCAGTCAGGGTTGATTTCCTTCAAAATGGATAGGTTTGCTCTCTTTGCAGTCCAGGGGACTCTCAAGAGTCTCCTCCAGCACCACAATTCAAAAGCATCAATTCTTCACCAGTCAGCCTTCTTTATGGTCCAGCTCTCACTTCCATACATCGCTACTGGAAAAACCATAGCTTTGACTATGCGGACCTTTGTTGGCAAGCATCTCTGCTTTTTAAGATGCTGTCTAGGTTTGTCATCGCTTTCCTCCCAAGAAGCAGGCGTCTTTTAATTTTGTGGCTGCTGTCACCATCTGCAGTGATCATGGAGCCCAGGAAAGTAAAATCTGTCACTGCCTCCATATCTTCCCCTTTTATTAGCCAGGAGGTGATGGGACCAGTGTATACATATACAAAAAAGATCAAACAAATACTGTACTGAAAAACATAACCCAAAACATTCAAAGCAATAAGGTACAGCAATCCATTTGAAAACCCCACTCAGGCAGCCAGTCACTCAGGGAAAGCTTGCCTGAAGAGAAAGGTCTTTGCCTGCTTGCAGAAGGATAGCAAAGATGGGGCCAGTCTGGCCTCCAGTGACTGGGAGCAGCAATAGAGAAGGCCCTCTCCTGTGTACCCACCAAATGCACCTTTGTGAAGGTGGTGAATGTAAGAGAGATCTTATAATAGCACTTTAAATATATGAACTGATGCTGTTGCAGAGTGGGCTTCCATGAAATAAAACAGCTAATAAGGCACAATATAAGATCAACTCACTTTTCCACTATTTCTAGATGTTACAGCATCTCAAAAGCTTGACCCTATTTTTGTTTCCTCAAAAAGAAGACAAATGTATTTCAGTAGAACTTAAATGTTAGAATCAGCTCAATAAGCTGCAAAATGGATTTCTTTGTCTTTTTAATTATTTTAAACATGATAAAATTTGTTCTTTGAACTAAAATTAATCTTGACTTTCTTTCAGGTTCAACCACAAGACCATAAGCTGAATGTATATCATTCTTGGCTTCAGGAAAACTATGAGAAACTGAATCATAATAATTAGCACTGCATGCACATGCCTTACTCTCTTTTAAAAATCTGGCAGATGCTATTGTCCCTTTTAGTTACTATAAATGAAACCAGTATTTTTATATACATGATAGTGTACTTTGGACATTTTATTAAATAATATTTGTATATAATGTTGTTCAAAAGCTGTAATTAAAGTCAACTAAGAACTTTTAATATAACAGCTTCTAAATTGTTCATTATAATGTATTAATAATACCTTGTTCATTAATAATGCATTAATAATACAAATGCCAAATTATGGATCATGGTTAATCTTAGTGGTACATAGATGTGGAATTGATGCAGTTAAGTATAGCATTTTCCAAAGTCCTTGTAGTGTATCGTACTGGAGGTACACATCAAACTGGACTTCACTGTTTGGTTAAATGCTGCCATTTAACCTCTCCTATTAAAATCCCTTTCTTAGGAGCAAGTTACTTATTTAAATGCCTGCTTGAAAAGACAGGCTTTTGCCTGACAAGTACAAATCCCATTGTCCCTGATACGTGGCCATATTGGCTGATAGTTTTGAGTCCAAAGCAGCTGGTCAGGCAAAGATTCTTGCCTCCTCCGTCGGGAGTGCCAAGGCTTTTATTCCTTCTCATAGTGAAGGAGGCCCTTTTTGTACAGTATTGGGTGTATCCATAGGATAATTCTGTAATTTTGTAAATCCTGTGCACCTGGGAGGAATTGGGGGGCAATTATATATAGGACAGGGATGAGGAAAGGGGAGCCTTCCAGATGTTGTATTGCAACTCCCACCCATCCAAGCTGGCATAGCCCAGTGGTAAAGGATTGGGGTTCCAGTCCAAGAACATCTGGAGAACTGCACTTTGCTTTCCCGAGAGAACCATTGCCAGTTGCTCTTTACACTTAGTGGCTGAAATCCTGTTGGCAGTGCTAGGAGTCATAAATCCTGATTACACTTTGAATTAAAGATTAGCATCACCTGTTGATGACATCATCAGAATTTCCAACATACAGCTCCACCAACAGGGTTTCAGCCAACCTAAACTAGTGTTTCTGTTTAAAGGTTGGTTATGGGTAGGATTCTGTTCACGTTAGCTGCTGAAAAACTCCTCCACGGCTCAAAACTGCTAGACTACTGATAAGGTTGAGAGGAAATGATTTCCTATACGAACTGTCAACAGTTACCTTCATTCTGTTTCACACACATTTAGTCCAGACTTTTACTGACAACTGGGAAGAATAAATTTGGCATGACCCGGTCACATTCTCAAGGGATTCAGCAGGCGAAAGTCCGATAAGCCAGTCCAATCTCAGAAGTCCGGGAGATCAAAACAGATGCTGAATCGTCAAAACCAAAACACAAACCGTAGTCTGAAGTCAGAGTCCGAGAGCCAAGGGTCAGGAGAGCAAGGGTCAGGTTGTTCAGGATAAACCAGAGCGTGGACGCAAGCCAGGGAATTGACTTGATGTTTCTATGAGAAGCATGCGAGCTTCAGATCTCCGTGTTGTAAGTTTCTGCCGGAGCCTATCCCTAACTCTGACCAGCGGGGGAGGAGAATCTGACAGTGATTCATTACTAATTGCAAATTGCAGCTGTCTGTGATAACAGAGGGCCTCCAGTTCCACTAATTGCCCTACACTTCCCTTGGCTGCAATTAACTCCTCCAATTCCAGGTCTTCTTCAGCTGAACTCATGACAGACCCCTTGAAACCAATCCTATAACTTAAAACTTCTGTAGGTACTATGTTCTCATATTTTTTAATGATGTGCATTGTCTAAGATCAGGACTTAGCAAAGTGTGTTCTAGGATGTAAGGTCCTTAATGTTCAGAATGGTAGACATTAACCAGGGGAAACCTTGTGTTCAGAACCCTACTATGCCACAAGTTACTATCACTTTGAGCCTCACCCATTTTACAGGATTTTAACTGAGATAAGTCAGGACTGTTTTAAAGATACAATAGGACAGTTGCTAGATCCATGTTTGCCAACCTCAACTCTTACAAGGAAGAGCAGGATAGAACATGATCATGTGTCACATCAATTCTGATTTATGGCAACCCTTTTCAGGATTTTCAGCGAATACTCCAGTTATTTACCATTCCTTTCTTCTGGGGGGACCTTGGAACTGTGCAGCTTGCCCAGGGCCACACAGAATGGATCTATTTGCAGAAGGCATAGTGGGGAATTGAACTCCCAACCTCTGGCTTTGCAGTCAGATACTTAAACCACTGAGCTATCCAGCCTGCTACAACATAAAAAGTATAAATAGAAGTAATCTAGTTGCACTCAAGATGACAGGCTAGAGCAAGTGAAATCCATACTATGCATCTCACTCACTGAAGAGACTCTGTAAATCCCCTACTTTCAACCTCAGCTGCACTTTGTGCAATAAAAGGAAAGCATTTGTCCTCAATTACCAGTTGACTAAGGGTTTTGTAGGTGTTTTTTGGTAGGGCACTGTTTTGGATATGAAACATGAAATTTTCCTTCATGGTTGGATAGTTCTTATTCAATGGCAACAAAAAATTTAAAAAAGAAAGTTACCAACATAAGCCCTCCAGAATTGTGTAGTCCCTTAAAGGCTTTTTCTTCAACAGAAATATCAAATAGATACTTCATTCATTTAATGATGTGGAATTCAGACCATGGAGATTTGTAACACAGTGGCCAGAACTGGTGTTTATATGTGGTTTACTTAACTTGCCATGGCCACTTCTGGCTAATTTATGAGATGCCAGGGCACATCTCAATTGCGCAGTCAGGTGTATGACCACACTTTGTGAGTTAACTGCAATTAGCCATGGCAGGTCACTCAAAACCTGGGCAAATCTCAGTGCAAGCTGGTAATTCATTCATGAAGTTTTTAAATAGGTGCAAACTGAGTTTTGCTGCAGCAGACCAGTACAGAGACCCATCTGAAGTTTGTAAAGTACCTTTTTTTGTTTCTCCTAATAAAAAGCTGGTGGATGAATAATGAAATATGTAAATTATTCTTCTATATGTACAAGCCTATTGCCAACTGCTGATGTGGGAAGTGCAGATGTAGGGCTATGTCAGTTGCGCTCAAAGCCCTCCATACCATGAGGCAGAGTGAAGCGGCTGCCTCTGGTGGAAGATACTGGGTCGGGGGGGGGGGGGGGGCTGGCTAGATACTCTGGTGGGAGCAGGTGCGGCGGGACGTTGACAACGCCTCTCTGCTGGAGGTCAGTGTGTGTATGTATTCCTGGTAGCCTGCCTTGTACTCCATACTATAAAGCGGGCTGCTGTCCTGTCCCCAGGGCCACCGGCCTCAAGTGCAAGGGGGGGGAAGGAGGCACTTTCTTTGCCTCAGGGAGGAAAACCTCTCGGCCCGGCCAGTTTTAAACTTTGAGCCTCAAGTCAGCATTCTTGACGGCGGGGGGGGGGGGGTTTAATGTCGAGGATGGGACCAGGTTCCAGACGGGAGGGGGAGCGGCGAAAGCAAATCCGCCGCCATAAACCACTTCACGTCTCTTCCTCTTCGTTAACCCGGGTTCTGACGAAGTCCTGATCCCGCCGCCAGAGGGACGACCCCCGCGCGGCCATGGAAAGGCGGGGGCCAAATTGTTGCTCGGGAGCCCTGACTATCTGCCCCCCCCCCCCACGTCCGCGGGGCGCGAGCGGGCTCCTCCCGGGTTGCCGACACAACGTTCGGAGCGGCGTCTCTCGGCCAATCAGCGGCCGGCGGGCGCGCCTGTTACCTTGGTGCCCGCCCACATGCCTCTTTGCCTTGTGCTCTAATGAGCGCGGCAGGGGCCGGGGGGGGGGGGGCGGCGGCGTTAGCGGAGCCCGTCGCTGCTTCTCGCCCTCCGCCTGCCACCCCAGGAGGTGCGGAGACGAGAGAAGGGGCCGCCGCTGCTCACGGGGTTTCTGTCTAGCGGGGAAGAAGCTGGAAGGCTTTCCCGGTCTTTTGCAGATTCCCCTGGAGAGGTTTCCCTAAAACAGCCCCGCGGTGTCGACCAGAATGGAGTGGCTGAGCTGCTCGCCCGAAAGGGAAGGAAACCGGCACCTGAGGGTGAACTCGGAGTGTCTGCCCGGCTCTGCTTCAAGCCTCCGTCTTGGAGAAAGCGAGTATGTGGTCACCTTGGCATCGATAATAACCCGCCAGAAGCGACGTGTGGGGGTGGGCATAAGGAATGCCGACTTAACGAGCTCTAATTCAACTTAGGACCCTTGTCTTACATGCACCACATCGGGCACTTGCTATAAATCCGTAGCTCAGAACCTTAATCCTTTCCAGGGTTTCCTAGGTATAAGAGTACTCAAGAGTGGTTTACGGTTGTCTTCTCGGATCACTCGGGGACTATGCAGCTTGCCCACGGCTATATAGGTTATGTTTTCTTGGACAAGGCGCAGCGGGGATTCGAACTCCCAACCTTTCCCAACTCACTGAGCTATGCAGCCAGCATAGTTCACAGGAATGTGCCCTGTACTGAATTAGCTATCTTGACATGAGCTAGCAGCATCCAGAGTGCAGACAAAACAATGTTTTGTTTTTTAAATTAAAAATTTTTTTTTATTTAAAAAAGAAAAAAGGGCTTTTTCTTCTCTTTTTGTTTATCATTGTAATGATAATTTTAATTTAAAAAGTGTTATAGCACAAAGTCTTACTGTGGAATATTGATTATAAATTCTAATTCTGTATTATGAATATATTCATATGTAAATACTTTTTAAAGGATGTGTAAGTAAAGGACAACAGTTCTTCAATTAGGGTTGTACTTTTATAAGGGTTCACAGGCTTCTGTGCAGATTATTCAGATTAGTTTTTAACCTGTCCTAGTGCTCAGTTTAATAAGTATCACTAGAAGAATTTGCAGTTCTTAAACTGGATTTGTGTTTTCAAAGATGTAGCCTTGTTTAAAGCCAGATATGGAAGTGAGAAATACTGTAGCAGCCCCTGCTCTCAGCCTTGTTCTGCAACTCTTAATCAAGCCATTTCTGGAGCTCTCTCTCTGTGCAAGTGACGCTCATTTCTTTACAGGGGAACCTTAACTATTGTCCTTTTGCAACTTTGTGTGCACAAAATTGGGGTGTTACTTCTCTCTTTGAAAAGGCACACAAGTAGGGAGGGAGCACAGTGTTTTACACCTCCCCAAAAAGAGTCGTCCTGCTTTCTAGAAACTTAGTATACATTTTTCACAACACATATTTTGATCATCTTGCTGCTCATATTGACACCACCTCCAACATTCCTCTATACATTGACGTTTATGCTGTCTGAAAGTGCATGCTTTCAGACATGACATTTGCAATAATAGAGGATTATTGGAAGTAGAGTCAAGGGGATGGTGAAAAATATGTGTAAAGCTTATAGTAAGCAAGAGTGCACTGTAGGGAAGAGAGCATCACGTGATTATACAGAGTCAGAGTATTTAAATCATAATTTAAATCAAATGCAACATGGCTGTAATTTTATATATTTTTTTAAAAAAAAATAAATTATTTTCCAAAACAAATACATCAATACAAAACAATACAAAATACTGACTAACAATCTAAAACCCAGTGCACCCCCATACCCACGGGACCCTTTGGAGTAATTCTTTTATTACGAACCTCTTTTCCAAAATTGTATTGATTGTTGCTTAGAGGCTTTCCCCTTTCCTTTCACTAATACAAATTCAATAAATCTACCCCAAATAGCATAAAAAATATTCAAACTTATTTCCCCTCTTTTCATCTTTAGTTCAGTAGTCAATTTGTCATTTAACACAATGTCCCATACTTTGTTATACCAATCTTCTAATTTGATATCATGTTTGTCTTTCCAGTATCTAGCTATTAATAATCTAGCACTTGTCATAAAATTAGAAATCAATTCCTTTGAGTAATAATCAAGTTCTATCTTATCAAAATTTGACAACAAAGCAATTTTTGAGTTAAATTCAATATCTTTTCGAAATATATCACATATATCCTTAAAAATCAATTTCCAGAATTTCTGAATCAATTTACACTCCCACCACATATGATAATACGTGCCAATTTCCTCATCACATTTCCAACAGGCCTTATAATAGTCAGAATTTATTATGTTCAATTTCACCGGAGTCATGTACCACCTTAAACTAATTTTAAAAAAAAATCTCCTTTATTCTTACCGACATTAATCTTAGAACTCTCATCTTCCAAATTTTTATCCAATCCTCTGTTCTAATTTCTGTCTTTAAATCATGTTCCCAAATTTATTTTAATCCTTCTATTTCAATCTCATTTTCCTCCTGATCCAAAATTAGATTATAAATTTTGTTTACTACTCCCTTCTTCAAAGCATCCTTCTGCATGTCTTCATGTGATGATAGAAATTGTTCATACTTAGTACATTCTCTACATTTGCCATTAATCCTCAACCATTCATTAGTCCATCTGTCTAATGGGATATAATTGTACCATGATAATTTATTAGTTTGAAGTTTATAATCTGATCCTTCGAACTAATTTTAACCATCCAATGCTTTCAGTCTGGCAACTTCTTTATCCTTAAACAAATCAACAAAGCCCTTCAAGTTTGCTGGGAAATTTTCTATTTCAGTCACTAATTTTAGTGGTGAAGTAAAAGGACAAGACTTCTTTTTATATCTGTTCCACACATTTAACATGTTTCTTAAAAGGGGGTTATTCACCTGATTTATTATATTTCTTTTTACTGCATTGAACAAGTATTTTTCAATATTTCCATGTATTTCTGAGGATTCCATATCCCACCAAATTAATCTTCCTTTGTTATATATAATATATCCAATAAATTTTAGTTGATTTGCTAGATAATAATTTTTTATATTGGGAATACCTAAACCTCCACTTTTTTGAGTCTTATACCAATATCTTTTATTTATTCTTTATTTTTTACCTTTATTACAAAATCCATTAATTAATCCCTGCCAGTACTTGAAATCATCTTCTAATTGTATTGGGAGCATCCTAAATAGAAAAGTTATTCTTGGTAATATTTTCATTTTAACCACAGCGATTCTCCCAAACCACGAAAGATTCAATTTAGAGTACTCCTGGAATTTATCTTTAATATCGCTTTTTAATTTATTAAAGTTTTGCTCCTTTAATTTTTGAGTCACTTTGACTATATTTATACCTAAGTATTTAATATAACTACACATTTTAAAACCATATTTATTTACAAACTTTTCTTGTTCATATTTGTTGTGATTAAACATCATTACTTGTGTTTTTTGCCAATTAATAGTTAATCCTGTTATTTCCCCAAATTTTTCTAAATGATTTTTAATTCTATCCATACTTTCTAATGGGTTTTTAATAATTAATAATGAGTCGTCAGCAGATAAATTAATCTTAATTGTATCATTTTTGCCTAATCCTTTAATTAATTCATCATTTCTTATTGCATTAGCTAACAATTCTATAATCATACGAAACAATACTGGTGAAAGTGGGCAGCCTTGTCTTGTGCCTCGGCCTAGAAAAATCCGTTCTGTTAAACCATCACTAACTATTATTTCTGAAGTATTATCTAAATATAACTAATCTATAACCCCAATAAATCTTCTACTAAATCCCCAACCCTTTAAAAGCAACTTTAATGTTAGCCATTCCACGCAATCAAAGGCCTTAAATATGTCTAATTATAGAACAGCTGCCTTTGTTTTTCCCTTTTCTGCCTCGTATATAACATTCAAAACTCGCCTAGTTAAATTATCCATTTCCCTTCCCTTTATAAAGCCACATTGGTCCTCTTTAACATAATATGCTATAAATCTATTTAATCTATTTGCTAATATAGCAGTAAAAATCTTTGTGTCTTGATTTATTAAAGATATAGGCCTATAAGGTCCCGGTCTGTTAAATCCTTGTTGGGTTTTGGAATAAGAATCATTAATGAGTGTTTCCAAGAAGGTGGCATTGTTTCCCCTTCCAATATTTTATTATAAAGCATTTTTAGCTTAGGTGTCAAAATGGAACTAAAAAGTTTATAATATTCTGGACCCAATCCATCATAGCCTGGTGTTTTACCATTTCTCAATTTATTAAGGACCTCAGCAATTTCTTCTTCTTTAATCTCTTCTAATATTCTTTTATCACATTCCAATAATTTGGTTTTTAAGTTCTCATTTATATAATTTTCTATATCCTCTTTCAACACATTGTTTCCTTTATACAGTGGTGCCTCGACTTACGAACGCCCCTACCTACGAAAATTTCGAGTTACGAAAAGCTCCGGCCGCAAAATGTTGCTTCGACTTGCGGCCGGAGCTTCGACCTAAGAACAGAAAAAGGCAGGGGAAAAGGGCGGGAAATTCAAACTGTTGGTGGCGAAGAGGCTGCTTCCTTGTAGCTCTTTCACCCCAACGGTTAGAGCAGGGGGTCAGGGAACTTTTTTACTCCTGCGGGGCAAGAGGAGGAAGGAGAGGCGGGGGCAGCTCCGGATTGCGGCGGGGCGCATGAAGCCGGTGTGCTCCCTGCCCATCCCTGGTGCGGGTCTATTCACGAGTAAGGCCCGCATAAGGCGCTGGGCTGAGGCGCGGGGGTGGGAGGGGCTCCTCCGTGGACGGGGTGTGCAGCGGCGGCGGCACAGGAGGAGGCTCCCCGCCGGGAGTGAGTGCCATCGGAGGCTTCAGTCTGCCTGGTAAGGTGCTGCTTTTTCCTTTTTAGAAACGTCTGGGTGGGTTTTGCAGGGTGGGTTTCAGCTGAGGGGGGTTATGTTTCTGTGCTCTGTTGTTTTTTGCAGTCCCAGCGTGGGGATTGCTCGATGTTTATTTTTGGGTATTTTTTGTTTTGTTTTTTGCAACCTTCGGGGCTTGCTCTGTTTATTTTTGGTTGTTGTTTTTTTTTTAAGCCCCAGGGCCTTCCGATGGGGCTTTCTGTGTGCTTTAATTTTTAATTTTTATTTTTGGTAATTTTTTGAAATGCTGGAACGGATTAATCCCGTTCCCATGCATTTCAATGGGAAATGGTGGTTCGATTTACGAAAATGTCGAGTTACGGCCACCGTTCCAATACGGATTAATTTCGTAAGTCGAGGCACCACTGTATAATTTCTGATAAAATTCTTGAAAAATCCGCAATTTATCTTTCATTATATTACACTTCTTACCTCTTCTATCATTAATTACTCCTATCGTATTTTTTAATCTTCTATTTTTGAACATTCTAGCTAATAATTTTGAATTTTTATTGCTATATTCAAAAAAATTTCTCTTCATATACATCAAATCCCTCTGGACTTTCTCTATCTCTAAATTTTCTATTTCCTTTCTTTTTGCCTCAATTTCTACCAGTATCCTTCTGTCTCCTTCTACCGTGTTTCCCCGAAAATAAGGTAGGGTCTTACATTAATTTTTGCTCCAAAAAACGCATTAGGGCTTATTTTCAGGGGATGTTTTATTTTTTTCATGTACAACAATCTACATTTACTCAAATACAGTCATGTCATCTTCTTCTGGTTGCTGCACAATGGTGCAGGGCGGGGTTTAACTGATCTGGGGCTTATTTTTGGGATAGGGCTTATATTAAGAGCATCCTGAAAAATCATACTAGGGCTTATTTTCAGGTTAGGGCTTATTTTCGGGGAAACTGTAAAAAAACCTTAATTTCCAAATTTTTCAATTCTTCTTCCAGTTTTCTTACGTTTATCTCTTTAATTTTTTTCAGTGTACAGGATTCCCTTACTGCTATTCCTCTTGAAATTGCTTTCATCGTGTCCTACAACAGGCCTAATTTCGTACCTCCTGCTTCATTTATTGTCCATAATTCTAACCATTCTTTCTTTATCTTTTCTATTACCTCTGGGTGCTGGAAAATGTTAATATCCATTCTCAATCTTTTAGAATCTTTATAATCTTTTTTAATCCTTTATCTTATCCATAACCATATTAAAATCTCCTGCCATGATAACATAACCTTTCTTTACCTTCTCCATCTCTTTAATAACCGTGTCATAAAAATCTCCATGTTTAATATTAGGTGCGTAAACATTAACCAAAGTATATTCTTCCAAACCCATTTTACCCTGTATTATTATAAATCTACCATTACAATCTTTTACTACCTGTTTCACTGTAAATTCACAATTTTAAAAAATTATGATTGCCACAGCTCTAGATTTAGATGTTCCAAAGTTTTTTTCATAAGTGTCTCTATTATTCATCTTCAGTTCATTAACTCCATCTTCTGATTGATGAGTCTTTTGCAAAAAGACGATGTCCACCTTGTTTTTCTTCAATAATGTTTCTATTCTTCTTCTTTTCACTATCAATCCCAGGCCTTTCACATTTAAGGTAGCTAGTCTTATTCTCTTGCCCATTTCTGTACAAAGTCTCTCCTCCTAACAGGCCCCGTGTGCAACCCATCCCCCCAACAACCAAACAAAATTACGCTAAAAATTAAAATCGACATAACCCAAACATATAACTCTCTATGCCTAACCACCCACTGAACATTTATCTTTTTTCCTGCCTTACCATATTCCCCCGTCATAACTACTAGCGAGAGCAAAAGGTGGGGGGACGCCACCACGCTTTGTCAGAACCGCAACCAGAACCTCGCCTCTGCTCTTTTCAGTGAAAATTCACATTTCTTCTTAATATTTAATAACACTGAAACCCCCTTCTCTAGCCTCTCTCTCCCTTGTAATTATAATTATAATTAAACAAACAATTAAAATCCAGAATTAATAATAGTTTTAGTTTTATTATTATTACTGTTGCTATCTGTTATTAATATAATTAGTATAGTCAGTACTAAAAACTAGAAAAAAGAAAAGGAAAAAAATCAGTAAAAATAAATGAAGGAAAGAGAGAAGAAAGAAAGAAGAAAAAAAGAGATTTGGGAGGGGGTGGAAACAACACGTGATCCATCTTCCAGCCATTCAGGAATCTGGTCTTTTCTCCTTCAACCTTCTATTTTTTTTGCTTGAAGTCGGAGTTGGCTCCTGTTATCCGGTTTCCCCAGGTAGGAAGCTCCCAAAATGAGAGTACTGAGGCACGAAGGCTTCTTGTGAGGTTATTTTATTGCAAAGGAAAACGCCTGCTGCAGAAAGCGGGGAGAAAAACAATTCACCACGCGGGGCAAAGGCTTTTTCTCCAAAGAACAAAAGGAGTGGTACAATCTCTTATAGCCTGTCCCTTCCGGGCGATTTGGGGTGGGCGCACAATCTCCTTAAAGGGGTCAGAAAGTTAGTTGGCGAAAATTCATTGGATTAGTAAAAACACCTTTCAAACATGCGCAGAACAGATAACCGGATCTTCTTCTCTCCCTGGGGCCCCTGCATTCCATTCTTATCTACTACAAAGCATATTGTTTCTATCTACTACCAGCGTTGTTTCTCAGTAAACGGATCCTTTGTCTTTCAAGAAACATTAGTCCTTGAGTCAAGAAGAAAAGCAAAAAGGAAGGGAGGGGTCGGGCCCGCTTTTACGGGGCCAGTTCTTTTCTCTCTGAATAAGTCAAACACAATTATCCTAACAAATCCCTCCTTTTCTTTTTCTACACACTTTGACTTATTCACAATTATAAATTTCGTCCTGGGCTGGGATGATTTTGTAGCTTATTTCCTGTGTATCTCCAATTTCAAGGCAACAATTTGTCAAATTAAACTTTCCACACACACCTCCTTCCGAAGCCAATAAGTAATCTAGAGCTAATCTATTCTGATATATAGCATTGTTCTGTTTGGCTAGCAATAATAAAGCTTGTTCATTTTCCCTAGTGAGCAACTCTACTACAGCTTGGAGTCTTATAATTCTATTGAGCATATAGATTGGGGTCCTGTGAGATTGTATGGTACAGTATGACTCCACTCAAATACCTCCCAAGGCCACTGATCTCCCTTAAGAGTACCGCCACAAATGTAGCAATTTGAAACATTCATAGTGGTAGCTATTGTTTGTGCCAGTTCAACAAACAGATTAGTTGTCCTGGGAGTCAAAGATTGTTCCCAAGGATCCGTTTCCATCTCTCTCCAGAAGGTCTGGTATCTCCTCAAATCTTCCCCTATTTTATATTCCTTAGTCTGGACAATTTTAAGGAACGCTTTAGGTTTGCTTCCTTTTCCCTCTATGAGTATACTGAACGTCTGATCCCACATGGAAGTTCCCCATTTGTTCTTCTCATCCCACATCTTTGGTTGTAATATGGTAAAGTTAACAAAGTTACAGGTACCCCAAGTGCAGTCAGGTTTTGCAGGTATTGATCTCAAGGTTGCAGTTTTATCTGCAGTGGACCAGGTAGCCCATACTATGCAAGTTGGATTAGTGTGGAATCCAAATCCATGATCCCCCATGGGGCCGCATGATCTAGTGGATCCCATGTATTTGTGCTGTGCCTTATAGTATTTTACCCATTCCATTCCCCCACACTTAGTGTCGTTGAAGGGTTGCCAGGGTGTAGATCTCCACCCAGATCCTTTCAGGATCTTCCTTAGGATCAAAACAAACTGGCTCCTGACTCCTTTTACTGCAGACAGTATATTCTACATTATTGAATCGACATACAGAGGTATTGCCCATGCATTTATAGACGGACTTGTAGAGCAATGTTTGATGTTCCTGATTTCCTTTCCTGGTAGTTATCACACAAGGACAAGTAGACCCTGTCGCTTGCAGAATAAGGCTCAGAAAGATCCCTAATACTGTAATCACTTTGCCGTCTACCCTTGGTCTACCAATAAGCATCTGCCTGATGTTTTTCCAAGACATCAGAGGGGTAGGCTTTACCGCCACTGGCAGCGGGAGTTACGTTCCTCGTCCTCTGAGTCTGGGCTGGGCACGGACCAAGGGCTTTCGCTCCTGCACTTCCAACACGTCTCGTGGTGTACCGAAGATGCGTAGCGGAGCCATCCCTTAGGAATGGCTTTTGCCTGCGTCGAGCTATCGGGTCGAACCCTCCACTGATAGCTTGCGACTGGTGTTTCCACAGCCCACAGACTTTCGGCCCACAACCTCTCGGGATATCCCACCTTCAGCACATACCACCTCAATGTCGGGCTTTCGTCAAATTTGGTTATTCTGGCACACCAATGGTGAGGGCAAAAGTGGCAATATAGTAGACAATGGGGCTCAAAGGGATCTATCCCTAGCAAGGGATCTTTTAAGTTCCGGATATCGCCTGGTATACCATCAACTGGTTGCCCCAGGCCAACCCCTCGTATTCAGTGTCCCAATAGGAAGTAGTTTGTATTTGCACTATCCACGCCTCTACCTCTCCCTTTGGTGTTCGACTGATTGAACAGGAAAACCAGGGGCAAACACTACCTGTTATATAGGGAACTATGGACATTACTCTACAATATCCGTCCAAACAATGTAATCCGACAATCCTCATCTAACTCCTCGTCATCAGATAATGAAATCACACACTCCTCCTCTGATTCTCCTTCAGAACTACTCTCAGTATCGGTAATTTCACACAGTTCCTGATTCTTCGTAATAGGGCAGACCTTACAGTACTGATTGTGCCACCACTGAGAATCCCACAATTCTGTAAAAACCCCGTTAAAAATTCTTCTTTCCTCCTCCCTATCGATTGTCTCCTCGTCTTCCAATACTACTTGATCTCCAATTGAATACCCTTTAAAGAAATAGAACCCCCACCGACTCCTGCTAATTTTTAAGGATACCTTCCAAGTTTGAACCAGATTATTGACCTTCCTTGCTTCCAGGAACACACTAAAGAAGGGGCAACACTTATGCACCAATTGCCTGCTGGACATTACTTTTGTCGCCTAAAAATAGTCTTTAGTCCGTCCTCAGACACATGCACGGCTTCCCACCGTCCTTCAGGATTAGTTGCGTGTTTGGCGCGAGTGTGGTGAGTCCAGCCTAGTTCTTTGGTCCTGACGGCAGTTTCTGTTGTTAACAAGATCTGGAACGGGCCAAGCCACCTTGGGGCGAGCGGTTCACTCCTCCATGCCTTGATGTAAGCCCAATCCCCGGGGTGGAAGGAATGCACTGCTACCTCCAATGGCGTTCGCTGCACCGCGATGCCTCGTTCCCTATTATCGGAGAGAATAGAGAACAGGGCCAGCAGATATTTTCTTATAAAGGCATCTTTGAAAAGTTCTAGGTTGGGGCTAATTCTCTGTGTGCTAACATCCCAAATTCCCATTCCATATAGACTCTCAAAGGGCGAGAGTCCTGTAGTGCTATGCGGCTTGGTCCTTATAGCATATAAGGCTAGGGGCAAAACCTTTGGCCAGGGCAATTGCGCCTGTTGCATCAATTTGATGATTTGTCTCTTTAAGGTCTGATTCATCCTCTCAGTTTTTCCTGAACTCTGAGGGTGCCACGGGGCATGTAGTTTCCAAGTTATCAGCTACTCGCTGTAGCACCCTCTGAGTGAAGTGTGTCCCGCGATCGCTATCTATTGATTGGATCAATCCATATCTACAAATAATTTGTTCTAATAAGATTTTGCAAACAGTCCCTGCCGTTGCCCTGGTCGTAGGATAAGCCTCCACCCAGCCAGTAAGTTGATCAGTTACTACCAGACAATGATTCCACGCTCCAGACTTGGGCATATCAATGAAATCACACTGTAAATGTTCGAAAGGGTGGACGGCCAAAGGTCTTCCTCCCATTTCTGCCTTTCTCGGGTTGTTCTTATTTACTCTTTGGCAAGGAATGCAGTGAGCCAAAATGGTGTTGGCGTGTGACCACACTTTCTTCCCCACATATCGTTGCAGAAAGGCTGAGATCAAAGCCTTAACTCCCCAATGTCCTCCCTCATGCAGTGCCTTGAGGACTTCTCTGATCACCCCCTCTGGTAGCCATTGTCTTCCATCTTTTAATTCCAGTATGCCATTTACCATTGTAGCTCCTTGCGCTTCCGCCAACTCCAACTCTCTTTGTGAATATACCAAAGGGGTGGATATTTCTTTACTGGTAGGTAGGAGAGCTGCCAAGAGAGCAGGGTTTAACTCTTTTTCTGCTGCTTTTCTTGCCAACTCATCAGCCAATCGATTTCCAACTATTTCTGGGGCGTTTCCTTTTTGGTGGCCTGGTATGTGAATGATAGCCACCTTGGATGGGAGGCTCAACGCCTCCAAAGTTTCTAGTACTAACTGATGATGGGCTAGATTCTTTCCCTGGGATGTTAGTAGCCCCCTTCTACTCCAAATTTTTCCGAAAACATGCACTACTCCACAAGCATATTTAGAGTCCGTCCAGATATTTACGGATTTTCCTTTCCCAATTTCTAAAGCTCTCTTGAGGGCGTACAACTCTGCAGTCTGAGCAGACATGGACGGGGGAAGGGGTCCAGATTCAACCTCGAGTCCTCCGTCCTCTACCACTGAATATCCTGTATTTCTTTCCTGACAGTCTCTGATAACCCTTCAGCTGGACCACAGTGCTCAGTGGTGGTTAGCACCAGATCGGGTTTTTCAAGGAGAATAGCCTCAATTTGTAACAACCTACTATCCGTCATCCATCGCCTAGCCGTATGGGTGAGGATAGTTCTAAGTTGGTGGGAAGAATGCAGGACAATTGCCTCGAAAGGATATAGTTTTCGAGTTAATTTAACCAATTCTGCCGCTGCCCGCGCAGGCCTGTAGACAAGTAGGCCACCCTAGGACTACAACGTCCAAATGTTTAGATAGATATCCAATCGGTTGGTATCGTCCTGCCTTCTTCTGAGCTAGCACTCCCTTGGCAACTCCATTACCCACGGTTACAAATAAGTGGCTAGGTTTCTTTGGGTCTGCCAGCCCCAAAGCGGGGGCCGATGACAAAATCTCTTTGATTCTTTCAAACAGCTTATAGTCTGACCTTTCTAGCACCAATACTTCGGGCTCATCCTTTAATAATTTCTTCAAAAAGGGTTGGACTATTTCTGAAAACCCTTCAATCCACTGTCTACAAAAATTAATTGTTCCGATAAAGCTCCTGAGCTGTCGCTTAGTCTTTGGCATTTCCAAACTACGGATTCCCTTCAACCTCTCGGGGTTGATGCACTTAGTTCCTTGCTTTAGTATTAATCCCAGGTATTTTACTTCTGGCTCACAAAACTGCAATTTCTCTTGGGATACTCTGAGTCCCTGTTCGCCTAAGAAGTTAAGAAGGCTAATACTGGCCTTTCTGACCGTTTTCCCTTCCGCCCCACTCAAAAGCAAATCATCCACATATTGCGTTAAAAGTACTCCCGGAGGAGGGGTCCATTTTTGAAGCAATTCTTCTAGAATTTCCCCAAAAATAGTGGGACTTTCTGTGTAGCCTTGAGCCAATACGCGCCACTGCCATCTGGTTAGTTTACCTGTTTCTGGGTGAGGCCACTGAAAGGCAAATATTGGGCGCGACACTGAGTCCACGGGCACACAGAAGAAAGCTGACTTTAAATCTATAACTGTGTACCAAACGTGAGTGTCAGGGATCTTTCGCATGATCGTATGGGGATCTGGTACTATGGGCGCCCTAGGGATCACTACCTTGTTTACTTCTCTCAAATCTTGAACCATTCGCCATGTCCCATTAGATTTCTTTACAGGTAGTATAGGAGTACAGTAAGGCGAATCGCTGGGTTCAATAAGGCCATCATCCAGCAATTCCTTTACTACGGGCTTAAGGCCCTCTTCAGCTTCTGGTCTAATGGGATATTGGGGTCTATACACTGGTACCTCTGTTTTTAAATGCATTTTCACTGGAGTAACTTTCATAAGGCCGGGGTTTCCTGGCTTCGCCCATACTATTGGGTCAATTTCGGCTTCATCCTCAGTCCTGAGGGCGGCCATCCTGACCTCACACACCTGGTTTTTAAGCAATATCTGTATTCCTAATTTGGCCATTAAATCTCGACCTAGTAGGTTCACTCCTGAATTTGGGGTCCACACGAAATCATGCCACAGCTTTTCATGTGACCCAGGTCTTAGCACCTCTAGGGGTTTTAGAACAGGAACCCGTTGCGTTAGGTTTTCTATACCTACTATGTTACAATGTCCCCCAGAAAGAGGAAGTCGTCCTTCCCAGGTTGGTTGGCTCAGGCTAGATCTTGTGGCTCCTGAGTCTACCAAAAATTCGATTTCCTTTCCCTCTTTGCCCACCTGCAAAGTTAACAAGGGCTCTGCGCAGGCAGGACTTTTTACCAGGCAGCCCCTCACCTGCCCTTGTCCCTCTTCATTCTTTCTACCTTCCACAAGCTTTCCTCTACCTCCCTGGTTACTATACACTCCTCTCTCACGGCCCCGTCCACGAGTCCCGACCCATGGAGGGTTATTTCCTTTTATTTTCCATCATCTGTGCCATCAATTTCAACTTTCTCTTTTCCTTCTCCTCTTCCCTCCTTACCACTACCTTCTGAGCTTCCGTTAACAAATCTCCTATAGGTTTAGTTGTCAAGTCATCAATTTTCTGTAGTTTGAACTTTATGTCCGGGTAACACCCCGACACAAACTCCAGCCTCAGAATATTTACATTTGCTTGATCCTCTGGATCTAGTCCGGTATACCGTCGCATATTTCGTTTTAGCCTTTCTAAATACTCGACTGGACTCTCATCTTTTCCTTGGGGCTGTCCAAAGGCTAATTTCATGCTAACGGTTTTAGGGACTGTTGCTTCTAGTCCCTTTAATAAGAAATCTTTCATTTCCCCACACTGCTCCCTAATATTATCAGCCTGAAAATCCCAGTTCCCCGGGGTTATCTCAGGGAATCTCTCCCTAGCCATCTGTTCTGTTCGGGCGCCATCCTGCGCCTGCCAAAGCCTTCTAGCATGACCCAACGCTTGGTTGGTATACGTTACTCCTGCTAATTGTTTGCAAATATGTAACAATTCAGTGGGCTTATAAACCATAGTCCCTAGAGCGTCCCTGAGTCCTGTCATGAACCCAATGGGGTCTTCTGGAAGATTAGGCAGTTGTTGTTTTATTACCCGAATATCGGAGTTAGTTAAAGGGACCTCTACATATCCAACCCTAGTTCCCATTGGGACTTCCCTTAATGGGTACTGAGCTGATGCACCGGGGCATTCATCAGTTATTTCAGCTGCCTCCTTTGCCCGTGTCCTAGACCTGGTGTTTGGTCGAGATGGGGTCTGCCCCATCTGTTCTACGGTCTTCTGTAGTTTATTAATTTGTTCTCTAAGTGGATCTAAAGGGGGGGAATACTCTATGGTGGAGGCAGCGCTTAAGGGACTGGCCTGGGCTGGGCCTAAATTCCTACCCTCCCGCCCTGCCTCTTCGTAAGAGGGAGGCGCTGCTAACTGCTCAGCAGCCTCTGGTGGTGCTGTGGGCGGTGCTATGGGCTGCTGATAGTTAACAAACTCTAAGGGGTCAAATTTAGACATTTCCTCACCCTTTGGCTTGGTATCTAATAGGGTTCTGCTTACTGCCAATTTAACTCCTGGTCCAAATTTTATAATGTACCACATCCAGGAGTCGACATAGGCAGTACGGGGCAGATGAGCAACATAGAAGTTGTCCACCCTTTTAATATCATCGAAATTATTGGATCCGAGTTTTGGCCATCTTGGACTGATTTCTAGATTGGTCCAGACCTCTGTGCACATACGGACCATTTCCTGCTCTGACTGAAACTCCTGTACTTTCACCGATGCCCAATGTAACAACAGCTTCCCCAATGGGCTGTTGCTAGGAATTCCTAGCTCCCCTCCGCCTCTCGGAGTTGGTGCCGGGGCGTCCCCCTCGAAATTCCTCCTTTTGGTCCCCGCTGGACCTCTTTTCCTTCCTAGACACCTGGTTTCCCATCCCACGGGAGACAAATACAAAAGGGAAAAGGGGTTTTGCGACAAGAGTAAGGGGTCTCTTGAGCGCAGACACAATAGGATTGCAACAACCACTCTCTCGACCTGACCCAGGGTACCGGATCACACAACGGCTACCGTAGGGAACTGCAGGCCCACTCAATCCTTCACTCATCCAACAACAACCAACCCATTCGGAGTTTCCCCACCTTAACTTACCAATGTCCGTTGGCCGGCCGGCTTGGAGGACCTCTTGCGTTCGTGCCTCTTTCCGAGTTCTTGATGCCGAGCAGCCGAAGCGTCGGGAAGGAAGCGGCTGCCAAAAAGGAGACAGGGGTACCCTCCGGTTCGCTTCACCGCCGCCCTCGTTCTGCTCGGCCTCAACTGGGCTGTGGCCCAGCCCCAACCGGGGCTGTTAGGAAATCCCGGACGAGCCCCCAAACTGTTATCCGGTTTCCCCAGGTAGGAAGCTCCCAAAATGAGAGTACTGAGGCACGAAGGCTTCTTGTGAGGTTATTTTATTGCAAAGGAAAACGCCTGCTGCAGAAAGCGGGGAGAAAAACAATTCACCACGCGGGGCAAAGGCTTTTTCTCCAAAGAACAAAAGGAGTGGTACAATCTCTTATAGCCTGTCCCTTCCGGGCGATTTGGGGTGGGCGCACAATCTCCTTAAAGGGGTCAGAAAGTTAGTTGGCGAAAATTCATTGGATTAGTAAAAACACCTTTCAAACATGCGCAGAACAGATAACCGGATCTTCTTCTCTCCCTGGGGCCCCTGCATTCCATTCTTATCTACTACAAAGCATATTGTTTCTATCTACTACCAGCGTTGTTTCTCAGTAAACGGATCCTTTGTCTTTCAAGAAACATTAGTCCTTGAGTCAAGAAGAAAAGCAAAAAGGAAGGGAGGGGTCGGGCCCGCTTTTACGGGGCCAGTTCTTTTCTCTCTGAATAAGTCAAACACAATTATCCTAACACTCCTGACCTCCCTCTTCCTCCTGCCAGAGTTTCCACGCCTTCAGCAGATCTTTACCTTCTTCACATGAGTAGATTTTAAACAGAACCTGGTCTTTCCAAATTTTCAAAAAAACAGGATGCCCCCATTGGTATCTGAGATTATTTTTGATCAATACTGCTGTAACAGGTCATAGATTTTCTCCATTTCAAAGAGTCACTGCTTAAATCTTGGAAAAGCTGCAGCTTAGTGCCCCTGTAGACCAGCTGATATTGTTTTTGTTTAATTTCTCTCATAAATTGTTCTTTCTTTGTATATTTGAAAAACTTCACCATCACTGGTCTTGTCCTTGGGCTTTTAGGGTTACCAACGAAATGAGCTCTTTCTGTGTCCTGTTCATCCAAGTGTTGTGTGCCCATTATGGAATTAACCCACATTATAATCTCTTTTTAAAGGTCTTGTCCATGTTGCAATTAAAAATTCATTATTTTAATATTGGACCATCTAGAATTGTCTTCCAGATAAATCAGCTTTTTGTTTGTTTCACTGATTCTCTCATCCAGCGTGTTTATCCTAGTCTGATTTGCTTCTGCCCTGTCTTCCACTTCCTTAACTTTCTGTTTTACAATTTTCATCTCCTGTGTCATTCCTAGGACTTGGTCTTGAAGTTTATTAATACTCATCTGAATAGACTTGGCTTGTCTCGCTGCCTGCTCAAACTCCTGACTCATTTTACAGGACATATCTTTCACAACCCTGTGTCAGTTCTTCCATGGCTTCTTTGTTATCTACAGCTTGGGAAGGTGAAACTTTGCTGTCAGATTGTTTTTTTTCTAATGCAGCCTCCACTCTCCTCAAGCGTTCCAGGCTGCGATCCGACGGCTTTTCAGAAGTTTTATCTAAAGCTTTATCTCTTGTCCAAGCAGGCAGTTTAGTAGCCTTGTCCTTCCTCTTTGGCATAAAGAAGAATAATTAGGAATGAACGTTGTTATAGGAAGCTCTCATTAGAAGCAGGGCTCTAGAAGCTCTGAAAGCTTATCAGACTCAAAACCGAAAGCAGTACAGTGGTGCCTCGACTTACGAACGTCCTGACATACGACCATTTCGAGTTACAACTAGCTCTGGCTGCAAAATTTTGCTTCGACTTGCGACTGGAGCTTCGAGTTACAACCAGAAAAAAGGCGGGGAAAAAGGCGGGGAATTCAAACTGCTAACCATTGGTGGCGAAGAGGCTGCTTCTTTGTAGCTCTTTCGCTCCAGCGGTTAGAGAGTGTGCGTTCGGAGGAGGCTTCGGACTGCCTGGTAAGGTGCTGCTTTCTGCTTTTTAAAAACTGCCTGTTCTGTGTTTTTTGTTTGTTTGTTTGTTTGTTTGTTTTGCATTTCCAATGGGTCTTGCAGTCTCTGTTCACTTTTTGGTTGTTGTTTTTTTTGCATTTCCGATGGGTCTTGCAGTCTGTTTGCTTTTGGGTTTTTTTCTCTCCTTCAGTCGGAACAGATTAATTGCGTTTCCGATTGGTCTTACAGTTTTTTGTTTTTGGTGATTCCCCCCCCCCCCCCGGCTGGAATGGATTAATCACATTTCAATGCATTCCTATGGGAAATGGTGCTTCGACTTATGACCATTTCGAGTTGCGACCATCTTCTGGAACGGATTAAGTTCGTAAGTCGAGGCACCACTGTATTCCACTCTTAATCAACACAGTCTTTAAAGAGTATAGGGTTAGGGTTAGCAACATGTACACTTTCCTTATCTTTCCCTTCGAAGGTTTATGTAGAAAAAACCAGTCTTCAAAAGCAAGAAATGCATTTTAAAAGTTGTTTAACATACCGGCGATGCGGAGGTTCAGTTCTTAGCTGCTCATTCCTCCCGAGCGGAAGTGATGTCCCAATATTATATTTTCTGAGGGTACAGAAGATCTGAACCTACAGCCATATTACATTTGATTTAAAATAAAGATTTAAATAACTGTCTTAACTATTTTTGTGACCATATATATTGCATAGTCTCTGTTTCCTTCTAGTGGCCAGTTTTGGTAATACATCATGAAAATGCATATTTCTGGAGGGGGTGGTATTTAATAGTTTCAGGAAGCAAATAAGTGAAACCACAGGTACTAACCCCACGGATACGATGGTCTTGCTTTACAAGAATTCTATAAATATGCATAAATTTAGTGTACATTATTTACATTCTACCTGACAAAAATCCATAAACCTGAAGTCTACTTCTTAAAATATCTTTTAGATTTTGTTTTGAAAGATTAGTTCAAATAAGATAATTCTGGTTTGGGACTGTGATTAACGTAGAATTTCTCACCCACTGCATGTCTTTTCAGAGAAAGCAGCGTCTTGTCTAATGAACAGTCTCCCAAAGAACAGTCTCCCAAAGAATCCCCTGTGGAAAATCTGGATGGTGTTCTGGATCACTGTTTTAAACAATTCAAGCTCAGAGATGCACATCCACACTTTTTCTTTAAAGTGAAAGGAAGCAGATTTGGCCCACCCAGATCGAGACGCCGCGTTCTTATTGCCCCTCCCATGAGAGGAGGGACTCCTGGCTTGCCCCAATCTTGGCCATCAGTGCCTTCCAGTCCAGAGGAGAAGAAAGTTCTAGGTTTGGAAACAACGCCTGAGGCAGAGGATAAAACTTCTAAAGAGGAGGAGGATGTGCAAGAATTGGAGGCTTGGATTGAGGAGAGGAAGAAATTGCAGGATTTGCTGAAAAACTGTGTCAATCTTGAGGAGTGGTTGACAGCAAAACAACCCATCAGCCAGCTGGAAGTAAACGTCTTGGGCAGAATAAGAGAAAACCAAGAAGCAAAAACGGCTAATGCAGAAGCCAAGTTAGCTGCTGTTAGTAGCATTGAGGTAAATAAAGGAGAGAGTCCTCTGTGTGGCCTCATGGCTAGTGCAGGGGAGAGGACACTCCATCCCACAGAGGGAATTTGGCCTGCAACAGGTTTGAGAGATCCGGCTTTCCCTCCCCACCATCCTGCACTCAGCTTGCCTTCGAGACTACAGGCAGGACAATCTCCATGTTACGTCTCCCAGATCAAATCAGAGCTAACAGTAAAATTCCCCACCTGCTAATTTGCATTCACTACTGGAAACTCCAGCAGGAATAAGGACCGCTCCCTGCTATTTCAGATTGGAGCTAACAGAAGCATCCCCCTGTTTTCTCTAATGTGAGCTCAGAGATAAGGCCAGAGGCGTCAAACTCTGGGCACAGAGAGGAGGAAATAGACACAAGAGAGGGCCTATATGACAATCCCTTCTCCGTGTCCCTCTCCTATATGTCTGAAGAATGGGACCTGCTCCCTGTGATATCATCAGCTCCATTGGCTTAGTTCTGCACATTAGGAATGGGAGATATCCAGCCTGCAGGATCAGTTCACTTCCCACCTTTGGGTTGAAGTGTTGGGCTGCAGTGGGGAGACCGAGGCTGAAAATCCTATTTAGCACTGAAGTGCACACAGTAACTTTGGGTCAGCTGCATGCTTTCTCTCCTCTGCATCTACCAAATACTACTGTTTTGTGGATAAAGCCTCCTCTCCTTCCCGGTGCTCTTTGGTGTATTTTTGGAATAAGAAAAATGCAGTACTGTTTGTTTGTTTTATAGGCACCTTTCTCCAGATACTATCATGTTCCATAGCCTGCCTTCTTTGACTTGCCAGCAGGGCCTGCAAATCTAGGTTATACTTTTAGTTGGTCTAGGATAGCATGACCGTTTGCAGGTCCAGTTGGGCTCTTGAATTCCTTACTAGCCAAAGTGAAAGCAAATCTTCACATCAGTTCAGAAAGTTAGCAACATGTTGAAATTGAAATTCAAATACTTGCATACCAATGTTTTCAAAATGTCTGTTTTGGAATCTGAGGGATCTATTTTAAAAGCATACCATTTAAGCCTCGGTGTTTAGTTTCAAGATAGTGACATGAAGTTCATTATCTGTTTGCAGGGTCTGTTTGCATTATCTTGCCCCTGATTCCTCACCACCACTGGATCCCTTGGTTTTTCCCCTCTGTGCTTTTTATCAGAGAAGTATTTCTTCCTCTCTGACCAATTTCCCCTACATTTTCTGCTGGAATATAGTTATCAGCATCCATTTATTAGTGTGTGGATTGGTAACATATCTCCTACCAGATCTTGTTGGACTGTACAGTGGTGCCTCGCTAGACGATTGCCTCGTTAAACGACGAATCCGCTAGACGATGAGGTTTTGCGATCGCTGTTGCGCTTCGCAAAACGATTTCCTATGGGCGCTTTTCGCTGGACGATGTTTGGGGGCCTCTCCCGTGACCCCCACCCCACCCCTTTCAGAAGCCTCCCGGGGCGCAGGGGAAAAGCGGAATTTTTTTATTTCCAGCTTTTCCCCCTGAATTTTCAGGGCAGAGAAAGCCTCTTTTTAGCCCGCCCATCAGCTGTTCGTCGGGAGAGGGGAGGGGGAAGGAGGGGAGAAGAGGACAAAATGGCTGCCGGGGCTTCTTCAGCAGGTAAACATGCAGTGGAAAAGCACCCGGCAAGCCTCTGAAAGCAGCGCTTTGCTGTGGGGGTGGTGTGGGGGGGGGGGTGGCAGGCCTGCCCCTCCCACCCCACCCCCACCCACTCACCTCTTGGCAAAGCCCCGCTTCCAGAAGCCTCTGGGGTGCTTTTCCACTGCCTGTGCCGCAAAAGCCTCAGAAGCCTCCTATCAGCTGTTGGTCGGGAGAGGGGAGGGGGGAAGGAGCGGAGAAGAGCACAAAATGGCTGCCGGCTGCCTACTGCCTGCCGGCTTTTAGCTGTTTGGTGCTCTTTTCTGGATGTTTCGCTGCTACCAGGCACTATGAGAAGCCGGGCTCAGTCTACAGTACCTGGTAAGTGACTTTCTTTTAATTTTTTTTAAAGTTTCTGTGCTTTTCTTTCCCATCGGAACGCATTAATTAAATTCCAATGCATTCCTATGGGAAATTTGGTTTCGCAAGACGATGTTTTCGCAGGACAGCGATTTGTCTGGAACGGATTAACATCGTCTTGCGAGGCACCACTGTAACTCCCATAATCCTTTATCACTAGCTGTGATGGCTAGGACTGATGTCAGTTGTAGTCCAACAACATCTGGAGGGCCCCAAGTACCCCATACCTGGCTTATAGACAATAACTTATTTTAAAAAGGCAATTTAATGTATGCCCCTCCCTTTTTTTTAGCATCTGATGCCAAAGAGAGCAAAGAAGAGAATTGTTCCTCTTATCCAAGCACCCTATCCCGAATCCCTCATCACTCTGCAGGAGCTCCTACACAAGCAGAAACTTAAGCTTGTGGATCTTTTCAACAAAGCTGACAAGAGCAAGTCAGTGAAGTTCAAGAGAGCCGACTTCATTAGAATTATCGAAGCGGTAGGTGCAGCCTTTGTCTCTGGGCAGGTAGCAGTAAAGCATTTTCCTTTGGGGTCAGAGTAGGAAGAAACAGAATCGTTAAAGCAGAAGTCCATTCTGTTTAGCATCTCTCTCCGTTTTGGTTAAACAGGTCTTGTCAGCTTCACAGATAGTGAAATAATGTCACAGGCAAGGGACAGACACTAGATCCAGAGCTAGAATAGATCTGTTCAAATCAATGAGACTTAAGTTAGCTATGACTGACTCATCCCATTGATTCCACAATCCCTAAACAGGATTAAATCTGGGTTCATTCCTTAGTATTGTAACCAAGTGAGGGTGCAACTGCATCAGAAAAAAATCTGCATTGATCTATGAATTTGCACCTGAGAAGTAGAGTTTTCTTGGGTGAATTCATTTTAGCCGATCACACAGGAATCAGCAGAGAAAGAGGAGGTAATTGGGAATCAGCCCTTGTTTGCAGCTTGCTAAGACAGCTTTTGCTTTAGCTGGCCAGATTTGCACCAGGCACACCAACAACAGAACTACCTTAACAAGGTACAAAGAAGGGCTGATTAGAAATTTCCTACTCTCTTTTTCTTCTCCTAGGTGCGCTGGCACCAAGCCTTTAAAAAAAAAAAAGGAAATTGCAATATTAGGAAAGATCCAAAGCCTCCTTGGTATCTGTTACGCCATTTGAGGGGAACTGACCCGTGCTTCTTCTCTCCCCACCCCACCAACCACCCGTATCCCTGCACACTCTTTTCTGCATCAGCATAAGCAATCACATTATCTGAAGCGATGCAAATGCATCGTACTTTAATGCTATGCTACTTTAATAGCTGACAACAGCTATTATGGGCGGGCTCATAAGGGGGTTCTGGGGACCTCTGATTTTCAGCATGTTGGATCCCTCGGGGTGCTGTTCATTCCCCCTTTGCTATGTGATGTATGCACAAATCTGCTCATCCAGAATTGTCCAGAATTTTGGAGTTCAGTGCCACCAGTTTGGTGATGATGCCCAACTCTTATCTCCCCTTTCCATTTAACTCCAAGGAAGCTGTTTGGGTTCTGTGTCCATGTCTGGTCTCACTCATGGACTGGATAAAGCTGAAGAAATGGAAGCTGGCCTGGGGGGTATGTTCCCCTGAGAATTAAGGTTTGCAGCTGGGCTGTACTCCTGGATTCACCTCTGAGCCTGGACACTCAGGTCTTTATGGATGGCTGGGAATTTATTTGCATAGTTCAGCCTGATGTGCTAGCTGCACCCTTTCCTAAAAATGTCTGACTCAGCGGCTATGGAGCCCCACACCTTAGTTACATCCTGCTTGGATTAATGTAATGCACTCTGTGTGGCTGCCTTTGACGACTGTTGGGACACTTCAGTTGGATCAAAATGCAGCGGCCAGATGATTAATTGGGGTTGGGTTTTGCTAGCAACCAGTCCATTTCAAGTTCCAGTATAAAGTCCTGGTTATGACTATAAAGCCCTCTATGCTTGGGTTATTGAAGGACTGTGTTTTTCTATATAATCTGTCTTTTGAGGTCCTTCTCATGGTCCTACTGCCCTCACAGGCATGTTTGGCAAGAACACAAGAGAAGACATTTCCAGTGGCTGCTGCAAGGCTATGGAGTTTCCTTTCAGGCAAAACTAGCTCGGCCCCCTTCTATCTTGACCTTCTCCCAGCAGGCAAAGACCTTCTTTTTTCAAACACACTTTTGAAAATCAAATGTCTGGGAAATTAATTTTAGCGAGAGGCTGCATTTTCCATGGTGTGTTTTATACTAGTTTTTAACCGTTGTTGACAGGTGCCTTTTGACATTGGTATATTTTTAATTGTATTTCAATACTGTAATTTTTGTGATTTTAGTGGTCTGTGTCTTTCAGTCATTTGTAAGCCACTTTGGCTCTGCTGTTGGGAGAAAGATGAGACAGAAATTAAGTAAACAATCAACAAACTGGCCAGGATCTGTGCTGGATGGGACAGACTGAGTGTATTTCCAAGCTGTGGTTTGGGTGTAGTAAAGGGGATACCCATCTGAGCAATTATTGGCTGATATCCTGATGCTTAGTGTAGTAAGTCACACTAGAGTAAGCCCATTGAGTCAGCAGAGATTTGGTAAGTCAACTCCTTTACAAGTTCCATTGATTTAAATAGGCCTACTTTAGTTGCAACTTACAGTGCCAAAGTAAGTCACAACTAGAGTAAGCTAGATGAATCTATTGTATGGAACTTGCAGAGAAATTGATTCATCAAATCCCAACAGTTTCAGTGGGCCTTTTCTGGTGTACTGTTGGCACTGTAAGTTACAACTAGAGTAGACCTATTTAGAGCAGGGCTTCACTAAGCCACAGGATTTCAGACCCTGTGGTGACCCTTTCTCCTCAGATGCATGGTGCTCACCTTCAGTCTTTCTGTGATGAGGTCTGATTGCAGTATTGATTTTATACAGACCAAGGTGCCTATCAGTAAAAGTGAGCTGGAAGACGTTATCCTTTTCATCACAACTTCAACAAAAGGGAATTATATCACCAGTGATGATCTAGCTGAGTGTCAGAGAATATGGGTGGACAAGATAAGAGAACAGTGGAAGAACACAAAAGAGCCCAAGCCAGGTAAAGAAAAGAAAAGAAAAAGCAAGTGGTGGAATGGTTTGAAACTGTTAGGAACAGTGGGTTGTTTTAATTTTTTTTTCATTTAACTCTGTGGGTCTTGGAGAAATCTATGGCTCCTTTTCTCTACTCAGCATGGTAAGAATTATAGTCGGACCACATCTGGGGGCACGAGAGATTGGGGAAGGCTGATCCAGGGTAATGTGCATTGCCATGTGTTGTGGCAATGAGTACACCTGTCCTCCTTGCGGGCTTCCTAGAGGCACCTTGTTAGCCAAGGTGGGAACAGGATGCTAGATTATAGGGTCCTCTGGTCTGATCCAGCACAGTTCTCCACTTTTTCTTATCTTACATTCTGGATCCATATGTTGTTCTTCCGTAAATAAAGCCTGATCGAATGTAAAAAAAAACCCAACCCCTCAGACCTAGGAAATGTTATTTTTCCAGGATGGGACACAGTTCTTCAAACCCCTCAACCACTGTAGTCACTAGCCAATTCTAGCTGGGGAGTTTTGGAATTGCACTCTAAAAAAATTAACTTTTTCTAAACTGTGGAAGATCTGATAGGTGTCTATTAAGATACCAGGCATAGTTGCTTATTGCTAGTGTGTTTGGGTAAAAGTTTAGTGGGTTTGTAAATTTAATCTGGTGTCTGTTCTCTTTCCCCTCCTCCTCTAACGCTTTCTTCTTTCTGGTAAAGACAGGAAAGAATTACCCCTTGGTGGCCCCAAAGCAGCTTCGGGTTCTACAAAGAGGGTGTCCATTGGCCAGAACAAGGCCAAAGAGCTTCCTGCTCACATTGACCGGTTGCAAGTTCCCCCTCCCAACACGGAGCCAGAGTGCAGGCATCTCACGTATAATCAGATGGAGATGGTTGGGAAGAGGTATCGGGAAATGAGGCGGCAATTAAAGGTACTGCCTTTTTATAGCAGAATTGTTGATTTGACAATGGGATGGCCCATGCTTGCAGTTACTTGCTTAAAAGTATTGTCCAAATGGGTGTGGGTGTGTGTATAAATATATATAACTTAGGTACCTGTTTTGCCCTTAGCATCTGCTCTTCAGATATTTTCATTTCCTGATTGTGCCATTATGATAGGGGCAGAAAAACTGCAGAACAGGAGCCACCGCAAGCATCCCCCAAAGCCATTTTGTGACTCCAAAATGACTCCACCATTGTAAGATGATCAGTTTTTTAAAAATCATTTCCCATTTTGTGAAACTTCCTTGGTAACAATTTTGCAAGAAAACAGGGTGCATCCCCCACCATCTCCCATAGCAACATTGGGTTTTGAGATAGACAGACAGACTGGATGTTCTAGATGCTGGGAGTGAGAAACAGGACAAAATGCCCAACCAGTATCTTGTGATTAAAGAATTATTCTTCTTTGTGCCGGAAGCTTCCAGAGTGGAAGGATCTGCTGACAGGATGCTGTTGTTGCC
This sequence comes from Intellagama lesueurii, assembly GCA_037013535.1. Taxonomy (NCBI): domain Eukaryota; kingdom Metazoa; phylum Chordata; class Lepidosauria; order Squamata; family Agamidae; genus Intellagama; species Intellagama lesueurii. The sequence goes on from JBAJHW010000002.1 coordinate 258,953,551, forward strand.
CATGGGACACCTGCATGTGTCCACAGTCCTTGCATTCCTTCCATGTCCTCTGATTAAGCAGTGAAAAGTACAATCAAATCAATCAGTAAACACAGCAGGAAGACAGCCAGATGAAAATTTACCTATAAATGTCCACAAAAATAGTAATGTTTTGAATACCTACTTGAAAGCAAATAATCCCAGCAACTAGCTGGGAATCTCTCTGGGAAGAGAATTTCATAATCTGTGTGACTTGCTCCCCCTTCAAAAACTTTAAAAGAAGGTAGTCTTCATGTCTGGGCTCTGTGACCGATAGAGCTAAGTGCCATGTTGTTGTTGTTTAGTCGTTAAGTCGTGTCTGACTCTTCATGACCCCATGAACCAGAGCACGCCAGGCCCTCCTGTCTTCCACTGCCTCCCGGAGTTTGGTCAAATTCATGTTGGTAGCTTCACGACACTGTCCATCCATCTCGTCCTCTGTTGTCCCCTTCTCCTCTTGCCCTCACACTTTCTCAACATCAGGGTCTTTTCCAGGGAGTCTTCTCTTCTCATGAGATGGCCAAAGTATTGGAGCCTCAGCTTCAGGATCTGCAGGCGTCTTTTAATTTCGTGGCTGCTGTCACCATCTGCAGTGATCATGGAGCCCAGGAAAGTAAAATCTGTCACTGCCTCCATATCTTCTCCTTCTATTTGCCAGGAGGTGATGGGACCAGTGGCCATGATCTTAGTTTTTTTGATGTTGAGCTTCAGACCATTTTTGGCGCTCTCCTCTTTCACCCTCATTAAGAGGTTCTTTAATTCCTCCTCACTTTCTGCCATCAGAGTGGTATCATCTGCATATCTGAGGTTGTTGATATGATATGAAGTGGCATGTATTTCCTTATTATTATAGGCTACCAGCAAAGAAGAGTCAACCAACCACTCATTTCATCCACCTGTATGGTGTGGCCAAGACTGCACCTCAAAAGGGGGACACTCTGAATAAGGCCTCTGAACAAGATTTTAGTAGTTTGCAGAACACACTTTTGAGGATTTGTAATTAGCACCTTGAACTGAGCACTGATTGCCAGTGTAGTTGGTGCAGAATTGGTGTTTTTATGATTCACTCAAGCTACCCCAGTTAGATGATGTCCTGCCACGTCTGCACTAGTTAAAGCTTCTGAAATCATTCTTTGGCAGCTTCTGGGGAGAATACAGGGCAACAGTCCTCCATCATGATAGGGAAAGAAGAGGTGCTTGCAGTTAGTCCCCTCCAGTTTTCCAGGTGGAAAATCCTTCTAATAGCTTCTGTTGCAGGCAAATAAAAATAACACTCACTGGCACTGTGCATATTGTCTTCTTGCTGCAGAGGAAGATCGATCCCCTAAATTTTGCTGAACAGTGTCGAATGGTGAAGACTGGAGACCTGGCAGTGGATGGTCATTGCCTGCCAAGCACCATGGAGGGTGAAGTGGGAGACCTGGTGGACCATCACCGACTTGCTACCCACCTGGTCTACACTCAGTGTGTCAAGCTTTGTGAAAAATACCGGGTTCCGCTTACTGAGAAGCTGCTGAAGAGGGGTATAGTAAAACCAAAGGATTAGCTAGAATGCCACAGATTAGAACAGTGCTATCTGAACTTTGCTTTGTGTTCCGAATGGATGAATTTAGGATGGAAGAGCTAGGTGACAGGAAACAGTGCAAATATACCTTATGAGCAGCTGGTCAGTTGTATAAAGGAATGCATTTGACTAAGCTTACAGAACCAAACCCACTTGCTACAGACTTAAGATCCTCTAAACTTCATGAGGTTTACTTCTGAGTAAAGTGATTCTGTATAAATAGCCCTGCCCGAAATCCACAGATTTTAGTATTTTGGGCACTGAAACAAACATCCTGAGGATTCTTTGCTTTGCTTTAGAAGATCCCACCCATCACTGTTTCCAACCCTTAGAGCTGTAGACTGTAAATACAGACTCCAGAATGTGGGCAAATTCCTGTAAGCAGGAAAAGGGAGGCAGGGGGATACTGAAGGAAGTGTCCTGATACACAGTTGAAGCAGGGACAAGTAGTTAAATCAGAGGAGCAGTCTTGTTTAACGAATTGATACTGATAGCAGTTGAATTCAGAACGGGTTGGGCTCCTTCAGACCACGAGTACTGTATGTGTAGATTGCCACCACTCTAGAGTCACCACTCCGTGATTTATGAGAAGATCAACAAATTGTCTGAACATTCCCAGGACCAGTTGCATGGCTGAGGCTGCCTGAAGCTTTGCCTTTGTTTCACCAGGTCTGCTGTACCCAGGAGACAGAATCCTACGAGAAGGGAACAGCTTTCGGAAGATAAGGCAGCCAGGGGGTTATTATAGTCAATCTATGGGCTCTGAAGAAGCATCAGAAGAAGAAGAATCTAGAGCCTCTTCCAAGGTTAAAAAAAGGTTTGTTCTGTTTTCAGGATAATCGCCCATTGCCGTCCCCAATACATGAAGCAGAAACATTCTCACAGTTTCTCAGACTGGGATGTCTGAGACCGTGTCAGTCGTTGTCCTCAGATGTTTTGAAGACTTAGATTGATTTGCTTGCTGTTATAATTACAGTGGAACCTCTACTTACGAACTTAATCCGTCCCAGAAGATGTTCTTAAGTTGAAACGTTCGTAAGTTGAAGCAAAAATTCCCATAGGAATGCATTGAAAACCGATTAATCCGTTCCGGCTGTTTTTGGTTCTTATGTAGAGGCGCCGTTCTTACGTTGAAGCATTAGTTCCCATAGCAACTAATGCAAAGCCGGTTAATCCGTCCTCTACCACTAGGGGGAGAATTTTTTTTCTTTTAACCTAAGATGACTTAGGGAGGGAGGGAACACCTTTTAAACAGAACACTTTTTTTTTTCTCGGTTCGCAAGTGGAAGCAGAATTTTGCGGACGGAGCTGTTCGTAAGTTGAAATGTTCGTAGGTAGGAACGTTCGTACGTAGAGGTTCCACTGTATTATTCTGAGCTTCCCAGAGGCATTTGTCTGACCATTGATAGAAACAGAATGCTGGAGTAGGTTCTCCTTGCATTCATTCGTATGTCCATTCTTTTGTATGCCTATACAAGACACCTGTTGGCCATTTATGTGTTACGTCATGTAGCATTAACGTAGAGTATTCTTCATATTTGTACCGTTTTTTAAAAAGATACATGCTGCCTTTGTAAAAGTGCTCTGCAGTGACTTCTTGCTTTTTCTTAATTTGTAGTACTTTTTCCAGTATGTACATTGGAGTTTTGCAATCAGACAAACTCCATTCCAGTATTTTCACCCTAATAATTCTCTCTTGCTGTCTCTCACTTTTGTTGTCTGTTTGTCTAAACTGTTGTTTCTCCTCCTCTTGTAGACAACCTCAGCCAAAGGCTGAAAAGAAACAGGTTATAAATGAGAAGACGATGAAATACCGCTGGCAGTCCTTTGACGAATTTAAGAAACTAATGACGTACGTGTTAAATGTATTGGAAATATGTGAAACTACCCAGTTTGGCTTCTACTGTCTTTCTTTACTTATTCTAATGTCTGAAACAGGAATGGGCAAAGTGTGGTCTGCAGTTCCATGTGGTCTGCAGGGACATTTTTATGGGGGGCCCCAAGTCAATCTTGAAGTGACTATTTCTCCTTTTAGAAATCAGTCTTTGTACTGGGGGGGGGGGGGATCCTCAACCGGCCTACTATCAAAACTAGAGGTGCCTGTTTCATCACTTTATATGTTCTCTCTTTTTTTCAGAAAAAAAGGCCATTCTCAGTCATTTTATTTGGACTGGGGTGGCCTGTGGCAGGGCCAAGGGCTATAATTGGGCCACAGGCTTGTTCATGTTGCCCATCTTTGATGCAAAATTGACTGCCCAGTTGCTCTTCTTTTTCCACTGAGCAAGGTGTCTGTTGGTTTTGCCCCAGGATACAGTGAGATGTTTTCAACAGTGAAGGAACAAACGTTGGCATCTCACCTGCTTCCAGAATGCCTTGTAGATATTCCAGGGAAAACATAATATCCTTTCATCATTTAGTAGACCTTGTTTCAATGCTACAGACATTTCCTATTCATTACATCTCAAGACAGCATGCATGGAACATGATTTTAAGAACAAAAATGTGCGCCCCCGGACATCCCCACTAGTTTATTTTAACATGACTGATAAAGAAATCTACTCTACTTCATTTTTATCAGGGCAATATATTTATTAGAGCGATACCTCAAATTATTGATCTGTTCATTATGGAGCTTGGTCATCATTGAGTTCAGTCACATAGATTTATGAACTTGCTGCTTTTTCCTATTGCATGTTACATAAAGTGGCCTACATATTAATAATAATTAAAAAAGAGAGAAGACAGTTCCTGCTTTCAGATTTTCCTGCTAGAAAGACACAACACAGAAGGAAAGGAACAATAAGAAAGCTCAGGCATAGGTTCTTCAGTTCATGAGGCTCCAATGGCTAGTGGAACAACCACTGTATGACATGCAAAGCAAAGCCCAACAGACATGGCTTGTTGTTGTTTAGTCGTTAAGTCGTGTCCAACTCTTTGTGACCCCATGGACCAGAGCACGCCAGGCCCTCCTGTCTTCCACTGCCTCCCGGAGTTGGGTCAAATTCATGTTGGCAGCTTCGATGACACTGTCCAACCATCTCGTCCTCTGCCATCCCCTTCTCCTCTTGCCTTCACACTTTCCCAACATCAGGGTCTTTTCCAGGGAGTCTTCTCTTCTCATGAGATGGCCAAAGTATTGAAGCCTCAGCTTCAGGATCTGTCCTTCCAGTGAGCACTCAGGGTGGATTTCCTTCAGAATGGATAGGTTTGTTCTCTTCGCAGTCCAGGGGACTCTCAAGAGTCTCCTCCAGCACCACAATTCAAAAGCATCAATTCTTTGCCGGTCAGCCTTCTTTATGGTCCAGCTCTCACTTCCATACATCATTACTGGAAAAACCATAGCTTTGACTATGCGGACCTTTGTCGGCAAGGTGATGTCTCTGCTTTTTAAGATGCTGTCTAGGTTTGTCATCGCTTTCCTCCCAAGAAGCAGGCGTCTTTTAATTTTGTGGCTGCTGTCACCATCTGCAGTGATTATGGAGCCCAAGAAAGTAAAATCTGTCACTGGCTTACCAAAACATGGCTTACCAAGAGGCTAATGGTGGTGGTCCTTCAATTCCATTTTTCTCATAGGATGTTCTCTTCCAATTGTCTTTGGGAGTCTGTGCTAATAAATCTGTGGTACAATTAAAGTCATGTGGGTTGTGGAGGGACAGGGAGGTTCATATGCTGGACCAGGATGATTCCAACTGGGTTGTGACCATCTAGGAATGACTCTGAATGCATGCTTCTATCTTTTAAGGTCATACAGCCTTTTTAGTTTTACAATTTTCACTACATGAGTTATATCCCGAAACATACCTGCAGGAAAAATCCCTTTTTACATACACACACACACCAGTCTTTATATCAAACTAAATCAGATCTGGAGCAGAAATTAGAAACCTTTGACTCTCCAGAGGTTTTAGACTGTGATTCCCACAATCCCTTACTCTTGCCTGTGTTGAGTGAGCCTGACGGGAGCTGTGAGTCAAAACACAGAGGAACAAATGGTCTTGGCCCCTGACCCCTTTGCTGTCCTAGAAGCTGAATTTCCGTCTTTCTTCCCATTGCCAGGACTAGCAAAGAGATAGTAGGGTGAACATTCAGAACAGCTGAGAGACTACCTTTCTCCATTAGTGTGACGTTACTTTAATTCAGTACAAGACACTCAGCAGGCATGATTTATAGGTTTCACTGGGTATGTTTGCACATGTGTGTACTGGGACAGCTATTGTTTTAGACATGAGGCTCAGGAGCTAGATCTGAATCTATCAGGAGATGTCCTGGATATGTTGTATGGGCCTTAAGTAGATATTGGGCCCAGGCCACACCACTTTCCTGCCAGTTGGGTGGGCACCAACTTTCACTCTTCCCGTAGGCCTGTTTTATAAGTCTCTGGTGTGTTGCTTTTTCAGAAACCGCTCCAAAAGACTGCTTCCTCCTGTGGATTTCTGGGCTGATCAGTTCTACTATGACGACATATTCAAGACGCCAGAAGAAGTATATGAGGAAAGGTATGAGATAGTCTTTATTGATTTTTAAGTTGAGTTTGAAACTTCCTTTGGGATTACTGTCATACCTGAAGGGCTTCCCTTCTGCAGGGTTTCTTGTCCTATTCGCTCATATTGAATCCACACACAATGAGGGGAATGCGAGAGCTCTTGTCTCCTCCTTTCATCATTTTCAACAGGTGAAAACCACACTCTGGGCAGAGGCAGGTTGTTTTTTCCTGGGAGGGTCTCTCTCTCTCTCTCTGCCTGAGCCAAAACTCAGATTCTGGCTCATATGGAAAGGTTTCCTGGGGACAGTAACCTCCTCTGTCACTTTTGCATGTTGAAAGGGACAAGGGAAGGGGAGCAGGGCTAGCATGTTTCCCTCCTCATGCTCACAGCATAACAGAAAAAGACTTAAGACAAAGATTCATCTGTTTTCTTCTTTGGCTTCTTCCAGTGCCCTGGTTAATAGTTATATTCTTTACCTCTTGTCCTTGATTCTTTTATACTCACCCCAAAGGCAAAGTCTTCCCACTGGTATTGTATTTCTTTCTCATTTTCCTGCTGGCATTGTTCTCTTAATTTTAAAAACTGTTTTTAATGGTTAAAATCCTGTTGCTTAGTACACTAGAGCAGGCCCATTGAATCAGGAGGGAATTAGGTGAGCCCATTCCTTTATAAGTTCCATTGATTCAAATAGGCCTACTCTAACTGTGACCTACTGTGCTGAAGTAAGTTGCAATTAGAGAAGACTCCCTGGAAAAGACCCTGATGTTGGGAAAGTGTGAAGGCAAGAGGAGAAGGGGACGATAGAGGACGAGATGGTTGGACAGTGTCACCGAAGCTACCAACATGAATTTGACCCAACTCCGGGAGGCAGTGGAAGACAGGAGGGCCTGGCGTGCTCTGGTCCATGGGGTCACGAAAAGTCGGACACGACTTAACGACTAAACAACAACATTTGAATCAATGGCAGGGTAGTGATGTAAATTACAGCACTACACTACAATTGAGTCATAGGGTTGCTATGGTTTGGAGTCAACTCGACAACATGTAACAACAACAGCAAAGGCCACCAAATGTATTCAAAAGAGGAGCAAAATCGATTGTGTGCTTCACACAACCAGAACCCTGAATTAATTCCTGTTTTGCCATGACCTCATGCTCCCTCTGCCCAAAGAGGTTGGAAACATGGAGTCTGTGGGCCACACGCAGTTTCCAGAGACCCTACCAGTAATCCTGCCCCCCATTTTAAAATTACTTTGAAGAAAAAGGTTGGCTTGAAAAATCCCCTTGTTCTCTCTAGGGGGCGTGGAGGCAATTTTGCCATGGTTTCAGGGCTGCCCCAGTGTCACTGGAACCCATCCACCTGCCCAAGATAGTTTTCTTTTTGGAAAAAAAACCAAACACGTTTTGGCCACTAGAATGCACAAAGGACTTTTTTTTAGTGAAACCAAGAAAGCATTTCCTTAAGAAGAAAATCAGCAGGTGAATCACAGAAACCGGCATATCCTTCCATGTTTCCGGAATAATCTCTGGAGATTGCCCTCTCTGGTTTTAAAAATAATGAGCCTGGAATCTCTGCATTTAGTTATTTAAGAAATGTTGAACTCAATCTTTCAGCTTCCCAATGGAAATCCAAGGCAGATTGCCTGAACCCTGAAAAAAACAAATAGTAACTGATTTTAATAACTAGATTTTATATGAACTACATAATCAAAATCACAGCAGAAGAGATGCTCTGAACAGTTGAGTCAGTTTAAAAATGCATCATCACAACAAAAAGAACATTTAAAGAATTTTTAAAATTCTTTCTTGTCTTTTCAATGAACCTCTTTCCTTTCCACACTCCAGTGGCTGCTGCCCAGAAGGAGCACTTTTGTGTTGTCTTCACCAGCTGCACCTCTGAAGGTTGTGAAGGCACCTCAGCTGTGGGGAAACAGCTCACGAGGAGGTTCATGTGATGCGAGGCAGTCCTTTTAGGAAGATATTCTGGTCCCAAGCCTTTAGGGCTGAAATATTAATCTGTTTTTTAAAATCTAAATTTGTCTTTGGTGTTACAAGTTTTTTTGTTGTCAGTGGGGGAGTTTAGATAATTGTCAGTAATATGACCCTATCTGTTCAGATCCCGTTTCCATTTCTGATACACACCCGAGTTGTCTCATATTGTATTTTCAAGAATTACATACCTTAGTTTCATTAAGCCTTTAATATTCATTCTTACTGTTCTTGAATATTTGTTTATTCTCATGTTATGTATCTCCTTATTTTTTTGGATTACAGGCAGCTGAGGAAAATGTTTGCTTTTCTGAATCCATTGACTGACGCCAATAGTTTCTGGCCAGGACATCTTCTTGATAAACTGCGTCTGTATCTACCCCAGACAGAGCGCCATGCAGGAGATGCTCTCTTCAGCCATGTTTCTCGCACACGCCCTGTCTATCCTGGTATTTATACTCCGGACCGCCACTGGCCAGTCAGCGACCGAGGATATGTGATTTACGGGGATCCAGACTCCCGAAAGCATCATTATTATATTTGACAGTATTTTGCAGCTTTGGTCAGTCCTGACATATCATGACCGGTTAGGCACTGCAGCTCAACAACTGATGAGTATGGAAAGATATCTTAGTGATTGAAGACACTCCTTTCCTTCCAGAAGTTTCTAGTTCCAGGCCTTGGGCACATCCATTTCAAAGGAATTCAGAATGTAGAAAGACCTCTGTTTGTGTGTTGTTCATTTAAGCACTGAAAAGATGGAAGTGACAAAGTCTGGCTTCTGGTTTGGGGCTCAGCCTGTTCTAGAAAGTGTTGTGGTCTCCCTAAATGTTCCTTACCTGGAAGTATTCCTTGACCATGCATTGGATTCCCTGGATTCCGAGGTAGCAGCGCAGTGGTTGGAGCTGACTGTATAGCTCAGTAAACAGAGGTTGGAAGTTTGATTCCCCTCTGTGCCTTCTGGAAGAAGAGACATCCTGTGTAACCCTGGACAAGCTGCACAGCCCAAATGCCGCAGAGCAAGAGAAGGGGAAACTGTCACGATCCCCACGTGGCTTCTGCTTGTTTCACCAAACTAAGAGCTCACGCTACGTGCCCCTCAGCTGCCACCAGTTGATTACATCAACATTACCTATATTAATAATCGAGGTCCAGGCCATATGTCATTTTAAAAGAACCAAACAGAAATTGTTAAAGATGATGATCGTTCAAGCAATGTTATTAAATCTTAACAAACATCCTCCTTCATCCACTCTCAACCACCACTCCTTCGCCCAAACTCCCAAACTTTCAATCTCCTCAACTAAGACTCCCTATCTAACTCCTCCTCCTCCTCCTGAGTCCCTTATATCTCATGACTCCACCCCTCCAGCACTCCCATCGGTCTATGCAGATAGCATATGAATATTCATGACCTGGGCGGACGCCACATTCCTCCCTCCTTAAGTTTGTTTTAGGAGGGGAAGCTTAACAGTTTGCCTTCATAAAAAAATGAAGGTTTATGGAAGAATATAAACACTAACCTTTTACATTATTTACATCACTAAGGATACATTACATTACTCTTACATCAATAAAGACATATTAACCTCTTGTATTACTTACAACAATAAGGATACATTACTTACATTAATACAAATTACATGACATTACTTTTACATTAATATGGATACTCACCATTATTTTTACCATCACTATACACTTCTCAGTTCATCAACATCCAAGCAAACTCTGCACTTTAAGCATATTCCATAACTATTACACAAACAGAAGTGTTAATACAATATTACAAACTTTTCTCCACCCGTTAGTCATTTGGCTTTCGAGACAAGGCGTCAGCAACCACATTCTGGGTCACTTTTACGCTGCGTATGTCAAAGTCTTGCAGAATCAGCGTCCATCTTGCAAGTTTGCTGCTACTGGATTTCATAGTTCGTAGCCACACTAAAGGGGAGTGGGCGGTGCAGAGGACAAATGTCCTTCCCCAAATGTAGGACTTCAGCTTTTGCAGCGTCCATACAATAGCTAGGCATGCCCTCTCAATGGTGGACAAATGTCTCTCACCAGGTTGGAGTCTCCTGCTGATAAAAGTCACTGGGTGTAGACTCCCGCTGTTGTCTGCCTGGCACAGCACGGCTCCCAGTTCCACCTTTGACGCATCCGTGCAGATGATGAACTCACGGTCGAAGTCCGGTGCAACAAGGACAGGTCCCAAAGTCCGCACCCTCTTCAGACCATCAAAGGCTACCTGGCACTCTGACATCCACTGGATGTCCTCAGCTCACCTCTTTCGGGTAAAGCCTGTTTTCTTTTCGGTTAGTGGCTTAATTTTCTCAACTGGGGAAAGGATAGGCAGTTTCTTCCACTCCTCCAGAACAGCTATGGCTGCGTTCTTCTTTGAAATCTTATTGCTCTTGCCTTCACCCTCACCAATAAACTCGACCACAGGTACTTTTGTCACAGTTTTTCATATGAGGGGGACCACTTTCCCTGGTCACCTCAAAATGCACAGGCAAGTTTCTTTTAAGTGCTATCTTAAACTTAATTTGAGCTTATTTCAGATGTATTGAGATTTTCATCATCAGGTTCTATCCCTTTAATCTCTGGTTTCTCAGGTAGGGGCTTGTTTTGCAGGATTCTCAGTGCTTTTGCAGCTGCATGTGGAGCCTTCTTAATACTAGTCCCTTCAGCTTTCCAGTGATGTCATAACAAATCTACAGGTCCTGACAATACTAACTGCCCTGCCTGCCACCTGCTTTCCTAGGTGAGTAGCCTGAAAGAGCGCTCAGTGGGTAGCCTGAAAGAAGGCACCTACGGAGGGGTCCAGGGGGTTTGGGTGAAGGCTTCCCCTTCGTGGCAAAGATGCCCCATTCCTTGTGCTGAGGCTGAGGCCTGCAACGCCAAGGGGTGAAAGCCAGTGTGTCACGAACAGGGGTCTGTCTGTGACACGTGTGACAGTTGTGTGTTTGTCCAGACGCCCTTAGTCAAGACCTGGCCAGGCCATAACTTGCGAGGCATGGGAACGTGCACGAGCAAGGCACACCTGGAAAGGGGGACGCTACTCGGCTGTATTCTGGACAATTGGAGAGAGCTTGTGGGCGGGCGGTCTGGGCTGACTAAGAGACGCATGATAAAATTATGCACACAAATTTGGCCTGCGGTTCTTTCCTTGTCACCTCCGTGGCCCTCCAAAGGGAGCTTTTCTTCGGATATTCTAGCTTCCTTGGTGGACTGGGCAGAGGAGGCAACAAAGAGGGGGGAGAAGACCATTTGAGATATGTAGGATGGTTTGCCTCAATTGTGGCTCAGCCGGAAAAATATGAGGGAGTTTTAATGTTAGTACCTCAGAAAAAGGTAAAGAATCCATATGGTTCTCTGGATTATGTAGCTCCCCCACCGACACTCTTTGTTTGTATCATTATAAAACATATGTACACTGTATTTTTGGGGTCTTCTCTGCTTTTAAAAAAAGTCCCAGCTGACCTTTTCTTTGTTGCTATTCAATAAAATTGGGCCTTTGGTTCAGCTGGCTGCATCTGTGCCTGATTCCTTGCCGGAGAATTTAGAGCACAGGTTTGGCCAGTAAATCAGCTGTCTCTCTCATTTCAGGATGTTCACTTAAAGTGGGTCTTTCAACAAGAGTTTCAGTGCTTCCCTCAGAGACTTCAATTTGCCTCCCTGAGAGCGGGTTACTATTAAAACACTCTGCACATGCTTGGCTAGATTTAAACCAATCAGACAAGGAGCTGGGATTTGGTCTGACACTGCTACTTTCCATATACCAGACCACCCATTATTCATTGTAGGCATCCTTCAGTCTCGAGAGACTATGGTAACATGCTTTGTATGGAGGACGTGGAACAGCGTCTAGTGTAGCTGAGAAGGCCAATTCAAGAGTGACAATCCCTTCCACACTGAAGACAAATACAATCTGTCCCCTGTCCAGCTCCCTGGTTTTGCTTCGACGCTGTATGCGAAGCTGGAGTGTCCTCTCCAGAGCACGAAGCCTGGGTAAAATAATATGGAGGATAGGCTGTTACCCATGCAGCAAATCCCCCATCTCCACATCGCTGAAATAGTCCAATGGAAAGGCAAGAGCCAATACAACTGGTTCCAGCGATGTTGCAGGAGTTGCCAGAACGACACGAACTGCCTCCGGGACTCCGGCTCCAGATTTTGCCTCGAGGTTAACTCCTAAAGCCTTTTCCATCAGTGGATATAGCCACAAGGCAGTGGAGGTTTGAAATCGGAGTTTTCCTTCTCCTAGATGGGCTGCCTTCCAAGGCTGATGAGCCCCACCTACCCGGCCTGCTCCCTAATAGTGCGGAAGTATGATCCTACCCCTAAAACTTTCCTGCCCCCCAGGTGTATGCAATGCTATTTGGCTTTCCTATTTACCAGATTAGAGTCAAAAATAGAACCAGAGAATGCTCAAGCTCATTTAAAGCTAAAACCCCGCCCCCTCAGACCATGCGGTCAGGGAGAACAAAGGTCTGCCTAGAAGAAAATACATCACAAAAAAAATAAAATGTCCCCCCAAGCACAGCTCACCTCCTGCCTCAGATTCCTCCTCAGGAAAAGGGCTTAGAGCTTCTGCACAAACTCATTTAAAGCTAAAACCCCGCCCCCTCAGACCATGCGGTCAGGGAGAACAAAGCTCAGCCTAGAAGAAAATACATCACTCATTATAGTTCACAGATATTTTGGCCATAGGTACGACCAATAAATCAGAACCGATCCCTTTAACAGAGACCTTCTCATGTTCTATCATGTCTTCCTCAGGGATTATATCAGGATGGCAAATAGTTATCTCTGAGCATGAATCTTTAAGGTTAAGATATTTTACGCTGTTGATAAAAATCTGGTCTCCTGTTGTTGTTTAGTCGTTAAGTCATGTCCGACTCTTCGTGACCCCATGGACCAGAGCACCCCAGGCCCTCCTGTCTTCCACGGCCTCCCGGAGTAGGGTCAAATTCATGTTGGTAGCTTCGGTGACACTGTCCAACCATCTCGTCCTCTGTCGTCTCCTTCTCCTCTTGCCTTCACACTTTCCCAACATCAGGGTCTTTTCCAGGGAGTCTTCTCTTCTCATGAGATGGCCAAAGTATTGGAGCCTCAGTTTCAGGATCTGTCCTTCCAGTGAGCACTCAGGCTTGATTTCCTTCAGAATGGATAGGTTTGTTCTCCTTGCAGTCCAGGGGACTCTCAAGAGTCTCCTCCAGCACCACAATTCAAAAGCATCAATTCTTCGGCGGTCAGCCTTCTTTATGGTCCAGCTCTCACTTCCATACATCGCTACTGGAAAAACCATAGCTTTGACTATGCGGACCTTTGTTGGCAAGGTGATGTCTCTGCTTTTTAAGATGCTGTCTAGGTTTGTCATCACTTTCCTCCCAAGAAGCAGGCGTCTTTTAATTTCGTGGCTGCTGTCACCATCTGCAGTGATCATGGAGCCCAGGAAAGTAAAATCTGTCACTGCCTCCATATCTTCCCCTTCTATTTGCCAGGAGGTGATGGGACCAGTGGCCATGATCTTAGTTTTTTTGATGTTGAGCTTCAGACCATTTTTGGCGCTCTCCTCTTTCACCCTCATTAAGAGGTTCTTTAATTCCTTCTCACTTTCTGCCATCAGAGTGGTATCGTCTGCATATCTGAGGTTACTGATATTTCTTCCGGCAATCTTAATTCCGTCTTGGGATTCATCCAGTCCAGCCTTTTGCATGATGTATTCTGCATACAGTCAACCCTCGACTTACGAACTTAATCCGTTCCGGAAGTCCGTTCGTAAGTGGAAAAGTTCGTAAGTCAAAACCAAATTTCCCATAGGAATGCATTGAAATTTAATTAATGCGTTCCTATGGGGGAAAAAATTAAAACAAAGTCACTTATCAAGTACTGTAGACTGAGCCCGGCTCCTCACAGTGCCTTCGTAGTGGCGGAACAGCGGAACAGCCGGAAACAGCTGAGAGCTGGCAACCAGCCTGGGAGCCGGCAGCCATTTTGTGCTCTTCTCCGCTCCCGCCCCCCCTCTCCCCGCCTCTCAGTTGATCAGCGCTGGGTCTCAGAGGCTTCCCCGGGCTTGCCCAGCACATAAAATAGATTGAGAGCGAAGACCAAAGTCCAGCTGAAATGCATGCGGGACTTCCTCTTCGCCAATGATGCAGCCATTGTTGCCCACTCTGCTGATAAAATAATATGGAGGATAGGCTGTTACCCAAGCAGCAAATCCCCCATCTCTACGTCACTGAGATAGTCCAGTGGAAAGGCAAGAGCCAATACAACCGGTTCCAGCGACGTCGCAGGAGTTGCCAGAACGACACGAACTGCCTCCGGGACTCCGGCTCCGGGTTTTGCCTCGAGGTTAACTCCTGAAGCCTTTTCCATCAGTGGATATAGCCACAAGGCAGTGGAGGTTTGAGATCAGAGTTTTCCTTCTCCTAGATGGGCTGCCTTCCAGGGCTGACGAGCCCCACCTACCCGGAACTGTAGGTGCCACCAGTTGATTACATCAACATTACCTATTATTAATAATCGAGGTCCAGGCCATATGTCATTTTAAAAGAACCAAACAGAAATTGTTTATTGTTACAGATGATAGTTCAAGCAGTGTTGTTAACTCTTAACAAACATCCTCCTTCATCCACTCTCAACCACCACTCCCTCGCCCAAACTCCAAAACTTTCAATCTCCTCAACTAAAACTCCCTGTCTAACTCCCCCTTCTCCTGCTGAGTCCCTTATATCTCGTGACTCTGCCCCTCCAGCACTCCCATTGGTCTATGCAGATAGCATAAGAATATTCATGACCTGGGCGGACGCCACAGAAACCACTTCTGAGTACTCTCTACCTAGTAGAGAAGCCTGAAAAGAGTTGCCACAAGTCAGAATTCACTTGATGGCACATCATCATCATGATCAATTAGCAGTGGTTGAGGAGTGCTTTTGCACAACTCAGTTTAGTGCACTGACTGGAGTGGAACCAACTTGGCAAAGTGTTACATTTGTCATTACCAAATGTAACACCTCTGCTGTTATCCACTGCCACTGTTATTTTCTTCACAAGCCCATGTCTAATCACGAGACTCTAAGATAAAAACTGTCTATATTCCCTACATTAACACACTTGATTCTTCTGCTAACTTTTATTCATTCTTTCCTGAGGTTCAATTGCATCTTCAACCCCCTCGCCACTGCCCCCTTTTCTCTCTTCTCCCTCCCCCATCTCTGCTCAAACCTGGTATCTGTTTTCTGTCTTCTTAAGGAATTTTTGCAACAGGACCCTAAAACAAACATGGGCCTAATTACTGCATCCAACTAATGAACATTTAGAATGTGAAACTGATATTTCATCGACATTTCATTCTGTTTCTTTATGTCTGGCAAAGTGGACGTGTCCAAGAAAGCTTACATTAAAATATAATAGTTAGTCTTTAAGGTGCCACATGTTCTTGTCTTCTTTTTTTTTTTTTTTGCCTGACCAACTTAGCAACTGTCAACCATATCTTATTTACACTCTGTATTGACTACCGCAATATGTTTTGTACGTGGCTACCCTTGAGAGTACAGAAGCTTCAGTTGGTGTGAAATGTGGCTTATCTCATTATGAACCCATCAGGATGTTTAGTATTGTCTGCAGAAACCTGCACGGTATGTGTGCAGAAGAAAAAATTATCTTGTGTTCCTCCAAAACTTCCCTCAAAGTTGAGACAGTTCCTATTCTTGCTCCTTTTAGGAAAAGAGCAAAGATGTGTAATTTCAATCTAGTTTTTTAAAACTGTTCTTATGCTTATTGATGACTGTGGTAATTGGAATGTCTTTCTTAATTTGTACTGATGTTTGTTAGCTAACTTGAGTGCTGTTTTTCAGTGAAACGGATAAAAATGTAATACATAAATAAATAATTAAAACCCATGTATTTTCAGGTATTAGCTGCTAACCCATTCGACATTTGCACTTTCAAATAGATACTTATAGTTGAGTTAGATTGCAGCTGTGGACTCAGTCCTGTAAACCCAGTCTTAAGTTTTTGGAGTGTGTGCATGTGAGGTGGGATACTCCACCTGCTTCTCGGTTTTGAAGAATCAGCTACTGATCTAGACAGCTTTTCTACAATAAATGGGAGGAGCTGACAGCTTTTTCCTCCAAAACAACTGATGTTCTGGGCTGACGGTTAAAACCGCTTCCATCTACAAAATTTTACTGTGCTTTATATACAGTCATGGCCAAAAATATTGGCACCCTTGCAATTCTGTCAGAAAATGCAACCCACCTCTCAAAAACTTGTTGCAGTTGCAAATGTTTTGGTACTCACATGTTCATTTCTTTGGTTTGCTTTGGAACAACACAAAAAAAAATAAAGAAGAAAAGTCAAATCTGATACAATCCCACACAGAAACCCAAAAATGCACTGGCCAAAATTATTGGCACCGTGTCTAAATTGTAAGAAATTGCTTTTCAAGCATGTGATGCTCCTTTAATTTGTATTTAGACACACCTGTCGCAAGTAAGAGATGTGGGCAATATGGTAATCACACTTGCAACCAGTTCAGATGGAGAAAAGTTGACTCAACCTTTGTGTTGTTTGTGACACTGAGCATGGAGAAAAGAATAAAGTGTAAAGAGTTGTCTGTGGATTTGAGAGAGAAAATTGTGGAAAAACAATGACAATCTATAGGCTACAAGTCCATCTCCAGAGATCTCAATGTTCCTGTGTCCACTGTGTGCAATATCATCAAGAGGTTTACAGCCCATGGCACTGTAGCTAACCTCCCTGGACGTGGACGGAAGAGCAAAATTACTGAAAAATTACAACGAAGGGTTGTTTAAATGATGGATACAGAACCCAGATTCCAAACAAATTCAAGCTGATCTGCAGACACAGGGTACAACAGTGTCTCCTCGCACTATCCATTGCCATCTGAATGAAAAGAGACACTGTGGAAGGAGACCCAGGAGGACACCACTGCTGACACAAAGGCATAAAAAAGCAAGACTGGAGTATGCCAAAACGTATGTGACAAAACTACAATCCTTCTGGGAGAACGTACTGTGGACAGATGAGACAAAAGTAGAGCTTTTTGGTAAAGGACATGATGGCACTGTTTACAGAAAAGAAATGAGGCATTCAAAGAAAAGAACACAGTCCCTACAGTCAAACATGGTGGAGGTTCAACAACGTTTTGGGGTTGCTTTGCTGCTTCTGGCACTGGATGCCTTGACTCTGTGAACGGTATCATGAAATCTGATTATTACCAAAGAATTTTGGGGCACAACATAGTGGCCAGTGTCAGAAAGCTGCGTCTCCACCAGAGGTCATGGGTCTTCCAGCAGGACAATGACCCGAAACACACTTCAAAAAGCACTCAGAAATGGTTACAAACAAAGCGCTGGAGAGTTCTGAAATGGCCAGCAATGAGTCCAGATCTGAATTCCATAGAACACCTGTGGAGAGATCTCAAAACAGCAGTTGGGAGAAGGCATCCTTCAAATCTGAAGCCCTGGAGCAGTTTGCAAAAGAAGAGTGGTCCAAAATTCCAGTAGAGAGGTGTAAGAAACTCATTCATGGTTACAGGAAGTGATTGATTTCAGTTTTTTTTTCCAAAGGGGGTGCTACCAAATATTAAGGGTGCCAATAATTTTGGCCAGTGCATTTTTGGGTTTCTGTGTGGGATTGTATCAGATTTGACTTTTCTTCTCTGTTTTTTTGTGTTGTTCCAATGCAAACCAAAGAAATGAACATGTGAGTACCAAAACATTTGCAACTGCAACACTTTTTTGAGAGGTGGGTTGCATTTTCTGACAGAATTGCAAGGGTGCCAAAATTTTTGGCCATTATTGTACACTGCCTTAGTGCCCTGTGCTGTTGACTTGACTGGGGCTTAATTCTGATTCTATATCTGCACCTCCACAAAGTTGGGGACCGTCCAGAATGAAATAAGTGTGCTGGAAGTTGTGATTCCTAGGTCAGAAAGCACTCAATCAACTACTGGGGAAGAGCGAAGGATAAGTACCTCTTAAACCACTTAGAATAATTATTTCCAAAGTTTCTCGACCATATTTGGCTGACTGTCTCCTCACTAACACCAGTGCAGGAACAGGAGGAAGAGAGATTTGTGGAGGAAGCAAAAGGGTGGCTGAACCACTAATGCAGTGATTGTTGTTAACCTTTGCAGTGGCAATATTAAAATCCCCAAACATTTTTAGGGTGGAAAAGAACAAAGCTTTTCTAAAATCAGTTCTAATGATAAGCCTCAGCTCTGAGATAACGTTGGAGCATTTCTCCTTTTCTAGAAGAACTTTGATAAACACCTCCTTGCCATTTCTCTGCCCATAAATAGGGTGGAGAATTTTGATAAGCCTTATTTAGACGTGGTCTAAATGGGCGGGATATAAATCTAACAAATAAATAAATAAAATAAATTGCATGGAGTTCTTGAGGTCTACATCAATGAGGAATAATTTTGAGAGTCTACCAGGCTGGTGAGGCTTAGGGTAGAGCCCTACAGGCAACCTGTATGTCGGCCTGGCTACCCACAAGGAGATTAGTCACCAGTCAGATGGCATCCAGAGATGAAGTGACCACTGCCAACCATGCATGGAGCAGGGTGGGTGGGAGAATTGGCTTACTTGATCAAACCACAGATCTCCAAAGTTCTGTATCTGCCCTAAAAAGCAACATGTTTAGGAACGCAGGAGTTGCTGTCCAAGGGGTGCCTTTGGAAGAGAAAATGCATACACGAGTCTCGTTGAATTAGTGGCACAGGCAACTCAGGAGGCAGCCAGAACCGCGCGCGACAATGACTCCACTTGCACTACCAAGCTCCCACCGCCAGGTGTCTCTGTAGCGGCGGCATCGACTCCAGCACCTCCAAGGCTCCTTCACCCGTCGTCCGTTCTGTTGCGTAGACATTAAAAATAGAAAGCTATAGAGGGTTGCACTTCCGAGCCCTTTGCGAGTCTTTTTCTAGCAACAGGGGTAGAAGAAAAAGATGTCCACAGAAAGCCGGAGCGGCGAGGAATTTTAATGCAAAAATGGAAGGAAAAAGGTCGGAGGGGAGGCCGCCGTTTTAGTTGCTTCGCAAGGGACGGGGTGTGTGTGTGTCTTTTCGGTCCTCAAACTTGAGGTCTGGAACATTTAAAAAGGGGCAAATTGCCTGCCCCGCAAGTTGCAGGAACGTCCTCTTTCTACTTGGGGTCGAGCATCCGCTCCGTACCGGCAGAAAAGGGGCTGGGAATCAGCGGCGTCGCCGGCCTTTGCCTTTCTTGCAGCTTCAGAGGCGTTTTTTAGGAAGAAGGCGGGCCTGGGAATACTCCGAGCAGACTCCGCCCTGGCACACACACACACCCCCACAAAAAATCCCTAAAAATCCCTAGAATAATCATGGTGGACAACATGGGGGAAAGAAGAGTAATTGGATTTCTTTTAAAAACAGCCCCTTCCGTCGTCCAGGGTTATTCAGGGACTTGAGCCTGAAAGCTTCTTTGGTGCCATCTTTTGTTCCTGGGCAGGCAGATCTTGCCCGTAATCACAGCTTTCCCCAAAGAGTGAACCGAAACAAGACAAGACAAAAACATGTGGCTCCTTAAAGACTAACTATTGTATATGGGATAAAGTAAGAGGCGGTTTACCCCGACCCTTTAATGTAAGCTTCCGTGGAGACGTCCATGTCGCCAGACATAAAGAAACGGAACGGAATGGAATGCTTTGTTTTGTTTCTTCGGGATTTTGCCTGATATGCTGGCACAGACTCGGCCACCTCTTCTAAAACCTCAAATCTTGAGTTTCTTTTTCTATTGATAGGACTGGTACGTCTACATTTTTCTTATATCTGTAGACTGTACCTCAGTGGCACGTGTTGTCGGGAGTGATGTCTCAGGTCCTTAACGCTTGTATTCAAGTCGTAGTTGTTGATATCACAGATAGTGTCCGAAGTGTTTTGCTGAGCCATTTTTGATTGCGTTTTTTGTGTAGGCATTGAGTGAAATTTTCCGTCAGGAGTCTGAAACGCCTAAGGAGATCCGCTTCTTCTCCCTCATCCGGGACCCTGGGAGGGAGTTGATGTGATCTACCAGGACCTGTCGCCGCCGTCCCATCAAGCCCCGCGGCTTCCGCTTTCCCTCTTTCTTTCGGCGCTCGGGGGCTGTCGGGGCCGCTGTCCTCCTTCTGCAGGTAAGCCCGGGGGATCCGCCGGCATCCTGGCCCGAAGGGGGCCCCGAGAGCCCGTGGCTGCTCCCGGGAGCTAGGCGGGCGTTTCTCCCGTTGGCACCGCTGGCTATTTCCAGGCGCGCTGCCGGGCGGGCCGCTCCCCAGGGCTTGGGCTCACCGGCTCGGCTTGCGGGGTCGATGGGCAGGAGAGGCCGGCGAGGGTGGGAACGCGCCTTCGGCAGGAGCCTTTGAGCAGCCTCTGGGTTTGCGGGGGGGGGGCGGAAAGAGACGGGGCCCGCTTGTTCTTGGGAGCCTGTGGCTCTGGGGATGCTGGGGTGCACCTCCTGCATGGCGGGCTGATGGGCGTTGTAGTCCTCGTGGAGGGTGAGAGGCCCCAGTCTTCCCCACCTCTGCCCTTCAAGCGTGCATGTTCCGAAGGCATACGGTGCGGGCTCCCAGAAGGCAAGGTGCGGGTCGGATGCCCGGCCGGGAGGCTACCTGGGGATCCCCACGTGCCCCGTCCTGAGTTCCGTGATGGAAGAAATGCTAGTTGTATTATCCGATAAATGAATCGGTTGGTTTGTGATGTTCTTTTCGGCTGGGGGTGAAGGATAGATGGAGGGCTCGACTGTTGCTTTCGCTTAATGGGTTTTGTTTGCAAAGAGGATCGTGGCCCACGCTTTAAAAAGTCTTATGTGACTTGATGGTGGGAATTCGTGTAGTTCGTTACCTGTTCGTTACCTGTTACGTATGCAAAGTTATGTATCTTCGCAGTGCAGTTCCAAAGATGGCTGCTCTGAACGAAATTCTGCAAAGTTTAATAAGGTTTACCCCAGATGAACATGTGGGCAATGGCAACCATAGTAACATTAACAACAATTGGGTGCTGTCGAATTGATAGCAAGTTATGGCAATGCTTTCCACGGTTTTCTAGGTAGAGAGAGTTGTCTTCCCTGAAAAATCATGACCTGGTTAAATTCATGGTAGTAGTTATTGTCATGGCTCTCAGGTTTATGCTTAAAGAAGTCTTTGGGCCTTGTTTCCAAACAGTTTGGGGTGATGTTTGTCAAAACAAAGTATAACAGTTTGCAGAGCATTTTATGGTTTTTGGGCATCTTAACATGCATTTTCAAAAAGATCTTGTGTCTTGTATGTAAGGTCACCCAAGGGCTGAAACAGAAGGCTGTGTTACCCTTACAGAGTGTGGTGGTGCTCTTATAATTCTGTCACATAATAACAGAGAGCCTGGAGCCCTTAAGATATTGTTGGACTGCCCCTCCCATCATCCCTTATCACAGGCTGTGCTAGTTGACTTTGATGGGGGTTGTAGACTTGTATCAAATGAGAGGCCACATGGTCGTTATTTCTATTATGTAAGATATGCCTGTGCTCACTAAAATTAAACATACACAGCTGAAGTATGACATGAGCAGAGAGATCGATGACTTTGGTATCCAAAAGAACTTGGTTTTAAGAAAACTTAGAAATGAGTTTAATTCATGCTCTGGGAATGTCCATGTGATGACAAATCCTTATTTTGATACCATCTCTGCTGGTGATGGGAAAGCAAAAACCGGGGATAGTAATAGGAAATGATAAGGATTCCTCAAAGCCTTTCCTTGAAATTCTGTCTTAAATTTATTGGGACTTTAGTGGCAGACTTGCCTGATGTTTATTCGTAAGCATTTTCAAATAACAAGAGGCATTTTAATAGTAAAAGAAACAAGTAAGGTAAATGTATAAGCTTTATAAGGCAGTCTTAAGGTAAGGGAGAAATCTTATGGCACAGAAGTCTCCACTTGGAAAGTTCTGGATGTAGTCATCTCTAATTTTCCATTTTAGAAATGTTTCTATCATTGACTCTAAAGGGGCAGAAAATTTGGTGTTTTTTCCCCCTACTCCTAAGAAGCCTTACTTGTGGCAGTTTGCAGACAGTTCTAGTTATTACCATGCAAAAAAGCCTCTGTGGAAAAAAAATAAACATTTGGGGATATGTTGGGGAAAATACAAGGTGCTTTATATTGAGTCATACCATTCGTCCTGTTAGCCCAGTATAGTCAACTCTGACTGGCAGCAGCTTTCCAGGGGCTTTAGGCACAATTCTTTTCTTGGCTGTGCCAGAAGAATTGAACCTGGGACCTTCTGCATGCAAATTACCTGCTCTGGGCTCCACCACAGAACTGCAGACCTCCCATAATAAAACACCTAATGTTTTCCCCCAGTTCCATCCAAATGCTTACCAGTCCTGACACTTCTTAGCTTCCTCAATCACATAAGATCAGATGTGGTCAGGATGGTGTACAGGCATAAGGCGGGGAGGGGGTGGGCTTTGGTCTGTACCCGGTGTAGCACTGGTTCCTGCATACCAGCATGATAGAATTTTTTTCTTCTTCATGCTACCAGAAAACCTGCTGCAGAGTTATATTTGGATTTCCCCTCCCTGGCTGTGTTGACAGAACTAATTCCATTAGGGGAATTAGCCCATTGATCCAGTATTTGGATCCAGTGACTCTCTAGAGTGCCCCATTTTTCACCCCATTATTCTCAGAGGGTCATATGCAGTGCAACAGAGCCTGTAAGTAGGCCAACTGCTATATCCACATAGAACTGTCCACAGTATCCAGTCATCTTGGGAGCTTTGGGTTACATCCTCGAGTTGCTTTAACTGTCAGCTTTACTTGAAAATGTTTGTGTGTGTGTGTGCGCGCGCGCGTGCACACAGACGTACATCAAGGCCTTGCAGTTGAATCCCATGCGATCAACATTTTCAAATTGTGTCAGTTTCATGAGGAGAACAAAAGCTGGACTCCTAGGACAGTGGTGGCGAACCTTTTTGGGCTCATGTGCCCAAACTGGGGGGGGGGGGGACAGCGGGCGGTGTGCCGCGGCGGAAGGAGGAATCCCGGGCACGGAGGTGCCTTGAGACCCCACTCCAGATCCGCCGCCAGCACCAGCTGCTCCGGATCCTGACCCGCTGCCTGTCCAGGCACCAGCACCGCGGTTGCAGCCGCCTGCTCAGGTTTGGCTGCGGGGGGGGGGGAGTAGCGATCCGGCGACTTATGGCTCGCGTGCCGGCAGAAAGGGCTACGTGTGCCATAGGTTCGCCATCGCTGAGCTAGGAAGTGGGCTTTAAGCAGAACATGAGAACTGTCTTTCTGGTGTACATAGTTGGAAGCCTCACAGTTGCACCACAGCATTTGACAGCCTAGCCTAGATGCTGTAAAAGTGCAGTGTAGTCTGTCCCTGCAGTCTCCTAAAAGTGCAAAAGTTTGGGAGCAAGTCCAGGATACAGAGTGTGGTTAGATGCTGGGCTAGCAGCAGTCTTACTGGCAAAGGAAGTAAGCAGTAGAATCTGGGGAAAAGTCAGTTATGTCTTTGGAAGTGTCCCAATTTACAATTATTACATCCATTTAGTCTTGCTGTTTTTATGAAACAAAGCTATGTTAGAAATGGAAATTCTTCCATGGAAAGATGTTGCAGCAAAATATGGGTGTGCATGCTGGACAATTTTTAGCCTTCCAGGTGCTGAGCTCCAGCCCCCATCAGCTTTAACCATGAAAAACCAATAGTGACTGTGCAGTCCAACAACATGTGAAGGGCCATGAATTGCCTACACCTGTTTCAAATGTAGACTGCTCTGAGCAGTTTTTAAGGTTCTGCTACTCTAAAGGCTTGTCATTAAATATGGAAAAAGAAAGGTTCGATCCTTAAATTATTGACCTCCCAGGATCGCATCTGGAGAGCCTTTAATACTCTTCCAGCTTTGGACACGGGAGGGAGAGAAGCTGCAGAAAAGTACCCATTCCATTCCTGGCTCTGAACTAAGCTAGTGATCGGAAGTTACCTCTGCAACAGGCTTACAGCGGTCACTTATTTCCTGTTATATGTGGTTCCTTACTTGTGCTCTGTTTTTTGTAGACACCATGCCTGCCCTAAGACCTCTCATCAAGGCTAAAATT
The DNA here is from genome assembly GCA_037013535.1 of Intellagama lesueurii. NCBI lineage: Eukaryota > Metazoa > Chordata > Lepidosauria > Squamata > Agamidae > Intellagama > Intellagama lesueurii. The sequence goes on from JBAJHW010000002.1 coordinate 258,977,709, forward strand.
GTCAAGAAGAGGACCAAGAAGTTCATCCGTCATCAGTCTGATCGCTATGTTAAAATCAAGGCAAGTGTGTTTTTAATGAACAAGTATATGTAACTCCCCCTTGGTGTAAAATGTTCTGGATGTTCATTGGTAGTTGGTTGTTTTTCATTTGCCTTGAGAAACGATATATCATCAAAGCCTTGATGGAAATGTTCAGGAGCTCATGTTCCCCATTTCTTTTTGAATTTCTGCAGCGTAACTGGCGCAAGCCAAGAGGTATTGACAACAGAGTTCGCAGAAGGTTCAAGGGTCAAATCTTGATGCCCAACATTGGGTATGGTAGTAATAAGAAGACAAAGCATATGTTGCCTTCAGGATTCAGGAAGTTTCTGGTGCATAATGTCAAGGAGCTTGAGGTGCTTATGATGAGCAACAAGTAAGTTTGAAAATAGATCATTACTCTTTTAAGTTAACACTTTGTCATGTTTGGTTGAACATCTGTATTGGGTTGCGGTCAGAAGCAGTAGCTGGACGCAAATTATAGAGTTGTGCTGTTAGTTTTAAAGGTTTTTGAAGGGACATTTTAAGTAGCTTTTCTTAGGGATAAGTTCTCTTGAAGCAACAAAAAAAGTGAGAAACAAGCTGCTAAAGCACCACAAAAAATGAGAAACAAGTTGTCTGATGAAGTGGACTTGTCCACAAAAGCTCCCATTAAAAAATACAAAAGTTAGTCTTTAAGATGCCAACACGTTTTTTTCTTTTTAACTTTTATTTTGTTTTCACCTATAAAGCTGCTTATTACTGTTTATCTTTTGAAGACAGATGCCCCAAGAACTGTACTGCCAGCCTTTAGAATCAGAGGTATCCATGGAAAGGAAGGTGTTCAAAGCATGTCTAAAAGCCAGAATTGAACGGACAGGGTCTAGATTAATTTAGAAAAAAAGTTGCAAAGGTTTGGGGCCACTGTTGATAAAGCTCTGTCCCCTGGTGCACACCTGAACTTAATGGGAAGAAAGATGAAATAGATTTTAGTACATGGGCAAGACTGTATGAGTAAAGACAGTCCTTTAGATAATTTGGTAATCTAAAAGTGATGAGTATTATAAAGGCTTTTCAGAGGTTCATATCAGCCTTTTGAACTGGCCTGTTAAATATGGAGTCGGCCAAACAGGATTCCCTTTCCCAGCAGTAATGCAGAGGCCTGTGTTTCATTGATTCTCCCTTCCACTCTTTTGCCTCCTTTGCTTGTGTCTGGGAGAAGAATTCTGTCACGCCGTCATAGAATCCTGTAGGCCAGGACAATATCCATACAAATTTGAAAGTAGGGTGCAAGAGAGAAGATTGACTTTTTATAGGATCATTACATTTTTGAAGCCTTTTAAACTGCTGTGAAGATTAATTGATGCTCCTTAAGCATTGCCTGAAAAGTATTTCTGTAGTGGTATGGGAACTGCTGGACTTGGCTCCGGGAAGCCTTGATTCAGTGTCATATACACCACGTTGGTTTCTCTATGCAGCCTTCCCCCCACAGTGTTAGCTGACTAAAATGCTGACTGAGCTCCTTGACACAAATGTAAAAGTGAAAAATACTACGCTGGTTTTAGATTTGTGCGCTTGGCAGAGCTCTGCTGATACCAGAGGAAAAGGGAAGGATGGAAATTTTCTCAGTCCCCATGGAGCCCCCAGTTCTCTCAGTAATATGGAAATAGTGGGGAGGGAGAAATGAGGCAAAATTCTTTTCCTTCAGCAGGAAGCCTTCCCTGGAATGAAAGGATTCCTTCTGTTCTGAAGAAGCAAGGTTGGATCCACTGGATTTCATCCTGTGTTAAATAGGCAGCCTTCCGCTGGCACAACAGGATTTCCCCTTGTGCTTTCCTCCTCTCCCACTTGACTGTGACCCTTCATTTTGTTCCAGAGGGGCCTCCAAATTCTCCAGAGAGAACATGTTGGGCAGTGTACCCTGTTTCCCCGAAAATAAGACCTAACCTGAAAATAAGCCCTAGTATGATTTTTCAGGATGCTCGTAATATAAGTCCTACTCCAAAAATAAGCCCGTTAAGTGAAACCCCTCCCTCCACCATTGTGCAGCAACCAGAAGAAGATGACATGACTGTAAAATAAAACATCCCCTGAAAATAAGCCCTAGTGTGTTTTTTAGAGCAAAAATTAATATAAGACCCTGTCTTATTTTCGGGGAAACATGGCAGGAGATTATTTAGTTAGTTATTTGGCTAGCTGTTTTTCATTCTAGTAACTAGAAATAGTAGCACTGGATACAACGTCTTTGTCCTTTTTAAAATGGCAAGTCGGACAACAACATAGATGTCGTTGCTTGGTTGCTTCAAAGTCAGTGAAAAAAAGGGGGGGGTTAGAATTTCACTAGGAGTTTTGACTAAGTGTACTGCACCTGACAGAGCAAGGGAGAAAGCTGGCTCCATGTCCACAGCAGGCTTCTGCAGGTCTACTCCTGACATCCTGTTTTTTTTCTCCCTAATTAGGTCCTTTTGTGCAGAGATTGCACATAATGTTTCATCCAAGAATCGAAAGGTAATTGTGGAGAGAGCAGCCCAGCTTGCAATCAAAGTCACCAATCCAAATGCCAGATTGCGCAGTGAGGAAAATGAATAAATAGTTGTTCTTGTACAACTGTATTTAATAAAGCTCCAAAGTGTTGGAAAACTGCTGTGCTTTGTGTGTACCATACTGGGTCCTGCGAAATGCAATTGTAATCCCACTGTTAGATAGCCGGCAGGCAAAAAAAGGAGAGGAGTAATTGTCAAGTGTTAACGTTATGCACACCGAGCTCCCATAAGCAGGCATTTCCTTGAAACAAGTATTTGATTACTGCTTGGTCTTCTACAGAAGAATTGAAGACATATGTATTAGATTAGAGGAAATAAAGGTCTCAAGGTCATATCACAACCAGTTATATTCACATATTTTTAGATGTGTATTTAAAACACATTGTATAAGCTCCTTTTGTCCATATAGTGACAAACTCAAGTTTGTATCAACATAATAAGGATGTTGGCCTCATTCCTGGAGATATTCTAAGTTGTGTCATGCTGTTATAAGTTACATAAATTGGGACAAGCAACATGACATTTATTGCTGTCATGCTTAAAACTGAGGAGGCTGTAAAAGGAGGGAAGTATAGCCTTAAATCCTGTACAATGTATTATCCTATCCATAGAGAGAACCAGTGTCATAGGACAGAAAACACTGTATTTCATAAAATTTAAAGCAAAGCTTGCTGCTTATATACCACCCCACAGTAGGTAAGCACTCTCTGGGCTGTTCACAAGTTAATTATGCAGGCTACACATTGCTCCCCTCCCCGCCACAAGCTGACTGCTCATTTTACCAACCTCAGAAGGATGGAGTCAATCTCGAGCTAGCTAGCTGGCATTGAGTCCCAGCTCATGAACACAGTTTTGGCTGCAATACAGCAGGTTAACTACTGCACCAGGAGGCTAATAACATTAATAAATGCTAACACAATACTAAGGAAACTTGACAGCATCTAAAACTGAACTAGTAGTCTCAGCAGTGAAAGTGAAACAGGAAGTGGTCTAGTCAGTTCTGGAAACAAGTTAAATTTTGTGGGAAAGAGTCAGCAAGGGATGTGCCATTCAAACCTGGATGAGCAATTCTCCATCCTGGGAGTTCAACCTGATACACGCCTAAATGTGGCTCACCTGGGAGAAAGGCCTAGGCTTAAAAGCTTTGTGGCCTAGCTAGGCCTAGCTCTGTCCAAGATTTCTGATCAGAAAGCAAGCTACCCCAGTACTAGCTGGGAACTAGACAGAACCAAGCCTAGTTATGCCTCAAAGCCAGGAACTGGCTGAAGAACTCTCAGAACCGCTATCCATTATTTTCTTGAAATCATGGGAAACTGGTGAGGTGCCAGAGGATTGGAGGAGGGCTAATGTTGTCCCTATCTTCAAAAACGGCAAAAAAGAGGAACCTGGGAACTACAGGCCAGTCAGCCTGACATCAATCCCAGGCAAAATTATGGAGCAGATTGTAAAGTCATTGTGCAAGCACCTAGAAAATAAGGCAGTAATAACTAGAAGTCAACACGGATTTTTCAAAAACAAATCCTGCCAAACTAATTTGATCTCGTTTTTTTATCAGGTCACCTCCCTGATAGACAGAGGGAATGCGGTAGACGTAGTATATCTTGACTTCAAAGCTTTTGACAAAGTGCCCCATGATATCCTGATTAGCAAGCTAACTAGGTGTGGTCTGGATAGATAAGTGTCAGGTGGATACACCATTGGCTACAGAATCGTACTCAGAGGGTGATGATTAATGGGTCCTTCTCTAACTGGGAGGAGGTAACTAGTGGGGTACCCCAAGGCTCAGTTCTGGGCCTGCTGCTATTCAATATTTTTATTAATAACTTGGATGAGGGAGTGCAGGGAATGCTTGTCAGATTTGCAGATGATACCAAATTGGGCGGAATAGCTGATCCCCTACAGTGGTCCCCAACCACGGACCGGTTGGGGGTGTGTGGCGCGCCCGCAGGGGGGCAGAGCTCGCGTGCGCACACATCACACTTGGGGGGGCGCATGTGCACAAGCGCGTTTGTGCGCATGCAAGCAATGGCGCTTGCAGGGGCCGCCATGCGCACAGCGAGCGGAACACAACGGCGCTCGCAGGGGGGTAGATCTGTGTCCACGGCCTGGTCCTGGATAGGCCGCGGACCGCTGCCGGGTTGCGGACCGGGGGTTGGGGACCTCTGCCCTAGAAGACAGAAACAGAATTCAAAATGATCTGGATAGGCTGGAGCACTGGGCCAAAAGCAACAGAATGAAATTCAACAGGGATAAGTGCAAAGTACTGCACCTCAGAAAAAGAAACCAATTGCAGTTACAAGATGGGGGATACCCGGTTCAGCAAAACTACAAGTGAGAAGGATCTTCGAATTGTCGTAGATCAGAAGCTAAATATAAGCCAACATTGTGATGTGGCCACAAAAAAAGGCAAATCCTATTTTAGGCTGCATTCATAGAAGTATAGTTTCCAAATCCCGCAAGGTGCTCGTCCCCCTCTATTCAGCACTGGTTAGGCCTCACCTTGAGGATTGTGTCCAGTTCTGGACACCACACTTCAAGAAGGATGCTAACAAATTGGAACAAGTTCAGAGGAGGGCGACAAGGATGATCAGGGGGCTGGAAACCAAGCCTTATGAGGAAAGGTTGAAAGAATTGGGCATGTTTAGCCTTGAGAAAAGAAGGCTGAGGGCTGATATGATAGCACTTTTCAAATATTTGAAAGGCTGCCATACTAAGGAGGGGCAATCTGTTCTCGATCATCCCAGAGTGCAGGACACGCAACAATGGGCTCAAGTTAAAGGAAGCCAGATATCGGTTAAATATCAGGAAAAACTTCCTGTTAGAGCAGCATGACAGTTACCTTGGGAGTTGGTGAGTGCTCCAGCACTGGAGGCATTCAAGAAAAACTTGGATAATCACCTGGCAGATAATGCTTTGATTGTATTCCTGCATTGAGCAGGAGATTGGACTTGATGGCCTTGTAGGCCCCTTCCAAAGTCACTTTTCTATGATTCGATGAAAGCCTTCAAGCTTAGGCTTTTTTCCCAGGTGAGCCACATTTAGGTGTCTTTGGTCGAACTCCCACTTGTAAAAAGCTTACATACCTTGAAAAACTGTTGAGGTCACTAAACCAGATGTGATTTGATGGTACGCAACAGTTGCCATCCTTCAAAGAAGGGAAGAATGTGTTTTTTGTCAAAATGTAAAGATGGAACTCCAGTTGTTAGTTCCAGCACTGAATCAATTGTTGAAGGATGAGTCTACATATGTGTAAATGGGCCTAATCTAGGAGGGACTACCAGTAAGATTTACAAGATTTTGGTTTTATATAATGGCTGAAATCCTGTTGGATGGGTTCCACCTGCATAGTGGGAATGATCTTGTCAGTGACTGATTGCGGCTGATTAAGGGGTGCATGTGACTTCATCTCACATGTAAGCCATGTGCACCCCGTAATTAAATAAGGATGTTCTTAATTGGTGGCAATCTGCTTCTGAGGAGGACACTGTTCCTGCTGCAGAGCGTGAAGCTACACAACAGGATTTTGACCAATATTAAAGCCATATTGCTTGATTTTTTCTCTCTGAATCATATAGTTCAAATAGCTGGGATATTAAAATGTTTCATCAGATTTAGTGCTGTTTAGGGATCCCAAATCCTCCAGAAAGTCAACTTCATTGAGAAAACAGTCAACTCGCAGAGTGAATTATTAACCAGTATAGGTAGGCAGGAAAATTAGGCATCTCAAAACTTCTATGTCTGTACTATACAATTGATGGTTGTAAGTGATTACTTTCAATTTCACATACTGTATAAGCAGAACTTTACAAAAAAAAAAAAACATTTGGGTAGAGAGCTGCAATTGAAACAAAATGTTAGGGATGCATTCATGAACTTTATTCTGATGCATTTCAGGTAGAACAAAAAGTGATACCCTGTTTTATAAACAGAGCACTTAAGTGATTCAAAGATTGACTCAAGTGGAATAAATCCTAAAAGTGAAGCTTAGTAATCCATGGTTGCAAGAGATCAACCTTATCTCTGCTGAACAGTAAACTTAAAACAGCAATACACATTTGGGGGAAGTAACAGTACAATAGCTTGTATAACTAGGTGGTGCCATTTCACTACTACATACTTCATACCAAATGAATGTCTCTTGTGAGTAACATGCTGACTTTTCAGAGTTTGAAATAATCAGTGCTTTGGTAACAGCTCCTCTTGGTTTTGTTTTGTTTTGAATCCAAAAACTGTAGCCAGAGGGTGCATACAGGAAAAACTGCTGTGTTCAAGGAGGGTGCAGGAGCATTCTGAAACTACAGTAATTAAGCGTAAGGCATTCCATTTTGGAAGACAACGGGGTCACTTCACTTTAATTTGAAATCTATAGATTTAAGAAGGAATCGGGGTGATAGCTTTAATTCATCGTCTGACACTAGAAAGTCAGAGTATTAATTGCACACATGAAAGCCACTGCCACAGTGATTATGGAAGCTTAGTAGCCACTGACTAGTTTTTGGGCATAGCAGTATTTTCTCTGTCACAAATGCTTTTTAAAATGCTATCACAGTGCCATCACTTTAGAGATAGCAAACATACTTGTCAATACGTCAGATAAAAGTAGGTAAGGTGAATGCATAAATTTTGGCAAAAACTCATGATAGTGTATTTGAATTGTGGCGTAACTGATAGCGACAAAGTGGTGTTGCCCTATTTACATCAATAGGACTAGCCACCACCTTGATCTTTGAAATCATACCTCGTTCAATAAAAATAGTTGCCATTTTTAAAATGACATCTGTATCTAAAGTCAATTTTAGAATATGTTCTTCCACCCTCATAGCACAGTGGATTGTATAAAATACAGAATAGACTGTGAGGAGTTCTAATTCATGTCCATTAATTCTGTGGTAGATAATGAACTAGAATCTTTTTGAATGCTTTCAAAAAGTGATGCCATTTCAGGATTGGCTCTGATTTGAGATGAAAATTCGGCCATCACAGGGCTTTTATCTACATCAGGGATGGTCAGCAGAGCAGCTACTGCCCTCATTGCTGAGCGTTTCAGCTCATCTTGCTTCTCAAATTCCTGTTTCACAGAACCAGCTTTTACCTAAAGAAACAGATTAAACAACAAAATGAAAATCGGCCACCTTGAAGATCTTCATGCTGGAAATAAAATATCATTAATCATCCTGCCTGATAGGCTTGTGGCTGTCTGCAATTTGACCATCACATTGGTCCCCTGACTACAAAATAAATGAAGAAAAGGCCTTGGCTATTCCAAATGGATTCTACTTTACATATTTACATATAGAGATTACAGCCATATTTGAAATAACCCCAAACACACTGATGAAACAGTACAGTGGTGACTCGACTTACGAACTTAATCTGTTCCAGAAGATGGTCGTAACTCGGAAATGGCCGTAAGTCGAAGCACCATTTCCCATAGGAATGCATTGAAACGCAATTAATCCATTCCGGCCAGGGGGAAAAATCACCAAAAAACAAAACAAAACAAAAACACTGCAAGACCCATCGGAAACGCGATTAATCCGTTCCGGCCGAAGGGGGGGGGGAAAAACACCCAAAAAGCAAACAAACCCTGCAAGACCCATCGGAAATGCAAAAAAAGAAAACCAAAAAGCAAATAAACCCTGCAAGACCCATCGGAAATGCAAAAAACCCCAAACAAACCCAAAAAGCAAACAAACCCTGCAAGACCCATCGGAAATGCAAAAAAAAGAAAACCAAAAAGCAAACAAACCCTGCAAGACCCATCGGAAATGGGGGGGGAAAACACCCATAAAAGCAAACAAACCCTGCAAGACCCATTGGAAAAGGGGGGGGGGGACCCAAAAAGCAAACAAACCCTGCAAGACCCATTGGAAATGGGGGGAGGAACCCAAAAAGCAAACAAACCCTGCAAGACCCATCGGAAATGGGGAAAAAACCCAAAAAGCAAACAAACCCTGCAAGACCCATCGGAAATTGGGGGGGGGGGGAGGACCCAAAAAGCAAACAAACCCTGCAAAACCCATTGGAAATGGGGGAAAAAAACCCCAAAAGCAAACAAACCCTGCAAGACCCATCGGAAACGCGAAAAAAACCCCAAAAAACAAACAAAGACTGCAAGACCCATCACAGCACAGAAACATAACCCCACCACCCAGCCCAAAACCACACTGCAAAACCCACCCAAAACAGGCAGTTTTTTAAAAGCAGAAAGCAGCACCTTACCAGGCAGTCTGAAGCCTCCTCCGAACGCACACTCTCTAACCGCTGGGGCGAAAGAGCTACAAAGAAGCAGCCTCTTCGCCACCAACGGTTAGCAGTTTGAATTTCCCGCCTTTTTCCCCTGCCTTTTTTCTGATCGTTAACTCGAAGCTCCGGCCGCAAGTCGAAGCAAAATTTTGCGGCCGGAGCTGGTCGTAATTCGAAATGGTCGTAAGTCGGGACGTTCGTAAGTCGAGGCACCAGTGTACAGTGAAATATTCAAAAGTACAAAATCAAGTTCCTGGTTGTGATTATAGATTGTCTTCCCCTGCTTCTCCCTGGGGTGATATATATGGAGTGGCCAACCTTCAACGGTCCAGAGGCCAAAATATGCATCATTTGGGCCCTGGAGGCCTGAACCTGCTCCCATGATGTCACATCAGATTTATTTCAAAATGTGACAAAATTGCCCTCCCCAGGCCCTCTAGAGGATAGAGGGGGAATTTTAATGTTTTTCTACATAAATCAGAAAATTGGAAGGCAAACTGCTGCTCCCAGAGGCCATCAAGAATGGTGATTTAATTTCTTTTTTTAAAAAAAAGTCACAGAGGCATCCCTGCATTATTTAGCAGCAGGACATACACACTTTTCAAAACCAAAATTGGATTCTTGCCACTTCCAGATCCACCGGCTCACCTATTTTGGTGGGTTATGGGAGCAAAAGAGGGGTCCCTAGACCTCTTGAAGTGGTTCATCTTTGCTGCAGGAGGCAAAACAAAGGCATACTCGTGGTTTTTCAAAGACAAAGGGCTGTGCTGCAATCAGCCCTGATTCCCAGAGTAGCTTTCAGCAAACAAAGACAGGGACTAGCTTGAGCACAGAGGTTCTTGCGATCTATAGGTCTGCAAGGAAATGAGTCTTCTAATGGCACCATGTGTATTACCTTAGTAGAGCATGTCGCACGCAGGGGCTCAATGAGCCGTTCTAATCGTTGTAGAACTGCATTAGGGCAGAGTGTTGATAGGCGAGCCAGCATAATGAATGTCAGCATCTAGAAATAATAGTTAAGGGAGATTCAAAGGGGTTCATTAGTATTTTCCACCAACTTCTACTGCCAGGTTTCAAGTACTTCATTGTACTTATTTTCACACAACAAAATACTATACAAAATTCATATGAAATCCTTTATCACAGTGGTCCTTTTGACACCAGGGACCAGTTTAGTGGAAGACCATTCTTCCAAAGACCGGGGTGGTGGTGGTGGTACTTTGTATGCAGTAGGTTGTTGGAGGATAGTGATCAGGAGCAGGAGGTGAGCTGCAATTGAAGCTCCGCCTCCTGTTAGATCAGCAGCGGCTTAGAACCCAATAGGAGCGTGCTGACAGGAGGCGGAGCTTCGCTTGCCGCTCACCTCCTGCTCGCTGCTCATCTGTCCCCGGCAGCCCAGTCCTTCCAAGGCCACGGACTCGGACCGATCTGTGGCCCAGGGGTTGGGGACCCCTGCTTTATCAGAAGCAGGGCTGTGCACTTTTTCAGCCAAATGCCAAATTCTGGATTGGGGTTCATTGTGTCGATCTAGGTGTGGGACAGATTGAAGCAAAGAGCCCAGACCCAGTGGTCTACCACCACCCCAGAGTTCACCAGAGAAACTAAGCATTTGAAGGGTGAAAACAAAGATATACAGAAAAGCAAGGAAAGAGGATAGAAAGAATGCCACATAATAAAGATGCTGCAATAGTGTGCAATGATGTAAGACAGGAAGAAGCAGGGCTTCACTGACAAGACAGCGCCACCGCTCCCCAATATCACAAGTCATATTAGAACCCTGTGCTTGTCAGTGTGTTGATGGCTTGTGCTCTTGTGTGGGCTTTTAGTAGTTAAGCTTAAGTTTTTACACAGTAGGGTCTGACCCTTCTTTTTTTCCCCTGTTTGTTTGTTTGTTTGGAGTTTCAGGGTTTCTGTCTTGCCTGGGTTGAGGTCTTTTGCCAGACATTTGCTGAACGCATTGTCCACAGAGAAAGAATACTGCCTGTGGGCCCTTCAGCTTCTTCTTCTCTCCCTCACACACACTACATTAAGGTTCTTGCTTACATAGAGTGTCTACTTGTGAGCAGGAACCTCTTTTCATTCTCATCATTGCTTGCTTTACAGCAAGTGACAAAAGGGGAGATCAGGTGGGACTAGACACATAAGAAAGAATAAAAATGATGAAAACAAGCAAAATCAGTGTGGTTTGCCCCAAAATCTGAAGAGCCACATGCCTAGAATTTGGCATAGTAATTCAGACAGAGAATTCAGACAGAATTGAGACACTTTGGGTCCAGATCTGAACTGCTGAAATGGCAACTGGATCAAATGGGGAAACCTGCACAAAGCCCAAATGAGAATCGGCTACAATCCCACCATACTATGCTCTAAAATTCTTGAAGAATAGTTGTTGGTCATATAAATGTGCTGCCTGCATGTGGATTTTCTTTCTTTCTTATGGATCAGTGTGTCTACCTTTGTTTTTGTATTTTGTGTAACTGGTATAAGCAACCTCCAGCCTCATACAAATCTGTACTGGAAAACGTCTTCCACATTTTCTAAGATAAACTGGAAGGAGCAAATGACATCAAATCTCTGTTCAGCTCTTCTCTCCCAACGTGCCCATGGCAAGAGTAACAACGGGAACAAGGCCCTATCCTGCCATCCTGAATCAAAGTAAAAATCTGAACAGAGATGTTCTGAATTTAAAATCTCAGTGAAATGCAGCCCTACAGAAAATGTTGGACCACAGTTCTCAGTGTTCACCATTAGCTACAGTACAGCAACATTTGTAGAGGGAGCAATCTTTGCCTGGTCCTATTCTGGAGAAAAGGGTTTCAGCTTTCAGGGCCATGGAAGACCACCACAACAACGGTCCTTTATAGGCCTGGGAATGAAGGAAACAACCCTGTTCTCACTGCACAGTGCAACAGAAGTGGGAAACAGGCCTCACCAAACTGTCCTGAAGAGCTGCTTAGCCCTCTGTGAAAAGCAAAAGACAGGTTTCAACCCTAGGATGCTAACAAAAACGATTGGCCTACCCGGATATCATAATGATCTTTCAAGCCATCCTCCACATGATTCAGGTACTCATAAATGTCCAGTCGGTCAAGGCAGCTTTCCAAAAGAGTGTACATGCACTCAAAGGCAGCTTTTCTCACATCCAAGCCATCATCTACAGTGTGTTTAAATGGCCCCATCTCTACCTAAAAAAAAGAGAGAAAGAACAGCCGCTTGTTTAACAAGGAAGAAGGGCTCTCTTATCAACAGGGTAAACAGGAACTCATATAGGATCAGCACAGAAACCGGTGCAAAAACTCTTTTATACAGCCAAACCAGTGTTTCTTTTGTTCCATTCCTGGTTCAACTGCAAAAGAAGCTGTTCTGGATCAGGCCAACAGACTGCCTCCCTGACAAGAGACAAAGATTTTAAACTGTTCTGCTAATTTCCTTTGCTTTTTTTATTGCAAACCATTGTTTTAATTTAGATATTTTCACAGTGTTTTAAACCTAAAGAATAACTTAACTAAGTTAAGAATAACTTAACTTAATTAAAATGTTTCAATTATTATAATTTATTATAAACAAATTATTGTAATTTTTTTAGTGATACTTTAAAAATATATATATAGCATAAGCTGCCTTGCATCCTAGTCCTGGGAGATAATTGCCATCTCTAACAAACAAAAATAGACAAAGCAGTTCAGTACCCGCATGCAACCAGCTAGTTTCATAATAATACCGTCATAATATAGAACACTTTTGTCACAGTTCTCTGCTCAGTCCCATCCGTGTGTCCCCTTGCCTTGTGCTGCCCAACATCCTTCTCTAATCTACTGGAGTCTCATACTTCTGCAACTTCAGTCCCACTGATCTACCATGTTTCCCTGAAAATAAGACAGGGTCTTATATTAATTTTTGCTCCAAAAAAACACATTAGGGCTTATTTTCAGGGGATGTTTTATTTTTTTCATGCACAACAATCTACATTTATTCAAATACAGTCATGCCATCTTCTTCTGGTTGCTGCACAAGGGTGGAGGGCGGGGTTTCACTTAACTGGGGCTTATTTTTGGGGTAGGGCTTATATTACGAGGATCTTGAAAAATCATACTAGGGCTTATTTTCAGGTTAGGTCTTATTTTCGGGAAAACAGGGTAGCAGCAATCCCTGGTGCTACAAGACCTTGTTTCAGAGATGCTAATCTCCATCAGATAAGATTAGAGACTGACAGATGCTTCCCTGCCATTTAGACTAGGATGCCCAAAACGTTTAAAACTTCAAAGCCAGGTAGAAGTGGGTTGCCCTCTCCAACAAGCCTCCTACAGACTTCACTTCTATTTCTCCTATTCCTAGACCCAGGACTTCATCTCAAGAGAGCTTGTTCACTCACTCACCTGATTCTCAGGGGTCTCAGATCGCTCTGTTTGGTGTTCTGAAAGCCTAGCCATAGGAACATGTAGTCCTTACAAATGATGGCTGAATGCTACAAGAACCAGGGAAAGGCTCCCCACGTGGTACACAACAATTGTGCTCTTCTTCTTCCAACAGGTATATTGCAAATCCCCAGGGTGGGTACCTTCTTCCCCATCAAAATTCACACTTAACTATTTAAATATGCCCTCTTGGAAGGTTATTTTTGTCTTTCCCCTTCATTTTATACTGTTATTGCCTGTTTCCTCTATTTCGAAAAATATTCCTACTGCATTTTATGTTGATTATGTGCATTCTCATTCTACTGTACATACACGTAAAGACCATTTGACAGAAACCAAGTATCATCCTTTATTTGATGAACAAACTATTTAGCAGTTTATGAATGAGCTGGGTTTTGAACAGATCTTGGAGAAGTTACTTTTGGACTACATGGCTGTCCCACACAGCAGCTGGGAGATTGTGAGAATTGTAATAATAATAATTTTAAAAAAACCCAAAAGTTTCCAAGTTCTGGTTTTGAACTCGACTTTAACTAGCAGGACACACCACCTGTTTCTTCATGCTATCCAAAATTTAAAATCCACTTTTCTTACAATGAAAGAGTTAAGACAAATGCTTACCTGTGTGTTTTGTTTAAGGAGTATACACAAACTACAGGCAATCCCTACTACGGAACTAATCCAAATAACTCTGTCTGCTTTACCCTGAGAATATATACATGCATTTTCAGAGAGAAAGGCAAGGTCCCAATGTGGCTCCACCAAAGTCTTCCCGAGCAGAGGATAAGATTGCAAGGGATAATGCCATCCCAGGTCCGTACCTCTCGTATGAGTTCCCTTCTGATCTTTGTTTCATTGTACAGGTGGGGCAAGACTGTGCTGAGCTGGTCTCGGATTAGAGAAGGTTTGTTGTGAGCAGCAGAATTAAACATAGCTAAAGCAACACGCCGAACATTCAAATCAGGATCTTGAAGGGTTTTCAGGAAGTCACCTGTATGTAACAATGCAAAAACAACTGTTTTTAAAAGTATCATATCCTTTAGGTATGCGTACGCACTTAGAGGGAGCCCCTAGCTCGGACATACTTTACTCACATAAGTAACAACAAGTGTGAAGATAGATATTTTATTGAATAAACCTTCAGAGTGTTTTAATTTAAATGCAATAAACTTATATTGAAAAAAAAAACCAGTAGATACTCAGCTTGTAAAACTTGACACGATAATTTAAAACAAAGCATTAAAATTATTAAATGTTTTAGTTTTTATATGTTTTACTTAGTTATTATTATTATACATTTTAGTTAGTCAATTAATTATACTAAAATAAAAGTCTGCAATTTTAATAAAATCCCAATAAGGATAAAATCTATTACATGGCTCATTTAAACAGATGTGCTTTATTTTTCTTCCTTCCTGAGAGTAGCTGCTTTACCTGCAAAGAGGGCACCTCTCAGTCACAAACTGACTGGAACCTTGTAGACAGAACTTTAGGGTGTTGTCAACCTCCCACTCTCTTGTGCGGCCAAGGAATGGGGCTAAATAATGTTCTCTGATGCCGGGATACAGCTGGCAAAACAGCAGATGGAAGAGAAGTGTCTTGCTCGCACATGAGTTCTACGAAGGAGCAAGAGACTAGCAAACTCTGGATCTTTGCTCACATGTGGAGCAGGACCCTTCTCCAGACGTGTCGCTGCTTGCATGGGTATAGTAATGAGGAGGGGCTGGAGGGCTAAACATGTACGTACACAAATCCAGAGGCTCTACTGTCCAAACATGGCTGTGGTGCTTTGTCACAATGTAGCAAGAACAAATTGCAACAAATTTGCCCAACCTAGTGCTCTCCAGATGTGTTGGACTCCAATATTCATAATCCCAACAGGTGCTGTAGGCAACCAACACGGACGGAAAATAGATCAGAGAGCTTTCCCTTATTATAAACTCATTGTATTGCAAAAAAAGTTTGGTTGTATCCAATGATAGCTTTGCTTCAGCTTCCTCTTGGTTGAGTCCAGGGATCCAATTTGTACTGATCTTTTCTGGGCACCTTAAGCAGCCCACCCCACCACAAAAGTGGGTCAGAAGATCTGGAACTCACTAGAACAGAATGGGGTATGGCACAGGGGTCTGCAATGCCGAGGGGGAGAGAACTGAATTCACGAAGATGAAGCCATAATTGAAAACATCTGCCATTAACATGAAGCCACAACTGAAGTGTGTTTGATCCTGTGTTGAATGACTATATTGTTGGGGGGGGGGAGGGGAAACAGGGGCAGAGTTGCACAGTGGAAAATGTGTTTAACCTCAGGGTATGCCTTTCTCCGATCCCAAAGACAGTGTCTAAAGCAGTTTCGTCTCCTTTCACCTCTAAGTTTCTTTTTTCCACTGTTTTCTTCAGTAGACACCCTTAACAATTTATGACTCCACCACCATAATCGCTGTAATTTTAACAGGAAGTCTTGGAAGTTTATAGAGCTATTTCCATTTTCCAAAGGTGTGCTCTTAACCCCCCAAACAAACAAACAAACAAGAGAGAGCCAGAGAGCTGTTTCTTTAAAACAGAAATGAGCCATTTTGAGAGATCCGGGGTCCAATTTCCCACCTGCTCAGACTCACTTCAGGCCACATTGTGCCACCTACCAAAATTAGCAAGTCTACACAAAATCCTTGTTTTCTTTAGCAAAACAGGATGCACCAGGGCCACATACATTGGTTTCAAGGAGAAACATAGTTTCAGGAGCACCATTTGTAACATATACCAAAAACAATGGGACTACAAAATGGTGTGGGGGTTGCATGCAGTCCACATGCCCCCCCCTCCACACTCTATATACAAGCATTTAACCTTCCAGTTTCACAGATGATGGCTAGCAGGTGTACCCTCCTCATTTTTATTTTTCATTTAATGGAATTTGTATTCCAGAAAGTTTTGAAAGCAAATTGAATGCACTGCTCCTATTACTGATTTGTGGGGTTTATATGCATCTGAAGTCTTAAGACTAGTAATGCCTGATCTCAAACAGCAGTTTCAAAATCAAATATTACCTATGCATCCTTTCAAAAGAGGATCAATAGGCTGAGGCTGATCTGAAATTGTGAATTTGATTGCAGTAACTACAGTACTTCGAGCATATGGGGAACCTAAACAAAAGAAGAGAAGAAATATCATTGACTAATAAGGAACACAGTAATTATCACTGCATGAGAGTGCAGGGATGATATTAAGCAGCAGAGCAAATCAACATTCTACAACACAATTCTAAAAATGGGGAGCAGCCCAAACAACAAAACTTTGAAACTGGACTTTTCCCTTCATTTCTTTTCTTTTCACCCTCACTCCCTGATGATCACATTTAGAATCATCTACTTCTGGACTGTGTGATTATCAATGACACACTTAGCCCACGCTAGGAAAGTAAATGAATTCTGGCAATGGTGATCCATGCATACCCTCCAATGAAATAAATCACAACACAATATCTTGAAACTATTTGTACAGTGCTCAAACCATCTTGCCCCAGTCCTACAACTGCTTTCGTCCTGGTTTTTTTTTGCAACTACCTGAGGACAGTTGCTTCTTCAGCCGAGGCAGCAGCTGAGAAGGATTCACCACAGTCAGTTTCCCCAAGCATTCGGCAACAACGTTGCGTGTCCCTTCTTCAGCACATTCACAGTGCTTGAAAAGCAGGGCCCAGATGTCCTCCACATAGGGTTTCAGGCTGTCTGCTGAGGAGGAACTGATCACTTCCTTCAAGGAGTGGAGCAACAAGTACTGCCGCTTGGGTTGGCCTCCAATCTCTTTGAGCATGAAGGGAAGGAATTCTTTAAGGCTACCAACACTGATATTCCCCAGAGCATAGGAGGCTGCAGATTTCACCTCTTCGCTGGGCGAAGCAAAGGCATCCATGATCACCACTTTGAGCTCCTTCTGAGCACTAAGGTTTGTTGTGCGTCCTATTTCTGCTAGGCAAAGGAAAGCCAGCATTTTCACAGCAGCACTGGATTTAGGGTTCTTCACGTCCTGAACGAACTGGTTGACTACCCCGGGTGCTTCTTTGGGGCAGACGGACGAAAGAGCCGCCACACACTTGGCAACAGAGTGGTAGGCCTGCTTGTGCAAATTGACAGACATCCCAGCAGGGCTTGAGGAATATATGGGACTTGTGAGCTGCTTCATTAGTTCAGCATAACTCATGTTGACTGTCTTGGTTACAACCAAGGCTTGAAAGAAGTCCACGATAGCATTCAGAGCTCCTCCTTGCATCAAGGGAGAGTAAACAAGCTGAAAAAGCCCTGATAGAACTGTACCGCTGATCTTGGACAAGGAAGAGGGATAGACCTTAGCTAAGGTGGTCAGAAACGTGATTGCCACCTGAGAGACATGCATATCATTCTCACTAATCAAATCTGGAAGCTCCATTAGAACACAGTCAATCATGGCAGGCTTGAGGCTATCGCTGTAGTTCTTGATTAAGATGCCCAGGGCTGTCAAGGTACTCAGTTTCAAGGCACGCTGATTCTTACGCAAGAAGGATGCCAAAATGGGGAAGCCTTCCCCCAGAATGGGCCTTAAATCTGTTTTGAGTGGAGAACTAGCAATTAAAGACAGCGCTTTGACTGTGGTCAGTCTTGTGATTTCGTTTTTCAGCCTCTCCAGAAAAATTTTCAAAGTCGGCTGAAGATCACTGCTTAGATAATCTCCAAGATTGCAAACAATCTGTCCCATGCAAGAAATAGCTCTTTCTTTCACCTCCTGATCAATGTCGGCAGCTTTCAGCCTCTTCAGAGTAGCTGCAAACAGGTCTTTCACGTAAGGCTTGGCATCAAATGTACAAGGCACGTCAAGAGGCCGAATGACTTTCACAAGCTGCTGGGTGACGAGCAGAGCTTCAGAGGTGATCTTATAAAAAGGATCCCCAATGCAAGTCACCACGGGTGGGAGCAAGGCCTTAATGTGGGGATGGAACACTTCCCGGGAGTGGTTGCAAAGAACAACATGGAGGAATGACAGTGTATCAATCTTCATGTTGGAGGAGCTGGATTTATCCATCAAGGAGAAAACAATACCTGTTTGGAGAATACATTTGATAGATTTGATCTGTTTTTGTAATAATACAGTATTTTGAACACATTAAACCATTTTTTAAAGTTGGGGGGGGACCCAATTCATGGGGGGGGGGGGGCTAGCAGATCCCAGAGGAATGCTCAGTCCCTCTGCCAAGGGAGTGACTGAATGATCCAGTCACACTGGAGAGTGTGCCTCTATTGGCAACATTTAGAAGAAGTCTGGCTTAGCAGGGATAAGAAATCCTTAAATGCATCATTGAGAACTTCCAGAATTCTTAATTATTCCAGAGTACACACAAAATTGAGCAGCAAGTGTGCAAATTCAAACCAGTCCACCACAAATATGTAGTGTTCAAATTGACTTTTGAGCTGAATGGATTTTGGAAGAGTTACCTTTTTTTAAGACTACAATTCCCAGAATCTCATAGCCGGTGTGGCCACTGGTCCAGCTGGCTGAGGGTTTAGAAGCTGTAGCCCAAAAAACAGCTATTCCAAATTCAGTGCCAAAGTTTGACATCAGTTAAGCCAAGAGCAAAATATCCATGGACTTGTATAAAGAAAACTAAGGAATTAAGAGAATATGATTGAAAAGAGGCCACTGCCATAGTGCTAGGTGTTTCACATATAAGAGTGAAAAAACAATGTTCTACACCTGCCTCTTGCAACCTTCCAGATGCATTAGATAACAATAATTATCATCTCCAGACATCACCATGGAGGTCTATGATGTGTGTTGTAACCCCATGCAGCTAGAAAGCACTGGGTGGGTGGGTGGGGCAAGCGTTTCTAGAATAAAATACTTCCCACCCTCCTGTCCTCCCACCTAAAAGACAAACTTTACCAGGCACGAGGGCAGGTATGTGATCTGCTAAGCAGCCAGGGAGAACGTTGGCCAATTCTGTCAGGAGAGTGAAGCAGCCCTGTCTTGACTTGACACTCTTCTCTTTGAGCTGCTTGTGCAAGGCTTTGATGATGTTCGGAACCTGTAAGATTAGAAAGAAACTCAGTAACCAAACACAAGCAGACCATCTGAACTTAAGGCTGTGTTAATAATTTAGTATTACAATGGAATGTGATCCCATCAGCAGATAGGTTCCGTTATATAAGAAGGAGTGCAGCTGTGCACTGTTTTTTAAATTATTATTATTCATTGATGTGAACAATGAGGTGACATTATTTTCATACCAGCAATAACTTTATAGGAAATTGCTGTTTCAAAAAAGATAGCCAGAACCCTATCAGCAATTTACACTTGCATAAATGAAATTGCCAAATCATGGCAGCCAACGTTCCCTTAAAGCCGTGTGAGCATCAGGCCGTGCAACACCACACCAAGGTGGCGCAGCCAAGCCAGTGTTGCCACCCATTTGCTTCCAGTCACAGTGGGAATCACAACCACTTTCAGAGGTACCACAAAGCTCCTTAAAATCCACACAGTAGGACCATCAGATCAAGACAGGCATTTTTTTTAAAAACTGGTGCTTATATACTAACGTGTAAACATGTTCAGAATCAGTGTGGAACCTGTTTTTCTGGACTCTCAATCTGCACACAGCATATTATTTTATAATCCGTGACTGGCTGTCAGTCAATCAAGATCTGAATGTGTGACATCGAGCACTAATTTTAAATGGCAGTTGTGGCTTGGTTTCATAATGCATGGATGGGCCCATGGCTAAGAATAAGTAATCAAGCAAGAATCACAGGAGATCTCAACAAATGTCATTACCAGGCTATTGTGCAATTCACTTATGTAAAAACGGTATTCAATTTGCGACTCCTGATAGAACAGGGGCAGGCAGCACACAGCTTGTGAGAAAAATGCAGCCCTTCAAGGCCACCTTTGCAGCCCCAGAACTCCCCATTGAAAAGTTTAAATTTTTTTTAAGGTTAAAAAAAAGTCCTCCCTCTGTTCCTGGGAGCCTGCAGGAATGGCAGTGGTTGCATCAGGGGAGGGGTCTCGTTGGTGCCTACATGGTTCTTATCTCTTTCAGGGCCATCTTAGGGCAAAATGGAAATAGGCTATTGTGCACGAGACAAAACTGACTGCCCATCGAAGGGGCTTCCTGCACCATAGAGCCTTCCCAGTGTAGGTCATAAGACCCTCATTCCCCTATTTATGTCAATGTGTTTATTTGATTCATTTAGTCCTTTTCCCTTAAAACTGGGGCTCATAGTGGCTCCAAAGATAAGAAGTACTATTAATGAGACCCCCCAAAAATAAATACATTAGGTTAAAACAAAACTAAACAACTTGTAAGATTAAAACATACCTGCATCAGAAGCAACTTAAAAGCACATCAATAAAAAAGTAGGGCACCCACTTGGGCCAAAAATTCCCTCTCTCAGCAGAGAGTCAGTTGCCAAAAGCATGCCTGAATAAAAAGATATCTTTTCAGGGAAGAGAGACGGTAGCCTCCCTTATTTCCACAATCTGAAATGGCCACTGAGAAGGACCTCTCTTGTGTCCCTCACTGAGGGCAGCAGGACTGAGAAGGGGAGGAGATGCTGCTCTGGCAGCAAGTGGGGAGGAGCCAAACCCACAAAAACAGCCCACAGGGGCTGCAAAAAAGGCCCGAGGGCCACCCCTGGCCTGCACATGGCCTTCCCAGTTGCAAGCTAGGCAAAGCCTGGCTCTCTTAATAACACGGACGGCTCCTGGCTCCACGGCTCACCTGGTTCTGGAGCATGGTGAGAGGGATGTCCTCCTTGCTTGCTTCGTCTGACGTGTGCAGCCAGCTCTGAATGGGCAGCGTTTGCTTCAGCAAAGATATGTAAGCACTGAAGATGTCTGCTTTAACATTCTCCTCTCTTTCCTTGAACCTGCTTATTAAAGCTGGCGAGAGGGTTTTGTAGAAATCCTGCAGAAGGTCATGCCGAGTACTGACAATCGCCTCAAGGCACTTGGCGGCAGACCTGCGAACTTTCCAGCTGATGTCGTCGTCATCACTGTATTCATCATCACTTTCTAATGAGGTAAAGGTAAGACCAAGTGTCATTAAAACAGAGAAATTGGGGTTGACTGCTTGAAAGCTAATGGATTTCTCTCTCTCTCTCTCTCTCTCTCTCTCTCTCTGTGTATACACACAGAATTTTCCTCTTTTAACCTAAGGTGAACAACACCATCAGTATAGTACATAATGATGTTAAATCTTATGATTTAACCCTCATATAGGATTTTCTGCCTGGTTAGAACCATAAACAAACATTGAACATTGCTCAATATGCAGAATAACATATGGGGGTAAGGGGGAGAAGTGGACGGTGGCCCTATATCCCAGGCAGAACAGCAGAAAGGTCATCACTGGTCCTTTCCTTCTTCTGGCTGCTGGGCAAACTGGCTGAGAGCAGAACTCCCTATGGGAGAACAGGGTGCTCAGTCAGGTTTCCTGCTGGCCAGAATGGTCACTGATGGCCACTGTTCTTGGGAAAGGAAGTTAATCATAACCAAGCGGAGCACCTGGCCTCTCTGGCTCAAATGAGATAAAGGCCAGAGCCCGGGAAGTGACAGACTGAAATTCCCATCAGCCTTGGCCAACACAGCCAATGCTAAGAGGTGATGGAGTTGTCATTTCAATAGCATCTGTAAATGTGATTAAGCTTAATGATTTTTTTTATTTTTAAACTAAGCTACGCTCTACCATACTAAGCTTTTCACTTGCTGCTGGCCAAGGAAAGGTAAGAGTTTTCAGCCAGTCTTTGGACTGAACGATTCAGGCAAAACACAGAGAAGCTTGAAAAGGCTCTTTGAGCTGCAGGCAAAAAAGGCCTGACTTTTCTGATCCTCCTCCTCCTCCTCAGCGTGCAGCACCTTGTTCCTCATCCTCCCCATTTTCAGTTTCCATCATTTCTTCTTCTTCATCATCTTCATTGTCATAATTGTAGTTTGGGTCATAAGTGATATACTTGAGGCACAATCCAGTCACACTTGGAAGGTGAGGGCCAATTTCTTTTGGACACCTTGAGAAAATACCAACAAAACCTCAGGTTAACATGGATTATAATGCCCAGTTCCATAAACAGGTACTTTCGAAGCAACCAACTGATTAATTGTTCCTGACAAGATGAAAGCTTGATGCTCCTCACACCCGTACCCCAAAACACTTCTCAACACATCCACTGTGTTCCAGTGACTGGTTACAAGGATGAGCACATGACATCTCCAAGTGCCTTCTGTACATTTCAGTTAAGTGTTCTGGATAAATAGGTACAAAGGGATAGACACACAATCCATCTACCTCTACTCTAAGGGTGGGCAAAGGGCAATCCAGGGACTGCATACATCTCCCTTCACTGTTTTCCAGCCCTTGCGCCCCAAACTGTCCTAGCATCTATCAGGCCCTCCTCCCAAAATCCCCCTAGCATAAATAGTAGAATGGCTGCTTTTTATCTGCTAAATAGGTTGCATGGGGTCCTTTTTATGATCTACCATACCCAAACTACCCATTTTTCAAACCCATAATACTTCCATCAATTCTGACTACATTGCCCTCCATTCTTTTGGTATTTTATGCGGTCAGCTCCCCGAGGATTCTGGGGGCAGAAAACTGGCTCTTGGAACCTCCAGAATGGCCCTCCACACAACTGAAATGAATCTGAAAACTGGAGTTGGAACTCCTGATCGGAGGCACGTCAGAGGATTCACATGGCGCGACTAGAGCACTGAGGCAGGGTGACGGGAGGGGCAAATCTGTCTTGGTTTTCCATACTTAAAACGCTATACAAAGGGTAGGATCTCTTCCTGCACTACCTGATTTAATCTTACCCTATCATCTGCTTCCAAAACCACAATCCTCTTCCTTCATTTGAAAAAAGGCAGTTAATTAAAAAAAAACACCTGGTTAATTAAAACACCCAAGGATTCCCCTGCAGAAATTTTAAAAGAGGAATTTCTAACTGAAGAATTTTAGAGCCATTGAATAGATGCCTTTTCAGTGCAAGGGGGAGGGGGTATCCTTCTTCTAGGAGGTACAGTTACTTCACACAAGGAAGCCATTAGATAAGGATGAAATGAGGTTGGCTGGCTGGCCTTCCAGGAAACTTCACTGAAGAACAGCTGAGAGATACTTCCTAGAATCATGATCAAACATGGAAAATCAAAGCAGGTAGCTCAGGAGGTCTGCTCTATTCCTGAGCAGCAATTGATGGGGAACTGGACCGACTAAAAATGGCAACCTTGTCTGCTGCAGACATCCAGACTATAATCAAGAAACCAACCTTCTCACAAAAGACTCAAAGGCTTGGAAGCAATATTCCCTCAATTCATCATCCTCAACATTGCAGTACTGAACTATTAATGGAATCATCTTCTCCAGATAATCTCCTAGAAGACAACAACAGAATGAACTATCAATAGATGCCCTTCCTCATGGAATGGTCTCAAAGCTCTTGAGAGCAACACAGCTGAAGCCAAACAGCTATGGGTGTGATCAGTCCATTGGTGGGCACAGTATAAAAGCAGGCTATAGATCTATTAACAAGCGGCATTCTTCCAAATTAAAACTTACTTTGTTAAATCAAAAGACAGTTCTGTGCCTGTCAAATATTCCAGTGCTCCAGGTGAAACATGGTGTTACAGTATACCAAACATACAACCCCTCCCCTCCTCATTTCTTTATGAAAAAGAACTGGAAAGAGCATCTGGAATATCAAGTTTTTCAGAAAGAGCCCATATCCAGAGACAAGCATGCAATGAGGGTTTGTGTTTGAAATTTTCCTTCTCTAAGGAAGCAAGCAGTGGAAGCTGTAGAGAGAGGATATCCCTTGTTCCCATTATAAAGTCACCCATGGATTTTTTTTTCATTCCTACCAGCATCCACATGAAGATTTTCCCTATCGCTTGTGGTTGGGCTCTTCTGTTTGAGCCATCTGGAGCAATCAGTTCTGCAGATACCTTTGACAGAGAATACTGTCTCCACTCCTATTCTTTCCATCTAGCCTATTACAGAATAAGGATTGTGTGGGTTATGTAGGAGGCTTATATGAGTAGGATCTTATTGCAGGTGGAGAGCTGGGCTCCCTCTTAGATTAGATACAAAAAGTGGGCTCCCTTATGCCTGGGCCTATTCCAGCCCCACTGATTCTATAAAAGATTCATTGCCTAACTCAGCATTAAAAACTGTCTTTGACTGCTCCTAACATCACAATGAACTCAAGAGGTGGCACAGCAGCACAAGCAAAAACTCCAACTGGAGCACTCCAGGAAAACCATAAAGATATCTCTGGTAAGGTTAAAGTCCTAGTCAAGAATCTGTGAAGATTCTCAGTCATCCAGGTGATGTTATCTGGAAGTTGAGTCATGGCAACTGGACTTCTTTCTTATTAGGCTGAAACATTTCGCTCTTCATCCAAGTAGCTTCTTCAGTCTGAGGAGAGTTGGTAGGAGACCCCTGATATATCCTCCACATTGGTTTCACTCTCCCCCCCCCCCCTCTGGCCTGGTCTGAATAGGCTCTTTAGATGGACAAAGGACTGGGGGTGAGTGAAAAGCCCACCTCTGCAGTCCTTCTCCAGCCATTGTCATGGGTCGTTAACAGTAATTAACAGTGGTCTTTCTGGTGTGTGTGGTCCTGATCTTTCTGGGGATGGATGAAAGGGCAGCATGATAAATAGGAGACAGATTGTATCTAAGGCCTCCACTCCTGTTGAGTGAGGGATTTTCTATATGCACACGTATGGCCTCCCTGACCCCTCACTCAAACCACCTATCTTCTCGGTCCAAAATGAGTCCTCAGAAAGATTAGGACCACATACACCAGAAAGACCACTGTTAACGACTGTTAATGACCCATGACAATGGGTGGAGAAGGACTGCAGAGGTGGGATTTTCACTCACCCCCAGTCCTTTGTCCATCTAAAGAGCCTATTCAGACCAGGGGGAAGTGAAATCAACGTGGAGGATATATCAGGGGTCTCCTACCAAAGCTCCTCAGACTGAAGAATCGACTTGGATGAGTAGCGAAATGTTTCAACCTAATAAGGATGAAGTCCAGTTGCCATGACTCAACTTCCAGGTCCTACTCAAGAAGACAAAACAGGGTGGGATGGGGATCATAGGGACAAGAGACAGGCCTAGGACACCAGTTGCAATGACATTTGCCATCAGCTCAAAGAATATGTGGCAAGTCTTTTCAAGACAAACATCCAAACAAGACCACCTACCTATGCGGTGTCCAGCTTGCCTGCTAATACCGGCAACACATTGGATGTATGTTCTTGTAGTGGAAGTGGAGTTGTTCCTCTTCAGCTCTGCTAAGAGGTGCTCCATAAGCTCTGCAAAGATGTTCCCGTTGCAAGTCAAGACCAGGTGGCCAAGGGCAATGATGGCCCTTTTGCGCACAGCCAACCTGGGACTTGTGAGCTGAGGAAGAAGGCAGTTCAGGATGGAGGAATGGAAGGAGTACAGAGTCCCCCCTAACCTGCAGCCAGGAGCAAGTGACAGAAGAAACTGACATCAGTGAAAATACTCTCCAAACAGAGACAATATTTTGCCTCAGTCTACTGGAGTTTTATGAAGAAGGCCATTTCCTAGCACATCTCCTCACCTTTTTACAAAGATACATCCCTTCTGTTCTTCATACTCCCTAACAGAGTTTGTTCACAAGAGGAAGTTCATCAAAACTAAGTTATGAGTATTTTCTACTATGGTGTTGGTTTTTTTTAATAAAATGTGTGTCATTCACTTTCGGCACTGAAGAAATAATAGTTTTCACAACAGGAGGTTTGCCAAAAGATACAGAAACCACCGTTTCTATTAATGGTCCTTGCCTCACACTTCCCAAAGGAACACCAGGATGGGTGAGCAGGCATCCCTAGTTAATTTTCCCTGACTATGTAGCCTGTCAGGCCACAACTACACAATCAAGGTCAAGGCCATCTAATAAACTCTGTAACATCCAGTAAGAAATTGAGGTAGGACTGCTTCTCACACAAATGCAGCCCCTTTCCGTGGGTGGGAAATGTGTGGCCCCTCTAGATGTGCTGGGCTCCAATTCCCATCAGCCACAGACAGCATGGTCAACAGAGGGGGGATGGGAAATATAGTCTGAAATCATTTGGAGAGCCTCATATTCCCCCAACTGTGCTTTATTACTACTGATGTTGCAAGCCTGATCTAGAAAGTGTGTGCCAGTACACATAATGAGATTTACTTTTGAATTGTTGTTGTTTAGTTGTTTTGAGTTGTTGTTGTTTAGTCGTTAAGTCGTGTCCGACTCTTCGTGACCCCATGGACCAGAGCACGCCAGGCCCTCCTGTCTTCCACTGCCTCCCGGAGTTGGGTCAAATTCATGTTGGTAGCTTCAATGACACTGTCCAACCATCTCATCCTCTGTCGTCCCCTTCTCCTCTTGCCTTCACACTTTCCCAACATCAGGGTCTTTTCCAGGGAGTCTTCTCTCCTCATGAGATGGCCAAAGTATTGGAGCTTCAGCTTCAGGATCTGTCCTTCCAGTGAGCACTCAGGGTTGATTTCTTTCGAAATGGATAGGTTTGATCTCCTTGCAGTCCAGGGGACTCTCAAGAGTCTCCTCCAGCACCACAATTCAAAAGCATCAATTCTTCTTACTTCTTAAGTAACTCTTCTTACTTTTGAGTACACATCCTTAAAACTGCATTGGTAATCTAACTTTTAATCTGCAATCCTCTGCTCAGTTACCTCTGATTAAGTGCCATTGAACTTAACAGGGCCTAGTTTTGTGACTGTATGTACAGAACTGGTGTTAGAAGTGCTCGAGGCAAGGGTGCAGATCCTTTGATACTCCAGGTGGTTTGGTCTTCAGTCTCCACAGTCCCTCCCCATTAACCATGCTGGCTGGAATGGAGAGGAGTTGGAGGCCCAAACCACTTGGAGGACCAAAGTTTTCCCACCCCATCTTGAAGCTATCTTCAGCACAATGTGGCACCTGCTACATTGCAGCATAACAAGGAATAATTTTCATACCTGCTTAAAATGTCTGACAAGATGTCCAGAGCTTCAAGCTGCACAGAAACATCTTCTTGTTTCCCTATGGCTCCGGTCAGCTGGGCTGTGATTTTTTTACAGACGTTGGCTGTCATGGTAGAACCTAGTGGGTATGGAGGGAGATGGGGATGAAACTAGAATGAAGGCAATTCTCTCATAAAAACTAATCTAGAATAGATTGTATACTTGAATCTAAAAATTGATTTTGAGAGTGACTAATACAGATGTTGATATTATAAAAGTAACTGATCACGCTTTATTGAACATGAATATGAAAATGAAATCTGATTATAGAGAAGCCAATATATGAAGAATAGCTACTAATATTTTTAGCAAAAGAATACAATAGATTTCAAAATACAAGAAGAAATTATGGAAATATGGGAAATTAATGACAGAAGGTTGCAATCAAGGTAACATATGGGATACTACGAAAGTTCTGATGAGAGAGATTAACATTAAGGTATCATATAATATAAAAAGACAATGAGAAGAACATGAACATAGTTTCGGAAGAAATAAAGTTGTTGGAAGGGAAATATATATATATGGATAAAGATAAAAACTGCTATTAGAAATAAAGACAACAATTAAAGAAGCTGAGAATATTGAAATGGAGAAATTTTAGAGAAAGTTAATATATTTGAAGAGAGATTTTTAACAAATAATAATAAAAATTCAATGCCCAGAGCCATGCAAATTAAAAAAGCCAAGTGTCTTATTGGAATAGTTAAACATGAAAGGCACAAAACATATAATTTGATGAAGGAGAAATTAGAAGTCTTCAAGATTTTTACCAAAAATTATATGGGGGGGAGCTTTATTTGAGAAAAGTTAGGGAATATATTGAGAAAATTATGGGGAATAGACTTCAAGATATGGATAGAGATTTGATGGAGCAACCAGTTAGGCAAAAGAATATAGAGGAAAGAATTAATAAATGAAAAGTAGGAAAGACTCCAGAAATGATGTGATGGGACCTGAGTATTACAAAAATTTAAATTAATTTAATTTAAATTTAAATTTAAGTTTAATGACAAGTTTTTAGTAAAATAATGGAAGGTGAAAATATTTCATTATCTTGGAAACATTCATTAATTATATTAATTCCAAAAATGAATAAGGTTCCAACTGATCCTGGAGCCTACAGACCTGTTTCCTTAATAAATCATGACACTAAGATGTGTACAGCAATATTAGCAAAGAGAATGAAGAATTTTATTAACTCAATATATCACAGAAGATCAAAGTCTTTTTATGATAGTAAGACAAACGGTAAATCTGACTAGAAGAGTGTTAAATATAATAAATTTAATAAAAAAACAAAAGGTGAAGGCAGGAATAATTTCACTAGATATTTTTAAGGCAACTGATTGTGTGGAATTGCCAACATTAAAAATGATAATAAAAAATTAGGTTTGGGGGAATGATTTCAAGATATGGTAGATCGATTATATTCAGAGAATATTGCAGCGGTGCTAGTAAATGATGGGACAACAGAACAGATATCCCTAGGGTGGGGTACAAGACAAGTATGCCCCCTTTCCCCAGTATTGTATGTTTCAGTTATAGAATTGCTAGTGAACGTTATTAGAGAAGATACATTCATTTGTGGTACTAGTATTAAAGACAGAGTTAACATTAGTTCATTTGCTGATAATACTTTATTAACAATTGAAATGGATAGGGTAAAACTATATTTTAAAGAATTTGGAAAGACAATGGGGCTACAGATAAATTGGCATAAATCAGGGATGATGTTATTTAATTATAATGAAAAAGAAATAATTATAAAAGAATCTGATATTAACATTCAAAAGTCTATTAGGTATCATTCCAATGAGTTCAGAAAAATAAAAAGAGGAGCATTTTTAAAAAAACTGAAGCAAGAAATAAAAAACAAGTTAGCTGATTTTAGGAAAATTGGGCTTTCATGATTTGGGAGAATAGCAGTATGTAAAATGAAGGTTTTACATAAGATTTTTTTAAAAAATTATGATGTTACCAATAAAGATAAGTGAAGAAGTGTTAAAAGATTGGCAAAACATGATTAATAGATTCTAAAATGGAGATTAAAAAAATCAAGGATTAACAAGAAGAGGTGGTAGAAGTCTCAAAAAGTAGGAGGGCTAGGGTTTCCTAATTTAAGGTTATCTAATACAGTATACTGACAATCAAATAAGACATACGCTTGATATTATAGCTCAGTCCATTAAACTAATGTGGTTAAATATGGAAAAACAAGAATTATATTTGAACACACATACCCAAATTATTTTTATATAACAAGAATATAGTAAAAATACTGAAAATCTGTTCTTTAAAAATATGCATTTAATTTGGGATAAGTATGGGAAAACACTTATCCCATGAATTTTTCCATTTTACCCAGTGGTTGAATTGGAGAATTTCCGACGAAATTTGAAAGGAAGGAGTGAACATGTATTCAGAGAGAAGCAAGTTATTAGGATAAAAGTTTGGTTATGAAAAATGGGGGATAAAGAGCAAATAAAAGCGTTCGGAATGAATAGAATATCATGGTTCAGTCTTTCACAATTAGAGCAGTGGACAAATGATGGGATAAAAAGAAATGGTAAATGTAAGGAACTCATGAAACATGAAGGAATTGCATTATAAAAGAAAAGCCTAGGTCAAAACAAGGTCATGAAAGGGCCAGTAACCAAAATTCATAAAATATTATTGGAAGCAGAATGTCAACAGAGTTTGCTTAAAATGTTATGGTAATACAATTTGGGAGAAAAAAAAAATAATGAGGCTTGGAAACATATACAGGATATAAGAATTCTGATATTAATGTCTGTAAGGAAATAATTTATAAGTTAGTCTAGAGGTGGCATTTAACTCTGATGAAACTAAATCAAATAGTGCTCCTTCACTATGTATGCTAACAATGTATAGTTCCTGCACTACATATAGTGAACTGTCGGTGTCTCTTCTGTGCCTAGACAGAAGCACACTTCATTCAATATGGTGGCTCCACAGTCATCCCATAGCGCCAGTTTTCTATTTTAACGTCTGGATGAATCATGGAACCTTGGCAAATATGACAACTACTCTTCAAGCCATGAATGCACCTTAAAACATGAACAGCATCATTTGTGAACTGTTCGGTGGGAGGCCAGAAATTATTTGCAAAGATGGGTTTCACTAAAACTGCTTCTTCTCTTATCTCACCAATGTGTGGTGAAATTTGCCTTCTATGCCCATATGAATTTCAACCGTTCCATTCCATCGTTCTGTCTAAACCCTCTTCATTTGGGATGTGAATGTTTTTTTATTTTGTAACTGACAACATTTAAAAAAAGAACTGTACAGAACCACAAGCTCTACATGGTCTCCTGTCTTTTACACAGGCTGGCAAAAAGATCACAAACCTTCCTGATGAGCTAGACGGAAGGGTCAGATTTTCTAACCTGTAGACGGAGGAGGCAATTCAGAAATTACAGTCTTCAGCCCAATGCTGGAGATGTCCCGGAGCTGTTCCTTATCAGATAACATGTTTGTACATAACGTATCGACAATGGTTTCCACTTGATACTCTTTCACTTTGCTCACCAAAGGGCCTAAACTGGAGGAAGGAAAAGAAGAAGAAAAATCACATACCTTCCCCAAAGATATCTTTCCAAACGGACAGCAGCTGTGAAGGAAATGCACACAACCTCCCTTCCAAACTCCTTTCCCTCCTAGTCTTGCACCAGGAACTTCCCTGCCGAGGGAGAAGCTTCCTAAGGCAGCGTTAGGGGATGGGAAGTCAAGGGAAAGGAGAACAGCCTCATGTCCTTCCTGAGACCTCATCCCCTCCCATCTATTGCCTTATGTGCTAAAAAAGCACAGATGGATGAGGCAGCGAGGGAGGAGGAAAGATGGAAGACATTACTTTCCATCTTTCAGAATCCCCAAGCCAGCCACTTTTTAAAAATTATTTCTAGAAAACATTTTCCCCAACTCTGAGAAGTTAGTGGATTTATAGCACTGGAGGCTGGTTCCAAAGTTTAATATTCTCCTCCCTCAATCCTCCAAGTGGATCCATCCCAGATGTGGGAAGTATGATCAGTGGCCATGCTAACTAGGGGAGTCTGGGAGCTGTAGTCCCCCCCAAAAGTATTTTTCCCCCAGCTGTGATTCCTTCTGCTTTTATGCACTGAGGAAAAGGTCCAGCTGTGCATTCCTTAACAGGCAAGCACACACATTTCTATTCCATGAAATGTGATAATCCATGGGCTTTCTTGGGCTGGGCTGGTCTAATTTAAGCAAAGGTCTAAACCAGAAATTAAATCTGCATTAGAATGACATAGGAAGTTACAAGAAATAACTGATAAGACAATAAAATACAACATAGGGTTCCTTCCAGCTCTGCAGTTCTAAGATGATGATGATGATGATAAAATACCAGGCACAGTCAATTAAAACTATAAAAACATTGACTGGTATTATATAACAGACACAAGTTTTAACCAAAAATCTAAATATCTGTTAAATATTGGCACAGTATGTATGCTGTTCCTAATATTGCTGTTTTTTTTGTAGCTCTCATGGTGTGATTTCTGAGATCTGGAACTGCTTATAATACTGAAGTCTGAAACTGCTTATAATACTGGGTGAAATTCTGTGTTGTTGTTGTTGTTAGCCACTTGTATGGCACATGCAAAACACTACTGCTGTTAATGGGAAAGGGCCTTACCATTTGACAGCCAAGTTTTGTACCTCCCCATTTTTGTCCTCCAGCAATTTCAGAAGCATCTTCACCACTTTCTTCTCACTATCTTCGTCCAGTTTTATGGAATCTTTCTGCAGTTCCATCATCAGATCATTGGTAGCCATAAACCTGGAGGAAGAAACACCAGCAGTAATTTGGACACCTGGCAAATACAAATCTGATTGTGGGGACAGCAAGAAAAACAAAAAAAGAAAAAACGATAAATGCCAAGAAAACGACTTCTTGCTAACAACAACTTAATGACTTGCCTGACAGTTAAAGGAATAAAGAGGATCTATTTAAACAAAAATAAGAGATGATTTGAAATATGTATTTATTTTAAAGAATTCCAAACAACAACACCCCACCACTTTCCCTGCAGCGTCCCTCTATACAAATTCTGCATATGCTGCATTCACCGACCTGCTCTTATCAATCATAGCTTGTCACATACTTGCAACTCTGCTAGAGTAGCAGCCGTCTGTTCTGCCATTGTTATGGAGAATTCCAGTGATTTATTTACAGCTGAATGCACTATGGGCATTTATTTGTTTGTTTTATATTCTGCCTTCCAATGAGTTCAAGGTAGCACAGATAACTTGAATAATTCTACAACTCCTTCATATCTATGTCTTCTTCAGCTCTGTGCAGGGAATCCCTACTCTTATTTCCAATCCATGATCAGAGATAAGAGGGATTTTAAAGGCCTTAAAGTTTAAATATCTTGCTCTTTAAATATCTTTATATTTTAATGGTCTGAGCATTGAAATTGCTAGGTAAACCAAACTGTAATTTGCCTGCCTGAAAAAAAAGGTAATGCTAAGCAGAAATATTATTTCCTCACATTTTAACAGTGGTATTTCTCCAGACATACCACCAACCAATCTCAAAAGGTAATTTCTGCATACATATTCTACAGTTCATTAATATACAAAAATTGCAGTTTCCAGTACTGCCTAATTTCTGTAACCACTAGAATTTTATATACCCTGCACCCAAACAGCAATGTATACATTGTTTTACCTTTGTTTGGGTATCTTGACCACTAGCATAGGGTCTGAAGCAGACAGCGTATGCTCTGAATATTTGGCAAACTCAAAATGTCTCAAATGAGCACAGGGGGCAAATCTGGCTGTACTGAACTTCGAGATGAGCACACTTTCAATTGCACATATAAGATGTTTAATAAGAATTCTGATATTCCCTATAAGGCAGGTGAATCAGATTTTCACCATTACAGGCCAAAATTGGGGGGTTGGTTTGTTATAACTGGTCTGTGCCTCCCTGATCCACACTGTCAACACAGCTTTTCTTTCTCTGTCACTTTATCCCCTTTGTTGCTCTCTCTCTCTCTCCTCATCCGTGCTGACTCTGGGGATAAGAGAGAGGAATAAACAGAAAGGAACATATAGGAATGCTTCCTTATTGATTCAGAGTCATCTGAAAGTGGAACAGAAAGTGTGGGGCAATTACTAAGACACAGTCCACGCCCTGAGCAGCCTAGCTCTTTTTTCCTTCCTGGGTTTCATTACAATAATAAGAGAAAATGGAAACAAAGAGTCTTCCCATTTGTACAATGTGGGGGAAATAGTGAAAGAAGAGGAAGTATGTACGCAGCACAACATTATAGGCTAGCCTCATGAATACAGTGCTTCAGTAGGGTGAGGGTTAAGGTGTGATTACATTAACAAATAATGCAAGAAGTGCTTTGGGATAGGGATGGTCTGATTATCATTATTTTCCATTGATTACCTGATGTAAAACTCAGTGCAAATCAGCCTCAAATCTCTCCCCTCCCCGCCACTGCAAATCAATTTTCCCCCCTCCACCACTGGGGCTTCTACTTTGGGTACCTTTACCATTAGCCTTTGCATAGGTTCAGGGAACGTGTCATTTGAGCTGCTGTGGAGGGGTTTATAGCTCTTGTATTTCAAGCCTTTCCAGTCAGTTCCAGCAACAGCGAGAGACACAGGGCAGCAGGAAAACTGGCTGCCAGTTGAATTCTCTCCTCTCCACACCTGGTGCCTAGATCTGCTTTCCCCCTTCCCCTTCCTTCCTTCTTCCTTTCTTTGTGCTGGGGCAGCTGGCCAACCACAGCATGGTGGGTTGGGAGGGGAAGACTTTTTTGGAAGCTCTGCTCCAACTGTGCCTCCTGCAAATCTGCCAGAGCAGAACAATGCTACCTTAAGAAGCTGGAAACAAGACTGAAGTGAAAACCTCCTCCTGTCTCTCTGCTGATTAAATGACAGCAAGCCTTCAACAAGAAAAAGAGAGCGAAAGAAATGGAATGGGACAGGAAGAGGAATGCAAGCA
The DNA here is from genome assembly GCA_037013535.1 of Intellagama lesueurii. Lineage (NCBI taxonomy): Eukaryota > Metazoa > Chordata > Lepidosauria > Squamata > Agamidae > Intellagama > Intellagama lesueurii. The sequence continues at coordinate 259,011,989 of JBAJHW010000002.1, forward strand.
GACCCAGGCATGAGGGGAGGGGAGCATTCAAACGGTTAACAAGCTGCAAACAAAGTTTCCTCCCCTCTCTTGCTGACTCATGTGTGGTCAGTTCAAGAAAATGAACCTGGGGAGCTCAACTTCCCAGATGTGACTTAACAGCAAATCCATTTGCATCTGTCCTGCTGTGTAGTCACACCCTTTTAAGTCTTTTCCATTGCAGGGAATTGTGTTTTGAATGAAGAAGCACCTACCAAGTTTCACAATTACTCAAAATCATATACTATATATCATAGCACATAAACATAAGAGGTGGACTGGTATATGATGTGCTTTCCTGTAACAGTTAAATGTATAACATATTTAGGGTCCACTCTTTATGTTTGCATGCTTTTTGCAGAAATTCCACACTTGATAGCAACAATCCACATGGCCCTGCCAAGGTCAGGTTTTGTGGTGTAGGACCCCAGCAACATAAATCAAATCCCCAGGCAAAACATAGTATTCAAACCTTCCTCCTCCATGCTGTCAGGAGATAACATTATACATTCCTTCTTTTTTCATATCAGAAGCACCACAAAAATTAATAAATGTTGTATATTTAAATATATTGAATATCAATCTAATTTAGCTAAGTGTGGAGTATTTAAGGATGATAAATTAATTATCACAAATGTCAATTCATTAGACAGACAAATTTGCCTATGTAATTACCGGTTATTAAGGAATTATTTTTCTACACAATTTAAGAGTAGAATGCAAAAGAAATTCCTTTTCTTTTGGAAAAGGAAACTGGGCATCATCTTAGTATTTATAGACATGATTACTAAAATTAACAGCATAAATTACTGAACATGCATGTAACTAAAAGAAAAGGTCCTAAATAACAGTAATTAAATAAGAATGTAATACCTGTCTATAAATACTATTTCATATATACAAATAATTTAATACTTTAGAATTAAGACTTGCCTGGCAAGTTTATTTTCAGCAAGGGACATAATAAGGTGGATTAATCATTTCTTGACCTTTGGTAGCAATTAATCCTTCAGTTTACCAAAGTTATGCTCACGTAATGATGTAACCAATAGGGAGATACAACTAGACATTCTCCAGGAAATTCATATATACGAAGAAAGAGATTTTCCCAGGTCTCTGGCATAAACTCAGTACAAAGCAATCAATTTCAATTTATTGTGGTCATATGACCCATACAGAAAGAAGGTATACAATAAAATAATGAGAGGGACAACAGAGGGATAGGTACATTGAGAGACTGGGTAATCGGGACAAACTCCGCCCTCTTACACATTGCAGCTAGGAAAAACTTTGTTACCTGTGCTGTGGTATAAGGGTTTTGGTCTAATAAGCGCTATTGTACTAATCTACTTAACTTTAGCAAACACCTCAGGACCCTAGGCCTTGTGAGCCCTGAGACACTTCCCCAGCTTGGCGTGCCTTTGGTGCCACTGACTGGGACTTCTACCAGAGCAGCAGCCAACCCTCTTCCTCTTAATCCCATATTTACCAATGGAACAAGCCCATCAGATGCTTCCATAAGGCTGTCAGGATAAGGAGCCATTCTAAAACCAATATAACCAACACAATTTTTTGAGTCAGGACTGCACTACCTGAAGGGCTCACCTGATACCATATGCCACTGAAATAAACCAAATTTGCAAAACCAACATTTTAAAGATCAGAGCATGCTTTAGAACTTTGTTTTCATATTTGCTTGGATTTTGTAATTTTATTTATAAAGTTAATTGTTGTGCTATTGGCTCTGAAGACTTAACAAACCTTATCCACAAAATTAGATTTTCAAAAAAGTTCATCTCTGAGGTATGGCAAGTAAGGCCGAAGAGTAATTTTGTAAGACATACTTTCACCTGCTTCTAGTGAACTTGTATAATACTCAGCTCTGACACACAATGGGACTCCATAAATGCATTAACAGAACCAAGCTCAACAGCCTTCACATGATCTCTAATATGTTTAGAGTGCCATTAAAGAACATTATCTTGGCTATAAGAGCCACTGAATTCACGAGAGTGGTTACAAGTACACTTGTGGTACCTGATCAATACAAAATAAACGTTTTGCATTCAAAATCAGTGAAAGAAATTAGGGGAGGTATTATGGGTCTGATGATACCAACAGCATCAAGCTTGTATGGAGTCTCACTGAGGTTGAGATATGCTTAGATTTCAATGCGGCTGTTCAACAAAATAATTTTGTGTCCTTTAAGTAAAAACCTGATCTTGGAAGAGGCCAAACCACAAACAGGATAAAACAGAATCATGTCACTTGGAGTTAAGCCAATTTGGGTCCTACATTATATGGACAGAGAAGGGATTCCCTTCCAGCCCTGAGACATGGCATACTCTGACTTAATTATTTTCTAGACTGAGCTACAAGCTTGCCACTGTCATGTATCCAGGGGCTGAATTTCAGCCTTTTCATTTGGCCACTGATTCCCCCCCACAACCCTGACCAACAGCTCTTTTTTCTACCTATTACTTCCAGTTCATGGCATCTCCTGAATGGCACTCGATGCCAGACTGGGCTGACTTCACCAGCACAAGCTGCCTAGTGACCCTTACGAGGCAGTTTCACACCTTACTCGCCCAGTGTCCCATTTCTTTTTCTTACACGCCTCAGGGAAAGCAACCAAGCCTTTCCTGGCCAGTTAATAGCAAATTCAGAATAATTCTCTCTCTCCCTCCACCCCCAGCTCCCACTACAGCTGTCTGGAAGTGCATCTCGACCTCCCCCTCAACGGAGAGACATGAGGGGTGCATGGATAGCTCTGTTCCTTAGGCATCTGGCTACAGAGCCGGAGGTTGGGAGTTCGATTCCCCCACTGGGCCTCCTTGACAGGGGCAGGGCTGGGGGATCCATAGGGCCCCTTCCAGCTCTGCAGTTGCAAGATGATGAAGTTATTCTAACCTGCAGCTACTAAGGGCCGCCGAGGGAAATGTTAGGACGCAAGACCCTCCTTCCCCGCCCTCCAAGCCTGCGGTGCACTCTATTATCTGCTTTATCAGGCCTGCCTGTGGACACCACAGACAGCAGTGCAGGAGGAGGAGGAGGAGGGGCCTTGTTGTGCAGCCTCTCTGGCTCTCTCTCTCTCCCCCTCTTCCTCTTCTGGCTGCCCTTCTTCTCCACCTCGAGCCTCCCAGACCCCACACGCGGGTGGCAACTGCCAGGGCGGCTGGCAAAAGCCACGCCACCCAACCTAGCAGACATCAGCTTTTGCCATTCCCGCCGCCCCCACCCCAGCTCGGCTCCTACCTAAAATCTTTGTCGGTGGACGTCATCTTCTCCAGAAGGTTGGAGATGTGATAAGATATGTTCGTCATCTTGGGCAGCTGGCCTTGGAAGGCGATCTCTTCGCTGCAGCCGGCTGGGCGCGGAGGTATTTTAAGAGCGAAGGGAAGTTTCTCGCTGCCCTGAGCAAGGGGCCTTCGGGCGGCTGGAGATCTGCATGGAGAATATGGCGACAGAAAGGACACCGGGAGCCGGGGGTAGTGTTTTTCCTCTCTCTCTGGGTTTATTCTCTCCCCCAACCCCCTCCTCTGGTTAGAAGTCGCTGGAAATGCTGAGCCCCTGCACTGTTATCATAGGATATATATAAATCTATCTATAGAGCCAATAGTCAGAGCTTACAGCTGGGCTAAAGGCGCCACCTACTGACAGACATCTGCAGCCTCTCAAGTTACAAGCGCGCGCGGGGCGGGGGGAGAGAGACGCGAAAGGCGGCGGCGGCGGCGGCAGCAAGAACAACTCTAGCTCTCGGTCCCGGTGGTTACTCTCTTCCTACTGCAGTAAAACTGCAGATGTTTGCCAACATCCTGCACCCTAAGTGACAACCGTGACACCACCATGATCGAGGCGGCGATATCATAAATCATGGTCCCTGCTGAGGATCTCTTGACGTTTAACACAAAATACGGAGGAGGGCAGCGGGAAGGACAAGTTTCTCTGTCAAAATCGACCAGCAATTACCAAATAAAAAAAAAGCAGCTGTTGCTCTACACGTTGTTTACACAGCAGTTTCTAAACAGGCACAAAAAAATGCGATGTGAAATCTCAATTCGAAAACTGCTGGGAGCACCGCTCAGATCTCTGCAGCGTGGACGCCGACGTTTTATTTGGTACACTTGCATGGCTGTTACTATGTCAAGTCGCTTCCGCTCTAGGGGCAACCCAAAATAATAACGACCTCCGAAAAGTCCTAGCGTTAACAGCTCAGGTCTTACAAACTGACAGTCACGGCTTTAGTATATGATAAAACTTCTAGGTTGTTTGCATTACAAATAAAATGCATAGATAATAATGATATAAAAAGACGTGAAACTTAGAACACTTTCAAAATAACAAGTATTTTTTTAAAATGCACTCCAATGGTGAATACAAAAACAGTAGAGAAAACAAGGTGTCCTTTAATGGAAATGTTCCAGGGAATGCTTCTCCCCCCCCCCCCCCAACAGTTTCAGGATATTGTTCTCCCTACAATTTACAGCTAGCTGCCAAACTGGAAGAATTTAATTACTTGTCAACAAGAAGTGAAGCTAACCCTTTCAGCCAAGTCACCACAAGTAACAGGTGGAATAATATGGAATAATAATAAGAAATCAATCACTTAGAATACAGAAAAGAAAACGTTCAGGAAAAAATTAGTTTTTCATAAGAATACAATCAATATTGATGTTTCTAGACATGTATATTTCGTTCCAAAGCAAACTCAGTAAGAAGGTATTAAATAGGAATTTGGCAAACATTGTTACATCTTTTATTCTAATTTCTAAACAGCATCTGAAAATGAGATCATTATTTTAAAAATCCGTTTTATTTGTTTGCTGTCTCATCTTTCAGTTCCTCTTGGGGGAAAAGTAAATTGAGTATTTCTGGATTTGTATATCAATATATCATATTGTCAGTAATGTACTAGTGAACAAAATCCAACTGTTTAGCATAGTAAATCGCACACAAGCAGGTCCATTGAATCAAGTCGATACAAGGGGGCCTACTCTCTAACTTACTATGTTAAAGTCACAGAATAGGTCCATTTGAATCAATGGAACTTGCAGAGGAGCTGACTCGCCAAATCACCATTGATTCAATGGGCCTACTGTAGTGTAATTTACTATGCTAAGCAACAGGATTTTTGCAGTAGAAAAGTAATATTAATCCGACAACGATGCATATTATTAATTACAACTTTTTTGTATACAACCTTAGCCCTGTTGGAGTTTTTGCAACCTCACATGCTGCCTCTAGTAGGTGTAGCTGGGAGAGACTTTTCTGGGTTTGGGTGACTGTCAATCTATCCAGCACTAACAAATTGTTCCCTCCTGCCTCTGACAGTCCCCTCTCTCTGCTCTGAGATTTTCCCCTCTCCTTAGTCTGTTGGAAGCAGTGAGTCTGTTGAAACATGATGCTGAAAGCAGCCATGTTTGTCAGTCTGCAATTTCACCTGTCAGTAATGAAACTTTTTATTCTTTCTGCTATTAATGTCTCAGGGTGACTTACTGAGACTGTAAGTGCTTGTTGATGAGGAAAAGGTGTGGTCTATTCTGGGAAACTTGAAGTTATTATTTTTTGTAAATCCCTGCTCTTCTGCTGTGCAGCTAGAGGAGTGGTTACCGACCTTGGGTAACCCAGGTGTTCTTGGACTGCAGTTCCCAGAAGCCTTCACTGCCAGCTGTGCTTGCTGGGGTTTCTGGGAGCTGCAGTCCAAGAACATCCGAATTACCCAAGGTTGAGAACTACTGAGCTAGAGGAATTTAACCAGACATTCAAAACTCTGCAACAAGCCCTGGGACATTCGATGTCATTACGTTAATTGTGAGCTGGTATACTGTAGCAGAGGACAGAGTTGGTTTGGGATAAGCAAATGTCTTACAAAGTGGTGGGCAGGACTGGCGAGGGATTACAAATCCCATGTATATCATCCTGATGGAATGGAGGGGTAGAAATTTGATCCTCCAAAAGTTAGGATTTGATGACATGGAAACTGAGGCTGACTGAGAAGCATCTTGTAACCTAGACTCCGTCAGCATTTGAACTGAAAGCTTCCCGAGATGCGACACGGCCAGCTTTCAGGTGCCAGTCATCAAACTGAAGGGAAAGGCCGATCGCTTGCGACTGCCCCGGTAGAGACAAGAACGAAACTGCAGAAAGGCAAAAGGAATGGATGTCTTTAAGCCCAGAGCCCGCGACCCCCGCCTACACCAGAGAAAATCAGTCAACGGGAGGCGAGGAGGGAAGGGATCGAAGAGCAGGCGGAACCTTGGTGTGGAGGCCGTGTTTCCGGCCGGGCGGGTTCCCTCACTGTACGTACAGCCCGGCAGCGATTTGCCACGTCTGAGAGCGGCGAAGAGAGCGGTTGTTGAAGCCCGGCCTGGAGGCACTTCTCCACACCCGTTGCCGTCGTGATGGTGAGACCGGTTAGGAATAATTAAGGGGTTCGTTAATTAGCTTCTGCCCCGACTTGGGGTCCATCGGGCTCACCCTCTGCCTCTGCCCCCATGTTTGCCCAGTAGGTGGTTTAGACATGGGGTGCGCTGGGGTGTGTGTGTGTTAGCACCAGAGACCTGGGAGGGGTTGTCTCGAGCAAGGGGGTGTTCCCGTATCCTCTTTTTTTTGGGGGGGGGGGATTTGAAGTCTCTTTCGGGCTCGAACAAAGCAAGCCGCTCCCAAGTTCCATTATTTTTCTAAGGCGGCTGCGTAGAAACCCTCCAGCAGAAACACGCTTTTGTACTTTGTCCTCCTTCCCCTGGACTTATTATACTTTGCTGAGGGCTCTTCGCTGGCAAAACTCGTGCTCGGTTGGTTGGAAAACAAAAGTAGCAGCTTGTTAAGAACAGATCAGATCAAAGCACTAAATCCAATCAAAGGACCGTGTAGTTTCTGTCAGGGGCCAACCAACTTCCTGTGGGACTTGCACAAGCAAAACATGAAGGCAGTGTCCCTTCATGTTTTAAAAAAAAAAATCTGCTGTCTTCAAGCCTAGAAGCCTAATTTAGCTGTCATGATTAATAGACCTGTGGGACATATTCTTTTTGACCTTATGTTTGCAAATAAAGTAGCCTGGGCTTAATTTTTATTGGAAAAATGATGGGAAATGTTTTCACCTTATACTCTAGAGAAGGAGAATGAATCATTTGTGTGTTTTAAAAATTGCTTGTTTGGCCAGCCTTTGTGCATGCCAACCACATGTGTTTTAAAGTATTTCTTTATCCTATTTGTGGAATAATGCAAAGAATCATTAATCAAAATAGAGACTGCCAGAAGTTAGAAGAGGAGTGAGGCTTGCAAGGGCAGATACAAAGAAACTAGAAAAAATCCTTAAAGTAGAAAGGCATAACACCGGAAACCAAGGCCAAGAGCATCAATATTATATTTCCAGTTACTATGTGTGGATACAAAAGCTGGATAATGAAAAAAGCTAAAAATCTGGGCTGCTAATTAAAGGATCCTTCAGAGGGCATTGACTCATACTGGATGGTATGTACCTTGCACATTTGTGGTATCTTCTGGCATGTTTCATTTAGTACCCTCTGGCCTTTTGGTCATACACTGCAATTGTCAGAATCTGGTGACAAATAGGAATGTTCAGATCCAGTCTGGCACTGTGCGGGTACATCCAAATGACAGTTGCCCACATGTCAATGCACAATAGGAAGTACTCAGGGGGGAAAGGCAGATCCTGCCCCACTGTAATGTACATGTACAGATTGCAGGACGTCGGCTATGTTGTCCTTCCAACCCATTTTGACTCTGCCTATCTCCCTGGATATCTTGGCTTTCAGAAGATCAGTGGTGAATAGACTACCCCATATGGCTAGATTATAGTAGCTAGGAGTGCGAAAACAGCGTGTTTTTAAATATGATTAGATCGAGTCCTCAGTCTTGGGCCAGAGGAATTCGCTTAATATCCTTGCTGAGCCATGATCTTGCTGGGTACTGTGGTCAATGTACATACATGGTATGGCAGTCAAGATCTTTAATTCTTTAAATTAGGTTTGGCATCAGATAAACATGCTAAACAATATATTCAAACCTTAGTTAAACACTTGAAACGAAATAATGACATATTTTAATACTTGATTAGGAATCTAAGGTTAGGATTTATCCATAGTCTAACCATCTCTATTTTCCCATTAGGTGTCTGTAATCAATACAGTGGACACTTCCCATGAGGATATGATAGTAAGTTTTTTATTATTATTATTATTTTACCTGTTGCTTGGCTGTCAGTGTTGTTTTTCTGTTTTGTAGGCAGAAATACAGCTTGATACAGTATTATATACAACTTATTTTCTAGTAAAGTACTGGCTGAAACTCCATTGCTTATCAAATTCATTATTTTCAGTCCTCCTTACCACGATTTTTGAGGACATGCATGCATGCTGGCTTGATGTGCTCATGTGCACCCCCAAGAATTGTGATGGGAACTGGGGAGTTTTTATTTGGTGCTTAGGAATGCACTGAAAATTAAGATTTTTTTTAATGTAACAGGATTTCAGCCACTGTGTGATAATTTTCATCCAGTTGCACTGTGTCAGCATAAAGGTTATTTTTTAAGATTTAAAAAATGTCTGTATTAATGAAGTTAGAATTCATTGCTATGAAAGCCTTTTCATTATGTCCCAGCATGATGCTCAGATGGATTATTATGGAACACGGCTGGCAACCTGCTCCTCAGACAGATCAGTCAAAATATTTGATGTAAGGAATGGAGGGCAAATTCTCATAGCTGACTTAAGAGGGTGAGTCAATTGAAGACAAGATAATCTCATGCTACATTTCCCATTTTTATTTATTTTTTCCTAATCACATCATCATTGACTTTTTGGAGAGTGAAAATGGACATGCTTTGTTTATATATTGATGTTTAATGAACTTGACAATATAACCTCCACATCTGTTTATCTAATGCTTAGAATTAAGTTTTCTTGGAATGGAAACTGGATTAAATATATTTACAAAAAGCAGGGAAGGGAAATTTTTGCATGCGGTCTAATTGGGATGGCAGTCGGACAGCTAAAATGCAAAATGTGGGCATTATGGCAACAACCCTTCATTGAGTAACTAAGGAGGTGAAATAGATGTTCTAAAAGAGGATAATGTGAAAATTTCCGTCCCTATCGCAAAGCTTTTCTAAATTTTACTTGTCATTGGTTGCCATGGTTTCTCTTCTTTAGCTTTCTGTTTTTTAAAAAAGAAAAAATCTAGTTCATAGATGCTCTGAAACCTTTGGTAGGGTGGGAACAAACCGAAGTAACTATTCTGACTCATCTGTTCAGACAGTAGAAGTCACGCCTCTCTGGTATAATTGCTTCTTGATTTTTACTTTCCATATTTTAGCAGTATATATTGTTTAAAGTGTAATATGATTCTGAATCACTTCAAAATGACCCCAGTGCGTAACAACTGTAAGGAAAGGCTTGGTGCGCTTATCCTTCTCTTCTTTCAATTCACCTTGGTTTTGCAGGCATGAAGGCCCCGTGTGGCAAGTTGCCTGGGCTCATCCTATGTATGGAAACATCTTGGCTTCCTGTTCCTATGACAGGAAAGTTATTATTTGGAAAGAAGAGAATGGTACCTGGGAAAAGACATATGAATACACGGGGCATGATTCATCAGGTATGGCACTTTCAGTACAAGCAGGAAAGTGTAATACTTTTATATGACTTCAATTGTAATTTCCGTACACTGATTAGAAAATGAGTACAGTAGTGCTAATCACAGATTTTTGGTCTGTATTCTTTAACTGAGCACAATGAGTTTTTGTTATACAGTTCAATGTCCTTTGATATGCAATATTGTGTTGAAGCTTGACTCAACTGTACAAACAGTAAAAGTTGGGAAACTTATCTGGAAGACCAGGAACCCTGTAAGAGGACTTACAGATTTTGCTGATTCTTGCATCTGACTGCAGCCACTCCTTTACAATGAATGCCATTCTAAAGTAGGGGTGTGCAGCATGTAGCCCGCAGAGCCCCCACCCCCTACAAAAGTTGTTTTGTTGGAATAAAATGGACTTTAAAGGCTCTTTGTGCCTTCTAGGGGATGTGGGGGCAATTTTACCATATTTTGAGGGGCTGCCAACACCTCCCCCCCACCTGAAATATTTTTACTTTAAAAAAAAATTGGCCACTAAGTGCAAGGAGGCCACATCAGTTAAAAAAAAACCTCATTTTTGTTAGAACTTCTTTAGAGGTGGAGTCATGGATGTAGGTGAAGCCCTCCGAGGTCAAGGCCTGGGCCATGTGGCTCCAAGACCTCTGTAGATCATCCACCCCTGGTCTAGTACAGGCTCACTCCAGCCCTCTGCTGGAGGTTTTGAGAAATGTGGGTCACTTGCATATACACTAGGCAGCAAGTGCCTGTTTGGAACCTAGACTTCTTCTACGTGGCCTCTGTGAATCCACACAACTGGGTATAAACTGCGCTTGCGCTGGATCCTCGGAATATTCTAGAGCTGAAATATAGAAACATAGTAGTACGTTGCCCCTAATGCGCATGCTCCACCCGCCTACAGCCTCAGTTCCATTTTTGCCGCCGTCGCGTTTGGAACCTCCTCGCTAGAGCTCGCTAATTTCGCTATTAAACTAAATATCTTGGCTTGATTTTGGACTGTTTGACTTCGATTACTCTTACTGATTTTGTACGTTGCTCCGGACTTCTTCGCTATACTTGGTTTGACCTCGGACTGTCTCACATCGGACTGCCTATTCCTCTTACAACCGTTGCTGGCTTCCCGCCCTTTTTCCCCCTCTGCCTAACTCCTCTCCTGCAGATCTCGGACCGTGAGTTTTCTTTTTGTTTTCGTTTCCCCTTCTTATTTTGAAGCCTCTCGTTTATGGCCTCGTCTGGACCATTTAAGAGGTGTATTTCTTGCAAAGCTAAAATTCCCTTCACTGACGGGCACGAGCGCTGTCTGTATTGTTTGGGGGAACAACATCAACCCCACGCCTGCCCTCATTGTAAGAATCTGTCCAAGCCAGCCTTGAAATCCAGAGAACAACGCTTAAAAGCCTTTCTTTGGAGTAAGTCCCTTTCACCCCCTGAGATGTCTACTGAGCAGAACCCCTCACTAACTCCGGCTGCTCATACTGATTCTGGCACGCCGTCCTTACCTTCCTTACCTCCAAGCTCCCCTCCGGCGAAGTCCTCAAAAAAGAATGTAAAAAAGCCTACAAATGCTTCTTCTTCTTCGAAGCACTCTTCAACTGCCAACCTGAAAAAGAAAAGTTCAACGGAGAAATCCAACAAGCCCCAAAAAGGCAAGCCTTCTAAGGATAGACCCCGAGATATTCCTCCAGTTTCAGCATCTCTGCCTTCCCCCATTCTGGAGGAACCGTCTGGGGACTCGCCTGGCCATGGCTATGTCTCCGAGGGAGAACTCTCCGTTCGGCGCCGTACGACTCAGGCTTCGGCATCGATTCCGAGCCTGCCCCAGTCTCCTGATCGCTTTCAGGCTGTTGTTGTTTCCAGCCATGATTCTGCCCATTCAAGCCCTGTCTCAACCGGGCGGGCGATCATTCTGAGGCACTCGGACTCAGAGGACTCCGTACGTCATGCCTCCCCCATAAAGAAGACAGCAAAAAGGAAGCACATTTCTTCCCCTCGACGTCGCACAGCACGCCGAGAGGTTCTCATCCTACCTAGGAGGTCTCGACACCGAGCCTCCTCTGACGAAGATGAGCCTATTTATATCGAGGTCGAGAGAAAATCTCGACGCGGTCGGAGCCGTGACAACTCCGACACCGAGCAAGTGTGTAGTAGGAAAGTGAGGTATGTTTATGCTTCATCTCCTTCTTCGTCACCGTCACCACCGAGGCGTCGACGTCGACGAGCTTACGACATCGAAGATCCTTCGATACCGAAGGTCTCTCGACATCGAGCTACTGATCGACCCCAAGCTACAGAAATCTGTGCAGTGCCAGACAAACGGGCAGCTAAAGAGAAAGCGTCGACACCGACGGTTCGACGCCGGACGAGTTCCTCTCAAACTCAAACTCTACATTCTTTAAAGGAAACAGCTGGGTCTTCGAAAAAGCGTCGCTTGTCTCCCTCGCCATATATCTCTCCTGTAGATGAATCTTCAGGATCCGTTTACTCTGACCAGGAGGAAGAACCTGTGTCGGACGCTTCTGAAGAAGAAGCCCCTCCAAACATCAATACACCAGATTCCGATGTGGGGGACCTGCGACCGCCCTCCCCGTCTCAGGACTTTACCTCCTATTCACAAATGATCACTCGCATGGCCAAGTCACTCCAGCTTGATGTGGAACAACCACCACCTCCCACTCAAGATCTAGTGTTCGGTGACATTGAGCAAGGCAAATCTCACCCTCTCAGCCTTGCGTTTATCCCTGTTATCATGGAAATCATCAAGGACTCCTGGGGACTACCTCCGAATGCTATGCAAATTTCTAGAAGGATGGAGGGACATTACAGAGCGCATGGCAGCGACACCCTTTTCCTCTCTAAACACCCGGCACCCAATTCTATTATTGTTCAGACAAACATATCCAAAACTGGTTCTAAAGCCAAAGTGACACCTACTAATCGTGAAGGGAGGAAACTTGACGTCATGGGAAGACGAATGTACTCCTTTGCATCCTTTCTTTTGAGAGTGTCAAACTATCAGGCTGCACTAGGAGCCTACCAAAGGCAACTCTGGGCCAAGGTTTTACCCACCCTACAACTGGTTCCAGATGAAACAAAATCCTCCTTGATCAATGCTCATACCGAGGCGCTGAACGTTGCTAAACACCAAACTCTGGCTGCTCGTCACGCCGCTGAAGTTGCGTCCAAGTCTTTAACATCTGCAATACTACTAAGACGACATGCCTGGCTGAGATCTTCTGGAATTGCTGAGGATGCCAAATCCCGCATAGAAGAATTGCCCTTTGATGGAAACGGCCTATTTAATGAAAAAACAGATGACATTATGGAAACATTTCACAAAATAAAGAAGACGGCTAGGTCTTATACTATCTAGCAACAGCCCAAATTTCAAAAGTTTCAAGGACGGAGACAATTTGGACAAAATCAGTACAAATATCAACAACAATATCGTCAGCCTTACCGTTCTTATCGGCCTCTTACTCAAGGAAGACCGCCTCACTCTTCCACTACGAATCCATCTTTCCGGGCGCCGGCTACATCTCAACGTCGTCAGTCTTTTCGTCAGCCTATGAAAAAGGGAAAACAATATCTTTGACTTCACATCCAATCACACTACAGAGTTAAAAAGGTTTTCATTCCCTCACACTGGAAATTCCACTCATCCTCATCCCAGATTAGCACCTTACCTGAACAACTGGAAAATCATCACCAAAGATGCATGGGTACTATCCATAATCCAGTTCGGCTACCGTATAGAATTCATAGACCTTCCTCCTGTAGGTCAAATAGAGGTTACACCATTCACAGAAACCCTACAGGAAGAAATTTTATCTCTATTGGAAAAGCAGGCAATTCAGCAAGTGCCTTCCCACGACATACTGAATGGTTTTTACTCCCGTTACTTCGTAGTACCCAAAAAGGACGGTGGCCTCAGACCCATTCTCGATCTCAGGCTGCTGAATACTTACGTTCACTCAAGATGCTTCCGGATGGTCACTCTAGAGTCCATCATTCACCTCCTGAAGAGAAAAGATTGGTTCGTTGTCATAGACCTAAAAGACGCTTACTTTCATATCTCCATTCACCCACGTTATCAAAAATACCTTCGTTTTTTCTTCGAAAATACGTCCTATCAATTCTGCGCCCTTCCCTTCGGCTTGACCACGGCTCCAAGAACATTTACCAAATGTATGGCCCCCGTAGCCGCCTATCTACGGCTTCACGACATCGTCATTTTTCCTTACATCGACGATTGGCTGATAGTAGCCCCCTCCCACCACAAAGCCCTCATGGACACCGAGTTCGTTATCAAAACACTGACAGCTCTCGGTTTAAAGATCAACATGGAAAAATCCCACTTGCAACCAACTCAGGTCATAGACTATATAGGGGCGCGTCTAGACTCAATCAGAGCAAGAGTCTTTCTTCCCCCAGAACGCATCAAGAAAATAAGGAATGCGGTGTGTCCCTTTCGGCCATACAGACGAATATCTGCTCATCACACTCAACATCTCCTAGGCTTGATGGCTTCTACAACGTCTGCTCTGATTCATGCCAGACTAAAGATGCGGGCCCTTCAGGCCTGGTACCTCTACCACTTCGATGCCATGACAGATCGACCGTCCAAGCGTCTCCGAGTCACACCCGAACTGGCGGAGCAGTTAAAATGGTGGACGGCCGACACAAATCTGCTAATGGGACGCCCCTTCCGTCCGCTGCAGCTCACAATACAAGTAACAACAGACGCGAGCCCGACAGGATGGGGGGCTCACTGCGGTCCCCACAAAGTTCATGCCTTATGGTCAAAAAAAGAAAGACTACTACATATCAACCACTTGGAAATGTGGGCAGTCATCAAGGCGTTCCGAGCTTTTCACCCTCTACTTGCGGGTCGTGGTGTTCAAGTCATCACCGACAACACCACAGTTCTGTTTTACATCAACAAACAAGGGGGCACTCATTCTATGTCCCTTCTATATCTGACAGTCCACCTATGGGAATGGTGCTATGTTCATCACGTTTTTCCTGTGGCCATCCATATCTCCACGAGCGACAATGTGATAGCAGACACACTCAGTCGACTGAACGTTCAGACTCACGAATGGCAGTTAGACGATGCTGTCTTCAAGGATATCTGCGAGAGGTGGGGGTTTCCGGAAGTGGACATGTTCGCCACCCGGACCAACTCCAAATGCGACAAATTCTGCTCTCGAGCAGGACGAGACAAAGCCTCGATAGGAGATGCATTCATGGTGAGGTGGATGGATTCTCTCCTTTACCTGTTTCCACCCATTCCCCTGATACAAAGGACTCTAATCAAAGTCCGTCAGATCCACGCAGATGTCATCCTAATCGCACCATGGTGGCCACGTCAACCGTGGTTTGCCACTCTCAAATTAATGGCATCAGATTTCTTCAAGCTTCCGAAAATTCCAAATCTCTTGACACAAGATGCAGGCAGAATTTGCCACCCAGATGTGGACTCCCTGCACCTAGCAGCGTGGCGGATTCTGCCATGATCAAAGAAGTACTGGATAGTGCAAGAAAACCATCCACAAAGCTGCTATACAAATATAAATGGAATAATTTTCTAAAATTTACCACATCGCGAGATTTATGCCCTATGCCCGTGACTATCGACACACTTCTGTCATATTTACGTTACCTTTTTGACAAGAAACTGGCATTCTCTACCCTCAAGGTCTACATTTCGGCTATTGTTTCTTACCAGCCTTTAGGCTCAGATGCCTCTCGCTTATTCTCGCATCCCACTTTAAAGATGTTTCTGAAAGGTTTACATCATATTCGCCCACCCACTCGTCCTCCGCCTCCTCAATGGTCGTTGAATACTGTATTGCACGCCCTCTCGCGACCACCATTCGAACCTATGGCTTCGACTGATCCTAAACTTCTATCATTCAAGACTTTATTTCTGGTCGCAATCACTTCTGCTAGAAGAGCCAGTGAGCTCGCGGCTCTTCGAGTTGACACCCCTTACCTCCAGTTTTATCCGGACAAAGTGATTCTATACCCGGACGTCTCGTTCCTTCCTAAAGTGGTTTCGTCGTTTCATGTTAATCAACCGTTAGTTCTTCCAGCGTTGTTCCCTAACCCTTCTTCAGATGTTGAGCGCATGCTCCATTCGTTAGATGTTCGGCGTGCATTAGCTTTTTACGGACTAAGGACTTCCGCAAATCGTCCAGACTGTTTTTGTGTTTCTATGGTCCTAACAAAGGTTCTGCTGTGACTTCACAAACTATTTCACGTTGGATCACCTCCACTATTGCCTTAGCGTATGAACTATTGGGCAAGACCCCACCAAGCGCTCTTAAGGCACATTCCACTAGATCTGTGGCAACCTCTACGGCACTACTTAGAGGTATTGATGTCTCCGACATTTGCAGAACTGCTACGTGGTCTACTCCTTCCACGTTTGTAACTCATTATCGTCTGGACCTTAGAGCCAAAAAGGACGCTAAATTTGGAAGAGCTGTCCTTACTTCCGTACTGGAGTGACGGCCCACCTTCCGGTAAGTGAGCTTGTCAGTCACCCAGTTGTGTGGATTCACAGAGGCCACGTAGAAGAAAGAATGGTTACTTACCTGTAACTATGGTTCTTCTAGTGGTCCTCTGTGAATCCACACATCCCGCCCGGCCTCCCCACTGTCCGTCACTCTTATGTTCGCTCTAGAGCGTTACGACGGCGGGCATGTGGAACTGAGGCTGTAGGCGGGTGGAGCATGCGCATTAGGGGCAACGTACTACTATGTTTCTATATTTCAGCTCTAGAATATTCCGAGGATCCAGCGCAAGCGCAGTTTATACCCAGTTGTGTGGATTCACAGAGGACCACTAGAAGAACCATAGTTACAGGTAAGTAACCATTCTATTTAGCTTCCTCTCATTCATAGGTCTGTAGGTTTTGTCCTACAAAATGTCATTATATATATATATAACATTACGCATTGTGACCTTCCAGATCTCTTTAAGTGTTACATCCCAAATACTATAAACTATGAAGGACTGAGAATGTTCTTTGTGCCTTCAAGGCCCCTTCTGTCCCTTCCTCTCACGAGTTAGCAGTTTGCCCCCTGAGTTAATAGCAAACAACAGTTCCCATGCATCCAAACTTGTGTTTAGTGTTGGTGTTATCTTAGTTATTTATAGTAAACTGCAGAAATCCCTGTATTTCATTCTATCTAAATCACAACAGTGTTGTAAATGAAGGTGAATCCACATATTTAATGAACATTCTTCATTAAAAGCCAGAAGTATTGGTTAGTAGTCCTTGCCACTGCTTTCATTCACACCAGCAACTGGATACTGGAGCCTTTTTTAACTTGAGAAGTAGTTTTAGCTGTCACGGAAACACCTTTGCATTTAAAATCATGAATATTTTTCAGTTACTGTATAACATTTAGGGGGAAATAGTTCTGATCCTATGGAGCATGGCAGATAGAGAAGTACTTCATATTGGCTATTGCACTGGAACCAGATGGCAAAGATGCAAGTTATCAGGATGTTTTTAAATGTACAGTACATTTGAGTGGAACAAACTGACATGAAAACAGCAACTCAGTTCCAAATGGTATTTGTATACCATGGATTCTTGCCCTCTGCATCTTTTTACAGTGATTTCACTGCCACCTGTAGAGTTTCCCTGCTGTTGCAGGTATCCTGTCATCACTAGTATTTGCAGATGTGGTATAGTGATGTTGTGTGAATTGGCTAGCTACAGTACAGCAGCTCTGGGATCAACACCAGCTTTAAAATGTTTATACCAATACAGGCCACACTGACACTATTTTAAATATCTAATACTTGCATTTAAAAAGAAATCCTATCAGCCTAGTATGATCAACATATCCCACTTGAAAGAAGAGGCTGCTGTTGCGTCTGCTGTTGCCTCCAACATGTCTCTAGGGCCAACAGGCATGCAAGTGCTTATATCTGGAGTTTTAACTGATCTGTACTATAATCCAATCAAACTTCTGTGTGTTCTGACAGTGAATTCCGTATGTTGGGCACCACAAGACTATGGATTGATCCTGGCTTGTGGCAGCTCTGATGGGGCCATCTCTCTGTTGAGCTACACTGGTGATGGACAGTGGGAAGTGAAAAAAATCAGCAATGCACACACTGTGAGTATATATTCATTTTGTAATACTTCTTAAAATACCATTCAGAACTTCACAAGAGAGTGACCCTTCAAAGGCTATTTCAGGAAGTGTCACTGTATTCTGTTACTGTAGTAGGCATTCAAGAATGAAATTTGGGTGCTTGCTTTGGTTCTAAGTAAAAATATTGCAGAATTTTATTTTTCACAGATTGGCTGCAATGCTGTGAGCTGGGCCCCTGCAGTTGTACCAGGAAGCCTTATAGACCAGCCGTCAAGCCAAAAGCCAAACTACATCAAGCGTTTTGCATCAGGTGGCTGTGATAACCTGATCAAGATCTGGAAGTAAGTTGCTGTTGTTATTTAGATCGACATCCCACGTTTCCTCCAGTGAGCTAAAGATGGTTTACGTGGCTCTCCTCCCAGTCCCTATTTGTGGTCAGCTAGGCTGAGAGAGAGTGACTGTTCCAGGTTCCCTCCTGAGTTTCATGGCTTAGTGGGGAAATAAATGTGGGTCTCTTTTAAGTCTGTCCAACACTCTAACCACTACACCACACTCTGTTCTGCCCTGTGAGGCTTATCTAACAGTTTTCTGTAAAACTGTGAAAGACAGTCCTTTGTTTATCCTTATTTCAGCCCTGCCACTAACCTGTCCAAGATGTTAGATTGCTTAAAAGCCTTCTTTTCCTCTCCAGTAGTGGGTTTCGCCTCCTCCTCCTCCCTCTCTCATTTGCTATTACACTGGCATTCCATATACCTTTGTTGGATGATGATGATGACGATGACTAAGGCTCCAGGTCAAGGGAGTTCTGTATTTGCAGCAGGCTTTTGCTCCCTCTTATGTTTCTGGCCAATAATTCCTCTGGATCTTTTCAGAGGATGCTGTCGAAAAAGTACTATGACTTTCCCAAAAAGTTGCCAATATAACATGGGGAGTTTTGAAAAGTCATGCTGCAAAGTATTTTGATCAGAAGAAAATAAGTATGTTCTTTGTGGTTTTAATATGAGCATGGGGCTGGAATGCAGTTCCTGCTCAGAGCTTCTGTTCCTCATTTAGCAAAGACAGCCATTTCCTTTATTGCAACAAAGCAAATTTCAGTGAAGGAAATAATGATGAGGCAAAGTTTGGGGTCTCAGTTTGCATCTCTTTTCCCTACATTCCTGCCAGAGAAGAAGATGGCCAGTGGAAAGAAGAACAGAAATTAGAAGCTCACAGTGATTGGGTTAGAGATGTTGCCTGGGCTCCCTCCATAGGCTTGCCAACAAGCACTATTGCCAGCTGCTCACAGGTAAAAATCAAATGGCTGAAGGGAGTAAAAAATGCATAAAGGCTGAAATTCTATTGCATTTGGCATAGCATAAAGTTATGTCTGCAGAGGTTTGCAAGGCCTTATGCCCAGGCAATCTGCATTTTGTGCCTGAACGTCCAGTTGCTTGCACAACTAGCTTTGTGAATTCTTGATCACATTGCCTGCAAAACTGTTTTCTAGATATTATGTTTTCTTTGGTGTGAATTTCAGAACCACTTGAGTAACTTCAAGTTACACAGATGTAACTGTAACAGAATTTTGGCCAGTAATTGTTTCAATAAGATGTGTTCAGTGTAATCAAGAATGTGGTGGGAACTTTAAGCATATTTATTTGGTAAAATGTCTTTATTATAATGCTATATGTATATATATATCTCCATCCTGATGATCTGTGACTTCATTGGTGTAAGTAGACCCTCCACCAATGCAGATTGCAACTATTCCACTTTGTTACTGTGTTTATAGCTGCTATAACCTGAAGGCCATGTTTTCTAGTGAAAGCCTTGGGTCACTTTCATGCTGCACTGAGACATCCAAATAGAATTTTGTTGAGGACAGCAGCTTTTATACCTGTCTATAAATACCTCTCTCTTTTTTCCATCTATGCACACTGTTAGTTTTGGGATGCTGCATGTATCTAAGAGCATATAAAATATATTGACTGCAGGTAGAAGATTATGTATTCAAACATTTTAGATAAAAATCCCACTAGATATGAAAAGCCAACATGTAGAGATGTAGAGACCTGTAAGATTTTTGAGCTGTTATTTAGTTAATACATCAAGCAGGCTTTAGGTCCAATACAGAAGAAATCTGCTCCTTTGGAGTCTGCTACAGGCATGATCATCCAGGACCGAGCACAGCAGATGGAACGAGCTGCTTGCCCGTGTTGTGCTGAAGAGGCTCCAGGTGCTTGCAGACAGAGTCTATCCAGAATCACAGTGTGGATTTCAAGCTAATAGGTCCACCACTGACATGGTATTTTCCCTCAGACAGTTGCAGGAGAAATGTAGGGAACAACGACAGCCACTATTTCTGGCCTTCATAGATCTTACAAAGGCCTTTGGACTTGGGACGGCCTTTTTAAAATACTTCCCAAGATTGGATGTCCACCTTGATTCCTTAACATCATCAGGTCCTTTCATGAGGAAATGAAGGGCACTGTAGTTTTTGATGGCTCAACATCAGATCCCTTTGACATCCGAAGCGGAGTGAAACAGGGCTGTGTCCTCGCGCCAACCCTGTTTGGGTTTTTTTTTTGCTGTCATGCTGAAGCACGCCTTTGGAACTGCAACAGAAGGTGTCTGTCTCCGGACTAGATCAGACGGAAAGCTCTTTAATCTCTCTAGATTGAGAGCGAAGACCAAAGTCCAGCTGAAATGCATGCAGGACTTCCTCTTCGCCGATGATGCAGCTGTTGTTGCCCATTCTGCTGAAGACCTCCAACAACTCATGAATCGTTTTAGCAAGGCCTGCCAAGACTTTGGATTAACAATCAGCCTGAAGAAAACACAAGTCATGGGCCAGGGCGTGGACTCACCTCCCTCTATTACCATCTCCACACAAGAATTGGAGGTTGTTCATGACTTTGTGTACCTTGGCTCAACGATCTCTGACACTCTCTCTCTCTAGATGTCGAGCTGGATAAACGCATTGGCAAAGCAGCTACCATGTTCTCTAGACTCACAAAGAGTATGGCTTAATAAGAAGCTGATGGCATATACCAAGATCCAGGTCTATAGAGCCTGTGTCCTGAGTACACTCCTGTACTGCAGTGAGTCCTGGACCCTTTGTGCACAGCAGGAGAGGAAGCTGAACACGTTCCATATGCGTTGTCTCCAACACATTTTTGGTATCACCTGGCAGGACAAAGTTCCAAATAGAGTAGTCCTAGAACGAGCTGGAATTGTTAGCATGTATACATTACTGAAACAGCGATGTCTACATTGGCTTGGGCATGTTGTGAAAATGGCTGACAGTCGGATTCCAAAAGATCTCCTGTATGGAGAATTAGTGCAGGGAAAGCGCCCCAGAGGGAGACCACAGTGTTGTACAAGGATGTCTGCAAGTGGGATCTGAAGGCCTTAGGAATGGACCTCAACAGATGGGAAACCTTAACATCTGAGCATTCAGCCTGGAGGCAGGTGGTGCAACATCGCTTCTCCCATTTTGAAGAGACACTTGTCCAGCAGGCAGAGGCAAAGAGGCAGTCCCGAAACCAGCAAAATCAGGGAGCTGGACAGGGGACAGATAGTATTTGTCTTCAGTGTAGAAGGGATTGTCACTCTCGAATTGGCCTTCTCAGCCACACTAGATGCTGTTTCAAGTCCTCTGTTCAGAGCACGTTACCAGTCTCTCGAGACTGAAGGATGCCTAATATAATATATACATGGCAGAATAGAGCAGATAAGTAAAATAAGGCAAACTTTATCTAAACAGGGAGTTGCTAAACTCTGTATATTGTGTCATCAAATGACATCAGACTTATTATGACTCTATTAATTAATGACTTCTTGATGGTCTAATCATTAACACCCCTGTTCTGGTCTTGCAGGTCTAAGGGCTATGTCTTCTTTTATTGAGTCAAGCCATCTAATATTAGATCTTATTCTTCTCCTAATACCTCCAACGTTTCCTAACCTTGTCTTTTACAGAATGTTATTGTTGTTAAGGGAGAAGTAATCTGAAACGAGAAAGTCCAGATGAGATATTCAGTATGTTATGTTGGCACTTGTATATTGGAAGCAAGTGCAGTTTGTGTATTAATCAGTAATTACAGATTTTCAGTGATGCTTAAAAGTAGGTACCACACATCTCGTATATTGGGCCAGTGGCTCAGATAAGACATCCATTAAGAAGAACATGGTAATTTCTCCTTGCCATGCCTGAAAGTAAATTTGCCTTTATAGTTATGGTTTTTTTTGTTTTCCCCTAGGATGGCAGAGTGTTTATCTGGATGTGTGATGATGCCTCGGGAAACTCCTGGTCACCCAAATTGCTACACAAGTTTAATGATGTGGTTTGGCATGTTAGCTGGTCCATTACTGCAAATATTCTTGCAGTGTCTGGAGGAGACAACAAAGTGAGTATTAAAACAGTTCCAATATTACCTTTATCCTGCCACCAGCGTGACCCTATGCTGGTGTCAGTTCTTTTGTATGTGACTTCAAACATTTTCATCTGGAGAAAAGTTCAAAATCTAATCCTGATTTGTAATCAGAGTTTATGCCAGTTTCCTGGTTCAAAACAGAGCTTTAAAATGCTACTTTTTTGAACTGCAACTGCCAGAATCTCCCAGGCAATATGACCAGTACGTAAAATGACACTGCTTTAATGAGTTGTGGATTACAGTTTGAGATAGGAGACAGGAGAGGACATTGAGGCACAACATCTGTTTATGGCTTTAATAAAATATGGTTTGTTATACTGAAACAATTAAATCTGATCTGAGCCATTATCCTTCTGAGTTCTAAGATTATTAGGGGGAAAAAACTTCCTCTCTTCTCTCTCCATATCGTTCATAATTTTTATAAGCCATTTGATCATACTCTTAACTGGGAATTGGCCCCAAATGCTTTTCTCTATTAATCCCATTAGTCTACTCTTAAATCATTGCCTACTACCCAGTTTTTACTTCCTCCTCTTCCCAAGAAATACAGGTTTTCCTTTTTTTTTCCTGAGTTAAAACTGTACAGAATACAGGAAATCATATTATGCAACATAAATGATGGCATGCCATTTGGGTTTTCTGGTTGTGTATGACATCTGCAAACATACATGTTACTGAGCCTATTAGTGCTAGCTGTCCTTGCAAACGTAAAAATAGAAGACTTGCCGATATATACATCTTGCTGGAACAGAACTAAGGTGAAAATTGTATGGAAAAACTTTAAAATCAAAACCCAGAAAATCTGGCCTATTTATGAGTAGCCACCTCAGAGACAGAAAAGCTGGTAGCTTTGGAACTGTTATGGGGCGAATGCTAGAGACATTCAACATGCTTATGCATATGGAAGGAACTAATCTAAATGCTTTAATTTTGTCCCCACTTTTTAGGTAACTTTATGGAAAGAATCTGTAGATGGACAATGGGCATGCATCAGTGATGTAAATAAGGGCCAAGGAGCAGTGTCTGCTATTACAGAAGGGCAGCAGAATGAACAGTGACAAAGGGATGAACAACAATCAAGAATTTTCAGTTCAAACAAACAAACACGTGTTTTTGGTTTTTTAACTACCTTTCCTATAAAGCCAGATTTACTGAATTTGGAACAAACAAAAATTACTTCTCAAGAAAGTTTTGTAACTACTTTCTGTCACAATCTATACCATAGCACCTTGCCTTAGGTGATACTTTGTAAAATGTAAGGCAAATTGTGCATGACAAGGTATTGATCACTATATTGCTCTTACTTGACTGATTTTTATTTTTTGAATATAAATTTGTTTTCTTAATTATTGTGGAGAACTTCCATAAACCTTCGGTTAACTCCTGATTGTATGAGGAGGAGAGGTTACATCACTACAGTTCAATACTTCTCAGAACAGGTTTTTTAAAAAAATCTTTACTACAGTTCTCTCATCATTTAAAGTCTGGTTATAGGTTCTTTTTCAGCAAGAAGGAAGAAGCTATAGACATGCTTTGTAAGCAGTCTGAGCTTGTTAGAGGCTATCATCTACACCTGCAGGAGGCGGCAGAAATGCAAAGTTACCTTTGTCTTAGTTTGTCTTTATATGTATGGTTGGCAGAATTTACAAATTTGACGTCCAAAATACTGCGTTTCTAATGTTCATCCCTTTCTGTACTTTTTTCTTTCATTTTGTTTTAAAGAACTGAATAAAGTCCAATTAAAATTGTGTTTTCTGAATTGTGTGGAAAGAAGGGTGTTCTTTGCAGGTGTTTATTGTGCAATTCTTGTTAATATCATTTTACAACTAAAATGTTTTACTTCCCTAGCTAGGTCCCCCAGGAAGGGCTTTTTTCATACTTGGTTATTTCACTCGAATCAAACAGCAAGAAACTGTTGTGTAAGTGAAGTCGTGTTTTTGTATTAGCAAAACAGAAGAGTAGTAGTGGCAGGGGAAATGTATATACAGAAGCCTGCCAGTTGCTTCCCACGAATTGGTTGCACTAGCTCAACCTTCCCCAGTCTGGTACCTGCAAGGAGTGCCCCGGGGGCAAGTGGAGAGTGCCAGGTTGAAGAAGGCTCCACCACCTCATCCATCTTAGGAGCCAAATTTAAAGACAATGACTTTTCTTAGGCTTGCTACCCAGTATCAAGAGCAAAGGTACTTATTTCTAATGTGGAAATCTGAAATTTTTTCAACTTTAATATGTTTCATGTGAAAAAACAGTCAATCTTATCACATGCTAATCTGAATTTAAGATTTACTATATTATAAAAGGTATTACTAGTAAGGAACTTCTATTAAATCACATTTCAGCTATGAAACCATTAGGAAACATACTGTGCAGTCTTATGTGTATTTACATACTATTAGGAAGGGGGACTTATTTCTGGGAAAATATGCATAGGATTACATCTTTGGGTAATAATACAGGGCTAATAAAGGGTTTTTTAAACATGCTCTGAATACATCTACAAATGTTTACCCCTTTATGTACTAGATTTCTACTGTGGTTGAAAATAATATATAAAAATAAGGCACAATTAATATAAAAACGAATTTATTTAGATCCCTGTGCATTTGTGGAAAAGAAAACCAACAGTAATCACCTTTATCTGTGACCCTGTATGCATTGCTACATATAACTGATATCTGCACACGCACCAGTCTATAATAATCAGCCTGAGAGTGAGTCTTAACTGAGAGCGCATGGCCATAATATCTGGCTTAATTCTTTTCCCTTTTCTTCACCAATTTCCTGCCTTTATATATTGACTTACCTGATGGAGTACTGGGCACCTGAGATGTGGCATACTTTGGCTAGGCCTAATAAACATTGCCTTACAGAGGGCTAAATTCTGTTGACTCAACTAAGCTGGCACAAACTAGATATAAGTGCCAGAAATAATTAATTTTAACATATGGAAAGCTGCTTATTCTCCCCTTTGAAGTTCCAAAGCTCACCTTTGGGAGCTTTGGGAAGTTAAGGGTGGGAGCTTTTAATAGTTAAAAATTGCTGCTGGTGGTCCCAATCCTGGCAGTGGCAATCTGGTAGCAATTTTTGTCTATTAAAACTCACCACCACCACCTGTCCCAAGGTTCTCAAAGGCCTTCTCGGGGTAAAAAGGAGCTATAGTGAGCCTTGGAATCTCAAAAGCAGGGAGGGATAGAAACCTTTTCATTCATTTAAATTAATTTCCCATGCCTGGATATGGTTAAGACCTGTAACTATGCGAACACAGTTTTGCCCAGTGTGGGTTTTTTAAACGGCAACCAAAAATTGCTTGTTGATGGAAGCTCAAGAGTAGAGCAAAATCAGCCTTCCTGGAAAGGCATGAGCACTAAAAAATGTATTCTGGATTTTGTATTGCTATCTAGGTTTTCAGCAGTTTTCTTTCTTTACAGATGTTTAAAGACAAAATAGGCTTTATCTTAAAAATATTAAACTATGAGACAAACTGGGGAAAATACTGGTGGCAACACTCTAAGGACTATGTATTTTCTGCACTTGCATAAAATAACTTCCCTGAACAACACAATAATGAGTTTCACCCTGTGGCCTGCACTTTAGAGTAGATCACATCATTATATAAGCACCATAGCAAAGGAGAATGCTTTCAGCTGATAAATGTTACCCCCTTGCCCTTGCAACTCAATCTAAAGCAAGTTTCTTTATTTAACAGCACAATCACCAAAGGTCAGGTTCACTTTTTACCTGTTTGTCCATAGTTTCCACCATCAGTTCAGAATTTAATCTACTGCACCATATGTCTCTGTTTGTCAAAATAAGAAATGTAGATAAATCCCTCTAGCTGGAAAACTTTTTATTGCTGAAATATGCTTTACTGTTGCTAGTGTTGCTGCAACTGCTTGGAAAATGTTTTTAAAAAATTATTACGTGTTTCTACAGTATTTCTTGTATTCTGTACATTACTTCTAAGAGCATGGACCCAAAAGAAATAATTTAGCTCTTTACTTTTCCAGAAAGCAAGATGTCCAGTCTAGTTGAAAACATGTTTACTTACCTTCGAAGAGTTCAGCACAACTTGCTTTCAACAAGTACATTTAGGATCAGAGCCAAACTATCAGAAAGAAACATGGGGTGGGGAGAGAGCTCCTACGTCTTGAGGTTTCAAGCTATCACACCAACTATGCATATACAGAGGGGGGGGGAAGGGGGGGGGGAAGGGGGGGGAGAATATTTATGTACAAGTTTATGCCTAAATCTGATGTTCCACTGCTGCTGGCAATGGGACCATGTTTTCCTCCTTGCAGCCCTAGAAGCTATTGACTTTGGAGATTGTCCCAACATGCTGGAGCAGGTTTTCAAAGTATTGGTGGGCTGTAGTGGAAAAGGAAGATCTCCCACTTTACACTGGATTCTGTTGCTCTGACAGCAAATGTCTAGCATTGACCTTTTCATCTATTTGGCTCACACTCTATCTAAACACAGAGCAGATGTTTATTGCCATGTTTTTGTTATATAGCTAGTACAGCAAAGTTGTGTTTCTTCATAAAAATATTTACATATTTTTTTGCTGTTCTAATACTCCTCTGACAAAAAGAGACTTGCCATTAAAAGACAATTTAAGAAGACAACAGAAGGGCATAACCAGCAAGGAGAAACAGAATAAGTTCTTGCAGGCTAAAAGCCTGGGGAAAAAAAAAAACAGTATGCCCAAGGCTCACAAGGCGGAAGCCAACCAAACCTGTTTACGGAGAGTACTATTTGTCATAATCAAAAAGCCCTCATCACGGTCAGCTATACTTCTGAAGACAAAATGCAGAACAAGACATGATGATGAACTCAATGGCCAGGCAAGACTGGATGAGAAGACATGGTCTTTCAAATATCCTGATCCAATACCATTTAGGGTCTTTTGGTAAGAGTCAGTATTTTGAAATAGCACAGTAGATTGCCTACCTATACAAAATATCAGTAGATGTCCCTAAACCAAACAAGTTTTGGAAGATCAACATTGTAAGTCTTTCTCTCCCTTCACTACACCACTGCTGGGACATCAATGCTTGTTCACCCTTCTTCTTTCTTCTACTTGATGTTACTTCACTTAATGGAGACGGGAGAAAAGGAAGGATCCCAGGCAAATGTCCCTCAGGACTAATGTTTAATTAACTTGAAGAACCTCTAATATATTTTCGTCAATCATAAAGGTGTCACTAGGTTTTCAGAGAACCTCAACTAGTACTACACATTCAGGAAGAATTACATGTGAAGAACAGCAGTAGTACTGTAAATACTATTGACCTATAAGTCCTCTAGATGTGATCAATAAACTCTACATGAGGCAGCTTTTGAACAAGCCAGAAAACTGGGTAGACTCTGAAAATCATCTCTCTGAGGAGCAAGTAGATTTTCATCATGGCAGACCAATAGTTTTCTTCTTGAAACACCTAACAAAGGTGGTCTATGTGAACTGTAGTAGAGAAAGTAGTCATTTGTTTCTGGCTAAAAATAATCATCCAAACGGGCTTCCTCTTAATATCACACATTCAAAGATATGGGCCCAGATTCATGTCCTACCAAAATCTGTTGAACTGTCTCTGAACTAAGTTTTGTTGATGTCCTAACTACAAGGGGCTGAAAGGATGCCCATATGGAGATTATCAGACATCTAATAGATGTTGACTACCAGGTTATCCTTAGACAAGTAGTTAATTGTCATAGTAAGAAACTGTACAAAAATCTTATTGCCCCTCCTGGGCGCTTGCTACCATACTTCGCTTCATCTGTGCACATGGTTTGAAGAGTTTAATGACTAAATGTAGATTAAATTTTCTACCATTGATGGAAATTAAGGGCTAATATCACAGTCAGCCTCAGATGAATAGGTGTTGTTATGATGGCTTCCAAAAGATAAAGGACCTGGTTCACCCTTTCTTAGAAAATGCATTATACTAGGACTCAAGAACCCAGTATTTTGATCTCTGATTATCAGTTTTAGGAATAACTCCCCCTTAAAGACAATGCTCTTATTGTGGGCACGTACTGGTTATTACACCACATTTAGAGTTGTCAAATACAGTATGTCAAATTAGCTCCAAGAAGAGAAATATTTTACCCTCTCCTGAAGATAATATAGACTTCTGGAATTACTAGCTAATACCTATGCTATATAGTTTGCTATTTTTCATTTTGCAAAAGCTGGTGCTCATAGCCAGAATTTCAAAAGAAAATAATTTAAAAAGGAAAAAGGAAAATATTTCTTTGCCCAGCGTGTTGTTAAGTCTGTGAAACTCCTTGCCACCGGATGTGGTGATGGCATCTGGCCTAGATGCCTTGAAAAGGGGATTGGACAGATTCCTGGAGGAAAAGTCCATCGCAGGTTACAAGCCATGATGGGGATGTATAATCTCCAGGCTTAAAAGGAAGGTACCTCCAAATGCCAGATGCAGGGGAGTGGTCTCAGGAGACAGGTATCTAGTTGTCTTGTGTCCTCCCAGAGGCATCTGGTGGGGGACCGTTGTGAGATACATGAAGCTGGACCAGATGGGCCCTTGGCCTGATCCAGCAGGGCTCTTATGTTCTTATATATTATGGTACTTTATCTCAATTGTATTATTATGTTTTATGAGAAGGCTATTGTATGATAAACTGAGCAGCAGTGAGAAACTAACCTATATTCTTACTTGTGCAAGTAATTTTTCTATTACAATTACTTGTTATTTTAAAAAATCATCTTAAAAACTCAGCTGATTTTAAAAATAAATCTCATCAGATTCCTGTAGCTAATTCACCACTTTTCTTTTGTTTATTTTTGTGATTGAACTGTTTCTAGGGAATGTCTAACATAATTTGGACTGTGAAAAGTGATACCTGCTTAAAACAAACACTGCCCTTCACTATATAAAGGCTTTCAGAATCACATCTATTGACTCATATATATCAGGTAAGTCATTCTATTCTTACATAGAAATAGCAAATTTTCCAGACGCTATTTCGTGTTTCTTCACCTTCCTATGTCTCTTGGCTTTGCTTTTTCACTTAAAAGAATAACACCTTTTTTATACTGAGTGCGTTACTATTTGAAATTCTGGCCATGAGCACCAGTTTTTTGCAAAATGAAAAATTTTCTCCTGAGTTTACATGACTCATTGCATTTTTTCCAGTACTTTGTGAAAACGTGAGAACCTTGGTTTTTATGCATTATATTACGTGCATTGCAGGTTGATAAACGGCATCATCTTTAAATAACAATCATGCTTGTCAGAACCATGGTAATAGGAATCCTCATCTGTTCATTCTGGATGAACAGCATTATAGCTGGATCCAGTTTTTTAAGTCCTGAACAACCAAAGATGCAGGTAAATACTAAAGCATTTCTAGAACTGTACAACAGAACTTTATCAAAGTGTGTTTATCCTACAGTGTTAACCATCTGTCCATAGAACTTACAACCTCATTTATTTCTACTAGAGAAAAGTGCAGCAAAAACCTACAACAAAATTCCATCGTCGAGATGCAGAAGCAGTTTTGGATGTCCATGGAAGTGAGATTGTTGGAGGCAGTAACGACATGGAAATAAAGGTAAGTTTCTACTTTAATCAATTAATGCCATACAAACAATATTTTCCTCTCCACCCCTCTAGACATTCAGCAGACCTTCAAATAAATATCTAAATAATTCAAACTAAAATGTACATTTTCATGTACATATGGTCACTGAGAAAAGAACACTCCAGGCACAGTTTATATACAATTATTGTAATGGCAAGATTCTTCCAAAATCAAGGATAAGATAATGGAGGAAAGGACCTAGAAATAACTATTTATAAAATACATAGAAAAGTTACTGTCCCTCACCAACCCCTTTTCAGATAATACCAAGTGGTGTACCACCAAAACTGGCTCAAATCTGAGTGGTCCAATTAAGTATTTTAAGCCGAGGCACTTACATTCTTGATCCTGCTGTCGACAAACTTCTTGTGGCTCCCTAAAGATTGGCAACAGCAATAGAATCCATAGTCTGCCGATACAATCTGTTGCACAACGTAGGGCCATAACTAGAGCAGGGCAAGGGCAGCTTTGCTCCAGGGAAGCAAAACTGAGAGTGTCACAACCGAGAAGTGAATCTACTGGTGTTAGGAAAATGAACAGCAACACTTCCGAGTTGAATTACTTTCCTTTTTTTTAATTCCTTTTTTGTTTTTGAAAGCATAAACTTTGTGGTGGAAGCCTGTGTCTGTACCTCAAGACTCGGTGGGAGAGAGATTATGCCAGTTGCCCCAGGTGCCAAAATTGCTAGATACATCTTTGGGTACTAGGTACAAGGCAGTAACAAATACCCACTCCTAGAATGTTTAAATAGTATCCCAGGACTACCAGGCATGAAATAGGGATCCCGCTTCTTTATAGCCTTAAAGACATATTTTTGTCGTTATGATAAAGAAAAAGTGAGAGGTGTTGTCTATGTATCAGTTTTGGAGAGCATCTTGTACTATACTTGGTTTGCAGAGATAGTTTGATCCATATAGATTTCCAGCTAGCCTCCAAAATGGAGGATCCCATGTTGGATTCCCATGTGTTCCTTAAAACTTTGGCAGGTAAACAAATGACTTGGGATGTATGTAGATTGTATAAACATAGCAGTTTTGAGGAATGCCATCTCTGTATGAACAGTAATTAATCAGCTTTTAGTATGTTTTTGAGAGCCAATGTTGGGTGGCGATGGTGAGCTGCCCTTTGAACTTCATATAAACCTCAAAAAACAAACAAACCATTAGGGTCATTATATATGGGAAGCAACTTGACTGCACATAACAACAGTCTGCTTCTGCCCTCAGCCTTTTGCTCTTAAATTAGGTACAGATCTAGCCCGCCTGTTGAATGTTTCATGTTTTGGATGCAAACAATGTTTTGCCTAAGCTGTAGGATCTCTAGGCATATACTCTCAAGAATGGACTGAGCACCTCTGTTAACTTCAGAAAGTTTGGAAGGTGATATTGTACAGCTCCTCATGACAGAGACTGGCTTAGCATTTTCACTGGCAATCAAGAGTTTGACTATTCATATTGCATCACATTAACCAACTACTTTAACAGCAAGGAATCTGCATAACAATATGAGGTTTAGCAGAACAAGATTCTCTTACATTAGTCTGCCTACACATTTCTGCTCTTGCCAACTATAAATCCCCTTTGTTACAAAAACAGAAAACAAGCATTTCCACCACCACCCTTCCTGAAAGTAATTTTGTGGGATCACTCTTAGTGATGTTTGGGAGAGGGGAAGAATTTTTTAAAATTACACTCTTTTTAGCTGCTGTTCTACCCAGCTAAGGGCACAGTTTGCACAGTTACACTGGCATTACCTCATCTGCGTGTGGGAATTAATCAATTTAAATAAATCAAAAGCTCCCTATCCCCTACTTTCCCCATTTTCTCTGGTGAAGCCTTTGGAAGTCTCAGGACAGGGTTGGGGGGAGGACTTCAACAGTTAGAAATCTCCACCAGCAGTTCTGAACCCACTGACAGGAATCTGGTGGCGATTTTTAACTATTAAAGTTTCTCTCCTAATCCCAAGGCTCCCAAAGGATTCCCCAGGGCAAAAGGAAGCCCCTAGGGAGGGAAGGGGTGGGGTAGGAAGCTTTCAATTCCTGTAAATAGATTGTTTCCAGTGCCTGGGGTCTGGTTCATGCTGGCACAACTGTGCAAACAGGATTTTCCCATACAAGTAACCGAAAGAATAATTATATGCAGTGTCAAGCTGCTTCTGATTTATGGCAACCCTCTTCATATATACAATATTCAGAAGTAGTTTAGTATTCCCTTCTTTTTTTTGGGGGGGGGGGGCTGTGCAACTTGTCCAAGGCTACTCAGAATGTCATTTCTCTTGAGAAGTACTGTGTGGAATCAAACTCCCAATCTTTGGCTCTGCAACTAGATGCCAAACTCACTAAGCTAAGGCTGCTATTCTTGTGTTAACTGCTCTACTAAGTTACTGTATTAATGTTCTTTTGGACATTTAAGGCATCATTACACACAAAATACTTAGAACTGCTTGCTTCCAATGGTAAATTAGACAACCTCTACAGCAAATGAGCACAACCTATGAAATGTACAAATAGTTATGGGAAGAACCTAATCTTCAGTTCTGCCCTTTTCTTTAGTTTAATCTTCCCTTTGAAATTGGCATGAAACTCTCCAAAGATCAATATAAAGAATATGGACAAGCACTGGAGAAACTTCTAGAAGACATGCTTGCTGAAGACAATGAAGGTAAATAAGGACTCCAAGAACTTATCCAAGTTCAACTCACAAGCTATATGCAAATTAATAACTGCTGGTTTCTATATATTAAACTTCACACATTTTGAATATCCTCCCTTCTTCTTACTGGTTGAATTAATCTCACCATACCATTGAAAATCAGAGCAGTAATAAACCAACAGCTTTAATAGCAGAGGCAAACATCTCTTGATGACTTCATTTTAACAGACAACAAGCATTGCTTTTTGTGTCAAATGTCTCAAAAGATAGAATCTTTTAAACCTAATTAATGAGAGATTAAAGCTAAATTATGATGGTGGTAACTCTCTGGTCACCAAACAACAGAATGTACTCTACTTAAACATTTACAGAATTCATTCTACTCACTGTTCCCCCACCCCCACCCCCGTGCTTCCTGTTTGTTGAAATGCTCTTTCTGTATTTTTGCTGCTTTGGGATATTGTCCACCTTTGCTGTAAACTGCCCAAGTAATCCAGGTGTTATAAGGTGGTAGCACAAAAGCATAATAAAAAAAGCAATATATTTGACTGTGCAACTACAATCCTAAATACATCTCTAATTAATTATTATTCAGTGTTTCCAAGTAAATATGCTTAATGAGGATTGAAACTTAAAAATACTAAAGCAGTATGTTCAAAATATCTAGAAGACCTTGACCCTGGAATAGGTTGTCTAGAATTTTGGGGTTCCGTGTCACCAATATGTGGATGATATTCAACTCTATTCCTCCTTTCCATCTTATTCCAGGGGAGCCGTTTTGATCCTAAACCAGTACCTAGAGTCAATAATGGAATGGATGACAGCAAACAAATTAAAGCTTCATCCAGATAAGACAGAGGTGCTTCAGGTCAATTGAAAGGTAGATCAGGAAACAGGATCCAACTTGTGCTGGATGGTGCTAACCTCCACATGAACACTCAGGTTTGCAGCTAGGGAATACTCTTGGATTCAACCCTGAACCTGGATGGCCGGAACTTGGCAGCCGCCTTGGATGTGGTTGCACAATTAAACCTAGCATGCCATCGACAACCATTACTTTAGAGATCTGCTCTGACCAGTGATTACTGTAACATGCTGTATGTGGAGCTGCCTTTGGAAACGGTTCAGAAACTGCAGAAGTTTCAGGATGCTGCAAGCTACGTAGACTCCTACTGGAGCTGGTTACAGGGAGAAAACAAACTCTTTGTTCGCTGGCTACCAGTCCATTTCTGGGACAATTCTAAGTGCTGCTTTTACTCTATAAAGCCCTAACAACTGGGGTCCAGGCTATTTGAGAGAACCCTTCGTATCAGCTTTCCTGGGTATCAGCCTCTCCCTTTTCTTCAGGGGAGGCCTTTCTCTTGCTCCCTCTGCTCTCACAAGCATGCCTGGTGCTGACATGGGAGAGGGCCTTTTTTGCGGCTGTTTCTAGGCTGTAGAGCTCCCTCCCAGGGGAGACCAGGCTAGGCCCCTCTCTGCTGTACTTCTGGTGGCAAGCAAAGATCTTTCTTTTTAGGCAGGCTTTTAATAGGTAAACTTCTGAGGAAAGGATATTAGGGGAAGAGGTTTTTTAAAAATCTTTTAAAATGTGTATTTTAAAACCGCCCAGAGTAGACCTTTGGTCTAGATGGGCGGGATAGAAATCCAATAAATAAATAAATAAATAGTTTAAATCGTTTGCAAGGGATTTTATTTAATACCTTTTAACAATTCATATGTTTGTTCTCTAATAATGTGATTTCTATATTCGTCATTGTTTTAATATTTTTGTTGTTAAATAATTTGTAAGCTGTTTTGAGGCTCTTTACAGGGAAAAGTTGGAGTAGAAATTAAATGACTAAACAAATGTGAATAATGTTCTTCAGTTGTAAACTTCATGCTTTTTCAAACTCTTATCATAATTGGATCACTTTGAATACTTGGGACTTACAATGTTACCATCTCAGTTAACACATGTAGGTAACATGTAAGCCTTTCTTTTGCAGACTTGTTCCATGGCTATGTGCCATGAAGTCACTTCCACCTCCGGGCAATCCTAATAAGGATTTCAAGGTATGTGAGATGTTTAAGGAGTGTTCTACCAATGCCACTCACCAGAGGGTATGTTTGGCCAAGCAGTATTTTGGATCCAGGTCTCCTGTGCCCTAGTCTGTCACTCTATCCACTATACCACACTGGTTCTCCCTTATGAAATTTGGTAACTTGCAAAAGTTACAGAGACATCACCTTGCCAACAAAGGTCCGCATAGTCAAAGCGATGGTTTTTCCAGTAGCGATGTATGGAAGTGAGAGCTGGACCATAAAGAAGGCTGACCGCCGAAGAATTGATGCTTTTGAATTGTGGTGCTGGAGGAGACTCTTGAGAGTCCACTGGACTGCAAAGAGAACAAACCTATCCATTTTGAAGGAAATCAACCCTGAGTGCTCACTGGAAAGACAGATCCTGAAGCTGAGGCTCCAATACTTTGGCCATCTCATGAGAAGAGAAGACTCCCTGGAAAAGACCCTGATGTTGGGAAAGTGTGAGGGCAAGAGGAGAAGGGGACGACAGAGGACGAGATGGTTGGACAGTGTCATTGAAGCTACCAACATGAATCTGACCCAACTCCGGGAGGCAGTGGAAGACAGGAGGGCCTGGCGTGCTCTGGTCCATGGGGTCACGAAGAGTCGGACACGACTTACGACTAAACAACAACATACTTGCAAAAATCTGCTTCTTGTAACAGTAAATTTTTCTTTTTGCAATTATGTTTTAAAGTGTAATATCTATTATGATGCAACCACATTCAGAATACTGTGTTCAGTTCTGGTAATCCCGCCCCTCAAAAAAAGTTATAAGATTGGGAGCAGGGACAGGAAAAGGCAACTGTTTGGAATATTTTCTCTACAAAGAAAATAGAAAATTTATTCCATTTTATTCCCATTCGGTTTCTTTAATGGGACTTGAATTCATCTTTGTCTATATTCAATTAATAATTAATGTTTTAAACTTGCTATGGGAAGGGGTAGCAATGGTTGTTATTTTTTCCACTCTTTCCATTCTCAATGAATTTGTATTTCAGTAGTTATTAGCCATGATGCCTACATGGACCTTCTAGGTTGAGATGTGGCCTTACCGGGTAGGGATTCTGGGAGATTAAGGGATTTGTTTTGTTTTTTTAAAACTTTTTTGAATCTCTGATATTAGATATAGAAATACAAGTTTTTAAAACTACTTTTCTGTTAACCTTTCAGAAAGCCAAGTAACATGATGAAGATGAAAACAGAGATAATAGGATTGAAAAAAGCAGCTTCACCTTAAAAATAAGTTTCATGCTTTGAATAAAATACTTCAAACCTTGCTTTATTCTGTTTAATACCTAATTAATGATTCTATTAAAAGGTGTACTAAGAAACATTTTGGAGACTTTCTTGCCATAAAACCTACAGCACTATTTTTTTAAAAAAATAAATAAAATAAAACAAATATAGGGAGGGATAGTAGCAGTCTGGATAACAAAGAACTGTGATTCTATTAGGAATTCAACTGGGTGCTGCTGGCTAATGTTTTTTATTGAAAATGGGGGGATTTTACTAATGTTGCACTAACTATGACACATTTTTTAAAACAGCAGAGAAATAAATGCATAATAAATACACAACATAGAAGTGAGGAACATAACACATGTTCTCTGTAAATGGAAGGACCAAGCTGGCATTGAGAAAGATAGCCACTATTACAAAAATAGGTTATTAGTTGTTAGAAGATACATGTGGAATCAAAGACATATTTATAAAGCAAGAAGAGAATTTTCTTCCCTGCTTTGCAACTGTTTATTTTATACTAAAGGCAACAGGTTGGTCACCTCAGAATACTTTTGCTTTGATAGCATTTTAAGATTGCAAACATGGCAGTTGGCTATGACTTCAAGGTAGGGAGCAATGGTTTTATTGTTATTTCTGCTAGAAGAGTGCATATTTGTGGTTTTGGTCTGCAGCTTCCAGAATTCCCCAAGCAATATGGTCGCAGACTGTTTTACCTGGGGAATTTTGGGATGTGTAGTCCAAAAATACAGAGCTTCATAAAAAGCTACTTTCACATATATTGGAAATATCCCATATCATGCGTATCTGGAAGACAAAATAACATGAAATCACATAGCTAAACTAAAGGCAGAAGAAAGATGGAGCACAACATAGTTTTGTTGTTATCAGAGGTTACAAAATTTTAATTTCTTGCCTCAATAATATAACCCAATAATATAACCAACATGAATATTAATATAAAAATACATTTATTTACAAATGAGTCTTAAAGTCCAAATGATACTATTATAGAAACATTGAATCATTTTCCCCAATTAAAAAAGAAACCCATTGAAGATATTAAAACTCACCTAAATTGAACAAAAATAAAAAGTTAACCACTGTTTGCACCCAATAATTAGTAATTAAAAAGGCAAGCCACTCTTAGAAATAAAATCAACACTAAGGCACCTTATAAGGCAGGCAACAAATAACTGGAAAGGGTCAGGAAAAGGTATGAATGTTTAAATAACTTTGTTCCACTTAAGCGTTTGCTAGTATTTTCTTTGCTCCCAGAAGTCCCAATAGCAGACTGGTCAACACTACTGTACAAGCCCCAAATCTATAATTACATGAGTTTCAAAAGACCAGAATTACTTTACACAAGTATTTTTGCCTCAGCATTTTCCCATACTACCTTGTATTTTCCTACAAGTTATATATTTTGTTTGTGTTTTGTCTTAGAATGCCTAACATAGTAGATAATGGCACCTCCTTGAGGCGGGCAATCTCTTTCACTGTGTGCAGTGCTACTCCCGGGTGTGAATACTGGCATACATTTTTGGGTACCTGGGGAAAAAGGAAAAGAAAAATGTACATTAGTCTTCTTTTCTTTATTCATATCAGAGACTTATACAACTTAAAATTATAGATGTATATGAAATATAGGTAAAATTAAAAACAAATTAAAATGTTAAGATAATTGGCTATTAATGAACTACTTCAATAGTGTTATCTTGCCCATTTGCTAGATCTTCTTTTGTATTTGTGGTGGGGAATGAATTGTAGGGAAAGAGGTACTTCATTGATTAAATTTCTCTAGTCACAGAAAATTTGCCCTGTATCCAAGTAGTCCCATTTTACTTAATTATTCTTTGATCTTCCTACTTTGCTTCTAAGTCTATTAAGTGACTTTGAAGTCTATTAAGTACAGCACTGCACTATACATTAGCTTTGTGGCACAGTGGTTATACAGAATTGCAATCAAGACTCTGCTCACGACCTGAGTTTGATCCCAGTAGATTCCAGTAGCTAGCTCAAGGATGACTCAGCCTTCCATCCTTCCAAAGTTGATCAACTGAGTACCCATCTTCTAGGGGGTGGCAATGTGTAGCCTGCATAATTAGATTGTAAGCTACCCAGAGAGCACTTTATGGAGCAGAAGATAAGCAGCACGCTTTACATTAGTAACAGGATATTATTATTATTCTGCAGGCTAGAACTAAGTGGAGTTTAGAATGATCACATTTATGCTGGATGCCTTGTGGATAATTTTGAGGAGCCACATCCTCAGGCAGGCTTTTTCTCAGTAACTTGCTGGTTAAGAGGGAGTCCTTAAGAACACAGCAATTGTTTTTTAAAAAATAAGTTTTTTACATCATTTGTTTTAATATTGTAATGTGCCTGGGGTCCCCTTGAGGAGAAATATTTTAAGCAAAAAAACACAAAATTCATACTGCTGCTAAGACATTGCAAGGGGAGAAGATCAGTCTCTCATACAACCCTCTTTCATATTCTTCTCAGGTGAGATGGGTCAGGAGAGGGATGAAAATCCATAGTTCTTCACTGGCAAGAGATTTCCACTTTCAGTCAACCACTGTGCAACTAAGATGCCTTCACAGCAATCAGCAATTCCATCTCTTTCTCTATTTCTCTGCAAACCAAAAGGATTCTGGAACAAAATCCTGCTGTTCCCCAGTCTATATAAACCCACCACAGTAATCTTACCTAAGCTGTCCCCACTTAATCTACTATTATTTCTAAAATGTGTTGCACTTTTTTTTTCCAGCTTGAAGAACTGTTGTTTACTTTGGCATCCATGTGAGAACAAAAACAATCCCTCTAATATGCCTTATATACACTGTTTATCAACTTTTCTGGAACAAAAAAAGAGATAATGTTCCAACAACAGGGTCTGGGCTACGGTTTCATTTATTTCTGAAAAGATGTAGCAGTACATAAACTTTTATGCATGTTAATATTTCCTTCATGAGTACCACCCAAACTAATGAAATATATTATATTCATGCAGTATTAATCAGATAGGATTAAGAATTTTTCTTTTAAAAAAAACCAGCAAACATCTCACCTGCCTAGGAAGGAAATAAGGTGCATCTGTTTCCACTACTATTCTGTTTAATGGAATTTTTCGAACAGACTCTCTAGCTTCATTAGCTGATGGGTATGTCAATAATGCTGTGAATCCAACAGTAAGATTTGGAAAGTAGTCCAACAGCGGTTCTATGACACTGTAACTGCCAGTAAAGCAATGCCTAAGAACAGAAAGAGAAAACAAAGGTAATT
Organism: Intellagama lesueurii; assembly: GCA_037013535.1. Lineage (NCBI taxonomy): Eukaryota > Metazoa > Chordata > Lepidosauria > Squamata > Agamidae > Intellagama > Intellagama lesueurii. The sequence continues at coordinate 259,050,986 of JBAJHW010000002.1, forward strand.
CTGCAAATAAGACTATCAGCCAGCAAAATGAAAGCAAAATTAGCTGGAGAGAAACATAGCAGATGTTCTAAAACTATACACAAGTAATTATTTATTATTTATTTATTAGATTTCTACCCCGCCCATCTAGACCGAAGTCTACTCTGGGCGGCTAACAATAAAAAATGGAATAAAAACAATAAAGTAAAAAACAACAATAGTAATGTGGCACAAGATGGGGAAAAGAAAAAAATAAAATAAAGTGATGACAGGAGGGAAAGCCTGCCTAAAGAGCCAGGTCTTAAGTTTGCTCTTAAAAACACCCAGCAAGGGAGCCAGACAGATCTCTGGGGGAAGACTGTTCCAAAGGCGAGGGGCCACTGCCGAGAAGGCCTGGTTTCTTGTTCTTTCTCTCCGGGCCTCCCTTGGCCCCTCAGCCGCCCTTCCTGGCTAGAATGAGTGGTTCGGGTAGATCTAGGTGGGAGGAGGCGTTCCACTAGATATCGAGGTCCTAAACCATTTAGGGCTTTATATGTCATCATTAACACTTTGAAATCAATGCGGAAACGAACGGGCAGCCAATGCAAGGCAGCCAGAGTGGGGGAGATATGCTGATATTTTCTCGTCCCACTGAGAAGTCTGGCCGCCGCATTCTGAACCATTTGAAGCTTCCACATCAGTCTCAAAGGTAGCCCCACGTAGAGCGCATTACAGTAGTCTAATCTCGAGACTACAAGCGCATGGACCAAAGTGGTGAGTGCCCCAACATCAAGATAGGGACGCAGCTGGGCAATCCGCCACAGATGGGAATAGGCAGAGCGGACCACTGACGCCACCTGGGTTTCCATGGTGAGCGCCAGATCCAGATGGACCCCCAAGCTGCGAACCTCACTCTTCGCGGTGAGAGTCACTCCCCCAAAAGAGAGGGAGTTTCCCAAACCACCAATGGAGGGGCCACCCACCCTCAGGACCTCCGTCTTGTCCGGGTTCAGCCTCAGTCCATTCTCCTGCATCCATTGCAGTACAGCCTCCAGGCAGTGCTGAAGGGACGGAACGGCATCCACTGTGGTTGGAGAAAAGGAGATGTAGAGCTGGGTGTCATCAGCGTACTGATGGCACAATTATGGACACCAAACTCTTCCATTCAAGTTAAGCCTTAGTGTTACTTGAGATTTAGAATTCTCAGGAAATTTAAACAGGAATGTTTAGAAAAGCAATCACCTAAGTATCTATAAATCTGCTCAACAAAAATAAGTACCATGGCCTTCTGATGAGGATAAAGATAGATCACGTTTTGTAACATTGGCTTTTTGGGTGGTCATCTCTGCATCCACACTAATGAGTCTGTGCATGCATAAAGCCACCCTTCAGAACCTCCTAGATGACGAAAGTGTTTTGGTGGTACCCCACTCCCCGCTAGCACAAACATCAGCACACAGCCCTACAGAAACATCTGCAGCACCAGTTCTGCACATTTAGATGGCACAGTGACAGTAAGTAGGTCATTTACCAGCAGGTGCCAAAAAAGGGAAGAAGGGGTGGGAAGTCATTGATGACCACTCAAAGAACAAATGTTACAAAAAAGAAATCTGTTTTTTTTTCATTGTGGTCTTTATGCATTCACAGTAATGGGTGAAGACTCTCTGGCTTGCCTCCAAACACAGAAGAGGAAGGAGGAGAGTAGGTACCTTCACATCCTAGAGCAAAGTGAAGACAACAGCCTTTCTACAGGAAATGCCCCTTTGGGACCTTTTGTTTAGATGGTAGTAAGGTGGAAAGCTGAGACCAGGCCACAACTCTACACAAATCAGGCAAGCAGACCACTCACAGAAAGGTTGTAGAGATAGCTATAGCCCTGAAGGAACGGATTTTAGGTTAGGCAGAGGTTTCTAAGCCAGCTGGTTTCATGACCCAGTTGGCAAATTTCTGAGCAGAAATAGCTTGATTTTTTTTATGTCTAGAATACAGAAAGAACTAAGAGGACTGCCTGAACAAAGGTGTTATTTGTACAGATAAAAGAGGGAACCAAAGCTGGCACAGCCATCACAGGTCTCTCAGGATGCAGTATGGCTGCTCCTGACAAGACACTGAAATAACCCTGGTGAGGACTGAAGAGTAGAAACATGTAGAGCCTCTTCTTGTTCCATAGCTAAAGCAGTGCACTTCCCAGAGTTCTGACCCGTGCCTGGACTGCTGTAGTACAGTGGAAACTTCCAGTTAGCCCTCAGAGCATACTTTCACCTGTGGTAAAGTCCATATGTGGAACACTCTCCGGAGAAGAAAAGGGTGCCATTCCCACTTGTGGATGTTTCTGTATTCTCCTCTTAACAAGTCAGCAAAGTGATTAATCTCTCCTAGAATATGCACCACAATAAGGAATATTTTGTGGCAGATACACCAGGGCCAAGGAGAAAGAGGGAGGCTCACCAGTTGCTTGGACCTGCTGCTGCCCTGTTCATTCACATATTATGCCATGATGGAATTGTAAGTGGCAATATGAATTACAATCAAGATGAGTATTGGTCAAATAGATTTACGAACTCTGAACACACCAAAAGTTCCAGAAAGTTGACATGATGTGCTGCCTTAGTCATCCATTTGCTTTGGATATGTTACTGAAGATGTTAGCCTACCCAACTGTTGTTGAATTCACTGGTTGTCACAACCAGACAAGACTCAAGTAGAAATAAAGACATGCCTTGGAAAAGTTTGTGGGTTTGGTCCACCATTGAATGAAACCTTTGATGGAACCATATCCTGGATTCATTTGGAGTCGAAGGCAAGACTGTAAAGGTGCAAAAGCCAAAATTGTTTGTAACTATTTTGTGAAGACTTGCAAATTGGAAGGCAGAGACCATAGATGCCATTAGTCCTAAAAGTTCAGAAAACTGAAGGCAATACCTGCAGCGTGGTTGACGATATAATGGCTACAACATGGTGGACAATCAACTGTGATGCTAATGGGCAGTTCCAAAGGCTTCTTTGGTGAGTATTGATCTCTTGTAGTAAAGGCTCAGATGACAGTGTTGAACAGAATACATGTTCAGACAGAATTTTGTTTGAGTGCCTCACTACACTATAGTAGGACCCACTGATCAGTAGCAATGGAGCTCCAGACCTGAAGATATTGTGCAAGCCTGGTACCAAAGACAGTTATCCTGGTATTGATATGGGAGGCATGCTCTGATTAAATATCTCACATAGCTTGCAAACCCCATTAGGGTCACTATATGTCAGATACTATTTGATAGCATATAACAAAATGGTATCTGATCTTGCTAGTCTGTTGGTGTTGAAAGGTAAAAGTAAAAACTCCTATGTCTTTGGCCATATCAGTTAGCTTACAGCCTGAATCACATTTCTCAACTGTTTTAGCTGAGAAGAGACCTTGGCCAATGAAGGGCATGTCAGCTACCTTATCTCTATCCCCTTGCAATAGATTGGTGGACTACAGCAAAAATGGTAATACAAAGTTACCACTCCCTAGTTTTGAGAACTTCTATCATTTGCACAATGGGCTGAATTTATTTGCTGCTAAGTTAAAATCCTTGGTTCTCTGAAAAAGAGGTTGGCAACCTGCTTTTTGCTCTGTGGCAGGAGTTCAATGAGAGAAACTATTTGTCTCATAGGAACAAGTATCACCTCAAGTCAAGTTTATTAATTTGCAATTTTTAGTGCAAGGGCTGCGCAGGAGTTAGGCCTTGTGGCCAAGCAAGTCCATGCATCTTCACTCCCTAACACAAGCTGGTGTTTTTTCCCTGCACGTGAGACCATTACACCAAGTTCAGTACCAGTTGTTGGGGAAAAAAAAACTGTTTCCATCCTCCTGCATTTTGTACTGGCTATATGATGACTTGTAATCTGTGTCAATTATGGTTTCTGGTGTATCTCTTTTGCATATTTCATCAACAAAGAAAACACTGGAAGGGCTAGTGGAGTGTTAATCAGGACATAAAGTACAGGAAAGACAGTATTCCTCTGGAAGCTCCTTCAGGCAAAAGGGAATATTGAGGCATTTGTCTCATTAGTAATCTGATTAGTAATCTGGATGACAGGTCCTCCAAGAAAGAGGATAATCAGGAATTATCATTAGATCCAGCAAAGATTTGTACTGCTGTGCTGCGAACAATAAACCATATTGAGCCTTCATCTGATTCAGTGTCAGATTCAGAATGCTTAGGTGAAGACTAGCCTAAAAAGATGTACAATTCCAGTCCACAGACACACATCTGCAAATATCTTCATTTCACTCATGGACTTATTTGCTATTGAAATGCAATGGGGCAGTAGTCTCCTTGCCCTTGATGCTCTATAGAGGATGTCTCCTGATGGACCACCACTGAGAATGGGGCTTTTGAATATATTCAGTTATTGCAACCAGAAATCTGCTGGAATTCCTTCAGCCAGAATTCTGACACTTAACCATTGCCCCCTTCCCAAAGCCTTATCAGGTGTTTGAAAAAACTCACAGCTGCTGACTTTCTGCAGGAATGGAGGAACTGGATGGATGGAGCTTAGACATCCTATACAGAGCAAAATGGGCAGGAAGACAGTACCCTAATAAAAGTTTGTCTCTCCATTTTGCACAATGTGGACAATGTAAAGTAATAATTAAATTGCAATTTCTTCTGTTGAGTGGGTGTGGTTTCCTTAGAGACCCAGCTAGAACGGATTGATCTCCTTCATACATTGAATCCAAGGTGCCATGTTGCCACTGAGCATTTCCTTTGATCATTTACACAGTAGCTTTTCAAAAAAAAAACTTCTCTTATGTTGTATAATAAAGACAGACTTATTTTCACCAATAATGATGTCTGTGTTCTACATTGATTCTCTAAACAGAATTCTACACCATTAGTAATGCACTTTATAAGGAGTAGGGTGGTTGGTATGATCATGCTGTATTATTTACTTGGGACAGAAACTAAAGTAAAGGTGCATCACTGCATCCATGTTCTGAATGAAGATGTGTGCTCTAAACCCCCTTGCTTAGAATACAGCTTCAACCACAACATTTTGCTTTAAAGATAATTTTTTCCCTCTTTGGGAAATATGGGGAAAAAAACTTCAGAGAAAGCTGTAGGAGCACAATTATTGGAATACTTTGCTGTTCCATGCTAACATTTCTAAACAGATACTGAAAACATATGTCTAATAAGCACTCAATCGTTCAAGTCCAGACATATATTAAACCACCTTAATCTATCCTGATTTTTATATCATATTTCTATATGCAATGTGGTGTAGTGGACAGTTACAGATGAGGACTCAGGAAGCCAGGGTTCAAATCCCCACTTAGCCATGGAAACTCACTGAGGGCAAGGAAGTGGTAAAACCACTCCTTAAATACCTCACTTACCTTGAAAGCCCTATTAGGGTCGCGGTAAATCAGTTCCAACTTGATGGCATATAACAAAAAAATTTCTATACTATTATTTCTGAAATTTAATCTTAGTTGTCAAGCAAGCAGCAAGGATCCAATGGGGCTATTCTGATCATATTCAAAACCCCACTGTGCCATGAAGTTCACTGAGTAACCTTAGCCCATTACTATCTACCAGTGTAAGTTACTCCACTGGGTTTTGATGTAGATAAAATTGGTGGCAGTGAGAGGAAGAACTATCTATGTTATTTCCAGCTCCTTAGTGGAAAGTTATTAACTATAATAAATTATATAATGCCAGCAAATATGAAGTGTTACATAGTTACATGATTCATTTAGAGGAAGAATTTGGATTTTAGTTAATAATTTGGTGTTTGTTGGAGACCAGATACACAAGGAGATGGGTGATGTAGCTAAACAAATTCCTAAACAAAAGGCAACATGGTCACAGATCCTGAAGAGAGGGCACAGCAGCTGTGCAATATAAGACCATCTGAAGGTGATAACTGAAATCCTCACTGACACGTCTCATTGTATTTAGTAAAATCTGTCCTGCACTTCATTCCCATAAGGATGACCGGAAATATAAAGAAAAATATGAAGCTAAAATTTGGAGGAAGAGTGCTTTTGGAATTCCTCCTAGATTGTGGTCTACATTCTATAATACAATCAGAGTCATACTAAATTTTAAGATTTCTGGATTTCAGCAATTAGTTTAAAAACTGAAAAAATGATAGCATTTAAAATATTTAATACAGTCACCTGTGTATTTTGTAGTCTTTTGGTACGCATTTTTTCATGATGTCCAACAGATCAGCATCAGCATCTCTGCAGTGAATTACCAATGGCTTCCTTAAGGAAACAGCTAGATTCAGTTGCCTTTCAAATACCTGAAGTAAGAAAGCAGCACATCTTCAAATGCCATTAGAACTGCCCTGAGAACAGAAGGTAAGATATTGGCGAAATGCTCTAGCATCAAGTCCAGTTATCCCTACAACTTTTATCAACACACAGCCCATTTTGACAGACTTAAGAAACCCTCTCTCATGACCTTTCAATCTATACAGTATATGCTGCCCATGTACATGGAAATCACATACTTAAGTGAAAATAATCTGGATTTTTTAATCATGGATAAAAAGATGTAATTAACAGGTCTGTATATACAGAAACAAGTTTTTGAAAAGTCAAACTATTACCTACTGAAGATTCACAGAGAATGTCCAGACATTGGCTGAAAACCAGCAGTGTAATTTAAACCATGTAAGGCTGATGTTACCAGGCATTATTGTTTTTTGGAAATTAAAATTTTCCAAATCATTCCACAAAAGGTCCAGAGGCTCCTTTGGGATCCTCTTCATCATGGAGGAATCACTGCAGGTCATGGGGAAGGGACAGGAAGTCTTTAATTTCTGAAAATTGCTGTTGTCAGAATACTTTCCCTTCAGGTAGAATCTGAAAACTTCAAATTCCAAAAACTCTGCTGCAGCTGAACATATCATCGGCATTGCACACCACAGCTCATCCTGCCAGTAGATACTACTCTTCTTGTTCTGGTCACTTAACTGAACACCACTGTTGGTAAGCTATTTGCATCCAATTCACTGATACCATATTACACACTGCCATTGTTACATAAGCCACATGATGTATGTATATATCTTGTGTTGTTTACAACTGTCTTACTCGTTAAGACATATAAATAAAACCTTGCTAGCTCATTGTTATGAGTTATTCAAACTGCAAAAGCACAGGACTAGGCCTTACTTTGAACAATTTTAGTTACATATCACCTCCAATGTCTCAAGATTAGACCACTGTAACGCGCTCTACGTGGGTCTTCCTTTGAGGTTGCTGCGGAAACTTCAGGTGGTCCAGAATGCGGCGGCCAGACTCCTTACTGCAGTGAGAAAATACCAGCACATTTCTCCTACTCTGGCCATGCTACACTGGCTGCCTATCCGTTTCCGCATTGACTTCAAAGTCTTAATGCTTACTTATAAAGCCCTAAACGGTTTAGGACCTCGATACTTGGCGGAATGCCTGCTCCCACCGAGATCTACCCGGATCACCCGTGCGAGTCAGGAGGTGAGGTTGAGGAGCCTGACGCCGAGGGAGGCCCGAAGGGAAAAGACACGAAACCGGGCCTTCTCGGCGGTGGCTCCTCGCCTCTGGAGTGGCCTCCCACCAGAGATCTGCGAGGCCCCCACGCTGGGTACATTTAAAAGCCAACTAAAAACATGGCTGTACACCCAGGTCTTCCCTCCTGTCAGCACCTGACTCTTTTTCTTTCTTGCTATTCATTTTTTATTTATAGTTTTTGCACTATTTTGTTATTGATTATGTTATAATGTTTTTATGTCATTTCAATGTATATATGTTTGTTGGAAGCCGCCCAGAGTGGTAGAATATACCAGATGGGCGGGATATAAATCAAATAAATAAATAAATAAATAAATAAAATAAATGTCCTATGATAGCATTGCACATAACTTTTCCTTTAAAAAACAAAAATGTGTTTCAAAAATTATTTAACAACCCCCAATTCTTACTGTGGGTCACAGGATACTGAGAGTGGTCCACCAAGTTATTTTCCCAGAAAAAAGTCACTCACCCCAACTGGGGCCTTATTATTGCATAACTTTACAAATGACAGTATCTATTCCAATTACACAGAGAATGGCCATGGGGCAACATGACAAGTCCCACAACCTAGAAGCAGAGCCCTTTACCTTATGCTGCTTTGGGACTTCAGTACTACATTTATAGGAGTAGTCAAGCCCCATTTCTCCAAAGGCAATAGCTCTGGGATGCCTCATTGCCTGCAAAATATTTTTTTCATGATGGTCTGTGTAGTAACGGGCAAAATGTGGATGACAACCGAATGCCCCCCAAACCATATCTTCTTTCAACAAATCTTCCCATAAATAGTTGTTCAAGGTCCGAGGGTCACAAAAGTCAGCGATACAGCCTTGAAATTCTTTGGGAAAGGTGCTATCATAAGTTTCTCTAAATTTTGAAAATGTGCCTCTGAAAGCCATCTTTGAATATAACATGTCCAGATGACAGTGAGTATCAATAAACCCTTCTTCTAAATATTTAGGCAAGTCACTAGGCAAATCCCAGTTTACATAGTTATCAACAGAAGAGTCTGAATTCTTCGATGTGGAGAATATAGGAACACATGAGGTTTCTTCTATACTCCTTCGCTGGTTTTTTTTCTCACAAAGCAAAGGGGAACCATGTGACTGCCTTCTGCCTTTACCACACATACTTTCTCCTAAAAATGATTTATCTTTTGATGTGTTCAATGGAGTACCAGTTGAAAGATCTGAAATATCACAAAGGTGACTGGCATTTGAAGTATCTTTAGAGGGGCTTGAAAATGGAGGAGACACTACTGGCTTGGGAGTGCTTATCCAATACTTTGCATAATCACTCATCCCATAACTATACAAATGTGGAGGGTACATCACAAACTCTGTTGCCAATACTGAATTCTCCATTGTCTCTGTAGTGCTCTGGTTTGGGATGGAATCCTCTTGTGAGAAAGCAGTTACTGGTTCCACATCCTCCATATCAGACCAATCACTTCCAACTGATGACTCTTTTTCATGTTCCATAAACTGCGGGTCAAAATGTAAACAAGGTATAAGCAGAAATGCAACATCATTGCTAGATTTAATTCAATATGATTAGCTAGCATTATCACCATAGTATAATTTATTATGTGTTCTATATTAACATTTGTACACATAGAACAAAGCAAAGGGGGACACAGCAAGGGCACAATTGAGAAATATTTGTTTAAGATTTGGGTAACTTGCCACAGCTAACTGCAGGTAGCTGATGAGGTCTGGGATGCATTTTAGCTGGAAAACTGGGTATGTGACCCAGCTCACAACTGAGATGTGCCTCAGCGCCTAGCCAATTAACCACAATTAGAAGCAGCAAGTGACACAAAACTTACAAAACCATCAACAGGCTTCTTGCCATCTTTTAAAAATGCAAAACGGCATTCAACAAGTAGCTAGAAGATGCGTATTTTGTAGTATGTTACTTACCGTGATAACCATCACCTCATTCTGGATAAATTGCTTGTCCCACTCTGAAAGACCCAACTAATATGTGGGCCAGTGAAAACATACATATTAATAAGTAATACTTCACTGCACATGATTGTTATGCAATGCTTCAGTCACCAGAGAAAAACTGGTATGGTATCTTAAAAATAGTAAGAAATGCAGTTTTGCATGACTGCTAAATTATAAAGACATATTACCCCTTTACCAAGGGTTATACACAAAATGAATACTCATTTTAATACCTGTTCTTGGAGAATTTTCATCTTACAGCTTTGAGCTAGCCTCCACAGTGGCTCCACACTTGTGGAACTAGCTTCAGAGGACTTTCACCTGGCTCCCTCCCTGTAGATGTTCAGGCGGCTACTGAAGACGTGGCTCTTCAGAGAGGTTTTCCACACCAGCCCTAGCTGACTGTCCATTTTTCACCCACTTTTGTTCTGTGCATTTTTTGTTGGCACCATCTGTTCTTATAGTTATTTTTACTGTTATTTGCTAACTTGTTCTTACTATCTTTAGTGTTTTATTCTTATCTCTGTCTGATGTTTTATCTATTGTAAAGCGCAAAGTAGTGCCTTGGCACTAATGGAAGCAGTATACAAACTAACTAACTAACTAACTAAATAAATAATAGCCTGACCCGATTTACACAAGAAACTGAAAATGTATGTTAGAATTAATGCACAACCAAAAGTGTTTCTAGTTTGTCTTAGTTTCATTTCTTCCACACTTTCAGCCAGCCAACAGACCAATTTGTATTTCTACTTGATGCTGAAAAAGCCTTTAATACAATACAGTGGAAATTCATACACTTGCTGAATTTGATTTTCCTCCTGAGTTTCTAAAATGGATCACGATTCTTTATTCACTTTCAAGATCCAAGGTACTGACTATTCATACCTTTTCTGCATTATTTCCTCTTGACACCAGTAAGACTAAATTGCCCTTTCCCCTTGTATTTTGTGTTTGGAACACCTGACTTGTGCTGCTAAATAAAATAAGTATCTATGGGTTTGTCCAGTCATATGTTCTTTTTATTACTTGAATTAATTCTGTACTGGATCATTTTCTGACTTCTGTTGATATTTATATACTTTTAAATTATTTGCCGAATTCCTTGGCTGCAAAAAAAGAGCATCTCTGTGCCCTTGCTGTGGCAAAAAGGCTTATAATATTAGAAAAATATATGCCCACTTTCTGTCATTCAATGAATCAAGGACCTTGAAATTCTGTCAACATATGAATACACAGCATGTAGAAGACAATTTCATATGGTTATATGTTTTACCCCCTTCACAGATTGCTACCTTGTCATGGCGAAGGGGCTTGAGTAATTCAGAGAAGCTATGGGCTATGCCGTGCAGGGACACCCAAGACGGACAGGTCATAGTGGAGAGTTCTGACTAAACGCGATCCACCTGGAGCAGGAACTGGCAAGCCACTCCAGTATCTTTGCCACGAAAACTCCATGAACAGAAACAAAAGGTTAAAAGATATGACGCTGGAAGATGAGCCCCTCAGGTTGGAAGGTGTCCAACATGCTACTGAGGAAGAGCGGAGGACAAGTACAAGTAGCTCCAGAGCTAATGAAGTGGTTGGGCCATAGCCGAAAGGACGCTCAGCAGTGGAACCGCCTGGAAGTGAAAGGAAAGTCCGATGCTGCAAAAAAAAAAATACTGCATAGGAACCTGGAATGTAAGATCTATGAACCTTGGTAAGCTGGATGTGGTCAAACAGGAGATGGCAAGAATAAACACTGACATCCTGGGCGTCAGTGAACTAAAATGGATGGGAATGGGCGAATTCAATTCAGACGATTACCATATCTACTATTGTGGGCAAGAATTCCGTAGAAGAAATGGAGTAGCCCTCATAGTCAACAAAAGAGTGGGAAAAGCTGTACTGGGATACAATCTCAAAAAATGATAGAATGATTTCAATACGAATCCAAGGAAGACCTTTCAACATCACAGTAATCCAAGTTTATGCACCACCCACCCATGCTGAAGAGGCTGAAACCGACCAATTCTATGAAGACTTACAACACCTTCTAGAACTGACACCAAAGAAAGATGTTCTTCTCATTATAGGGGACTGGAGTGCTAAAGTAGGGAGTCAAGAGATCAAAGGAACAAGAGGTAAATTTGGCCTTGGAGTTCAAAACACAGCAGGGCAAAGGCTAATAGAGTTTTGTCAAGAGAACAAGCTGGTCATCACAAACACTCTTTTCCAACAACACAAGAGGTGACTCTACACATGGACATCAGATGGGCAATACTGAAATCAGATTGATTATATTCTCTGCAGCCAAAGATGGAGAAGCTCTATACAGTCAGCAAAAACAAGACCTGGAGCTGATGGTGGCGCTGATTATCAGCTTCTTATAGCAAAATTCAAGCTTAAACTGAAGAAAGTAGGAAAAACCATTGGGCTAGTCAGGTATGATCTAAATCAAATCCCTTATGAATACACAGTGGAAGTGAAGAACAGATTTAAGGAACTCGATTTGGTGGACAGAGTGCCTGAAGAACTATGGATGGAGGCTCGTAACATTGTACAGGAGGCAGCAACAAAAACCATCCCAAAGAAAAGGAAATGCAAGAAAGCAAAGTGGCTGTCCAACGAGGCCTTACAAATAGCAGAGAAGAGAAGGGAAACAAAATGCAAAGGAAATAGGAAAAGTTACAGAAAATTGAATGCTGACTTCCAAAGAATAGCAAGGAGAGACAAGAGGCCTTCTTAAATGAACAGTGCAAAGATATAGAGGAAAATAATAGAAAGGGAAAAACCAGAGATCTGTTCAAGAAAATTGGAGATATTAAAGGAACATTTTGTGCAAAGATGGACATGATAAAGGAAAAAATGGTAGGGACCTCACAGAAGCAGAAGACATCAAGAAGAGGTGGCAAGAATACACAGAGGAATTATACCAGAAAGATCTGGATGTCCCGGACAACCCAGATAGTGTGGTTGCTGACCTTGAGCCAGACATCCTGGAGAGTGAAGTCAAGTGGGCCTTACAAAGCATGGCTAACAACAAGGCCAGTGGAGGTGATGGCATTCCAGTTGAACTATTTAAAATCTTAAAAGATGATGCTGTTAAGGTGCTACACTCAATATGCCAGCAAGTCTGGAAAACTCAGCAGTGGCCAGAGGACTGGAAAAGATCAGTCTACATCCCAATCTCAAAGAAGGGCAGTGCCAAAGAATGCTCCAACTACCGTACAATTTCACTCATTTCACACGCTAGCAAGGTTATGCTCAAAATCCTACAAGGTAGGCTTCAGCAGTATGTGGACCAAGAACTCCCAGACGTACAAGCTGGATTTCGAAGGGGCAGAGGAACTAGAGACCAAATTGCTAACATGCGCTGGATTATGGAGAAAGCCAGAGAGTTCCAGAAAAACATCTACTTCTGCTTCATTGACTACACAAAAGCCTTTGACTGTGTGGACCACAGCAAACTATGGCAAGTTCTTAAAGAAATGGGAGTGCCTGACCACCTTATCTATCTCCTGAGAAATCTATATGTGGGACAGGAAGCAACAGTTACAACTGGATATGGAACAACTGATTGGTTCAAAATTGGGAAAGGAGGACGACAAGGCTGTATATTGTCTCCCTGCTTATTTAACTTATATGCAGAATACATCATGCGAAAGGCTGGACTGGAGGAATCCCAAGCCGGAATTAAGATTGCCGGAAGAAATATCAGTAACCTCAGATATGCAGATGATACCACTCTGATGGCAGAAAGTGAGGAGGAATTAAAGAACCTCTTAATGAGGGTGAAAGAGGAGAACGCAAAAAATGGTCTGAAGCTCAACATCAAAAAAACTAAGATCATGGCCACTGGTCCCATCACCTCCTGGCAAATAGAAGGGGAAGATATGGAGGTAGTGACAGATTTTACCTTCTTGGGCTCCATGATCATGCAGATGGTGACAGCAGCCACGAAATTAAAAGACGCCTACTTCTTGGGAGGAAAGCGATGACAAACCTAGACAACATCTTAAAAAGCAGAGACATCACCTTGCCGACAAAGGTCCGCATAGTCAAAGCTATGGTTTTCCCAGTAATGACGTAGGGAAGTGAGAGCTGGACCATAAAGAAGGCTGACCGCCGAAGAATTGATGCTTTTGAATTGTGGTGCTGGAGGAGACTCTTGAGAGTCCCCTGGACTGCAAGGAGAACAAACATATCCATTCTGAAGGAAATCCACCCTGAGTGCTCACTGGAAGGACAGATCCTGAAGCTGAAGCTCCAATACTTTGGCCATCTCATGAGAAGAGAAGACTCCCTGGAAAAGACCCTGATGTTGGGAAAGTGTGAAGGCAAGAGGAGAAGGGGACGACAGAGGACGAGATGGTTGGACAGTGTCATCGAAGCTTCCAACATGAATTTGACCCAACTCCGGGAGGCAGTAGAAGACAGGAAGGCCTGGCGTGCTCTGGTCCATGGGGTCACGAAGAGTCGGACATGACTTAACGACTAAACAACAACAATATGTTTTACACATTTGGAAACCTTTACAGAAGCTTATATATAGATCCTATTATTCTTATTGTATTTGTAAGTCCATATATTTTTTGCAGCCAAGGTCCTTTGCAGTTCTTGCATGTATGATTTGTTCTGTATGTTTTTAGAATATTTTTTAAAAAGTCAAAAATAATGGCTACAGAACTAGTACGTAATTTTTATGTCAACAATGAAAAGACTGAAATTGCTAATCATTTTCTATTCCTCAGTCCAATATTAAAAGAAACTGGAGACCACAGCCAAGTGGTTAGATGACTGAAGTTCAGAAGGGCCATGAAGAAAGAACTAGGAGATCCTTAAGAGTAAGGATGGAGACAAAGGCCAAGATCACCTATACTGTGGTATCTCTGACCACTGTGTATGGATGTGAAACTAGTTAATGAAGAAAGACAGGGAAAAAAATTTGAAAAGTGATGCTGGAGGAAATATTCACATTTATCACCCGCTGCAAAAAAGACAAACAAATCAGTTCTAGATCAAACATGCTTGACTAGAATCTAGAATGACTTAATTGAAATGATTATACTCTGAAGGTATCATGAGAGCAGAAGACCCACTGGAAAAGACAATAATGCTAGGAAAAGAAGGCCAAGTGTAAAACGAATTGACTCAAAAATTTGCAAGATGTGAACAGGTTATTAATGACAGGATCTTTGAGAGATCAATAATTCACAGGGTCACCATAACTCAGATATGATTTGATGTCACACAGCAGCAACATTTCATTTAACTGCTTGCTCCACATTGGGATGAAACTGGAAAAAAATTAGTTACAGTTTCAATGTATAAGCACTCGTTCCCAGCCCAATACCCTACCTTCTGATTGATGTCTGAATCATGTTCATCCACAAACTCAAGTTTTGGAGAAGTTGCAACAATAACAGTCCTCTGGAAATTCACAAAGTCATTTTTTGCATCACTCTGTGAACCAAATGAACTGTGGGAGGCACATTTTTCTCTTGACACATTCTTCTGCTTTGTGCAGTTACTAGTGCCTTTTGCAGTCGTTTTCTCTCTACTGTGGTCCTGCTGGTACTGTTCACCGTTGTCTTTTGGAACTTCTGACACACATCTCAAGTGCTTTTCTAGCCTCCATGATTTCTTTTCACTCAGACTAACATTAATATTTTTTTCAAGAGTTTTACTTTGCTGTTTGGTGCACTCTTTCTCAGGCTTTTGTTTTCCTTCAGTTTGTGAAAGCTTCCACATATTTTTTAAACTACTATCTGAGCTACATGGTTCTCTACAAGATCTCTTTTTACTATGTTCACAAGTTGTATTGATGCCCTCTTTTGCTGTTATTTTGGAGCTGGTTTGTTCCTGCTGAAGTACTGGTTCATCTTCACATTCTGGTAAGTCAATTATGCGTTTTGAACTACCACCTGCTTCAGAACCCTCTTTTCCACTGTGCCTAGAGTTATTACTTAGAGGAGCTTTTTGAAAAGTTGACTTCAACTGAAATTCTGAATCATTTTCATAACTTGATAATTTAGGGATATGTCTCAAACTGCACCCTGTTCTGAAAGCCTCTCTTCCATCGTGCTTATGTTCTTCTCTTACAGCCGTTTTCTGAAAACTGGACTTCTGTTGAAGTTCTGGTTCATCTTCAACTCTTAGTAATTTAGAAACACATCCTGAGTTGCCACTTGATCTGGAAGGCTCTTTTCCACTGTGCATAGATGTATTAAGTTCTTTCTCTAGAGCAGCTTTCTGTAAGTTGGACTCCAGTTGACATTCTGCTTCATCCTCAAATCTTGATATTGCTGGGATAAGTCTTAAGCTGCCACTTGACTTAGAAGCCTCTTTTGCACTGCTCTTAGTGATATTTTCTTCTTTAGGATCAGTTTTTTTAAACCTGGAGTCACACTGCAGTTCTTTCTGCGACCTTGAAATTACAGACACATGCCTTGAACTACCATCTGAGCCAGACTTTCCTCTATTCTGGCTAATAGAAATATTAATTTGTTCTTTTGCTATACTTTTTGGATCTTTCCCACTTTCCTGTTCTCCTGGTTTTGATGCTTCTGAGAGATGTTTCAGGTTGCCAGGAGAGTCTGATGTCTCCTTTCTTTCCACACGAATTCCATTTGGAGGTGCTCCTTCTCGCTTAGTTCGTAGTGCTCCCCCCAATATACCAAGCAGAGCTTTGCGGCATATTTCTCGAGATCCTTGATAGTAATCTTGGCTCTTTACTCTCCTCCTACCATGGTTAGCCTCTGCTTCTTTTGAGGTAATTTTTTGTTCAGTGCTTGGTGTATGGCTTGGACCTTCATCACTGCAATCATCTTGCTTATTCTAAACAGTAAGAAAAATGTAAGTTACACACATAACTGGCATAAAATTCATAGAAATATTATCTCCACATGGTAGATTAGTTAGCAATGGTTGACTTTGTTAGCAACAATAAACCAGAATTCCAGAAAAGCATAGTTTACAATTCACCATCTGTGTGCTACTGCACGAAGCCCTTTCATTCCCAGTTAGTTTTTTCTGCCAGAAGGAGTGAGTAAACCCACCAGAATCTGAAACCTTACTATATTTTCTGGTGGGGTCCTCCGACCTTTTGCACCACTTCTGAGCTAAAATTGAGACCCAGAATTTGTTCTTAGTTTATAATTCCTGGCTCTTCTGGGGATGACAAACCACAAGATATAACAGGGAATGTTTGGTAAGCTTTCAGTTCTAATTGGTTTACAACAGTGTTTCCTAAGGGGGTTGCAAAGTGTTTTCTTGGGGTGGGGGTTGTGGGTCGCTTTATATGTGTTGTAGTCCTTGTTGAATAATTTCTTCCTTGACCTTTCAGAGTGGGATATTAATGGTAGTGTGTATGTGTTTCTCCCCTTTAGGGAAGAAAAAAAGTCTCTACTTTCTGAGAAGGGATGACTTTACCTCATTAAAAATGCTTTTTTATGCACGTGTGGCATGGAGGGGTATAGGTCACTTGGCTATAATAAAAGGGGGTTGTAACTCAAAAAAGTGTGGGATTTACGTGCTCCTATTGCCAGGAGGAATCCAGAAAGGGGTGCATGCCATAGTATGCAACTCATGAATGAAAAGCCAAGTTTTCTGGAATTCTGGCCTACTCAGACAAACATTTCACTCACTGATTTAACAAAAGGGCAGTTATTTGACCAGCTTACAGAATCCTACATCAATTTGAAGAAAACCAATTGGGATGGGGGAATCTTGTTTGTTTCTGGAAGTTAAATAACCACTCCTGAATTATCTAATACATCTTAAACAAGTACATGAAACAATGTGGATTCCAGTGATAATGTTTTTTTTTAAATACTCTGCTAACATTACAGATCATGGGGTTTTCCTCTGCCTTCCAAAATACATAGAGGAAAAGCAATTCTATTTTCAAGTGAAATACACTTTTTTCACAGAAATGGAATTTATTATGGACAAATGATTTTTTTAAATTGCCCAATGACTAAATGGATTACATAAACTGTTTTGGACAGAATCACACACACCTTATTTTTCCCCCCCTTAAGACACAATTATGTATACAATTTTTAAACCACATTTCAGTAAAACCTTCCAAAGCAAAATTTTATGATTCTCTGTAACAAAAAGGTAATTGAACATACAGCATACGTGCTTTTTACATGTTTTAGTCAGTAACTATTCTTTGCACATTTTTGTTGATATCTACATTACCTTATGTTTCAAGCACTCTTGAGATTCAGGTATCACATTTCTTTGAGACATGTCACAGTCCAAATGCTTTACAAGCACGGTTTGGCTCGACAGGGAATGGTCTGGGATCTCTCCAACAATGCTGCTGGCTTCATCATCTAAATCAAGCTCATCAGAGGAAGAATCCTCTGCAGTAAAGGAAGCTCTGGGGAACTCTTTATAAGAAGATTCTGGCAGGTACGAAGTCTGTGTCTTTCTGAAAGCAGCGGTCTTCTTGCCACTAAAGCTAACGTTAGGGGAAGGGTGTGGTGGCCCGTCTTCCGTGAGCTTGCAGTATTTGATAGGCAAGCTAATGGACGAACTGTCCCAATCTATTTTGCGTCTCCTGTTTGGCTGCATTGAGGCTGGATTGTCTGGGGATTAGAAAAGAGAAAGCAGGAGGGTTTAAAAAAAAAAAAAAGAATCTCAGAAAATAAGAGCATATACTGTGCAAGCATTCAAGTCTTTGCGTCCAATAATACCATGCAAGGAAGATTACAGAATTTACAGCCAAGCCCTTTCTTTTGCACACAGACTCTCACAACAGTGTCAACAGAAGCCAGCTTCCAGCGAGGCGGGTTAAAAATCAAAGGGAGCGTGTACCTGGATCAACCCATGCCACCAATCGCCGCTCGGGAACACCTCCTCCCTTCTCTCCCCCCAAACCGCCTCCCAGGAAGAGGACCAGGGCGCAAAAGGCCAGAGGAGGTCCCGGCCTCCTTTGGGTGGAAAAGGAAGGAAACTTCGCGGTCCAACCCCAAACAGAGCCCGCCTAGTTGCTGGAAAAGGACGGGAGGCGGGCCGAAAGGAACGAAGACGTTCCCACGGGAACAACAACGGGCAACCTTCTCCATGCCTAAGCACTAACAGGCGCGGGCGGACGTGAAGCTCTCTCAGAAAGGAAACCCCCCCCCCCGGGCTTTTATCACCCCTGCCCCCCCCCCTCGGGAGACTCGACCCGCGCGCCTCCCGCCGGGCCCTTCTGTTACTCACGGACGCGCGCGCGCGCTCTCTCTCGTAGTCCCTCCCCGCTGGCGGCACCAGGCTTGGGGGGGCAAGGGGGCTAATAACGCCCCATGTCGAGGAAGCGGGGAAAGGAGCAGGGGTGTGTGTGTGTGTGTGTGTGTGTGTGAAAACGCCGCGAGAAGTGGCGTCGAATTGGGAGGCGGCGAGTCGGAGCACGTGGCCAGATGGAAGGCCACGTGACTGAAGCGAAACGCAAGGAGAGGAAGTGGCCCGTCCTGTTTGTGCCATTCGCGTTGAGCGCCCTGTCGGAGGCGGAGCTTGTAGGAGGTTGTCCATCGCTGGGCCGCAGTTGGTTTCCCTAAGAAAGTCTAGAGTGCAGTCCTGTTACTCCTTTGAAAACAGACCTATAACGAAGAAGACAACAACAAAGGGGCTTGCGGCGATGTGGGAGGAAGAAAGGTTTATGCGGAGTGCTGAGCGACGTCTGTCTGAATAGCTGGATGGAAAATTCCAGCCGCATGAAGCGTTACAATCACACCCTCAAAGCCTGGTTGCCACCAGCTTTAAACTCACCTTAAAAAGATATCTGGCAAAACGTCTGCCATGAATTTTTGGGACATTCATCAATAATTTTTCTGCACTGGCCACAAGATTATGGTGCATGCCTGAAGAAGTGAATTTTTAATTCCAGAATTGGTTGTTTGATTTTTAGTGGTCCTATAAAGGTGTTGCCTTTTGCATTTTTATTGTGTAAGGATCACATGACTCCCTTTGTGGCACTTCCAAGACTTAACAGATTTTATTTAACAGATAAGATTTTGTGGACTGCAGTCCTCTTGTTCAGATGCCAGGAGATATTTAGGCCTCAGTAGATATTTATATAGTATGGCAATATTTATCTACTGAGGCTACACTTTATATGGCTAAAGCTTCTCGACAGATGCAAGCAGTGTGGACTGACAATGCCCCCTGTCTGTGAGAACACTCACTGAGCACACTAGTTGGTGGGCATGGCAGCAGTCTCACTGCCACCTTGGCCAGATCTCTCCAGACAGATTCCTTCTCAGCCCAGTAAGACAAGAGATTGGTCTCTTTTGGCTTACAAGGCTCTTGCGTATGCTTCTACTTTTGTCTGCCTTGGTCCCACCACCTTCACGGTGCGTCTAATGGGAACACAGAAGAAAGCCTTCTCTGTTGCTGCTCCCAGAGTTTGGAACTCCCTCCCACAGGAGGCCAGACAGGCCCCATGTTTGCTGTCCTTCCACAAGCAAAGACTTTTCCGGCAAGCCTACCCTCAGTAACTAGCTACCTGTGTGTGATGTTTAGATGGATTGTTATGCATTACTGCTTTGACTGGATTTTTAGTACTACAGTACTTGTGTTTTCCATTTTTGAGTTTTCCATTTTTCAGAGTGGAATTTGGTGGGTTTTTTTTTAATATTTGCATTCTTGTTCTTAGCTTTAATATTGCCTTTTAATGATGTAAGGTGCCTCTCTATACTCATTCTTCTTAACTTTAAATATTGTCTTTTAATGCTATTGACCACTGTATACTCATTGTTTCCAATTTTAAATATTGTCTTTCAGTGCTGAAAGCCGCCTTCAGTCCTTTTCAAGGAGAAAGACAGGGTAAAAATACTTTAAATAAATAAATTAAATAAAACTACTAGGGTTGACAGTTTGGACCATACACCGCACCCCTTTCACCTTCCCAGCCTGCAGTGTTGCCACAAGGTTTGCCTCTCCATGACAAACAGACCTTTCCTTTTTGTAGCTAGACTCCACTGGTGTAGCATGTCCCTCAGAGCCTCTTGAATGTTGTGAGTGGTGTGGCTGCCCTCCATCATGGACACATTCAACAGGGCTCTGCCTTTGTGTGGGTGCCCTATGCTTGATGCCTCCACCTCCCAGCAGTGCCTTGTTCATCCAGGGCTATCATCTCCTCTAAGTGATGAGTGATCCTGGCATTTTTGTTTGTAGAAGACCTTTTCCTGCATCCCTCGAAGCTCCTCCAAGGTAGTCTGGAACTTGTTCTTGAGATGTGACACTGGCATTTACTGTCTCCCTCCTCTTACGATTTGCCCATCTACCTCCCTGCTTCCCTGGGCTGGTGACTCAACTTCAGCCCTCTGATGACACTTACCCTTCAAAATAAAGAAGCCACTTGTCCCCACAGTATTCACTTCATTTGCCAGCAGCAGTGCCGTGTGTTGAGTCTTTAGATGGCTGAGCATGCTACTATTGCAGAAGTGGCCCAAGTCCTGCCCATGCTTGAGCACCTTTCTGCAGTGCACACACTCAGCCATGTGATCGTCTGTTGCACACTGTTGAAAATTCTTCCAGTTTATTGACTACTTAGGAGCTCCAGTTTTTTACTGCATGTTTCTAACAGGGATTTCTAACTTGTCATCACTTCTAGTTCCAGCAGCTGGTGGGGCAAGTGCAGATGGAGGGGCAGGGGTCATTTCAGTGTCACATGCTTACGAAATAGTGCCCCCTCAGTCTCCTCCTCCCCCATGTCAAATGTATGTGTACTTGAATGGGAGGGAGTTCCCAGCAAGCACAATGCTACTTTGCACAGGAGAGATTTACTGGGAATGGAGGCAAACCCTTCCTTGAATATGATGGACTTGCATGGCATAGATATGAAAGGCAGTGTCCAGGGATGGGGACTCAAGTCGTAGGACTTGCTGTCAAGTCAAACGTAAGTCGCGCTGGTAACTTGACTAGGACTCGTCCTTTTAGTTTTTTTCAATGACTCAGACTCAACTTGTGACTTAGAACTTACTCCGGCAAGGCACCTGGAAAGGATAACATCCCTGCTGAAGTGCTGTAAAAAGACCATCACCACTGAGCTGTATGAAATCTTTTGTCTTTGCTGGAGGGAAGGTGGAGTACTAAGGACATGAAGGATGCAAACATCGTCACATTGTATAAGAACAAAGGAGACAGGGGCGACTGCAATTACTACCGTGGCATCTCTCTTCTCAGCATTGTAGGGAAGCTGCTTGCCCATGTTGTGCTGAAGAGACTCCAGGTGCTTGCAGACAGAGTCTGTCCAGAATCACAGTGTGGATTTCGAGCTAATAGATCCACCGTTGACATGGCATTTTCCCTCCGACAGTTGCAGGAGAAATGTAGGGAACAACGACAGCCACTCTTTGTGGCATTCATAGATCTTACAAAGGCCTTTCATTTGGTTAGCAGGGACGGCCTTTTTAAAATACTTCCCAAGATTGGATGTCCACCTTGATTCCTTAACATCATCAGATCCTTTCTTGAGGAAATGAAGGGCACTGTAGTTTTTGATGGCTCAACATCAGATCCCTTTGACATCCGAAGCGGAGTGAAACAGGGCTGTGTCCTCGCGCCGACTCTGTTTGGGATCTTTTTTGCTGTCATGTTGAAGCACACCTTTGGAACTGCAACAGAAGGTGTCTATCTCCAGACTAGATCAGATGGAAAGCTCTTTAATCTCTCTAGATTGAGAGCGAAGACCAAAGTCCAGCTGAAATGCATGCGGGAGTTCCCCTTCGCCGATGATGCAGCTGTTGTTGCCCATTCTGCTGAAGAGCTCCAACAACTTATGAATCGTTTTAGTAAGGCCTGCCAAGATTTTGGACTAACAATCAGCCTGAAGAAAACACAAGTCATGGGCCAGGGCGTGGACTCACCTCCCTCTATTACCATCTCTACACAAGAATTGGAGGTTGTTCATGATTTCGTGTACCTTGGCTCAACGATCTCTGACACCCTCTCTAGATGTCAAGCTGGATAAACACATTGGCAAAGCAGCTAGCATGTTCTCTAGACTCACAAAGAGAGTATGGCTTAATGAGAAGCTGATGGCATATACCAAGATCCAGGTCTATAGAGCCTATGTCCTGAGTACACTCCTGTACTGCAGTGAGTCCTGGACTCTTTGTGCACAGCAGGAGAGGAAGCTGAACATGTTCCATATGCATTGTCTCCGACGCATTTTTGGTATCACCTGGCAGGACAAAGTTCCAAATAGAGTAGTCCTAGAACGAGCTGGAATTTTTAGCATGTATACATTACTGAAACAGCGACGTCTACGTTGGCTTGGGCATGTTGTGAAAATGGCTGATGGTTGGATTCCAAAAGATCTTCTGTATAGAGAATTAGTGCAGGGAAAGCGCCCCAGAGGGAGACCACAGCTGCGATACAAGGATATCTGCAAGCGGGATCTGAAGGCCTTAGGAATGGACCTCAACAGATGGGAAACCTTGACATCTGAGCGTTCAGCCTGGAAGCAGGTGGTACAGCATGGCCTCTCCCAATTTGAAGAGGCACTTGTTCAGCAGGCCGAGGCAAAGAGGCAGTCCCAAAACTAGCAAAATCAGGGAGCTGGACAGGGGACAGATTGTATTTGTATTCAGTGTGGAAGGGATTGTCACTCTCGTATTGGCCTTCTCAGCCACACTAGATGCTGTTCCAAGACCTCTATTCAGAGCACGTTACCATAGTCTCTCGAGACTGAAGGATGCCTACTAACCTATTATTAATAATCTAGGTCCAGGCCATATGTCATTTTAAAGGAACCAAATAGAAATTGTTTATTGATACAGATGTTGACAGAACAAGCAATGTTATTAACTCTTAAACATTCTCCTTTATCCCTCTCCACCACCACTCTCCCGCCCGAAACTCCAAATCTATCTCAAAACCCTATCTATGTCTATCTAAACTCCTCCTCCTGCTGCTGAGTTTTATACCTCGTGACTCCACCCCTCCAGCACTCCCATTGGTCTATGCAAATAGCATATGAATAGTCATGATCTGGGTGAACACCACAGGCACTATTTGGTGAATTCTGAACATCCACAGTATAAATTTAATATGAACAAATAAAAATGAAATAATCGAATAGACTTTTGCAGAAATGATTTCCTACTGATCATACCCTGTTTAGCTTTTCCTATGCACTCCATGGAGCAAGAGAAAGAGACTTTAGTTAAAAGTAACTACTACAATGCTGGGTATGAGGAAACATGTTTTACCTTCTCAGATGTGTCCATCTGAAACAACAATACAGAAGTGCGTCCTTCCAAATGCTGTTAGACTACAACGATCAGTACTAGACTGTGATGGATGCCCCACATCACGCCTGTCACTCCTAGCTGGAGCTCATTTGCATAGCCTATGAGAGGACAGGAGGGGCGGAGTCGGGGTCAGTTGAGGCAGTTAGTGAGAGAGAGTGAGTGAGAAGAGAGAGGGGTTTGACAGAAAAAGAAACGGGCACGGGTGAACGTCACAAGTGGTGACCAGCGGCGGGATCCGAATAGAATCCAGTAGAGCCAAAGCAAAAAGGGAATATTTCTGAGTCAAAGATACCTATTAGTCAGGGAAAGGTCTGTGGTGAAGGAGTGGGTAACTCACTAGAGCTTTTGTGGAAAAGCTTAGTAGTGGGGCTCCGGAACGCAGATCTTGGGGGGACTAAAGATAGGGAAAGAGACTGAGGGAAAAATTCTGGTTGAGGTTACCTCAAGATTTGAATAGACCAGTGGGCTAGCTTTGGATCCAAGGCTCCAAGAGTTAAGGGAGCGGGTGGACAAAAGTGGAAGTCAGGGTCAAAAACAGGTCTGAGGAAAAAGGAACAGGCAGAGGCTTGGAAAATATAAAATCTGAAATAGTTTTGAGTCTGGAGACAAGAAAATAGATTGTCTCAGACCAAAGAACAGCGTGGCTGGGTGCCAGAAGAAACAATGTAGCAACCCTTAGCTGCCAAGGGAAGAGCTACAGAGTAACTCAGAAAGAAAAAAAAAGTATTTTAAACAGAGGCTTGACTATCTCTCTGATAAATAAACCAGTTTATCCAGATAAATACTCATATAAATGCCACCTAAAAGAAGTAAAAAGCAAATGTTAAGTGATCCTGAAGATCACTGAAGTTAAGTGATCCTGAAGAGGCACAACAAGGCTTATTACCTCAGGAAGAAGATGGAGTCCCTATATCTATAGAACAGGATGAGACTCATAAGGGTGTCTCAGGGAGAGAAAGGGATCTAAGCTCCCAAGAATTTGAAAGATGGAGGTTACAACAAGAATTTAAATTAAAAGAATTAGAGATCAAAGAAAGAACCAGGGAATTAGAAATTAGAGAAAGAGCAAGGGCTGAGGAAAAAGCTCAGGAACTAGAAATCAAAGCCAGAGCTGAGGAAAGACAAAGGGAGATGGAATTTCAAATAGAAATGAAAAAATTAGAATTGACGGCTCAAAATAATAACAACAATAATAATGTTAATGCTAAGGCTAATGAGGGGAAAATAGATCTCAAGAAATTTCCCCAGTATAGGAAAGGTGACAGCCCAGAAGTCTTTCTTATTTCCTTTGAGCGCGCGTGCTGGGACTTTAACGTAAAAGAAGAGGAACGTATGATTATACTAAGATCTCAAATAAGTGGAGATTTAGCTGACATATATTCCCAAATGCCCCTAGAAAAAGCCAGAGGCTTTGAGGCTTACAGAAAATGGATTTATGCGAGATATGGCATTAATGCAGAGCACCTGTGGCGAAAATTTCGCGCCCTGACAAAAACACCTGATGAATCGTATTCCCAATTAGGAGCAAAATTAGTACAATGCTTGGAGAAATGGATGGAGCGGGAAAATGTCACGTCTCTAGAACAAATGAAAAATGTAATAGGGCTGGAGCAATTTTATTCTGTTCTACCTAGTGATTTAAGATATTTAGTAAGAGACAAACAGCCTAAAAACGTACATGAGGCAAGTGAAACTGCTGATAATATAAATGAGATAAGGAACCCCAGATTCTCTGAGGTAAAAATTGGCGGGAAAGTGTGGGATGACCGGAGGAGAGTACCTCAGAAACAATCAAGCGACTGGAAGCCATTTTAAAGGCAAGCCTTCTGAGCTGAGTCACCAGAAACAAAATAGCTTTGAAGGAAAGGGTGACAAGTCCCCATATTTTGAACCCAGAGCCAATAAAACATGTTATGGGTGTGGGGAGAAAGGACATTTCTGGTCTCAGTGCCAAACCACCAAGAATAGAGATGTTGGTCAGCAAAAAGGAGGGGGAAATTCCAGTCAGCCTAAGAAGATATATTGTGTACAGCAGAAGGGAGCTACCTCAGAGGCAGTTGAAACAGTCTCCATAGCAACCCCAGTAACAGAGAGAGCAGAGAGCCAAGATCAAGAGCCTCCTTTAGTGAGGGTAGTTCAATGCTATTTGCTAGAAAGTAACCAAGAGCTTCTTTGCAGCTCCGGATATGTTATTTATGTGAATAATAATAAGTATCTTGCATTAAAAGACTCTTGCTCTCAAGACACAGTGTGTCACCCAGACATTATCCCTAAAGAAAATATAGTAGTGAATGAAAATATTTCTATCAAAGGGACTGGAACCGAAATAGTGACATTGAAAATGGCTAAAATTCTAATTAAATATAAAGGGTGGACGGGAAGTTGGAAAGTGGCCATATCCGACCAAATTCCTGCCCCATGCTTAATAGGACTGGATCTATCTGAGCATGTGAAGAGTGTTTTAGTAACAACTCGCTCCCAGGGAGGGCAAAGTGAAGCCCCTGAGGAAAAATATGAACACCCTGCTGAAATAATAGAAGGGAATGAAACAGCTGATCTAGTCACGATGAGGAATCCTCATAATCAGTCTTTCAGAAAAGAACAAAAAGCAGACCCTATCTTAAGTGAATGCTTTAGACAAGCTAAGGAAGGGCCCCTGACCCCTGAAAACCCCGAAAGGTACGGTGTGAAGGAAGACCTATTGTACAGAGAGGTCCTAGTGAATCCTAAGCGGGGAGGGGAAAGCATACATAAACAATTAGTGATTCCTTTCAAATATAGAGAAAAAATTATAGAAAAGGCGCACAAAGACATATTTGCAGCCCATCTAGGGATCTCACGAACTAAGCAAAGAATTGACCAAAATTTCTATTGGCCAGGGATGGGAAAGCAGGTAAAGCTATTTTATCAGTGTTGTGACACCTGCCAAAGACAGGAATACCCCGGGTTAGAGATGAACCCTGAAGTAGCAGGAATGGCTGAGGAAGTTTTATTGAAAACCCCTAATGATACTTCCTATATTGATGAACAGAAGGAAAATTATACTTTCAGTGATTGTATTGCAACATCTAATAAGAGTATCATTCCACTGACCCCTGAACACTTAGAGAGGTCTATAGCTTTTGTACTTACACGCTCACAAGGGGACCAGGAATCACCCACTGTAGCAGAAAAGAGTACTGTAACAGAGGGAAGCTTGGAAGGAGAAAGATTCCTGGATAGTCAGATTAATAGCTGTTCAGAAGCTGATTATAGGCTTATGAAAAACCCAAATAAAAATAGTTTCACCCAGGAGCGGAAGGAGGACACTAGCTTGGTGGGTTGTTTTGAAACAGCCAGTAACCCCACTTTATTGTCTCCTGAAGGAACTATGCCTAGACAAAGATTGTTTATCTAAGGAAAAATCCCTAGCAGGGGCAGAGTCTAGCTTAAGAAGTACTCATGAAAAAGAGAAAAGCTTATATGAGGCTCAGGAAAGATCATACTGTCCTGAGGATAAAGTTGTGGGACTGAGATCTTTAGAGGGAAGTAAATTACCGTTAGCAGAGTCAGAACCTATGGAATTGTTGTTGCAGCAGAACCAGAGGACTGAGAAGTCTAGTCGCTCTGTAGCTGCACAAGCCCTTAAAACTCTGCAATGCAAACCTCTAACTAAGAAACCAAATAATAAAGAAATAGAACTAGATGAGAATCTTAGTGCATCCAAAATAAACCAAGTAGTTAAGAATGCACTGCAAGGAAACTTGCCTTTGAATTTGGAAGCGACCCATGATAGTGGTTCCCCACCTAGGGAGAACACCTCAACAAGAATAACTGTGGGGGAAATTATCGGTGCGGAGAAAGGTGTAAACCTTGACTTTTTAAATAAGGAAACATCCAGAGATGTACAGCAGGATGAGAGGGAACTGTCCCTAGCTGAGAAAGGGAAGCCCCGTTTCAAAATGAAAACAGGCTTCGCTGCAAAACGACAAGCAGAGAATGTCCAGTATACTTCAGAGAGCAGACTAAAGAGAACCTGGAAGAAAGAGCCTGGTATCGTCAGATGTAACCCTGAGTGCCAGCAATCGTGGGACCAACTGACAGGTGGAAATGACCGGTCCAGTATACAGCGCACCTGACTACGGTCACCATCTTCACAGAGATGTTCAACGTCGGGCTGGAAGCCGTGCTGAGCCAAGCAGACGACAACGGAAATTATCATCCGGTGACTTATCTCAACAAGAAACTGCAGGCTGGAGAGCAGCATTTATCTACTATTAAGTGGGAGTGCCTGGCCATAGTCTGATCGTTACAGAAACTGAGACCTTATATCGGGGGAAGACATTTTGTTCTGTGCAAGGATCATTCCCCACTTCTGTGGCTAAGAACTATTCGGGCCAATAATAATAAACTGATGAGGTGGGCCCTACTTTTGCAGGACTTTGATTTCGAAATCCAGAACGTGAAGGGAACCCAGAACGTGGTGGCTGACACGTTATCTCGGAGACCAGAGGACTGACGGATGGAGGAGAAGAAACATGTAAAATGTAATGATATATAAACCGTTTTGTTTGTGCATTAAAGTTTGAGATGTAATTAAAATGTAATGTTGTATTGAATTAATGGTAAGTAGTGTTATAAATGTAAAATTAATGTAAGTTGTATTAATGTAATCAAAACAAAAAGTAATAACTGTATTGACTGGGTTAAATGTGTAAAGTAATAAGTTTAATTTGTTCAAAATAGTAAAAGATAATAAGGTTTTCCCCATGAAACAAACTTTTCCTAGGGGGGAGGTATGTGACGGATGCCCCACGTCACGCCTGTCACTCCTAGCTGGAGCTCATTTGCATAGCCTATGAGAGGACAGGAGGGGCGGAGTCAGAGAGTCAGTTGGAGCAGTTAGTGAGAAAGAGTGAGAGAAGAGGGAAGGAGAGAGGTTTGCAGAGAGAGAGAGATAGTCAGAGAAAGCCTGAGAACTGTAATTAACAAAGATAAACTGGTTAACGTGATTAAATAAAACAGGAGGTGATCAAATGTGTGGCAGATAAATGATATTTCCATGATTGTGATTCCAAGAAATGAACTAAGAACATCTGTGATTCTGAATTACCCTGTGTCACGTTCCCGGGGGTTTTAACAGGCAAAAGTCCAATAAACCAGTCCAATATCAAAAGTCCAGAACATGCAAAGCAGATACCAAAATGCCAGAGCCAAAACACAAACTGTAGTCAGAAGTCAGAGTCCAAAGCCAAGGGTCCAGAAAACAAGGTCCAAGATAAGCAGGAGCGTGGATGCAAGCCAGGGTGTTGACTTGTTGCTTCCACAAGCTTGCAAGCCTCTGGGTGCAGATTTTATAGCAACAACAGTCATCTAAACACCTCATCCTGCTAAAACTCAGGGCTGGTCGACCTGATGTTCCTATGGGAAGCATTCATGCGGGCTTCGGATCTTCGTGTCATGAGTCCTTGCCGAAGCTTCTCCCTTACTTTGGCTACTGGGGGAGGAGAATCTGGTGGTGATTCAGCTGCCTGCGATTCTGATTGCCCAGCATTCTCCTCAGCTGTAATTAACCCCTCAGATTCCAGATCTTCTTCGGCTGAACTCATGACACCCTGATACCCTTTAATAAACAAGTTCTGTTGTTGGCAGCCTGTGTCTGACTAAAGTCATTACAGTGTGGATGAAAGAAATCCACTGGTGGCAGCGAAAGTTAGAGAGAACGTCACTAAAAAAGAAACGGGCACGGGTGAACGTCACATAGACAATATAGGTAAAGGTAAAGGTTCCCCTTGACATTTAGTCCAGTCGTGTCCAACTCTAGGGCGCGGTGCTCATCCCCGTTTCCAAGCCGTAGAGCCAGCATTTGTCCTTAAGACAGTTTCCGTGGTCACGTGGCCAGTGCGACTAGACACGGAACACCGTTACCTTCCCACCGTGGTGGTACCTATTTATCTACTCGCATTTTTACATGCTTTCGAACTGCTAGGTTGGCAGGAGCTGGGACAAGCGACGGGAGCCCACTCCGTCGCGTGGATTCGATCTTATGACTGCTGGTCTTCCGACCAGAGACTTCTGTGGTTTAACCAGCAGCGCCACCATATAGCTAGCAGTAAAAAATGGGAACTACAGTCTGACAGGATTAAGAGGGCTACCCTGTTTCCTAACCTGAAAATAAGCCCTAGTATGATTTTTCAGGATGCTCGTAATACCCCCAAAATAAGCCCCCGTTAAGTGAAACCCCGCCCTCCACCATTGTGCTGCAACCAGAAGAAGATGACATGACTATATTTGAGTAAATGTAGATTGTTGTACATGAAAAAAAAATCTCCTGAAAATAAACCCTAATGCGTTTTTTGGAGCAAAAATTAATATAAAACCCTGTCTTATTTTCGGGGAAACACGGTACACATCTTGCCCATCAATGCCACAGAGCATGCAACTTAATTATCATAAATGTTGGACTAATTGTTGAAGAATTGCTACCGCAGAAGACCATGATAGATATTTAAGAGGGACTGGCATTCCCAGAACAGTCTTTTTCAATTTTTTATTCCAAGTGCATGGTTTATCTATGCATTAGCAGCAATGAACTTGAAATACAAATTGCAGCAGAGAGTTGTACAACATGGAGAAATAAGATGCTGTTATTTAAGTTATAGTAATGCATAACACTCAATTTTTATCATTTCTCTAATGATGCCAATCTTTTAAACCTATACACATCCCAGAGCATAAATCCTGCTAGACTGAATAGGGATTATTTTTAACTAAATATATAGGATTGCAGTGGAATCCTCCCCTTTTAAATAAATTTTTAAAAATCTGGTACACAAAATCCTTAATGGCAAAAAGTATAAATGCAAGTAAAATTCATATTTTCCAAGTTCTTTTAGTTATCACAAAGTTATTTATATAAAAAAACATAAAATAAAAAACATTTCTAATATAAACATTTTAATTTCAAAATACAAGTGTTAATTGAATAGTCATATTATTATCCAACAAGATTAGCTTAGATAGTAAAAACACAAAACCCATACAGGATTTTGTATTATATATGCCTCAATTTCCTGACATTGTAAAAATTCATTACTTTGTAATAATTAATGCTGCTTTTCTGGAAAGAAAAAGAACTTATGTAGAAGAGGCCCTTGTTTACAACAGTCTTGGATTTCTGGCCCCAAACACTTATCTGTACCTCAGCTACACACCTAGATTCTGCTGATTTATTGCAGTTCTCTGTACTGGGCCCCTTTTATCCTCTTTTCCCTCACTTCTTGCCTCTTCACATGTTTTATGACTGTAATACTTACGTGTATTTAAGTCCACTGATTTCAGTGGCTTTGCCATGCCTATGGCTGCATGGGATCAGATTGTCTCTCAAAGGCCACTGATTGACTGACTGCAATCATACACCACAAGTACATGGCAGTATATCCCATTGGACTTAATTTGACTTCAGAGCATCCATGCATAGGGGTTTGGAGTGAATTCAATGAAAGTACTGACCAAGAGGCATACAAATCAGACAACCTGGCAATGTGTATTCTCTGTCTAAGAGCCTTTACCCATGTACAGACTGCTCTTGCTTGATCACTATGACTGTTTCCACTTCTGATCAACTTCAGCATTTGACCAAATGCAAAACAGAATTTGTAGAACATGACAAACAGTGGCCAGCAAAGTCTACTAAACTGTTCACTGTAACCATATAAATGAGAATTGGGAATTAGATTAAACATTCAAATATAGGTTTGCCTAATGATTATATGATTTAATTGGAGGCAATGTGGGGAACTAATTGCAGCACATGTTAAAAGGCTTTGTTCTCAGTGGTTTATACTACTGTAAATATTATATTGCAGAGGTAATCACAGATGTTAACAGATTTACAGCCAGGGTTTATGGCTATTTTGTTTTATCATTGTAGTATGCAGCAAAATGTTGAGTTGTGAAATGTTTCTGTTTAAGGGTTTCTTTTCCATGATAGACAATCCCATTTTTCTCCCCTTCAATTTTCCATTTTCCACAATCGTTCAATGTTCTTTGCCTGCGGAGCCTAACTCAGTCTTAATTGGACTGTTTTGGTTCTCCCCACCCCCTATAATACATTTTACCGAAAGATAAGTTTGAAACATTTTGACATCCCCCAATCTTTTTGATAATTTCTTCTTGAGCATGGATTGTGCTATTTTAGGCTAGATGTGGATCTACACTGGGATAACAAATTCACTGTTTGTATATATTAAGTCTGATTTCTAGAAAAAACACAATAATTTTGACAAAAGCAGATTTTGCCTGAGAACATCACACAACAAGCAAAGCTGTGTGCTCTAGCGAGTTTACTCAGATTATAGAGTTTTTGCGAGACTGAGGATGTTTTTCAAGAGGAGCAGTTGATTACCATGCCTGGTGGGTAGTTGTATCTGAAGTTTCACCTTCAAAAGTGAAGTACAACAAATAGAATTTTCATATCCCCTTCCAGCATCTGAACACTTTTCACTTGAATCAGTTGACTATTCCATTCTGAGTTGTCAAGCAAGAAGAATGTATACAGATGCCAATATAATAACAAAATACAATTTGTTCCTGGAGATACTAAAGACAACCAGTCAAAATGTGTTATAATATTCAGCTGACGCCACCACAAGAGAATAATGCTTTTCTTTTATTTAACGACACTACTTCTTTGGCTTCTGAAGCTGTCCATTAACTATATATCAAATTGCAGCTATAAAGGAGTGGGTAGAATTTTTTTCATTCCAGTCACATCATGTTGATACTCTTCTTTGCATGTTAATCCAATATAACTTTTAAATACTGTAACCTTTTCTTCAGTTCCTATTGCTAAGGAAATTCAGAGAATGCCATAGGAGATTATTTAATTACAGAGATGACTCAAAGAGCTCATAGCTGTTTATCTTCTTTTCTTTATACAATAAAATTTGTTCCATCAGCTTCTTCTTTTTATTGTTGATCTCTATTTCTTTTGTCACTGCTGAAAATAAAAAACACACACTATAACTTCACTGGAACTATGAATAGTTAATACAGTCACTTCTGAATTTCTGAGTTAACTGTAAATCAAAAGTTATTTTGAACAAATATCGAATATTAGTTGCTTTTGTAAGTCAACTTTTTAATCTATATGGCGGGGAATGGCTCATGAGGTTCTTTTACCTTGGAAGGAACATAATGTAAAGAACTATTATTGAATTGATGGGATTTATGCAAGACTTGCCTTAGAATTCAGCAATGGATCCAATGGGTCTACCTAGTTAGACTAGTGACTGAATTTACTCCAAGGACAACTTTAAGCCTGGAAGTACCACAATTGACATCGATTCAATTTAAATGGCCCCTTTTGAAAGATACTAATATCACTTGGAAATTTGGTGCAGAGATGGAAACACAACAACCCAGTGGGCGGCAGGTGGCGGTGGAAGTGGCAGTGGCGAAAGTGGGAATCCCGGGCACGGAGGTGCCTCCAGCCCCCACTCTGGATCCGCCTCCAGTCGTGCTCAACCCCGCCACTGCCTATAGCTCAGTCCGCCCGCCGCTGCCAGCTGCTCTGGATCTTGGCCTGTCGCCTGTCGGGGCGCTAGCACCGCGGCTGCAGCTGCCTCCTCAGGTTTGGCTGCTGGGGGTAGCGATCCAGTGACTTATGGCTTGCGTGCCCACAGAGAGGGCTCTGTGTGCCAGCTGTGGCACGTGTGCCATAGGTTTGCCATCGCTGATCTATAGCATACTGAATTGCGACACTCAAGGTGCAACTACCTTGACATAATAATAATTGCATGCTGTCAAGTCAGTTCAGACATACGGTGACCCCTTTCAGGGTTTTCTAAGTAGAGAACATACAGAAATGGTTTACCATTCCCTTCTTCTGGGGGCATCCTGGGACTGTGCAGCTTGCCCAAAGTCACACAAGCTGGATCTACTCACAAGAGGCACAGTGGGGAATCGAACTCCCAATCTCTGGCAACACAGCTAGATACAAAAACCACTGTGCTATCCAGCTAGCTTTACATTGACATAAAATGCAGTAAATGCTACAAGACTGGGAAAGTCTATGACTCACATTTTTTTCTGTTTACCACATGACATAAAAACAAATGCAAATCAGCCCAGAGTCTCCTCCTCTCCTATTCTGTAGTTTTCCCCTCCACTACTGGGGCTTCTATTTTTTTCCCAGTGGATCTATTCAAATTAGTTCAGCTGGTGTGATCACTTGGACCTGTGCAGTTCTGCCACCTCCCACCGCCACAGGTAGCTGCAGGTCTTGGTGAACTTGAATGTCATTGTGAAGAAGACAGCATCCCATTTCATCACAGTCACAAATAAGAGCCTCTGAAGAACATTTGGGCAGTCACGTACTGATTCAATGAGCCTACTCTACTTGCAACTTATGATGCTAAGCAACAGAATTTCAGCCACTTTAACTCCGTCTTTCAAAGTATATATAAAAGTTACCTTGTGAAGAACAGGAAGCACTACTATTGTCTCTGTGTGATGGAACAATTCCGCTGGAAGAGGCCGTTGCCTCCTGTGGCTCCATACTCTTGTCAGAGTCCATTTTTTTTGCTGTGAAATCACTGGTATATTCTGCATCATTGTTTAGGTGCTTAAGGAGAGAAATATTTTCAAAATGTGGATGGCCATTGCTTAGCGACTGGCAGCAAGCATTCCCTGAATGGTCCCAAGAAAAGCTACTGTATTCATCTGATTCACAAGGGATCCGTAATAATTGCTCAGAATTGGTTTCATGAGGCACAGTTCTTATCAAAGGTGGCAACAAATCCACATCATTCAGGGGTTCTGAATTCACCCTACCCTCACAGCTGTGGTCACCTGAGAAACCAACACTCAATGAAGTAGTGGGTTCATCATTAGTTTCTTCTGGGGTATTGACAGATAGGCGAAAACATCTGTTTCCTTCAGGCATTTGGTGATATTGTATTTGACGATCTGCCATTTCCACACTTTCTTTCACCTGTATTTAAAAGTAATGTTCAACAGCTTATTTGCATTTAACTCACTAAAATAAAACAGTCTATCCTTAACACTTTGGCATAGGCTCTCAGACAGAGAGAAAAAAGTTTCATAGCGATATTCTTCATGTGTTCCTGCCACATGTGCAATAAGGGTGTGACAAGGAGTGGGACTGCTAGCTCCACCCTAACATCACTTGCCCTGCTACTCTGTCCTGACTGACATCTATATAGTGAGAGTGATGCCACTCCTTCAACATGCATATGCTGAGTGCCTGGGTCTGTAGGTTCAGATGTACCACTGAACACATGGGCACTGAAGATGCAGAGCCAGCAGAGTGTACTGTGCTGGAGGAGAGATCAGTGGGGTGTACTATCATAGCCTTCACATGAGGTCCCTTCAACACCACCTCTATTTCCACGTACAGACAGTACATCTAGTTCAATAGATTCATTTTGAATTCTGAGGACTGACACATTAGCAACAGGATGCTCAAGGCAAAATATGAAAGTTCCAAGGCTGGTACAGTGCCACTACTCCGCAATGCTATGTTGGGAGACAAACCCAGGTGGCAGCTGAAAAGCCTCCATCAGTAATGTGGCACAAATGGCAATCCCCTGGTTAGGTCCACTCACTATCATCCTTTGTACAGCTAGGGTCTGCCCACCATAGAGAGAAAAATAAAAAAAATCCTACATCTAGTTTTTGGTACTAAGAACCAAGTTGCAATTCATGTAGTGAATGGATAACAAGTGAAGAAAATACATGAAACTTAGAAGCAACTGCAATAAGACCTGCCAGGCCAACAAGACAGAAAATAGGGTCCATAGCACCTTTTATGTCAACCTTGTGATATGCATATAAATGAACAAGCTCCACCTGTTACTTTCTTGAACATAAGGGGGAAGTGGTCTGGGAAGGGGATATCACATTTACCTCAGCCATATTAGCATTCTTTTTCCGAAGACAAACACAGACAGCTGTGGCCAACCAAGTAGCTGCTGTTGTTGCCAAGCAACCTGCATGCTTGTCTTGATATTTATGACATATTTCTATTGCAGCAAATCTTTCAAAGGTTTTTTCCTTAGAAGAGAGCAGTTCTTTTGCCAGTTGGATTTCTTCAAGGATGGCATCTTTCTGTTAAGGAAAAAAGAATGGGAAAGATATATAGGTGTGCCATTTCTTTTTTGTGGGAATCATATTGAAGAGCTGACCTGTATGAGCCCTGAGAACTGCATCAGAAGCAGAAACTAATGTTCAGATTTTATTTGTATGGAACATATTGTACACACAAAAAGCAACAAGATCACATTAGCTGAGACTTATTAATTTGCTTTTACAAAACACTAATACTTTTGTATTTTCCTACATCACAGAGTTATTTAACAAATTTAGACTGGTGTGATTAACACACACCAGAGGAAAATAGAGGACCTTCCCAAGAGTTTTCAGATTTTCCTATCTATATGGACCAGCTATTAATACTAAAAGGTGGATTGGGCACATTTATACTATATCAATAATCAGCAGTCTCTAGTCCTCCAGATGTTGCTGCACTACAACTTTCATAATTCCTTACCATAGGCTATGGTGAGGGGAGTTGTACTCTGACAACATCTAGAGAATGACAAGTTGCCCATTGCTGGAATGTATGATATTGTACAGTATGTGGTTTTGTGTTTGTTTATGCATGTATGTATATGCACACACACAGAGAGAGATCTGCATGAAATAACAGATCTTAGCCCTAAGATTGCATTGCCCAGACCATTCAAAGTTGCTCTGCTTCAAAACCCAATTTGCTAACATGTACACACAAAGAAACACAAACTTCACTAACCAGAAAAACAGGGTGTCTTCCTTCATCCATTGCCTTCATGCCAGTCAAGATCTCTGCTAAAACCTAGAAAAATTCAATTATGTATTTTCTTTAGAATAGATTATTCACTTAGATCAAAGAAATATTACAAGATAATCCTAAATGGCATTGAGGGTGGGGAAGTCAAAAGGCAGATCTAACACCCTTTCCAAAATGCTGCCAGCTTTTACCAGTCTGGCAAAACAGAAAGCCTACCAATGATAAACTCCTGCATGTGGAGTTCTCCATGGGCATAATGGGTGCATCTGCAGTGTAGAAGCCCCAAGCTAGAAGAAGGATTCTTCAATCCAGTCCTAATCCCCTCCAGCCAGCAATTCTGAGGGTTAGGCTTTCATGTATTTACCTGGACAATTGCAGTGAGACACAGACTGTCATTACCTTCAATGAGATGCTCATTTCATGATACCATAGAATGACAGCCGGCTGTGCTGAGCTTCCCTATTTCTAGCACTGTGTGCACCCAGCCAAGTACACCCTATTCCCCAAATGGAGCACATAAGAAGAATCTATGATTCTGCCTTAA
The DNA here is from genome assembly GCA_037013535.1 of Intellagama lesueurii. Lineage (NCBI taxonomy): Eukaryota > Metazoa > Chordata > Lepidosauria > Squamata > Agamidae > Intellagama > Intellagama lesueurii. The sequence goes on from JBAJHW010000002.1 coordinate 259,088,058, forward strand.
ATGGACTAAGAAGATTAATCAATCTAGCCCCATTTTGTATCCTCTGACTGGTAGAACCAGAGGTCTGCTTTCTCAATCTCTCTTCATTAGGGCTAGCTATGATATAACCAAAGACCTTCTACATGCACAGTATGTGTTCTGGCACTTATCAGAGGCTCACTTCCTAGAATGAGTTAGAAACATAGGAGATCTAAGCTTAATAAGGTCAGCACTCTGGCTGACATTAATAGTCAATCTCAATAAAATACATGATCAAAGTACATCACCAACAACCACATGAACTTGGTGATAAAACTGCTTCTTTTAGCCTTTATTTTGGCTTTTTATAGACTTTTCTCAAAAAATAAAATCCCTTTTATTGTTGTCACTTGAACCATGGCCCATCTACTATGCTTCTATGTCCAGAGCGCTGTTTTTAAAAATTTAAATAACAAATCAGCAAGCAAATGAACAAATGAATGAAGAAATGAATAACAGGCACTATACTAATGCACATGGTAGAAGCAAGAAATTAAATTCACTTGAAATAAATGTCCTGAATCTACACACAAAAAGGGACCACTTACTATTCCACAACCAAATATATCCACTTTTTCTGTTAGTTGCCCATGCCTGATGAAATCCTCTGGGAAGTAAGCAAGAGAAGCTTGTAAGACTTTGGTTTTCACCATAGCATAATCTGATTTTTTCTCCACAGGGTGCAACCGAAGACCAGAATGCCCAAGTTGTGGCACAAAGTTTGCATCTAGCAAAACATTGGAACTGTGTGTGTAGGAAACAAAAAGTACAGAAGAAAAGGGCAATTATACCATTGCTCTGCAACTGCTTAATTAGGCATTCACTATGGAGTCAAAGCTTAAAATGTGTTGTCGCAGCAAAATCGCCATACCACTAGACAAATGTATGACCAAACAAAAAATAAAACAAAACAAAAGAAGCAGTTCCTTAAAAACATGTTTTAGCCAAAACCCATGTCTTCAGTGGTAATATGCTACAACACTGAGCTACGAGGGCTAGCTTCCGATTCAAAGCTGAATTCCATATGGAAGCTTGGGGCAATGTATGTTAAGTTTAAGTATCTCTTTGATACAAATATAAGAATCCTCGCAAAGTTGTAGCACTGAAAAGGTACAACAAAATTCCAGATTCCAATATTTTAGTAATGCCAGACAGTGGTACTCTTTACATAGTTATTTCATCTTCTCCATTCTAAGTTTCAAGGCAAAGAAGCAAGTTATTTCACCACATAATGTCAACTGTGTTTGCTGAACTAACATGAATGTACTTGGGCATTTGTAGGGCAACTGATGGGCAGAAGCAATCATTTTGGCATCTACTTATTTTCCCTGTGAATATACCCTTGTGGCTTTCTTCCTCAGCTGGGAGTAGAGGGGATGTGCTAAAACCCAAATGGAGGGGATACTGGCAGTGCAGAGTCACCAGAAGAGGGAAGGACTACAATCACATCTGCTGATCTCCACTACAAAATGCTTCTTCAGGCCAGCTAGATTAGTGTTATAAGATAAATATGCACAGGGAACCTGATCCTTGTCTTAGTTCCTTGCTGGCCATATCTTGTTTTTCTTTTAGGAAAAATATATTAATATTTGAGAATGTGAAGCAGGTTCTCATGAAATAGATTGAAATTCCCATTTCCAGCAACAGACAATAATATTTCAAGTTAGGATAAGGAAATGGCATACTATTACAATCCCAATTTGAAAACTTTGGGGAAGGAAATGGGGTGGGAGGGAGAGAGACCTTTCTGCACTTACTAAATTTATCTAGGTCTGCATCAGTGTCTAAGTGTATAAAACTTCAATTAGGTGGTCTATAGCCCTCCATTCAACAGATGCCAGGGCCATGAACAGCAACCATATCACATTCAACCATACAATAAAATCACAAAATGAATGACAGAACAAAAAAAATATCAACGACAAGGCTAAGGCACTTATACTAAAATGCCTGGGAAAATAAAATTATATTCTGAGACTATAATCTATCTGATCCTATCTTAAATTTATTTTAGGCATATTTTAAAGAACATCTTAAGCAGTAACAGGCAAGAGATACCTATGCTTGTAAATTTTCACACAGAAATTAATTTACAGTTAAGTACATGATTTCATTCTAACATTCAGAAAATAGCTGCTATTCTTGTTTCGTGTTATTTTGATGAAGTACATTTTTTTAACCGTTGAAACATTTCAGCAGTTTGTCTTTTTAAATGTTATAATCACATGAAGGATGACATTTTAACATCAGCTCCACACCTTTTTATGTTTCCATGAATAATTCCAAAGTGATGTAAATGCTGAATGGCTTGAATAAGTCCCAAAGAGATGCTGGTGCGTTTCTCCCAAGTTAATGATGCAGAATCTTCCTGCAACAGAAGGGAAAGTTACTCGTTAAAAATTACATGGCCATCAATCTGCTTTTCTCTCTTGTAGTAAACAACAGCATAAATTTCCTGATAGATTGCTCATTGATTTTATACTGGTTCAAATGGCTGGACTTGATGATCCACCGGGTCCCTTCCAGCTCAGCTGGAAGTTCTAAAATGATAATGAAATCAGTAAATCATACACTTCATAGAATCAGAGGAGATTCTGTCTTTTAAAATATATGCACCTGGTCCAGAACTGTGCTCCAGCTGGGATATTATCAGTTTCTATGAACACTGCTAGTTCATTGGTAAAAATCAAAAGGTAATAAAATTTATTGAATCTCACAAATGTTATTAGATTATATTTACTTTTGGTTAGGTGGTTACATTTTTCTGTGTAGAATAGACCTCCACGTCCAATTGACACTATAGTGTTTAGAAAAATTTCATAGCTGGGATTCAGAAAATTATGCTGGATATGCTCAGTGGGATTAAGGGGATTTTCTCCCCCCCAGCAGGATAAAAAAAAAACCTCATTAATTAGCATATTCCATTACCATCACACAAACTGTGCTGGTAACTGCTCTTCACAAAACCTTAGCACAATGTGACCTAGAACTAATCAGGTTGTTTTTGGGATCCAGACACCTATATGTAAAACATGATCAGAATCTAAAAAAGCAAAACAATCCTTCCCAAACTGGCTGATCTTAAGACAGAAAACATTTATTGCATACAAAGCATCTACAGCCTTTTCAATACCTGGTTTAGAAACACATTTATTTACTGAGAATCTTCACAGATTTATTTACTTTGTTCCTCCAGCCCACTATTTCTCAGAGGCCAATGCCTGGGAATATACAGTATATCACAGAAGTGAGTATACCCCCTCACATTTCATAAATATTTTAGTATATCTTTTCATTTGACAATATTGAAGAAATGACACTTGGCTACAATGTAAAGCAGTGAGTATACAGCTTGTATAACATTGTAAATGTGCTGGTCCCCTCAAAATAACGCAACATACAGCCATTAATGTCTAAACCGCTGGCAACAAAAGTGAGTACACCCCGAAGTGACAATGTCCAAATTGGGCACAAAGCGTCAATATTTTGTGTGGCCACCATTATTTTCCAGCACTGCCTTAACCCTCTTGGGCATAGAGTTCACCAGAGCTTCACAGGTTGCCACTATAGTCCTCTTCCATTCCTCCATGACGACATCACAGAGCTGGTGGATGTTAAAGACCTTGCACACATCCACCTTCCGTTTCAGGATGCCCCACAGATGCTCAATAGGGTTTAGGTCTGGAGACATGTTTGGCCAGTCCATCACCTTTACCCTCAGCTTCTTTAGCAAGGCAGTGGTCGTTTTGGAGGTGTGTTTGGGGTCGTTATCATGTTGGAATACTGCCCTGCGGCCCAGTCTCCAAAGGGAGGGGATCATGCTCTGCTTCAGTATGTCACAGTCCATGTTGGCATTCATGGTTCCCTCAATGAACTGTAGCTCCCCAGTGCCAGCAGCACTCATGCAGCCCCAGACCATGACACTGCCACCACCATGCTTGACTGTAGGCACGACACACTTGTCTTTGTACTTCTCACCTGGTTGCCGCCACACACACTTGACACCATCTGAACCAAATAAGTTTATCTTGGTCTCATCGGACCACAGGACATGGTTCCAAAAATCCATGTCCTTAGTCTGCTTGGCTGCAGCAAACCGTATGCGGGCTTTCTTGTGCATCATCTTTAGAAGAGGCTTCGTTCTGGGACGACAGCCCTGGAGACCAATTTGATGCAGTGTGCGACGTATGGTCTGAGCATTGACAGGCTGACCCCCCACCCCTTCAACCTCTGCAGCAATGCTGGCAGCACTCATACGTCTATTTCCCAAAGCCAACCTCTGGATATGACGCTGAGCACCGGCACTCAACTTCTTTGGTCGACCATGGCGAGGCCTGTTCTGAGTGGAACCTGTCCTGTTAAACTGCTGTATGGTCTTGGCCACCATGCTGCAGCTCAGTTTCCAGGTTTTGGCAATCTTCTTATAGCCTAGGCTATCTTTATGTAGAGCAACAATTCGTTTTTTCAGATCCTCAGATAGTTCATTACCATGAGGTGCCATGTGGAACTTCCAGTGACCAGTCTGAGAGAGTGAGAGCGATAACACCTGCTCCCCCTTCACACCTGAGACTTGTGACACTAACGGGTCTCATGACATCAGGGAGGAAAAACGGCTACTTGGACCCAATTTGGACATTGTCACTTAGGGGTGTACTCACTTTTGTTGCCAGCGGTTTAGACATTAATGGCTGTGTGTTGCGTTATTTTGAGGGGACAGCACATTTACACTGTTATACAAGCTGTATACTCACTGCTTTACATTGTAGCCAAGTGTAATTTCTTCAGTGTTGTCACATGAAAAGATATACTAAAATATTTATGAAATGTGAGGGGGTGTACTCACTTCTGTGACATACTGTATGAATATGTGCCGGAAAAGAGACAGAAAAAGATGCCTTTTCCACTTGATTTCTTGCAAGAATGCAGATTAATTCTTTTGGAAGCATTTGTACACAGGACCTCATCCATTCAGCTTAATGTTATTCTTCCAATATCCCATCATCATCTCAAAGACTCTGAACAGCTGATACATACAGTTGAGGTTTTTTTTTTAACTTTAAATGAGGAACTTCCCCACAAAGATACATAAGTTCTTGCTGGGAGGGGAGAGGTGCAACCTCCCACTAGTTCTCCATTAGATTGCTTGACTTATACCAAGGGAGGGACAGAGAACCTGGCCCCCAGTATGTGTTTGACTAGTAGATAGGATCAAGATGATATTTACCCTGTTGGGTAAGGGTGGACCTGCTGAATACCCTTTGTTATTTCCAGTAACTGAGGCCAGAAAAGGCTTTATCCTTAGCCAAATCAACATCCATATTCTTGGGCAAAGTGCTAGAGCAGGTGGTGTCTTCTCATCTTCAGGGGTTCCTGGATGAGATGGATTATCTAGATCCGTTTCAATATGGCTTCTGGCCTGGTTGTAGAATGGAGACTGCTTTGATTGCCTTGGTGGATGACCTACACTGTTTACTGAATATGGGAAGTGTGTCCCTGTTTGTTCTGCTGGATCTCTCAGTGGCTTTTGATACCATCGGTCATGGTATCCTTCTGGGCCATATCTCCAGGATGGCTTGGATGCACTATTCTACAGTGGCTCCAGTATTTCCTGGAGGGGAGAACACAGAGGGGAGTGCTGGGGGGCTCCTGTTCAATGTCCTGGCCATTGGCCTGTGGGGTTCCTCAGGGTTCTGTTTTGTCTCCTATGCTATTTAACATCTACATTAAACCACTGGGAGAGGTTGTCCAGAATTTTGGGGTCCGGTGTCACCAGTATACGAATTACACTGAACGCTATTCCTCCTTGCCATCTAAATCTGTTTTGGCTCTAGATCAGTGTCTGGTGTCAATAATGGACTGGATGAGGGTGAATAAACTGAAACTTAATCCAGACAAGACAGAAGTGCTCGAAAGGTAGATCAAGGAATAGGGATCCAGCCTGTACTGGATGGGGTCACACTCCTTTTGAAAACACAGGTGCACAGCTTAAGGGTGCTCCTGGATTCATCTCTGTGTCTGGATGCACAGGATTCGGTGGTGGTTAAAACTAGTGTACCAGCTGTGCCCATTCCTGGAGAGGTCTAACCTGGCCATGGTTACACATGCCTTAGTAACATCTTAGCTAGATTACTGTAATGGAGCTGCTTTTGGAAAATGCTCAGAAACTTCAGCAGATTCAAAACGCTGCAGCCAGATTGTGAACTGGGGCTGATTACAGGGATCACATCACCCCTCTGTTAGCAGCTCCACGGACTGCCGATCCATTTCTGGGCACAATTCAAAGTGCTAGTTTCAACCTATAAAGTCCTAAATGGCCTGGGTCCAAGCTATCTCAAAGACTGTATCTCCCTTTATGACCCTGTTTCTCTCAGTCCCACTATCTTCATAGGTGTATTTGGAGGTGACCCAGGAGAAGGCGTTCTCTGTCACAGCTCCCAGACTCAAACTCTGTCCCACAGAAGGCCCCATCCTTGCTATCCTTCTACAAGCAGGGGAAGACCTTTCTCTTCTGGCAGTCCTTAGTGACTGACTGTCTAGGAGACAATAAATGGGATGGTTTATATTTTGTTGCTTCTAAATCTGTTTTAGCAATGCTTTGATCTAACATTTTAAATGTAACGTTAATAATTATTTTTAAATATTTGAATAATTTACTGTTTTTAGCTTTTAATATTGTGTCTTTAATGATTTAAGCTGCTTTGGGTCCTTTTTCAGCAGAAAGGTGAGGTAAAATATTTTAGACAAATTAACAACAACAACAAAAGATAAACAAACAGTGGGGTGTTGAAACTGTGGCCTCCCAGACATTGTCGGACTACAATTCATATCACCTGTGACCATTGCCCATGTTGGCTGGTGTTGACTGGAATTGAAGCTGAAGAACGTTTGGAAAGCCACAAATATACCAGCCCCTTTATAGTACATTCTTCAGTGTTATGGTTTTATGTCTGTTCAGTTCAAACTTCATCTACTTTGAGAATTCTGACATAGAAAGCCACAATATGCACTTTTATTGCTTACCTGACACTGTAATCTATCAGCCAATGATCCGTTTGACATGTAAGGGTATATGAGGCAATGAAATCCACTTTCTACACAGAATCCCAACAGCCGTAGAATATTAGGATGGCAACACCTGAAATGTATTTGAACAACATCACTTGTGAAAAAAGAATGTCCTATTACTTAAAACAATACTAAATTTTCAATCTTAAACTCTGGTATTTGTACAATCTATATTTAGCAACTTCCACACAATTTAGCAAGAGATCACATCTGTTTCATTTAGGGAAATGTTAGCTGTGAAATGATTCAGATGTTACTCTTCCTCTGCCATGTGGTAAGAATGATGACATGACACGTCTCAAATTCATGCAGTTCCTCCCAAGTCCCCTCAGCTTCTGCCTGGCACAAAGAAGTGAACAGCTAAGTAATAAGATCCCGCCTGGTCATGAAGCTCATGTTTGGAGTGTAATGGTTTAAGCGTAGGGAAAAAAAATTCCCACAGCTTCTATCATGATTAAATCTGGACTGATAGCATGGGTTCACAGGTTCGCTTCAAGGTTTGAACTACACACCGAAGCATTTTAGGTAGCACAGTCAAATATTTTTACATACAGATTATAATTGTAATACAGCAGATGGTAAATATGCACATGTAACTGGCACTTTGCTACTGCCTCCTATGGAAGAAAAATATATATGATAGTGTGAGGGAGTGCAGGCATGCACCCCTAGTAAGCCATCAGGTCCCAGCAAGTATTAGGGAGCTGGGATCAGGTAAGTTTTCCTCAGTATCAAGCCAAAGGGATAGAGTCCATGCAGTAGAAGGAGATAACGTCTGCCTGGCAGGGAACAGTTGGAGGAGGGTCAGTCAAGGAGAAGAAAAGAGCAGAACTGGGAAGGCACAGGGTCATCACTTATCTCCAAGGAAGAGGATGTGTGGGAAGATGCAAGAGAGGAGAACGCTGGAAGCTGTCTACCCTTAATGGGTTTGTTTGCTTGTGACAAAAATCAGACAGCAAAGACCCCAGCCATGTGCCTGGACAAAGCTATGTTAGCCTGGGCACCGCCACAACCCTGGAGAGGCAAGTGGCAACAGACAGAGATGAGCTGCACAGCCTTGACTTCTTTTGCTCATCTACACAAGCCTTCTCTAAAAGGGGTGAATTCTGGACCTAAGCTCTCCTCTCCTCCTTGCTTTCCAAGACATGGACTCTGGGGAACTCTGGTGAAGTCAACTGGGTCCCCGAGTTGGCAAGTGATATCCCGGCATTTAGAGACTATAATTCAGCACTATGAGACCGGGGGGCGGGGGGGGGAGGCAGGGGAAAGTGACACTGTACCACTAATAAAAGCTGTTTCGAGCCAAGAGACTGCTGGCGACTATGGAGTTATCGTTGGGGGACTGGTGGGATTTGCAGACAGGCTAATAAAACAATATTTTCTAATGACTAAAAGGAGAATCTCAGTGAATTTGTTGCATTCATTGCTGTGATAAACCTGCAGATCTTGCCCAATATTGACCAAAAAGATTCTACTATAGTATGTATATTCTTTTCAAATAATTCACAGAATGTATTACAGCTTGGAATGCATCATTTGTGGATTTTGTTAGTGAGGTACAGAAAACCAAAGCCAGGGGTCTTGCTTGGATATGTGTCTGACTTTTGGTGCACCTGGTTTATTGCACTCAAGCAGCCAGAATCATAAACCACTACAAGTCATTGCTTTTGATTGTGTTTTCTGTGTTATCACTCTAGAGAGTTCATATGTAACACAACAAACATTTAGCTGCTTATGCTTGCAGAAGGAAACAGGCAAGATTGATTGAGCAATGGGCATCAACATACTACCTGAATTTAATGTGACAGCTCTTCATTTGCATACAAAAATATAAATGACAGACACAAGTAGTGCCAAGACATCTTCCATCGATTCTACTAGCTAGTGTTAGTTTTCTACCTGCACAGAATGTGATGAGGATTCCTGCTTCTTCCTGGAGCCTTTAAAAAGACTGCCAGCAGGATTCAGAGGTATAACTAATGCTTAGAAAGTATATTCAAGCTCATTATATTAATCTCTTTCTTCACTACCAACTTTTGGGCAGTTACTTACCGAAAGCAGATCTGTACTTCTATACGAAAAAATCTTTGTGTCTGACTCTGGTAGAGAGTGTAAAAAGAGAACAGATATATTACTTTTCAAAGAACATAACAAATATATTTGTATATTCTAATGTAAGTCTGTACTGACTAACCATTCTCTTAAGTATTTAAGCAACACTGGCACACCAAACCAGCTTTGTGCAAGGGAGTGGAGACCCCTGTGAAACAATTCTGGAGCACTTCTAGAGCTGGAAAGGTGTCCTCTAAGAGTATTCTACCAAAGACATACAAGAAAAGCAGTCTGAAGAATTCACTGCGGGAATCCGCAGATAATTTTATTTCTAACCAGCTTCTCACAGGTAAGCTAGTTAAGGAACTACTCCTTAAATGTCTCTAGTGCAACTGTTGCATCAAATCTGTAATATAAATGTAGAAAAGTTACCTTTTCTTTTAGCCTTTTAACAACACAAAGAGCATTGTCTCTCCGACCTTTGTAGGCAATGGAAAAAATGCTTTCACTAAGTCGGTTTTCCTCACTGAAGCCATCAGTAGCAGTTTCAACTTCATTTGGTGTCCACAAAAGATTGTCACTGAGCTGATTAGGCATATTTTCTTGCTGAGGAATGGAAGTACTGCAAGGCTATAGGTTTCAAATAGAAGACATTACAATATTAGTCAAATGAACATCACTTTTTTTGGGGGGGGGGGGAATTGCAGCATTTAGAATTCATCAACTAGCACAGCCATTCACCATGCTGGCTGGAAGTTGTAGTCCAACAGAGCCAACTTTTCTAATCCATGCTTTCTAATAAATGCAAACTATATTGGCCTCCTACCTACTTTTACAGAGGTGTAACAGTCATTTAACAGTAGGGCATATATGTAGTCATACCCAGTGTGATGTAGTGGGTAGAGTGATGAACTAGGACTCATCATCATCATCTCTCTCACAGTCTGAGTCTGGAGAACAGTAAAATATTTACACCAGTAAAAAGATAGTGATGTAGAAGAGCCAAAGTTGAAGGGTCAAAGCCTCTGCCCAGACCTTTTCATTAACAAGTATCATAATCTTCCACCCACCCACCCTCTTTTGGGACTTGTGCCTCCCAAGTGTATCTGCCACCCCCACAGTAGCTGAAGACCAAAGAATTCTCTCACTCCCAGCATATTGCCATGAGCTATACTTGTTCTAATGTAAAGTCTTCTGAGGTTGCTTGGTCTTGCATGGGCAATTAATCAATGAGCTAGTGTGCTGTAGACAATAAACTGCTAGACCAGGACTCAGAAGACCTGGGTTCAAATCCCCTCTCAGCCATGGATATTCATGGGTATTTTGGCACTGGTAAACCTACTTTTTAAAGGTCTCACATATCATAGAAACCCTATTTGGGTTGCTATAAGTAGGATGTGACTTGATGGCATATAATACACATATATGTGAATAAGCAATACAAAGAACCAGGGGTCTTGTGGTGCAGTGGTTAAACTGAAGTACTTCAGTGAAGACTCTGCTCACAACCTGAATTCAATCCCAATGGGGTCAGGTAGCTGGCTCAAGGTTGACTCAGCCTTCCATCCTTCCAGGTTCAGTAAATTGAGCACCCAGCTCACTGGGGGGGGGGGGAGCAATGTGTAGCCTGCATAATTAAATTGTAAACCACCCAGAGAGTGCTTTAAGCACTATGGGAGGTATATAAGCAGCACACTTTGGTTTTGCTTTGCTTTACATACTCTCAAGACAAATACATGTGGAATTAGTTCTTTGAAAAGTATATTATAATTTCCTGGGTGCTTGACACATCTTTCCAGAAATTGTAGATTCATGGCAGACATAAGCTCAATAAGCTTAACAAAAACAACAACAAGCAGAAGATTCTAGTAATCTGTCCTCCTCTCCTCCTGTCCCCCCCCCCAGGTCTTCCTTTACTCAGCTTCTGTTGCCAAAGTAAAGGGGCTACTAAGGGTAGTACATAACGAAGCTCCCAAGCTAACCTCCCAGAAGCCTATTGAAGATAAAATGGAATTGGGTTTCTTCTGGGAGGCCAGTGAGATGCAAAACTTCAGAGCTTGGGAAAGTTCCTTTTTGAGGCTGCTGCTCCCAGAATCCCCAAACCAGCATCGGAAGTGTAAGATTTTAAAAAAGCATGCTTTGCATAATATTGGTATATCAACTGTGTAGCACGAAAGACAACAGAGACCATTGCACCTTAAATACTATTTTATTTGTATGAGACAGCTTTTAGCGGGCTACTTATGAGTATTTAGTTCTGCAGAACCACCTTACCCAATCCTTTTTTTGAATTAACATTTTATTAGTTTTCACTATATCTACATTCAGTTCGTGCTTGTTAAACACTGTGTTACATGGGTTGCTTATAATTATTTATTTTTGTGTCTTGGTGTCTTCTTAGTTGTCTCTTCAAAATCTATACATTTTTTAAGCATTTGAACCAATCGTGTGTATTTTAGTGTATAATGTTGACTACTATCATAATATTGCTCTCATAAAATACAATGTTCTCAAAATATGTTCTCAAAATCCTCTAATAAAATACCTAATAAAAGCAATTCTGGTTTCAAATCTATATAATTTGAGGTAATTTAACCGGCCAAATTTGTATTTTGTACCAATAATCACTAAATAGGTTTCTAACACATAATAAATGTTGTCTAAAGCATTTTATATACATTTCTTTATATAATTGTTTAGCCATTTCTATCTCCAGTTTCTGTCATGTCTATATCAATATCATATCTAATATATGTTAATTAAATACTATTTGTTTTACCCCTTTCTTATATCTAGCTTCAATTTACCTTAAGAGCCACCTTATTATGACTATACCCTGATTAGTTATCCTTTATTTCAGATTGATTCCCTTTTCTAATATATAAGATATGTCCCCTTACAATTCCAGAAGTTAGGTGTATACATGCTTTCAACGTTGAGGGCCCCTTAATTTTTTTCCTTTACATCTTCTAAGTAACTCCTTCTCTAGCTTGTCTTTTCCCAATTCTTATTCTTATCTTTCTAAAAATTCTGCCGTCCCTTGTACCATCTGAGATCATTCTATGCACTTGATCTATCTCCAATAGATCTTCCAGGCTGTTTTTAATTAAATCTGCTGGTTCTCTCCCCTTATCTTCCATTAGCACACCTAAGACTCCCTTCAACTCCAGGGTTAGAATTAGATCTCCTAAATTTTCTCCTCCGATTTCCTCCAGCCCCTCATTTGGTTGGCATACATCATCTACCACCCTGACATTTTCTTGTTCATTATTCCCTGTCTCCTGTTGAATATAGTCCTTCCTTAACTGCTCATTGAATAATTTTGCCCTTCCTTGTGGGATCTCACTATTTCTAAAATTGCTTGAAGGGTAGATTTTGTTTCATCCCAACATTTTCCTTGTTGTAACATTATGTCCTGAGATATCAGATGACTGTATTCCAAGTAAAAGTTGTCCAATTGCTTAAAGTAATCAGTCCAATTCCATCAATAATTGCTTCAATAAATCCACTTTAATAGCTTGATCATCTTTAGGGTTAAATTTGAGCCCAGTCTCAGACGTGATTTTCCCCGCTTATTTATTATTTATTTATTTATTTATTTATGTATGTATGTATGTATGTATGTATGTATGTATGTATGTATGTATGTATGTATGTATGTATGTATGTATGTATGTATGTATGTATGTATGTATGTATGTATTTAACTTATATGCCGCCCACTCTACCCAAAGGTTTCTGGGCAGCTTACAACAATTAAAATACAATTAAAGTACAATAAAAAGATGAAACAATTAAAATACAATTAAAATAGATACTCTAAAAATTGCCATCAGGACCCACAGTTGATATTATTTCAATTAAAAGCCTTCTGGAACAGGAAGGTTTTGACCTGGCGCCGAAATGTCATCAGCGTCAGCGCCAGACGAATCTCAGTCAGGAGGGCATTCCATAGTCTGGGGGCAGCTGCCGAAAAGGCCCTTTGTCTACAAGCCATCCCTCTTACCTCCTTGAGGGACGGCTCTTTCAAAAGGGCCCCCTGGCTAGATCTTAACTAGGTAGGTTCATATGGAAGGAGGCGGTCCTTCAGGTATCCAGGGCCCAAGCCATTTAGGGCTTTATATGTCAAAACAAGAACTTTGAATTGGGCCCGGGCAGCAACTGGTAGCCAATGTAATTTAATCAGAATTGGCTTGATATGTCCCCTAGCGGCCCCACCACTCACCAGCCGCGCAGCTCGATTCTGGACCAGTTGCAGTCGCCGGACCGTCTTCAAAGGCAGCCCCACGTAGAGCGCATTGCAATAATCTATACGAGATGTTACCAGTGCGTGTGTAACTGTCATGAGACTCCGCTCGTCCAGGTAGGGCTGTAGCTGGTACAATTTCTGCAGCTGAAGGAAGGCGCCCCTGGCCACCAAGTCCACCTGGGCTTCCAGAGTTAGACTGGGGTCCAGGAGCACCCCCAGGCTGCGGACCCTGTCCCTTAGGGGGAGTGTAACCCCATTCAGGGCAGGGAAATGGCCCTCCAGCCTGTCCGGCGAAGCACCCACTAACAGCACTTCCATCTTGTCTGGATTGAGTTTCAATTTATTAACCCTCATCCAGTCCATTATCAGGTCCAGACACGAGTTCAGCACAGAAACCGCCTCACCTGGATTGGTGGAAAACGAGAGGTAGAGCTGAGTGTCGTCAGCATATTGCTGACTCCTCAGCCCAAACCTCCTGATGACCTCTCCCAGCGGTTCCATGTAGATGTTAAACAGCATGGGAGACAGTATCGAGCCCTGAGGAACCCCATGACATAAATGCCATGGGGCAGAGCAACTGTCCCCCAGCACCACCCTCTGGACACGGTCAGCCAGGAAGGAGCGGAACCACCGTAAAGCAGTGCCCCCAACTCCCAACCCAGCCAGCCTATCCAGAAGGACACCATGGTCGATGGTGTCGAAAGCCGCTGAGAGGTCCAGGAGTATCAACAGGGTCACACTCCCCCTGTCTCTCTCCCGGCAAAGGTCATCGTACAGGGCGACCAAGGCAGTCTCCGTGCCAAAACCTGGCCTGAAACCCGATTGAAATGGATCCAGAAAATCCGTTTCATCCAGCAGCGCCTGGAGTTGCCCGGCCACAACCCGCTCCAACACTTTGCCCAAATAAGGGAGGTTCACCACTGGTCGGTAGTTAACCACCAGCCTTGGGTCCAGGTTAGGCTTTTTAAGGAGTGGTCGAATTACCGCCTCTTTCAAGGTGGTAGGGACCACTCCCTCTCTCAAAGAGGCGTTCACGGCCTCCTGGACCCAAGTGCGAACCCCCCTGGCAGATCTTCCAATTAGCCAAGATGGGCAAGGGTCGAGCGGAGTGGTGGTAGAACGGACAGATCCAAGCACCCTGTCCACATCCTTAGGTCTCAACAATTGAAACTCATCCATTAATATTTGACCTAAGCACGGCACACTGGACACATCCTCTGATTTTGCAGTAACGGTGGAGTCCAACCCACTGCGAATCTGAGCGATTTCCCCCTCAAAATGAATGGCAAACTCATCACAGCGAGCTGATGAGCAGTCCGGGACCTCCACCGGATTTCCCGGTTGAAGAAGATCCCGGACCACCTGAAACAGCTCTGCTGGAAAACATTCTGAGGAAGCAATACGGCTGGAGAAATATTGCCGTTTCGCCAGCCGTATTGCCACGAAATAGGCCCGATAATGGGCTCTAAGTCGTGTTCGATCGGACTCCCAGCGGGACTTCCTCCACCTGTGCTCCAGCTGTCTCCCCTCTCGCTTCATCACCTGCAGTTCAGAAGTATACCAAGGAGCTGTCTGGGCTCTGCGTGCAGGGAGAGGGCGCTTAGGCGCAACCGTGACAACCACCCGGGTCATCTTACCTGAGCTTCGACAGGAGCGCCGACCATAAAATAAATATTTATTTATTTTATTGGATTTCTACCCCGCCCATCTACACCAAAGGTCTACTCTGGGCAGCATTACAAATTTAAAAACAGTTAAACCAATAAACATGCACTATAAATCCAAGATGGTAACATGTGAAATTTAAGATACAGCAGGAGGGAAAGCCTGCCCAAATAGCCAGTTCTTGAGTTTGCTTCTGAAGACACCCAGAGAGGGAGCCAGGCGGATCTCCACGGGCAAGTTGTTCCAGAGGCGAGGGGCCACTGCCGAGAAGGCCCGGTTCCTCGTTCTTTCCTTCCGGAGCTCCCTTGGCGTTAGGCCCCTCAGCCGCCCGGCCTGGCTGGAATGAGTGACTTTGGCAGAACTGGGTGGGCGAAGGCGCTCTGCCAGATATCAAGGTCCTAAACCGTTTAGGGCTTTATATGTAATCGTAAGAACTTTGAAATCAACGCGGAAACGAATGGGCAACCAATGCAAGGCAGCCAGCATGTGGGAAATATGTTGGTACTTTTTCACCCCAGTAAGAAGTCTGGCTGCCGCATTTTGTACCATCTGAAGTTTCCGCGTCAGTCTCAAAGGCAGCCCCACGTAGAGCGCATTACAGTAGTCTAATCTTGAGACTACGAGCGCATGGACCAAAGTGGTGAGCGCCCCCACATCAAGATAGGGACGCAGCTGGGCAATCTGCCAAAGGTGGAAATGTGCGGAACAGACCACTGACGACACCTGGGTCTCCATGGTGAGCGTCGGGTCCAGATGTACACCCAAGCTGCGAACCTCACTCTTGGTGGTAAGAGTCACCCCCCCCCAAAGGAAAGGGAGTTTCCCAGACCACTGATGTCTGGGGCACCCACCCGAAGGACCTCCGTCTTGCCTGGATTCAGCCTCAGTCCATTCACCTGCATCCATTGCTGAACAGCCCCCAGGCAGCACTCAAGGGACGAAACAGCATCCACTGTTGTTGGAAAAAAGGAGATGTAGAGCTGAGTATCATCAGCGTACTGATGACGAGGCTCAAGGACATTTGCTCACCAAATATCACCATCCAGTTCACTCGATGTTTGTATTCGTGGCCTGATGTCTTTTTTAATCCAGCCCAAGAAGCAGTCCATTCCCGTATTAGTTCTATCCCGGCCTGTGCTCCAGTCAGGTTCAGAACCCAGGAGACATCCAAATGTTATAATTGGACCACATATATCCACATTAGCCAGATATATATTCCAAGATCAATTGTCTTTGATCAGAGCTCGTCAGCCTACAGTTTAAATTTTCCACTTTGGCAGGATTAGATTTTCCAGGGTTAATTTGTCTATGCTTCAGTCAGTCCTCAGAAAAAAAAGGAATCAAAACAAATTCCAAGTTTAGAACCACCACAGAGTGTTCAAGGTCATTGTTCTGGGCTTTCCTCCAACACTGTAGATAGCCATAGACATAACAAGTTTAACTCCGAGAGTTGTTTAGCTAATAATGATTTCAAGAGAAAGATTTCTTAAGTTTCTAACGCCAAAGTAATACCAAACTTCCTTCATTGAAGTATAGTTAAATGTCTAATTAGTGTCCAATTTATTTTCTTTGTGTCTCTTTGCGTCTCCTTCCCTCTCTCCAGATTCAGCACTGCTCTATAAGTGAGGGGGATAAGAGACACTTATTTCTGTTATAGAGTTTGTCTTGTCCAGGGATAATCATAAAGCAGTATAGTTGTAAAATATATCTCACCCAATGGTAACGACGATGTTAATTAGCTGATTTATCGCTTCTCTATTGCTAGCTGCCGACGACTTGCAATTGAGCTATTCAGCCGCTTGTTTCCCCCCGCTGGTTGATTGGGGAGTTTCCTGGATCAAAACAGGGCTAACCGCCGTTCCCCCGTGATCAATAGGCTTCTCCCCCAATTCACCACCTCTTCGGGGTAGTTTTAACCCCCTGGGGGGTCCCAAACAGGTCGGAATTCAGCCCAGGGGATGGAGCTCCATCCTCCTCCTGCTGTCCCGTTGCAGTGTCAAGCCGGAAGTCCACCTTACCCAATCCTGTAGCTTAATTACTAATTATGCACTATTTGCAGGCATACTTCCTATGCCACACTTCCTACAATTCCTATAGTATACATTTCAGCTGTCTGCAAACTTATTGTTAACCACCCTGAAAGACTCGTTTTTTCCACAAAGCAATTGGCCAAAACGGTGATAGCATATTTTGCCTCGAATATCAGTTTCTATAAGAAGTACAGACATGAAAGCAAGCAAGCAAGCTTGGAATCTGGGCCATCTTATTGTCTAATGGACATGCATAAACACTAGATAAAACTGAGCCACATGCATGTTACAGCACCCCTAAAGCAGCAACCAGTGGAGACTGGGAGTTGAAACTGGAGATATGGAGTTAAAAAAAAAAAGTGTGCTGCTTATATACCGCCCCATAGCACTCAAAGCACTCTCTGGGTGATTTACAATTTTATTATGCAGGCGACACAATGCCCCCTCCCAGACATCTGGGTACTCAATTTACCGACCTTGGAAGGCTGAGTGAACCTTGAGTCAGCTATCTGGGATTGAAGAGTTGTGAACAGAATTTTGGCTCCAGTACTGCAGTTTGACCACCACTCCATGAAGCTCCTTAAGCCTATGTAATTCCTTTTCCTTCCTTTTTGTTAAATTATTTTTTTACTAATTTTCATAGGGATAGGGGTTATGGTACAAATAGGGGGCCAGGTAAGAGGGGGAAGGGTAAGAAAGGGTAAAATTCCATATAACAAAAAGTATTCTTACATCCGCTTATACAATTGTATTAAAAATGGAAATCATACAAAGAGAAAAAAATATATAGCAATTTTCCAAGATAACTATCATTACTAATCTTCCATTTTATTGGACCTTCTCTTTCTTTTTATCTTTAAGCTTACTAATTTTATAGGTTTAATATTATTCTACCAAGTTTATATCTATTGTTCTAAATCAATGTTATAACCATTAATTTGTGTTTATTTTATTATATATTCTTTCACCACAAAATACCTTCTTAAATTTAACAACGTTTATCTCCACTGCTCTACCTCCATATTCTAATCAATATTTTGTGCCCCTCTTATCATGTCATCTTTCATTTTCCATCTTATGGACCACGCATCCATTCTCAAGAGCGTCATCCACTCCAGGTATTGTCTCCTTTGTTTCATCTGCCACAGCATGTGTCCCATCATCTCGATTCTTCTCCCTTTCATAGCAAAGTTCATAGTAAAGTTCACCATTTGCTGCTGACATCTCCATAAAAGGGATTAACAAATTAGCTCTCCGCTACATTGTATCTTCACCTTTTTCTTCTTTTTTAAAAACATTTTATTAATTTTTCAATCTATCTACATTTAATCGTGATTGTTAAACATCGTGTTACATGGGTTGCTTACAATCATTTGTTCTTTGCATCTTGGTGTCTTCTCAGTTGTCTCTTCAAAATCTATACATTTTTTAAACATTTAAACCGTTCATGTGTGTGTTTTAGTATACAATATTGACTACTTTTATACAAATTTTCTTTATATAATTGTTTAGCCATTTCTATCTCCACATTTTCTATCATGTCTATATCAACATCGTAACTAATATATATTCATTAAGTACTACTTGTTTTGCCCCATCTTTATATCTAACTTCAATTTACCTTAAAAGCCACCATGTTATGCCTTTACCCTGATTAATGATCCCTTATTTCAGTTTAATTCCCTTTTTTAATATATAAGATATGCCCCTTTACAATTCCAGAAGTATTTAACATGCTTTCAACAATGAGGCCACCTTAATATTTTCCCCTTTTTCATCTTTTCTAACTGATTCCGTCTCTTATTTGTATTTTCCCAATTCTTGTTTCTATCTCCCTAAATATTCTGCCATCCCTTGTGTAATCTGAAAGCATTTTGTACACTTGATCAATCTCCAATAAATATTTATGCATTTGATCTATCTCCAATAGATCTTCCAGGCTATTTTTAATTAATGCTGCTGATTCCCCCCCCCCCCCTTATCTTCCCTTAACACAGCTAAGATTCTCCTCGGCTCACCTGAGTTTCCCCCTCTGATTTCCTCCAGTCCTTCTTTTCTTTGACATACATCGTCCTCCACCTTCACATTTCCTTGTTCAATGTTTTCTGTACGTATCTTCTTGAATATAGTCCTTCTTTAGTTGTTCCGTGAACGATTGCATGTCTTGGTTCTGGATCTCACTATTTCTAAGATTGCTTGCATGGTAGATTTTGTTTCCTCCCAAAATTTCCCTTGTTGTGACATTATGTCCTCAGATGCCAGCTACTTGTATTTCTAGTGAAAAATGTCTAGTAGCTTAGAGCAGTCAGTCCAGGTCCATCAATAGTTGCCTCAGTAAGTTGATCACCTTTAGGGTTAATTTAATCCAGTCTCTGACGTAGTTTGGCAGTCCCGTTCACTTGATGTTTGTATTAGACTTTCCAAAGTTAATTGTCTATGTTTTAGTCAGTTCTCCGAAGAAAAAACCGGAAAGACAAAACAGAGTTTCAAATCAGGTTTCTAGGCTTTTTCAAGGTCATGTTTTTAGGCTATTTGCCAACACTGTAGATAGACATTACTCTGAGCGTTGTTTGCAAAAACAATTTTAAGAGGAAGATTTCTTAAGTTTAGCACCAAAGTAATACAAACTTCTTTCCTTGCAGTATAATTAAGTGTTTTATTAATGTCCAATTTATTTTCTTTGCTTCTCCAGATCCACCGCTGCTTATTCAGCTGCTTGTTTCCGCCCGCTGGTTGATTGGGGAGTTTCCTGGATCAAACATGGGTAACCGCCGTTCCCCCCCCCATGATTAACAGGCTTCTCCCCCATTTCACCACCTCTTTGGGGTGGTTTTAACCCCCTGAGGGGTCCCAAACAGGTCAGAATTCAGCCCAGGAGATGGAGCTCCATCCTCCTCCTGCTGTCTCATCGCAGCGTCAAGCCAGAGTCCTTCACCTTTTTCTTCTGAAGCCTTCTGGGGTTTAAGAATAAAATTGCCTCCCTCTGTGCTTTTAAAAAGTTAATTTCCTGTCACAGTTCTGTTTTTTTCTCCGTCTTCACTATAAATTCCATTTGTGTCCCTATGTCTTTAGTTTGTTCAAATAGCTGATCCATCTCTGCCTTTATCTGGTGTAGTCCATTAAATATAATGTTTTGAATATTCTTGACAATGTCTCGTTCCATGATTGGAGGTATTATCTGGATTTCTTTCCAGCAGGTAGTAACCACAGTAGTTATTGACAATGGTAGCTTATGTCTTGGAGCAGAAAACATTTACAATTCAATCTCTCCCCCCCCCCCCGCTTCGTAGTTAGCAATGATTGACGGGGGGGGGGAAGGGCTTTTCCCAAAACAGTCTCTGGCTGCTTCACAGATTTAAATCCATCAGTAGTTTATGGTTATATTGTCCTGAGTTTTATTGCCGCAATAGAAGCAAAGTTGTTTTTCTCCCCCGCTTTTCTCCTTCTTTCTGTTTCTCCCAGTCAAGCCTCAGATGAAGGGGGGGGGGAATGCTGCTGGTCTGGCCAGATATAGGTCTAGTCACTTTCTCTGAGAGATTGCACCCACTCTCTTCATTGTTTAGGTCCTTAAGAGTTCCATATGTAAAGCAAGCCACTTACTTCAAGGTCTGGTCAAGATTATTTCCAAAATCCTTCTATACTTTTCTGCTCTCTGCCATGGGGCATTCACAGCTTTGTGCCAAGATGGTGTCCACTCAATTTCTGCTTCCAGATGCGACTTCAAAGAGAGGCCAATCCAGGGATCCCCCAGCCCCCTCCCTTCTCAGTCAGATTCTGTTACTTCAGACTTTCACTTCTCCTAGTAAAAGCCCTTTCATCCCCAAGTTTGGGGGGGGGTCAAAACTGAGTGGTCTCAGTCAGTTTCAGGAACCCTCCTGAAACATGACCGATCTCGCTGTGATGAAGCCCCGCCCTAATTCCTTTTCCTTCCAACAGACACGGTTGGCCTATGCACACTTTTTGAAATGTTTATAAAAATGTATGAAATATGTTGGCCAGAGACTGTGCTGAAGCAAAAAAACAAGAAATGGAAATACTATATAGCATGCATGTGCATCACTCTTTACAACTCTCCAAAAATTTGTCTCTGTACCCAGCTTAGATTTATGCAACTTAGAGGAACGGTGTCCTTCTCTGCTAGTAAACCCTGTCAATCTGGTTTTTGTGGTTTACTAAAGAAACATGTGTGCAAAAAAGTTTTTAGAATCTGACAGGAAATGCTGCTTAATCCTTGCAAGCCAGGTTCTTCTTACTTCCTCCTCCACCCCCTTAAATGCCCAGGTTGTTTTCCACTGTTCTGTTTCAACAGTTGTCTTGGAAATGAACTCCCTTCAATACAGCTTTCCATAATATGATGAAAATGTGAATTATCTCAGAGAACAGATCCTTATGCAGCTTCAATGGATACTGTTTACTTACAGGGACAGTTCATCACAGAGGCTCCACATTACCATTGAGGAGAATCTGACATGTATTGATTTTAGGTGATTTTCTCCCTCAAGTACCAAAATAATTTGGCTAGCTTTAGACACTAAGCCCCTTGAATTGGGAAGTGAGTACCATTTGCTGTTCGTCCTCAACAAAACAGCCTGAATACTATTATTTACATTGCAACAGTTTCCCATTAGATAAGCAGCCAGTGCTTGTATTTCTTACCAAATCATACACTCCATATTTTTGTGTTGTCTCTTACAAGTTCCAAGAGAATGCCTATAAACATGTAAATGATGTTTAATTTAAAAAAAAATGTGGGCTCCTTGATTCACTAATGATGGAACCGAGGGTTTTTTTTATATATAGAATGACTGGTGGTACATAACAGACTAAAGATGTGATTTAACGTACTTAGTTTTACCCAAGAAAACATAATGTGAGAGTACTTTCAACTACCACACTTTGAACAACTAATATATTTCTATGTATATGCATAAATTCAGGACCTTTGCATGCAGTGGCAAATGACGGAAACCCTCTGAAAAATAACTTGGCAGGAAACTACAGACATCCTGACTCTCTTTTTAAGTGCCACCATATGTATACCTAAAAGCATAGTGGCTGAAATCCTGTTGCTTTGTCAACACAGGCAAGAGGCTAATGATGTACCATTCACTTGCTTCCACCTGGCAATTAAGGATTCTTGTGGGTGCACCTATGGACAGGTTCATGTGCTTGAGAATCTCAGCAGAGACTCCTTAATTGTCAGCTCTCAAAGCAAGTAAATATTACACCGTTTGCTTTCTGCCTGCTAAGCAAAGCAACAGGATTTCAGCCAATGCATTAATTGGCACACAGAAATATGTTTTCAATTAGAGAATACAAAGATGTTAGGATAGGCACTCCCTGTGGCATGCATTATTTGCTTACCTTTACATTTGATAGATTTGGTGGATTTGAACGTAAAGAATGTGGAAGGTCCATGGAAGTTAGGAGTGGAGATAAAGGAATTATGCCTGATTCAGCATTTAAAACAGAATCTGAAAATGGCAAAATACAATATATTCAGGTGAGCAGAAATGGGCACGAACCACAAACCATCCAAACTTTAAAAAAAACAACACCATGAGTTGGTTTTTTTTTTTTAAAAGGTTGTGCTCTTTTAAAAATAAAACTAACCTCTCATCCTCTTCCAACTGTCCCCGTCACCTACCTACTTGGTTTGATAGGTGGATGCATGTGCAGAGACAGAAAGGAAGCCAGACTGCTGTCTCTCAAGATGGCAACTGAGGTGGAAGAGGAGGCAGCAGCAGGACCAGTTAGAGAAGCAACAGGGGCAGTAGGAAGGGGGGTGAGGGGCAGCGGGAAGGAAGTGGGGATAAAACAAACGAGGAAGTTTGTTAATATCGCTTTAAAAGTTTGTGGTTGGGTCAGGTCGGGTTCACTGGATCTGGCGAACCTGAACCAATGAACCAGCAATTTTTAACCAACTTCCTGGTTCATTTTTAGATTTGTGCCCATCTCTAGTAGTGATATTAAAAAAGGGGAAAAGGATCATGTACATCCCCTTGACCTACCTGAAAGAAGGACAGGATATAAATGTTACAAATAAATGCACTTAGACCCTATAAACCAAGTTAAGGAAAGTTATCTGCAGTTTACTTTTAAAACTTGAATATTAAAAGTATCTGAGTTAAAATGGTGAATACCACCCATTATGAAAGGCCCATTAATTTCTGCAGTAAACAAAGCAAGGCCCTGATTCCCCTCTGAGCTGACTGAAACATACATATTTATCTGAGAGGAACCTGTAACTTTAAATATGTATGTGTTAATCACAGTTGATAGCCCCTACATTATTATTTACTAAAATATTTTTTTTGCATAATCGAGAAAAAATGGCTCTGACAGGGAGACTAGATGCTATTAAAGAGCTCCTCTACCTTTAACAGTTGTAGAGAAGACTTAAGCAGATATATGTTTTCAGTTTCCCAGCTGTATGGGATGAGAAGCAGCCTCTGCTGAATTGCTCTTTTAAGCATTTATTACCTTGCCCCTGTATTGCAACTGATAGCTCTATATGCCTTACATTCACAGGAGGATATAAAATTCATAGGTTTCATTTGTTCCAAATACATCAAGAAGGGGCTAAATAAATGTCAAGAGCTTGTTGACGTAAAACATTTAGAAATTGTACATTTAGTATGCCTAGTACACATGTGGTTTAACGCTGGCCACTTCCCTTATGAGAACCACTTCCCTTATGAGTCCACCCAAGTTTAAGAGCTTAGAGAAAGTTCTAAATGCTGCCTCTACCTGAATTTTGTGACACCGGTGTTTCTAATCCATTTTCCAGGTCCTTATTTTTATTCCCAGTTGGATGCAGTGATGCATTCTTTTGTTGAGGGGCCCCGACTGAATCATGAGGGGGTGAGACTGACTTCCCTGTAGAAAACACACAAAGAGGATCTATAATATATAATGCACTGTCTCTCATACATACACAATACACAGTCATACTTGCGAGGTATTCTGCTATCAGAAGGTTTTGGAAAATGAAGTAGGTATGACTATCTGCTCAAACAGGCCAAGATTTTCATTTATTGACCTAAGGGTCTTCCAAGTTCATCAAAACTCTTTCAGTGCTCCAGGCAAATAGAGAGGTTACTCCCTTTTTCTGCACTAGAAAGAAGTACAATCAAACTGAAGGGGGCTCTCATTCTTCCCATTCATAGGGTTGGCAGAGCCAATTTTGACAGTACATACCAACTGTTGTTAATCTCTGTTGTATGCAGTTTATTACTTTTTTTTCTTCCAGCTGGACTGCCTTGATTTGGACAATCAAGCATAACAATAGATATAGACTAAATTATATAGACCTCAGAGGTAGATACAGTATGTTGGCAGTAAAGCAAATGCTAAACTCCATATTAGAGAGAGTTTTCAAGATCTTTCAATCTGTTTAGCAGCTGAGATGCTGCAAAAGTTGGCCAAGATTGAGGGGACAAGATGGTAATACAGCAAAAGACAGGAATTTGAAAAGTCCCAAAGTCCCCCTTGTGTCTTGAGCTGCAATGGAGTTCTCACTTAAATAACTGTAGCCTGTTTGTCTAATATGACTATATTCTTTTCTACATTAATTTCTGTGGGATCCCGGAATCACCAGAAAGTCTTGAAACGGTTGATCTGAATTTCAAGCTTTGGCTGTTTTCTGCATTCTTATCTCTAGTCTGAGGGGAAAGGATCCTACTCATCTATTGTCCACAGCAGTGGAGTGCAGTGTCTCCCACACAAAGAGGGAGTCATTGCTACATAGAGGTAATGATGTTATTAACTGGAAAGAAGGGGTTGTTTTATCATGTTTTTAATGGAAAATTTATAATTCTGCTTAATTTTATGAAACTACAATTATATGTATTTATTTTATATTGTGTGGACCACAGCAAACTATGGCAAGTTCTTAAAGAAATGGGAGTGCCTGACCACCTTATCTATCTCCTGAGAAATCTATATGTGGGACAGGAAGCAACAGTTAGAACTGGATATGGAACAACTGATTGGTTCAAAATTGGGAAAGGAGGATGACAAGGCTGTATATTGTCTCCCTGCTTATTTAACTTATATGCAGAATACATCATGCGAAAGGCTGGACTGGATGAATCAGAAGGTTTTGGAAAATGAAGTAGGTATGACTATCTGCTCAAACAGGCCAAGATTAAGATTGCCGGAAGAAATATCAAATCCACTCTGATGGCAGAAAGTGAGGAGGAATTAAACAACCTCGTAATGAGGGTGAAAGAGGAGAGCGCCAAAAATGGTCTGAAGCTCAACATCAAAAAAACTAAGATCATGGCCACTGGTCCCATCACCTCCTGGCAAATAAAAGGGGAAGATATGGAGGTAGTGACAGATTTTACTTTCCTGGGCTCCATGATCACTGCAGATGGTGACAGCAGCCACAAAATTAAAAGACTCCTGCTTCTTGGGAGGAGAGCGATGACAAACCTAGACATCTTAAAAAGCAGAGACATCACCTTGCCGACAAAGGTCCGCATAGTCAAAGCTATGGTTTTTCCAGTACCAATGTATGGAAGTGAGAGCTGGACCATAAAGAAGGCTGACCGCCGAAGAATTGATGCTTTTGAATTGTGGTGCTGGAGGAGACTCTTGAGAGTCCCCTGGACTGCAAAGAGAACAAACCTATCCATTTTGAAGGAAATCAACCCTGAGTGCTCACTGGAAGGACAGATCCTGAAGCTGAGGCTCCAATACTTTGGCTATCTCATGAGAAGAGAAGACTCCCTGGAAAAGACCCTGATGTTTGGAAAATGTGAAGGCAAGAGGAGAAGGGGATGACAGAGGACGAGATGGTTGGACAGTGTCATCGAAGCAACCAACATGAATTTGACCCAACTCCGGGAGGCAGTGGAAGACAGGAAGGCCTGGCGTGCTCTGGTCCATGGGGTCACGAAGAGTCGGACACGACTTAACGACTAAACAACAACATTTTATATTGTTCTGGTCTTACTGGTCTTTGACCATAATAAAGTTATTAAAATTAATTACATACAGGTAATATCTCTGTGGACAGAGGCCTGGAAGTCCACTCCAATCATAGTACGTGCCAAGTATTCCTATATGCCCATTTGCCTTGAAGACTCATAGCCCAGATACTAGAGTGGAACAGCCTATTATCAGCCGCAAAATGTTCTGTTGCAATCCCCAAGGGAACAGAGGGAGGGATATACTTAGGATCACTGCAATTTCTTTTGGCTATTCATTCTTATTCCGCCACATTTCCCTGCAGCACGTGCAAGTTCAGACAGAGCTTGGAACAGTTCCTTTTCGGCCTGCCACTTCCAGATCCGAGAGGTCATTGTTCAATTTTCCCCCCAAGTTCTAATACTATTCTCATTTCTCTCATTGATTCATCTGGTTCTCCTTGCAGTCTGTTTTCCTACAGGAACAGAATTTGTCCCAATACTACATGCTGAGCCATGACCATATCAACACAGTGGACAAACCATACACACCTG
Organism: Intellagama lesueurii; assembly: GCA_037013535.1. Lineage (NCBI taxonomy): Eukaryota > Metazoa > Chordata > Lepidosauria > Squamata > Agamidae > Intellagama > Intellagama lesueurii. The sequence continues at coordinate 259,114,607 of JBAJHW010000002.1, forward strand.
ATCCAACACCAGTTCTTCAACCCAACTCACCATCTACACCCCATCCACCTCTCTCTCTCCTTTTTTCCCCCTGGCCTTTGCCTGCTCCTAAATAATTGAAGCCAAGGTTAGCAAGCTTCCTCCCACTCTCAGCAGCTTTATGTGGGAGCTAGAAAACAGCAAACTACATTCCCAGCCTGTGCTGGCCAAACCATGACTTTGTCTTCCTTTTCCTTCCTCTGTGAGGAGTCCAGGTCACAGTGAGGCACTCACTCCACCTTCATCCACCCTGTGTGTGCCTCCACCCAACAACCCCCCCCCCCTTACAGTAGGTTTGGGATTGCCATTTAACTTGTAAATATGGACAGTTTCCCCTGGAATATCCCTTTTAGCAAACTAGGCAAACAGCCAGTGTTTCTTTTTCTTTGCTGCTTAAATTCTGCACAGATAGTCTGAATTTACGCTGCTTTTTCTAAAAGAGTAAGAACACTTTTGGTGAAACACAAACAGCATGTGTTATTTTGGTGACACAACCTTAACAATGACTGAAATTCTGTTGGGTTAGTGTAGTAAATGACACTAACATAGACCCATTTGAATCAATGGGACTCACCAAATCCCCACTGATTCAATGGGCCTACTCTAGTGTGATGTAACACACTAAGCAACAAGATTTCAGTCACTGTATCACAGCAGTGGCCAGTAGTGTGAGTGGAACAACAGTATGTGACTGCTATTTTCAAAAATAAGAAACAGAATTTGTAAACCAAAAATAAGCTTTATTTTTTAAAAAAGAAGGTTCAATATTGCAAGCTATTATTTTCTTATCATACAAATGAAATTTCATTTAGTCTATTGTTCTTTTTCTTAAACATTCTTTATATATAAATGGATGCTTGCATTTACACAAGTTCCAACAAGAACTTATTATATTTCCACAGGTTCTTCACAGAAAGAGACCCCATTCAACACGCTTAACTACCTCATAGCTCTAGCTTAGCCTCACATTTCAGCCCAACAGCTTTCTGTCTCAAACTCAAACATAACTCAAACTGAACTGAAATGTCCCTCATATACGCCTTATGTATATAACAGCATATGTACAGTCAGGCAACATATCAGCCAATCAGAACACAGTTCTATCCACACACATTCCATCTCCCCTCCCAACTGTTTTTAACAAACTCTTCTGGTATATAGCCAATTTACCACTGCCAATCAAACCCAGACACTGACTATGCATACCAGTACATATCTATAAAAAAGATATATACAATGTGGAATCACCACATATAGGTCCATGCAGAGTTCTATTTTCTTAACTCCGTTGTGTTTCCCATGGGATCACAATCTCATCTTTCCCAATATAAAGCTGTATCTGGACTTAAACTTTGGACTCCATATTAAAAAGCACAAGCCGGCTTACATAGCAGGGGTTTTCCCCTGAAGGCCTGCTGCTCCTGGCATATACAGTTGGATCTTACTTCTGAGGGAAGACAAGTTCTCAGCAATCAATCTATTTCTTGTCTGCTGCTGTGGCCAAATAGTTAGGGAGCTGTTCCACAGAGGTAATGGTTACATTTAAGTCCCAGGACCTCCATCTATCACCCCAGACACGACTGAGATTTTATTAGTCATCATAGGCAACTCACAACTAGGGATGCAGTTTTCGAATTGTTCTGGACTACAAATACTATAATTCTCTACTCTGGGAGTTCTATCCACCTTACAGACAGCTTACAAACATCTGAATATGATGTCTCTGCAAGAAAGGCTCAAATTGAAAGTATTTGAGGCTTAGCTAGGCCTATCTCTGCCAAAGGTTCCTGTTTCTGCCCCGGTACTAGCTGGGAGTTAGAACTCCAAGAGTGAAGAATATGGTATTTGTAGTACAGAAATTCCATCCTAGATCAAATCAAGCCTGAACTGTCTTTGCAAAAATGGTGAAACTGAAGCTGTCCTACTTTGGGTACATCTCAAGAAGACAAGATTTGCTGGAAAAGACAATAAATGCTGGGGAAAGTTGAAGGCAGCAGGAAAAGAGAAAGAGCAAATATGAGATGGATTGACTCCATCAAGGAAAACACAGACTTATAAGAGTCAAGCAGGGCTTTTGAGGACAGGACATTTTTGAGATCTCTCATTCATAGTTTTGCCATCAGTTGGCAGTGACTGAATAGCATGTAACCACAACTCACAGCCAGCATGGGAGTGGGGGGCTAGTCAGTACACAGTCATTCCCTGTTTGTTAGACATGCAAAAACAAGTCCAGCTTTCTTCCCATTTCCCTCGTGGGGCTTGATCTTTCCATTCCCTCCTGATTCCAAGCTCTATAGAGTGAAACACAGGAAGAGAATGTTGTCAATATTCTAATGTTACTCTTTTTTTTTTTCCTTCTCCATCATCTCAGAAAGAAAGGCACTTTGCCATAATGACAGCAAACCTAGATGGGGGATTCTAGAATTTGCAATGAAGGGAAACAGTGACTCTGCATGTAACTGATGAGTCACTGCCAGCCACTCTCACTCTAGATACTGGCGTCACAGCCCTAGTGAAGACACATGATTGTCTAATATTGTTTTGCAACAATGCTTTATCCAGAGATTGTTCAACTTATCTTGTGTACAAAAGAGGAAAGAGGAAACCCACAGCTCATACTTGTGCTGAGAAATTTATCAGTCCCCTGAGGTTACATTTGCTTTCTTTCACTTCATTTCAGTATTTGTAAGGCTGCGCTTTCAGATTTACTGGTTGGTTTTGAAAATATTCTAAGTGGCAACTTAAAATGTGGGAGACAACTACTTTGAGAAGTGAATATAGGTACAAGTGACAATAATATGTCAATGTGCTTGTGGAATACAGTGGCCTGAAGCTTTGAAAAGTTACTTCTTGGACTACAAGTTTCAGTATCCGTCAGTGAGCATAGTCATTGGTTTTGATGGCTTGGGGATTGTGAGAGCTGTAGTTCATTCAGCAACTTTTTTCCAAGCTCTGTAATTGCTCTCATATGTAGGTATATCTTTAAGCACAGAATGGCAGTGTTCAGATCTGAAGTGAAACTATTTTATGTTGTGTGCATGAATCACAGCAATTAAGGCTCAAGCTTGCTCACTCCCCTTCTTTCCTTTCCTCATTTATGTACCATAGAGAGGGCCTGAAATCTTTTTCTTTTAGTTACAAAGGAACCACAGTTCTTTTATAATCTCAGGTGGGGAATTATGAATATGTTGGCTCAGCAGGCTCAAAGCCTGGCAGAAAGTAATTTCTTTCATCAGATTTTAGTGCAATTGCATTTATGGAAGTTTATGAGAGATCCAGATCTCACTGCCTACAGTTTGTAGCCCTCTGGTGTTTTTCTCATCATTTCTTTAATCTCTTTGCTTACCAGAGCTTGTCAGTTAAAATACAGAATAGCTGCACAGAGCCTTAACTAACAACATACATGGAGTTTAAAAAAAAAAAAAGGGGGGGGGGAAGAAAAAACAAAATTGATAGCATTCTAAGAGCCAAAGTCCTGTTTTATCACTTAACGAAATTGGGAATCTCCATTAAGGGCCTTGATAGGTTGTATGTACAGTTTGGAAAATGTACTGTTGGAGGATTTCCACAAACAAAGGCCATGCTTGCGGGGGGCAGTATTCTGTGATCCCCAAAGTGATGTTTCTGAATGCCAGTTGTATGTGCTTTTACTTCCCCCTCGTCCTTCCTTTCCTTCAAGTAATGGGAAGTAGATGGACTCTTTCTGGTTTCTGTTATATATATATATAATATATTCTGTTATATATATATATAACAGAAACCAGAAAGAGTCCATCTCCTTCCCATTATATATAAGGACGAGGGGGAAATAAAAGTTATATATATACTGTATATATACACACACCAAAAAATTTACATTTTTCCAAAGCACAGGATGCTTCCAAGCACGCCAGCACTTCCTTCTTGTTGTTCAGTGGTCTAATCTTGGCTACAAAAAGCAGTCAGAGTGGTCAGGTTGCGTTCAGGCTTAGAAGGAGTGATAAGGGTGAAGAACAAGATATTGGTTATGGATGACTGCCTGATAACGGAAAGAGAAAAAAATGAATTACTCACACTCAGCAATCACTTGGGCTGCCTGATAGAGCTGCAGTTCCTGCAGGAGTTCCAGCAGCTGTTGGACAGTTGCAAGCCTCATTCCCCACCACCACATCAGCTCTCTTGTTATACTGATTCCGGCCTTTTCCATGCATTTGATTTTCCTCAGCTCAGTTTGGTCCGTTATGACATAGGACGCTAGAAGAAACACAGAAAGATTGGTTTAGAAATAAGATCCAAAACAACTTAGCAGAAAAAAAAGAAACTCCCATCTCTTTCCTATATAAATAGAGTGCCCAACAAATTAGATTTCTTTCAATGAGAAAAATATTTCTAAACTTACAGACAAAGGCTGAGATCCTATCTTTGAGGATGGTAGACCACAAAGCTCCCTGGAATAGCTCCATAGGATCTCAACAAGAGAAAAGGATGAGATGTCCAGCTGACAAGGTGGCCATCTCAAGGAGACTTCAGAAGTGGACTGGTGCTTGGGTGCCCAATCAGCATGTCTTAGGATCATGCAGCTGCTCAACTAGGAACCATATGCTTAAAGTGGACTTGGATACCTCCATGTACAAGCAGGGAAAAGGTACAATGGAGAGTTGAGCATCTCCTCCTGTGCCCCAGTAAGATCTTGGTCAAAGATCCTGGACACTGTTAGAAAACATCCATAGTCTTTTCCAGAACACTGAACAGATTTATCCATTTCCATGGACTTACATTACCTACAGACAAGGTTTTACCTATTGTATACTTTGATTTTCCCAACATGTGGGATCAGTTCTGGAATGGAGGATGCTTTTTAGATTTGAAAGGGAAATTTCCAAGAGGATAACTGAAAGATCTTATGTATTAGTTCCTTGTGTATCTGCCAGCCTTAAGAACAGGGAGAGGAAAGAGAACAAGAGATGACAATACATGGATTCCCTGGCATTTCAGAGGCCAGGATTATAAGAACAGAGCTACACTGTAAATTGTTTAAAATCAGTCAATTACATGTCATTTATTATTATTTTTAAAATACTGGTTTAAAAATTGTTATTTAACTCATTTAATGTCACTAGCATTAATGAGTTAAGTAACAATTAATATTTAACATCACATTAATTTGTCACTTCAGGAAAATTAGTTGCTTTGTTTGTTTGTTTGTTTAATTTAAAACACATGCATTAGACATGAATTTGTTTTACAACAAAACCTCTTAACAAATTCATTTTCAGTTTAAAGCTAGCAAGCTAACTTTGAGAGAGGCTGCTAAGCTCTGGCAGTTTACCCTTGCATGAGCACAGAAGGAAGAAAGGACAGATGAAACAAGACTTCAAAGCACCAGAGACCAACTCAATACCCAGTGAGAAGCATCAAGGAAAAAGGGCCTGCACAGACACACCTCATGCAGGTCCCTCAACTGCACCTCCTGTGCCCCATTTATTGCCACAGGAAGAGATGGGCAGGCAGTTGTATCTTGGAGGTACCTGCCATGCTGCACTGGCACTGGGACCACAGTAAGCCTGTTGGCATTTTGGAGCTCCTATCAGCTTTTGGGCCTTGCTACATGCTACACAGGAGGAAATCCTCCTACACTGTGGAGTAGTGGATAGGATGATGGACTCAGGAGACATTGATTTGAATCCCTGCTCAGTCATGGAAACTTCCTGAGGGGGTGGCACTGGCAAAACCATTTCTTAAATATTTCACTTACCTTGAAAGCGCTTATTAGGCTTGCTGTAAGTGAAATAACACACACGTGCTGCATACTACTGACTTAATTTTTGAGCTTGGGAAAATCATTTTTTTGGACCACAGCCAAAAAATAAAATAACCAACAGATGACAAGCTTTAGGAATGTGGTCTCGTGACATACCACACACAGGACATGACTCACAAGACCCTGGGAATGAAGAGGAATGGCTGAAGTAACAACTGCTTTGTTACCCATGCAAGGCGTCTCCTGAAATGGCCATCATAAAAAAGAACTGGGTAACTGTGGCGAAATGCCTACAGGTGACGTCATTCCTGCCTGTCAGTCACAGGAGCTCTAGAGGGAGGAGCCAAGGATAGAGCAGGAGGGGCGGAACCAAGGAGACAGTTAGAGAGTTAGACAGTTGGAACCTGAGAAAGACAGTTGAGAAGTTGGAGCTTAGAGAGAAGAGAAGAATTAGAGTGATCTGAGGAGAGAGTTAGGGAAGTGAATTAAGACCAAGGTTATTAGCGTGAACAAGCAGGAATGACAACACCTAGAATAATAGAGATATTAAGTGATTGAAAGTATATACCACAAGCCTGAATATATGCCCCGTCCTACCCAAACTTAATCAGACCCCTGTTACAGTGACTACGTGATTTACTTTGTGAAATGATTAATAATAAAAGGTTATCTGTTATTCAAACCAACTGATTCTGTAGTTCAATAAACCTGGCAATTGGCAGCACATGTGTCTAACACTCAGAGGTGGTATTGAGATAATAATACCTGGTGACAAGTGAGAAGAAACAAGAGGGAGAGAACCTTTGTGAGGGCCACAACAAACACAGCCACAAGGGCGATCCCCACAAGTGGTGGCAGCGGTAACGGGATACAAAGTGAATCCCCACAAGAGGTGTGAATTCCACAAGTGAAGGGATTCAAGTAGAAATCCAGTGAGCCAAAAGAAATAATAGTCCAGCAAGAAAAGCCATTGAATTTTCAGAGCTAAGGAGAACTATTAATCAGTCAGAGAGACGTGTGTGACGGAGTAGTGAACCCTCTGTTTAGGGAATAACTTAGGGACTCCAGGTCACACAACGTAGAAGGACTGAAATAGTAAAGCAAAGCTCTGAGGGAAAATTCAAGGGGGGGTTTCAAATTACCTCACGGGTGAAGTGAAGTCCAGGCTAGCTTGGGACCCAAGCTCTAAGTGAGCTTTGCAGGGACAAGTGGAGGCCGAAGGGACAAAGAACTGAGGTGATTGAACAGTAAAGGCTGGGACCATTACTAAAGGCAAATATTTCTGTTTATTCTCTGTGGCCAAGAGCAAAAAGAGACGTTGTATCAGGCCAAGGGACTGGCTGAGGGCCAGAGGAGAAAAACAGTGTAACCAAAAACTCAGTAGCTGCCAGCAGAAAACTAATAGAAACAGTATCACTCTCTCTCTAACTCAAGAAAGGAAAAAAGCCGTTTGAATTGAGGCTTGTCTTTAGAGATTCAAGCAAATCATTAATAAAGATGCCTACCAAGAAAGGAAAGGGGGCAAAAGAGGCATCATTACAGCCACAAGATTTACCTCGTGAGGAGGGAATCTTAGAGCTGGAGGAGGAGGATGAAATTGTAATCCAGGAGGGTAATACCTCAAGGGAGGAAACTGCCTCAAGGGGCGAGGTTGCCTCAGGGGAGGAAACCGCCTCAAGGGAAGAAGTAGGTGTCTCAAGGGGAGAATCTACCTCACTAGAGTATCAAAAATGGAAATTTGGAAAAGAGTTAGAATTTAAAAAGGAGCAAGCATTGCAAGCATTTAAATTAAAAGAGTTAGAATTTAAAGCCCAAGAAAGAGAAAGAGAGACTGCAATAAGGGCGGAGACTGCAGCCCAGGAGATTGCCCTGAGGGAAAAAGAAATGAATTTTCAGTTGGAAATGAGAATGGAGCTAGCAGAAGCCCAAGCTAATAATAATAACAACACCAACACAAATTCTGAGGGGGGATGCTTATCGAAAGCAGACCTTAAGAAGTTCCCTATATATAGGACAGGTGATAACCCCGAAGCCTTCATGATCCTGTTCGAACGCTCGTGCTGGGACTTCGGTGTTGAAGGACCAGAAAGAATGGTAGTAATGAGGTCTCAGATTAGCGGTGAAATGGCCGAAATCTATGCCCAAATGCCAGAAGAGGTGGCTAGGGACTACCAAGAATACAAAAAGATGGTCTTCCTACACTTTGGCATCAATGCAGAAAATCTAAGACGGAAGTTTAGAGCATTGATCAAAAAGCCAGATGAATCCTACTCCCAACTGGGAGCAAAAATGACTAAATATCTTGACAAATGGCTGGAACAGGCAGAAGTTCAGACCCTAGAAGAAATGAAAAATATAATAGGGCTTGAACAATTCCTCTCAGTTCTACCTGGGGAACTGAGGTATCTGGTGACAGACAAAAAGCCGAAAAATATTAGGGAAGCCAGTGAAATGGCGGACCATATAACACATATAAGAAACCCAAGATATTCTGAGGTAAAAATTGGAGGAAAAACCTGGGAGGATAGAAAAAAGGAACCCAGAGAGTACCTCAGGAACCAACAGGCAGTTGGAAACCATTTTAAGGGCCAAACCTCAGAGCAGAGCCAGCAGAGATATAAGAACTGGGAAGGAAAGGGAGATAAGTCCCCAAGTTTGGAACAAAGAGTCTCTAGATCCTGCTTTGGCTGTGGGGAAAAAGGACACTTCATAGCTCAATGTGCTAAGAATAGGGAGTTTGGGCAACAAAAAGTGAATTTGCCTAAGAAAGTATACTGCATACAACAGAATAAAGCACCAACAGGGGCAGTTGAAGTGGGCGCCATAGCAACCCCAGTTACTGCTAGAGCAGAGAGCCCAGAACAACAAGAACAACAACTCCCAATAGCTAAAATTCTCCACTGTTATTTGATTGAAAATAACCAGGAACTTGTTAGATGTTCTGGGGATGAGATTTATATAAATGAGACAAAATATCTAGCTCTAAAAGACTCGTGCTCTCAGGTGACGTTATGCCATCCAGAAATAATCCCTCCAGAATATATATTGAAAGATGAAAGCCTAACAGTCAAAGGAATTGGGGCAGAGATAATTACGTTACCAGTGGCGAAAATACCGATAAAATATCAAGGGTGGACTGGGATGTGGAAAACAGGAATTACTGATCAATTACCAGCTCCATGCCTAATAGGGATAGATCTCTCTGAACATGTCAAGAGTGTTTTAGTGAATACGCGCTCCCAGAAAGAAAATAAAGAAATATCGGAAGAAAGACATGGATTCCCTAATGAACTAATAAGAGGGAACGATGAGATAGCTGATTTAGTAACCATGAGGAATCCAAACAAGAGTACATTTAAAAAGGAACAAAAAGCAGATTCTACCTTGGAACAATACTTTAAAATGGTTAGCGAAGGACCAGTAAACCCTGAGAACCCCGAGAGGTACTTTGAGAAAAAAGACCTTTTATATAGGGAGAGCTTAATAAATCCCAGGAGGAGGGGGAAGAAATTTAAGGGAACCCTCATGCGTATGATTAGGGCATACACTGCAGGGAATCCCAATAATTGGGACCAGAAATTACAACAATTACTGTACGCTTATAGATCTGTACCCCAGGAAAGCACCGGGTTCAGTCCTTTCGAACTGTTGTTTGGGCGGAAGGTGCGGGGACCCCTAGATTTACTCCGACAAAATTGGGAGGAACTAGAGGAGGAGCAAGATCCTGAAACAGTAATTCAATACGTAGATAACTTAATGAACACCTTGCAGAAATCTCTAAAGATTGCAGCAGAGAATTTACAGGGCCAGCAAAAGAAACAAAACCTAGGGTATGACAAAAAGGCCAGAGAGAGAACATTCAATCCTAGAGATGAGGTTTTGGTGTTAAAACCTGTCCAAGGAGATAAATTGCCAGTAAACTGGGCAGATTTTTGTAAAATAAAATCCAAAAGGAGTGAAATAACTTATATTATTCAGGAGGAAGGAGAAGCCGGACAAATAGTGGTACAGGGTAAGAGGATTGAACCGGACCATGGGAAAGAAAATAGTGAAACATGCACAATGAGACAAGTGCCCAGAAAGAAATATGAAAGGCAACACTGGGAAGGAAGAGGTATACTCTATAACTGGGAGAAAATAATAATAAGCTTTACTCTGCTCATGAAACTAATAATAAAAGCAAGAGTAAAAGTTTTAATAAGGATAGCAGGCTATTGGATAGGTATAGCCTCTCCTTTAGAAAATTTAAAAGTTAAAAGAAAAGCTGAGAGGATCCGGAGGTCGAGCGGAGGCCAGGAGACCGTCGGGAAGGTGCAGACTGCAGGAATGGCCGATCATGTCGTAGGAGGTCCAGAGTTCGGGAGGGACTACACCATCTTCGCTGACGCTAAAGAGTCCAGATTCGAACCAGGAGCCGTGCTGTGCCGAGAGAAGGACAAAGGGAACCTGCACCAGGTGGCTCTGAGCAACAAGAAACTCCAGGCAGGTGAGAGACATTGGCTTAACAACGTGAAAGCGAACTTAGTAAATGGAAAGACATTGCCAAGACTGAAGTCTTACGTGGGAGGGATGAGATTCATCCTTGGGACAGATTCATTTCCTCTCATGGAGGTACAAACTGTGAAATCCTATAAAAACAAGCTTGCAAAATGGACTAGGAACTTGCAAGATGTTGAATTTGAAATCCGCAGAAAAGGAAAAACTCACAAGATGGTTGCTGAAGCCTGGTCTCGAAGACTTAATAAAGAATAAACAGACAACAAAATGTAATGAAATGAAATAAAGAGTTCTATTTCTGTATAAATAAAAGAAAAAAATGTGATAAAAAGATGATAATATGTTTAGTTATGAAATGTATAAATAAAGATATGCAAGTACAACTGTAATTGAAACTTCCTGTGAAATGAACTAATGGTAAGCAATGAAAATACATTGAATGAGTTGAAACTGTTGAATGAGTTGCACCGCACTAGTTAAGTAAGTATAAATGTGATTTAAAAATGTAAAGTATTAGGAATATTATTAATACATGTTGCAAACTGTTTTATGTTGTTCATGGAGCAAACTACTTTAAGTTTTGCTCCCTGAAACAAACTTTTTAAGGGGGAAGGTGTGTGGCGAAATGCCTACAGGTGACGTCATTCCTGCCTGTCAGTCACAGGAGCTCTAGAGGGAGGAGCCAAGGATAGAGCAGGAGGGGCGGAACCAAGGAGACAGTTAGAGAGTTAGACAGTTGGAACCTGAGAAAGACAGTTGAGAAGTTGGAGCTTAGAGAGAAGAGAAGAATTAGAGTGATCTGAGGAGAGAGTTAGGGAAGTGAATTAAGACCAAGGTTATTAGAGTGAACAAGCAGGAATGACAACACCTAGAATAATAGAGATATTAAGTGATTGAAAGTATATACCACAAGCCTGAATATATGCCCCGTCCTACCCAAACTTAATCAGACCCCTGTTACAGTGACTACGTGATTTACTTTGTGAAATGATTAATAATAAAAGGTTATCTGTTATTCAAACCAACTGATTCTGTAGTTCAATAAACCTGGCAATTGGCAGCACATGTGTCTAACACTCAGAGGTGGTATTGAGATAATAATACCTGGTGACAAGTGAGAAGAAACAAGAGGGAGAGAACCTTTGTGAGGGCCACAACAAACACAGCCACAAGGGCGATCCCCACAGTAACCAACCTGGAAAAATTGTTGTAGCTAACGTGATCTGCTTTTACGAGCAGCTTGCCTCCAGGTTAGAGTAATTCCAATCATGATGCCATTATCTTTTTTTTTTTTTTTAAATCCAAACACATCACAAAACATGGTGATGGAGATAGAAACAAGAGGTCCAAAAGCCCTGCATTGTAAACTGTAATAAAAGTAAGAAGTGGTTTGTACGTAAACCTGCCTACCCACTGCGTCTCATAGCGACAACAGTTTTTGGAATGGATTACAGCTCACATAGCTTCAGAAGAAACACTGTGGCACAAATAGTTGCTTAAAATACCCTCTCTCTTTTTTGAGTGGTTGTAGAATGCATTGCACACATCTTGGTGAAGCCAGGTTGGTCCCTTCCTTCTTGTCCTTCTGCCGAGGCAAAGATCTTCCTTTTCAGGCAGGTGTTTCATGGGACAGGTCAGATCCATTAGGGAATGCTGTAGATATAGTGGACTGAGGTGGCTATGCCTTTAAATAATGGTTTTATTTATTTATTTTAACAATATTATATCTTACTGCAATTTTAGTTGTATTTATCATGTTATTTTATGTGAGCTGCCGTTCTTCCATAAATATATTGCCTTTCTCCCCACAGGAGACCCAAGGCATGAGTATATACATATGTATCTAAAGATATTTAGGGGTTCTACAGCTGTTCTGCAGACTCTGCCTAGTACCAGAACTACAATTTAGCTTTCAAGATCTAAATGCATTACAAATGTGCCCTGACAAAGGGGTTTGCTTTTACAGGTAGCTGGTCCCCCCCCCCCCCCATGGGGCTAAAAAACAGCTGTGGGAATGCAATTTGGATTGAATAATCAGACGAAGCACCCTGCCCACCAAGTGCCATTGCTCTGATGTGGACAGACTCTCACCTGACCAAACTGCATATTACTTGGGACATTTGTGACTATATCTAATATATTTGCTTTGCTTTGGGTCCAGATCCCAAGTGGTGTGTCACTGAGCCAGATGAGATGGACAGCATCAAAATACCACTGTGCTCCTTTGCAACATTACGTAAGAAAATAGTCACTGATCAAATGAAGGGTCTATTCAGTGGCCATGCTGGCTGGGGCAGTTTTAGTCCCAAAGATCTAAGTAGACCAAGGACTAAGCAGGGCGTAGGAACTTTTTCAAGCTCTGCTATGCTTTCTACAGTTGATGTAACCCAACTATACTGACTACATACTGCCTGGCAGTGGGTCTCCAGGATTTCAAGCAGGAATCTTTCTTAGCAGTTATACCTGAATATGCCAGGTTTAGGAGATATTAAACTATAAAGAGGACCTGAGAAATGGGAAATCATGCTTGCCGGCAGATAAACAGTATTTAAAAACATACATTTGCTAATCTTACATGCTTCTCCATAAACTTCAGGGTACAGTGCAAGAACAGTAAGCCTGGCATGTGAGGGATAAGAATGAGAATTAGAAGAACAGAAGTTTTATGTACTGGATCAGGTCTACATATTCAAGTTTTAATGTAGCAGTAGAATTACCTTCCTGAAGGTATTATCAATGTGTTTTCAAAATGTGTTTTTAATGGCTGCCTTTATCTGCAAAATGTATGGCAATCATGTGGTATCCATACATGCAAAAGGTCGCACACTGAGTTCTTGACCTATTCAAACAGAGAAAAATTTCTACCTGAACTCCTGAGTTCTACCTGAGGTGCTGCCAGTGGCCACAATATTGGGCTAAATTAGACCAATAGTTTTGCCTTAGTATAAAGCAGCTTCTTATTTTGCTAATCTGATTTGAGATTTCAGAAAGCTAAACAGAAGAGGAAGTGTATTTTGACAATTGAGCAGAGATTTAATGTGCAATTGGTTAATCTTGTTCATTGCGTTACAAGTTTGATTCATGAATTTAATGGCTTGTATTTAATGCATTTTTACACCTATCAGTTTGAAAGACCTCGGTGTGGTACAAGCTGGGGCTGCTGTATCAGCGAACCCTGTCCTGTCAGCAAATATAGTTCCCCTATGAGCAATGGTCTTCAAGCAAGACATGCCATGCCGTCAGCCTGGAGTTGCGGTTAGTCTAGCCCTTTGTTGGTCTGCAAAGGAGGAGACCTAGATTCAAATCCCTACTTAGCCAGAGAAACTTGCTGAGCAACCCTTTCTTCTCTTTCAGCCCCCTCAGTTATTATGACATCTGAATAAAAGTCCTGAGAGACTGGAAAGTTTGCCTTGGTTACTTATCTGGCATTCAATAAAGATATTACCCAACCCAGGCTTGCACTTGGACCGCAAAACTACTTTTATTTTTATTTTTTTTTAAATTTTGGGCTAAATTATTCTCTGCCAGCGTAGCCTCCTTCACAAGGGTTGTGAGAATTAAAAAACGGGAAGGAGGGCTGTGTGGAGGACCCTTGAGCTCCCAGGAGACCAGCTAGCTGATGCTTATGGATCCCAATCGTGTGTAGCATTTGCATTCCTTCCTCTCTCTCTCCCTCGTGGAGGCAACGCTTCCCTCCTCTTCATCCCAAGCTTCACCTTCCCAAGGGGGCCGCATGAAAAGACGCTGGTTTGCCCCGCAAGCTCCCTGGCCCAGTCACCCTCTTCCATACAACCGTTAAAGGCACAGGAGCCGGGCATCCTCGCCTGGTGGCGACCCTACCTAAGGCGGCCCCTGCCCCTGCCCCGGGATCAGCGACCAGGTCGCGGCGGCTCTCCTCACCAAAGCGCATCCAGTCGTACTCGTTGAGGCAGTCCATCTTCCGACAGAAGTCTTCAAGCACCCAGGCGGGCAGGCTGTGGAGGTACGCGGACGGAGGCGCAGCCTGGCTCCGGGCCGGCCAGGAGAGAGGCGGCGGCGGCGGCGGCGGCTGGTGCTGCATGGCCATTTCTCTTTCCTGCTCCGTCACACGCCCGGGGAAATCCCCGTCTCGCCTCCTCTGGCCCTCCGCTACAGGTGCCCGCGGAGGGGCTCCAGCGGGAACGGGGGCGCCGCACCTCACTCCCCCCCCCCCCCGCTCTCTGGCTCCAGCCCCCCCCCCCCCCCGCGCGCGCTTTCCCCTTCGCCTTCTGGAGCCAAAGCCCCGCGTCCCGAGCGCTCTTCAGCCGCTCGGGTGTGGCTTGAGTGCTACCAGCGGCGAGCACCGAGGTCCTCCCCTGCTCCGCTTTCTGCTCCTGGCGCAGCTCCGGCTTACACTGAGCAACTCTCCTCCCGCCTCGCCCCCCCCCCCAGGCGAATAGCTCCTTCCTTCCCCCTCTGACGTCAGTTGCCACCAGTGGGACTGGCTCCGGGCGGGGCTTGACGGGGGGTTTTTCCTTGGAGAGATTGCGTGCGAGAAACGCTCCCGCCACTGCCACAGTAGACGGAAGGTTACGTCAGGAGAGTGCTTGCTGAATTGGATTTCAAAAACCAAAGAACTACTAAACTCAACCACATATTTCATCTGCTTTAATTTGGGGGCTTTTTTGTTTCTTCTTCATTTCCCAAATTTTTATCTAAGCTGGACAGTTAAGCAAGCTGAATGGGGGGGGGGAAATGGTTCGTCTGAAATGGGGTGCTGGAGAAGGGTTTTGTGGATACCCTGGACTGCCAGAAATATGAACAAGTGGGTCCTAGACCAAGTCAAGCCTGAACTGTCTCTGGAGGCAAAAATGCTGAAACCATGTCCTATTTTAGGCACTTAATGAGAAGGCAAGAGTCTCTGGAAAAGACAATGATGCTGAGAGAGCTTGAAGGCAGCAGGAGAAGAGGATGAGAAAATATGAGATATGGACTGACTCCTTAAAAAGGAAGCCAGAGGCTGGAGTTTACAAGACCTGCATGGGGCATGTTGGAGATGGCTCAGTCATAGAGTCACCATAAGTCAGAGGTGACTGGACGGCACATAACAACAACACCTGAAGAAGAAATCAAGAGCTCACCTGCTTTGTAACTTTATAGTCCTTCCATAAAGATATTGCCCAACCCAGGCTTTCATTTCTACACCTGGATCACACATCTATCTTGATCTTGATGAGAAACTTAAAATGTAATTTATGCTGTACATTTGTTAGTACTATTTAAATGAACAGAAGCAGAAGAAAGTAAAAAGCGAATCCCTGAAATAAAAAAATGGATCCTCATTACAGTATTTCATATAATTTTTACGTAGGATCATCCCCAAACAACTATCAGATTATAGATCCCATCTGTGCCAACAGACAAAACCATACAAATAATGGAACCCTTGCTACATAGCTTTGCAAAAACATGGATCCAACACATGTATCCCCATAGTTTTTACATGAGATTTGTCCCAGATCACCATTAAATCATAGATCCCATCCATGCTCTCAGGTGTGAACCATAAAAAACATAGATTCCTGCACCTCGGCAACATTTTTATGGTGCAGAAACCTAGATCCAAGGTGTGGATCCTCATGGATGCATGAATTTCACATGGGATCTTCCCCAAACTGCTGTCTGTTCATTCATCCCACACATGTCCCTAGAACCATAACAATCATGGACCCCATGCTGCATGACATCACCATGGTGCAACAATATAGATCTTAAACATGGATCTTCTTGGATCCACATTATTTTTATAAGGATCCTCATGAAACCACTGTGAAACAATTTATGTCATCACTGTGCACACACTGAACCGTACAAATCACAGGTCCCTCACACCATGGTGTCACCATGTTCCAAAAGCATGGATCTGAAATGCAGATCCTTCCAAAATCATGGTCAAATCCTAGATCTCATCTGTACTGCCAGATGAACCTTAAAATCATGGCTTTCTCAGATATTAACTCCCATTTGTGCCTACAGATCAACCCATAGAAATCACAGACTACCTTGGCGAAATAATATAAATTTTGAGACACAGGTCCTTTTCCACATAGCATTCACAACAAAGCACACAATTTAAGTTCATGGATTTATTTGTTTGGCATTCACCCTATAAAAATGCTGTTACGTTGCAGATCCTTTATTTGGGAGTACAGCCAGAATCATAAAATTCCAGATCCTTCTGTGAGCACAGACTGGATCTCTCATTTAATGTTTTTTTTAATGGATTCTGTGTAAAAATCACATGGATCCATGAAGATCTATGCCACGGATTAATGTTTTTTCACCATTGCAGGACCATGCAATGAGAAATAATGTTTTTTCCCCATCTGTTGGTACAGGTTTTGAAATTACTGATAGCTAGGATCCTGAGACTCAGTAGGGTGGAGTTTAGAGAATGGGAGCTAAGTGGATTTCATCGCCAAATCTGTATCTTTGATCCAGGTTTTATCTACTATCCCACCTAGTCTTCATGAGATTGCATCCAAAGACTACCGAACAGCATTCAGTTATTGTCTTCTCTCCTTAATTCAGGGACTCTTTGAGCTGGCGGAATTATTTTTCAGCCAGGACATTCCTCCTTCCACTGAACCAGCACAGGACTTTTGCCTGTGCAGTTTACTAGGAATGTTCCACAGTGGCAGGAGAAAATGCTCTCAACCCCGATAATTTCTGGTGGTGTGCAGGAGGAGACAAAGAGGAATTTACAGCCGGTGGTATTGGGGACAAAGTTTGGGAATCTCTACTGTTAACAGAGACCCTCCTTCTCCCTGTCTGTTCTTTTTTTTTTCTGGGGTGGTGGGAATTAGCAGCCATTAACAGGCTGTTTATTGTGCTCATGCGAAACATGGAAATGAAAAAATCAATTAACACAAGAACTTCTCTAACACATGCTGGGCACCAGTTTCCCATGTAGTAACAAATGGGAGAGAAAGACACCACTTATTTCAGAGGAGGCTCTAAAGATTTACTACCAAGAATTTGTAGCAATCCATCTTTTCTGGTTTCAGCTTCATCTGGGTGTCAGGGAATTATTTCTGAAATGCAGTTAGTAGTAAACCCAGTTCATCCACATCCATGGAATGGCAACAGTTGTCTAAGCTTTCAGTGATCTTTGACCTGTGAAAAGAGATGGCTAAGAGAGTTCATTAGTTCCTGACAGTATTTGACTCATATACTGTGGGACAGTTTGAGGTCAGGGACTGTGGTAAATTCCTAACAGTTCTCAGGGGCTAAGCTTGTATATCTGAGATGAAGTAGCTTTCAGTTCCGTAAAGGCTAGGATAAGTGCTTGAATTAAATTTAGATATTGAGTTTCAAAAATATTTGCAAATTTATTCTTAAGGATACAATTTATCCTTATTTATTTATTTATTAGACTTCTACCCCGCCTATCTAGACCAAAGGTCTACTACTATCCTTTCCACAGCCCCACTGCTAGGCATGTAAAGAACTATGGAAGAACTGTAGGCACAGAAGTTTAAAAATATATGAAAACTAAACTTAAGTTGGAGACAAATACTTAAGCCAGATTTCAATAAAAAATACTACGAGAAATAACACTCGTAGAAATACCAAAAAGGATGTTTTAATTACATTCTTAAAATGCAGGAGCTTATAGTCTATAAAAGGGCACATGAAAAAGCAGAATGTGAAACCTAAAAGTTGTACTTCTTTTTGGTAAAGTTGTAGTTTTTCCGTGGAAGCTTTGTGACCTTGACAGCAAGGGAGTTTAAAAGATAAAAATTATCCATGACAGAATTCTGACAGGAGTTGATGCATAGAAGCAAGTCACCTGCATCAAAGAACTAGGGCAGATCCACACAAACACAAACCAGAAAGATCTCTGTGTAATGCTTGTGAAAAGTCCTTCGCTTTTGACATATCCCTGTGGTAATTTGCAGAACTGGAATTATTGGCCCTGGAACTAAAAGGTGAAAAGGTATCTAAAGTCCAGATGGAGGAGTGAAAAAATGCAATTGTGGAGTATTTTCTTCCGTTCTTTTCCAAAGACAGTTGGGGATACCAACCCTCCAAAGGCTGGAAAGCATCCTAAATGGGAGCCATAAGCCACCAAACCATTTCAAGTTAGAAGTCTTTCATCAGTAACACATTTAATTCAACTGAAAAACCTAAAGTCACGTGTCGAAAGAATTGATAGAAGAGACATCCTCAGATTGACATTCATGTTGATGCCTTCTCTTGTAAGCTAAGACAAAACAGAATTCTGGGGGAACATTTAGAGACCTGAAGAAGATGTAGTCCTCTGTCTAATCATGACATCTAGCGGTAGGTCTGAGATCTGGTCTACAAAAAATGCAAAAGAGGGTGCAAATCAATTTGTACAGAGACAGAATCCAAAATATAGTTATGGGAAGTTAATACACTGAAATGTTCCCTAAATTTGAAAACAAAGGAAGTTATGTATATGAAGACAAATAGCACCCCAGGAAGATAGGATTTTGGATTAGCCTTTAGCCTTCAGTTTAGGTTTTCCATTTGCATGGCAATTTTTAATATAGGGCAGGATTTAGATAGATCACATTCCCCATTCTGTAGTTTTTATATATTATTATTATTATTATTAAATGAACTACAACATAAACATAAAATACATAAACCAAAATACAAATCAACTGTGTTCCCCACCACCATAATCGGGACCTCTTGCAGTAGTCTTCTTCTTCATCTTTATTCTTCTTCTTCCTTTATTGTCCTCTTCTCCAGAACTGCATTGATTCCTGATTTGGAGCTTTCCCTTTTCCTCTTGTTAGCACATATTCAAGAAATCTGCCCCATATATCATAAAGTTTATTATTTTTCATCTCTCCTTTCTTAACCTTTAAATTACAAGTTAACATCATTTATAGCAATGTTCCATATTTGATTATACCATTCTTCCATTTGAAATTCCAATTTTGATTTCCAATTCCTAGCTATTATTAATCTGGCTGCTGTTAATAAATTGGTAATCAACTCTCTCGTTGTCATATCGTATTCCACATTCTCAAATATTGATAACAGAGCTATCTCAGGATTAAATTCTATATCTTTTTCACATATGTCATTTAATTCTTTAAAGATTAGTTTCCAAAATCTTTGTACTTTTTCACATTCCCACCACATATGAAAGTATGTACCAATTTCCTTCTTACATTTCCAACAGATATTCAGATAACTAGCGTTAATTTTATTCAATTTTATTGGTGTCAAATACCATCTTAAACTCAATTTGAAAATAAATTATTTTATTCTCACTGACATCAATCGTAAAACCCTCATTTTCCACAACTTAATCCATTCCTCATCATTTATTCTTTTTCCTAAGTCTTGTTCCCACACTAACTTCAATCCTTTGTTCTCAGTCTCTTCTTCTTCTAGATCTAACAGGAATCTATAAATTTTACTCACTACACCCTTCACTGAGTCAGTCATCTGAATATCTTCATATAATAGAAATTGTTCATACTTTGTATATTCTCTACCTTTGTTGTACTTCTTTACCCAATCATTAGTCCATCTTTCTATAATTCAACCATGATATATTCTTATTTTGAAGGATTTGTTTAATTTGATCATTCGATCTCATTTTATCCAACCAGTCTTTTAATCTAATCACTTTTTTTCTTTAAATAATTCTAAATAAACT
Organism: Intellagama lesueurii; assembly: GCA_037013535.1. Taxonomy (NCBI): domain Eukaryota; kingdom Metazoa; phylum Chordata; class Lepidosauria; order Squamata; family Agamidae; genus Intellagama; species Intellagama lesueurii. The sequence continues at coordinate 259,134,526 of JBAJHW010000002.1, forward strand.
TTCATATTGGCAGGAAAATTCTCAGTTTCGGTCACTAATCCTAATGGAGAGTTAGACGGACATAAATTTTTTTATACTTGTACCACACGTTTAACATAGCCTTTAAAAGGGGGTTATTAATTTCACTTATTTTATGTTTTTTTAATTATACCAAATATATGTTTTTCAATATCAACCTGTAGTTCTGATGATTCCATTTTCCACCAAATTAACCTTTATGGATTATATATAATTTCCCCAATAAACCTCAACTGGTTAGCCATATAATAGTTTTTTATATATGCCTATAGCTCCTTTTGTTGTTGTTTTATACCAATACTTTTTAGTTATTCTGGCTTTCTTCCCTTCATTACAACATCTATTAATCATTCCTTGCCAAAGTTTAAAATCATCTTCTGTTAACTGTACCGGTAACATTCTAAATAAAAAATTAATTTTTGGTAAAATCTTCATTTTTATCAGCGCAATCCTTCCAAACCAATAAAGTTTTAAATTAGAATATTCCTGTAACTTCTTTTTAATATCTCCTTTTAATTTATAATTATGCTCCTTTATTTTCTGAGTATCTTTTACTAAATCTATACCTAAATATTTAACAGATTTACATATCCTAAAATCATATTTATCAACAAACTTTTCTTGTTCTAGTTTATGATTAAACATTATTTCAAATTTTTGCCAATTTACACATAATCCAGTTATTTTTCCAATTTTTCTAAATGAATTTTAATTCTATCTATACTTTCTAATGGATTTTTCACTGTCAATAGGGAATCATCAGCAAACAATCTTTATTTTATTATTTCCACCTATACCATCAATTAAATTGTCATTCCTTATTGCATTTGCTAACATTTCAATAATCAAACAAAACAGAACTGGAGAAAGAGGGCAACCTTGTCTAGTGCCTCGGCCTAGAGCTATCTGCTCTGTCATCCCATCATTAACTATTACTGCAGAAGTGTTCTCCAAATATAATTGGTCTATTACCCCCTTCTGTAGTTTGAAGTGGTATGGTCTATCAGTATTTCACCCCCACATATTTAACCAGGTGGAAAACAGGCCTCAGGCACACTCTTTGCGCTTCACACATAGGAGTGAGTGCCTCGTAGCCTTCCTGGAAAAGAAGCAGATAGGCACAGTGAACAAGTTGTGTCCCAGCATCTTCTATAATCATGCATAAACAATTAAAAAAAATGGCAAGCAGGCCACTGCAAAAGACAGTACTATCAGCAGACATCATTATAGCTGGGGTGCTGTCCACTACCAATGCTTACGATTTTGGTATAATAGGGTACTAGACAAAGTAACACTGTCTTTTTAGAGTGGGGGCAAAACCTTTAGGACTAATCAGAATACCATAAATGTGCAAACTTTCTAATGTGTGGCTTTTTAGTTTATCATAAGAAATGTACTGTCCAGTTGTTGTTATCCTTCCTACCAACACAACTACCTTTTTTTTTCAGTAGCTACCATATTTTACACTATCAGAAGGAGAGACTAGTAAACCACTTCTGAGTACTTGATACCTAGAAAACTCGAGCAACATTTTTCACTAAGAACTGATTTGATGAATGAGAGTAGCAAAATAAGTACATTGCTGCAGTTAAGAAGCAAATTGTTTTAATATTTCAAAATCTTGTAAAAATATCAAACTGCATTGTATGAAATGCTGAGAAACAACTGAATACATATAATGTGATTTTTTTAAAGATCAGAAACACAGTTCAAACAGGCTAGTCCGAGTCTGTTTACATTTATTACTTAAACACAGAATTGAACAGAACAATGCTCCAAATAATTATATCCAGGGTAGTAGAAACAAAATATGCCCTATCATGTCCAATAATTCAGGTACAGAACTGAATATTTATCAGAATTAAGCATGACTGCATACATTTCAGAAATACTTTGTACTGCTCTCTTTCAGTGATATGGACTATATGACCGCCCAAGTACTGTTAGACTGTAGCAGTCCTAGCCCGCATCCAATGGTTACATTCCAATGTATCTGGAAAGCCACATTTCCCATCCCTTCTATATCTATATCTTTCATCCAGAATTAGAAGTACCTTTATACCAAAGGTACCAAGCAAAATGCTAACAAATGCAAGAACCATGCAAAGTGGGCAGTCTTCACAGTCAAAGTTGGAAATGAAATTATCTGGTAACCATAAGAAGCCTCTCCTAGCCAAGTTGGAAAATGAAATTAAACAGGGTAATCAAGGCATTGTTCCTTGTTACAATTGCAAAAACCCATTTATTTCCTTAACAATGCAATTTTTGAGGGAAAGAACTACTTCCATATATATTTGTCTTCAACATAACATCTGAAGTATATTTATAATATGTGTAAAAATCCTTTGTGCCATAGCTTATCTTTTATAAGTTTACGGAATATACTTTAAAGAAGTCAGTAGACACTTAACATCACAAACTAGCAACTTCACATAAGCTAGTAAAATGTGCAACAACAAAAAATAAGTATACCATGTTATCAAGTCATTTCACAGAAGTTTTAAGATCTATGTGCAACTGAATAAGCGTACATGATGAAACTGCGTAAGTTAAGCTTGCTAATGTCTGACAACTGCGTAATAGTTGCCCAAACAAACACATTTCAGTCATTAGAATAAGATATTGAAAAAATATGGAAAGCAGGATAATAGTTTCATCTCTAATGCAAAGCAAAAAAAGAAAAGAGTTGTGTCTGTTTTATAATTCCTCAGTAACTCCTAGAAGGTGTTAATGTGTTAATATATAGCTCTGAAACAACAGGAAAGGCAAGTGTTCTTTTGCTATTTTTCACAGAATGGTGGTTGGGATAAGGTTCTTTCTGGGAGCAGCTAAAGGAGACAAGATACTGTATTTATGTTTACTCCACTCACTTGCATTGCAGTAATGAAATATGACCCAGGGGAAATTTTTTGTCTACTGTCAGACTTGACCTACCCTTAGGCTTACAAGTGAGAAGAACAGTAACATAAAAATAATTCTCATCTCGACAAGAATTATATGTAGTAGGAGTATTATATGCAATTACATTATATGTAATTACATGTAGCTTCCAACATAGTTCCCATTATACCAAATTTCTGCAGCAACATAGGTAAGTTCAGTATGGAGTGCAGGAAGCAGATCTGCATCCTGGAAGCACCATTGGAAGTAGCACTGACCTGTAAGAAACTACAGGGAAAAGGGGAAAAGGAAATCCAGAATGCTAACCTCTTTTATTTCATCTATGTCATCAGTACAGGGTGAATGACAATACTGAAGATAAATTATGGTCCCATATGAGAATTGTTTTTTCAAACCTCTAATTACAATACATCAGTGTTTTCTCTGCTATAACAAAATTATTTTAAACAAGTAAGGAATCATACAAAACCAGCATTACCAACACTTCATCTTCCACTGTATGACATCTGGGCATGCTTATACATGATCCAATATTTAAAAAAACTATTTGTGTAGTTTTAGCCAAGATAGGATTCGCTAAGTATTTTCAACTGTAGCATGGTAGCACTTCATTGCAACGTTCCATGAGTATGGCTGTCTCCAGGCAGTGAAGTCACATGTGGAAAGTAACAGAAAGCTCTGCTTTAGAAAACTATCAAAGGTTGATGTCTTTTCAGTTCACAAAGTATAGTTAATGCCTCTTATGGTCAACAATTTGTCAATGAAGTAAATTTTCAAGTTATGATCCTTCATCTCAGTCAGAGACTCCATTCCTTAACCTCCTACTCCTTTCCAGAGAAAGTCGCTTAAGATCCTTCCCAATGTCTGGACGGTCTTCTAGGTCTTCATATAAAGACCGAACAATGTCTAATTTCCGGTAGTCTACTGGCTTCACTAAAGTACGGACAACTTGAAGACACCTTTCTTTCAGAGTAAACACTGTGGAAAAGTAGAAAAGTAAGCTTTTCAGTGGGGTTCTGATCACACCAGGGTATTAAACATTGAGAAAAAATTGTTAACCTCTCAAATTCACCAGGACAGTGTTTTCTTATTCAAAGTTAAGATTTAATTAATTATAATATTTTCAAGTGACTGAAAGCATCTAAACAGTCTGATTTGGAAAACAAGCAATAGGAAATCTGTTTAGTGTTGTAACACTAGAAAGTCATATAAACAGAGCATCTCTCTCTAAGATTGTCTATGCGGGCCACCTAGGTTGGCGGTTGCGGGTAGCCACCCCTAGAGAGGCCTGGGAAACTACCAGCAGAAACCGCGCCTTTTCGGTGGTGGCTGCAACATTATGGAATGTGCTGCCAGCATTTATATGCCAGGCTCCTTCCTTTCTGACCTTTAGGAAATGTAAAAAAAACTGTACTGTTTGAAGAGGTCTTCAGAAACATCCTATCCCTTTGACATCCTCAAGGATCCATGAACTGGGTATTGATCTTGATTCACTGTTTCCTCTAGGTTTATTTTATTTTCGGGGGTTATTGTTGTTATTGTTTAGATCTCATTATTTATGTCTTTGTGGGTTGGGGTGGGTAGTTGTTGTTTTTAGCTGCTGTTAGCCACCCAGAGTAGTGCCTGATCACTAGATGGGTGAGATAGAAATGTAATTAATTAAATAATTTCCATTTAGTCAAATAAGAATCCCACTAAAACTGTATGCTGTTCTGCACAGTACAAAGGGATAGACCCAACCACCTTATCATTATTGGAGAATCATACTGGTGTCTTTACCTGGTAATGTAATATTTGCAAATATAGGTTCTCCATTCACATTTCGAGTAGCCACAAACAGCTCTGCCTGGTTAACAAGAAGACTATCATCTGTTCCAGCATCTCTGAACAACCAAAGATGTTCTAGAAAAGAACAAACCAGAAATAAACTGTATTGTCTGAACTGTAGAGATCTGCAGAAATACAAATTTAATATTGTAATAATTACATGAGAAACAGATTGCTATACATCCATATACAGTAACCAGGGTCAAAGGGTGGCTCTTCTGAGAAACACATGCAAATGTGCATGGAAAACAAGTGCAACAAGAGCTGGGTTTGCGTACTGATTAAGATATTGAGCTTCAGACTGGGTGATCTGTGTTTCACATTTATTTATGTAAAAAACCTACTATGTTGCCAGAGACCTCTCTTACGTCAGTCAGCTATCTTCACTATGAGGCTAATAGTATAGAACCACTTTATAAAGCAGGGATGGGCAACTTCAGTGGGTGCTGGGGCCAATTTTCTGCTCCACAAGCCACATGGCGCTTGACATAAATCATTGTTCCTGGAAGCTTCTAAGAAGTGGCAATCCATCTTTTTCTTTCTGGCAAAATAAATTTTGGGGCAAGGAAATCTCATAGGGACAGGGGGCATAAAATCAGTCTGCAAGGCTGCACTTAGTACACCCATTTTGAGAATATGATGTGTGTGAAGTGATTTGAACATCTGATATTGGTATACAACTATGAATTATTGAATCAAAGACACAATGAAAGAAATAGCCTTCAAAATATGTATCTCAGAGTCACCAGTGAAGGAATATTTCTGGAGCTACATTTGACTTCTGCACTAATTCTCACAATATCTACTCAAACTGATGCAAATGTTTTGTCCAGTATCTGGCCATAATCTTGATGAAATTATTTCACACACAGCACCCAAATCTACAAAGTGGATGTTGGGAAACTCCTTAGCTGCATAGTCAAGAAGTCACACTATGAAATTCTGCTGCATCCATTTCACATTCTAAGCTTTCTAACGTATACATGAAAGCACTGCAAGAAATCATCCATGGATTTAATGTGGTATCATCAATAAAGTAACAACAGCTATCTCTGATTTGCCTTTATTCTCTGCAGAGGTGCCAGATGTAACCTTGGGATCAGTAAGGGACCAGAGAATTTATTTATTTATTTATTATATTTATATCCCACCCATCTAGTCGTTTGACTACTCTGGGCGGCGTACAGCATACAAAATAAACAATTAAAATAGCATCATTATCAAGATTAAAAGTCAATCAAGATGGAAAAAAAAGTAAAGAAATAGATCAAATAGTGCCCAGAGGGAAGGCCTGCCTGAATAGCCAAGTTTTTAATTGGCATTTAAAAATACCCAGCGAAGGGGCCATACGGATCTCTGGAGGTAGATTATTCCATAACCGAGGAGCAACTGCCGAGAAGGCTTGGTTTCTTGTTTTTCCTTTCGGGCCTCTCTCGGCGTTAGGCCGAGAGAGGCCCGAAAGGAAAAACAAGAAACCAAGCCTTCTCGGCAGTTGCTCCTCGGTTATGGAATAATTTAAAAAATTATTCCTCAGTCGCACCTCCTGGCTAGATCGAGTGATACGGGTAGATTTTGGTGGGAGAAGGCGTTCCGTCAGATAGCGAGGTCCTAAACCTCGCTATCTAACGGAGAAGACAGCCTATGAACTCAAGGTCATCCAGACAAGATGCAGATACTATTGGTGTAGGATATTCTGACTAGACAGAAAACAAAGAACCTGTTGTGGAGGAAGTAACACTTCTAATGGAAGAAGCATGCAGGCTGGCTTCAGGTTTTCCTTAGAGTAGCCATAAATATAAGAGGACAGGGCTCCTGTCCCTTTAATAGCTGCATAGGGCAAGGAATTTCAGCAGGTGTAACTTATGTAAACTATATTTGCTGAAATTCCTCCATCTACATAACTATTTAAAGATGCAGAACCCTGTCCTATACTCTTTGCAGTAATCCTAGTCTTCCTAGATCCAGACTTGTCACTAGTAGTCCAAATGGATTCTGTGGCAGGACATACTTTCCCCCAGCTGCTCTTTATGTGCCCCTGAAGAGGAATAATGTGGCTAGAATTATCAGGGCTCCATCAACCTCCAGAGTGTCATTTTACATATGGCAGCATTTTAAGACTGTTCAAAAACTGTAATTATACTAAAATACAGTCTTTTGAAACAGCCAACAATAACATATCATAGAAAAGTGAAGTTGGAAGGGCTCAAGTCCAACCCCCTGCTCAACGCAGGAATCATGTTTATAAAAACTCAACTGGCTCCTGACCTGTTTCGAGACACAACCCAAGGTGGTAACACTTTTAAAGCCCTGCACAACTTGTGACTCAATTTGGCAAAGAGCCGTCAATGCTGGCATTAAACTACCAAGATGAGGCAGCCACCATCAAAGGCCCTCCTTCCTCCAAGTGCCCTGCTGTCAGAAGAGAAGAGATGGGGAGGTAGGAGGTGAAATGAGCCCTTCTGTGAGAATGGCTCCCCACCTGCTCCCCCTCAGAAAAGGTTACCTGGTGCTTTTTCCAGCACCAGGCCAAGCTTTTAAAAACACCCCCCCCCCCAAAAAATATCATTAGGTCTTGACTAATGCCACCAATGCACTGCTTAGCAGGCAGATTCCCTGTTTCTCAAGTCTTTCCACTTGCTCCTGACACCATGAGCCACACACAGAGGTCCAGAGGCTAAGCCACAGGCTGTTGCCTGTTGGCAGCAAACACGGAGGCAGCTCGCTCCTCTTCCTCGCAAGCATCTCCTTTATCCAGCATGCCAAGGCCCCCCTACCCGCATTTGCATCTCCACGGCAGGGTAAAACCACCCACTCACCGCTACTACCGGCTACACCTCCTCCTCCTCTATACCCAGACTGGCTCCGTCTCTGGCGCTGAAGTGGGCGAGCCGTTTTCCCTAGCTGCTCGTGCAGCCATTCGACAGGCAGAGCCCGGCTTCACCTGTTGAATGCACGAGGGCCAGGAGCGCCCACCTGAAGGCCGCTCAGCCACTCCAGCGCCGCGAGCCCTTCTCACACGAGCGAACCCCCCCCCCCCCGCGCGCGGGCACCCACCTAGGTAGCTGTGCATGCGACGGCCGGTGCCGGGCTTCAGGGTGGGATAAGGGCGGGGCTTCCCCTCGAAGTCCAGCCAGACGGGGCTCACCGCGCGAGGGGAGCGGTTGCAAAAAATAACCTGACAAGGCTCTCGCGTGTTCACCGAACGCAGGCGCTGGGAAAGCTCCTCCGCCGCTTCATCCTCCCCTCCGGGCCTCTGCGGCATCCTGGCCGCCCTGCGCCAACCGGGCTGCCCGGCCAGCTGCACAACAGCAATCCGACAGGAGACCCGCGCAGGCCGCCGACGGCCACCGCTTTGTGATGAAACGGCCTGGAATAGGAGCCTGTACGCATGCGCGGCCGCCGGAAGGCGTGGCGGCTCGTTTATGGGCGCCTGCGCAGTTCCGTTCTTAGCGAGGGGGTTTAAGGTGGGCGGTGCGTGTTTGTGGCTGATGTTTTAATTGGTTCGCTATCCTGCTGTGACAGTAACAGTTGTTCCAAAATGAATAAGCGTCTCCTATAGACTTCTATGAAGGAGTTATGAAAGTGTGGAATAGCATAGGGAACAGTAAACAGAAAGACATTTCCGCAGCTTTCAAGGGATAAATAGGTCAGACGTTATACTTGCTGGGGTCACGAAGAGTAGGACACGACTTAACGACTAAACAAAATGATACTTTTAAATTTTTATTGACATAGTCTGTGCTTTTTCAATACAAACGCAGGAACAGGTGATACCTTTATTGGACAACTAAAAAAAAGCATGAGTTTTCAATGATAATTAATCTTCCTCAGATTGTGCACCAAGTTCTTGTGGGTAGCTCCAAAATTATATGTTTTTATTAAGTCTCAATGTAATTTTGGAGCTACTGATGAGAACTTGGTGCACAGCCTGAGGAAGACGAATTATCATCAAAAGCTTGCTGGCTTTTTGTTTTATTTTTTTAGTAGTCCAATAAAGGTATCACCTGTTCCTGCATTTGAATTGTTTTGGGGACCACGAGGCCTTTTCTGATTTACACTGATCTGTTTTTTCATTGTGCCTTTTTAGGCTATAAGCTCCCATGGTTTTAGAATGTAATGAAAATATTGGTTTTTGTATTTCCAGTATTTTGGATTGAAATCTGTCTTAAGTATTTGTCTGCAACTTAGGTTTAGTTTTCATATATTTTTAAGCATTTGTGCCTGCAGCATTTGTGCCTAGCTGTAAGACTTTTAGATATTTTCAAGATCTCTGAAGTATTTTTTACAGATGAAACACAGAAGCAATGTAGAACCCCTGGAGCTGAGAAGCCATGACTCACTCTGTCACCTTGCCCAAGAATGGAACATTAGAGACTGATGCGTAATTATCCCATATTGTGGGATCCAACAATAGTCTTACTATTGCATCCTTTAAGCATGCAGAGATCCTACCCTACTGCAAGGAGGCATGCACCACTCCTGCTACCCACTTGGCCAGACCCTCTCTGGCAGCTTTTATAAGCCACGAAGGGCAAGGGTCCAGCAGATATGTGGTAGCCTTCACCTCTCTGAGAATCCTGCCCACATGGTACTATGTGTCAAGGATTCCTGGGTTTGGAGGATATTGTAACCACTTAGCTACATTACCCTGGTGGTCCTGCTGTGAGTGAAACTAGGAGAGCGCCAAATGTGCTGATGGCTGGGGAACATCTTCCTGCCTGACACCTTAGTCTTACCTCACTAAACAGTGTTTCCAGAATTCTCTGGAAAATCCATACGGTTAAGCACTTCTATGCCAACCCTACAAGGTAGAAATGCCACCACACTTACATACAGGCTCCTGATAGTCAAGGCCATGCCTGGTTTTAAGTTCCCCAAACTTCTTAATCCAAAAAGTCAAACAACTGTATAAAGTAATTTTATATTTTATTTAAAAACACTGAAAAGATCAAAAAGAGGAGAGAAATTCAAAAACAGTCTCAACAGTTGCAAAAACAGTCAAAAAGATTTTGGAGCAAATAATTAAAACTTGAGAAGGGAGCAATACAGAGCAAACACACCTGAAAATAAAGCTAGCTAAACTATTCCAGTACTTACACTCTTATCATAGCTTCAGCATAATCTCAGAACATATATGAAGCGCAATCCTTGCAGCCAAGGAACATAGTGTCTCTCCTAAGAAATAATAAAACTAACTAAAGTAACTTCTTTCCCCGTTTTATAACTTAAGCTTCAGCTTCTGGACTTTTCCAGAAGGTCTTCCAATCGGGCATGCAGTTCCCTTGAACAGTCAAGAAGATGAGTGCCATTTCTCCTCCTCTCCCCTCACTCAGCTGAAACCATTTTCCCAATTAGCTTAGTACCAGGGAATGAGCCATCTTGACCTTGAAGATCGGTCTCACACCAATAAGCTGCAGGTGTTCCTCCTTTCCAATGACTGATGGCCATGACCTCCATCCTTTGCTCAGCAGGCTAGATCCAGGCACTGACTACAAAGCCTGAACTTTCCAGAAGAGCACCATAATCCTTCGATTTCCCAATTGCTTAACACCATGACCAAAACCAATCCAGTTCTGTGACCACCTGGCTCTAACAGAACTAATCAAATAGATTGGAATAATAGTAACATTTATAATACAATATGTAATATTTTATGTAAAATTTAATATATGCAATTCTTCTGAAAGGATTTCCTTTGCTTATTGTGGCAGATCTGTTTGTATTTTTACAAACTAGTAGGAATTATACTGGAAGCTCTCCAATAGGGAAAACTGTATAGGGATGGAGAAGTTCAAAGCCAAGGAAACAAAAAAATTCCTACACTTGCAAATACAACAACATTGCCTTCAAAAGGAACTATTAGTATTGTTTCATGTGATCATAAACAACATTACAACAAAAGAAAGGTCACTGTTGTAAATCTTTATTACATACAGGTAAAAATTAAAGTCAATAAAACAACTACTATGAGACACCAAAGCAAACTCCATAGACAGGCAACAGAATCTTAAGGAGCAAAAGTGCTTTGGAGACAAATAGCTAGCTACCTTTTTACAGTAACCGGAACAGTGCTGGTAATTTATTTCTTATAACTCAGTGGCCAAATTCTTGTTGCTTAGAGTAGTAAAATGCATTAAAGTAGGCCCATTGTATCCATGGGGAATTGATGAATCAACTCCTCTGTAAGTTCCACTGATTGAAATCTGCCTCCTCTAACTGCTATTTTAGCGCAATAAACAGTAGCTAAAGTAGGTCCATTTGAATCAGTAGAATGTACAGAGGAGCTGACTTGGCAACCCCCCACTGATTCAATGGGCCTACTATACTGATATTTACTATGCTAAGCAACAGGATTTTGGCCAGTAGCTTTTTCTAGTCACTAGCCCCTTCCCACTTTTGATTAACTCAAAATCCAAACAACAATGCTCAAACATTTATACTATATGGGTTTCCTTGCCTCAGTTCTTTGTAGAGTATCCAAAACACGTCTCTTGGAATATTTGGGGTTTTGTTCATTTGTTTTATCATTCATTTCAAGCTGACATGAAAAGACTCCCAAATTTGACAATTCAGTCTCAGTATTCCTATAGAGTAGGCAAAATAACCATTTATGGAGTATGGCAATCACCTGACAGTCTCCCCAAGAATGAAGTGAAAACAGTTTTTCTACTGTTTAATAATTTTGTTAGGTGATACACTAAATCTGTGTATCCTTGTCATCCACATCGTTCTGTGTCAAAATCACCAGTATATATGTGAAAATTACAGTATTTTCAAAGTCTTATTTACGTGTCAATATTGAAAAAATACAAAGGCTGATGATACATGCTCTCACTACTAAATTCAGTAGCAATACAAATGGCATATTGATGTATACAAGGTAACTGAGGTAGCAGATGAGAAAACAGGCAACATTATCAAGTTCTTAGGCTGTAATCCAGAGCTCATCAAATTCTAAATAGAAGCAATAATTTCTAGTATCCCTATTGCTAATTTTTGGCAATGCTAAAATGAACTTAATGGAAGGGCATCTCTAGTGGCAAAATCTCTTCACTGGAAAGCACTCGGCCTATCTAAAATAGATTCTAAGCTGAATAATGCTCTGGAAATTGTGTTCTGGACTCTCAAACATATTTTGAATTAGCTTTTCTGCAATCAGAGATAAGATTGCAGAAAAGGTCATTCTGTAATCAGAGGCTATCCTGCTATCTTCTTCACAAAAAACAGATAACTTGCCCTGTGAATATGAAAAATAGATTTTAACTGAATCTGAAACAGTAAGCTCAGAAATACAGGCACACAGAAGACTTACTCATGAATACCTTGGCTATATTTTTCTACTTGTACCCTCAAAGTTCCTTGAAGAGCTTCTACATGGATATGACAAGATTCAACATTGATCAGTAAGCTTGCCACCTGCTCATATTTTCAATCCATTCAACATCACAAGGGGCTGATATGGCAACACAGACATCTTACACATCGCTTTCAGAAATGCAGTAGAGTGCAGTTATGATCTAGAACATTGGTCAAGATTTTACCACTGTGATGTTATCCTCTCAAATGCTTCTGCAGAGCGTTTCAGGAGGTAAACAGCAGCATGGAGTCCCCCCACATTCACCCAGATTGTGTGCGACTTCCGCCACAGATGTCCCACTTTTGACAAGGCCTGAAATACAAAACAGTTCCATGTTTCCTGACAGGCCAGGCCACTATTAATGTTACAGAAACCCTTCCATTTTCACCCACCTAAGTCTCAACCTTATCAAAACCCTAGCTAAAACAGCCATTACGTTTCTATCAGCCAAAAGAAAAGGTAAGTGGAAAAGCAGCATTCTGTTCTTTGTTGGAAAGCCCTTCCATGCCCTGTTTTGAAGCCCTCTTTTAGGATATAAAAGGGAATGTTGGTACTTACCATGAAATGTTCATTCTATGTAGCCAAAAGAGGATATCCTAACAAGAGGGTTGTGTCCCTGCCATGTCCTTTTTCAGGGACAATTCTTGATTGGTTCAGGACTCCCTTTTGTAGCCTTGAGAGTTCGATATTGTCTCCAGATGCTTAACAAAAGAAACTTGCCAAACCAAAAAAAGAGTAATGCATGTGCAAAGGAGGCCCCAAGCAAGGCAGGTGTCTGATAAAAGAAGACAATGAATCTATTCCATTTTCTTGGAGACAGGGTGAGGAGGGATGTCTTCCTTCAACTACACAAAATGAATGTCTCATGGTTAAATGCCAACATTCCTTTTTCATGCAGATGAGGAGGACACTCTCATCGAAAACTCAGGGAGAGAAAAGAGACCAGACACCTAGCCTCTGAGAAGGAAAGAAAAAAGAACTTCACAATGGCACCCAAAGGGTTCCCCTACCTGAAGGAGTGCTTTCCTATCAAAGGATGCCTCTGCCCTACAGAAGAAAGTGCAAGGGAGGGTGCTTGAGTCCATTTTGTCGCCTGATCTGACTGGTTCTAGAACCCACCTGTGCTTGGTGGATTTTTCCATGTCTCCATGAACTTCTGCAAGTCCTCTCCTATCTGTTTACCTCTGGTGTCAGGATAGTCTTTGTTTGCCATTGGGACTTGCCTTGGATGAATGTGTTCAAAAGCAGTGAAAGGAACAGCCTGATGACCTAAGATTCTCCTTCTGTCTTTTTAAAGGAGCTACAGGCACTGTTTTCTTTTTCTTATCTTTTTCTGAGTAAGAACAGGCTTAAGATTCCACAAACAAGAAGAGTTGCAACTATCAAAATGAATGTCTTGCCAAAAATTTTATTTTTATTCCAGACAATCCCTATAATATTAAAACAGTCCTTTTTTCAAGAACTTAATAAGATAATTATGAGATTTGTATGGCAAGGTAAAAAACCAAGAATTAAAATTAAAGCAATGCAAGATGCCAAACAGAGGGCGGGTTTTGGTCTTCCAGACTGGGTTCTGTATTATAGATCCTGTGTATTAGATTGGATAAAAGAATGGATAACGTTGGAAAATGATAGATTACTCAACTTGGAAGGACATGATTTGCAGTTCGGCTGGCATGCTTTTCTATGGTATAAAAAAGATAAAGAGCAAAAACATTTTAATTCACATATGATAAGAAGAGCTTTATTAGGAACTTGGAAAAAGATTATTCAACAAATTTACCAAAAAACACCAGTATGGGTATCACCTATAGAGGCCTTTACACAACCTAATCTTATGACGGAAGCGAAGCTCTTAAGATATCAAGATTTATTGAAAAAGGACTGTGAGCTAAGGTCTAAAGAAGAGTTAGAGACACAGAATATATACATAGACTGGTGGTCCAGAGCACAGCTAGAATCTAGATACAGAAAAGATAAAATAGAAGGTTTCTATTCAGAACAAACGACATTTGATAAATTTTTATTAGGCTCAAAAGATAAAATAATTAAGAAAATGTATAATTATTTGTTAGAAATTAAAATGCAAGATGAGATGGTTAAGGAATGTATGATTAAGTGGGCACAAAACATAGGGCATAATATTGATATTGATCAATGGTTGCAAATATGGCAAAATAATATAAAGCTTACAAAATCGGTTAATTTTAAGAACATATATAAGATGTTTTATAGGTGGCATATGACTCCAGAAAAATTGTCGAAGATGTATACAGATGTATCAAATGTCTGTTGGAAATGTGAAGCTCATGTGGGAAGCTATTATCATATGTGGTGAACTTGTAAAGTAGCGAAACAATATTGGATGGGAGTGCATACTGTGTTACAACAAATATTGCTTTGTAAGGTTCCATTAACCCCAGAACTGTTTTTATTGAGTATGATACCAGATAATATAGATAAAGCAAAGAAGTGTTTAGTTATATATATAGTTACTGCAGCCAGAATTCTCTATGCCAAAAATTGGAAAAGTCCAGCGGTACCGAAACAAGAGGATCTTATGGAGAAGATAAGGGAAACGGCAGAAATGGACATTCTATCAGAAGTGATGAAGGACTGTCCTTTACAAAAGGCAACTGAAAGATGGGACTTATTCTACAAATGGTTAGAGTCACCAGACAGTGCTTGAATAGCATAGATTAAAATGTGAACTAAAATCTGGAAGGCAGAAAATAGTAGAAAAGCGGAGTTTGAATTTTGATATTGCAATATGAATAGTATGGATGTTAGTATATTTTTGTTTCTCCTCCCTCCTAACCCCAACCCTTTCCCCCCCCCCTTACCTTCTGTATCCCACACCCTAACCCAAGTTATCAAAACAATTTAAAAAAAAAGATTCCACAAACAATGTTTACTCCCTGAATGGAGCAAAAGCCAGATTGTTCTTTGCTCTTGGGTCTGCCTGCCAGTATTAAGCCAGATTTGCCTTCCGACTGGCACTGCAATTGCCTGGGTTCTGGCACTGAATTGTAAGGCATCCAACCTAGCAACAGCTGCAACGCAACCACTTTTAACATCTTGCACATTCTGTTTGAGTTTACTGTTGGGACTGAAATATGAACTGCAACAGGTCCTCAGCCTAAAGGAAGGATGCCATGCTCCTTATAGAAGCTGCCAATGCTGTCCTAATGGGTAGGGAAGGGCCTCATGCACCTTCCTTAAGGCTAAATCTGCTCTTCTGTCCTCTGGATTCTTTAAGATGCCTTCTCCATCTTTTGCATATATGGAGTGAGATAGCAGGGCAATAACTAGAGCATCCACAACTGGAACCTGCAGTCTGGTAAGAAATGATTTTGAGAAGGAACATCGGGGAGGGTTGTTAAAGAAGAAACTGTGTCTTGCCCTGGCTTTCTCCACTGTTTCAATGGCATCCATAAACTGCTGTGGAAATGGCAAATCAGTGGACTGAGAGATTGTTTATTTAAACACCTCCCTAAGCTTTGAGGGAAATAAAGATCTGGGTGGCAGGCTTTTGTAACTGCAGTCGGGCTAGAATTTCTAACATTTTTTCCAACAATGCAAAGAAATCCTAAAGGCTGAACAGTCCTCCTTCCTCCCCATCTTCCTTCATCTTTGTTAACTGCGAAGTCTGTAGGATGTTATAAAGGAGGGGATCCCTCAAAATGACACTCCACTTTCCACGCTAATTAATAGTTTTAATTGGGAGGAGTGGACCAGCAGAACTTTTGACTTCTTTTTCTCAGAGAGGCAATTCTGTATCTGCCTCAGTACAGTGGTGCCTCGACTTACGAACGTCCCTATATACGAACAATTCGACTTACGAACAGCTCCGTTCACATAATTTTGCTTCGACTTGCGAACGGCGCTTCGACTTACGAACAAAAAAACCCCCGCTGAAAAAGCGGGAAATGCACTTTGGACTGCCTGGTACTGTAATTTTAAAATGCAAAAATTGGTTTAAAATGTGCTTGGTTTGGTTTAAAGCTGCTTGGTTTTAAAGGTGTTCTGTTTAAAAGCTGTTCGTTCCCTCCCTCCCTCCTTTCCTGCCCTTTTTTTAACCTTAGGTCATCCTAGGTTAAAAAAAAAATTCTCCCCCTAGTGGTAGAGGACGGATTAAACGCTTTTGCATTAGTTCCTATGGGAACGAATACTTCGACTTACAAACCGTGCCTCGACATAAGAACAAAAAACAGCCGGAACAGATTAATCGGTTTTCAATGCATTCCTATGGGAAATGCTGATTCGACTTACTAACGTTTCGACTTAAGAACATCATTCCAATACGGATTAAGTTCGTAAGTCGAAGCACCACTTTAGCCTCTTGTCTCTGAGGTTAACCGAGATTGCCTGCCTCCAGAAATTTTATCCATGAAGTAAAACTCATCAAACATGGGGAGTGCTGTAGGATCTTCCAATCCTGGGCTCCTTGTATTCGCCCGACCTTCAGCGTTGAGATCACTGTCATTGTTGGCTGGTACCCTCAGATTCCCTCAGTGGTCTGAGTGTGATCAGAAAATTAAAAAGAGGCCCTACAGTACAAGCAGGAGACTTCCAGGGATCTTCAGAGGTCTGACTCCTCATCGTTTCTGGTATCATCCCTGACACAGCCCACCCCTCTCTGAGCGCTGTGTGTCTTTGGAGAATTCAGGACTGTTATCTTCCCTGATGGCCTCAGACGTGGTCTGGATCTGCTGGGTGCAGTTGTGAAAACAAGGAGGAAGAGGAGGTAGGATCAAGATGAGGTGCAGAGGAACTGGAGCACACTCGAATGAGCATCACAATTGTCCCATCCACTAGGAGCCCTGAACCAAGATGGTTGGTCAAGAATTCTGCCTAACAAAGCAAATGGCAGCGACAATCCTTCTGTGAAGACGTTCCCAGCAACTACAATAAAAATGGAGCCTGCTACTACCTACCTTGAGAAAACATTTCCTATCTTGAGTCAGCAACACAGCTCTCCCACTCCTTGGTTTGCAGATCCGACCCATCTCCATAAGGCAGGATGGGTAGAGATCCCAGTTCTTTTTCTTAGATCCTATCCTACAATTAAATTCAGAATCAACAGAAAGTAAGTATACCTTTAAATAAGTCCATGTCCAGCATTTCTTTTCTGTGGTCATATATGTATTTTCTGCAATAATGTTTCACAAGATACGTTTCAAACTACCCTGGGAAACAGTACAAAATGTAAGATATACTGGGGTTGTCAGTTCTTCACTTCTCCGCCTTTTGGCTAACATTCAGTGTAGTGTAAATCTGCATATGCATTTTGATGTTAAGAAGGTATGGAGAAGTGCATAAAGTGAGTTCTACAATGTACAGATATCCAATGTGGTGTAGCGGATAGAGTGACAAACTAGGACTCAGGAGGCCTGGGTGCAAGTGTCCACTCGGCAATGGAAACTCACTGTGGAGTGGAATGGGTAAAACCACTCCTTAAATATTTTACTTTAAAAACTAGGATCACTATAAGTCTGTTCTGCTCTGATGGCAGTTAACAATAATAATATATAATGTATACCATCTTACTTGTCTGTATTTCCAAGATAATATTTGAGGCAGAGTACACAGTGTATCCATCTGCTTAGTAATCTGCAACTCATTTCAAAGTATACAAGATAAATACCAGATTTTTGTTACTGCTTGGCTTCTCCCCACCTTCATGGTTTCCAAACCTGTAACCTCACAGATGTCTTCAATTCATGACATCATTCTATTCTACATGCCTATGATGAAAAAGAACCTCTTTTTCACTCCCAACCTTATGAAGAATGTGAACATTTTTAAACTATGCAAATCAAATACATTTCTGTAAACCTGCCTATTTTGCAAAATTAAAGAAAAGGATTAATAAGCATACATAGGCTAACACAATATAAAGTTTCAAAAATACAGTTGTCATTTTTTTTGGGTCAAAATGGCCACATTCACACAAAATGGTACACCAGCATTCCTGGAAAATCCTATTTATTGATAACAAGCTGCATCCTGATGCATACAGCCCTTTCACGGGAGCAGACAAGCAAACATGTACACTTTACCTAAACCCAGCATTCTAGCTTGTTGCTCCTAAATAAACCAGTGCTTGCTCCTCACTTATGAATTTTGTCTTGCAAGTTTGGGACTGCCACTGTACAATTAAGGCTCTGGATCAGTAACAAAGCAAATGAGAAAATGTATGTAAGTTTAATGGATCTTTACCTCTTTCCAAATGGCATATCTGTCACAACAACATCCACAGAGCCAGTCCTGAGTGGTAGATTGCAGCTGTCCCACTGAATACAATCTATGGGCTTGCTTGGAGATGTGCTATTATGAAATTTTTAAAAAATCAGGTAATATGTTATTTCTTAGGAAAAAGCTTCTTAAACCAACTTGTACATATTTAAGAACTAGGAAACATTTCTAAACATCAAATTAAATAGAAAAATATTATTCGAACAGTTGATAAAACAACATATACTTAATTCCTACCCTTTTTCACTCTGAAGTTGCTTCAGTATAGAAGAGATATTATTTGCTGTTCTCTTGACAGCCAGTGAATGGTTATCTCCAGCAAGATGGTAGCAGTTAGGCCATTCAGCAGTACCCTATTAGTTGGAAATAAATAGGGAAATCAGCAAATTAAAAACCCACCTGGAACTTAATTCTGGAAGAGAATTCCTACTGTATTATGTCTACTTATAAGTTAAAGGAAGAAGGGAGGGAGTTGATCCTTGGTGCGTCACCCTCAGCTCTGTGAAAATGCCTTGACCCAAAAGAGAGATGTCTGGGTGGGGGGAGCAGGTTTTGAGCCCAAGCACCAGGACAGACTACTACAGGTGACAAATCAACCTATTCATTGGCCTTGCTTGGATTCATGATAATTGTTTACCTCCTACTCTTTGCCCTTTAAGCCAGATAGTTACAACGGATGGTTACACATTTCTGAACATGTGGGTAGCATGTCTGTCTACTGCAGCAAAAATCTTGTGCTACCCTAATGACTAACCAGTTTTCTTGGGCATAGCCTTTGGTGGACTGCAGCCCACTTGAACAAAATTATTTAATCAAGTGGACTGTACTCCATGGAAGCATATGCCAAAGAAAACTTGCCAGTCTTTAAAGTCCCACCAGATTCTTTATTTTAACCGATGCAAAGAAAGTTGAAAGCCCAACAGCTACCCATATGCTAAAATACTGTATAGAGGCACCAACACAGAGTACACAAGTCTCAGTGAAACAAATTTAGAAGTCTGTGTTCTCTTAGCCTCAGGAACCACCTCGGCAGAAATAATATAGGCTTGTCATAGGGACGTTCCAAGATGATATGAACATTTTCTAAACACCTAAATCATGTACACTTGAGATCAGTAATAGCTTATATATGCTGTTAGCCTAAGGACACACACTATATGCCTGCAGAAGAGAAATAATCTAAGAATTCAATCTTTAACGCCTTCAAGTCAGCTCATCTCTTTGAACTTTGTGGGACAGTCTTCTGAGTAAACTTCAGTATTTCTTTGTAACCTCTTATGTTCTAAAAATTTCCAGGGGGTATGTGGGTTAGTCTTTTGTAGCAAAAAGAGAAAGGGAAGATTGTAAGGCCTGACTGATAATTTTTTGGGGGGGGGGGGGGTTTACAAGCTTTCATGGGCTACAGTCCATGAAAGCTATGCCAAACAAATCTTACTGGCTTTTAAGATACCACAACACTCTTATTTTCCATGGACTACCTCCTATTTAATATGTCACAACTAGCGGGAGGATTTCTATGACATGTCATATTTTTTTCTGCAACCTATGCTTGATTTTATGGGTGGGTTTGAACATATTTATGAGTAATCTGGTGAGAAAGGCCAGATTACACATAGACATGTTTGAACTTGCT
The DNA here is from genome assembly GCA_037013535.1 of Intellagama lesueurii. Taxonomy (NCBI): domain Eukaryota; kingdom Metazoa; phylum Chordata; class Lepidosauria; order Squamata; family Agamidae; genus Intellagama; species Intellagama lesueurii. Next base: position 259,154,520 of record JBAJHW010000002.1, read on the forward strand.
TATTGGTTCAAATGTAGGTTGCAGAGAAAATGTGAAATGTCATAGAAATCCTCCCCCTAACAATATATAAACATGCCAGGCATTTCTAAGTCCTGGTGAAATTATTGTATTAAATTTTGTAGCTCAGGTAGAGATAATGTGGTGGAACTCTGCATGCGCCTTCTCAGAATTATGTCCCACTGAGTTTAACAGGCTTATTCTCAGGTGTAGCCTTAAATGGGCAAGGTAGGCAATACCTTTTTGTTTTTAAAATCTAAAAAGTGAAAGCTACAGTACCTCTATTGGGATAGCACCTGTCCCACACATTGGATCAATTATTATGTCTGCTGGCTGTGGATCACAGAACCTAGACAAATTTGGAATCAAAAGAAGGGGTTGACAAAAAAGAAAATATGCATAAACCATATCAAGGTTTGCAGAAAAAGGATAGAATATGAATATATAACACATTAAGATAAATCGCTGGCTCTTTCCCTTTAAGATTTAAAGCCAAAATCAAGGACAAATATTCTCATCCAACAGGACATCCAATCAGGACATGTTTGAACTGGGGGGGGGGGGAGGTGGCCCATACACATTTTTATAACTAGAAGCTATCCTACTTTTTTTGTGTCAGAAGCAATCCAAGAGTGCTTCCAGACAGGTAGGATCAGCTGACAGTGTGCTGTTGTTGCCCAGGGGATGCCCAAACTGTGTTCATAGTTCTTACATTCTTTGGGGAGGCTATTCTTATGCAACTACTCCTCACAGTTCTTAAATACTGCTTCAGTTCTTTATACAAAAACACTAAAACCACATTTAAAGCATTTTTTTTATAAAAGCAGAAGAAAATAGATATAGGAAAAGAAACAATAGCAAATTAAAAAAATGTGATAGAATCACAATGTTTGCTAGCACATCTCTAAGAAGAATTCTAACAGGAAATGACTTCTGATTACCTACCAGTTTAAGGCATATCTGATGGGAGTATTCCGCTTACGATAGCTTGCAACTTTTCCAATTTATTGGTAAGTCTTCAGTCTTACCTGAGCATACCATAGGCTAGAGTGGATCGAAGAGTTGTAGGCCCAAAATGTGTGATATTTCTTCTATGAAGACTCTCCTCTGTTAAGGCAATCCCTACTACTACTTCATTATTGTGGATGTTGAGAAGAACCTGGAATAAAATTCATTTATAGCTCAGTGAGTTGGTTACTTGCTTGCAGAGCCAGAGGTTGGGAGTTTGATTCTTCATGGTATGTTCTGGGAGAACAGCCAGCCTGTGTAGCCTTGGACAAGCTGCACAGTTCCAGAATGCCCAGAAAAGAGAAAGAGTAGAACACTTCTGAGTACTCTATAAAACCCCTGGAAAAAGCCACAGTAAGTTGTAACCAACTTGACAAAATGTTCTTGCTGCTGTTCCTGTTGTTATTATATTGTTATAATACATATTAAATCATTTTAACCATAGTCAAACAACTGTATTTTTAAAAAGCAGAGGATACTTCACTACAGTATCATGAAACAGAGGTCTGAGTCATCAATAATCTTGCCTATTTAGGGGACAAAAACCCAATTCTTGTATGCTACAGTGCACTGTTACCTCTGGATTTATCTGTCCTAACAGCCACAACTTATGTTATTGAAATAGAGCAAACAGCTTAAATACTCCATCAACTGTTTTTTACCCACCATTACAGAGCTGGCTGATATACTGAGTCAGACCACTGGGTCATCTTCCCCAGCACCACCAACATTGGCAGTGATGGTCCAGTTTCGGCCTACAGTTTTTCAGACCCTCCCTGATGATACCAGGAATTAAACCCGAGAGCTTTTACATCCAAAGCATGAGTTTTCATTCCTGTCACAATAAGCTATAGTGAATTATAGTCACAAGAAACTACAATTCATTGTGATACTTGTATTAGCCCACTGCATCTTGCATCATCCATTACCAAGTGGTAACTCATGTCTTGTTATATTTTAGCTGATTCTTATTGCTACACATGTGAAACAAAACTATTAAAAAATGATAGCATGTTGTACCTCCACATCAAAATTCGTCATATCTGCCTTCCACTGAAAGAAGTCTTGCACAGCTCCTCCAAAATCTCTTGCTGCCTCATTTGATTTAAAGCTGTGATTATCACCAGCTCTGTTGCATGTCACACGGAACTTCAGCGGTTCATCTATCATTTCGTGCTTCTTGCAGTCACCTGGTTCATTTTTGTTTTCACCATTAGAAGTTACCTCTTCTTTAGAATCAGATAGATCATCATCATCTTCTGGTAACATTTCATCAGTACTTCCAGGGTCCTGCACCTCAGCAGACTCCAAAACACTTGGCACAGGATCAGACAGTTCGTTGCTAACAGCTCCCTCTTCATCTACGGCATCCTCTGGTTTCTCCTTCTTAGCATTACTTTGTTGATTGCCTTTTTTCCATTTTGTTTTTCTTTTCTTAAGGCTTGTATTTAACTTCCATACTTCCAAAGGATCAGTCCAAGGCAGTGTCTTAACGAGGTCCTCTAAATCCTTTAGCGCTTCTTCCTATATCATATCAGAATGACGTATCCATATAATTCATTTTATATAGGTATATTCTATATTTGCTAAATTTCAGAGCAGTTGAATTTAACTAGAGCAGTAATTATTCTGTTGATATGGCACATTACACACTGTGGCTATAATATAGTTAATTTTTAATTGTATGAAATGGCTTGATCCTTCAATGGCAGCAAACAATCCCTTCCCATCAAATAAACAGCCACAGAAATTCTTCTGAATTTAAAAAGCTCTTAGGCTTATACATGTGGCAGGACAAAGTTAATTAATGTTAATAAAGACGAAACTAAAAGTAACGAGAGTATTAAAAAATATGCCACTAGCTGTACTGCTAAATGTCTGTATGTACTAAGAATCTGCTGGAGCCGCAAATATGGATATTATTTAATTGCTGAAATTAAATAATATCCATATTTGCTGCTCCAGCAGATGGTCATTAATACCCCATTTATCTCCACACTTTTTTTTATCATAAAGCACTGTAAACAGAATTTTTCACATGAAAAACAGTTCAGAAATAATTTCCACATGACAGATTCCTGAACATTTTCTGCAATTTAATAATCTCAATTGCTTAGAAGTTTGTAGTGGGAAGATTCTTTCTTACCTTACTTTCTTGGAACTGAAAATCACTGAATTCTTGAACAACAACAAATAAGTTGTCAACTGATCTTAACTTGTGAACCTAGATGAAATTAAATATAGTTTGATTTATTGCTGTACTATATTTTAACAGTATGCATAGCGTGGTTAAAAGAAGAGTGTCATTTTTAGTTGAAAAAAATAGTAACATGTTATCTTGAGGAACAAACATTTTGAGTTCTCTTGCTGTACAATTTGAATAAAACTCTTCAACTACTATTTACATAAGTGTATCCATCAGAATGAAATGTGATGCAGTATTAAATGCTGCAAACCTACACCAAATATTCCAACTCGGTGGATCTGGGCATAAGATCCACTGGACACAACAGGCATTCTCAACAGAGGCATTGTTGAAATGCATCTGAGAAAATGCACTCAGTAGAAATGCACTGAGAAAAACGCTAATATAGAAAAAAAATATTTGGGTTTTTGCTTTCCACCTCCCTGCTGCTATCTGCAATTTTAGTAACTGAAATTCCTTGCTCTAAAACAAGAAAAGAATACAAATTTTAAGAATAGGTTACAATTCTGCCCCCTCTGTGACATCAAGGAAATCTGCAAATGGTTAACTACAATGAATTATATAGTCTCAATCACATGTAGAGCAGATATTTCTCAAATAATGTAATCTACAAACCTGTGGAAGGTCGGTAACAGGAATTTCAAAATAGATTTTCCCTCGGTCCTTGCTGATTCGAGACTTCGATCCGAGTTTCTCTTGTACTTCATCTGCTGCAGTCAGCTCAAAGCCAGTGGGTACAGTAGCTCCAATAGTGACCACAAGATCTTTAGGGCTTGTATTGGCTTCTTTGTTTTCACTTGACAGTTTACATGCATCATCAAGGCTCACTTCAGATAACACACCAGCAGCATCTTCAACTCCAGACATTCTGGTAGACTATTATATATACCTTCTGAAAAAGAAAACAGTCTGTGAGCAAATCAGCAAAAGTGTCAAGAAGTGTACTTGAGATTTTTGAAACAAGATGGTAACCATGGGCCTACTCTCTTGCTGCCCCCATCCTTGAAACCTGCATGACCTCTGGGAAACCTCGTCTCATTTATTTTTATTTATTTATTTAAAATATTTTTTACCACGGCTTTCCCCTTAAAAAGAACCCAAAGCAGCTACATCATTAAAAATACAATATTTAAAAGCTAAAAACAGTAGGTACACAAATATTTAAAAAGAGTTAAACAAGTATTAAATTAAAGATAATAAATAAAATCAATACTAAAAACACATTTAAAAGCAATAAGGCACTACTGTACAATCCATTTAATAGCCCCTCTCAGACCAGTTATTAATGGAAAGCCTGCCTGAAAAACAAGGTCTTTTGTCTACTTGCAGAAAGACAGCAAATATGGAGCCAGCTTGGCCTCCTTTGGGAGAGGCTTCCAGAGTCTGGGAGCAGCGACAGAGAAGCCCCTCTCCTGTGTCCCCACCATGACCCTCACTTGTGACTGAGAGAAAAGCCTTCCCTGGTGATCTTAACACCTAGGCAGGCTCATAATGGGCCTGGATTGTCCCCTCCAAGAAGGACTAGAGCCACTGTAAAACAGTGCCTCCAAATCCCATCCCAGAGAGACAAGTCCAGAATGTTACCCTGGTTAATGGTATTGAAAGCTGCAAAGATGTCCAGAAGAACCAACAGGGATACATTCCCCTGACCAGTTCCCAGCATAGGTCATTCACCAAGGCGACCAAAGCAGTCTCTGTCACATAACCAGGTTTGAAGCCAGACTGAAATGGATCTAGATAATTCATCTCATCCAGGAATCCATGGAACTGAGAAGCCACAACCTGATCCACCATCTTTTTATACTAGAAACAGACGGTCTCTAGGACAGCACTGCATGGTCAAGTACTTCATGGCACGTGTCTATATACAAGGTTTTTTGTACCCCTGCAGAAACTCTTTGTGAAAGAAATATGCTACCGTATATCTAAATGCAACAACTTTCCATATTACAAGTGATACTATTTACAAGACTCATAACATAAATGTAATCTGATACCAACAAAGAGATTTCTTCTAGAGAAGTATTTCAGTGTCTTGAATTGTGGAGGGCAGGAGGTGTAAGCAAATCTAAAAAGGACAGAGAAAAATTTGGTGGCTTTTTTAGTCTCTCCCCCGGTTTTTGCTAGGAACCTACTTGTACCTACAGTAAAGATTTCTCTTATTTTACGTATATTACACTTGTGCTATTATCACCTCTGTTAACATGGCATATTACAATTAAAATAATTATACACTTTTTTCTTCCTTTAATTACCTGATATTTTAGGACTAAACAAATCCTGCTTGAGTTTAAGAAATATAACTAAACATGGCTGATCTCTTTTAGTACTTTAAGATTGCAACACTCTCTGAACACAATGGAACTGCTTCTTCGGATTCTCCCGAGTCCTGACTTCCACTTCAAATTCCATCACATATATGGTTGTTCAGATTTTTTATCTGAACAACCATATATCTGAACAAGCTTCTTATTTTTCATCTGAAATTTCAAAAATATTCTGTGAAATCTGAAAATATGTGGTGCAATTAGAAATGGGAAGGCCTGGGAAAATCTTGAAGAAATGGGAGGAAAAACAAGTTTTTTCCCAAAGCCATTTTTTTTATTTTCTGGAAAAAGTGAAAAAAAAAAAAGGAATGTGGAATATGTTCTTTTATAATGACAAATGTCTATGACATGGTATTCAAACTATACAACATGAAGACTTTAAGGAAAGACTTCTGAGTTTATGTGTTTAAGTTCTCTCTAGAGATGTAAAATTTCTGGAAATGTTCATTTTTTCTGGCAATTTTTTTTGTTTTTTCTGAAAAAATGGAAATTTTGGGAAATTTTACATCTCTAGGCACAATAAAAGGCTACTTCCTAGGCATCTCTATTTGCAACCACCAATTCTAACCATTTCTCTTCAGAAATGTCACACTGATATAACCAAGTGCGAGCATGACGTATGCAAAATGGCTGGCAAATTTCTATGTACATTTATTTCAAACCTATTATTCTGTAATTCTGTAAGTATCTGGATTTCGACAAGCTGGATTTCGAAGGGGCAGAGGAACTCGAGACCAAATTGCTAACATGCGCTGGTATTGGAGAAAGCCAGAGAGTTCCAGAAAAACATCTACTACTTCTTCATTGACTACGCAAAAGCCTTTGACTGTGTGGATCACAGCAAACTATGGCAAGTCCTTAAAGATATGGGAGTGCCTGACCACCTTATCTATCTCCTGAGAAATCTCTATGTGGGACAGGAAGCAACAGTTAGAACTGGATATGGAACAACTGATTGGTTCAAAATTGGGAAAGGAGTACGACAAGGCTGTATATTGTCCCCCTGCTTGTTTAACTTATATGCAGAATACATCATGCGAAAGGCTGGACTGGATGAATCCCAAGGCGGAATTAAGATTGCCGGAAGAAATATCAACAACCTCAGATATGCAGATGATACCACTCTGATGGCAGAAAGTGAGGAGGAATTAAAGAACCTCTTAATAAGGGTGAAAGAGGAGAGCGCCAAAAATGGTCTGAAGCTCAACATCAAAAAAACTAAGATCATGGCCACTGGTCCCATCACCTCCTGGCAAATAGAAGGGGAAGATATGGAGGTAGTGAAAGATTTTGCCTTCTTGGGCTCCATGATCACTGCAGATGGTGACAGCAGCCACGAAATTTAAAGACGCCTGCTTCTTGGGAGGAAAGCGATGACAAACCTAGACAGCATCTTAAAAAGCAGAGACATCACCTTGCCGACAAAGGTCCGCATAGTCAAAGCTATGATTTTTCCAATAGCGATGTATGGAAGTGAGAGCTGGACCATAAAGAAGGCTGACCACCGAAGAATTGATGCTTTTGAATTGTGGTGCTGGAGGAGACTCTTGAGAGTCCCCTGGACTGCAAGGAGATCAAACCTATCCATTTTGAAGGAAATCAACCCTGAGTGCTCACTGGAAGGACAGATCCTGAAGCTGAGGCTCCAATACTTTGGCCATCTCATGAGAAGAGAAGACTCCCTGGAAAAGACCCTGATGTTGGGAAAGTGTGAAGGCAAGAGGAGAAGGGGATGGCAGAGGACGAGATGGATGGACAGTGTCATCGAAGCTACCAACATGAATTTGACCCAACTCCGGGAGGCAGTGGAAGACAGGAGGGCCTGGCGTGCTCTGGTCCATGGGGTCATGAAGAGTCGGACACGACTTAACGACTAAACAACAACAATCTACTGGATAAGTTGCCACAATAAATGAAATTAACATGCAAGGTAATTACTTTAAACCTTGATTTATAATGGAATGCCTTGTGGGTCTTCCTCCTTACACTTAATCATTTTGGGTCCTGGAGAGATTTGTCACAGTAATTAACACATATGAACACACAATGAGACAACCCCCATGTACACAATAAGGCAGTTCTACTACTCAGCATATTTTTCTCAATTATACAAAACTATCACAACTTTGTTGTGGAATAGCTAATACCCTGGAAGACAGAAACAAAATTCAAAATGATCTGGATAGGCTGGAGCACTGGGCTGAAAACAATAGAATGAAATTTAACAGGGATAAGTGCAAAGTACTGCACCTCGGAAAAAGAAACCAATTGCACAGTTACAAGGTGGGGGATACCTGGCTCAGCAAAACTACGAGCGAGAAGGACCCTGGAATCATCGTAGATCACAAGCTGAATATAAGCCAACAGTGTGATGTGGCTACAAAAAAGGCAAATGCTGTCTTAGGCTGCATTAACAGAAATATAGTTTCCAAATCCCGCAAGGAGCTAGTTCCCCTCTATTCAGCACTGGTTAGACCTCACCTTGAGTACTGTGTCCAGTTCTGGACACCACACTTCAAGAAGGATGCTGACAAATTAGAACAAGTTCAGAGGAGGGCAACAAGGATGATCAGGGGGCTGAAAACCAAGCCTTATGAGGAAAGGCTGAATGAACTGGGCATGTTTAGCCTTGAGAAAAGTGTCATGATGACACTTTTCAAATACCTGAAAGGCTGTCATACAGAGGAGGGACCAGAAATGTTCTGGATCATCCCAGAGTGCAGGACGAGCAACAATGGGCTCAAATTATAGGAAGCCAGATTTCAGTTGAATATCAGGAAAAACGTCCTAACTGTTAGAGCAGTAGGACAGTGGAACCAGTTACCTCAAGAGGTGGTGAGTGCTGCAGCACTGGAGGCATTCAAGAGAAATTTAGACAACCACCTGATAGATATCCTGTGATTTGGATTCCTGCACTGAGCAGGGGGCTGGATTGATGGCCTTCTATGATTTCTGTATGAGAAGCGCTATTATCGCACACCCATACTCCAAACTCCAAATGCACGTAACTTCCAAGAATTAAAACCATCCTCAAATTAAGCAAACAAAATAAAGTTAATTCTCGAAATATCGCAAAGCATGCAACAGTCTTCCGCCAAAGGCTTTAAAGAAATCATATACTAAATCCGAAGGCCAGCCCGAACTACAGCCGACTCACCAAGTCAAAAGATCTTCCCCAAAGGGGAAGTCCCATTCATTCAGTGGATCTATTGTAACGGAAACAAACACCCGGATTTAATCCCAGGGCGTTTCCTACCTTCCAACCGAAGCTCAACAAACAGCATTAACTGGAAGCCAAGGGCAGGGCGGGGAGGAAGGTTGCTTGGGGAGAGAAGAGGCGCCTTTCCTTCAGAGCCCTCAGGTTCACGGCCGCTGTATAAGAAAAGGTGGCCAAATCGGGATCCGCTTTGAGGGGAGGCACCTGCCTCGGCTTATAAACAACTCTCGGGGGGGTCCTTCCCTTCCCCGCCCCCCATGCACCTCAGTTACCCGTGTCAACAGACCGGCCGGTGCACGAGGAGCACCGAGAAGTTCTTCCGGGGAAACGGCCGCGCCAGCCAAGGAAGCACTTCCGGGGGAGGGAAGAGAAAAGGCCGCGTTGCCATGGCAACTGAGGCAGCCTCGCTCGAAGCCTCCTCTAGACCGGGGTGGACCGGGGTGGGGTGGGGTGGACCGGGGTGGACCGGGGTGGGGTGGGGTGGGGTGGGGTGGGGTGGCCTTTCTGGTCAGTACCGTTTTGGGGTGGTCTCACCTCGTTTTTTTTCAGCATGAGCCCCGAGGTGAGGTTCTGCTGACCGCACGTTGGGATACTGTATCGCTCTCGGGTGACTCCGTACCATTGAACGTAGGGAGGTTTTCTTTCAAGTGACTAAATCACGGTCTCCGTACGGGTCAGGATGCGCCCCGCTCGCGGGCGGGTTCTTCTCTTGCAGTGTCACGCCTTCGTTCCCATTTCGTCTTGCCTAGGTTTCCACCGTGGTGGAATGGCCGGCACGGTTTCGAGGAGAATTGAAATCAGCCTCCATAGGAGTTTGTTTTCGGTTCATTGTACTTCTTCCAGGATATGTAATTGAACTAAATAGCTCCAAACATTTCAATGCAGATTAAAAAAAAAGAGAGAATAGCAATGAATGACACACACGACAGCAGGGGCAGGCAAAGAGTGCCCCCTTCAGAGCTTGTTGGAAAGCAGGTCCTAATATTGCTCACTGTTGGCTATGCTGGTTAGGCTGGGGTGGAGTTGGAGTCATAAAATAGATGAAAGACTGTACTTTGGCCACTTCTGCATCCATAATGTGACAAACAAAGAATGTGTTAAACAGGAAAGATCAGTTATGCCTGAAAAAATAAATTTAAAATGCTTTTCAGAATGGAAGTCTTTAATACAGGTCAGCACACACAAGAAGTTATTTGACTTTCTCCTGGGAAGAGTTCTATGGTTGCAGTATCATGAAAATGGCCCATAGGTATCCATTTCCCAATTAATATAGAGGCAATAGCCTCCTTTGCAACCACGAGAAAAGTTTACCATTCCTTGAATGGCCAGTATGTATGAACAGCATGAAGATGCAAAGGTAATAAGCAGCTGCTTGAAAGTTGTTGCTTGAATCAAATATCCATTCATCCAAGAGGTGGATCAATTTTACTCTAAACAGGTCTTTAATGTTCATGATAGTACATAGGTAAAGGTAAAGGTTCCCCTTGACATTTAGTCCAGTCGTGTCCAACTCTAGGGGGCGGTGCTCATCCCCGTTTCCAAGCCGTAGAGCCAGCGTTTGTCCGAAGACAGTTTCCGTGGTCACATGGCCAGCGCGACTAGACACGGAACGCCGTTACCTTCCCACCGTGGTGGTACCTATTTATCTACTTGCATTTGCATGCTTTCGAACTGCAAGGTTGGCAGGAGCTGAGACGAGCGACGGGAGCTCACTCCGTTGCGTGGATTCGATCTTACGACTGCTGGTCGTCTGACCCTGCAGCACAGAGGCTTCTGCGGTTTAACCCACAGCGCCACCACGTCCCTATATGATAGTACATATGGTGGATTAATTATCTGGATATCTCACTGTCAATAACTAGTATTGAGTAAACCACTCTCTGTTCTTTTTAACAGTGCACTTTTCTGTCTGCCTTGTATAACAAAGGTACCTTACAAAATACTGTGTCCTATTTTGACAACATAGGTCTAGGAGAATCTCCCTGTTTCCCAGCAGTGTTGGCCTTATGTTTTGAGGGAGTCTTGGGCTGGATGTCCTCACAAAGCCGCATCAGTAGACCTTTTCTCTTTCTTTGCTGCTGCTGTTAATTGGCTTGCCTTGGCCAGTCTGTATTGCTGCCCAGAAAAAGGTGAACTGATAATGCTGCTTCTCCTTCCTTTGGTCACTGTTCACTCAGATGAGAGCAGCAACTTCCAAGCAAAGGACAAAACTATTGCAAAATGGAGTGGGAGCAGGGTTAGTAGTCTCTGATATTTGGCCATAGCTGGCATGTGGTCCTACACCCAACAACATGACCTGCTAAAATTAATAATTATGTCCTGTCAAGTCAATTCTAACTTATGGCAGCCCTTTTCAGGGTTTTCCAGGTAGAGAATACTCTAGCCCTGCGTATTCTACTGTGATCCCAGTGTCTCTCCAATTAGAGAGATAAGATGTGTGAAATGCTGTTACAATGAAAAGCACAATATGAACATTACTTTTTATTGTGATTGCATCATGCCACCTCTTCCTTTCTCCAACACACTTTTAATAATCTTCCTATAATTAAAATTACTAGATCTGAATATTTTCCAGAAAAAAATAGCTTTAACTTTCCCGAACTCTGAACACAGATGAATATTCATGCCAATTTTACCTAGTTGTATCCCCAGTAGTCTTGCTCTCCCCAAATTTTAATTATTTCAAAATTTTGGGCACTAAAGCTCATGAAAGGCTTTTTCATTTAAAAAAAATTGTGTCTTGTTTGTGTTAACCTCCAAAATCTTCGTTCAGTTGAACCACACATCTGGGAACCCAATGTCAATTTGTGGGAGACTGTTCTTTTCTACATCTGTTCCAGTCGTCGGGGTACTTTAAGCATTAACAAATCAGAGCTTCAAATCTCTAGTGGAGATACTCCTGTTGCTATTACTTGGTGCCCCTTTTATTAATGTAACTTTTTTTTTGAGTGCTATGATGCTGGATGAGTCCACCAGTGAAGGCGAGCTAGAACCCCTTAAAGATGGCAAGGAGGGGAGAGATGCCAGATCCTGTAGACTTTGGAAACCCAAAAAGCTAAATCCTTCAGAAGATTAATTAGTGTTTGAGTCAGAGGAGGAGGGTGGTCTATGAGAACACCTTAGGGCAGTGACAACGAACCTTTTTGAGCCCGAGTGCCCAAACTGGAAAAAAAACCAAAACCCGGCGGGTGGCGGCAGAAGCAGAAGTGGCGGCGGAGGGGGGAATCCCAGGCACAGAGGTGCCCCCAGACCCCACTCCGGATCCACCTCCAGTCATGCCCAACCCCGCCACTGCTTCTAGCTTGGCCGGCTCACCGCCGCGCCAGCTGCTCTGGATCCTGGCCCGCTGCCTGTTGGGGCGCTAGCACCACGGCTGCAGCCGCCTCCTCAGGTTTGGCTGCCGGGGGGGGTAGCGATCCGGCCACTTATGGCTCACGTGCCCGCAGAAAGGGCTCTGTGTGCCAGCTGTGGCACGTGTGCCATAGGTTCGCCATCACTGCCTTAGGGTAAAGGCTGAGCTAGAAGCCCAAGATGAAGTGTTTGGTTTGCAGGAAAAGACTCCTTGTGAGAAGAGGCCTTTTTGAGAATAGTTTTTTTAAAAGGCAAAGCTCTTCTTTCTAGGTAGATTAGTGGGCCAAATTTTGCAGGTCAGTTCCTTTCTGAACTGGCCAGATGCCTGCAGATCAGCTGTGGGAGGGATTACACTGATTAGCTATATAAACTTTCGTCTGGGAGGTGTGATTTTTTTTAAAGATAATGTCTTTTATTATTTCAGTATCCTCACCCTGCTGCTGACTCCTTGCTGTACATGATTTTTGGACTGGCTCAGTATGTTTCTTGGATGTTCTCTGTTTATTTCATGCAACTTTGCTGGCTTGACTCTGGATTATGTTTGGTTCTGCAGTAGGATTCTGTTCATTAGACTTGTACATCTCTCCAGATCTGAACTCTTAACAAGAATTATGAGGCATTTGATTTCCTTCACATTCTCTGGGTGATATTTCATAGCTCACTAGAGGGCAGTCTTGTGTGGACATATCAGGCATATAACCCTTATGACAGCATTAACATATGCTCTGTGGATATCTGAGTTGCTGGTGACAGATAAAGAGACTTGTGGTTGTGGTGGACAGCTTGATGAAAATGCTGATGTAGTGCACAGTTCCTGTGTGGGGAAAAATGCAAATTGCTGGGGAACTTGAGTGAAAGGGTGCTATTGCAGCCATGTCCTGTGTCCTGGGGTTTCCTGAGCATTTGTTTTGCCTCTACGCAAACAGAATGCTGAAATAGATAACCTTTTGGTCTAATCGAGCACAGATTATGTTCTTTTGCTTACCAAACCTTACTGTTCAGAATGACGTGAGGCACCTGAATATTTTTATGTTTTAATTGCAAGTTTGACAGGATCACTATTTTAAATATCTAGCATTTGTTTTTTCTGTCTACAGTAGCATCTTCAGCATGTGGCATTGCTGGCTGAGTTGTCTTCTTTGGAAAACAGGAGTCCTCAATGGGGAGGGAAGTGTGAATGTGGTAGATTATCCTATGTTGATCACCATATGGACTGGTTGCCCTTAACGTTCTCTTTTAAACATGAATAACTATGAGTAGAAATTGTCTGTTTTCAACATACGAGGCAATATTTCCTATAACTCTCTCACACATTTTATTTTGTATATGTCTGACACCCCTTGATCATCTTACAGGCCTCATTAAGTGAGATGCTGATTCCATAGCTAAAAGCAGAGAGTTAGGATTATTTCATCTGCTTATTCTAACACAAGCTTTCCTTAATCCACATTTAGCAAAATAGCTTGGTTTTGTTTTGTAATTGGTCAACTGGCAAATAAAATAGCTTTGTGCATGTCTGATGTTCAGGCATGTAGTACTGAAAGGTTTGTGTGCCTGGAGAGCTAATGTTAAAAGAAAAATAAATATACATTTAACACATGATCTGACCCTTAATAACAAACAGCTTGCCCAAAGCTCTGTAATTGTGATTTAATCTTCTCAGACACCTTTCTATTTACAGCTTTAAAAAGGCAGACATATTCACAGAAAGGACATAATAAATTTATTTTCTCATCTGTTTTTAAGATTAGGTGTTTAATGTGAAAGGAAGTAATAAGGAGCTAAGTGAAAGTAATTCTAGACACTGGGTTACGATAACTCATATGGAGTGAATTTACAGCAGTATAAAGCCTGTCTTTTCCCCTTCGGTGTTAATTAAGCTGTTGCTGAAATCACATCTGACATGGACACTATCTTTTTTAAACATCTGGTGTAGCCTATATTATATGGTTTGAAAGCTTATTTAAATATCTGCCTTTGTTTCATCTTAAAATAATAGATATTATTTCCGTGTTTTGCAGTCTAGGAAATAAAGTTTCCCACAATACTTGAGGAGGAAAACTCTGGTTCCTTCTTGATCCTGAATCCAGAGTTTGATATGAGAGGCTGTTTTAAATGTTATTCCCCCCTTTGGATGTGAGTGCCTTTGAGCATATGTAACATGTCTGTTGCTTGCTGCTTCCAGTTTCAGGAAGAGGAAACCTGCATAAGCATTCCTTTTCCCAGTACTAAACTAGTGATGATATACGAATGCATTGGATTGAAGAACAGCAAGGTAAAAGAAATGGGAGCATGAGCATATAGATACAGCAGCAGATGTAGTTGAGTTGACATTGCTTTTATCCACTTTCTCTTAGTGTGATCATCTGATCCAATGCAAAGGAGTGTGTACAGGAGTGTCATTGCCCCTCAACAGAATGCCTCCTATCTTTAAACTTTCTTTAAAGTAAGGTTTCAACTCACTACTGGAACACACTATCACTAGGGTACTTAGGAAAATAATACGAGAGAGAGAAGTGGAAATTGCCCATTAGCACTTGTTAACACCTTACCAACCTTTTGCTGTTGGAGCTCCATGCAAACAGAGCTCTCTGCCTTCCTGACTCCTGCAAATTGTCCTCTGGACAGCTAGGGCAATTTCTCCTGGGCAACCTGATTTCCATGGGTGTGAATTATAGAGAGTCAAAGCGTATTTTCCCTCAGTTACTCAGTCAATCTGTTTTAGGACCACATTTCATATATTTTCCTGCTGTTTGATGGGTATCTTGCTATAAAATTTGACACGACTGCAGCTGTTCCACTTAAGCATGGAGTCCCCAAATCAGTTGCCTTATTTTGCAAATAGCAGGACCTGTGATGTTGAAGAGTGTTAATAGAATATTTCAGAGAGAGTAATATTCTTTCCAAAGGAGGAGGGAACCTTAGTCTAGTATTTCAGAGAATAAATTTAAGAGAACCCATGGGATTACTCAGTGCTAAGTAAGCTTAATTTTTTGTTTCCACTCTTGACAAAATCAAAGAAACGATTACATTCTCTTAATACTTCACTTTACACAGTTCTGCAGTGCCATTGTTTCGCTGGTATTTTTAAATAGTTTAGACACAGAGGATTTCAAGTGGGAACTGTCTCATTTCTAAAGTTAGAAGTATGTAGAGAAACAGCAGCTCACACTGGCTCTTGAAAAGTGTGAAAATGCCTGCTGTGCCAAGCGGAACTGTACCAAGCCAAATAACAGCAAAAATTATTGTCCCAAGCCATCAGTTTCAGATCATTTCGTAGCACTTGGATCCAAATTATTATGTACTCAGAGCAATTGTTAATCAAACAGCTTGTGTGGACAGCTTTTCTCTGCGTGTTGTTGGTGAGGGGGCTGGCATATATAGCCTCAGGAGCAGCTGTACATTTAGTGCCAATTCTGCCAAAAGTCCTTTGCTAACTAAACAATCAGGCAGTGCATGTTTTTGAAGGATGATGCAAATTTGCTGCAGTTCCATCTTTCAGTCAGTCAAAGAGCAGAAATATAAACCTCACTTTTTGGAATGAGAACTCCAGGAATACCTCCAATGGCTTAGCTGGCTTGGATATTCTGGCAACTGTAGTATAAAAAAAGGAACTTTTCCCTTCTCTGTCCAGGGCACACCATATAACAAACCTGCTAGGACTTTTTACCCCCACACTTGTGGTACATGAAGAGGGCCAATCAGTTCTGATAAATGGATCTCTCTATGCATCCTTTATTCAACAGTATAATAAGAACATAAGCTTACCTCATTTCATTGTGGAAATTGGGCCCTTGAGAATTTTAAATTATTTTCAGTTCAGCAGAAAAAATTCTTGGTCTAAACTAGAATTATACTGGAAAGAATGATGTGATAATGCCTGACCAAAATTTTGTTTTTTAAAAAAAATTCAAGGTCATCATTAAGAAATAAAATACAGCAATTAGGAACTAGCTTACAACTGCCTTAAAGAATCCCTGTTGGAGCCAGAGAACAAATGAGAATGGAAGCTGTGAGCCCCACAAGCAATGTCATTAAATAGAAAGACAAATAGCAAGCACCTTAAGGTGAAGAATTGTTTCCATGACAACAGATTGGTGCTAGAGCTGTTTCTTGAAGGGGAAAAATTGAAAAAAGATTATGATGCTCTTTATGTGAGGTGTCTCTGCACCAAGATGAGGAGAAATTCAGAGCTTGGAAATGTTACTTTTTTGGACACTATAATTTCCAGAATCCCATTGCCAACTTGGCCAGTAGCAGAGGATTCTGAGAGTTGTAGTCTAGAAAAGTAAACTTTAGAGAAATGGACCTTCGATTTTCAGAAAAGTTAAGTTAATGAACAAGAGCTGTATGCTATTACCATTTTGAGAGGATGTCTTTTCTTAACAGCTATAGTACTTTTTTTTAATTGCAGGGTAGGGAAAACGCTTCCAGATGTTGTTGCACTCCAGTTCCATCAGCCATAGACTGCATGGCCAGTGCTGATGAGCTATGTAGTCTGACAGTATCTGGTAAGCCACAGCTTCCTCATCTCTATGTTACTGGAACAATACCATAAAAGGTGAGGGGCTTGTTGTACTTAAAAAGTACTGTATTTTAATTGTTGTAAGCCGCCCAGAGACCTTTGGGTAGTGTGGGCGGCATATAAGTTAAATAAATAAATAAATAAATAAATAAATAAATAAATAAATAAATAAAATAGGTGAGGAAATGATCCCATGTAGCACTGGAGGAACAATGTTTTGTTAACCAACACAACTGTACATTGTAGAGCATGTACTTACATAGATATGTTTCCAAGTCCATCAGATTTTAAAACGATTTCCATAATGGGGAGCATCTAAATAAATAGGAGACATCTCTAGTTGCTGGCAAGTAATGCTTATTACTAACCTGCCCAATGCATTTCAGCCCTTTAATATTTTAAGGCATTCTTCAGGGAATTAAAAAGAACAATTTCTGTTGAAAGAGTCTACAATAAGTTGGTGACTAAAGATGATTTTCTCAGATGATGGCTTAAAGCTTGTTCACGCAGCTAAGCTGGGTAAGGCACAAGTTGTCATCAACTGCACTTATTTTTCAGAAATAAAAATTCCTGACACCCCCCCCCCCCCCCCGCCAACGGTCCTGTGGCTCCCATGAAATCCTCTTCATCATGGGCAAGCTGTTGTGGGCAGCTGGACAGGGAAAATCTTTAATTTCCAGAAATCACGGCCGCTGACTTCAGTGGTAGTGATCTTTGAAAGTTAAAGACTCCCCCCCCCCCCCAACTCCCAACAGCTTCCCTATAACAAAGGGGATTCTATGGAACTTTTACTGTAGAAAAGAAACTACCTTTAGGGCAGAATATGGAGAGACAGAATGGTTTCCTATAGACAGAGGTGTCAGACAAGGGTGCATTTTATCTGCTTATTGGTTCAGTCTGTATGCAGAACATATCATACGGAAAGCCGGACTAGATTCGGATGAAGTAGGACTGAAAATTAGTGGAGGTAATATCAGTAATTTAAGATATGAAGATGGCACCATCTTACTAGCGGAAAGCAGCAATGACTTGGAATGATTTTTAGTGAAAGTGAAAGAAGAAGCAGGACTGCGCTTGAACATCAAGAAGACCAAAATTATGACTACAGAGGAAATACACAACTTTAATGTTGACAATGAAGAAATTGATATGGTTAGAGATATTGTATTTCTTGGTTCAATCATCAGTCAAAATGGAGACTGCACCCAAGAAATCAGAAGATGACTGTGATTTGGAAGAGCAGCAATGAAGGAATTAGACAAGATCCTGAATGGTAAGGATGTGTCATTGGAGACCAAGACCAAGATCATCTATACTCTTGTATCTCCAGAGGCCAAAATGCTGAAACTGAGGCTGTTCTACTTTGGGCACATCATGAGAAGACAAGATTCTTTGGAAAAGAAAATAATGCTGGGAAAGGTAGAAGGCAACAGGAAAAGAGGAAGATAAAATATGAGGTGGCTTGACTCCCCAAAGGAAGCCACAGGCATGAGTTTACAAGAGCTGAGCAGGACAGTTGAGTACAGGACATTTTGAAGATTGCTCATTCATGAGGTTGCCAGAAGTTGCAGGTGGCTTGAGAGTACATAAAAAGAACAGAACGACAACCATTTTCTGTCTGCTTGTTGAGGCCAGTTGACTATGGTGTCTTTTTTTCCCCTCTTAGTTCTCCTTTAGTGTCTTTGTGGGTGATTTCAGCTGAAATAAGGGAAGAATGGTGCAATCCAAACACTGTGAGTCTGAGGTTAGTTCAAACACTGTGGAACATTGATCATGTTGAAGGGATTTGGAATTTAGATATTCCCTTTTTAGTGCTGAGAAAAGCATAAAGACATCCGCCTAGTCTCACTCAGCAGGACAACAGATAATGTCTACAGAATTTTTTTTAAATTTAGGCAATTTGCACATAAAGTTATGCCTTTCATGTAACTGCACAGCAGGATTTGAGGATTTTTAATCTGCTACATAAAGGTTGAAGCTTGGATTTTCACATAACCTGAGGAAGTTTATGGAGGGAAAATTTCCTGTCTATTCTCTCCTGCTGTGACCTGCATACTTTAAAAAAAAATCTCAGAAGTTGGAATAGAGCACAGAGGGCAACTGAGAAAATAGTAGGAGCAGCAGGGTATAGTGGTTAGAGTGTTGGACTGGAACTTTGGAGATGCACACTGTAGACCCACCTTGGCTAGGAAAACTAAGCACTCTGTCTTGAGTTAATTGGCAGAATGGTTTGGTGGAAATGTAACCGATTAATAACCAAATAATTAAGGAATGAGAGACTTATTCCATGAACATTTGTAGGTTAGCCCATCTCAAGATTCTAGCCTGATTTTTTAATTTAGATTGGTGATAATTAGGGGGAGGATTCCTGTGACATGTCGTATTTTTTTCTGCAACCTATATTTGAATTTATGGGTGGGTTTGAACATGTTTATGAGTAATCTGGTTGGAAAGACCATATTACTCATAAACATGTTTGAACTAGTTTATGGGTTCAAATGTAGGTTGCAGAGAAAATGTGAAATGTCATACAAATCCTACCCCTAGTGATAATTCTGCTACTGCTGTACAGTTCAGTGAATTTCTGGAACCATTTTCATCATGAGGTGATTGCCATTGTTGTTAACACAATTAATATTCAGGTTATTAATTTGCAAAAGTGTGTGCCTAGTTTCTTTTGTTACTTGAAATAAAGACATTGAAACATTCTCATTTGGAGTCTAATGACATGTAACATGGAAGATTCATGATTGGTTCTCCTGAAATTTTTTTTTTAAATGCAGCTGCCTTGTGGATGCCTCATGGCACTGTGGTTGAACTGGTGTTGCAGCCAAAACTGTGCTCAGGACCTGGGGTTCAATCCCAGGTCGCCGGCTCAAGGTTGACTCAGCCTTCTATCCTTATGAGGTCGGTAAAATGAGTACCCAGCTTTCTGGGGGAGGGGGGGCACAATGTGTAGCCTGCATAATGAACTTGTAAACCACCCAGAGAGTGCTGTAAGTGCTATGAGGCAATATATAAGCAGCTCACTTTGCTTTTTTTTTTTTTTTTTGGCTGCAAATATTTCTGTCACAGCAGCAAGGGATGAAATGATGCTTAATTTTTTCCATGCTGGTTTTTAGATTAAAATTGTATTCTTCTCTTCCCCGTCTTCCATAGATGCTTTTTTGCCCCACTGGGAAGAAATGCAGGTATGCTCTGGAAATTTAGCATTTTGTTTGAAATGGTACTTATAATTTAGCATTTCACCACCACATACATTCAAAACATTTTAAATATTCCAAGGGGTGCTGTTTCAAACCATTCCTCTCAGTAAGTAAACCTTGTATCTTAGACTAGAACTGTTGTACAGAAGAGCAACTGTTGTTTGTGTATGGCTAACACTGTAAGCAGGATGGTGCCATATTGCTCTGTATTTCCATCTGTTCTATTGTGAAAACATCAATGACATCGTTATTGCCATATTACTTGGCACAAAGCCATTTACAACAGAGAACCATTATAGCTGTGCTAATTGAAAACCAGTTTGGAAAGCTACAAAAGTGGTGCTGTCAACTGTTTCAGAGAGATTTTTTAAAATAGATACTTTTTTTTTTAAAAAAGAAATGATTACTATGCTAATAGAAGTTTATAGAACAAGTGTTACTTTTGATATGGAAAATACATCAAAATGCAAGGCTAGAGAGTTGCTTTGGGAATGAAATTTTGTTTAGAAAAGTACTGTAGCCCTTTGGATTTTTACGGTTTGTGAGATATTTAAGGAGCACCTTTATCAGTGGCCTTCCTTGCAGTGAGTTTCCATGGCAAAGACGCAAATGATGTAGTAGACAGAGTGTCAGTCTAGGATCCAGGAAACCTGGATTCATATTCCTAGTTGACCATGGAAACTCAGTGGCAGGGTGGCAATGTTTGTAAAACCACTACTTCAACACCGCATATACCTTGAAAATTCTGTTGTTGTTTTTGTTGTTCTTGTTAAGTACTGTCAAATCATCTCTGACTTATGGCAACCCTATGAATAAGTTTTCTCCAATGTCCTGTTCTCAACAACCCTGCTCTTATAAACTCAAGCCTGTGCCTTCCTTTAGGGAGTCAGTCCATCTCATACTTGGTCTACCTCTTTTCTTGCTACCTTCCATCTTTTCCTGCATTATTGTCTTTTCCAGAGAATCCTGCATTCTCATGATGTACCCAAAGTAGGACAGGTTCGGTTTCAGCATTTTTGCCTCCAGAGATAGTTCAAGCTTGATTTGCTGCAGGACCCATGCGTTTGTCTTTCTGGCAGTCCAGGGTATCTGCAAAACTCTACTCAAGCACCTTATTTCAAATGAATCAATTTTTTCCCTGTCAGTTCTCTTCACTGTCCAGCTTTCACACCCATACATAGTAATTGGAAATACAGTAATGTGGATGATCTTGATCTTGGTCTCCAGGGACACGTCCTTGCACTTGATGATCTTTTCTACTTCCTACATTGCTGCCCTTCCAAGTCTCAGACATCTTCTGATTTCTTGGCTGCAGTCTCCATTTGGATTGATGATTGAACCAAGGTTTTCAGTTTCATCCTACATACAAAGGGCAACAAGTCTGAAGAGAGTTCACACTTTCTGTGGAAGCTTTCCATGTGTGAACTGGAGAATAAAAGACAAGAAGAGAGAGAGAGAGAGCCGTCCCCTCACACGTCTATAGAGGAGGAAAAAGATAGAGAGGATGGAGATAGAGAGGTAGTGAAGGTTACGGAAAAGGTGAAGGAGCTGAAGGCAGGAGAAAAGGGGGAGGAGTTAGGAAAGATGGGGAGAAAGGAGATAGATGTTTTTCTTGATGACAGAGGAGGGGGAGAAGTCTGGGGAAACAAGGAAGGTGGTAGTTTTGGAAGATGAATGGGAGGAGGAAGAAGGAGGACCAAAAGTGTTTAAGAAACCTCAGAAGGGAGAAATAAGAGATGGAAGTCGCGAGATTAAAGAAGCAGATAGAAAAGGGAGTGAAGTGAAATTGACAATAGAAGGATTAGGACCCGAAGAATGGACCGTACTGGTATACCCTCGAGGACGGGGTCCCTGGAGGAAGGTAATCCGGCCAGGACCTCTCCAACCGAACGAGAAGCCACCCGAGGGAGACTGGTCTAGTCATCCCTGCTGTGGGACAATATGTGCGGTGAGAAGTGGCTGTTTGAGAAAGCCAACCGACCAAGAGCGATTCGGACATGCTCCCCGTTAAGGAAAGAAAGTTATGAAGAGACTTTGCCGTTATTATGGACAGATTTTCCTGTTGGTGTTGGTCTTGTTGATCCTACAGAGGTTATTGTTGAGAAACCTAAGAGTTCTATTAATAAAGAGTTTGTTTTTAAAGAATCTCCTCTCTTGTCGTTTCCCGCCAAATCTAAGGAACTGTCAGACTCTGACAAGGAACCCTATCACAATGGCGCCCAGCGTGGGGCAGTTCCAAAGGCGTGAACATCGGAAGATTTGAGGTTACATCAAACTATTGAAAGGCAAGAAAGACTGATAGACATGTTAGCCAAACAACAGCGGTTGCTGATGAGACAAATACTAAAAAATGAGGAAGAAAGGGGTTCTAAATCGGGGGGACAGATAAAGAACCCCTGGGTGGCGGGACCAGCTCCTATACATGTACAGAAAATGGGACCCGAAGACGACCCTGAGGCTTATTTACATACATTTGAACGAGTGGTGACAGTGGCTGGGTGGCCAAAGGAACAATGGACTCTGATTCTAACTCCTTGCTTGTTGGGTGTCTTGCAAGAAGTGGTGGACACACTGTCCCCTAATGAAGCGATGCAATATGAGAAGGTGAAATCTACAATTCTGCAGACACTCAATCTAACAGAGGAAGCCTATCGGAAGAGGTTTTGGGATCTAAGGCTAAAACCGGGCATACATCCTAGATCGTTAACACAGAAGATGAAAGCCAACTTGATTAGGTGGCTAAGACCAGAAGAAAAGACAAAAGATCAAATAATAGATTTAATTGTAATGGAGCAGTTAGTGACTACACTGGGCGGCAATATGCGTTGCTGGGTTCAACGTAACCATCCAAAAGATTTAGAAGAAGCAGTCCATCTAGTGGAGGACTTTTGCATTGCAGAGGAAAACAACAGAGATAACCCCGCCCTAGTGCAAGAACGAAACAGAGGATGAGAGAAAATGACGACCGGAGGTTTTACTGGAGTTGGGCCACGTGCACCAGCAGTAGGAAATCTATCCAAGAGAGGGAGAGGAGAAGGTTTTGGACCCCCAGGTCCTAAACTGGTGAGACCGGTAACCATGGATGCACATATTTATGAGGCACACCCGAATTGGCGAGGAGGAAGAGATTTCAAGGATGCGTGTTATCGGTGCAGGGTCGAAGGCCACCATCGATGAGACTGCCCCGGCGTAGACTGTTCCTGGGTTGGCCAGAACCCGAACATCCTACAGGTTCAGGGCTCGGAACAGACTGGATGGGAGGTGAAGGCATACATTAATGGGGAAACAAAGATGGCTTTAGTAGATACGGGTTGCGGAAAGACCCTGGTCAAAAGCCTAAAAGGGGCGCGGTTGGGGGAGAATATGATGTTTCGGTGTATTCATGGGGATCTGAAACCTTATCATACAGCGTGGGCTGAGGTAGAGATAGTGGGAGAAAAAAGAAGATTAAAAGTAGGGGTAGTGCCCGGTCTAGCTAAAGAGATGTTGTTAGGCAGAGACTGGATGGGGGCTCATGAGGTGATACAATTTAAAGAAGGGATGCAAGGAGAGTGTTCTGGGGTAAATAAGGCAGAAGAATTCTTAGATGGGGCATCACATGAACAAACCCGAATATGGCAGCAAGACGATCCCACTTTGGCTGATTTCTTGAAACAAGCAAGCAAAGAGGGTTCTGTTAAATCCTGAGAGGTGGGGTTTGAATTATGTGAAGGTTTGTTGTACCGGATTAATAAGGAAGGAACTAAACAATTAGTCGTTCTTCAAAAATGGAGGATGGCATTGTTAAAATTGGCTCATGACTTTCCTATGGCAGGACACTTAGCCACCCAGAAGATGGCACCTCGGGTGTTACAGAGATTTTGGTGGCCTAAGATAAACCATGAAATAGAAGAATATTGCAAGACATGTAGGGAGTGTCAGCTTACCCAATCTAAGCCCAAACCTGGAGCCCCATTAATACCGATGCCCTTAGTAGACCATCCCTTTGACCGGATAGGTTTAGATATAGTGGGACCTTTGAATAGATCAGCAGGAGGACATACACACATTCTTGTTTTGATAGATTATGCAACTAGGTACCCAGAAGCCATACCATTAAGATCAACTACTGCTAAAGTTTTAGCTAGAAAATTGATGCAGGTATTTTCCAGACTAGGCTTCCCGAAGGAGGTACTAACTGATCAGGGGTCAAACTTTATGAGTCAAACTTTCCGTGAGATGTGGGGTTTATTAGGAGTCAAGCCAGTACATATGACTGTATATCATCCCCAGACAAATGGACTGGTGGAACGATTTAACAAAACTTTAAAAGGAATGCTTAGGAAGTTGGCAATGGAGAAACCTAATCAATGGCATCTATTGATAGCGCCACTGATGTTTGCCATTAGGGAAGTGCCCCAAGCTTCCACCGGATTCTCGCCGTTTGAAATGATGTATGGGTGGAACCCTAGGGGGATTTTAGACATGGTAAAAGAGAAATGGGAAGCGGGCAAGGATGAGTCACAAGTGTTAGTGAAGCAGGTGATAGAAATGAGAGCCCATCTGAACAAAGTGGCGGAGATGGCCAGAACACAGTTACAGAAAGTACAACAAGGTCAGAAGAAGAGGTATGATACAAAAATACAGGCAAGCCAGTTCGAACCGAGGCAGAAAGTATTTTTGTTATTGCCCACCGACAATGCCAAATTGTTCGCACGTTGGCAAGGGCCGTATGAGGTTATAAGGAAAGTGGGACCAATAGACTATGAAGTAGCCACACCTGATAAGAGAAAGAAATCTGGAATATATCATGTGAATTTGTTGAAGGAGTGGAAGGAGAGGGAAGGATTTTTTGGTGAGGTAGAGGATGATGACTTTGGTCCTGAAGCTATGGCCTGTAGGTTGCCGGTAGAGAAACTGCAGTTAGAGGAGGAATTGGAGGCAAAACAAATCCATCAGATAAGGAACTTGGAGAAGGAATTTTGTGATGTCTTCTCTAACAGACCAGGGTTGACTATGATGGTAGAACATCAAATTAATACTCCCCCTCAAACTATAGTTAGGGTAGGGGGAAGAAATTGGCCTCATCACCTTAAAGAAACCATTAACAAAGAGGTGGCAGAGATGCTCTCATTAGGGGTGATAGAACCATCTTTTAGCCCATGGAGGAGTTATCCAGTGACTGTCCCAAAACCAGATGGGAGTGTTAGATTATGCATTGATTTTAGGAGGTTGAATGCAATATCTAAATTTGATGCCTATCCTATGCCTAAGGTAGAGGACTTATTAGAACGATTAGGAAGGGCTAAATTCTTATCATCACTAGATTTGGTCAAAGGTTATTGGCAAATCCCATTGAAAGCAACTGACAAAGAGAAAACTGCTTTCGTCACCCCCAAGGGTTTGTATCAATTTACCCACATGCCATTTGGGTTACATGGAGCAGCCGCAACCTTCCAGAGGTTGATGGATAAGGTGTTGGAACCCGTAGCTGATTACGCGGCGGCCTATATAGATGACATATTGATATATAGTGAGACGTGGGGAGAGCATTTAGAGCATTTAGAGAGGGTATTAAAAGAATTACAGAAGGCCAACTTGAGGGTCAATCCTTCAAAATGTAAAATAGCAAGAAAAGGAGTTAAATTTTTAGGTTTTCAAACAGAGCAGGGGAAGATTCAACCGGTGAAAGATAAAGTAGAAAAAGTTTCAGGATGGCCAGTTCCCAGGACTAAAAAAGAAGTCCAAAAATTTCTAGGTTTAGCAGGGTATTATAGACAATTTGTACCTAACTTTGCGGAGGTGGCAGCCTCTCTTACTAACCTCACCAAGAAGAGAATGGCTAGGAAAATTAGATGGGGTGAACGAGAACAAAGAGCCTTTGACCGACTGAAAGAAGTGTTAAGTGAATTACCCTGTCGATATGCCCCTGATTTCAATTTGCCCTTTTTGGTACTAACAGATGCTTCTGATAGGGACATAGGAGCAGTTTTGGCACAAAGGAGAGAAGGCCTAGAATATCCAGTGATGTACATCAGCAAAAAGTTGAAATTTCAGTTGATATGTGCTTAGATGAATAGAAAGGCACAATTATTTCGGTTGTATAATATATTGAATCTATTGTTATATTTTTGTCTCAATGTCTGCGAGGCTTTTCATGTTGGAAGTTCCAGGCTATGTGTATTGGCCTATATAAGACAATGTTCTGGGGCTGATTCCTTGGCCTTGGAGAGGGAGGAATCTTTAAAGAACACTTCTTCAAGCAACTCCTACCCTGGTGTTTTGTTGGTGCCATAAACTCAGAAGACAGTTGTGCATGTGTATGTGTGAATTTATTGCTTCTAGTTTGTTATTTGTTTCAAAAATGCAAATCCTTTAAAATGCTAATATGTTTGCAATATTTATTTAACAGGTTAACCCCATAGAACCCAGGAGAGTGGGTACATCGAAAAAACAAACAAAAAACATTTTGTTCCAATCCCACTTGTTATGGCTAAATTACCAAAGCAGTTTTGCCTTTGGTCAGCAAAATTCCCATAACTGTGTTGTTAGCAAAAAAGAAAGATAGAGAAACAAACTCAGGGCTTGACAACACATTGTAATAGTCCTGTTTGCAGAATTATTTGCAACCTAAACTTTTCCTTCCCCCCATCTGTTTCTATTTTAGCACTGCATTGATCTAGTGCTATGCTACTTCAAAACTTATATTTTAAAAAATTTAATATTAAATAAAACATGCTTTAGACCAGACATGACTATTCTTAAAGGATAGAGGAAACAGCTGTTAGAGTAGTTGTGGGCTGTGTTGTAGGCTGCTGATGCTGGCTTTGCTGAATAAAAGCTGCCGAGTCCGGCGTTAGCTGTCTCAAGGCAGGCAAGCTCCGCCTCAAGAAAGGCACAAGGAATGGTTGAGGTGAAGAATTAAGTTCCTGGTACAAAAGAAAAACCAGGAAAACTGGGATTGGGAATGCCAAAGTGCCAATATGCTACACAGCTTATAACTGGACTAAGAGATGTTCCGTGAGGACACAATGCACACACTGAAACAAAAAATAAAACACACACACAAAAAAACACATGATGTTAAATTTATTTCTAAAAACCTGAACCAGCTCCCAGTTTAATTTCAAGGTGTAGTCACACTCTGAGAAAATCATTGGTTTTTTTTTCTTTGTGATTCTGAGGAAAGCTGGATTTTCAAGGCTTAAATTGGCTTATGACCACCAGGCTGTTATATCAGCTGCTATAATTTATTAGCATTGTAATATTGATGTCAAAATATCTAAAAGGTGAAAATTGATCCCTTCTCTTTCTTCCCTCTCTTCTCATCTCCTGTGCACGTACACACACACAATTTATGAGTGCATTGATTTTTTAGCTCACTGGCCCAGTCTGCAATGAATTACAGATTTACAGTGCTGAACTGTGCTATGTGATTGAACACAGGGAAGGAAGTCCAATCAGAGCCTAATCGGAGAGCTACTCTCCAAAAAACCTTCTGACTGCATCACAATTAGATTAATCACAGCTTGAGAATATTTTTCTGACCTCCAAAGCTGAAGCATATGCAACATGCTGAGGTGCTTTTTGCGTAGAAAATGAGGTCCTTCTGAGTTTATGAAATAAGGCACCAATCTGATGCACTCTATTGCTTAGAACATTATTATGGGTACCTTTTGATCAAGGTAGAGCTCTCTCTAGGAGCATAATGGCACTAAAATACTCTTGCTCTACTTTGAATTTCCTGAGGATACTTTCTTTAAAAAACAACACACAACTTAATATATCTCAGTGTGTATTTGCATAAACATAATGTTCAACTTGTGATGGTTCACTATCTAGTGAGTAGTTAGAATGGTCTTCCTCTTGGATGCACAATTAGATTAATCGTAGTTCTTTATTAAAATGATTCTGCATGCTGGTCTATTTATTTTGAATGGCTCACAGTGGAAAGACATAACAGAAGAATTTACCTTTATCAAATATTTGGGTGTTACTGTAGAAAACTATAACACATATGTGTTTATGATTACGTTGATCACTATGGCCCAAATCCTGTTGCTTGGCATAGTAAATTGCATTAGAGTAGGCCCATTGAATCAATGGGGATTTAATGAGTTATCTCCTCTGTAAGTTCTATTGATTCAAATGGGCCTATTGTAACAATGACTTGCTATACTAAAGTAAGTAGCAGTTAGAGCAGTCCCATTTGAATCAGTGGAGCTTAATGAGGAGTTGACTTACCAAATCCCATTGATTCAATGGGCCTACTTTAGTGCAATAGCATCCCATCTGATTTCCTGATTGATTACCCACCTTGGAGAATACTGATGCCTGCTGCTTTATTTATATTGATCAACAGAACTGGAAACTTTCCTCCAGGTTGGGCAGTGGCTATTGTGATCCCTCTCAGATCCTACAAACAACCACCCTATGAACCCTTTAGATGTTGTTGGTAAATTGTACATAAGACATCTGGACAAATTAGAAAATAGGGTGTTCTGAGAGAATCTTTTGATGGAGGAAGAAGCAGGCTTTCTACAGTAGATCTGAAGTTGACTACTGTTTCCTGTTACAAACTCTTGTGAGGAAATATACAACACCCCCCCCCCTTGTCATTAAATTTTTGCAGCAAGTGATTGTAAAACAATTACATAATATTGACATCCAGACCATTATATATCCTATTGGATCTGTCACTCCAATAGGGTATGCTATGGTTTTAACATCCCTTTTGGAAATTTGTTCATGTTCCTTGGTCCACATGAGCTGAGATGCCTGAGTTCCTTGCAGTTGAATGAGTCCAGATATGAAAATATATATACATGCATACCCAGAACATCTCCAAGTATAAACTTATTCCTTTTTTTTTTTTACTGCATTATTGAAACTTGTGGAGTTATACCTTTCATTTTAAACTGAAATAACCCTAGCTGGGTTAGTGGCCCCTCAGCAAGTCCTCTCAGTACATCCCTTTAAAGAGTCAATTGCGGACTCAGCAGCACAAGTGCAAGAGCTTGAGGTAATCCCACAAGGACACCACATCATAGGTTTAAGAAGGAAAATGACCACAACTTTTTGGTTACAGCTGCAGGCAGCCTATGCATGGAGGACATATCCAAAATTGGTTGAACTGATTGTTGTCTGTTCTCTCCAGCCCACTAGCTGGGATGACAGAACTATGGGTGAAAATGTGGGTGCAAACCACTACGTGACCCCCCTCATTACCTGGTGCTGAAGTGCATGCCGCAACCCCCAAGTCACGTACCTGCATCCTTCACCCCCATGATCCCTTAGGATTCACATAGTCCTCCTCCTGACCACTGGATCTGTGTCCATGTTGACCAACCCATGTAGTTATGACAGAAAGAAAACTGCTCTTCTGCCACTCATACTAAAGCAAAATAAAAGCTTTAAAAGGACCAAAAATAAATTGGTCCTCTCGCTGTCAGCCTCCAATCTGGGAGAGGCCTTTCTGTTGCACAAGGGCTCCCAACCACCTCACATGTTCACACCTCAACAAATTGAGCTAATGATTACAAAGTGTACCATAACTGACTTGCCCAGCTGGGGCTACAATAGGGGCCCACCCCAGTGGCAGATTCTGTATGCTGACTCTTGCTGTGGAAATGTGGTTCTGCTATAGATAGACTCTTCAAGTAGACCCTTTCGATTTCCCTTTCTGTCTCCAGAGCTGTTATGCCTTCCTCAGTATAGTGAGTGTCTATGCTTAGGTACGTCACTAGCTATCTGCTGTCTACTGGAGCACACAAAAGAATTTCAGGAGATCTGTGCTTTATAGGCTACACCAAAGTCTTTGATTGTGTAGATCAGGGGTCTCCAAACTTTTGAGGGTGAGGGCTACATCGTATATTTTCAATATTTTTGAGGGCCGAAGGAACATGCACGTGCACGGCCATCCACCTGCACACATGCTCGCATGCACCCATCCCGCATGGATGTTTGACCGCATGGATGCCAACCTGCCCGCATGGACACCCACACAGACACCCGCATGCCCGCACGCCCCCTGCCTGCTCTCCCCCTATGTGTGCATGTGCTGAAGGGAACGGGCTGGATAAAATGGCAAGGCAGGCCAGATGTTGCCCGCGGGCCATAGTTTGGAAAACCCTGGTGTAGATCAGGAGAAACTGTGGGTTATTCTGAAGGAAAAGCATGTGCCTCAGCATTTGATTGTCCTGATATGTATTGTATCTACTGTTAGGAGAGAATACTGTTAGAAGCTACTGTTAGGACAGAATATGGAGAGACAGAATAGTTTTCTATAGACAAAGGTGTTACACAGGTGTGTTTTATTCTCTTGGCTGTTCAATCATTATGCAGAATAAATACAGAAAAACACTAGATTCAGATGAAGGAAGGGTAAAAATTGGTGGAAGAAATGTCAACAATGTAAGACATGTAGATGACACCATCTTACTTTCAGAAAGTAGCAAGGACTTGAAACAACATTTGGTGAAAACAAAAAAAGAAAATGTCAAAGCAGGACTGCAGTTGAATGTTAATATGTAGAGAGCGGCACAAACTGCCAGTTTGGCAGTTCATCTTGCTTTGTTTACTGCTACAACAGGTGTTCAGCAGTTTGGTGCCCTGACCCTGTCAGCGGGTGCCCGCTCAAAGGCAGCGCCCAGAGGACTTGGGGCAGGGAAGCTGGGATGCTGCCTCCAAGTGGATGCCTGCCGGAGTGGGTGGGGTGCCGAACTGCCAAACGCCTGTTGTTGCAGTAAACAAACCAGTCCGAACTGCCAAACCAATGGTTTGTGTCGATCTCTGTTAAGAAGATAAAAATCATGACAACAGAAGAACTGCAAAACTTCAGTGTTGATGATGAAGAAATTGAAAATTTTAAATATTGTGTATTCCTTGGCTCAATCATCAGTCCAAATGGACTCCTCCATAGAGGGGGGAGAAGACCCTGGAAAACACCTCTGCAGTATAGTTAGGCATATCAGGAATGATGTAGTACTAGGTTTCAGGCAGTTGTCCTGATTCATAAGAACAAACCAGTTCTCGCTACTTTTCTCGCCCCAGAAGAGATGATTAGGTGTCGAATATGTATACGTGTACACCAAACATGCAAGCCAGTGTTCTGTTCAGTTTTTCACATGCATAGCTGCAAATGCACAGATTTGTAATATTGATGGTTCTTAATTTTAGAACTTAATTGTCTGTTCAAGACCAAGCCAACTAGAGTCAAATATTTTGCATTACAATTGGAATTCATATGTTGAAAGCTCACAACAAGATGTTGTTGCTGGAAAATCTATTCCTTCACCCCACACCTACTTGTGAAGAATGCAGCTCAGCTCAGAAGGAATAAGGAAACCTGAGAGGGTGGCTGTGGCATTCATTCGCTTGACCTTCTCCAGTAGCTACTCCCTTTCAACCTACCCTTTAGAATTGGGTTCTGAGGCGCTACCTTAGTCAAACACCTTCACAGTCTCTCCTCTTTTGTTACTGTTGTAATCAGATCTTTGCACATATCCAACTCTCAGCATATGGGTACCTTAGATTCTACTCACACAGTATATTCATTATGGTAGTGACTGGGGGGCAGCTTACCCCCCTATTTGCCACCCCATCTGGTCACAAATTACCTGTGACAGTAACCAAGCAATAGATTAATTTTATGAAAAGAAACAAAATATATTATTTATAGATTCAGAACGTGGTTTAGCTACATCTGACTCTTCCCCACCCTCCAACACATAAATATTTGGTTGTAGCTTAGACTTACGATATTTAGCTACAGATCTTTTTACAAAGTATCTATATCTTACATCATCTTTCTTGTCCACTCTTAATCCTATCACTCTTGCTGGCCCTGGCACCCATAGACCACTGGTGATCAGCATGCTGCAAAGACTTGACCTTTAAGAAATGGGAGATTAATAGAGATTAAGGTGGTTTAATGTGATAGTAAAGAAAGGAGTATGTGAAATGATACTGTTAAATTCTTCACATGTTGAAAAGAAAACAGGAAGGAAAGATGGAGTACAATAAATAGAGGGCATCTCCTCACAGGCGAAAACAACACTTGGACTGAAATCCAGTTGTAAGACACAACTAGAGTTGGCCCATTGAATCAATGGATATTTGGTGATTTAAATTCCTCCATAGGTCTCATTGATTTAATAAAGTTATTTTAATTTTCACTTACTACTGGATTTCAGCCATTAAGGAAAACACATAATCCAATGACTAACCCATTTTCTTTCCCACAATGGATTTCCTCAGAGGTATCTACCTCAGCAATTGGACTTGGCATGCTTAAACACATGTTTACTTTCCAAGAACTCATCACAAATCAAAGTAGGTAAATGGAAGACATATGGGGGTGGAAAATGATATGACAAAGATCATGTCTGGGGATAAATGTATTTTTGGTTTGATGCTAAAAGAAGTACTTTATGGTTTCTGTCCCACTGCAACAGTTGGCTTTTCTTTCTTACCCATTGCAATGTCTAGTCCTAAACACATCTATCGATTTTTAGGAGAAGAAATAGTTTGAAACTTCAAAACATCAGTCATTGGATGGTCAAGAGATTTCTCTCTGTATTTTTGGATCCTCACTCCAAGCACTGCACAGCCACTAGAAACAGAAAATGGTTAGAAAATTGGGGACTGAATGAATAAGACTTGGTTTTGTATGGATTCTTTCCTTAGAACTGGAAAGCTACTTATCTGCTCTGAACAGAAATAAACAGGCTTGCAAGATTTGGCAGGAAGTTCATTTAAAAAAAAAAAGAAGAAGAAAATGCAGCAGGAGATTTCCCTTTGTATGGAAACTGTTAGAGGACTCAAGGAGCGGAATGCAGCCAGGGCTCAGATGTAGAATTGTTCATGCTCAGTGGATAGGAAAAGTGAATGAACGCGGATGGCTTGGGAGGACTGTACGTCTGTAACACAGCCAGAGAGTCTGCAAGGAAGAAGCTTGTTTGGCATGTGTCTTATGAAAGCCAGGCTGCCTCTCTCTCTCTATCCTGTTTCCCTTTGCCATATAAAATTAGTCTTTGTGTGTTTCCATTCACTCAAAACACATTTCAAGACTGCGTGGGAGTCTAGCCTCATACTGAAGCAAGTAGCAAAACTCCCATTAATTTCAAAGTAGAGTAGGGCAGGGGATAGTGAGGTCTTTTGTTTAAAAAAAAGAAATTTTGGGCTTTGTTTTCCTCTCTTCCTTGGGCCTCTGAAAAATCACTGCTCCTATCCATCTCTGGCAATACTTGAATGACTGCTCTGCTGTGATCTGCATCACAAAAGTGGCTTTAAAAGCAAGTCAGGCGAGCAGTGCAGCGCTGGCTGGCTGGCTGATCAGGGCTCCATGGCTTCCTCTTTCGCTTTGATTTCTAATCCCTCTGGACCAACTGGGCCTTGCCAGTCATCTAGATTCTATTTGACAGAATATGGATGCATTCAGCACAGAAGCAGGCAATGATACTGTAACAGAAAGTCATATATTTTTCCATTTGTCCTGTGTTGATGATGAGATATGGAAAAATTATCACAGCAGCTAATGCTATAGATGATGACAAAATTATGCCTTTACAATTGACTGAACCAAACCTGTAAGACTGCATGGATTATAGAAGTGGGGGATATTATTTGCTTGTTTGTTACATTTATAGTTTACCTTTCCTCCAATGAGCTCAAAGCATACACCACTCTCTTTGGGTTGTGTGTCATCAAGTTGCTTCTAAATTATGGTGATTCTACCCATTTTTAAAATCATGTGCTGCCAAATTGATTCTGAATTATGGAGACCTTTTTCAGGATTTTCTATGTAGAGAATACTCAGAAGTGCTTTACCGTTCCCTTCTTGTGGAGGCATCCTGGGACTGTGCAGCTTGCTCAAGGACACACAGGCTGGATCTTTTTGTAGGAGCCCAGTGGGAAATTGATCTCTCTGACTGAGAAGCCAAGTACTCAACTCACTAAGCTCTTCAGTCAGCTGATTCTAGTAATCAGTGACCTCTAAAATGTCCTATCATCAACAGTACAAATCACTCCAGCAAACTAAGGCTATAGCTTTCTTTACTGAGTTAATCCATCATATGTTCAGTCTTACTCTTTTTCTAGTGTCTTTTACCTTTTCTTGTTTTTGTTGTTTTCAGTTAATCTTGTTTTATAATGATATATCAAAAGTACGATAGCATCAGTTTAGTCATTCTAGCATCTAGAGCAGAGGTCCCCAACCCCCGGTCCACGGCCCGGTGCCAGTCCATGGCCTGAGCTGGACTGGGCCGCGGAGACAGACCTCCCGCCCCCCCGCACTCACTCACCCCGCACAGCTGATTTTCACATGCATGCGTGCTCCAGCGTGCCCGTGCGAGTGCCGCGCCGCCGTTTGCGCATGCACACGAGCGCCCGTGCCCGTGTGAACACTGCACTGCCGTTTGCGCGTGCACACGAGCACGCGCCTGCCTGCAGAAGCGCCGTGCTGCCATTTGTGCATGCGTGTGCATGTGCTCATTCGCGCAAGAGCGCACGAGCGCGGGGTGCCCCGCCTTCCCCAGCCGGTCTGCGGGGTGAAAAAGGTTGGGGACCCCTGATCTAGAGGGAGTTCAGGCTTGATTTTACTAAGGCAACTGATTTATTTGTCTTTTTGGTGGTCCAGAAAGCTCTCCTTCACCACATTTAGACTAAGTAGATCTTTTCTTCTCTGTCAGCTTCCTTCATTGTCCAACTTTAATGTATGTGTATCATAACTAGGAATGCAACAGTATGGATGAATCATGCTTTGCATTTTATTGGAGGAACCTCATGGTGCAGTGGTTAAATTGCAGTACTGCAGTCAAGATTCTGCTCACAACCTGAGTTCGATTTCAATGGGCTTGGTAGCCGGCTCAAGTTGACTCATCTTTCCATCCTTCTGAAGTTGGTAAATTGAGTACCCAGCTTGCTGGGTGGGGGAAGGCAATGTGTAGTCAGCATAATTAAATTGTAAACCACTCAGAGAGTGCTTAAGTGCTATGGGGCAGTATATAAGTGGCACACTTTTGCAGCACACTTTGCTTTATTCTTTAACGCTCCTTTGTAGTAAGTTCAAATCATTACATTACCAGTAATATGGTCTCATATCATAAATTATTGACATTTCTTCCACCCATTTTCACTCCTCCTGCATCTGAATCTCATCCAGCTTTCCATATGATATGCCTTATGTATAGATTGAGCCGATAGAGAGATAAACTATATCTTTGTCTGATACCTTTGCCAGATGAAAATCATTCTATTTCATCATATTCTGTTCTAACAATAGCCTGTTTTGGAGTATGTTACACATCAGGACAATCAAATATATCGGCATGTCCATTTCTTTTTGAATAATCCATAACTTTTCCTCATCCATATGTTCAAAGGCTTTACTATAATCTATAAACACAAACTAATTTTCTTCTGAAATTCTTTGATATGCTTTAGCATCCAATATATATGTGTAATACAGTATCTAATAGCTCTTCTTGTTTTGAATTCAGCTTGAATATCTGGCTCTTCTCTCTCTCTATTTAAAGTAGGAGTAGTTGTTTTAAAATCTTGAGCATCACTTACTACCCATGTAATCCTCACAAGGACATTGTAAGGTAAGTCATGTTGAAAAAGTGTGGCTTTTCCAAGGTTACCCTGAAAGCTTTACATTTGAGATTGGATTTGAATCCACATCTTCTGAATTTTAGTCCTCTAACAACTACATCACACAGGCTTTCAGTTAGCAGTGCCAGAAAATGGCTTCTTCCCCACTTTGCAGGCTTGCTTGTATCCAGAGCTCAGAAAACTTTGTTTTTAGACTACCAGAATCTTCCAGCCTGCATGCCAATACCTCATTATTCTAGCTGCTGATAACAATGACAAAAGGAAATATTTACATAACAACTGGTTTTGTGCATCATTAGAAATAGAGAGAAGAGCTAATAGTAAGGTGCATGTTTTCCTGGATGGTTTGTTTTCCTGTTTGAGTTATGTCTTTGGAAATGGCAGTACAAAATATTTGAACATTTTCACAGGCTGACTGCATGTGAAATAACATGCTCTGACCTGACAGCCTCTCCAGCATTTGATTAAATTTGATACACTGCGTATTTATGTTATGTGCCATCAAATCTCAATTGACTCACAGCAACCCTAATACGGGTTTCAAGGAGTGTTTTACCAGCGTCACTCCTCTCCATGGTTCTCCATGTTTAAGTAGTGATCCGGACTCAGGTCTCCAGAGTTCTAGTCCACTAATGCCACACTGGACAATGATTTGGTACACTGATGGTCTTTAAATTCAGCAGAACAGCTGCTGCTTAAAACTCAGAAATTACGTACATTGTGAAAAATGATCTGCCATCTGAATAATCTGTTTTCAAAGGGTTAAAATGGAATTCAGTGTTAAAATGGAAAGGCTGAACGGACACTTCCTGTGTCGAGGAGATTTTTTAGAGTGTTTGCTGCCTGCTAATAAGCAGCTCTAGTATTACTCACGCGACTGTTAGCTTTGTCAGATAGTCAAAACTTTACAACATCATTGAAAACTTCCTACATGCTGCACAGAAAAATGAGTGTGGGTTAAGTGCATTTCGAGATCCTGAGTGAAGATAAAATGAGATTGGCAAGCCGCAAGAGAAAGCAGCACTCAAAGGCCTGTTAAAAATACTCCATGCAAAGTTCTCCATTTTTAAGGGCTTGCTGAAATTTTATTTGCTAATACTGTGTACACAGAGTTAAAGGGAAGGCATTATAACTATAAGCATCCTAAGTTTTCCAATGATGGCTGTTTCCAAAGAATCCAGACAAAGTACCTTTCCAGACAAAACTGAAAGGCTGAGAAATAGATGTCTCTATATAGTAAGATCGGCTGGTTAACTTTGCTTTCTGTACAGATTTTCCTTTCTAACAAAGAGAGCCAAATGGCACTGTCTTAGACAAGCCTGTTGTGTGCCTCCTGCAAGCGCTGCCCTGGTTCATGCATTCAGCTGAGAGAAGTGCTGCAAGAGTGTGGTAGAGCAAGTGCAGAACTCCATCCTGCTTCCATACAGAATACGTGGCAAATCGTGGACTGAGTCTGCTATATGGGCATCACATAGGTGTGTTCAGTTCATGTGATTCTCCCTCATCCAAAAAAAAAAAAAAAAAAAAAAAAAGCATGTAAAGATCTTGGGACTCAGAAAGTGATATTTCCAAGCTCTGGACTGAGGCCACCACTTGAGGGCACAATCTATCCTGCAGGCCAGCTGCACAGTAATATGCTGTTGAGGATCAGCCCTAAATTTAAGCAGAATGCAGCAACTGACTCAGGCAGCAGATTGAGGGGGACAGCAGGAGAATCTTTTCAATTCAGTTCTCCTGAGGTTCCTGGTTGTTCTGCTCTGTGGAGGAGGGTGTTGTATGCGTCACACATCCTACCCCATATGCCCTGAATTAACATGATGCCCCCTTACATGATGGAGGATGCAGTCCGATTGCTTGTGCTAGTTAGGATGGCCACTTTACACCTCAGCCAAACAGAGGGCCAAAGAGGACCCAGATCTGCATGGAATTGCATGAGCTAATGTATATGAGAAGATGAAAAATTAGAAAGGATGTTTATAGTGTAAACTGCTGAATCTACTGCCCAGGTGCTGATTACTGTGAATGGGCAACTTCAGGATCCCTGATCTACAAGGTCCCTAGCAGGGATCTTATAACTTAGTGAACCTGAAGCCATTGAAAACTTCTCACTTGTTTTTACCACTTCAAGAAAACTACTGTAGTAGAATGCAATCCTACAATAATCCGGAAACATTAATATGACAATGTGGTTCCCTTGTTAATAGTGCCAAGGCAGAATCCTCCAAAGTGATTGGATGGATGCGTTGGCTTTCAACACTTAAGCAATTTTCTTGATATAAAATCCATTTTGTTCTTTATTAGAGTTCTGTACTCATCTGATAAAGAAACATTTCAGACATGAAAGTACAGATTGTTGTACTATGTTAGGAATTAGTTTTGAGTTTTGATTAAATTAGCCTTAGGTGAGATCCAGTAGCAGTGAGAAGGGAAGAGAGGGAAAAATGAAAGGGAAGATAGAATTATGACAGCTGTGAATGTGACTGGAAATAAAATTTATAAGTGCTTTTTCATGCAGGGACGGGCCTTTACAAAATGAAGTGTCTCAGGCTTTCTGGTTTGGGTAAGGGACATCACAGTGCTGCACATAAGCTACCATTGCTATTTCCACTGTCATTCAAGATTTCCCCTTTGTTGGAGGATTGTGCTGAAGAACATGTGAGCATTAAATCCATTGTATGTTAAAGTCTAGTCTTTATTTTCTTTTGCAAGAATAAATATTTTGCATATTCTCATAAGCCACTGGGGATGGCACACAGGAAAGGATCTAGAATGTATGTCCAGAATTAAGATGAATATATATCATTATTTTTGGTTGCAGAAGACAGGTTAATTTTGTAGGGAACTTGGACTTGCCATGGGCCCAGAATCCAGCCAGCTGCATTTGCAGGCATGGTTGCACCACTGTGAAGCAGCACATCCTCTTGCTTCTCATGCTTTGGATGCTACTTTAATAAATCAAGGCTAATATGACACTTCCTGCAGCATCAGATTGCAAGCTCATAACAGTGTTCACTTTGCTAGCTATTATGATGTCTTGGAAAGGGCTGAGAACCTGAAAAATATACTGAAAGATTTGAAGAGGGAGCAGCTATTTTGCATATGCAGCACACATGTACTTACCATCTTTTTCAAAAGCACAGTGGAAACCAGGCTACTGTCAGTAGCCGTACTGGACTTATTCTGTTCACATTCTCTTGCTGAAAATTAATTCCTTAAGATGAAGAACTATTAGATCATTAGAAGATTTCTGATTTGTTTTTCCATAAATTGGACTTGGCACACATGTGCATTAAAATGAATTAATGTTGTAAAAAGAAAATAAATTTGGAGTTATTTTTATTTTTCTTATCTGATTCTCTACCAGTTTCTCCCAAAAATAATTTAAAACACAGGAAGAGTTAGACCTAAGATACTAAAAACTCAGAATTCTGGCAGTAGGAAAAGCACTCTGGGCTCCAGTACCACTCCCTCAAAATGTCTACCCATCCCACCCATACCTCACATACTGTACTGGGATGCTGCAGGTGGTAACCCCGAGGGAGGCCCAAGAATCTGTCACTTGCAACCTGGCCTTCTCTGTGGTCACCGCATGGCTTTGGAATTTGCTCCCATTTGAGGTACAAGTAGCCTCACCCCTCCTTGGTTTTAGGAGACAAGTTAAAACATGACCGTTTTCAAAAGACTTTTATGACCTTACCCCAGAGTAATCTTTCTTGAATGATTGCGATTTTTTTTTTGCACTTATAAACTTGCTCTGTTTTTGCCACCTCATATTATTGTATTCCCCTTCACAGATTGCTGCCTTGTCGTGGCGAAGGGGCTTGAGTAATTCAGAGAAGCTATGGGCTATGCCATGCAGGGACACCCAAGACGGACAGGTCATAGTGGAGAGTTCTGACTAAACGCGATCCACCTGGAGCAGGAACTGGCAAGCCACTCCAGTATCTTTGCCAAGAAAACAATATGAACAGAAACAAAAGGCTAAAAGATATGGCGCTGGAAGATGAGTCCCTCAGGTCGGAAGGCGTCCAATATGCTACTGAGGAATAGCGGAGGACAAGTACAAGTAGCTCCAGAGCTAATGAAGTGGTTGGGCCAAAGCCAAAAGGACGCTCAGGTGCGGACGCGCCTGGAAGTGAAAGGAAAGTCCGATGCTGCAACAAAAAATACTGCATAGGAACCTGGAATGTAAGATCTATGAACCTTGGTAAGCTGGATGTGGTCAAACAGGAGATGGTAAGAATCAACATTGACATCCTGGGCGTCAGTGAACTAAAATGGACGGGAATGGGCGAATTCAATTCAGACGATTATCATATCTACTATTGTGGGCAAGAATCCCGTAGAAGAAATGGAGTATCCCTCATAGTCAACAAAAGAGTGGGAAAAGCTGTACTGGGATACAATCTCAAAAAATGATACAATGATTTCAATACGAATCCAAGGCAGACCTTTCAACATCACAGTAATCCAAGTTTATGCACCAACCACAGATGCTGAAGAGGCTGAAATTGACCAATTCTATGAAGACTTACAACACCTTCTAGAACTGATACCAAAGAAAGATGTTCTTGTCATTATAGGGGACTGGAATGCTAAAGTAGGGAGTCAAGAGATAAAAGGAACAACAGGTAAGTTTGGCCATGGAGGTCAAAACGAAGCAGGGCAAAGGCTAATAGAGTTTTGTCAAGAGAACAAGCTGGTCATCACAAACACTCTTTTCCAACAACACAAGAGGCGACTCTACACATGGACATCACCAGATGGGCAATACCGAAATCAGATTGATTATATTCTCTGCAGCCAAAGATGGAGAAGCTCTATACAGTCAGCAAAAACAAGACCTGGAGCTGATTGTGGCTCTGATCATCAGCTTCTTATAGCAAAATTCAAGCTTAAACTGAAGAAAGTAGGAAAAACCACTGGGCTAGTCAGGTATAATTTAAACCAAATCCCTTATGAATACACAGTGGAAGTGAAGAACAGATTTAAGGAACTAGATTTGGTGGACAGAGTGCCTGAAGAACTATGGATGGAGGCTCGTAACATTGTACAGGAAGCAGCAACAAAAATCATCCCAAAGAAAAAGAAATGCAAGAAAGCAAAGTGGCTGTCCAACGAGGCCTTACAAATAGCAGAGAAGAGAAGGGAAACAAAATGCAAGGGAGATAGGGAAAGTTACAGAAAATTGAATGCTGACTTCCAAAGAATAGCAAGGAGAGACAAGAGGGCCTTCTTAAATGAACAGTGCAAAGATATAGAGGAAAATAATAGAAAGGGAAAAACCAGAGATCTGTTCAAGAAAATTGGAGATATTAAAGGAACATTTTGTGCAAAGATGGACATGATAAAGGACAAAAATGATAGGGACCTCACAGAAGCAGAAGACATCAAGAAGAGGTGGCAAGAATACACAGAGGAATTATACCAGAAAGATCTGGATGTCCCGGACAACCCAGATAGTGTGGTTGGTGACCTTGAGCCAGACATCCTGGAGAGCGAAGTCAAGTGGGCCTTAGAAAGCATGGCTAACAACAAGGCCAGTGGAGGTAATGGCATTCCAGTTGAACTATTTAAAATCTTAAAAGATGGCGCTGTTAAGGTGCTACACTCAATATGCCAGCGAGTTTGGAAAACTCAGCAGTGGCCAGAGAATTGGAAAAGATCAGTCTACATCCCAATCCCAAAGAAGGGCAGTGCCAAAGAATGCTCCAACTACCGTACAATTGCACTCATTTCACACGCTAGCAAGGTTATGCTCAAAATCCTACAAGGTAGGCTTCAGCAGTATGTGGACCGAGAACTCCCAGAAGTACAAGCTGGATTTTGAAGGGGCAGAGGAACTAGAGACCAAATTGCTAACATGCGCTGGATTATGGAGAAAGCCAGAGAGTTCCAGAAAAACATCTACTTCTGCTTCATTGACTATGCAAAAGCCTTTGACTGTGTGGATCACAGCAAACTATGGCAAGTTCTTAAAGAAATGGGAGTGCCTGACCACCTTATCTATCTCCTGAGAAATCTATATGTGGGACAGGAAGCAACAGTCAGAATTGGATATGGAACAATTGATTGGTTCAAAATTGGGAAAGGAGGACGACAAGGCTGTATATTGTCTCCCTGCTTATTTAACTTATATGCAGAATACATCGTGCGAAAGGCAGGACTGGAGGAATCCCAAACCAGAATTAAGATTGCCGGAAGAAATATGAACAACCTCAGATATGCAGATGATACCACTCTGATGGCAGAAAGTGAGGAGGAATTAAAGAACCTCTTAATGAGGGTGAAAGAGGAGAGCGCCAAAAATGGTCTGAAGCTCAACATCAAAAAAACTAAGATCATGGCCACTGGTCACATCACCTCCTGGCAAATAGAAGGGGAAGATATGGAGGCAGTGACAGACTTTACTTTCCTGGGCTTCATGATCACTGCAGATGGTGACAGCAGGCACGAAATTAAAAGACACCTGCTTCTTGGGAGGAAAGCGATGAGAAACCTAGACAGCATCTTAAAAAGCAGAGACATCACTTTGCCGACAAAGGTCCGCATAGTCAAAGCTATGGTTTTTCCAGTAGCGATGTATGGAAGTGAGAGCTGGACCATAAAGAAGGCTGACCGCCGAAGAATTGATGCTTTTGAACTGTGGTGCTGGAGGAGACTCTTGAGAGTCCCCTGGACGGCAAAGAGAACAAACCTATCCATTTTGAAGGAAATCAACCCTGAGTGCTCACTGGAAGGACAGATCCTGAAGCTGAGGCTCCAATACTTTGGCCATCTCATGAGAAGAGAAGACTCCCTGGAAAAAACCCTGATGTTGGGAAAGTGTGAAGGCAAGAGGAGAAGGGGATGGCAGAGGACGAGATGGTTGGACAGTGTCATCGAAGCTACCAACATGAATTTGACCCAATTCCGGGAGGCAGTGGAAGACAGGAGGGCCTGGCGTGCTCTGGTCCATGGGGTCACGAAGAGTCGGATACGACTTAACGACTAAACAACAACAAATT
The DNA here is from genome assembly GCA_037013535.1 of Intellagama lesueurii. Taxonomy (NCBI): domain Eukaryota; kingdom Metazoa; phylum Chordata; class Lepidosauria; order Squamata; family Agamidae; genus Intellagama; species Intellagama lesueurii. Next base: position 259,196,958 of record JBAJHW010000002.1, read on the forward strand.
ATTGTATTCAATATTTATAACTATTTTATAGTTACTATTTTTTTGTTATCTTGTTTATAGATATAATGTTCCTTGCTGTTTATGCAATTTTTGTATTGGGTCTGTTGTATGCTTTGTGTTCTTATGATTTGTTTGCCACCCAGAGTTGTGGCTCTGCTACTAGTTGGGCAGGAGGGAGGGAGAAATGAATGAATGAATGAATGAATGAATGAATGAATGAATGAATGCACTAATTCTATTTAGGCAACCTGAACAAGAAATTGTCACACATACTCTTGGTTTATTACATTACTTTTCTCTTTCCCTTCTCTAGGTCAACCACCTGGAGTGATGGGGAGTGATGTGCATCCAGTCAACAATCTAGTTCCCATATTGTCTTTGCAAACTAACTAGATGAGCTTGGTGTGAAGTTGCAACCAAGAGAGCCAATAGCTGGGGGATGATGGTAGCTGCTAACTGTGTTTTGGGCAGGTGTGTCATTTGGCTTGTGTTGCACAAATCCTTCTCAAAAAGCTATTAGGACCTTATAGGGTGGTTTCAGGAGAAATTTTAATCATGCTCACCATTAGGAGGCTGTTAGCTATTCTCTTTTGCATTGATTTGCTAGGTAAGAAATGTTACAGAGACGGTGGGAAAACAGTGGAGGATTGTGAACAGAGAATGACAGCATTTGTAAAGTTTAGTGAACATGGCAGAGAAAGGCTGTGATAAAAACCTAATCAGAAATTATCTTAAATCTATGCTCTCCTTTTGGTTGTATCATTGCTTGAACCATTAGGTTTTTTTAAAAAGTAATCTCCCTTTTGCACTTTTTAAAATGTCTTGTTCTTGGAAAAAGTTGACCAATCCCAGTCAAATAGATTGAATTGGTACATAAAACTTCACAGGTTTAGCTTCCAAGTAAAAACTTTAGTAAAATAATAAAAGATCAAGCTTTCAGCAGGAAAACACAGCTTGTTCTTGTTACTCATTATGTATAGAGTGACACATTAATAACATGTTACTGACATGTTAAGTTTTAGTTACTTTTTTTTTTTTTTTTAATCTATTGAAGAACACAATAGACAAATGGCCAAAAATCCAACTGAAAGCAACAATTTGGGAGTCGTGAAGGAATGCAAGTAACATTAGCCATGACACCCAAAATTGTAATGATGTTGCTGTATGGTAGCTGAAATCCTCTTCAGTAAGTTACAGCAGATAAACCTGAAGGTTTCATCAGCCACGTTTTTTTGGAGGAGTGGGGGAACAAGACATTCCCAGAGCCTTCCCAAAAGGTCCCAAGGCTCCCGTAAGAAGCGGTTTCTTGTCAGGAAGCCATTGGGGGCCATGGGAGAGAGGACGTTTTTAATCATTAAAAATCACAGCTGCTGGTAAAGTTACCCCAACAACAGTGATTTTCAGTAATTAAAGACTCTCCTGTCCCACAGCTTCCAATGACTTCACAATGGTGAAAGGGATGCCATGGGAGAATCAGGGCCTTTGAGGAAGAAACTGAGAACGCTTATTTAAAAAATGACGACACTGCAAATGATGATGTCATCAGCTTTACGTGATATTATTTATGGAATAGGATTTCAGCCAGTATGTTATTCTTTTAGAAACACGCATTATTATCCTAGGTATCTCCCAAAGTAACACATAAAATAATGGACGCAATGGTATTGTTAATGTCTACACTCTGGGAAGTGCTGTGTTAATTTATCCTGCAGTTAAGTTCTGATTGTCTCCCACCATCAAAATACAAATGACAGGCACTGTTTCCTGTTCATTTAGTACAGCTAATGTTTCTGGAATGATTCATTTGCAAATGATGTTTCCTTTAGAGATGCTTCTCACATTTAATCATGATCAACTGTATAAAATACAGACCTCTTCAGGAGGGGCTTATGTGTTTTATGGAATGTGGAAAGCTGACATATAATTTGTTAACAAACCATCTTAACATTAAAAAATAATAGAATGTACAAGATAGCAGAGATTAGCTTCTCAGCAAGGTTGAGGTGACTGCTTCTTGTAAACGCAAAGTGTATGGAGGAAATACAGTATCTAAGAAAAATAACAGAGATGTATGAAATAGCTTGCATAAATATACTTAGAATGAATTGTTTTTGCTGCATTCCCTTGTACTTTGACTGGGGCCATATCTTGCTGAAGCCTGAACCTTCTTAAACACTCATCCTCCCACACAGAATGGGACTAACTATTCATGCACCCCTGGGATAGGGAAACATATATTTAGAAATTTAAAAACAGCCAACACAGGAAAGGTTAATGTGCCCTGCCTGCTTCATCATAGCCCCTTCTCAAGGTTGCATGTTATTTTCAAAAGGTTCTGAGCCTCCATTACCCACATTGCTCTGTCATGTGCAGCTTGACTTTTAGACACTATGCTATTGAGATGAATGTACCATGGTTTTAAATGGCTGTTATTTAGAAGGAGAAAGCCTTGGCTGTGGTCATCATTTAAAATGTCATGCAGAGGCAGAGAGAAGTTTATGACAGCAGTGACAACAGGGCAATAGTGGTGATATGGAAGCAGTGACATGGCAAGGCTTGGGGGTGGGGCAGGAGGGAGACTAATGTGTTATACACTGATATTACCATCCCTGCCACCTTCACAATAAATGCTACTTAATAAATGCTACATTTGCAAACAGAAACACTGTAGAAAAAACATAGAAATATGGGGGAAAGCAGTGATGCAGCAAGAAGACAAGAAGGCCAAGAAGTCTTGAGGGGGATGGCCAGAGATGTCTGTGCCACCAAGCAGACAGGGATGTTTCCTGCAGTAGATGCTGGGTTTCATGAAAGGATAGCAGATTATTACTTATTTAACTAATAACTAATTAAAGTGTTTGTGGGTTTTTCTGTCTCATGTCCAATTTACCTGGTTGGCTTTTGTACTAGCTTCACTCCCCCCATCCAAATCCTAGTATCAAGATTGCCAAAATGGACTGTTAAACAGTAGAGAAAACCTACAAGCAAGACTTCCCCACCCTCACCTGTCAAAGTTTGAAATTTTGTATAAATACAAAATGATTAAGGGGTATAAGAATTGTAATCTTAGAAATGTGAGATGGGGGAGGTTTGAACATCAATGCACTGCCAGGGCAAAACAGCTAGTTTTGCAAAAGTAGAAGAATACTGTACATGTAAAAGTCTGTTGTCTCTGCAAGGCTAGTAAAACACATTGTAAGTAAATGGAGTTTACTACTCAAGTGAAGCCCATAGCAAAACCCATTGCTTTTGCTAGAGTAGCAACAGAAAGAGATGCTTACATTTTCCTAATTAGCAAACTCTCTCCAGTCTATGAAATGTTGTATTAGCTTGGCAACTAATGTAATCTGCGAGTTAGGTGAAAATGTATCAACTAAGATAGGGAAACATAAACATCCTCTGCCTATAAAAGAGCTAGCGCAATGTAGGCCAGAAGCCATCTGAGCCTACGGAAGGAAGCCAAGCTGAGCCAAGAAACCAGGGGGAAGAAGGAGGCCCATCAAATAACATGCAATAGCAGCAGCAAGAAACACAGCAGCAGAGAGGCCACACAGAAATCATGGATTCTCCTCAATAGAGTTAAACTGGTGAATGACTAAGTGAGCACTTAGAAAACATTGTTTTTCACATGGATGTCCAAATTTGCTAAAAGGTTATTTCTGTTTTTACTCTTTCTAAAAGATGTGCATTTTAAGGCAGTAAACTCTTGTATTTTGGACTGAAGTAAGTTCTTGTCTTTAACTTTTGCAGCTAAAAACTTACAACTGAAATATTTTTTTTCTGACTTTAAGTATTTGCCTGTCTTCATATATTTTTAAGCATTTGTGCCTACAGCTTTTGGTCATAGCTGTAAGAATGATATTTAGAGGTCACATGCCTTTGACTTCTCAAAAAGTTACATGTTTTCAATAACTTCTGTGCATAGAAGCAATGTGGATGAATAAAGCTTGTAGAGTTAGACAAGCTAGTGTTGCTTGGACTTATTTTCCTCTATTTATTTCACCCTGAGTGAAAACAGTGGTTTATTTTCATCCTCCAAAGAGAGATGGCACACATTTGAAAGCTACATTTTGGGTAAGCCAGGCAGGAGCAGCTAAATATTGTACACCTTGATATTTAGATGAATTGTGATTTGATTGTAATGATTATCTGATTTCACACTGGAATTAACCCTTTAAGAGATAAATGTCAGCTGTGATGGACCAGCACAGATTCAAACTACCAAGGAATGTTATAAAGTTTTATAGTGCTCTGGGGTCTTTGTTTGAATGTCACACTTTTGACTTTGACATTAGCCTGCCATGCGTAGACCTAGTTAACATGGCTACTGTGAAATCTATGCCTTAACCATGATGCTTCAGGCTTAATTTAAAAAGTCCCTAGCTTAGCTGCATTTTCTCACAATACAAAATTACCCTTCTTTGCTTTTCTTTTCAACAGTACCATGACAAACTGTAAATTGAAGGGAATGCTTGCCTGAACAAGTTGCATCCAAAATAGTAATAACGGTTCCATCTCTTCATGAAAAGCGGTGGGGGTGGGGTGGAGTCAAAAGCCTGCTAAATCACATGACCAAAAATCTTTGGAGCAAATGGAAGATGCCTGTTACACCGAACCTGAAAGCATTCTGTGCTGTTGAGAAAAATCTTAATATATATGATTTTTATACACACACACAAATATATATATTCTCCCCATTATCTTGATGTGCTTTACCTGAAAACTGTAGCATACACTGCTTGTAAGACTGTGTATGTACCTTGCAACTAATTCTGTGTCACCATATATAACCCTCTTCCCCACCCCTGAGCCTCATTTTTGAATATATATATGCTATCCATATTTTAGAATTGTATGCACTTTAAAATATATTATCCTATTGAGGTGCATATAGATTTGTAAAATGGATCATATGGCCAAGATGGTATTTAGACTAACAACTTAATTTTGCCAACAACAGCAATTTTCATATTGACTGTCCATAATACTGCACTGAGTTAAGTCATATGCGTGTGTGCAACATTTTTGGATAATCTACTGTTGCTTACATGCTCCGGCAGGTGTCCAAAGTAACTTTGTGGATAGAAACCAGATGCTCAAAGTAGTCTCGTATCCTCTGAGATCCTGGTGGTTAATTTTACTTGTGTGTGTGAAAATAATAATTGGCTTTAAATTAATTCAACTTAATTTAGGAATGTTTGATATGTAAATCAGATGTTGCGCCTGAGGCAAAAAGTAAATAAATCCCATGACCTTCTTCCACTCAACACCAATTAAACTGCAAGAATAACCGAAATAATTTGTTTCTCTTTCAAGACACCCAAATTGTCCTGTCTTGAGCAGCCACCTCACTTAGGGTACCACTGGACCTGAACATGGAGGACTGCCAATGTAATCAATATTTAATGGGCCATCATGTGTTTAACATTCACTATTACTTTCTACTTATTTTGACCCTGTGTAATATATGATCACACAGATACGGAACTGCAACTTTTGCATTCTGCAGAATAGTATTCCTGGCTGACAAAGGAAATTCTTCATTTCTTCTATCAAATAATGTTCAGCTATGTGAAGGGTATATTCTCTGTGTATGTGTATATTCTCTGATATACACATTTTTAGCAACAAATTTCTATTAAGTGGAAACCAGTCTGGATTCTCCCACTTCTTCCACTCCTCCTCTGGTAGTGTCAAAAAGCTAGACGCTGCCAAAACAATACAAAACAAATTTGAACAAACCATCTGCTAGGATTGCTCATACTTCTTCTATGGTTTGGGTTGGAGAAGGGAGAGCAAATAAGGACAGGCGCAGAAAACACAGCAGCCACCATTGATATACAATGTAGGCCTGATTTTGTGTAAAGAATTTTAAACACTGCAGATTTTAATAACAACAACAACAATAATAATCATTTCCCTGTTTTAAAAGTGGAAAATCGTCTCTCAAGCCAAAATGGCCCCAATCCAACTGGAGCTAGTCATGAGACCGATGGAACCATTGAATTCTGACTAACGTAATTTGAGTAGTTTCTTCAAACACTGATCCACGTGGTTCCTGACTCATGGTGATTTTAACAAGTGACTTTTATTCAGTACACAAATGTATTGTTGGAAGTCGAACAGCTGATTAATGTTTTTCTCTTTTTATATATATATATATATATATTTACATAAGGGATGACAGAAAGGAAAAAGGGAATTGGAGTTGATGAGGAAGAGAAGAGACAATAACATACTAATATCCATTCTATACATATTGCCATATCAAGATTTTAGGTTATTCTGTTTACTCTTTTCTGCCTTCTAGATTAAGTTCTCATTTCAATATGTACTATTCATACACTGCCTGTTAATTCAGTCCACTTGTTGAATAGATCCCATCTTTCTGTTGCCTTTTGCAAGGGATAGTCCTTCATGACTTCTGATAGAATATCTATTTCAGCTATTTCCCGTATCTTTTCAATAAGATCTTCTTGTTTCGGTACCGTTGGGCTTTTCCAATTTTTAGCATATAGAATTCTGGCTGCCGTAACAATATATATAACTATATATTCCTTTGACTTATCTATATTATCAGGTATCATACTCAATAAAAACAGTTCTGGGGTTAATGGCACCTTACAGAGCAGTATTTGTTGTAACATAGCATGTACTCTTTTCCAATATTGTTTTGCTTCTCCACATGACCACCACATATGATAATAACTTCCCACTTGTGTTTCACATTTCCAACACTTATTTGATACATCTGTATACATCTTTGACAATTTTTCTGGAGTCATGTGCCACCTGTAAAACATCTTATATATATTCTCTTTAAAGTTCACCGATCTTGTAAGCTTTATATTATTTTGCCATATTTTCAGCCATTGATCAATATCAATATTATGCCCTATATTTTGCGCCCACTTAATCATACATTCCTTAACCATTTCATCTTGCATTTTAATTTCCAGCATATAATTATACATTTTCTTAACAATTTGTTCTTTTGAGCCTAGCAAGAATTTATCAAAGACCGTTTGCTCTAGATAGAAACCTTCTATTTTATCTTTTATATATCTAGATTCTAACTGTACTCTAGGCCACCAATCTATATAAACATTCTGTGACTCTAGCTCTTCTTTAGACTTTAATTTACCATCCTTATTTAATAAATCTTGATATCTTAAAAGATTTACTTTTGTCATGAGGTTAGGTTGAGTGAAGGCCTCTATCGGTGACACCCATACAGGTATTTTGTAATAAATTTGTTGTATAATCTTTCTCCACATTCCCAGTAAAGCTCTTCTTATCATATGTGAATTGAAATTTTTTTGTTCTTTATCTTTTTTGTACCATATATAGGCATGCCACCCTAATTGCAAATCGTGTCCTTCCAGGTTGAGTATTCTATCGTTTTCTAGAGTTATCCATTCTTTTATCCAATCTAAAATACAAGATCTATAATACAGAACCCAATCTGGAAGACCAAAACCACCCCTCTGCTTAGCATCCTGCATTGCCTTAATTTTAATTCTTGGTTTTTTGCCTTGCCATATAAATCTCATAATTATCTTATTGAATTCTTTGAAAAAGGACTGTTTTAATATGATAGGAATTGACTGAAATAAAAATAAGATTTTCGGCAAAATATTCATTTTGATCGTCGCAATTCTTCCCAGCAACGATAGTTGTAATTTGTCCCCATTTCTCCAAATTGTTCTGTATCTCCTTCATTAGTTTCATGTAGTTATCTTTAAATAGTGTACTTGTCTTCTTTGTGATTTGTATCCCTAGATATCTGATTTTCTTTTCCTCTTGGAAATTCGTCTTCTCTATTAGCTCCTGTCGTTTTGGTTCTCTCATGTTTTTAGTAAGTATTTTAGTCTTCTTTTGATTTATTCTCATTCCTGCCATGTCACCAAAGTTTTTTAACGTTACCATCAAGTCTTCTATTGAATATAGTGGATCTTCCAGTATAATAACTAAATCATCCGCAAAGGCCTGTAATTTATAGACTTGGTCTTTTACTTTTAATCCTTTCAATTCCTTTTTTCCTCTAATTTGTTCATTTAATATTTCTAAAGTCAAGATAAATAAAAGTGGGGACAGTGGACATCCCTGTCTAGTGCCTTTCTGTATTTGGATTTCTTTTGATAGCTCGCCATTAATTCTCACTTTTGCCTTTTGTTCAGTATATATTGCTTTAATTAGTTTCATAAATCTTTCTCCAACCTGCAGTGTTTCCAACATGTATATCAAAAAATTCCAGTCAAGATTATCGAAGGCTTTCTCCGCATCTAAGAATATCATGGCCATCTGTTTCTCCGGGTGTGCTTCATAATATTCCAAGGAGTTTAGGACTATCCTTATATTATTCTTCATCTGCCTTTTTGGAAGAAACCCAGACTGATCTTGATGTATCAAATGGATTAAAATTCTTTTCATTCTAGTTGCCAAGATGGTCGCATATATTTTGTAATCCACATTTAATGTTCTTCTCAAGTAGATCTTTTTCATTTTATGTTCCCACAAATCATTCAAAGGAGGAAGATGGGAGCAGGGCATACCTCTCCCAGATGTAACGTTCTTACCAAAAGCTGAAACATGGAGCAACTGATTTATTGACTGAACTTACTTAGAAGATTTATATACTGTCTGTTCACTCTAACACAGTGCTCAAGGCAGTGTGTTTAGGATGCATGTGCACTCAGGAGAAAACCCTGCTGAATGAACTTGTGCTTGTGGTTATGAAAACAGCAGCTAGCAGTCCCAACTTAGAAGCAGCTGTCTGCTGCGGCTTGTGCATATGTGGTGACTAGACTAGATCTAGCCTTAATCATGCTTAGAGTAGACTCATTGACATCAGTGGGACCCACATTAGTCAGGACTAGCTTAAGGCCTTTTATTCTAATAGATCTGTTCCAAGTCTGAATCCAAAACAATTCTGCTATATACATATACAAATTCACACAAATTCGAATAATCAAGACTCATATAATAAGTCTATTATCTTTTCTTTAATCAGGCCAGAGCTGTATGTCTATGACTTTCTTTTCACTTACAATTCTATTGTCAAGATTTCCCACAGATTATAAAAGTTACTTTTTTAAAGAACACCCTATGTTAAATATCCTAGCCATATTGACTAGGATATTATGAGACTTGTAGTCTGCCCCCCCGAACTTTTCCCCATCTCTTAGGTTTTCCAGCTGAGCAGCCTTAGGAAGTGGCAGGAGCTCTTAGATGCCAGATTTTCTTGGAGTCTGGCATGCCATTTGTACCAGTGGAACATCTTCACTATGCCAGTGGAAGGTACACTGACAGAACAGAAGAGAACGGGCAAATGTGTCCTCTATAGACAGGGGAGGCCTTTATTTGGATGGGCAGGCATATTCTCTATTGGCAAAGGCCAGGCAGTCCAGTCCAGTCCAGCTATTGCCACAGTTGGCCAAACCTCAGGAGCATCTTTGCTTTGCAGCTTCACAGTCCAGATGCATGGAGTTTTTGTCTCACTTTTCAGAGCATCTCCCCCTTTCTATACAGAGAATTTGGCAGCTATTCCATGAGTGTAACAGAGGGATATCCCCAAACTGGAATAACGTTGTGTTGAATTGTTCTGCCTTTCCCTTTTGTCTGTTTAGCTCATTAAACTGTACTGAACCACACATCTCTTTTACACTACAGCACTGATGTGATTGGAATTTTCATTCTTTAGACAAACACCATTTTAAAACATCTTATTGAGAAACTGAGATATTAAGAATACCTTGTGGAGATGTGTCAGGCTACAAAACAGTTTCTTTTATGAAATCCATAATCATCTTGCAGAACTCGAGCTTCTTTATTGAGACCTTTGCCTCCACTTTTCTTTGATAGTCTTCTGCTGCAGTTCTGAAATTTAACAGGGAAAACTGCAAAGTTCTGCTCTTAGGAAAAGGAAACTAAGCACAGTTACAAAAATGGGGGATACTTGGTTCAGTAATATTACATGCAAGAGGGATCTTGAAATTGTTGTAGATCACAAACTGAATGTGAGCCCACAGTGTGATGGGCAAATGCTATTTTAGGCTGCATTAACAGATGTATAGTCTCCAAATCTGATGAAGTACTAGTTACCCTCTATTTGGCACTGGTTAGGTCTCATCTTGAATAGTGTCCAGTTCTGGATAATGCACTTTTTTTTAAAAAAAGGAGATAAACTGGCACAATTGCAAAGGCTACAGTGCCTTTGAAGATGGCTCGGAAATTCAGCTGGTTCAAAATGCAGCAGTCAGACTATTGACTGGGGCCAGTTATAGAGCATACTGTATAACACCCCTACTACAACGACTACACTGGATGCCGGATTGTTTCTGGGCCCAATCCAAAGTGCTGGTCATTACCTAAAAAGCCCTATTGGGGCTTGGATCCCGGCTCCCTGTGGGACCGTAACACCCCATAGAAGAAGAAACCCCTCCTCTTCCTCTGTCTCACTCCACATGTTCTTTTGTTCATTATCTGTTAGCCCTTTTTAGTCTTCTTCCAAGATGTCTCCAGGGAACGATGCAGATTAAACCTTCTCTGCATGGATTTCTCCATCCACATGGGGTTGAGAAAAACTACCTTTCGCTATTCTTTACTCCATTTTTCTTCTCGTATCTTCTGAACCTCTATGGAGCCAGTTAATAGTAAGCAAAACACCTTTTTCCTTTTAAATACCTAAAGATAGCCACCTGAGTGTTATTTCTATAAAGTGCTGGCTTTGGGAGAAGGATAGAGCTGAAGAAGGGAGACTACTGGCTAATTCTGACCTAAATTAGCTAGGCTTCTGTTGCATACTTTCAGGGAATTAAGCAGATTCCTACAAACTCTCAGCAGAACCTAACCCCATGCAGAGTTGATGCTGATGCAGGAAGATTTAGCAAGAGAGCCAGTGCTCGGAGAACACCTGCGAGAAGGACTCTGGGAACCAGGATCAATATTGAAATAAAGGTTAGCCGTGTGGTCCAAACAAAACTAAGTTCAAAGGCAAAAAATAGGCAATACCTTTATAGGCCACTAAAAGATCACTATACAATACATGAGCTTTCGTGGATTAAAACATCACTTCATCAGGCTTGTATCAGTGTGAAAAGTTTGAAGTCCATGAACTTTTGGTAACATCTAAGAGTAACTTTCCTGGCAAAATCCATCTTGCCATGAACCTTTGGACTTTAAGTTCTTCACACTGGTACAAACCTGATGAAGCGGTGTTTTAATCCATGAAAACGCGTGTGTTGTATGAAGATTTTTTTTTTAGTGATCTATAAAAGTATCACCCATTTTTGCAGGATCAACATGGTTCCCCAAAGCAACGTTTTTTAATTTTTTTTTGCACCTCCCCTCACTATGGGCATACTGACCCTTACTACTAGGAGCTGTTTGAAGGCAAGGAAGTCCTGGAATCCAGTAAGACTTTCTTACCAATGAGTATAGCAGTGAGAACTGGACTGCACAGACAGGCTGACTCCCTCTTGGTGAATGGAACCAGAGGGCAAAAAACTGAACTAAGAGACCCTGGGCCAGTGCCAGGAACTAGGGCCAAGGAACCAGGACTTCATACAGATCCAACTGTTGTTCACTGCCTTCCGAGTTCAGTAAGCCCTATTTTGTTTCAAACCATTGGTCTTAAGTGTATGGATCAAAGGATGGGGAGCAATGCCCTGCTGACAGAGCTGGCAAGGCTCACACACTGTCTAAAATGGAATGAGGGAAAGAAGATTTTCATGATTTCTAGCATGACTATTAGACATTATGGAAGCCAAAACCATAAATATATATCAGATTTCAACTGCATTAGCTTCAGCAGTATCTCCCGTTGTAACTAAACAGGGATGGCCTGAGCTGGCCCTCAGACTGAAATGGGAAGAAAAGAAAAGCCACTTCCACAACCACTTCCATCATGGTGCCACTGCCCAGATGCACTGCTGTCACCCCTTCTTGCTACCAATGCTGCTGCCATTGTTCCACATTCTGTCTTGCTACTGAGAAGAAGATTGAGTTTGGGAGGGTTATGGAGAAAGCAGCATTGGCTGCACAGAGAGTCCAGTGCTGGTCCCCAGAAAGCCAGCAATTTTCCAAATGTCAAGCTCTGAGGGTCCTCCATAAACACAGATATTTGGGGTTTGGAGAGATTGGCTATATGGTGAAATGAGTGATCTCCTAAAAGACTCTATCCCCAGATCCTGGCTCTGTATACCTCTTATTTGGGAACTGGCCAGCTCTGAACCACCTTAAAGAGCTGCCATGCCTTCCAGGGGTGTGGAATGCCAAATTCAGGGCTCCAGGTGCACTCTTGCCTGAGGCCTCCACTCCACTGCATCTAATGGAAGGACTGGTCCTGAGAACTCATTGGAGTAACTGAAGCATTGTTGTCCTACCCTTGGATATCTTTTCTATAAAGAATTAGGAGATCAAGAGTCCATTCCAACTGAGAAGAAATCAGGTACTTATAATTTATTAGATGAAACAAAGTGCAAGAAGGAGGGAAATGCACTGCATTAGTCTCATAAGTTATCACTTAACCACTTGCTATAGCTTTTATAATTTATACAGAGATCTACCATTAACACTCTTGTAAGTCCTAGAATGCCTCACCCATTCCCTATACCACACCCCAAAGTCTATTGGTTCCCATTTAGACTACCGCAATACACTCTAAGTGGGACTGCCCTTGGAGAATATTAAAAAACTGCTGCAGCCATACTGCTTTCTCATGTGCATTTCATAGACCATATTACCCTAGCTTAGATTAATTGCACTCATTTTCTAGTTTGCTTCCAGACCCAGCTTAAGGCACTTGTTCTTACTCACAAAGCCCTCAGATGTTTTGGGGTATGACATCTGAAGGACGCCAGCCAGTCATTTCCAGCTTGTTCTGTCTGTGTGCTTTGCTTCTGAAAGGGGAAGGGTTACTTGCTTTGTGCAAAGACACTTCATGAAATTTACAGAGATGTTGGGCCTGATCCCACTGACAAATAAAAAACCTTGCTCTTGTACCGGGTTCTCCTTTAAAAAACATGACTCAGATTTTAGTGAACACATGAGCCACAGGCACACATGGACTGCTGTGCCAGGGGAGCGCCTTTTTCTGTTTCTCCGGCTGAGGTCTGTTTCTCCCCTCCGTTCTCCCTGCCCCCCCCCACCTGGTTGCCCATCCTCCATGACTAACCTCGCTTTGGCAGGTGGCCATGGCAGAGAACAAATACAAAATGGCAGAGAACTTACAAATAGCAGAGAAGAGAAGGGAAACAAAATGCAAGGGAAATAGGGAAAGTTACAGAAAATTGAATGCAGACTTCCAAAGAATAGCAAGGAGAGACAAGAGGGCCTTCTTAAATGAACAGTGCAAAGATATAGAGGAAAATAATAGAAAGGGAAAAACCAGAGATCTGTTCAAGAAAATTGGAGCTATTAAAGGAACATTTTGTGCAAAGATGGACATGATAAAGGACAAAAATGGTAGGGACCTAACAGAGGCAGCAGACATCAAGAAGAGGTGGCAAGAATACACAGAGGAATTATACCAGAAAGATCTGGATGTCCCGGACAACCCAGATAGTGTGGTTGCTGACCTTGAGCCAGACATCCTAGAGAGTGAAGTCAAGTGGGCCTTAGAAAGCATGGCTAACAACAAGGCCAGTGGAGGTGATGGCATTCCAGTTGAACTATTTAAAATTTTAAAAGATGAGGCTGTTAAGGTGCTACACTCAATATGCCAGCAAGTTTGGAAAACTCAGCAGTGGCCAGAGGATTGGAAAAGATCAGTCTACATCCCAATCCCAAAGAAGGGCAGTGCCAAAGAATGCTCCAACTACCGTACAATTGCATTCATTTTACACGCTAGCAAGGTTATGCTCAAAATCCTACAAGGTAGGCTTCAGCAGTATGTGGACCGAGAACAACCAGAAGTACAAGCTGGATTTCAAAGGGGCAGAGGAACTAGAGACCAAATTGCTAACATGCGCTGGATTATGGAGAAAGCCAGAGAGTTCCAGAAAAACATCTACTTCTGCTTCATTGACTACGCAAAAGCCTTTGACTGTGTGGACCACAACAAACTATGGCAAGTTCTTAAAGAAATGGGAGTGCCTGACCACCTTATCTATCTCCTGAGAAATCTATATGTGGGACAGGAAGCAACAGTTAGAACTGGATATGGAACAACTGATTGGTTCAAAATTGGGAAAGGAGGACGACAAGGCTGTATATTGTCTCCCTGCTTATTTAACTTATATGCAGAATACATCATGCAAAAGGCTGGACTGGAGGAATCCCAAGCCGGAATTAAGATTGCGGGAAGAAATATCAACAACCTCAGATATGCAGATGATACCACTCTGATGGCAGAAAGTGAGGAGGAATTAAAGAACCTCTTAATGAGGGTGAAAGAGGAGAGCGCCAAAAATGGTCTGAAGCTCAACATCAAAAAAACTAAGATCATGGCCACTGGTCCCATCACCTCCTGGCAAATAGAAGGGGAAGTTATGGAGGCAGTGACAGATTTTACCTTCTTGGGCTCCATGATCACTGCAGATGGTGACAGCAGCCACGAAATTAAAAGACGCCTGCTTCTTGGGAGGAAAGCGATGAGAAACCTAGACAGCATCTTAAAAAGCAGAGACATCACCTTGCCGACAAAGGTCCGCATAGTCAAAGTTATGGTTTTTCCAGTACCAATGTATGGAAGTGAGAGCTGGACCATAAAGAAGGCTGACCGCCGAAGAATTGATGCTTTTGAATTGTGGTGCTGAAGGAGACTCTTGAGAGTCCCCTGGACTGCAAGGAGAACAAACCTATCCATTCTGAAGGAAATCAACCCTGAGTGCTCACTGGAAGGACTGATCCTGAAGCTGAGGCTCCAGAACTTTGGCCATCTCATGAGAAGAGAAGACTCCCTGGAAAAGACCCTGATGTTGAGAAAATGTGAAGGCAAGAGGAGAAGGGGACGACAGAGGACGAGATGGTTGGACAGTGTCATCGAAGCTACCAACATGAATTTGACCCAACTCTGGGAGGCAGTGGAAGACAGGAGGGCCTGGCGTGCTCTGGTCCATGGGGTCACGAAGAGCTGGACACGACTTAATGACTAAACAACAACAACAACATGGCAGAGAGGGCCTCCTTCCCTGCTGCCACTTCTTCCAAGCGGCCTCAAGCAGCTGCAGGGACAACCATCAGCTGTTTGCAGCTGCCTGGGAGCCGTGAGAAGCTGTGACGCCAAATCCTCCAGCAGGAGGGGGCCTCCTCCCAGTTGGGGGGATTCAGCCCTGATGCTTGTCGTGGCTTCCTGGGCAGTGCTGAAGAGCCGATGGTTGGCCCTGCCAGTGGAAATGCATTGTTTGTTGTTTAATCGTTAAGTCGTGTCTGACTCTTCGTGACCCCATGGACCAGAGCACGCCAGGGAATGCATACAGCAATTCAAAAACTGTTGACGTGATTCAAAAACCATGAGACTGAAGACAGAGATGCAAATGATCAATGTAGATTTGGCTTAAGACGAGAAAAAAATGAGTTCCTTGTCTTGCTCTCGCCTAGAAGTGAGGAATTTTCCAGAGCTTAAAACTTCCTCATGCACACATCTTGTCAAGTCAAGACATCTTACATTGATGAGAATGCAGAGGCCAGCCTAGTAGGCATGCATAGAGGCTCACACACTGTGTTAGTAGCACAGAGCAGAGCCATTGTGTTTTATATGTAGCTTTGAAAAAATATTACATTAGTTGTGCACCACGTTAAGCTAAGGCAATATAGCTGTCTTATAAACATGCTTTTCACAGTAGAGATCTTATTAAGTGCATCATAACAGCCCCTTATCACATTATGCCCTTCCGATGTGACAGCCGAATACACGTGATGCTGCCTGATAGCACCATTGATAGGCTAACTGTTGTTCCCACTTATGAGGAAGTCTGGTGGAAAGCAGGGAAGGCACTATGCATCATTTCTGCAGAGATCCTCACTCTAAGCTATAGTCTGCCAGCCTTTGAATAGTAGTGGCTTTTTAAAAAAAGAATTTGATTCACCAGTGACATAGCGATGTATGGAAGTGAGAGCTGGACCATAAAGAAGGCTGACTGCTGAAGAATTGATGCTTTCGAATTGTGGTGCTGGAGGAGACTCTTGAGAGTCCCCTGGACTGCAAAGAGAACAAACCTATCCATTCTGAAGGAAACCAACCCTGAGTGCTCACTGGAAGGACAGATCCTGAAGCTGAGGCTCCAATACTTTGGCTATCTCATGAGAAGAGAAGACTCCCTGGAAAAGACCCTGATGTTGGGAAAGTGTGAAGGCAAGAGGAGAAGGGGACGACAGAGGATGAGATGGTTGGACAGTGTCATCGAAGCTACCAACATGAATTTGACCCAACTCCGGGAGGCAGTGGAAGACAGGAGGGCCTGGTGTGCTCTGGTCCATGGGGTCACAAAGAGTCGGACACGACTTAACGACTAAACAACAAAGCAGTTGCCTCCCAATTCAGCTGGATCTGATTAAACAGATGATGAAATCAATGTTAGAAACATAGGATGGGTGCTACATTTGGACTCTTTAGTTGCTGAGAATTCATTCTGCCTAAAAAACACAATATAATTTGAGTTTACGTCATGCCTCAAGCACCCTTGGATTGTCCCTGTAAAGAAGCAACAAAAATTAGTGAAAATCCCCCAAGCTGGAACAGACCAAAAGGCAAGTCTCATATCCCTCTCAGAGAGCAAGACTTTCCAGTCACCAGGGCCCTTACAATTTAGTGCAGCCATGCTTGTATCCTTTCTCCTACTAACTGATGAATTGATCAATTCATTCATTCATTCATTGAAAACATTTCCTCAACAGACCTCAAGGTGGCTAACAACAACAGCCAGTATCCTGTTGAGCTTCTACTGTGTAAATGCACCAGCAGTATGGTAAAGCAGGATGGCATTGCTTATGGAAGCTGTGCCATTGTGCAAGAGATGACCTCCATAAAGCAAACCCACCCTCTACCTGCACACTGGCAACATGTGTGCCTGCAGTATGTTCCCACACTACTATGCTGCAGAGACTTTCCAACCAGTGAAAGCTCAGTAGGATACCAGCCAATAAAATTAAAATAATTATGCAAGAACAATTACACTAGCACAATATGACAATACCAGAGCAAAGGATAACAATAATTATACAAGAATTTGTACAGCAAAGTAAAGAGGGAAAACATGCAATCAGGCATACAAGCAAGTTTGCTCACATAACTCCCAGCAAGCTAGAACAATTCAGTTTTAAAAACCCTTTAAAACCACTGTTGGCTGAAAAGCCTTCTTAAAGATGGCCTTAACAACTGAGTGGAAGGCCAGTGAAGAGGGATTGAAACAAGACTCCCTGCTAAAGGAGTTGAAAAGGCCCTCCTCTGGGGTCTCAACAAAATGCAAAACAGAGTTCTTGAAGGGAATGTGCCTTCAGAAAATATTTCAGATAAAGTAGACAAACAGATGGATGCAGAGACATGCACAGATCTATGCACACCTGCACACACATATTTGAATAAAGGTGTGACAGTTTGGCAGTCGCTTAGGACGTTGGTTCTCAATATTGAAAAGGTACAATGGGGAATTGTTCGGAGAAGCATACATTGCCTGGTTTTTGTGATTTTTGTGATACTTCAGCTGGGCCAGGAGGAACCATAAACAATTGGGTTCACTGACCCAGTTGGTGTTGCCTGTGGAGTCCTAGATCTTCCTGTGGCCACCATGAACAATGTGCTCTCAATCACAAAGCACTGAAGAGGTGTGGTAGACCTATGTAAGAAGACACGCAGCAAAAATGTTTAGGATCTAGTTCGTAACTCATTCCCTTTTGCTTTTAAGGTTAGTAACTTTCTGAAATAGATCCAGTCTAAACAGAAAGCTGAGATGACGTAATCTAAACATTAGAACTGCTTTCTCATTCCAGAACAATCCATGCTATCAGTCAGTGTCTTATGAATACATTGGACTCCATTCAGGGGATGAAATGAGTGCAAAATGTCAAGATTGACAGGAGAAGGATCAAGGGTTAAAGTCAGAATTCCCAGGTGAAAATAATATTATCTTCCCATTGTCAGTAACATTTCTTTCCCCTTTCCACCCTGCTTTTCTTACTTGCCCCTGTCCCATGGTCAGATTCTGAAGTGAGTGGTCCTCATTCACTGTCAAACAAGAAGTACTAAAACAATGCATTTTAAAATAACAAACTAACACTTCAGTGGGGGAACATGTGACCTCTGCATCTGATCTGCATCTCTCACCACTCATGGGAAGCTTCAAGTTCCTTCCTCTCCCATCTTAATTTCTTTATCTTGAAATCAGATTTGGACTTCTTCAAGTACTGGACTGTTCTTTGTAATGTAGGACCAGAACTTTTTCTTTTACTACAACCTCCAGAATCCATGCTGGCTAGGAGCTATATATACCTAGTGTGGTGTAGTTGACAGAGTGATGGACTAGGACTCAGGAGATCAGGATTCAAATCTCTGCTCAGCCATGGAAACTCACTGGGGGAGTGGAACTGGTAAAACCACTCCTGAAACATTTCACTTAAATTTGAAAGCCTGTGAGTCCTGATGCCCCCCCCCCCCCATCCCAATGGCCTGGGGGCTGAGAAGTGCCCAGGCAATAATTCCATGGACTCCAGCTTCATTTTGTCACTCATGGTAGCTTTTATTAAAGGCACAGAGTCAGCTGTCTTTGGCACAGAGTAAAGGCACCAGGTCAGTTTCCGGCCCCAGCTTCTTAGATATAATCCTTCAGACTGGGGTCCCAGTTGACTTCACCGGGGTCCCCGAAAATGTAGGTCTGGAGAAGTAGGTGGGAAGAATGAGTCCTGATCCGGGTCACAGCCGGAGGGCTGCTATAGGCAGGGGATGGTGATCGGGTTACGCAGTGCTGCTCCTCCCAGAGGCCCCTTTGCCATGCCTGTTGCCACTTGCATCTCCAGTGCTGAAGCTGGGTTAGGGTAGGTGCATGGCTCCTGACGGGTGGCGAGGATGTCAAGGCTGGGGTGGAACTGGGGACTGCATGGCTGAAACCTCAGGTCTCCAACCCCTTCCCTGGCCGAATGGGCTGAGGTGGTTTCCCTTGTCCTTTATCCCTGTTTGCATCTCCAGAGATGTACAGAAGATGGGGTCCTGGTGCTCGACTGCCTTTCCCCATGTCTCCCCTTCATCCTATGTGGATAACAATGACCCTGAGCCCTCCAACTCCAGCCCTCTTATTCCTGCTGCTGCACCTTTCTCCAGCTGCCCCGCATTAGGTGGTGGCCCTTCCACCCATGGGCTTATGGGGTGGAGACATACAGCCTGTTGGGGCCTCTCGTGGTGAACCCCATCACAAAGTCCTGTTAGGGCTGTTATAAGCTGGTTGCGACTTGATGGCACATAACTAACCAGGAGCTATAGACCAAAAACATAACTCTCCCTAGCTCTGCGCAGAACCAGTGGACATCCTAAAACGTTGCATCACAATTGGGCAAGCAGGCACTGCTACCCTTCTCTTCTGATTTGCCAAGCAAGGACAAGTGTAAGATGATGTGTGGACCTTCAGCTTATTCACTGGCAAGCTGCCCCACTTGTTCTTTCTAGTCTTAAGGGCTCTGGCAGGGCAGTGCTTTATTTATTAGTCTTTCAGATGGTTTTCCAGGTATTTCAAAACACTGCCCTGGCACTGTGATGGCTGACTATTTTATCTACCAGGAAATAGTGGATGCGTCACTCAGCCAAGGACAATATTTGGGATCTGCAGACTTTCCAACACAAAGCATAGGAGCATGAGTGTCAGCTCACATTCCTTCACTTAAGAAGTGGCAAGAGAAAGCAACAGAAACCTAGCCGAAAGGTCCTTAGTGAAAACACTGCAGAGAGAGGGCAATGGATCAGACTGCTGTGCACAGGTGCAAAACATGCATAGGCAAATAAAATATGTTGTTTATTATCTGTTATCTTCACCTAGTCATTATTTTCACTTCCATAGACATATGCATAAATATACAGGACATATATTTGCTCCCCTTGTATCGGAAGAAATGCATTTTGTGATATGTTTCAGCTCACACTGAAATAAACCTGTTAGTCTTTAAAGTGCTGCAATATTATATTTTTCCAGTCCCTCTCTCTCTCTTTTCCTTTTAATTTTACCAACTTACTTTTTGGGTCACAACTCCCTGAATTTCTTAGAAGGAATTCTGGCTGGACAATTCTAGGTGTAACAACAACAACTGTTTCAAGTTGCAGGTTGGAGTGTATGGAGTAGATATTACTCAGCATTTTGTGCTCCTGCAGATAAAGCCAATGTCAATGCATCCTGAGTCGCCAGACTGGAATCAATGCTACTGCCATTCAGTGTTGGAACTGAGTGGACTACTAAAAAAAGGTGCATGCTGTGATTTTTGTGGAAGCAAAGAAAATTACACACTATGATGTGCAGAATTCAGCTTTCTGATAAACATAGTGATATTGTATGTATTTATTTAGAATAAGCTTCTAGCTCTTATGTCTGCACAGATATTCTTGAACACACAGGGGCAAATGCTTGGTAAAATCCACAGCATTGAATGGCTATGTTTCTCAGTGTAGCTGATGCAGCCTAACAGCATCTTGTCCTCCCCACAGGGAATAATTTATTATGGTCCTTCCCACCATAATAAATTACTTGAAGTTTGCTCATTTGATAACTTGAACGTATTTTCTTCAGCTTTTTTTTGGGTAATAATGTTGATTGCCCAAGTGCAGAATTATAACCTCTTCCTCCTGTGCCAGCTACAGTCCACAGCAGGATGAATTCACAACAGGACTGATTCACTTTGTAAGTTAAGGATTTTTAAAATAATTGTAGTCCTTTCACATTTAGAAGGACTCATGCCATCTACTCCTTATATTGGTTCAAACAATGTCACTGCTCAATGTCAAGGGAGGGGAGTTGGTGAGGTGTTTTTTTTTTTTTTTTTTTTTTGCTTATTTTGGTAAGAATTTTCCAAAGTTCACAATGTTTTTCATAATCATGATAAAAAACCCAAAGATTTAAAAAAAATAAATAAATTGAAACTTACAGCAAGTGAAACTTACAGAGTTCCCCAGCCAGGCAAAGGTCTTTGAATCTTTAGGTCTTAAAAGTCTGTCTTTTCACTTCTGTGAATTCAATCATGCTTGTAGAACTGAACTGAGTTTGCTACTAGGGGTATGTACAGTAAAAAATGTTGTATTTATTTCATTTCAGTTTCTTTCAGGGAGTGCCTATTTTGTTTTCCTGTTTTTTGTGCACTGGTGCTTTCGTTTACCTTAAAGAGGCGATCTCTTTCAGGTCATTTCATTTTGTTTTCATCTATATGTCGTTTCTGGCACTAGTCCAGAGAAGCTCTAAAGAACCTGTAAAAACTATTCCCAAAAAGCAGACAAGGCAACGTAGAATTAGTTTCCTCCAAATGCAGGCATGAGAAAGAAAAATCCACATGAAACAAATGCAGGCACATAGCCCAGTGGCACATTGACCACCCTGCTGGCCCACAAAAATATACAGCTTTAATAAAATAGATACAGTAACAATTTTTTTTAAAATCAATCAAACAGGGAAAGCACTCCCCGCACAAGGAAAAAATAGGAAACACATGCACATGCACACACAAACACAGGACCTCCTCTTCAAAAAACCAAGAAAAGCAAGCAAGCAAATAAAGCCCCACCCACCCCAAACATAGGGAAATACTAACCCTCATTCATTAATACGAATAATTCATGTTTAAGAGGCTCTCAGTTACTGACAAAAGAACATAAAAAAAGAGAAAGCCTCTTCCTTCCTCCCCCCCCCCCCCCACTTCATGTAAACACAGAAGGCTGACTCCTGGCCACCTCTTTTTATCTGATGGGCTCCTCATCTTTAGCAGTTACACAATTTGATGCCGTCTATGCTGGGAATATCTGTAGTGTTTTAATTTGATATGAGCAGTTGGTTTAGATTTTTGTTTGGTTCATTTTATAAGATGTTTCTAACATTTGCTATCTTCTTGATAAAAATGATGAAAAGAACTTGAGACGTAAAATATTTTGGTGTTGCAGAAAGTAATGTTGATAGATTAATCTCCCTCTATTCATGGGAAGGGACAACAACGACAAAGTGTTCAGTGTTTCCAGACCCATCTCTTATTGTTATCTAAAGATATAGGCAACAGTGCTGCTTCTCACTTAGCAGTGGTGGCCTTTGCTCCTGCACCTTGCCACTGATCCCGCCCACAGATCTTCCATGTGCCTTACTACACCATTATGCCAGATGACTCTGATGCCCAGCAGACCAGCTCTTCTTTGTTTTCCATTTCTATTCCATTTCTGCAATGTTTTTGGAAATAATCCAATCAATATCCCATCTACCTCTGGTGATTTATTTCTTCCCAGTGCTTCAGAGCAGCTTTCACTTCACTTTCTAGAACTGTTGGTTCTTCTCCATAGGATTCCTCTTCAAAGGAGTTTGTCTTCCTTTTATCTCTTCCGTATAGGTCTTCAGTATGCTGTGTACACCTTCTCTTTATTTTCTCCTGATCAGAGAATGTGCTTCCCTGTTGGTCTTTCGGCATTACTAACGTAATCTTAAAATTGATTTCTTGGATCCTCTGGAAGAGATCTCTTGTTTTTCTTCTTTTGCTATCTTCTATTTCTTTGCACTTTTGTTGTTGTTTAGTCGTTAAGTCGTGTCCGTTTCTTTGCACTACCCATTATAATTGTCTCTCTACATGACAGTCACTGAAAAACTGCATTCAGGGTCCTCACCGTATTTCTGCCATCTTTTATTTTTCCAACTAGCCTAGCCTGTCCTTCACAACTTTAAGTGCTTCTTCTATCATCTATCCTGATTTTTCTTTTCTTTTTAATACAGGAATTGTCTTTTTTTATTTTTCCATAATAATATCTCTCATTTAAATCCACACTTCTTCTGGTTCACAGTCAATTAAGTTTGGGAACACAAAACTATTCTTTGTGTGGACTTTAAATTCATCAGAGATGTTATTTAAATTATATTTTGGCACGGGGATCTTTTTAGTGTTCTTCAGCTTTACTCTTTGATAAAATCAGTTCACGATCAGTACCCACAATCTGCTCCTGGTCTTGTTTTGGCAGAGACAATACAGCTTTTTCCATCTCATGCTTCCAATTACTGTATGTAGTCTACTAGATTTCTGCACTGGCTGACTGGTGATGTCCATGTGTACAGTCATCTGTCTGGTTGCTTGAAGCATACATTTGCAATAGACACATTGCTGGCTTCCACAGGTTATCCTCCTCCTTCATTTCTGACCCCTAGGGCAGATTTTCCAACAACATTTGTTTCTGCTTTGTTCACTACTTTTGCATTCCAGTCGCCTATGACTATATGCATGTCTTATTTTTGGTGTGTGATCAATTTCCTTCTGGACGCTTGCATAAAAGCTTTCAATTTCATCTTCTTCAGCATTTGTAGTTGGAGCAGAGACTTGAATAATGGTTGTGTTGATAGGTTTTCCTAGAAGTCTGATGGTTATGATTTGGCTATTACTTTGCAATACCGTGAGAGGAATGACACAATGCTGTGATGGTATCAAAGTATAGGCCAGGGTGAAAGGTGGGAGGGATGAAGAGGAAAGGATGGATGCAGTCCTACAGATTTGTGGAAATGACTGTTGGGAGCAGTTAGCAGCAGCCCTATCCTGGTGGTATCGGCACTAAATATACTTGGAACTGGGGGAGCACACAGCATAGCCGCCCACAGCAATGTCATAGATAAAAAAGAACAGGAAAGAACAGGAATTCTTTAAATAAAAACGTAGCCGCCCAGAGTGGTAGAATATACCAGATGGGCGGGATATAAATCAAATAAATAATAATAATAATAATAACGTCCACTTGCTCCCTCCCTCATTTTCATGCACACACTGTTCTGACAGGAAGGAATGAAGAAGAAGATGGAAGTAGAGGTGGAAGTACAGAGGGCAGGAAGCTGCAGAAAGATAGTTAAGGGAAGAAGGGACAGGCTGGCTCGTGTGTGTATGTAGCAAGCAATGAATAGTGTGGATGGCAAGAAATGTGACATTGCTGTAGGGACTGGAGAAACAATAAAGTCAGGGGCAGGACCACAACATTCTTTGTGGCAGTGCGAATGACAAATAATGAGGAACTCGCCTATTGCGAGGAATAGAAATAAGCAGGGTAATGAAAAAAGGTGCCTGGGTTGTCCTTCTGAATTCCATGAGTAACAAATAGGTACAAATACAGGCTTTTCCATTCATCACTCCTTGGGAGTGACTCAGCTTAGATTTCTTAGATTTCTTAGATTTTTTATCTTCCCAGTATTTTCCCAGTTGTTGCTTGATATGTTACAGGGAAAATAAAGGCAGTTGCCAGTGGAGCCTAGTTATGCTTCCTTTAGAATCCTAACCCTAACCCAGACTAGTTCAATGTACTGGATGTCACAGGAAAATTAAATGGCACCCCCTAAAATCCGTTCTGGCACCAGTACAGTCAGTGTCAGTGGTGACAGGAAAACAATTAGGGTAATATTTTAAAAGCTGAAAGGAAGTAATATCATGAGAATGAGTCGATAACAAAATGAAGCAAGCATTGTATGATGAAAATGGATGGAATTACAACATTTAAAAAGAGGATCACCCATAAACCTGCTTGTTTCTATCTATTTAAAATGGGAAAGAAACCTTAGCTTAAGAGGGCCAAAAGGTGTTTACGGAAAGCAAGCATGTTCACCCTGAAAGCAAGATTTACTTCACTCTGGCAGTGCAGTGCATAATCCATGCCCAGTCTTGCATTCTTCATTTGTAAGGGACTGACTATGACTCAAGACAGAACTGTGATTATGGTGTACTATTTCACATTTGACTGAGCTAGTGGTGGGGAGAAATGCAACAGAGCAATGTCTAGCAAATTAAACGATGAAGCCCAGAACCCCTGGGTGCAACTCAATACTGGCAGCATCTCTGGTTTGGAGAGAAATCTAATCACACATTCTAATCCACAGCATGAAACATTAATGGATAATTTGGTCATTTCAGTTCTCCTGGCCTAGCCTCAACTATGAAGCTCAAGGTACACACTGCAATACAATAATGAAGGATTTTTTTTAAAAAAGTTATTATCACTACCAGTAATGTTTTAACTTCAAACAAAAGAGGTAAGTTGTTAGCCTTATTCTCCGTAACCACACATTTTATGTCAATTGTCTACATCAATTACTTTCATGTTTATTTGTTACTGGTGTTCTGCTCCATAAGGTTCGCAATAAAATCTGAGGCTATTAAAAGGAAAGAAAATTTACAGAAGTTGTAAGTAGCATGTTGAAACGGCAGTATCAGGGAAACTAGCAGAATTAAGTGGGAAAAAGTATACATGGTAAATTCACTTATACAACTTTTTCTATCAACACTGCTATAGTAAGCTGATACAAGGTAAATTAATACAATAATAAAGACTAACTCAATGATGGATGGCTGCAAATATGAATGACCAACAGTAGTGGCCATCTAAAAGAAGGGTTAACTCTTGCTTTCTTTGTTAACCAGACACTAGAGGGAGAACTGACACAAACTTTGCTACCACAGAAGGTGTTGGGTTTTTTGTTGTTGTTAGCTATAACTCGATCAGGAACAACTGAGATTTCTGTTGAACAACAGTAAATGAGATCACTGGGCAAAAATGACACTTCTGAAAGAATGCATGTGACATGTTTACCAAGCATCTATATTAACTCTACTTCTTTATCTGATCCTTTCTGAGTTAATTAATGCTGTCCTATATGTGTCTCCGTTTCTATGCTGTTCATTACAGAAGAACAACTTCCTTGTTTTAGCTTTTCAGAAAGTGTTTTATATTACATGTTTGATCAACATCAAGCCAGAATGCTCAGAAATTATAAGCTATGGAGGAAGCATGATGATGGTGTGATGATCACATATTACACTATGTAAAGGAGGGGGAAAGAGTCTCACACCAGTCATTTTGTTATTCTGCTACTGAGTATACATTATCTAATTTCCAATAAACGTATCTTCCTGCTGTCTGCTGTTTCTTCTTCTAACTTAATTAGTTATCATTACCACTTCTGTGATCTGCCAAATCCCTTTTAGATTGTCATCAGTTGTGGGTGCTTCATTATCTTTCCTCTTTGTTGCTCAGTCTATACAGCCTTCCAACAGAGTAAAAGTTTGTAATAAATTTCATGCTGTTTGGTACAGTCTTACTACTCTTTAAGTAATTTAACAGCAACATTATTAAGTCTGATAGTAAGTCAGGTAATTTATATCTAATATAATTTATATCTAATATTTCTTCAATTAATTCCATAGCCTGAAATCTGATGCATAACTTACACCTTCAGAAACCTGATTATGTAATTGGCCAGGGAGATTTTAGATAATTAAAAAGATATTACTTATGTCCCGTAGCCTTTTCTAGTCCAGTGTAATCTCTTTCGTCACGTGGAAGCTGTGAGAGCTCTGGCATGGAAGGAGGAAGTCCTTAATTACCAAAAATCACTGTCAGCAGATGACATTACTGGCAGAGGGAGATTTTTTGGTAAAGGCTTCCTTCCTGCATCCCATGCTTCCCAGGGCTTCTACTAAAGGAATTACATGGGAGTTGGGAAAAATGGCAGGAGCAAAGTAGGAAGTATTTAATTACAAAAAATGTCATCTTGCCAGATTGTAGGTGCAATATGAATTGGTTGCAATAGCCTCAGGAGACTGCTGGGTGGAGACATGGATAGGGAAGCAAAGGCTCCAGTCAAGACTATACTTTCAGGCAAGGAGTATTATGCTAAAGAAGTATACTATTGGAAGTGGTTGGTTGGTTCTTCATAGTGCAATGGTTTCCAAACTTGGGGTTCCTGATAGTCTTGCGCTATAATTGTTAGGGAGATTTCTTGGCTGTGTTAGCTAAAATTTCTGGGAATTATACTCCAAACATATTTATTGTGCCAGGACTGGGTCTCTCTCTTATAAATCTAGTTGCAGAGGGAAAGGTTCATGCCTTTCCCTCTGGGGAGGGTGAATGTAGAACTTTCTATGGAGGGCATGTCAAAACTTTATTAAAAAATATAACTCTTTTTAATATTGCTTCCAAAATGCTATTTTGAACATTTTTAATAATCTTTTCCTCTCATTATATCAGAAAGGTAATCATTTTAATGCTAATATGTAATTTCCAGGCTCTGTATTCCACTCATTACTCACTTCCACTCAAATGGAAAAGGACCCCTCTATTCAGGAGTTTGGGAACACCAATTTTACATTTATATTCATTTTATTATTGTAGCTAAAAGAGCAGTATTTCACTTCTGTGATTTACAGGGTTTTTTTGTATGCTGTAGAATATCACCCAAACCCATGTGGTTGATGTATTGATTAGACTATGCATTGTTTTGTAATAAAACAAAAGAAGGATAACTGACAGAAGCCTAGCAGATAGCAACATAACAACTTAGGATGTGGTTGAACGTATAATAAGAACTGCTGTCAAATGGCCTTTGTGTAATTTAAATCAATGTTAAAAATCATTGCTACATGATGCACAACGAAGCCCACTTCTTTTTTACTATAATCTGAGTTTTTTAAAAAGAGGCTGGTGGGGCTTTTTAATTTAATACATTTCTGACTGATTCTTTATGAATCGCTTTGGGCAATGTGAATGCCCCTGTCGTATTAAATACTTCCTTTGTGGGCAGTTGTGGGTTTCAGATGGCAGGGACACTGCCATCTGTCCAAAATAATTTTTATTTTTAGTTTTTAACTTTAGCGCTGCATCATGGTAGTGATACACCACTCAAAATGTGTTTTTTTTTAAAAGAAAGAAATACAGGCATTCCAAAGGGTGCCTGAAAACCAAAGAAATACTACACAACAGATAGATAGATAGATGCCAATCTATCTATCAGAGCATAGACAGAGATGCCAGAGCACAGACAGAGTTCTGACTCCTGTCCTCTGAAGATGCCGGCCACAGAGACTGGCAAAACGTTAGGAAGAAAAACCTCAAGAACACGGCCAGACAGCCCGAAAAACCTACAACAACCAAAGGTTTTATCTATCTAATCTATCTACTACACAACGTTGAAAACATGGTCTGCAAACATGCTGTTTAATGAAATGATTAAAAACCTTATGTGTAGTTTTCTGAAGCAGTTTTAAGTCTCTAGTTTATATTGGAGTAATAAATTTCAAAGTGAACACGCACAGCGATATAAAAACCACATGACTATAAATTGATTTAAAATGCATTGGATCTGAAATCGATACAAATCAGCAGTGTAACTGCGCCCTTAGTTTGTAACTTGCATCTGATATTTACCTGATGTGTTTTAAAGGGAAGTCCAGCATATGGCTATGATGAGACATGACTGAAGGCTAACTATTAATGGGCCCACTTGGAGCTCTGGGAGAACACACTGTAGGATATAACCTACTCAGCTGGGACATCAATAGTATTCACTCAAAATGTCATGAATTTATCTTTTATTGTTTCCAAGATCTTTTGGGACAAACCAACCAACCACTGAAAATATCTGTAAAGAGCTGCACTTGTTACAAATTAGGAGGAAAACTGGGTATTAAGGGTCTGGTTTAATGGCACCTTAACTTCCACTACACAAAATAAGTAAGTTCCTTTCAATTCTGTCATAAAAAGTACTATTGTAAAGTATGGTATCTGAAATTAGCAAATGAAATAAGATGTAGAATTGCTTAACAGGTATAGATTTTTTTTTTTACTGCAACACAACCACATTGCAGCAACCAGAGAGCAGCTTGCAGATACCATAGCATGATGCTAAGGGGCAATCTTGTGCTTCTTGCCTTAAGGAGAGGCCTAGCCCTGCAAAGATGCCAAATTCAATCCTTGGCATCTTGCTTGATTTAAATGGTACATAGTTGTTTGCTGCTGAATGTAGAACAAATGCTTGCTCTATATGTTTTTATCCCTCCACACCCCTACCCCCATGCACTCTTGCCACATTTGGATGGGTGCTAGTTTGGCCTACAGTGGCTGCTCTGCAAGGCAATATTGACTCCAAGACACATCAACGTTGCCCACCACGATGTGAAGACTACAGAGCTATATGTAGCAATCATCTGATTTGATGTAGGGGTACTATGAGCTGTTACAGGTACTGTATTTATGGAAAACAAATAGCAAGGTTTTGTGGTTTTGATTTGCAGTAAGCAAATCAAATAGGGGCATGGTGGTGCTGCAGGTTAAACCGCAAAGCCTTTGGGCTGCAAGGTTGTAAGATCAGTAGTTCAAATCCATGCGGCGGAGTGAGCTCCCATCGCTTGTCCCAGCTCCTGCCAACCTAGCAGTTCGAAAGCATGTAAAAATGCAAGTAGATAAATAGGTACCACCACGGTGGGAAGGTAATGGCATTCCGTGTCTAGTTCTGCTGGCCACGTGACCACGGAAACTGTCTTCGGACAAATGCTGGCTCTACGGCTTGGAAACGGGGATGAGCACCGCCCCCTAGAGTTGGACACGACTGGACATTTGTCAAGGGGAACCATTACCTTTATAAGCATGTAAAGTTGAAATTGGACAGGTGTCTGAAATGTTGTTGAGGGTGTTCTATATAGACAGTGTCAGGGGTATCTGTCCCCTTCGGTCTTTGTTTGCATCATATCTTTTTCTTCACTCCAGGATCTTGCATCTTTTTCATCTTCTTTTCCTCTTTACTAATTGGGTGCTTCTTTTATCATACACATCACCATAGAGAAATAGGTATTCAAACCAGCAGGCAGTCCAGCCCTAGGCATAAATAATATGCCCCATTTCTGAAACATATACAAGCACTATTAGACGTCTCATTGTAGAGGAATTTCCTTCCCTCTTTGTGATTCTCTTCATCATGTGTCAAGCTTGTAATACAAAATACAGTATCTTGCCTTTTTTCCTTGTCTCTTTATCTCCACCACATGCCTTTTATTTACTGTGCTATACAGAATGCATTTGAAGAGTTACCATACACTAGAAGCTTTGGAGAAGGGGAAGTAGCCTATTGTACTCCATATAATGACCTCTGCACAGACTGGATCCCCCAAAAGAATGATGGAAAAAGACTGGAGAGAAGGTGACAGGCCGACAGGGCTACTCTGCCACTTGGAGCAAGGTCAAGAATGGTGCGGCGTCAACCTCAGAAGCCTTCTTCCTGCTGATCATCACGGGTGGGTGGTGGGTGGGTGGGTGGGGTTGTCCCTTGACTCTTTGTTGCTATATTACCTAGTTGGACCCAGGCAACGGTGCTTTCCAAGCAAGGCTTTGGGACTAAGGTCAGGGCTCCACTCAGGAGCAAGGCTGACTTGCCACATTTTGAAGTAGGTGCTGTAATCTGCATTATCCACCAAAATGTCCTCCCATTAAATCCAAGGAGAGGGTGCTTGCAGATGACGCGTCTCCTGTGCAGTCGCACTGCCTTGTTCGTGGACGATGATGGCAGTGTTTGTCTATTTTCAGTTTGCATCCTTCCTCTATTTCTAGTTTACTTCCTCTTCTTTTCCTTTTTTAAAAAACAGAATAAAATCCGGTAAGGACAAAAATGGAATAGCTGTGTCATGATTTTCAGTTATGAGCAATAGGAGCCCAGAATTATCTAACTGTACTACTAGATGCAAGTGTATCCATGGTTTGGGGGCACAAACAGAGAAGCTGACAGGGAACTGGAACTGAATATAGTCTGCAAAGAGGACACAAGCCCCCCCCCCCCCACGGGCAGATTGTTCACAAGTTGCTAAAGAGAGAAGGAGAGTTGGAACTAAACTGACTGGAGTTGACATCCGAAGCAGGAAATTCAAAGATATCTGACTGAGAAGCCAGCTTCCCTGTTTTCAAGGGACGGAGGCCAAATGTAGCAAAGATGGGCTATTAATATTGGAAAAAGAAAGTGGCAAAAAGAGCCCCTTTGCCATTCTGTAGGAACTGGATAGGAAAGGGTTTGTGGTGGAATCATCACAAAGAGGCATGTTTGGTTGAAGTAGGGGGCAGGGAGTCTGCGCTTCTCTGTTTCAGGAAATGACATTATCGTGCTTGAATTTACAACGAAGCTTGAATAATGTGGCTGAAGATTCTGGGCTTTGCCATGGGAAGGCCCCTTTGGCCAGTTTAATTCAGGCCTAATGAGAGTGCTAAACGCTTAGTGAAAAGCATGCCTTCAATTCAATGCCCTTTTGGTTTTCAATTGCTGTCACTTTAACAGAAGACCCCTGCATACCGCTTCCTTTCGTTTTGTGCGCGCCCCATTGGCAGTGGTGAGCAAAGGGTACACTGTGGCCTACTAAAATGGAGCGCTGGAGCCTCCGAACAATAGAGCTTTGTAGAAGAAAAACAGTGAAGTCATAGTTTCCCAGGCTCCCTCCTTCCCACTCTCCCTCTCTTTCACTCTTGAGATGCCTAGTAATGAGGGGAACGAGGGGAACGGGTTGCAGTGACTTGCTGTAGACAAAAGAGAGAGGCCTTCCAAGAGCTTCAGAGGGCACCCTGAGGTCTACAGCCAGGAGCGTGGAAGGCTATTCCTCCTCCAGCAGCTGGCCTTTGTTGCAAGAATGTCGAGGCAATCGTTCATAATCCCCCAAGGTTTATATCACCAAGAAAACAAAACCAGGTTTCCTTTGACATCTCAGAAAGCCTTACACGTGGCTATTGTGAGCCTACAGATGGTGACTAGACTGCTTATAGAAATTACTCTGTTCAATTGGAAATAGCTGTATGGTGAAAGAAATTTAATATGCCAATTCTTCTATATATGGCTACTCAAAAGTCAGCCCAATTGATTTCAGTGGGTTTTATTTCAGGTTAATGAGTGTAAGATGCTACTGCAGAATTGAAATTTCCAGATACTGGGTTTCTGATCATGGTCACATGATTGCAAAGGAATCCTGTGCTTAAATCTTGAAGAGCAATTGCCAAAGAAAACAAGCTAATTTGCATAATCTTGGAAGTGAGAGAATCTCCCACTATGACACGCAGGCACTCATGTTAGTAAATATCTCTCTTCCAATCATGGGCTCTGTCTAATGTCTGTTCCTGGTCAAAATCTGAAAAGAAAGAAAGAAAGAAAGAAAGAAAGAAAGAAAGAAAGAAAGAAAGAAAGAAAGAAAGACTGAGATATTGGAAACCATGGGAAGTCTGTAATGGTCTAAGACAGTGTCAAGATTTAGGTTTAGAAACATTAAGTCAACATCCTTAATGGCCTGATCTTGTACACTTGAATTCACTGAGAACTGCAGTCAATTGGCATTTTGCACACATTGGTCTGTGTAAATGCCCAGTCCTTTCATCTTGTAAGGTCACTTAATTTTCCCATGTGAAGCAGACTTTGGTGTAAGAAAGAGAGAGAAACACACACACACACACACACACACACACACACACACACACACACACACACACACACACACAAAAGCAGACTTCCACATCTCCATGAAGGGTGCATATAACTCTTTCATTCTCCTACACAGAGTTCAAAATCACAACTTCTTCCTTATAGGACATGGAGAAACAGTAAATGTTTTTGTCTGTTGTAGTACAAATGACAAAAAGGTCGCAGGGCACTTTTGGTGGTTAAAAAAGAAAGAGAGAAAGCAAAATTAATTTTGTTGCAACTGAGGAAATGGGTGTAACTCTGGAAAACTTATACATCCACAAATACAGTGTTTTCTTCATGGCGGAACAACTTGTTTCAGGACAGGACTATTGATTTCATTAAGATTAAGTCTTGAAAGAAGTAGTTTTGAAAGTTTGAACTTCTTTTTGAAACTCAGCTGCCTGGAAATATTAAAAACTGTTTTGATTTCAACTAGTTTCTCCAAATTCCACTTGCATTTTCCTACTCCCCTGTTCACACTGTATTACAAGGCTTTATGTTTGATTCATGCACTGAAATATACAGTATGTGCATTTCTCACAAATTTGCTTGCACATATTTTCAATTATGCAGTTTTAGCCATTCACATCTTTAAATGTGTGCATTGTTTCATATACTGTATAATTCTCTGAAACACCTTCTAAATTTCTCAAATGTACAGATTTTTAAGTGTAGTGCATTCTTGAGGTGTTATGGAACAAGTCTTGGGAAATGTATACAACACTTTTCTTTCACTGAGACTGCAAAATGCAGCAAAATTCTTTTCCACTCCAAGACTTGGCCAACAAAGGCACTGCCCTACCATGGATTTTAGAAGATTTATTTGTATTATCTCATATTTTTCTTCAGTTAATTTTCTTTCTCTATTTTCAAACACTTTGGTAAAGAGAGAATATGAGATATGGTAATTTTGTTCTTGCTATGAATGTTCCCTTAGGAGAAAATACTCTCATGAAGACTGACAGTTTTCGTGTTTATTTATTTGTTCTGGCTTTGTTTTCCACATATTTCTTCCTTCCTTCTGGAGGTTGCTGTGACAACTTATCAAGTTTTTAACACAAAAGAGAGCAGCCCCTTGCCTTTCTCTCTAACAAGTAGTTTAAGTTTTCCTCCTACATAGAGTATTCTGCTGTACAAACATTTAGCAATACTGATTATATGGATGTAATACCTTTAATTTGCAGCATACTTTACACTATTCCTCATGGCAGGTCTGTAATGTTGCTAACTCACTAACTCCATTTTGCACTCGAAAAACAATTACTGAGTGATTATGAAGCAAACTTACCTAGTAGGTCCATGTGAATGCTAGGACCTCAGCTTTCAGGTCATGGGCAGTGCCTTATTCCAGAACCACAGTGAGTCTCTTTTCACACAGTAAGATATACGTACTTAAAATACACATACGTAGATCCAGGCATAGCTCGTGGGCCACAATGGAGGTCACTCCCATCCTGGTGATGTCATCTATGCATAGATTCCTACCTAAATCAGACTCTTAGGGGCAAAATTAGATCATAAGGGAAATGTGCATTCCCTACAACTGGATTACTCATGAGCAACAGTATGTCATGTGTACCTCAAAAATTGGACTCACAAAGTAAGCTTGACTTTGCCTTTTAGTGAACAATCGCAAAATGATGCTCAGTGCAAGATACAAAGGTGAGGTGAAGCATGTGCTATGACAAACAGATGCCTTCAGCCACTTGAGAAAAGCCCCACTCCCAAATGCACACTAGTTTTCCTCTCTGTCTGGATTGACCTTCACTGCCTTTGTATGATTCATGTATACAGAAAACGATGTAAAATTTGTAATCTCTTTCCTGAATTCAGGGCCCCAGCCTTATCACTTCTCTCCTCTGGAGTCAACCTTAGCAGAAGATCTGGAAGTACTACCTAGTCAGGGATAAGTAGAGATGCCTTATTTTAGGGATGGATAGGCCTGTGAGGATCTACTGGGTGATCTGTAGAAGACTATATAATCATAGAATCATGAAGTTGGAAGGAGCCTATAAGGCCATCAAGTCCAACCCTGTGCTCAATGCAGGAATCCACATCAAAGGATATCTGCCAGGTGGTTGTCTAACTTTCTCTTGAATGCCTCCAGTGTTGGAGCACTCATCACCTCTTGAGGTAACTGATTCCATTGCTGTACTGCTCTAACAGTTAGAAAAAAGTTTCCTGATATTTAGCCAAAATCTGGCTTCCTGTAACTTGAGCCCATTGTTGCGTGTCCTGCACTCTGGGATGATCGAGAAGTGATCCTGCCTCCTCTATATGACAGCCTTTCAAATATTTGAAAAGTGCTATCATATCTCTCCTTAGTCTTCTTTTCTAAGGTTAAACATGTCCTGTTCTTTCAGTCTTTCCTCATAAGGCTTGGTTTCCAGCCCCTTGATCATCCTTGTTGCCCTCCTCTGACTTGTTACAATTTGTTGACATTCTTCTTGAAGTGTGGTGTCCAGAATTGGATACAGTACTCAAGAGGAGGCCTAACCATTGCCGAACAGAGAGAATCTAGAACTTCACAGCATTTGGAGACTACACTTCTGTTAATGCATCTTAAAATAGCATTTGACTTTTTTTGTAGACACATCACACTGTTGGCTTATATCCAGCTTTTGATCTACAATGTCTCCAAGATCCTTCTCACTCGAAGTATTGCTAGCCAGGTATCCCCCATCTTGTAACTGTGTGTTTGTTTTCTTTTTCCGAGGTGCAGTACTTTGCTCTTATCCCTATTGAATTTCATTCTGTTGTTTTCAGCCCAGTGCTCAAGCCTATTTAGATCATTTTGAATGCTGTTTCTGTCTTCCAGGTTGTTAGCTATTCCACCCAATTTTGTCATCTGCAAATTTGATTAGCATTCCCTGTATCCCGTGATCCAGGTTATTAATAAAAATATTGAATAGCATTAGGCCCAGGACTGAGCCCTGGGGTACTCCATTTGTTACCACCTCCCAGGTTGGGAAGGAGTAATTAATCATCACCCTCTGAGTATGATTTTGTAGCCAACTGTGTATTCACCTGACAGTTGTTTTATCCAGCCCACATCTAGTTAACTTGATAATCAGAATATCATGGGGCACTTTGTCAAAAGCTTTGCTAAACTTGAGATATACTATGTATACATCATTCCCTATGTCTATCAGGGAGGTTACCCAATCAAAAAATGAGATTAGTTCGGCAGGATTTGTTCTTCACAAATCCGTGTTGGCTTCTAGTTATTACTGCTTTGATTTCTAGGTGTTCACATACTGGCCACTTTATAATCTGTTCCAGAATTTTCCCTAGGATTGCTGAGTGGTCTGCAGTTCCCAGGTTCCTCATTTTTGCACTTTTCATAGATAGGGACAACATTAACCCTCCTTCAACTGTCTAGTATCTCACCTATTTCCCATGATTTCAAGAAAATAATGGACAGTGGTTCTGAGAGTTCTTCAGCCAGTTCCTTCAATATTCTTGGATGCAGTTCATCTGGCCCTTTGTTTATCAATCTCCAGCTGCAATCCTGTCCCCTGTACCTGTACTTCACAATTGTCTGGAGGCTCATAGTCTGTCCTATGGGAAAAGACTGAGCTAAAATAGGAATTGAGCACTCTTGCCTTTTCTTTGTCTTCTGTTATCATTTTTCCATATCCATTGAGTAGCTGAGCCACTGTTTCTTTTCTTTGTCTTTTGCTACACACATACCAGAAGAATGTTTTTTTTGTTGTTGCTTTTAGTGTCTCTAGCTAACCTCAGCTCATTCTCGGCTTTAGCTCTCCTAACACCATCCTTGCAATCCCTTGCTACTTGTCTGTACTCTTTGTGGCCTGGTCTTCCTTCTAATTCCTATATGTGTACTTTTTGGTTTTCAGGTCCTCTCTGAGCTTTTTCTGAAGCCACACTGGCCTTCCCCCCCCCCCACCATCTCCCACCTTTATTTCTTGTTGGAATTGTTTATAGTTGTGCCTTTAGAATTTCATTTTTTAGTCAATCCTTCTTGGACTCTATTTCTTTAGAATCTCCTGCTATGGGACCTTACTCATACTTGTTCTGGGTTCATTAAAATTGGCTTTTTAAAAATCCAGCATATGTGTGTGGCTGCACTCTGCTTTGGTTTCTTTTGAAATCAAGAATTCTAGTAGAACATGGTCACTCTCACCTAGAGTTCCCCTTCCTGCCACTTCTTCCACCAAGTTGTCTCTATTGGTTAGAATCATGTTAGGGACAATTCATCCTCTAATTTCTTTCTCTACTTTTTGTAAATTATCAGCCACACAAGCCAGGAATTTCTTGGAAGAGCCATACTCAGCAGAATTTGTCTCCCAACAGACTAGCATGAGTTTGTGGCCAAAATCCTGTTGTGTAAATTATGCCTGTGGAAGAGTGATAGCATCAGCAGCAATGGGAGATTTCTGATAATTGAAGACTTCTCTTGCCCTGGAGCAAGGCCCTCACAAAGGCTGAAGAAATCTCTTTGTCATAGCACATGCTTCACCTCACCTTTGTATTTTGCATTGAGCATCATTTTGCGATTGATCACTAAAAGGCAAAGTCAAGCTTTGGAGGCAAGGCCCTCATTGCCCTGCCCTAATAATGACCCCAAGTGGGAGACTCTGAATGGAGAAGAAGTTCATTTGATCTAACTAGTTTCTAAACGAAAGAAAAAAAGAAGTGACAGAGGGAAGGCATGCCTTATATTTTCCATTTGCAATCTGTAATGTAATTTGTTGACTAGGATTCACTTCTAGGAGGCAAAAGGAAACCCTCCAGGGAAAATTTAATTGCTCCACAATTTAATAACTTTCTGTCATCTTTGTTCTTAGTACACAGTTGCTGTAGCAACAACATACCAAAAAAAGGAACTAGCACTGGAGTAGGAGAAGAAGGGCCCTTATACTGTTCATCATGCTATTTTAATCATATCTGAATGACTCTTTATGGGCAATTGATCACCTGCCACTTGCAGATGTTAAAGAGGATTGCTGCTCCAAACCCAGCATATCATGAAGTGTCGTCTCTGGCTATGCAAGTTCTATTGTCGTTGAGTGGGAGGTCCATCTGCTGTATTATGATGGGATGCTTTTTTCCAAATCGTATACCAGAAGCTGGAATTGCACGACTGATCCTCTCTCAAGCAATTGAACTCAATGAGAAAGCTGGTGTCATTTAGCATG
Organism: Intellagama lesueurii; assembly: GCA_037013535.1. Taxonomy (NCBI): domain Eukaryota; kingdom Metazoa; phylum Chordata; class Lepidosauria; order Squamata; family Agamidae; genus Intellagama; species Intellagama lesueurii. The sequence goes on from JBAJHW010000002.1 coordinate 259,234,504, forward strand.
TGAGCTTAGTCTTGGCATCACATACAAATACAAACACTGTCGTATTACATGGCCATTTTATTCTAAATACATCTTGCAATCTGGAAAAAAAATCTTCAGGAATAATGGTGAATATGTTTCACTATATCTCAGTTGAAATTTGGCAAAGTGGCCAGGAATTTAGCTATCCAAGGGCAATTGGAGAACAAACATGTATGTATGTATGTATGTATGTATGTATGTATGTATGTATGTATGTATGTATGTATGTATGTATGTATGTATGTATGTATGTATGTATGTATGTATTGTTTATAGCAGCACATTTTATTCAAGAGGTGTCAATATTGAACACTCTACCAGAGAAAAGGAAGTGACTGAAGGATGCTTGTTAAAAATATAAAGCCAAAGTGTGTTGCAACTCTGTATTTAAATGTGAACTGTCAGGATTTTCCTTTTTATACTTTTTCTTTTTAATACTTTGTAACATCCACAAAAATCCTTTGTTTGAAAGCTGACATAAACGTATGAACAGCGTCCATGTTTGTATTTTTGCGGGATGGGGGTGTGGAATCAGAGATTAACAATGGGATCCTAAGCATGTTTAATCAGAAGTGAGTCCCACTGAGCTCAACAGAATATACTAACAAGCGAAGATGTTGAAGGAGCTCCGGAGTGATTCACATAAACAAATTAAGGGGAAGGGGCAATTTCACAAAGCCATTTCTTTTCAAATCGTGAAGTCAATTTTATAACATTTTCATTGAATCACTGTTTCTCCCTTGCTCTAGAAGAAACATATTTGAGGCTGTGTGACGCACGACATTTGGCACTTAATTATGACAAATGTTTGCTGAAATCCTATCATTAGAAGTGGGATGAGATGTTAATATGACATACAGAGATACCCAAGCTTCCTGTCTCACTCACTTCCCCTTTTTCTGGTGAAAGCCAGTATAAATCAATGTGTGTTATTTCCCACCCACATTTCAGAGAATGGGTTGTTGATTTGAGCTGAGAAAGCAAGCAAACCAAAAAGTTATATTATTCAGGAGAGGCAGCTCTGTTCTTTCTTGCAATGCCTTCTTTCTGCTCTGATGCAGCACAAATCTACCGTTATGTCACAGACATAATGAATGAAGACAACAGGGCCCGGCGCTCGCTTCATGCCCTAGCCTGAACTCCTCAGCAGCAACTTGCTCGGCTAGGCAATCCAGCAAGAGTCTGAGGCAGGCAGGCTTCTCCTGACCACCAGCATGTGAGACAGAGGGGCTCCCAGCAGTATCTTAAAGCTAAGCCTCTAACCATTAGAGAAGGAGTGGGGAAGCTTTGGCGAACCAGGTATTTTAGCCTAAACAGCTTGAAGTTGAAACTGACTTTTTCTCGTGAGTTACTTTTACAACGAGTTGGAACAAAGTTACTTTTTTGTCTGTAACGGTCATGGTTATCATTCTCTACTTTTCAAGAAAGTGAGAGTGGGGTGGGGTGGGGTGAGAACCTGTTACAGTATACTGATTGCTGGTGTTGGTGACAGGAGGTTTGTCCTGAGCAGTGACTGAGAGGGAGAAAGGATCACAGGACAGACCTACACCTCCTCAAAACTTCTTCCAGGTGCTGACTTTCTATGGCATCAGTAGCTGTAAGTGCACACAGCACTGTTACTGTATAGTTTCAAATTCCATTGTTGTGGATTTTTGACAGGCACATGGCCATGCAAGCACACGGAGTGGGCCATCAAGCAACATCTGGTAATGTCACAGGGAACGGCACCCAGTGTTTCATGAACATAACACATGTGCCCAAATCCAACATATTTTTTCCCCATAAAAAATTGAGTGGATATGCAGATGTGCATTCCTTAAAACACACACACACATGCAAACGCAAACGCACAAGCACGCACCCCCCCAAAAAAACTAAGAATACAATTATACCAGGAAAAGGGGTGAGGAGAAAGCAAGCAGGCAAACAAGTAAAACAAAAATGGGGAAAAACCAAGAGAGGGTGAGGAACAAGAAGGGGGAGAGGCACTGGGAAGGGGGCATGGTGAGCCCAAGCATAGAAAAAGAAGGAACACTCATCTTGGGCAGGAAAGTAGGAAAGAATGGGAACTCCCCCACCCTACCACAGAGGGGTCTTATGCTACTGGTACACACAACACCTGTGAAATGGTCTCAGTGTGGGATACTCCCTCCTCCCTCAGTTAACCACAGTATACCTATGGCAGGAAAAAAAATATGCAAAAGGGGCTTTACTACAGGTTTTGCTTGTGTATCATGTGGGACACAGGGGTTCAATGCAGGGCAACGTGGGGTAAACTGCTGACGTAGATCTAGCCCCAGGGTGGCTCATTTTGTGCTGCTGCGATTTAATATGTTAGTGATATTAATCCTGAATTTCAAATGTTTAGTGTTAGAGATGGAGAAAGGTGTTTCAGCGGTTTTCTTGGGAGAACTGGAGAATCTTTTCCAGTGGTGCAAAGATAACAGCAATACTAATGTGCAAATAACATGCAATATTCGTGAATGGCAGTTACACAACAGACAATGGCATAATGCCAAGGCACAGTGATGAATAACAGTGGCTGAAATCCTGTTGCACAGTTATGCAAATTGTGTAACTTTTGGAACTGAGTTGCTATAAGTTAAGGAATATTCATAGACATTATCTCTTGTACATCAAGTTGTTCAGCTCAGTATGTAATAGATAATGTCTACAGAGAGGTCTTAACTTACGACAATTTGTTTCCAAAAGTTATGCTGTTAGTGTAACTGTGCAGCAAATGATTTCCTTTCTAAAAGTAACATTCAAAGCTCTGGACCTGCAGCTTCCATCAATCCCTACCAAGCATGGCCAGTCAGATGGAACTGTGGAAGCAGAAGTCCCAAAGGTCTCCCATCCCTGCATTAGAAACACAAAATTATAAACACTTAAGAAGATGTAAGTGTTCTGTCTGAAACAGTAGCTCTGCTATATACAGTATCTCCAAACAAATTAGTGCATTATAGTTTGTGTGATAATGTGTAAACTTTGTTGAAATTTTGCTTGCCAACTCCATCAGTCCCCTGTACTTTCTATTAAAGACTTCTGTAGGGAGCCACTGAAGTTGAGACTGGAAAATAATTTTGAACATTCTTTCCCGGAAATGAAAAGCTAATGCAGTATTCTCAACTTCATAAATAGACCAAGATTATGGCAAATTTAATATTTCAAGGTCAATGTAGAAGTATAATTTCCTTGTAACAACTTCATTCGTCTCGTGAGATAAAATGTGCAGCCTGCAAGCAACACAGTCCTTCTCTCTCAATGAAAGCTGAGTTAAAGGCAGCTGAAAATCTTCCTGCTGCAGAATAAGGACAGATACCCAGAGCTGACCTTAGCTGCTGACAGCTTCTGTTCTTCTTGAGATCTGATAGCAATGAAATGAACAGATATGACATGCCTGCAGTCCTAATAAACAGCATTTCCCCCCATGTTCACACATGGAGCTCTGAATATCTTTTAAAGGAATAAAGCAGATGCATTGGAAATACAGAATCAACAGTGAGGAACATTTTGATGCAGGCTCTGAACAGTTTATCTTTTATGTAATTAACTAATAATATAGTTCTATATTAATACCCTACTTGAGTAACATTTCTAATGAAATCAGATGGGAACATTCAAAATGCATGCCAGGTTTCTGGCTTTGTTTATTCCATTTTTTAACCTATCTTTTAAGACTGCTGTATCCCCAAAGCTTACAGTATGAAATTCCATATTAATACAATAAATTAATGAAACCATACATCAGATAAAAAGAAATTAGCTGGAGCCTGCTTCTAATGCCAAGTCTTAGGTCTGAAATGTCTTGAAATGGTAATAAATGTTGCCTATCCTTGTGACTCTCAGCTTTGTCACTGAAAAGAAAAACTCACATGGAAGGACTTAAATTCTACAAGACTTAACATGTATATTATATATACGAATATATTGGAAAATGTAGTCACATTTCCATTTTTCTTTCTTTCCCCCACATTTCTCTTTTTCCCTCTTGCAAAACTCATTGTTATAATTCTTTCTTAAAACTGCATTTTATAGATTAGGCATCCTTCAGTCTCGAGAGACTATGGTAATATGTTCTGAATAGAGGACTTGGAACAGTGTCTAGTGTGGCTGAGAAGGCCAATTCGAGAGTGACAATCCCTTCCACACTGAAGACAAATACAATCTGTCCCCTGTCCAGCTCCCTGATTTTGCTGGTTTCAGGACTGCCTCTTTGCCTTGGCCTGCTGGACAAGTGTCTCTTCAAAATGGGAGAGGCCATGATGTACCGTCTGCCTCCAGGCTGAATGCTCAGATGTCAAGGTTTCCCATCTGCTGAGGTCCATTCCTAAGGCCTTCAGATCCCGCTTGCAGATATCCTTGTATCGCAGCTGTGGTCTCCCTCTGGGGTGATTTCCCTCCACTAATTCTCCATACAGGAGATCTTTTGGAATCCGACCGTCAGCCATTCTCACGACATGCCCAAGCCAACGTAGACATTGCTGTTTCAGTAATGTATACATGCTAAAAATTCCAGCTCATTCTAGGACTACTCTATTTGAAACTTTGTTCTATTTGGAAATTTGCATTTTATATCTGTTTTTTAATATCCTAAAAATAAACCTTTAAAAAAAAACCTCAGTAAAGGTGAAAGGGACTGTAAACATACTTAGAACCCTTGCCATGGCAAGTAAAACCTTTGTGTGCTTTGTCCCATGGAAAAAACCAAAAGCTTAAGGTGGGTATATTTTAATTAGGAAACAATTTTGGAAAAAGTTAACTCCTTTCAAATTTCACCCCTACTTCACATGTCGGCTCCTGTACCAAGAGATAGGATATGAGTCTGTTTGTTTTTTTTAAATCACAGCTTCCAAAACACCTAAGCAATCATAGCCAGTGGCCACGCTGGCTGAACTATCCCTCAAAAGGTAATCCAAGAAAGTAACATCTCATCTCTAATTTTTAAAGGCTGTTTTAAAAAACAGGATTACAGATTTTACAGACTTTTGCCTAATTATGGACAGGCATAAGCTGGCTGGATAATTAAGTGGCTTAGGTATCCGGCTGCAGAGCTAGAGGTTGAGAGTTTGGTTCCTTACTGTGCCTCCTGTGAAGTAGAGTCAGCCTGTGTGGCCTGGGGCAAGCTGCACAGTCCTAGGATGCGCCCCTAGAAGAAGGGAAGAGTAAACCACCTCTGAGTATTCTCTACCTGGAAAACCCTGGAAAAGTATTGCCATAAGTCAGAATTGACTGGGCAGCACATGATAGATATTACAAGACATGAGAGATTAGGGTGAAAAGCTTCTGATCTAAATTCCAGTTCCAGATAGTTTTTGGATTTAAGTACTGAGGCACATCCGCTGTGAAAGACCATTCCCGTTCTCCATTTTGCACATGAGTACAACAGGACTGAAAGAAGCCTGGATGAAGCTCCACAAGCCAGAAGCCCACAGGCACAAGGGGCTTGAAAATGGCTTTAAAGAATTTGGAGATTTTGCCTTCTCAAATCATTTGTTGATACTTGCTTGTTTGTGGTAGGAAGTATAAACATATTTGTAGGGATGTTTATACTTCCCAAGTCCGAGTCTGAGTCTTCGAGACCAAGTCCTGAGTCCCAAGCCTTGAGTCTGAGTCTTGAGTCCTTTTGCCCACCCCCACCCCGAGGCTTGGGACTCAGGACTTGGACTCTGCACATGTCGCCCAGTTGAGGCCAGCACATGTCCAGAGACAGTGGCCTTCCCAGAGCTGGGCCCTTCCTCTGTGCATGTGCTGGCCTATCAGCTGGGTGGAACATGCATGGATGGAGGCAGCAGCCAACTACTGGAAGGGAAGCCAGGTCTGTTGTCTCTCAGGATGGCAGCAACGGTGGTGGCAGGTAGGCTCATACTCAGGAAAATGGTTACAAGTTGCAAGTCAAGTCTGCCCCTCAAACCCCTGAGCCAAGTCCGAGTCAATTCCCTGGTGCAACTTGAGTGGGACTTGACAGCAACTCGGTGACTCTCGAGTCCCAGTCCCTGCATCTTTGTAGAAAATGATCAATAAGTGTGATTGTGCAGTTACATCTGAGAAATGACATGCTGAAATCAGTCTCTCCTTGATCTCCTGACCTAAATCCAATTCTTAATCCCAACTCAGGTGGACTTATTGAACAAGTGATGAATGCGAGGAGTCAACCTTTATGTGAATGCAATTGATGCAGTGGTTCCAGCCTAGCTGAAAATAACAAGCTAGATTCTTCTGACTCATCTCTTTGCCCACTAGATGGGAAATAACTTTGATATTTTGGCTAAAATCTTTCTGGGGAAAACTGTGTATAAGGGAAATTGCGAAACCATTTCTCCTGTCTAATCCTGTGTCTGACTTTCACAACCACTATGAAAGCTGGATAGCTCAGTGGATTAGGCATCTGTAGCCTCGTGGCACAGTGGTTAAACTGCACTATTACAGCCAGAACTCTGTTCATGACCTGAGTTCAATCCCAGGTAGCTGTCTTGAGGTTCACTCATCCTTCCATCCTTCCAAGGTCAGTAAATTGAGTACCCAGCTTGCTGGGGAAGGCGTGCAATGTGTAGCCTGCATAATTAAATTGTAAACCATACAAAGAGTGCTTTAAGCGCTATGGGGCAGAATATATAAGCAGTATGCTTTTGGCTGCGGAGCCAGAGGTTGGGATTTTGATTCCCCACTGTGCCTCTTGTGGGTAAAGCCAGCCTGTGTGGTCTTGGGCAAGCTGCACAATCCCAGGATGGCCTCAGAAGAAAGGAATAATAAACCAATTCTGAGTATTCTCTACCTGAGAAACCCAAAAAGGGTAAGTCTGAATTAGCTTGATGGAAAATGATGATGATGATGACAACGACAACAACAACAATGATGATGTACCCAATTGTGCAAAGGGCATCCCAAGGGGCAGGGCTGCTTGTGCCATTGCACTTTCACTTGTGCTTCTTCACCAGAATTCTGGTTTTTATTTGGCATGCTTGAACTTCTCTTGCCTAGTGATGCGATGCTAGGTTTCCCTTATTAATCTGAGGTAAACCCCCTTATTTCAGAATATCACAGCCTTACAGGTTATTGGGCCACACCAAATTTTAATCCCTACTAGAGCAGGCCCACTGGAATGAATATTATTTGTTAATCAACCCTAATGCAAGTACGATTGTGTTCCATGGGCCAAATTATAAAATTTGATCTAGCCCATTCTGACCACTATGTTTTTGAGGAACCTCCCATTTCCCTAACATCATATAGATATGTCCTCAAATTCCATAATATTCCCTTCTTAAAATGTTAGCTGGTATCATCGGGTGCACATTTGTGGGTGTGCACAGTGGACAGTTTTGAAATTAAAAGGACCTGGTTTCAAAATATGAGCAGCTTCACAGGAGAGAGAGCAATGACTGCAGAAGAGGGAAGGAACTCAGAGGTGGAGGGGCTGGGGAGATGCAGAAGCTGAAACAGACTGCAAACATGATGTGCACACAACCCAAACAGTGGTCAGTTCTCCAAAGGGGGTAGCCTTTTAAGCAGATGCATTTCAGCAGGAAAGCTTTTTAATCACAGAAGTGTTCTACAAAACAGAGTATTATTTCATTAAATGGTTTCTTACTTAGAGATGACTGTGCCTTGATTGCAGGGCCGGTGATTAGAAGCTGGAATAACTCTGAGTAAGTAAGCAAGGAGAAGGGGAGAAGGAGGCATAAATAATTAGTTGTGCTTTTCTCCTGAACTATTAGAAATTGGGAAATTCTGAGCTAAGTCTTTGCGTAAAAAATTATTCCAAATTTTGATTGGAATAAATCACTGATGCATACTCTTTATAGCACAAACTGGCTCACAGATTACTTGGTGTCTGGGCTGTTAAGAATTGTTTTCACATGTGAATGGGCCATCATAGGTATAATCCTATAAATAAATGGAGGTTTTGTCACTCCTTGAACATGATGCTTTTCAGTTGAGTGAATTTACAAATTTAAGTGCCTGCCATCAAGTGCACAGTCACTACATTAGGGTATCTTTGAGTGGGAGGGAAGCAGCATGCAGAGGAATCCCTGTCGTTCTTCCTGATCTCTGATTGGAGACAACAGCAGGCTCCAATTTCCACCCTGCCATGTAGTTCACTTGTGCTTGTTTCCTAGATTTCTGCTTAAGCTGTGGCACAGGGTTATTGTGTGGATAAAACATAGAATGAGGACTATGTATGCCACCTTGAGCTTCCTGAAGGAAAAGCTTCGATATAAGTGTAACAAATAAATAGGGTCTGAAGTGATAGACCACCAATGCAAGTCAAACAGCGCCTTAGGAAGGCTCCTTCATTTAGGACTAGCTTGAAGCTAACATTACCTCTGCTTCTTGAGCATAAGCAAGGCTACTGCCCTGGAAGTAATCTGGATTAGCCTTACTGGAGTGACCCTGTTGCTATAGTTACCATTGGCTTCCTTATACCTTGCAGCTGTGAAGTGTTTATATTTATAGCTAAATGCTTTTCTTCCCTTCCATGTTACTATATTTGAAAATCATCTGCATGGTAAGCAATGTAAATGTTCTTCTTTTGGTTCAGATATTAATATATCTAAACAAGATTGCTGATTCATATAATAGTCAGTTGCAATTAGAGTAGGATCATTTGAATCAATGAAACATATGGAGGACTCATAAAATCCCTGCTGATTCAATAGGCCTACAGTTGTGCGACTTGCTATGATAAGTAACAGGATTCCAGCCCTTCCTTATGCACTGCGCTAAGACACTTAACTTTTTTTCTCCACTTCCTTGGCCTTCATGGAGCCAAGGAAGTATTTAAATTGCCAACATCCTGAAGTGGCTCTTTCTTAAACCACTTCATGACACTGGCAAATTGACAATGGTCCATGTGCCGTTTGGATCACACCAAATGGCATACTGGATATCCTAGTGACCTTATTTAGCCAGATCCAGCCCTCTCCAAAATGAGCAGGTTGATAAGTCTACATGAACCTTATACGCATGCCAGTAGGATTCTGGCCACCATAGCAAAAATTATATATTGAAACACATACCAAAGAATTAGTTTTAGTGGTCTTTCTGGTTTAATCCAAGTAGCCCAGCCAAGTATTTGCTAAATTTATTAATCATTAATTTGTTTTCTAAATAAGTGTTCTTTCTTATGGAAAGTTCAATATTATTTCAAACGTTTCATGAAAACACAGACATGCCTCACCACTTTTTATTACTGTATGATTTAGAGTCTCCAGTTTTGCTCTTCTGAGGTCCTGTAAAGAAACAGAAGCAGCACAGTTACCTTGCCACTTTTGGCCTCAGAAGATAAATAAGAGAAAATAAGGGAAACTGGTATTTATTTTTCATAATGCTGTTTACCCAGCTCTCCAGTCAACAAAGAAAAAGCTTCCCTGATTAGTTTATTAGATCAATACCATGTACAGCTTGAAAAATTACTTTTAAGGTGTCATTCATTGTTATTCATCATATTGTTAAGAAAAATAGTTGCCATAATTTGTTAAAATGTTTCTAACAGGACCTCATTGTATAATTTGGTACTTCATGTTACTTTTACGAAACTTCTGGAGGACAAGAATAATGAGAGAAAAACATGAAACTTAATAAATTCAATTTAAAATGGCCTCGTGGCACTGTAGTTAAACTGCTGTACTGCAGCCAAAACTGTGCTCTCGACCGACGGTTCAACCCCAGGCAGCCGGCTCAAGGTTGACTCAGCTTTCTATTCTTTTGAGGTTGGTAAAATGAGTACCCAGCTTGCTGGGGGGGGGGGGGGAATAATGTGTCGCCTGCATAATTAACTTGTAAACCTCCCAGAGAGTGCTTTAAGTGCTACAGGGAGGTATATAAGCAACACACTTTTGCTTTTAAATGGGCTTCAAAATGACTTAAAATCTTGTTTAAAATTAATTTTAAAAGTATCTAGAGATCATCACTTTTTACAGCCCTATCCCAAAATGGTTTAATTTACACTTGTTGATATTACTTTTGAAATATAACTTCATTACACTCTTGCGACAAAAAAGGTAACTTGTTACAAGTGAATACATTATTTGTAACTTTTTTCTTACAACCCCTGATAATGTGACAGTATGTATCCTCAACTGAAATTGTAAAGTCATGACATGAGAGGGGTAAAATGGAAAGGAGGGGGGGAACACTAATTTGTGTTTTACAAGCACTAAATAAAAACCATGACAATTAATTAGGACCTCCCTACCGGGCAGTTGATATTAGTTGGCTTGGTGAGAAAGATGGGAGAGGACAATCCAGTCTGAGGAGGCCCTGATGGTGGCTCACCAGCCTTTCTTGCTCTTCTTAGGCATAGCACTTGTAAGGGTAAGACTACTGGCTTGACAACCCCAGCACCCTTTCCCTAATGATGGTTCTCTGTATTTTCCTGGGTCTATGAATCACACTCCAGTCATCAGTGCCCCTTATAAATATCACTTGTCAATGTCAGTTGAGGATACATACTGTGGTATTATGAGAGCTTGTAAGAAAAAAAAAGGTGATGTTGGACCTTTTTCCATTCACTGATGGGCCTTGTGAATGTGATTGGTCACATTTGCTCTAGAAAACAAAGATGAACATTTTAAATTATTTGGCTAGTAGCCATGTGGGTCAGGCATAGTAAACTGGAGGCAGCCGTTCGACAGGTGAATGTTTAAGAATATTTACATTGCTCATGCCTGAGTTACTGTATGTGTGGTTGCCTGCAATCTGTGATTTAAGAATACCTGCTAGTCAAAAGGAGAGGTGACAGCAGACCACTCCCTCCCCCAAAGAGCTATAGCTCAGGGCACGACCATGTAGAAGTTTGCCTTGGGTTGATGTGAGTTTCTCTATAGTTCACAATTTAAATTACAGTCACTGTCCACACTTCCTGTTCGTTAAAGTAACAGGATGGTATATCCAGGCATGGGAGGGGAATATTGGTTGTGTGTTATGGTCACTATGCATTTGAGATATCATTTCGTCACAACTTTGTTGGTGGTTTGGGGTGTTGGGATTGGATCCTGATGGTATGGGGGCAAGAAGCAGGAGCCTTGGTTGTCCAGAATGGTAAAGGACCCCACCCCCATATGTCGAGGCATCGGGCTGTGGTCTGGCCCAGCTGTGGGCCCACTGGCCTGGCCCCATCCTCAGGCAGCAGGAAGTTATGAAGTGGCTTATGTATATGTGGTCCACAGAAGATTGCTGCTATCGGAGAAACCTTCAGCAGTTGGGTCTGCTTCAGCAGCTGCTGAGGAGGATCTCAATGCACTGGTTCCAACTCCCAATGCTAGGCCAGGGACTGTTGCTGTAACCAGTAAAATGGTGGCCTTTTTTTTCTCTCCAATGATTTTTGTGTTGTAGTCTTTACTTCTAAGGAGAACAGCCCAGGGGAATGTTCAGCAATAGGCCAGCAAAGAATGTTGCCTGAAGCTCCGGAGAGCAGCCAACAACCACTGTGAACAATGCTATGCTAGATGGACAAAGGGTCTGACCTCCTACAAGACAGCTTTGTATGATCCCAGTAACAATGAGGAATAGCCATGAAAAATGATTACACAGATTCTGTCTGGTTTTGCAGGAACAACTGGGACAGGGTATGTGAAATCCCTGTGGCGCTTCCGTTCTGCTCTACCTCTTTTTGTGTATCTTCTTCCGTGTGTGGGGAGGCCATTCCTCTAGGACTGCTCTGATCATCTTGGCAGTCATTTGAGCTGCTGAATCAATGGGTTCACATAACTGCTAATATCATTGGCCAACATAAACTGTGTTTCAGACAAATAACCTGCCTCTAGTTTCGTTTCCAAAAGCTCCCAAGGGGATCAATATACTATCAATAATAATTCTGTCTCTCTTCTAATATTTATATAACTAACAATTGGCAGGAAATTGGCACTTGATTCTGTCAGTGTTCTCCAAGTCCTCATGTCTGGAGGTTTGTTGAGGAAAGCTGTGTTAGGGAAGGGGAAGAAAGAGAGAGGGAGGGAGATCCAGCAGTAAAATGTCATGTGGAGAAGGATTAGCTGCACACACTTCCCTCCTAACACCTCCCCACTCATAATCGCTCCCTCACAAACTGCACTGTTTTTCACTTCAAGATCCTTCTGCCCGTGTTTTAATGGACGTTTGCATTTAACATACCGTTTGATCCTCAGGAGGCATGAAAAGGGAAATGAAAGCAAGTTGCAGACTGTGTTGGGATTTCATAATAAAGCAGGAAAATGTTTTCTGTCTTTTGATCTTGGAGAAGAAAGAAACGTGGTGATTAAAAGTGCCACCTGTTGAATACTATAAGAGGTGTGATTTCTGTCTATGGGGCACCCTTGCTCCTTGAGATCTTAAGCTTTCCTGTTCATTTTTGGCAGTCTTCACTCTTACTCTTTGTAGCCTTTCTGATGACAAACAGCCTGAGACTCTGGTGGTCTCAGTTCCAGATTGAAAGAATCATTGGGAATGGATTTTATATGGTGGAGTAATCCTGAGACCTAGGACAAGAGTGAAATATTTTTTTAGTGTAAGATAAAGGTAAAGGTTCCCCTTGACATTTAGTCCAGTCGTGTCCGACTGTAGGGTGCGGTGCTCATCCCCGTTTCCAAGCCGAAGACAGTTTCTGTGGTCACGTGGCCAGCGCGACTAGACACAGAACGCCGTTACCTTCCCACTGAGATGGTACCTATTTATCTACTTGCATTTGCATGCTTTTGAACTGCTAGGTTGGCAGGAGCTGGGACAAGCGACGGGAGCTCACTCCGTCGTGTGGATTCGATCTTACAACTGCTGGTCTTCTGACCTTGCAGAACAGAGGCTTCTGCGGTTTAACCTGCAGCGCCACCACGTTTTAGTGTAGTACATAGCAAATCCTGCACGTACACATGGTCCTCGTCTCCTTGATCCTCCTGCTATTATAATAACAGAAGTACTCTTAATTTTCTTGCTGCCAAAATGGCATTTCTCCTCAGTTAGCATCCGCCTCCCACCCCTTGTAAACATTGCATGGAATGGCAATGTTCAATATTATAAGAACCTACTGGGAAACAAAATGGCATCCCCTTCAAGAGTACTTATATCAAATTTTAGGACTAAATCCAATGTCAGTTTTGATGATTGAAACCATGTTTTGGATCTTGGCTACATCCAACTGCAAATCTGATAAGGGTACACCTACCAAAGGAATTAAATCTGAGTTTAAATCTAGTGTAGTTATACAGATGTCATAATGTTTAGAGGTGAATCACTGTAAATTAAGAAACCTCAGTGGACATAATCCATTTCATACTCAGCATGCAACAAATAATGTCTGTGATTTCTTGAGTTACACCAATTTGCATCTAAATGTTCTGCTGTGGTAATAATGGGTGCAACAGAGTTTCAGCCAGTAAGTCAAAAGTTATGCAAGTCCCATTGGTAGTTCATAATTCTGTTTCATCTGGGAATAATAATTACACTTGGCCCCGAAAGTTATTTTTTAACATCTTTAGAGTTGAGCACCTTATGCTGCATCAATTTCAATGGAAAGATGAACACCGCTATCTTCCTCCTTGACAGCAACAAAGTAAGAATTGTCACCATCTGTGTGAATTTGCTTATGAGACTAATAGTGATTAATCAGGAATAAGATATTGGAATTGTGGTAGATAGTTCAATTAAAATGTCAACTTAGCGTGTGGTAGTAATTTAAAAAAAAGCAAATTCTATTCTAAGGATTATTAGGAAGGGAACTGAAAATAAAACTGTCATAATTATAATGCTTTTACATAAATTAGGTTGCAGATACTTTTGGAATATATGGTAAGAGCTAGTCTGTCTATGTCAGAAACAATGCAAATAGGAACAAAATATTCAAGGGATTGTAGCAACTTCTCTATAATAAAGTGATGATAAATCCTTTAAGCTTACTAGGAAGAAGACCACAATTGCTGTTGCACAGGGAAGCAGAGAACATGATATAGGTCTATAAAAAGTTCATGGCTGGGAGAAAGTGGATTGAGATAATTTTGTTTTCTCTGGTTGAAATCTTGTTGCTTGGTGTAATAAGGGACACTAGAGAATTATTAATGATTAATTATTTGATTTGTGTACTGCTCATCTAGCTGAAGCTGCTCTGGGTGTTTCACAACATAGTTAACAAAGACAGTACTACAAGTAAAAATAAAATTAACATATAAACATCGTAAAATAAAATACGACTATAATTAGACTATTACATAATCAACAATTAAACATTAAATATTTTAAAAGGCAGTAGAGTAGGCTCATTGAATCAGTGGGGATTTGGTGAGTTTCCTCCTCTGTATGTTTCACTGATTGAAATGGGCCTACTCTAGTTGCTACTTACTACGCTAAGCAACAGAATCTCAGTTCCCTCTGGTCCTGAGCACTTGAGCACTCAAGCACAGTAGGAGGCCTAATGTCCTAGCTAGTGTTACAACAAAAATACCCGGTGTGGTACAGTAGATAGAGTGATGGATTAGGAATCACTGCTTTGTGATGGAAACTCTGGAGAGTGTGTGTCACACAGGTAAAGCCACTCATTAAGTATCTCACTTTGAGAGCCCTATTGGGATTGCTCAAAGTCAGTTCTGACTTGATGGCATACGTATAACATAAGATAGTGTTACAAGGGAAGTCTTACACTGTTAGCAAGCCTTTACCTTGAAATGAGTGGTCAAACAACATAAGGAGCTCATGGCATGAAGTCAGATGGAAGATCTGTTCAGCCCAGCATTGTGTACCAAAACTAGCAGCTGTTTTCTAGAGCTTCTGTGCTTGTATCTGAGATCCTCTGAAGCTGAGATGGGAGATGTTCAGCCCTTGATGGCAAAGCAAAAGTACACTGCGAGAGCTTCATCCTTGCAATCTGATCTGATTGAGAATTTGGCAAAACACACTTGCAATCTAGCTGGTTTCCATTGCAGACCCAACTTCCTTCCTATGCGCTGTTACTAAAGTATAATGTCTTGCAACACTGTTTGTAGGTTGTGAATTTCCTTGTTGCAGTTCAGAGGCAGAGAAAAAGTGCTAAGGTAAAATTAGAGGAGAGAAATAAGTTTCATTTAATGCAAGCCTGAATATTTGCATCTCTAGAATGCGGTGTTCGAGAACTAAATCCTAACCTGGCCCATTCATAAAAAGTCTGTGATCTGGCCTCATCTTCGGGGAACGCTCTCCCTAGGAGACAATTGTCGTGCCTGTTAAAGGCCTATATTTGCATGCAGGCATTCCCAAACAGACTGTGCTTCCCAGTTTGAGAACAGTGTTCCGCGTCTCTAATTTTAAAATGTTTTAGTTGATAATTAACTTATTTTTAAAGCATTTATATTTATGTTTACATTTTAAATAAGTCTTATTTTTTGAAACATGTGTTTTATCCATTGTGCATCACTTTGAGATATCACTAGATATAAGAAGCTATAGAGGAACTGATTAAATCTTGATAGCAGTTCTTGTAGAGGATTGTGGACAATGAGTTGGGTTTACATTAGTTATCACTGAAATCAGTGGGACAAGTTAGTAATTACTTCACCTCCACTGATTTAAATGGGAACAACACTCAACCAATTTTGTCTAGATATAATCTGCAGATAATTGTCACAAACCATCCAATACCAAATATTCTGAACTATACAGACTCTATACAGTGGTGGTGTTGTCAACATTAGGAGTATACATTCATTCACCTCATGATGCATTGTTGCATTATGTATGTATGTATGTATGTATGTATGTATGTATGTATGTATGTATGTATGTATGTATGTACGTACTTAAAATGTTTTTACACTGTCTTTCTCCTTAAAAGAACCCAAGGAAGCTTACATCATTAAAAGACAATATTAAACTAAGAACAGTGAGGATACAAATACATGTATTGAACAGTGTCTCCACCCTGCAAATTTCATTTCACTTCAGAATATAAAATTAGCTTTTATGACATTCAGATTGTGTGTTTGGTTAGGAGAAGTTGCATTTTAGGTGCCTGTACAAAATTCTGTTGCTCTCACTAAAACTCTCCTTGATTGTATAAACTATGTGAGCTACAACACCTACTCCTTTGTAGACGTAGTATAGCCTAAATCCAAGTGCTAGTCTCAAGTAGAGTAGAACCACCTGACTATTGAATAGGTGAGTCAGCACTTATGTAAAGTCTCATTGATTCAGTTGGTCTGTTCTAGCAGGAATTACCAACTTGATTCAGATCTACCTTTTTAACATAATTCGGCCAAGCAATTTTTTGTTTGTTAAATGTGTTTGAATCTGTTCTCTAATTGTGGGATTTACCCTCATTTTCCCCCCTTTAATTCCTAAAAAGGTTTTTCAGAACAGGGTGGGGTGGGGAAAAAAATCTCAAGGAATAGTCTGCTATGGTTGCTGCAGCTACTACAGTTTCCAGCTGGTAATATGATACAGTGCATGCATTCAGCAGCGTTGAAGTACATACATGAACAGTACATGCAGGAAAGCTTTCGGAAAGAGACAAACCTTTTTCCAAACATCCACTGAAAAAAGGTACAGTCAAGGAGACAATGGGTCAGTATACAACCACTCAAATAAGAAAAAAATGCCCCACAGAAAGGGGGGGATTAGGACACAGCTGTAACAAGGTCACTTCCCACCATCTTTATATATTTAGGATGTTACTGTATAGAAAATCTAGATATGTTTGAAAGTCTTGAATCAGAAAGGAGCGTTACTCACTTATAAAGAATTACTTAATAAAGAACAGAATAAAAAAATAAGCAAGAGCTAGAGGAATTAGGGGTGGCCACCGATTGGTGGTCAATGAATAAACTAGAATCGAGATATAAAAAAGATAAAATTGTGGGCTTCTTTGAGGGTGAAGTCCAGGTGGATAAACTGTGTATTTATACTGATGAGAAAATAATTAAAAAAATGTATATATACCTATTGGAGTATGACTTGGAGGACGAGAGGGTGAAGGAGATGATGGTAAAATGGGCAAGTAACTTTGGACACAATATTGATATTGATGACTGGACAATGATGTGGAAAGACTGTCATAAAATGATTAAGCTGGTAAATTTAAGAGAAAATATTCTCAAAATGTTTTATAGATGGCATTATACCCCTGTAAGGTTGGCAAAAATATCAGAGGGTAACAGCAATGTTTGTTGGAAGTGTAAAAAAAAATGCAGGAACTTATTATCATATGTGGTGGACATGTGAAAAAGTCAAGAGATATTGGACACAGGTGTGGGAAACAATAAAAGAAATTATTCAACAAAAATTGAACTTTAAACCTGAAATAGCACTACTGAATATTATGTCAGAAATTAATGATAAGAAAATAAAATACTGTTTAATGTATATACTCACAGCTGCTATGTTGTTACTCTGGGCCCAAAAATGGAAAAGTGAAGAAATACCTACGATGGAGGAGTTTCTAAAGAAGTTGTTGGACATTGCAGAATTAGACACACTTTCAGAAGCACTACGAGAACAACCAAGAGACTATGTAAAACAAAGCTGGAAGTTAATATATGTTTGGGCCCAGAAAAAGACAGAAGTTTAGGGCAAAACTTTGCATGTTATTCTTTTTTTTCAATGCTCACCGGAAACCTATTGGAGAAATCTGAGATCCAAACGAGGCTGGAATCTCTGTCCTTAAAGGGGGGGAGGGTTTGTTTATGGGTTTTCTATTTTTGTATTTTTGTTGTAGTTGCTGGATGTTAGGTGTTTTGTACTTGTATGCTTAAATAAAAAATTGTTTTTTTAAAAAAAGAAAATCTAGATATGGAATGGCTAATACCTTCAATTTACTACTAAAACACCATAAACAGGAAAAATGTCAAGTCCTGTGGGATTCTTTGTAAGACTGTGCATTGTAGAACTTGGGAATGAGGAAAATGGAAAAATCCCCAAACCATCCTGGCTACATGTTGTAGTGACAGGCTTTATAATTAAACCGATGTTCCAAGATGGAGGAAGCAGTCAGTCTAAGGTGCGTTGGCAGTATCTGATTTTGCTTAAGGATATGGAGAGTCAATTGTTTTTCTTTATCTTGGTAGATAAAGAAATGCTGGTCACTCCACAGATCTTCCATTGACCTTCATTGAAGCACAGGGCTTCTGCTTTGGCTGGAAGGTAGAAGCACCCAGAAACAGAGAGTATGTGCCAAACTATAGTCCCTTTTTCCTTGCAGCTATTTTCAAAGTCCCTAACTTTTGCAGGAGCCAAGACTTTCCATGTCTGGCTTCATTTTTATGAAGCAACTTAACTTTCCTGATGTTAGGAGTAATTAAATATTCAATACACATTATAGTAGGAATGGAGTTACAAGGAGGCAGATGCTGTCATAACTAGAGATGGGAGATTCGTATTTGTATACAAATAGGAAGTCCGCCAGCACAGGTAGTCAGCTTGATGAACACCCGCCTCCAGAAATGGCATGTGTTATGCGTGGCCAACATCCTATTCTGCGCCCCAATCGTGGCAGTAGCCTGGCTGCTGTAGCCCTGCCTCCCCCACTCCAGCAAGGCAGGAGGATAAGTCTCCCTGCTCAGCCACGGAGTGGCTAGACGAGCAGGGAGGCAGGGCTGCAGCTGCAATTGGGGCACAAAAGATGATGCTGGCCATATGCACCATGTGCATTGTGGTAAGTGGTCCAGTGGGTTCTGGGGGTGAATTTTCATCAGGTCAGCCACCTGATGAAAATCAGTCTAGTTATGACAGCATCAGCCTTTTTGTAACTCCATTTAATTACTCCTAATTTGGGGCCTCAATACCTGTCAGAGTGCCTCTCCTTCAGAACATCAGCTCATGCCACCTGTTCTTCACAGACCTTGCTTCTCTGGGTTGCCACACCAAGAAAGGAGAAGAAAACAGTTACCAGGAATGGTGACTTCTCGGCTGTGGCTCCTACCTTATGGAATGGGCCCCTGGTGGAAGTTTATCAGGCCTCTTCCCTCCCATCATTTAAAAGGATGCTTGAGACTCTACTGTTCCGGTAAGCTTTTAAGGGGATCCTTCCGTGAGTTATTTTTGCAGGCGTTCCTGTAGTATCTCATCACTTGGGGTTTATTTGGTTATTATATTTGTGTTTGTTGATGTTTTGGATTGTTGCTTTTATGAGTAGACCACTTAGTGCAGGGTTGTACACTAAGTCAGTACTATAGAAATGAATGAATGAATGAATGAATGAATAAATAGTACTAATACTTCAATGAAATGGATGAATCTTTGTACTTTGTTGTTGTTGAATGCCTTATTGATCTCCAAGAAATAAAGCACTTGGTCACATCCACAGGACATACAACCTGGGGATGAGAAACTCTTTTTGTGACCCACAGAGAGCATCTGTTGTCTGTGCAGGGTAGCAGCAGAATGCTAAACATCCACAAGCTATCTGATGTTTCAGATAGAAGCAGAGCTATATAAAGCTGTTGTTCTGTAAAAGTATTTGTAGATGAGAAATTCTGTCAGTTTAAACTGGTTATGCTAGCTTTTGTTTTGAAGGAAACAAAAAACTTTGCTTTTATATATATTTCACAACAGATACTATTTAAAATAAGATTTTTCCTTTAGCATGTAAAACATACAACTCCTAAGATGGTACCTATCCCTTGTAGTTATTAGAAGCAGTTATTCTGAAATAGTTGCATTTAAAAATAACACTTCTGTTTCATTAATCAGGAATGTATTTTTAAATTAAAGAAGTAATGAGTTACAATCAGTTTACCTTCTTGCAATGGGACTAGTTTGCAGGGGAGGCAGAAAATATTCCACAATGCACATAATGCAAGATCTTTTTTTTTTTTAATCCTAGGGCAAAGTAAGGCATCTACTGCTCTGTATGAGTAGAGCTGAGGACCCGTGCTCTGACCTCACCCTCTCTACTTCCAGTTCTCCCATGATTTTGGGAAAGGTCTAAAAAGGAGTTGTAATCACACTGTAGTGAATTTGGTTACAGAACTCCACAGCCAGATGTTCTGCCACATCAGGGTTTCATGTTCTGTGTAATTGCATTCAGCCACTGCACCATTTAACTTTTGGCACATTACCAGACTGTCTTCATCAACATGGGAAGGTTTGAAGTGAGGGGAACAGGATTAGAATATATCCCCCCCCCCCCCTTATATGTGTAATGCAATGAACATCTGAATAGGGCTAGAGTTACCCAATGAATGAACTCAGTAAAAGAACACGGAGCACAGGAGTGAGCAAAGTAAGGCCCTCCTGAGGTTTCTGGGCTGCAACTCTCCGCATTCTCCACTACTGGCTGTGCTGGTTAAGACTGGAGGAAATTGTAGTCCAATGACATCTGATGGGCTGCTAGGATCACATATAGCCCTGGACTAAATTTGCAAAGCTCTACACTGGACCCTTCCTTAGCTAGGTAAGGAAGAAGCAGAGTGAAGGAAAGCAGAGAGAGAAAAGACACATTGAGAAGCTTGGTTAGGAGTCGGATTCCCCACTGTGCCACCTGCAAGTAGAGCCAGCCTGTGTGGCCTTGGGAAAGGTACGTACTGAGTATTCTCTACTGGAAAACTCTGAAAGGGGTTACCATAAGTCAGAATTGACTGGATGGCACATTATTATTATTACTATTGATTGTTTATAGTACTCTTCTGATTTATAACTCCTGAAAGGCTCAACTAAACAGGACTTTTGGTCCATTTTGCCAGCTCATGGGGGAGGAGGAGAGCTCAGTCTCCTTGGCCTCGCCTTGGGGTATAAGGTCACCCACCCAGGCCCTGGCATACACGGCTTGGTCCAAGTGCTGCCCTTCAGTCTCGTTAAGAGGAGAAAGACAGCAGAGAAGATGTTTCCTGCATAATTCAAAATGGTCCTTATAACATGGAGCTTCAAAATATTCCTAGAATACCCAGCGTCACCAGTCAGCGTGCGAGCCTTTAGAATCTCTAGTTTCTGGGAAGAATCTTAGTGGGCTGCACTTCATCCTGGGTTCAAACCCATAGTTTCTTTTGGGGAGTTATTGCATGCCCTTCTGTGATCTATCCCCTCTTACCTTCATTTTTCTGTCAGAGGTACATAAAATAAGGATGAAGGCTGTCATCTCATAAACCCCTGCCTGAAGTTTCAAGTCCCATTGTGCCAGGTAGGGCTGAGTGAGCAATAATAAACATGCATTGTGGATAACACTGAGAACTCGCCCTTCTTGCACGGCTAGGAAAGGCCAGAAAGGCAAAGACTATGAAGCACTTCACAGGCGGAGAGACACCGAGAGCCGCTCTCGCATTGCAAGCTCAGACCCACATCCTTGGTTGAAACTCATTCCTGCTTCGACAGACACCAACAAGATTGCCTGACCATTCGCCGGTACCACCGTTGGGCAGGTAGGGAGAATGGCCGACATGCAGCCTGCTTATTCCGAACGGTCGCGCTCTTCAAGGTAACGCAGCCCACCTTCCGCATCCGCCACCCTCCTCCTCCTCCTCCTCCTCCGCCTCTCGAACTTTTCATGCCCTGCTCGGGGCGAACAACATTCCACGACAAATCATGAGATGAAGAGTGAAAAACGAATTCATTTATTTATTCATTTATTATATTTTAACTCTCTGCTGAAATCTGCCTCCCGCGCTCATTTGCTCACCCTCCCTAATTGGAAGGGCCAAGGGGCGCTGCCCTCCGCGCGCCACGAGAGGCGAAAGAAGCTCCGCCAACCGGCCCCGTCCGCGCCCTTCTTCACGCGCCCTCTTGCCCTCGGGGTGTGTGTGTGTGCGCGCGCATGCGTGTGCATGCGCAGGTGCGCGCGCGCAGCACCGCGACCGGCTCGCGCCTCTCCCTCTTGCAAGGAGTTGAGGCGTCCTCCCGGCCGCTGCACGGTCTCGGTTGTTACAAAATTGAGGCAGGCGGGGCTTCGCCTCTGTGCGTGACGTGAGGCGAACTTAATTCAAGCCTGCAGTGGAAAGCAGCGCCGTCCCCGGGCGGCCTCGGGTCGGAGCCGGTGCCTCCTTGGACGGCTGAACTAAGTGGTCGCCCCGCCGCCGTTTCCACCCTCTGACTGACCTCCCTGTCCTTCCTCAACCCTCTCCCCGGTTCTCCTTTCGTTCGGAGGAGGAGGCTTGAGACTACCTCAGGGGGTTGGTGTTGGGTGTGTGTTTGTGCGTGTGTAGCGCAGGAGAGGGCAATGCGCCATGCCAGCTCCTTTGGCGACCTGATCTCCCCTTGGGTTGCCGCCAGAGAGCTTCCCGTGCCGCTTCTCCTCCTTGCCGTGGCTTTGCCTACTTGCTGAAGGAGGAGCCCTCGCGTGGAGAGGTCGGGTGGTTGCTTCCTCCACCCCTCTTCTTCTTCTTCTTCTTCCTCTTCTTCTTTTTAGCCCTTAATTTTTCTCCTGAGCCGCTTCCTGGGCTGGGCTCGCGCCCCTTGACTTGTTCTGTTCCTTGGCTGTGTGTGTGTGTGTGTGCTTTCAACCTCCCCCTCTCCAGTACAAAACCCCTGCCTGGGTGCAGGTGACACACCCTCGTTGCTCTCCCCCCCCCCCCCCAGCCGCCGCTGCCGCTGCTGTTCGCTCTTCATTCACGGAGCCAGTTAGCGCAAAGGCAGCAGAGCTCGATCCACCGGGTGTTTTCTCTCTTTCTTTCTTCCCTCCGCCCCGCTTTTCCAATCACTGCCCGAGTCCGCCGGTCGAAGGCAAATGAATGCCGGCGAGTCTGCTCCGGACCGAGAGAGAGAGAGAGAGAGAATCTATCCGGAGGCAATCGCTTCCAGCTGCAGCGCCGTCTTCGTCGTCTCTCGGTGATCCAATAACGCCGACCAAACTGGGGGAGATACTCTTGGAGGCGGCTGCTCCTTCCGGCTCCTTCTTTTGCTACTGCCTTCGTTTTGTTTTTTTAAAGCGAAAACAACACCTCAAACGCAAGAATTAAAGATCGCGGGGATCTTGGTCGACCTTTCCAAAGATGTCATCTCAAACAAAGTTCAAGAAAGACAAAGAGATCATAGCAGAATATGAAACTCAAGTAAAAGGTGAGCGAATGCTATACCGTAATTCTGTGGGTTTTTTTTTTTTTAACTTTCACCCGATTCCTTCCCTCACCCTTCGTCTCCTCAACCCCCTCCTCCCCTTATCGTTTCCACGCGCCCCTTGCTTCGGCCTCTTCATTGTTACAAAATCTTACTAGGCATCTGGAATCTTTTTGTATGTGAAAATCTGCGGATCCTCGGAGCGATCCCCGGCTGCTGTTTTTGTGGACAAGAGATCGGGTGGTGGTGGTGGTGGTGGATTCACTCCGGGGGTAGTGAAAGCTGCATTGCAGTTGTGTGCATGGTGTCCCCCCCCCCCCTTTCAAATTGGAAACAATCTCGATTTAGAGAGGAAGACCCACACTTTATCTTCTTGGCGGCGGCGGCGGGGGGGTCTGCCCTTCCCGCTAAATGTCTTGATAAATGGTGCCTGCCTTTGATTAAAGCCCCATTGCAGGGTAGGCAGAAGGGGGGCATCCATCTGTATATAACAGATACGTCTGTGGCTAAATTTACATTTAGCGTATACTGGGTGTGTAAGCGTGGGTTTTATATCTCCCGTATGTAGAAGGCTTTCTGAACTGAGGCTCATTCTTTCCCCCCATCTCCAATCTTGAATAGCTTTTAAGTGAAAAAGCCGCCCACCCCCGTTTTTGTTGGCGTGTGAGTGGGGTGTGTGTGAGAGAGACCATATTTTAACCTCCTTTTAAGTGCTCAGATTCATTTTCCTTGTTTGCCTTAGCTCTTAGGTTAGGCTACCCAAGGGAGTGGGAAGGGCTCGCCAATACTACTTTTTAAAAGGAAGCAGTTGCTGATATAATTTATCTATATAGGAGGCTCTTGACACTAGGGCAGGACCTGGGCATTTGTCATCCAGGCCCCCACTTCCTGGAGCTATGGCACGCCCTTGGGGGGGGGGAACCTTGCTTTAATAGGATGGGCTTTAGCTGGTGATTTCTGCCGGTCTCGTTCCTCTTTTTCTGTGTTAAGCAACACCCTGGCACAACAGAAGCCCATAAACTGCGGTGCCTTTCTTGTGTTTTTGCAAGCGTTTAGGGTGGAAAGGACTTTCCTTCCCCTCCTGCTCATTGAGAAAGGAAAGCCCTTAGATGCTCAAACCTAAACATGGTGCTGACTTTTCATCATGCATTGTACTGTTTACTATGGGATGGATATGACAAGAGATATCAGTGTCCGCTTATGCTTTCCTAATCCATGGATTGTTGATGGGCTGATGCTGAGAAAGCAAAGGACTGGTTCACTTTGCAGTGCCAACAATCTTGGCACTGATTGTGGGGGAAGGCCAGCCTGCAAAGTTATCACTTGGCTACTATCTGTAATAATTCAAAGGTTGATGCTCTTCTTTGTCTTTTGCTCTTGGAATAGTGTTGGAATATGAATATATTGGCATTGCAGAACTATAAGTATGTTTTTGTTACAAATTTAAAGATTTCAGATTTTTTTTTGGAAAGTCCTGAAAAAAATGGTGAGAAAGCTGTGGCCTCTAAATCCCATCAGCCTTAGTCAGTGTAACAGGTGGTCAGGAGTGGTGGGACACATTGGGAGGACCTCAGTTGCTCCACTCCAGTGGGAAAGTATAGTGAGCATGTGGCCCTGTTCCTGGAAAAGAGAACTCGTCAGGGTGGTGCATCAGGCTCACAGCACATAGACTTTTGGGGCATGTCACTGTTTGAGTATAGGCAAGGAAAAAATGCTGGTCAACACTATGTGGCCTGACACTATGGAGTGAACACCAGAGCTGTGGCCACAGACTGTAGTATAGATGTTTGAGTCTGGGATGTCAATGAAAGCTTTTTCATGAATCTTAATAAAAGCAAGATTGAGCTGATAAGCATTCAAGAGTTTCCTATTATCTTTTGTGGTTGTTCATGGATATCCTTGTAATAGTTCTTATAGGAAACTTCCTTTAATCTGCTGCTGCTGTTGCCATAAAGTTGTGTTGGTCAATGAGTTCTACGTCATATCCTGGACATTGAGTGGCCTGCAGTAGTGTTTCTGTATGTGTGCCAGTGTTTATGTAAGGGCTTCATGTCTTCTTTGAGAACCTGAACAGATATGTGAACTTGGCTTCGTTCTGTGGCACATCTTTTCCCCCTGAAAGTACAGTATGAGGAGACATAATAATGAAAGGAGATGTGCATGATACCCATGTCTTGTGAATAGAGCACACCTGGAAAGCCAGAGCCACACTGATTCTACCACTGCAGTGAAACCAGAGGACTATTTTAGCTATAGGGTCAAGATTGGTTGAGATAAGCTTAAGGGGTTTTTCACCCTATCTTGTCTCGGATGCTTTTAAACAGGTTGTGCTGCTACTTGGTCTGCAGAGCAGGAACCAGGCTCTAAGAAGGGGGATTTGGGGCTGGCATTGCTGACCTCTGATCTTATATCTCTGTATGTCCTTGTATCTATTCTGTATTTTCAATCTTTTTATTGTTGGCTACAATTAATGATGGGACTGCCACAGTGCATATTGCTATATGCCAGTTTTCACTGGTTTCTATAATTAGGGGCCATATTGATATTGCCTTAAATTTAAATAAAATGAATTGAATATCTAGTCTTTACTGATCTGTTGTCTCAATGCATAGGTTTAGGAGATGGGGGGGGGCTGGAGAGAGAGATTACTCAGTAATACTAATTTAGGTCTGGCTAATTTGATGTGCCCATATTAATTTTTGGATTCATGTTTCTGCTCATGCTCTGCCCTGAAATGGTGTTTTGAATTGGGTTTAGTTACTTCTGGAATATCATGCATTTAGTTGCAAGATCCTTCTTTATTGCTTTAGCTAGCCAGTGTGCCATGAGAAAGGATGCACTTGCTTGCCAGTTGCAGCATTCTCCTCATCTACCTCACTTCCTGTAGGAGAGTAAGTGAGCAGTCTCAATGCATTAAGAGAGAACAGGATACAAAAAAAGAAGAGGAGAGTATTTACATCAGTGTTACCGTGAAAACTGAGTGAGAAGTTAGGTACTTCTGTAAAGACCACTTGCTGCACATGTTGAATCTTTGGAGTACGTCTCGGCCCAATCCCCAGATTGACAGTGGTGGTAGGCCAGAGAATTGCAAGAGGTAAGAGCTCCAGTTCATACAGTACGTTGTGCATGTGACATGAGAAGATATGCATTTGGTGATTTCCAGACAAGCGCGGCATCCGATGGATATGTTCGGCAGTAGGATTTCAAAATCATTCCCAGCATCTTCTCCACCCAGCTGCTTGCGTTGTTCATTCTTCTTGTTAATGTGTTTTCCTTTTTCCTCACCATCTCCAGACAACAGCAAATGTTGGCTCTTACTTTATAGGAGTTAATGACTTTCTTGTTAGCAGGAAGGAATATTTTCTTAATAGTGCATCTGAAAAAATGGGCTATGGACACCCACAAAAATTTATGCTTCCCTCCCACCTGCAAACATCTCAATATTTAAGGTGTCTCAAGACCTCTTGTTTTTCTTGCTAGAGGTCTATTATGGTCTACTGATTCTAATGATCAGTATATTATACTACGTATTGCTTGATGCTGCTCATCTCTCTCTGTATAAGTGTGTACATGTGCGCGCACACGCACACACATGCACACACACGTGTGCACGCATACACACACATGCACACACACAGAAATCAACACAGCTGCCTGCATTTTGGATTTCTGTTGGGCTATGTGGCACTGCCTTGCAGAGGCTGTGGGAATGGGTGTTTGTATTCCAAATCTTTCACTGCTTCTCACTAGATAGATCTGTATGCTTTTAGAATACTGAGAGAGACAGGGCTCTTGTTTCTTTCCCAGTTCAGGATACATGTAAGGAGTGGTGTCTAGGTGCTGTCACTGGTAGTCCTTGGCTTTCATCATTTGTACCTGTTACATTTTTTTGTAGTGTTAGTGAATGAAATGGCAGCTCTGATGTGCCGGTATTCTCAAAGGATATTAGAAATTATATGTTTGGGATGCAGAGGAGATTGCTTAAGAGATGAGGAAGGCCAAAGGTCTGCTGCACCCTCTGATTTCTGATGACCCTCTGTGTCCTGGGGATAGCAGATGAAGGCAGAGGTAACAAGGCTGAACTCTTTCTTTATATCTTATATAGTTATAAGGAAGAACTGTGGAGGTGTGAGAGGGCTTCACTTTAGATTGACATGCAAGCATTCACATAATATTTTATGTTTAAATATTTTTATGCTGTCCTTAAATAATAAATGTTGAGGGTTTTAGAAATAAATGTAGACTACCTACTCCCTGTGGGGGAAAAGGAAGATAAAAAAACACTGTAACACAGATAACATTGGAATATGTAGAACCTGGGGAGATAGAAAGGTCTCTTCTTCTCACTTTAAAGGTGTCAGGGAGTAAGTAACATTTTATTATGGACATAGACTGGCACAGACAGCAAGCGAAGAACCAGTCAAGCTTTTAGAAGAAACCATTCTACAAGTGAGGCACATCCACCAAGCATGCCCTTGGTGGAGGTGCCTCACTAAGCATGCCCCTTTAAAAGGGGATTGGACAGATTTCTGGAGGAAAAGTCCATCACAAGTTACAAGCCATGATGGGGATGTATAATCTGTAGGCTTAAAAGGAAGGTACCAGATGCAGGGGAATGGTATCAGGAGACAGGTATCTAGTTGTCTTGTGTGCTCCTAGAGGCATCTTGTGGGGCCACTGTGAGATACAGGAAGCTGGACTAGATGGCCCCTTGGCCTGATCCAGCAGGGCTCTTCTTATGTTCTTATGTCCTCTTTCCCTATTACTTGCATCAGATGATGCTAGCTATTAAAAGAAAGCCCCTCAAATATCTTAGTTTATTGGCCAACTGATGCTGGAATAGGCAGTTTTTCAGTACCAAGGTACAAGGTACATCCAGGGCTTTAAAGGGAAGCACCAGTACTTTGACTTGCTTGCAGAAATGGACTGTAGTGCTGTGGTGAGGAGGTTGGTGATTCCCAAAACTAGTGGGAAAGAAAATATGTGAAGTACTTCTTACTCTAAGTGAGAGACTGAAGCCTTTCTCTGTGGGTAATAGAGATGGTCAGCTTAATGGTAGGATTTTGCAATTACAGTGGACCATAGTTCCCTACAGATGCGTTATGTAGCAAGATAAGGTTAAGATGAAGGGGAAATTCTTCAAAAAGTAGAAGATAAAGAATGACAAGAAGTGGTAAGTAGGTATTTTTAGTGGCCATGTAAACATCTAATGGAAATATTTTATGGAGGACTAAGTAATCACATGAAGGCATCCGAGCTGATACTTGCGTCTTTCTTTTGTCTGGGATATGATTACTGTAAATTCCATCTGTAGTAGATATCACATGTGAGGGGAAATTATGTGGCGTCCTAACGTAGGTCCGTTAGCCACAAACAGGGTCATTTCACTTGAAAATAGATTCTTAGTGTGTTGTTTGTGTGAAAACTGCTTTGTGTTATTTGCCATCATGGTGATTCTGACTTATGTCTTTCATGTTAAGATATGAAAGATCAGTTTTATCAGTGGCAACCTCCAGTGAGTTTTCATGGCTGAGTGGGGATTTAAACACAAGTTTCCTCAGTCCTATTTGAAAACTCTACCCTCGATACTACACTGATTATCAGAAATTGTTTTACCTGTTTATGCATGTTGAATCTACTTGGATATGGACTTATTACATAATGTAATGTTTTATGAGTTAGGTACTGATTCTTGTACAAGGTTGCAGTGAGATTTCTGACTTCTTGCTGTCTCTGATCAAGAGTAGGGGGGCTTGATCTGTGAATTGGGGCCTTTGTAAGATAGCTGGGAAGTGGGGAACTTGTCATGAGGGTGCCACTTACAGTGCTGAAAGAAAGAGCAAAACCAGCTTCTTTCAGCTCTACAGGCACCTCTGGTTTAGGGTTTCATGGGCACACCCTTTTTTGGGATGGTGGTTGGAATGATGAGTTTTTTGTGTGGTGGTAGATGTGGTGGGCAGCTTGTGGCCTTCCAAGTGTTATTAGACTGAATCTTTATTCATCCTTTACCATGGATTGTACTGGTTAGGGAGAATGGAAGATAACATGTAGAAGATCACAAGCTACTGACCTCTGATGCAGAGAGACAGAGAGAACGAGAGAGAGATTATTTTATTATTATTATTTATTCTGGGACTTTAGGGATAAAGCTACTGATTTATTTATTTTCAGGACTCCTAAAATGATTGATTTTAGTTTATATAAAGTCAAACACAATGGGGAGAAATTGTCAAATTGGTTTTGGGAGGATTGTTTATGTAAGTTTTTTTTTACTGCAGTGTTACAAAACTCTGCACCCAAATTACAGTGTTGCTGATAATTCCAGACAGTGAACAATCCAGTACAGAATGCATGAAGACCTGGATAGGGCAGTTTTTGAAGGGGAGTATTATGTGCTTTACTCATTTACCTCCCAGCATAAGCACGGCAATGTGATATTTTTTTGACTCAAGCAAATTTATAAACTAGTGATAACCTACCGCAGAAGAATTGTCTGTATCTAAAAATTCTGCCAGATCAGCTGCTGAAGAGTTTGGGCAAGAAGAAGCTCAATCTGGAGCTGGGAAGGTCAGAGTTATCTTGATAATCAGTGACTGGAGATAAGCCACAATTAAACCTAGGAAGTTAGAAAGACACTGAAGTTAAACCATAAGGCAAAGGCCATAGTCCAGATGGAGGCCAAGGTGCAGATGGTGAAGAAATAGAAACAATAGAGGCTGCAAATAGATGGTTATCTTGGTTGTGTGAAGCTAAGCAGGTCTTGGGCTGTTCATTGCATCAATGGGATACTGTTTTTGACCCTTGTGTGCTATCTTGAGTCCCATTAGAGAAGAAAAGTGGATTATAAACGTAAATTCTAAAAGCATCTGCTTTTAACTCTCTCTCTGTGGGCTTTTTTTTGTATCTTCGTTTTGTACCAGGCTTCAGCTTGAAACTGTATATTGCCCTTCATTCTTAATCCTGTTAACCTCTCAAAGGCTGTAAACTGGAGAATAGACTTGTGCAGCTACCTTTTCTTAATGCAGCAAACTTAAAGGCAAACCTGAACTGTGTACTCTCAGAATAATTACGTACTCCTCCATTTGAGGAGGGCTAATAAGGAGGAAGTGAGAAAAGCCTAAGAGAAATAGCATGTTGAAATAGAACAGCTGACATATGAAAATGTTAATGAAAGAAAATATAGGAAGCGTGTCCTCTTCATGGTGGACCTGATGGCCTTATAGGCCCCTTCGAGCTCCGTTATTCTGTGATTCTAAGGTAAAGCTGAGGTTTGCCACTTGAACTCAAGGCCAGTGTCTTGCAAAATGCTAGACGAAAAGGCAGATTAGTTAGGAGAAGCTTGCACTTTATTTCCAGCAGAAAATGAGATAAGACAGTGTGGAGTGGTATGTCAAAACCCCACACCTTCCCAAAATGAGAGATCTAGAGGAAAAAAGCAGCCTGGGTAACTGCCAGCAATACATGTAATGAAAACCATGCATGCATGCCTTGTATTTTATTATAGTGAAAGACTTTTAGGCATTTGATAGTACTCTGATAAATATTATGGCTATATTAAGTGGCAGTTTTCTGATCCATTGTGTCAGGAACTATAAAGGGGAAAACTAAAGTATGAATCTGTGCTGTGTTGTAATCCATTAACCATCAAGTGATACATTAGACTATAAACAAAAAACCCTCACTGAGTGAGGGGAAGACATTGTAGAGCAGCCAGATCCAAAAGAGAGCTATTACAGAACAGATGTCCAATATTATCTGGAGGATTCGTTCTACTTCTTCATGTATTTATTTGGAACAAGGACATCTGTAGATCCTCAAGAGTATCACGAGGTACAAGTGAAACCTTTAGAATCAAACCCATGAAATACCACAAACAAAACACCCGGCTTTAGAGAAGCAATGCTTGATGAAGTATTGCTCTCTGTAAGATGGGTAACACATAATGATAACAGCTCCATTTATGAACATGAAAGGGCCAAAGCTGCTAAAGGGAGCCTCAAGTAGGTTAAAAATGTTTCCTCTGCCTAGGTAACAACATTTTTTAAGGACACTGATTTTTTTGGTATGGAAACCCTGCCTGTATATTTGGTTTGATCCATGCTTGATAATCATCACTTGTAATTATAATTGCTGATAAGTGAATGAGTGCTCTTTCTCTCTGTTCTGGGACCTACTGTTGTTTTTTCAAGGTATTAAAGCAGTGGTTCCCAATCCTAGGTCCCCAGATATTCTTGGACTAAAATTCCCAGAAGCTTTCACTGCTAGATGTGCTGGCCAGGATTTCTGAGAGTTGTAGTCCAAGAAGATCTGGGGACCCAAAGTTGGGAACCACTGTATTAAAGAGTGAACATTACCTGATCTGAGATTAATTAAGTGGAAACTCCTGGGACTGAACAGAGGAGGATCTTAATGCATACTAATTATGTAACTCCGCTGTTGCATCTCTTAAGAATTGCCAATTTGTCAAGAGTAGGTTATTTGGTGAAAAAATATCTGAAAATAGAAACTGCATGACAGGATTCAGTAGGGTTTCTTTGGTGCAGGATATGACTGCTCTTGGAGAAACTGATAATGTAAACCTTTTAGAACACTGTAGAATCCTTTTAGAACCCTATTCTTAACTGTACCTGCTAATTCTAGAGGATTCTTGTGTGTGATCATTAGTAAAGATGGTGGAGGGCTGTGAAGAGGTACATCTGATTGTGATGAGTGGAAGTGGCAAAACACCCTTACATGGAAGATTATACCCAGCATACCTTCGAAGACTCCTTCCTTGCCCTTCACTCCCTCAGTTCAGTAGCTAGAACCTCTGTGTCATGGTCCAGAGGTACAAATTTTGACTTGATGAACCAGCTACATTTAAGGTGCAGCTTTTGTTGAGACAAAATAGATGAGCAAAAGGTAGGTCAACATTGGGGTGATAGAAAATTATCCACAGCTGTATATTTTGATGGAAAACAAGCTTTTTCTGAAAAATTGACTGTTTTCAAAACATTCATCCATCATCTAATGAAGACATGAAATACCAGTTTAGGCAGTTTCCCAAAGCTGTGATTTTCAGAGATTGTCTATTGGAAATGAATTATACATATGCAGAGGTGTTTGAATGTGATCATATCAGTATTAACAGTTTAGTGATTTCATTTTGCTCCCTTTGTATTTAATCTGTATAAAGGAAGTGCATGCTATTGAGTCATTCTGTATTAAAAACATTTAGAAAAATTGCAGTAATACAGTTGGGATGTATTTACTATATATGTATTATATACCACATTAAAAGTTGTAATTCTGTATTCACTCATGTATGAGTGTCGTTTAATAAAGTGATGCTTGTGTGTAGTACATTTGTGTAAAATGGGCCATCCATTTGTTTTACTGTTCCATTTTCAGTGTAAGTGAAGCAGAGGGTGCTTGAGATATTTATGCAGCATGCAAAATGAATAAGTTTTGAAGTTTTTGTGGTTTGTTTTTTGTTTTTTGCTAGATATAAGTCAAATCACAATGCTGACTAGAGTCCTGTTTCATACATTCACTGGTATCAGTGCAATGCTATAAATAGCAATGGTGGATTGCCACTTGTTAAAGAACTGATGCTTGCATTCCTCATTGCAGACCAAGCCATGCAACTGGTGTCACCAGTTAAGGCGTTGCCACTAGTCAACACTTTAGTGACTCTTCTCCACTGCCATTTATGCCATTGCACTTGTGCTGCCAATACATATGTAAGTACTGTAGTAAGATTCTGGCTGCTAAATTTGATTCAAATTAGTTTAGGCTTTTGGGAAAGGAATTAAGGAAAACCCATATCCCTAAAGAGGGGCTGGGGACATATTCAGCCAAATTAATATTTCAATAATAATAATAATAATAAAATGTGCTGTCAAGTTTTACTTATGGCAACTCTTTTCAGGGTTTTCTAGGTAGAGAATACTCAGACATGCTTTACCATTCTTTTCTCCTGGGGGGTTCCTGGGATTGTGCAGCTTGGCTAAGGGAACCCAGGCAGCCTTTTCTGGGATGAACAATGGGAATTGAACTCCTCATCTCTGGGTTTGCAGCCAGATGTCATTTCTATATGATATGGAATATCCTTAACCACCTAGTTTTTTTAAAAAAATGAGTTTTCAGTCAGAATAGCTTGTGCTAAAAGCCTGTGTGCACTTACCAGAGGATGCTGTTAATGTCCTTAGTGGGACTTCTGAATAGATATACATAGGACTGAACTCCTAATTGGCTTGTGTAACCAGGGTAGTAAGACTATTTATGTTGTCTGGCATTTTAAATGTTGCAGAATTTATTTGTTTTAATGGCAGAGAGGCAAACCGTCATGAGACAGCTTTATGAAAATGCTAGGAAAGTTGGCTTTCAGGTAGTTCAATGCCAAGTGCCCTGCTGAAGCTTTTGTTCACAGAGGCAAGACAGGGGGAAGTGTTCATCTTTTACAAGGACCTGCAAGATATTGAGGTGCATATACCGAAGCATATTTCTTGTTTTGTTGTTCTTCTGGCATTCTGACAACAACTGTGTGTAGGCTGTTTCTTCTACTGAGGCTTTTGAGAGGGTCACAAAAGCATCTGTGAAAGGAACGTCAAGGGATTCATGCTGAGATTGAGAATTCTCTGTAATTGTCCTGTGTAATGAGGTACAAAGGGGGAAAAAGAGATGTCTAAACAAACATGGCATGTAAAATCCTTTTTGGAGCATAAGTGTGTTCTGTAGAGGTTGCCTCTTGTGCCTTGAGCTGCTTTTCCCAGTGGTTAATCCAGTTGTGAGTTTCAACTGGAATAAGTCAGTTGAATCAGTGGGGATTTGGTGAGTCTGCTCCTCCATAAGTGCCACTGATTTAGTAGGTCTACTCTAGTTGTGTCTTATTATTGGATTTCAACCACTGATGGGTTTTAGTATTTATTTCCCCATGTTTTCTAATATCTGAAAGTGGGTACTTCTAGTATCTATTTCAGAGGAAAAATATTTGGCCAGGTAGCTGTTAAAGGTGTTAAGAGATAATAGGTGAACTGCAACCCAACAAATCTAACATCTGGAAAGTCTTCCTGCCCTACTGGCCCCCATGGGTTTATCCTTTCTCACCTCCCTCCTTGGCTATTACCTGCATTTCACCTTTAGAGATAAGGACAACTGAGGGCTATCCTACTGGTTAAGCAGTTTCCAGTCTGGCATCTGCTTAGGTCTGGAACATCAGTTTTGTAGTACAAGTATTAATCAGCAGAGGATACATGATGACGGTCTACAGTACTACTTGATTGTGTACTTGAAAAAGCAGCAATTGGAATTTCGCTTTGTAGAAATTGCCTGCAGAATATTAAAGGATTTGATCTTGTCTTCCATGCTCTTTATTTTCTTAGAAAAACATGAAGTGTTTGGTTCTTAGGGGCTGTGGAATACAATGTTGTCAGGATTTACCAACATAGAGTTCTGTTTCACTTCATCCACTTTGAGTGGTAGTGGGTTGGATAAGGAGTAACCTACATAAAGCAGTGGTGATGATGGTCCCAGGGGGTGGTTCTGTTCTGTACCAGTGCTAATTGATCCTTCGCCAGCTGCATCCTTGTTTCAGTGCTGACCATGTTACCTAGTAACTTTAGGGCTAAGGTGCAAATTGTTCAGTCTCGCGTCATTGAATAATGTAGAATTTGCTTTTTGGTTAAAAGGATATAATTGGCTAGCGCATTGTCCTAATGCTGCCTGCAAATTAGATGCATGTTGTCACAATACATTTTGAATGAAGCTGCCCTTGAAGAGTGGTTCAGGCGACTGCACAGTTGCTCAGCTGGTTCAAAAGTGATAGCCTGATTGTTTACTGTTCCATTGTGCAGGTGAGGGGTATGCTTTAGAGCAGTGGTTCTTAACCTTTGTTACTCAGGTGTTTTTGGACTGCAACTCCCAGAAGCCTTCACCACCAGCTGTGCTGGCTGGGGTTTCTGGGAGTTGCAGTTCAAAAACACCTGAGTAACAAAGGTTAAGAACCACTGCTTTAGAGCAAACTTGTTACACATGAAATTCAGTCTATAGAGGAATGTCGGCTGTTAAAACTTACAAGCAACTTGGGTTAAGCTGATTACTTGGATCCTTTCAAATGTGGGTTAAGGTTTGGGATGGAAATACCTTGGTTGTCTTAAAGGAGGATCTATACTGAGCTCTGCAGAAGGGGAGTCCATCTTTGTGGCTTCTGCTGAATCCATCAGTTGCATTTAGTGCCAGTGGTCACTAAATACTTTAGGAATGTTTGGTCAATGAGACTTAGGGGTCCTAGGTGTTTTCAGAAATACTTATGGCCAGTGTATGAAAACATGCAGGCAGTGGTTCTGGAGGAATATTTCCATGGAGGTACAAGGTTTTTTAAGGTCTATATCTAGCTTTTGTGCTTTTCAGCATCTACTTTTCCATATATTTTCAGTATTATCTTTTCAGATTATCTGGAGAGTCTTTCTTCTCAGTCCTGCCACCTTCACAGGTGTGTTTGGTGAGGACACGGAAGGAGGCCTTCTGTGTCGCTGCTCCCAGACTCTGGAACTCCTCCTTCAGGAAGCTAGACTGGCCCCATCTTTACTGTCCTTTCACAAGCAGGCAAAGACCTTTCTCTTCAGGCAAGCTTTCTATGAGTGACTGGCTGCCTGAGTGGAGTTTTTTAAATGGACTGTAGTATCTTAATGCATTGAATGTGTTTCTGTATCGCTTATGTTTTTTAGTATTGTATTCGTTGATCTTTTTACTATTGTATACTAATTGTTACTAACATAATTACTGTCTTTTAATTGCCATAAATCACTGTGGGTCCTCTTTAATGAGAAAGGCAGGTTAAAATATTTTAAGTAAGTAAATAAACAAATAAGCAAATAAATAAATACATAAGAGATGCCATTTGGGAGTTGGGCCTCATGTGTTGATGATATTCAGTTGTGTCCCTGTTAGTGGATTCTAAGCTATAGATATTTTGAACTGCTTGTGGCATGCTAGATAGGGATGATGAAAATTGCAGTCCCAACATCTCTGGAGGTCTCAGCTTGGGGAAGTGTGCATTAGGGTGAGACCTTGGTCTATAAGATGTTAATAGTAGCCGATAGTGTAAGTTCTAGCTCTTTGTGACCCCTGTTTTAGATGTATCATTATAAATCTGTCCTTTTGTGGTCTATAAATTTAGGTTAGGTTAGGCATCCTTCAGTCTCAAGAGATTATGGTAACGTGCTCTGAATAGAGGACTTGGAACAGCGTCTAGTGTGGCTGCGAAGGCCAATTCGAGAGTGTCAATCCCTTCCACACTGAGGACAAATACAATCTGTCCCCTGTCCAGCTCCCTGATTTTGCTGGTTTCAGGACTGCCTCTTTGCCTTGGCCTGCTGGACAAGTGTCTCTTCAAAATGGGAGAGGCCATGATGTACCGTCTGCCTCCAGGCTGAATGCTCAGATGTCAAGGTTTCCCATCTGTTGAGGTCCATTCCTAAGGCCTTCAGATCCCGCTTGCAGATATCCTTGTATCGCAGCTGTGGTCTCCCTCTGGGGTGCTTTCCCTGCACTAATTCTCCATACAGGAGATCTTTTGGAATCCGACCATCAGCCATTCTCACAACATGCCCAAGCCAATGTAGACGTCGCTGTTTCAGTAATGTATACATGCTAAAAATCCCAGCTCGTTCTAGGACTACTCTATTTGGAACTTTATCCTGCCAGGTGATATCAAAAATGCGTCAGAGACAACGCATATGGAACGTGTTCAGCTTCCTCTCCTGCCATGCACAAAGGGTCCAGGACTCACTGCAGTACAGGAGTGTACTCAGGACACAGGCTCTATAGACCTGGATCTTGGTATATGCCGTCAGCTTCTTATTGAGCCGTACTCTCTTTGTGAGTCTAGAGAACATGGTAGCTGCTTTGCCAATGCGTTTATCCAGCTCGACATCTAGGGAGAGAGTGTCAGAGATCATTGAGCCAAGGTACACAAAGTCATGAACAACCTCCAATTCTTGTGTGGAGATGGTAATAGAGGGAGGTGAGTCCACGCCCTGGCCCATGACTTGTGTTTTCTTCAGGCTGATTGTTAATCCAAAGTCTTGGCAGGCCTTGCTAAAACGATTCATGAGTTGTTGGAGGTCTTCAGCAGAATGGGCAACAACAGCTGCATCATCAGCGAAGAGCAAGTCCCGCATGCATTTCAGCTGGACTTTGGTCTTCACTCTCAATCTAGAGAGATTAAAGAGCTTTCCATCTGATCTAGTCCGGAGGTAGAAACCTTCTGTTGCAGTTCCAAAGGCGTGCTTCAGCATGACAGCAAAAAAGATCCCAAACAGAGTCGGCACGAGGACACAGACCTGTTTCACTCTGCTTCGGATGTCAAAGGGATCTGATGTTGAGCCATCAAAAACTACAGTGCCCTTCATTTCCTCATGAAAGGACCTGATGATGTTAAGGAGTCGAGGTGGACATTCAATCTTGGGAAGTATTTTAAAAAGGCCGTCCCTGCTAACCAAATCAAAGGCCTTTGTAAGATCTATGAAGGCCACAAAGAGTGGCTGTCGTTGTTCCCTACATTTCTCCTCCAAGGTCTATAAATATCCTTTGAATAATAATGTAAAGTGAACCACAACTTTAAAAAAAAGTACGCTAAAAATTTGAAGACTTCTCTTTTTGTTTGTTAGCTTGTCCACAAATTCAGAATGATTCTGCCTGAATGTCACTGGCACTCATATCTGTATATTAAAGTAAAAATAGAAGGCTAGAGCATTAGGTTGGAAGGCTTTTCCTGTGCAGCTTCCATTGAAACAGATAGAAGTTGTGCTTTAGCAGTCTCCTGCACAAGCTTTATTGAAATGAATGAGTTGCTGCTAGATTGTGCACCCCAGTCTTGATTTGTTGTTTGTAAACATTCCTTCAGTAGAGAGGTTGGTGGATTGCCTATCTTTTTTTCATTCAGTCAGATGTGAATGAAGATGTAATGATCTACAACTACACATGGGCGTGTCAACCACCTCCCTTGAATATTTATAGAAAAGTGGTTTGAAATTGGCCTTCTGTCCCATTGAAGCCCAGTCAGTGTTCCTCTTCCTCTCTTCAGCCAAGCTGTGTGTTCTGCAAGTGTGCTGGGCATCCTTGCAGGACAGCAAAATTAAAACTAGTTTTCAGTTTGCTGGCATGAACATCTGTGGCTCAAACTGTGAAAAAATATTAGATTTGAGCATTGGGCATCAGCTTTGAGCATTAGATGCTTAAGCAGTAGGTTTACTTTTGGTCTTTTAAAAATAACAATGTATATCTGAGCATAAATTCTTCCTGTTAATAGCATATAAATGTTATTTATTTGTTGCATTTAATCAGTAGAATCTTGGTTTGTAAATCAGGCTGTAGAAGTGGCACATGGTCACTAAGCAAGTGCCCTGGCTAAGTCCAGGATATGAACTAAGATGTCACAAGTCCTACAGTTCTCTAGCCACTGCACCACACTGGCTCTTATTCGCCTCTTTATATGTTACTTCTTATCACCTTCCCTTCTGAGTAAGCATACATATGTGTGAGTCCATGGCAGTCTGCATGAGAATATTTGAAATATAAATTGGGGAGGCTTCACGTACAGAATGTAACACCAGCCAGGATGCAGTGAGCAAGAACTGTGCTTTCATGATTCATAATAAAGATTAACTGATCCTTTTTAATGAAAACAAATTGAATCTATCATAGGTGTTTCCTGTTCAGCTATCATCCAGAACAGTTTTTTGCATACAAGCCAGGGGAATTCAACAAAGTCAGCAAGTTCTTGGAAAATGTTGCCTATCAGAATCCATTTAAATTAATCTTTGGGTTTGCGGATGACTAGATAGCAATTCAAATTTCCTTAAAATTGGCTTTGTTCAATGAGCAGCTGAAAAGAGTTGGATATTACAGCTGGTATGGTATATAAACCAGTGGAAAATGCACTTGTGCCCATGTATGTACAAGATGGAATTCTGGGAACAGACTGTGTGCTGTGTCTGTGCATGCATTTGCATTTTTTATGGTTTTATTTATTGACCCAGATGTCATAAGTTCCAAATACTTGGATGCAGTTCTGACTCCTCCACAGAGTGTGGCTGGAGCATCTCTATTGGAACTGTGCACAACAGCACACCCTCGCTCCTTGCTGCTTTGCCACTCTTCTGCTTGCCATATAAAGACACCAAGACTTTCCATAAGCAGTGATTTGTAGCCACAGCATTTACTCAGTGAAGGGTATGTGGCAACAGTACTTTTCAGAAGTGTTCAAGCCCCCAAATATATTTTCTCCAAACCAGTTCCTAATCTTCCTGATTTTTTTTCTTTTCCTTTTGCTACCTGCAGCATACTAGATATTGCTTTCTTAAGGATATAAGTGTTATACATAACTGATAAGTGAAATGGCTGATGATGCCAGGTCTACATATTCTTCCCCTGTCTATATTAGGGTTGGACTAAGTGGTATACTTAGCATGTCTTTGGAAGTTATGCTCTCTGAAGTGCTGAGAGGTATATTCTTCTCTGTATATTGTGTTCCATCATGCTTTGTCTTGTTCAGGGTGGGTTTGATTTAAATGGGGAAAAATTGGATTTTTTTGACAATTTAAATCACAACATCGATCCTGATTTATGATTTGAATTGATTTTTTATTTTTAAAGATTGATTTTTATCCACCCTGCTTGTGATTGACCATTGGAAGGCAAGTGAGCTTGATTTGTGAATCAGACTGCCAAGGCCAGTATCTCTGAGGAAATCGCATTGTGGGAGGGGGGAAAAGGGAATAATTGCAAGGGAGACACATTCCCTTGAATGTCTTGTTTTGATTGCAGTATTATTTTTCCAGTCCCTTCAGTTGTAGGATCTTATA
This sequence comes from Intellagama lesueurii, assembly GCA_037013535.1. Lineage (NCBI taxonomy): Eukaryota > Metazoa > Chordata > Lepidosauria > Squamata > Agamidae > Intellagama > Intellagama lesueurii. The sequence goes on from JBAJHW010000002.1 coordinate 259,274,289, forward strand.
TACTGTTGCCTTGTACAGGTGAAGGGTCATAAATAATAAATGTTGAGCTTCTGTCATTCTTGATATGGGTGAAAACTTCATCCCTGACCAAAAGCTTCAGTGTTCTCAGCTTGAGTAGACTCTGATCATTTATGCCAATATGGTATAAGGAAGTGAAAGGTCAAAGTAAAGGTGACGAATGCAATCCTTTCAGTTATACACACAACAGGGATAAGCTCTTGATTACAGGGGCAGAAACTCCTGTCTCACAATAGTCTATTTTCTGCAGAGAAGAATCAGGAAAGAATGACAGATAAACCCAACAGGATTGATTCAATGGCACAGTGGTTCTATATAGCTCAGCCATGGCTGTTTCTATGACCTGTGGAATGTAGGGGAATAGGAAAGATGTGTGTAAGATAAATGTTGATGAGAGACCTGGCTAGGGGAGAATAAGAGGAAACAGTGGCCTCTGGTGATTGCAGTTTCATGTGGGCTGTGAATCCATTCTGGGTTTTGGTTCGAACTTTTAAAGGATTGTCTATGGTGCTGAACCTACCTTGAGGAGAGGATTCAGCACTTTGGACAGCTTCTCTACCGGGCAGCCTCCTCAAACCTGGAGCCATCAGGTGCTCTTGAGGGGGAACCATAGAAGAGATCCGTCTTTGGAAAAAACCAACCACCACCACCACCCCACTTTCCTAATAGCAGTATGGTGATTCTTACCTCATGCCTGGTACAGGGATTTCTTAACTGAATTTGCTTTAGGAAAGTCTTTTGAGAACCAGTTAAACATTATTGTGCAGGCAGAGACACATCTGCTTGACTTTGTACCTCTGATCTGATACCTTGAAATACAGTTGGATTGTTTTGAAGGAAACTTTTCCCTGTGACCAACTTCTGTGATTTGTCCATGTCTATGATCTGTTTTGATGCAAAGCCTCACCATCGTTAAGCTTGAAGAAGGGTTAATATTTGGTCCTGTGAACAAAAACAAGTTAGAAGGAACAGTGCTGCATGGGTGTAACTAGTACTAGGGTGTGAGGAGAGCAAAGGTGATTGTAATTTTTGAGCTTGAAACCTGCAACAGGCAAAATGGCCCTGCCATAATTAATAACTCTCACAAGGTTACTAATCCAATAGCTTTATGTTCTCTGAACAGGGATAAATGCTAACAAAATAACTAAAAATAGACTAACTCCAGTAGCTAAACTCAGATAGGGTTTTTTTTTTATGTCCTAAATTAAAATCAAATCTTTTGGTATAACAACAAAGGTTAACTTACAATACTATGAGATGGTCCAAAGGCCTTTAAACAATTTTTTAAAAGTAAAATCCTCTCAGAGCAGGTTTTGCTATTCGGTTTTTCAGTTTCAGAGTTTCTTAAAATTGCTGCTGCTGGCTTGAGTTTACCAGTGGTGGCAATTCTAAGAAATGAAAGACTTCCCCTTCTAGTCCTGTGGCTCCTAATAGTTTCCACATGACAAAACAGATTTCATAGGAGCCATGGGATCTACTGGGCATGGTGGTGGTGGATGGATGTGATCAGGAATGTTTTATTTCCATGAAATTACAACAGTTAATGTTGTCAGCTTTTTACACCTTAAATTATGGGAAGAGAATTTCAGACATTGAATTATGAACATGCCAGGTCTGGGTCAGGTATTGACTAATTTCATTTTTTCTCATTCTTGCTACTGAAAATCAGGTGTCTTTATGTTGTCAGATCCTAGAAAATAGAATAAATAATACACTAAGAGATCTTGAAAGTACTTCTTTTATCTCTGATTTCTCCCTCTCTCATACAAAAAAAAAATTCCACTGAAGCCATTATCATCTCCGTTTTCTAATCTGTATGAATTCTAAGGATCACGTGGAATGTGATGTTAATTAAATAATTGAAATTATTTAAACATTGGACAGACAAGCATTGCAGCAAAGCATAGAAAATTACAACTGGCTAACAGTGTATGTTAGATCTAGGATTCAAGGCTAAATGACTCCTCATTTTGTCCAGTAGAGCGGATTGAGATGTCCAGTGTACTGTCTAGTCAAGTTGTATTGGATCAGTGTCGCTAAGGCCCAAGGAAGTAGACAAGGCATTTGTATGCTGTAAGGCTATCACCTCTCTTGTAGATCTTTGCCCACCTTGGCTGTTAAAGTCTGCTAAGAATATAATTATAGAATGGGCCGCCCATGTTATTAAGACATTGCTTCAGGACGGCCATACACCTTCCTGTTTAAAAGAAACCATAATAAAGCCAATTCTTAAGAAAACCAATTTGGTGACAGATGATTTAAACAACTATAGACTGGTTGCAAATATTCCAGTTTTTGGTAAGAGGGTGGTGGCTGATCAGCTGCAGGTATTCTTGGATGACACTGGTAGCCATATATCCATTTCAGTCAGGGTTAAGGCTGCACCACCGTACTGAAACAGCACTGGTCACTCTACAAGATGATCTCCTAAGGGGGGCTGACAGAGGGAGTATAACCCTATTGGTGCTCCTGGATCTTTCTGTAGCCTTTGATACCATCAACCATGGTATCCTTCTGAGATGGCTATCAAATTTAGGACTTGTGTGTTCACTAATGGGGTGAAATACAAATCAAATTAACATGGATACTTAAAAACTGTAATGGCTCCAGGGGGAGGGGATCAGACTATACAGTCTTGGGATGGGAATGACCATGGTAATCCTCAATGAGACCCTGATGGAAACTGTGTCTCTGCACTTCCTCAGCAAACAAATTATTTTCCATTGAAAATGGAAATTCTGCAAACATTGAATTGCATTGTATGTGTGTGTTGGTGGTGGATGGATAGCATGGTGACCTTTTCCAACCATTTCTCGAAATTTTTCTGCCAATTTGTGGGCTTCCTTTTCTCTCCCTGTCTTTAAAATCTGTCATCAGTCCACAATGTTTACTGCTTCAAAGTTGTAAAACAATGTGATAGTGCATGAATGTGTTTAATTAATAGCATCATAGATAGTTTGCAGTAGTGCTCACAGACATATGTATCAAATAAATTCGAGCAGCATGCAAAATTATACATTAGTCACACATAAAAAGAGAGCTCCTACAGCAAGGTGAAAATCTGGTAGTGTCAAATTCATGTTGTGAAAAAACTCCTTACTAGTACCTGGATTGGCAAGCAGCTGCAGCCTAAAGTAGTTAGCTCCACAGGGAAGATGGTCAAGTTGTGATCCTTTTGCATGGGTGTCCTCAGTTAAAGAAGTTGGGACCACAACATTCTGGGCCTGATATAGACACCCCCAAATGATGAGTCTTTCATGTCTCATGACATTTGCTCCCCAAAGTCTAGTGAGAGTCTGGAAATCCTGGCTGCAACCATCCCCCACAGGAAGTCTTTTGGGGATTTGGGATTCCCATTGTTACTTTCCCTTGGATGTATTGCCCAAGGCTGAGGTTTTGCAATCCAGCAACATCTAGAATGCCACATTGTGGTGACCCCTGCTTTATCACCCATTCTCAGGGGCCCTGGCACATTTGAAGAGGGTCACAGACTAGAAACAATTCTTCATACACCACCTTAAAAGCTTCACTATGTGACTTATAGAATCCTGATTTAGTCTACATTTCTTTCATATTGTGTTTATGCTGTGGCCAAAAAAAGGTTGAGAATGGCTGGTTGAGATAGTAAACACTTGGGGACAGGGTGGGTTTTTAAAATGTTTTTTGAAGAGTTTTGTCAGTCTAATTGATAGTACTATGTAATTAACTAATAATAGTATTCACTAAGAGGCTGAGTTGTCATTTCAGTAAATGTAGAGCAGAGTTACAAAACTAGAATGGGGTTTGAAAACTACTGATTTGGATTCCATAATGAGCTGCACCAGACAACATTCAGAAGGTCAAGTCAGGTCAGTCGATAATTAGTTTGGCTTGGTGCCAGCTGTTACCAGCTTTTAAAGTAGGAATAGGAGACCCTATGGCAAGCCTTAGTTGCCTGTTGGGACCTTTGCTTGCCTTAGAAACTGTGGCCCAGGGTCTCAGGTGAACACTCATGTACATGCAGCTCTCTTCTGTGACATTTTTAGTAAGGGAGTTAAAATTATTCACCCTTTAAAAAGGGTAATAATTTCCTTTGCTCACCAAAGCTGTATCTTGTTTTGGTTTCGGCAAGCAATTTCCAAATGCTTTGTTTTCTCTTGCACCTAATTCTTGTAGTGTGTTTAACTGCTATATTTATAGGCTTCTCCAAGGGACTATATTTTAACATGATGTGTGCACATTTTTCAGCCTTCTGTCTAGGGACAAGATTTACACTTTTCCATCCTCTAGCCCACTGAAGGAAACATAAATAAATAAATAAGGGGAGAAAATCCCTTCCATATGGTTTCCTTTAATCTTTTCCCCTTTAAAATTTGTGTTGCCTCAAAGCTATTAGGCTGCCATCCATTGCACCATTGGTCAACTTGTCATCTGCAAGGCATACAAAGCTTTGGTTTATCCACTTGCTGAACAACATGCCTTCCTCCCTGCCCCAATAATGTGTAACATGATTTAGACCAGAGCGAGAAGAGGAAACTGCCAAGTTGTTATTGCACCTTTGCAAAATTCTGGTGAAGCAACTTGATCTGCCTTGATGAGCAGCTTGGACTTTCAATGAAAACACAAATCTGGTACTACAGTATTTTACTTTGTCATACTGTATGTTAGGTTTCCCGTGCAGGAAAAAACTGTTATGTGTGAATCTGTTCATTTTTTCTTTTTTTCTGACAATGGTTGAAATCCAGTAGTAAGTTACAGCTAGAGTAGGCCCACTGAATTTATGGAACTTATGGAGGAGTTGACTCACTAAATCCGTGCTGATTCAATGAGACTGCTGTAGTTGCAACTTACTATTGGATTTTAGCCATTAGGTTCAGTCCATTTCTGCACTAGTTTGTAGTATACAGTATTTGAATTATGCACAAAAAGGCATGCATTTTATTTTGCATTTCTTCTAGTATGTGCATTTTGTATTTACTTTCCTATATGCATTTTTCACCCAATGTAATGACATTTTATGAGCACTTCCCATGAATATATGTATAATTGTGTGCACTTTTCCTATTATATGCCTTTTTGTGCATATTTCTTGATTTTTGAGCTGCATTGCGACATTAAAAATGCAGATAACTGTTCTGATTTATTTGCAGATTTGAAAAGTATGAATTCAATAATTTAGTGTCAAAATGCAAATCAAATCTACTGTATTTTTCCATTTATAACACACCCCCATTTATAAGACACCCCCCAATTTTCTAACCCCAAAATTAAGAAAACCTAGCTTTGAGGATTCCGCCTCTGAGCTCAGAACATCAGACATTGTCTCTGTTGAATCTTGAGCCTATAGGCTCCACCTCCAAGGAGGTGTGTTCCAATTGGTTTGTTCAGGATCAGCTGACGTCAGTTCCATAAGGCTCGTGTTTGGGGGAAGCTAAGTCTCCTGACTGTAGGAAACTAAGCCTCGTGGCTGAAGGAAGCCTGTTTACAGAGGCAAGGTATGTGCTGTTTTGTTCTCTCCTCAGCTATCTCAGCTTACTTCCATGTAAAAGATGCCCCTCAATTTTTATTGTAATGATTTTAGGGAAAAAATAGCATCTTATAGATGGAAAAATATGGTATTTCTCACATATTTCTAGCTGCTCTTTACACCTGGTGTTCTTGATTGTCTCTGCTTTATGCTTAACATGGGCTATTTTCAGCCTTTGGAAGCTGATTGATAAAGAGCCACAAACAGAACTGACACCCCTGCAACTGTTTTGCAAATTCCTAAACTTTTATATAGCAGTGCTATAGCAGTGATATAACTTTTATATAGCAGTGATATAGCAGTGATATAACTTTTATATAGCAATCCTGATTTGTATTCAGGATTGCAGTGCTGTATAAAAGTTCAGTTCTGTTGATAACACAGATGGTCAACTGGCCAAGATGAGCAATCAGCTGTGGTAGGATTATTACCCCCCCAGGGGGGGAATATGAGTGTAGGAAGTACACAGAACTCTAGATGCATTGTGCTTGTTAATTCTTAATTGTCAGTCAGGCCAAGAAGAGAGTGGGATGCATGCTGCTTTAAAAAAAAATCATAATGTAGGCTAAACATAGCTGGAAACTCAGTGAAACTATTTTTGCAAAAAGAAAGAAAAAAGATTAGCATTAGGATGTTGGCTTAAAGTAGGAGTGGAGAAGTTATCCAGATATCATTGGTCTCTGGCTCTCATCATCCCCAGCCAGTAGGATTAGCAGTTGGGACTGATGGTGGTTGTAGTCCATATGTTCGGGTTCCTCAGAATTCCACTTCCTATACCAAAGTGGCAAAGAGGCTAGCTCTAACTGGAAAGAGGGCCTCCTTTGTCCTCCATAACTCCCACATTTGGAATGCATTCTTCCTGGAACAATCCTTTTCAGTATTGCTTCAAGGTTGGATGGGCAACTACACAGCACTGCTTTCTTCAGTTTCTCTTTTCCTGGGATTTGGATCTAAGATTTAATGGAGCGAGCTGCCTAACTATGCAGAGGTTTCTTCACAGAAGTTGGTGTCAGCTGGATATTCACCTTTGTTAGCTTTTATCCTGTTAGTGACTTGGAGACTGACTTTTAGTTCAGTTCAAATATGCATCTTCCAGGATGAATTAAAATTGATGATTTAAAAGAAAATTTAAAAATCAGATTTTTTTTTTCAAATTTAAATTGGATTTGTTTTAATGAAATGCTTTTGGAGGAAAAGATCTGTCTAAAGATAGTTTTGTGTTTAAGATGCATCATAGTTCAAAGGTTATTCAACATGAAGTAGAGCTTAGTTATGTAGCATGAGCTGTATACTCATGCAGTATTTACATTTTTTGTAAACTAATTTAATCCAAATTATTCAGGCTGAGATAACATGCACTTTTTCACAGTAAAAATTATATAAAATAAACAAAGTTCAGGAAAAGACCTTAAACCCATGGTTGTTCTGCAAATCTATGTACAAATACTGAACACACTAGAGTAGGACCACAGTATCCGCAGGGGATCAGTTCCAAGCCTCCCTGCGGATGCTGAAAAACATGCATGTAGCAAAAGTATATACAGGCAGCAGATAAGTGAATCAGTGGATTCTGATCCCCCTCCAACCAATATTTGTATAAATGAGGGTTGCACACAATTAAAGACTGAATTTTGTGAATTTAAAATTAGTTAATTTATTTACTTCGTTCTGTTCTTGTTCTGTGAGTTTACTCTGTCTCATCATTCATAAGCTTAACATACTTATTTGGACTTGACTTCAAGATAAAGAAGACAGATATTAATAAAATCAATACTATAAAATACTTTGGACTTTGGCCAGTCTCATGTTGAGCTGCTGCTGAATAGAAAGAGCCTCCAGTTTAGTAATACAAGGTGGCATTGTTTGTGTAAACATTGCCATTGCCCAGAGGGTGATTTCCATAAAATCAATCTACCCTCTGCTTGTGGAGCACTTTTACAAAGGGCATCATCTCACATTGCTACACTAGTGGGACTTTCTGTTCCACTGAAGCTCAATAGCATACTGTCTAGATGTTCCTTAAATTGCAGGATTAAAAAATTGTTTTTCTACTTTGTTTTTCTATTAGAGGGAAATAGAATATTTGTCAGTGTTTCTGTGGCTTGTTGGTAATGCCAGCACAAAGGGGTAATAACATGCAACTCAACAAATTACTCATGTGATCAATGGTAACTGTAATGGCAATCTTTATATCCAAACAGTAATGAGTACCATAGTGAGTTTCCTTCAACGTGTAATGTTTTGAGGTTTCTTTGTTAAAGGGATTGCACGTGGGACCTTCAGCATACAAAATGTGCTCTCTGTTGAAATCTCCATAATGGATCAAGTGATCATACTATATGCTTTCAAGTTGTCTAAATGTTGAAGAATATTAAGATGTGTCTTTGGGAGTTCTTTTCTGCTATCTTATCTGAAAAGCTCTTTTAAATTCTGACAGCTTGCCATTTGATAAGGGAAGCTTGGGAAAAATATTGATAAACAACGGATGCAGTGTCAGTGCAGTGTATCTTGAAACGGCTGCCATGAATTTACTTCAATCTCATCTTGAAACCTTGGCTGCACTAATGGATGGGTGGCTTCTTTGCATGACAAGCAGCTCTTCAGCCTCACACTCCCTGCTGTTATTCCATGGCTTGGTACATTTTAGAGCAGGGTGGATACAGGGGCCTCCAAATGTTTTAGGACTACAACAGTAACAAGAAGCTGCTATCAGCCCTACTATGGTGATGGATGATGGGAGTTGTAGTTCACCTTTGTTTAGAAGACCACACATTCACTCCTGTTGTAGTTCAGGAGATCCTAAGCAGGCATTAGTAATTGCCTTTTAAATCAGAAAGTTCAGTGGTCTGTGGAGTAGAGTACAAACTTATAATGGATAAAGGTTTGAGTGTTCTTTGTGGCAGACAAGGCTTTGCACATGGACAGTTGTGTGTTTGCTGACTTCATTTGCTTTGTAGCTTTTGTTTGAGCAGAATGTGAAAGTGCTACTGAAACTAGATGTGGAACAGGCAACTATGGCATCCAGATATCGTTCCCCTGCAGCTCCTGTGGTCTAATACCTTTGGCTAAATGGGCTAAGACTGAGGGGACTTGTAATCCAGCAACAGCTGGATAATCAGTTTCTCAGCCCTGAATTTTAGCATTGAAGGTATCTTGCTGTCCACTAGGAGAATAAAGCTGTTGCTGGGGAAGAAATAAGGGATGAAGGATTCATGGTAAATGCAACACACTTTTGTGTGTGTGATTGTCCTTCTTGTGCATGGAGGGTGTTTTCACAGCTAGGATCATAGCCATTTTTCCATTTTCATGTGCTGAAGGGAAAATGGAATAGGCACATTCCCACTGGAAAGGCTTTTAGATAATTATACCCATTTTGTTGGGTCTTTGCTTTTTAGCATACTTAGCTTAATGGCATATCGGAGATCTGCTGGATGATTCAGTAGAACTGGCAGTGTTTGCATGGAAAGAAGACGTTGATTCTGTTGCTATGGTCACCGAATCTGTTCATACCTTTGGGAAGCAGATCTATCTCTAAGGCTACAGTGTCGATATTTTAACTACCTATTGGTTGGTAAACAGTGGCACCATAGTCAGAGCTGTTTGTACTTTGTAATTAGGGCAGTTTTAAACCACAGTACTCCAAAATCCTCTGATACAAAAAGCCAAAAGGACCTGTATACTAATCAAGTGTATTTGTGTTGTCTCTCTTCATAATTTTAGTCTAGTCTTGCTAACTGTTGGGGAGGGCTGCCTCAGTTGTACTCCTCAGTTTCTCCAGGCTTCTTTAATTTTCGTAGACATTTATACAGACTTTTTCTTTCCATAATGAATCTTATTTCTTAAAGGAAAAAAAAAAGGAAGCTGAGGTTCTGTTGCTATAGTCACAGGCTTTCCTTTACCCCTGAACAATTGTGGCAAACAATCAGTCCAGATCATGGTGGACATAATTGTGTAAGGAAATGCATGGAAGAGGGGTTGGACTCTCAGTGACCCTTGAATTCCCTTCCATCTGAACAGTTCTACAATTCTAAGTATGTGTGTTAACCTATGTGATGTAGTTTAATTGAGACTTTGGAGATCAAGGTTCTAGTGTCTAGTCAGCCATGAAACCCACTGTCTTGGCTGATTGGGACCAGGGCTGCTCACTTTCTGTTGGCCTAGAGTACAAGAGAGGATTCTGAGGTATGAGGTAGGTCTTCTGTCATATGAGAGTTCCATGTTGCCCTGTGCTGTCACAACTTTCCCAGCACAGTAGCTGTTCCTAATGCACATGGCAAGTCTTGAACATGGAGAGTTATTTCAAGAGTTGGAATATTCTCTACATTTTAATCTGACAAAGTTAAATTGTAGCAATCTGACAACAGTAGCATCCTTTCACTGATTTGGAGGTAGTCCTAAAATGTTTGGGTTTCCCCGCTCACACTTCTGGTTGCTGCCACTGAAAGACTTTATTCCCTTCTAGTGGATTAGGCTGTTGGTCTATGGCAGAGGTTCCCAACCTTGGATGTTCTTGGACAAAAACGCCCAGAAGCCATCACCACTAGCTATGCTGGCCAGGATTTCTGGGAGTTGTTGTCTAAGAACATCTGGGAACCTAAGATTGAGAACCACTAGACTATGCTGTTCACTCTTGATTGCACCAGCAGACAGTAGGTTCTCCACAGTTGTGAAGAGGGTTGTTTTCCAGACCTATGTGTTAGTGATGTCAAAAACTGAACTTGGGCCTATTGCATGTAAAAGCATGGATGTTAACACCATGTTAGGGTCCTCCCAGAAGTGTCTGAGAATAGTATTATGGCATGTTAAATGCTAAAAAGTTTTCTGTCATAAGCTTTCGTGGACTTCAGCCTGCTTCATCAGATTCATTCATCTGCAGCAGACTTGTATAGCTACATTTCATAAAAGTTAGAGAATCGGTCTGTGATTGAGTTCTTGCAGTTGCTACAGAATCTGCATATGTGTGGACATGAAGGCCAAATAAGCTGTTTTATTTTAGAGAAAAGAAAATTGGGAAGGGCTGGTTGTTGACAGCCTTCAAATATAAAAAATACAAACTGTTCTTCACAACTGGTAGTGATGATTTGACAAGAAGCAATGGATTCTACTTAAGGAAAAGACAGACTTAAAATCAGTTAATAGAATCTTCTGCCTAGACAGCTTGAGGAGTCCTCTTTCTGTATCTGCTAGGAAATGGCATTGTATGGATGTATATATTGTGTAATGTGTATATATTTTATCTCTTGAAGTACATAATGTATTACATTAATTCAGTAGCATATTAATGTACAGAAGCCTATCTGATCTCTGCCCAATTTCTGGTATGATTTGGTAGCATTATCCAACAACAACTTCAGGCATCACTGAGTGTGTAAACAAGTCCTTAAGGAATTTATTTAGAAACTGGAAAATTAAAAGTAGGGCATTTACATATATAAGCAGGAAGAGTTCTGTGCTTCCAGCAAAAGACTCTGGGAGGGTTCAGCTAATGTGTACTGGCAAGGTATAATTTAAATCTTGTTGTGAAGTACTGAATCTCAAAATTAAAATAAGGACATCCCATTTTCCATAGAGCTTGCAGGCAGGCCCATCTGACATCAGAATACCTTGACCATTAGCAGCCAGACAGATCATGATGTTTTGGGTCTATCAAACAGGTTTCAAAGCCTAGCGCTATGTAACTGATTAACTGGGAATGCAAAAGCAGAGCAAATTGGATAATGGTATCAGAGGAAGTCTGTCAAACATCTAGCCTTCCCTGATGCAGAGACTGGATTATAAATCCCATCAACCACAGCTAGTATAGCCAATGATTAACTGTGTAACCAGGAATAGTGTAACTTGAATGCTAGAAACACATACTTCAGAGAGTGAACTCATGATATGGACAAAAGAAACGTCTGGGGTTCTAGAAACTTATCCCTGAAACAAATGCATGGCCATGGCTATGATTACATTTATATCCCATAAATCAGTATATCTTCCATACTATATGGAGTCACGTTCATAACTGACAGGTGTGCAATTTATATTTTGGATTATTAATGTTTGGTGTCAATACTAAATAAGAGATGGATATAAAACTGTTTTTATGACTCTTCCTCTTATGCATGTATATCCAACTTGAATTTGTTAACATTGAAACATAAACATAACTATCACAAGTGGAGATCTTCCGTTGAGTTACAGAATATTTATTTAAGCAAAGTATACAAAATAAAGTTCACTTTTTTTCAAAATAGGTAGCTATGATTATGGATTTGTATTAGAAATGGTTAGGCATTAAAAATGCTACATAAATATTATATTAACAACAAGTAAAAGATATATTAAGATTAAATATCAAGATTAAAAACAATTTTATAACATTCAAAAAGCTGTAAGTTAATTTTAAAGAGCATTCCAGAGGTACTTACTGCTTAAAAGCCTGCCTGTCTTTGCCTAACAACGGGACAAGAAGGACGGGGGCTTTGATGATGAGATTCAGTTTGCTTATGTTATAATTGGCTTGGGAAGTAAGAGATCCCAAGGTTTACAGTAAACTATCAAGATATTAACTGGGTTTCCGCAGAATGTACAGGAGCAGTTGTCAAATGAGGCCATCACTGATAGGTAGTGATTAACAGTGGATTAAAACAGAGCCTGGAGAAAGGAGCAGAGCTTGGAAAACTTAGTTTTAAGAGTTTTATTTCTCAAAATATCCCATCCAGACTACCCACAGGCCATGCTAGCTGGAGAATGTTGAAGCTGGAGTCCATAACTTTTCCTAACTGTGGGGAAAAAAATGCTATTTTTTTTTTAAAAAGTCCAGTTCCAAAATATCAGGAACACTTTAAAGGACAAACAGCTGCAACAGCAAGATCACCCTGTTAGGAACTAACTTTATATAATTTTGGACTATGAAACAAAGGCTACAATATTGATTATCAAGTAGAAGCATTTCTGAATGTTGCATTTCCTCATTTCCTGGAGTTCAAAATCATGAGGTTACTTCAGCAAAGTATATTTCCCACTAGAGAGAATAAGAGGCCAGGAAAAAAATGGTTTGGTCCAGAGTTCTAGAATCTGATTTTAGTCTGACAGGAAGCCCTCCTTTAACTCTCTTGACTAGTTTATAGACAGTTGCATCAATATTTAGGACACTGAAAAGCAGTAAAACTTGGGTACATAATCTCTCAGATTAAGGGTAAGGAATTTTTGTTTTGGTCTATGAGATGAGAAGGATTGTAAATCAAACAGTTCTACAATTGAAGATATTAACATTTATCAGTGTTATTTGCTGAGGCGTAAACCTGAGTGAACTGAACTGAATTTTGAACAGACATGTATCAGATCCCACAAATTTAAAAAATGGCTCTGCCGAAATGTGATGATTGTATAATATTAAATCATCCACTTTTAGTCCAAAGCATCAAACTCTCCATGGGCAGACAAATAATTATGTAGTATTTTTAAAGCTGTTGTTTGTTTTATAGATTTAATTTTTGTTATTGTGAGCCTCCTTGGGTCACCTAAGTGGAGAAAGGTGGTATAGAAATATGATTTCAATTCTTCAAACTCTCCCCACTCCCCAAAACCCACTGGTTTATGAATGTGGGATATTGTGCTTCTGTAGCCATGATTCAGAAAGCCAGGAAATGGCCCCATATTGCTCCACAATATAATGCCTGCATTGCCAGAAGGAAAAAGGATGCCAAGCTTTACATAGCAAAGGGCAGCCTGAATGTCGACAACACCAATGACAGCAGTCAAGATGTTCTGGATACCCTCTTATATTCATTACCATTCAGAAATTGACACCACACAAGGGAAAATCCCAGCAGCAGACTCCTTTCTTCATCAGTTAATCACTTCTCACCCAAACACAAAGTACCTGTCTGGGCTGTTTTTCAACAAGTGAGCAAAAGAGGACATCCTGTAGTAGACCATCTTGACTGCTGCAGGAGAAACAGTATAGAATAATGGTCAGTAGATGTGAGGCAGGAGATTAAAGCAGTACTGTAGTCCTCAAGTTGTTTCATGTTCTTCATTTAAAAAGGACACTAGAGAGAAGTTTTCAGCACATGGAGCTGTACGGGAGAATCCAAGTGGAGGAGCCCAGTACTGGATAGGCCTCTTTCTCTCTTAATGCTGAGGGTGTAGGTGCTGCTTAGCGGTTTTTTGAGGTGGAGGAGTTTGGCCAGCGGGCGTGTTCTGTCCTGCAGTGACTCTCTAATGGAGTCACTGAATGTGCTTAGTTTATCTCAGACAGTTCATTCATGTAGTCAAAAAGTGGCTACTTTGAGGAGCAAAAACTCAACAGAACATTGAGTTAATATTACTTTGATTCTCTGCCGTATTTCAGAAGGCGTGTGACTTACTACTATCCTTAGTTTTTAATGTCTCTATTAGATGCAAAAATGATGATGATAAGAAAAATAATTATGTGCCATCAAGTCAATTCTGGAGTTCCCAGGGTTTTCTACATTGAGAATAAGCAGAAGTGATTTACCATTTCTTTCTTCTGGGGTGCCGTGGGACTGTGCAAGCTTGCCCATGGCTAAACAGGATGGATTTTCTCCCAGGAGGCACAGTGGGGAATCAGATTCTCAACTTCTGGCTCCGAAGTCATTAGGAAAAAGCCTGCTTGAAGAGAAAGATCTTTGCCTGTTTGCGGAAGGACAGCAAAGATGGGGCCAGCCTGGCTTCCTGTGGGAGAAAGTTTCAGTCTGGGAGCAGCAACAGAGCTGACCCTCTCCTGTGTTCCTACTAAGTATGCTTGCAAGGGTGGTGAAACTTAGAGAAAGGCCTCCTCTGAACCTGTTGTGGTTATGTGGAACAAAAGGAGATACTGGGAGATGCTGTTCTTTTCAGAAAAATAATAAAAGGAAAAGAAACTTTCAGTTCCCCGTAAGTGTTGTGGCCACACCTGACTGTTCACAAAACAGTCCTCTAAGATAGAATTGGTAGTATTTGTTTTCTTTGGGATACCAACCTGAAGCTGTTTACTGTGGACACAGTTCTCTTTAGATTAAAAACATCTTGTGTACTTTGTGCAAAGTTTAAAGTAAAAGCAAGTTCAAAAAGCCTTGTTGTTAAAACAGCATCATGCAAAGCCTAATTGTTGTTCCCATAATTCTGATACAGTGTACCCTCCATATATCATCTCCTTTAGGAAACAAAATATTGGGGTCTCACTGAACACTTTTAGAAAACAGTTTAAGCACTTTGGTCTTGCTTTTCTAATAAAATGCCCCAAGCAGAGCCCCTCCCCCCCTGAGCTTCAGTGAGGCCTGGACAGCTGTCGTATTTTGAACTCCTTCACCCTTGGAGCTGTAGTCCCACTCTCACATTCAGTACTACTGGAGTTTGGTGGATTTCAGTTAGGATCAGGTGCCTCCATACGGCCTGGTCCAAGGTAACTAAAAGATTGAACAGGTTCAAATTCAAGGATCTTAAAAATATATATTGCAACTCACCCAGGGATCTTTCAAAAGAGGCAACACAAGAATAAAGTGAATTTTATATATAAAAAAGGAATAAAGTATGTTTTACGAGACTGAAATAACCATGCTTTATAATAATTCAAATATTTTGGGTAACCTTCAGACTTCCATTTTAAAAGATTAATAACATTACACTTTGGTTTCCTCTCCTTTGGTTTTTCATAGAAAAATCCAAAAAGGATAATAAGGTATTTGAAATGCTCCTTTCTTCGTATCAGAGCAATGCACAATTTAAAATTAAGAAATATAGGTAAAATTAAAAACAAATAAAATGTATGATAATTAGACTACCTTTGATCAGAAGCAGTCTGCTTCAATAGTGTTATCTTGACCATTTGCTAAATCTTATTTTTATACATGTGGTGGGACATAAATTGCATTCACAGAAATGCTGCATTGACTGAATTTCTCTAGTCACAGAAAATTTCTATCATATCCAAGTAGCCCCATTTACTTGACTATTATTTGATGTTCATATTTTGCTATCATTCTACTTATTCCTAGTGAATTCTAACTATAGCTTTTTTAATTTATTAATATTGCTATCCAACACAAATCTGGGGGCTAAAATTGAGATCTACTTTGAAGTAAAAGAGGTTTTCCCGAATATTCTAAATCATAGTTATCCAGTTATTCCAGTGAGCAGGAAGAACTCATTTGAACTGCAAGTGGATGTTTTATAAAAATTGGTAAACATGAGTAAATACAGCATTGCATTAAACAGATGGCCAGTGTTCTGTGACCTTATGTGTTTCCTAGCAGGACGTGAAACACAACTTGGTAGTACTGAAAATTGTTGCATCATGCATTTTGACTGTATCCTCTAATATAACACCATGGATTGTCTATATCTGACCAAACAGAGCTTTAAAATTGGTAGAAATGAAATAAAACAGGCATACTTCTCATTTGTCTTGTTCTTCCACAAGACATATTTTTTTGCTGGTCTTGTTTAAGTATCTGAAACACAATTAAAGGACAATTATAGGGCCGTAGCTTAGTAGTAGGCTGAAGAGGACTCTCTTCAAATCCTGGAGAGCTTCTGCCGTTTAGCACAGACCATATTAAGCGAGGTGGTCTGCCTTGCTTTAAGGTTGCTTTCTCAGTTTCTAGAATTAATGGATTAAGCTTTTTTTTTATTTGCCAGTTATACCTTGTCTCTTAACTGGATGAACAATATTTAGATAACTGTGTTGGTTTTCACAAGTGAATGCTAACAGGTAATGTAATGTCACTGGTTCTCACTGGATAGCAACAAGTCCAGGGTTGCTAGCCAACAGAGGGACTGCAGCAAATTGAAGGGTCTGTCTGAATCAGGTGTGTGTTTTTGCAGTGCACATTTTTCTCCAATAAATCCTTTGTTCATTTAAAAAAAGGTGTAATAAGTCCTATTTAATAGCAGCCTTTCCCACTGGAAACATCATCTTTTATATTTTAGAAGCAAGTTTCTTTGGCAAAAGGGAATAGGAAGCTATAGACTCATTATCGGCAGCAGATTGCCCTAATTAAAGACATGTGTTTGATTTCAGTGTACATGTGACTTTGTCACATTGCACAGGAGTTATGTACACCCCACAATAGAAAAATGGACTCCTTAATAAGTGGTGAATTACTGCTGATGATCTTATTCCCATGATGGTGGTGCAACCACATGACAGGATACCAGGCCTTACATTTTGTATATTACTGCCATCTGAATGAGCTTATTGCATGAAATTAGCATCTTAAATTTGTGAGGGCCTAAAACATTGGTTAAAGTTTTATCATGTTATTATGTTCTGACTTATTTGTTATGTCCATTCTCTAAATCAGTAGTTCCCAACCCGGGTGTTGTTGGATTGTAGTTCCCAGAAATTCCAGCCAGGATAACTGGTGATGAAGGCTTCTGGGAATTGCAATCCAAGAACATCGGGGATACCTAAGGTTGGGAACCATTGCTCTAAATGATGCTGGTGGGAGAGGAAAATGGGCAGATGATCACATGGTGACCACAAAATAAGAAAGTCATCCTGTTCTGGCTTCAGAGCATATTACCTGTTACATGAAAGTTTAAAAGCACTTGCCCACATGCCAAATGGAAAGCAGTACTCAAAGAAGGGAGTTGTTGAGGAATACTTTTCTTTGCCTTCTGTTTAGTGCCTGTTTTAGAAGCCTGCTTTGTTTTTGCTCCAGTGTGGCTGCAAATAAATATAATTAAAAATTAATAATATATATATATATATTTTAAATGAACTGTAAGTGCTAGAAAATATTTTATGGTTCTGGACCAACACTCATTTCTTTGTCAAATGTTTCACTAGTCTACAAATTAAACCATCAATGTGCTAGTGTTAAAGATGCAGCAGCCGAAGGATTTTTTTATTACTGCAAGAGACTCCTCACATCCAATGTTTGGCATGTTATCTTCAGTTGGTACCTGTCTGTCTATGTCAGATGTACACCATTGTTCACACCATAATTTGTCATTCATAGGAAGCCCTCTGAAGAAAAAAAATTCCCCATTCTCTCTGCAGTCTGCTAGTAGAAGCTTTTATGTTTGGGATTTTCAAAAGTCTTTCACCTTCTTTCTGTTTCTAATTTATTTATTTATTCATTTTATTTTTATACCACTCTATAATGAACAGTAACTCTGTAGGCAGTATACCAGTAGCCAAGTATTGTATTACAACAATGATGACAAACAACAGTTAAACATATTAATAATCAACAAATAACAAAGCATAATAAATAAAAATGAGTGGCATAACATCCTCTGCTAAATAAATAAAGTTAAATGAAAATTGACCCCAATCTGATATCCTAACCATTTAAACCTAAAATAATATGGTGAACTCTATGATGAATGCTCACAGGTTTTCAGTATAAGACCATCAAGGGCTATCCTAAACATTTTAGTTTTTAATGTCTTTCTAAAGGTAGAAGGGATGGTGCCTGGCAAACTGTCAGTGTTGGGTTGTTCTCTAAGAAGTAATGATTAACAAAATTAGGAATGGAACAATTAATGGACCAAATTAATTTCTCCTTGGCAGTAGTACAGTGGTGCCTCGCTAGACGATGTTAATCCGTTCCACGAGGATCGCTGTCTAGCGAAAACATCGTCTAGCGAAGCACGTTTTCCCATTGGAATGCATTGAAATCTCTTCAATGCGTTCCAAGGGAAAACGCAGTCGTCTTGCGAAATTTCCCATAGGGAAACCTCGTCTAGCGAGTGAGGGTCCCCATAGGAATGCACTGACAGCTGCACTGACAGCTTTTGACCACTAGTCGGCGCACTCCTATGGGGAAACCTCATCGTCTAGCGAAATTCCCCATAGGGAAACATCGTTTTGCGAAGCGCAGTAGCGCTCGCAAAAAGGCATCGTCTAGCGATTTCCTCATCCTGCGAGGCAATCGTCTAGCGAGGCACCACTGTAATTAGCTTTCCAACAACTACCTTTAAGGAGCCTGGTGGCACAGTGGTTAAACTGCACTACCGCAATCAAGACTCTGCTCATGACCTGAATTTGATCCTGATGGTCTTAAGGTTGACTCAGCTTTCCATCCTTCGGAGGTTGGTAAAATGGGGAGGGGGAATGTGTCGCCTGCATTATTAAAAATTGTAAACCAGGGAGTGCTCTAAGTACTATGGGGCAGTATATACACTTTGCCTTTAAGAAAAAATACAACTCAGTTTCTCATCTTAGCATTAGTTTGGGTCTTGTGAACCGTAAGAGGCATTCTTTTCTCAGAAAGACAGTTTCCCACTCCATTCTCTAACCTGCACTCCTTATTGAAGCTGATCCTGAGGAATAGTATGATATATGATGTAGTGGGTTGCCAGTTGAGAAATGAGATCTTGCACTGGCATTTGTCAATGGACCTTGTTCATCCAACCCATGGTTTGTCATAACTTGTGATTGGGTGTGTAGAAATGGCTTTTAAGACCTTGCTTTCTCTGAAAGAAGGCACTTAAATATGTGAAGTGTGTAGTTTCGCTCAGTCTGACTGGCATGGTGTTCTCTTTGACAGTCTTGTTGATGATATTTCTTAGTTCAGATACAGAGTGCTGGAAGGCTATGAAATTTTGTATATCAAATCTAACATTTCATATGCTTTACAAGTATTTTAATCATATTCTAATTCACAGTCCAAATTCCCGAATCTTTATTCAGTCTGGCTCACTTAAATTGCCTCTTGCTCTAAAACGTTTCCATGTAACAATGGCTGTGAATCCTTGTCTTTGTTCTTGCCCCCTTCATAGAAGGTGTATCACAAACAAGATCTATTCGCACCAGTAAGGCTTAGCATTTTGGCCTATTTGCATTTATTAGCATGCACTAATTATTCATAATAGTAATTACCCTTTACCAATTCACATTAATTTAGATTGCTTTTCAAAAGCAATCAAGGGGTACACTGAGAGATCATGCATCAAAGTGAATAAAGATACTGCACACAAGACATGGGATGCCGTTTAATGTAACAAACCATGTCAAATAACTGCCAGGTTTCTCTCTCTCGAGTTGTAATTATTTGAACTCAGTCTGATAGCTTATATCCAAGTCCATCAGACACATGTGTTCCATCTCAAAGCCTATTCATGCTATTCATTGCAGTTAAGAGAAATGGCGTTCTGCCTGAGCAGTTACCAAGACAGGAAGATTGAAATGATGACAGTCAAACTGCTTTTTTAAAAAAGTTGGATGTAATGTTCCAGAGCATTAGAATAAAAAATAATGCACTGCTTTAATTAAATAGTGGTCTTGTGCTATCTACTAATTAGCCTAACATGTGAGCCAGCTGAGGTTTGGAAAAAAATCTATTTTAAATCTAGTTTAGTACTAATTAAGAGTGCCATATTCACCATTCACATGAAGTCTTGAGTCCTAGAAATAGGGCTTAATTTGAACCAGACTTCACAGGGTCAGCTTTTGGAACTCATTTCACAGCTGAGCCATGGCATGGAAAACATGTGAAACCAATCATGAAGAGCATATAACTCTCTCTGTGTTGAGTACATGCTGTTTGGTCTCCAGATATCTGAGTCAAGGGTGCAATTTCAGTATGGAGGGTTGGTACCTTCAGAAGGAAACTTTTCAGGGTCTTCTGGATTGTTGGAATGACAAACCGAAAAGAAAAAAAAGAAAAGAAAAAAAAACTGTAACAATCCCAAAGTATTTATTTTATGTTCATGTAACTCCACATGTTGGAGAAATGATCTTCCAGAGTGCACCTCTGCTAATCAAGTCAACTTTTTGCTATTCTGTGCTCATGTGCCAGATGAAATACTGAGTTTATACAAAAATAAACAGTTGTTTTCTGTCTTATTTCTGTCTTCCTGGGGTTTGCGTCTATTCAGGATGGCCCCTCTTCTTTCTTTCAAGCATTCAAGCATTGAAATATTCCATCAAATAATTTTATGTGCCCCACCTTTAAACTCTGGGCTGAAGTCACAAGGTTTGGGAAGTGAGGCCAATAAGGCGTGGCTTGACTTGAAACCCATATATTTACATGACTGCCAAATCTCTTTTAAGTACTGATAGAAAGGAGTTATACTGGTTAGTGTAAGACCTGGCCTTGGCGTCATTAGGATTCACTAAGCAGGAAGACATAGTGCGTGTGTAAGCCTTGTGGTTGATCAGTACTGCTGGCAATGTTTACCTATAAGCTTTATTCAGGTTTCTGAGGTGTGGTTGCCCTTTACAGGTTGCTTGCTGGTGACAGTGGGAACTACTGATGTGCTAATAGTAGAAGGTTTTCTCAATCCGTGCGATTTCCAAATTACCTTGCTTTGTTTTGTGGTTGGTCACTGAAAGGTAAACACTGGTTTTGTCCGCAGATCTGATTCCTGAAACAGTATTGCATGGCTGGAACATTAGGGCCCTGTAAGCTTCTAACAGCATGCTGTCTCTCCCAGCTAGTTGGCCCTGGGGATAATTCTGATTTATCTGGAACAGGTTTCTGACCAAAAACATGCTCTTGCATTTATAAATAGATTAGTGTGTGGTGCAGTACATCCTTGCCAGGATCTTCTTCCTGCCTTTTTGCTGAGGTTCTAAAAACTCAGAAAGAGGTCAGGCACAACCTCCCCAATTCCTTTGGAGAGGGTCAGGATCCTGGCAAGGACAAATCTTTGGATTTCTGGTCTGTTGGGACTGAAAATTCTGAACCAAATATTAAAACTAGAACTATGGACTTGGATCTGAAGAACATGGTCTCTCTGTATTTGTGCCTATGCAGCCACTAGTATCCCTCGTCCTCTGCAACCAGCTCGTTCATGAAAGGATTGTGATTATTTTCTTACATGAGTAGAATCCCATTCTGCTTGAATAGGGGGCGATCTGGATTCAAGCCAGAGAGCTCTCCCCCTCCCCACTTTTTTTTGTACTGTCTTTCCCAAATGAAGATTTCTATCCCGAAGGTTAAGCTCAGCTGAGATAATTGCCAGAAAGTTAAATGGAATGAGATGGAAGCAACAAAACCTCCAAACATAAATGCTGGATGAATAATAGCCTTAGGAAAAGTGCAAAGATCCAATTGAGCCAAGCTTATGATTAAGTCAGAAATGACAGCGTAAGCAATAAAAGAGTTTCAGAACAATAATATTCACTGCAGTGGCTGTGATCCCATCAGGAAACAGAGAGAAATTGCAAGATGGCACTTACATTATTTTAGGAGCATTTAGGAACTGAAAAGCTTGGGTTGATTTTGTTCAGTAAGATACAGATCTCTTCTTATACTCAGATATTACCTTCGGCATGATTTTAATCAAAGTTCAACTGTCTAGGGTTAATACAGAGAAACAACTGTGTTATATTGACCAGTGTTGCCGATTTTCAAAGTGGTAATTAATTTTTATTGTGGCTATTTCAAAAAAATTAATGGGCTTCTTGCATTATGTACGTATAAGCCAAAGATGTGCCAAATCCAGTTTTCCTAATTAATTTTTCTGGACTTAATGAGACTTCAAGCACATGAATATAAGATCCCCATTTGTAAGCTCCAGTGACTTTTTATTTTTAAAATGTGCAGAAAAGTGTTTGATTTAGTGTTTTGTTTTTGCATGATGTGGGATGTGATTGGGTACAGGTCAGATATGTTGCTAATAGATTTAAAATGTCCACTGGTGTGGTGTGAAGAAACTGCGAACAATGAAGACATTTACTTCTATCAATTACTGACTTGTTAAAAAAATGGATTCCTTGAATTTATTTTGATTTTTGTGTATTGTCAAATAAAGCTGATGAAAAAACTGATTGCCTATTGAATTTAAAAATACAAGTATAATTGGGTGTGAAGTGATCATAATTTGTGGAAAAACACAAGAACATGGGTTTTATTTGTTTCAGATGTAATTCCCAGAATCCTCGTGTAGAGGAGTCTGTTACCAAGCGAAAGACCTCATCCTGCAGTTACTTTCTTTTCCGTATGTTAAGGGGCATCTCTGTCTGTGTATGGGCAGGGTGAGATGGAGTGAAATATTCACTGCATGTTAATGCATTCTGGCATTCTTGCCGCAAGACAGTTTGTTAGTTCTTGGCTGTGGTGGGAGAAGACCAGAGAGGGAAGCTGATACCAAGGCTGCCATGCATTGATGAACAACATGTTGTTAATAAGTGGTATCACATACAGGTTAAAAGAGGATGTTTTAGACCTAATCAATAAATTGAAGATCACCGGGCCCAGATGACATTCATCCAAGGGTTATTAAGGAACTGAGGAAAGAAGTTGCTGATCTCTTAACTAAAATATACAACTTGTCCCTTAAAACGGCCACAGTGCCAGAGGACTGGAGGATAGCGCATGTCACACCAATCTTTAAAAAAGGGAAGGAGGGGGGGACCAGGGAAAATACAGGCCGGTTAGCCTAACGTCTGTTCCAGGGAAGATGGTGGAAAGCCTCATCCAAGATAAAATCACCACAGGATGTGGTGATGGCATCTGGCCTAGATGCCTTGAAAAGGGGATTGGACAGATTCCTGGAGGAAAAGTCCATTGCAGGTTACAAGCCATGATGGGGATGTATAATCTCCAGGCTTAAAAGGAAGATATTTCAAAATGCCAGATGCAGGGGAGGGGTATCAGGAGATAGGTATGTAGTTGTCTCATGTGCTCCCAGAAGCATCTGGTGGGGGACCGCTGTGAGATACATGGAGCTGGACTAGATGGGCCCTTGGCCTGATCCAGCAGGGCTCTTCTTATGTTCTTATGGTCTGTACTGGGCTCCATCTGGATTTTATTATGATACTGGGGGGGGGGGGGGAGTCTCCCTGCAGTGTTTCTTCATTAATGGCTTAATGAGAGCATCTCACTGTTAATGTGTCCAGGAATAATGTTGGAGGTGGATGATGTTGCAGTTATGTGTAACGCAAAACACTTGCAGGAAACAAATATGAAACAGACAAGATGAACAAGACTAAAAAGAGCAATAGAAGGATTCTGCAAGAGTTAATGCAAATGCTATGACTAATATTTATTAAATAGCGTGGTGGGAAGTTTCATAGTGTCCCTAATCTGGGAGTGGTTGTTGTTCTGTTGATTTCAACTGAGTTCTGTAAGTTTCAGTTGGGTACTTTAGTTTCTCCCAGGAATTAGTTAGTGATGCAAAATGATATGAAAGACGGAGGTATCTTATGAAGTTTTGGAACAAATATGCTCATTGGGAATTTGCTAGTGAAAAATATTGGGTATTCAAAATGCACAAGAGAATTTGCTGTTGGATAGCTGGGACAATGTGATAATGGCTAAAATTCTGTTGCACAGCTTCTCATGCACATTGCTGATGATGTCATCACTAGTGGCAATCTTCCTCTGATCAAAGGTAAATTGCTATCAGTTAAAGGTCATATGGGGTGCACACTGTTAATACAGAAAGCAACAACATCCCTGGCCGGCTACACCATGGTACTGGTTTGTTTTCTCTCTTGCTTCAAGGGGGCAATTCAGTCCCTTCTGCTCCTGTAGAATCACATTGGTCCATCTACTTCCCCCACCATCTCCTCTGCCTTTCAGCTTAATCAGCCATTTCCTTTCCTCCCCTCGTGACTGTCTTCTCACAATGACTGGCAAAAAGTGACATGTTGAACTGCCGGTACTTCAGTAATGGCTCAAATTGCTCTGTGAAATACTTTTACCAATGTATTGATGTACTGGCCGCGAAAAATAAAAATATATGCACTTCAGTAATGGCAGCCACTTTCCTGACTTTGATTCTGAAAAGAAGCAGGGCAGGTCGTGCATACAGGCAATTCCAGAAAGGAATGCACCAATACAACAGATGTACAAAATAAAACAACCCTCCCAGGGAGTGGAATATAAATTGCAGTTACAGTGCTGGCTGGGAAAATGTTTCGATCTTGACTGTGCGTCGTGTGACCAGAAAAAATGCAACGATCTAACTAGGGGATAACAAGAGAACATTTCCCTCATGGGCCTAAGACAAGCAAAAATGGAATGGATTTTATTTGAGGAAACTGAAGAGTGGGGTGTAAATGCAGCAAAAACTGCCTAAAATACAGTTTCAAAAACTGTACACAGTTCTATTGCCTTCCTGTGAAAAAGAGGACTTTTTATCCATCAGACGTGCGAACTAAAAACAACCTTGACATTTCTAGTATGAAATTTGCTAAGTCTGTAAATTTGGGTATGGAGTCAAATCCTAATGCCTAGAAGTAACTAGCAACTTGTAATTAATTTCTTATTACTTTTCTTCACTCCTCTTCTACCAGAGACCGGATGACAGCATGTCTGCTCTCATTTTGCATGCAGCAGTCCTAAACAATGGCCAAAATTCTATTGGTGATTTACATGTATGTCAGTGAAATTTGTGTAAGCTGCAGCAGTAAATATCAGGCATGCAGCCAGGAATGCGGCTGCCATCTCTTTAAATAAGAGCAACTTACTTCTGTGATTTATGTGATTTCACTTGCACACAGGTAAAATTGCCAATAATATTCTGGCCAGTAGTGCTGCATTGCATCCAAACCGTTATCTACAGTTTCTCAGCCAATAAGTTCTTCTCTTTCCTGTGTTTCTCTTCCCATTATTTTACGTGAAATGATCTGTACCATTCTGTATTTGTCATTTCTCACTGAGTGGCTAAGGTATTTTAGCTTCATGCATTTTATGTGTATTATGATTTCTTGGTCCTTATTCATTCTCTTTGGTCTTTCTTCCTTCATCTTTTTGATCCAAGAAATGTCTTATGAACTATTTGCAATCATTTATTTTTCCAGCAACAATTGATAGGGATAACCAAGTAACATTACGTTTGTAACTTAATGAGGGACAACTTCACTTACTTTGTGGTGTAACCATATATTTTTTAAGGGTGTGTCCTCCAAAATGGAGGAGGAGGAAGAACATGACGTGGTTCAACTCCTTGCTTTCGCTGAGCCCTGTGCTCTGTTGAAAGTGCAGAGAGGCTGCTAAGAGTATGGGAGGATAATATGTTTTGTACCACAAACCACTGACTTCTGGAATTCAGGTGTTTTTCTTAAAATGTAATTAAAGTGTACTTGTCATTTTTGAAAAACAGGAAACAATAGACATATTGCTTAAAAATTATAAGGGAAATGGCTAAAGTGGGCTTCATCCATAAATTCCAATGTACAGTTGGAATTTAAGCAGAGGTTTTGGCTTCTTAACTAGTTGTATGTATTTTGAAATTTTATTCAGGAGTTTATCATCTTTATCGCAACTGAAATAACTGTGCAGGTTGAGCTTTTTTAGTTCTAGCAGGTGGAGAACTGTGGAGCAGATAAAAACGCTTAACCCCTACATCAGTGGTTCCCAACCTTGGGCCCCCTGATGTTCTTGGACTACAACTCTCAGAAATCCTGGCCAGCACAGCTAGTAGTGAAGGCTTCTGGGAGTTTTAGTCCAAGAGTTTGTGGGACCCAAGGCTGGGAACCACTGCCCTACACAGAAGTTGTGTCACCCAGCGGTTACCAGTGTAACTGCAGTAACAATATGCATTTGGTTCAGTCTAACTTTGTGGAAATTCTCTACACCAGCTTCTTATTATTCAGACAGTTATCAGTGTGAAGAGTTCCTTGTAGTTAAGTAGTATCCAGAAAAAGTAAACCTTCAAGTATTGTATCATTTTCAGCATCTCCTATGTTAGGAAAGGGGATTCTGGGACCCATGGACCCAATTAAACCCAGTAAAGACCAGAAGCTACCCCATATAAAGTCCAGATGAGTCTCCACCTTCCACCCTTACCTTTTCATAACAGAAAATCTTTAGCCAGGAGTCCTGACATGGCCCTTGTGTTGTCAGTTTGGAAACTGTACCTCTGAGGAAGTCTGAGTTAGACAAGATCAGTCAGAAAATCTCATGAGAATAAAAAAAGAGGTTTAAAAAGCTTTTCAAATATTGCTTTTTCTGCTGAATGACAGGGTGGATACAAATGAATGTTTTTAAAAAAATCAAATTGATTTATATCACAATTTAAATCATGATTTAAATTTTTAAAAATCATTTTTAATTTAAATAATTTTTTAAAATTTAAATAATTAAAAATCCAATTTATTTAATTTAAATCATGATTTAAATCAAATTCATCCTGCTGGATGACTTTAGTTATAATCTGATTTGTAAATTTTCTATAATTTTCCCTGTTTGTATTGAGGGCAAACCAAATCTGAAAAGTGTGGGTGGCTATAAATACGTTGGCAGGTCACTTTTTTTAAAACAGCATGCTAACCCATCTCTCTTAAATGAGATTATTTTTAAAGAAATGAAACAGCCTCTAAGTGACCAGTTAAGGTTTATATCTTGCATGCTGTTGTTCAGAATCTGAATGATAATCTTGTATGTGTGCTAGCAAATCTTGTAGCCATCATAAGTTTTCAAAGTATTGGATTGCTTTGGTGATCCCATTACAAAATGTGGTTTTGAACTCAATTTCTGTGTCTGTGTGATGTTCAACCATAGGCTTTGGCTGAGTATGTGTCCCTTGTTGTGAGTTTCTTATAAAAAAAACACCACCAAGTGAGTGTATCTTTTTGTATCCTGAAACGGTGCAGTGGGGGAGGTAGAATGTGTTGAAATTTTTTTGTTGTATGTACAAGAGGAGGAACATTGTAGATTGCAAGATGATAGATAGGGAAATACAAAAGAAATGAATATGCATAAGCCTGGAATTGATTTTTAAAATTGGCATGGGACAATACTGCTTCAGCAAAGAGGAAGTTCAAACATTGCAGCTGATGTAGTAGTTACAGCTTGGATACAACAAAAGGGTGCTGAAGATAGTTATGCAACTGTTGGCTGGCACTGTGATCCATAAGCTAAGGAAATACATCTTTTTCTGAGACAAGGGAGCTGTGACGTGCCCCTTGCGTGTCCCCAGATTAGTTCACTAACCCAAGGCCCATGCCACGTTCCTTCCTTTACGCTGCCACCAGTTGATCTCTATCAACTATATTTACTTAGATGGAGGTCCATACTGCGTGTAAAGTTTAACAAAAACAGGTTTATTGGATACAGTTCACATAAACAGGTTCCTCAAAGACTTTAAAGTATTCAGTAGTTTTGTAATAACTTGTTTCACACTTAACTCTATAAGTTCCACACTCTCAACTGCCTCCCTTAACTCCTCACAAACTCTCCTCTCTGACTCTCTAACTGACTTCTCACATTCAACTCTCTCACTATCTAATTCCCACTGACTAACTGACCAACTGCTCTTATCTGCCTCACCCCGCCCTTCTAGTTTCTCTGGCTCCGCCTCCCAACAACTCCCATTGGTGCATGCAAATAACCTCACACATGAGCCAAGGCAGGGTGATCGCGACAGGAGCAATTAAATCTAGAGAGAGTGTTTTGGAAAGAACTAAAAGTGTGGGCTTATTGAACAGTCTTTGGAAAAGTCACTCATGTAGCTCACTAGATCTTCTGCAGTTCAAAATTTGCAAGTGACTGACTTTTTCTGCAGTTTGACTTAGATAACACCCATGGTCCTGAGTACTAATTTCTCCACCATCTGCTTCGCAGTGCCTTGGAACTTGTGCTTCTCACTCCCCCTTTCTTCTGTGCAAAGGAGTCAGAGCAGAAAATGTAACAGAGCACAAGGAGCACTCCCTTCAGCAAACAGTTGCTACATCTTCTGATGTAAGGTGAATGTTACATTCAGTGAATAGCGACATACTGTATGGCTACATGGTGTAATTTTATATTCTTCTTTTAATGTTGAACTAAATGTTGTTGGTTTCCCCACTTGTGGGTTTTTTGGTATCTTCCAGATGTTATGGGACAGTCTGGTTCCTGAGTCTCCATTACCTTCTGGCTGAAATCCTGTTGCTCAGCTTAGTGTGTGCAATGGTGATGACATGGCCTTCAGTGGCAAATTGCCACTGATTAAAGGCTTCCGGGCTACATGCAACTTTATTGCATTGTGTATGAGTCATGTGCACCCAAACATTGCTGCTCATCATTGGTAATTTGCAGCTGATTATGACATTATCATTTTTTGCTCATGTGGAGCTGCGCAACAGGATGTCAGCTTTTGGGTTCCGGTGGTGCTGTACTAACTGAAATCGTTGCTATAGCTAAGTGGATTACAGTGTTTGGCTGTAAAGCTGGGGTTTGGGGTCTGAGGTTTGAACTCCCCTTGTGCCTTCCATGAAAGGGACTAGCTAAGAGCAACCAGATGAGGTGTGGCACATGGAGTTAATGCCCTGCTACCTATGTGATCATGGGCAAGGTTCACAGTTCCCGAGTACCCCCAGAAGGAAAGTCTGCTAAAGTACTTTTCAGTATTTTATATCTAGAAAACTTTGAAGGGATTGCTACAAGTCAGAATTATTAACTAACTGGCACTGGCATAATAAGAGATTTTTTTTTTTAAAAAAATAAAACTCGTAATAGATAACAGGTTATATGGATTTCTTCAAACACAGATTTTAAATATTTTAAGAGTGCTAACTTACATTTGCATAGCTCAAACTGAAGTATGTTTCAACATATTGTTATATCTGGTTTTGAAGACACTAGGTTTATGATGAAATAGAAGTGTATATTATATACTGGGTGGATGAAAATGATTTTTTAAAAATCAAATTAATTTAAATAATTATTTAAATAAAAATAGATTTTTTGATTAAAAATATATTTTTGATAAAAAAAATCAGATCTTTAAAAATTTAAATCAAATCCACTCTGATTATACTGTATAACTATGTTATAGATGAAGCTGCTGTAAATGTAAGCTTTGGTCACTTAAGTGACGTGTGAAATCAGGCATTAAAATATGAATGGAGTATTCACAGCTCAATCCTATGCATATTTAATAAGACTTAAACCTCGTTAGCTGCAATGGAGTTTATTCCCAATGTACATAGATTTACGTCATTAAGCTGGTACATATGTAGATTTCTACCATCGTACTGTGTAGAGCTGGTCAGAACTAGATAAAAAGCAAAATGTAGCCATCTTGCTGAAGCAGACACCAAGGTGTATTTATACGCCACCTTTGGAGGTAATGCTTTGCAAGACTGTTTAGAAAGGTAAATAACTAATCCAGCATATAGTTTAAGACCAAGTTGAATCCCTCTATTTGCACGCTTAACAGTCCTTATTGGCAAACTGTGCCCATTGCATTGAAAAATGTGTGGCCATGTAGTTAAAATGGAGAAAGTAGGACCCAAGTGGCTTTTGAAGAGTATATGTGTTGCAGCCAATTTAGGAAGCATAGATCATCCCAATAGCCACATTATAGTTGAAGTATATGCTGACTGTACTGTTTGGACCTGATGTAGTATCTTCTTTATGATTGCCCTATGCAGTACTTTTTATTTGTATTGTCCTGTTACAGCTCCAGTGTTAGATTCACTCCATATTTTAAAAGAGAACAGAAATGACTGAGCTACATTTCGAATACTATACTGCTCATTTGGAATCAGAAATTTCTTGTACCTTTACAATAGAAAGTAAATGTGAAAGTCATAAAACCATTGATGTGGGCTGTTGTGAGACAGGGGGCGAGAGTGGTAGCTCTCTTGCCAGAGTGCTGTCCCTCCCCCTCACAGCTGAGAAAGAGGTACAGACCTTGCCCACCTCATCTCCTGAGAGAATGGAGCAGCGAGGGACAGACACACAGGAAATGAAGGGAGAAATACGAAAGTTAACTGTGAAAGGAACTGAGGGGAAAACGGCGGGAGTAGAGCAAAAAAAAAAAAAAAAGGGTGGAGATAGAGGCGGGGGCAGCAGATATAAAGAGGAAGGAGGAACAGTTGCCACCAGGTTGGGAATGGGTCTGGATGGAGGACCCCTGGACTGGCGCATGGGAAAGATTAAGAGTCCCGAAGGAAGAGGCTGATTACAGATGGAGGAGAGAGATTCCCCCGAGACCCTCTTATTGGGGAGAAGCTGAAGCCAGGGCGACCCCCACATCGATCGGACATGCCCGGTGGACGGACGATCGGGACGATGACACCGTTCCCCTGCTGGATGGAGAGGCAGGACAGACGATGAACCCTAATGCGTCAGTAGACTGGCCGGGCCCGTGGAACTCGGGTGAAGGGGAACCCATTCCTAGTTGAAGGATGGAAGCCCCTGACTGACCCGTTGTCGGCAGGAGAGAAACGATGGGACAATTTCGTTGACACCGTTTATCTGTTAAATACTCCAATAAACCTCACCCCTGTTTCAAAATTACAAAAATCTCCTGATTTATTTGAACGAAGAAAGGAGCCTAACGTTGAACCCTCACAGCTGTACAGCTTCAGTTGATAAAAATTGAATATTCAGGATATGTTGGTCTTTAAATGTGATATTGTATGATATTGTGCAATGTGATAGCATATAATTGCATCCCAAAGTGTACTATAACTTTGTCTGTTTTTGTTCTTTTGTTTGCTCTGGTTTAAGTGTTAACTGCTTGGTTATTGTCGAAGACTGCTGAGCAAGAACACAATTCTGTTGAGAAAACCTGAATGTCCATTTCATTTTGATCCTTGTTCTTCAGCATGTTCATAACGTGGTTGCCTGGAAAAGCACCAAATGCCTTTTTACTGATTGCTCCAAATAGTAGAACTGCCTTTCAAGGAAGGCTGGGTTGTCTCCTTCCAGTTGTCATTCCACGGAAATGGAGCTACGTGCTGCCTTCTAAGCATGTTGATTATAAGTAGTGATACTGTCTCCAATGTGTCTTTCTTTCCTTGTTGAGTTTGTAGTCAAGGATCCAACTTGTTTTTTCCATTGTACTAAATTTCCACTGTGCCTACTGTGTCTGTTCTCCTTTTCAACTGGGGACTCCATTTCTGCCATCTTGTTTCAGAGAATTCTAGCATGGAAATGGGATATTTATATATGATGTCCTTCTCTAAATTTCTGTAGCATTTTCTGCTTTGGGTTCTGTAGCTATTAGGTGTGATGCAGTCCATCTTTGGGTGACCATAAACACTTCTTATTCCTGGGATCCTGTATCTGGAACTACATGCCTCCCAGCTTTTCTTCAAAGTATGCTTTGATAGCTACTATACCATGTTTTTGATACAAAGTGCCAACAGTTTGGTTCCCTGATTTATGTGGAGCCCATCTCTTTTATGCAGAGACTCCTCACCTCACTCCTGTGTCTAAAAAAATCCAAACTTCCTTATTTGACAAACAATGCACTCTTAAGAATCAAACTAGAGTGTTTAACATGTTTCTCAAAGAAGTGCTCTCTCATTCAGTGAAGAACATCTATTACAGCAGGACCTTTCCCCCAGCTGTGTAACTTGGTTTTATGATAGATCATTAGAAGGTTTCATTTTCAAGTTTGATTGCTGAGACTATACCTCTAAGGAAGTCTTGTTGTTGGAAGAGAAAAAAATGAATAAAATGGATAGTAGAACTTTAAACACATTCACTGCAACATCTAGTTTAACCTCAGTTGACATTTTGAGTTGCATCTACTCCACATTAGACATGGGAGCTTCATATTCGTATCCCGGGGGTGCCACAACAGTCCATTCCCACCCCCTCAGAACCAGCCAGGTCCACTCACTGGGCTTCTCGCAGCACACATGTCTGACGGCGGTGACATCGCGCCAATTGTGGACGTAGTCCTGATGGCGCCTCTCTGCCTCTCCCCATAGCCAACTGCTCCAATGAATTGCCCCTCTCAGCTGCTGATACGAATACGAAACTCCCATGTCTACTCCACATTATTCAGACCTGTCTTGTCTATCTGTCTTGCTGTGAGTGGAACAGGAAACATTTGGGAGAAATTCCTCTTTTGGGGGCAATATTAAAGGCCTACCTTCTTTTTCTAAAGGCAATAGGTGAAAACTCATTTCCTGCAAGAATTAAGCTGCGCAAACGAGAAGGCTCTGACATATTGTGTTGCTTGGACTTAGTGTTTTATAGCAGTCATTGTCAATGGGGCCCGTATGGCCCCCTGGGGCCCCCTGGTACATTTAAAGGAAACCACAAACTGGAAACAATTCTTTACATACCACCTTACAAGTTTTGTTATGAGACTCATACAATCCTGATTTGGCCTATGTTTCTTTCATATTGTGTTTATTCCAAGGTGAGAAAAAGGTTGAGAATGGCTGCTTTTATAGCTCAGGGTGGGGGCTATTTCGCTGTAGTTTCTGTGGTCTGTAGTGACACCATGTTACCTACAGTACAGTGGATGGAAAAGAATCAGCATTACTGTTCTCCAGTTCCTCCAGTAGCCTTTATTATGCAGAGTTTCTGGCACCAAAAGATAAACTGTAGTCTTCAAAGTAAAATTAGGGTGGTGGTTTTTTTTGTTGCAGAATCCTACTCTGTAAAATGCTTTAACAGGTGCATGTGTTTTTGAATTGAAAGGGGTGTGTGTAAATGAAATGAAATTAAAATAATAAAACAAATCAGCCTTGTCTGACTGGCTTCCCTTTAGAAGATTTGGTGGACTATTCCCACTTAGTGTGTTGGGGAACACATCTATGTGTCTGTGTGTGGGGTGGGAGATCCTATCTCCACTGCAATCACATAATTAATGCAAATATATCCACTTGCGTCTGGTGATGTGATGTGACCAGAGTAGCACTAAGAAAATATACCAGGGGGTATGAGTTCCATATGTCAGACTCAGTTCTGAATGTTTGACACAACAAAGTCTTCATTCTGAATTTCTTCTTGTGCATGTACCATTCCCACACAACCCATCTTATGCTATGTGAATGGAAAAATTATGTTGGAGTTGACCTTCAGGAGCTTGTCTTAGATATGTAGACGTGCACACAATCATTTATCTTCTAATGAGTGTTCAGGCTTGATATAATCATTAAACCCCCTCCCTCCTTATTTGTCTTTATGTATGTCCATGTCTGCATAGCTCTCCTTTGCCACTTGCACATGCAGCCGTTCTACTGTTTGCATCTTCTATTTTGTGCCATTTGGGAGACCTCTTATTCAACAAATCGTGCAACCCCTTTTATTCTAGACTGCATCATCTTGTCTGCAGAACACAAACCTATCCCTGCACCTTGACCAGTGGGCAAAGGAGAAAGTAAAACACTAGGCATGGTTAGTAGGGGGCAAGGGTGACAAATGGAAAAGTGGAGTGTTGCACTTGATCCTCACACCTTCATCTTAAAGGGAGACACAGGGATTAGTATCAAGGTGAGCTTGTTTAGTATTGTAGCCTGTCTTTGTAGAGGCAAAATCAAAGACCACTCAAACGTTTTCTCCTTACTGGGTGAGGAAGCTATTTATTTGCAGAAAAGAACGTTGAAATACAAGAGGGTGAAGGCACAGTGAGTGAAAATCCCAGTGCTTTCCAATTTTCCTTGCCTCGAGTTAAAGCCAGGTGTAGTTCTCGTTCTAATGCAGACTCTGGCTATTTTCAGAACTGTGAGCCTCCTCTCTCTTCCTAGTCAGAGAATGACTTCCTTGGCTATTTATGGGACAAAACGTTTTGCAGTAGCATCATAGCTGTACATAACTTTGTCCTGGAATGAGAGCATATAAAAACTTACTGGGCAAGGGAGTATACTAAAGATACTCTGCATCAGTATAGCTATTTTTGGTAGTGCAGAAGGAGCACAGTGGGGATAATTAGCCAGAAAGGACATGAAAAGCAGGGTATTTTAGGTGATTAGCACGTTTGTGATGAAGTCCTGCAACTTTGTAGGCCATTTTTAGTTTAAGAGCACAGTTTTTCTAAGTGGGTCATCCAACCCCACTGCGTTTTCTCTCTCCTTTGCTTTTCATCCCTAGTCCTTTCTCCTCCTCTCTTTTCTGGGTCTTCCTTTTAACCCTTTTGAAGGCATGCTTGTTTGGTCACCCTACTAATTTGCTTACATTCATGAACCTTAAGTTGCAGGCAGGGATTTTATACCAGAGATAACCTAATCCTCTTGCAGTGAAAATGCAGTCTCTGAAATGTACAGAACCCTCTCTCCTCTCTCAGGGATTTCAGGGAAATAATGAGGTCCTCTTAAAAGTAACTCCTTTGCAGTTTTTCTGCAGGATTAGGTAAAGCAATCTCAAGGGCTGCAGGAAAGCTTAAGAATTATCAGAGAGAAGATTTTCACTCCGGTCTGCAAAGGTGGCAGCACAAGCCTTATTCTCAAAGATGGGTCGTCTTTCTACTTTACACACACTTGTTATTCCCACAAATCCCGACTAGCACATATAAAGCCATAATATTTCTGCCAGTCACCGAGACATGGTGTATTTGTCATGAATTCTTTACATGTCCTCAGGAGCTCTCCACTGTTTTGGTGGCTTCTTGAGCCACTCAGTGCAGCAATGTCTTTTAAAAAATTTAATTAAGTCCTACCTGGAATTGGCTGCATTTCTATTTCCCCCCTGTTTTTAGCTATAATTTCAGGCATTTCATTTCATTAAATAAAAGGCTGTCAGCTGTGCATCTGCAGGGTTAACATATTCAAGTGGTTTTTTTAAAGTTACATAAGCATTTAAATTAATTTTTTTAATTTATTTTTTTAATTTTTTTTTTTAAATTAAGGCATGGGCCTTTTAAAAAGCTGCATAATCTGTGCCCTGACCGTGTGTAAAATAAAGGGCATCAGGAAAGCAAGACTGATAGGCATCAGGGAAAATAGCTTTATTTACTATGGATAGTATAGGCCACTGCTTACAGGCAGC
Organism: Intellagama lesueurii; assembly: GCA_037013535.1. NCBI lineage: Eukaryota > Metazoa > Chordata > Lepidosauria > Squamata > Agamidae > Intellagama > Intellagama lesueurii. Next base: position 259,309,365 of record JBAJHW010000002.1, read on the forward strand.
TACTTTAAAGCTTGTCCTAACATCTTTTCAAAGCTTCTCTATTGTCACAATTACATTTATCATTCTGCTCAATTCACTGGATATTTGCAGCACAGGGAAATGCAAGGAATGGGAATTTAATTTGTAAAGACATATCTGTTTGAATGCATGTATAAAAGTAAATGTTTAATTGTTTTTACACAGGTAATTTCTTTTCTTACAGTTTATTTAAATACGTACTTATTGTTTAATTTTGATTGGGCGCTGCCTTGGGTCCCCTATGTGGAGAAAGATAGGATATAAATAACATACATAAATAATAAGTGTGTGTATGCATAATTTTTAAAGAATCAGATAGTGGTTCAAACAAGTTAGTTGTTCATCCCAGAATGATAAAACCAAAATATTAAAAACCCTATAGAAGAATATTGGACTTCTACCTTTTTTTTAGCTGTTCAGCATCAAAGTATGTTGTAGCTAAGGTGGCGATTACAGAATACTATATTCTATCAATGTCACCTTGGGTACACAATACTGCGATTTAGAGCAGCTGAAAAAGGCAGAAGTCAAAACATCTTACTTTGATGTTTCAGTACTTCTGTTCTGTTGTCACTCCAGCTATTAATACATGTACGCATGTGTGTATTGTGGGTGTCATTTCTGAAATAAATAAATGAAATAAGTCATTTGTCCTGCAAAAAAATAAAAATAAAAAATAAAAAAGAGCAGCAGCAGCAACAAGAAAGAACAGTGATATCTCCCCACAGGAGCTTTCTGGTTTTTTTTAAGGATTTCTGAGGAAGGCTTGTCCAAGTCCCACTACCCTTAAAGGCACACCTGGTGAGGACACGAGAGAGGGCTGTCTTGGTGGCTGTTCTTAGATTGTGGAAAAATTTTATGGGAGGGCTAGGCTGTTCCCCTCCTGCTTGTTCTCCTTCAGATAGGCAAAGACTCTTCCCAGTTTTTTAGTCATCAGCCAGCTGCCAAGAAAAGGGGGTTTACAAGGATGATGTTGTATTTTTTATGATCTTTCAAATGTTTGTTTAAATAGTTTTAAACGGTGTTTTTCCCCCCAGTACTTTTAATATGTAATTTGTTCAGTTCTTTTAAAAACTTTATAATTGTATTGTTCATGGTTTCAGTATGTGGTCTTTTGTTGGTCCCCTTGGGTCTCTGTTTTGGGAGGATGACAGGGTGTAAATAAAATGAATGAACTTCACAGGTTCATCTGGTGAGAGAGGACTTTTTCAGTGGCTACTCGCAGACTAAGGAGTGCCCTTGTGAAACTTGTTTGGCCCTCTCCTTCCTATTCTTGTGCAGGCAGGCAAAAACAATCCTTTCTAAGGTGTTTGGGATCTAAATTTGAACACTTCACTGACTTATTTAATATGTTCCATATGCTTGTTTCAAGTGATGTAAGTCACCTTGAATTCTTTACATAGGAAGGAAGGTGGTACCTCAATATAGAAAATAAATAAATAAATAAATAAATAAATAAATAAATAAATAAATAAATGGAAAAGTGGAGAACAGGATTGAAATCAAAGAAAACTTTCAGTCAAGAGTAAGAATGATGAAAGATCGAAAGGGAACTGTAGTATCTGACCAAGGTAAAATAAAGGTAAGATGGAAACAATATGCTGAAGAACTGGATGATGATTCCTTTAAAGAAGATTTTGATGAGGAACCTGCAATTTGAGGAAGTGTAATGAGTGTTGCTTTCCAAGCAGCTGGAAGAAATAAATCACTAGGAAAACATGGGGATACCAACAGGGCTGTTCCAAGCTTCAGAGGTTGAATTGGTCAAAACCCTGACAAGAATATGCCAACAAATTTGGAAAGCAGATATGGGCAACAGACTGAATGTTAACCCCTTTGAGATCTTGTTCATTCATAATTTTGCCATATGTCAGAAGTGACTTAATGGCATATCACAACATCATCATGTGTATATATAGCACTCTGTGTGTGTGTGTGTGGGGGGGAGGACTTACCTCCCACCTGTAATGACAGGGGATAAACCCTAATGTGGAACTGTCGACTGTTTTTGCAAGACCACAAGACAAGTAGCAAAGCACTCCTTTAAAACCATTCAGATATATGAGCATAGGAAAGCAAATTTATTCTGGAGTGCCTGTTTTCTGCTGAAGACTCAAAAGATTTCCCATGTCAGGATGAAGGTATTTAAGTTTTTCTCCACTGAGCTGCTTAATGCGTTCTTATGCTGTGTCAGAATAGTGACTCAAGACATGACACACATGTTTCAGCATGTTTCTCAATTTAGCTTTCAGTAGTGTCCAGAGATAGATATGAAGCCATCATGCAACAGCACTGTCTGGGCCCAAGTATTAGGGACCACAGTAGGGTTGAACTGAAAGTTCAGTGCTCTTGCAGCAGTAAAGGGAAATGGAAAGGCTTGCCCGTAGAGCTGCCTGTATTCTATTGCAATTCAGACTGTCAGAACAAAACCTCTTTTGTGTTGTTTTCAGGAAAACATACCTTTTGTTGTTGTTTAGTCGTTAAGTCGTGTCCGACTCTTCGTGACCCCATGGACCAGAGCACGCCAGGCCCTCCTGTCTTCCACTGCCTCCCGGAGTTTGGTCAAATTCATGTTGGTAGCTTCGATGACACTGTCCAACCATCTCGTCCTCTCTCGTCCCCTTCTCCTCTTGCCTTCACACTTTCCCAACATCAGGGTCTTTTCCAGGGAGTCTTCTCTTCTCATGAGATGGCCAAAGTATTGGAGCCTCAGCTTCAGGATCTGTCCTTCCAGTGAGCACTCCGGTTTGATTTCCTTCAGAACGGATAGGTTTGTTCTCCTTGCAGTCCAGGGGACTCTCAAGAGTCTCCTCCAGCACCACAATTCAAAAGCATCAATTCTTCGGCGGTCAGCCTTCTTTATGGTCCAGCTCTCACTTCCATACATAGCTACTGGAAAAACCATAGCTTTGACTATGTGGACCTTTGTCGGCAAGGTGATGTCTCTGCTTTTTAAGATGCTGTCTAGGTTTGTCAATGCTTTCCTCCCAAGAAGCAGGCGTCTTTAAATTTCGTGGCTGCTGTCACCATCTGCAGTGATCATGGAGCCCAGGAAAGTAAAGTCTGTCACTGCCTCCATATCTTCCCCTTCTATTTGCCAGGAGTTGATGGGACCAGTGGCCATGATCTTAGTTTTTTTGATGTTGAGCTTCAGACCATTTTTTGCGCTCTCCTCTTTCACCCTCATTACGAGGTTCTTTAATTCCTCCTCACTTTCTGCCATCAGAGTGGTATCGTCTGCATATCTGAGGTTATTGATATTTCTTCCGGCAATCTTAATTCCGGCTTGGGATTCATCCAGTCCAGCCTTTCGCATGATGTATTCTGCATATAAGTTAAATAAGCAGGGAGACAATATACAGCCTTGTCATACTCCTTTCCCAATTTTGAACCAATCAGTTGTTCCATATCCAGTTCTAACTGTTGCTTCCTGTCCCACATATAGATTTCTCAGGAGGTAGATAAGGTGGTCAGGCACTCCCATTTCTTTAAGAACTTGCCATAGTTTGCTGTGGTCCACACAGTCAAAGGCTTTTGCGTAGTCACCTTAGTGACTATGCAAAACATACCTCAGTCCTCCTGTTTTAATACTCCAACAGGTGTATTAAAAATAATACCAGAAGAATGTTGTCAGTCTACTAGTTCACAGGAAGTACAGGTTTGTTTTCGGGAGTATGCTTGGGTGCTAAGACAAGATGCAATTATGATATGAAGATAAAAAGATTTTATTTCCCTATCTTTCTAAAACTTGTTTGGAACACTAGCAGGGGATATTTCACATTATCTTTCAAAGTTTTACAACTGTAATAACAGTTTTAATTTGCTGTCATGTGCTGTAAGTTTGCTTCCAGCCTATGGTGATTTTATTATGGTTTTTAATATGTGTGTTGATGGAGTGGTTTACCATTGCCATCCCCTGGTGAGTTTCCTTGACTGAGCCAGGATTTGAATCCAGGTCTCCTGAGGCCTGGTTCTGCACTCTGCTTACTATACTACACCGGTTCTCTGTTTTAATTGCAAAAAGCCAGATCAGGTAGAGCAGTCTGAATCTCCCTGAGAATGTATCTCACATTAAACAGTCAACAGTTTTGATACCATTTTAACTGTTTGTCTTTCCTGTTTGGTATAACTGTCTTTTGAAAATATTATATGTGGCATTCATGTCCACTTCTAAGAACCAATGTAAATGAAGTTGTCCTTTTGTAACCGTGTCAGGAGTCTTAGGATAGTAACTTTGTTCGGTGTGCCTTTTTTTTTTTTTACCTTAATAAGGGGCCTGGTGACTTTCTGGGTCCTTCAGAGCTCTTCAGGTCTATGATTTTATGACTCTTGTAGCCTCCATCTTAAAACAGTTAATATCAATACTCCTTTTAAAGAACTTCGAGTGACATTGGATAAATTTTTATTTTGTCAGTGTAGTAATGGACTAAAATGAAGCAGTGTTGAAATCTGTAATCTGTTACTTCTTATTTGCCCTGATGTATGCAATTTTCTTCTTTGAAACTGAAATCCTTACAGATTCCAACAGTCCTTTGGTGCAGTTTGTGCAGTTTTGCCCATTATGATGTCCTTCGTAAGGTCATTTTTGTGAAACAATTTCTTCCTGAAAATTCCCACAGAAATACCTGTGGAAACCATTGGGCTCAAAATATCCATGGATGTTGTCAGAAATGTCCATAGGATAAATGATTATGCTTGGGGAACTGAGATCCCAGTCTGACTTAAGTGTTGAATTGTATCCTCTCTCTTGGGCCACAACCATGGAGACAACCATTGTCTGATAATCAGTGTTTCCTCTTAAGTAAACTGGTAGATTCCTATGCTTTGGTATAATAAAGTATATTTTCATTTCATATTTTTAAATTTTGGTCTTGCATGCTTCTAAGAGATCCCATGGTCTTCTGACTTTGATCTTTTAAGCACCGTCTGGTGGTTTAAGATTAGAGATGGGCATGAACTGAACCATGAACCAGAAAAACCCACAAACTGTACTGGTTTGGGATTCAGTTCATGGGTCAGTTTGGGGATCCCGTTTGGCTGAAGCAAAATGAAGCATCTAACTTCCCCCCTCCCCGGCACTTTGTTTTGTTGATCAAAAGGGGGTGGTCACCCAACTTCCCTCCCACTGTCCCTGTCAGCTCCCTATCTTGGCTTCAAGCTGCTGCCACTGCCTTCTCTACAGACACCACCATCCTGACAGGTTGCAGGCCCAGGTCCTTGTAAGGAGCTGGGCCTGCTGCCTGTGTGCATGTGCCCACCACTCAAGTGACAAGTGGGTGCATGTGCAGAAGCAGCAGGCCTAGGTCCCTGCTGCCTGTTAGGATGATCATGGTGGCGGCAGTGGAGGCTTCAAGAGAAGGTAGGGAGGTGATGGGGACAGTGGCAGGGAAAAGGGCGGGTGGTTGCTCCACCCCACAAACCTGAAAAACGAACTGCAAACCAGTTTTTCCCCCCAGGGGATTCATGAAAGTCTGTGGTTTGTGGGTAGTCACATACCATCACGAACTGCTGGTTTTCCAGTTTGTGGCCATCTCTATTTAAGATCCAAATATAGATTGAATGGAAGTGATGCAGCTCTTCTAGTAACAATATGTTTCATTGGAACTTTTCTGCACCCTTTGACTAAGAGGCTGAGCTTCAGTTTTAATTGCTTTTTGAGTTTTCCTGCAGACATCTCTGTTTGAGGCTTTGCAGTGGAGGCCTTTGATGGGGTTTTTTTTTGACTGACAGTATGTTGAACGTCAAGCCGTTTAATTTCTACTTCCTCCCTTTAAAGAACTGAGAACTCTTTAGAAATCCAGGAAAATGGAAAATTACTTTGGCTATCCAAAGGTTATCCAATCTTATATGTTTGTTTTTGTTTGTTTGTTTTTGTTTTTAGAAATGATGTGGTCCTCTGTCAAATATATTTATTTGCAGAGGTTAATGTGATTTTAGAATTTGACCCATGGCAATTAGTTCCACAAAGTCCTGTGCTGCTTGATGGGTGAGATATGCAAAACTGCTGAATGTAGTCATTGGGTTCTTCTCTCTGATGTCCCTAATTGACAAGCACAGCCCGTACTTCATAAAGTTCGAGATTCTATACAGGGCTTCAGGTCAGTCATCTTGGCAAGCAATGTTTTCTGGGTTGATGTAGCTTTGACTTGAGTGCCCTGTGCAGTTTGTGCTGTAATGCAAAGAGTAGAAGGAAGCATTGTATAGGGTATCCACTTACCCAAAGGAGATGTGGATTAGCATAAATTTCTATCTATATGAATTAGCATAAGCAAGCTTTATGCTAATTTATGTCCTCTTTGGGTAACACATAAGTGGATGCCCTACACAATGTTCTCTTCTACGCTTTGCATTACAGCACAACTTTATAGATCATTGTTTAGAGATTGCTATAAGAGTAACAGCTGGCTGGATGACTTGGTGACTTAGTTATGTAGCTGCGGAGCCAGATGTTGAAAGTTCAATTCCTCAGTAGGCCTCCCAGAAAAAGAGTCAGTCTGTCTAGCCTTGGGCAGGCTGTAAAACCTCAGATGTATCCCCAAAAGAAGAAACTGGGTGAGTAAAAGCTTTGTGGGTCAACTTACATTGTTTTTCCACTAATTATTTTCTCACTGAGAAGTTGGCCTGAGAAATTTTGCTACCTGAATCAAAAGGCAGGATGGTGCCCCTCTTGGTTCTCCATATAGAAGTAGACTGAGCTGGCACATTGACTCTGGAACTGAATATATAGAATGGGGTGATCTTCCCTCCCTACCGCATGGCTTGTCAATTTTCTGCTTGGAGTAATTCGTGCTGGGTTTATGAGTCATCAGATGAGCATGGCCACTTCATTAGAAAATGAGAAAACTCAGAAGTGTGTACCTGGAATAGCAGTCGTGCTCTTTCCTCTCGGTTCAGCACTCAGTTTCATCTTTGTTCTTTGCTGTTCTCAGCAAGAAAAATGAATATAATCCATAGAAAAAGTCAGATACAAAGCAAGGTTTTTTCTCTCCATGTGGTTGCAAATTTTCAAGCTTATGGAGCAATTCTAGGGTATAGAATTAATGGCTAAGTTTTATTTTAGTTGTAATCAGAATTGTCTAGGAATTATTAGGCTAGCAAAGGTGGCTATATTCAGAGGCTTCCTGCAATTCCCTTAATGGCTTTTGTGCAGACAGCAGTAGCTTGGGGAAAGTCAATTACAAATGGAATTATTGCACTTTATTTCTGCTTGTTGTCTCGTTTATGGCATTTCAGGATAGCTTTGGAGCCTGTTCATTAATAAAGTGTTTACAACCTCTGGTCAGGATTAGAGTTTCTGCTGCCTTTGTGATTTATGTACCTTCATTGTTGTCCATAGCTTTTAGAACTAACTCTGTGTCTGTCTAATGTGAAACAATCTTAGTGTTAAATATAGGGAGTATGGAGCAAACCCTGTGAAACAGAAGAAATAATGAATCTTCAGCTCCCCATTGCCTTTAGGTACCTCTGTGGCAGATTTTTATTGAGTGGCATGCTCCTTTACACAAACAGCTTCTTACTGAGAACAGTGCGGAACAACTGTCTTTCCTTTGCTCCCCTGATTCTGGGCATCATTATGAGACAGAAGAATATGGGTCTCACAGTTCTTCTGGTGACTTCCTGCAACATGTGTGGGCATGCGTGCCAGAAGAATGGGAGATTGAATTCTCTAAGCAAAGTTTGTCAAATTTGTTTTTCATAATAGTTCTTTATCTCCTTCCACTGTCTTTTCTGTAATATCTTTTAGTCACATTAAGGATTGGTATTTCCAGTAGGATTTGAATATCTTCTTACAGAAATCTGTTTTTGTTGCATTCTCTTCCCACCCCATAATTTCAGTAGGTGGGTAGATATGGATTGCCCCCAACCGAGAGCCGTATCTCCCACTGCCTTGTTAATTGTGGTGGTGTCAGGTTGAGATTGCAGTTTGTCATACAACAAGATTTGTTGGAACAAGTGTTAATTTCTTCTGGCAACACCAACCATCTTCTAAACAAGGTGTGCCCTTCTCTTGTGTCTTGTTTTAAGCCAAATGCTAGCTCCCACCACTGTGAATTGAAGCAGTTGGGCTGGTGGCTCCATGGGACTGTGAAGAAACAAACAAGGAGGCAAATACTGGCTACCCTTAAGCCAGTATTCTTTATTCGCTGCCCTGCCGTGTTCTGTTCTTCAGTCAGTCGCTAAAGTATTCTTTTTCTCCAGTAAACCCCTGATATTAGAAACAAGCTCATGTGGAAGAGAAGCATCTGAGAGGAAGGGCTATGATAGAAGAAGCCTGTACCTGCCATTGTTATTCCATTGACTGGTCTGTTGTGCTAGCATCCAGGGGATGCACTTTTCAGTACAGTAGGCTTAAAGTGCCACTTTGCTTGACTGCTTTTGCAAGAGTGTAATCCAGGCACTGCTATGCTAGAGGGGCTTTTCATTTTGACGACATGACCTTAGAGTCAGGATATGGATTTTCATGGTGGGCACTGTGCAGAAGGATAATTCAGCATCCATTGTTTGTGAACCCTCTTGTGCCTTAAAAGGGCATGATTGAGGGACACATTTACTTGAAGGTGTGAAGCTAATGTTGACTCATGCAGTTTTGGCCTAGAACCTGCTTAGGATATTATTATTTTTAAAATAGAATAGAATAACATATATTGAAGAGGTCTTCAGACCATTTCAAATACACCATACACAATATACAAAAACCCAAGGACTCACAGCCCATGAGTGAATGGTCGTCAAAGTCACTAAATCAGATATATAAGATTACATTAATCAAATCCTCATTCTCAAATAGACATCCAGTTATGTCTCTGACACGATCCACTCAACAGAAGGTCGTTTCCTCTCATTATCCCATGTTATACTACTACGAAAAGGAGCAAGGTAATGTTCTCTAATGCTGTCATATAGCTGACAGTGCAACAGATAATGTGCAAGATCTTCAACTTCATCTATTCCACACGGGCAGAGTCTATTTTGGACAGGGATATCTAAAAATCAACCCTGTTGCATCATTGTATTCATTTGTTGGAAGTGGAGATGAGTAAAGGCCACACACAGGACCCTTTTCATTTTAAAAGACAGATATTTTTCTTCGTGGAACTGAACCGACTTTGCCAGCCATTTCATAGATCTCACTGATACCAAGTCTGCTAAATATACCTGAGCTCTAATATCTAAAATTCTTTGTTTAAAAATCTTTTAAAAACATTTACAAAATACGGTTTTAGTGTTGAAATGGTCAACTCATTTGATTGTAATATAAAAAATGTTTTTATTTTTTTTTAATTGCCATTAATTTGGCAAGATTCAGTGTCAGCAATAGAAGGGCTTTTTGTTTCAACTCTTTCATGATATTTAGAAAGGAAGTTGTGACTGGAGGAAGTAAGCTCTGGATGCAGAACTAATTGGTACATTTCCCTTTACAGTATTTCATTTTAAACATTTTTACCTCCATGTTTAAATATATGCAATAGTTTCCATTTAAAAAAATATTAAGGAACAAAGCACATATTTGGACAGGGATTGAACAATTCTTGTGCCTGAGAAGAGAATATGTTTATCTACCCAGATGACTTTTTGCTTGTGGCTGGTAGCTTTCATAAAAAGTTGTGGCCATCATTTCTCTATCACCTGACTCTCCTAGCCATGCTTGTTGGCTGCATGATGTCCAAAGTGAGTGATTTCTGGTAAAATCCCTTAGTCAGATTTTTGGACACTGAAATCTTCTTGTTTAGTCAGCTGAAAAGGACCACTTTCAGTGACATCCTAACTTGCTAGAGATTCAGCCGAATGTTGGATATATAGCAGTTGATTCTCCCTTCTTTTCTAAAAGTTGATGCTTTTCTTTTTGTTCTTACCAATTGCTCCATGTAATACATACATGTGTGCACAAAACAAGTCTGTGGCAAGCCATATGAGCAATCCAAGTATGTTGTCACTTCCAACCTTTGTAATGATCTGAAATAACTAAAGGATGCTGTTATTTGGAACACTTGCAGTCATTCCCAAGGAGGTCTCAGAATAGTTCATGTGATGAAGCAAGGCAGCGTATGCAATGCCTGTCTGTGGAAGGAGATGAAATGTGCACAGACTATCTTGGGACCTGTGCCCTTCGGCCAAGACATTTGTAATTTTCAGTGAGGAGAAGGTGGGTTAAAAGCAACAAGGCTGTGATATTTTATTACAATCTCTTGAAATTACTCTTCTCATGTCACACACCCCATCTCAGTTTTGGGAACGTGGAAGTTTCAGCTTTTGTTTGCTATGTTGCTTCTGATCTTTCTTGTAGTTGATGACTAGTGTTCAAGTTTATTACAAGCTGCAGAATTATTTTTGGTTAACCTAGATAGTAATTATTTGTGTGTGGGAGGGACTTAAAGAGAAAAGATGATGAAGGGTTGTTCCCTGCTGCCTGTGCCAGCCATGCTCTTCCAGTCATGAGTTCACCAGATATGAAAAGGGTGTGTGTAGAGATGCTGAGTTGATAAGGAACTCTACACATGTGTGCAGCTCTTTCTTATGCCTGTACATCACAAAGAGCTGAGTTGCTGGATGTGTAGGGAATTGGGATATCCTTAGCCAATGCAGCCCTGTATCACCTCAGACATTTGTTCAGCAGTGAGGTTGAATGACACCCTCCTTTGCATCTATGGAGGCATTTTAAACTTCTGCTTTGCAGTGCATATACAGTTCCACCAAAAATTGTCTTTGTTTCCAAATATTGTTGAATCAGTAGAGGTGATGAAGACTAATATCAACAGTAGTGGTGGAGAAGACTTGGAAGAATTACCCTTGGAGTGAAATTGTCAAATTGACCTATCTTAAACTTCAGGCAGCTTGTGAAATACAAAGCTGTAATCAGTGTCATAGCTAACTTAGAACCATCTGCTCTAGAGGGCATTTTTACTAAACAATTGTTTCTCAAAGAAAACGCCTTTTTGAAAGAAATAATGGAGGTCTGGATAGCTGAGTCTTGTCTACAGCTTGGCTCTGGAGTAATAGGAGCTTCTGTTCTGTTTCTCCATGCCTAAAACATACACCTCTGATTTATCTCTATCTTAGAAGATTTTCTTGCTCACTCTTAATTCTATTCATCATATTAAGCCAGTCACAGAACCTTCCCCCCCCCCCCCCCCGTAAAAAACATAATGCAGGCACTTAAAATGCAAAGTATCAACTAATCTTCCAGCCTCACTTGGAAATCATTACTTCCCTCCCTTTGTGCTCAGTCCCTTGCCAAGTTCTTGAGGAAACAGTACAGTCACTAAAGCACTAAGTTCCAATTTTTCTTTCTTTATTTTTTCCCTTTTTGGGAGTTGGAACACTGTATTAAAAACTTGCTGACACCACGTGGAAACTTTCTTTGTCATTACAGTTGGCTGTTGAAGAATACTTCTGTGTATCTTTTGGCATTTTTCCAGCTATTGATTTCTTTGTTTAGAATTGGCTGTTGAGTGACAAATTCTTTGCTGTCATCAGAAAATTGGTGTCTGTTGGCCCTACACTGTCAGGCCCCAATGTCCCTGAAGGAGAATGAATGATTGATCACTGTGCTCCATGTTAGTTCTCTTGCCCATACACCTGGAATCAAAGCACAGAAAGAGAAATTCACATCACATGGAACCTCAAACAAAAATAAATTGACAGTGAATCCAAAACATTGCTTTACACTGAAGTTATCCTTTCTAATAAAAAAAGGAAAATGAGGGTTGTAACAGGCTAGCAGGGAAATGGCTGGTGTTTGGGTGCAGGGTGGAAGTTTAGTCCTATGAAAATCATCTACTTTTTAAAGTTGCTATTTGTGCTGTGAGATAAACCTTTACTTGCATCACTGGAGCTCTTCTCTTGAGGCTAATGGCAATGGGGGAAGCGGTCTGGATGGCAAAAGAAAAGGTTATACTGTGGGTCCCAGCTGGATTGGCATTCTAGTGCAATTTGCATTTTTAATGTCACAACTAGTATCATGTGCCCCTTAGTGCTTGAAATGCAAATATGGACCTCCAAATTAGATGAATAATTATACTGTGCTCAGTTCAGGGAGACATATATTGGAAGGTAGTCAGGAACATTACAGCTATCTTCAGCCAGTATACATTTTCTTCCTTTTGTTTTGCTCCCTTTCATTGCAATCTGATGCTGAACCACAGCTAGGTTGTTTTCCCCCATTTTTATAAAATGATGTCAGATGCTCAGCTCACAGACCTGTTTTTCATAACCTGAGCTTTGATGTAGACAGTACTTAAGGGCCAGATGTGATGTTCTATAGAGTGCTTGAAGGAGGAAAATTGTTATTTTTTCCCCAGGATCCTGTAACATTGACAGACTCCGTCAGAAGTGTCGGCAAATCATGGAGAAAATCCATGAGACTTCAAGAAACGGTTTACACTTCTTATCCAAGCCATTCCTGCTCTTTGTCTTTTTAAAACAGTGTGATTTGTCAGGACATATTCAGATATTTGAGACAACTTGTTGTAGGACCTAGCCATCATTCGTTTGTATACAAAACTGTTCAAAAGTCCATAGACCGGGACGGGAACAACTGATCATGCTGACATGTGGTCTCATGGCTGGGTTACCACAGAGAAAAGGGCAGCTGCCCTTCCCACAAAGTGTTTGGAAAGCAGCAGTCTTTGGTGTAATCAAGAAGAGATTATGATGGTCCTTAGGAGTAGTTACCAAATCAGTTCTGTTAGTGTTATCATCAGAGGAGGGTACCAGAATGATATAAATGAGTACAGATGAAAGTAACAAAAGGAAGAAATGTACATTCAGTCAGAAGTGGGATATCAGTTTTGTTGTCTTCCACCTCCCATTTTTTAAAATCATATTTCTAGTTTTCTCTATCCCATTTGTGAAAAAGAATTAGAAATTTTGAAAGATGAGCTAAAACAAAAAATTCCTTTATCCTTATACTAAATGTAACCCATTAGATAACAAATGGAAATTGATGTGTATGGACCATAGAAGGCTCCACTGGCTCCCCCGCCCCCAAATTAATGCCCATCTCCTAGTATGTAAACCAGAGAGACTTATGTTCAGATCATTTCTCAGCCATAGATCTCGGTCAGATGCATGTCGTTTTCACATAATCCTGTGGTGTCATCAGCTTCAAAACACTGTGTCAAACTGCACAAAATGCTTACCAAGCTTTTGGAACATGTGCTCCCTCAGGCTCTGAAATACATTTTTTTTTGTCCTTGTACATACTTTTCCATGGCTTTGTATCGTGGATTTCAATGTGCTTTTGTGATTGGTCATTTAAAGGTAAACATGGACTTGATTTGAAAGTCTGATTGCCAAGACACACACCTCTGAGGAGACTCTGTTTGGGGAGGAAAAGGAGGTGAAAATGAATTCCCCATAACATCTAATTTGAAATTTTGAAAGCTATGGGAAAATGTTTTGTATTTTCTTCTATACTGATATAACATTGTGTTTTCCCTTCCACTTGGTCAATGGCTCCTTGAAGTGTTATATATGGACAGTAACTTGGGAAGGTGTGTGCATTATTTCTATGGCAAATAAATGTGCTTCATTTTTTGACAGGACGTCTCTTGCTCTTTGACACATTCTTCCTTTGGCAACGTTAATTTTTTTGTCATGAAGTGAAACTGGTGCTCCCAAGTTTCATCGTCATTGTAAGAGAGGCACAGATGTGTGTACACAAAAGAGCTGCCCTTCTGGGAACTGCCAAGTATGGCTTTCATCTTGCCAGGGGCTGATTATTGCATGAATTTCCCTGCACTTGCAAGCTAGCTATCTGAATAAACACAGTGATGCCGTAGGCCTCTGTCCTGCTTTATTTTTGGCTGGAAAACAGCAACTTGCAGAACAGGGATAGAGTTTCAGCCTACATCAGGAAATGCCATAAATAAGGTAGAAAGCTCCTGCTGCAGTATGGTATTTCTGTTGGCTTAGAAACCCTTTTTTGGCTGCTTGAATTATTTAAAACCACATATGTTCCAGGAGTCCATAGAAATAATTGGCTACTTTCAGGCCAGCATTGAAACTACACTGCTACACCTTCACTATGTTTTTTTTTAAAGTTTCCTGGGAAAAGGGCCAATATTATGAAATGCCTACTACAATGGGGATGGGGTAGAGGTGGAAAGATAACCATCCAGTTTCCATCATTGTTATTTTAAAGTGTTTTTTTTTTCTAACAGTGTAAAACATTACATTGCTCTGTGGGCATAATAAGAAGGTTCAGCTGACTTTTTTACAGCACAAAATGAGCACAAATGGCAGAAATCAATTCATATAATGTGGTCTCTGGACCTGCAAGGGGTTGCATGATTAATTGTTTATCGAAATGCATGATCTAGAGCAGCCATTCTCAACAGGGGCCACAGACTGGGAACAGTTTTACACACATCAACTTATAAGGTTTGTTATGCGACTTATCCAATGCTGAATTGGCCTATTTCTTTCATATTGTGTTTATAAGGTAAAGGTAAAGGTTCCCCTTGACAAATTATCCAGTCATGTCTGACTCTAGGAGGCGGTGCTCATCCCCGTTTCTAAGCCATAGAGCCAGCGTTTGTCTGTAGACAGTTTCCATGGTCATGTGGCCAGCGCGACTAGACACGGAACGCCGTTACCGTTGAGTTTATGGCTGTGCCCAAAATATATATATATAGAGAATGGCTATTTAGAGAAGTTAGAGCTACATCATGGTTTTAAAGGAAAAGTTCGATCTTAGGATAAGTTTGATCTTATGCATGTTGCAGGATAGCACAATAAGAATGCCTTAGTGATGGTCATCACATAATTTTTGGTTATTTGGCATCATATAGTGAGGAAATGGGAAGCCTGGCTAAACTTTTGAAAATCCAGCTGAAACAGCAAGACACCAGGGGAAATTTAGCTGCTGGTAAAAAGCAGTGGGAAAGAAAAGAAGTAGGCAGGGCTTGGGTGCTGCTTTTTTTGCTTGAACTGTTTTGGGCTTTAGTCTGTATCCATTTAAAAATGTTGATAAACCTTCATTTTTTGTTTTCATGCTGAAAGAGTTCTTGCTCTGTAACTGACTTTTTAATGGCTCCTATTTTAAATGTATCAATATAAAGAGAACTGCGAATCAGACCAAAGGACTATCTAGTGAAGCGTGGTGTACTCCGAGTTGCCTACGAGAAGCTCACAAGTGTATCTCTCATGTGACTCAGTCACTGATGTATGTAGTAGTGAGCACTGTAGTACTGGAAGTGACATAAAGCCATATTAACCACTAGCCATTAGTAGTTCTGTTGTTGTTCTGTGCTGTCAAGTCAGAACCAACTTACAGCAACCCTAATAGGGCTCTCAAAGTAAGGGAGATATTTAAAGGGTGGTTCTACCAGTTCCACTCCCCAGTAAGTTTCCATGGTTTAGCAGAGATGCAAACCCAGGCCTCCTGAGTCCTAGTCTGATACTATGTCCACTGCACCACGCTGAGTATCCATTAGTGGTCCTCAAGAGGCTCAGTTTTTCTTTCCCCCAATTAGTGGTCCTTTGTTGTTGTTTAGTCGTTAAGTCGTGTCCGGCTCTTCGTGACCCCATGGACCAGAGCACGCCAGGCCCTCCTGTCTTCCACTGCCTCCCGGAGTTGGGTCAAATTCACGTTGGTCGCTTCGATGACACTGTCCATCCATCTCGTCCTCTGTCGTCCCCTTCTCCTCTTGCCTTCACATTGTCCCAACATCAGGGTCTTTTCCAGGGAGTCTTCTCTTCTCATGAGATGGCCAAAGTATTGGAGCCTCAGCTTCAGGATCTGTCCTTCCAGTGAGCGCTCAGGGTTGATTTCCTTCAGAACGGATAGGTTTGTTCTCTTTGCAGTCCAGGGGACTCTCAAGAGTCTCCTCCAGCACCACAGTTCAAAAGCATCAATTCTTCGGCGGTCAGCCTTCTTTATGGTCCAGCTCTCACTTCCATACATCACTACTGGAAAAACCATAGCTTTGACTATGCGGACCTTTGTCGGCAAGGTGATGTCTCTGCTTTTTAAGATGCTGTCTAGGTTTGTCATCGCTTTCTTCCCAAGAAGCAGGCGTCTTTTAATTTCGTGGCTGCTGTCACCATCTGCAGTGATCATGGAGCCCAAGAAAGTAAAATCTGTCACTGCCTCCATACCTTCCCCTTCTATTTGCCAGGAGGTGATGGGACCAGTGGCCATGATCTTAGTTTTTTTGATGTTGAAATTAGTGGTCCTAGTCTCCATTAATTAATCCTTTCAAAAAACTGGGCCAAATTGGCCACTGTTGTTGGGCAGGGAATTCTACCGTTTAACTGTGTTCTGTGTAAAAAAGTACTCCCCCCCCCCCTTCTTCACTTCTCCAGGATATGGGAGCCTCTCAAGAGTGCTCAGTATGTCTGTCTCCTTTCTCTTCTAAAGACTGTATAGCCGTTCAAAGCAGAAGTGAAAAAGAGTCCTGTAAAGGCTATTAGTCTAGCTTCCAATATTATACAAAATGGAGAAAATCAGTGAGTTCTGTTCTCCAGTGGGCATAATTTTTCACCTTTTTTTCTAAGTGAAAAGGATGCAAAATAATGTTCACTACCACTTTTGGCCTTCTGGCTCCTACCTTTTCCAATGCCAGTTTTTGGGTGGTGATAGTGTCACATGATCTCATTTTCCCACCCCTGTTTCACTTTTCCAGGACGTGGGACCCTCAAGAGAGAGAGGCTGTTTTCCTCCCAGCTGAGTCTGCGTCTGCTGCTCCCTAGCTCTTAAGATACAATGGAGACATGAAGGCTGTTTGCCCTTCTCTCTCAACGCAGGAAGATTTGCATGCGGAGGGAGGGCTGATGTTGGTCTCTGCTACAACAGACAGAGTGCTCAGCGTGTCTGTCTCCTTTCTTTTCTGAAGGCTGTGCCTTCAAGGCAGAAGGAGAGGCTCATGCAGCTTGACAGATGCTGTGCTGCTTTGCTGTTTGGTTGCAATAAAGGAATTATTACTTGCCACTAGCAAAGGGAGGCTACAAATAAGAATACTGACATAGAGTTTTAAGAGCCTGGGGAAAGACATACCTGCAGAACAAACCTTTGCTTCTGATGAGTCAGCAGGTTTTCAAACTTGCTGTTGCCGGTTTCAAAGTAAAAACCATTCGACTTGGTGAAACCTGTTCATTTCCTCATGCGATTTATCTGTCTATGTACACCCCTGTTAGGAGCTGTGGACGATTCGTTCTAGTCAGAAGGTTTTTACAGTTACGTAATTAGCCTGTTTTGGTCACCTCCCTGGTGAGTGCTGATGGTCCAGCTAGGAGATATAGAACATTAGGGTCCTGCAAGAGGGGCATGTGAGCCCATCAGGCAAAATCCCTGCCAGGCTTTGCCCTTTCTGTCTGCCTCATTGTTACAACACTGTTGCTGCTTCCTAATGGGAAGGTGTCGAAATACTATGCACAGACCTCGAATTCTTTAAATTTCCATCTTGGAATCTTTGATGAAAGATAGCACACAAATCTTGAAAATAAATAATTACATACCCATCCCAAAATGTGAAGCTTATTTACCCATTGGTTCAACGCCCTGTCTTCTGGCCCCAACTAGAAGTAGTATCTTACATTTTGTATGGTTTAAAAGCCTCTGGATTTTGACGCTGAAGTAATTTTTTTATTCAAAAACTATGGCTTTTTTTTTTAAAAAGGAAGTTACAAATTGTTAGATCCTGATTTGGCAACCTTTTAGTTTTTTTTTAAAAATGGGCTTAATTCATATAAAGAAGAATAAACAGATCCCTATGCCACCACTTGTTATTTTTTGGTGACCGTTTTTTCTTTTTTTTAGTGAAGATCAATCCTAGTCGCCACTCCTCCACCATAAATACATTCTGTGTGTATAACCTGTGGCCTAACTTTATGTCCCATGTGTCTGAGGAAGTAGATTGTAATCCATGAAAGCTCATACTGAAATCTTTGAAGTGCCATAACTTTATTTTTTTTTGCTGTGTAACCTCTCCCCTAGAGAAACAAACCAAATATGCCCCACCAAGAACTCTCAAACTCGATATATAAAAAAAGCATAAAGTGAAAACACGGCGATGAAAAAATCTGCACACAAAAACAAAATGACCTGATCAGTGACCATGCAAAGTTCCCATTCAAAATGCTTAAAAGAGTTGTGAGATCCTCAGTCCATTGAGTAAGAGAAGGTGAGAATTTCTATTTTCCTTGTTGCAACATCAGAATTTTAGCCACAGTAAGGGTACAAAGAATCCATTTCCATTAACCATTAGTTAATTTCTAAGAACTAAGTGGACAATTTAAGAGAAGCTAGATTGATCTGATACAAAATAAGTACGACGTTCCCTCCTTGAAAGAGAATGTAATGGGGCATAACCAGATCATATGTTTAAAAAGTGCATCATGTGAACAATGGTAGCCAGTACCTGCCTTACTCAAACCTTTATTGTAAAGGTGCTGTTGTATCTGGTATACCTTAGTGACTTAACGTATTAAAATTATTTGGCATCTTTTAATACGTTGCCTTGCCATATCCTTAAAGTGAAAGGAGAACATAAAAATAAAAAGTTAAAAAATGGTGAGAAAGAAGCAAAATGCATGCCACCGAACAAAGGAACCAGGTAGATAAAGAAGGCCACACCACTGCCTATATTGTATGGGTCAAATAGACAGATCTTTGATGCCTGCCGAGCTTTGCAATTAGAGAAACAGAGCTGCTACTTTCTCCTCGAAGAGCAAGGAAGACTTCATAGAAATGAAGCAGATATTTAAGTGGTTTGAAAAATGCTCTGTATAATTGGATGGCTTCCTGTTTACCAAGAGATAGAGACCACAATCTGGCAAGCTGAATAGGTATACAATGCTATTTAGCCTTTTTTGGGAGTCCCTCCAAGTGTTGTTTATAAAATCAGTGAAGTACAATTCTGAGAATAAAATAAATATAATATATCCCTCCAGAATAAGTGACACTTGTTATTGGTTACTGGTTTTTCCATAAATAAGCCATGTGCCTTTTGGCAGTATGATGTGCAGAAATGATCAGGTTGTTAGGGTCCTTCCTTCCTTCCTTCCTTCCTTCCTTCCTTCCTTCCTTCCTTCCTTCCTTCCTTCCTACCTACCTTCCTTCCTACCTACCTACCTACCTACCTACCTACCTACCTACCTACCTACCTACCATGTATATATAAACTCCAGAGAAATAGAAGGCATACACTGATATAATCAATATCTAAGATTCATGAAGGACAACCAGACTTGTCTCTCCCTCTGAAAATTTTAGTACATTGACTCTCATGACATGCATATCCATCATGCAACTGGTTATTGGTAACCATTTTGTTCAGTACTTGAAAAAAATGTTTAACAGTCTTTATTTATTTTAAAACATTCCAGGAAATGCATGCAGGTCCTATTTTAGAAATGAATTATTGTGGCAGGAAAAAGGCTGAATACTTACTTAATTGCAACCTAGCTGGGATTGGTTTAGGTTTGGCACTGGTTCTTGTTTGCACAGTGTCCCAGCTAAGGCCAGATGATAACTTTTGTTTCACTATTTCTTTTATTAGAATTTACCAAAATGTGCAAATTTCTTCACACTCAGAAAAAAATTTAGATTTAAAGAATATATATCGGAGAAATTGAATTGATTTCCTCATTGCTAATCCTAGCCAAGTACCTGTGGCAGGAGTTACCCCCAGGAGACTGTGTTACCTCCCTCCTATATGCAACTCATAGATACAAAAATATGTTATGATTTATCTTAACTTACGATCTGAGGGATGAGGGTGGGGAAGCAGGGGTAAGTGATGCCTCTTTATGTAGGTATTTATGGCTGCATGAACCTCAGTTTGTATCTGATGTTCTATGGAAGATGTAGAAGGGAGGCTTGCTCCTGCAGCATCTGCAGGGTGGAGGTCTAACTCTTGCCTTGTTTGTGAACCACACACTGTAAAGGCATTTCTTGTTTCACACATTCAGATCTGATGTGTGTAATCTGTTCCACTGTAAATGTTTTGTGTTTCTTTTATGTGACAAAAAGTCTGGAGTAAGAATTTATATGAAATTACAGCAAAAAAGTATATGGGTGTGTGTGTGTGTGTGAGAGAGAGACTTTTGTAGTTTAGACTATTATGCTTGAGTTGTTGCCAAAGTCAGCTGTAGAGTGAAATAAACTTCTATCCAGCTGATGAATTATTTGCTAAGTATATATATATATATATATATATATATATTTAAAGGACCAGGGGAGGATTGAAATAGCACTTGCCTTGCTGTGGTTGCCACTGATGCTGCCAGAATGTCCTGGGTGTGAACTCTTTTTGGGGATCTTCCAGAGGGATCATAGAATATACTGCATGGGTTGTGGATTGTTTGGGATGCCCGGTTTTCAGAAACCAAGCATGACTGTTTACTATGTTCAAGTCCAAGAAGCCTGTTTACGTTTCAAATCCTGTTGTTTAGCTTGAAACACATCCAAAAGGAAATCCTAAAAGTGGAGTCTCTTCGCCTTGAAAAAAAATATATGCCAGGAGTTAATCACATAGTATGGAGAAATATGATTCATGTGAACTTGCCAGGGTAATTGCGTAGCAGAGAAGAAGCAAACTCAGATGAAAATTTAAAAATATTGTTTAAAATGTAAAGATGTACTGGAAGAAAGACATTACTAATAGCAGTGATTAGAAGAGGAATTTCCTTAACTGCTGAAAGCATTTGCATGCACGTTATTTGCTAATCAGGTTTCTTTGTTTCCTAACAGGCACTCAGGGCTTAAGTGCAGGATACCTTTTAAGACTGATTTTTCAAACAGTAAAGGCTGCCTAACCTTATTTTGCTAATACAAAAGTGCTTCTTGCACTAATCACAGCCTATCTTAATGTCTATTTCTGTCTTAGCTAAATGCTTTAAGGCCCTGGCTTGGGACTGGAGGTCCTCTATTCTGAATTTTGTATTTAGGAATTGATATGAGATAATCCAAGAAAAAAAGAGCTTATTTTAGCCAACAGCCATCTCCATGAAAATGGAACACAATGATTCTTTTCATAAGAAAAGTAGAATATACTAATAACTGGGTTTGGGAAAGCAGATGGGTTCACACAATAAATGGGTAGGTATTTTCCTAACCTCAGTTTCTTTGAGATATTAATCTGTATTTTCAGATCATGCAGTTACAAGCTGATTCTCATGTACAGCTTGTCAACATTGCTGTATGTGTCTCAGCCTAACCCCTTAGTCAAGACAAGAGCCTTTGGAAGGGGGCGGTCAAGATAAAGTATTAGGAATTGAAAGCAAGGTCTAGGTATCAGTTAGACATTTTAATTTCCATGATATTGTCTTAAAGCTCTAGAGGTCAAAGAGTTTGTAAGCGATTAGTTTGCCTTTTGAAACTTCCCTCTGCTTAGAATGAGGTTGACGGGTTGTCTCTTTTCCCTACTGGGTTATTTCCCCCCCTCATGCTATGTTATCCTGGGCTATTTGAGGTATAAGGAGTCATGAAAAGAAATTCAGTAAGGGAGAAGCTGATACTACCTCTGCTTTTTAAACCTCAGGAGAAGTGTAATTGTTTTACTGGCTGCCTGTTTCTTCAGATGCAGGACCCACCTTTCAAACTCATTCTGAAAGAGGGCACCCACTCTTAGTTTCTCTGTTTAGATCTCTGCTTTCTCTTTTCTTTTCTTTTTCATCATTCTGTCTTCTCTTCATAATTTGATAATAGGGTGTCAATGGGGCCTTCTTTACTATTTAAATCATCAGTTGAAATGGCACTTGAAAAATCCCTTGTTGAAAATTTAAAGCATCAGTTGAAAAAACAACAACTATGAATCTATGATCAAATCTATGCTTAAATAATAGGTTAAAATACTCAAGGCAAATAGGGAAGATACTAAGATGACTTCTCTCGGGTTTTGGCTTCCAAGGTTAATGTGAATGCATTTGTTTGCAGTTTTAGTATTGGTCAGATGTCTCAGTTTGTTTATCTGGGTGGGGAAAGTGTCATACCAAAGTCGCAGGTGTGTCTCATGCAGGTTGTAGGATGAAGAGATGCTCCCATTTAGACAAATGGAAGAGGCTTCATTGTAACAGGGCAAAAGATTGCTTTGTTCATGATGGGAAGAGTAGGAAGGGAGTCCAAACATAAGAATACTTAAGAGAGAAACAACCTTAGTTTGGAGAAGAAACAAAAGAACAGAGGAAAGCAAATGTGAATCAAGTGACACTTCTAACAGTTCTCTCTCCCTTATCCTGTGCTTCATTGCACTTCTGGGTATCCTTTAATAGTAGTGCATGTGCTACTATATGCAGCAACATGATTATATTAAAATGTGTAAATTGAGCCTAAGGGGGAGAAACTGAATAAGTGTGATGATACTCCCATTTTGTAGGAGTCTTGTCCTTTGTATTTATGTAGCATACAGGTATACGTAATTTGTAGCGTTCAAATTTCTACCTGTTTGGACTTGCCTATAGTATTCTTACCCCCATAGTTTCCCCTTCCTGGCTTGGCCTTGGTTTCTAGTAAAAAAACTATGGTCTTCACTAATGCAGGGTTGGAAAGGGAACAAGAAGCAGAAGCCATCTTGTTCCTTTCTGAGTAATTTGGAGGCCCTCAAACCATCTCTCCTCAGGTTAAAAGACAATAGGCTCATCCTGTTACACACTTTGAAAAGTTGCCTGGAAATAATCCTAAAGCTGTGCTTGGATTATTTTTTGTTCCGCTTGTTTTCCTGTTTAGTTATAGTAAGTGAAGATAATTATTTTCTAGTTGTTTATTTGTGGTTTGTTTGTGAACTGCCCTCTGCATAGTTTATTTTAATTTATTGGTTATGTTTCTGTCTTACGTTTCCTCCATTGAGCTCAAGGTGGTGTATATGGCTCTCCTCTTTACAACCACCCTGTGAGGTAGAATAGGCTAAGCATGAGTGCATGGTCTGAGGTCACCCAGTGAGTTTCAGGGTCACTGGGGACTTGAACTAGGATCTTTTAAGATCTCCACTGACTGCTATACCACATTGTCTCTGCCACTGACTACCTTGGACTATGACAGAAATAATTTATTATAGTACAATTAGATCTTAAAATCTTTCAAAGGGAGGGAGGAGGTTTGAACACTAGATCCTGCTGGTTAGAATACCAGATTTGTTGGCTGTGGGATTCTGGTTCAATTTTAATTTTGTGGATTTTGTATCTCCCATATAACATTGCCATAAGATTGTTGCACACTGACTTTCTGCACTCATGCCACAGTGATGGGATCATTCTGCTTATGAATAATGCACTCCTTTGTCAAACTTACTCAGTTCTTTTCGCTTGCCCATCTTTCCTGCTTCCAACACATGAAATTCAAGAACTGACTGTTCACTTGCTGCCTAATGTATCCCACCCCTTGAAAGGTGCCATTGTAACAATATAATCAATGCTATTCACTTTACCCATCAGTAGTTTTAAGTTTGTGGCTGATCACTATATATCTGTACTTTTCATTAAGCAGTTGCAGCAGGATGCCACTCATCCAAAATGAGAAAGGATAAACTTTAAGTTCATGAACATGGAATTCAACTTGCGGTTTCCAGAGTTGATCTCGGCTTTCTTTGCTTCAATAATAGCAAGTCATTTCAGGGCATGGTGGGAAATTACGAACCCCACGAAAGAGTTGACCACTTTCTCAAAGAAAGGAATGTCTCTATAAATTATAACTGCAGGGTTATCTTTTTGTAACTCAATTTCAATAGCAGGGTTTGAAATAGTAAATTATGAATATTCTATGTCCAAGCACGATGGAGAGAATTTGGCAGAGCAAGCAAGAAAAATCTCTGCCTTTTTCACTTGGACTTCCTAAAGCAGATTTGTTTCCTGGGTTATAGATAGGAAAATTAGAAAGGAGAATAACCCTCATTCTCTGGGCCATCTGCTTCTAAAGCTACTGAAAAGAGCAGGAAATTGGAGGAGCACAGCACAATTTAATTGATTCATCCTCCCTCCCCTCAACAAATTCTTGAGTATTTCTAAGTCTCTGTGGGAGTTGTGTGAACACCACTGCACTGAAAAGAAACCTGAGAAGGGAGGAGGTTCTGAAAGCTTTCGTCTCATTTCGGTTGCTAGAGAAACCCCCCTCTTTTGTCTGTCTATGCTAGGAGCAGCTGCTTTTTTCAGAGTGTGGCTGTTCTCCAGAGCGTGTAAGGCCAAAACAAAAAAACAAAACAAAAAAAAACAAAAACAACCCGAATCAGAAGTGAAATAATTTAAAACAACACTAATTTATGACCTGCACAGGATAGCATTTGAGAGGTTCATGTGTGCAGAGGCCTTGATGAAGGAGGTTGCAGTAACTCATGAGAACAATGAAAGACAAAACATAGCTGGACAAATAAAGCTACATTCTATCTACGGAAAACTGGCATACTCTACCAGTAGGTTTTTCAGTAGGAAAACATTTCCTTGAAAGAGATCCTGTTTGTATTGTAGTCAGCATACTTTTTACTACAGCTGGAGTGACCTTATTAACATATATGTTGCTTTTTTTTTTAACTTACAACTCATTTATATGGGGTCAGATTTTTCTAGTCTTCCCAGCATTAGAAATGCCTTGTTCCTCTCTGGTTTCTTTATTTTGAGGTAGCTTGGGAATTTATCAGGACATTTGCTTTGGATTCTGTTATCTGCCTTCATTTCTAAAATTGTTCATGTGAGACATGTAATGGAAGCTATGTCCTAATTTATAAACATATTTTCTTTGTTTTGCTTTTTGGAAAATGCTCGGATTTATTTAGTGAATAAAAGCAGGCATAACCTTTTTTGAAGCAGCCAAAGCAGACACTGAAAGAGAAATATATTGTAGGCACTCTGTGAAAGGATTACTTTCCTAGACAGTTGCGAGTCTGTGACTACCTAAGGACTCAGCGACATGTCACAATACTCCTGTTTTTGTGTCAGATTTAGCACACTTGAAATTGATTTAAAAATACTTGCCTACATGATATACAGCTAAGTGTGCTTTTTTTTTTGTTGGAAAACAAGGTGTTTGTTTTTTTTACACTCACAAGGGGGTTGTTTATTTTGAATCAATTTGACCGTGATTTAAAAAAATTGTTTAGACGTGTCCTTACCTGTGTTGGAACAAATTGTGTCTGTGGGATTTGTCAAGTATCGGATACTGCCTACTGAAACCCATGAGGGTTTCAGGCTGCAGGGTAACCTTCAGTCTTAACTGTTATCTATATTTTTATATGTAACATTAATGTAGTGCTATTCCGCTTTGAAATGCATAAGAAACCACAAATATTAAAAATAAGTAAAAGTAACAAGAAGACAATTTATAACAGAAGTAAACAATTCTCTACCAAAGGACTAAAAGCACCACAGCAGAAGAAAATGGTTTTTGGCATGATGAGGGACCTGGAAAAATTGGAAGCTGGAACGCCAGTGTTCACTTAAAAATGTAATGATTTTTGTACCCCCCTTGTCCAATATAGAACACAGCTTACAACCATTGTCCCAAAAAGAAGCACACACCAATCTCAAACCACATGACTCTAAACTGACTTCAAAAGCCCTGATCTAGCCCCGATTCATTTCAACAGTGTAGCTGCACCCTAACAAGGACCAAACCAGATATGTTAAGATTGATAAGATTAGCAATAATGTGATTTTTAAACATAGATAATGCAGCAGTCTTCCATCAGGACCCTGGGAGGGCATGAGATGGGTGATGAACCTTTTCTCCAATCATTATTCCCCACTGCCACCCCAACATTTACCATTTACTGGGAGCAAAGCTCCTTCTGCTGTCAGTGAAAGCTTTTCTCATAATGTATTAGCACTCACAGGCTCTCTGGTCAAGGGTAAGGTGGGGGGAGCAAACAGAGCCATTTTTTCAGCACTGAAAAACAATTGAGATATAAATGTAATAAAGAAGTAAATAACTCCACTTCCATCCCTGTTGACGTCCTGATCTGGGTTGGCCTGCCTGTTCTTTGCATGAATGTTGTTGCATATAGATTGGTCTGAAGTTGCAAGACCCTGAGACCTACAGAAAATACGTTGAATGTTAAATTGTTGGGTTGAGGACAAAAGGTGAGGAAAAGCAATTGGCTTGCTTCTAGAAACCTGGGGGAAAGGTTAAGGTGGGAGCGGGGTATGTACTATGAGGCCGATTGCTTCTTGGGGGAACCCTGGGACTGTGCAGCTTGCCCAAGGCCACACAGGCTGGCTGTACTTGCAGAAAGCACAGCGAGGACTCAAACTCCCAACCTCTGTCTCCACAGCCAGATACCACTGAGCTATCCAGCCAGAGATTTAATATATTAACCATCCTTTAAATATGTGCCATTCAGTAGCAAGGCTCCCAGGCTTTTCTAGGTATGAAGTACTGAGAAATGATTTACCAGTCCCTTCTCTTGGTGGCGTTCTGTGGCTCTTCAACTTGCCTAAGGCTACACAGGTGTCGGTATGTAAGCTTATAATCAGAGTCACATGTGCTCTGGCTGATTTTGGCAGGCCCTCCTCTGGGGATTTGAGCTCTTGACTTCAGGTGCTAACCTTTAGCAAATCATTCTCATGGCAATGCACTGTATATGAGCAAGAAACATCTGGAGGCATGTTCCCCTATTTCTTATTTCCTTTTAAATGTTAATTTAAAAATATACTTCAGTACAAAAATGTACAAGACAAAATGCATCTGGATAGTGAAAATGTCAACAACCACTACAAGAAGAATGAAACTGCGCCAGTGCTACCTAGGAATGGCAAGGCTTCATGGAAATCCCAAGGGTTCATGGGATGGATAGTTTTATTGCCCCTTAGGGTCAATAGAGTGTCTCTGAAAGAACTACCTGCCCCCTGAAGCCTTGCTACTCCCAGGAGCACAAGGGTAGTCTTGAAAGGTTAATAGTGGCACAGAGGCCTGCATGTAGATAATGAAACCTGTCCTGTAAATGGCAGTTTTTGGACTGCATCTCCAAGAATTTGCCTTAGGGCAGGGGTTCCCTACCTTGGGTTGCCAAGGTGTTCTTGGACTGCAGTTCTCAGAAACCCCAGCCAGCACAGCAAGTGGTGAAGGCTTCTGGGAACTGCAGTCCAAGAACACTTGGGTTACCCAAGGTTGGTAACCACTGCCTTAGGAAAATTCTTGGCAAATTCTGGGAGTTTCCGTCCAAATAAATCTAAAAGTCTGATCCCTGGCAAGAATAATCTGATAACAAACTCCAACTTGGAGTTTTGGCTTGGCATGAGACTGGTATGCTGAAAATCTCAGTTCAAATGCACGCAGAAGACATGTTTCCTAGATAGTTTAATGGTCGCTGTAGTGGTGAGAAGCCAGATAGAAGTGGAGTACCAAGCTTGTTCATGATAATCGAGAATTGTGTCTTCTTCTGGCACCTAAATGTGACCATAGTGTAGACGGAAACAGACCACTGTGGTAAACTCAGTGCTTCATGAAGACTGTGTTTGTTAGGATGGAGCTCAGGGGTGGAATCTTAGAGCTGGCCTGAGTTGATGTCACAATGCCGACCATATGTTTGTAGACTAGAAGGTCCATTTCATTTTTCTCGGAAACTAGTTATTGTGCTGGATATCATTTGGAGAAATTGCAAATGGTTCTCATAGTTTATGCTCAAGACAGCCCTTACTTCAATCTGTCATATTTCAATCTAAATATATCTAAAAAAGTTAACATAGGATTGTAGCTGCTTGCAGAGGGAGACAAACGAGTATATAAAAAGAAAAAACTGCCCTCTATTCTTTTGTTCATGTATAAAACAACGTGTTTATCCACTGTTACTGTACTGTAATTCACTCCTTCTGTTTAATTTCTGGTAAAAGTCTCTGTGCCAGCTTCATGCTTCTAGTGGTACTTCTTTTTTTGATACATTTTTTCTCATGATAACATGCTGGTCATACTGTTATTGCTACACTTCACCACCAAGATTAGTTTGATATGGTTGTAAAAGTGTCTCCAAATTAATTAATTGCTGTCAAAATGGCCTGTGTCACATTTTAAATGAATATACATCGCACAAATTATTTGTAGTTTTATTAAATGTTCATGGAAGAACACTTCAAATTTGAACTAGTACAGCTAATACAGTTGATACTCCTCAATTTTTGCATTAAAAAAAGACAACAGCAAACTGTTGATCTTTAAGTTGCAAATCTGAATAGCCTGAATTTTCTGAAGTGAAACGTTACACTGTTTTGTGAAGCTGATGTTACTACAGGGTTGTATTATTTGACAAGATTAAGTGACAGGTCACTGATGTAAATAAACTAATCACCAGTGGAGTATTTCATATACATTATTAGGCTGAAAGATACCTTCAAAACCATAAGGACTGGGAACCACTGTTTTTGGTAGTTCACTTATTTTTGTTTGCTTTCAACAAGACATTTTAAATATGTGGCATCTTAGTAAGTCAGTGTGGCTGTAACATTTAGCAGCTCTGGCATTCAGCTTTTTTAAAAAAAATCATTGCTTTTCTGTAGATGACGTTTGTGACTGCATTGTCAAGCTGGCATAAATGTGGGATACCCATTTCTACAGCAAAATTTTCTCATATATCAGGGATGCATACAAGCTCAACCTGGAAACTTCCCAGATGTTTTGGACAACAGTTTTCATCAGTCCTAACCAGGGTGGATTTGCTTTAAAGCACGATTTCAATCATTATTTAAAATTTAAGAATAGGATTTTTGATGGTTTAAATTTTAAAAAATCATCTTTTAATTTAAATTGTGATTTAAATCAATTTGAATTTTTAAAAAATCATTGATTTTTATCCACCCTGGGCCTAACTAACATTGCTAATGTTGAAAGATCATGGGAGTTCAATTGCAAACTATTTGGAGAATACCAGATTAACAAAGACAGTTAATCTTAACAAAGATTGATGACAGGCCAGTCAGCCTGACATCAATCCCAGGCAAAATTCTGGAACAGATCATAAAGCAGTCATTGTGCAAGCACCTAGAAAACAAAGTAGTAATAACTAGAAGCCAACACGGATTTGTCAAGAACAAATCCTGCCAAACTAATTTGATCTCGTTTTTTAATCAGGTCACCTCCCTGATAGACAGAGGGAATGTGGTAGACGTAGTATATCTTGACTTCAGCAAAGTTTTTGAAAAAGTACCCCATGATATCCTGATTAGCAAGCTAACTAGGTGTGGTCTGGATAGATCAAGTGTCAGGTGGATACACCATTGGATACAGAAACGTACTCAGAGGATGATGATTAATGGGTCCTTCCCTAACTGGGAGAAGGTAACAAGTGGGGTACCCCAAGGCTCAGTCCTGGGCCTGGTGCTCTTCAATATTTTTATTAATGACTTGGATGAGGGAGTGCAGGGAATGCTTGTCAAATTTGCAGATGATACACAATTGGTTGGAATAGCTAATACCCTAGAAGACAGAAACAAAATTCAAAATGACCCTGATAGGATGGAACACTGGACCGAAAGCAACAGAATGAAATTCAAGTGCAAAGTACTGCACTTCGGAAAAAGAAACCAATTGCACAGTTACAAGATGGGGGATACCTAGCTCAGCAAAACTATGAGTGAGAAGGATCTTGGAATTGTTGTAGATTATAAGCTAAATATGAGCCAACAGTGTGATCTGACTACAAAAAAAGGTCAATGCTATTTTAGGCTGCATTAATAGTATAGTTTCCAAATCCCGCAATTTGGAAACTTAGGTTAGGCCTCACCTTGAGTATTGTGTCCAGTTCTGGATACCACACTTCAAGAAGGATGCTAACAAATTGGAACAAGTTCAGAGGAGGGCGACAAGGATGATCAGGGGGCTGAAAACCAAGCCTTATGAGGAAAGGCTGAAAGAACTGGGCATGTTTAGCCTTGAGAAAAGAAGGCTGAGGGGTGATATGATAGCACTTTTCAAATATTTGAAAGGCTGTCATACAGAGGAGGGTCAAGATCTGTTCTCAATCATTCCAGAGTGCAGGACCCGCAACAATGGGCTCACGTGAAGCCAGATATTGGTTGAATATCAGGAAAAACTTCCTAACTGTTAGAGCAGTACGACAGTGGAACCAGTTACCTCGGGAGTTGGTTACTACTCTCCAACGTGGAGGCATTCGAGAAAAACTTAATAATCACCTGGCAGATATGCTTTGATTGTATTCTTGCATTGAGCAGGTAATTGGACTTGATGGCCTTGTAGGCCCCTTCCAACTTCACTTTTCTATGAATCTATGATTCTATGAAAGACTGGCTTATAGACCAAGGAGAAAGCTTAGGTAGGTTCTGGCAGACTCTGGCATGTATTCACTTTCAGTATGAGTTTTGATGTATAAAACCAGTGCAGCATCTGAACACATGCGTTTTTCATAGGCTATTTCAGTTGTTTCTCAAAGTTGCTTCCCTCAAGGTGATCTTTAGGATCCATATGGAGTGATCATTGAATATTGGCTCATTGTACCAGAATATATTTACACTGGTTAAAAGAACAATTGGATTAAAAGCCTTCTTCAATCCTGGTGTCCTCTAGATGTCTGAACTGCAGTGCTCATTAGTCCCATCCAGAAGAGATTATAGGATTGTAGTTGCGCACCTGAAGGACAGCAGTGTTCGGCAATAATACAATAGTATTAAATGTGTAGGTATATTTTTTATTGGTTAAGATTTGTGTAAATTGCTGGACTTTTTGTGGAATGACAATATTGTAAAGTCAAAGTTATCACTGGTAGAAACATTGACTATATGATGCTGTGCTTTTTTAAATGTGGGTTCAGATTTTACTTATATTAAGGTAGTGTGCTTGGCTTTTATTCATTCATTTAAATTTAATTATCAAACATTAAGAAAAATAGAACGTTTTCCCCTCCTTCCCTCAACACTGTTCCATCTTTCTATGGTATGCTTTGATGCTTCGTGTGAGATTCCTCACTTTATTTTCTGCTTCAGCTCTCTCCTCCTCCCCCTGCTAATTTTTTTTAATTTTATTTATGACCCTGTGCTCACTGTATTCATTATTTGTGTGTCTATTCACAGCTGAATGAATTTTGGATACAAGTTAGCTATCTGTTTATGTGTCTGTTGAAGTTGACCTTTGTCTTTTCATAACTCAGATGGAGCTGATCTGGATGAACTTCCGGAATGAACTTTGAAAATGCCAAAGTGGCAAATTGTTAGTGCAGTGTCCTGTCTGGTGTTGAAGATCTGAAAGACTGTCTGTTTAATAAACAGCAAAATTGTGCCTGTTTGCCTGCATGTTTGACACAAGGAGTCTATTCCCTTTGTCTGTGTTACCTAGAAATTCTCAGATCAGTGGGTGTGGTATAGGAAAAAGACAAGGGGATTGACTTGTCAACCTCACCATGTTCCCCTCAGAGAGCAATTTTCAATCTGTTGCCTTGTTGACATCTGACAATAATGCCTGTGATGATCCTTTGTGTTTAGAGAGGTAGCTGTGTTAGTCTGTTTTAATGACAGCCATCAAAACAAAACAAAAGTGTTATGGCACCTTTAAGACTCACAAAAGGTGGAGCCGTCATGGGTTGCAGTCGATTTCAGCTCACATTGAAATAAATTCATTGGGGATTTCAAGGTGTCACAATACTTTTCCTTTTTGTTTAGTTCGCATTGTACCTTTGCTTTTAATATTCAATAGGTAGCTTTCCCAGTATAGGGCAACTGCCAAAGGGCCAAGGAAGCCAGATATTTTTGATGGGAACTTGCTTATAAAACTTAAGAACATAACAGCCAGAGCCCCGGCTGGTCCTATATTCTGTCATAATGGGGTGCCAGATGTATGCCTGCGGGATGCCAACAAGCAGTATCTGAAAAAACGTTTCATTTTTCTGGTTGTGTTCCCTAGCTATGAATGCATGTTGGAATACATGGAGACAATATGTTGTCAATGAGACAAACAGCCATGGATGTCTTTATCATCCACTCCATGAGTTACATGACAGAATTAAGACTTTAAACCTTTTGCCTAGATATGTACAGAGAGAGGGTGCTACATGTTGGTCTTGAACCCTCTGGCTCTGTGTAAAAAGATATCTTCTTCTCATGTTCCATGTGAGTAGATCTTCTACACCTGTCCCATGTGAGTAGAAGTCTCTGAATGATAGGGAAGACTACATTATCAAGATCCTGCTTACATGGAACATTGTATTGGCAATACTACAGCAGCAGCAGCAGTACTAGTACTAGTAGTCTGAGAATGTGCTTGAACATGAGTAGAATACCTCTGCGGAACTTGCTACTCAAATGGCAAGGTTGGAGAATAAGTGGTCTTGTGTGCAGAGGGTTGTGGGAATAGGGCCAGTCTGTGGTGCTTTGTGTATCCCAGTGAAATTAACACAACCATATCATTGGCTTATCTTTCCTTCCTACTTAGGACAGATGATGGGCCTTTCCAATGCCAACAGTAGGTCATGAATTTTAGAAAAGTGAACTTCATAGCCTTGTTACCCTTCTATTATTTTCTGGAAATCAATCTGTGAGGTGAGCTAAGCAGAAATCTATTGGTTGTTTCAGTGACCTTTTAGAAGAAAGTCATTTCTGACTCTTTCTTCTATGGCTAGGTACTTGAGTGCTCTCATGAATCCTTAAGACCCCACACAGATCCTCAGTCTGATTCCACATCTAAAAGCAGCGTACCACCCTTATGAAATAAAGACTTTCTGCCTATCCTTGGCAAGTACAATTAGTTTCAGGGTGGATAAAAAGCAATTATTTTTTTAAAAAATCAAATGGATTTAAATCACAATTTAAATAAAAATGATTTTTGTTATTTAAATTAATTTGATTTAAATCAAACCCACCCTGATTACTTTGGTTTGTAATTGTTCAGCTGGGATTTAGCATAGTTTCGTGTGCATGCCTGATGTCTCAGGTACTTAGTACAGAAGGATTTGCATGTCTGGAGGGATAAAAGGGAGGAAATGCACACGTCTTAATATGTGATCTGACTCTTGGCCATTGATGGGAAAGAGAGCTGAATTACTGAGCACTTTAATAGATTCCAGCTTTGTTTTATATTCACTGGGTGGCATGCTATGGCATTTTTATCTATGCTTTTTAATTTTTTTTTCTGCCATATTTTTATAAAGTGGTTGAATCCTATTCATGGGGATGTTTTACATC
This sequence comes from Intellagama lesueurii, assembly GCA_037013535.1. Lineage (NCBI taxonomy): Eukaryota > Metazoa > Chordata > Lepidosauria > Squamata > Agamidae > Intellagama > Intellagama lesueurii. The sequence goes on from JBAJHW010000002.1 coordinate 259,342,428, forward strand.
AGATGTGTGCAGATGGCCCTGTAAAGTTTTATTAGGTGAGCCATTTTAAAATCATGTTGTTCCAAATGTCACACTATGTTAGAACATAGGAGTTAAAAATAGTGGTGGAAAACTGAAGGAAGAAATCTGTTCATTGTCCTTAGTTAAACCTACTGTGGATAAAACCCAGCCCTTAAAAAGATGCTGCTGTGAATAGGATGCTGTAGGAGTGGGTAAAAGTGGATACTTTGGGAGGAGCTTTTTATTTCACTAGTTTTTTCTTAGTGCAAATAGGAACAACTTCCCTCACATTTTTTCAGCTTGTTTTTGACAGAAAATGAGATGTTGCCAGAAGATTTGCTAAAACTGTCACAGTTTGCTGATACAAAACTAAAAGAGATCAGTTGCCAGATGTTGCGATGTGATATGCTGCAGATTCCAGCCACTCAAAACATGTATCTGTACTGCATCTGTTCTAACAGTTCAATGCTGCTTAACTCTCATGGCTCCATCCTGGAGAATCCTGGGGTTCGTGGTTTGGTGAGGCATTTAGAATTCTTGGTAGTTCCTAGGAGTATGAATTTAAAGGTCTCTAGAAGAAAGTTCTCAACCTGTGTGGCCTTGGGCAAGCTACACAGTCCCAGGGCACCTCCAGAAGAAGGGAATGGTAAACCACTTCTGAGTATTCTCTACCAGGGAAACGCTGAAAAGGGTTGCCGTGAGTCTGGATTGACTTGAAGGTACATAATTATTATTTAGCAGAAAATTCTAGGTGCATCACTTTACAATAGATCCAGGGTTCCTGTAGGATGAAGCCCTGGCAGTTAAAGCGGTGTTAAACTGCTATAATTCTGCAGTATAGAGTCCACACACTCTTAATTTGATCACACTCTTGATTCTTCATTCTCACCTTTAATAGTTTATCAGGAAATCTGTTGCCATTGAATACACACATAGTCATCATTTGGCTATTTTAAAGGTCCTGTATGAATGCTGCTCCCCCTCGATTTTTTGTATTTCTGCAAACTGTGTAATCTACCCCTCTATAAGATACTTCAGAGATTGGACTGTGACCACCATTTCCTAGATCTATACAAAATGGAAAAATGGTTACATGGCTGATATGGAGAAACTATTGTATGCATTCATTTAGGGACTGATGGCCCAGTTCTCTCTGTTTTGGATACAATGTTGCTACTTTCACATTTTTAAATAAAAAAGAGAGAGAGGCATTTCAGGAATCTTATTGATGAGGCTATCCATACTGGCAGATAGAGCAATATAGAGATCGCTGTTGGCATGCTTTGGATTGAGCCAAGCAGCAGCATCCACGTGTGTTTCCACTTGGATTGATCCATCCTTTCCCTTTAAGAGCTGCAGTACATTTGTCTGGCACAGTGGAAAAGCATGCATTCTTTTTGGTACAATTCAGTGCAACCTTAACCAACTCATTTTGTTACCTGTGTGGACAGTTACTTTGCACCCAGATGGAAATGGGGGCAGCATTAACTGAGGAGACAACCCTGTGACCTATTTTTAACCCATTAATAACAAGGGTGGAGGAATCACCTTTTCTATTTTTATCTTCTTTTTAAAATATTTGCCTAACTGATACAGTGAAATTCTAACACCATGCTAGATTGATACATTGCCTTTTGATATACCACTTAGTTTACTTAACAAAAAGAAAAAGGAATGTCACCCCACCTCATGAATGATGGATGTTATAAAAGGTGGGGAAGGGGGCTATGTTGACTCCATGGGTTCTGCCCTCACAAGGCAGTGCAGCCCCAGCAGAGCTCTGGCGGAGGAAAAAAAGGGGGGGTTATCACTCTTTCATCTCCCAACCTTCACTCCAGTGTTTACCCCTCACACTGCAGCTGTCCTCAGCTGCTGTTGCTGCTGCCTCCTAACTCATGAGAAAAATGGATAACTTTTTTTCTGTATGGACCTGTAGTATGGGAGAAAAAGACCTGTAACACAATCTCCACTGTGGACAGAAGGAGAGCTCAAGTGAGAGTTAAAATAGATCTCACTTAAGATAAAAATATTTTAAGCACGAAGTAGACCACACCAACCTAGCAGTTCGAAAGCATGCAAATGCAAGTAGATAAATAGGTACCACCTTGGTGGGAAGGTAACGGCGTTCCGTGTCTAGTCGCGCTGGCCACGTGACCACGGAAACTGTCTTCCGACAAACGCTGGCTCTACAGCTTGGAAACGGGGATGAGCACCACGCCCTAGAGTCAGACACGACTGGACTAAATGCCAAGGGGAACCTTTACCTTTACCTAGACCACACCAAATTTTCCAGTGTGGGCAAGGCATGTATCTTCCACAGTTCCCTTGCTGTGCTGCAGACTTTTTATTTTAGAGGTCAGAATTGACATGGTCGTACTTGGCTTGACTCATCCGGATGTTTCATTTTGGTCCTGAAGATTTGTGAACCTTTGGAGTAACTGCTGAAATAGTACTTTGATGAAATTATTAATGCTGCATATGATATTTAGAGGCCTTTACTAGTTTGTCTGTTAAATCATTTGTAATCTTCATATACGACTATGGGACATTTTGCCCCGCATCACAATTTCTTGTAGAATTCATACAGACCTAGATTTACAATGCAGGTCTCTATCCTGCAACATTGGAACATACACAGTTGTAAACAAGGACTACAAATAACTGTTCTGTCTGTCTGTCTACCTACCTGTACCCCACTTTTCTCCTTGCAAGGCCTATTTATAGTCTACCTTTCTCCCAATAAGGCGACCTAAGGTGATTCACAATATTAAATATTAACTGAGGACACATTTGCCTTGTACTTTTTCTTATTCCTGCAAAGGAAAAAGCTGGGACAAAAAGTCTCAGAAAACTATTGATTTTTGCCACCGATATAATTCCCCCACCCCCTATCCAGTGTAACATATTGGAACAACAACAACAAAGTCTTGCTCTGGCTATCAATAGGCTCCATTTACTGCAGTGTGTGTGTGTGGGGTGTGTGTGTAGGTTTTGGAATTCACCAGTGCAAGACTTATGTTTTATTCTGTAAGAAATCATGACGGTGGTGGTAGGGGAACCAAAATGTCCAATAGTTGTATACTGTACAAGGATTACAAATGATTTAACAAACTAGTAAAGGCTTCTAAATATCGTTTAGTCTTCATTTAATCTACCTCATGTTTTCTGGTTCTGGGTATTTGGGTGGAACATTTTGATTCTGCACACACAACACTCTTTTGGACTTGGGGCATTGTTGTGAGGTTTAACAAAGCCCAGTGAGCTTGAATAGCTTGTGTTTGACAGCTGTGATGTGCAAATAAGCCCAACATTTTCTTTTAGCAAGTAGGGAATGGCTCCTTAGTACTTGAGAATGAATGAATGTTCTTCCCCTAGTAAGCATTTTAAAGTGTTTCTTCACAAAATGTCAAGGCCAATTTTATTTAAGATGCCTTTATAATTTTAGGAAGCAATTTATGAGGGCTCTTGTACCCGTCCTGCAAAGCAGAAACTGTGTCTGTTCTTTTTTGCTGGCTTTGTTGTTGGAAGGTGTTGGTCCTTGCGTGCTGTGAGTTTATGGAATTAGTTCTCATGTTATCCTACCTTGGGAGAAAATATCCTGGGTTCAGATCTTATAATTTTGTGTGGAAGAGAAAATGTTAGTACAGCTTTTGTTAGGAATAGTCAAACAACCCCACCCTTAGAGGATGGAGTGTCTGGCAGATGGTTACACTTCTTCATACATGTGACCATACACAGGCAGTGTAATAGACCTTATGTTTTTTTTAAACCTAGTTCATCTTTACACACCTCAAGCTGTTAGCCAGTTACAGCTCCTTTGAGTGTGAGTTAGCCCTTAGTGTTTCATAGTGACTTTTGTGTGGTGGTGGGGGAAGTACCAGCATGTTGTAAACTTTCCTCAAAGGAGTGAATTTAAATTAGGCAGTTGTGAGGTAACAGAAGTACAGAAGCAGGCACACATGTCAAAACAGCTGCTTCAGCCTGTAATCTATATCTAAGCAACAAACCACTTTCTAAACATTAGAGATGGTCCCCATTGACTACTCCTCAGAATGGCAAGTGAAAGGATGCTGGATGAGTCTGTTCAGTGGATTCTCAGCAGAGACCAAAGGCCAAACAGATGCTGCTCTTGCTCTTGATGGTGTTTTGCGTGCACCTCTTTTGGTCCTTGTTTGCAGCCAATTAAGTGTGGAATTAGACACACATACATGACAGTATCTAATAAATAATAAATAACTTAGCTCCTTTCTGCACTTCAGGCACATTTGTCGAGTTGAAAAATGAAAATCATTCCATGAGGAATGAAAAATGGGGAGAGTGGCCAGAAATGAATCCCTGGAACAAATGTAAGAAATCTAGGAACCGGCGTGTTTTTAAATTAAAGGGACTTCCTGGGTGTTTTTTTCTAATCCATGAAGAAGCTGTTGAGTGACTTAAATATAGTTATTTGTTTATTATTTTATTTTATTTATTTATTTAAAATATTTCACCCTGCCTTGCTCCTTAAAAAGGACTCAAGGCAGCTGACATTATTAAAATAAAATATTTAAAGGTAAAAACAGTAAGTATATAAATACTAAAAAAGATCAAACAAACACTGCTCTAAGAAATGGTAAACAAAAGCAATACCAAACCACATTCAAGCAGTAAGGCACAACAATCCATTAAAAAACCCCACTCAAGCAACCAGTCATTGAGAGAAAGCTTGCTTGAAGAGAAAGGTCTTTGCCTGTTTGCAGAGGGGCAGCAAAGGCTGGCCTCCTGTTGGGAGAGGTAGTTCCAAAGTTTGGGAGCAGCAACAGAGAAGGCCTTCTCCTGTGTCCCCACCAGATGCAACTGTGAAGGTGGTGGGACTTGAGAGAAAGGCCTCTCCTGATGACCTTAACACCTGATCAGGCTCATAGAGGGAGATGTGGTCTTTTAGATAGGTTGGACCCAAGCTGTTTAGGGCTTTATAGGTTAAAACCAGCACTTTGAATTGTGCCTGGAAATGGAGTTGCTGTACCAGGGGACTTTTATGTTCCCTGTAACCAGCCCTAGCTAGCCATCTGACTGCGACATTTTTGATCTACTGGAGTTTCTGAACATTTTCCAAAGGTAGCTCTATGTAGAGTGTGCTACAGTAATCCATCTAAGATGTAACTAGGGCATGTGGCCAGATCAGCACTCTCAAGAAATGGGTGCAGCTGGCACACTAGTTTTAACTGTGCAAAGGCATTCCTAGCCACCACTGAAACCTGGGTATCCAAGCTGAGGTGCAAATCCAAAAGCACCCCCAAGCTGTGCACCTGTGTTTTCAGAGAGAGTGTAACCTTGTTCAGCACAGGTTGCATCCCTGTTCCTTGATCTGTTTTTTGATTGACCAGGAGCACCTCTGTCTCGGTTGGATTAAGTTTCAGTTTATTCACCCTCAGCATCTGGGGCAAGGTTTTGGCTGCAGTGGAGAAGGGGAAAGAGCCCCTCCTTCCCACTGGATTCCCTTCTTGTGCAATCAGAAATCTGTCACTGGATACAGCCTTGTATTTCAGGTTCCTTCATCATTTAACAGCTTTTGTATTGTCCTGCAAGGAGAAAGGAGAAGCATGAGGGAGCTTGGCATAAAAAGAGATGGCTGACTGTTTCTCATAAATACCTCCACTTGTTTAATGCCAGAACTTGAATAGTTTATATTGACAGTATATCTAGGATTGTAATGAATTGGCACAGACCACTTATCAGCTGGTTCACCTAGCTGTAAATCAGCCTTTTTGTTGCATGGAGTTTGTGTTTATCTCTCTCTCTCTCTGTGTGAACTGCGAAAAGACGTTGACTATTATTTCATAACCCCCCAAAACCTTGTTTACAGTGTTTTTTAACTTTCTGTATTTTTGGAATTCCACTCACTAGGGGCTGCCATTATATTGTGAACAGCAGTTGAGTTGCTAGAGAAACATACATTTTTACAAAGTAGGTGGAGTATTCCTTTGGTAACTCATTCTATTCAAGAAGCAATGATAAATATTTCCCGCCCTGCCCCCCAAAGCAGAGATTTTAGCAGACTTTCTCAAAATATAAAGTCACCAGCATGTGCAATTCAGTAAAACAATGAGACCTAAAATACCAGTTCAAGCTTTTATATGACTGGATTTCTTTTTAATATTTTTAAAAAATAAGATCTTAAATATTTCAGATGAAAATGGACCCAAAGTTTAAAAGACAATCCATGCTATAGTTTTTAGGGGACAGAAGGGGAGATTAACATTGAAGTCCTACATGTGTCTAGCCGACTGACTTCTTTTGAAGTTAATATATGGGGGGAATTGGTTAAATGTTTTTGGGGAAACAGAGGTGGAATGATTCATTCACAAAAACAAGCATATCCTTGAAGTATTGGGTTAATTTTACAAACTGTTGTTCAAACCACTGTTTTCCACTGTCTTTTTATGACCTAGCTGGCTTCATCGCTCAGTAAGTTAGGATTTGATTCCCCACTGTGCCTTCCAAGAGAAGTAGCTTTGGGCTAGCTGCACAGTCCCCAGGTGGCCACAGATGGAGGGAATAATGAGCCACATCTGAGTACTCTATAGCTAGGTGGCATACAATTATTATTAATTTGTGCCCTAATGTATATGCAAGGCACTACTATACAGAACTGCTATGGTTGTATCATGCACTACTATAGAGGGAATATCCAGGTTATATATATTTTTATTTTCCATAACTAGGCAAGGAAATAACAGTCAGAAGATGTTAAGCTAAAACTCTTCCATTTGAAAAGAAATAAACTAGCAGGATTTTACCATTTGATAAAGTAAAGTAAAATAAAATAGTTATGCTTAATGAAATCAGCAAACCTAACCATTCTCATCTGAGATGCAGACTAATAGTTTTTGATGGTGGAAGTTGTGACGTAGATGAAAAAAGTATCCCGCCCCACTTTCTCTGTTTGGCTTTGGATGTTGTTGCAGTCCAGACTGGTTGTGGTAGCAGGTACAGTGATCCATTTTCATGGCTGGTTATCTGGGAGAGAGTGTTACTTGGGCTTTATTTATTTTAAAATATTTATCTGTCACCTTCCACTTTACAAAGCACCCAATCTATTTCTTAATAAATGAAGAAATAGAGACTGGAAATGTTTTGTGTTGTTTTTTAGCAGTAACAAAAACTGCTCAAAGTAAAACAATACAAAAATAGTTGAATTTATTGAGATGGTATGCTAGGAAAAGTTGGTTGGAATGCTATCATATATTTCTGCCTGCAAAATGCCATTGATGTAATGTTTAGGAATTGCTGCAAGTTAAGAAGTTGGCATAGAAACACTGAGCCATGTCAATACTGGCTTCTTAACTTACAACACTTTGCTGCTGACATTTTCTCCAAAGGAGTTAACTGGTTAGGAGTAAATTATAAGATTCTGGCTGTCATCTCTTCAGTTGTTATTTGCCTAAATGAAGAATCAAAAAGGAGTTAAGAGAGGGCGTTTGAAGAAGGTCCAAGTCTGTGAGCAGGTCCCTGGGGAAGGAGGCAATCCAAGGTCCTTCTTGCAGACTTCTTCCCACATATGCAAGAAGCCTCTAGTATCAAACCCTGGCATCTATGCCTAAAGGCTCTTTAGTGTGCCTGAGACCTTGAAAAGTCACTGGCTGAAATCCTGTTGGCATGCAGAAGGCTAATGACATCATCAGCAAGGGTTGAGGTTTTTTTTAATTGAACACTTCCTACTTTGGTCCCATGGCTCCTGTATTATCCCTTTCATTGTGTTGAAGCTGTGGGAATAGTGGAACAGGAGAATAAAGTATTTAATTTTGGAATCCCCTATGTATAATGTCATCAGCCTTCTGCAGATGTAGTTATGCCCACAGGATTTCGGTGACTGTCTAGAGGTGGGATGAGTTAGGATTAGACAGCATTATTTACAGCAATCTTCACATCAATGGTTATGTATGAAATTTTGAAAGAATAAAGAAAACAGGTGTTTTTCAGTGCTGGTGATCTTAGGGAGACTGGGATTCTTCTATGGTGCATGTTCAGAGGCAGGACTTGTCACCTTGAGTTCTCCATTTTTACGTCTATATTAGCTCTCTCTCGGGGCAAAAATCTTTTCCATGCAGAAGTGTCTCAAATGAAAAAAAGAGTTCCTTCATCTATTCATTCAGATAAATATCAAAGCATTTGAGACATAGAAAAGGTGTTATTTTTGTTATTGTTGCTGAATTACACCCACCCAACAACAGAAATGGGGTATTGCTCATCCAGCAGCCAGAGGCTAAGAGACAGAGTTTATTTTTTCTTTCCCATTTCTGATTATTGGGCTTCCAAGAATCAATCCTATGTTAAGAAGTTTGTGGCCTCTGTTACATTATGTAAGAGGCTCAGAAGGGAGAGCAGTGGAGGGGGAGATCTGTTGCTATTTCCCAGTGAGAGATAAACATCAATGGGAAACAATTCTCTTTTCTTGATGTGCGAGGTGATATATCATGAAGACAGCTTGATTTGCTATAGAGGGCATATTAAAATGACAGATATTGCTGAATACAGCTAGATCTTGATAAATATCTGAATGGGGAAGAACACATTTATTCGAATAGGCCCCCCAAAAAGACACCATTGTGTGCATGGAGTCAGTCTATAATCTATGAAATTGGTGATTCTAGATTTATTTTAGTGAGTGTTATGCGAACAAGACAAGAAGTACAAATGAAATGAAAATTGTGTTGTGTTCATTCCCTATTCATATAGCCCTGACAGGGGGCCTTGTAGGCATTTCAGTTTAATTTTTTCACCTTGAAGTGAGTTAGAAAATGTGAAGTGGGATATTAATACAGTTTCTCAGCTCCCCTAAACACCTTTTAATATAATGCTGCTGATTCAGTGGCAACTTCCAAACAGTCTGATTTCAAGAACTGCTGTATCAGTTGTATCACATCCCCAGAGATGAGACCTATATGGGATGCTACTGGAATTAAAACAGGCTGGGCAACCTGCATGACTTCTTACCTGCCCTCCAAAGAAAGAGCAGTGTTAAGGTGGGGAAGAAAATGTTGAAACCTTAACAGCAGCATAAAGAACATGATCTATGAGGGAAAAGACTGCAAATTACAATCACTGGCACAATCAAATCTCTGTCTCTCTCTGCAATGGAAGGCAATGAATGGTGAGACAGATATGTTGCATCCATGGTGGTCAGATGTGTCATCATAGCCATTGGCCTGTATTATAGGGGCACAAGCATACATACGCAGGATTGTGGCATTGTTGGATAAAACCTAATCATTCTGTAGGATGTACCTGACCTAGAAGGTGAAGAGTTTAGGATGTTTGCGTTTATCTGGCTACAGTTCCAATAGAACAACCCTCTTTTGTTCTTCCCTAATTATTATTATATTTTCCCCCTGCATGTGGAATGCAAGTGTGTTTGTGTGTGCTCATGCATATACGTGGCCATGCAAGTAAATCACGAAAGCCAGCCTTTGAATTCAAGGACCTGTGTTTCTACACATGCTTGAGCCCAGCAGCAGCTTTGAATGAGTAGGTTAATGTGATTGTGGGAGAGCAGTGGCACAAGCACTGGGAGGTGTTTTCCTGTCTGTCACATGCCTAGTTGTCTTCTAAAGGAGCAGTTGATAGCACTACTTGTAGAGGGCAAAATACAAAAAACTGGTTTTTACAACAGCTCTTAAATGCTTGGTATTTGCAGTTGGATTTTGGCCAATTAATTTTGTGAAGAAAGAAACCATATGATCTTAATGTGCCTTGAGTCTGGAAGATGAGTAAAGTCTCTAGTTAGTCCTTAAGCACCCTGTAGAAGATTGTAATGTCAGTTTCAAATGGCCTTGGTGCTGTCTCATTCATGCCTGATCATCCGTTTTTCTCTTACCCTTGACCTGCTTGTGTGTGGGGCATTAGAAGAAATCTATGTTAATAGCAGACCTCGTATTTGACCTGTTAATTCATACAGCACTGTGTTTCACAATTGGGCCTGAAAACTACTTTTCTTTATAAGAATTCCTGCATATTGTGATAACTCACAGCAGAAAATTTTGGCAGCTTATCTCAGCAGTACAGCACTGTGCCTGCTCTCTATCTTGCAATGCTATTGTTAAAGGCATTGTTATGTTATGTGCTATCAAGTCTGAACTGACCTATAGTGACCTTAATAGGGCTTTCAAGGTAAGTGAGATATTTAAGGAGTGGTTTTACCAGGTCCATACCCCCTGCACACTTCCATGGCTGAGCAGGGATTTAAAAACCAAAGCCTCCAGAGTCCTAGTACATTATTTTGTCTACTATGCCACACGGTGTATCCCATTAATGGTTATTTCTGTAGTTTTTGTGTTAAAGGTTACTATTAAGCCAACCCTTCCAAATAAGGAAGATTGCATGAACTCTCACTAGAAGCCAAAATGACTAAACTGAGGTCATGGTACTTTGTGAATACTATGAAAAGACAAGACTCTCTGGAAAAGACAATAATCTGGGAACAGTAGAACGTAGGAGGAAAAGAAGAAGCCTGAACATGAGTTGGGATTGACTGAGTAGAGGAAACCATGGCTTTTACTTTGCAAAACCTGAACAGGGCTGTTAGTGGTGGAACTTCTTGGAGGTCATTAATTCATAGGGTCACTGTGAGTGGAAAATGACTTGAAAACATGTAACAACAAATCCCAGACAAACACTTAAACCTAAGGACTTCTCAATCTTTGAAATTTTGGATGATTCAGCTCATAAATATCACAATTTTTTAGCAAATCATCTCATATTTGGGACTGCAGTTCTCACACATCAGTTATAGTCAGAAATTTTAGGCATCATACTGGAAACCCCAGAAATACAGTTTAAAATTCCTTCCTTCCTTCTTTTTGTATTACAAGGGCTCAGACTGGTTATGATAAATCTATCTATCTATCTATCTATCTGTCTGTCTGTCTGTCTGTCTGTCTGTCTGTCTGTCTGTCTGTCTGTCTGTCTGTCTATCTATCTATCTATCTATCTATCTATCTATCTATCTATCTATCTATCTATCTATCTCACCTTTTCATTAAAGGGTGGGTCTCTCACTCAGTTAGTCCTGAATATATGTACTTTGTAGAAATTTTTGTGAAATGTAATTTCAGTTAACGTGTATGTCTGAAGCCTAAATTGAACATGAAAAAACAGATGACAAAATTATGAATAAATGAAATGAAAATAAATGAATACATAACTAGTCTCTAATCTCTGAAAAATTCTTGTTCCACTCCTTCCAACTGCTGCAAATTATTCCACAAGGTGGAATGTTGACTTCGTTGCATGTTGACTTCAACATTTTTCATTTCTCTCCAAGAGGATAGACAACAGATTGTCCCACCTCTGCAACGTGTCAGTTTTCAACGATTTGAAGTCAATCTGATTATGTATTTCTGTAGTTAAGTGAAGTTAGTCTGTTTAAATATCCTGTTAATTCATGCTGAACTAGATACGCTTACTATAGTCCTGCTAATGTGAGAGGATTTTGCAAGTCAATTTTCAGGTTCTGGTCCAATTTGTTAACAGTATCATCTTATTTTCTGATTTGTGCATCTAGAAATTCGTACCCAGTTGGTGGAGCAGTTCAAATGCTTAGAACAACAGTCTGAATCCCGGTTGCAGCTCCTGCAAGACCTCCAGGAGTTCTTCCGTAGAAAGGCTGAGATTGAACTGGAATACTCCAGAAATCTGGAAAAACTAGCGGAAAGATTTTCATCCAAGATTCGCAGCTCCAGGGAACACCATCAATTCAAGTAAGGATGTATTTCCTTATTCTGATAAGTCAGAATGTTTAATCCTGCAGAGATGTGTGAAATAATGCACTTTTGTTTTGACTTCAAAGCTCTGGGCCACTTCCAGATAGTTGCTGGCAGTAGACATAGTGGGGCAGAATGTTAGCAGGAGTTTCTGATGCCACTCAGAGTTTATGAGAGATTTATGCACAGTTAGCAAATGGAAACAAAGAATTATTTGTTCTTCATTAAGCCTATCAGTTATTTTCTTGTTTTTCATTCAGCATGATGTACAAATAATGTTAGCTTGTTTCCTTCTGAGGCTGTAGCTATTAAGCTATTAAGGGCCTGCTGCTCTTACCTCAAGAGAGGAGGGTAGGAATATGAGGAAACTAGATCTCCTTTGAGCTCTGGTTGATAAATGCCGTGCCTGAGATTCTGGCAAATGAGTATGGCATGATTTATGTTTCATAGTTAATCTACGAAAATAATGTAATCAGTGGAGGATGAGATCTTTTTAAAAACCCAGTACAGCCCAAGTGAGCTCTGTTCTGCATTCCTGATCTAATAGTAGGCAGGCAGCCTATAACTGCCAAAGATGTTTGAGTTTTGAAGAGTCTGGAAACTAATATCCGTTAAAGAACCTCTTCCTCTTTCTTTCATGAGTATTTTTGGATTTTTAAAAAATTAGGCGTTGCCTTTGGCTTCCAGTTGTGATCTTGTGTGTCTGGCTTGGGAGAGCATGACTGATGCTTTTTACAGTGTGCCATGTTCTGCTGTTTCCCTTTGAGGTTATGAACTCCAAGTGAACTTTAAACGGGCTTAGGGTAAGAATAAGTAGAATGTTAATCATGTGTGTTATATTTTGCAGCACTCCAGCAGAACTTGGTTTCTTTCCTAAGACAAACTTCTTCTGTGTTATTATCTTTCTGTACTATTGCTAGTGCTGATTGTCTGGGCCATAGCATAATGCCATTTTCTTCCAAAATATCTAAAATTTTGACTCTATGGTGTGGCTAGTGAAATAGCCGCTAAGCCCACAAATCTCTATCTTGTTTTGAGATACAGCTTGTTGCACTGTGTAACTACAATCCTGTTTACTCCATATTGCTAAATCCCTTCTGATCTCTTTACTTAGATCCTCCTACTGTACATAGTCTGCCCAGGACTACACAACATGTCATTGCAATTCAGATATTGTATCTTACCCTCATCAAATAGTTGCACCTTGGTGGGTGGGTGGTTGAAGACTTTGTGCACTGGTAACAGCATCTGTATGCAAAATTTACTTGACTACAAAATTTGTTTTTGTGTTCCTTTGGGAAGAGGACTGACCTTAGGCAGAATGCTAATGCAATATTTTAAACAAGGAAAGGATGTCAAATACAAAGGTTAAGAATTCAGACGTCCGTTTGAGGTGTTTGTAAAATGGACATATCTGTCTTTGGGCAATGTATGGTCATATCTGCTTGGAGATATGTGGATATAGGTGATATAGGTGGAGTGTATACCTAGATGTGCCCAAATAGCATGCGGTGCAGTGTTAAAACATGGCAATCTGCTTGTAGCTGTAGACAGAATTTATGGTTTGTGCATATTGCTTCTGACTGAAACAAACAGAAGGAAAAAAGAGGCGCTGGAGAGAAAAGTGTTACCAGCCTGTGAGAGAGTCACCTTAAAACTGCTTGAGTTTAGTTCTGTGTCCAGTCATGTTAGAGAAAAACTGGCACAGTCCCCCCCCCCCCCTTAATTGTTCTCTACGCATAGTGGCCATAGTGGCTGGGAGATTCTGGAACCTGCAATCCAGAAAGTTATTGCTTTCCAAGCTCTGGTTGCACATAAGGTGCAGGCTGTGCAGCAAAAGACAAAATGGAAGCACATTGTTTGTTCGCTCCTTCCCGACTTGTGAGCTTCTTAGGTATATCTGCTTAGCCACTATTGGAAACAGGATGCTGGGCTTTATTGACTCACCTCTGTTCTGATCCAGGAACAATGCTTTGCAATGCTTTTCTTAAAACTGTTACATACTAGCATACCATTTAGATTAGTGTAATAATGTATTACACATTAGACTGCCCTTGAAGACAGTGTAGAACAAGTCTGGCGACAGGTTCTGACCATAGTTCTCATAGTTCTGACCATAGAATACTTATATTTCCGAAGATCTAAGTTGGTCTTCAGTATATTTCCAAGCTCAACTGAAGAATACATAAACTGTTGGCTTCTCTGTGAAGTGACTCCGATTTAACGTTTTCCTTGGAGGCTCTCTCAACTGTGTTAGATGGTTAGAGTTGGTGGCACCATATTTCTGCAATGCTCTTCTATGATAGCTATAGGAAAATGCCTACACTTAACCTCTTGGAGAGGATAAGACCGTTCCATTAGATGTGTGTTCTGACCGTCAAGTTGGAACTGACCCTAACAGAACTTTCAAAGTAAGTGAGCTATTTTAAGGAATCGATTTACCAGTTCCACCACCCCAGTCAGTTTCAATGGCTGAGTGGGGATTTGAACCCTGTTCTCCAGAGTTCTAGTCCATCACTCTATCCCCTACACCACACTGGGAATCCACTAGATGGGACACTGTTGATGATTCTAAAGGTTCTCCTGGCTTTTGCAGATGTTATTTAGTGTCTAAATACTGTTCTTACATTTGTTGTTTTCTATGTGTCTTTGATTCCCAGTGTTTAGGTGGGTTTTTTTACGTTTTCTTGCTGCGTTTGCTCCACTATTTCTATGCAACTTTTCATGTTGAAAAGCAGTCTATAAATATTTTTAATAAATAAAACCAGAGCTGCTTTGCATGATATACAGTATCGGAGGCAAACATAGATTTTCACTCATGCATATTTGAGGTCATGAGCCACAGGCAGTTCTTGTGCATCATCTTATGTCACACCCTGTGTGTAGTGGATAAAAGTAGGAAACTGGGACTGGAGGGACCCAGATTCAAATTCCCACTTATTCATGAAGCTCACTGGGTAACTTTGAGCCAGCCTTTGTTATTCAGTCTAACCTATCTCACCAGGTTGTTCTGGTGAGTGTTCAGGTATATAAGTATTTACTTTTTAGGCAGAAATATCCTCACCTTTGTGGCCCAGGGTTCAGCTTTAAGCTGCAAATTTGCAGCTTAAAATTTGCATGATTGTAGAGCCAAACCTCTGACTTAGATGTGGTCAATCACTAATTCTTTTCTAGGAGCTGCAGTCCTAGTTTGTGTATTAATTTACACAAATGGATGCTGTAGAATTGCAACCTGTATTTTTATTCTAAGGGGGACATTTTATAATCTTGGTTTAGGAAGTTAGGTGACACTTGAAAGCCAACCTGGTTCACATCAAAGTCCCAGATTAGTTACTTTTACTTAGTCTCGACAGTATGAGTTTCTTTGAGGGATGCTGAAATTAAATGTCTGTCTTTCAACCTGTATGTTTTCTTTGCAAGCAAGCTTCTGGTCTATACTCAGACGTGTCTATCCAGTTATGCATGGTAGTTAGAATTAAGGTAGTGGCACTACTTGTACTCCCATACTCCAAGGCAAAGCTAGAAAATCAAGCTCCCTGATAGTTAAAAGATTGCTTTATACTTCATTCTCTGGTTAACCTGTCTAAATAGGTTTTTAAAATCAGATTGAAATAGTTAAGGTGATTCTGTTAACTCTCTCTTCAAGATCAGGTCTACACCTTGCCATTGCTGCTGGCTCTGATACTCACCCCTGGGTGGTCAAGTTGCTGCATTGATCAGAAGCGTTTTTCCAAGCGGTTTTGGCTAATATCTACCCTGTGCACCTTCTTAGATAAAACTGCCCCAGCCACAGTTATTCTTGTTTTAGTAGTATCTAGATTAAATTACTGTAATATGTGTTATACTTTGTCACTGTCCTTTGAAGAGTGTGCAAGCAATTGTACATGGTTCAAGTGCGGCTGATAAAATGAGCTACAGCTTACAGCATGAGCTACATAACTCCGAAATAGAGCCAGAAATAGACACACTCCCAATGAAGATGGCATCGTATCAAAATACTGAGCTTAACGTTTCAAGCTTCCAGTGTTCAGGTGTTAGGATATCTTGCCTGCTGCCAGTGAAGCTAACAGAAGTGGAAGAGTACTTGTGGAAATAAGGGGATGCCCATGGGACTTAATCAAACTGGGGCATCCTCAAGAGACAGATGATGGTGGGACCTTTACAAATAGAAAAGGCTACGAGATAGAGATCAGAGAGATAGAAAATCAGAACAATAAAAAAAAAAAAAGAGAGAGAACCTATGTTGCCTTTTTAAAAGAAAAATGGGAGTGGGGGTAAGGAAAAGAATAGAAGGTATACCTGTACATTTGGCACCTGACGAGATCATGCTTTGTTTTCCAGTCTTGCAAATTAATCAAACTTAGTTAAAACTGCTCCTCTTCACTGCCACTACTTGGGTATCCATAAGTAGGACAAATCAGTGAGCATCATGTGAACTTGTATCTTAACAGATAGTATATTCTATGCAACAGAGTCTGGCTATCTAATATATTCCTTGAGTAATGACATATCCAGGATCAACTGGTATGTATACTAGGGGAAGCAAGATGAAATGAAGGGGCTAGAGCTAGGATATATTACCTTTTTTGGACTGTAACTCACAGAATCTTCCAGCCACCATGGGTTGTAGTCCAAAAAGTAATATTTCAAAGTTCAAAACCTAATGGGCTGGATTTCTTATGAGATCCATGAGCTCACTGGCTGTTATTGCACTTGAAAAGCAAAGCTTATTGTGCCTCCATTCGTTTTGACAGCCAGATGGAGCTACGAGTAGCATCTGGCAAATAGATTGAGCCAGCCCTGGAACATACTGTGAATGTTGAACTAATTATTATGGAGTCCCCAGGCAAAAGCAGCTGGAGGGTGTTGGTTCTTCTGTGCTAATATGAAAGGGAGGGGCTGCAAGTGTTGATGTATAAGGAGGGCAGGGGAAAGATTTAGGACTGTCATTTAGATCCTGCACTCTGTGCCATATAAAAGAAAAATAGTGTAGTAAATATGAACACTTGTCTTGAAATGTTATGCTTCTCACTTGCTGTCTATAATTATTAGTTACTTAAAATGTTGTTTATCTTACATACGTGCTCTGATATTTGCTTGACAGAGGGATTACACACTGTCCTGTTCTCATGTCCATTTCTCATGTGTATGAATAGGAAGATTATGCTTTTGATTCAGAGAAAAAACTCTGAATATCAGAATTTTTAATACTGGACATGCAGGCAAAGTTTGAGGCAGAATATATGTAATCTTTAATGCCAAACAGGAAAAAGACCTTCTTCCACTCCTTTATAATGGAAAGGATATTATATATCTGAAAAATGGAAAATAAACTTTCCTGAATGCTTTGTAAGTTATGCTGAAGTGTTCTTAAAACTACTTGAGACAAGAAGGGGAAAAAAAAAAGTAAAGCATGGTTAGAGAGAGTGAGATGCACAATAAGAGTCTGTTCGCTCTTTACTAATTTCCCAGACAAAGACGTTTGGGCTCTGCTATTGCCATGAGAGGCTTTGCTATTTGAAAGGGCAGTCGCCTTTGTTAGCAAAAGTGTCTCTTCATGCTGTGCAGTGTTGCAGTTTTGGTGGTTTGGGATGGATATTTACATGTGTGTTTCCTCCCTTAAGACATGTCAGACTCTGAAGCAGTCTAGTGAAAAACAAGAGAAGAAATTATGTCCGTAAAATCTCTGGGGATAGGTGTGTTAAACAATCATATTATATGATTATTTCACATGGTTATAGTTTCAATATTTGAAATTATTTTCAGTTCCAGAATATTTTCAAGGCAGCTCACAATATCATAAAAATTAAAAACTTAAAAAACCATTATTCAACACAGTTGAATCTGCCATTTGAAGAGATGGGCACCTTGTGGAACAAAGTAATAGGAATAAATAGGATGGATTTACTAGTCTTGTAGTAACATGTTCACTTTGAAGATTATCTTGCTTGTATCTGCCTCAACCAGGAATCTACTAGTTCAGCAGTTCAGTGAATTTGTCTAGAGCTTAGGCTGGTCATGAGTTATTATGGAGTAATTATTCAGTTATCCCAAGGACAGGATTAAGGTGCTTAATCCAAAGAGAGAGGAGTGGTGAGAGGAAGTAGGGAGCAGCCACTGGAACCTTGGAAGGCAGAAGGAGATACAGAAAGGTGAGATACTTTGGGGACCTGTTTCTTTCCCTTCTTCCATGTTTATTTAACTATCACCAAACTCAGAAAGCCAGGATAGCCTTGCAGTGGTCCCCTAGGATTAAAAGTGCTGCTGATGAATGCCAGGTCAGTGAAGGAGAAGTCAGCAGCCATCCAGGAACTTAATCCTGGGATAAGCAGGCCAGCCTGGCGTGTGTTATGGAGACCTGGCTGAATGAAGCAGGAGAAGTCAATCCCTACTCCTCCTGCCCACCTGGATTCTCTGTACAGCAGCATACCAGATGGGAGGGGGAAGGGAAACTAGGCATATGACCTGGTCAGTCAAGATCTCACCCTCCTCACTAGATGCCCATCCCACAGTTTCCTAGGTTTGAGTATGCATATCTGAAGGTGGGTGCCTAGGATATAATAGGGATTCTATTGGTGTAGCATGCACCCTACTGCATAGTAGCATCCCTACCTGACCTAGTTGAGCTGATCTTGGGGGTGGGTGGATGCCGAAATCCTCTTGATTTGTCATACTGGGGGACTTTAAAGTCCTTGCTGAGATGACCTGTTCAGTAGTGGCTGAGGGTTTCATGTCCTCAGGGTTTCATGTCCTCAGCCATGTAAAGTAATCAACATGGAATTTGTCACTTCCATGTTGATTACTTTAATTACATGCAAGCAGATAGTTGATTGTTGCTTAGCATTAAAGTTAAGAAGTTCTGAAACTAGAAAAACAAATTGGCCGCTTAGGAATTCAATTATTGGAAGATCTCTTACATGATCCCCTGGGAATAAAATCTGCTGTTGGCCATGCATTACTTGGTGTAGGTACTGCTTTAGATCAGTGGTTCCTAACCTTGGGTCCCCATATGTTCTTGGACTAAAACTCCCAGAAGCCTTCACCACTAGCTGTTCTGGTCAGAATTTCTGGGACTTGTAGTCAAGGAACATCTGGGGACCCAAGGTTGGGAACCACTGTCTGAAATCATTGTTAAGTACTGAGTGAGAAGTAAAATTTCAGTGTCTTTTTCTTTAAGCATGCCATTGTTTAAGACACCCTGAGAAGCTTCTAGCTTCTGCTTGTCCTGACAAATGTCTTGGAGGTCAGGGCAAACCAGCTGCTTTAGGCCATTGGGCTTCATTTTCTAGTTCATTGAGCTTTGTGAATACCTCAATCTTTCTGGCATGCTGTTTAGATCACAGATAGTACTTTTTATTGTATCTGTTGCGGTTGGGATGCGAAGTGTAATCTGTTGCTGCTCACCTGGCCAAAAGGTCTGTGGAAGAACCATGGTAGTGAATTTGTAGGACTTCTCCTGTACAGTATTTAGAGATCTCTAAGTGTAAATTAGAAGTGAAGAAGTTCTGTTGCTGCAGAATCTTATAAAGTGGTTCATCAATTTTAAATAGCAGTAATATATTATTGAACATGATGGTTTCAAAGGGAAAATGGAAAATGAGCTTAACAAAACTGAACCATTAATTTTCTTTACACATTAATAATCTTCAGCAGCACCCTGCCTAACACTTCCTGACCTCTCTTCCCCTGGAGAATGACTTCGATCCATGGTAGTTTCTCTATTCATGGATTATCTTGAAAGTTTTTGGAGAGGGATAGAATCATAAAATAATAGAATAATTGAGTTGGAAGGGGCCTATAAGACCATGAAGTCCAATCCCCTGTTCAATGCAGGAATCCAAATCAAAGCAGATCTGACAGATGGTTGTCCAATTTTCTCTTGAATGCCTCCAGCATTAGAACACTCTCCACCTCCCGAGGTAATTGGTTCCATTGTCGTACTACTCTAAAATTAAGAGGTTTTTCCTGATATTCAGCCTAAATGTGGCTTCCTGTAGCTTGAGCCCATTATTACATGTCCTGTACTCTGCGATGATCAAGAATTGATCCTGCCCCTCCTCTGTATGACAGCCTTTCAAGTATTTGAAAAATGTTATCATATCTCCCCTCAGTCTTTTTTCTGTCTCAAAGCTTATCCTTATTGCCCTCCTCTGAACCTGCTCCAGTTTGTTGGCTTCCTTCAAAGTGGTGTCCAGATCCTGGCCTATGTGTCTCTCTGTACACTAAGGCTGCTGAAATTTTAAATCCTCATTTATTTCACTGCCACCATTATATCTTATTAATAGATACTCAATATATTCTTTCCTTCCACTGATTTAGGGTGTTTATAACACTTCAAACTCTGTGAGATTTCTTGCCTCTGGGCAAAAGTAAGATAGATAAGGAGCACTATTTTTTCCTCATCATCCATAATTTGTACCAAGTGTGCAGAACAGGTGTCCTTTCGATAGAACAACAATGTAGGTGCATGCACCACACATAAACAGGGCAAACACAGAAAAACTGGCTGATAATTTAAAATAGAAGGCCTTGAATGTTTCTGATTCTGATTCATAAGAAGCCTACATGTCTAAGCAGCAGGCATTACCACTTTGTACAACTGATATTCTTTGCATTCAAGCATTATTTATGTTGCTTTCACAGTTTTGCTTAATATGTGCAAAAACCCCACAACCCCACAACCCTGTTTTCCCACTGGTTGAGAAGAATAATTTGCAGTTCCTTGTGCTTGTGGGCAGAGATAAACAATAGTTCATATTACTAATGGTGATGTAAATGGGAAATGACCATGTCAGGCTTATAACAGGTATAGACCATACTTCTGGTCAAAATCAACGAACATTTGATCAGAAATTCAAAATGGGGCAGATGCCCAACTGGATTTAATATATCCAAAAGTTATGTTTCCTCTAATTTTCAGCTGCACTGGCTGGGACTTCACCCTCACGCAGGGTTCCGTCCACAACCCGAACTAAAGAGGTTCGAAACACTCGCTGTGGGTATGTGGGTGGAGTGGGGTGCAACACTGTGTAGAGGGGGGGTGCAGCACTGCATGCCTGTGGAGCCATGCAGCTTAGAGGGAACCTTGTCCAAAAGTGTTGATGCTAAGATGATGCCAAACAAATTTAATGTCTCCTCCCCTGAATTCTGGCTTTGATGTAGAAAAAGATATCTGCTGATTAGCTAATTCAGGAGTGAGGACTGTGTGGCCCACCAGATAGTCTTAGTTTGCAATCCCCATCATCCTTCACATTTGGTTATGCTAGCATATGATGAGAATGATGAGAAATGTAGTCCAAAAACATATAGAGAGCCCCATAGTCCTTGCACTGCATTAGTTCAGATAAAGGCCGTATACATCATTGTTTTAACTTCTCACTGGTGTATCCTTTCTTGTTGAAATTTGAAATATTTAAGGCTAATAGCACACATTTACTGGGCAATTTTCTGAGTTTTCTTGCGTTTACATTTTCTGTCAAGCCTACTTGGCACCTTTTCAGACCTATTTGAAGATTTAGTAAATGCTTTCAGGGCCCCCTCCATCACTGCACCATCACTGCTTATAACATCTTACATTTTGAACATGCAGCAAGAACAATCTGTGCATTGGGGGGAAAAAGCAGTAATGTTAACAGGATTTTCTCAGAACCCTTACATAATTATCATTAATCACAATGGCTTTGTTTAAAGCTCCATGAAGTCATGAGGCTCAAAATTTTAGCTGCAGAAATGTTCTTACTTTGGACCATTAGCCAGCTAGTACTTCTGCCAAGTTAATGCAAGTGGCTGAAGTGTTTATCTGTGTTGAAAGAATACAGATGATGATCACATTCTCCTAATTAGAGGTCATTCTGAGAAACTGGATGATTTGTACTTAATAGATGCTGAGGGACAAATAAGCCCAGACAAGCACCACACTTTCCTTGCATTTGTCACCCTCTTGTTGCTTTTTGCTCATTGTATTGATAAAGAGCACCAGTGAAGCATTAAAGCATGTTAAAAAAATTTTTTTTTGCTAAACCAGAAATGTTTAAATGATTTGCATTTTTAGCTTGTTTATATGCAAGGAGGCTGGGCTGCATTGCAAAGGCTTAATTAACACTTTGGAATCCATAGAGGAATGCTGAGTGATGCAGAGTTGTAACTTCAGGCTATGAGCCGTCACCCTGATGCTAAGAAAGATATCACTGGCAGCACAATGTAGCCAGAGGTCAGTGTTGGTCCTGCAGACAGCCACAGGGAGAATGGCTGTGGGGTCAATCTTTTGCAGCCCAGCGATTTGTGTTGGCCAGCGGCCAGTAATTGAAGTTACAAAGGAAGAGTGTTGCAGCACAGGTATGAACTCATGAAGAATTTCATGCCTTCTGTTAGTAATTATTTTGGCTTAATCACATGTATTGTGATTACATGTAACAACATGCTTTGTTGCTTAGTCGTTTAGTTGTGTCCGACTCTTTGTGACCCCATGGACCAGAGCACTCCAGGCCTTCCTGTCTTCCACTGCCTCCTAGAGTTTGGTCAGATTCATGTTCGTAGCTTTGATGACACTGTCCAACCATCTCATCCTCTGTCGTCCCCTTCTCCTCTTGCCTTCACACTTTCCCAACATCAGGGACTTTTCCAGGGAGTCTTCTCTTCTGATGAGATGGCCAAAGTATTGGAGCCTCAGCTTCAGGATCTGTCCTTCCAGTGAGCACTCAGGGTTGATTTCCTTTAGAATGGATAGGTTTGTTCTCCTTGCAGTCCAGGGGACTCTCAAGAGCCTCCTCCAGCACCACAATTCAAAAGCATCAATTCTTCGGCGGTCAGCCTTCTTTATGGTCCAGCTCTCGCTTCCATACATCACTACTGGAAAAACCATAGCTTTGACTATGCGGACCTTTGTCGGCAAGGTGATGTCTCTGCTTTTTAAGATGCTGTCTAGGTTTGTCATCGCTTTCGTCCCAAGAAGCAGGCGTCTTTTAATTTCGTGGCTGCTGTCACCATCTGCAGTGATCATGGAGCCCAACAACATGCTACATTCTGAAAAAATGGGTTTCTTTTCTAATTCCTTAGAAACAGAGCAAGCTTGCACAGTTTGTGGCTGGGGTAGGTGAGAAATAGGCTGTATTCATATTTCAAATAAAATGTAATCAATTTGCACTTCTCCAGACATAATGGCGGACTACTGTTTCAATTCATACATTTTTGAAATTTGCAGTGCAACCTGAGACTCATGAAGCATGTAAAAAGGCATGCACTTGTAAAATAGTGGACACAATTGTATTTGAAAAACTTGCCTTGAAAAAAAATTGTTTGAGAAAGTGCACAGAAAAATGTTCACATTCTGAAAAATGCATATTTTTCAACCCCACTCCCAAAATCCTTTGAAGTTCTTGTTTGGAAGAGGAGAAATCACAATATAATGAAGAATCAAGATGCAACAAGCTTTAATGTTGGGGGAGGCAGATAACTTGATTGAAGCTGAGACTGACATCAGCTTCTGTCCTTACTTCTTGTGACCCACTGTCTTGTTATTGCCAAGCATATTGTCTTGACCTTGTTGATAGATTCCAAGTGCTTGGTACACTCCTGTCTCTTTTGCAGCCCTGAGCAGGCTAGTTAGAGATAAGTAGTTTGTTGAGCCACTAGCAGCTCGCTTGCATGACCGGTGAGTTGAACTCCTGATGGGTCACATATTATGTAGGCCTGGATTGGCTTTCTTGTGGATGTGGATATAATAAAGTGATCCCTTGCCTCAGTCCTGTGCAGAATCTTCTCTCTGTAATTTGTGACCCTTGTGAAATGCAATTTAAATGAGCATTTGTAACTCAAACCTATGATCGGCAGAACCACAAAAATAACGTGTTAGAAAAAGAAGCTTCTAAATGACTTGACAGAATTAATTGTCTGGAAGATGGTTGGGGGGGGGCAGCTGCAGGACCCTAATAAGTCACCTGGTCCTTGTCACCACTAATGTAGAATTGTTCCCTGCTGTCTCATTTTTAGTCTTGCTGAGTTGCTTTGTCTACACATAACAGTCTTCTCTTGATGATATGTGCGGCTTGGTTCTTCTTCGTGGTCTCTGTGAATGCACACTAATGGGTTAATCTGCGCCTGCGCAGAGGTTTCCGGAATCTTCTAGAGCTTAACACTCGTTCGCCAGGACCGCCCCCCTAGTGCACGTGGTCTGCCCGTCCTGGCTAGTGCCTCAGTTCCTTTTTGCCGCTGCTGAGGTTCCTTCTCTCAGACGAGCTGCATTCGCCTCCTGCTTTGAAAAAGGCATTTTCTCGTTAGAGATCTTCGGATAGTGAGATTCTTTGTTATTCCTTCCTTCTGCCGCGCCCCCCCTCCCTAATCCCCTTTGTTTTTTAATTTTTTTATGGCCTCCTCTGGACCGTTTAAATGGTGCACTTTGTGCCCCAATAAAATCCCATTCACCAACGGCCACGATTCCTGCCTTTTTTGTTTGGGTGAAGCTCACCAACCGGCTTCTTGCCCTTTTTGTAAAAAGTTTACAAAACAGGCACTTAAGCTAAGGCAGCAACACCTATGATCTTATTTGTGGGAACGTTCCCTTCGTCCCATACCGACTATGGAACCTGCACCACCTTCTCAGGTTCAATCGGTTTCCCCAGGAGCCTCGGTTGCATCTTCGACGAAATCGAAATCTAAGTCTACGACAATCACTAAGTCTACCACGGGTGCTTCGGCACCCAAGTCTACACCGGTACCGAAGTCTCGCCCGGTACCGGACAAACAGCCCAAAACAAAGAAGCCTAAGAAATCGTCCTCTGATTCTCGATCCTCCAAACACCAGAAGGACAAGACGACCTCTTCCATCCGGTTACAAGAGCAGCAAACTATTTGCCTCGATTCCATATCTGTGGAAGATGACAATTATCTGCCTCCGCCTTCAGGCCAACCACCTTCGCCTCTCTTGGCTCAGCCCCCCTCGTGGGCTAATACCTCAGCTGAGGTTATGGTACTGCCTCGTTATGACCACTCGAGCCCTTCGGATTGCTCTGTCTCTGAGTGTCAGTCGGATTCAGCTTCCATCGCTGATCCACAACCTCCGCGCAAGTGGACCCGAAAGGCACATCATACACTAGAGACTGGTCCTACTGATGTCGACGCTCCACTTCCACAGACGTTGACGGGGTTACTTGCATCCCATGATTCACTTTCACGGCACTGTCATGCCAAGAGGGTTACCCTCTATGAGCCACCGGCATGTTATGAGCTCCTGCCACAGCAATACAATCACCGTTGATACCAGTACTGGTGCCCCGATACGGAGGTCTATATGGAGCCTAAGCGCCCTCGATACTCCTACTACTATTCCGATTCTGGTTCTGAATCTTCTCTTCCATACCAACCGCGGTACCATGATCAGTCCTCCTCGGCAGATGACTCCTCGATAACAGAGAGCTCAGAAGTCCTCCAGAAAGAGGAAGCATACCTTCTTCTACTACACCGGTACCAAAACATGTTAAACCATCCTCCAAGCACTCGGTACCGCGCACCGAACCCGCCGCCCGTCTGCAGGTTCGCCCATCATCAGTTAAAGTCACCACCACCTATGCTGGTCCTTCACCAGTATCTCATGAGACCGCTCATGCCCATTGATCTAATCGAGCTAAACCACATAAATCTACCATTCGGGATCCAGCTCTTAAACAGGCATCAACCAAACAAACCACCACAATGGTTGATACAGTTGATGACCCGTCTTCTCCAGGTCATTCTGCGTCCTCACCATCAACGGATTCTGACACTTCTGACTCCATGGTACTCCCAGAGTCTCCTCCTAATCTGCCTACCCCTGACTCTGATGTCGCCGACGTGAACCCTCCCTCTCCATCAGAGGACTTCGCGTCGTATTTTCAACTAGGCCTACGTATCGCTAAAGCGATGGATCTCGATGTACAACAACCAGTACAGTCTGAGTCCGATAAGGTTTACGAGGACATTGTTGATGACCAAACCCCCCCACTCTGCATGGGGTTTATTCCATCTTTGCTCAAACTGATTAAACAATCTTGGGCTAAACCATCTTCTGTGCCACAAATCTCCAGACGAGTTGAAAATTTATACAAGACTCATGGAGACAATACGGCTTTTCTATCCAAGCATCCGCCCCCGAACTCGGTCATAGTTGATGCTACTCAAAACAGAGCAAAGAATCGGTCTAACACCACACCGAATAACAAGGAAGGCAGGAAACTCGACATCATTGGTCGTTGGGTATACTCCCTAGCATCCTTCACATTACACGCTGCTAACTACCTTGCAGCCATGGGTGCATACCACCATTTCTTATGGAACAAAGCACTTCCTTCTCTTCAGTCGGCTCAGGGCGAATATAAATCTAGAGGCCTCGCTTTCCATCAAGAGGCCATGGCTGTCGTGTGCCAGGAGTGCATCACAGCAAGGCACGTAATAGAAGCTGCTTCGAAGCACATGGCCACAGCCGTTGCCCTTCAAAGACATGCTTGGCTCCGCTCAGCCCACATCTCGGATGATTCTCGCATGCGGATTGAGGATCTACCATTTGATGGAGTTGGCCTTTTCGACACCAGGACCGATGAGATCCTTGATAATCTCCAAAAAATGAGGAAGACTGCAAGATCTTACAATACTCAACCTTATTACAGGCCCCAGCGCTACCAATGGCGTCGCCCATATCCTTACCAGCAATACAGATCATTTCCTGATAAACAGAGATACTTACCTCAGGCTACATCCACTTTCCAGACTCGCCATACCACTCAGCGTCAATGTTCCCGTCAGTCCTTTTGTCAACCTGATAAAAAACCAAAGCAAAATCTTTTACTTTCAAGTCACCCGGTCTCCCCTGCTCCACTTACCACATCCTCATCAAACTTGCCTCGCCGCCCATTTTTCATCCTGGGTTGCCATCACCACCGACAGGTGGGTCCTCACTATCATTGCCGCCGGTTACGCCATAGAATTCGCTGTCCTCCCACCTCCAAGGAGAGTCTTCACTCCACCATCCCATGTTCTCAACCTAGAAGTTCAATCCCTTCTCTCAAAAGATGCTATTACACCCGTCACCTCACCAGACTTTGACGTCGGGTTTTTCTCCAGATACTTCACGGTACCCAAGAGAGATGGTGGTCTCCGCCCTATCCTCGACCTACGGGACCTGAATTATTACATCTTTCAGCAATGCTACCGCATGGTTACTCTAGAACATCGACCTAACCGACGCCTATTTTCACATCAATATACACCAGGATCACAGAAAGTTTCTCAGATTCTCTCTCCTAAATACTGTCTATGAATTCAAGGCCCTTCCCTTCGTCCTTTCTACTGCTCCCCACATCTTCACAAAGTGCATGGCCTCAGTAGCAGCCTATCTCCACACTCAGGGAATTTCCATCTTCCCGTACATCGACGACTGGCTACTGGTGGCCCCCTCCCTTCTTCAAGCACTACGCGACATGAATTTCACCCTTTCCCTCCTCGAGATGCTGGGACTACAGATCAACAGGGCCAAATCCACCCTTACACCTTCACAGCGGGTGAACTATATAGGCACAGTTCTAGATTCCCGCAAAGCACGAGTCTACCTTCCCCAAGACTGTGCTACAAAGATCCATGCTGCTCTTCAGTATTTTTATTTTATTTATTTATTTATTGTATTTATATCCCGCCCAATTGGTCAGATGTACTTCAAGCCACATGCATTAGTCACCGCGCTTCAGACCCAGCGCCTCCTCGGACTCATAGCGTCTACAACGTCGATCATCCAACACGCCTGCCTGAAAATGCGCTCCCTTCAGGGTTGGTACTTGTCCCTCTTCAATCCCATGTCGGACCCACCCTCCATGTTATTGAGGGTTACCCCAGAACTTGCAGCACAGCTCCAATGGTGGAACACGCCAGCCAATCTTTTCATGGGAGACCCTTTGCACCTCTCCAACTTACCATACAGATAACAACCGACGCAAGCTCGACCAGATGGGGTGCTCACTGCAAGGGACTATGCTTTCACGCTCTATGGTCTCCCTCCGAGAAACTGCTTCACATACACAACTTAGAACTTCTAGCCATATTCAAGGCTCTCCGCGCATTCGAACCGTTGGTCACCAGCACCGCTGTTCAGATTACGACCGACAACACCACGGCCCTCTTTTATCTCAACAAACAGGGCGGGACACACACTTTTCCCTTGCTTTACCTTACTGCCCAGCTCTGGGAGTGGTGTCTCGAGTGCCACATATTCCCAATAGCAGTTCATATCTCCACTCACCACAATCGTATAGCGGACTCTCTCAGCAGACTCGGTTCGCAGATGCACGAATGGTCCCTCGACAACTCTAACTTTCATCAACTAACCACTCTATGGGGACAACCACACATGGACATCTTCGCATCAACAGAAAACACAAAATGTCCCCTCTATTGCTTCAGGGCAGGGATAGGCCCTGGCTCCATCGGAGACGCTCTGATGACACCATGGACGTCAGGTCTAGTTTACCTCTTCCCTCCAATCCCTCTGCTCCTAAGGACTATTGTAAAGCTGCGTCAGGAGCGGTCCAATGCAATCCTCATTGCCCCGTGGTGGCCGAGACAACCATGGTTCACCATGCTCTGCTCCATCTCCATAGACTTCATCCGTCTTCCCCAATACCCCACCTTCTCACCCAGAATCGGGGTCAAACCTTCCACCCAGATCTTCTCGCACTCTACCTAACAGCGTTGAGAATTCACCCTCGATAGCTGCCATCCTAGCACAGGCTAGGAAACCTGCTACCATGCAGCTGTACTCTTATAAATGGGCTGCCTTTCTTAAATTTGTAGAGCAGCATCATCTCCCAGCTGCGCCCACAACTCTTCACACCGTGCTACAATTCCTTACTCACCTCTTTAGGAAACGTTTGTCTTTGTCTACTATCAAGGTCTATCTCTCCGCTATAGTAGCTCATCAGCCGTGTGACTCTGAAGCATCTTCCCTCTTTCGTCACCCTACGATAAACAATTTCTTAAGGGGGTCTCCAATCTACAACCCACCAGACCACACCTCCCTCCACAATGGTCACTACATACTGTTCTATGAAGCCTAATGGCGCGGCCTTTTGAACCTCTCACCACAGCGTCCGATCGCCTTCTTGCCTACAAGACCCTCTTCCTTGTGGCCATTACTTCTGCTCGTAGAGCTTCAGAACTTGCTGCGCTTAGAGGTGACCCTCCTTTTCTTCAATTTTACCCGGACAAAGTCACTCTTTATCCTTATGTTTCCTTTCTTCCAAAGGTTGTTCTGAGTTCCACCTTAAGCAACCCATCATTTTACCTACCTTTTTTCCATCGCCTGTTACTGACTTGGAGCGTTCTCTCCACCTCTTAGATGTTAGGCAAGCATTGGCCTTCTATGTTTTAAGGACCGCCTCTTTCCGCAAATCCAAGAGACATTTTGTTTCTCTGCACTTACCACACAGAGGATGCCTGATCTCCTCCCAAACCATCTCTAAGTGGCTTGTCTCAACCATTCGTTTGGCATATCAGCTGGCTAAGAAGCCTCTTCCAGTTGGAGTTAAGGCTCATTCTACGAGAGCAGTGGCTACTTCTGCAGCATTCCTCAGAGGTGTTTCTGTCCCTGATATCTGCAGGGCTGCTACGTGGTCCACGCCATCCACCTTTGCCTCTCATTACCGCTTGGACCTCCGGGCTAAGTCAGATGCTGCATTTGGATGAGCCATCCTGTCGTCTGTTCTTCCGTGACGTCCCTCCTCTGGTCAGGTAAGCTTGTTAATCACCCATTAGTGTGCATTCACAGAGACCACGAAGAAGAAAGAGAGGTTACTTACCTGTAACTCTGGTTCTTCGAGTGGTCATCTGTGAATTCACACCTCCCGTCCGTCCTCCACTCTGTCCCCTCTGTCTGTTTCATTGTATTCAGCAGCGGGCAGTTTGGGAACTGAGGCGCTAGCCAGGACGGGCGGACCACGTGCACTAGGGGGGCGGTCCTGGCGAACGAGTGTTAAGCTCTAGAAGATTCCGGAAACCTCTGCGCAGGCGCAGATTAACCCATTAGTGTGAATTCACAGATGACCACTTGAAGAACCAGAGATATAGGTAAGTAACCTCTCTTTCCTGGCTGCTTTCCAGAGACTTGATAAGATTGCTTAGTGGCATAGAATTGGCCTAATACCATTTATTGTAATTTTCTCTCTTGAACAAGACAGTGGTTCAGGGAGGCCTTTGTTTAGCTCTTGAGACTGGAAAGTGGAAGGTGAGTGAAAAGCTTACATGAACCCCACTGGACATTCAGTTGATATGTGAAGGGGTTCTCAAGCTTACATAGGCTAACCCTGGCCATGACTTGGAAACTTACAGCATGTCCCTACCTCCCTTGATTATTGCCATCTGAACAGGTCAGCAAGAGTTCACCATGCTTGCACATATACGCACAAAGTATTACTGTGCTTTAGAAGCAACCATGACTGGCTAGTGGTCTTCCTCTGATGTGGCAGCTCTGTGCATGGAGAATTTTTTTCACACATATTGGACCAACAACCATCACTGAAGGGGGAGTTATTTGCTCTAGTGCTAGATGCAATTAACCCATGTGGCTGTCCTTTCTGATAACTTTCCTTTCTGGTGCACTTTAATGGACATAGTGTACTAGACAGAGTGGACTACTTGGCCAAGGAGCTTCAAAAGGGAGGAAACAAGAAGTTCTAGGAGTTGTAACTTTCCCAAGCTCTGTGGAGGAATACAGCCAATGGTATGGCTGTTCATGCTTTCCTGCTGTTCTCTCTTAGCACAAAGGGGTTGACCATCTGGCTGTAATACAGAACATTACTGACATAACATGGCTTGTACACAACTGTTACTTCCATTTTTAGCCTTCTAGCAAAGACATAAATGAAAATCGGTTTGCCATCTTCCAAAGAAGAGTTGTTGCAAAATTATATGTTAATTAATTTAATTGCATGCAAACAGATAGCCGAATGTTGCTTAGTATTAATGTTGAATGATCCTAAAACTAGAAAAACAAGGAAACCGTTGTATTCATTTGGTGGAAGAGCTGGTACATGAACCAGGATGGATGGACTCTGCTGATGAGAATTGCTTATATTTAATGTTCAGTTCTGTTACACAGGCCAGTGATATGAAGATGTTTTATGGTGTATTGCCTAGATCTGATTGGAAATTAAAATTTCAGTGGTGTTTGCTTTAAAATGACCATGAATGATCATGAATGGCTTTTAGAAGGATCTACCATTTGCTTGTCCTTTTGGCAATACGTAAACATTGGGGAATGCAAACATTGAAGCTCAAAGCCTATTCTTTAGTACTAAATTGCAAAAATATGTATTTTTTGTGACTTTATAGCATTTCTTCTGAAGTGCATCCCCTTTTCCACATAAATAATATCCTTGACAAATCCACATCCGGTCACTAAGCTTCTTGGGTGACATTAGGTTAGTAATAATTTCTCACCCTAGCTTACTTCACTGGAGCGTTTTATGACAATGAAATGGGAAAACTGTGTGTGCAGCAAGAGTTCATAAGTAACAAATAGAAGGAAAAATACAGCATTGATCACAAGGGTAATCTGGTTGTTCCAGTCTTCACTGCTAGTACAGATTTGTCCCTGCTTCTTTAACTGATGATTATTCCTGAAAAAGTACTTCCTATTTCATCTTCTTTGCTTTTCCTATGATTTACTGGCCTGATTTCTGTTCATGTAGCTCCTTGCATGTAATGCTGATGACACTTTCAGCCATAGACTTTACTCTTTAATTAAATGTTTCCTGTTATACCCCATTCAGGTTCCAAGGCTTCCTAGGTTTCCCTTTTTGATCCGGGGAAACCTTTATGAGCCTCAGGATGATATGTATGTGGGACCCTTTAATGTCTGAACATTGCTGCCACTGGTCCTTTTTCAGATTTCATGTACTACAACTTCCATAATTTCCCATTCTGGGAGTTCTACCTGACAAGATACGTTACGGATACCTTCCAGGAGCCACTGCCCTGTTTCCCCGAAAATAAGACCTAACCTGAAAACAAGCCCTAGTATGATTTTTCAAGATGCTCGTAATATAAGCCCTACCCCAAAAATAAGCCCTAGTTAAGTGAAACCCCGCCCTCCACCATTGTGCAGCAACCAGAAGATGATGACATGACTGTATTTGAATAAATGTAGATTGTTGTACATGAAAAAAATAAAACATCCCCTGAAAATAAGCCCTAATGAGTTTTTTGGAGCAAAAATTAATATAAGACCCTGTCTTATTTTCGGGGAAACACTGTAAATGTGGCTCCTGGAAGAAAAGCCTAAACATGAAGGCTCTGAGGCTTACCTAGGTCTAGCTGTGCTTAACTTCCTGTTCAGAAAGAAAGCTCCCGGGTAGTGCCCGGGCAGGAATTTTGTGTGGCGCTAAGCCTAGCTAAGCCCCCAAACCTTCCAATTTAGCCTTTTCTCCCAGAGTAACCACATTTAGATATCTTTAAGGTGCCTGCTGATCAGGTAGAGCTTCTAGAATGGATAATTATGGGATTTATAGTCCAAGAAATAAAAAAAAATCCCATCCCTATGCTGACAGAAGCATCGGCCTTACATGTTTGGAGCTGCACAAATAGAATTCTGGTCTTTGGTTAATCTGTTGCTTTACTTGTACTGTGGTTTTATTATTTTACTGTTAATTTTGGTGGCCATCTTAAGATACACACAAATAGCATGATATATAAAGAAAACAAAGTAACAATTTGATAAAGCAGCTTGAAGCAGTTCTCATTAGCAAATTTGTTCATGAGTGAAATTCTGTTAATACACATGGTGAGTAATTATGTAAAAAAAAATGAAACCAACTTTACCATGTCCTTTTAACTGTAATTATTAAATAGGTGAACTATCAGTTTCTTTCTTCTGTGCTACTTTGTTGATTTATAACCTGTATAGACCAAAGACTTGAATCCACCTGCCTTCTTGACTAGAAAGAATTGTGTTTTATCCAGTAAACTGAGTTCAGATGTATTGTTGTGTTCTCTTAAAAAATATCTGAAAACACAAGTGTTTCTGCTGTGAGATGTTGTGTGACAAATGAACAGATTCATAGTTTCATTTTGTGGGCTACATAGTATAATGTATTGCAAAATGAATATTGATATTTTCAAAAATGCGTTCCAACGTGTAAAGTTTGCCTTCTCAAAATCTGTCTAGTTTTGGTAAACTTCATGGTGGAAGTGTTTTTGTCTGCCTCCTTTCTCAATGAACTCCTTATTCCAGGGCTGGATGAAGTGTGGCCTTCTAGATATTCTTGGATTGCGACTTCTTTGTATCGACTATGCTGCCTTCATCTGGTGGGGGTTGGAGTCCAACAATATCTGGAGGGCCATATATACCTCATCTGTGCTTTATTTGCTAGAGGTATGCACATACATGTGGAGTGAGCTGTCTTGAATCAGATGTTTCCATGTTGACACACATAGACTTGCACTGTCAAAGAATACACCATGCCGGGCTAGTTCAATCATCCTTCTCAGGTCTAATTTTAAGGAACTGAGAACTGCAGCATCACCTTGACTCATGACTTGCAACGGACTTCCATCAGCTGGATAATGCACACTTTCCAAAGACAGTACATTGGACTTTCAGGGTCCCCCCCCCCCCGGCTAATTTTGGGAGAGGAAACTTTGCACATTGGAAGTCAGTATTACTGATAGAAGGAAGACCATCCTCATTTATGAACTAACATTTTTTAAACAACCTTTTTGTTGTCTTTTCTCCTTATAGGAAAGATCAGCACTTGCTGTCGCCTGTGAACTGCTGGTATCTCGTCCTGACCCAGACACGGAGAGAAAGTAGAGACCATGCTACCCTGAATGACATCTTCATGAACAATGTCATTGTCAGGCTTTCCCAGATCAGTGAAGATGTTATCCGGCTATTTAAAAAGGTAAACAAATGCCCAGGTGTCACTTAATGACCTCTCTTTTGGTAAGTTGCAGTGTAATCAGAGCCCATTCTCACCCCTGTACGTTGAATACTTAGGGAAAAGGCAGTTCTTGGAAAAATTATTTCTTTCACTATAGATCCCAGAATCCCCCAGTTGGAAAAGTTTCTTTTCAAGCTTGAAAAATTGCTTTTGCATTACAAAACCCACAATCCCCCAGCTTGGGTGTTCAGAGAATTGTTCTGCAGTCCCCCCCCCCCCCCTGCAATCCCTGGAAAGAAATAAAACCCTTTATAAAAGTTACTCTTCCATTTGGTCCCACAGCTTTCATACATTCCACATAGTCTCCCTCCATCACTCGACCAGTACATATGTCAGAGCCATTCTTTCCCTGCCTTTGTATGGTTGGAATCTTATGCTGGAATCTTTTCAGGGATCACTGAATGATGAACTATAGATGTGAAAGCTAATTGACAGGGTGCAAATTGTGTGAACAGGCATATTCATTCATTCATTTTATACCCCACCCCTCTAGACCAAAGTCTACGCTGGGTGGCTAACAATAATTCATGAAAGTAAAAACAATATAATAAAATAAAATGTAAAATATGTAACACTCAAGAGGATTCTGGACTTAAGAATTAAGTCTTAGCTGGTGCTAATGGATATGTTCTCCTGTACAAAAGGGCTTCTTTCCCTTGCTACTCTCTTAATGTTTCTCTCCCTGTTCGTATACCACTGGTATGGAAACACCAACACTTGCGTCACCACTACTTGGTGTTCCTTGTCTTCTTGAATACTTCCTTCCTCCCATGTAGAACTTGGCTTATAGCCCTCCTGATCAGGTTTGTGAGACTCCCAGCAAACACATTCTTCCCAAACTTTATAAGGTGCAATCCATAACTTGCCAGGAGTTGTTAATGGGAATACAGACCATGATGCATGGAGCTGAATCTTTCCTCATGTTACCATTTTCAGAGCAAATGGTTCACCTCCAGAATTCTTTTCTCTTGGTTCTGAGTCACCACCTTCCATAGAAAAGAGTGATTCCTGTGCTTGCCAATAGTTCTACTTGTGCACTTGACATTGTACCAAGTGCACCCCACCCCCTGCTGTTGCTGTTCCAGAAGACTCTATTCTCCTTTATCCAGATACGCTTAATATTATGTGTGGATAGGAAGGCCATAAGCTTTACTTTATCTTTTTCTTCCAGCTGTACACCCAGTTTGTACTTGTTGCAGTTATAGCTTCCTAAATCCTAAGGCAGGAAACCAAACATGGGACAGATGACACAGATCATTGCAGAAACTCTCTCACCATCCATCACTCTTTCTCCTGTGTAAGCGGTGACACGGAACTCCTGGCTTTCCTATCAAACTCTCCTGGAAATGCTTATGCAAAACACCCGTTTCACTCTTTCTGTTTGCTCACTCCTAGTTACAAAGAGCTGGAGCTTTCACCTTTTTCACTTTATAGTTATAACTCTGGCCTTACTTGAGAGTAGACCTAAGTTGGGTTTAAAATTTCAGAACAGAGATGGCATGCAGGCTATCTTTGAACTAGGACCGTATTGGCTGCCCTTGCACTATCAAAATATGTGCGCTAAAGGTGGCAAAATGAACTCACAACATTTGTGAGATTGTTATTGCCTCTGTGTGTGTGTTTCTGTGTGTGTACTGTATATGGTTATGTGTGAGAGAGAACAAGAGCAAGAGGGAGCAGGTGGAGTATCCCTTTGTTCTAAAATTTAAAAAAGAACTAATTATATTCCTTTCCTTTTAACTTATCCATCCCGATTTTGATTGTAAAGTACTTCCTGTGGTTATATGGGCTAAACCCAATGCTAGTCTTACTTAGAATATTGAGATCTGTGGGTATTGTTGTGGTTAGGTAAATAGACGTGCTAGGTGGCAATGGTGTTGAATATAGCCTGTTGTGAGTATTGTTTAGAATTTTACATTAGATTATTCTAATCTTTCTTTCATTGTTTATAGAGCCAATATAGTTTTGTTTCAATACATCTTTTTCATCCATTTTCTTATTGCGTGTGTTGGAATATTTTATTGTAAATCTGAATTACTGCTCTTTCTTTTGCCATCTAAATATAGGCATAACCCTTGAATTGCAACTGTTCCCCTTGTGATAGGTCAGCTTCGGGCTAACCCAGTGTCAAAGTTTTAAAATTGACTTTCTATAAAAAGTGACATGTTTCATAGCAAGTGTTATAAAATCTGGCTTAGTTTTGACAACTTCAGTGGCCTTTTTTTAGTTAGTGGCATTTCAGCAGATCCTCTGCAGCCATGACTAGTGGCATGATGTTTACATTATCCCCTCTATAGTCTGTCTGTCTCCCGTATT
Source organism: Intellagama lesueurii (assembly GCA_037013535.1). Classification (NCBI taxonomy): domain Eukaryota; kingdom Metazoa; phylum Chordata; class Lepidosauria; order Squamata; family Agamidae; genus Intellagama; species Intellagama lesueurii. Next base: position 259,378,438 of record JBAJHW010000002.1, read on the forward strand.
CATAGCTGATGTGATCCTTATATGAGCAGAGGTAACATCAGTCTTGACTCCACCTACAGCTTGCTGTACACAGCATCTGCTTTTAATCAGAGCGAAGCTGTGTTGCTGAGTTCTGATTCTATTCACAGTACTTCCCTTGAGGCTGAAGCCTTGATGTGTCATAACTAATGATAGGCTAAATCCAGGAATGAAGGTGTTATAATTTGCCATTGCTGTGTGTGGATATATGTGTATTATATTTTACAAGCTAACATTTCTAGGTTTTAACCCCTTGTTTATCACTTCTAACCTTGTCTGTTCTGTATCTGTTTGTTAGGTTTAGGGTAGTACGTAAAAGGAGCAAGGGGACAACTTGGTAAGATGAGACAGGCTAACAACAGAATCCGTTCCAGCCTTTGACAAAGAGAGAGTATTCATTATTGCCTAGTGATCAATATGCAGTCTAGACAAATAGCATCTGTGACAAAGTACTCTTACAATTTATAAGACTAGCACTGTCTGCAAGTTTCTGTGTCCTGGAGGTGACTAGTTCTGTTGTGTTTTCCAAGAAATTGTCCTTGTATTTTTATCATGTGGGTATATTTGAATGAATTACTTTCTTTAATAAAGAAAAGGTGCCCACTGCTTTGGTGGATATGTGAGCTGATGTGATTCATCTTAAGAAACAAAACAAAATAGAAAGGTAAGATACACATGTGAATATTGAGATAGCAGGTAGCCCAGCTTTTCTGCCTTTGAAAATGCTTGTATGAATGAGACAGCTGTCTATATTCCTTCAGCCAGGGCAAGGTGGTTTCAGCACTGTGGGCATTCTGCTGCTTTTTGTTCTACGAAGATGTGTTCAAACCCATTTTGAATAGCAATGCGCACTGCTTGGTACTAAAGGGTTAAGAACATCCCTAATTGTTCTGCAGCTGCTGAAGATTGCTTTGATGTAAATTGGAGCAACATTTTGTTTCAAAGATGTCAGTTTTAATTTTCCCCTTTCAGGCATTATTAATAGGTTTTGACATATCATGGGGACATACATACAAGAATGATAATGTGTCACAATTTTTTTCTGTTACAAATGGGTATTTTCACTGTGCAGACACAAACAATTGTCATAAACAGGGGGATATGTACGTACATATGTAATTGATTCACATTTGATTGTGAATTGCCTTTGGCAATCTGCTAGTAGTGTTTATATCTGGAATTCACACACGGGGGAGGGGTTACATTTGCTTCAGCTTTAGATGCCTTAAGATCAGTCATCACCTTTGTTTATGAAATTTTTCTACCTGAGATGCTTAGCAGGATTATTATAAAATGTGGACAATTTACTAGGTAAACATAATGATTACTAAATGTAACATTTGAAGGTTCTTTCATGTTTTGACTTCCATGCATCATGCTACAAAACTGACAACAAAATTTGTTGCTCTTCAGATATTTTTAATGCCCCCTTCTGTGTCACATTTCAAGTATGATTTAATATGGAACGGCCTGTCCTTTGTCACAGGTTTGCTGTCCCATCTCCACCTTAATGCATCACATAATTTTATGAATGGTCTTTCACAAAATGATATGAATCCATGTGCTTGAGCCCATAACCAAAATCAAGAAGTAAAAATGTTCTGTGTTGGGATTTCTTCCTTGGTTTCAAGTAAGGGTTTCATCATCACTTCCTGCAATGCTCAAAGGTTTCTCTCCTTTCCACAGGGTATTTGAGAGGTCCCCCTCAATCTTGTAAAAAGTCTGTGTTAAGTCTGTGTTTTTCTTCTCACCAATTTTGAGAGGTTAGTTTTAATTTTACTTAGAACTGACTAGCCACACATATAGGTTCCTAGTATGGATCAAAGTGATGTTGCAAAATGCGATTTAGCTTTCTAGTTATTGTCAATTTCTATTTCAGGGCAAAATCAAAAGAGACATGAAAAATAAAGACAGAAACATTGTGGCAGTCTGAGGAAGTGGATTTGTCCATGAAAGCTAACTTTAAGACATAGCAGTTTGTCTTTAAGGTGCCACAACATTTTTGCTGTCTTGATTTTTTCTTTTTCTTATATTTTTGGCCTGATATGCTAGCACAGACTAACTGGCTACTTCTTTGAAAATTACAACTTTGACCATTTCCATGTGGATGGTTTAATGAACGCAAGTTCCCATTTGTTCTGAGACAGAAGCAATGATGAAATACTCACAATCCTTAACAGTAATAGTTTTAACTGGTAAGTAGCACCTCATAGTGTACGAAACCCTTTTATAAACTTGCGTGTTAATTCTTCTCTTTACTTAAACCTTTCTTGTGATCCAGTCAAGATTTCTTCACTGTAGTTATTTGGAGAATTCCTGTTGAGCAGTACTTAAATATTTTGGTCATTTTGATCCCAATTTTCTAAACAAAGTATTCCCCAGAAACGTGGCCTTAGCTCAGCAGATGGACAAACTTGATGGCAACTCTTAGTCAAGCATGTTTTATATTACACCGTTCCTAATTTTTTGTTATTTATAAAATGTGTTGCTGAGATTTATCCTCAGAGGCATCTTTGTAACTAGCCGGTTCAAAGCCTAAGCCAGATAGTGGCTGAGAAACCGGCAACGTATTTACAGGCATCTGGTGTGAAATTGCTGAGCCCTTTCGTCCATCAGGAGGGCCTGTTTGCACTGGCTCCAGGCTGTCCTGCGTCCTTTTATGGAGAAAGGCAGGGTAGAAATATTTTAAATAAATAATAACACCCTACATCCTCAGGCAGAAAAACAAACATGGCATAGATGTTGTGTGTATCCAGTCATTGCAGAAGCTCCCTTACCCTCCCTGTCTCTGTTTGTACTCTGTAGGTGCTTGCTTCCCTATCAGACTCTTCTGCTGAATTCTCCCAATAAATTTCCCAGTAGTGTACCACTAGCCACGTAGTCAGCTAAGAAAAACCTGGAGTCGATTGGTGCACAGGAAAAAAAATCTTAGAGTGTTTCAGGCCCAGAAACCTACAAATGTTAATCACAACAGGTTTCTGGAGTTTCAGAAGTGTTTTGTGTTGAAGAAAAGAATAGCAACGATGCGTCTTTATTTGATAAAGAGATATAAAATTTGATCAAAGCAATATAAGGCTGAGATTGTTATTTATTATAATAAAATCGGTGGTGGTGACTATATGGGACTTGAAAGCACTGTTTTATGGTCCTTCCTGCAAGGGAGAACTCAGAAGGTGATGCTAGGGGACTCCTATTTGATGTCCTGACCATTGGCCTGCAGGGTCCCTCAGGGTTCTGTTTTGTCTTCTATGTTATTTAACATATACATGAAACTGCTGAGAGAGATTGTCTGTAGTTTTGGGGTTTGATGTCACGAATATGTGGATGATATCCAACCCTATCTCTCCTTTCCATCTAAATCTAAGAAAGCTGTTTCAGCTCTGGATCACTGTCTAATGTCAGCAATGTACTGGATGAGGGTGAATAAATTGAAAATTAATCCAGACAAGACAGAGGTTCCCCTGGTCCATTGAAAGGCAGATCAAGGATCAGAGATGCAACCTGTGTTGGATGGAGTTTCACTCCCTCTGAAAACACAGGTGCACAGCTTGAGGGTTCTCCTGGATTCATATCTGAGTCTGGATGCCCACGTTTCGGTGATGGCCAGGAGTGCATTTGCACATTTAAAACTAGTGTGTCAGCTGTGCCCAGGCCTGTGGGAGGTCTGATCTGGCCACAGTGACACATGACTTAGTTACATCTTGGCTGGATTACTGTAACTTGTTCAGAAATTTCAGCAGGTCCAAAACACAGCAGCCAGATTGGGCAGGCCACAGGGATCACATAACCCAGCCTGTTACAGCACCTCCACTGGCTGCCAATTCATTTCCGGACTGAATTCAAAGTACTAGTTCAAATCTGTAAAGTCCTAAATAGCCTCAGTCCAAGCTATCTCAAGGGCTGCATCTTCCTTTATGTGCCTGCTTGAGTGTTAAGATCATCCTCACAGGTGTGTTTGGTGGGGACACGGGCGAGAGCCTTCTCTCTTGCTGCTCCCAGACTTTGGAACTACCCCTTCCACAGGAGGCTAACTTGGCCCCATCTTTGCTGTCCTTCCACAAGCAGGCAAAAACTTTTTCTTCAGGCAAGCTTTCCCTGAGTGATGGCTGCCTGAGTGGGGTTTTAAATGGATTGTTGTGCCTAACTGCTTTGGATGTGTTTTGGTGTTGCTTATGTTTTTTAGTATGTTATTTGTTTGATCCTTTTTGTATTTGTATACTCCCCACTGTTAGCTTTAAATACTCTCTTTTAATGATGTAAGCTGCCTTGGGTCCTTTTTAAGGAGATAATTATTATTTAAAATGGGAGAACCATTTAAAATAAATAAAAAATAAATAAATAGATAGTCGTCATATGTTTATATGGTGTTTAGATGGTGGCCAAAATCTTGTTTTTTTCTGTGCACACAGGAGACCATTGCATGTTTGGTTGTCTTTTAAAGCCAATTGCACATGGAAGTATTCACTGTTTCCTTGTGAGCATCTCAGCCCCATTGTTTTTAGCAGGTTACCTCCAGCTCCTATACCTGCATGTCAGGGACCACTGGAGAAATAGCAGAGCAATCCACCAACAGAGTGTTTGACCTGTTTATTTGCTAATAGGATTCTGCCCAGTGGCTAATTGTGTTGTATGTTGTTCTGCAAACAAACTAGACCTTGCCATTTAAAATGTCGATATGGTTTGGAATATGATGCAATTATCCCAAAAGACATGAACAGTGGTTTCAGAGAGTCAGTTTGATAGTACAGCCCAATCACTTTTAGAGATGACATGACATTATGATGCTGATTTACTTATTGCTCCTGATGATCTAATGGAAAAGCGAAGAGTAGCTTGTGGAGAGATTTTCACCCTTATGGAGAGATTTTCACCAGTAATCTTAGACCCCCGCTGTCTCATCATTATCTTGTTCTCTCTTTGGTATTTTGATATATTACATAATTGGATCCTTTATTGTAATGGGAGGACTGAAGATAGATTTCATGCAACATGGTAGTGTCTCTAGGCACAAACAGTCATTTCCCCCCTGCCCCACAGTCTTCAACAGAATAATATACTGAACATTTTGACTATCCCTGTGTTTTACAAATTAGGGGAGTTCTGTACTATTGTGAAGATTCTGTCCAGTTAAATTGTATTGCAAAACCAATTATCTTTCCTTAGAATAAAGAGCCATTTACAGCCCTATTTGAACTGCCTTTCAGGATTACCTGGCAAAAAAATCCATTTATTGCACAGTAATGTCTTTGCAATTAATTGTAATACATTTAATCCTAAAAATTAAGAGAGAACATGGATGCAGAAGGTTTAGATTGTGTATTTTGTACTGTGCTGACATCTGAAGGGAGGTAAAACAAATCAACAAACACAGCAGTGGCTTGTGGAATAAAAAAAACACACCCACCAGTTTTCTAAATGCATTATTGCCCATGGTATCCATTCCTTGCTGGGAATTCTTGGCCTTTCAAGGATGCCTGCATTAATGCAACTATAACTGTTCTTATTTATCCTGGTATGCAGCTAAGACCCCTCATTGGGTCATACTGCCTCACTTGGTTGGCTCGTGTCAGATGACATTGCCTCATCATGTTGTGATAGTTGCATGAATAATTAATGTTCAGTCCTGGGAAATAGGCTCACTTTGCAAGGATAAAGAGCTAAAATCTCAAGATAGCAGATTAAGTGCGAGGGTCTAATTGTTAAAGACAGATCTGTTTGGTAGGCTGGATAGATAGCATCCTGTGATCTTAATAAGGGATCACTTTGATAGATGGAAATTCATCACCCTTAATATTAACTTAGATACTTTACATTTTGTGAAAGGAAGTAGAGTAAATGATTCATTCTGTGTAGGTGAGAAAGAGAGGGAGAAAGCTCTTTTTTTTGTAAATGTGAATTTATTTGTTTCTTGGATTTATACCCTGCCCATCTAGTGGCGAGCCACTACTCTGCAAGAATCATTAGCAATCTTAAGTCATAGCGCATGTATACAAAATCAACTGTAGATTAAAAATCCTTTTGTATATGAGTTATTTTTGTTGGTCTTTAGGTGAAATGATAAATCTTCAATATTAAAACCAATATCACACTCCCTTACGGCTTTTTGCCCCCTTGTTTCATAAGGGATCCATATGTCTATTGATATGACATATTTTGATATTAATAGTTTAAAGTTCTAAGATATAATTTCCCATGCTGATTCTTATGGTGATGTTGGAAGTCCTTCTGTTTAGCCAAGTGTAATATATAATGCCCTATAAGAGGCATTTGCCATTGTTCCTCTTGCCAGTGTATAATGTGATGGAACTGTCTGTTGTTGTAGCATAACCTTGTACCCAGTAAGCAAAGGAGACAAACAAGTGAACTGTTTCAAGAATTAAGACCCCCACCCACCCACGGGACGGAAAGAATCAAAACAATGTACAGAATAGACATTTTCAGACAGGTGGATGTCATGGTGTGCTTCAGCAGCAGCAATGCCAACAAACAAAAATAGTAGTGTTGCACCTAGAGACTATGTTTAAGATGAACATAAGAACATGAGAAGAGCCCTGCTGGATCAGGCCAAGGGCCCATCTAGTCCAGCTTCCTTGATCTCACTGTGGCCCCAGCAGATGCCTCTGGGAGCACACAAGACAACTAGATATCTGTCTCCTGATACCCCTCCCCTGCATCTGGCGGTACCTTCCTTTCAAGCCTGGAGATTACACATCCCCATCATGGCTTGTAACCTGCGATGGACTTTTCCTCCAGAAATCTGTCCAATCCCCTTTTAAAGGCCTCTAGGCCAGATGCCATCACCACATCCTGTGGCAAGGAGTTCCACAGACTAACAACACTCTGAGTAAAGAAATACTTTCTTTTGTCTGTTCTCACTCTCCCAACACTCAATGTGAGTGGCTGTCCCCTGGTTCTGGTATTGCATGAGAGGGAAAAGAACTTCCTTCTATTCATCCCCTGCATCATTTCATACTTCTCAATCATTTCCCCCCCTCAGGTGCCTCTAGACTAAAGAGCCCCAAACGCTGTAGCCTTTCCTCATAAGGGAGGTGCCCCAGCCCAGTCATCATTTTAGTCACTCTCTTCTGCACCTTTTCTAGTTCCACTATGTCTTTTTTGAGGTGCGGCGACCAGAACTGTACGCAATTCTCCAAGCGGGGCATTACCAGTGTTTTGTACAATGGCATTATAATGTTGGCTGTTTTATTTTCAATCCCCTTTTTAATGATACCTAGCATGGAATTGGGCTTCTTCACTGCCGCCACACACTGGGTTGACACTTTCATTGAGCTGTCCACCAGCACACCAAGAGCCTTTTCCTGATCCGTCACGGACAGCTCAGAACTCATTAGCTGATAACTAAAGTTTTGATTTTTTTTGCCCCAATGTGCATTACTTTACATTTTCTTATATTGAAACACATTTGACATTTTGCCGCCCATTCTCCCAGTTTGGAGAGATCCTTCTGGAGCTCTTCATAATCCCTTCTAGTCTTCACCACCCGGAAAAGTTTCGTGTCACCTGCAAACTTGGCCACCTTACTGTTTATCCCTGTCTCCAGGTCAATTATGAACAGGTTGAAAAGCACTGGTCCCAGGACAGATCCCTCACAACCGTCACAGACCCCTCGCTTTATGTTCCTGACAATTGAATTGCACACTACCAGGAGCCCCCTTCCCCATGAGGAGTATCCTCAGTGCAACTGGATACAGGCCCGTCACCTGTAGAAGGGGTCCCCTCTAGGGGATGGTTTCCCTCTTGTCCAGATGGCGTCCTCCAGCCCGGAGGAGCTGCTTGTCTGTGGGTGGAACGATGTCTGAAGGTCCCTGGAAGTCTCACCATAGTCCTTCTCTCCCTGTCTATGCTTCTCCTGGTCCGCAACCAAGACCTCAAGGGAGCGAACATGTTTCCTGAGTTCTTGGAGCTCCTTGCAACGAGGACACACCCATGACTTTTGCCCAAGAGGCATTGTTGTTGTTTAGTCGTTTAGTCGTGTCCGACTCTTCATGACCCCATGGACCAGAGCACGCCAGGCCCTCCTGTCTTTCACTGCCTCCCAGAGTTTGGTCAAAGTAATGTTGGTAGCTTCGATGACACTGTCCAGCCATCTCGTCCTCTGTCGTCCCCTTCTCCTCTTGCCTTCACACTTTCCCAACATCAGGGTCTTTTCCAGGGAGTCTTCTCTTCTCATGAGATGACCAAAGTATTGGAGCCAAGAGGCATACAGTCATACATATGACATTCAGTGCAAAACACAGGATAGCCCCCAACCCACTGCTCTCTGTCTGACTGCATGCTGATATTTGTTTAGAGCTTGCCAAACCTTTTCTCAAGGGAAGTGACAGGCAGTATCTGGGGACCTGGCTTCCTCACCCTACTGCTGAACTTGCTGTGTCTTCTTACCTTGCACTTTGTTGCACTGTGGCACTTTGTTGCAGGAGGCACTTGCACTCAAGCAAGGGCACTCGCTAGGAGGCCTGGCTTTAATCTCTTTCCTAGCTCCTCCCCTTGCCCTTCTGGCTGATTGCAAAGGGCTGAAGAGGCCTGCAAGGTCATGAGGACAATGGAGCCCTGATTAGAGTGCTCCCTGGGGCCTGTATCACCTTGTTAATCAAATTCACAACTCCTGAAAAGGGTTAGTTGAGGTAATTCTCTGAGAAACTCAAGTCTACAGCCTTGACATCTTGACCTCTTAATTCCAACTGACCTTTGGACTGGTTTGTTTTGAAACCTGTGTTTAGACCCCAGGCTGGTCCCCCCTCAATTTTAAACTTACTGGCTTTAGAGTTTTAGAACTTTGGCAAAGTTTAAATCTAGTTTAAAGTTTAAATCTAGGTTTTAAATTTGAGTCTAGTTTAATGTTTAGGCACTAAAGTATGTTTTCCCCCTTCTTTTATCCTGTTCCTGTTGTGCTAGAGCTCCTGCTCTTGAGGAGATTCTGGTCCTACTCAGAGTAGACCTGTTTAGACATGAGCTATCATTCTCTGCAGGAACAGCTCCCTGTCGACTTCCTGCCTCGCTCCCTTTCTAATATTTCTTATCTCCACCTGTCTTGAGCCCTGTGTCCTACTTACTGTCCCTTTAAAAACCCATCTCAGGTTAGTTTAAGCCCCACCTTAAGGTAATCAGCAGGAAACATCATTCACCCAACCTGAACTACATGGAAAGTATTGTCATCTATAGCTCCAGAAACATTTTTGATGTAGTAATTAAAGGGGTTGACAAAACAGGAGCTATTGCAATCATGAACAAGTTGGTCTACACTCAAGAGGCTGAAAGTACGACACTCTTCAGAACTTTATCCTCAGATCCTATTAGGAAGTACCACAAGGAACTGCACAACCTGTTGAAATAATTTCCTACAGATGTGAAAGAACAGTCCTACATAAATGTGCCTCAGGAGCCTCAAACAAGCATCTTCTCTTTCCTAACAAAAATTCATAAATTATGATTGCCTTGCTGGGGTTTGGAATTTTGGAGATACAGACTCAATATTTAGACCATTTGTCACCAAAAGTGACTGGCATTTCCAGAGGAAACAGGAGTCCACTGGCAGTTTGCTATAGAATACAGTCTTGGCCACCAGGGATGTCGAGGTCCTACATGCTTAACATCCTGAAGAGCTGGCTGACTGAGCTTAGAGCTCCAATTCAGCATTGGTTTCCTCCCCCAATACCCACCGGCTTCCTGGGATTGTGTCCCTAATGTGGACCAGACTATCAAATTGATCAAAGCCTAGGTCTGTTGTTATAATTTAAATGAAGCCACCAAACTCAGCACCTTTTTTCTCATCCACAGTTCTTTCAGAATTGGTTGGGACACATCCCTAGAGATGACACTGACATGGGCACATTCATGGCTGCAAACTATGCCAACATCTTCATAATAACTCTTTCTTAACTCCTGCCTCGAGAGACCTGTTCTCTGTCACAGTCCAGGATATCCCAGGCAGTCCTGCACCCAGGGCCAAGGGCACCAGGACCCAGTCCACCACACAGAGCATCAAGTCCCTCAGCACTCACTGTGCAGTTGGTCTTGATTAAGCAGAGGCAGGAACACGGAACAGGAACCAGGTGCTGAGATGCAGGGGACAAGCAGCGGCAAGAGCAGGGACCAAGGAAAGAACAGAAGCAAGAATGGTGGAACTCAGGAGCAGCAAGGCCAAAAGACCTTTGTTGCTGAGGCAAGTTCTGGGAGGGCCTTGCCTCCAGGTGAGCCTCATGAGTGGCCCAGCAGCTGCTACACAGGCCAGGGCCTGAGCCTGCAAACACTAGGTCACTCCTGGCTCAGGTTGGCCCCGATCCTGCAGCTCCCAGGGCGGTACGGGCCAGATCCTGACATTCTCTATTTGAGATTTATTGATGTCATCTTTATTATCTGAACTCATAGAAAGGGGGCACTGATGAATGTACATCAGGAATTTAAGTTTATACCCCACCATTGACATCAGGCTAGTCCATGCAACAGATCCACTTTCTAGACACCGCTGCACAACAACACATTGGGCAAACAGTCACTTCCTTAGACTGGAAACCAACAGACAGGTACTCATAGTTTTACATGCCTCCAGCTTCCACCCCAAACATAGAACAAAGTCCATTGTCTACAACAAAGTTTCCAGGATCCCTAAACATACACGCCTGAGTGTGTGGGAAAGTTCCTTTTTTTGGATTAGATCTCACAGAGCCCCATGCTGAATGGGGCATTCTGGGGGCTGTAGTACAAACGAGGAACTTTGCTAAACCCTGCAGATCCCACATTGCTGATTTCTGCTAGCCTTCATGGAGTAGTCACCCCATAGACCACATCGCTCTATAGGAGCGACTTGCCATAACCTTTACTGAAATGGCACATTGATGCCATTTATGCTGAGCAGTTTATGTGTAATAGCATGGTCCAGTCCAGGGTTGCTCTGTGGAGCAGGCTGAAGGAGCTTGGATTCCTCCCCCAGCCCCCATTGATGCCCTGGCATTGTGTTACTGATGTGGGCCAGATTGTCAAATTGGTCAAAGACTAGGTCACTTGTTATAACAACCTTTGTGTGAGAGACATGATCCATTCTGAAGATCCAAACTGAAGGCCTTTCATTACTTACACTAAGCTTGTTTAAGCTCCTGTCAATGAGTTTTCCATTGACAGGCTGGCTTGCAGTGGTATTAAACGTGTCTTTCAATATCTTTATAATACTCAGCAGTCATATTGCTATGCTGGTTCCAGTGGATGTTTAAAATTATCGTGACAAAAGGCACTTGTCCTCCAGTGGTTGTGGTTTCTTGGGCATAAACTCCTAAGTCCTCTGGAGCACAGTAGTAAATTTTCCTTGGAAAGGTTTATAGCTGGTTACATGGAAAGCTAAACACTGCTAGCAAAAATTGTTAATCCTCCCCACCACCCATTCTAGATATATTACTAGAACAATCACCTTTCTATTCTAAACATTTTCTTTAAGACACACACACACACAACGGGAAATCTTCCTCAAAGGTGAGTATCTGACTGGGGATTTGAGGCATTATATGGGGGGAGGAGCATCCTTTTTGCATTTTTCTGTCAGCGTCATGTATTTTTTAGGTGTTGGCAATATCTTAAAGACAGATTTTTTAGTAACTCTATATTACTGCTTTCAAGAGCCTGAAGCAAATTGTCTCAGGCAGGAAAGTCTATTGGAAGGTGGGACATTAATCCTTTAAATTAAATTAACTAAATAATATATCAGGAGTCGGTGTGCTGTGCTGGAGAGAGTGACAGACTAGGACTTGGGAGACCTGGGTTCAAAGAATGGGGAAGGGTGTACTGATAAAACCACTCCTTAAATATGTCACATAAAGTAGTACCTCAGTTTACGAAATTAATGCGTTCTCCGGAACGTTACGTAATGCGGAAATTTCGTAAACCGAAACGCAGATTGCCATAGGAATGGGGGCGGTGCTACAAACCTCCAGGCACAATGCATCCTGGGGAAACCTTCTTCGCGAACTGAAAAAAACCCAGAAAAAAAACATAAACCAAGGCATTGTTTTCAACGGATTTCGGTTCGTAAACCGAAAATTACGTTCATAAACTGAGGTACACCTGTACCTTGAAAACCCTCTTAGGGTCACTGTCAGCTGGATGCAGCTTGATGGCACATAACAATACCAGTGAAGGTGAAGAAGTGGTCCTCCAAATGGAGGGGTACTTCAGTGAGGCTAGATAATAGTTTCCACAAATTGCTGAACAAACATACACACTTCAGATAGTTACTGTGTCTCTTCAGGCTGAGACAAGAACTCTTTCAAACTTGGGACAGTCATGGGTCAGATTATCCTGGAAATGGTCATTGCCATGCTGTCATCTTCCAGTTGAAGGTCTCTTAGCACTTTCCCTCAAAGAGTGCAACTACATTAACAAATAATGTGGCTTAGGTAATGTGGTCACTTCATCCAATGTGGAAGGATTTGTAGCCATTCTATCTGAAGCCATTCCACCTAGTTACTGTAGCAGTGAGAGAGAGGCAAGGCAGTGGCAAACTGGTTGCAATTTAATCTTCTCCCCAAACCTGCTGCCTGGGTTTGCCTGTTCTCGTCTTCCCTTCCCATTCTTCTTTCTTTCTTGTAAAGGCTTGCTGTCCTAGGAGCACCTAGGAGACCAGAAGGGAAAAAAGAGTGATGTGTGAAAAGAAAGAGAGGAAGAAATTATCAGTCTTTCTTTGCAGCTTGTTAAGGTAGCGTTGCTGTATTTGTGTCTCCTGCAAGTCTGGATGGCCACAGCAATGTTTCATTAACAAGTGGCAAACAAGGATGTTTGCCAGTGCCCCTCCCTTCTCTCTGCTCACTTTCCCTGTGTGACAATGTTGAAAAGCAATCAAGATTTTCCTCACACTTGCCTTGCCTTTTGGTATTAGTAGTAACAGGGATGTAACACAAAACATCTCAGGTAGTCTGCTTAGTTTTTTTTTTTTGTTTTTTTTTTTTGACAGAAAGTGTTATATCTGCAGTGGTGCCTTGAGTTGCGAAATTCATTCATTCCGGGATGATGGTCATAACTCAAGTTGGTCGTAACTCAAAGCACCATTTCCCATAGGAATACATTGAAATGCGATTAATCTGTTCCGGCCGTTTTTTGGTTGTATCTCAAAGCATTAGTTCCCATAGGAACTAATGCAAAAGTGGTTAATCTGTCCACTAGGGGGAGACTTTTTTTTTAACCTAAGATGACCTCTCAGGTTAAAAAAAGGGCAGGAAAGGAGGGAGGGAGGGAGCCTTTTTTCTGGTCGTATCTCAAAGCGCCGGTCGCAAGTCAAAGCAAAATTTTGCAACCGGAGTTGGTCATAACTCGAATTGGTCACAAGTCAAGACATTCGTAAGTCGAGGCACCACTGGTACTTATCTTAAGTTATGATGTCTTTTGTGATAATGTAGATGCTGTGAATAGCCTGTAAGATCTTTTTACTATCTGCCAGAGTAATCTGTATTCCAAGAGATGAGATCTATTTGTCAAGCTTTTCCAAACTTCAGTCATTTAGGTAGGAAAAAAATGTCCATCAAATGTGTGGACTTGTTTGCTGTTCATAGCTGGAATGCAGTTGTTTGTCCTGAAAAATGACTTGAATTTAATTACACTACATTCTTTACTTTGTTCAAATGATTCACTGGAGCATCAAAATGTGCAAGTTCTCCTAGGAAAAAATAAATTAAGCAATTGATCTATGTGTTAGTTATATTTTATCTGTTGCTTACTTGTCTTTCTCACTCTTGGAGGCCTTAAAATGAGCCACTGTGCTTCATCTTCTGAACATGTCTGCATACTGCTGTTTTGTGGAAATGGAAAGCACAGAAATAGAAGCAAAACTCTTAGTTTGAAGACTTTTAAGCTGGTAGAAGACATTCTAATCACTTGATATTTTGTTCATGTTCCTCTTTCTGTCATACCTCATAATTTCCTAGAAGGATTGCAGCATGTGTTAAGGTTGGGGAATGTGTAGCCCTCCAGGTGTTGTTGAACTCCAGTTTACATCAGCCCTGGGCATCTTGGCCAATAGTGAAGTACAATAGGAGACAGAGTACATCAGCATCTGGAATGCAGAAGGTTCCTTACCTGTCCATTATGCTACTTGCAGCTGCTTTTAAAATTCCATTGTCCTCTTCCAGGATTCCAGGCCACAGATGTAATGCTGTTCTTTTAAGCAGTTATTAAAGACGGTACAAAATAAGGTTATCATAACTTAATTTGTCTTGTAAAAACCTGCAGGTTAGCCATTCCCTAAAGGAAATACACTCTTGAGATAGGTCTTGGGCTGTAGGAAGAAAGAAACTAAACAATACATTTAAAAATCTGATTCATATTGACAAACATAGAGCAGTTATAAAGTTGTGTGTCTACAATTTTCTTTCTTTTTTCTTTTCATTTGGCCTAATAGCCAGCTTTTATTTCAGTTTACCATTGGCTCCTCCATTTTATGAACTGTGTATAGATGCGATGTGTAGAGGCTACAAAGAAATACAAGTGTTATTTCTGCTGCCGTTTCTTCATGCCAAAGCCCAGCAGGAAAAATATGCCCTTGCCAAGATGTGAAATTTTACGTGTATAGAGTGTTGAAATTATAAAGGTAGGTGTAGAAAAAGCAGCCCTGAAAATGAAAGTGCTTTTAAAATTGTAAGCTTGAACAATCCTTTCCTAAAGTCATTACAAAACAATTAGCCAGCTCTCCAGCCAAGCAAAGTCACTGTACCATAACATTCCTGATGACTGAACGTGTTTTATAAATGATAAGAAAGCATAAACAAAGATTGCAGGACTTATAACTTGCACTCTCTATAGCTACAATATTCTGGCTTTCCAGGACTCTGGTTTTCCAATACTCTGGCTTTCGAGGACCTTGATGGACCAGTTTCTTTATGTTACAAGCCTTTATTCCTCCAGGCTTTGCAAGATAAGACTGTTTATCATCATAGTGGCAGCCTGCCAGATTCTGAGTTACAGGCCCTTGGAGAGTGCAGGGACATTCTCCAAGGGCCTGTAAGGGT
Organism: Intellagama lesueurii; assembly: GCA_037013535.1. NCBI lineage: Eukaryota > Metazoa > Chordata > Lepidosauria > Squamata > Agamidae > Intellagama > Intellagama lesueurii. The sequence goes on from JBAJHW010000002.1 coordinate 259,393,461, forward strand.
TCCTATTACAAGGGTTCCTATTACAATTTTATCCTTGGTGTACCAGGCCCTTGGAGCTCCATGCCCTACAGAAAGGATTGTTGATAGTTGATGAAGGAAAGGTAGGGGTATAAATAATGACCAGAAAACTAGCCAGGGCAGGGAACAAAAGATGACAGAAGATCACCATTAGAGTGGAGGAAACTCTGCTGGGGTGTTTGTGTTAAAAAATTTTTCCCCTGTATGCTGATGTGATTTTATAATTGCTTATGCTCTGGTCCAGTCTACTAATTACATAGTCTGTTAAGATATTTTCATAGATATGACTTAATTGAGAGTTATTTTTTATAACTTAGAGAGTATGTTTCTGTAATACTTTTTATTATTAAGTATTTGTAACACTTTAGTTACAGTTACTTAGTCGCTCTTAAAGTACCACATTAATTTTTATTAGAACATTTAAAGGTTTTGCTAGAGTAGTTACTTATATTTTCCTTTTAATTCATTACGTTTTCAAGTTACATTCCTATAACATTGTATTAAGTTTTTATAGTTAAGTTTTTAGGATATTCAATAGAGAAGTCAATAGATAAAAACAATAGAACACATATGTGCCTGTTCAATAAAAGGAAGAAAAAAGATTTTCTATTACATTCAGTTTGCCTTGTATGCGGCAAAGATATTAAAGGATATTCAGAAAAAAGGTACAAGGTGCAAAATATTCCTCTGGTTCATACTGGAGTTAACTGTTTTGGGATAACTGCTAGCTGTGATGAACACAGTCCCCCCCCCCCCCCCGGAGGTCTATGCGGTTCTGTAGGAGTCTTAGAGAGAGGTTCAGAGACTAGGCACCATAATGAACAATAGAAAAAATGTGTGAGTGAGAGACAGCAAGAGGAAGTTACATTTTAGACTTCAACTTCCAGAATTCTGCAGTTCACATGAGTGTCTACTGATAGTAGTCCAGAAAGAAAGAAAGAATAATAAACTTTTCCATGCACTGGGAAGGCATGGTATGGGAGAAAAGTGTGATATGATGGTTTATTTGCATGTGTATTCTCTTTTTTTGTCCTTGCATTTTCTCTCTCAAACACATTGATTAGTCACAGTTCTGTAGAATTCTGGCTTTTGCATGAGAGAATGTACTAGTGCAGTGGTTCTCAAACCTGGGTCCCCAGATGTTCCTGGACTGCAACACCCAGAAATCCTGGCCAGCACAGCCAAGTGGTGAAGCTCTAAGAATTGTAGTCCAAGAACATCTGGGGACCCAAGGTTGGGAACCACAGTTCTAGTGTATGCTGCCTGATGATGTCTGTTGGAAGCAGGAGTGACTGTCTATAGTTTCTTTATTGTGATATCTGATCCTGGCAATCTGACTCTTTTTTCTCCACCAAAAACAGAGGAATAGTCTGGCATGTTATCTGTTTAGCCATACTACCTTGTCTGTAACAAGCCAGAATTGATTCCTGCTCATCATTGCATGCAAATGCATGTATACACGTAGTATGTGCATAGGTGTTTATGTGGGATCCTATTGATGGGTGTTTAAGGCAAGGGCACTCACTTGGTTGAGGAGAGGTGCTCATCACTGGCAAACAGGTTTGTGGTTTTTATGGTATTCTGTACATAATTAAAGGTGGCATCTTGAGTAGCTCTGCTGAAATATGTTTGTCCATTGAACAGCTAATGCAATTCAGGCATCTGAACAAAAATAAAATAGGAAACTGGCTCTTATTTTGTGCTTGTATCTACAAATATAATTGATTTTTTTTTTCAGAATTATAAAAATTATCCACACAAGAAAATTATGAGAAAAAAATATATAATTATGTGAACAAAATAGATTCACATAATTGTGTCAGGCCTAGTAGCAAAGCATTTTTTGTAGGCTTTTGTCAATTGAGGAAGTAACGTAACAAAGATCTGTGAAGATATGAGCACTTTTTAATTATTGTTTCTATTATCTTTGTCACAAGTTATCTGTTCTCTATCAGGGCTATAACAACACATAGTAACAATTTCTTTCACTTTCACTGAAAATCATTTCAAGTCATTGCTTCTTTCTGCTTGTAAGATGGGGTCATCTGCATATTTTAATTATTGATGTTTCTTCTGCCAATTTTCACTCCTCCATCTGAATCTAGCCTGGCTTTCCATATGATATGTTCTGTGTACAGACTGAATATAAAATGCACCTTTGTCTGACATCTTTGCCTATATGAAATGGTTCTCACTCTCCATATTCTATCCTTAAAGTAGTTTCTTGTCCACAGTACTGATTACTTACCAGGATAAATAAGTGTGGGGCACATCCATTTCTTTCAGAACAACCCATAGTTTGTCATGATCCATACAGTCAAAGACTTTGCTGTAGTCTATAAAGCATAGATTGGTCTTCCTCTGAAATTCTTTGGGCATTCCAATAGCCATAGATATTTGCAATATGACCTCAAGTGCCTCTTCCTTTTCAGAAGTCTGCTTGAACATCAGGCATTTCTTGCTCCATATAAGGCTAAAGCCTTATATATCAGCTAACCATCTAGTAATAAATTTTGTCATGAGGCTAAACTTAGAGGTGCTTTAAAGTAATCACAAATGCATGTTCTTTAATAGCCATTAAACATACACTAAGCTGTTATTTATAGCTAACAGTATTGTGCAGTTGTAAATATGGACATTATGGGATACATTGAATAGGGTTCAGTATTCTTTGCCTTTATCACTAGATACTACAGGTCAGATCTTACAAAGAGTTAAGAAATTTATTAAATTGAAATGAAACCCAATCACACAGATTAGACAGAAGCAGTCATGTTGTGTGATATGATTATGCTATGTTTGTGTACAGTGAAGGATATGTATGTGCCTGCGCGTTTAGTAAACTGAGATAGAATCCTGGCAACATGGAAGTGTAACTCTTCAATTCTCACTCAGGTGTAGGTTCAGTGTCTAGAGCAGTGGTTCCCATCCCCAGATGTTCTTGGACTAAAACTCCCAACCTTCACCACTAGTTGTGCTAGCCAGGATTTCTGGGAACTGCAGCCCAAGATCATCTGGGGACTCCAGGTTTGGAACCACTGATCTAGAGGTATGCTATTATTCAGTTTTTACTAAAGTTCCCTTAACACAGAGCACAAAAGCCCAATACATAACATCTTATCCCAAAATCTAGCAAGGCAGTGGTTTCCAATCTTGGATCCCCAGATGTTCTTGGGCTACAACTCCCAGAAATCCTGACCAGTTTAGTCATTGGTGAAGGCTTCTGGGTGTTTTAATCTAAGAACATTGGGGTTCCAAGGTTTGGAAGCACTGAACTAGGGTGAGGAAGTGTTTTTCGCAGGTGAACCAGGAAAGATGCAGCAGCCAGGGTGTGAATCAGAAACAAATCTCCAGCAGGTGGCTCTTCAGCTTTGAATGAAAAAGGGATGCTAAATCAGGTGTGATTTTAGAGCAAAACGATTTCAGCAGTGTGATTTCAGGTGGTAGCAAGTCCATCTTTTATTTTAGCTCAATTTCCTCTGTTCCTACTAGTAGGGGAAAGAAAGGCAAACTTGCTCCCTCTTTTCTCTTTGTGCTCTAGAGGTCACTTCCAGTTGTGGTAAAACCAACCATACTCTTAGAGGACAGGCATGCTCACACAAAGGCATAAGTGACCCCTCCATAGCCTATCTTACTCTTTAATTTACCCCAGCAGGTGCAATAAAACATAACTCTGTGGTTTAAAAGTATGGGGACAGGGGAGTTTGTCCATTTTGGGTGGGCCTGTACTTTCACGATGTGTACCTGGGATTCTCTGGACATGCTCTGTTAATGGAGGTCTGGGTATGTCTAGTGAGAAGAAGAACCTTGTACTAGCTTTGACTGGTACATCAGTTTTAAACATAGTATCTGAACTGGGATAATCAGCTCAACTGTGATCTGTAAACTTGGCCTGCGGTGTAGATGTTTGTATTCTTAGTGGGGGATTTTTAGTGGGGGGGGGAGTGTTTGGGGATTTTTTATGTGTGTGCATGTGGGTCTGGTCTCTGGGTGTCTGTGTGAATTTCGTTGTATGTGTATACTATGTATATACTTACAATGACAATAAATTTATTTGAATTTGAAATTGGTAACCTCAGAATTAGATTTTAACGCATTGTATGTTGTACGCATTGAAGCTGCAAGTCCTATCAGAATTTGGTTGTTATGTTGTCAAGTGAAGCAGCCTGCTGCAAGGATGGTTTATTTTACTTCCTCATTGTGAGGTCCAGTTCAAGGTGATGTTGTTAACGTGAAGTTCTTAACAACTTGAAACCAAGTTGAAACCACATCTACCTGTTTGTTGAATGACATTTAAAGAACAAAACGTTCAGCTTCTTCCATTGCCTGGATTTGTACCTCTCATGGCAAACAAGGAGTGGGTTGTTCCTGTGGTTTAGTTTTCCCTCTTCATACACCAACCTTGATGATATTTTGCAAACTGTTAAACATTAGTTGTGAACTAAGCATTTTCCGATGTTAATACCTAGCTTAATTAGAGGCCACAGGAATGCACAGATGTAAAACCATTGGCTGTACCTTATTGAGAGCCACTTCACTGGGTCTTAATTTAATCCAAGACTTGACCCTAGAATTTTCTCAGTGCTGCGTTTGAGGCTAGAGGCTGGCAAATGAGCCTGCTCAGAATACATTTCTCTTTTCCCTGTACAACCACAGGTCAGGATGGGTCTCTTGAAACATAGAAATGTTTTTCAATATTTAAACTTTGGGGGAAAAAGTATTTTGGGAGTGTATTCAACATTTCACATGTATACTTAAGTCACAATTGTTAGTGAGCATACAGGAATATTTAAATAAAATTGATAATGGGTAAGGAGAAATACAAAGCTTCAATTTGAGTCTGATGTGGCATAATCTGGATTTAGGATTACTAGCTCATCTGCAGTTTAGGAGGACAATGGATAGAATCCAAAGGCATGTAAGCAAATTTCTGCTTTCCCGGTGAAATTTGTACATGTACTTTTTTCTCCCCACAAATTTCCACACTCACGAATCTGTCTGTTCCAAAATGTCTTCCAAATCCCATTAACAGATTCTGAAAGTGGAGGGCTTGTGGGGGATCATCCCCATTGTGTCAACATTTGGGACTAATTGGATAGAACTACATGTAGGTGTTTGTTCATTAACTGTCAGTTTCAAAACACAGAATAGCTGTAGTTTGTGTATTTTATTTTTTAAATGAGAAAGGCAGAATCAGAATGTTGATTGGCATCTTCTTTTGTATGGTGCTATTTCAGTTTTTGAAAGAAAATGGACAGAAAGGATATGTTGGTATATTATAAATAACACCCTGTCAAAGCATTTCTGTACCCAAAGGCAATTTCCAAAAAGTTCTATTCATGATTAAAATATACATACTGTTTTTTAGTTGTTGTTTTTTAAAAGCTGTAACATTCTAGAATAGAGCTAAGATTTTAAAACCATATGGCAATATGGAAATGGTCCAGGGAAGAGAATGATTTCTAAAAATATAAACATGCTATTACCCGAAACTAATTCTGTTTCCAGATCTACCATCACTGTTATAAACTGAGAACAGTGTAAACAGATTTAGAAAGCATGAAAGCTGTGTGGAAAATGCAGTTGCATAGTGATGGTATATGTTATGTGCCACAAAGTTGCACCCAAAGTATGCTGACCCTACTAGGGTTTTTAGTGGCTTAACAGAATTCTGTTGCATTAGGAACACCTGGAAATGGAAGTTGAACAAACATAATCAATTGCACATCATAAATATATCATTTTTGCATCTTTACTTCCAGGTTAGGGGAATATGTATTCCTACACATCTTGTTGGAATGCAAATACTGTCCGTCCTAGCTAGCATAGCCAATGGTCAGGAACCACAGTAAATGTAGTCTAGCAACATCTGGAGGATTTAATATTTCCCACTTCTGTTCTAGTCATTACCGAATGATCTGTATCCTGAGTTTATCTTATCCTCTGCCCCATAGCTGGTGCTTGAGTGTTCTAATGGCTGAAATGCATCTGATCCTTCTATCTGTTGTTGTATTTAAAAATTTCTAAGCAAACAATTGAAGCTGCCATTAAAAAATACTAGTAAAATGTTTCTGATACTCTTTACAAAGAGCATGCAGTGTTGTATGAGGCAGCTAGAACAATTTATGGGATCGAATCTAACAGTTGTTTACACACAGTGTCACATTAGCTCAGTTTAAAAGTCTGTGTTCTTATCCATTGAGTTCTTTCCTTCACAACAAATCTCGGGAACTTAGCAGAAATTTATTTTTCCCTTTTCTGTTTTTCTTTTGTATTCCAGAGTAAGGAGATTGGTCTTCAGATGCACGAAGAACTCCTAAAGGTTACCAATGAACTCTACACTGTAAGTAATTTGCACTTGTGTAAAATTCTGGAATAAATCCACATTCCCAACAGTAACTTTTAACAGAGTCTTGTGGTTCAGAGATAGCATTACCCTGCTCCTTTTTAGAAATGTCCAGATTTATTTCATTTTGATGAGATTTTATAATGGGAAAGAAGGAGTCAATTTGCATCAGCCCTGTGATACTGTTCTTAATATATGCATTCTTCTCACTTAGTAGTGCCTAACGTCACAAACATGGATGTGTTCCTTCTCTGTGTAATGCAGAATGCTGAGCTGATACACTCTGTGGTGTTCATACGCGGTGCCAGATGGTGGTTTTACTAACTCAGTACTTGTCCACTTCATTGGTTGCAGTCCTGATTTGGAGAGCTCTCTTAAACCAAAATGCACTTATTATAACTCAGGATTCTGCAGAAGCGGCAGTAACTAACCAAAGAGAAAGAGAAGTGCATATGAGCATAGGGCTTGTTCATGTGATGGCATAAAATATGGTGTCCTGTGATATGTGAAATTAAACTTTGCCTTCTACTATAAAGACAAAGTTTGTTTGGCTTTGATATTGTTCTTCCTGTTGGCCTCATTTTCTGCCCACCTCTGTAAATGGAGGCAAATCTTATTCTAGGAATACTTTCTGATGTTTACTTTGTGGCAAAGAACTCAACTGCAATACCAAAACATGTTTTTGTTTGATAACTGTTCTGATTTGGTGCCAATTTTGACTGTGTTTGACACTGGGTGGTCTTTACATTCCTTCTGTTACAATAAATTGTTGGATGATGTCCCAGAACACACTCCCCACTGTCCAAGAGCTACATAAAAGAGAAGTAAAGTGACTGTGAGTATTAGTCACTGTTTGAGTACTGGAGCTGGGTGGCTTGAAATCAGTTTGCTGGTGACAAACATCTCAGAGTTTACAAGATATACAATATACCTTGAGATTGGCATCCTAGTGGACCAAATTAAAGGCTTGCTGATAATTTGTAAAGTTTTGCAGAAATACAAGCGAGACAAAAGTAAGACAACCCACAAGCGAAAATTTTGAAGGCTTAGCCGTGTGCCTTGAATTGTATGGGGCTCACCTGGGTATATAACTAGTGTGTGAGTCTGTCCTATCATTTGAGAGTGAGGCCCAGCTGAATCAGGCCATAATTCATAGACCCTGCTCCTCAAAGTCCCATATGGAAAGTCGACAGGCTTACTATTCTCTCTCGCAAATTGATTGCACCCAGTGTTTCCAGGGCCTCTCTTGAAAGCTGGGATGAAACATTTTATTTAAAGGAGGCTAAACATAATTGCTATGACGAAGGCAAAAGCCCTATGGGTTAGGCCAGTTGCACCCTCTAAGTAAAATTCCCTCCCAGCGCTTGCCATACAAGCCACTAGGCAGACTTTACAGGCATGCTGGTGTTACACAGATAGTCAACTGGCGGAGCATATATGTAAAAAGAAGCAGGGCAGCACAGTGGACTGGCTTTTATGCAAGCTGATAACACCCAGCCTTGGCTCTAGACCTCTGGAGGCAGTTTGGCTTCTGATTGCCTGGTGTGTACCACAGAAGTCTCTCGCCCAGTTTTGTGTCACCAACAGCCACGAAACAGCCACCTGTTGCGCTGCCAGCTACTCTGGCCCCTCTCTTCTCCCTCCCCCACACAGTCCAAATTGAGTGCCAGGTAAATGGCAGCCCAGAATTCTTAGTTCAAGGAGGAAGGTGTCTTAAGAGTGTGGCATGTATACCAAATCACTTGAAATAAGATTTTAAGACCAGTGTGGGCATTAGTGTGGGAGGTTGATGAAAAATGGAGATCCTTTTTCTTAGTGCTCTTGAAAGAAGAAGGGTTAAAAATGTAACCCAAACTATGAGGGCCAATGGAACAGTGACAGATGTTCATACTGTCTCAGACATGGGTCTTGGAGCCCAACTAGACTGAAGGCAGTAACCGAGATGGATTTAAGGCTGCCTCATATGCTGTGCTTTTCAAGTTTCACAATTGTTCATTTTAAGAACATAGACTTTGTGCTGCAGAACATGTTTGAGAAACATAAGTATTTGCTGCAAGGCGTGCCTGGTAGACGGTGTCCAACGTCTGGCTGAACTGGGTGCTTGCGTGGAACGCATGCTAACAATGCCATAAAAACCAATTTATTTTTCTGCAATGGGCAAAATACTGGGAAATAATTTTATTAGTATGCATGGCCTTGAGTCCTCTGCAGTAAATAGATATTAGTTTTATTTATTGCAGGGTATTCTTGGTAATGAATATTAATGAGGCAAAAAGCGATACACTTTATTGCAGTGCCTTGTAAAATCAAGCAGTACAGAGTGAGGTGTTTTTTCAAAATGATATTTCTAACACTCAAGGTAGCTAATGGCTGTGTGGAGCAAGGGGAAACTAGTGCATGCTGAGTTAAAACAATGAATTGGGGACAGTGACAGTGACAGTAATCCTCTCACTAATTTTAAAGTGGAAGCTGGTGCCCTCATTGTAGTGGACAGCAAATGCCAGCTAACTCATATTCAGCCAAAGTCCCTTGGATTTTGATTCAATTCCAGCTGACATTTGAAGGGGAAGTTACATAACAAGGTGTGCTGGAGGCCAGATATGGCCCTTCTTCAATATTTTCAGCTGAAGAGAGTGTTACTGACCTCCTGCAAAACAGACACCGTGTGAAAGCCATTGCACACAACTCTTTAAAAAGAACACTGGAAGTATTACTTAAGATGCCCCCTCCTGAGAGTACTCCCCAAAGATACCCCCTGTACCCCTCACTTCCATCCAAAGACTAACTGTTCTGTTCTCATTGACCCAGTTGAGGCAGAATGTCTTCAGAATGCTCCCAGTGAGAGTCGGGAATGGAATGTTTGCCTTGTGTGCAGCCTGCAGTCCTGAAGGAAGGACTTCTGTCCTGTCTTTCTTCTCCTGTTTAGGGATGGGAAGAAGAAAAAAAGAGAAACAAGTATTTATTTTTATTTAAAGACATTTACATCTTTAATTTGTGCAATAGAATCAAGCCGGCTAAAAGAATATGGTTCATAGTTCAGTACACATTACTGGGTCTCAGAAGTTGTCCTGAATGCTCATGTTGGGTCATGTTGGAAGAGGCTTTTGTCAAGATACTGTGGACCAGGGGTCTGTTTAGCTTTCAGAAGTTAATCACAAAACAAAAACCATGAGGACAAGGTACCGAATGCTGCAATTTAAACAGAGTGCATAAACGTATTTAAGCGGTTTGAACTTAACCTGGTTGGGATCTGGTGAAGATTAGGTGCTATCAGTCTGGTTGTGCTCCAACCTGAAAGTCCCTGTTGGATGCAATTTGGAGCTAACTGAAGCTTTCCGTTTTCAGTGGCAGTCCCATGTGGAGGTCATCATAGGCATCTAATCTGGATGTGACTAAAGCATGAATGAACAGGGCTAGATATGACTTCTCCAGGAAAGAAAATTGAATAACAGTCCAAGTAAACCCCCACTCCAGTCTTAACCCCATTTTTAGGGAGTAGCAGTGCAACCCCAACCAAAACTTTGGTCAGTTTTGTCAAATAAAACAACTTTTTGACCATATACAAGACTTGTAGAGAAAACCAGTTTGTTAATATGTGTGTGTACATACCTCTGTATGTATATAGGTAGTATGCTCAAAATTCCAATCTCTGTTTAAGTTTCTAGATGCACAAGCTGGAATTTATTGATATAGTGCACTTCAGCTGTCCCCTCTCAATTCTCCATTTGCAATTCCTTGTTTCTATAATAGCTATAATGGCTACTCTGAGATCAGTGACAGACAGGGATGGCCCAAGACATATTGCTGATTGAGGTAGAGAACCAAATGATGCCCATCACCCATAATATTTGAAGTCAACTAAATTGTTTTTGGCCCATGAAGCAGACAATGTCATAAAAATATAACAACAAAATAAATATCTAGTCGTTTGCTTCCCCTTTTATGATAATGTTGCTTAACTCTGCTGAAAGAGTGTCCTAAGAGGTTGAAATATTCTGACACTGGCTTTGAGTGTTGCCATATCGGATGCCAGATGTGTGTCCATGTATTCCCTTGCATAGATATTTTCCTGTCTGCCACTTGTACTGTCAGAAGGACACTGATGGTAGAGGATGGCATGTATCCCATTAGTAGATGAACCTGTAAATCCCCCCTCCCCAGCTTTATGGGTGACATTGGTGAGAGTTGCAGAGTACTGCCAGAGTAGATGCAGGGAAACAGCTGCATCCATGTTTGCAGCAGAGTCTTTTTCTTGTCCCTGTGGCCACTGTAGACATTCTGATTTTTTTGGACTACCACATTCTGTACATACTAATTTTTAAAATTGTTCACCTATTAATAGATAGCATCTTTCTTTGTTTTATCCTGTCATACCTAACCTGAATAACTTTACAGGGACTTTCGGATCTAAATGGGTTCTTCCTTATTAAAAAGCACTGAAGTTCAGCTGCTTGTTTGGTTCAGAATCACAAGTTTTCCTAAAAGGCATGTCACTTAAAGGAGGCTTTGGAATGTACCCTCACAGATAATTTTTCCTCCTGCAGTTTTGTATGTTTCTTTATTGGGAACAGAATCAAGGCCTTTTTGGTAGAGGTGTTTAGATATCATTGGAGCAGCCACTCATTTTTCTAATATATAAGAAAGAGCACAGAATGGTGGAGCATCTCAGAAAAATATTGCTGTTTCATTCTAAATAAAGTAACCAACAGACTTGAAAAAGAGGGGCACATAAGCTTCCGAGCTTCTGTCAGTTGTTTGGCTTGATTCACCTTGCAGACTTTCAGGGTGTTATGATCAGATGTGGGTTCTAAATGTGCCTTGAGAGATTAGTGGTGGGTTCACATTACCTTTTTTTGTGCTCTCATAACACAACATATTGCCTAGAGTACTATTATTTATACCAGTGTAAGTGGAATGGTGTAAATTGTTTCAATAATTGCAGTTAAGGAATTGCCACTTATATTCCTTATTGCACACACAGTCACATAACTGATGTGTGGCAAATGATACAAGAAGTGGCTCATAAATTGCCAACAATTTGCCATTGTGATTGACACCATTACACTTATGCTAATATAAATAATCAATAGGATTCTGACCATTGAGTTTATAAATAGAACATGTGGCAATTGCCATTACAAGGAAAACTGGTTTTCTACAACTGTGTAATGTTTCTTTTTAACCTCCTAAGGATGATGTTTTCCGCTTGTAGCTTTGCAGAGACAATATTCTTCAATTAACTTCTCCTTCATCATCCCATGTGGTCCCACTGCTTCTCAGGTTCCCAGGCAACTGCTAATTCCATTTTAAAAAGTGCATTAAAGCCATTTATTAATTCAATGTCACATCTAGTTTTGTCCTAGGATTACAATGCAGTTTGTGTTTTTGAATCCTAAACTGTATTGGCAGGGAGTTGTGTGTATATATATGTGTATGTGTATATGTATAAAGTTTTGGTGTGATGTCCAATCCTGGAGGAGTTAGTGTACCTTCAACGCTTGTCATGATGACTCTGAAGTAGAGATGGGGGAAGCCCGCTATCACAGCTGACCAGCCTGATTAGAGTAGGAAAGCTGTTATTTGCTTCTGCCTAGCTTTTGAAATGCAGTTTATGACATAAATTGAGTTTTGAACCTTTCTATTACATATCTTAACCACCAGTACGGGGGGGGGGGGGGGGGGGCAACAAGCAAACAAACAAACAAAAAAACACCAGAGGAATTTGTGTGGGAACAGCAATGCATGGAAAGACTCCTTCTGCAGCCAACTCCAGATCCCTTCAGAGTAGAGATGGGGGATTCATATTCATCTCCCAGGGGAGACGAATATGAAGACCACCATCACAGCTGGCCGGCCGGATTAAAACCTCCTCCCCCTCATCGGGCGTCCACTTACAGCTTACAGCATGGTATTCACTGCCGCCATTCTTCTCTTCATGCCAATTGCAGAAGTAGCCTGGCTGGGGCTTTCCTGCTTCCCTGCGCTGCTGACCAATCCCACCCCCTTGTTGGATTGGCCAGCAGCACAGGGAGGCGGGGAAGCCCCAGCCAGGCTTCTCCTGCAATTGGTGCAGAGAGAACAATAGCAGCGCACACCGTGCTGGAAGTTGCAAGTGGACCCCCGGTTGGAGGAGGGGAGAGGTTTTAATCAGTCCGGCCAGCTGTGATGGCAGGCTTCATATTCATCTCCCCTGAGAGACGAATACGAATTCCCCCATCTCTACTCCGAAGGGATCTGGAGTCAGCTACAGAAGGAGTCTTTCCATGTATTGCTGTTCCTACACAAATTCCTCATCTGTTTTTTTGTTGCCCCTCCCCTGAACTTGTGGTTAAGATATGGAATAGAAAGGTTCAAAACTCAGTTTCTGTCATAAACTGCATTTCAAAAGCTAGGCAGAAGCAAATAACAGCTTTGCTACTCTAGTTTTCTGTGTTGTTGTTGTTGTTGTTGTTGTTTTTTGTACAATCAGGAAGGATCAGAGACCGTTTATGGTGCTGTGATACATTATGCGATACACATTAGTAAATGCATATTTATCATTAGTAAACTTCCTTTAAAGTTAAATTAATAAATTAATAAACTTACTTTCTTAAAGCTTGTGTCTAGACCAGTAGTTCCCAGTGTTGGGTTCGTGGATGTTTTTGGACTCCAGCTGCCCCAAACCCTAGCCAACATTGCCACTGGTCAGGAATCCTGAGAGTTGCATTCTGCCTATCCAGACCAAAATACAAACAAAACAAAACATAGAAAACAAAAATGTTGATTCCACCAAGGCTAGATATCACTGCTGTAGAGTAGACTGTCTAAAAGATATATACTGTACATATGAGGTGATCCTGGTTATGTGGAGTGCAAGGCAGTATCTTAACCTCAGTTCTCCTCTTGTGAAATACAAATTGTAGTGATGAGTCTCACAGGGTTCTTGTGGATGAAAAGAACAGTCAAAATAACCCTTCTGGTTAAAAATGAGGTGTTAATGATTAGTTGGGAAACTGTTATTCATTTGCAGCCATTGAACTGGTTTATTGTTTTGGTGTAATTGCTATGGCTGTTGTGGTATTTTACAAGCTGACTCACCGAGTGAGTCTTGCCTACAGGTGATGAAAACATACCACATGTATCATGCTGAGAGCATCAGTGCTGAAAGTAAACTGAAGGAAGCTGAAAAGCAAGAAGAGAAACAGTTCAACAAAGGAGGGGACATCAGTGTGAACTTGCTCCGACATGAAGATAGGCCTCAGCGCCGTAGCTCTGTCAAGAAGATTGAAAAGATGAAGGAAAAGGTGAGCATAAGCAGAATCTGCCCCTGACAGATTCACAGGGCAATGCCTGTTCTGTGTGTGTGATGGGGAAGGTGGAGGGGAGGAACCTTCCTAAGCTCAAAGCTCATGCCTGATAATATTTGTCCACTTGTATGACGTTAATGAGATATCTCATATGGTATAGTGACAGATGAGGGCACAGGAGACCTATGTTCGAATCCCCGCCTGGCTGTGGAAATTCATTAAATATCTCACTTACTTTGAAAGCCCTTTTAGGGTCACTATAAGTCAATTCCAACTTGATGGCACATAACACTTGACATGAAGAGCCTAGCAGGATTTTAACAAGGAATATGTGTAATTTGGTCTACAGTTTAGTTGATAATATTACACTTCTTTGGATGCATTGAATATCCTCTCAGTTGGCACCTCCCTCTATCCATACTTGAGTGCAGAGGGAATGTAGGGAATTGAAATGCAGACGGTACAAGCACTGGTGATTATCTTAGTGGTCATCTAACAGATGGTAGTAGAAAAGAAACAGTAGTTGTCATCTTAATATTATGGTCTGTTTGACATATCTTTTTTTTTCCTTGTTCAAGTTACAAGAGATATAGTTTAACCTCCAAATGAACTCTTGTAGCTGTTGGATTCTAGGGCCTGAAGGAGCAGAAATGCAAAAAGTACAGAAGTGAACATTGTCTAAACGGTATTCAGTATTTCCTCAAACAAATTTGAACTGCCAGGGAATGCCGCCTGCTTGCTTTAATGCCTGTGCACAATTTCAGTGAAGCGCTGCCTGGGATGGCTATATAAAAAGCCTCTGTATTTACTGCTTGTTAGCTGTGGAGATATGCCAGAAAGACAGCAGGTAGCAAGACGCTTGAGTCAAGCAGACAGGCACCTTTCAGCAAGAAGTAGAGCCTGGGGGCACATTCTGGAGCACTTCTACAGAGGGGGGCACATTACATCATTGGGGCCTAATGTGCATAGCCATTAAATGGCCCAACACAAGGAGAGTTGAAAAGGGCAGCTTGGAGGGAAGGAAGGTCTCCAGAGAGTGATGGCTCAGAAAACAAACAAAGCATAGCAGAACAAAAAAAATGTTTGAGAAGTGCAAAAAGGCCAGCAAACGAAATGGTCCTACGGTACCTGACTGAGAATGGCTCTCTTAGATCCAACAAACAGTTTTAATGGCTTGGCATCCAAGAGACCTTGCTGATTGCTGAGAGAGGGAGTTCAGCAGCAAATTGCAAACAACAAAGAACAACAACTGATCATCTGAACCTATGGGCAGTTTGAAGAATGATGAACAATGTCCACTGCTTGTAACTGGCTATGTCCAGTGCTCATGGAACATTGCCTAATGTGTTCACAGGATCCCTCCCCTCATGTGGTCCATAACAGATAGGAATCTCCATATTTACATCTCCAGTGAAGAGCTTCATATGGGATTAAACGGGGGTGGGCAAGATTGAACCTAGAAATTATGTGTTTCCTTTCCCTTTCTATTCTTTCTCCTAATTTTTTTTTAAATTTTTTTTATTGTAAAATAGTCCTAAAGCAGAGTACGGTAGTAGAAAATCACAATAAATTTGTACAGACTAAAGAAAATGATAAAAACAGGACTGGGCATGTGCAGTTAAAAAGTTACTTATCCCCATACAAGTCATTTGTGATAGAAAAATGCTCTTGGATGTACTACGTTTTCTCATATATGGTGGGATATTTAAAAATGACAGGCTCCACTTGCTTTCTGACCTTGTCACTTCTAGGACTCTGCCAGCTCAGGAGACAAATCAAGATGTTTCCATACAAAGAGAGACAATTGGGATCACATATTGAAAATAATTCTTTAACTGCTTACTTTGCCTGGGTATTGTCCCCATTCAGATGAGGAATTAAAGTCTTTCTGTCCTTCCTTGGTGTCTTCACTCTGAGATTGTATGTCTTAAACCTGCCACTTCCTGCAAATTTGCGTGATGAAAATTCATTTCTTGGCTTGCAGCAACCTCAGAAAAAGAATTTTCCTTGTAGCTGTTCAGCAGAGCTGCTATTTGGCTGGTTTTTCACACATGAAGTCTGATTTTCAACACATAATACCTCTTTTTATTTATCCACTATGCTGTGAAGTGTTATCTGGAGATTTGATTCAGCAGCTGATTGCTTTGCCACATTGATACCACAGACTAGCTTCCACTAGCTATCTGCCAGTTCTGAAGTAGTGTGTACCCTGCGCTAACTATGGTGTTATAGACGTTAGTCCTTTCCACAAGACACTAGTGGCTGTGTGTGCAAGCTGTTTCTTGTAAATGTACTGCTCTACTAGAGTAGAGTAGAAGAAAGGGCTGTCAGGGATTACTAGTGGTGTACAACATCAGAAGAGGCAGCATAGCATTGGAAAATACTAGTGGTTAAGAAATATAACCATATATTTGCATAGCAGCCTCCCTGAGCTTTAAGATCTTCGAGAGAGGCCTTTCTCTCAATCCCACTGTCCCCATAGTCATGGGAGAGGGCCTTTTCAGTGGCTCCTCCCAATCTATGGAACTCCCTTCCATGGGAAACCAAGTTGTCCACCCCGCCCCCGCCCCCCCGCCTTGCCATCCTTCTGCCAGCAGGCAATGGTTTTCCTTTGCAGGCAGACTTTTAATATATAAACAGCTGCTGAGGATTTTGAGGACAGAATTGTCCTTATATCTTTTTTTAAAAAAAAATTAACTTGTTTTAACAGTTTTATTTTGTGCCTTGTATCAATGTTTAATTGTTTTTCAATAATATGATTTGTCTATTTGCCATTGTTTTAATGCTTTTGTTTTTAAATTGTTTGTGAGCTGCTTTGAGTCCTTCTGCCAGGAGAAAGATGGGATAGAAATTAAATAAATAATTAAATACTGTAAAAATAAATAAAGTGGATGCTTTTGAACCCTAAGGCTTTCATGTAGTAATCTATCTGGCCACTATGGGATAGAGAATGCTGCTCTGGATAGGTCTCTGCTCTAATCCAATAGTACTATTTTTTATGTGACTCTGCACTGTTGTTAGAGCCTAAACGTGGAAAATATGGGAATTGGGACAACTGATTGACAATAGTTTGGATGTCTGTACTGTTCTAATATTTTTCAGAGGCAAGCAAAGTATTCTGAAAACAAGCTGAAGTGTACTAAAGCTAGGAATGACTATCTGCTGAATCTCGCAGCCACAAACGCAGCGGTCAGCAAGTACTACATCCATGACGTCTCAGACCTGATTGATGTGAGTGCTGGAGTAGTTCTTTTTTTCTTAATGTATGGAGACCCAAAGTGTTCTCGGGCGGGCAGCTGTGTCTTTTGAAGCCTTGTTTGATTCTGTGGGAACAACAGTCCAGGTTCCCTTTCTTCTATGGTGATTCCGTGATCCATTGCTTATATATCCAGTATGCAAAGAATGTTGCAAAGTGTAAAGCATCATTTGGGGGAAGTTGTTTATATCTGAGTAATCTTCTTTACATATATCCCACATATGATAGTTTTGTATAAGGAATGGGGGGGATTGAATAGAGAGACTGCCACAAGTGTATGTTCTAATATGCCACTTGACAAGCATGATTCTGAGCCACTGTTAAATCCTAATACTGATATGTATGCTCAGTGTGGATGTCTCAGTAGTTATATGGGCACAAATAAAGATGGTGTGAATAATTCTGTGGCAACAGGACAAAGCAAGGCAGGCCTCAGTAGACCAGTAGGAACTATGGGTAGAAATGAGTGCAGAAGTTACTGCATTGGCAAGAACTGAAAAAGGAAGTAGCAAGTGAGGAGGCCAGTCACGAAGGTTGCTTCATTTGACCCTTGTAACAAGCAAGAGGCACTGGCAATGCAAAACAACAAATATCTGCAGTCCAAGGGTATGGCATTGGTGGGCAAGCCCTTCGTAGAGTTCTGAACAAGAGTTCAGACTGTCCATAGGAGAATATAAGAGATGTTTTGTTACTCGGAGTAGGGAGGACGCTAAAAATTTCTAGGATTCATACATTTTAGGCTTCTTGTTTAGAATAACTTGTAGGACTTTTAGATGTAAATAGCTCAGGATCAGATTGGCTCTATATTTTCATGCACTCATTCAATCCAGTGATTCATGAAATAAGGTTTCAACCTAATGCTGGGAAATCTGTCCTGAAGCCACTTCTGTCTTCCAGTAGGAGAGTTCTTCTTGCTGATTGGGTATGAATTGACTGTGCTTGTGTATAAATAGCGTAACAGTCATATAAATAACAGTAATTTGTGTACAAAGTCTTATTCTGGTTTAAATGTCACTTATATGCATGAGGAGTTAATATTTAATCTTCTAAGTCGTATTTATTGTTCCATGCTAGAATTAAAAAAGGAAATATGTAGGACTTCGAAGAATTAGGAGGATTTTGAGATATGTTGAATGGGTGTGTGTATTAGTTTCTTAACGTTTTAAGCCAGTTTATGGTTTGTAACCCTGTTTTGGTTTGATTTGGTTTCAGTTTTGTTCATTTAAGCCATTGCTTTTTCACATGCTGGGGGGAAACTCTTGAAAATTTGAATGTAAACACAAATTATTATTCCTTCCTTGTTGATTTGCCCCTTGGGATTCCTATATTTTGATGTGTGTCTTTTTTCTGTTTATGGAGTTGAGGCGTTTGGGTTCCTGGAGAGCTGCAGAATGCTAGTTTGGCTCTTATTGTCATTCCTCCCCAGTATATTTCCTTTCTGATGCTTCCATTGGAGTCAGCAGATGGCTTTTCTTCCTCACTCCAGGAAATCCCTTTAGGGGGACTTAACCCCAAACATCTTTGACTCAATACAACAAAATCTGCCTAATTATATATTCTGCTTGCTTGACAAAACAAAACATTATTAAGCATGCATGAGTTGTATACACATGTCCTAATTTCAAGTTCCCCAAGAGAAGAGCTGTTTGTTCGAACAGGTTTTCATATATGCCTACTTCACTTCAGAGCAGCATTTTAACGGAGAGTTCAAAATGGAAGATGGAGGATGCTTGTTTTCTTCAGTTCCAGAAGATAGAACTGGGGGCAGTGGATTAAAAAATTGCAAGGAGATTTTGTCTAAATATCAGGGAGACCTTCCTGACAGTAAGAGCTGTTTGACAATGCAATGGACTACCTCAGAAAGTGTTGGACACTACTTTGATGGAGGTTTTTAAACAGAGGTTGGATAACCAAGTATAAGGGATGAAGCTATGGGTTTCCTAATGAAGCTCAATGAACCTTAGATCCCTTCCAGCTCTGCAGTGCTATCATTTTATCCTTACACAGAGAATATATGCTCAGATAGTTTATAAAGGTATTTCTCAGTACCTGTAATATCAAGCTTTGAGCCCCATTGTGTGTCCAGTGAACAATAAATGATACGGGATTCTCTGAGAGTTAAACTAAATCCTAAGGAAAATGTGCATTCCCTGTGATTCCTTGCAGTAATGTGATTTCCTCAGATATGTGTGTGGTGGTTCCAGTATCGGTGAGATTTGTACATTAATACAATGTATAATGTTGGTATGTTGATGTTTGCGTGGATATATACAGGTTGGTATTACCTATGTGGGAAGATCATTACAGTGCTTGTGTATGGCGTTAGATGTTGATTGGTTGGTGAGAATGAATACAGATGAGATAAAAGGCAGTTGGTTTTGTCTGTTGGTTTAAGAATCTCTTGAGAGGAAGCTGGAATTTTGCTTAGTAGACAGTGGTCTGTTTAGTGTGGTGTGTGTGCATGTATGGTGAAGAGATGTAAGAGTGAAGGGTATTTTTGCTCTTTTTATTATATCTAGAAACTTAACTTTACCTTCTCCTTACCTTCTTGTTATTTCAAAATAAATCTCTTTTCTTTTGTTCAAAGTGAACTCTCCTCATCATATTCATCTTAATTCATTTTAATAAGATCTCTTACCAGTCAATGAAGTCATACCACCCATATGTTAGCAGGCTATGCTGGAGACAAACAGTAGTTTGATCAAGGTGGTTGTTTTCACTCAGCATCAAAGTATTACATACACCCATGGTCAGGTGTTTTATGGCATTTTAAATAAAACGATCAGGGTCAAGGTGGTGCTAGCTAGGAGATTCAAATTAAGTCTTCCAGTTAGCACTACCTTGACCCTGATAGTTTTACTCCAAATATTGAGAAAGGTTTGGGGGTAGTTATCTCTGTAAAACACCAAAAGCAGCAGCACAAGAGAATAGGTGAGTGATTGTGCGGTGGCTATGCAGAGTGTGGGTGACACACGGGGAGTGTGAGTCTCACTGAATTGCTGTGGTGAGTAGAGATGCCTCCCAAGGTTGCCACTGTCAAATTTGCATGGTAAGTTCATGTTTACCTTCCAGTGACCAAAAACAAAGCAAAACAGGGCTAAATGAGGTGAAGAAAAGGACATACTATGACAATAATATCTTTCATCACTTGAGAGAGCACTGCCTCTACATATTTGCTCTAGTTTGATGAGCTATGCAGGAATTATAGATGCCTGGGCAATCTTCATTTTCTCTAAATGAAGGTAGAGGCATATAGGATAATGGAATAGTTATGATTCTCTCAGAGAAGTCTAGATTTATTTATTTATTTATTTATTAAACTTGTATCCCGCCCATCTAGATTGCGTCTACTCTGGGCGGCTCACAACAAAATAGAATAAAAAACAATTTAGGCCTTGACATCTCTGGTTTAGGATTTCAATTGCAAATCACTAGGAGAGGTTTATTACATATTTGAGGGCATTGAAAAATCCTCACTAGTCTGGATTGAAAGTATTGTGTTAAGAGTACAATACTATGCACTTGTACCCTTGAGGAAGGACTAGAGAAGTTTACAGGTCTTCTCAGTAGAAAGATGACAACATTATCATGTTAAAATGATCAGGAACAAGAAATAAACTGAAAGTTAGCAGCTCAGGAACCAGTCTGCAGTGTTAGGTAAAACTGATTC
The DNA here is from genome assembly GCA_037013535.1 of Intellagama lesueurii. Classification (NCBI taxonomy): domain Eukaryota; kingdom Metazoa; phylum Chordata; class Lepidosauria; order Squamata; family Agamidae; genus Intellagama; species Intellagama lesueurii. Next base: position 259,414,037 of record JBAJHW010000002.1, read on the forward strand.
ACAGAATATTCCACTCAGCAGTGACAGAGAAACTGAAGATTTGATGAATCTAAAATACATCATCTAGTCAATCCTTTCTGCATGTTAAACAGCTTTCATTAGTGGAGAGACAAGCATGGTGACATTCTCTTTTCCTTTAGTCCTTGTGTGCTCTCAAAGACCTATGGAACTGCAGCAGAACATCATATGCAGAGCTGTTGTATAGAAAGAGGTTCCCTTAAGTTCTAAACCTTAAAAAGTCAGCTTCAGCGTGATAAAATCATACTATTGTGAGTCTTCAGTTTGCTTGCATAAGCTATCTTAGGTCCTAGAAATAAATAAAGCAACAGCTCTTTATGCAGGGTGAGGGTATCATCTGATGCTGTCATGACTTATCAAAACAAAGCTGTACCCCCTTAAAGTGCAGAGTGTAAGATGTTCACTGCGTGTAACTTGTTTCACCTAAAAGAGCTGGGCCTTGGGATATGTATACCATGAATGAAAAGGTCATCTACAGTATACACTGCAGGGTTGTATATTTTTGTGTGTGTTTCAACAGGATTTTTATTTACTAAAATGTTCTTAGATAACTGTAACATGTTTACATATCTATAACATATATTTTGCATTGTAAAAATATGCTTCCATCCTGTGTGTATATATATATGTGTACTGTATATGTAATACAATGATTAAATAGCAATAACTTTGTATTATGAAAGCCACTAAAAATGATAGCTGTGGGTGCACGGGGGAGGAGGAAAGCTGTGCGGAGGGGGGCGGAGTCAAGCACGCTTGCACAGTCACACACCTTAGAGGGAGACTTGTTTCTGATATATTGATGTATTGATAAATCAATCAATCAATCAATCAATCAATCAATCAATCAAGGGGATAAATTGCCCCTTGAAGCAAGAGAGAAAATAAACCAGTATATTGGTGTAGCCAGCCATAACGATTAAATTAGGATGAAAAAATTGGTACTGCTAAAAGTTCATGGGGGATTCGTCCTGGGATATAAACCATGTGACAAAGATTCAGTACAACAAAGGTATGGAAAGTACCAGAAGAACTAGAAAACATTTCCTTTGTGTGACCAGGGCCTAAATCTACATAGAAATCATGTTATATAAAGAAAACAAGGCAATTACTTAATTGTATGTAATGATTATAAAGTTTTCCTATTTTACTTAGTTCCAACTGAAGAGATGATATTGTACAAGTACAATCAATCTCTTTCAAAGGAACTGAAACTAATTATACAATTAAATCAATATCCCAAAACCCAGCAACTACTATAATTTATTTAATATCATTCAGTATCTTTATTTAAATTAATGATAGGGAAATACACATTAAAATTCGTTACAACAGCATCAAGCACAACAATGTAATAAAATGAATCTCTTCATTTCCAGGTCATTAATATGATCAACACTTTGAAGGTCCACTCCCTGTGTTAATCATATCATTGTAACCTTGGAATCTCTTTATCAGGTGTTATCTCCTGTTTCCCATTCCACTTGAACTATTTTTTAGTCTTAAAGATGTCACAATAATGTTTTGTTTTTGTTTCTTTTTGAAAATTCTGGGAGAGGTAGTAGACTACCATTTCCAATGAAGAAATGTTTTCAAGCTGTGCATGAGACCTTCACTAAGATTTTGATCTACTGCAGTTCTTCTAAAAAGCAAAAAAGCAAAGTGTGCTGCTTATATATTGCCCCATAGCTCTAAAAGCACTTTCTGGGTGGTTTACAAGTTAATTATGCAGGCTACACATTGCCCCCTCAGCAAGCTGGGTGCTTATTTTACCAACCTCGGAAGGATAGAAGGGTGAGTGAACCTTGAGCCGGCTACCTGGGATTGAACCCTAGGTTGTGAGCACAGTTTTGGCTGCAGTACAGCAGTTTAACCACTGCGCCATAAAGCTCCTTGTACTCTTGAAGAATATATCTTGTATTCTTGAAAAATTTTGAGGTAGTAAATTGGATACAGTGGGAAAGGTAATGTCCTTGGTCTGCCTTTTTATTAGTTTTACTAGGGACCTGAAGACTTTAAGCCATACTGGTAGTAACACTATGGGTTGGGCTATCTGTAATGTGTCTCCTCAGTAAATATTATTATACTTAACAGTATAATCCAGTAGAGAGAGCATGCATATGTCTTTGGAAGTCACAGTAAGCACCAGCAGAAGATACAGGCTGAAATTCAGATTGAAATGAGTCTGAAAAATTAAATATCGCAACAACCAGAGTTTAGTGGTTGAGCTTGAAACAATGGCACGCAAGATAAAACCTCTTTACATACTAATACATACACCTCTAGTTCAAGAGAAAAATGGAAGAAGAAATCAAATCCAGTAGTAACTCACAGCTGGAGGAGGCCTATTGAATCAGTGGGGAATCTGGTGAGCCCAGTTCTCTGTAAGATCTACTGATTCAATGAGTCTAGTTGTGACTTACTGCTGGATTTCAGCCATAGAATCACTGTACTATGCCATGCTTTGAAGTTGAACAGATATATTTAAGAAAGGGCCAGGGAAATGGGAGCAAACAGGAAGTGGCCATTGTAAGAAGAGAGGGCAAAGGCAGAGGTTGTAGGGGAAGGTTGTCATGTTGCTAAGGAGGTGGAGAGTGCAACAGGGAGTGGTTGGGCCCAATCTTCCCCTAATCTCATAGAACTTAATTTCCCCTGTGTTGAATGTGCTGCTACAAAATATCTATTTGCTTAATGAGAAGATAGCCATTGAGAACCTGTTCTCCAAATTCGATGCTCTGTTCCCTAGTCTTTTAGTTTATGTGCAGCTGGACAGGCATGCTAGGGATAGAACATATATTCTGTCGGAATACTGCTTGTGCCATTGCTCAACATTCTGTTGGAGAATTTGGCTAATTCCTGTTATAATGCACAGAGTTTCAGGTACGAACAACAACTGCACAGAGAACGTGTGAAAGAATAGCTTAAATATCAGTAGTTTACCCCTTTTCCCAGTGACTAGCACTTTATATGTTTAAAATTACTCTGGAAACATTTTAAGTTAAAAAAAAAAGGTATCTTTACTTACAGCTGTTGTCTGTAGTTACAGTCAGTAGAAAAATAGGAAAAATTGAGTCTCCACATGTGGGAGAGACCCCTCCATGCTTCCTGCATGCTCGGAAGTCAGGAAAGGAATATGAGAGACAAACAAAGGAAGAAAGCCTACAAACAGAAAGAGGGGAAGATAGGTTAATGGGAAAGGAGAATCCCTTTACGTCCTAAAAGCCCCTTTCCCACTGATACCCACTGTTAGAAAGAAGCCTCTGAAGGGCATTATATATACCCGTTAAATTTTCTCTTGGTCTGTTTTAGGCTTAAAGCATCCTTCTTTTTACAAACTGGAAGTGACTGGCCAATAAATTATGCCCCTCTACCAGGACTTGTATGGAATACAATTAGCAATTCTGGAGGGGCCCCCCCCCCAATAATTGTTTTTCAATTTGTTGAGATTTGGGGGAGGGTGCTGGGGGAGTGGGATGTCTGTGTTCTGGGAGGAATAGGCAGAAAAAGTGCCCACCCCTGCTTTAAGGTCTCACAAAACTATTTCCTTTTGCTACAAGAAACTAACAGAACTGTCTGTCTGGAGAGGGATAATAGAGAATCCCCTTTTGAGTAGAAGGCAAGTACTTTTGCATGATACATTGTGCACATCGGACGAAAGAGCCTGTAGCTTCAGAACTGTTCAGATAAAGTCACCAAAATGAAGCAGAAGCCTCCAGTCAAGGACACTAATCTGTATCGACGGATTTACTGCAGTTTTAAGGCGCAGTTTCCATCTTCCAGTCTCCTTTGTCTTGTCTTTGCGACTTCCTTCTCAGGAGAGTGTTTTCCAGTGCCACTGGCAGTTCTAAGCAACTCAGCCTCTCTCTTCCTCTGTTGCTTCTGAGGGAAAGAAAGGTTATTGTATGTGCATGAAAACAAAGGTGAGAAATCCTCCAGTTGGGAATCACCACACAGAGCTCTTCTCTCCTTGAAGCAGTTTTCAAACATGTAGCCGTGCTAGTCTCTGTGTGGCAACTTTAAATACCAAAACCAAAACAAACACGTCCCTACCCCAAATAAAAGCGTTGTTTCATCTTGAAGACGAACATACTTTCTCTTTGGGGTCTGTCTTATGGTTTTCTGTTCTTGGGTAAGTCTTGCCCCTAACGTCTTGTTTTTTCACGTCACTTGTAAGTGTATGATTATTAAGTGTATGATTATTATTTATATTCATTTAAAATATTTTTACCCCGCCTTACTCCTCAAAAGGATTCAAGGCGGCTAGTGGCTTCAACGCTAAAGAACGGTAGGTGGTCAAAGAGCACGTAATCTTCAGGATTATTTGAGAGATTGACAACTGGTGAACCGTGTGCATTGTGTTTTGTCTGTATTGTGCACACAAAAAGCAAGAAGAAATTGGAGGAAAGTTGAGGTTCATGTTCCCTGCGTCCCTCTGCCATTAAAGTTCTATCTCATTCACATGATTTTTCTGAGACGTTTTTCTTTGTCAGCTTGCTATGAACTATTTGTCTTGTGGTGACAGATATGCTCATGGTGCCCTAATTTCATTGCTATTTTGACCACACATTGAAATAAGGTAAAGGTAAAGGTTCCCCTTGACAAATGTCCAGTCGTGTCTGACTCTAGGGTGCAGTGCTCATCCCTGTTTCCAAGCCGTAGAGCCAGCGTTTGTCTGTAGACAATTTCCATGGTCACGTGGCCAGCGCGACTAGACACGGAATGCCGTTACCTTCCTACTGAGGTGGTACCTATTTATCTACTTGCATTTGCATGCTTTCGAACTGCTAGGTTGGCAGGAGCTGGGACAAGCGACGGGAGCTCACTCCGTCGCATGGATTCGATCTTACGACTGCTGGTCTTCTGACCCTGCAGCACAGAGGCTTCTGCGGTTTAACCCGCAGCGCCACCACATCCCTACACATTGAAATACTGTATTAAAAAAAAAAGTGATTCACTGAAAAAAACAATAGAGATTTATTGAAGTTAGAAGTGGAATTGTATTAACTCAGTGTTTGATAGTAATATTTTCAAAGTTTAACAGAACTGATCTGGTGTGTGTGTGTTTTAAAGAAAATGAACGGGCAGCTCCCTTATTCATTTGAAAAACTTTGACATTTCATTTGTGGTTTTGCAAATTACCCAAGTCGGAAGCTCATGTGGCTGACTGAATGTGTCTTGATGTGGGAAGTTTAGTCTTCTCCTATCCTAGTTGTAAAAGTTATACCCATTTAATTAGATATGCCTAAATCTTCTCAGATGAGGAAGTCTGTGGCTAAGCTGTTCTATCTCTATTTTAAACTGTGGTAATGAGAGCTAAACCCACCAAGAAGCATAAAAATGGATGGAGGCTGTTTGTGCTATTTAATGCAAAACTTGAAAAATATATTAAGATCCATAAATACTAAATGTAGAAAATAGTTTAAAAATCTGTCAGTAATCAGGGATGTTTTAGTAAATATGGTGAAAATTTGAACACAGCTATATTTTATATAATAAAACATGTTCATATACAAAATAAGTTGACTAAAAAACTGTGAGAAAAGAGAGTTTATAAACTCATGGTCTCTTATGTTACATATGAACTCACTTTATCTGCTCCATCATGCATCCATTAGCTTTTCATTATGTCTGCTCCTTAGTTCATCAGATTTCATCAGATTTCTTTCCAGGACTTTGTTATATGTTTCTTAAAGCAGCTGCAACAAATAATGTATACAGGAACAACCATTGTATTTACTAAGATAAGTTAACCATTCATGTTTTGTTGATTCTTAATGTGGCAGGAATGTAATATCATGATCTTAATCTCCTAACATCATGTATAAATGCCCACAAAGCATATATAATGTATAAATATCCTAAAAGAAGCATATATGTTATGTGCTGTCAAGTCAGAACAAACTTATAGTGACCCTAATAGGGCTTTCAAAATAAGTGAGATATTTAAGGAGTGTTTTCTTTTTCCACCAGTTCCACACCCCAAATGAGCTTCCAGGCCTCCTAAGTCCTGGTCCATATCCTCCATATTATTTTACCCAGGCTTCATGCTCTGGGGAGGACACTCCAGCTTTGCATACAGCGTCAAAGCAAAATCAGGGAGCTGGACAGGGGACAGATCGTATTTGTCTTCAGTGTGGAAGGGATTGTCACTCTCGAATTGGCCTTCTCAGCCACACTAGACGCTGTTCCAAGTCCTCCATACAGAGCATGTTACCATAGTCTCTCAAGACTGAAGGATGCCTACACAGACACTCAGCATCTCGTATAAGAAGTATACTCCCACCCAAATCCCTGTAAATGGTCTTTAAGTATAGTTTGTAAAAGTTAAAAAACAAAACCAACCAACCGACCAACAAAAATCCCAGCTAGCTCGATTTTGGGAGCTGTGGTTAAAAATAGCTCTTCCAAACTTTGCTTTTACTTCATTCTTCTTGTTTTTTGTTGTTGTTTAGTCATTAAGTCGTGTCCGACTCTTCGTGACCCCATGGACCAGAGCACACCAGGCCCTCCTGTCTTCCACTGCCTCACGGAGTTTGGTCAAATTCATGTTGGTAGCTTCGATGACGCTGTCCAACCATCTCATCCTCTGTCGTCCCCTTCTCCTCTTGCCTTCACATTTTCCCAACATCAGGGTCTTTTCCAGGGAGTCTTCTCTTCTCATGAGATGGCCAAAGTATTGGAGCCTCAGCTTCAGGATCTGTCCTTCCAGTGAGCACTCAGGGTTGATTTCCTTCAGAACGGATAGGTTTGATCTCCTTGCAGTCCAGGGGACTCTCAAGAGTCTCCTCCAGCACCACAATTGAAAAGCATCAATTCTTTGCCAGTCAGCCTTCTTTATGGTCCAGCTATCACTTCCATACATCACTACTGGAAAAACATAGCTTTGACTATGCGGACCTTTGTCGACAAGGTGATGTCTCTGCTTTTTAAAATGTTGTCTAGGTTTGTCATCGCTTTCCTCCCAAGAAGCAGGGGTCTTTTAATTTCGTGGCTGCTGTCACCATCTGCAGTGATCATGGAGCCCAGGAAAGTAAAATCTGTCACTGCCTCCATATCTTCCCCTTCTATTTGCCAGGAGGTGATGGGACCAGTGGCCATGATCTTAGTTTTTTTGATGTTGAGCTTCAGACCATTTTTTGCGCTCTCGTCTTTCACCCTCATTACGAGGTTCTTTAATTCCTCCTCACTTTCTGCCATCAGAGTGGTATCGTCTGCATATCTGAGGTTATTGATATTTCTTCCGGCAATCTTAATTCCAGCTTGGGATTCCTCCAGTCCTGCCTTTCGCATGATGTATTCTGCATATAAGTTAAATAAGCAGGGAGACAATATACAGCCTTGTCGTCCTCCTTTCCCAATTTTGAACCAATCAGTTGTTCCATATCCAGTTCTAACTGTTGCTTCCTGTCCCACATAGAGATTTCTCAGGAGATAGATAAGGTGATCAGGCACTCCCATTTCTTTAAGAACTTGCCATAGTTTGCTGTGGCCCACACAGTCAAAGGCTTTTGCGTAGTCAATGAAGCAGAAGTAGATGTTTTTCTGGAACTCTCTGGCTTTCTCCATAATCCAGCGCATGTTAGCAATTTGGTCTCTAGTTCCTCTGCCCCTTCGAAATCCAGCTTGTACTTCTGGGAGTTCTCGGTCCACATACTGCTGAAGCCTGCCTTGGAGGATTTTGAGCATAACCTTGCTAGCGTGTGAAAAGAGTGCAATTGTATGGTAATTGGAACATTCTTTGGCACTGCCCTTCTTTGGGATTGGGATGTAGAGTGATCTTTTCCAATCCTCTGGCCACTGCTGAGTTTTCCAAACTTGCTGGCATATTGAGTGTAGCACCTTAACAGCGTCATCTTTTAAGATTTTAAATAGTTCAACTGGAATGCCATTACCTCCACTGGCCTTGTTGTTAGCCATGCTTTCTAAGGCCCACTTGACTTCACTCTCCAGGATGTCTGGCTCAAGGTCAGCAACTACACTATCTGGGTTGTCCGGGACATCCAGATCTTTCTGGTATAATTCCTCTGTGTATTCTTGCCACCTCTTCTTGATGTGTTCTGCTTCTGTGCGGTCCCTACCATTTTTGTCCTTTATCATGTCCATATTTGCATGAAATGTTCCGTTTAACGTCTCCAATTTTCTTGAACAGATCTCTGGTTTTCCCCTTTCTATTATTTTCCTCTATTTCTTTGCACTGTTCATTTAAGAAGGCCCTCTTGTCTCTCCTTGCTACTCTTTGGAAGTCTGCATTCAATTTTCTGTAACTTTCCCTATCTCCCTTGCATTTGGTTTCCCTTCTCTTCTCTGCTGTTTGTAAGGCCTCGTTGGACAGCCACTTTGCTTTCTTGCCTTTCCTTTTCTTTGGGATGGTTTTTGTTGCTTCCTCCTGTACAATGTTACGAGCTTCCATCCATAGTTCTTCAGGCACTCTGTCCACCAAATCTAGTTCCTTAAATCTGTTCTTCACTTCCACTGTGTATTCATAAGGGATTTGGTTTAGATTATACCTGACTAGCCCAGTGGTTTTTCCTACTTTCTTCATTTTAAGCTTGAGTTTTGCTATAAGAAGCTGATGATCAGAGCCACAATCAGCTCCAGGTCTTGTTTTTGCTGACTGTATAGAGCTTCTCCATCTTTGGCTGCAGAGAACATAATCAATCTGATTTTGGTATTGCCCATCTGGTGATGTCCATGTGTAGAGTTGCCTCTTGTGTTGTTGGAAAAGAGTGTTTGTGATTACCAGCTTATTCTCTTGACAAAACTCTATTAGCCTTTGCCCTGCTTCGTTTTGAACTCCAAGGCCAAACTTACCTGTTGTTCCTTTTATCTCTTGACTCCCTACTTTAGCATTCCAGTCCCCTATAATGAGAAGAACATATTTCTTTGGTGTCAGTTCTAGAAGGTGTTGTAAGTCTTCATAGAACTGGTCAATTTCAGCCTCTTCAGCATTGGTGGTTGGTGCATAAACTTGGATTACTGTGATGCTGAAAGGTCTGCTTTGGATTCGTACTGAAATCATTCTATCATTTTTGAGATTGCATCCCAGTACAGCTTTTCCCACTCTTTTGTTGACTATGAGGGCTACTCCATTTCTTCTACGGGATTCTTGCCCACAATAGTAGATATGATAATCGTCTGAATTGAATTTGCCCATTCCCCTCCATTTTAGTTCACTGACGCCCAGGATGTCAATGTTGATTCTTGCCATCTCCTGTTTGACCACATCCAGCTTACCAAGGTTCATAGATCTTACATTCCAGGTTCCTATGCAGTAATTTTCTTTGCAGCATCGGACTTTACTTTCACTTCCAGGTGCGTCCGCAGCTGAGCGTCCTTTCGGCTTTGGCCCAACCACTTCATTAGCTCTGGAGCTACTTGTACTTGTCCTCTGCTCTTCCTCAGTAGCATGTTGGACGCCTTCTGACCTGAGGGGCTCATCCTCCAGCGTCCTATCTTTTAGCCTTTTGTTTCTGTCCATGGAGTTTTCTTGGCAAAGATATTGGAGTGGCTTGCCAGTTCCTGCTCCAGGTGGATTGCGTTTAGTCAGAACTCTCCACTATGACCTGTCCGTCTTGGGTGTCCCTGCACGGCATAGCCCATAGCTTCTCTGAATTACTCAAGCCCCTTCGCCACGACAAGGCAGCAATCCGTGAAGGGGCATCATATGCTAGCATAACCAAATGTTATTGTAATTCTATTGAAAGTTAGGTTTATTGGTATAACTAGCGACAGGGTTTTCATTGTATTTTTAACTTTTTATTTATTGTACACTGTAGTTTTTTATTTTATTGTATGTTGTGAACCGCCCGGAGAGTGTTGAGATTAATGGGGCGGTATAGAAGTGAAAATAATAAATAAATGATTAATAAATAGTTGACTTTATATTAAAAGCAGTCAAAATTTCCCATAGTAATAACTGGAGATATCCCTTATTTGGACAAGTCAACAGTTAGTGCTCTTAGCAGTTTAAAAGGAAAAAGGCCCCATATATTTACGAAGTACATTACATTGTAAATTCTTAAGAAGCAGAGAAAAAAGCTTGAATTACTTTTCAATCTCTATTTCTTTCCTTTATGTAATGTATGGAATACCTGTGGGAAAAGAAAGAGAGACAGAAACCTGCAGATGCAAGAGAAATATTGTAGGGAATTTTCAGGGGAAAAAATAAAAACTGGGTTAAAAATCCCTCCAGGAGGTAAGTTTAAGTACCTGGCCTGAGTATGTGCAATTATGTTTCCGAGGGCTGTAGAGTTAATTAACTGGAGTTGACTTTTTAAATATAGTGGGCCCTTTGGTGGCCGGTAATATCTGTCATTATAGATACTGCGAAGCAATCAGTTGCCTAACATATTGTGAAATGTGCAATTCAGGTAGTAACGCCTGCCCTGACCCCAGTGAGAGATACTTACTGTCTAAATTTTAGTTCCAATATTAAACTAATTTCCTTTTAGTTATTGACTAAAGCCAGTACGCTTGATATATTTATCTTTAATCCTTTTCACCAGTTTATCCAGAAAATGTTAATTTAACTAGCCTGTAATTTCCTGAATCTCTTCCTTTCTCTCTCTCTCTCTCTCTCTCTCTCACTGAATTCTTGGTTTGGGCTAAGGTCTATTTGTAAGCTATAGTTTATGAGCTGCATCTAAAGACATAAAAACTAAGGCTGCTCTAAACATGAACTGAAAGTTGTACTTCTTTTTTATGTTCAGACTTTTAACTAGGTGCATCTGTACTGCAGTGTAGTAGTAATAATACCAAGCTCTTACCAGTGTAGACACAGCTACTACTTTTATAATCTTGAACGTTTTTGCAGCTGCTTAAGCTTTTCTTTGGGAAGAAGCCTGAAAGAACTGTGAGTTTCTTCAAGTTTCTCTCCTGTGAACTTAGGCTGTAACTACATTGGCAAATAGTATAGAAGTTGCTGCGGATGTAGAACAGATGAATTTGAACTTTTTAAAACTGATCACATTGCACAAAGGCCAATGCAATGCAAATCAGCCCAGTCCTTTTGGTTTCAAATGCATTTTTTTTTCTCCTGCTGCAGGGGGCTTCTACTTTTTTTTTTTTTTTTTAAAGAGCAAGATCTGTTCAAATGATGTTTCCCCCATATGGTTAGTCATTTCATTCCCCAAAAGGACAGGGAAGGTAACTGTGGGAGGTATTCTGGTGACATACTAAACTGTATATGATGTTTTGACTGTGGGAACACCCATTCCTGTGATCTTTCTCACTAGTCATTCCAAAGTATTTTTTTAATTTTTTTAAAAACAAACTACCAAGTTTAGTACTAGATCAAAAGCAAAGCAAAGTGTTCTGCTTGTATACTGCCTCTCTGGGCGGTTTACAAGTTAATTTTGCAGGCTACACATTGCCCCCGCCCCCCCCCCCCGCCCCCAGTGAGCTGGGTACTCATTTTACCTACCTTGGAAGGATGGAAGGCTGAGTCAACCTTGAGCTGGCTACCTGGGATTGAACTCCGAGTCATGAGCACAGTTTTGGCTGCAGTACAGCAGTTTAACCACTGCACCACATTATCACTGCAGTGATGCATTATTTTAGCAATAGATCACCTCTGCACAAAGAAAGATAAAAATTGTTATGAAATACTGTAAAAACAAGTCTGAAGAGCTACAGCAGATTACTGTGTTTCCACAATATGTGCGTAATGTGTTTGTATGTTATGGAGAACTATTGAAAACTGTCCTTGTTCCTTAATGCCATGCAATACTTCAGACAGCACACTAGCTTTACAATGAACCATAAAAGGAAAGCCAAGGGTCAGCAGAAGGCAGGATCAAAGGAAGTGGGACTGTGGGATGCAGCTTGGATCGAACTGCATCAAGGGGCCAGTGTGAACGCTGGCTCTGAATCAGTCTGTGGTCTCTGTGTAATCACCTAATCCAAATAGAATCATAAAATAGGCTGTGAATCAAGCTGCAACAGAGCCACATCACTCCAATTCGGCTTGCCAATGTAGCTGCAACCTCAGTGCATTTCTAAAGGAATTCTCTTTGCTGTGCCCTTGTTCTAGATTTAGCTGGCGATTCATAGGTTAAATGTTGGTCTACATGAAATACATACATGTGTGGGTAGAACTCCTTTCTCTTTATAAGGGAGCTGAATTTGCGTGTGGCACTCTCTAAGGTGCTTTGTCACTGTGATCTGTCCTTGTGCTTGGTAAGCTGAGTGTTACATTCAAGCTTCCCATAGCAGGCAATGCGCACTCTAATGAAACAAGGCAGAGGGGAAGGCAAGCGCAAAAACACTGTGAAGGAATCCCTGTTAGGAATGTCGTATTCAAGGCTTTCTGGCATTGCTCTTTTTCTCATAGCTTGAATAACTTTACACAACTTGTCATGAAAGCCCTCCAACCCCCAGATCTAGAATGATCTTCATTTTTCTTGGAAACCTCAATGGAAAAATTTCTGTCTCATATCAGGAAACAATAAGGTTCCGACACTTGTTTCCTGTACCTGAAAAGGATTGTTCAACATTTCCTTCTAGTGATTCATTATGATAAAAGTTGAAATGATCAAGCGTGTTACGTGCCCACGAGCAAGGGCTAAGGTCTATTTTTTTAAGGAATTCAGCCTTTCTAGTGTTTGCTTTGAAGAGACCCTAATGAGTCCTCTGGCAATTTTGTACTCTACAACAGTGGTTCTTAACCTTGGGTTACCCAGGTGTTTTTGGACTGCAACTCCCAGAAGCCTTCTCCACCAGCTGTGCTGGCTGGGGTTTCTGGGAGTTGCAGTTCAAAAGCACCTGGGTAACCCAAGGTTAAGAACCACTGCCTACAACAAAAATGTAACAAATACTTGCAGTGTCTCAGCTCATCAAGACTTCCCATTGGAACAATGGGCAACAGCAGCAGAGAGAAAAAAGTTGCTTTTACAGGTGACCAAAGAGGCCAACACTTTTTTCATCACCATCAGCATTGTCAAAAAGCATAGGTTTTGCAAATAAATAAGTAAATGAAAATAAAAGAAAAGAAAAATTTGTGCTTAGCATAGAATATAAGGCAAAAAAACCCACAAGGCTTTCAGCCTGAAGTGCAGATATTTTGCACAAAAACACTTATAGTACAGTGATTTTTTTACAGAAGTGCTAAAGTGGACGTGGTGCTGCTGCGGGTTAAACCGCAGAAGCCTCTGTGCTGTAAGGTCGGAAGACCAGCAGTCGTAAGATCAAATCCACGCGACAGAGTGAGGTCCCGTCGCTTGTCCCAGCTCCTGCCAACCTAGCCATTCGAAAGCATGTAAAAATGCGAGTAGATAAATAGGTACCACCACGGCGGGAAGGAAACGGCGTTCCGTGTCTAGTCACGCTGGCCACGTGACCACAGAAACTGTCTTCGGACAAACGCTGGCTCTATGGCTTGGAAACGGGGATGAGCACCACGCCCTAGGGTCGGACACGACTGGACTAAATGTCAAGGGGGAAAGTGGAAAAATGCACAAAAACACTTGTCATATCATCCACAAGACTTGCATATCTTTTCCCCAGTCACTGTTGACCCAGGGAACTGCAAGCAGTTGCATGCTGCCCTATTACTGGAGGCCTTGTCCAGCTAGCTGATTACAGGCAAGTGTTCGACTAGAGAAGGACAATCTGAGTGGTGCTGTCAGGAACTTCATACTGGCCCTTCCATACTGTGATGTTCACCTGCTGGAAGTCTAAGAACTGCAGAGAGCAGGGAGGACTCAGTCTGTGTAACCCTTTTGCCTTCTTAAAAGTGCCACTGGGACTGTTTCAGATTAGCAACAGAGAGACCACACAGTTCCTGTTCCTGCAAGAGCAGGCATGGGTAAACTTTCCCTCATTGTGGATTATTTTTTATTCTCAGGGTGCCATATTTCCACACAGAGATTATGGTGAGCAGCATGTATGCCTCTGAGGTGTGGGAGGCAAATTAAATATGTGTCTGTGTGTTTTAAAGAAACAGTTGAGGAATCGTTTTTGAACACTACTATTTAAATATGCTGCCTCAGAGAGCCATCTTTTTTCTTGTTTGAAGAGTGGACCTGGTGCTGAACATTTGTTGCTTTCATTTTCAGAGGTGTGGTAGAATAAATTATTGCATGGATGTCCCAGACTCCGCGGTGGCTAAATGCACAAAATGCACAAGGTCTTGTAAAATCCCTGAAGAACTTGAGTAGAGATGGGGGTATTCGTATACGAATATCCCCGCACAGGTGGCGATAACGAGGGCCCAGCCCCATGGGGCCGGATGATCCGCTCACTGATCCGCCGCTGCTGCGGACACCGCGATTCTTCCAATGGCTCTGCAGATCGCGATCTGCGAGCCACTCTTCAACCTTGCAGTGAGGCTTGAACTCCCGCCTCCTGCCAGGAATGGCTAGCTGATCGTGATCTGTGGAGCTATTGGAAGAATTGCGGCATCCGCGGCAGCGGCAGATCGGTGAGTGGACCATCCGGCCCCATGGGGCTGGACCCCCTTTATCTGTTCTATTTCTTATTGCAATATCTTGCTTCCTTAAAAAGCATGATGGCCATATACCAAATTAGAGTATCAGGGCTTTCTAAGGAGGAACTCCAGATGGCTGCTTTGTATGTATAGAAGTTCATTTTAACTAAATGTTTCTTAGCACTCTGACCTGTGCATGTTTTGGAAGTGGTAGAAGACAGGTTTCTTTGGACAAATGGTGGATTAAAATTCTCAAACACCAGAAGACCTCATCAGGTTACATTTGAAGTTAATGTAAACCCTCTGGATGTCAGTTCATTTTTTAAAACAAAGGTTGAGTTTTGTTAATAGCTTGGATTGGACAGGATGGGAGTATTCTGGTTTCATGAAGGCTTAAACAGGCCTCCGATCAGGATCCCATCTAAAATGCTGATTTCATAGGTATAGCTACTGAGCAGTTCATTACCATTATCTTTTGCAGTCTTCTAAAAGCAGTGTGTGAGAGAGAACATGTGTACTTGCACTGCTTCTCATAACACAGAGTAAGATAAATGCATCTCTTTTTGGTATGACTTAAATCAGAATTGAGGGATGTCTCTTCAAATAATCAGTGAAGAATAGATGTCTTATCTGGCTAGCATTGCTCATGGCAGTTATGAGTTTTAACATTTCACTTTGAGTTAGAAGTGAGAGAAAAAAAATCTTGTTATAAAATCCTTCTGTGAACATGTCTTAAAAATAAATAGAGATCAGAGGACAATTGGAAAGTTGGGAAATGCACTGTGGGTAGCATTCTGTTATAGATTTGGAAAACAAAACTCTTTTTACCTGTTCCCATCAACCATCCAATTTTAATTAAGCAGGTAAGACCACTGAATTTTATTGATCTGTCTTTTATGATGCAAACATTTCTGCTAAATTGGCTAGCTAGTGGGAAGAGTGTCACAACAAGATTTATTTTGTTTACAGTTCTCAGTTGAATGGCGTGTGGTGCACATGCCTGGAGCAGATTAATTCATTGCCCTACACTCAGGGAACATGTGGTCTTTAGCCCATCTCAGCCCAGGAAAAAGGGAATATAGAGGGCAAAAACAGAATAGGAGATTTCTGCCAGTGTTTGCTTGCCCTGTGGAGGAAAAGAAGAACACTGGGAGTGACCTCCAGCTGCTGTCTGACTCCCAGTTTGCATTGGCTGTTTTCCGTGTTCCTGCTGGTTACAAATGCTACCCTTTTCTGAACTGACCATTTTGCATCTTCTCTTTTCTCTGGCTGGCTCTATTCACTCTGGGCCCTGATTCCATGTTCATCTCTTTTGGAAGAAAGGAGAGCTTGGAAATTTTACCATTTTAGACAACTCCTGGGATCTCCCAGGGATCTCTAGCCTTGCTAGAGGCCATGTTGTCTGTTGCATTCTCTGAGTTGATGTCCAAAAAAAGTGTGATTTTTGAGGTTGGGAATAGAATCTGCCCACCACCTGTCCATTTATGCAGCCAGACTGGGGCGGGGGGAATTGGTGGCAGGGTTTGTGTTCAAGGAAGCACTGACATCTGGAGGGGGAAGAGGTATGGCTGCCACCAGTTGCTTCCTTGCCCCCACAAATGCAGGTGAGTACTGGCTGTGATCTCATGCTGCTGGAAGCAATACAGATGGCTCAATTTGGAACATTTTGTCACCAAATGCAACTGTCAGGCAGATGCTAAAATCAAGTACAACATCAGTATCTTGATCATGGACTGCTTGGATAATGGTTTGCACCTCCTTTTATTTTTCACACCTTCAAGAAGCAAGTATGACATTAGCTCCAAGCAGACACAGTTTTGGCAGTTGTGGTTTCATTGAGTGGCTTGCAGGTGTAGCTTCTATACTCAGCAGTACAGTTTATTTTCCTGCTTCTGTGTTTGAGTGGTCCCACTTATAGATTGTTTTTTCTAAACAACTAGAGCTCACAGCTTTACTGGACTTCTATAAATGTTGCTAGTTAATGATAAATATACATTGGCTGAAACCCAATTGAAAGTCACAATTAGAGTACATCTATTGAATTAGTGGGGATTTGGTGAGTCAACTCCTCCATATGTTCCACTGATTCAGTGAGCTTGCTCTAATTGTGACTCGCTACTGGATTTCAGCCCTGTGTTATAACTCTATTTAACATGCAGTGGCTTCCTGTGGCTCCTGTAGACTACAGTATCAGGCCCCACTGGAAATGGAAAAAATTGCCATTTTGTTTAATTAATATTATATTACAAACTTTTTTTCCCCTATATGGGTCTAGAGGCCAGACTGGTAAAACCTGCTGAAAAGGACACTAGAAGTGGATAGAAGTCTACTTCTAATTTTGAAGAAAATACCTATTTAGGAGGTAGATCAGCACTTCTGTAGGCTGGTGTTGCTGGTGGTTTCTTCTTCTTCTTTATTTGCCCATTGACATGCAGTGTTGGATATAGGCCTCCACTTTTTGTTTCCGCAAATTTCTGTTTTGTTTTATTCCAGTTCATGCCAATCCTGCTGGTCTTTTAAAATTATCCATCTGTCTAGTTTGTGGTCGTCCTCTTCCGCTCCTCTTTTTAATTTTAAAGGAACTTTTTGGTTTTTAAGAATTTTTCTTTGTTTGCTGAAAGCTGACCATAGTGTTGTTCGTCTCTGTACTTCTACCTTCTGACATTTGCCACACTGTGTTACCTGTCCCAGATAAATATGTTCTTGAACATATTTGATACAATATCCATTGATTATAACATTTGTATTTTCATCTTGATAGGACTTAGTTTTTTTGTTTTATTTAGTTTTAAACCATTTCCCTCTGATTCAGTTTTGAATTCTTCCAACTTACTTTGTAGGTCGACAAAGTTACCTGCTATGACTACTATATCATCAGTCTATCTAAGGTCCTTGAGTCGCCTCCCATTGATATTAATTCCTATATGTTCCCAAATGAAATTTTTGAATACCTTCTCTCATGTTGTTATAAACACTTTTGGACTCATTAAGACTCCTTGTCTCATTCTGTGTTTAACTGGTATTTCCTAGTATTTTGGCATTTTCGCGTAACTGTAGGCTTCAAGGAGCTGCAGAGAACAGAGGAGAGCAGGAGAGTGCCTGGCCACAAAAACAACCTTGAAGAGAGCTGAATGCTGCTCTAGGACTACCCTTTGCCCATTCTTGACATACGCACTGGGGGATTTGATCTGGAAGTGAGGGGCCTAGAAAGACTCTGTGGTTATGTCGGATGCCATGATGAAAACACCAACCTAATTTGTAGTTGCTGTGAGAAGGGCAAGTTCTATGTGCAGGGTCATTAGGAAAGGAGCCAAAAATAATGCTGCCCATATTGTGCCTTTGTGCAATTTATGATGTGCCCCCACTTGGAGTGGTATGTACAATTCTGCCCAGCACAGCCTTAGGAAGGCTATTGGAAAGCTGGGAAAGAGGCAGAACAAGCTATCCAAAATGACCAAAAGGGTACGGCAGTTCCTCCCCTCCCCAAAGGAGTGGTAGCAGGTGGTTGCAACAGGGTTGTTTTGCTTAAGAAAGCATGAGATTTGTAATATATAATATATATAGTATGTGAATAAATTTGAATAGGAGGGCCTCCTCCAATTGCTGTTATACCCAAAGCATATAAATAGAACATGGCATTTGCTGTTACTGATGTTGTGATTATCACTATCTTAGGGATCCTGACATGTTGCTGTTAAAGTACTTATTATTCTATATTACAGTGTCAGCTACCTCCATGTACTAATCCCTCTTTTTATCTATGTCCTGAAAGAATCTAAAAGCCGGGATCAGGCCAAGTTGAAGCAAGTCTCAGACCAAAACTCTGAATTAAACTCTAATTTTCATACCCTTATACTGAAGTTGGTGACAACACTTTTATCCTGTTCAGTATTTACACCTGTGCAGCTCCAACCACAGATGCTGCCTTTGTGATGTGAAGAGTAGAAGGTTGTGCACAACTAAACACATGCGATAGGCAGCTCATCAGGTTGCTCTGACTGGTTTCACCATTGGAATTCTGCACATGTAAATATTGAATGGGAGATAGGCCAGTGTGTCACCAGTAGCACACATACAATTTTTCATAGCCTTCAGCTCATACCAATTTATGCACTTAATTTTAAAATGGACAATGTTTACATTAAAAACCAGGATTCACCATTTCTTTTTCTTGTCTTCTGAGTTGTAACATCCATGTTATTAAGATAGTTAAAGCTACCTTTCCTTCTTTCCTTCCTCCCACCCTCCCTCCCTCCCACTCACATACCAGCTATCAATTTATTTCCCTATTGATTTGGGCAGACTACCACATTATTTTATTAGGGCACGAACCATTCTCTTGTTAATGTCTCCTCAGTTAAACCAACTCTCCCTTATTGAAAAGCAATTTTGGAAATTTGTGTCAGTGTAGCATTTTGTGTTTGTATGAAACAGAAGTTTGGTTTATGTGTGATTAAAATAAAAATTCAGATTTTTCCCAAAAATTAAGAAGCCAAGAATATTTCATATGTATGGGAAGCTGCTCCATCATGAACAACCTGGGGAAAGTTAACAGGGGCATAGTTTGTATATCTATTGATGAAGGATGCAATTCTGGTTAAAATACTGTATAGTAGGTGAGGCTTTAAGGTGCCACAGAATTTTTGTTTTTTTTTTGTTTTTCTTTTGTTTTGCCTTGAAATGCTACAACAGACTATCATGGCTACCTCTTTTAAATCTAGAAATACATGTTTATATTTACACTTAAATGTACATGTGCATGTGGTTTCCCCTAGCAGCAATTGGAAATGATTCTTCTAAAGTTATACATTGGGGAGTTAATCTGGTGCAAGGTGCTGATATGACCATATTTTGGAGTAGGTTAATTTATTTTCTAGTTTACTCATGGCTCATTTTCTCTTTTCCTTTAGTGCTGTGACTTAGGATTCCATGCCAGCTTGGCACGTACATTCAGAACATACCTTTCTGCTGAGTACAACCTAGAAACCTCACGCCATGAGGGGCTGGACATCATTGAGAATGCTGTAGACAACCTGGATGCACGAAGTGACAAACACATAGTCATGGATATGTGCAACCAGGTCTTCTGTCCTCCTCTGAAGTTTGAATACCAGCCTCACATGGGAGATGAGGTATGTAACTAAGGCATAGTCAACTAATAAGGCATAGTCAATTCACCGAAAGCTGGAACCCTTTATTAAAATATGCCAATAAAATAAATGACAAGGTGGTTTAGAACAGCGGTCCCCAACCTTTTTGGGACCGCAGACCAGCTGAGCCTCTGAGGAAGGCGGGGCACCCCCCCATGCTCGCGTGGGTGCGCGCTCGCTCTCGGGCGCATGCGCGAAGCAGTGGGGGAGCACACGCGCACCCCAGCGCTGCAGTGAGCACTCTGCCCGCCCGCCCGCCCCTTCGCGTGGGCGCATGCGTGAAGGGGTGGGGGAGCGCTCATGCCAGCGGTGGCACACACATGTGTGCGCAAAGCAGCTGTGGGGAGGGGAGTGTGTGCGGGGGGGAGTGTGTGCCGGGGGAGGTCTGTCTCCACGGCCCGGTCCAGCTCAGGCCACGGACCGGCACTGGGCCGCGGACCGGGGGTTGATGACCTCTGGTTTAGAAAACAATTTGGAGCATTTAGATTGTTGGTCAATATTTCTTTAAGGTGAAACAGGGAATGATGTAAATGTGACTTTGTGAAATGTGGAGAATAGCAAGTGGTCAACAGTTAAATTACATAATAAGTAAGATTATAGATTACTATGTTAAGCCTTGTTTTTATTAATTGTAACATGATGGATTGTCATGATTTAAAATAATTTTTTTTAAAAAGAAAAAAAGATGAGGTATGTAACTACAGAAAATGGTTCCAACTGCTCCACAATGTATTACATTTTGGGTTTCCCTTCAGATGCAACACTTCCCCTACTTCAGGGTGAATAGGCTGCGTTTAGTGGGGTTTTCTTTTCATTTTTAAGTATTGAGTCCATGTTATTCTTAGTATGAATTACTTCTGTGCTGCTTTTAGAGCAGTCTTGTGTAGTGTAGTAGATACATACAATGTCAGACACCCTGGGTTCAAATCACTGCTTGACTATAGAAATTTACTCACGGTGGTAATGGTAAACCACTGCTTGAGTGTCTTTCAT
This sequence comes from Intellagama lesueurii, assembly GCA_037013535.1. NCBI lineage: Eukaryota > Metazoa > Chordata > Lepidosauria > Squamata > Agamidae > Intellagama > Intellagama lesueurii. The sequence continues at coordinate 259,434,623 of JBAJHW010000002.1, forward strand.
ACCTTGAAATCCTATTTGAGTTATCATACATCAAAAATGACTTGATGGAGCATAAGAACAGTTTCTAAATTATCAGTGGACAATTGCCATACTACATATTTTGATTACTTTTCAGTATTTATGTTTTGATGACATTTCTTTCTTTCCATGGATGCACATTAAGAAAAGGCAAACTGAGAATGAGTGTTCCAACTATTTTCAATCAAAACATTGGAAGTACAGCTCACCTTAACTGCTCTATATCCCATGCAGTTGGGCCTTTCAAACAACAGTTTATTCAGATCCTTGGTCTGGGGAAAATGCATAACATAGAATAATTATGTAATATCCTCCCCCCAAACAAGGATCTGATTCTGTTGGTTCTACTGCTGACTTTCAATTTTTTCAGAGCTGACATTATTCTAAGTTTATCTGTCTTGGATTTGTATGTGGTTTTTCAGATCTCCAACCCGACGAAAAATGGGATATATGTTTAAAGAATAAGTAAGAGTCAACAGAAAAATCACACAGCTAGTTAAAAATCAAGTTTCCAATTTCCTCTTTTTCGTTTCCAGTTGAGGCACCCTAATGTATGGATGCGTTTTCTTTGCTGCTAATCGATAGCTGTCAAATAATCTGATCTATCTTGAATTAGCATTAATGTATCTGTTGTTGCTTCAGGTATGTCAAGTGAGTGCCCAACAGCCGGTTCAGACAGAGTTGCTCATGCGCTATCACCAGCTGCAGTCTAGACTTGCTACACTCAAAATAGAGAACGAAGAGGTGAGAGCTGTAATTTGTCTTTAATCTTTAAGTAAACAATTGTATCAACTCAGTTACCCTAATGATTCTGTGCAACTAATCTTTGAAACTATTATCACATATAACATGTTCATTTAAGACAGCTTTTTCAGCTCTAGTGTTTTTGTATCTCTGGAGAATCCAGAACAGATTTGTTTGAGTGGACATCCTGGTGTTGGCTTACCTTGTTTTCCCCACAGTGACATATGTATATGCATGTAAAGGTAAAGGTAAAGGTTCCCCTTGACAATTTGTCCAGTCGTGTCTGACTCTAGGGGGCGGTGCTCATCCCCATTTCCAAGCCATAGAGCCAGCGTTTGTCCGAAGACAGTTTCTGTGGTCACGTGGCCAGCGCGACTAGATGTATGTATGTCATAAATGCATGTATGTCAAGTAAATGTGTATGCATGTATGTCATGTAAATGTGAGGCCACTTATCATGTAAGACTTGTTCAGATAATTTGTTGAGGTCAGGGTGATCAAATATTCAAAACAGATTTGGTCTCTCTCTAACAAATCCTACCTGGAATACAATCCCAGAGAGCAAAGAGAACATCTGAGTGTGCCCTAGGAGTAGTACTGAACAATAGGTTTATAAGGCTGGGCAGATTTGGTAACTGTTACCAGCAGAATTGGAACATTCTTTCTCCTATTGAAAAAAAGGTGCAGAAACTGCAGGTTATTATAGGGCAGTGATGGCGAACCTATGGCACGCGTGCCACAGCTGGCACGTGGAGCCCTTTCTTCTGGCACGCGAGCCATAGGTCCCTACTCCCCCCCGCCCCCTGCCCCCCCCTGCGCAGCCAAACCTCATGAGGCGGGTGCAGCCGGGATTCCCCCTTCCGCCGCCACTTCCGGGTCCTCCGGGTCCGTCGCCATGATTCCCCCTTAAACCGCCACTTCCGGTTCCTCCGGGTCCGTCAGCATGATTCCCCCTTAAACTGCCACTTCTGGTTCCGGGTCCTCTAGGTCCGTCGCCATGATTCCCCCTTAAACTGCCACTTCCGGTTCCGGTCTTCCGGGTCCGCCGCCCACTGTCCCCCCCCCCCCCACATTTTGGGCACGTGAGCCCAAAAAGGTTCACCACCACTGTTATAAGGTATAAGGAATTGAGATGACTGGTTCCAATGGAAGTACGCTATTGGGTATTTTCCGTATTTTTAAAAAAATGACTTGAAGAGAGCCTTCAGGATAGTTTCCCTGTATATCCATACAGATTTAGGAAAAGTTCCTGGAAAATCTAGGGAGCCTAAATTATAATTTCCTATGCCATCTTCCTTCTAGGTAACATTCAGATTTTTTTTAAAAAAGCATATGAAAAGACATGGAGTTATTATGAAATAACTGTGTTGTTTCTGCCACAATCTTCTGTGCCTACAATTTCGCAGGTGCGAAAAACACTGGATGCTACTATGCAGACATTGCAAGACATGCTGACTGTGGAAGATTTTGATGTCTCAGATGCCTTCCAGCATAGTCGCTCCACTGAGTCTGTCAAATCAGCTGCTTCAGAAACTTACATGAGTAAAATAAATATTGCCAAGAGGAGAGCCAACCAACAAGAAACTGAAATGTTCTATTTCACTGTAAGGATAATATTCCATTTCTCTTGAGCACAATGTGGTTTTTTAAAATGTCATAACGGCTGGACATCATTAATAAATGTTGCAGACAACCTTCGTGAAAAGTTGATCCAGTGGAGACCCCACCCCACTGCCCGCACGCCCAATACAGTTTGGTAGTCAGAGATGAAGGCCAAGATTTTTTATTATTAGATTGTGTGGCGATTCCAATTCTTTAAATTCCTTGCTCTTGTCAATTTAAGCTGTTTAGAGTCAGGACGACATCTCTACAAGGAACTTGAAAGCACTACAAGGTTCCTTGCCTCCAACTAAGAACAAGATGAGGAGCTATTTGTGTTTTTTTGTTATCCCCCAAACTTGCACCTCTATATATATATAATTAAACTGTTCCTCTTGAAGTGCAAAGGCACACACAAGCACACACACAGAGCAAGCAAAAAAGGATTGATTGCTTGTTAAGAAAGACAAAACCATACTCCAGATTTTTAATTGTCCATAAAATAAGGTTCCGTTTGCCTAGTTTTACACAAATTGCACAATTTCAAATTGCGTATTGTGGGATTTTGCACAAATTGTACAGCATGTGCAAAAACCTTGCAGTGATATTGTTCTTATAACTATGGGAACTGTATCAAGAGTGCCTGTAAAGTCCTGCCTGTTCTCATTGGGAAGGAGAAGCATGTAACTATTCTTGGATATCATTCCTGATTACAAGACCAGCAAAGGTTTCCATCCCTATTCACAAGTTTGTTGTAAAGATAAAGAGGAAAGACATAGAGCCACAATGAGCTCATTGGAGGAGCATATAAATGTCACAAATAATAAATAAATACTAATAAATTCACTAATGTCACAATAATAAATAAATATTAATAAGTCCATAGCATTGTAGCAAACACTGTCTCTTAAATTCTGATGGTTTTCTGTGTGATTTTCATTCTGAAGTTTTAAGCTTGCATTATGTGTAAAGTCTTCCAATTTTTGTATCTCTTTCTTCCTGCTGTGTTCTTAGCATCTCTGAATTCATTTGCCTCTAGGGCATTATTGTTGAGCATGAGGCAATGTGAAAAGAAAAGTTATTCTCAGATCAGTTCCACAAGTGCATGGACACATCTGATCAGTCAAGCCAGGAGACCTCATGCAGGGAGATTTTTCCTCTGCTTTATCAGTGTTTGTACAAAAATAGAGTTCTTTCTGTAGGAGGAAAAAGCTCCTTTGCTTGTTGAGGGCATTCCCAGCAGCCTGACAAAAGAAAGCTTTCTTTGAACTGTTGTCTTGAGTTCCTTGTGATCTCAGGCCCTGACCTCGAGCACATGGCTCAACACAAAGGTATCTGGTCTAATAAAATCAGCAGGATCTGATATTTAATTGTGGGAAAAGTAAAAACCCAAATGAGAAAGACATCTTTGGTCAAGCTTTTTTGTGTATATAACTCTAGTAAAGTTAATTAAGGCTTACAGTATTTCCATTGTTTCCTGCAGGTAGTCAGGAGCACAATAGGGGAGATATGTGTATCTCAAAGTATGTTTTACCAAGAGTCTGTGCCCACTTTGTTTATGTTTTTATGTGTATCTTTCTCCTTTCAGAAGTTCAAAGAGTATTTGAATGGCAGTAATCTTATTACAAAGCTGCAGGCAAAACATGACTTACTGAAGCAGACTCTGGGAGAAGGTAAGTCGTCAGCATGTCTAAACAAAAAGACTGCATTTCTCTTCACAACAGGATTGCAAACTAGATCTTAGTCTTCTTAAAATCTCACCTGCTGTTGGCCTCTTATTGAACTTTAATAGACAGACAGACAGAAAATCTTTGCTCGCTTTACCATTAATTTTGGCTGAGACTGGTGTTTGAATGCCTTGCTGCATTGATTTGCTTCCTTGAAGGCATAAGGCAGACATCCCAGTGTTAGGGATGAACCACATTAGTCTTGTTTTTCTGCCAAGGGGATGTACGTGGCTGCTCTTTGTTTAGTAAAAAAGAGAAATGAAAACACTGAGCCCTGTGGACAGGCTCCTTTGTAACATGGCCGCTGTGTTCTTGTTAGCAATTATCCATTTAATTTGGTAAATAAAAGATTTTTGTAAAGATCTTTAGCGTTTGTGGATACAAACAGGTGACTATAAAGGTGAATTCACTAAGATGTTTTCTCCCAGAAGCTTGGGAGTTCTTGTGTTTTGAACCAAAAGCCAAGTATATCAGCTCCAGGAACTGTATACTGGTGTCTGAGAGTTGTTGTCTGAAACAGTAGGTTTTATCAAGTTTTTCTCAAAAATAAATCCATTAAATGAGTGGCATTAAAAATGGTAAAGACGTTTAAACCTGCTGGCTTATTTGGTATTTTATCACTTACATGTATAGTGGTGTTGAAATTAGACAGTGGCTTGTAAAAAGGTAATTTTTTTCCACTCTCCTTGACTGCTGTCTCGCTGAACAAGCCTTGTGCTGTTTGCAGCTGAGGAGTTAAATTTAAAAGGAAACCTTGTGACTTTATTTAGATTAAAATGCTTTGGGAACTATTTACGGTAGAGTATATGGTCCTTGTTCTGTGTGTAGATCCAGTTGCTAGGAAACTTCATTTGCTTCAGTGCAGTTGCCATCCCTCCCACAAGAGGGGTGTGAGATTGAGGGGAGGCTTTGTTAGGGGTTAGCACTGCAGCCAGGTCTTTGTTGTGCTGGAGCACTCAGCGGTTTCTGCAGATGTACTTGTGAAGCCTCGGCTTCCTCAGTACAAAGGTGGCTTTCTACTTTGAGAGTCTAAAATTAATTCTGAGCTCTGGATATTAAGGCTGGTCAGCCTCTTTGGGTAAAGGGTTTGGCACAGTGGCAGATCCCAGCACTGAGAAGGTCCCCTCATTTGTCCATTCTTGTGTTTACATCAGATTGCCCAATTATACTTTGATATGGAATTGAATGAGTTACAAATGGTAAAAAGTTTTAAAGAGCTGCACCCTAAAGACTTCAAAAAGATGCTTCACAAGAGCCAAGAATTGATGTCACAAAAATGGCAGTGTTAAAAATAGGAACACCCGTTCCACTTTCTTACAGTGGCAGCCTGGGAACCATTCTTCTATCCATGACCAGCATTGGCATGTTAGATACGACTGTCACCTCCTCCCAGTTTGCTCAGAAGAGAATAGAAAGGTTATGGGATATCAGGCAAAAACAAAAGAAGAATTAAAAAAAGACAAAAGCGTTGTGGCACCTCAAAGACTAGCTGCTATATTTTAATATGGGTTTTCATGGATCAAGTCCACTTCTTCAGATATAAGAGTGAGATTACATGGCAATTTTTCATACATTTATACATGCCCCCCCCCCCAAAAGCTTGTGTAAGGCTCTCAGTTTTCTGCAAGTAGTGATTTCAGAGATTCAGTCTCTATTAATTTGTTGTTGGCAAGTCTACCAGGCAAAAGTGGGACTGAGCTAGCATGATGTCTATTTCCTTTTTGTTTTCTTGTGGGAGTGTCAGGGTCTGAAATGTTGTGTATATAGAGAATTAAAATAATTAAGGGGATGTGTAGAAAAAGTAGCCCTGAAAAGGAAAGTGCTTTTAAAATTGAGACTTGAACAATAGTTTACCGTAATCATTTCAAAACAATTGGCGAGCTTTCCAGCTGAGCAAGATCACTCTATTATAATATCCTCACATCTGAATGTGTATATGTTACAATTTGTAAGTATAGAGGTGGTGTTTGCAGATCCTATAGCTTGTTCTCTTTGTAGTTCCAATAATTTGGAGCGACATATTTTGTTCCAATATTCTAGAGTTCCAGAATCCTGGTATAAGGAATCCTTATTCCTCCAAATTTTACTGGAACAATAGAATCCCCCCCCCCTTTTTTTTTCTTCTTAGAGCTCAAGACTCCTGGATCCCCAAAGCCATAGAAAAGATATTGTTTAGAGATGGGGTGGGGAGAAGTGTGGACAACTGAAAGAATTATAAATACAGGGAGATAAGACACATATGCATTCAGGAATTCCACTGATCAATTTAGCAAGGCTTCACACTACATCCACACACCAATCATCAAGGATTTTCATCCATAGATGCAAATTGGCACAAGGCTGACTTGGCTAGATGAGAACATAATTTAATAGTTTTTCTCTGTGGGTCCTTAATATGCTTAAAGGCTAAGTATTTTTTACTTTATATATTCTTATTTTTAACAACTTTCATATTTTTAGACAAGTATTCTCAGCTTTTTGGACTGTGTCTCCTAGGCAATAAGCTAAATTTTTAGAATGTAATTCAAACATTCACATTGTTCTTTTTTACTCTTAAAACATATGCTCCTGTATTTTAGATGGATTTCTGTTTAAGCATTTTTGCCTACAATTTTTCATAGCTGTAAGACTTTTATATCTTTACAACTTCTGAACTGTATTTCAGAAAGTGACTTTTTCAAGGTCTGTTGCTTCCTCACAGTTGTTTCTACCCTGAGCAAGAAAATATTGAAAACATTTTGGGGTACATGGTTAGTTTTTTTTTAGTAGTTGCTTAAAGTTAAATTCATGTTTTCTGTTCTGAATAATATCAGACACTATGCTGAATTCCTGCTCACAATACTTTTTAAAAAGTTGTACTCCAAAAGCAAGAGGCTATTTCTTAATCTAGAGATCATAGTTAACAAGCTTTCTTGTGATTTATTGCCCAGTTTTATTTTCTAAGTCCTGGAGATAGGTGCATCTTTTTAGCTTAGAATCTGCTGCCTTCGATTGCATTTTAAAATCAGAGGTCTTGCAACACAGGTATTGGCATATAAAGTTTAATTACTTTTAATTGGTTTTAATCCTCCAGATATTTCCCTCTCCCTGTTTATATGATTTGAAAACCTGACTCATCATGAGAACCGTGGATTTTTCCCATTTCTTTAAGCTGAACAACATTTCAAATAATCAAATATAGCATCTGGGAGAACTTGTTAATGTTTTTTGTTTTGTCTAAGAAATGTCACTGTGTGCCACAGAACTGGTAAGCACGTGACTCTCTCTTCTGGTCAGGCCCACATTTCACATTAATGCTGAGGAGGGTCTCATTAGGCATAATCTATCACTGCGCTCTCCCAAACAGATCCAAGTCCAACTGTTCCCCGATTTACAGGTTTTGACATATGAAAGGAGGTGGACCTAGCAGTTAGTTGAAACCTGACCCACTTGGGCTCTTCCTACTGATGCCAAGCTTGTGAGATAATGACACTGCTAGGACGACACCATCAATCAACATATGATGTGTTGGATGCTTTGTTTGTCAGTTTTTTCTTGCTGAGTAAAAATGCTACAGCAGTTCTGAGAAGGAAGGTATAACAGCTAAGACTGCAAATACAGTAGCTTATTTTAAATTTTGTTGCATTCTTATTTATGTGGAGCTGCATGTGGTTAGTTGGCTATAACAATCAGAATCTGGATTAGTTTCTCTTGACTAGCATTTCTCATCCTAGCTGTTCCCTGTATGTGTTTGTAAATAAACACCCTCTCCTTTCTCACATCTTCCTTCATGGGCTACTTGTTCCTTTTCATACAAAACCCAGGTTTCTGTCGCTGTCCCTGCTCCTTTACGGTGACGTCAATCTCCACCCTCAAGCATCAGCACCATACCCATCTTCAAGTCTTGCCATCTGCCTTTATAGCAACTCTTTCCTTCCCCTTTATGAATTTTCTTGATCTAATCTTGATTTAATGTTTGCTTATATTCTGCCCCAGTTCCTTTGCCATATCATCAGTGCTGTCTTGATTGGTTTACCAATGCAGTCTGGATATTCCAGTTCAGCTAGAAATGCTAGACAAGGAATGTGACATATTTCCATGCAAGGTTGTAGACAAGTTTTTAAGTTGTTTCTTTCTTTATATGTTTCAGTGTAGTTGTTAGCTAATCAGAGATGGCAGTGTGTTTACATGGTTTCATCTCAGTCAGTTTTGGAATTCTCTTAATAAGTGCCTTCTCTTGTTATGTGATCTGGAAGTCTTCCGCTTTGTAGCGATGAGTCATGAAAGGATGAATGTCTGAGTCCTTGAGTGTTTCTGGCACTGTGTCAGCAGCCATTTCTTACAGATGCTTAAGTATTGCTTTAAGATTGTTCAAGGGTTCTGGCAACAGCTTCACATGATATATTTCATTGCTGGATTAATCCATAGTCTGGAAAATTTACCACAATTCCCAAAATCCCTCTGTAAACCTAGCTACCAGCCATGTTGCTGCTTGAGGAACTCTGGGAGTTATAGTCCATAAAAGGACCATAACTTGCTATTTCTGGTGATTTTCTTTTATTCTGAAGATTTTTCTTAGTGCTTTTTATAGCTGTTTGTTTCTCAAATGTAAACATACAAAATGGAAGAGACAACATGAGGAGATAATAAATATAACTAGACACAGCTGAACTGAAAGGTCTGTTCTTTATTTTTAAAAATACATGAATAGCCTGTCATTTTGAATGATGTCTTTGTTAAGGGAGGTTGTCTCTACCTTGTCTGCAAAGAGGACTCTGAGGGGGACTTTTATGGAGAGAGCCTGAAGAGTGGTGGTAGAAAAGCACATGCTTTGAGTTGTATACGAACCAGGGTGCAGCCCTCAGCATTGGTATTTGAAAGCATCTTGTTATGTTTGAGAGAGTCATGTTAGAGTACTGGCCCAGAGAAACTGATAGTCTGTTCTTACTCAGAAACCATTTTACTCAGGAGCCAATCTACATGTTTCATTTTAATGCAAAGCCTTTTTCCTTTCTCTAGTTTCAGTGAGGCTGATTTGGGCAGGGTGTGAGAAGTGACTCTTCCTTCTCTGTCCCCAGTTAACACATTCAGGAAAACAACTCCCACCCTGCATCACTGCGTATAATAAAGGGGTGGGAGAAAATCCCCATTAATGACAAAGGGAACTCTTCCATTTTACTTTTTGCGGTAGGAAGCCATCTCCTTCTCCAGGTTCTTCTGAGGAGAGGGTAAACATCCGTTCCCTAAGCATGAGGATTCCAGCACTGCTGGAAATACATAGCAAGCCTTGTCGGAGCCGACGATCAAGATTATGAAAAACAAAACATTGTATCTGCAGGCTTCCTCCTGGAATGACTGAGTGGGGCAGAGAAGTTGAGCAGTGAAGCCCCCATGTCAACTATGGGATATGATTTGCTACTTGTCACTTAAGCTGTGTAGTGTAGTAATGGGGGAAAACTTTTATATGATGTATCACATTTACAGACCTACTCACTTCCCAGGTTGCTGAATATAATTCATTTCTAGCTGAACTTTAGAACAGTTCCTTGAAAATTATAGTAGCATTCATATGTAAATGAAGTGAAAGTGATGTGTGCTTTTTTCCCTCCCCCTCCAACCAGGTGAAAGAGCTGAATGTGGGACGACCAGGTAAGTGTGCATTGTGTCTTTTCATTTTTCTGTTCTGTTGGTATGCTTCTGCAAAAGATGTGGGTCTGGATTTAACTGCATCTACTGCAAGCAGATGTGTGCCTGTACCTGCCATATCTATATGGTAAAAATGCTCCGAGCATGAGCTGTGGAGAGCAACAGTGAATGACATCTCTCTCTCCCCCCCCCCCACCCCAAATCAGTGGCCTGCTCATGTTTGCATTGCCTGAATCGATTAATTGGAAAGATGCCAAAACGGGCCCTTGTTTTTGCTGCAGTGTAGTTTTCAGCTGACTCGCCCTTAAATCATAAATATTGCTGTATCAGCACAGTACACAGCATAGTCTCTGGATGGTTCAGAGAGTGTTCAGCCGCTTATGATACAGGCCAGCCTTCCTAGTCAAACTGCCAGCACTCCCCTATTTACTAGGTTTATTTGTTCAGGGGTGAACATTGAGTGTAAATCTGCTCATATGAATCTAGAATTAGCCCCATAATGCTTTTTGATGTATGGTGTCTGGTACATTATTCCTTTTTAGTAGTAGAAAGTGGATGAGATGAGTATCAGGATTTTTTTAAAAAAATTGGATTCCTGCAGGTGAAAATAGCTTGTGATGTATGAGTAGAAACAAATTTTTGGGTTAAGTAATACTTTCATTGTGTCTCTACAACTTAAAAACAAAGTGAGCTTTTGAGTTCTCCATGAACCCTTCTGCAGGCTTAGATAGTATAACATTTGGGGTTGGGGAAGAAGTAAAAAACAAATCTGAAAAAAAATGTTGGATGCTTAGGGGAAGGAGAGAGTAAGGAGAGGGGATGGAAATCTTGGGAGGAATAAGAGGGAGTTAAGAAAGACTAAGTAGGGTCTGGGAGGCTGACAAAAGAAAAGCAATGACATAAATTGGAAAGAGTAAAACTTGATTCAGTTTAGCAGGGAAAAGTTCACTTGGCAACAGTAGAAAGGCATCATGGAAGCCTACTAGAGAAGAATTGAATGAGTGGAATGGAAGCAAGAGGAGAGCCCAAGAGGAGAGAAAATCATTTAATGAGTGAAATATGGATAAAAGTTTTATAAAACAAGGTTGTCTCAGTAAAGAAAATATGTCCCACCTCACCAATGTTTAGTGGAGAAAAATTAAAACACACAGTACCTGCATGCTGCCTTTTCTTCTCTCCTCAGGTTAAGGTTGTTGGCCTCTTCTAGTAAACACAGTTGCACCTCACTTTCCACTACTGCCACAATAATCCCTTCCCTGTCCTATCTATGTTACAAACTGTGAGCAGTTTTAAACTTACTTAATGGTAAGAACATAAAAATTAGACATCACCAGTTGTTACCAGTTTAGGATCAAGTCTCATGGAGCTGTCAGCAATTATGCCCTCTGAAATTGTTTCTAACTAAAAACTACCAGGCTGGCTGGCGACCAGTTTCCACTTTATATACAACCTGTTAGGTTCCTTGGTAGCTTGTCAAGATCCTGGGAGGGGTTTCAAAATTTCAAGTGTGTTGTATTAACAAAGAAATGAACGAAGTGATTTTGTCAGTGCTGGGATTAATGGCTTCTATAAAATAACTCTTTTCATCCTAGCAAAGCACATGGGCATAGTATGATACAGATCATGTTGGTCAGTAGAAATTGTGAAAAAATTGCTTTTCTCATTAGCTAAAAATGAATTTCATTATATATTTTCACTAGTCTAAATATACCTGAATGCATCCAAAAATGGCTGTAAGGCCCTTAGGGTGCAATGACTTTCATGATCTAGGATAACAATGGATGCGGAATTTAAAAAAACACAGAAGCATTGTAGTATGGAGGCATGGATTCTAGCAGGAGTTCTCATAACTGCTTCTGAGAAGAAAAGATCTATTCATGCCTAACAATATTCCTGATTTTCTCTTGTGATGTTTAATCTATATCCTGTCACATAATCAATGGCTGAAATCCTCTTGGCGTAAATTTATGCTGCACAAGCTGAATGACATCATCATTGGTGATGGATATCTTTAATTAAATTAAATTAAAACTTCCTATCCCCTTCAGGTTCCAAGTCTCCCTGGAGATCCCTTTCCCCCTTAGGAAACCTTTAGGAGCTTTGGGATTGTGGAAGAAGCCCACAGGTGGTCCCACAGCTGGATTAGGACCACTGGAAGTGATCACGGCAGTGATTTTGCAACATTATAGACTTATCTCCCTGTCCTGAGATTGCTACAGGCTTTCCAAGTGGAAAACGAATCCCTAGGTATTCTTGTAACCTAAAAGGGGGGTGGGGTAGGTATTTTTAAATTAAATTAAATTAAACATATCCATTGACGGATGATAACACCATCTGGCTTCCATGGCATAACATTTATACCAACATGATTTCAAACAATATTTTTTTTATCCTTCTCAGAGTGGGTTACATTTTAAAAAACAAATCTTTTGATGTCTGTAATAAAACAGTATTAAAACCTCCTTACTCAGTAGGTTGCTGACAATGTAACTTTAAGCTTCAACATGAATGCTTATTCTAAGTTTCTCACACCACTTGGTTTTAAGGTCACCTTTTAAGAAGATCTCAAAGTTGTAATATCCCTACAGAATGATCGAAGCCTGTGCGTTTTTCTCCACAGAGGCTCTCCCTCCCTCATCTTTTAAATATTTATTTATTTATTTATTTATTTATTTATTTATTTATTTACTCGTTGAGATTTCCCCCCTGCCATTGTATTCACATTGATGATTTGTTGGTCTCTTTTGTTCCATTTTCCCCAGGCCCCCATGTCTTCCCCCTAAACCACAGAAAATGAGGAGACCTAGGCCTCTCTCAGTGTATAATCATAAACTCTTTAACGGCAATATGGAAACATTCATTAAGGTACTTGCTGTCTAACAGTAAGAGTCTGTGAACACTGTGGATGTAATGGTAGCATTTTTCTCTTCTAACCACTGACTGACCTGTTTCTTTTTCTTGGATCTGGCCTTTTCCGTGTACGGCACATCACACCATTAATGTGGTTTGTATGCCCTTTACCTCAGTGACTGTATCTAGTGGGAGCTACTCCTCTTCATGCAATTATGAGGCATGTGTTTTATTCACTCTCAGTGTGTCTCGCTGCTGGCTGTGCCAACTGGGAGGAATGAGATAATAGTAATGGCCCTTGTGGAACAGTATGAAAGAACAGCACCCCTTTATGCTGATCAGCATGCTAATTGCATCTGCCATATCTTATCACTACAGGCAGGACTACTATGGTTTTATAAGCTGCACATAGTGGAATTTAAATGTAGCATGTCTGTCACCCACAGAAAGGATTTGCAGTGGATCAGAGTTAAAACAAAAATGCTTAAAAGTCTGTGATGCTCAGATTGATATGGCTCTTTGTAGTTTAAGAAGGCTAAGATGCTATTAGCAGGAGAAAAAATTAGATTGATTAATTTATCCCACAGACAGGATAGGATTGCTCAGAAGGATGCAGAGGGATAGGATGTATTGCCCAGCATGGAGAATTATATATCCCCACCTTCTTATTTCTTAGAATTTCTGGATGTATGTATCTCTCTGTTCATTTACTAAATAGGTTTGGGGGTCTGTAGCCCAGGTTCTAAGAGTACCTCTCGGAACATAAAAACTGCAGTCACAGCTGTTCATTAAAAACTAGCACTATAATTAAAATATGGATTTGAAACAAGAGGATCTGGCCAAAAAACATAATTTAAAAGTTCTTCACCTTGTGCTCAAAGAACCACAAACTTGTAAAGCCAAACCTATATGGGAAAGCTATTATATGACCACAGTACAAAAATGCCCTTGTCCTAGAGGTTATTGGAATTGTTTCCTTCACTGGAGATGCTCAGTGTAGAGAACATTTTTTTGCAGAGATATATATAAGGAAAGCTGGCTGGATAGCTCAGTAGTTTTGGTATCTGTCTGTAAAAACAGGTTGGGAGTTCGATTCGCCATCATGTTTCCTGCAAGTAGAGTCAGCCTGTGTGCACAGTCCCAGGGTGCCCCCAGAAGAAGGGAATGGTAAACTGTACTGTGTATTCTCTACCCATAAAGCCCTGGAAAGGCTCACCATAAATCAAGGACTGACTCGATGGTACATGATTATTATTATATATAAGGAAAATACAACCTGTTCCCATGTTATTGCAGGCTTTAAAAAATAAAGCCAGCAGATTGTTCCTGGAAGTGTTCAAAATGCCTACTTTCAGTTAATAATCTTGTGTCCTTGTTCTGTGCCAGCTGCAGTTTCTGTACTATTTTGAGAAAGTATTCCCACTTACAGTACATTGCAGTAATCTAAATAGGAGATTCCCAGGGCATGGATCATTGTGACCCAGAAACTTCTGTCCAAGTAGCAGCTGGTGTTATCTACTGAAACAGACAAAGGGCACTATAAGCCACAGAGATTCCTTGGCAGGGATAGGCCAAAAGCAGCTCCCATACCTACTATCTGTTCAAAAAATAAAAACATTAAAAAAATCAAAACATTTTGGTGTCTCCCTCCCTCCTTCCCTCCCTCCACTTCCCCATTCCCAGTGGGGAGAAGAAATAATTGAAATCTGAGCCAACAGTTTATAAAGGCTGAAGGGGAAAACATTTTTTTCCTTATCTGTGTTCGTTATGTTTAACTTCGTGATAAAGGGGAGGTTTCATATTTTATGTACTTGCTTCCAATACTGTATAGCTAGGTGTAAAATCTTCAGGAAAAATGTATATGTACACCTGTCTGTTTCTACATCTCACAACAAGTATTTGGCAGGTTTGTTTTCTTCTTCCCTATTTTACACCCTAAAGATTCCTGTGCACAATATCCAGTACTGTGTGGTATGCTTTATAAGAGCTCCACTGATCCCACTGCTGTAAAAACTGAGGAAATAGTATCTTTAATTTAAGTTAGGAATGGGTACTGTAATGCAGTCCCCCCTTTATGGATTGCTGCCTTGTCGTGGCGAAGGGGCTTGAGTAAATCAAAGAAGCTATGGGCTATGCCGTACAGGGACACCCAAGACAGACAGGTCATAGTGGAGAGTTCTGACTAAACGCGATCCACCTGGAGCAGGAACTGGCAAGCCACTCCAGTATCTTTGCCAAGAAAACTCCATGGACAGAAACAAAAGGCTAAAAGATATGACGCTGGAAGATGAGACCCTCAGGTCAGAAGGCGTCCAACATGCTACTGAGGAAGAGCGGAGGACAAGTACAAGTAGCTCCAGAGCTAATGAAGTGGTTGGGCCAAAGCCGAAAGGACGCTCAGCTGCGGACGTGCCTGGAAGTGAAAGGAAAGTCCGATGCTGCAAAGAAAAATACTGCATAGGAACCTGGAATGTAAGATCTATGAACCTTGGTAAGCTGGATGTGGTCAAACAGGAGATGGCAAGAATCAACATTGACATCCTGGGCGTCAGTGAACTAAAATGGACGGGAATGGGCGAATTCAATTCAGACGGTTATCATATCTACTATTGTGGGCAAGAATCCCATAGAAGAAATGGAGTAGCCCTCATAGTCAACAAAAGAGTGGGAAAAGCTGTACTGGGATACAATCTCAAAAATGATAGAATGATTTCAAT
This sequence comes from Intellagama lesueurii, assembly GCA_037013535.1. NCBI lineage: Eukaryota > Metazoa > Chordata > Lepidosauria > Squamata > Agamidae > Intellagama > Intellagama lesueurii. The sequence goes on from JBAJHW010000002.1 coordinate 259,449,903, forward strand.
ACGAATCCAAGGCAGACCTTTCAACATCACAGTAATCCAAGTTTATGCACCAACCACCCATGCTGAAGAGGCTGAAATTAACCAATTCTATGAAGACTTACAACACCTTCTAGAACTGACACCAAAGAAAGATGTTCTTCTCATTATAGGGGATTGGAATGCTAAAGTAGGGAGTCAAGAGATAAAAGGAACAAGAGGTAAGTTTGGCCTTGGAGTTCAAAAGAAAGCAGGGCAAAGGCTAATAGAGTTTTGTCAAGAGAACAAGCTGGTCATCACAAACACTCTTTTTCAACAACACAAGAGGCGACTCTACTCATGGACATCACCAGATGGGCAATACCAAAATCAGATTGATTATGTTCTCTGCAGCCAAAGATGAAGAAGCTCTATACAGTCAGCAAAAACAAGACCTGGAGCTGATTGTGGCTCTGATCATCAGCTTCTTATAGCAAAATTCAAGCTTAAACTGAAGAAAGTAGGAAAAACCACTGGGCTAGTCAGGTATAATCTAAACCAAACCCCTTATGAATACACAGTGGAAGTGAAGAACAGATTTAAGGAACTAGATTTGGTGGACAGAGTGCCTGAAGAACTATGGATGAAGGCTCGTAACATTGTACAGGAGGCAGCAACGAAAACCATCCCAAAGAAAAGGAAATGCAAGAAAGCAAAGTGGCTGTCCTTACAAATAGCAGAGAAGAGAAGGGAAACAAAATGCAAGGGAGATAGGGAAAGTTACAGAAAATTGAATGCAGACTTCCAAAGAATAGCAAGAAGAGACAAGAGGGCCTTCTTAAATGAACAGTGCAAAGATATAGAGGAAAATAATAGAAAGGGAAAAACCAGAGATCTGTTCAAGAAAATTGGAGATATTAAAGGAAACTTTTGTGCAAAGATGGACATGATAAAGGACAAAAATGGTAGGGACCTCACAGAAGCAGAAGACATCAAGAAGGGGTGGCAAGAATACACAGAGGAATTATACCAGAGGAATTATACCAGAAAGATCTGGATGTCCCGGACAACCCAGATAGTGTGGTTGCTGACCTTGAGCCAGACATCCTGGAGAGTGAAGTCAAGTGGGCCTTAGAAAGCATGGCTAACAACAAGGCAGTGGAGGTGATGGCATTCCAGTTGAATTATTTAAAATCTTAAAAGATGAAGCTGTTAAGGTGCTACACTCAATGTATGGAAGTGAGAGCTGGACCATAAAGAAGGCTGACCGCCGAAGAATTGATGCTTTTGAATTGTGGTGCTGGAGGAGACGCTTGAGAGTCCCCTGGACTGCAAGGAGAACAAACCTATCCATTTTGAAGGAAATCAACCCGGAGTGTTCACTGGAAGGACAGATCCTGAAGCTGACGCTCCAATACTTTGGCCATCTCATGAGAAGAGAAGACTCCCTGGAAAAGACCCTGATGTTGGGAAAGTGTGAGGGCAAGAGGAGAAGGGGACGACAGAGGACGAGATGGTTGGACAGTGTCATCGAAGCTACCAACATGAATTTGACCAAACTCCGGGAGGCAGTGGAAGAGAGGAGGGCCTGGCGTGCTCTGGTCCAACAACAACAACAATGCAGTCTCTCTCTATTCAGCATTTAGCCATATGCCTTAGGCTCATCTTAAAAACAGAGAGGGATGTAGGAAATATTTGTATTCTTTAAAACAGTACAGATTATTGCAAGGAGCAATACATTTAGATGTTCACATTATTGTTCTAGGATGAGAGTAAATTGTTTTTTCAAATGGCCCCATTGGTCTTCATTAAATGGTGGGTGATTATTATTATTTTTACAAAAAAAGGTTTAAGTTGGCTTGAATAAAAAGCAGCATGAACATCTGAAGAGCCGTGTCCTGCTGTTGACACTTCCTACTGCAGAGTTTATTGTACATCCTAAAGATAGGTCTGAAGGTGTGTTATGCAGCGCTGTTAAGTAGGTGTGACTTCCTTGGAGGCCACATAGGAACAAAGTGCAAGCTACTCTGAAATCTTTGGGTGAATAAATAAAACAAGACCTCTGTGTCCACTGAATTAGCACTTGGTTTTCATTCAAAGCAGCATGTATAATTTAGCAGCCACATGCTCACACAACGATCCTTGACCTTGTTTTTCTCCATAGGGTTGCAACACCAAAATACTACTGTTGCAATAGACTCTGCAATGGAAAGAATTCAACTTCTGTGCACAAATGTACAGCAGCATCCACAGGGCCTCTGTTTAGCACTCCTAGGTTCCCTTGACTTCATGTCCTAGAGTTTCCAGCCCTCCAAATATTTTGTGTTGGTCCATTTGCTGCTGTAGGACTTGTTTTCCAGATTTTCCCTCCAATGATGCTTCCTTCTTGCATCATTCTTCCTTTCAAAGCCCATGTTTGTACCATCTGTTGGCCCTGCTTGTTGGTCCCACTGCCAACTTTGTTCCATCTCTAACTGCCTTCCAGTATGACAACTCACAGTCATAAGTAGAGTTGAGACTGGCAAGGTGATATAACAGTTTTAAAAGTATAATTCCAGTGGAAATCTATCTAAAGACAACATAGAGTCCTTTCCAATAAAGAAGTTTCTGTAGAAAATTAATAGGAGTGAATTTTAAAGGAAAAATATTCTGATGTTTAATCTAGAACCAAAGTCATAGCCCTTCCTGAGATTTTCTGGAAGTACCAGTTTTGCTGATTTTGGGGAGTGAGAGAATACTCTTACGTTCTTGTCTAGTTATGTCCACATAGTAAAAATGGTAGTTAATTAAGACCTATTGAAAGTTCCTTTTATAAAATATATATAAAGGCGTATTCATTATAAATCTGAGGCCTAGAGGAAAGAAAAGGACTCACACGTTCCTGTCATATCCCCCTATTTTTTTCAAAGTACATATATGAAACAGCTGAGCAAGGCTGTCAAGAGGATCTAGAGTAGGGTGCCATCATAAGCTGATACTGCTCAGCTCTATTTCTCCATGTCATCTGAATCTGGTGAGCCTGTGGAGATGGTGAACCAGTGTCTGGGCTCAGCAGCAAAGGAAGGTCACTAAATTGAAGATGAGTCCTGGTCAATGTTCCCTCTAAGGCACATGGGCGGGTGGGAGCGCAGCTCTCCATCGGGGGGGGGGGGGGAGCCGATCTAGTTTTTCAGCCAATTGGCTTCCGGTTGTGAGCAGACTCCTGCCTGCAGAAGGCGCAGCCTCCATGCGGCGCTCTAGAGAATTAGAGGGAATGTTGTTCCTGATAAAATGAAGGCCCTGTGGATAGGTGCAATATCTGGGAATTTTGTGTACTGCCCTTTCTAGCCAGAGTTACAGGTTATCTGGCACATGGGTAACATTTTGGTCCAGTGTTGAGGCCTAGTGACTTGGAATGTATCAGTTTGTGGCTGGTTTGTCTGATATAATCATTCTTAATCTGCCTTGGCTGGTTCATACTTTGGTTTCCTGGTTGGAAACCAAATACACAGTACATGAAAGTACTCTTGAAAGGGTGTCTCCCCCCCCCCCCCCGCCCCCTATGAGCCTGTGTCTTAAGATCTCTTGAATGGACTGTTCTTGAACACCTTACAAGAACATATGAGTGAAGGAGACAATCTTACCAGTCGTGCTGATTGTGGAACATCTTCCCTACATTGCCATTTTTATGATGCCAGGTTAGAACGTTGCTGTCTGCCAAGGCATTTGGTTAGAGTGTGTCATTGTCTCATTTGATTACTTTATAAAAGTTTTATGATTGTGTTTTTAAAATTATTTTTCTGTGTTGTGTCTTATGATTTCTGTTTTTATTTTGTAGTCTCCTCTGATATCTGTTTGATGAAAGACAATTTTAAAATCTTTAATAAAATAAAACAAATAAGTGTCCAGTCTGTTAAAGAAGTGTTACATTGTTCTATAATGTGTTTTTGTCCAAGAGGCTTTCTAAGAGCCATCCCAATATTTTTTTAAAAAAAAATGTCACCGAAAAAAATAATCCGAATAAAGCATCAAAGTAACGTACAGTTTAAATAATCCAACTATAAAATAATATGCAGATAAAACTCAGAAAAACCAGAAGCAAAAAAACCCAAAAACAAACAAATAAGCAGACCATGGCAATTAAATAACAGCAGCAGTTCAAAGTATGTCCTCTCAAAAGAGGAGGGCTCCCCTTTTTTCCTAGTGGAAGGGTAAGAAAGGTTTTCTGGCATCTGTGAATTAGGTGACCTAGGCAATAAATATGTTGGGAAAACAGAGAATGGGAAGAAGGAGAATGAAAACACATCTTCTGATGGAAAGCTTCTGAAGGTCTGTCACTGAGGCTGTGGGGTTGCATACTAAGCCATTGTTATATGGAGTGTTGGAGGTTGGGCTAGATCCTTCTAAGCTGCCATTGCATTTGAGCTTTCATAGCCTCTGGAGGTTGTACTTACTTTAACTGACCTATTCTTGCTTAACCTTTTCTTTTTTCCCTACTCTGTTGCTTTATTTGCTTATCAGAGGAAGAAGGAATGCTCGAACAAGAAATCAGGTATTTACTAGAGGACCCCCGTCTGGAAAAAGAAATATTATATTGCATCTAAAACAGCATCTTAAAAAAGCTTCTGATTTGAAGGGATGCAGTTGTAATCCTGTGCTAATAGTAAAAGTACTAGAGTCTCTCCTTAAAATTCAAATGAAGTGTTGGTTTAATGGTACATATGAAAGCCAAAATGTATGCAAAAATCGCTATTTCCTCATGCTTATGAAAGTGTTTCAGAAACATATTTATGGAAATTGAAAACGTTCACATTGTATAACCACACATTAGTGCAGTCTTCACCTAAGCTTGTAGTTCTCAGATGTGTAGGGCCTACAACCCCCATCATTCCCAGCCAGTTTGGGCAGTGGGTCAGTAGTCTGTTGATGTGGGTTGGAATGCATCTACAATATGTGAAGAGCTGCCAGTTTGGAGACAAAACTTGACCAGGTCTATTAATGATAGGGCCATTTGAGGTCATTAAATATAGGACCACTGTACATTGGAGATGACTTGACAGCACAACGATTACCTTAACTTTCTCATAAGGTGTGGCTTGGCTTGTTGCTACTTTTCTATAAAGTGTTAGTTTCAATCCAGCTGCAATACCTCTCCCTATTGCTTCAGCTAAAGTCAGGTTGATACTAAGGGGCTGCTATCGTCTATTGCCAAATGCTTCTTTTCATACATGATGATAATAAGCTGGATATCTGAAATGTTATTTGGAAACCATCACTGTTACCTTAATGTCTTGCTAACTCTGTGACTAATGGTGTTTGTTGTTCATCCCGGGACATCTTGTAAAGTCTTTGCTTGACTGTTTTGTAAAATATAGACTGTGCCAAGTTAATATATTCATTTAAAAAAAATGTCTCATTTTATTTCGAAGGATTCAGGACAGGCTATTCCACTTGTGGTTGAAAGTTGTATTCGATATATCAATTTATATGGTAAGTTCACTTGGTCTTTCCCCCTACCCAGCTGCAGGGTGTTCACTGGAAGTTCTGCCTTAAAACCTTTGCATCTAAAATACAAGCTAACATGCCATTTGTTTTGATGAATTTATACAGGCCTTAGTCTTAATTATTAATTAATCTATGTTTTATTAAGCATCGAGACTTAACATGTATGATAAATATTTTGGTTGTATATGTGCTCACTGGTCAAACAGTGAGATTGCACTTCTGATTGTGATTGGACAAAGTCCTTCCATTTACTGCAGGACACCTTTTGACCATGTTGGTGATGAAGCACTGGGATTTTTTCTAGGACAGAGTGTAGGGCCCTAGAGGTCATAGTCATGTTAAAAAGCTTTTCCTGTATGATGGCTTGATCCACAGGCAGAATTTTTATAAAGTACGTGAAAATCTTAGTGGCAGAATATGACCCCCAAGCCTTATCTTGTTGACTTTAGTGCAAGGTTGTTTAGAGGGGCAGATAAATTTTACTGTACGTTCCCATTTATTTTATATTTCAAACTGTTAGAAGAGGAGAATTGGCCTTTTATCTTGCAGCTGAACTTTTTCCCGTACACCAAGAATTTGGATTGCCAGATGGTAGAAATCTTCTGTTTCATATCTGATAAGGCAAGAGATTTCTGAGTCAGGTTCTCACTGTCCCACTTTTTACTTTATATATTGATAAAGATGAAATTGCATTATTTATTTATTATTTAGTTAAAATATTTTGACCCTGCCTTTCTCCTTGAAAAACAAGGAGGCTTACAAACAATGAAAGACAATATTTAAAGTTGAAAACAATTAATATACAACAGTGGATAACATCATTAAAAGACAATAATACAATGAATAAGGAGGCATATTACAACATTAACAGGCAATATTAAAACAAAGATCAATAAGTATCCAAAAAAAGTCATTCTGAGAAATAGAAAACACAAAAATGGAAAATGCAAATACTAAAAATCCAGTCAAAGCAATAATGTATAACAGTCTGTCTAAAAATCACACACAGTAGCTGGTTACTGAGGGAAGGCTTGCCTGAAGAGAACGGTCTTTGCCTGCTTGCAGAAGGTTAGCAAAGTTGGGGCCAACTTGGCCTCTTGTGGGAGGGAGTTCCAAAGTCTGGGAGCAGCAACAGAGAAGGCTCTCTCCTGTGTTCCCATCAGACACACCTGTGAAAGTGGCAGGACCGAGAGAAAGGCTCTAGAGCAGTGATGGCGAACCTATGGCACGCGAAGCCCTTTCTTATGGCACGCCAGGTGTTGGCTCACCCACCCTCCCTTGTGGAGGCAAACCTTATGAGCCGGCTGCAGCCGGGATTCCCCCTTCCGCAGCCACTTCCTGGTCCTCTGGGTCCGTCGCTATGATTCCCCCTTAAACTTCCTGTTCCTGGTCCTCTGGGTCCGTCCCTATGATTCCCCCTGAAACCGCCACTTCCGGTTCCGGACTTCCGGGCGGCACGGCAGCCACTGGTTTCTCCCCCCCCCCCCCTCATTTTGGGCACGCGAGCCCAAAAAGGTTTGCCTCCACTGCTCTAGAGCAGTAATATGTATAATTAGATTTGGATTTAGCATATTTATTTGTGAAGTGTGTGTGTTTTTATATTTGGGTAGGAGTTCTGCATTTTATAATTATTGGCATATACTCAAAATTCAGGAACATTTAAGCAAAATGTGAGCAAAGAATAACTTATTTTAAGTGCAATGGTTTAAGTCCAAGCCTATCCTAATAGTCTTTTCCTTTTCTTTATGGTTTCATTTCAGGTCTACAACAACAGGGTATTTTTAGAGTTCCTGGATCTCAGGTCGAAGTCAATGATATAAAGAACTCATTTGAGAGAGGTACATGAATAAGCCTTGGCCTCTTGTAAGATGGTTTGATACTTTTTCCCTTAGTAATATACAGATGATGTAACATCTTACAGCTTCAAATTATCATGACCCAATCTGAGTATTTCTTTTTAAGAGAGGTTGCATTGTTTTACATTCTTAATTTTCCGTACAAAAGAATAATATTGCAGACTGAAACACTGGAACGAACATGCTTCTTGGTCTTTCAGAAGCCATGAAAAACCTGTGCCATAGGAGTTGAATTTAAGCAAGGTTTTCTAAGTGTCTCAGAATTTCCAGTTTTGCTTTCTTTGAATGAATTTAGCTAAGGACTTTGTGAAATATAACCAAGAAAAGAAGAGCCTTAATCATATTCCAGACAATTTTTTTCTCCCTTTCCTAGTCATACTTTGGTGTTTACCAGAACATATGGATAGAGCTCTTAATTGTGATGGGGATATGTCAACCCTGCCCTACCCACCACTACCTGGTCATCAGTCAGATCTTTGTATGTTCATTGCAAAGGTCTGAAGAGAGAATTGGAAGCAGAATCAACTGAATGTGCATGTAGAACTTCCATAACTGGAGTGGCGGCACCTTTCTTGGTTTCCTGGTCAGGGGAACTTTATAAGCTCATTCAGCTGAACACGTTTACAAGCTCCTCTTCAGACTTTCACAATAAGCACAAGGGGCTTGACTAAAGTCTTGGTGGTGGTGGGGAGATGGCGGCAGGTTTCACATGCATCTTCATGCACCCCTCCCCGTTGCAACCCTGTTTATGCATGCAGACAAACATCTGAATAAGGCCTCTGTGTTGTAAACATTTAAATATCCTTTGTCCAACAACACAAAGATGGTCATGATGGAGAAATGAAAGACAAGATCAAGGTAATACAGAAGAGAATATTGACATCTATAAATCAAGCATCTACAAACGGCGTTCCGTGTCTAGTCGTGCTGGCCACGTGACCACGGAAACTGTCTAAGGACAAACGCCGGCTCTACGGCTTGGAAATGGGGATGAGCACCGCCCCCTAGAGTCAGACACAACTGGACTAAATGTCAAGGGGAACCTTTACGTTTACCTACAAGCACCACATAATTTATATCTGTGGATTTAATAGTCAGTTCCAGATTTAGTCATGCTAATAACCCAATCAGTGTTGTTTCAGTTAGTTATGACTGATTTGTCTCTTTTATTTCATTGCACCTACTCTGAGTAGACGAAGTCTGGATCCTTCTCAGTATATTGTAGTTATGTGATAAGGCTTTGCTGAAAGGACTGTGTTTGCAATACCTACTTCGTAAGACCAAATGGGAGTGTGATGGTTATTCATTCTGTACCTGCAGTAGAACTACTTATTCAGAAAGGCTTAAAACACAGGCTTTCGTATGATCCTGCTGTCACTCACTGTTTACATGTTTTAATTGGAATGTTTCTGTTTTAGCTATTCAGTGAATATTCTGTTAAGTGGATGGATAAAGCAAGCATCTCTTTGCTATGACAGAGCATTTCCAGAGCATTTGTAGTGCTTGGGTGCACACTATTTCCCTCAAAAAGCCTGGGAAATTGCTTTTAAAAACTAAGTAGTTGTGGGGTGATATCCTGTTGCTTAGCATAGTAAGTTACACTAGAATAGACCTATTGAATCAGTAGGGATTGGATGAGTCAACTCCTCTGTAAGTTTCATTGATTCAAATAGGCCAGCTCATCAAACAGCCTACTATGCTAAGCAACAGGATTCCTGTCACTGTGTTAGTTTACTCCCCCCCCCCCCCCCGTAACTGAAGCAGATATTAAAACTTCAAGTATAAGGGACTCTATCAACCATCGGACTCTATTTTCCTAACTCTCAAGAAGAACTAAAATAATTTTAGCTATTTCTTTTAAAAAATCCAAATGCTGTAAAACCACCTTCTCCTCATAATCACTTAATTATATACAACAAAGCATAAGGCAGCATTATAACCTAGCGCTTGAACTATGTGATGTTCCTCCTCTGTCATTTAGTAAGGCCATGCCCTATAAATGTAAAAGAAAGCTTTAGAAGTTACAATACCATTGTAAATGAAGTGAGTTTATCTCTTTTTAAGCCATAATTGTAACATGGTATATAGTTATGCATTATTTTTTTAAAGTTAATTATTTGTAACTTGTTACTTCTAAATTCTTCTCCTGCTTAATATGTTACAAGTGTTAATATGTTGCTTAATGTTGAAAAAAAATCATCTTTTAAACCATCCAGGTGAAGATCCCCTTGCTGATGATCAAAACGAACGTGACATTAATTCTGTTGCTGGGGTCTTAAAGTTATATTTCCGGGGACTAGAAAATCCACTCTTTCCTAAAGAAAGATTTCAGGACTTGATCTCTACTATAAGTAAGTCAAGTTAATTATTTGTAATAAATGTAGTTCTTAAATCCTGCACATTGTGATCTCTGTTTCTTTAGGCCCTGTAATATGAAGTGAAAAAAGTCATTGCTTTTTGACGTTCACCTATTAGTTCCTTGGCTATTCCTACCCTATACAACACGACATGTGACTGCTTCAGGCCAGAATAAGTTCCTTTCCTTCAGGCCAGGAGATGTTTGTGATTTCTCATAGATCATGACTGTTACTTCCATTTTAGCTCCTGACCTTCCTGTGCAGCCTCCCAGAACAGGAATATCTTTCAGTCAAAGTGTTGGGATGATGCCTGCCAAAATAACATACCGCTGCCTTAGAACATGGAACAGAAACACACTCCACTGCAATATGTCCCTAAGACCTCTGTGTATGTGAATTTTTGTGTGTAACAAATTTAGGCTGTGTTATGGGGTAAACCAACCTAGTGACCTCCAGATTTTCAGGACTACAGTTCCATAAACCGTAGCCAGCATCTCCAATATGCAGAAATAATGGAAGTTGTGCCCTCCACAGAACATGTGGAGGGCACAGACTGCTAATCCTTCCTGTATTATATTCCACCTCAGATTTAAATGGAAGAGTAGAACCTTTTTTGGTTGAGAGGTGCTCAGCCTAAGTTGCTGCTCTTCTCTTATCTGAAGTTAAAACTGAAGAAATCTGGAAGCCAAAGAACACAGTTTAACACGCCATATGATAAATGGAAAAGGCTAACCATGTAGGGTCGTCTTTTTCTCTCTAGATTTTGAACTGTAGCACAACAGAAAGCTCACTTGTGATTTCCCTGGGCTTGTGCTGATTTATGCTGAGTGACTTTTGGCAGCACATAGTGTGGCGCATGTCGCAGGGTATTTTCATCTTCTGAAAGTCTGCAGTGCCACCTAATCCACTACTTACTAAGTGCTTTGGAAATAAGTCAGTCTCTTGCTGCCTCCCCCCCCCCCCCCCCTTTAAGAAGCAGGTGTCTGACTGTTAACAAAGGCTGAAGGTAAGGCTGTGGAATCTGCATAAGAAGTCTTTCTCACAAGGGCAATGCAAATGCAATTTAATTAATATAATTCAAATGTGAATTAAAAATCTTACACTTCAATGTTATATTCTGACCATATGTGGACCAATGGTAATTGTTCCCCAGTGTTCAAGATGCTTTTAAACACGCCCCCCCATCTTATTAAAATTAGCTTATGAGTATTTAAAATATTGGTTAATTTATTGTTAGCCACTCTGAGGACTGGTAGCAGTCCAAAAACAGAATGGACTAGTATAAAAAATCATATAAGTGCATTCTCTTCTTCAAATTAAAATTAATCTTACCTATTAATACACATGCATATATACACACATTCTATGGTAAATAACAAGGTGGCTGCCAGGCAAAACTCTGCTGAACAAATCTGTAACCTTACTTTGAGGCAAGGTGCACTTACATCTTATTCTGAATGTGTCCATTTTATTAAAAGTCTTGCAAAAGTAAATTCCATTTTCCTTTGGTTATCTTGTCCCATGGCTGAACTACTACAAAAAAATTGCTTTCTTCTCTCCCCCCCCAAAAATGGATTTACCATACAAAGCATAGTTAAAAAATGGATTTTTCCCCGTGAGATTTCCCACCTATGGAAATAGAAGTCTTTGGGGAAGAAAGTGGGAGATAGTTATTCTTATTTTGACTCTTCCAAGAAATGTGTGGTTGATTACTGTAGGAAACAGAATGTTGGGCTTCAGTGACATCTAACACAGCTATTATGTTCCTCTGTAATTCTAAAGGAATGATACATCTGAACACTTACAGTGGGACTTTATCTTGAATAGTCAGATTTATACAGAATATACAGACAAGATCTGCCCAATTACAATGTTTAATCTTTACTTTCTTTTCCAGGAGCAAGGTAAACATATGCAAAACCTGTTATTAGGTTGGCTGTTAGATTACAGTGCTCTTATTTTGGTGGAGGGGACCAATGAAATGTTTTTCATTCTTGCTATGAAGTTTAACATGGTGTGCAGAGAGAAGAACCAGTCTCATAGATAACAGTGCGTGCAAGAAATAGTTGCCACGTAATGATTTTGAAGTTACATGACCCTCCTAATTGTGTATCAGATAAATAAGCAACCAACAAAAACTCCTGAAAGTTTATGTGGGATCTGCAGGATCTTTAAGTTTTAACTTGTAAACCACTCCGAGTAGTGCTGTCTCTCTCTGTGTCTGTCACTCTCTCTCTCTGTCTGTCTCTCTCCATCTGTCTATCTATCTATCCTTCCATCCATCTCTATACCACCCCATTAGTGTTGCCATTCTCTGGGTGGTTTACAATATGCAACAAAACATAAAAACTCTATGTAATAAATACAAAAATGCAACAAAATCCAATTAAATTCTGTCAACAACTGAAAATACTTTAAACTAAAATACACAAATGATTGTATTTGAAAGTTGGTCTGCTAACCGTATGTGTCTTTCAAACCCATTTGAAAGTTGGTCTGCTAACTGTATGTGTCTGATTCTGAACTTTAATGGGCAATTGTAAATTCTTCTGTTACAGAAATTGAAAATCTTGCTGAAAGAGTGCACCAGATCCAGCAAATCATTATTACTTTGCCACGGGCTGTCATCATTGTCATGAGATACCTCTTTGCTTTCCTCAACCAGTGAGTCCCTTCACCAGCTGCTTAATTTTTAATTGAGGTGTACATTAGTTTCCCTTTTGGTGTTTTTTTTTTTGGTCAGACCTATGGCTTAAACAGGAAGGGAAGAGTGACCCTTTACTGTTAAACCTGATAATGACTACCTTTCACCTAGCTGCAAGAAATGCCTGTAGAGCATTAACTGTGTTAAAACTTTTGATGGCTTAGAGCAGTAGCTGTGGGTTGCTTGTATTTACAGCTTATCGCAGTACAGTGATGAGAACATGATGGATCCCTATAACCTGGCCATATGCTTTGGACCAACTTTGATGCATATTCCAGATGGGCAAGATCCAGTGTCCTGCCAAGCTCATGTCAATGAGGTCATCAAAACCATCATCATCAATCATGAGGGCATCTTTCCCAGCCTTAGGGAACTCGAAGGGCCAGTTTATGAAAAATGCATGACTGGTGGAGAGGAATACTGGTAAGCAACTCAGAAAGGAATAATGTGCCTTCAACTATTTGAAAAAGTCAAACATTTCTTTGCTCCACATGCCATTGATTTAAGTTGTGAAATGATGCAGGGATTATTATTTTATTTTATTTATTTATTTATTTATTTATTTATTTATTTATTTATTTATTTATTTATTTATTTATTTATTTAACTTATATGCCACCCACTCTACCCAAAGGTCTCTGGGCGGCTTACAACAATTAAAATACAATAAAAATACAATAAAAAGATGAAACAATTAAAATACAATTAAAATAGATACTCTAAAAATTGCCATCAGGACCCACAGTTGATATTATTTTAATTAAAAGCCTTCTGGAACAGGAAGGTTTTGACCTGGCGCCGAAATCTCATCAGCGTCGGCGCCAGACGAATCTCAGTCGGGAGGGCATTCCATAGTCTGGGGGCAGCTGCCGAAAAGGCCCTTTGTCTACAAGCCATCCCTCTTACCTCCTTGAGGGACGGCTCTTTCAAAAGGGCCCTCTGGCTAGATCTTACCAGTGCGTGTGTAACTGTCATGAGACTCCGCTCGTCCAGGTAGGGCCGTAGCTGGTACAATTTCCACAGCTGAAGGAAGGCGCCCCTGGCCACCACGTCCACCTGGGCTTCCAGAGTTAGACTGGGGTCCAGGAGCACCCCCAAGCTGCGGACCCTGTCCCTTAGGGGGAGTGTAACCCCATTCAGGGCAGGGAAATGGCCCTCCAGCCTGTCCGGCGAAGCACCCACTAACAGCACTTCCGTCTTGTCTGGATTGAGTTTCAATTTATTAACCCTCATCCAGTCCATTATCAGGTCCAGACACGAGTTCAGCACAGAAACCGCCTCACCTGGATTGGTGGAAAACGAGAGGTAGAGCTGAGTGTCATCAGCATATTGCTGACTCCTCAGCCCAAACCTCCTGATGACCTCTCCCAGCGGTTCCATGTAGATGTTAAACAGAATGGGGGACAGTATCGACCCCTGAGGAACTCCGTGACATAAATGCTATGGGACAGAGCAACTGTCCCCCAGCACCACCCTCTGGACACGGTCGTCCAGGAAGGAGCGGAACCACCGTAAAGCAGTGCCCCCAACTCCCAACCCAGCCAGCCTATCCAGAAGGACACCATGGTCGATGGTGTCGAAAGCCGCTGAGAGGTCCAGGAGTATCAGCAGGGTCACACTCCCCCTGTCTCTCTCCTGGCAAAGGTCATCGTACAGGGCGACCAAGGCAGTCTCCATACCAAAACCCGGCCTGAAACCTGATTGAAATGGATCCAGAAAATCCGTTTCATCCAGCAGCGCCTGGAGTTGCCCGGCCAAAACCCGCTCCAACACTTTGCCCAAATAAGGGAGGTTCGCCACTGGTCGGTAGTTAACCACCAGCCTTGGGTCCAGGTTAGGCTTTTGTAGGAGTGGCCGAATTACCACCTCTTTCAAGGTGGTAGGGACCACTCCCTCTCTCAAAGAGGCGTTCACGGCCTCCTGGACCCAGGTGCGAACCCCCCTGGCAGATCTTCCAGTTAGCCAAGATGGGCAAGGGTCGAGCGGAGTGGTGGTAGAACGGACAGATCCAAGCACCCTGTCCACATCCTCAGGTCTCAACAATTGAAACTCATCCATTAATATTTGACCTAAGCACGACACACTGGACACATCCTCTGATTTTGCAGTAATGGTGGAGTCCAACCCACTGCAAATCTGAGCGATTTTCCCCTCAAAATGAATGGCAAACTCATCACAGCGAGCTGATGAGCAGTCCGGGACCTCCACCGGATTTTAACCAAATTAGGTGGGACTGCTGTATAGAACCATGGATACATGTGAGATGGAGATGCTTTTTCAATCCTCTCAGTTGCCAAAACAAGAAAAAAAAAGTTTTTTCTGCTGGAAACTGGAATCTTATTTGGACCTTACTGGCCCCTTGCCTTTAAGTTAATTCAAGAAATTACAATAATCCCATGGATGCAGACAAAAAGTCTTCAGTATAACACCCTGCTTCCCACAGTGGCAAACCATATGATTTATGGAAATGAAAGCAGAGTTCATATGAGTGAGTCTGTGATTGGGTTCTGGTTTCATTTCCAGTGGTTCATCCATTTCCCCTTTTAAAAATGTAGAGACTTTCTGATTAACTAACAAAGTTTTATATAACAACACCTGAGGTTTTTCAGTGGCAACATCAAAGGATGTCACCACTTCTTCACCCAATAACGATTGGGACTCTAACCAACCATCCCTTATTTCTTTAACATCAAGTCTTCTGAGTACTAGTCTGATACTTATCTACTACACTACACTGGATCTCTTTTTCCCCCCACACTTGGATTTTTTTTTAAAAAAACAACAACTTTATTTTGTTTGTTTTGCAGTTTGCTTTCTCCATGGGCTTAGCTAATGACATGTATATTCTTCTTCTTAAATGAATATATTTTTATGCAGTCATATAAATGTTCTACTAAAAATAAGACCCTGGGACTCATACTCAGCTGGTGTATATAGGATTGCATGATTTCAACAGTGTAAAGCAAAGAAGGAAAGAAATAGTAAAGAAATTACAAATTTTGAAATCAAGAGCAAATCTGAGTTAGCGAGAAAGACAATTCCTTGTTTTAGTATTCTTCCCTTCTTGTCTCTGGCATATATTTCATCTTTCTTGAACATGTGATTTTTCTCTCTCTGTATTTTTCTCTGTCATACATATGCACACACAATCAACAATGCACCCTACATGAACACACCCATGTACCTTTTTTCTTATTTTTATTTTTGCTTATATAATAGATAAGGAGTTTATCATGTTTTTCTTTGCTGAGACAACTAAAAAGGCAAATATTAAATAATAATATCAATTACTATTATTATTATCACTATTATTATGGAAGGAACATTATTGTTGTAGTCATCACTGTTATTACTTTTAATGGTCAGAATCTTGTGACAATTCTCCAGACAAAAGGAACAAGCTATGCAGTGAACAGGGGTCACATTTCCAACATATTTTGGCTACTGTGTAGAAATGTTTCCAGCAGTTCTACATCTGAAGTAAGGCTTCCCTCAGACACAAGTGTAATGAATACACCTGCTCTCCTGAGGCAGAAATAGACTCAGCAGGCAATAATCAAATCTGTTCTCTGGAATAAGAGATCCAGTAATCTATTGGCTTTAGATTGTTTGTTGATTTTCTTTGCTACAAAGATTCATTGTCCTTTGCATATAGAGAAAGAAAACAGACACAAGTAAGTTCCAAGCAAAATACTAGTCTAGGATTTTTAATTTTCAAGTGCAAGGTATACGCTGGAACAGAACATATCAAGTAGCAGGGCTTATCCTGTTGTGAGTCTTTTGACAGAGGGAGCAAATTCAGGCCAGGGTTTTTTGAAGGAAGCAGTTTCACTGCCAGTGGGGGAAGATATATCTCTGAACTTGGGTCAGTCGTGATCAGATAAAATGTTTGAAATGTTTATTACAGATGTAACAAAGTATGGAGAAAATGCTGCCACTGGTATGTGTAGGAAATTTTGGCTGTTTATCAGTCTGACATCACTAGAGGATGGGGAACATAGGTGGGTAATTTGTGGGTATTCAGGTGAGAGTGGGCTGAACCTCCCACGAGT
This sequence comes from Intellagama lesueurii, assembly GCA_037013535.1. Lineage (NCBI taxonomy): Eukaryota > Metazoa > Chordata > Lepidosauria > Squamata > Agamidae > Intellagama > Intellagama lesueurii. The sequence goes on from JBAJHW010000002.1 coordinate 259,466,311, forward strand.
CCAAGGTGGCATAGAAAGTGGTGAGAAATGCTGAGAGTTGCAGTCCAACAACATCTGGAGCGCTGCCCTTTGCCCATTCTGATACAAACCAAAATGCAGGTTAGTAGAAATACAACTTGTATATGAGAAGTAACCATTTTGCGTTTCTGACACAAGTTCAGAGCAGCTGTCCTTTTGTGTACTGAATTGCGAGGAACAAGCAGCTATTTCTTCTCCATTTTATTGTGTGTGTGTGTGTGTGTGTGTATTTATTTGCCCCATCTTTAATTCTAGTGACAGCCCGCACAGTGAGCCAGGCACCATTGATGAAGCAGATCATGACAATGGCACAGAGCCCCACACCAGTGATGATGGTGAGTGTAGAAACAAGCAGTGGAAAACATGAGTCTAAGAAAAGCTACCATGATTTGGGTGGGGAACAGCAATGTGCATTTGGTTCCTAATCAAATTGCTTTGGGCTAACATATGGCTGTTAGCAGGGGGAGATGCCTTTCTGTATATGATGGGGCAAATGGGTACTGATGGAGTATTTTGAGAGACAAGTAAAAGTAACCATATGGGAGCATACCAGGTTACCTGTTTTCTTTGTAATTTCATTCCAAGGGCATTATGGGAGTTGTCATTATACTAGCTTAACTGCTAGCCTTTCCATTTTTCCATCTGGCATGAAAATGACATCCCTTCATTGTTTTCTCTTGATCTATGTTGTTCCATTGTTGTGGGAGCAAAAAACTGTTCATGTTGTTAAACTTCAGTTTTCAGTTCTATTTGAAGTGTTTCTATCAGGTAAAGGAGGTGAAGATCTATTCTTGTAGTATTTTCTTGTGTATTTCTAATTTCAGGACATATTTCTGCTTTGTTTTAAATGTTTGCCACCCCGGTATTTGAACATTATAAAAGTGAGAAGTTTCTATGGATAAGGTGGTTACATGTGACAATAGTAATAAAGATTGAACAGAAAATACTTCGGGGCAGGGGGAGAAATATTTTTAGCAGTGTTGAAAAGCATCTTCCCTAATTTTTCAGTAACTGATTTTCCATTTGTTTACATTGTTCTTTGCTGTGCCTTGTCTGAATTATCCTCAGCAATAGTGCATTCTAGTATCAATACATCCTAATATTTGCTGATATGGTTCCTGACTGGGAAAATACAACCCAGTAAATATTGTCCTCACTTTAATTGCCTTCATTTGCCATCATTGGAATGTTAGCTCATGGTGAAGCTTGCTTGTGTAGTATTAGGATCTAATCCTGCAGTCTACATGATCTCTCTTTGGCTGGGATCACTGATGGGACTGTTCGGGGGGGGGGAGAGCAATAGCAGCAAAGAGAGGAAATATCACAGAACCAAATGAGGGGAAAAAGTGAATATGATCACAGTTAAAGCATTTTAGAAAAAAACATTTCTCCACCTTGTCATAATCATTTTTAATTAAATACTGTAATTAAAACAGAAAAATATTTGGCACATCCCTAAGGAGCTGAGTTTGATTCTTTCATTTCATATTATAGTTTTTGCATGCATGATTATGGACAGGATAATATGTGTGTTTCTGTTCTACCCATGCACACATCTACCCACCCATCCTTATTTTTATTTTTATTTTTCAGACTGAACAAGTTTGATATGGACATCAGTGAGAATTAATAACCTGGAACCACATGGTGCCACTTAAATTGGCTTATTTCGCAGATTAGGAAACATTGTTCCAGAATCCTGTTTGTTACATTACCATGCATGCCTGTTGTCTGCTTGCTTTATGGACTTTATTCCATTAATATTTTTCTACTATGCGGCAAATATAGGAAGTCTAGCGCCTTATGGATGCATGATATGGGGAAATGGCATGGGTGGCTCTAAACTCTATATGAAAGGACATAAGAGGAAGGAACAAAGATGGTCGCTAACAGCAGGAGGTGGGGGGAGATGTCAACCTTCATTTTTCAGTATTGGTGATAAACGGTCTACCTCAACTGAAAAGGCAAGGCAAGCAAGCTTCCATTTAGGCAATTTTATGCCTGAATGGTTACAATAATAGTTCTGATTGGACTTTATGGGTGATTAACTATGACACAAGTGTGGAGTGGAAGAGCTGTTTTCTTTTATGCATTTACATACCCTCTTGCAGTTGACGTCTTCCCTTCCCCTCTTCCCAAGGTCCACAGCCTCAGCAAGGAACTCAGGATCATGTACAGACCATGAGGCTTCCACAGCAGCTCTCAGTATATACATTCCGCTTGGGGAATGCTTTTTAAAACCCTGTACACAAATGCCATTTAATTTGGACTGGGCAGAGACATATTTCCTAGAGCTGTCTTGCTCTCCTGGTACCCTTGAGTTAAGTTGCATCACCCTATCTGGGCGAATGCTGGCTGAAGGAAAGTGTAGCCTAAAACATCTGGGGGGAATGAGATTAGCAAAAATGGACCTAGGACAGGAGACCTTTCCAGTATTATAGCACCAGAAGCAAAAAGGAGCACGCCAGGTTCAATTCCCAGAACGGCCTTATTGCCCCATGAGCCTAAAAGGTGTAAGAACTTTTACTACTTTTACTTTTGCTCTGTTGTGGTCCATGGAACATAGCACAGTGGTCTACAAGAAGCTCATGAGAAGAACAGTACTACGTATTAGGCCTCCACTCCATTTGTTGGTAGCATCCAGTAGTCACATAGATGTTGCCCTGGCCATTTAGTTTAGCAGTCATTACTAAAAACAAGTAACCATTGATACATTGCTACCTCGTGATATACACAAAGTGCTTTCTCTCTCTGTTTGTGTCTGTAATGGTTAAAGACATCTTGGCCTGGAAATCAGTGTAACCCTTAAAAAAAAAAGATTGAATTAAAGTTTATTTGCAAGATGAGCTTCACTTATGGCAACTATACACATTTCACTTTCAACCTCCAGTGGACTGATTTTGCCAGAACTTACTCTGTTTATTTGGAAGTAACAGTAGTGTTTATATACTTGTATAGAAAGAGGCATGCAAACACAAATATTGTCTCATGGGAAGTAAAACTTCTTTTGCTTCTCTTTGAAAATATTGTCTGTTTTCCAGCCTCAGTCAGTGGCTATCACCACACCATCCTGACAATTTTTGTTGTTCTTGTTGAGTAAGCCTGGTTTATCATGCTGTTTCAGAGCAGTCGTAGATACACTCAAGAAACTATCATTGGGTTCATGAAAATGTGAACTGTGCATTTGCCCAGTTAGCCTTTTCTTTCTGAGGATGATTTTGTTTTTGTTTTTTGAATAAACATCAAGGGAAAAAATGCTGTAATGAAACTGTTCACAATATGGGCTGAAGATTTGGGAGGATTCAAGGCAGTGACACAGATAATACTGCCGTGAAGATGTTTTTGTGTTATCTCTTATGGCAGAGCACCCCATTGCAACCCCTTCTTCTTGTTTGCCTCCCATTTGCATGCACCAGCTAACTCCTAATGTGAGACAACTTAAAAGTGAGGAAGGTGGTTCCTCAGGAGAATCCTTCTCTGAACTATCTGCTGTGTATGACTGATCCTTTTAAGCAGAGTGCATTCCATGAGCTTGTAGTTGGCTTGTTAAAGGGTTATGTCGTAAGTCCACAGTCAGTTTTCTAAGCAGATCAAATGGTTCACTTTTTGTGTGAAAACTCTCTGCAGAGATTAGAGAGTCTTCGTTCAAAGAGATGTCTTTGAACAGTGACATATTTTCTGGCTCACTGAGGTTGTTCATATGGCAGACAGGACTACATATTCCACCTTATTTCTGTGTAATCTAAATAAGCATAAACACAAGCTGATTCATTGAGGAAAACCATGCTGAACAGTGACTGTGTCCATGGATCAGATAAACAAGCCCAAAATGTTCTTGCTAGAATCCTTCTCCTCTGTTCATATTCAGAAAACGCATGCAAAGAAATGTTCTGCAGAGATCAAGCTTTCCCATTTTGCATTCTGTTCGGGTATCTTCCAAGCTTTCTGGTGTACCTGACTGTTTTTTTCAAGATAGGTCGTGTAAACACAGCAGGAGGTGATCTTTCCCCATTTATCCTGTCACTCCCCCTCCTTCCTCATAGCTGATTTCTTGCATAGGAGATATTGTGAAGTAACTTAGCATTATGAGGACTTGGATGAAATGCCAGCAGAAAGAATGGGCTTAAGACAAGGGGGACTTCTCAGCATCCAGATGCATGCTCAGAAGCAGCCAAACAGTTAAGAAGAAAGCTTTTCAAGCCTGTCACCCTTTGCCCCCTCTCACTACAGAGATAGGTTGACTGGACTAGGCAGTGAACTGGCAGGGAATTTGATTGGCTGGGAGGAATCCCATTATTAGTTGGACCACAATTAAAAACTGTTTGGGCTCAGTTCATAACAGGGTATGTAATTCCGACTGGAAGGTTTGCATTTGGAATACCACAATTTCTGAAGTCTGTCCTCAACACTATTTGCAATGAGTAGGCCTGAACCAGAATTGAGGGTTGCTGTAATGAAATGATGTAGCTGGTGAAGAGATTGTGTGTTGGCTTAAAGGCATCTGACAAAATTCTGTTTTGAAGCTGTGGATGTAGATTTAGCTGTTACCTGTACCATAGAAGAACAAAACACACTGCTCTGAATTCTACATATGAACAGTGAGATACAAATAATAGTGATTCAGTTTTGTATGTGTGTGGTTTTTTAAAAATAAAACACCCGCAGTTTCAGCAAATGGAGATGGCAAGTCTTTTGATCTTTAGATGGAAGCAAATCCTGAACTTTTTTTGGCCAGTTCTGAGTAGGTTTTTGATAAAGGAACAGGAGAACAGTCTTGCAATTGGCTAAGAGATCTTTCTTTAAGGTCTGAAATTGACACAACTGGATATAATGTTGGCTACTTATTGTTCATCCTGTCACTGGAGTTCTCAGTCTTCTCCTCCAAACGTATCAACATGTGTATATCCTCATCTAAGTCATCTGCTGTAGGACACTTATTGCCACACTATGTACACAAGAACAGTTGTGTAGACTGGACGGTCATGTTCATTTGCATAACATGGGAAGAATATGCAGACTTGCGTACATTGATGCAAAGATCTTTTGCATGTCTGGCGACTGACACGTTTGTCCAAGTGGGTTCTGTGATTCTTGAAAATTGCGTGTAGATTGGTTGAAGAACTGTAGAGGAATCCGCAGTCTTTCAGGGGTGGCTTTCGAGATGGTAGAGCTAAAGATGGGGAAACCAACAGTATATAGAGATAGGGACTGCAGTAGAGCTTTCTAGATCTCACTTTCTGCCCATCACTCCCCCTGCCTTACAAAGGCTCTAAAAGACACCTAAGCAATGATTACAATTGCTTAGCATCTAACTGAAGAATAGCATCTTATCCTGATTCAAAAAGATTGAATGCTACTAAAAGGTGTGCACAGATTCTATCATCCCTTACAATAGCCCGTGATCTATTATTTAGACCAGTAAATAGACCAAAATTCTGCTACATGAGCTAAGCAGAAATTGACACAAGCCTCTGGGAAAACAGTCCTATGAAGCCACATTTTCCTACTTACTGTTTACAAAATTCTTATACAAATTGAGATTGGATTTTGAAATATTTCCTAATAATTGTTTCTTTTTTTAAAAAAAAAATGATAATAATGTAGTGAAAGTTAGGGAATATCATGAACACTCCATGTATGTCATTGTTCCCATGTCTTCCAGGTTCAAAAAACAAGAGGGGCAGGAAAAGGAGGAACTAGGGATTAGATCTTGATGGAACCTTCCTCAAAATCTCCCCAAGGTTGAAATGGGGGGGGGGAGGTGGGGAAGGGTGAATAAGGAAGAACATAATAATAATAATAATAATAATAATAATAATAATAATAATAATAATAATAATAATAATAATAATAATAATAATAATAATAATAATAATAAAGCCCTGAAAGGAATTGGAAAAAGGCAGATTAATAGGGGACTGGACTTTTTAATGGTTAGAAGGGAAAGATGGCAGAGGACGGATCATAAGGGCCACGAGCAGCACTTGAGCAGGGAAGAGGAACCTAGTCAGAAGAGACCTAGAGGGTCAGGTTCTCAAGAGGAATGGGACAGAGCATTGAAGAGTTGCTGGGTTTGCCTGATTCAGAGCATGAAAGCAATGTGTTTCAAGGAATGATGCTTTCTGTGGCATGGTACTTTTTTCCAAGAACAAAGGCATAACAGTAGAGCATGTAATAACAGGTAATGGTACTTTTCCCTCACTTAGCAGGTAATGTTTATTGCTAGTTTTTTCATGTTACTTGGGGAGAAGAGCGAAGAAGCTTTTTTGGGCTTTTTGAAATAATTTCCCCCCCCCCAATTTTTTGGCCACTTTCATACCTTTAGATGATTTTTTCCCATCAATATTTAGATGATTTTTAAAAAAAATGAAAGAAACTAAAATAATGAGATGAGTACTGCTTATTGGGGCAGTGTTAATGGTGACAAGCTACTTTGAGAGGGGCTTATGGGAAGATTTCAGTTGAACAAGTTGTGGACAACCACAGTTGCTCCCTCTCTTCCCCAGTTTAATATTTCATGGTTTTCTGCTATGGAAAGATGCTACTTTGTAAAAAAAATGCCAATCACAGTAGCTCTGCAATTTCAAAAGGCAAGCCTAAAATCTGAAACAACACATCAGTCAAGCTAGAAAATTTGCCACACTGCGAAAGGTATCTTCTGTCACTCAGCAAAGAAAGAACAGAAATCCTGACCAGAGGCAGAGCTAGAGAGTGGGATTGAATGACATAGAAAGTTTCAGGTTGTTGCTTCAATATTGCAAGTTTCTGAATTCTGAGAAACCTCTACAAAACGTTGCTTTCTAGGAACGAGAGGACTTAATGAAGATGCCTTTGGAATGAAGAGGCAAAATGGGAAGTACAGTCTTGTGGCACAGAGCATGGCCTGCTAATCTTCTCATTTTACTTTCCGTACATTTTCTCTCCCCTGCCATGTACTTTATAGAGGTGGAGCAGATTGAAGCCATTGCCAAGTTTGACTACATTGGACGGTCACCACGTGAGCTGTCCTTCAAGAAAGGAGCCTCTCTTCTCTTGTACCATCGGGCATCTGAAGACTGGTGGGAAGGTCGCCATAATGGAGTTGATGGCCTCATACCACATCAGTACATCGTGGTGCAAGACATGTAAGTGCGGTAGAAATATGGATATTTTCATCCATCTTTAGAGGTAAAAAGTGGGTGGTGAAGTAGAGTGGGATAGCTGCTTTTAGGAATGTGTGAAACTTGATGTGTCTTTTGCGACTGAGGAGATTGATTTGGTTTTATGCCGCAATTTCCCTCTCTCCTGTTTTCCCCAATAATATTTTTTTGTTCATGACAGTATATGTCTCCCTGAACTGCATGTGAATAGAGAACAGGAGCAAAACATTTTAATGTGATCTCTTGTATATGGTTCTATGATATATTTTCAGGATTGTGTGATAAGATATACAAGAGGTGGAGCTTTTTCAAAAAAGTAGATGAATAATAATGGTGCAACTCGTTTAACAATAGAACACGAAAAACACAAATCAGTTAAGTTTACAGTGACTCATTTTATAAACGAAGGCATTCCCAGGACAAGCATGACTCTTTATCTAACAATGTGGAGCAGACCTCCAACCCTTGTACCGCTCCTGATCTGATGGGAATTGTAGCTGAATACATCTAGAGGGCACCAGATTGTGGGAGGCTAGTATAAAGAGTAGAAGCCCAGTGTGGTGGATAGAGTGACACACTAGGACTCAGGAAGACTGAGTTCGAATCCCTGCTCAATTATGGGAGCTCACTGGGAGTGTGGAACTGGTAAAGCCACTTCTTAAATATCCCATTTACCTTGAAAGCCCTTTTAGGGATGCTATAACTTTGTACCAACTTGAAGACACATAACAACAACGGTACAGAGAGAAGAACTACGGGCAGAGAAATGTGTTTTATCATAAACATGGCTTGTCCTGTATCTTGAATCAAGAATAGACCTAAATATTGTGATAGATTTTTATATAGCTGAAATTTGCGTGTTTTTACCTGCTGTCAGCTGGCAAACACTGTTGATCTCCAGTGACAAATCCAATATTCTATCACATTTTTGTCGTTTTGTTTTTTAAAATAAAAACTGTTTTCAAGAGCATTTCCCAGTTCTGGACAGCAGATTTTTGTTTGTGTTATTTTCTGCCACAGAAAGTAAGTAAAGAAGAATAGCTGTAGCCATTAAACTTCTAAGTTAGAAAGTGTGGCTAGAATGTGAGCAGCCCCCTGAAAATCCCCACCCAGTGAAGAAGCTGACTATTCTAGTCAACAGATTCCATTGCTTTGTTTCAGCTGATTTCTTAAGGGTGGGAAAGCCATGTCCCTGAAGATGATGTTTCACTATAATTCCCATCATCCTTGATCATTTGTCAAGTTGATGGGAGTTGGAATCCAGACACATATGGAGAGCCACGTATTCTCCGTCCCTGATGTAAGAGTTGGAGAACAGCTCTTTGATGGAGAACTTGCTTTATATTTCAAGATGAGCCACTGGCCTCTCCAACTGGATAGATCAGGTAACAACAGATACCCTGAGAAAATCAGCACCAGTCAGAGTAGAGAGCAATGTGAATGGCATACAAAACAGTTCAGTTTGATGTTAGGCAGCTTCCGATGTACATATCTAATTTTTTTTTCAGTTCAAAGGTTCCAGCAGAATTATTTGCTTTTGTAAAAGTTTCCCAAGAAGTAGCTATATTATTCTGTCTCTGCCTGTTGGCAAAAATAAAGGGGAGAAAGAAGAAGGGGAGAGGCAATATAATGTAGCACTTTAATAACTAACATATTTATTTCAGTGCAAATTTTCATGGATCAAAATCTACTTCTTAAAGACACAGGGAGTACAAATAATAGGGAGATGCAGGGGGAAATCTTTCAGCTTGATTTTGTTTTGGGTTCTTTCAGGTGGGATCCTCTTTTGTTTTTGTTTTTTTTTTGGTCCTTTTGGGTACTTGGCCTTTCAGTAATCACAAAAGGTCTAATTCTTTCCTTTGCTCTCTGACACCAGACTGAGGTAAGCCCTACGGAACCTCAAAAGTACTCCAAAAACTCAGGGTGTAGACAACAGGCAGTCAACTACTCCAAAATCTGGCGACACAACAATAGTGCCTGAGAAGCAGAAATCATCATCAAACCTATCATTATCAGTGGGCACTTTACATCACAACACACACTAATCAGCACCATCAGCAGGAAGCAGTACAAATGAGAATGAAAAGCACCATCAGATCTCATTGTCAGACCCTTCACCAGACCTATCATGTTCTGAATGAAGAAATCCAAATGGAATCCAATAGTTTAGTTGCCCTCTCTTTCAGAATCCCAAATCTATCACATTTTAGAGGCTCTCTTTTGTAAAGCCTCGGAAAGAATCCAAAAATAAAAGAAAGTGATTCTTCTGTGTGTGCCCCCCCCCGCCATGCGGATTAACTTGAAAGTCCCATCCCTAACAAATACATGCCTCTTTATATTTATTCATGTCCAGGTGAGAATAACTTTTATTGAACGTACTTCTTATGGCTCTATACGAGTCACTGTTTGGTGCTTGCCTTTTCCCATTCAGGAGGTTCACCAAGAACAGTGTTAAAAATTGGGACTGTGATCCATTGAGAGAGAATGTGTATCTGGATACAGTCAAAGAACATTTTCTTTTGTTGTGTTCTGCTAATCTACCACTGGTGAAATATGCTCCTTGTTTCAAAGGAGTGCTATGGTAGCACATCCTACACAACAGCTTTATAAGCAAGTAACTGGAGAATCCCTTAGTATTTTCTGTCATCTCAGTAAAGATCTAACATTGTTTTTGAAATTATGTGACTGCTTAAGTTTATCTGTTCATTGTCAAGAAGAAACTATACAACACAAGCTGGGAGGGAGGGAGGGATCAAATTGCGGCGAGTCATGTTCATCCTAACAGAACAGAACATGAACATCCTAACATGAACAGCATGTTCATTGTTTCTATTGTTTTTAAATTTTGTAATGCCGCCCAGAGTAGACTATCTGTCTAGATGGGCGGGGTATAAATCTAATAAAATAAAATAAATAAATAAATAGAACTTGTTAACTTCGGAAGATTTATTTTAGGACTGGCTATTATGAGCATGGTAACAACAGCTAAACTAGTTCATGACCAGTGCCACAAGATTCTTCTTTTTCTTTTGTCACACTAGTTAGGTGTTGTAGTGTCTGAGGAAGTGGATTTTGACCCACAAGCTTAATACTGAATCAATATTGAAACAAGTTCTGCAGATCTTTTCTACAGACTGTAGAACATCTAGTGGGAACCGCCTCTGAGTCCTGCCTTTCCCTACTCTGAAACCTTTTTGCTGACTCTTATCCATTATTTACAGATGACCTTCTTGGCTCAAACTTCAACTTGTTGATAGCAGAATGTGTGTGTATGCCAGAATCTGTCTTTGGTACTGTATTGACACCTGACTCTCTGAGAAAGACTATTTAGATTTAATTTTAAGATGGAAGACACTTGTGATTACAGAAGCAGTCCAGTCCCTCTGAAGAGTTAAGAAAGATCTTTCAAAATGCTGGTTAGTCTAGGCCAGTGGTGTTTGGGCTCGCATGCCCAAACTGGGGGGGGGGGGGGGGGGGGGACACGGGGCGGTGTGCCACGGCGGCAGCGCTGGCGGAACCGGAAGTGGCGGCGGAAGGGAGAATCCTGGGCACGGAGGTACCTCGAGACCCCACTCCGGATCCGCCGGCAGCACCAGCTGCTCCGGATCCTGACCCGCCGCCTGTCCGGGCACCAGCACCGCAGTTGCAGCCGCCTGCTCAGGTTTGGCTGCAGGGGGGAGGGGGGAGTAGCGATCTGGCGACTTATGGCTTGCGTGCCGGCAGAAAGGGCTCCGCGTGCCAGCTGTGGCACGCGTGCCATAGGTTCGCCATCGCTGGTCTAGGCTAACCACCCTCTCTCTTTCCAAGTGTGTTTTCCCCTTGCTCTGTTTTCTAATAGGTTCATACTGGCAGCAGCTGCTCTTCATTTGTCCTTTTAGGTATGCTTCTAAATAAATGAGTGAAGTGTGCCAAATAACACATCCAAAATCAAGATATAAATTGTGATCTGGTCTATGCTCACATACTAAACAAGAGAGCACATAAGATTGCAAGATTTTCTCTGTGTGGTGAGCAGGCATGATTTTTTTTAAAAAAATGAGCCTTAGTGAGAATTTGCATATTTATAGGATTGATATTTTTGCCCAATTGCTCAAAGCTTATAACAACACCTGCTGCCTTGCCTGCTTCTTTTTTTAATTTAATAGAAATATATTTCATATAATTTTGTTGTTGTAGTTGTTATGATGTCCCTCAACCCTTCCAGAATAGCATTATCTTTCAGTAAACAACCCTCACCTTTCATTAAAAGTCTTGCTATATTTCAACAAATTTATTCTCTTTTATTAATCCCTTTTAAACTTTTATATCCCATGTGAACTTATCATTCATTATACCATTCAGCTAATTGAGACATATACTTCAGTTTCCAATTTCTCGCAATCACTAGTTTAGCTTCTGTTAAAAAGGTAAAGGTTCCCCTTGACAAATGTCCAGTTGTGTCCAACTCTAGGGCGCGGTGCTCATCCCCGTTTCCAAGCTGTAGAGCCAGCGTTTGTCCATCAACAGTTTCTGTGGTCATGTGGCCAGCGTGACTAGACACGGAACGCCGTTACCTTCCCAGCGTGGTGGTACCTATTTATGTACTCGCATTTTTTACATGCTTTTGAACTGCTAGGTTGGCAGGAGCTGGGACAAGCGACGGGAGCTCACTTCGTCGCGTGGATTCGAACTGCTGATCTTTCGACCTTATAGCCCAGAGGTTTTTGCGCTTTAGCCCACAGCGTCCCCACTGTTACCATGCTCATAATTAACTTTCCCTTTTTGCATAATAATACTGTTCACCTTCCGAAATAAGCAATAATGCAATATATGGGAAAAGTCTATTGTTAAATGTAATTTCTTTCCATTTTTTAAAATACTAATTTCTAAAATTTCAGTACTACTTCACACTTCCACCACATATGGAAATTGGTACCAATCACTTGTCCACATCGCCAGCAAATTTTATAATAACTAGAATCTGTAATATTTAATTCCAGAGAAGTCAAATACCATTTCCATATTGCTTTATAAAAGTTTTCTTTTTTTCTGGCCAATGTGGATTTTAATTTTTTGTTTGTTTGTATACTGTTCCACATGTCAGTGCCTATTTCCTTACACCTTGTCAGACTTCTGAAAAGTTAGACGCATCAGATGGGTTGGTTGTATCTTTGGGAAAAAGCAGGCTGCCCTTGTTTGTGTTTGTGTGTGACATGTGCAATTAGCTTCAGAAAAGGAAAGGAAATGATGGCGATAACTGCACAAGTTGTGCAAACCATCACAGGGGAAGTGTGTGATGTCTCATTTGGTTCTTGAGCTTGACTCTTGTGCTAGATTTAAGAACTCTTGCAGCAGTTGGGGAATCCTTAAAAGGTTGTCTTTCCATATCAAAGTACTACCCTACTTTGACCATAAGAAAGACATTGAGCCTTCACATTCTCACTTCCATATCAGATGAGTAAAATGTGCAGTTGTAAATCTTCTGCCAGCATCCATTTGGAAAGTTCCAAAGTTGCCAAACCAACTTGTTTGTATGTTAAATTCTTGCCCAGCCTTCCAGAAGAAAAGGTTCTGTGAGTCAGTTGTACAATTGTGTGAGTGTACTGGAACTGTTCTTGTGCGTATGGACCAGCATGGAAATTCATATATTTGGGTTGTCTACTTTCAGTTTTACTCTACGCCCTCTCCAGGGATTACTCTGTCCCCACCTCCATTAACAGAGAATCTGGCCAGTGGTGCGAAATCCCAAGCAGGGCTTCTCCTTCAGGCTCAAGCTTTTATTACTTATCTCTTCAGGTTAACTGAGCATTTCCTTATCTATAGGGATGATGCATTCTCCGACAGCCTGAGCCAGAAGGCCGACAGTGAGGCTAGCAGTGGGCCCCTGCTTGATGATAAAGCTTCGTCAAAGAATGACATCCAGTCTCCAACTGATCATATTCCAGACTATGGCTTTGGAGGAGTGATGGGACGGTAGGAAATGGATCTGTTCTTACTGGGATGCAAGCATTGTCTTTTTCCTTTTTCTGTGATAGGCAAGAAATAATTCCGGGGATGGAAGAAATGTATGAGCTGATTTGTACAGTTTATTTCACTTATCTGGAAAGGGCATAAAAAGACCTAATCACTCGTCCAAATGACTGGGGATGCTTTGAGTAGAGATTTGATTTCACAAGCATGGTGATTTTTCTTGGCAGTGTGAGGCTGAGATCTGATGGAGCAGCAATCCCTCGCCGTCGAAGTGGAGGGGATACTCATAGCCCCCCAAGAGGGATTGGCCCTGGAATTGACACCCCTCCCCGAGCAGCAGCTTGTCCCAGCAGCCCCCACATATTACCTCTGAACAGAGGCCGGATTGAGAGCCCAGAGAAGCGCCGGATGGCAACTTTTGGTAGTGCTGGCAGTATCAACTATCCAGACAGAAAGGCATTGACTGATGGCCACCCACTGAGACCCACGTCTAGCTCAACTCGTCACAGTAGTCTTGGAGATCAGAAATCACTGGAGGCTGAAGCCCTGGCAGAGGTAGGGAGAACTTTATGAAAATATTTGCATATTAAGAGAACATGGGAGACAGGAAACAGATTCCACTCAAGTCCATGTTCAGCCGTTGAGAGTGGCTTGTTTAAGGAACATTACGTTTGGGATTTAAAGCATACAAATTAAGAACTGTTCCTAACAGTATTTTGATCATGCGCTTGTTCAGTGACACTGCTGGTGACCCACACCAGGGCATCCTTTCCCCGTGCTTTGTTCCAGTGTTCCAACCTGTTGGGTTACTGTGATGCATTTCAGTCTTTAAAAATACAAAGAATGGGAAAAATGATTTAATGTATTTGATGATTTGAATGTAATTCATTACATTTATATCCTACCCATCTAGTGCCTAGGCACTACTCTGGGCGGCTAACAAAGTTAAAACACAACTACCCAATCCCACCCAGAAGGACATAAATAAAGAGTACCAATAAACATTAAAAAACAGGATGTCCCGAAAAAGAAGGAAACCTGGATGGAAAATCAATAATCAATTCATTTCATGAGCCCGGAGGATGTTAAAGAAGTAAGATATTTCTAAAGGCCACTTCAAACAATATAGTTTTTTCCCATTTCCTGAAGGTCAGGAGGGAGGGAACCTTGTGTATATCTGTGGGTAATGCATTCCATAGCGTTATGACCACCACTGAAAAGGCCCAGTTTCCTGGTGGTAGTTTTCTGGGCCTCTCTAGGGGTGGCCACCCATGAACATGATATCGGGCTGAACTGACTGGCCTTGGTGGACAATCTTAGGGAGAGACACTCAGTCAGGTAACGAGGTCCCAAACCATTAAGGGCTGTCTCCTATCCACAAGAAACCAAATAATCTTTAAACTGGAGGATGGAAACCTTTGGCAGTCTTGGGGGCAAAATATTAGTTCTCAGAGTCAACTTCAGGCTATACGGGGCATGAAACTGGCTGAAATAACTGTTTTTTAAAAAAGAAGCAAACAAAAAGGGAAGCAGCAGTATGAGGTGTTTCTAGTTTTGAGTTTTCACAGGGGAAGGGGCCTGAGGGGCCTTGGGAGAAGCCCCCCCCCCCTCCAATCCACCATCTTGAAAACAGGTACTCTTGGAGACCTCCATCAGAAGAATTAGGCCTTCTTTGCAAAAATCTTTTTGATTTTGTTTTAAAAGGGGGAGCCCTGGGAGTTTGGAGGCTATATACATGGGAGGCTGCATGTGGGTACAGGTGGCATTTTGCCCATCCTGGCTCTGACGTGAATAAGACAAAGAAGTCTGTGACAAGAAGACGGCAGTATCTAAATTACGTTAGTTAGATTATGAACCAAAACAATATTCTTAAAACCTGTCCACCTCCCCACAAAGTTACATGAGGTTGACTTCAGAATTTTCCCTATTTTTATAGATTGGGAATTCAAAAGCCTGGCCATCTGAGCACAGCTTTCTCTTGCACAAAATCAGATAATTCAAGGCAAACGTGTTTCTTATTTAACATGTTTTAAGGCAGAAGGGAGCAACTGAGACCTCCCAAATATTGCTGGATTGCAGCAAAACCAATGGGGAAGGATTGTGTGAACCGCAGTCCTGGAAACATCAAGTCCACGGTTGCCATCCCTGGTCTAAAGCCTCTTGCCTTCTGTGTCATTGGCTGTGCTGAAAGGGGAAGTAGTCCCACGCACAGTAAGTTGAAGATAACAGACTGAGGGAGGGGGACTCTATCCATTAAATATGCTGGTTGCCAAACCACAGAAGTAGACTATTCATATATATAGACATGATTATTAGACATATTTTGAAGATAGTTGCTTGAATTCTGAAGTGATCTCTATGGATTTGTATGTGTTTTTATTTTTATACCTGTGGATTTGAAGAGTTTTGAAAACCAGTCATGACTAAAGGGTAGAGGTAGTTAGGTAGATATCAGTCAGTAATAAATTAAAAACTGGTCATAAATTGAAGGTAAATTTTTCATGTCTGTTGGAGGGAAACTAGATATGATTCAGAATATATTAGAAATCATGTCCTTTAAAGAATATTTAATAACAGGTACAATTTAGCAGTGGTGGAATCTTTATTCGGTTGTGATTTCCTCCTGTAAGTAGCTATGGGCCTTGAGAGAACTCCAGTAGAAGCAAATAGGGAGGAGACCTCCATAGATGTGGAAATGTGTGTCACCAAACACTGTAATGAAGAGGATAAGGTGGTTTGTAGGTGAGCCGTGTGTGTGTTTGTGTGTGTGTGTGTGTGTTTTAAAGCTGAGACCTCAAGGAAAGTAGCCTTGAAAGGCTAAACGGCAGAATATGTTTCTCTGAACCTTTCTGCTGAGCTTCTTTTTACTTTTTTGCTGTATGAGTTGCTTAAAGGTTGGCAGAGCTGTTTATTTTCCATCTCACACTTATTAGCTTTTGACACCTTTCAACCTTTTCTGTGTGGGCCCTTGATGGATTGCTTATGTTGTCACTCTGTGGCTTGCTTTTCACCATAGTAACCCTAATGTGTGGTAGTGTTTGGGATTTTTGAAGAGAGGCACGAAGTGTTTTGCAGTGAGGTTTATTTATTTATTTTATTCCTTTTTGACATTTATATACCACCCAATTTAGTGAAAGGCCACTACTCCGGGCAGTTTACACAAGAAACATAAAAATACAGAAACAGCAATCCCCCAGCCACTCACCCCCACCCTATTGATTTTGATTTGATTTTGTTTTAATGCCATTATCTTTGAGAAAAGTGGGGATGTTGCTTGCTTTGAGATAAACGGCTTTTCCATCTTTTTTTTTAAAGTTTAATGTTTAATGTGAACAGCAGTGGATAAAAACAAAACATTCTCATTTCTTTGTATACCAACGGGGGCTCTTTGTCTCATTGAATGATAGAATAGTGGCGTTGGAAGGGGGCTATAAGGCCACTGAGTCCAACTCCCTGCTCAATGCAGGAATCGAAATCAGTGTCCTACAGATTTCTAAGAATTACCTCCCCCCCTTTTTTATTATTATTTTGGTTTGACTATTCTTCTCATATGGGCACAGAAGCCAGTGCAGAAGGAAATACACTGGAAATTTCAAAACAACCAAAGGAGATTGGGGGATAGCTAGAGGAAAGCGAAACTCCTTTTTAATGGATACTGTAGCCTGTTAACCTTTATTATGAAAACAAAGTAGGGTGGAGTGACCAGAGATTGGAAACTTACGTTTTTGCAGTACAGCTTCAAGAATTTGCTAACCAGCACTGGGGAGATTCTGGGCATCATAGTGAAAAAAATTAATGTTCTTAAACTCTGGATAAGACTTCTAGGCTATCAGATTCTAGACCCACCCTTTCTGGGAACCAGTTTTTTACCAAGAGGGAAGTGTTGAACTTGTGGAGGGCGAAAGGCTGAAGTAAGAGCAAGTGTGAACGATCAGAAAGATGTGTTACATCAAAGCATATTGGCAAGAAGTATGAAAACTCACAATTGCTCATTCAGATGCAGCTAATAGAATAATTTTTACAAGATCAGCCAAGAATTCTGTGTTAAAAGGAAAGAAGAGTAGGCTGTCTTAGGTTCATGTTCAGTTTTTTCTTTTAAAAAAGCCTATGATAGCAAAATGTGGATTTTAAAAAATCAGAGTGGGCTCTGCAGTGAATAAAGGTTCTCCTAGAGAGAGCGTTTGTTCCATGCCAAGAGCTTTTCCTGATGCTGAAAAAGCTGGGGAGTTGCTAGGATTTGCACAAAAGCATCTCTTTAGAATGCAGCTTCTCTTTTCCTTAAGAAATCTGCTTCTGTCAAGAAATCCACTTCCTTTCTGGAGATTAATTCCTGGATTGGTTGGTTGGTTTGGAGTGTGAATCAAAAGCTTCGACTGGAGCTCTCCCTAGAGACATTGACTGAAAGTAGGGAATGCTGAACTTCACTCTGAGGCAGAACTTAAATAAACAGGACTTTCAGGACGTTTGAAAAGGAGCAGAAAGTCAAGGAGAAAGAGCACTGTGCAAAGCGAGATAAGGGCAATGTCATATAGATAATGGGGAAAAATTACTGATAACAGTAGTACAGAACATGGTACATTAAGGAGAGGAAAATGGTCTGTCTCAAAGAGTCCTAAAGTGCCAGGGGCATGACTTGGCATTTTATTTCCTATATAGTACTGAGGCTGCAGTGTTCCATATTCTGAAATAAAGGTTCTGTTGAACTCTGAGGGGTTTTATTTTCAGTATGAAGCTGCCACTGGGCCCTTGTTGAACAAAGAGCCTTCCCCAAAATTCTGTAGAAATTTGGATTATGTCTGTTCTGGGATCTTACTGAAACAAAAAAATGTAGAATGAGAAATTAGTAAGAATTTAATAGAAATAAATTAGTGGAGATTTAAATGGGAGGTTCTGCTTCTGTCCAAAAACACTTTTTCTACCCCATAGCAAATCAAATATGGCAGCTTATGTTCTCTCTCTCTCTCTCCATGGAATAGTAGTGTTTCTGGCCATCAGCCTGTGTGTGAGCGTGGGTGCATGTGCACATGCATGCATGTGTGTGTGTATGCATGTGTACATGTACACAGGCACCATCACTCTCATGCTAAAGTTTTGCCTGTTAGTAATGCACTGAAAAAATCAAGGTTTTTCTTTTTCTTTTTGAAGAGTGTATAGGTCATTTTTTTCTGCTGGATCTTATCAAATACATTATTCATAGCTGTCAAAAGTTAGCTGCCAGAGCTGCAGCTTTCTTTATGGTGACCTGTGTCTTTCATATTTCACTCTCCTGTTAATGAGGCAGAGATGGTTTACTTGCAAATGAGTCTAGACCTTAGATAAAGGGACAATATAAATGGTTGGTTTTTTGAAAAAAAAAAGATTCCATTTTATTAAGAATCGTGTTAGTTACAAGCTATATCCATGGTAAAAGTTGTACCAGCATTCATCATGATATTTAAGAAAAATTACATTTCCTCTCATTTCTCACCCCCCCCCCTTTCATTCCAATGCTTAAGAGTGCAAACGTGGAGAATTTGACTTCTCGAGCTTTTTTCCTGTTACCAAGATAATGAGAATAAGAGTTGGGTCATATTTTTATCCATCCAGTGTCTCTGGTGCCTAAAGTGGAAGATGAATGACCGTAATAAAAATTCTATTAAAAGACAGTTGATATATGCAGTAGTCCTATGGCTGCAGAGTTGTTTCCCTCCCCGAGGATAACCGTCATGAGCCTAGTTCTCACCTTTTTAAAATGTAAATGTTTTATAAAGAGAAAATGTAGTTCTTAATGTAGTTCTTTAACCTGTTGGTTTAATCTGTTGGGCAATACCATCAGTGTGGCAGAAGCAGAATATTTTTTAAAGGACCCTTACACATGTACGCAACCATGATTCCTTTAAAAGCTGGCCCAGGGAGTTTCATGGCTAAGTGGGAATTTGAATCCAGGCCTTCAGAGTCCCAGTCTTAATGCTGTAACATCACACTGGCTAGTGAGTCTTCAGAGCTTTCATAAAGGGTTGCAGAGAAGGGGCCTGAGGAACTCCCAATGCAAGTTCGTGCAAGAGATGAAGCCTCCGATCTAGTAACTGAGGTGAAATAGATGCAAATTCATTTGGAATATTTTTTATCCTCCTATCCAGTTGGGAGAGTTGAAAGTTTAGGATCAATTAACTAAAGTATAAAACAGAAAGAGAGAGTGGGGATTTTTTCCCTTTAACAATACATTAACTATTAGTGTGTTGCACTGCTAGATGCAGTGATAAAAGAATGCTTTCTTGGCAGTATTTTGATGCCTCCTTTCGCCTGTGTTACGAGATCTTGTTGCCTTCCTCACGAGCCTGTTTCCTTCACCTCAAAGCCATTTGGGCATTTTAATAAAAAAGAAACAACAATGAAATGTGAAACTATCATTTTAACTATTGCATCAGCATAACATAGTTGTTGTGTTATTCCATTTGTTTGTTTGTGTAAATAATTATAAATCATTATACTTTTCTGCATAGGCCCCTAAATCTATTAGTTTGGCAAAAATGAAAACAACTAATAATAAACAATTGGAGTTTAATAATACCAGAACTATCTTTGCAGAAATACCATGAACTTGATAGAAGACAGTAAATGGAAAACTTGGCCCAAGTCTTCTTGTGTACCTGTGGAAACAGCATAACCTTTGGGGCCAAGGCTAAGGTTAAGAAATCCCTGGATAAATAACCCATTGGGTACTGAGTCCGACTACTCAGTACACAACAGACAATAGCTGCGATTTGGTACTAAGTCACAACCAGAGTAGGCCCATTACATTAGTGGGGATTTGTGAATTTCTCTCTTGTGCTTCTATTTCTTTAATTTATAATTTTTAAAAAGTGTTTATAGTTATGTTGCTTTGAGCATCTTTTAAAATGTTCCATGCTGTGGGAAATGGAGCCAATGTAGGCAGCTTGACATTCTACAGATGTTTTGGATTACAGCTCTCACAATCTCTGCGACGAACTGCCTGTGTCTTCTGGGACTTGTAGTCCAAAACAACTGGAGAACACTAGGTTGCCTATCTCTTTTCCTGTGTCTTGTCTGTAGAGGGGTCCTTCACCATTTGTAAATGTCTTTTGCTCGTTGAACTCTTCATATCTCTCTCTCTCTCTCTCTCTCTCTCTCTCTCTCTCTCTCTCTCTCTCTCTGTGTATTTTGTTAGTATGTCAAGCTAGAATGCTGCACAAGGAAAAAACATTATTCAAGGATGTCCTTGCATAGTTGTAGGGCAAGATGAAGTGTGACAACTGTTACAGAATATACTTATAAAAACACTGTGCAAACTCTTGCACTTAGGGAATTTATGAGAAAGCATAGGTAAAGGTTCCACTCATAGTTCTATAGATCCAATCCTTTGGATCAGTCAGGATGATACAGTAAACCTGTGCCCCATGGGAAGCCTGACTTAATTGGTTGCAAGAAACATGCCAGTGCCTACTGCCTGATCATGTCTCTTGCTGAAAAGGACAGAACTTTAATCTGTGGTTTCTGTTTGTCATATCATCTGAAAGCAGATGCTTTCTGTTTTGTGATGTTTTTCTACTGACAAGCCAGAAATCAAATTTTTCTGATTGGTTGAGAAGAAAGAAATCAGAGAAGAGAGAACATCTGTGTTCAAAGGACATGATAAGCAATCCGTAGAGCAAAGGTCTCTGTTGTGTACTTAGCCAGTCCCAGTGCAAGCAGCTGATGCGCAACAAGGCAGTGAGTTCCCCACTTCTTTGGTTTGCCAGTTCCTCTAATCCAAGTCATTGATTAGGGCAGGCAAATTAGTGACACCAGGAAATGGGATATGAACAAATTTAGATCAACCAGTGCAGGATTTATAAAAAAAAATTCTGATTATATTTTTATTTTATCTACAGGATATTGAAAAGACCATGAGCACAGCACTGAATGAGCTTCGTGAACTTGAGAGGCAAAATACTGTGAAACAAGCCCCTGATGTAGTCCTGGATACCCTTGAACCCATGAAGAACCCACAGATAGGATCCGTCAACTCTGAACCTGCCAGCCCCCTTCATACTATCATGATTAGAGATCCTGATGCTGCCATGAGACGTAGTAGCAGCTCAACAACTGAAATGATGACTACTTTTAAACCAGCCCTGTCGGCCAGGCTCGCTGGAGCTCAGCTTAGGCCGCCACCCATGCGACCCATCAGACCCGTTGTCCAACACAGATCAAGTAGCAGTAGCAGCTCAGGAATGGGTAGTCCTGCAGTGACACCCACAGAGAAGATCTTCCCTAACAGCTCCTCAGACAAATCTGGCACTATGTAGCTCTGACGACCATTCCAAGGAAGTCTTTGTTGGGAAAAAATGGGTAACTCATCTCAGTTTTCATTTATTTTGAGTCAAAAACTATGATTGTGCAAGTGATGTCATTAAGATAAGACAAAGACAACGAAAATGACTCTTGTAGAAAAACAAGGGGCTGGTAGATGTGGCTTAGGGATTTCATGACATTTACACACATTCTTATCAAGATTGCTGGAAATATTTGGTACAGCCAAATAAGATGGCCATTTTATGTGCATTACCACTGGAATTCAAGTCTCTGTAGAAGTATATATGAAACTGTACATAGTTCAATAACATTTTAGTAGATTTACCTCAGAAACTCACCCTTAGACTTCTTCTAGAGAGCATTTGTGTGTGTGTGCGCGTGCGTGGATTACACAGCAACTGTGCAGTAGGCAATAGACAATTGGTCAGTTCTTGGATTGAGTTTTCACACAGTTTGGTATGGATTTATCACTGCAAACAAAAGAAAGCATCTTTCATAGTCCTGCAAATACGATCATGTCTGTCCTCCGGATGGATGGATAGTTGTCTTCAAAACCATCTCTTCAAAGACTGCTTCATTGAGACATGGAAGCTTGTGGCCATTTTCTGGTTGGAGAGGTGTACCACCTATGGACACAGAGGACAAAGAGCAGTACATTTTCCTTTTGTGTGAAAGGGAAACCAAGGATTTCTGTACGTACTTTATGCTGTATCTCAGTGTTATGTGTGTACAAAAGAAACTCAGCGCCTGCTGTTTTCAAAACAGAAGAGGACTCTGAAGTAACCTGTGGTCAATAACAATAAATAAATAGGGTAACTTATATAGTGTTTGAAATATTTTATTCCCCGTCCTCTCTTTTTGCTAATGATTACTTTGGGAAAAAAAAATCTGGATTAAAACAGGCAAGGAAGCTATTAGTAAAATCACATTCCCTGTCAAATAACTTAGCAGTCCATGACTTTACTCAGACTGTGTTCCCTTGCATGAATAAGCATGAGCCATATTTGACCGTGTCAGTCGTATAGCTGATCTGATGGGGTTACAATTTGCACTTTCTGTACTGTACTATATAACAATATACAACAGTTCTGAATTTATGAAAATAAAGTTATATTTCTTTCTCTCTAAAATTTAACGTAGGCAAAAAAAAAAAACCTATGCAGTGAGAGCTGGGGTTTGCATGACAGCTACATCTTTACTCATTAAACTTCATGCTGCTATTTTTTTATAAAATATTTGTCTGTTGACAGACAGATGTTTGCAACATGGGCCCATCTACTGGGCTCACTTTTATTTTTTACTTTAAATACCACTGCACATTTATTTTTACATGAAATGCCTTTTTGATAGATCTCATTTGAACTTAGTTAAATCTGCACCTTCCCCCCCCCCCATGTATATTTCTTGACTCAATTTTTCAGAGGCTGTCATTATTTTCTTTCCTTATTAGAGGCTCATTTTAATTATATCGGTCTTCTTTTAGCAGCTTGTAATGTATTAAAATGACCTTGGATGTGGCTTTCCATGCTCTTAATTCATGGCCCACTGTTGGCCAAAAATGAATAAGTAAATAATCAAAGCAGGGAAGGAGGCACCAGGCCATTTAGCAATGTACCATCTTTCTCTTCCTTTGTTTTAACAAATACACCCCTAATCCCTCCTCTGTATATACATTGCATAGAATAGATACGTATACATTGTATAAGACAATGTTTTTCACCATGAAATTAACACATACAAGCATTGTGTTATTCTCCTTTTCTATACCTCATTTACAAGCATGTTTCATTCCATATACCGTCTTCTCTTCATGGCCCCTTGCCTGTTCTAGCCTGTTTATATATTGCCGTACCTGCTTAAATGCTGGAAAGTAACTGCTAAAATGTAACCTGTTTTTTTTTAATGGCTAAATTTTATTTGAGACCTGGTGAAATCAAATCTTTGCACTTATTGCATAAGTCAGTGTAACAGAAATTCATCAATAAAAATGGAAACAACCTACCGTGTCCCACAAAACAATCCTGACCTGACCTTCCCATGTATAGTGTGAAGGATAAATAATGTATGTAGCTATTCTATAATTGTTCCTCAATATAATATTACAGAGAGAATCTGTGTTTACCTACATGTCTGCTAATGTTGTAGGCATTTGTTGTAATTGCCACAATTAGTTAATAGTGGAGTTTTTTCATAAATGAAATGATTTTAATTTCCTTTCCTCTGCTGCCTTCCCATGCTGTTCTTCACTTTAGAGTCATCTATGGATCATTATCACAGCAGATGCCCAGTTTGCTGTCGTAATGAGCTAGCAAATGTAGTTGTAGGCATGGGGCATGGGTGGCTAGAGAAATCCATATGGCAAAATGTTGTATCTTCATTGCCAGTAATGGTTTCCCCACTTTTGTTATTGGAGAACAATTTCCTTGACAGTGTGTGTGTGTATGCGTGTTTGTGTGTGCACATGCACATATGTGCGTGTGTGTTTAAACATAGTTTTGGAAATGACTTGAGAGCAGAACCATGAGTTCATCTGAGGGTTTACTTTTGTTCCCTTAAATATATAACACAATTCCAATGCCTTTTTAAATTAAATTATTTTTGTTTTTACTTTTTCATTTCTTATCAGTGGGTTGTGTTGTTGATGTTCTTTTTTTTAAAAAAAAAATCTTAAAGTGCCTTTTGAGCACCAGAACAAATACTTGGATTAAATGTGCCGGGGAGCTGGTCATACTGAGATAACTCTTGTACAGTCAGTGTTATGCTATGGGTGTATTGCTTTGAAGTTTTCCTTTCCTTTTCTTTCTTTCTTTTGGTTTATGAGCAAGAAATGTATTTTAATTTTGAGGAATAACTACCTACTTCATGCATTGTTCTCCAATTGTCAGTGACTACTATGAATCGTAGATTCTCTTCTGCATTTTTTGGTAGTACGAAGTCAAAACACTTGCAACCTATGCTGTTGAATCATCAAAACATTATCTTAAGTAATGTTTGTACGTTTCTACCAAGTTCACCTATGTAGATTTTGGGTGCAATCTACCAGTGACCTTGTTCCATTAAAGTGCCATTTCCTGGGTGTCTCGGACCAGAGGAATTCCTAATGGATTCATCTCTGTATTCTTAAGCACAACTGGGCCTCTTTTGGCCCAACATAAGGATTTCAAAGGACAATGGACAATGCATAAAAGTAGCAAATATAAAGAAAAATAATGGATGGGTATGTTAGCTCTCTTTTGGTGTAGGGGGATAAAACCTTAGTCGTGCACTTACATTGCCAGTTCTCTCTTGCTGCTAATCATAGAATCAGCAATCGTGGTATCTATCCTGATTTGACCAGAGTATTCCTTCTAATATTTAAATTGAATCTTATGAAATTGAAAGAAATATCAGGCATTTTTTTAAAGTTAAAAGGGCCATAGTTAACCAATAAAACCAACGTTTCAAACAATGAAGACTTCCTTTCTCATTACTGATCTGTGCAGAAATGGAGAGTTCAAGTGCCATCAGCACAGTATTGTAAGATGGTGTAAACCCAAAGGGAAAGACTGGATTTTCTCTGATGCAGAGTACATGAAACTTCAGTGAATTGACCTCTGACCCTTCCCATAAAATTGCAGTTCTTGCTCAGCTGAAGCTACTTTAGCAAACACCCAGAGGTGGCTGACTGTAAATGTTGCAGCCTCTTCTCTTACCCTGTAATTTGGTGCGGATACTCCTTTTGTTCAACCAAGTGATGCGTGTAATGGTGCTGACTTAAAAGCAATTGCACCCCCCCCTTATATTATTGTTGTACAGAAACCATCATAAGCAAACAGCATATACGTTTAAGACCTTTTAATGATATAAGGACCATGCACTTTTCCACTCGTAGACTAAACAATACCTTTCCCTCCCCTCTCCCCCAAAAAAACATGGACTTTATAATTTCCTAGCAGTGCTGCAGTTTTCATAGTATGGCAATAGGCCTCCTGAATTCAATTTGCTTCTGAGTGGCTGCTTTTTGTTCTTGCCGGAAAACTTTAGAAAAACTGCTGGTTGGCTGCCCTGTATAATGATTCTTGTCCTTCTTATGGATATTGTCTCTGTAACGTATGATAAAATGCCATTCAGTTAGAGTGTCTGATTGGGTCCTTTGTTATGTATGCTGATCATGCCATGTAGATCAAACCAGTGGATGGGTGTGGACTTATCCTGTTGAATAAACAGTTTACCTTTTCTCAAAATTGTCATGATTTAACTTACAATAGCTAA
This sequence comes from Intellagama lesueurii, assembly GCA_037013535.1. Classification (NCBI taxonomy): domain Eukaryota; kingdom Metazoa; phylum Chordata; class Lepidosauria; order Squamata; family Agamidae; genus Intellagama; species Intellagama lesueurii. The sequence goes on from JBAJHW010000002.1 coordinate 259,491,963, forward strand.
CAACAACAACAACATTAATTGGTATTTTTGAATATTAATAATTGCATGCCATCAAGTCAATTCTGACTAATGGTGACCCTTTCCAGGAATTTCCAGGTAGAGAAAACACAAAAGTGGCTTACCATTCCCTTATTCTAAGGGCTCCCTGAGACTGTGCAGGTTGCCCAAGGCCACACAGGCTGGCTCTATACACAGGAGACACAGTAGGGAATTGCACTCCCAACCTCTCAAGCTTTTATTTGCACAAATGGAGGCCTTAGTAAAGCCTAGTTACAGGAGAGTTGATGAGGGCAATCACAGTTTGGGAGGTAGGGGTATCGTATGGTTAGATTTCAGAACTGAAATCAGCATGTAAAGATGGAGACTCTGATATAGAAATGAAAGCTCTGCAGGATAAAGAGAGGAAGGAGTAATAATCATATTGAGGAACTGAGAAATATGACACATGGAGCTGGAAACAACCTGAGAAAAATGAAAGTACATTTCACTATATTTTGTCCCCTTTGCCATCATCAGAATCTTACCAAAGCTTAAGAAAGGTTAACTTTTCCACACTTTGCTCTATACTGTATGCAATGATGGACAGATGAGAAGCAGCATAAATTCCTACCAATTAGATTAGGCATCCTTCAGTCTCGAGAGACTATGGTAACGTGCTCTGTATGGAGGACTTGGAACAGCGTCTAGTGTGGCTGAGAAGGCCAATTCAAGAATGACAATCCCTTGCACACTGAAGACAATTCCACTGAATTCCTACCAATGTACCATGCTGAAACCTGGGCTTGAGCCTCCTGCCCTTCTTCTTTCCTTGCAAAATGGCAGCCTGCTGGAGCCCAGACAAAGGCTGCTTTTGAAATCTATTGCTGCTGGCAGAGTCTCTTCTGTTTGTGCTTCCAGCAAATAATGTATCTGATTTCTAAGCATTCAGTTACTATATTTAACATGACTAATCATGCAATGATGCCGAGAGCCTAAGTCAGCAGTGCAGGCTGAAGACCATGGCAATGTTGTATGCATTTATGCCAGTGACTTTTTATTTTGACGTCAAAAGTGTATACAAATCAGTGCTAAAATTCCCATCATCTTAATTATCTGCAAGACTTTTACTGGAGAAAATAAGTGGCCGCAAAGAAGTCCACCAAGATGCATATAATTTATTGTAAAAATACATATATTTTAAAACCACTACAGTTTACAATTAATCCACATTCTGTCATCTGTATCAATTGAGGTGGAGACTGAGGGAGTTCTCCCCTACCTCCTAATACTCTAGACACTCCCCGTCTTTGTATTCTGTGCAAGTCCATAGCTATTATGACTCCCCACATCACCATCAGTGTTGCTCCCCATCATGTAGGTAGGAGTGTAGTTCATCTCACAGAGATGAGATGCTGTTCATATGGCCACTGATATTGACAAAGCTTGAGATAAGATACTGAAGAACACATATATCTGCCTCCCAGTTCCTCTCTGCAATACCAACAAAGATCTTCATGCTCAGTCTCTGTCTACCCTAATGAGACTGAGTGATCCATCAATAGTGACATACTGTAGAATCCAATGCTCCCAACCTGCCATCAGTTTCAGGGACACAGCCCTGCTTAGCTGTCCATCCTCAGCATTGGTTCCAACACTTCCACCATCAATGCTGCCAATTTCCTCATTTCAATTGATGCTGTCTGCAACAGATCTGACTACTTTAAGTCTACCTGTATCTCTCCAGTCATCTGTCCCACACAGAGTACTAGCTTTTAGTTCTGCAAGCTAGCCATGTCTTCCCTGGTTTGTGTCTGTTCTGGTGTTGAAAGTTACAGGTCCTACTCTTCTCACCAGGCTTGACGCTGCTTGGATGTATCTGGATGCTCAGTTCAGAGATCCCAAACCCCTTTCACCTGCATATTTCCTCCCTTTTGGAGATCAGCTAGTACTAAGGTCAATGCTCGAATTACAGAAGTCCTCAGAACAGATTACAGTTTTCAGGAAAGTGCAAATGCAAACAGCAGAGCCATCCTTATGCTACCTCTGTCCTTGCGCATTGTTAGACAATAATGGAAAATGCCTTCATAACTTCCAACTCCAGGAATCCATAAGACTGTCTGTGAATTCTACTTTAGGTATCCTGTGCTTAATCCCATAATAATGGGTAAGGCCTAGGGAAGATCAAATTTTAAATATCACACCACACCCTCTGACAAGGTGGGGGGGGGGAAGCTTTATACAACTGGGAGACATATCTGCCCTTTAGCAGATTGGTGGCCCAATCAAGTGTGGTTTGCCCCTCTCTTAGTTAGGCAAACAGTACTACAACCTTCCACGCCTCCCAGGCATCATGATGGTGCCCAGGGGCAAAGAGTTTCATCTGAATCTTCAGCATCTTCACCTAACAGCATGGAAGATCAGACCCTGGCAGTTGAACCTTACTGGTACCGAGAGCTTCACAGAAACCTAGCATGTGCCATTTCTTTCAGAAGAAAGGGAGAGCCTACCAGGCATTTTTAGAATGCTCCCTGGGTTGGCTCTCGTCTGTCTCTGTCTCAGGCCTACTACAGTTTCTCCTCATGCTAAAGCAAAAGGATTTCTCCACCTCATCCTTTGCTGTATAGCTAGCTGCCATGTCAGCCTACATCTGTCGCCCATCTAGACTTTCCTCATTCAACCATTCTGATGTTAGGAGCTTCATTATGGGTCTGAATAATCTTTTCCTTCTGCTTCCTCTGATGACACTGGTGGGGTCTCCATCAGTTGACATAATTTGAACCCTAGGGTTACTGGAGGCATTAGACTGTTATCTAGGAACACTGCCATGCTTGTGGCACTGACCTGAGCCAGCAAGAGTGAATGAATTAGGCGCTCTCACAAGAAAGTGATCCTCCAGCCTGCCCTCCGTTTCCTCTCCAAAGTGAACTCCACAATCCAAGTTTGTCAGCATTTCTGCTTACCTTCATTGTGTTGCCACCCTTCCTCCCCACTACACATTCTGTTTGTTTGTCAAGCCCACATCTTGTACATACAAGGCAGGACAAAATACTGGCAGCGGATGCAGAAGCTATTTGTTTGCTAAGGGCAACAGAAGAAAAGCTTCCCCCTCCCCCCTGCCCCACCTTAAGCAACAAAGATCACCCACTTGCTGCGAAAAGCTGTTCAATTTTAATCAGCCACCAAAACCTTTGGACATGGCTAACCGCTTGCCTGGAAAAGGGTGCCAGGTAAGGTCATGGTATTAGAGCCAAAATTAGCACAAGAGCCTTTCATAGGCTGCTACAATCCCCTCCTCTTTCTCATCCTTCCCCCCACCCTCCATTATCCTTTTCTGAACGTGAGCGTTTCCAAATGTCATGGCTCTGGACTGGGCAAAGAGGCTGACACCCCCCCCCCCCATCTGCTAAGTGAATTTCAAATAACATTGTTTCTTTTTAAGTGCTTCATAGCAGAAAGGCCATCAGATGCGCTACTGACCTTACGAGCCTCAACTTCAAGTGGCTTTTAAGTGTATGAGAGTAATTTCTCTCATGCATACTACATTGCACCACCTGCTTTGGCAAAGGTAATCTCTCATTGCATCAAATATGTGGGATTAGGGACTGGATTCTGACTATGTTGTTTGGAAGGCAACGCAAGCTGTCTTAAACAGTGGTTTGCTTTGATTTACCAGGCTTTTAAATAGTTTTAAAAATATTTCATGACAATCGTTGCAAAATTATGTTGCATCTGTTCTGGGTGTGGTGATCTGAATGGAGCTGTGTGATGCTGAAGCTGTAAGGGAAAGTTCTGAGTTCTTAAGCACACATATTGAACCTTGTGGATATATTCCATGGAAGATGGAAAAGGACAGATCGGATAGGGAATAGAGAGAAAGACAAACTGGCAGGATGTGATCAGATGGTGCTTTATCTCACTGTTTGCCATCTTTCTCTCCGTGGGGACCCAAGGTGGCTCATAACAGATAAAACAGCAAATGTATTCTCGAAGGCTTTCACGGCCGGGATCTGATGGTTGTTGTAGGTTTTTTGGGCTGTTTGGCTGTGTTCTGGAGGTTTTTCTTCCTAACGTTTGGCCAGTCTCTGTGGCCGGCATCTTCAGAGGACAGGAGTTAGACTGGCAAAACGTTAGGAAGAAAAACCTCCAGAACACGGCCAAACAGCCCAAAAAACCTACAACAACCAAAACAACAAATGTTTAAAAACACCATATAAATATCACATTTAAAAAATGATTAAACATTCTTTAAGATTAAAAAATAAAGTATGAAGAGCAATTCAAAAACCTTTAAAAACCTGTAAGTTAAAAACCAGCATTCCCGGGATAACATACTGCTTAAAGACTCACCTGAAGATGTAGGTATTTTGTCTGGTGATGCTTTGAACTACAGGTGTACCTCAGTTTACGAATTTAATGCGTTCTCCGGGACGTTACGTAATGTGGAAAATTCGTAAACCGAAACGCGGATTGCCATAGGAACGGGGGCGGCGCTATAAACCTCCAGGCACAATGCATCCTGGGGAAACTTCCTTTGTACAGCGAAAAAAAATGTAAACCGAGGCATTGTTTTCAATGGATTTTCCTTCGTAAACCGAAAAGTACGTTAACCGAGGAGTTCGTAAACCGAGGTACCACTGTACTTTGGGAATAAGGCTGGTTCACTCTATGAACTAGCCCAACCCACATTCATGTCATTTTGGAACTTTTGGGATCCCTAGTGATTTTTGGGAGGTTGTTTGTTTTTTAATGATGGGTGAGATTACTCTGTTAACCGCTTCTCACCCAAACACAAAGCAATTGTTGGGGCTGTTTTTCAACAAATTCCCTAGGTATCTCTCGTATTGCTTAGAGCCAAAAAGGAATCAAAATGTGTAGAAGAAATTTGTTTTTCAGATTAACTGTATGCACAAATACATGCCTGTGCAGTTGGAAGGTATTAGATTGTAAACCCCCAAGGATTTTATAGGAATTTGGAGTGTTTCTGTCCCATGCAACCCAGTGCACAGGGAAAGAAGGCTCAGCTAATGGAAAGAAGACTTAGTCATGTTCCTTCAGGGTCAATGTTCTTTTATGTTCAAGAGTGGCGCACAACACATCCAGAGTCTGAGAGAAGGCTAATGGAAAGGTATGGATACTTGTTGCAATATTTCATTTTAGATTAGCTTCAGGGGTGTAAAGTGTGGGTCTTTCTTTGCAAAATGATGTTTACTGGGGATTTACTTAAACCTTTGGAAGGGAAGTGAAATGGCTTAAATCAGGGCATCTGATTGTCTGTCTCTTTTGGATTGAAACATTTATGTTAAATCAAGTTCAGTGCCAATCCCTCCTTTCTGTATTTCCTGAGTTGCTGTTCTACATCAAGATGAATGGAGCAGTAAATATTGTCAACCGTTCTCTCAGCCTCCTCCTTAATTCCAGAATTTATAAATCAGCGCCTTGTGTTTGAAACATCGGCAGCATCCAGATTCAAAAACCAGAGCAGCAGCAAAGATCAAGTTCGGCTGATACCATGCATCAGCAAAGAAATGGAATGTTCTTGTACAGATGAGAAGAAAGCAGGAAGACCTCCATTCTCTGAATCTACAGAATCCAAGACATGAAATATGAAACCTCCTCTCTCCACACACGTCTAAAATCAGTTCAAGGGACAGTTCACTCATGAGTGTGACTGATCATCTGGATGTATAAGCCTTTGTCAATCGCACGCCCCCACCCCCGACAAAGCATAGGTGTCATCACAGCATTTGATGATCATCCATATTTCCCAAGCAATAGATGCATAGAGAACTTCTTGAAAAGCAACCCTGACAATTGCTTTGCATTAGGTTGAAAAGGGATTAACTGATTTAAAATAAGGAGTCAGGCTATGGGATTATTAAAATGATGACAATGATGATTAAGATTATTAAGCTTGGTGCCCCTTTGTGAATGGTAGTCAGCACAAGGAAGTGTCCTGTCAACCAGGGTTTCCCAACCCCTGGTCCGCGGCCCGCTGCTAGTCGGTGGCCTTTGCAGAACCGGGCCGTGGAGACAGATTTCCCGCCCCCCCACACTCCCCCCATGCACGCCCACATGCACAGATGGCCCACCCACACGCATGGGTGCCCCGCCCACCCACGAGCACGCCACGCCCATCCACACATGTGTGCGAGCGCACCATGCCTACCCACGAGCGCACCACACTTGCCCGCACATGCGCACGAGCACGCCCCACCCACCCACAAGTGGGGTGTGTGCCCCCCCACAGACCCCCCTCCCCCCAACCGGTCCACGGGTCAGAAAAGGTTGGGGACCACTGCTGTAGACTACTTTGACTGCTGACATGGGTATCATCTCCATAGCAAAGGACAGTCTGAATTCTGAAATTTAGCATCCTTTTTCCTCCTGGCAATGCAGGCACGATATTATGCAATAATATCAAGCCATTTCCTGGCATTTTGTATCATCAATACAGAGGCACAATATCCCATGTTAATTAAACCAGAGAGAGCCAGGAGAGGATACGGGGTGTGTGGGGTGTGTGGCATGGAAGCTGAGAGAAAGGAATGGGAGAGAGAAGGCGGCTTTGAGGTGCTGTGAAACTGCCCGATCCCTGCATCTGAATACAAGGATCATTCTGAATCTCAAACCGCCCTTTGCAGCAGCCCTGGTTAGCCCAATCCAGTCCAGGATAACTTCACCATCTAGTTATACCTACAGTCATGTGACCTCTCAAAGTATACCCAGAAAGGTACTCACAATGGAGGGGACAAAATTCTATTACATTTCAGGTATTTTAATATTCAATTACTAACAATTTCTTTCTTGGAAATATTAGGAGTTTCTCCCCCTCTTTTTTGGACTACAACTCCCAGAACTCTTCACTCAGCAGAGATGAGCTAAAGCCTGGTGGAAGCTGGAAGCTATAATCCAGAAAACTGACTTCTCCAAGTCTTTAGCAAACAGAAAAATGTTCCATCAGCAGTGACAGGAGAACCAGGTGCAAAGCTGGTACAATGATGTTTTCTCAAGAAAATGAACAAAAGAATACTGAAGTAGGTTAGCCTTTGCCAAATCACAGCAAAGGCTAACCTAGTTTAACATTCTGTTCTGGATAAGCCTAAGGGCCACCTGTGCATTCAGTGACGATTTGGTATATCAGTATCTCATGGTGGGTGATAGAATAGCAAAGGAAATAATTATGTGCTTTAATAATATCTGCCATTTGGCTTCCTTTTTTTCTAGCTTAGTTCACATTATTTATCTCCTTTTCTTGGCAATGGAACAAATACCTGAAGCATGTCAGATGGCATTTGTTTATCATTTGTGTGCCAAAAAAATGAGTTATAAAAGAGATAAAAATAAGCAAACCACAGATACTGCCAACACAGATGGCATCAAAGCTAAAAGCATGTGATTCAATGAGGGAGTTCCACAGATATTGAAATGCTCAGCTGAGCAGTGCTGAGATGATGCGCTGAGATCCACCAACCTAGTGCTGCTCAGTTATTGTAGGGCTTTAGCATCTTATTATATCCACAGACAGAATATCTCAATGGGTTGTGATTACAGGTAGCCCCACCTTACTTTTTTATGGTCTCACCTACTCTGTCTTTGGCCCTGCCTTCTATGTCCTTGGCACTGCTGACTACATTTGGAACTCCTGGAATTGAATGAAGCCACTGACCTGAAAAAGATTCCCGCTTCCTCATTTACATCGGGAGGCCTTGGGTGCTCCAAATTTCAGGCAGATATATTTTCTCCAGGCCTAAACTTGTGCAATTTTGCATGCAAAATAGGTACTCTGTTTACTCCCATATGCCCTGGATTTGAACTCCAGTTGCATAAGCAGCACACATCAACCCATGCTATGGGTTTTTAACTTCCCTTTAAAAGCTTATTTTGCCATTACAGCATGCTTCCATGGTAGTGGAGTTAAGGATGCAGCCTACCAAGTTACCTTGGGAGGGGGGGGTTGTCGGTGGGCTGTGCCTTTGCAGACAACACACTTTATAAGCATTACAGAACATGAAGTTGCATATTATGAAGGCAAGCTGAGCAGCTAAATCTCATAACCAGGAGAGTGGCCCTGGCCAGAGACAGGGCTGATCATTCCTATTCCGCTCCCTCTGTGTACAGGGGAGCAGGGTAGAGAAGAAATGATTTATTTTGCTGGCCAGCTGCCATGCTTGTATGATCTTTGCCCTTTTGGCAGCACGGTTCCAAAGACTGATTGGCCTTAACTGTGCAATGCAAATTAATATTTAATTCCCTGTCACCCTGGCACATTTTAAATCCAGTCTTTGCTATAATTCTTCCTGATTGATTTCCAGCATGCTGAGTTGGCAGTTTTTCTACACTAGTTTAGCAATAGATTTAGAGGCCACACTGGAAATCTCTGAAGAGATAAAAAGGCATACACAGGTCCTTGTCACTGTGCCCAGAAAAGTAATATAAACCTTAGACTAATTCTCTCTCTCTCTCTCATGCGCGCACACACACACACACACAGGGTGAGAGGGGGTGAGCAAGGGGGAGGGATGAGACAATACCGAAGATTGTAAAAATAATAATAATAAGGTACTGAGAGCAGTAATGGTCCTGAATTTTGTGGACTACACATAATGATAAAATGTTGGTAGTTGTCTGTACCAAAAAATAGGAAGAATGAATGAAAGAATGAAAGAAAAATTACCAAAAAGAAGAGAAAGGGAGACACATTTGCCTGAAATGTTCATATACTAATTCACATCTTTGTGTATAGATATTTATATTTATACATGCCGGCTTAGTAATACCTAGCCATGGTTTAAATAGAAATACAACACCACTCACCAAAACAGGAACAGCTGTGACCCGGTAACTTTCTGTCCAGGTGCTAATCTTGATGGGCAACATCAAGGCCCCTATTCTTCCACCTTGTTCTGTACTTTTGACTGGACTTGGATTGGGCTGGTCTTCTTTAAAACAGGATGCGTGGCTATCCTTCGTGTCAGTGGCCACTTGGTCTAAAGACAGTAAGGTTATTTAGAGAGAGAAGCATATTGGAGCAAAAAAAAAAAAAAAATATAGGCAAATATATGCAGGAGTAGCTGTAGGATAGGGGGCAGCATCAATCAGGTAGAAGAGAAAGGAAGGCTGCAAGAGGGGTAAAAGAAATGACAGATGCTCCATGAAGGAAACAGTGTTACCTAAAGGCTCATGAAACAGGAAGGATGAGCAATGTTCATAAGAAAGAAAGAAAGAAAGAAAGAAAGAAAGAAAGAAAGAAAAGTATTTGTTTCATTTTGTATTCTTTCTGGAGTGCCTCTTTCATTTTCTTAGTTTTGTGAACTGGTCCTTTTGTTTTACATAAAATAAATAACTTCTTTTGGGTCATATAATTTTGTTTTTCCCCTTTCATGTTTTATGGCACTAGTTCAAAAGCCCTAAATAATTCATTAAAAATTACTCCAAAAAGCAGAGGTAAGGCAACAGAGAATCAGTCTATTCCAAAAGCAGGCAACAGTACAAGCAGCCATCACCAAACAAAAATAGGCCCCCAAACCACCACCAAGATGTACACCTTTTTTAAAAAAAACAACAACCACACACAGCAAATTAATCAAATCACTTAAAAAAAACCCTGTCAAATAGGGAAAGCACCACCTTCCCCCCACATAGTACATACACAGGGAAGAAAATAGCAGAAAAAGAAAAAGAAAAGCAATCCCTTATCCCAAAAACAAGCAAGAAAGCAAAGGCAAAAAACAATCAAAGCCCCCCCCCCCCATCAAAACTACTTGGGGAGATCTTCTCCCCCTATCCTTTGATGTCCGGTCCTCTTCTTTGAGTTCAGCAGGCATCAGCAAAAACAATATAAGTGAAGGAAAGACCAAAGAAAGAGGAAATAAATTGTGGGGGATCTAAAAATCATCCCAATGAGTCATGCTGGCACAGGTAGGCTTCCTGACAGCAACAAACATATTCCAAAGGTATGGGAAAAATCCTTCCAAAAACCAAGAAAAAAGGCTAAAAAGGGAAAGAATCCAAGATGGAGGCACAGAGGCAGTCAGGCAGCACAATCCAAGATGGAGGGAATTCTTGCATAATTTGGGAGTGGCAGTCCAAAAACACACACAAAAAAAACCCACCACACCCTTGATATTCACATATGAGCTCCTGAAGAATGTTTCTTTTGGAAAAATGCCTTGCTTAACTAATAGTAAGTTGATAACTTGGACAAAGTTGAATCAACATGTGCTTCTATGTATGTAAATTATTTGTGAGTTGTGGAAAAGAAAATCTTGCTCTTGGCCTTACCAAAGACTGAGTAAGGGCCTTTGCTTTCCTTTTGCTACAACTACATGGTATTGGTTTTAACTAACATCATAGAATAGCTGCTGCATATGAGCACTTTCAAATAACTCTGCTGGTTTTATAAAAAAATTCTGTATTTTTCATAGATCTCTTATCACAGGTTATACTGGTTGGGGCTGATGGGTTCCGTAGGCTAAAGATAGCCTGGAGGCCGCGGTTGGCCACCCATCATCTACACTGAGCAATACAGACTTTCCAAAGTTTTAGATCAAGTACAGTATCTGTTCATGGGGATGTTGGAAACTGAACTTGGGATCATTTGCACACAGAGCATGTGCTATGCCACTGAACTATCCCTTCCCAAAGATGTAGGGGATATCTTTTTCATACATAATGTTCACAGCTTATCCTACAGTTGCTGCCAGAGGTTGGAAAAAACAAGTATTTTTGATTAGTTGTTGTTCCAAAAATGAAAGTTTTCCAAGTTCTGGTTTTCTGAATTGCCTGCCACACCACTCTCTGCTGTTTCTTAACCCCATCCAAAATTGCTTACAGTTTCCATGCCACTGGCTCATCGTGAATTTTGTCACAGGAGAAGGAAGCTTCTTGGACAGTTGCTCTGCTGCCGTCCTTCTCTGGAAATAACTCATTAACTTGTAATTCATTCATGTTATAATTAAGGCATAGAACTCAGTTATATGATGACTGTAAGTTAAAAGAAGGATAACAGCAGATGTTTGAAGTGTAGCCATAACCAGTGTGGGCTTGTGCTATGCCTCAAAGTACTGACACAAGCTTTGCTGTGGCTGACAATGCAATAACAGCAGAGTGTTTTGTATAATAGGCCAGTGGCCTGTAGGCATTCAGAAAGGTTTAAAAGTAATATAAACTAATTATTTCAATTACTTTAAAGAAAAAGGAAATCAAAGAGTTACTTTTCAAAAGTGTAACTAGCTATGATTTGCATCCTTGGAACTATAAGTAGTTACTTCTAACTGCTTACAGTTTCTATGTATGTAACATTTCAAGATCTCCGTGTTAGTCTATCTGTTACATAATGTCAAGTCACATCTGACAGAGAGTCCCTGATAAGGTTTTTAAGGTAAGTGAGATATTGAAGGAGTGATTTGATCAGTGCCAACACTCTCCCTGAGTTTCTATGGTCCACTCGGGTATCCTGAATCCTACTCCATCACTCTCTCCACTATAATCCAAGGCTTCATGACTTCAAACGAGTCCAGATTTATGTAACTAAGTTTCACTCCCAATGAAATGATTTCAAACACACAGTCTCTGATTTTCCAATTTTTTTTAAAAAAATTATGGATTTTACAAGTCAAAACTAGAATAGTGATATCCTAATAATATTGCCAGCAACACTCAAGAGTTTTGTCAGGCCTGATTGCAATTCAGGAGAAAGAGGCATGCTGCCATCTTCTGAGTCTTTGTTGTAAATTCAGTTCCAGCCCTGAATGCCTCTCAGTAAACTGTGTTGCTCTCAGAATGCCTAAAAACGCCCTCTAGCAAGTATGCTTTGTGCTTTGGTACAATTTGGTAACAAAAGCCTGAACACACAGGCAGTTTACTGGACAAACATAGATTTATTTTTATGTGCAACATGGGCTAGCCTTACCTCTGGATGCTCGGGACTGACTTATCCATGCAAAGCATGTGCCTTCCCACTACAGCCCATAAACCTTGAGAAATGACTGAATTACCTGCATTGAAGGTTTGGCGCGATGCCACTTAATGAGACAGATGGTTAATGTTTAGAATCACACTACTGATTTCTGTTTTACTGGGACGATTGCCAGCCCTTACTTTTCCATGTTCCATGCTATCACTAGTAAGTTGTGCTGGTGCTGGTGGGGAAGCAGGAGACGCATTATGTGTGAGGGTGACACTCAGAGATCTCTGTAAGCATGTGGCAATTCCATGTTTGAATGGAAACACTGGAAGAGCATCCAAAACCTTTTTTATAATTACTCTACCTGTGAGGAAGCATCGTCCTGTATCCCAGGAGCAGGCAATCTGGAGGCAAATGTTCTGCCCATAGGACCCTCCAAGATGCATGGACCACAGAAAGCTGAGAAAATGGAAATCAGAAATGGATGGAGGTCCACTTTCAGTTCTGAAAAATGGTTGTTTGTTGGCTGTTAAACACTTCAGTTTGCCTGCCCTGTGGCCTATGTAAAGAATGAAGCAAAAAGCAAAAAGCAAAGCGTGCTGCTTATATACCGCCCCATAGCGCTTCAAGCACTCTCTGGGCGGTTTACAAGTTAATTATGCAGGCGACATCACTCTACCTGGAGGCTTCCAGGAATAGCAAATCACCCTTTTGTTGTTTGTTGGGCCAGGGGATACAATGGGTCTGAGACCTACAAAAATAGCTGGGGGGGGGGGGGCTACATGAGCATCTAGGACTTTGCCAATTCTTAAAGTACACACTGGAAAAGAGACTACAGGAATTGCTGTAAATTGGGAGAAAACAACAAGAGCAAGTAAAACCCGGACTGAGAAATCATATAATGAAAGTGAGTATCAGTTGTGTAAAGAGGCAGATGAAACAGTACCTTTGGCTTCAAGAAGGTTGCACAAACAGATTATTTGAAAGGATATTATAAAGTTGCAGCAATGGTGCATGGGAATATCTGTAAGAAAAATATCAGTGATCAAAACTAGTGAGATCACAAAACTGAAAAAGTTCTTGAAAATAGAGAAGTCAAAATGTAATGGGATGTCTATATTCATACTCATAAACATCTGGCTCACACCATGTGTGACTCAATAATTGTTCAAAGGAAGTGGGTCTGGATAGCAGATATGGATGTTAGAATTGAAGAGAAGGGATTTGAAAAGATTGCTGAAGACATAGATTTACAGACTGGGATTGAGCAATTATGGCAAAAAAACCACACAACTAAAATTGTTTGGGTTGTAACTGGTATTTTAGGTGCAATACAAAAAGACCTAGAAAATAATTTTTGTACTCTAGGCATAAATGTGATCACCAACCTCAGGCGGCTTTCTTCCTTGGAGGCACATCTTTTAAGGAAACAACTGTGATTATCCTAGGTCCTTGAGAATAACTTGATATTCAAGGAACTAAATCCAGTTAAAAATTGGCGGACTGTGTATAAATCCCACACATGGGATTTGAAGCTAATTCTGTACCCATGATTCAAAATGCCAGGAAATGGCCCAATATTGCTGCACAATATAATGCCTGCGTTGCCAGCAGGAAAAAAGGATACTAAGCTTTACATAGCAAAGAGCAGCCTGAATGTTGACAACACCAATGGCAGCAGTCAAGATCGTCTACTCTTGTGTTCACTACCATTCACAAAGTGACACCATCCTTCTTTAAATTAGTTACCACTTTTCACTCAAACACAATTATTGGCAAGCGGTGTTAAGAAAGAGTCAGATAGACTCTACACTTTTCTTGTACTCTTGGTCAGGAAATGTGTTTTCCTCTTGATCAAGAGCAATTGATTAACTGCATCTAAACAGTAATATCGGGAAAGATGCCTATCCTTTATCAAGAATAGAAGGAATCCTTTACTTTGTTCTCTGAATCTACATGATTCACATTCTTTGATCTAAAGAGCTGATATTACCAGCGGAAGAGAGAGAGAATAGACAGACACAAAACAGCCTTACTATATTTGTGGGAAACTGGCAGATTTGATGCCCAAGGCATATAGTATGTAACCTCAGCCCCAGCATCATTTGAGAGCATGGTGGAGTGTTATGAAGCATGTCAACCTCACTGAGGTAACAGCATTCCTGTATGTTTCCAGCAACCCAGGAAGAGCATGAGGCAAGGCGGATGAATGTTCTAGAACAGTTGATACTACATCGACTGAAGCTGTCTGTTTCCAGTTGCAGATTCTTCTAAATATTTGTGAAGAGTTGGGAACATGTCATACCAGAAAACAGCATTAGACATGGGAGCTTTATATTCAAGTCCCAGGGGATATGAATATGAAAAACAGCAACATGTGCCATGGTGGTCCCTAGAACCAGCCCGGTCCACTCACCAGGCTCCTCACAGCACGGGCATCCGATGGTGGCAACATTGTGCCAATTGCAGACATAGTCCCGCTTGTGTTGCCCCGCCATGTCCCTCAGCTGACCACTCAGCAGCTGAGTGGGGGAGACTCATCTTACAACCTAAACATGATAAACTGTCAGCCAGAAAGGACTGGGCATGGCCAACACTACAGACTGTGAAAGAATAAGGAATATCCCTGGAAATTGTAGGATATTATAGATTTATAAATAACTATACTTCCATTACTAAGCCTGTAATTTAACTCCTGCTTGGGAGAGCATAAAGTAGTCAAGAAGGGGATACTGTGGCACTGGCAAGCACTCCTATGCATAAGGAGAACAGTGGCTTGAAATGTGTTTGAAAACTTTTAAAACTGTGAAGGAGCTGTTGACATTTGTGCCTGATTGGAGTTTGTAAATCAGACATCCTTCTAAATCCTGGATATAGATACTCATTAGATTGGATTGCTCACTCCTCATTCTGTGATACACATTGAGGTACTGGCAAAGATTGTTATAAACTAGAATCAACTTGATGGCACATACTTAAATCAATGAGTGTGCTAGAAGGGATTTGGAAATGACAGGTGCATACTTAATTCTTTACTATAGGGCACTGTGCTTTTCATAGCATTTTTCATAAATACAGGCCTTCATTCAAAGGAATGTACCAGAAATCCAGTTTTTATTCAAAGAATATTGGAGAGAGGTGCTAGATTTTAAGGCTATGTGTCAAGGTCTGAAAGTATGACCAGTGCAACTGATAATGATACAAGATTGCCTCACATTTCATTGGTTATGTAGGCTAAGCATATGCCTTATGAATAGTCAATAGCCAAGTTTTTAAAATCAAAGGGCTCCTAAAACAGGCCACATTTATTCACAGATTTGCTTTCTCAAGCTCATCGCCTTTAGTTATATTTTTAATCCATGAGAGGAAAAAATCTTTAATGAGACCAGTTGATAATGTATTCCATTTCTACTCTGAAAGATTTCATTCTGAAATGGCTTTGTACTAGCAGAACCAACATGTTTAATGGGGTGATTTTATACTGAGAAGTCATACTTACAACAAGCTAGCTCTCAGGCTAGCTCTCTGTTTTCAGGATGCTGTTGTACAATCAATGGCAGGTTTTGCAATGGCCAGTTTATATGTAATGGTTCCTGTATTGTAACTATTACTTCTACATTTCTGTTCTGGTGTGGTAAAATGGCTTGTTTTATGTGGCAAACCACTGCACATGAAAAATGTGCCACGTGGCGTCTTCAATGTACATGACATAATTTAACATACAAATTGGCCCTTGGTTCCATTTTCTGTAATTGCCTTTTTTGTCTTCTGTCTTAAATAAATCTGAGAGGGAGAGCAAAAGGGGTCAGCAAAACCATCCCCTGGTTTCCAACCTTTGAGAGGAATTGGCGCCTTCAAATAAAAAAACTGCTTGTCTCAAAGGGATTTGCATCTCATTTACTTCAGTTCTTTAAGGCAGAATCCTGGCACCTTTGCAGAAGACAACAGGCCGTATCCATTAGATTAAAATGTAGCAAGTTTAGATCTGCCTGTGATTTCTCATAGTGGGTAGGCAGAATATTCTAGAAACCGAGCTTTTAACTATCCCTGCTCCCTGCTTGAACCAGTTTTTTCTTCTTCTAAATCTCCAAATGAGGGAAGGGGAAACACAGAATTTCCACTGGTATGTCGTGTGAACATTAGAAGGAGGTCCTCTGGCCTTTGCCATGGCAGCAGCTGGCAGGCTTATGATACTTTGTCAGCAAATGGTACCTTTTCCCTCAGTCAAGGTGGTGCCTCGATTTACGAACTTAATCCGTATTGGAATGATGTTCTTAAGTCGAAACGTTCGTAGGTCGAATCAGCATTTCCCATAGGAATGCATTGAAAACCGATTAATCCGTTCTGGCTGTTTTTTGTTCTTATGTCGAGGCACGGTTTGTAAGTCGAAGCATTTGTTCTCATAGGAACTAATGCAAAAGCATTTAATCCGTCCTCTACCACTAGGGGGAGAATTTTTTAAAAAAACCTAAGATGACCTAAGGTTAAAAAAAGGACAGGAAAGGAGGGAGGGAGGAAACGAACAGCTTTTAAACAAAACACCTTTAAAACCAAGCAGCTTTAAACCAAACCAAGCACCTTTTAAACCAATTTTTGCATTTTAAAATTACAGTACCAGGCAGTACCAGGCAGTACCAGGCAGTCCAAAGTGCATTTCCCGCTTGTTCCGCGGGTTTTTTTTGTTCGTAAGTCGAAGCGCCGTTCGCAAGTCGAAGCAAAATTATGTGAACGGAGCTGTTCGTAAGTCGAATTGTTCGTATGTAGGGACGTTCGTAAGTCAAGGCACCACGTATTTCACCAAATGAGACAAAAAATCCTGGAAACATCCTGGCAGCAAAACACAAATAGGCAGAATCCTATTACATATTTACACCAGTGTAACCACACCAGTGTATATTTCTGTGGTGAAGTGCTGCAAGTTAAGAAGTCAACATAGTCATTTGCTATTGGCACACTGAGCCACTCAACTGGTGTGTGATAACAAATGCCTACGCTGACATCTTGCAAGCAATTTGCTACTGAAATTTATACCAGCAGTCATCTGACAGGAGTAAATAACAGGATTTGGGCCAGCAACACAAGAAACAAAAAATTTGCTGCCTGAGACATCTGCCCCACTCTGCCTAACAGTAGAGCCAGCCCTAAAGTAGCAGCCATTAGCCTAGAGGGAAAGGTTGTCTGTCATGTTGAAATGGTGATCATGGAGATTCTTTTTTTTTTAATAGATATTTATTTTATTAAGCAGAACTACAGAATACAAAATATAAAATATCAAAAAACGAAAAGGAATTAAAAAGTAGCCCAAAATAAGCCCTCCCCTCCCCCCTTCAGAGGACAAGAAATTCCAATCTCCTTTGAATCCCAGATTCCCCAGGTTTCCAGTGAGCCTTGAAAAAGATAATGAACATAAAACATTTTCCCCTAAATTTTTGTCTTTTCCTGAGCCCAAACATATATTAAATTCCAGCTTTGTTTCACATAGTCTCTTGGTTGTTCACGTAGTGCTTCTGAAAGTGCATCTAATTCTGCGATATCCAACAGTTTCTTTAGGAGCTCCTCCATCGTGGGTGTTTCTTCACTTTTCCATTTTTGGGCCCAGAGTAACCTAGCAGCTACAAGTATATACATTACACAATATTTGATTTTCTTATCAGTGATTTCCGACACAATATTTAACAGTGCTATTTCAGGCTTAAAATTTAATTTCTGTTGAATGATTTCTTTTATTATTTCCCACACCTGCATCCAATATCTCTTGACTTTTTCACATGTCCACCACATATGATAATAGGTTCCTGCTTTTTTTTTACACTTCCAACAAACATTGCTATTACCCTCTGACATTTTTGCCAACCTTACAGGGGTATAGTGCCATCTATAGAACATTTTGAGGATATTTTCTCTTAAATTTACCGGCTTAATCATTTTATGGGATTCTTTCCACATCAATGTCCAATCATCAATATCAATATTGTAACCAAAATTGCTTGCCCATTTTATCATCGTCTCCTTTACCCTCTCCTCCTCCATCTCATATTCCAATAGGTATGTATACATTTTTTTAATTATTTTCTCATCAGTATAGATCCACAGTTTATCCACTTGAACTTCACCCTCAAAGAAACCCACAATTTTGTCTTTTTTATATCTTGATTCCAATTTGTTCATTGACCACCAATCTGTTGCCACCCCCAGTACCTCTAGTTCTTGCTTATTTTTTATGTTTTGTTCTTTGCTAAGTAATTCTTTATATGTTAGCAGTGCCCCTTTCTGGTTCAATACTTTCAGAGTAAATGCTTCTATAGGCGCTACCCATATTGGAATTTTCTTGTAGGTTTGTATTTGAAATTTTTGCCACACTAGGTATAAAGCCTTCCTCACAATGTGTTCCATAAAGTGTGATTGCTCCTTATATTTTCCATACCACACATATGCATGCCAACCCATTCTTAAATCATGCCCCTCCAATTTCAGTAATCTTTGATTTACAAGAGTTATCCATTCCTTTATCCACGTCATAGCACAAGCCTTATAGTATAATAGCCAATTCGGTATGCCTAAACCCCCCCTTTCTTTCAAAATCATGGAGATTCTTTATGGAGCAGATGTCAGGGAGGCAAACATGGACCACAATGGCCCTTGGTGTGGCAACTCCAGGGTTTAGGTAACAACAATAGCTCAATTCAGGTAAGGCTAGCCTATATGCAAGTGTTTGAAAGGTACAGGAAGGAACAGCAGCAGCTTTGAGAGATCAGCTTTTCATGTCTGTCTTGCCTTTCTTCCAGCGAGCTAAACACAGTGTATACAGTTTCCTTCCTCAGAGGCTGTGACTGTTGCAAGGTCACCCAGTGAGTTTCATGCCAGAGTGGGGATGGGATCTCAGCTGTTTCTAGTCCTACCTCTTTCCAGTCCTAATACTCTAACCACTACACCACAATGGCCCCACCGAATGTAAAATACACATGCCATCCTATAGAAATCTGAGATTGAGAAAAGAACCTTGTTCAAAACATTCCTTCCACAGATCAAAGAGAATGCATGCACACATCCCAAAATAAATATGAACTTGCCAACAAATGTAACTCAATTCAAAATATTCTTTAATAAAGGCATACAGTACTCTCCCACAGTCGTCTGAAGTGGGGATGAGAACACCATTTAAAATATTTTCCTACCACAGATCAAAGAGAATACATCTCTCACAACAGAAATCAGAACTTGCCACTGAATGTACCCCATTCAAAATATTTCTTATCAACTGCCTGCTCTCTGTCCTGAGCATTCACAAAAAGACACATTAAAATCGAAGAAAATTTTGTTTTTGTTTTTGTTTTGTTGCAACTTTTCTGTTGTCTCGCCATTGATTGTTCTCCAACCTACCTCTTGGATGCTTTCCTGCTTCCCAGAACAGCACAGTTCTGGACAACAGCCAGTTCTCATACATATGTTTCTAAATATTTGGGGAAAATGTACCTAAGCAGTGATTGGTTCTTAGGGCATCCCAGGGTCCTGCCCAGTTTTCTTATCACTAGGCGGGAAAAGGAGCTGCGATTTTTAAAGTTCAAAATAAAATGTTTATTTTATGGTGAAGTAGTTTCGGATCCTTTTTTGAAAATGCCCTTTTATTTGCCATTCCACTGCCTTAAATACTCATTACTTTACATTAGACATGTGAAAAGTAGTGGTGAAAAATACCCAGACAAACCAAGGGTAACTGTCCTGGTATCCTGACCTTCCACTAGCAATAGTACTCATCAAGGGACATGTGGACATGTTCAAAAAAGAGTAATAGGCATTTAGGGCATGCTCAGAAGTAAAAATGAAGTTATAAGCAATGTACTTCCTGGACAGAGTGAAGAATGAGGATATTCACTGACAGTATGATGTTACCTCTCTTATATTGACTTTAGTTTCTTGAAGGTTTTGGAGACCTGACTGAGCCTGAGGTGGTGTCGTGTCCCACGTGCCCAGCCACCACTGTGAAGAGCAACAAGGAGGCGCTGTGCAAGCGCGGGAATGTGGTGGCAGCAGTCAGAGCAGGGGCAGGGGAAGGGAGTGGCAGAATTCACCCCTTCTCGGGGCCGTCCCCCTGAGGCAGCCACTTCATTCTGCTTGATAGCAAAATCAAAACCCCAAAGGGGGATTTTCGGTCCCATTCCTTCTACCAAATCAGATCTCTAGGGCTTGGAGCCTTCTCTGTGGTGCTGTCCTGTCTAGCATTTCACAGAACGAGGGGGGGGGGGAATGTTTTGTATAGTGATAAACAACTGTCTTCTCTCCCATAATCAATGAATGAGCACATCTCTCCTCTATTATACATAGTAATGTATAATATTGGAGAATATGAACCTATTTATATTTATATTTATGCCTGGATTGGTTCTTAGGTCCAGGCACATGGAGATGGAGACTCCCAGACTGCTGGGGGCATGGAAGCTGCCATTGGGGCCAGGACCCCAGCTTTTTCCTGCTCACTCTGCTTAAAGGTCTCACTTCCCTCTTTGACCAAAGCTGGCCGGCCCCCGAGTTCCTCTGCACCCC
Source organism: Intellagama lesueurii (assembly GCA_037013535.1). Taxonomy (NCBI): domain Eukaryota; kingdom Metazoa; phylum Chordata; class Lepidosauria; order Squamata; family Agamidae; genus Intellagama; species Intellagama lesueurii. The sequence continues at coordinate 259,512,388 of JBAJHW010000002.1, forward strand.
TTAGTCTGAATCGGACTTTTCGTCACACTTGACAGCTGACTGCCTTCCCCGAAGTCCTAGGCAGCCCTCCCAAAGGAGAGGAGGAAGGGGCAATGGACCAAAGGTTTTTCATGAACGGGGCTGCCTCCATCCCCCCCAGCTGGCCTCTTTGACACCATGCCCGAGTTGTGGTGTTCTTCAGTGTTCCTGGGAGTTGCCCAAAAGCCATGCCACTCCTGTGCTGCTTGATGGGTCCAGGTAAGCTCTGTGTGCACTTTGTTCCTTCGTCTTACTAACAGAGAGGCATCTTCTGGTACCCAGAGCTTGGCAAAGTTATTTTTTTCCTCCCAAATATCACCAAATTCCCCCTCAGCCAGGTTGTGTGTGCATGCAAGAGAGCTGGCCTGAAAAACCTTTGCAAAGTGGGCCCAGACTGAGATAATCCCACTTTTTGGATAGAGGGAAGCTCTTTTCCCTCTCATGCAATATCAGAACCAGGGGACATCCACTCCAATTGAGTGTTGGGAGAGGGAGAACAGACAAAAGTAAATATTTCTTTACCCAGCGTGTTGTTCATCTGTGGAACTCCTTGCCACAGGATGTGGTGATGGATCTGGCCTAGATGCCTTGAAAAGAGGATTTGACAGATTTCTGGAGGAAAAGTCAGTGTGGGGCCAGTGTGAGATAGAGGAAGCTCGACTAGATGGACCCTTGGCCTGATCCAGCAGGGCTTTTCTTATGTTCTTATGTTTTTCAGCCATATATTTTGGCCATAGAGCAAGGTGCCTCCTTCTTTTCTTGGGACCACTCTCATGGACACTGTGTTGTGATGATGGAAGGCAGAATGGGACCAGCTAAGTGGGACGCACCTACCCCCAGAGTCAAAAATCCCTGTTCCTTCATGTTCTAAATATATATGCAATAACACTCACTGCCTTCCATTTTCATCCACTCCTTATTCCAGCCATAATTTTTTCCAAGTTCCTTTCCATTTAAAAAGGAAACAAACAAACACACGTTTACTTCAATCCTTGTAACCTCCAGTATTTGTGTTGGTCTTAGGTCTTTTCCACTACGATGAGCTACATATTGTGTTTCTATTTTAGTAACTATAATTGCATGGTACTGTGAGGGTGTTCAGTCCCTCCATAGATACGTATCTAATGGTGGTACCTTTGAGGAGTGCATTTAGAGCTGTAGTGGGTAGAGAATTTTGGCAAAGAAAAGTTGATCTGTCTTGTACAAATGGATGTCTTTTTGCATGTACAAAGCCATCACTGCATACAGTCCATTCTAAACATTACTTCTATATATAGTGGCATATGCAAATATTATGCAAACTAGCAACCTCTTCCCCCCCCCCCTCTATATTTGTTATGCAATTTTTCTGCTTGTAATGGACTAGCTAACTGTGTAATACAATTTATTTGATATTTACAAACTATTATAACATAAACAAATAAGAATTTCTGTGGAAACCTAGCATTCTACTTTTATTAGAAGTAGGTTCTGGAGATTTTTTTAAAATCCCATTTTACAGATTGTGATATTAATAAATTTTAAAAATGCACTAAATTCATTTTCAAATGATTTTGCATAAATAAATTGACCTCTGGATTTCCGCATGTCTTTCGCAGAACTATGTAGCTACTGGAAGTGTTTGCAGCGTTCATGCTTCTTATAATGTGACTGATGGCTTCTCTCTCTTCATCCAGGAGATGGCAATAAACACCAGTTCATGGCAACTTGCTAAGTTTAAAAAAAGAAGGCTGGAAACTTCTTCTGCCTACTGTGAACAAAGCCATTAACCTGAAACTTTCTGAGATGGATCCGCATTTCTGATTAAAGAAACAGGAAAGGCTAATCTTATTCCAAAAAGTGCAAAGATTAAACTGTTACAGCAATCATAAGAGAGAGCCTTTCCCTGGACAACAAAGATCTGAATCAATATCAAATGGATTCTTTTAAAAATTGCCCTTGGGGAAAGAAAGTATGAGCTGTTTTTAAAAAATTCCCTGGAAGTGCTATATACTAGAGACATGCAACAGATTTGATTAAATCTTGAGATGAATTTGGACTGGTCTGGATGGGGTCCATGTTGGAAGTAATCAGGTTGACTTGAATTTGAATCATTTTGAACCAATCTGGCAGTAATAGAAAGCCAAACAGGGTTTCTCAAAAATTCTGCAAAACAGTTTTATATAAGGAAGACCCTAGGCTGGGGGAAAGGACAGTGGAGGAGACACTGACTTTACTCATTGACAGTTCTAGCTGCCAATCTGAAATAAGCATTTTGCCAGCTTTCTGCAATTATAGTGCCTTTGGGGAAGAAACAACAAACTTATATTTTCTCTCTCTTGTACTCTTTCCTAGCCATCTTTCAAAGAAGCCTTGTTGCAGCCTGGGTGGCGGCAGTTGTATGTTCACTGTGGCTTGTGCTACATTATAGACACTTCAATAATGCAGAAAAGCAGTAGTTATTAACAAATGCTATATTAGAACAAACTTTCAGTATGGCTAGAGAAAATAATTCCCTGGAGATATGAACATGTATGAAGGTGGCCATGTTTAATCACAACTGAGGCAGCTACCATGTTTCCAGATGACATGAAGACATGAAGAAAAATAAGTCATGCACACAAGTAAAGAGGAAATACAAGAATTCAGATTTTGGAATTTGGATTTGGATTGTGATCTGAATCCGATTGAATCAGGTCCAAATTGGCTCAACCAAGTTGGGCTAAACCCAGTAACTGATGGTCAATTTACACATTAAGACAAGTATGTATTCCCTTTTCTTACAATGTTATGCCTCAGCTACTTGTTTGAGAAATCAAAGCTATGTTTCCTGCCCCCAAACTGATTCCAACACAACAGTATATGTGAGCTAGGAAAGCTCATTTAGAATGAACAGAAGGACTTTCCCTCTTATGGAACCTTTACATCTAATGATGTACTGACTACTTTGGTTCTGGATGAACCTCCACATTGAAAAAAATAAGACTCCTGCACATCTCCACTATATGCATATCAAAAAGGTGCATGCTAATTGCTTTCTTCCACTTAGCCTCATATGTAGTTTGGCCCTCAGTGAGTTGCTACTAGTTAGAGAGAATGGACATAACTGCATCAGAGGCATCAGTCATTCTCAGTGCAAGACTGTTCCATATTGTTCACATCCTCATCTTATGCTTTAGTTTTTTAAAACTGCCTTTTTCATGGCACACAATCCTTACCAGACACTAGGATTTCTAGTCCACTGTCTTCTTGAAAGGGCACCTGTGCACTGCCCATTAAGAATTGTGACATGGAATGAAAAAGGCATCTGAATTAATTTCCATGTTGATCTGTTGCAGCACATCTCAATTCAGTATCAGCTTTAAGTGACCATGATTATGTTCTAGTGGTGAACTGCCACCGATTTTCAAGTTAGGTGGAATGTGTATCTGAAACATTAGATTCACATCTATCAGTCTCTTATAGCCTCTATGAATGAGCTCCTTTGACCCTCGTGTTTGTATATTACACAGAAACTAGGTTTTTTCCTTGGAATTATAATGTCTGTTATAATTGTGGACCTCCACTTGGCTACAAAGAAAGCTATAACAGCTGCATGAAACAGGTGTGCTGAAATGAGGAGAACTGAGAGCACTGATGCAATGAAAAAGCTCCTGAGAAGACCTTTAACTTTATTGACGGTTTTGCTTTACATTAGCAAGCTTCATTATTCCTGTTTTACTGATGGTGAACAATGATAGTATAGTAATGTAAGATTTCCAAGGACACAGCTGGTTTAACTGCATTTGAGTATTCGCATCCTCCATCTTGATCCTTTTTGACTGGCATTCAAAAGTTATAGATAAAAGACTCAGAATATTCAGCATGGTGATATCAAATGTTCCTTGTTGCCCACTTTCCCCCCCTGCTGGCAAGGGGTTCCAGGGGCAGTAGTATTGGCTTCAGTTTCTTTCATTTATAGCAGAGGTAGGCAACTGTGCCCTTCTGCTTCCCAGACTGCTGTCCCTATAATCTCTCTCACCATTGGCTAGGCCAGCTAAGGTTCTTGGAAATTCCAGTCCAACAACAAGAGGAGGGTTACACTTGTCCACCTTTGATTTACCACACAAAAGGGCAGCACCCATGAAGGCTGTTGGCATCCGGGCACAGGCTGACATGAGGAAGTGGGTTATAGCAACCTTTCAACCAGCCTTATACAGTTCCATTTGAGCATCCTTGCTTTTTTACTGCTTACCAAAAGATGTTTTGGGGTCATTGTTTCCCTAAAACTCAGCTGAAGATCCTCATTTAGAAAATGACCATTCATTTGTGATTGTAAAAATGGCAAGCACATAAAATCCTAAATCCTAGAAAGTTGTTCTGGATTTCTGTGGAGAGCATAAGTGATGAGAGGGCCTGTCCCTCCATTGTCAGTTCACTCTCATACAAATCTGAAGAGGGGGAAGCTGTTGAATCCATGAAGGAACTTGGTGTGAGCCAAAACCCAGATGGGATTTTTTTTTCATGGTCAGACTCACATGGAGGACCTGTACAGCTAGAGCAGCTACCTCTGTTCAGGCTGCTGCTTTTGCCTGATTAAAATAATTGTAAAGGGAGTGGGATGAGTGCACATCCCTTGTTGTGTGTGCTCTGAACAACACACACACACACTCAGCATGACCAAATTGGAATCTCATAAATAGGGCAATCTCATCCCCAGTGCAACAGCATTTTTATTTTAAAACTTTTTTGGGGGCAGAATCAACTATTCTGAGATCAAGTGTTTCTGGTTTTAAAGCCTCTTAAGCATCCCAGCATCCCCTTCCCCCAGCGCTGCTGCACTGTTAGCACAAACAGATCATCATAGATTGTGTGAGCTGTTGAACCCACAAGTAATTCAGAGGGAGGGGGGGAAATGCTGCAACTTACTTTGTCCTGGCCCACTGCAGATTCAGAATTAAGGGGCCAGTTTTCCTGCTGATCCTGGATGGCTTCTGTATTTCTTCTGTCATTCTTCCTCCTCTTTGATGCTCATGGCATGAACCCAGTATAACAGAGCAAGGTAAGCTTGGTCATCTAATTTGTTGTTATATAATGCTCAGAAGGATTACTCATTCAGCCTACGCTATAATTGCCGTGTGATTCAGCCACCATGTTTAGTGGCATTTAACCTGCACTGATATTGTGATTTAGCAATTCTTGGATCAAGTCAGGAAGTAGTCGACCTCCGTCTCCAGTATGTAGCAAGCTTTAACTGGCAATTGGTTTGGGGTGGATTTACATGACAAGCCAGCATTATCTGGCACAAAAGTGAATGAACCACAGGTTCAACCATTGATCCATATCTATATCTTTTCAGTTGTTTCTTGGTTTGTCTTCCAATAAATCCCTCAAGTAAAGAATATCTAAAACTGTGGTGGAGTGTGTGAAACAACTGAGATGCTGTTATGTCACAAGCATGCTTGGTGTGTTTGTTGAGATCCCCTGGAATGAGTGGAAACCTGCAAAACAGTAACCTTTGGTGGCTCATTCCCACAGTTGCTAGAAGCTTCTTCCAGAGAATTACATGGCAGTTTCAGGAGTGAAGAATTGTATTTGCAATTACACGATAGGGCTTAAAGGCCCCAATGATTTGTTCAGATTTTAAAAGGTGCAATTTATTTTAATTAATTACGATGGGGAAAAAGTTAGAGTTTGGCTTGGGTCAGTGAATCTGTAGCCATACAAAGCAGCAGGAGGCAGACTTACTGGTCCCACAAATGGAAAGTTAAATGCTGATTTGTTCTCTTCCTTGAACACAATATTTTTGTTCCTCCACACCCTAGAATCTTAGTTCAAGTTAACCCTGTAATTAATATCTATTAAAGGACTACGTTTCTGAAATGTCACAGTTAGCCGTTGCGACATGAGATTCTCTCATTGGAACATAAAACATTCAGCCATTCAGAGTGGAATCTACCACCAGAGGAAGATATTATCTTACCCAAAGAGAGACTTAGTTGTAAAGATGCAATCACGCCCAGGTACTGGGTAATAAAATTTGGCTCTAACATGCATTTTACTGAGTGTAATCATAAAAAATGTAATCAATTTTGCTTCCACACAGACTGCCATGTTTCTGCATACTTCTCCTCTGTGTAAAGTCGGGAGCCTGTATGTTTTGCCCTAGGCAAGATACACGTCTCTGCGTTGCAGCCGGCTGTGCATTTTCAGAAATGGAATAATATTAAATTATTTCCCTCAGTGTGCATTACCAGGTGTAATCTGATTAGAGATGGGGACAAATTAAAAAAATGGTGATTCGTTTTGATCTGTTATTCGTCAAGGTTAACGGATCAATGAATACGAATATATGAATATTCTTTGACGATTCGACGGATCAATCTGTCGATTCATCTGCACTTTACATGGCTATAACACTGGTCCCCCAATGACCAAATTTGCAGGAAAGTTTCCACAGACACTTATCTACAAATTCTGAAAGTTTGGTGAACATTGGATCACGGACCCCCGAGTTATATAGTCACAAAAAGGACCACCCAGGAAAGCTCCCCCCAGGTACTTAGAGAATCCAGAATCACAACGGAGCTTCCTATGTCTTTCCTTAACACGCCTGCCAACTTTGGTGAAGATTGGATATTGGAACTCCGAGTTATTGACCCACAAATTGGGTCCCCCCAGGAGAGTTTACCACACGGCACAGAAGCCCATGGCATTGAGGGAGTTATATTTGGCCCCAGCAGAATGACAGGTCCCTTTGGCAGAGGCATGCATGAGGCATTCAGGTTTGTCTTCAGCTCAGCACAACATTACGTTTGCCAGTGAAGTAGAGTTTGCCCTCAGGAGGACTGGAGGCAAGGAGGTATTTGGCAGCACAGCAGGCTTTTTGGCTCCGTCGGGCACTGAGGAAGTCGGCATCAGGAAAACAGGCTCTTTTGGCCCCATCGGGCACTGAGGGAAAAGGTAGCAGGAAAGCAGGCTTTTTTGGCTGCATTGGGCACTGAGGTAGTTGGCAGCAGCAAAGTACCGTCTCTTGCCCCATCGGGCACTGAGGTAGTTGGCAGCAGCAAAGTGGCATGTGCTACCCCCATCGGGCACGGAGGCACATGGCAGCAGCAAAGCGGTGTGTGCTGCCCCATCGGGCACTGAGGTAGGGGGATGCCTGGACAGGCTTTGGGTGGGGCAGAGCCTGGCCTAGGAGACTCACCTGTCACCACCAATGTCTAACTAGACTTGCTGACAACCTTCAAAGAAACAAAGATGCTCGTTTAGAACTAGAAAGCTGGGGATTGCAACTTGGCTGCTGAGACCGCCCAGATATGATAAAGATAGCCCTCGGAGGTTTTGGGGGGGGGGGGGGCTGAGACAGGCCGGCCCTCTTGGCATGGGTTGAAAAACCAGACAAGCTCTGCACTCTGAAGCTGGGTGATGGGGCGATGGGGCGATGCCCGGACAGGCTTTGGGTGGGGCAGGAATGTAGCCCAAGTGGAAGGAGCTGCAGGATTAGGAAATTGTTCAAATGGCCAGCAACGTCATTGACTTTTTGCCCCATGAGACACTGAGGAAGTTCGCAGCCAGAAAGCAGGCTTCTTGGCCCCATCGGGGCACTGAGGCAAAAGGCAGGAGACTCTGGTCTTCTTCTGCAACATCACATTTGCCTGCAAAGTTACTTAAGTTTGTCCTCAGGAGGCAACTGAGGTTGTCAAAGCAGCAGCAACAGCAGGAGAATAGGGTCCGACTGCAAGGTGCTACTAACGGCGGTTAATCCGGGTGGCCGCTGGGCTTCTCGAGTGGAAGATCAGCAGTTCAAATCCATGCAATGGGGTGACCTGAGCTCTTGTCCCTTGTTCCTGCTTCTGCCTACCTACTGAGTTAAACTGCTGCTGAGCCACTGGGCTTGTTGTAGGTGCTGCTGTTGTTGTTGTTGTTGGCATGGGGACAGCTTTGGGTGGGGCAGAGCCCGGCTCTTTTGGCACGCATGACTATTTGTAAAAGGTGGCCGTGGAGGTGTAGTTTGTTTTATTTTTTAATGGAGAAAAAGGGTTGGTAGTTGTTTTCAGGGTTGGCATATGTTGTCACGGGAATGCCCAGATAGCTTGGGGGGGAGGGGAGGCTGAGGCTGTGAAGTTAAGTTTTCCCCAAGGAGGCAACAGTGGTACCAGCAACAACAATAGCAGATGAATAGGGTGGGCAGAGCCCGGGGACGCCCGGACAGGCTTTGGGAGGGGATGAGACCGGCCTGGTTGGGGCTTGGATGCCCCGAGCCCAGCTCTCGTGGAATCATCACCAGCAAGAGAACAGGGTCCAAGGGGCTACTAACGGCAGTTAATCCGCGGGGCCGCGGGGCTTCTCGAGTGGAAGATCCAGCTTGTCCCAGGTCCTGCCTACCTACTCACGCAGTAGAAAAGCCTAGGAAGCTGGAATGAACAACAGTCTTCCAGGAATTTGGAATGAAGCCCGAGTGGACTTTGGAGCAACGTGTTGGCATGGGACGCCTGGATGTAGCCCTTTGCATAAGCAAGCAGGGAGGCAGGAAGGAGTTGGAACAAACACGGCCCGATGAGCCAACTTCACCCAGCAGACCTGATTTGGAAGGCCCTTGAGGTAGGAATTGTAGGAGGCACTGAAAGTAGAGTGTGTTGCCCCATCAGGCACTGAGGAAGCTGGCAGCTGGAAAGCAGGCCTTTTGGCCCCATCGGGACACTGAGGCAAAAGACAGCAGCAGACTCTTCTTCAGCAACATCGCATTTGCCTGCAAAGTTAGTTAAGTTTGTCCCCAGGAGGCAACTGAGGTTGTCAAAGCAGCATCAGCAACAGCAGGAGAATAGGGTGGGCAGAGCCCGGCCCTCTTGGCATGGTCAGAAGTACTTTGGAACATCAACTTCAAATCCATGCAACAGGGTTATGCTTGGACAGGCTTGGTGGGGCTGAGACTGGCCGGAAATGACACAAAGATAGCCCTCGGAGGTTTTGGGGGCTTAGACAGGCCGGTCCTCTTGGCTAGGGTTGAAAAATCAGATGAGCTCTGCAGTCTGAAGCTGTGCGATGGGGCAATGGGGGGACGGCCCTCTTGGCTTGTTCGGGGTGCCGGGACCAGCTGTGGGTGTGCCAAGAGGGTTAGATGGCCCTCTTGGCATGTTCGGGTGACGCACAGACAGGCTTTGGGTGGGGCAGAGCCCGGCTTAGGGTGTGCCTTTATGTTGTAAAAACTGGATGAGAGTTAGTAGTAACAAAACACTAACACAGTAATGAAAAAGAGAAGATATTGGCAAATAACAATAAGTAATAAAAATGTTTGGAAGTTACTCTGGATGCCGAGACAAGACAGGCAGGAGTTAGCCCAGTGAGGCGCCTGGAAACAGCAGCAGGCAGGAGTTCTACAAAACTTGGCTCGCTGGCCCGACTTGACCCAGCAGGCACTGAGGAAGTTGGCAGCAGCAAAGTAGACTGTGTTCCCCATCGGGCACTGAGGTAGTTGGCAGGGCAGCAGCAAAGTGGCACGTCGACTCTTGCCCCATCGGGCACTGAGGCACATGGCAGGGCAGCAGGAACGTAGGCTTTTTTGGCCCCATCGGGCACTGTGGAAGTTTGGCAGCACAGTAGAACGTGGCGCTGCGAGTTAAACTGCTGCTGAGCCACTAGGCTTGTTGATCGGAAGGTCAGCAGTTTGAATCCGTGAGCTCCCGTGGGTGTGTCCCAGATTCTGCCAACCTACTCAGGCAGTAGCCTGAGTGGACTTTGGAGCACCGTGTTGGTATGGGACGGCCGGGGAGGCATTGGGGCAGAGCCCGGCCCTCTTGGCACGGGGGTGGGGCAGAGCCCGGCCCTCTTGGCACGGGGATGCCCGGACAGGCTTGGGGGGGGGGGGCAGAGGAAAAGGAAGAGGCAGAGGCAAAAGGAAGCAAGCAGACTCTTGTCTTCTTCTTAAGCAATCACATTTGCCTGCTAAGTTAGGTTTGTCCCCAGGAGGTTACTGAGGTGCAACAGCAACAGCAGCATCAACAGCAGGAGAATAGGGTCCAAGGTGCTACTAACGGCAGTTCGAATCCATGCAATGGGGTGAGCTGAGCTCCTTTAGGTTGTTCCAGGTTCTGCCTACCTACTGAGACTGTAGAATAGCTAGGAAGCTGGAATGAACAGTCTGCCAGTTTTGGGTGGGCCTGAGACAGGCCCTCTTTGGCACAGGGGACGCCCGGACAGGCTTGGGGGGGCTTGAGACAGGCCTGGTTGGCGCTTGGATGCCCAGACAGGCTTGAAAGCAGACTCTTGCCTTCTTTGGGAACACCACATTTGCCTGCATAGTTAGGTTTGCCCCCAGGAGGCAACTGAGGTTGCACAACAACAGCAACAACAGATAAATAGGGTGGTGCTACTAACGTAACGGTGGTTAATCCATGGGGCTGCTGGGCTTCTCGAGCGGAAGATCAAATCCATGCAATGGGGTGAGCTGAGCTCCCATAGTTTGCTCCAGGTTCTGCCTACCTGAGGCAGTAGGAAGCTGGAATGAACAGCCAGGAATTAGGAATGAAGCCCGAGTGGACTTTGGAGCACTAATGTAGCCCTTTGAATAAGCAGGCATGCAGTCAGGAAAGAACTTCGCCCAACGAAGCAACTTCACCCAGCAGACAAGATTTTGGAAGGCCCTTGGCCTGATTCTTGGCACAGAATCAGCAGCAGGCAAGCCCAAGGCAGCTGGAGAGGGATGCAGGATTTGGGGCCAACATGGCCCACGGAGGTTGGAATTGATGCCCGGTGAGGGGGGGCCTTAGCCCGCCCATGTTGGCACGGGGACACCCACATAGGTTGCACATAGCAGCAACATAGACTGTGGCACTGCGGGTTAAACCGCTGAGCCACTGGGCTTGTCCATCAGAAGATCAGCACTGCAGTTTGAATCCGTGCGACGGGGTAAGCTATGTCCCATTGCTTTTCACCCAGCTTCTGCCAGCCTACTGGGGCAGTAGAGAAGGCTAGGAGACTGGAATGAACAGGCATGAATAATTGGAATGAAGCCCAAGGAGGCTGGGATCATGAAATACGTATAAATATGCATTTCCGTGATTTTTCAGAATGAATCAGCGGATACTGATCCTGGAGATAGGGAGGGACACAGCACTGCAGGCAGGCAGGCAGGCAGGCATTCAACAGTTCTTGGCCTGCTGGTCTGACTTGATCCAGCAGGCAGGCAGGCAGGCAGGCAGGCACGACTTGGTTGGAACTTGGCCCGAGGAGGCGACTGGAATCGGCAGCTGGACTTCTGACTGAGGGGCAGGTTTACAGGCTGGCAGGCAAGTAGGCAGGTCTTTTTTTTTTCAGAAGGACTGGAGGGTGGGCAGGTGGGCAGGCAGGCGGGTGGGCGGGCAGAGAGGCGGGCGCAGGGAGGCAGGCGGTGTGTTAAGGGAGAGACTGTCATTGGAACCCTACCTCTTTGGGTTCAGTGAGGGGAAGCCCAACAAGGGAAGGTTCACCTTGATGAACGACAGTCTCTCCACAGTAACGGGATCCAAACGCGAGCGGCGTGGAAAAAAGGATTGATCCAGCTACACCACCCACCCACCCACTGTGCCTGAGATGCAAGTCTCCCAAGTCCTAAACTTTTGAAAACTGATTGAATAATGTAGTCCTGCCAGCTAAACACGCGCACACACACACAAGTCACACCAACAAATTCCCCCCACCCATTGTGCCTCAGATGCAAGCCTCCAGTTGCCTGAAGATGACACGACACAAGCCTCCAGAAAAAAAAAGTTTGAAAAAAGCCCTTCCAAGTAGCCTAAGCTACCTGAAAATCTTTTCCGAAATTCCCAGTACAGTTGTTGATGATGATGATGAATGATAATTTTGAAAAAGAAAAATATAAGCGACGTGTTCGTTTGCTTTGCTGCCACAAAAGTGAAACCAAACCACCAGAGCAACAGCAAGCCAGCAGCAACTGTTCTCAGTCCGGAGAGCATGAACAGAAGTGCGCAACGCCTGGAGGGGAAAAGCTTATATACAGCCTCTCGGCACCTTTCGGCTGCGCTATTGGCTGCCGGACATGCCAATCCACGATCTCATTAACACACGTGATTCCTCTGCTATCTTCTTTTACTTTTATATATTCTCTCTCCCCCCCCCCCCCTTGAGTTTGAATTGAATCCCCAGTCTTCCAATCCCCCACACTCCTTCTCTCTCTTCTCTCATCTTTGCTCAGGCCTGGTGTCTGTTTCTGTCTCCTCAAGGAAAATTTACAACAGTACCCTAAAACAACCTAGGTCATAAATTACTGCATGTAGATGTACTGTAAACCCAAGAGCAAATGAATTTAGAATGTTTTGCTTGTGAAACTGATAATTATTAAACATTTCATTCTCTTTCCATATGTCCATGTCCATACGAAGTGGACGTGTCTACAAAAGCTTAGATTAAAATATAATAGTCTTTAAGGTGCCACATGTTTTTGTCTTTTTTGTTTTGTTTTGTTTCTTTAGATATCCTTGCACAGACTAACATGGCTGCATTCTCCAAAACTCTCCTGGTGAGTTTCCATGGTTGAGAGCGGGTTCAGACCCTGTTCTCCAGAGTCTTAGTCTGTCACGCTATCCACTACACCAGGGGTCCCCAACCCCCGGTCCGCGGCCCGTGCCGGTCTGTGGCCTGGGCCGGACTGGGCCGTGGAGACAGATCTCCCACCCCCCTGCACGCACTCCCGTCCCCCGCACAGCCCCTTCGTGCATGCGCCCCCACCCCTTTGCGAGTGCATGCGAGTGCCCCCACCCTTTGTGTATGTGAGTGTGCCCGTGCCAGCAAGCGCCTGCTTCTTCGCGCATGCGAGCGAGCACGGTGGTGGTGGTGCCCCGCCTTCCCCAACCAGTCCGTGGAGTTAAAAAGGTTGGGGACCACTGCACTACACCACACTGGGAATCTGTAGTTCCATAGAGAGACCCAAATTAAGGCCCATATCAAGCACATTCACCACTATTTTAATGTTTGCTGAGCACTAATGGTGTGCTTCATGCTGTTCACTACAAAGGAATATTCCAGTCCATGCCTGGAGTGTTTATCTATTGGTAGAAAAGATTTTTAAAAGGCTAAGATATATTAAAACACTTGTTGTGAGTTAAGCAACTAAATGACTCCCTAGTGACATTATTTATTACCTCATTAATTTATCAGTAGGGAAGATAAAGGAAGACAGTTTCATTTGCTCCATCCAGCACTGCATTAAACTTTCATCACTTGCCAGCCACTCTCCTAACACTGACTAGGGCATTTCTAAATATATCATCCTGTCTGGAAATCAAGAGCTGGGCGACCTGTATTTACATGTATATGTGCATTCCTTCATGCAAATCAGCTGGTAAGAAGATTGATCCTTTTACATAACTGGAATGCTGCTTTGACTGCCAAGGCAAAAGAAAGCAAACATTCACATTCATTGTGCTGCTCTATAAGCTCCTTAGTGCAATGTTCTCCATTTTACTCTTCTTAGAGAAGCTCATCTTCAGATGACGTGGCCATCTATCTCAGGGAGATCAGGACAGAGATGAAGATGGGATGAAAGCCTCATCTGGACCTAGTATGCAAATAAAATGTTTCCAGAAGACTTCAGTGCCATGCTTTGGTGAATAACTAGTTGTCCTTTTATCCTTTGAGTTCTAGCACATGAACTGGAACATCTTGGTATCTTCATTCATTATTATCTTCAAGCATGAGTGATGAAAAGCAGGCATTGGCCTGAAGCCCAGAAGCAGTGTGCACCTGTTCTTTCCAGTCTTAGATTCATGCTCAGCCTGCTTTAAAGTCTGTTCCATTTTACGTTGGAATTCATTCTTAATCAGATATGAGCAGCACTGAAAAGGTATTTCAACCAATGCTGCAAACATACAAATGAGAAAGAAGGAAAAATAATTGGCTGATCTGGAGTGTCACCAGGATTCTACTTCAAAAAGCTAAAGCTGGCTTCTGCAGATCCTAGGATTTTATCCAGAGTTCCCACTGCTGCATCTGCAAATCTGGCTCTTGGCCTTTTCCTCCAACTGTGCGTAACCACCATTTCAAAGAATGGTCCTGTAGTGGAGTGTGAAAGCTCCTTGAGAGTGGATAGGTTTTCAAGCAGGGAAAGAAACAACAGGAAGAAGGGAAATTTTTCCATCACCACCTCCCCCTCCTGAAATGGTCATTTTTTTGAGAAAGTGTCAAACCTCAGTTCCATATATTCAAATGTGTGTAGATAGCTTCTTAGAACTGCAAGTAGTATAGATAACAAAAAAGAACAACAAAAACCATGAATCCAAAGTTGATACTAATATGATTAGTCCAGTTCGATGACCACAAAACGTGAGTAAAATATTACTTCTTTTGTTCACAGTATTTTTATAATTTTAATAATTATAAAGTAACATAAGGTTCTATAATGGCAAGTTCACCCTATAATGAGCAATGTTTTCTTGGTATTTTAAAATGCTTTTACAGAGGAATATTTAGGTGATGGGGGGGGGGGGAACTAGAGGACCTTTACTCCCAATTTTTAATTTAGAAAAAAAGATTTTAAAAGTAATTGAAAAGACACATGTTACAGAACACTTTACATAACAACTAATGACCAAAATGAGGGTAATTAGTAAGTCTAGCAGATTACTTCTGAACAGCAACATGCAATGAATTACTTCTTTAAAGTTACTTCTTTAAAAGTTCTGATCAAAGTTTTGACAAGTAGACAGTTTGAACATAGATAATTGGCTGACTCAAACACTCTAATAGCAAACCCACGGATCTCCAGAAAGAGAAAGTTCAAAGTTAATTGTGTCTTTGTGTTCTGTCTCCAACTCAAAACTACAGTTGTTGTTTTTTTCTTTTGCTCCTTTTCTCGAACCTACACTGTATCAGCTGGAGTGATGGGAGGAAGACACACCCCATTCCAGAACTTCCAGACCATTTCCTACTTATCCAGAAAGATATCCCTTTAAACAACAACCTCCCAAACCCAAGGAAGAAATTAGGCTCTGCTGATTGATTTGACTAGTCAGAAGCTTTTAGCTGTCATTCTGGCCTCATTGATCTCCAAATCTCTGAATTTACAGTAATATCATTACTAACTGAGTAAATATTTCAGGTTCAGTTGCCTATGATTCACAATAAAAGCCAAAATCATTACATGGCTTTGTGACCTGCTCTGGCTGCTCAGCCAAGCAGGTGTTCTCTAGAAAATACAGTGATTCCATTTGGGAAAACAACAGACAGTGCTTGACAGTGCCTGTTCACACAAAAACACACCAATCTCTCTGCAAATTCTCTCTGGCTTTTTCTACACATAACTCCTCCTGTACACATACATACAGAGAGAGGTCTTTTTGGTTTGCAGAATTCTGTTGGTTTTCAGCATCTACCTCTCTGCACACACTTCTCTCACTAGAGGCTACTTTTAAAGCTAGAAAAGGCACACACCAATGTTACACTACCATGCCCAATAGTTTTTAAAATCATTGCCAGTCTGTGTAGTGTCACGGACTGTGCTATGTACCATCACCAGTAGCATCTGCATATGAGATACCAGCTTTATAATTAGAAGTGGAGATCTCATCTCTGCTGCCAGTAACTTTCTGCATGCCAGTAAATTACAGATTCATTTACTTTTGTTCAGTGACTTGTTTTTTAGGAGGTAGGCATGTGGTCCATGTGTAGGTTGCTTGCAAAGGCTTTGAAGCAATGCATAAGTTAAAATTGCCAAATTGGACTACTGAGCAACAGAAAAAAACTATGAATGAGACATTCCTATACTCACATGAGTGTATGTGTAAGTTTGATATTTTGTATAAATAAAGTATTAAATGGTTAAGGTAATATATGAAATGTAACCCTAAAATGTAAAATGTGACTATAACACAGCAAGAAACTGCTTGATAGAGGCTACTTCAGCTGTAACCTTGAAAGTAGGTGGTGACCCCAATGTCCTGAATGTCCATTAGAGGGCACCGCAGAGTAACTAAGAATTAAGTAGCAGAATACATGTAAATGTTTATTGGGTTTGCAAGTGTAGCAACGCCCATCGAGAATGCACGGAAGTTGCTACGGAAACAAAGCCTATGTAAAAGTACACTGAGTCTGCTAGGGTAGGGGGAAAAATCAGATAAGAGAAATTATTTATATTTTCCTAATCAGTCAGTTGTCCACTCATGTAGCAGAGTCTATGAGATTTTGTATAACCTTGCATCTAATGAAATCTGCAAGTTAGGCAATAATACATGAAATATGATAAAGATTTTTGTAGGCATCACATGCCTATAAAATGGCTGGTGTAATGTGAGCAAAAGGGCAGCAGAGATCAAGTTAAGCTGGTTGGGCCAAAACAAAGCCAATCGAAGCTGAGCTGAGAGGCTGGTGGGAGAAAAATGATAATGGAAGCTGCAGAGACATAGCAGCACAAAGGCAGCATACAGAAATAATAGATTGTCCTCTATAGATTTAAAACTGACAGATGGCTGGGTGAACATTTATAAAATGTATTATTTTTCCATGTGTGTGTGGACAAATATGATAAAAGGCTAAGAAATGTATTTTTTACCTTTATAGATGTTTACTTTTTTACAAGATTTTCTTTTAAAGGTATTTTTGGATCTGTAACTTTTTTTAAGCTAAAAGCTTAGAATTGAAATATATTGGTCTGACTTAAGTATTTGCCTACAACTTAAGTTCAGTCTTCATATATTTTTAAGCATTTGTGCCTACAGCTTTGTTCATAGCTGTAAGAATGGCTTCTGAAATAAAGTGCCTGTGACTTCTCAAAGATTATCTTTTCAGCAACTTTGAATTATTGCTATGCCTATATAACATAGAAGCAATGTAGATGCATAATGCTTGTAGCATTAGACAAGCTAATGTTAACATACAAAAGAAAAGAAAACCATGTACAGTATTGAAAATTATTGGGAATTTGATTTTGAAGTCATTTGAACCATGTGTTAATTTATCCATTAGGGCAATATGACTGTAGCATTCACCCTGCTCATTAATATTTATGTGGAGATTTGCATGCACCAATAGGAGTTGGTGAGGGGCGGAGTTAAGTGGGGTGAAGAAAAAGAGGGAAAGGGAAGGAGAGTACGCGGTTGAGAGTGGAGAGAGAAGGTTGTTTTAGTTGAGAGTTAATGATATTGACTGGACTGTTATCACCTGTAACAATAAACAATTTCTACTTGGTTCTTAAATGATACGTTGCCTGGACCTCTGTCATTAATAGTGAATAAAGTTGATGTAATCAACTGGTGGCAGCTGAACGACATGTAGCTTGAGCCTTTGCTTGGTGAAACAACCAAGGGTCAGGCGGGAACGTGACAGAGACATATTCTGTTTCTCCATGCATGTCATGATGTTACAAGTAACCTTCCAGTTTGTGGCCATTTCCAAATGTTCTGCCATACAGAAAATGATAATCAACTGTTTATGAAGTAGCTCTTTATTATAGCAAGGAAATATGGACAGAAGGACTAGATCTGGTGACTGTATAATTTTTTGCCCTGTGATTAATTCTATTTCTGGAAAAAAAAACAACTCCAGGCCAGAACAACTGGATTGGAGGGCATGTCCACCACATATACTGATATTACCACATTTCCTCAAACAGGTTGAATTGGCTTCTTTATTGACAGAATTTAAACAAAGCAGCATAAAATAACACCTGTGTAGAAGCTTAATCGAATGCTCCTTAAATTTGGAGGAGATTGATCTGAGAGGAGTCTTGTTCCATAGAGCCTGCAATTTTACATCAGATTCCCAAATTGCTTTCCCAAAACATTTTGGGACCCAATTTACATAATGTTATTCAATTAATATTTCATATAATTTTGAAACTTGTCTCCACTGGATATTTTCTGAAGCTAGTAGCAATGCTTCAAATGCAATTGTCTGGAGACCTGTGCTTTCACTACTTGAAGGGAAGAAAAATTAACAACCTAAAATATTTGAAACCAAGAGGGTGAGATAGTACTTGTTTGATTTAACAGTTGCTCCCCTGATTTGAGACTAGAACTATATACAAATCTCTTAACCAATATAAATCACCATCTTTCCACAATTTAAGTTGAATCCATTTGTCAACATCAATAGCTAAGTGGTTGAGGCATGTGGCTGTGGAGCCAGAGGATGGGAGTTCGATTCCCCACTGTGCTTCCTTGACAGAGGCTGGACTTGATGATCCACAGGGTCTCTTCCAGCCCTTTAGTTCTAAGATCATAAAATAACAGATGGCTAAGGAGTGGAGAAGAAAACAATTTATTTTGCCAGTCTTTCCAATTTTTACTGCATTCCCAAAGAATGGACTGGTTATCAGTGGTTTGAAATTAAATTTTGCTGGGAGAAATAAAAGCCCTTTCAATTTTTCCAAATCCTGGTGGAGGTTGGAAGCCATTTGTTTTATACAGTGCCAGTATTTGAAGGCCACATCTGATATTCCTGTAGGCAGACCTTGAAAAAACAACTTCACCTAGGCAGAACTGACATCTTAACTGCTGCCATGTGACCCAGTTTTTGTTTAACTAGATGTAACAGTGGTTTGTAGCTTAAGATGTTAACAGATGAGAGGAAACCATCACTCTTAAGTATTTTATTGAGCAGCTGCTTGTGGGAATACCAGTTAGGTCAGATAAATGTTGATTATCAAGGGAAAGCATGTTAAGTACCAGAATCTTGGATTTGCTAGGAGCCTTGTGGCGCAGTGGTTAAACTGCAGCCAAAACTGTGCTCCTGACCCGGGGTTCAATCCCAGGTAGTTGGGTTGACTTAGCCTTTTATCCTTCCAAGGTTTGTAAAATGAGTACCCAGCTCATGGGGGAGGGGGAGGGAAGGGGAATGTGTAGCCTGCACAATTAACTTGGAAACTGCCCAGAGAGTGCTTGAAGCGCTATAGGGCGGTATATAAGCAGCACACTTTGCTTTTTATTTTATTTTTTTGGCTAGGGCTGATCTTTAGCCCTGAAGCTAGATCAAACTCTTTCAAGAATATTTAAAACCGGTGAGAGAGAACTGTCTGGTTCAGATACCGTAACGGTAATGCCATCTGCAAATAGGTTTATCTCACATTTTTGCCCTTCAATAAAGACTTCCTGAATAGTTGTTGTAGGTTTTTTGGGCTGTTTGGCCGAAAAGAGTTAGAACTCTGTTTGTGTTCTGGTGTAGAACACAAGACGGAGTTCTAACTCCTGTTCTCTGAAGATGCCAGCCACAGAGACTGGTGAAACGTTAGGAAGAAAAACCTTCGGAACACGGCCAAACAGCCCGAAAAAACCTACAACAACCATAGGATCCCAGCCATGAAAGCCTTTGAGAATACACTTCCTGAATATTTGGATCTGTTCTGATGATATTGGTTAATGGTTCAACTGCAAACAGTGTAGGAGAACGTGGACAACCTTGTTTGGTCCAGAAACCATATTGCAAAAGGTGTGAGCAGACCAGGAAAGGTAGAGACTTTGCCCCACTTCTTCACCTACCAGGTTGCTACCACTACTGTAATATAGTCAGTATTTTTATTTGTCAAAAGCAAATCCCACTATTTACTTGCATTACAACAGTGGGTTGGGTAAAGGGTTTATTCAGAGAGCAGTTACGTCAAGGAGATTTCTCCTGGTCCATCCACACCCATTTCATAGTAGGGTGAAGATCCTTCCCAGAGCACACTTAACCTGTTAGCATTGGTTGATGCCTAGAACAAGCTGAGAGTGCGAGGAAAGAACACAAAACCCTCTCGATGCATCCTAACACTTGCTAAAAGTGCACATGAGACTCCATCTATAGGATTATGGGACACTCCAGTACCCTCATTTAGCTTGCACTAAGCAGCACTGCATCCCAAGGATTCACCATACATCAGTTGCTTCCAGCTCCTGCTTGCCCCCCTCAAATAATTCCCATCTGAAGGGAAAGAAAAGGAGACTAGAGTTTAGAAGTATCTGGTTAAAAGTAAGCAGTTATTTTGAATTAATCCCACCTCCTAATATGTATGTTGTGTTAAGTGAGGGCCAAAGACTAGCTCAGGTGCCTAAATAGGAAACGAAACCTAAGTGGAGAAAACATTTATAAGAGCCTTGTGGTGCAGTGGTTAAATTGCTGTACTGCAGTCAAGATCTGCTCACAACCAGAGTTCGAGCCTGATGGGTTCAAGTAGCCTTCCACCCTTTCAAGGTCAATAAATTGAATACCCAACTTGCTGGGGGGCAATGTGTAGCCTGCATAATTAAATTGTAAACTGCCCAGAGAGTGCTTTAACTGTTATGGGGCGATATATCAGCAACACACTTTGCTTCACTTTTTCCTTAAAAAAATAATTGGGAGGAAAAACAAAGAACACAGAAAATTTCAAACTGAACTGCTGAATTCAGGACTGGGGAGAGCAGAAAAAGCAACATGAGTTCTGCTAAGGTGTCACTGTTAGTTTCCAAACCACATGGTAGCCACAATGAACCTTCCAGTAGGAAAGGAAGTCCAATGCTATCAATAAGTATCCGCTTCAGGGATTGAGGGTATGATCTCACTGAAAAATAGGTCATAGTTTGGACTACTTATTGCACTGGATAGCAATCTATTCTCCCAGCGATCAACGCATAGCAAAATGCACTCCAGTCTGAGCCTGGAGCAGTTCCTTTCTGGTCTGGTTGTAGGGCTTCTACTTTTGGGGGCCAGGATAGAGGGATCTCCCAACAGACAGAAGGGTTGCTTTAAGGGAGATGCTCCCATTAAAGTGGCCCTTTCCAGTGCAATCAAGGTGTGTACCTTCAAAGTTGTTTGATCATACCTTAGTTTCCTTTGTGCTGTGGTATTCCTTGATCCCACTGAGGTTAAATAATAAAAAATAATGGTGGTGGGGAGAGTTTATCAACGGCTGTCAATAGCCCATCTAATTAACATTCATGTTTCTCTACCATTGTTATTTTACCATTGTTAATTTATGACAGAGGTTCTCATATTCTTTACAGCAGAGGTCCCCAACCCCTGGTCCGTGTCCTGGTGGCGGTCCGTGGCCTGAGCCGGACCGGGCCGTGGAGACAGACCTCCCACCCACCCCCGCATGCACTCCCCCCCACACAGTCCCTTTGCGCATGCGCACGCCAGCGCCCACGTAACCGCTCCCCCACCCTTTTGCGTATGTGCATGAGTGCCCGTACGCCCGCCCGAGCACCGAGCTGCTGTTTGAGCATGTGCCTGAGAGCCCGAATGAGCACCCTCCCGCTCCTTCGCACATGCGCCCGAGAGAGAGAGAGTGTGCAAGTGCGAGGGGGTGCCCTGCTTTCCCCAGCCGGTCTGCGGGGTTAAAAAGGTCGGGGACCCCTGCTTTACAGCACTAGCTTCTACTAAAGACCTGCATATCAAAGACACTATCATCACAATGTTTAACACCCACTGACTTTCATATCAACCAACCACAATCTCTGTATTTTGATATCTGTACCTTGATCCTATGTATAAATATTTGCCATGTTAGATCTCCTTCTCTTATGTCTGATGAAGGGGACTTGTCCATGAAAGCTCACATTAAAAAAATATAAAGGTTAGGCTTTAAGGTGCCACCACATTTTTGTCTTTTTTCACTTTTTATTTTTTTTGCCTATAGAAAATAATCAAAACTGCCCCAAACATTGGGAAGCTAGTAATTGAAAACAGGAGAAAAAACAAAAGTGGGGGAGAGCAAGAACTGAATTAGTAAAGTACTGTGATCACTGTATTTCTTCTCCCTCCTCTTCCCAGCTGACCCATGTTCACTGTTGTACTTGCTTCCTGAGCTATAGTTCCACACTGGTGGTACAAAAGAAGGAAGGGTAGAGGTTCATCTCGCAATGCCTAAGTACTCTTTGGACCCTTCCCTGCTCTTCCAGTAACCTCTGGACCACTGCATTTTAATTATATTTTGTTTGTTTGTTAGTTTGTTACTTTTCTATCCCAGCTGAAAGGTGAAGCACATGGGTCTCTGCTTCCCCACTTTAAGGTACGTCAGGGAAACGATGGCCAGTGAATTTCATAGCTTAGTGGAGAACAGAATCTGGATCTCCCAAATATCCTGGCCACCACAAGCCTTACTCTGTGATGGCCAGTGCCCTAGTACTGACAACAAAAATGTGCTTAAGTAGCTGAGTACCTTCTATGGCACTACCTATCAATAATAGGTTCCACCACGCATGCTCTTTAGCCAGACAATGGGCAAATCCAGGTCCTTTGTCATGATTTCTTTTTCCAGCCACAACCATCACATTTTAGAGGCTTGAGATTCCTCTATAAAATTTGGTCTCCTAACAGTACAGCCAGCCTCTAAATGCATCCTTCTCTTTGATATTCTTTGCCGGGCCTTTCTGCCATCTAACATGAATTGTCGTGGATTCTCATTAGCATCCTTCCAACGTTCCCTTTCTGGACATGTCCTCTTTGAGTCATGGCCCCCGGGACAGTAACAAGCTCATCTCTTGCTCCCAACAGCCCCCCCCCCCCCGGTGCTCAGTAGAGATTTATGTTGATAGTCTGGATACAATTTTCTCTTAGGGTAACTGAAAATGGCATTTGTCTTCTGTGTCGCAGCATCACATTGTACCTAAATTCTCTCTTTCTCTCTGCATGTGTATGGCTAAGAGCTGAGCTTGTTACTATTATATAGTAATGGCCACTCTAGAGACTAGCAATAAAGCAAAATGAAACCATCCTGACTATTCATTACAGTAGGAAATGTGTAGATAGTGCAGAAGGAAAAGGTTTCTAAACTTATTTACAAAGGCCAACAGAGCTGGCTTCCAAGTCTGTTTATCTACTCAGGCAGCCATGATGGGGAAGACATCCAGTATGCCATGGAGAACAGAAATCAGAATTTACATTAGAGAAGAGAGAAGAAGGAAACCTAAGCTCAACAATCTAACACCGATTATAGAACAATCTAACACCGATTATATTATTTTATCTATCCAGTGCCACTGTCTCCCACTGGTTGAGGCCATTTCCTATACAGGCTGGTACTCTGTTTCAACATGATTTACAGTGGATCTGAAAGACAGTGCAAAAGTAAAATCTAATACCATCTCACCCACAAAATGTGGTGATGGGCATGTACATTTAAAACTCATATTCCTATCCAAGTGTTGCCAAAGGTGCTAGAACTCACCATACAAACAGGAATGGGCCTGTGTCAAGGAGCCCTGACTGAACCCTCCATCATTACTTAGTCCCACAGTTATCCAGCAAACACCAACATTATGGTGGCCCTTATGTGTTACAGAACCCTGGTCATGTTGAGAATTTTGATTATAACGTGTATTCTCATAACATCAGCAGAGTTAGGAGATATTGGTTAGCAGAGATACTTATGACACTATGACACTGAGAGAGTAAAACCAACAACTTAGTCTATTTACATATATACATAGAGAATAGACATTCCTCTGGCAGCATGACATGACATGAAGCAACACACAGCATAGGAAAAAGTGATCTGACTTACAGCAGATAAAGACGTTCATTTTACACATGACTTATGTACAGTTCTGTGACCAATCAGAAAAGACATTACTTCATTTTCTGTTACACAAAGTTTCATCATGTACCGCAGCTGTACAATATTAAGTCTTAATCCTTGATACCCACACCTGAATACAATCAGTACTGTGGTGCCTCAACTTAAGAATGTCCTGACATATGACCATTTCGAGTTACGACCAGCTCCGGCCGCAAAAGTTTGCTTCAACTTGCAGCCGGAGCTTCGAGTTACAACCAGAAAAAGGCAGGGAAAAAAGGCCAGGAATTCAAATTGCTAAGCGTTGGTAGGCGAAGAGGCTGCTTCTTTGTAGCTCTTTCGACCTAACGGTTAGAGTGAGTGCGATCGGAGGAGGCTTCGGACTGCCTGGTAAGGTAAGGTGCTGGTTTCTGCTTTTTAAAAACTGTTCTGGGTGGGTTTTGCAGCGTGGTTTTGGGCTGGGTGGTGGGATTATGTTTCTATGCTGTAATGGGTCTTGCAGGGTTTGTTTGTTTTTTGTTTTTTTTTCCCCCATTTCCGATGGGTCTTGGGGGATTTGTTTGCTTTTTGGGTCCCCCCCCCCCATTTCCGATGGGTCTTGCGGGGTTTGTTTGCTTTTTGGGTTTATTTCCCCCCACTTCCGATGGGTCTTGCAGGGTTTGTTTGCTTTTTGTTTTTGTTTTTCCCCCATTTCCGATGGGTCTTGCACGGTTTGTTTGCTTTCTGCTTTGCTTTTTTTGCATTTCCGATGGGTCTTGCACGGTTTGCTTGCTTTCTGCCACAGCTCCAGACCCTCAGAGATCCATGAGGCCAACCAGATGGCATCACCTCTGTGTTTGACCCTGGCCTCTTGAGGTGGCAGAAGCTTGAATCCCCAGATGAAGGTGGTTCTTTGGCTGTATCAAATGACAATGGATCTCCTTCCAACCCATATGAATGCCGCAGTTTGAAGGCACAAGGACTGAGAGATGCCCCTACAGGAAGAGGCATCCTCAGGAATTGGGATCTCCTTGAGAGAAAGCTCTTCCTTACAGGTACACCAGTAAGGCCAAATCCTGCAAATGAGCTCAGGGTAGGGCTCTAGCAGGATAGTTACAAAATACATACAAATGATGTGCTTGTCCAATCTGTGGAGGCTGTCCACACAAGAAGAATATGGAAAATATGGGTTCTCTCTGACATGAGGAGCCTCCACAGGCCCTCTTCTTTGGGCATGCCACTTCTGTAAAGAAAAGCAATGATTGATGGGTGGGGCTTGTGCACTTCACTGCTAGTGTGTGGAGTACATGCACTTCACTAACACATGAAACAGCTTACCATCATTGTGTGGTTGCATTAATACTGAGGCAAGCTACTTGGCCAAAGGCTATATGGTATTTTTGTCTGGTGTCTCTCATGGAATTGGAAATTATAATTAATGCATTATTTTCCTCTTCAGAGAGCAAGAAGGAAGGGCTCCTCACCCTGCCCAAAGCCTGTCTTCAGATTTCATAAATATTGCACACTTTCTGTATCAAATTTCCAGCTAACCGAAGGCTCTGAAATGTGATGCGCTTCTAGAAAAATGGTTTATAACTAACAAACTTCATTCAGTGAAAAAAGATGGTACTAATTTGCAATAAGAGGGGATATAAATACAGCCTTTGACTCTTAAAAATTAGGTCACTCTGGCTCATGCAGTCTGGTCTCAAGTAAAATACATGTAGATAATAGTCTTTGAAACAGAATTAGGTTTTGATAGAGATTTAGCTGGACTGTATTATTGCATAAGTGGTAAAACAAAAATGAGCCAGAGATGGAATATGGTTTGTTCAGATGTGGGAGGACGAGCGTAGCTTTCACTGGAAATGAATGCAGAAGTATGCAAGATTTATGCATAGCTACAGCAGCTACTCAGACACTGATGATGTGGCCACTTCCATTGATTTTCAAAAATATTTTAGTTCTTATCTCTTCAGGTCAGGTCTTCACTTCTTTTTTTTTTTTTTTTTTTCAGTTTAATTGTTCTTTTTTTTTTTTTTAATTTTTTTCCCCTTTATTTTAAATTTAAACAAAAACATATAACATACAAACTAAAATACAATTTAACTGTGTTCCCCACCACCATATGCGGGACCTCTTGCCATAATCTTCCTCTTCCTTCTTCTTCTTCTTCTTCTTCCTCTTCTTCTATTGTCCTCTTCTCCAAAACTGCATTGATTCTTGATTTGGAGCTTTCCCTTTTCCTCTTATTAATACATATTCCAAAAATCTCCCCCATATATCATAAAAGTTATTTTTTTTCAACTCTCCTTTCTTAACCTTTAAGTTACAAGTTAATTTATCATTTATTGCTATATTCCATATTTCTTTATACCATTCTTCAATTTGCAATTCGACTTTTGATTTCCATTGCCTAGCTATAATCAATCTAGCTGCTGTTAATAAGTTGGTTATCAATTCTTTAGTCATTTTGTCATATTCCACATTCTCAAATATTGATAACAAAGCAATCTCAGCATTAAATTCTATATCTTTTTCACATATGTAGCTTAATTCTTTAAAAATTTGTTTCCAAAATCTTTGCACTTTTTCACATTCCCACCACATATGAAAGTATGTACCAATTTCCTTCTCACATTTCCAACAGACATTCGGATGATTGGCATTAATTTTATTTAATTTTGACGGTGTTAAATACCATCTTAAACTAAGTTTAAAAAAATTTTCCTTTATTCTTACTGACATAAATCTTAACACCCTCATTTTCCATATCATCCTCCATTCTTCTTCATTTATTCTTTTCCCAATATCTTGCTCCCACACTATTTTTAATCCTTCTTTCTCACTTTCCTCTTCCTCTAAATTAAGAAGAAGTAAGTAAATTTTGCTCACAGTACCTTTCACTGAGTCAGTCATCCGAATGTCCTCATATGACAATAACAATTGTTCGTATTTTGTATATTCTCTACCTTTATTATATTTATTTACCCATTCATTAGTCCATCTTTCTAATTGTATATAATTCAACCATGAAATGCTCCTATTCTGAAGAGTTTGTTTCATTTGATCTATCGATCTCATTTTATATAACCAATCTTTCAATCTAATCACTTTCTTTTCTTTAAATAGATCCACATATACTTTCATATTGGTAGGAAAATTTTCTATTTCTGTCACTAATCCAAGTGGGGAATATGATGAACATAAATTCTTTTTGCACTTATACCATATATTTAACAATGTCTTTAAAAATGGATTATTAATTTCCCTTATTTTATCTTTCTTAATTATACCAAATAAATATGTTTCTATATCTGCCTGTAATTCTGATGATTCCATCTCCCACCAAATTAGCCTTTCTGGATTATATATAATTTCCCCAATAAACCTCAATTGGTTAGCCAAATAATAATTTTTTATATTTGGTAAACCTATACCACCTTTTTGCTTTGTTCTATACCAATACTTTTTATTTATTCTAGATCTCTTCCCTTCATTACAGTATTTATTAATTATTCCTTGCCAAAATTTCAAATCATCCTCTGTTAACTGTATTGGTAGCATTCTAAATAAAAAATTAATTTTTGGTAAGATTTTCATTTTTATCAATGCAATCCTTCCAAACCAAGATAGCTTAAAGTTACTATATTCCTGTAATTTGTTTTTAATCACTTCCTTTAGTTTATTATAATTATATTCCTTTATTTTTTGAATATTTTTTGCTAGATCTATTCCTAAATATTTAATTGATTTGCATAATCTGAAATCATATTTTTCAACACACCTTTCTTGTTCTACTCTATTATGATTAAATAACATTAATTCAGATTTTTGCCAATTCACACATAATCCAGTTATTCTTCCAAATTTTTCTAAATGAGTTCTAATTTTATCTACACATTCTAACGGATTTTTCACTGTCAACAAGGAATCATCAGCAAATAAATTAATCTTTATTTTATTCTTTTTCCCCATACCTTCGATTAAATCATCATTCCTTATTACATTTGCCAACATTTCAATAATCAAACAAAACAGAACTGGAGAAAGAGGGCAACCTTGTCTAGTGCCTCGGCCTAAAGCTATTTGTTCTGTAATCCCATCATTAACTATTACTACAGAGGTATTCCCCAGATATAGTTGATCTATTATCCCCCTAAATTTCTTTCCAAAACCCCAACCTTTTAACAAAATCTTTAATGTTGGCCATTCCACGCAATCAAATGCCTTAAATATATCTAATGATAAAATACCTGCCTTCAATTTGTCTTTTTCTATATTGTATAAAATATTCAATACCCTCCTAGTCAAATTCTCCATTTGTCTACCCTTTAAAAAACCATTCTGATCCTCTTTAATATATTTTATAATAAATTTATTAATTCTATTCGCAAGTATTGCAGTAAAAATCTTTGCATCTTGATTTAATAGTGAAATGGGTCTATATGAACTTGGGTCTGTTAAGTCTTTATTAGGCTTTGGGATAAGAGTTATTAATGAATGTTTCCAAGAATCTGGTATTCTCTCTCCTTCCAATATTTCATTATAAAGCACTTTTAACTTAGGGATCAATATTGGTTTAAAAGTTTTATAATATTCTGATCCTAAACCGTCAAAACCTGGAGTTTTACCATTTTTTAATTTATTAATAATCTCTATAATCTCTTCCTCTTTTATCTCTTTATCTAAATCCTTTTTATCATTCTCTGATAATTTACTCTTAACATTTTCTTTAATATAATTTTCTATATCTTCTTTCGATACACTATTACCTTTATACAAATTTTGATAGAATTCATGTATTATCTTTAGTTTTTCTTTCATTAAGCTACAATTCTTTCCCGTTTTGTCTTTAATCACTCCAATTATATTTTTCGCTCTTTTAGTTTGAACTAATCTAGCTAAAAGTTTTGAATTTTTATTACTGTATTCGAAAAAATTCCTCCTAGCGTATATCAAGTCTCTCTGGACCTTTTCTAGCTCTATACCTTCTAATTCCTTTCTTTTAGCTTGGATCTCAATTAATTTTTTGTTATCTCTATCCATAAAATATTTGCTTTCTAAATCCTTTAATGATTCTACAATTCTATTTATATTTTCTTCTCTCAATTTTTTTAATCTACAGGATTCTCTTATGGCGATTCCTCTCATGACTGCTTTCATAGTGTCCCATAACACTCCTATTTTATTCCCACCTGCTTCATTAAATGACCATATTTCCAACCATTCTTTCTTAACTTTATCCACAACCTCTGTATGTTGAAAAATATTGGAGTCCATTCTCCATCTTCTAGCTTCTCTATAGTCCTTCTTAACTTTCATCTCTAACACCATCAACGCATGATCTGTTATTTTTATCACATTAATATTTGTATCTACTACTTTTGAAATTAAGTTTTGTGAAATAAACATAAAATCTATTCTAGAATAACTATTATGTACAGAAGAATAATATGTAAACCTTCTTTCATCTCCCTTTAATTCTCTCCATATATCTTTCAAATCCGTAGTGTTTAATATCTTACTCAGGAGGGTACCTCTTTTATTCAACTCATCTTTTTTACATGTGGATTTATCTTTCACCTTATCCAGAACCATATTAAAATCTCCTGCCATAATCACATATCCTTTCCTAACCTTTTCCATTTCTTCAATCACAGTTCTATAAAATTCTCCTTGATTCATGTTTGGTGCATACACATTTACTAATGTATAATCTTCCTCCCCCATTTGACCTTGAATTATCAAATATCTACCATTACTATCTTTTATTACTTCTTTCATCACAAATTCACAATGTTTAGATATTAATATTGCTACTCCTCTAGATTTAGAGGTCCCAAATGCTTTTTCATATATATGGATGTTTTGTAATTTCAATTCATTGACTCCATCCTTTAGTTGATGTGTCTCTTGTAAATAGATAATGTCAACTTTACTTTTCTTTAATAATAATTCTATCCTCCTTCTCTTTAACACAGACCCTAGGCCTTTCACATTTAAAGTCGCTACCCTTATGTTTTTCCCCATATCCGTTCCTTTCTCTGCCTCTTATGCGGTCCCTTTGTGCATCTCACATAACAAAAACAAAAACAAAAACAACTAAAAAAAATAAATTCACCAACCTCTAGTTTCCTATCCCTATCCTTCTTACCTACATATAAATTATTTTCCTCCCTCCCGTTTCCCCACGTCTCACTAATGTTCGGCGCGAGCTCTGGGAGGGGGGGAGACGTCACCCCCACCAGTCCGGACCCCAGCCAAACCCTCATCCCAATTTCACCCCACCTCATATTTTTATCTATATATATACTCAAATGCCTTCCCTCCTAACTTTTAACATCTCTTCTTCTTTCTACCACCCAAGTCTAATCAGGTAATCCAAAACAACAATGAGAAAAAAAAATAAAAATAAAAAAAGGAAAAGAAAAAAAAATATGAAAAAGAAAAAAAATTTAAAAAAAATTAAAAAAAATTTAAAAAGATCTTATTAATATTATAAAAATTTTTTTTAATATTATAATAAAATGAGCAGAAAAAAAAAGAAAAAAAATCCCAACCCTCATTACAAAAAGAAAAATCAAAAATCAAAAAGAAAAAAGAAAAAAAGGAAAAAAAGGGAGGGTAAAGGAGAAAGAAAAAAAAAATTCTTCCGCTACGTCACTTCCGCTAGAATGGCAATGTACGGCTGAATTTTCATCTCTTCACCCTGGAATCTAAAAAGGATGATAAATGTCCTTCTCCCTGCCTGAAATGTGAGTAAATAGCGATTAAACTTCTGATGAAAGCTTTAGGCAAAGATAGAAACACTTTTTGAAGTGTAAACATGCTGTTATCTATCTAAAGAAAGTACTTTCGTTTTTGCCTGAGAAGACGGAGGCTGCTAGAGAGGCAGAAAACGGCCTGTTAAACACGGCTTGACTCCTTGAGCTATAAATCTTTGCTTAGCTTGGTCTATACATGCGAAAAGGCAGAGATAAAATCAGGAGCTGGGTTCGTGGACAACCCCATAAACCATCAGATAATAGTGTCGAGCGTATCGCCCGTTTAAAAAGGCTGGAAGAGGGGGAGCCCCTCCTTCCTGAAATCAACATGGAAAAAAAAGTTTCAGAGCTTGCCTCTTCCGTGAAAGGAATGGAAGGACAACTTGGACAGGTACTCTCTAAAATGGACATTTTAATAAGAGGGAACCAACAGATGGGACAAGATATACAAAAACTGCAGGGAGAATTGACAGATATTAAGACAAGTTTAGGCAAAACAGAAGGCAGGTTGCAACAGCTGGAAGATTTCCAGAGCGTGGCATCAAAACGGCACCAAGTGATTGATGACCTTCAGAAAAAGGTTATCTATTTAGAAGATAATTCAAGACGTAATAATATCAAAATAATGAATTTTGAACATGAGAAAGAAAAGGATTTGAGGGGGGAAGTGATGGACTGGATTAATTCTGTTATGAAATCCCAACATGTGGCTGAGGAAGATATTGAGAGAGTACATTTTGTGGGGAACCCAAAGAAAACCAGAAGACCCATAATACTAAGATTTTTTAACTATATGAAGAAAGAACAGTTTCTTAGGGTCATTAAAGAAAAGCCTGAATTGCTAGTTTATAGATCAAATTCAGTTCAGATCTATCAGGATGTAAGCCCCGAAACCAGCCAGTGGAGAAGAACAATGAAGCCCATCACTTCAATTTTAATTAAGAACGGCAAGAGATACAACTGGGGCCACCCTGTCTTTTTGAAAATATGGAAGGATGGAACCCTACATAAAATCTACTCCTTTGAAGATGGGAAGGATTTGATGAAAGCCTGGGGACTTTGGCAAGAAGATGAGAGTGAAGGGACAAGCAAGCAAGTAGCTTTGTAAAGACTGGTAGTCCGAAAGAGAAGATTTTTTGAGAGAAGATACTTTAATTGGAAGAAATTACTGGGCGTTAATGGATGTCAGGTCTTCACTTCTAACGACATACACTCTGCTCCCACCAACATCACCCCTGAAAGTTTGATTGGATCAGGCTCTGAAAGCCTGTTTGTGGATGTTATAGATATCATGCTTACGGTGAAGGATGTGCAAATATTTTCCCCTTTGCTACTGTAAAGCCCTTTTGGAAAACATTCTACATCTACAGACACAGTTTGTGACTTTCAAGGTTCCCCCCCCCCCCTCCATAACTACCAGTAGAAACTGTTGACTCTTTATTTTTAATGAAAAACTAGAATCCATGAGAGCTAACAGATTTTGTGTTAGCAGTTACGGTCCATGTCAGCTCTGCTGTGTCAACCAACACAGGCACCCGCAGAAGCCGAACTGCACCATCGGTGAGAAAATCAACCCCTTCCTGAGGCCAATCTTCCAGGCATGCCATTGAGCCATCAGGTTTAACATTTTCCCAAGGGTCAGCTGTAATGTTAGCACCAAATACTTCATGTTATTTCGGTCACAGAGCTATTTATTTTTCCTACTGGGCTTTCGAGATAAACAATGGCCATTAGCTTCTTCTGTCAGTATGGGCCTAGTCCACTAACAGAAACTCATAGGTCCTAAACTTCTTGGAAGAATATATGCCCCCCTCTCTCATACCTTGTCTCTCTCCTCCTGTCTTATCCCTTGGCTTATAACTAATCTGGTTTTACACAAGTGTCTCTTTTATGAAACAAGCTCAGAAGTCTCCAGTTCTAGCAGGTCTTATGGGAAAAGTAGAAGGAAATGCTTCCAGCTCTGGGCAGAAGTGGCTAGCTGTAGTTCCGGCCTGTTTCACTTCCCGATCTTGAGCTTAATACTTTGCACAATTTTTTTTTGTTCGTTGTTCATTTGTTTTAGCTCAGACCTTGTTGTGTCTTCCCACAGTTGTCATAAAAACAGTTGGTTGCAGATGTAAGTGTAGGGCTGACAGTTCCCCATATCTGATACTGGGAACCAGTCAGAAGCCTTAGAAGCTCCAGGAAAAAATGGCATTGAGGCAAGAACAAGTAACCTGAGGAGACAGTGGAGAAGGACAGAAATGAGGATTTCCAGGAGAAATTTCCACCCTACTGAAATAATCAAATTTTAACTGAAAATCATATAGATCTTACAAAGAAGAGGGAATCTCAGTAAGTAGGTCTGGCAATGCAAACCCCAGTCTCAAAATGTGTGTTCCAAACATGGCCCAAAATGGTTTTTTCAATTTGCTATCTCATCCAGAGGGCGCAAATCCCTCTGGATATATATTGGTGGATACATGCGTGAATATGAAATGGGGGTAAGCTTAGAGTTATCACTTACAGATTCTCAAAGAAGAGGAAATACATCACCCAAAGAAGTAAAAAGGCATGGATTTCCGTTAAATGTACACATCCAGTAGGCATCCTTCAGTCTCAAGAGACTATGGTAACGTGCTCTGAATAGAGGTCTTGGAACAGAGTCTAGTGTGGCTGAGAAGGCTAATTCGAGAGTGACAATCCCTTCCACACTGAAGACAAATACAATCTGTCCCCTGTCCAGCATACTGATTTTGCTGGTTTTGGGACTGCCTCTTTGCCTTGGCCTGCTGAACAAGTCTCTTCAAATTGGGAGAGGCCATGCTGCACCGCCTGCCTCCAGGCTGAACGCTCAGATGTCAAGGTTTCCCATCCGTTGAGGTCCATTCCTAAGGCCTTCAGATCCTGCTTGCAGATATCCTTGTATCGCAGCTGTGGTCTCCCTCTGGGGCGCTTTCCCTGCACTAATTCTCCATACAGGAGATCTTTTGGAATCCGACCATCAGCCATTCTCACAACATGCCCATGCCAATGTAGATGCCACTGTTTCAGTAATGTATACATGCTAACAATTCCAGCTCATTCTAGGACTACTCTATTTGGAACTTTGTCCTGCCAGGTGATACCAAAAATGCGTCAGAGACAACGCATATGGAACGTGTTCAGCTTCCTCTCCTGCCATGCACAAAGGGTCCAGGACTCACTGCAGTACAGGAGTGTACTCAGGACACAGGCTCTATAGACCTGGATCTTGGTATATGCCGCCAGCTTCTTATTAAGCCATACAGTGGACCCTTGACGTACGCACGTCGAGCCGTGCGTACTTTTCGAGGTACGGAATTCTCCGGCCGCAAAATTTCCAATCAACTTGTGGCCGGAGAATCGACCTACGGACCGGAAGGGGAAGGCGGGGAAAGCGCCAAATTCAAATTTGGCGCTTTCCCCGCCTCCCCCTTCCAGTCCGTAGGCCGCCGATCGTGCCTCCGGATGCCTTCCAGGGCTTCTCTGCCGCCATGGGAGGCATCTCGGAGGTCCCCCTTGCTGCCGATCGTGCCTCCAGAGCTTCTCCGGAGGCACGATTGGCAGCGAGGGGGACCTCCGCAGGCCTTCCCCCGCCACCATGGGAGGCATCTTGGAGGTCCCCCGCCGCCGCCC
This sequence comes from Intellagama lesueurii, assembly GCA_037013535.1. Classification (NCBI taxonomy): domain Eukaryota; kingdom Metazoa; phylum Chordata; class Lepidosauria; order Squamata; family Agamidae; genus Intellagama; species Intellagama lesueurii. The sequence goes on from JBAJHW010000002.1 coordinate 259,546,207, forward strand.
GCTTGTGCTTCGGAGGCACGATCGGCGGCGGCAGCGGGACCTCCGAGATGCCTCCCATGGCGGCGGAGAAGCCCTGGAAGACATCTGGAGGTCCCCCTCACTGCCGATCGTGCCTCCGGAGCTTCTCTGGAGGCACGATCGGCGGCGAGGGGGACCTCCGCAGGCCTTCCCCGCCGCCATGGGAGGCCTCCGAGAGGCCTCCAGCAGCGGCGGAGAAGTCCTCGGAGGCCTCGGGCAGCGGCGATGGAGGCGGCGGGGGACCCCTGGAAGGCTTCGGAAAGGTAAGGTCTATTTATTTTCATTTTTGTGTGTGTGTGTGTGTGTGTGGTGTTTCCTGGGCCGGTTACGGATTTAATGGTTTTCAATGCATTCCTATGGGAAATGCATATTCGACCTACAGACTTTTTTACCTCCGGCCACCGTTCCAATACGGATTCATTCCGTAGGTCGAGGGTCCACTGTACTCTCTTTGTGAGTCTAGAGAACGTGGTAGCTGCTTTGCCAATGCATTTATCCAGCTCGACATCTAGGGAGAGAGAGCCAGAGATCGTTGAGCCAAGGTACACAAAGTCATGAACAACCTCCAATTCTTGTGTGGAGATGGTAATAGAGGGAGGTGAGTCCACGCCCTGGCCAATGACTTGTGTTTTCTTCAGGCTGATTGTTAATCCAAAATCTTGGCAGGCCTTACTAAAATGATTCATAAGTGTTGGAGCTCTTCAGCAGAATGGGCAACAACAGCTGCATCATCGGCGAAGAGGAAGTCCCGCATCCATTTCAGCTGGACTTGGGTCTTCGCTCTCAATCTAGAGAGATTAAAGAGCTTTCCATCTGATCTAGTCCGGAGACAGATACCTTCTGTTGCAGTTCCAAAAGCGTGCTTCAGCATGACAGTAAAAAAGATCCCAAACAGAGTTGGCGCAAGGACACAGCCCTGTTTCACTCTGCTTCGGATGTCAAAGGGATCTGATGTTGAGTCATCAAAAACTACAGTGCCCTTCATTTCCTCATGAAAGGACCTGATGATGTTAAGGAGTCGAGGTGGACATCCAATCTTGGGAAGTATTTTAAAAAGGCCGTCCCTGCTAACCAAATCAAAGCCTTTGGTAAGATCTATGAAGGCCACAAAGAGTGGCTGTCATTGTTCCCTACATTTCTCCTGCAACTGTCTGAGGGAGAATATCATGTCAGTGGTGGATCTATTAGCTCAAAATCCACACTGTAATTCTGGATAGGCTCTGTCTGCAAGCACCTGGAGCCTCTTCAGCACAACACGGGCAAGCAGCTTCCCTACAATGCTGAGAAGAGAGATGCCACAGTAGTTATTGCAGTTGCCTCTGTCTCCTTTGTTCTTATACAATGTGACAATGTTTGCATCCTTCATGTCCTGTGGTACCCCACCTTCCCTCCAGCAAAGAGAAAAGATTTCATACAGCTCGGTGGTGATGATCTCTTTACAGCACTTCAGCACTTCAACAGGGATGTTATCCTTCCCAGTTGCCTTGCCGGAGGCGAGGGAATCCAAGGCCGCTTTTATTTCTGCTAAAGTTGGTTCGCTGTCCAACTCTTCCAAGACAGGCAGGCACTCAATCTTATTTAATGTCTCTTCGGTTACTACATTCTCCCTAGAATATAGCTCAGAGTAGTGCTGCACCCAAGCGGTCCATCTGCTGTGCTCGGTCCTGGATGATCACGCCTGTAGCAGACTTCAAAGGAGCAGATATCTTCTGTATTGGACCTAAAGCCTGCTTGATACCATCATACATTCCCTTGATGTTACCTGTGTCCGCTGCTATCTGTATCCGAGAGCAGAGCTGAAGCCAATAATCATTAGAACATATCCTGGCATTCTGTTGGACTTTGCTACGAGTAACTCAAAGAACCTGCAAGTTGTACTCACTAGGACAGGCTTTGTATGCTGCTACAGCTCTCCTCTTTTCCTCGACGGCTGGCATCAACTCCTCCGAATGGGCTTCAAACTAGTCTTCTGTCTTTTTGGTCTTCTTGCCAAATGTGGACAAGGTGGTGTTATAAACAGAATTCTTGAAATGTTCCCATCGTTCAGGTGCATTTGCTACAGCCGGGCCTCGAACGGTTTCTTCAGGCGCTTGGGCAAATTCCTCCACTTTTCTCTGATTGCGAGTATTGCTGATGTCAATATGTGGTCTTCCTTCCTTTTTCGTGTGATACAATCTCTTTATTTGCAGTTTGACTCTGCTACACACCAGGGAGTAAAAAAACCAACAACACAACATTAAAGTCCAAATGAGTAGATCTTGCACTGGAGCAAATCAGAACAAAAATATTCTGGAAAGGAAGCGTGTGTGTGTGGGTGGGTGGGTGGGGGTGGGAGTGGGTGTGTTGTGTCCCACTTTGACTCTTTGTGTGGATATCATGATACAGAACTGGTTTCATGATAAAAGGGAAATTGAACAAACTTTCCCTGTGGACTGGTACTTAGTCTTCATTTCTTCACTATCTTCTAGCTCCCAGAATCTTGATCTCAGATGCGACGTCCCATTTGGGCCTAACAATTCCCCTGCTTCCAGGTTTTGAGCTGAAGCTTCATTTCTTGGAAATGACAAAACCAATGATTGTTCCGTTACTTTACCCTGTTGATCAGTAGTTCTTTTCCATGTTCATTCACAAATCTGACAGTTTCCCATGTGATTCGAAGTTGGCTAGACTGATGCTATTAGAATGACCTTTAGTGTCAGTAATAAAAAAAACCCATGTTTCTTGAAGGAGACTAAAGAGAAATTAATGGATATGGCAGCAATTTGAAGGAGACACACATTCTTCAAATTATATCAGTCTTCACTGGAAAAGTATGTTAGGATCACTGAGATTGTCTTGTCAAGAGTGTTTATTCCTTCCCAGCTGGGACAGATCTGTGTCTGAAGAGGGCAAAATTGCTTTGATTGAGAATGTTATTAAGGCTGTGCTGTCAGCCATTCAGTAGGCATACTCAGTCTGTGGGTGGTTTGTTTTTTCCTTCTAGTCTGTTCTGACCTCAGTGCTGTAGGGTGACAGAGGTAAGTTCTTTTAGTGGCAATGCAAAGCAAAAACCTAAACACCTGGCTATCTTACAAGTCATAATGTGCTCTTGAAGATTAGCCAAGATATTCAAGCCAGATTTTTATTGGCAGAGTTGTTATATTCTTGTTTCCAGATTTCTCCAAATGAGCTCACCTCCATACAGTAGCATCTTACTGTTTCCTTTAACACAGTGGTCCCCAACCTTGGGCCTCTAGATGTTCTTGGACTTCAACTCCCAGAAATCCTGGCCAGCAGAGGTGGTGGTGAAGGCTTCCGGGAGGTGTAGTCCAAGAACATCTGGAGGCCAAGGTTGGAGACCACTGCTTTAACAGATCGACTATAAAGCCCTAAACATTGAACCCTGAAAAATGAGAGAATGAAACCATTCAGGTTAGGGAAGAGCATCCACAGCAATAGCTGTTAAGCATACATAAAGAGTACAGAGGAATCTACCCTGTATTAGCTTAACATTCCATAACGCTAAGTCAGAAACTTCTTTTCCAACTTACAGGACCCCATGTTTGAGGAAAGTGGAGTGAAAATGAAATAGTTACATTATAAGAACCCAATTTATTGAGCATGAATTGTGAAATTTTAATATTGAAAAAGCAGTATTAAATTCCTCCAAAAGCAAGACATTTGAAAGGAAAGGCTTGGATATAACCAGTTGTAGGATCACCTCAATAGTTCTGTTTCTATGAGGCAGTATAAAAGCTCCAGTTCCCTGGAGAAGGGCCTTATTAAAAGGGCCTTATTCAAATTTGAAAGTCACTTTACTATAGTGTTCAGTAGATGATAGAAATGTTGATTTAAGCCATACTAAATTAACTCTAAATTAACCCTAACTACAAGAACTGGGATTTAGACTAAACATGACAAAGAACTGTATGAGTTTTTCCACAGTGGACCAACCTGCCTTTGAAAAGCATTGGACTCCCCTTTGTTAGAGATTTTTAAACAAAGACTGGATGGCCGTCTATCTGAGACACTGTAGTTATTGTAATAGATTTACTGTATTGGTGATAGGCAGGGCAGGTTGGGCTAGCTGATTCTTTAGGTTCCTTCCAGACTCTATAAGTCTAAGATCCAAGGATGATTTTAGCTATGAGAACTGTGTCAAGTTAGCTAAGAGAGAACTACATATCCCACAGGTAGTCTCCTGTTACAATTCCCACATTCCGAGGCTGAAGCAAATCCCGGGGACAAGTTTTGAGAGGGTCTTGGTTCAGGCTAAGCATTGGAGCCACTGTTCCAGAACAATAACTGTTAGGAAGCATTGAAGGATCAAGACACAGAATATTGTAGTAGAATATAGTATTCACTTGGTGCTTCCTCTAGTTTTATTTGTTAGTCTCTAATTGTTTCCACATTCAGTTTGGCATGGTGTTTTTTGAAGGTCTGTCGTGCCGAGCTGGAACAAATTGAATGATGTCAGTGGAACGTCTTTGGTGTTTTGGTAAGGACGCAAGGGTATCAATTTGGATCTCAGCTGGCAAAGCTGAGTGATGGCTCAGTCTTCCAATTATGGGTATGATTTCAGTTTCTCTTGACAGTAATGTTTGTGTCACTAACCCTTATTAATTTCAGTTAAAAAAACACAGAAATACTAGAAGGATAAACATCAGCATTTTAAAATAAACAACTTGCTGTGGCAGTATTTAATGTACCATACATTATGTACAGCTTTTAACTCTGTCATTTGTTACATTGAAATACTTCCAATAATGACTGACCATGTTATGTGGTCTTTTATGTTGCTCCCTGCAGTGGTTGGGAAAGATGATGGCTTCAGAAACCCAATGTAGGAGTAATGTTAGAAATTATATTAAAAGGCTTTTTAGTGAAATGTAAGTTTTAAAGTGGCCAACTTGACACACTAAATACCACATGTCTAGGGGAAAATTTTTTTTTCCATAGGACAACTTGTTGCCTTAACATCCACTGAAGTTGGGTTTGGCTGCATTTTGGCTGAAACTGGATGTTACTGTGTTGGCCACTCAAAAGAGCAATTTCTTCCAATCTGACACCCTCTCTGCTTACTGGGGTTCATGGGAGCTGTACACAATATCAGGGATGTGCACAGCAAAATTTTTTGTCTTTCTTTCATTTTGAGTTCTTACAGGGATGTCTCTTTCCTTTTTTTTGTTTCTTGTTTTTCTTTTTGTATGTGCTGGTCATTTTATTTTACGCAAACAGGGAAAGCCTCATTTGGATCATTTATTTTGAGTTTTCCCACTCATACGTTCTGGCACAGAGAACTCTTTAAAACTATTCCAAAAAAGCAGAGTCAAGGCAACAGAGAATCAATCTACTCCAAAAGCAGCCAAAAGTCCATAAGAAAGAAAAGTCATAATCAGACCTATGTGGGCACTAGTTTAAATTATCACATCAGGGCCATACACACAGCATAGCATGCCCTCTGGACCTAGGCAGCACAACACAAAAAAGGCAAGGAAACAGCCAGCAGTCCATTCCCCCAAACCCACACATTCTCACAGAAGCAAATGAAACAGTTACCTCAAACCCCACAAAAATATACATCTTTAACAGAATAAATGCACAGTATAGTAATTAAAACGTACTAGTAATTCAAAACGAAGCAGGGCAAAGGCTAATAGAGTTTTGTCAAGAGAACAAGCTGGTCATCACAAACACTCTTTTCCAACAACACAAGAGGCGACTCTACACATGGACATCACCAGATGGGCAATACCGAAATCAGATTGATTATATTCTCTGCAGCCAAAGATGGAGAAGCTCTATACAGTCAGCAAAAACAAGACCTGGAGCTGATTGTGGCTCTGATCATCAGCTTCTTATAGCAAAACTCAAGCTTAAACTGAAGAAAGTAGGAAAAACCACTGGGCTAGTCAGGTATAATCTAAACCAAATCCCTTATGAATACACAGTGGAAGTGAAGAACAGATTTAAGGAACTCGATTTGGTGGACAGAGTGCCTGAAGAACTATGGCTGGAGGCTCGTAACATTGTACAGGAGGCAGCAACAAAAACCATCCCAAAGAAAAGGAAATGCAAGAAAGCAAAGTGGCTGTCCAACGAGGCCTTACAAATAGCAGAGAAGAGAAGGGAAACAAAATGCAAGGGAGATAGGGAAAGTTACAGAAAATGGAATGCAGACTTCCAAAGAATAGCAAGGAGAGACAAGAGGGCCTTCTTAAATGAACAGTGCAAAGAAATAGAGGAAAATAATAGAAAGGGAAAAACCAGAGATCTGTTCAAGAAAATTGGAGATGTTAAAGGAACATTTTGTGCAAAGATAGACATGATAAAGGACAGAAATAGTAGGGACCTCACAGAAGCAGAAGAAATCAAGAAGAGGTGGCAAGAATACACAGAGGAATTATACCAGAAAGATCTGGATGTCCCGGACAACCCAGATAGTGTGGTTGCTGACCTTGAGCCAGACATCCTGGAGAGTGAAGTCAAGTGGGCCTTAGAAAGCTTGGCTAACAACAAGGCCAGTGGAGGTGATGGCATTCCAGTGGAACTATTTAAAATCTTAAAAGATGACGCTGTTAAGGTGCTACACTCAATATGCCAGCAAGTTTGGAAAACTCAGCAGTGGCCAGAGGATTGGAAAAGATCAGTCTACATCCCAATCCCAAAGAAGGGCAGTGCCAAAGAATGCTCCAACTACCGTACAATTGCACTCATTTCACACGCTAGCAAGGTTATGCTCAAAATCCTACAAGGTAGGCTTCAGCAGTATGTTGACCGAGAACTCCCAGAAGTACAAGCTGGATTTCGAAGGGGCAGAGGAACTAGAGACCAAATTGCTAACATGCGCTGGATTATGGAGAAAGCCAGAGAGTTCCAGAAAGACATCTACTTCTGCTTCATTGACTACGCGAAAGCCTTTGACTGTGTGGACCACAGCAAACTATGGCAAGTTCTTAAAGAAATAGGAGTGCCTGACCACCTTATCTATCTCCTGAGAAATCTATATGTGGGACAAGAAGCAACAGTTAGAACTGGATATGGAACAACTGATTGGTTCAAAATTGGGAAAGGAGTACGACAAGGCTGTATATTGTCCCCCTGCTTATTTAACTTATATGCAGAATACATCATGCGAAAGGCTGGACTGGAGGAATCCCAAGCCGGAATTAAGATTGCCGGAAGAAATATCAACAACCTCAGATTATATCACTCTGATGGCAGAAAGGGAGGAGGAATTAAAGAACCTCTTAATGAGGGTGAAAGAGGAGAGCGCAAAAAAAAAAAAAAAAAAGGTTTGAAGCTCAACATCAAAAAAACTAAAATCATGGCCACTGGTCCCATCACCTCCTGGCAAATAGAAGGGGAAGATATGGAGGCAGTGACACATTTTACCTTCTTGGGCTCCATGATCACTGCAGATGGTGACAGCAGCCACGAAATTAAAAGACGCCTCCTTCTTGGGAGGAAAACGATGACAAACCTAGACAACATCCTAAAAAGCAGAGACATCACTTTGCCGACAAAGGTCCGCATAGTCAAAGCTATGGTTTTTCCAGTAGTGATGTATGGAAGTGAGAGCTAGACCATAAAGAAGGCTGACCGCCGAAGAATTGATGCTTTTGAATTGTGGTGCTGGAGGAGACTCTTGAGAGTCCCCTGGACTGCAAGGAGAACAAACCTATCCGTTCTGAAGGAAATCAACCCTGAGTGTTCACTGGAAGGACAGATCCTGAAGCTGAGGCTCCAATACTTTGGCCATCTCATGAGAAGAGAAGACTCCCTGGAAAAGACCCTGATGTTGGGAAAGTGTGAGGGCAAGAGGAGAAGGGGACGACAGAGGACGAGATGGTTGGACAGTGTCATCGAAGCTACCAACATGAATTTGACCAAACTCAGGGCGGCAGTGGAAGACAGGAGGGCCTGGCATCCTCTGGTCCATAGGGTCACGAAGAGTTGGACATGACTTAACGACTAAACAACAACAATAGTAATTAAGAACAATTTTTAAAAAGCAATCAAACAGGGAAAATGCAGACACACACCCCGCTCACATGGGGAGGATAGCAAAGCAAAAATAAAAACCAAGACTCTAATTTTCATTCCCTGCTGTGCGGGAGCCTCGCCTGTCTACACACGGGGAGCGGGGTGTGTGTGTGTGTCATCCGAAACCCAGAAGTAAACAGGTGTGGACCCTGGCTGCTGCTGTGCCCACTCACACCTTAGAAGGAACATTGACCAAGACACAGCTGCTTCATCCCCCGAACCAAGAAAAGCAAGCAAATAAAGGCACAAATTAAAAATTAAAAACCCCACAGTCAATGGCCCCCAAACTAAAACTACTAGAGTATGGGAAGATTTCTCTTCTCCCCTCCCACTTGTCTTCTTTTTTCTTCTGAGTCCAGCAGGTGGCAGTAGGCAGGCTAGGCAGTACAGTAGCAAAAATAATGCAAAGAAATGGGTGGGGGGAATCCCTGAACAAAATCAAGGGGAAAAAGACAGAAAAGAAAAGGATCCAAAATAGAGGGACAGCAGCAGCCAGCAGTGTAAGAAAGATTGCACCAGGAGTTCAGCAGTACACAGTGAAGGCGAAAGCAGAGCACTCCTCACTGGGTTCCAGGTCTTTTACAGATTCAAAATTCTTGGATGTTTTGATTGGCTGCCGACAGCCCTTGTGACACTAGTGGATTGAAAAAAATTAGGCACATTGACGTGCGAAGGGCACTGAGAGGCTAGAGGAAAAAAAGAAGCACAAAACATTTATGTACCCCTCTTTCATAAACACAAATAATTTGTATATTTTAATAAGTAAAAAATAGCTATTTTGGTTACTTTTGAGAAATAAATAATAGTTACCTTTTAAAACAGCAACTATAGCAGAACTAACTACTCTTAAAGATAATGCCACATGCTCTATGGGGGCACAAGGTTGGGAAAGGCTGGATAAATGATTTTTTTTTAATAGAAGGAACGACTTCAAGGTAATCTGCCTCCTCCTTCTAGTTATCCTTGTAGATGAGGTCTTTTAGGGTAGGAAAATTATAATAACATGATGAAAGTAAAATAATTCACTCCTTAGTTTCTGTTGCCAGGATTTAAATGAAATCAGAGCGGTAAGAATGAATGCTGCCACGTGGGCTGCCTTTCTTACATCTCAGCCATGGTTTATACTAGAGATGGGCACGTCTTGCTTCGTGACGGATTGCCGCAAGTCATCGGTGTGGCACCACAGGTGCTGCGCATTCCTTTCCCCCACCCCTCACCAGCTGATAAGCACTGTGCATCTCCTGTTCTTCACATGACCATCCAGTCACAGCAGGAGCACGGACTTACCTTCTCCGCCTCCTCCAGCAGCTGCCCACTCAGAGGCAGCGCTGCAGGAATTCCTGCCCCACCTCCTGGTCTGAGTGGGTAGCTCCCTGATGGAAGCTTGCCATGCTCCTTTCTCCATGATGGAGGCTTGCCATGCTTCTGGTTACCCTGCTTGTTTTCTCTAGCCAAATAGAAATGCTTGAGTTTCAAAAGAAGGTGGAAGGGGGAAAGGAAGGGGGTCAGAATGCATGGCTGCTTTTTGTTTAGAGAGATGGGTGATAAATTCCAAACCACTAGCTGAAGAGGGGACTGAAGCCACACCTTCCACCCATAGGCTTCTTGCAGATGGCAGACTACAGCTATCTCCCTCATTTGCACACAGGTGCATGTGGTGGGAACTCTCCAAACCCGCAGGACCTCCAACAGGGCAAGAAAGTATGAATTACTTTCCAATGCTCTACGGCATCGTGGGTCTTGTCCTGCCAGCCACAGGCCAAAATCAGGCCCACAGAGGATCTGGAGGAGGCTCTTTTCATTTTGCGTCTCTTCCTCACTGGAAAATTAAGTGGGGCTGGATAAGTGGCCGATGGTCAGCGATAATGTGGGGATTTGTCCTTGCCTCACTCGTCTTCTCCACTAACAAATCTGTTACGTTTTCCATGAAGAGAGAAAGCACAGAATGTTCTGCCTCTTTTCTGTATGGGACAACTGGCAATGGCCAAGGGGGCAGAGGAATGATGGAGGTTCGGACGGCCATTCTGGCGCTACGCAACAATCCAGCCAGCAACACCGAAAGACTTCTCCACCCTTACTTTACAGAATGCAGAAGGCTTGGCCCTGTGGTATTTGTGTCTTACTTCTTCTGGATTCTTCAGATACTTTGCGAAAGACCAGGGTCTGGGCAGCTATTCCACAAAGGCTAAAAAGATATTGCGCAGGGAAACAGAGGCAAGCTACGTTTGCCCAAGTAGGCCAAAAAGTACACCGAGGGAAGAATCACAAAACTGTACATGGTGGATTGTTTGAACCCAAATCTGTATCCTTTACCCATGTATTTACATTTGGCAGGAAATATTTCCTAAAGAAGGCTGTACAAAAGATGCAGACCTGAAGCAATGCTGGAATTGATTACTCTGGTAACATGTGCTTGCTTTGTGGTCTCCTTGCATCTGTACGTGTGTTTTCTTCTTTTTGCTGCTCTGCTGCCTCTTCTTCCTGACACTATCCACAAGCCTTCCTCTTCCTGGGTCACTCCAGATGTTTTGGCCTACAACTCCCATCCAGCCTGGTCAATGGTCATGCTGCTGTGGCTGACAGAAGTTGTAGGCCAACACATGTGATAGAAGCTGCTCTCACTCCTCTTTTATTATCCAGGCAAGTGGCACAATAGTATGGGAGCAGATCTACTCAGGCTGGCATGAGAACAAACTCTTGGGCTGGGCTAGATCTGATTCAGCAAAGCACTATCTTATGTTACTGGCCCCTACAGTTCTCTAGATGCATACAAACTGGATACCTCCCAAAGTAAACAGCAGTATCAGAGCAGGGATTTTCCTGAGGAAGGAAGTTCTTGTGAAACATTGTTTTATTGTGGGAAATGTGGCTGAGACTCTTAGTTTCTGGTGTCTAAAATCATGGAATGATCATGGTAACGAAACTGGGGCTGCCCTACATTGGTACATCATGAGAAGACAGGAGTCTCTGGAAAAGACAATAACGCTGGGAAAGGTAGAAGGCAGCAGGAAAAGAGAAAGACCGAAAGTGAGATAGACTGACACCCTAAAGAAACCCACAGGCTTGAATTTATAATCGCTGAGCAGGGCAGTTAAGGACAGGACATGTTCACTCTCATTCATAGGATCACCATAAGTTGGGGGTCACTTGATCGCATGTAATAACATCTCACGCAATGGGCTAGCAATAATGTGGCTTTTTGAAAACAGAAATTAACGTGTATGGTTTCAAAAAGCTGGAGCACAGTGAGGAAAGGAAGCAGCAACTGTTTAACTAGCAGCAATTGGCTACTGCAATTTATATGGTTGTCTTTAGCTTGATGTTTAACTTCTTTAGACTCTGCCTTGTAGAATCCGCCGGTTAATATGGCCATTGGCTCTCTTGACGGGAGGATTCTGGGAAATGGGAGTCCAAAAAAAGGAGCTTTTTGGAGATCAAGTTAATTCTTTCTTTGCTGAATAGAAACCTCTTTTAAGCCATAGAACTATACAGTAGGATGTCTCAAAGAGTCTTGTGTGTTACACCCACAGGTTGCCAAAGAGAGACAGAACTGGATATCCATCTTGAATAAATTACGGAACCTTCTTTTGCAGCTCAAGACCGGGTGGACTTGTCACTATAATCACACTGATTGGGGAGCCAATGTATTGCTTTCCAGATGCTGCTGCCAGATGCCTTTGAAAGAAGAAAAAGTAGGGCCAGTATTGTTGTTGGCAAAGAGAGAAGAAAGATAAGAAGCAGCTGCTGACATCAGGGAAATCCTGCAGCTTTTCATCTCATTTTTTTTATCACTGTCTACAATCAAGCCTAATACGAAGTAATGAAGGACTTCTCGTGCGCATGAAAATGATCGTGATAAGAAAAGCCCACAAAAGAAGAATTGTTTCTTATATTCTTGGAGCTTTGTGTGTATATATGTGTGCGGTGGGGAGGGAGCATAACAAGAAACCTCCTGATGGAAAAGATTGTAGGTAACAAAGAATTCTGAGGGCTGAGAAGAGGTAAACAAAAGCTAGTTCAGCTTCTGCTGATAAAGGAGAAAGCAGCAGCTCAACCAAGCAAGCTGACTTCTATAGGTGGAGTTCAAAAAATTTAAGAAAGAAGAATAGAATGACATGGGTCCCAAACGTAGCATCATGCTACCTTTGCTTAGTTACGGATAGGTCCAGCAGGTGCTTATATCTATTTTTGTTAAACATAATTTTCCCAGTTCCGCCCACACATTCTCTAAACATGAAGAGCCATGGGGGAGGGGCATCATCCCCGAATATGTTAGAGGCAACGAGAGCATTATCACCCTCCTCCTTCCTCAGAGACTTAGTACATTTATAAAGGGTCAAAGCACTGGTCAAAGCACTGTAATGTGGAGGCCCCATGGAAAGACTGATAACCACAAGCCAGGTCAGTTCCTGTTCTACTGAGGCCTCCCCTTGAGTTATGACCATATGTGGGAAGACCCAGTAACACCCCCTCCCAATATTAGCTTGCATTTTTTCTATGGGGTCTTTGAGTTTTGTTCTATGGGAATGCCTAGATGGTCAAAATTTATTACCAAGAAGGCATTGTTCATCCATGTCCCATATTATCATAGTTCCTGCTTTCAGAATGCAATATGGAAGTTGGGTTCCCTCCTGTCCCTGAGTGATCTGCAGCAAAGTTACAAGGAATTCAAAAAATAATTTCTTTTTCAACTTCTCAAAGCCAGACCTATTGTTAGGTAGAGTGAGGTGGCTGCTTTAGATGCTGGAAGGTGGAGAGAGAAATAGTGGCATTAGAGGAAAGAGGTGTGCATTCTATGTGGCTTGTTTAGTGCTCTCTGGTGCAGGCAGTGTGACTGGAGTGCTGGTTCAGTTTAATTCTGTTCATGGTAATGGGAAAGGAGGGAGTGCCATGTTGTCTGTTGCCTCAGGCCGCAACACATCTGGGGCCAGCCCTGCCTTCCCTTGGTGTGCAATCATTTCTACTGGGGTGCGTGTGCGCCAAGTCTCTGGCACAATATCTGATGTACATTAGCCTCTCATCCATTATCTAAGCATGTAGACTCACAATTCATAAAGGAGAGCACTGTAGCTGCACTCCCTCTGTTTCTGGCTTTGCCGCCCTTCTACATTTGGAAGGCAAGGAGACTAAAGAGGGAGAGTTCTGCAAACTGTGGAGGCTCTCCACATGAGCTGGGACCCTGATTTGCTTTGAATTGCTTCTGACACGAATGAAGAAGAAGAGTGGGTAATTATTTGATAGACCTACCAACTGTCCTCCATCTTGAAAGCCAGAAGAATCAATGCATGTGAGGTGTGAGGGTTTCATAAGAATGCCACAGGGCAGACTGGTAGAAATCAGGGCTAGCTCAAGACATTTTGCAGCCTGATATGGAGCCCAAATGTACCCCCTACCTCCACTAGGGCCAATACATTAAAAAGCAATATGTACCATTCGGACCTGAATGCCTGCCTTCATTCTGTACCTCTCCTCTCCTCACCACTCCTGTCTAAAGTAGTCTGCTTCACCAGGAGGCATGGGTTGAGTCAATCCTGCTGGGAAACTCTCCCCTCCTTTCAGAAATAAAGTAGCAAGTGCTTAAAATGGTCTTTAAGAACAAAAGTTATGAAAAAGGTTTAAGTGAGACTTAGGATGGCTCGTTTTCACAGTGGCAACAGCTTCCTGAGCAGAAGTAGAACAGGAGTCATTTTATAACAAAACGAACTCCGGAGACACAAATAAATCCACAACATGAACTTCAGCTGAGATTTTCTAATTAAGATCTGCAGCCCATACAAAAATATTTATTTAAAAAGCGTTTGGGTGGGCTGTGCCTCAAATTCATTTCAATGAAGATTAGCAGTGTTAAAAGCCAGCAAGGGTATTTGTGGTTCAACAAGGGGTGGTAAAAGCAACATTTGGGGGCTCGAAAACACTTCTGCTTCTGCTTCTTTTATTATTAAACTCAAAAACCAGGGGATTGAAAGAGTGCCCAAAACAAGCAGAGGTAGGCTTAAGGAGCAGACGTTGCTCTGCCAAGGGAAATAACTTACAATGTGGCAGATGGAAAATGCATTCCATGTCTCTGAAAGCAATCCCTCCAGCTTCTTAGGGTTCTGTGAGTGTGGTAGTGTAATCACACAGAGTAAACAGCCATTAGGAAGGACCACCTTGCCAACAAACCCATCTCTTCCTGTGCTTTTATTTCCAACAGTGGACAGCCAGGTCAGGCATCCCTGGGACATTCCTGTGCAGGAGGCCAGGATGATTTAGCAGACACTGAAATGGGGAGTCGCTTGGCAAATGCTGAATCTCAAATTTAGTCTGCCAGTATTTGCATTTTTAATATAAAAGGTGATGTCGAGAGTAGGGTGGCCATTTGCACATCTCAAAAAATAAAAATAAAACCCACCCAAAAACAAAACAACCCCCCCAAAAATAATAATTAAAAAAAAGAGAGGACACTGATTACCATATGTGGGTCCTTGGTGACCCCTAATGCATCAATGAGGTGGTCCATCCTCCATCCTCTGATCCATGTAGTCAACACTGGTGGGTTAAAAAACCAGAAGGGTTTATTATAACTGGGATGTTCTTCATGCTGCAGGTGTCCTTTATGTTCTCCTGGGCATCACCCCCAGGCCTTTTCTTTTTGTTGGAGTTATTGCAATTTCACATACAAATCTTTTAGTAGATTTGGCTGGGAGGAACCTTTCTGGATTGAGATTACTGTCAATCAGTTCAGCAGTAACCAATTTTTCCTTCCCTGTCTCTGATTTCAAAGAAGCCTCTCCTCTCTGCTTTGTGTCTTTCTCCCTTTCTTTTAGTCTGCTAGCAGTTAGCAGTTAGTTTAGTCTGGGGAGTCTGCTGAAAGCAGTCAGTGAGTCAGTTTAGGCCTGTTGCTCATAGCCGTAATGTTTGTTTTTTCAGTATGTTGTTTGATCTCTTCAACGGTTAATAAATGAAACCTTTTCTCTTATCAATGTCTCAGAGTGAGCTATTGAGACTGTAAGTGCCAGTTGATGTCCGAAAAGGGGTGATCTACTCAAGGGGAAATTTGAAGCTATTCTGCTCTGCAAGTCTCTGCATTTCTGCTGCACAGCTAGAGAAATGTTAACCAAAATTCAAAATGCTACAACACTACTTTCCCCTCGGAGAAACATTCCTTGCTTGCTTCCTTCTCCTCCTTTGACTTCCCTTTGACTTCCTCCAGTGCCTCTTTTATATCACCTATGGTCAGGCATATTAAGGGTAATAATACCCTGTTAGGCCTCAAAACAGTTGGACTTCTGTTGTTGGTCTGGGGCTGGTTGACCTGGGAGACCTTTGTAACTTTATCATCTTACTTGTCCACTGCTGACCAGAAACCCTAAATACTGGACTTGTGATGGTGTCACTTTGCATTTAGCAGAGTTGGCAATGAGACCTTCCATTTCCAGCTCCTTGAGCATTTCTCATAGGTGTTACAGGTGGGTTTCCCACGAGGGGCTGAACACATTAATGATGTCATCAATGAAGGCAGCCACCTACTGGCTGTAGGATTCAATCCATGAGTCTTTGGAATGTGGCTGTTGCTCCATGCAGACCAAAGGACATGTGGGTGAACAGAAAGAGGCCTTTCAGAACAGTAAAGTCTGTTTTCACCCAATCTGATTATCTCAAAGTACTGTAATTGTAAGGGTTTCTGGTGACCAGGCATCCTGATTGTATAATCCATGGGGCCTAATTGTCACACCACTTCAAAGGTTCCTTCCGGTGGGCAAACAGATTGCGTTGGAAGTCAACAATAAAAATACCTTAGGACCTGGGGTCTCACTCTTAAGTCACACTGTTGCTTCTGGGTCACTTGAGGTTTCCTCAAGGCCTCTCTAGCTAACCTGCCACTATGGATTCACAGCGTTGATACCAGCAGGTTAAAAAACAGAAGGATTGGTTCTTGTGTATATATCACTCCAGGGATAGTTAACTGCATTAGTGCTCGCTTAATTGTCTTTTGCCCCACATCACAAATTGTGGTGTTCTCCCCATATCATGAAAATAATGTAGTGATGCATATGTATAGCTGAAAAATTAGGAATGATATTTGTAATTTAAACAAAATTCCTGAATATCTTATCTGAGTGGGGAAAAGGGCAACCAGGTAACTCACTATGTGCTGTCCAGATGCTTAGTGTGGATGCGCAAATTCAAAGTTCCTGACTTCCTTGCTGATGTTTGTGTCAATCAGATTTGGGCTGAGCAAACATACATATACATATACATACATGTACATATACATATACATATACATACACATACATACATACACATATATATACATATATATATACATATATACATATACATATACATATATATATACACACACACACACACACACACACACATACATACATACATACATACATACATACATACATACATACATACATACACACACACACACACACACACACACACATAAGGGGACATGTGACTACTTACAGTCATGTGAAAAAGAAAGCACACTGTCTTTGAATTCTATGGTTTTATGTACCAGGACATCATAAAAATCACCTGTTCCTTGGCAGGTCTGAAAAATAGATAAATACTGCCTCAGCTGAACAATAACACATGGCATATTACACCGTGTCATTATTTATTTAACAAAAATAAAGCCAAAATGGAGAAGCCATGTGTGAAAAACTAAGTACACCTTTACTGCTTCCCTAGGAATTAAGAGGCTAAGTAGCAGCCAGGTGCTGCTAACCAAATGCCCTTGAGTCAGCAAGTGTGACCACCTCTATAAAAGCCAAAGTTTTAGCAGTTTGCTGATCTGGAACAGTTTTGGAATGGCAACAGAAGGTGTCTATCTCCGGACTAGATCAGATGGAAAGCTCTTTAATCTCTCTAGATTGAGAGCAAAGACCAAAATCATGGCAGTCCATTCCTGCCCTCCAGAACCAGCCTGATCCACTCACCGGGCTCCTTGCAGTGTGCATGTCCAACGGTGGTAACGTCACGCCAATCGCAGATGTAGTCCTGCCGGTGCTGCCCCACCTCTCCCCACAGCTGATCACTCCAGTGAGGAAGTGGGAAAATGAGTCTCCCCGCTCAGCTGCTGAGGGGAGAGGCAGGGCAGCCCCAGTGAGACTACATCCATGATTGGCACAATGTTGCCTCCGTCAGATGCGTGCACTGCGAGGAGCCGGGTGAGTCGTCTTGACTGGTTCTGGGGGGCAGGAATGGACTGCCATGGCACCTGCGGTGCTGAGCTTCGTATTTGTATCCACCAGGATATGAATACAAAGCTCCCATGTCTAATCATAAGGTGTACTTAGTTTTTCACACATGGCTTCTCCATTTTGGCTTTATTTTTGTTAAATAAATCATGACATGTTGTCATGTAATATGTCATGTATTGTTGTTCATCGGAGGTTGTATTTACTTAATTTTCAGACCTGATAAGGACCAGATGATTTTTATGATGTCCTGACACATAAAACTATAGAATTCAAAGAAGGTGCATTTTCTTTTTCCACATGACCGTAGATGAGAGCCAGATCCTGCAATCAGAAGCACTCACACAACTTCCCATAAATTGAATGGGGATTTAACTCCTACCACAGACTGAAAAACTACTTTTTAATGCAATGACTGCTGTCTTTTACAATGGGATACACCAGAGGCGAAACTGTTTTCATATATATGTTGATAAAGAGCTCATTCGTTGGTAATCAGAAAGAACTCTTCTCTAGGCTGGTTTTTCTTTTGCTTTAACTGGAGATTTAAAAGGCCATGTAGTGCATGCCGAGAGAGCTACTATGTACTGCAATGGGGTGAGGAAAAGGTCAGTTTATAGGTTATGGCTTACACTATAGACTCACAAAGAGAGTATGGCTTAATAAGAAGCTGACGGCATATACCAAGATCCAGGTCTATAGAGCCTGTGTCCTCAGTATACTCTTGTACTGCAGTGAGTCCTGGACCCTTTGTGCATGGCAGGAGAGGAAGCTGAACACGTTCCATATGCGTTGTCTCTGACGCATTTTTGGTATCACCTGGCAGGACAAAGTTCCAAATAGAGTAGTCCTAGAACGAGCTGGAATTGTTAGCATGTATACATTACAGAAACAGCGATGTCTACGTTGGCTTGGGCATGTCATGAGAATGGCTGACGGTCGGATTCCAAAAGATCTCCTGTATGGAGAATTAGTGCAGGGAAATCGCCCCAGAGGGAGACCACAGCTGCGATGCAAGGATATCTGCAAACGGGATCTGAAGGCCTTAGGAATGGACCTCAACAGATGGGAAACCTTGACATCTGAGCGTTCAGCCTGGAGGCAGGTGGTGCATCATGGCCTCTCCCATTTTGAAGAGACACTTGTCCAGCAGGCCGAGGCGAAGAGGCAGTCCCGAAAGCAGCAAAATCAGGGAGCTGGACGGGGTACAGATTGTATTTGTCTTCAGTGTGGAAGGGATTGTCACTCTCAAATTGGCCTTCTCAGCCACACCAGACGCTGTTCCAAGTCCTCCATACAGAGCACGTTACCATAGTCTCTCGAGACTGAAGGATGCCTACTATTATACATACTATTTGCTGCAATTCCCAGTTAAAACATTACTTTAACAAAGCTCTTGTGCAGTTGGGGATTCTTTCCATAACTTGCATATTACTCATGCTGAGGCATAATTTCTTCAAGTCAGCAAGGGAGTCGAATCTTTCAACAGTTTGGGGAAATCTTTCTTTGTAATGATGTTTACTTGTTCCCAGGCTTCTGTTCATACCTTTGAATAGATTTTTTTTGGGGGGGAAACCCACCAGCACTTTGTTTCTTCTTGAACCCTAGGTCCTTGTTGCCATCAGTCATTTTGGTTTTTTTTTTTTAGGTAACCCAATGATTTAATTTGATGCTGTGCTTCTTCTTTGCAGAACTGGCGTATTTTAGCATTCTTTGCTTTTTGCAGGAGGCTTTTTCCCAATGCTGGAAAAAAAAACACCAGACAGCTGCCAGTATCTTTCACCACAGACTGATCTGAGCTATATTTCAAACAGATCATGCTGAGAGACGCTTCAGCTGGCAAGTTTCATATGTGGGAAACAAATATAAATTAAATCAAGGTCAGATGTGGTAGATCAAAAGCTACATGGCAGAAGAGAACATGAATGAGGCTTCTGTTTGCTTCATTTCCTTTGCCCTATCTCTCTGGCATCAGATTAACGTACCGCTGCCTGTGTTCCTCTTCCTCTCCTTGTATGCCTTTTCTTTTATTGTTCTTCAATATGGCATGGCCCAAAACGGTCACAGGAGTCTCTTTCTGTCAGGCTTTCTCCTGGTTTTGAGAAGGTTATGAGAGTTAGCTTCACAGGTGTGTTCTCGCCACCCTAGCTTCAGCAAAGACCACATGGTTGCAAGATCAAGTGATCAGACTCTCCAACATATATAACAGCAACAGCAACAACAGCAGCAGCAGCAGCAACAACAGTGTACTGTCAAGTTGATTTCAACTTATGGAGACTCATTCCAGGGTTTTCTAAGTACTTGAAAATGGTTTACAGTTCCTCTCGTCTGAGGGCACTCTGGGATTGTGCAGATTGCCCAAGGCTACACAGGCTGGCTTTTCTCCCTAAAGGCACAATGGTGCATTGAACCTCTGACTTCTGCCTTTGCAGCCAGGTAAAGAAGGCAGGGAAGTAATTTTTGATGTTGTCATATTTTGAAAGGGCTGAATAGTTCAGCTCACTGAGCTACACAAACCCTTCAGATTAGGACAAACACCAAAAATTCTTTCCCTGCCTTATTTGTATATCTTTGTAGTACAAAGAACTGCCAAATAATCTGCATCCTCCTCCATCACTAATTTGTTTGAAGAGTTGGGAGGAGAAATCCAGCACCTGTTACCTGGAGCAGAGTTTGAAACCATACCCCCAATCCTATTTGCAGCTTGTGTTTGAACTTCCCTTAAGAAAGAGACCTGGCACAATCATCAGCCATGCATTTTTGGGAGTTCCATATATTTTCTTCCGCACCATCCACAAAATCTTGGTGCACAGTCTGAGGAAGACCGATTCATGTTGAAAGGCAACTGTTTGTTCAGATTTTTTAGTGTTCTAATGATGCATCTGCTCTTGCATTTGTATTGTGTAAAGATGCCAATATTCAGTGTGGTGTGGTGGATAGAGTAATGGACTAGAACTCTAGAGAACAGGGTTTGAATCCTTGCTTGGCCATGGAAACTGACTGGGGGTGTGGAACTGGCAAAACCACTCCTTAAATATCTCATTTTCCTTGAAATCCCGACTAGGATCGCTGCAAGTCAGTTCTGGCTTGAAGGCACTTAACAACAACAAACAACAAGGACCCATGGCCCTTTCTCTTTTTTCTTTAATATTCTATGTGTCACACTGGTTTTAATGATATGGTGAGTTACTCTGAGTATTATCACCAGCTCTCAGGGTGTTGCCTAGATTCTCAGGGAATTGCTACATTACCTCATGTCTTCAATATGAGATTGGGAAGAAGAACATTTGATTTTTGTTTCTGAAGTATCTTTAAAATCTGGGCACCCATTTCTACCCACTCCCAGCTGGAATTAGAGTCCACTGACTCATCACAAAAATGTCTGTATCTGTCATAGCTGCACCAAAAAAATGCCCCTCTCCCTGGTTCTGGGTTGATAAATTATCCCTCTTGCTAAGTTTACCTAGATTCTGTTTTTGTCCTGCCTATTAGCAAAATCAGCTGGCCCAGAAGCAGTTCTAGGCCAGGGAATGTGGAGAAGCTTTTCAGATCCTCAGGGCAGGGGGAGGCTTTAACGGCTGCCACCAGTCCTGCTGCAGGGATCCGGACCACCTGCAGCGATTTTTGGATATTAATGGCTTCCACTCCCTTCCCAAGGCTTCCAAAGCCTTCCTCAGGTCAAACAGGATCCTTAGGCATCTTCAGAAGCAGTTAATGGGGGGATAAGAAGCATTTTGTTTCATACAATTTGAATCTATTAGTTACGGCCCTACCCTCTGGAGCTGCAGAAAACAAGCTTGCTCCATCTATGACAGCCCTTCAGGTATTTGAAAACGGCTACTATCTGGGTCAAGCTCTGGCCACTAGTTGTCTTTATGTATAATATATAATTCTATAATTCTCTTTGCCCTCAGAACAAATATTCTTCACCAACTATGGCTGTTGTCCACACTTCTTTCTCACCAAATCCATGCAGCCCAAGGTCCAGCTGCTGCAGGAGCCACAGGTGGTCCATGCCCTCCTACAGGATTAGTTAGAGCATTTCAAGGAGTCCCATGAGTACTGTACAGCTGCTAATGGGCAGCCTGGATCCACTTTGAAAGTGAATTTATCTGGCTCTTCATGTGGTACTTACCCAGTTGTCCATTACATTTTAAGCTGGATGCCCAATTCATTGGTTCCTTAGACGTCATGGTTCAAATCAATCCACACCTATCCTTTACAGCTCCCCTGTCTTCCATTACTGCCTCCTCACTCCACTGATTACCTTGCCTGAACCTGCCAACCTCCAGGCTCATTTATAGGGAAGAAGAATGCAAGGTGGCAGATGTACTGGATGCCCATTTGCAGTAGAGCTACTTGCAATACCTCTTAGACTGCCCCAGAGGAAAGGTCATGTGAAGCCTCCTTGGACATCCGTGCCCTCAAGTAGATTCCCGAGTTCCACTGGTGGAGCCCAGGGAAGCTGGGACCCTTATACCCTCAGAGGGGAGAGTGGTGGAGGAGAGTGGTGTCATGTTCTCCTTGGAATAGTCTTCCTTTGAGCACAGAGGTCAACATGATATGCCTCAGCTGGAAGGATCAAAGATGGAGGAAGAGCCTGCAGCCTCTGCTGAAAAACCTTCCCAAAAGACACTGGACGTTAAGGCCCTTCTAGAGCAAATCCAGTCCTTCCAGATGATGAGACAGTATCTGGGGAAGAATGACCCTTAACTCCAGAGATTGAAGGCATCTCAAAGTGCCGGGCTCAGCTGAGACAGAGTGCAAAGCTCCAACACTGTGGATGTCTCAGCTGTAGTGTTTTATTTGAGAAGCTATAATGGTGGGGAGGAGTCACCCACCCCATGGTTCGATAAATATGCAGTTCAAACTTCAGTTCAGTGCTGAGAAGTACTCTCTTATATTACCTACCTTGCTTCTTTCTCCTTGCTCTCAGCATTCCTTGCTCTCCTGCTGGATTGATTGATTGCCTGATGACTTGACCTAGACAATTCCCCCACCCCTACACACTTCACTCCTGGCTGCACTTTGTTTTGATTGATGGCCTGGTATGGCTTTGGTATGTGGCAAGACTTCAGACTGAACTTTTATTGCCTGCTCCCTGAAGTCTTGACAGACTTTCCCTTGTGCGCTGGCCTGTCCAGGAGAGCTTTGGGCTCTCCTTTTATCACCCTTACAAAGATGGCAGACATACTGGGGATATGTCCCAGTTAGCAGTGGCACTTGGAGCCTGAAGCCATTGTGCATTAAGCTGTCTTGTCCATAGGGGACCAGTTCCTCATCTTTCCCCTTTTTTGAAGATGGAGGCAACACTTGAAATCTCCAGTCTTCAGAGACATCACTTGCTCTCCAAAGATTCTCAATGTTTATAGACAGAGACTCTGAGAGTACCTCAAGTTCTTTAAACGCAGTTCATCTGATCGTAGAGTTTCCACCTAATTTTAAGTAGCTAGGTTTTTCTGTACCACTTTTTCAACTATTGTGGGCTGCAGCCCCCTCACTGTGTCATTGATCACTAGTGTAACACTGTTTTGGGAGATGGTGGGAGGCGTAGTAGGTGTTGATCAGTTCCATCATATCTCTTTCACCTACGAGTAGGACCATACCTAGAAAACTGTTTTTCATTATTTTTAGCATGTAGCCTTTTCTGGCCTTTACCGTTCCCACATTTCTCCCTACTGCCAACCCATTTCTGGACCCAATTCAAATTGCGGGTGGTGACCTATAAAACCCTGGACAGCTTTGGTATGGACTGTTTGAAAGACTAGGGATAATGGACTTGCCAATGTTTAATATCTGTGGGGTTAGTCCTTCTCTCAGGCTGGCCACCCTCACAGGCACATTTGAGGAGGATAAGAGAGGGCCTTTTCAGTAGCTGCTCCTTGGTTGTGAAATATTGGCCCCTTCCTTGCTGTCTACCCAGTGACAGGTAAAGGTCTTGCTTTTTAAGCAAGCTTTCTTCAATTAAACTGGACATTACTGTTTTTGTTGTGGAGTTTTAAAGAGTTTTTCAAGTGTTGACTGCTCATTGACTCATCTTCACAGTCTTTCCACAAGCAAATGAAGACTTTTCTCTTCAGGCAGGCTTTCCCTGAGTGACTGGCTGCCTGAGTGGGGTTTTTTAATGGATTGTTGTTGTACCTTACTGCTTTGAATTGGTTTGATTTGAATGTGTTTTGGTGTTGCTTATGGGTTTTTTTGTATGGTATTTGTTTTATCCATTTTAGTACGTATTTGTATACTCACTGTTGTTATCTTTAATATAGTCTTTTAATGATGTAAGCCATCTTGCTCATTTTAAGGAGAAAGATAGGGTAAAATATTTTAAATATTTTTAAATATAATCATATGATTATTTTTATGTTGTAATTTAGTGTTTTTATTTGCATATGTTTTTAATTCATTTGTGTGCCACCTTGGGTCTCTGGGGGGAAAGCAGCATTAAAATAAGAAAAAGTAAAATAAATAAATAAATTTAGATTCCTCTTATTTTTCTTTCTCTTGTTTGGGTGCTAGTTGGTACTACACATCCACATGTACCCAGTGGATGGGGCTAGTATTTTGTGTAAGCTGATACATTTGTAGCCTGCTTTCCATCTGTCTTGGCCAGAGTCCCCTCCCTTTATGAGCATCCTTAAGGTAGGTGAAGACCATTTTATAGTCTGAGTTTGAATAATGGCAGACATATAGCTTGTTTATTAGAAATAATAATGGTGATAAGAGTACAACTAATAGTATGTTTTACAAAGTCAGAAAAAAAAGGCCACTATGCTTTTGAAACCCCCTGCATCACACAATGATATTCTGTCCAAAGCAAGTTTTAAACTAAATCATCCTTTTGAAATCAGTAGGATCTAGAATAATGTCTTTCAGCAATATCTGTCTAATCTGTGGCATTTATTGAGCTCTGAGGGTCAAAATTATTGAAGCAAAATATTATGCATTCAGTATTAATGGGAACATCTGTACCATGTCAGTGTGTACCCCATTAGTAAATTTTCAGCTGCAAGGCTATACAAGTGATTTCTGGTTTGGATAACTTTTATTTTCACTTGATATATTGTTGTTCACTTGCTTATTATATATTTGGGGCTCAATCCAGATCATTTCAGGTGCAGCTTTGTTGTTGTTTAGTCATTAAGTCGTGTCCGACTCTTCGTGACCCCATGGACCAGAGCACGCCAGGCCCTCCTGTCTTCCACTGCCTCCCGGAGTTGGGTCAAATTCATGTTGGTAGCTTCAATGACACTGTCCAACCATCTCATCCTCTGTCGTCCCCTTCTCCTCTTGCCCTCACACTTTCCCAACATCAGGGTCTTTTCCAGGGAGTCTTCTCTTCTCATGAGATGGCCAAAGTATTGGAGCCTCCGCTTCAGGATCTGTCCTTCCAGTGAGCAGTGGGGGACTGTAGTCTGTACTACAGAATATTATTCCTCAACATACATTCCATCTGCCTTGTTAGTGCCATGTATTATTTTCCTTAAGAAAAAGAAACTGAAAGAGGCAAAGCATACATGCCACAAATGTATACGCAACATTATTTTTTAAAATGTGTTGTGATAAAGTACAATATGGGATCATATTGACATTCTTCTATCAAATCTTTCACAAGTTTGAGCCTTGATTAGTCTGACATAGGATAATCAACAGGACTTCAGTGAACAGCACTTCATCACCAATGACGCACAATGGATTCCATTTTTATAACACAAAGGAACTTCGACTTCAGTTTATAAAGCATGACTTCGGTGTTTGGATTTGAAGAAAAATATATAAAAGCTGCACTTGAATACAGTGAGCACTCAGGGTTGATTTCCTTCAGAATGCATAGGTTTGTTCTCCTTGTAGTCCAGGGGACTCTCAAGAGTCTCCTCCAGCACCACAATTCAAAAGCATCAATTCTTCGGCGGTCAGCCTTCTTTATGGTCCAGCTCTCACTTCCATACATCGCTACTGGAAAAACCATAGCTTTGACTATGCGGACCTTTGTCGGCAAGGTGATGTCTCTGTTTTTGAAGATGCTGTCTAGGTTTGTCATCGCTTTCCTCCCAAGAAGCAGGCGTCTTTTAATTTTGTGGCTGCTGTCACCATCTGCAGTGATCATGGAGCCCAAGAAGGTAAAATCTATCATTGCCTCCATATCTTCCCCTTCTATTTGCCAGGAGGTGATGGGGCCAGTGGCCATGATCTTAGTTTTTTTGATGTTGAGCTTCAGACCATTTTTTTGCGCTCTCCTCTTTCACCCTCATTACGAGGTTCTTTAATTCCTCCTCACTTTCTGCCATCAGAGTGGTATCATCTGCATATCTGAGGTTGTTGATATTTCTTCCGGCAATCTTAATTCTGGCTTGGGATTCATTCAGTCCTGCCTTTCGCATGATGTATTCTGCATATAAGTTAAATAAGCAGGGAGACAATATACAGCCTTGTCGTCCTCCTTTCCCAATTTTGAACCAATCAGTTGTTCCATATCCAGTTCTAACTGTTGCTTCCTGTCCCACATATAGATTTCTCAGGAGGTAGATAAGGTGGTCAGGCACTCCCATTTCTTTAAGAACTTGCCATAGTTTGTTGTGGTCCACACAGTCAAAGGCTTTTGGTGCAGCACTTGCTGCTTATAGACATACTGGGAATAATGTTTCCTTACTGAATACATGTTCATGCCACAGGATAGCAGGCTGTGATTAGATGGGGAAGGAAGTTCCAAATAATCCCTTCCCAACTCTCTGCATGCTGTTTGCTCAAATAACACGTTTAGGCATTGTTCTTCTGTCAGCGAGGTTACATTACTGAAATACCTCAGAATACATACCCGTGTTACTGAAATCAATTTAAAGTCATGTGGCAGTCACATGGTATTTGAATGGCTATTTGCATTCCCATGGGGCAACTTTTATTCCCCCCCTTTTTTAAAGGGAGAAGGCAAGGAAGATTCAAAACAACATGCCAGGAAAGATCCCCCACTTCTTTCTTGTCCTTCGCCCTCCTCTTCTTCTCTTCTCCCTCCCTCATTTCCTCCCACGTTGCCAAACCATTGACTCCTTCCAAGCTAGAGAAATAGCCAGTTTCACTCTTGAAAAAAAAAAGGGGGCAGGATCACATCCCCAAAGTATTTTGATAAAAAAAAGTAAATGTGACTAAGTGATGCGGCGATAAAGTAGACTGTGAGCAAGTGACTCCAACTAGAGTGCCCATGCCCAGGTAAAAAACAAGAGTGCCCATGCCCATGCCCTGGGAGCAAGGAAGAGAATGCAGACAGAATGAAAGGAAGAGGCAGCCAAGGCTTGAGAGTCACTGAGCTACACCTCAGCAGCTCAAGGAAGAAGAGGAGGAGCAGCAGAAGGAAGTAAGGAAGTGTCTGTGGTGCCTGCTATTGCTACTGTGCTGTGGCTTGGGGTGGCATGCAGGCAGTGCAGGCTACTTCCAACCACTTCCCCTCAGCCAGGCACACACTGTCTGAGCCCAGAGCAACAGCAGCTGCAGCTGCTGTTGCAGTGCTGGTGGTGGAAGCAGCAGCTTTTTCTTCTCCTTTTCTGCATCCACAAAGTCCATTCCTTCTTTACTCGCAAGCATCAAGCCCCCACCAATGGTCTTGTAGACTAGAAAGAAAATTGTTCAGGGAAAATTTATGTTGACAGAGGTCTTCACATATGGTGAATCACTAGAAATTGAATCAGTTTGACATCTGAGTTAAAATAAATGACCCTCTGGTGGAAGAGTAAAAACAAACAAACATGATTCCCTGTCGAAACAATCCATGCTTCTATGTACGCCATGTATTTACTTTTTTTTAACATTGATTTAAAACATGCTAAAATCAGTTTAAATATGGGTTGGTTTGTTTGTTTTACTAATGTAGCTGGGCTCTGTGTTTCTGATTAAGGTGATGCATCAGTCATCAAGATCCAAATTAAGGAAAGGTATCCATGTCCACTGTCCAAATTGTGTGTATCGTAAGTATCATTTCTGTTTTATTATCTTTAATAATGTGTGTTCTTAAACACTAAGATTGGGCAAATACAGGCCCTAAGGCCAATTCTGGCCTTCCTAAGGTCCTGATCTGGCCACTAATTAGTCCTGGCAATACTATTATTTGGTGGCTTACCTTTTGTTTATGGAAAAGGATTTAATTTTAACCTTCTAAAAGGTAGAAATGCTTCTCCTAAGGTTTCATTACTGGCAGTAAGAACTTTAAACTGGAATGTGCTGGCACTTTTGATCCCACTCCTCTGCCTTTGGCATCACCCGCCACTGGACTGCGGCCCCCTACAACCTCTCAAAAATTACATTCGGCCCTCAAGTTGAAAGAAGTTCCTTAACTTTGCTGAATAGAAAGATATGGAAAGCTTTTCTGCCACAACTCAGTGGCAAGGGCTAATGGAAAAGTAATGCTGCCTTTGTTATCAGGAGTACTTGTCTAAGTCTGTACTCTTACTTGGCAAAGTGTCTTGAATATGAAAGGTTTTTGCTTCTGAGTAAACCAAGGGTAAGAAATCTTTGACTTCCATATGTTTGGGATTATAAATCATGTCACCTCTTGCCATTAGCTGTTCTGGGTGAAGCTGATGGGAATTGTTTACCAAATCTAGAGAAGCACATATTGACCGCCCTAGCTCTGATAATGATAGTAATACCAGCAGTTCCACTACTTAGTTGTTATTAACACAGTGACTTTATCTTACCTTGCTGCTAGGTGAAACAAGTTCTTGTTGCATCCTGAAGTTCACAGTAAATCCTTGAACTGCATCAGATTTTACTGACAGCAGCAAATGATCCATGAGTGATCTTACTTTGTGAAAGACTCCAGTTTGTAGCCAATCTGTTCAGTCTGATGGAGTTGGGCCAAGCTACCCTTCAGCAGCCAGCTGTGCTTGACCCTGGTAATGAGGACATACTGAACCAGAGAGGATTTTGATAAATGAAGTTGGATATCTTTGGAACCCATTATATGATAAACGAGTCCCACTTTAGGCAGTGACAAATCACATTTTGGGATCTAATTCTTTTATCAAGATAAATCTTGGAAGAGAGACATTCCTAGAATGTTCCAGCAAAGTTTAATGAATCAAGCAGGCAAAAGGTAATTACAGGCAAGCAAGATGTCACTAGTGGAACAGAAACATCAACCTTGTTTTAAAAATGTCTAGTAAGCTTTCAAGATTTCTTGCTTTATGTCCTAATGGAAATAATGAAATCTTTATCTATTGGGAGATTGAAATTCTAGTGCTGTGGTCCCTCAGTTTTCTTCCTAAACAATCCCAAGAGTGTAAATGCTGTTCTTGTGCAACATCTTGTGCAATTCCTCTGAATTGTGTTAGGTGTGACACACACACACATGCACACCTTTGTTAAAATTTCAGAATGGGGTCTGCAGATTCAAGTCAGAGATGTGGCTTTCAGATTCAACTTCTGGTGGTGTGGATTGGAGTTTCTCTCCCAATCTTGTTAATCAAAGGGTTGCCAGTCCTTCAGCATTCCACACATTCCCTTTGCCCTATCTTGTCTGTATAACCACATTGGAAGGGACATTCCAGTCCACCCCACCAGAGGCGGAATCTGAAACCTGCACCTCTGAGCAGATTCTGCAGCTTGCACTTTGAAATCAAAGGTGCAATCAGGTGGGGAAATAAATCACATTTTGTACCACATGTGGCACAGTCCAGTGAGAGCTGTTTCCTGACAATCACACAACACACGGGAGATCATGAAGCAGCCAGACACTGATCTATGCATAAGCTGGACATTTTGGGTCCAGTGGCAGTTCTACCCCTTTTGGGGGCTGGTCTGGAGTGATTCCTGAACACACAGAACGGTTGTTTTAATGGAGATTGCTCCCAGCAAAGCAACCTTTTCTGGTGCAATTAGATATGATCCTTTTCACTGTGTTCACATCCTTACTTTTAGCAGAGGAACCTGGCCTCACGTTTGGCCCAGTCTGATGAAGACTTGTACAACTCGTGTTTGTAACTTTTGAGCAGTCTAATAAAGATATTGTCCACCCTTGCCCTTTGGACTGGGTACAAGGACCATATGGCTTCTTTCTTTCTACATTGTCTAATATTTTAAGATGTTGTGCCAAAGTTCAGAAGAGAACCTTGAATAAGGAGGTCTTTTCTTCTCACAAGGAGATTATTAGCAGGACCAAATATAAAACAACAAAAATATGCAAAGCAGCTGAAACAATAAGGGCACTTAATTCAAGGGGACAGGTCAAATATAGGACACACCAAGATGGGATCAGACCACCTGTGGATCCACAACCACCAGTTGGCCTGATGGCTGGTTTAGGTGAGATTAACATGTGATAATCAATTACACTAATTAATTCACAAGTTCAGAGACATTTCTGGAAAGCATGAGAAGTTTTCTAATTAGGTGGAGGATTTTATAATTAAAAGGAATGAAAATGTGTGCTCTGAGTGATGTGTGTACAGAGAGGTTCACATCAAGTGTACAGAAGCTGTGATGAATTCTTCATGCTCCCACCAGCCTCTTAATGAAGTGTTACCCTCAGGGACTTTCAGAGCTGTAGTCTTCCAGTACACTCCTCTTTTCAGGAGGTGGGCATAGCACAATAGTCAGACCATCAGGATACTTTTTGTAGCTTAATGACTCTAAAAACTGTGTGGCCACATGCATACAGGCACATGCAAGCTGGTGATTTTGTATTTATTAGTTTACTTATTAAAGCTGCGATACAAGGACATCTGCAAGCGGGATCTGAAGGCCTTAGGAATGGACCTCAACAGATGGGAAACCCTGACATCTGAGCGTTCAGTCTGGAGGCAGGCGTTGCATCATGGCCTCTCCCATTTTGAAGAGACCCTTGTCCAGCAGGCCGAGGCAAAGAGGCAGTCCCGAAACCAGCAAAATCAGGGAGCTGGACAGGGGACAGATTGTATTTGTCTTCAGTGTGGAAGGGATTGTCACTCTCAAATTGGCCTTCTCAGCCACACTAGACGCTGTTCCAAGTCCTCCATACAGAGCACATTACCATAGTCTTTCGAGACTGAAGGATGCCTAATACTATACTTATTAAAATATCTAGAGGTCACAGGGCAAGGTGCAGGAAAGAAAAACAATTCAAAACAATTTTTAGAATTTTGTATTGGTGGTCAGAAGGAACTGGACTGTTAGTTATGAGTCTTTTAGTCTTGTGTGCAAAATATGAAGGTATGTGTATAGAGGTACTCAAAGTGATTCATCCTGCATTGGCTTTTCAATCTTCAATACAGCCATGGCATTCTCCCACCCTAGGTTGGGATGCAGAGAGCTATTTTGATAGACCAGGATACCTTTCAGGTGTGAGGGAGTCCTGTAGGGGGTTCACTCCAACACAGGTGTGGCTCCCTAACAGATATACTGGTTGTGGTACTATGGCAAGTACCTGTATGCCTCCAGCCATTTTGATGTTTTGCTAATGAAGTGTTGCTCCAGAGACTGCAAGAACATAAAAACAGATGTTTCCGAACTACCTCCTCTTGCTTTATACATTTTTGATCTGGGAACAAAGGCAGCAGGGAAGAACCAACATCAAGTGTCAGTGTGAGGGACTCGCCCTGTGAAGATATCTGATATGACCATTCCTAACTGGCTAACTGTAGCAAAAGTACAGGTCATGTGGTCAAGAGACAACAAGTAGGAACCCAAGTGTCTGCTTTATAGTAAATCAGACCTGGGATCTGTCTAGCTCAGTACGGTCACAGTAGCACTCTGCCCATTAATATCCACTATACAGGCATGAAATGCTATTCTCATACAAACCTGGTATAGTTAATTATAGTTACATTCATAAACGGCAAATTTAAGAAAGGCTGGAATCACCACATTATCTCCTCCTTTTCCATTGATAGTTTTTAAACAATTGTGTTTAATTCACTTGTGTTTTGTTTTAAAACAATTGTGTTTAATTCGCTTCCACCCCCAGTTATCAGTCCATATATTAACTTTCCTTCTTTGTTCTTTTCTTCACCTTCAGAGTGACAGCTGAGAGCCACTTCCTTTCTCTGCTCTCTGTTGCATGTTTTTCTGGAGCATACAAGTTGGCCCACTTTGTAAACACTTTACTTTTCTTCTTTTGATGAGTGTCATGCTAGTCATCACTTGGTTGGTTCTGCATCTCAGCTCACTGTTGCACTTTTTCTGCCACTCAGTTGTTGTTTAAGAGTTGCAGACTGTTCTGGTGTCACAAGTCTCTTCCACACTATGTACTGACCAGGAGGGATGTGTGTTCAGGTTTGAAAATATTCCGAATTCACCAAATAATGCCATATTTGGATAGTTCCAAACAAATTCTGAATCCAAATTTGGCAGTTCAAAATATCTATAATAATTCCTACTATTCGGAGTCCTATTTACTCCTATAGATTAGAAGGCAAAAAGCTAGGTTTCTGCTTGCTTAGAGGAAGAAGTCAACCTATTTCCTAGGCATTGTGACGGACAGCTCAGAACACTCCTGTCAGTCAGGTCAGAGCTCTGGTGTGGGAGCCTATGACATGACAGGAGGGGCGGAACCAAGGATATAGGGGGGAAAAGAATGACTGATATTGACAGTTTAGGCAGTTAGGGCCGTAGTTGTGTTAGAGACAAGAGTAATAGAGAGATAGACAAAGAGATAGGAATAGGACAAGTCTTGGAAA
Organism: Intellagama lesueurii; assembly: GCA_037013535.1. Lineage (NCBI taxonomy): Eukaryota > Metazoa > Chordata > Lepidosauria > Squamata > Agamidae > Intellagama > Intellagama lesueurii. The sequence continues at coordinate 259,578,089 of JBAJHW010000002.1, forward strand.
GTTTATGTGGTTAAGATTGGAAAGAGTTAAAATTGCTAAGAAATAAATAAAGAGTTGAATATATAAATACCTTGATTAAAGTGAATCTACATAAGCAAACATAAATGTAATCAAAGCAACGTTTATTGAATGAATAATAAAAGACCATCCATGATTTTCTTTATATGATTTACTTACAAACCAATAAATAAACATTGTTATATTTGACAACACTGATCTAATAGTCATATTTGGTACAGAGAGGAACATATCCTCTGGTGGCAGCGATAAAGGGTGAGAAGTACATGTCGTGCCCGAAAGGGAACCTGGAGGTGTAGAAAAACAAACAGTGGAACTGGGGGTGCATGACAGGCATCCCGAGTGATTTCTTGACAAACGAAACTTAAAGACACTCTGACACCAAGGGCAGTAGGAATAGAGAACTCAGTCTCTCCTGATTGGGGTTACTATGGGTTTCCAAAGGGAGGGGGGCTGGGGTGAGAGCAAAACCTGTAAATTATATATTTCTGCACCAATGAACTCTAGAAGCAGGCACAGACACCAGAAGATTTTTTTCTCTCATTGATTCTTTCCAATTGAAAGGGGGGGCATAGCTGTTTATATATTTCCTGAATATTTCCTGTTAGGATAGGCTCTGGTATAAGCTGCAACAGTTTACTCTGTGTCATTTTCTGAACCCTCAACTTACATTAACATTCTCTACATCTCATTGTATATGGTTTACTTAATATAGTTAGGAATAAGATTTAGAATTGGTAGATTCATAGATTAATACTTTTAAATCAACAGGAAAATATTATATGAGTTTAAGGTCCCCATGGGGTATATCAGGCAGTGGAATAAGATTTTATTATAGACAGATTTATTGTCCAGCAGTGTTGGAATTGTGTGTGTCTGATGGAAAATGAAAACACATTTCTTTCTCCAACATACTTTCCACTTTTCCGGTAACTTGGCTGCAGCACCAATTTAACAGCATGGAGAATCCAGCCACGGCAAATCCTGCTCTCAAAAAAATAATATTCTGCAGAAGCACTGTTTGTCATTGGAGATAGTTCCATGACAGCAGATGTCACCTTGTTTGCTGCTGCACACATCTTGGCTTTAAGCCACCTTTCAGTCTTTGGTTTATTACAAGAATGCAAACACATTGGGTAGCCTGACTAATCCATGTGTGCATCCAGAAAAGTTCTTTAGAAAAGCATTTTCAAATGATCAAAAGTCAAGGATATAAATTATCAGCTTATCACAATGGAAAAAAAGTGTGACAGGAGAAGGTAATAAAAATAGAATCATTAGTAACTCTGAGCGAAAGAGGAATGCTCCTTTGATCAAATGATTATCATTCTTTTGTGTTCTATGGGCATTGTGCATATTACAAGATAAATTGCCTCCATGTCTGCCAACAGGTGGATAAAGCAGTCACCGACATGGCTCATACTTAACTTTCTCAAGGTCTGAGGAAAGTAGGTTGGACCTAGACTTAGTCATGTTGAAGAACTCTCATTGAGCTCAGTGTACGATTGTTGTGACTAACATGTCTTACTTATTTCAGTGAGTCTTCGTGAAGCTTGACTAAATCTGAATCCCACGCATTAACCTCATCTTACTGTTGTGTTGTTGAATTGGAAAAGTTGTAATCAGATGCAAACATCAGACAGAAAGGCTGTGATCCAATGTAAACCACTTCAGGTGTATTCAAGTGCAGCTTTTATATATTTTTCTTCAAATCCAAACACCGAAGTCATGCTTTATAAACTGAAGTCGAAATTCCTTTGTGTTATAAAAATGGAATCCATTGTGCGTCATTGGTGATGAAGTGCTGTTCACTGAAGTCCTGTTGATTATCCTATGTCAGACTAATCAAGGCTCAAACTTGTGAAAGATTTGATAGAAGAATGTCAATTCCATATGATCCCATATTGTATTTTATCACAACACATTTTAAAAAATAATGTTGCGTATACATTTGTGGCATGTATGCTTTGCCTCTTTCAGTTTCTTTTTCTTAAGGAAAATAATACATGGCACTAACAAGGCAGATGGAATGTATGTTGAGGAATAATATTCTATAGTACAGACTACAGTCCCAACCAAAGCGAGCGGGTTTGAATCTGGACTCCAGACTGATAGCAAGAAGGAGAGATTAGGCAACTCTTCAGACTTTAAGGCTTGGCTATACAATATGTTGCAATACTCCTGGTTTTGCATCAGATTTAGCACAATAGAAATCGATTTAAAAATATCTACCTATTTGACGTACAGCTAGGCTCAATTTTTTTTCGATTGCAAGCCACGTTTTTTAAAACACCCATGCAGGGATTGTTTGTTTTAAATCGATTCTGGTCACATTTTTTAAAAAGACTCATTTTGGCATGTGTGAAAGCCTCGATTGGAATAAATAGTGTCTGTGGAGGTCTGTGGGGTTTGTCAAAACAGGTGCCAAGTACAAGGGGTTTTGGACTGTAGGATACCCTGCAGTCCAAACTCTTTGTTTTTTCCTATCTGTTTTTATTTTATCGCTGCATTGATCTAGCACTATGCTAGTTCAAAATGTATATAAAAAAAATATTAAACAACACAACCAGACTGGGGACAGGCTGCTGCTGCTGCTGATACTGTCACCACCACAGCTGTGTTAAAACTCATGATTCTTGCTCCACCAAACCACTTCCTGGAAACTCCCCATCACTGGAGGGTGGACTGTACACTTTCCCTTGGCTCCACAGAGCTCCTGGCAGTTGGAGAAAGCAGGCTATTTGGTTTTCAGAGTGAGGAGGAGCTGCTGTCATCTACCCACCCTTCTTCCTGCCTGAGAGAAGTTTTCATCAAGTGAAAGGCTTTGAAACACTCCCACTCCCTGTCTACTTACAACATAAAAGCAAGACACCAATACAAAAACCACATGGCATTGTTTCGATTCTAAAGCTCCCAAACAGTTTGTGATTTAATTCAACAGTGTAGTCACTCCTTAAGCTCTACTTATATTTTTCTCTAGAGAGCATTGTATAGGTTGTGCACATCACATTTATCTTACTATTGCTTCTGTTTCTGTGTTTGCAGTTTTTCTAGAATTTTGACCCTAAACAACATTGTGGTAAAACATTTAGATGAGAAACCATACTTCTTCCATTAGACAAGTGTTTCCCAACCTTGGATAACCCAGGTATTCTTCGACTGCAACTTCCAGAAGCCTTTGCCACTATCTGAGTTACCCAAGGTTGAGAACCACTGCATTAGACCTTAAATTTTCTGTCAGCATATTAACTATGTCCACTTACTTGCCATTGACTGGTCAACTCTGTTTAGATTAAAAGCCATCTTGGCCAACACACAACCCTTCCTCCTTTGCAGCCATTGTTGCTGTAGTTGCCACTTATATTGTGCAGAAGAGTGCCAAAGCATACTACTGCAATACAGTACAGGATCCTGCAAGGTGATGGGCTAGAACAGTGTTTTTCTGCCTTTTGCTTCCCAGAACTGAGACCAATGTTTTCAGAACCCCTGACCTTTGGCCATGGTAGCTGGGACTTCGGGGAGTGAAAATCTTAAATATCTGAAATGCTATGTTTGAGAATCATGTGACTAGAGCATATCATGGAGTTCTGTCAAAGGGATCCAGAGAACGGGCAGGTCATATAACAGCCCCGGCAGGCTGCAATGATATAGGTAGTGGCATTAAGCCGGATCAGCCTTAGGGGTTGAATTTGGAATGAAATATTTCATTAGACCATGAACTGAACCCTCACAAATTAAAACTCCCACAAACTGAGTCCCCATGAAGCAAAACCATCTAAGCCTTCCTTAGCCAGTCTTGCACCTAACCAGGAAATTCTGGGTTGTTTTGGAGGAACGAGGGGGAGAGGTTATGCTACTGTATATTTTAACGATTTAACCAGTAGCCAAAACTCACATATGCTTTAAAGTAGCTCCAGGTTATTTGTGCAAAGCTGAATTCCAGCCAGTACTTTCTCTAAATTATTTAGACAAATATACTGGATATTCCCTGAGTTGACTGAAGCATAATTTGAAGAAATAACATTTGGGGTTTGGCTGAAACAAAGTTAGAGACAAAGACCATCAGATAACAGCTAAAACTTAGGTGCAGCAGAAACAAAAAGCAGAATTGTTTGTGCTGAAGTGAGTACCTTCCAGATTCCAGACATGTATCTGTGGTAATGATACTACAAATGCCTCAAAATGATCCCTGTACTGTAATTTGTTTGTGCTCCTTATAGTTATTTATACAGCCTGCTGTGTTTTGTCTTCTGGGATTCTAGGATGCAAAAGCTGTTAATGTCCTTTGTTTCCTTGACAACAAGTAAAGTATGAATGAAAAGGAAGAAAGACAGAACATGTACTAAAGTGTCGGTCCTAGTTCTACACACAGGAATAAAACAACTAGCAGATGAGTACATATTTCGACAGTTCTTTAGGTTTTTTGTTTTGTTTTGTTTTAGCTTTTTGAAGTGTGGCTGCATTTACATTCAGTTGTTACATTTTGGGCATTTTGTATTAAAATTCTGGATTCGGATTCTTCTCTCAAATCTGTATTTAGCATTGGTCTAGTTCATTTGAAGTCTCCGGCCAGAATCTTGTCAGGAAGAATGGCAAATGCTGTGGGAATCAGGCAAATGACTTTCCTCCACTTTCACAAGCTGTCCTTTGCACAGGTAGTCCTGCAACTGTTCAATTTCTCAACCAGTGTGTGGATGGTTTCTCACGCCAGTGTGTGACAGACAGCCTCACTGAAGAGGGAAAAATCACTTGTGTGACGACTGTTGCAGAAACAGTTTCTTCCAACAGGGTTTTGGCCTTTGGCCTTTTCTGAACATATTTCTCCTTAGAAATATATTGGCCCAACTGCAAGTGCTAGTCCCCTCTGGAGTTGAAATGTATGCAACAGTATGTGGTAAAGTAACGTTCTGTAAATCCTGTTAGTTCAGTGGGTTTACTCTAGCTGGGACTAGCAATTGGATTTAGATCACCACTTCCATGTGAGAAGAACACACAAAATGTGTACGAAATCATGATTATTTGTGTATTGTACATGGTTTTTGTATGGTGATATCAGAATACAAGTCAGGCAAAACCAAAAGACAAATAAAAAATCAAGAAGAGGAAAACATTGTGGTACCTTTATGACCAACTGCTATATTTTAATGTGAACTTTGTGGACAAATCCATTTCTTCACAAAAAGCTCATGTTAAAATACAGCAGTTAGTCTTAAAGGAGCCACAACGTTTCTGTCTTCTTTATTTCTTATTTTTCTTTTTCTTTTGGTGATATGCTAGCACAGATTAACATGTCGATCTCTTCGAAAACTACAACTCAGAATACAAGGTATGGTGATTTGCACAAGGCAGACCTGGCCTAAGTTACCCTTGTATGAATTACATTTGGATGGAATGGTGCACTATGGGGGACCATTTAAAGACAATTGGGAAATTAAAATTGCTTCAAAGTGTGGCTGCCAGAAAACTGGTAAGAGTGAAGTTGACAGGTAACAGTGCACCAACCCTCCACCGTAACTAAATTAATCATCAGTTTGTTTCTAGGCTCAATTCAAAGGGCTGGAATTAATTAGAAAACAATTTAAAATTAATTGGGAAATTATTTTTAAATAAAGCAATTACAGTTATTGTTCGAGGACTCAAAGGTAGTTAGTTGTCACTGTAGTTACAATTTAAAAAAATAATTATTTTTTTCTTTTCTATTTTTATATATAAAATTCTGTTGGTGAAAACAACTATGTAGTTGTATAGTAAAATAAAATAGGTATATATGCATGTAAATGAGAATCTGTAACATGTAGACACACCTGATCAGTGGCACATTTATTATAAAATTTTTTAAAAAATAACAAAAGCAGCGAGCAATATCTACCCCAGTGAGCCATAACCTGTCCAGACCACCCGATTGTGAATATTGGACCTGTTTGATGCTGGCCCCATTTCCTGCCAGTGCCTAAGGGTGATCCCTTATGGGACCTCACTGGGCTGTGAAGTCCTTGGTTTCCCCCACAAACTCCAGTCTTAACTGCATCACTGCCTGTCTGCAGTTGTCTGAAGAGCGATAATGTGACGCTTCAAAAGAACATTTCGAAGTTGTCACAGTCATTCCCCAGATAAATTGTTGGTCTATTTGGACTTATCGATGGAGAATTTTGACTGCTCTTTAGATAGTTTGACATTACTAATTTATGTTCTTACACATGTGTTCTGGTCCAATAGAAGCGATTATTAAAAACCATAAATCTTATATTAGTGAATTACAACTCAGTGAATCATATTTGTCTACCAGAGAAGGCAGACAGTGGAAATCTTCTCTGTTTTCAGTCAAATATCTTTAAGGCTTTGAACAAACATACTTGCATCTATTTTTCAAAAAAATTTCTCTTCTAAGCTCTTCCCTTTGACATGTGTTTTTCTATCCTTTTCTGTAGCTAAAATTCATAGAAGTGCCTCTGAAGTTCTAGATCTAAATCTATATCTATACAAGTGCATCAAATATTTCTTTAGAATATGTGTATGTAGACAGATGTTCACAAAATGTAACCTTGGAGCAGCTTTCTTGCTTGCTTGCTTGCTTTTTACCCCATCTTTCTCCTTAGAAAGGACTGAAGGTGGCTTACATCATTAAAAAACATTATGTAATGTTATGTAATGTAATGCTAGCAACAGCAAATATACAATACTGAAAGGAATATCATACTAAAAACAGTAAACAAAAGCAACACCAAAACACATTTAATGCAGTAAAGTACAGCAATATATTGAGCAAACCCCACTCAGGCAGCCACACACTAAGGGAAAGTTTGCCTGATAAGAAAGGTCTTTGCTTGCTTGCAGAAGGACAGCAAAAATGGGGCCAGCCTGGCCTCTGGTATGAGACAGTTCCAAAGTCTGGGGCAGTAACTGAGAAGGCTGTCAGCTGTGTCCCCACCAAATGCACATGTGAAGGCAGCAGGATTGAAAGAAAGACCTCTCTTGATCATCTTAACAGCCAGGCCGGCTCATAAAGGGACAGGCAGTCCTTGAGATAGCTTGATCCCAAGCTGTTTAAGGCTTTGTAGGTTAGAACCAGCACCTTGAATTGTGCCTGAAACTGGACTGGCAACCAGTGGAGCTGCTGTAACAGGAGGGGTTATGTGATCTCTGTGACCAGCCCCATTTACTAATCTGGCTGCCGCATTTTGGACCCACTGAAGATTCAGAACACTTTCCAGATGCAGCCCCACATAGAGTGTGTTACAGTAATCCAGCCGGGATGTAACTAAAGCATGTGTCACCATGGCCAAATCAGACCTCTCCTGGAATGGGCACAGCTGGCGCACTAGTTTTAACTGTGCAAAGGCACTCCTGGCCACCACTGAAACCTGGACATCCAGACTCAGAGATGAATCCAGAAGCACCTGTGTTTTCAGAGTGAGGGTAACCCCATTCAGCACAGACTGCAACCCTGTTTCTTGATCTGCCTTTTGACTGACCAGGAGCACCTCTGTCTTGTCTGGATTAAGTTTCACTAGTCATCCTCATTTAGTCCATTACTGATCTAGAGCTGAAGTGGCTTCCTCAGATTTAGATGGCAAGGAGTGATAGAGTTGAGTGTCATCCACATACTGGTGACAGCAAATCCCAAAATTCTGGACAATCTCTCCCAGTAGTTTCATGTTGATGTTAAGTAACATAGGAGACAAACCAGAACCCTGAGGGATTCTGCAATTCAGCGGCCAGGGTGTTGAACAGGAGTCCTCCAGCATGACCTCCTGACACTTCCACTTCAGATGAGAGAAGAGAAAGGCTTTACTGAAAATCATCTGTGTGAGCCTGCCCCATGTCAACCTTTTAAAGGAATAGCGGGGCAGGGAGGTCCTTGGACCTGAAGCCAGACCAGTTTCTTCTCACGTAGAAGATGGATGGGACTTAGCTGAGTCACTGCGGCCCCAGAAGAAACAGCAGTTGAGAACCCTCAAACATGAGTTCCCAGATGTTCTCTTCCGCAAGTCAAGACAAACAGACATGATGGAGCAATGAATTGAGACTAACCCAGAGGTTGTGGTGCGCTCAGCTGCTCAGTCCTGGCCTCAACACCTCGAGCAAATCATCATAGACGAAGTCAAGTCAATGTTGGACCTGGGGGTTATCAAATCTTCTACCAGTCCTTGGCGAAGTCAACAGTCTTGGTTAGATGATAGTGTCTGGTTTTGTGTTGACTTCTGATGGGTAAACATGGTTTCGAAGTTTGATGCCTACCCCATGTCATAAAGGACCACATACCTAATCTTCCCGGACCTGATTAAGGGATATTGGCAGATTCCCTTCAGGGAAACTGATAGGGAGAAGACGGCTTTCACCCCCACCCTCCGGGCTGTATCACTTCACCTACATGCCATTCAGCTTGCATGGAGCAGCGTCCACCTTCCAACATCTTATAGATCAAGTGTTAATCCTCGTGCAAGATTTCACGACCATATATCATATTTTTCTGTGTATAAGACATGCCTTTTTCCTAAAATTATTACACCAAAAATTGAGGGGCATCTTATACATGGAAGTAAGCTGAGGAGAGAACAAAACGACCTATACCTTGCCTCTGTAAACAGGCTTCCTTCAATCACGAGGCTTAGCTTCCTACAGTCAGGAGACTTAGCTTCCTTCAATCATGAGCCTTATGGAACTTACGTCAGCTGATGCTGAACAAACCAATTGGAACACACCTCGTTGGAGGTGGAGACTGTAGGCTCAGATTCAACAGGGACTCGTAATGTCCGAGCATTCTGAGCCCAGAGGCTGAATACTCAAAGCTAAGTTTTCTTAATTTTTGGGTTAGAAAAGTGTGGGGCGTCTCATAAATGGGGGCGTCTTACAAATGGAAAAATACAGTATATAGACAACATCATTATTTTCAGTCAGTCATGGGAGGGGTATTTAGGGCACTTAAGAAAAGTGTTGAAGGACTTATGGAAAGAAGGGCTGACTGTAAACCCCCCAAAGTGCAAGCTAGCCCAGGCATGTATACAGTACTTAGGATTCCTGGTGGGTGGAGGGGAAATTTTGCCTGTGGAGGATATAGTTAGGTGTCTGCCTGGCCATGACCACAAATAAAAAAGAAGTGCAGCAATTCTTGGGACTTGCGATCTATTACAGACCATTTATAGCAAACTTTTCAGACATTGCCATCCCCTGACCGATCTCATGAGCAAAAGAGCCCCAAAGGAGGTGTGCTAGGGATCCTGAGAGCAACAAGCTTTCTAGGAACCGAAACAGAGACTCTGTGCAGCCTCTATCTGGTGCACTCAACTTTGCCTGATCTTTTTTCTTGCTTACTGATGCCTTGGAGCAGGGGCTTGGGGCCCTCCTGGCTCAGCATTACGAGGGCAGGGAGCATATTGTCCTGGTTCTTAGCATGGAATTGTCCCCCAGAGAACAAAAATACACAGCAACTGAATAAGAGGCCCTCTCTATCAAATGGGCTGTAGAATAACTGTGATACTGTGTGCACCCCTCCTACTGGTTACTGACCATGCGCTCCTCCAGTGGCTTCAGCAAATTTGTTCATATATTCTGGAAGACATGTTAATTCCTCATTTCTAATGAAGCAGGCATGAAAGCTTATGTTTTCTTGAGAAGCTTAGAATGAGGTTTTTTTTTTTCATACAATCTCATTCATGGATTTTTACATCATTTTTCTTCTACCTGAAACTCTTTTGAGCTCCTCCCATCTCCTTTTTTGGCTGGAGGAAGAGGCAGAAGAAGATATGAAAATGTTCTCTTTTAATTTATAAACTAGAAATGATCCATCTAGAAATATCCCTAGTTTTTTAAGGTGCCAACAGCTATGTGTTGTTTATTCAATGCGAATTTAGCATGCCAAAATAATCAGAGACTTTATCTGTGAAGATTCTCAGTAATCCAGGTGTGGTCATCTGGACGTTGAATCATGGCAACTGGACTTCTTTCTTGTTAGGTTGAAACATTTTGCTACTCATCCAAGCAGCTTCTTCAGTCTTAATCAGAGACTGTGTTTTGAGTTTCTTGTCCATTTTACAATTGTGTTTTCAGCACTTCCGTCATTGAGAATGAATTGTTGAGGGGTGGGATATGACAGTACTTGCCATGACTAGATGCCTTCAGGGAAATGCCAGTATCCATAATTCTTACCGTTAATTAGTTACTATGAGTAACAGCTTGCAAGCATCAGATGTGGAAGAAAAACAATATTGTCCTGAGAACAGAGAATTTCAAAAGCTCCTGAGGATGAAATGGACCTTGTAGTTCTTCCCTGATACAAGAAAATGTACGAAAAACCTCCCAAAAGAATGTTTTTGTGTTTATAGGGCGATCAAAGAGTTTATAATTTGTTATAGACTTCTTAATGGTAGTATAGAACTTGTGCTTCATTGTTCTGTCAGGATCTACATCAAGAATAAAATGTACAACATCCTCAAGCAGAGTTTTAGACAGTAGACAACAACCTCTAAGCTGTAGCAGCAGGAAAGATTAAAGGGGGCCATGTTTACTTCAGTAGAATCAGATTCCACTACAAACAGACAATCTCTCTTTTCCTTACAGATGTATATGCAAGGAGAAAGCAATGAGCAGCTCTGGAGTTGGAATGGAAATGGAAGTAAGTGCAAAATATGGTTTCACAGAGATTGGAAACTTTTCGTTTTTTGGAATACAACTCTCAGAACTCACATTAGCGCAGTCACTGGCCATACTGGCTGGCACATTCTGGGAGTTATATGCTTAAAAAATTAAGCTGTTCTCTCTTTGTGTGTGTCTTAAAAAGCCTCCTCTTTGTGCAAATGGCAATGCATGAAGCCAATCTGCTTCTTGTCCCTTTTCTATCCAATTGTGTTGGACACCAGTACACATCACAGCTATCCTGACATTGGATGTGGCAGCTCTAAGCAAAGACATGCTGTATCCAAACCAGTCTTCAAGATGTTTATAAGAGAAATGTGCTGAAAAAAATATTTCAAATGCACCAGCAATAATGCAGAATTTAAGCAATAGTGTCTATTGGAATTCTTGTTCATAGCAATGCTTACAATAATTTTGCTGCACCACCTACTCATGTCTATGTCCTTCTGAACTATGCCTATCTTACCTTGTCCGTTACTCCATTTGGGAGTGCTACTACTGTGGATGTACTGGAAAACAACTGCTATATCACCCCGGGCCTTTACATTTCCACTAATGGTGGCTGCTTGATTTTCAAGGCTGTGGTGGATGAGTGGCTCTTATAACTCTTTGAATTCAAAATGAACTCTCAAGCCATGGCTCTGAGCCTGGGCTCTTGCCCTGGGTATTTGCACTGGGGCTTTAGTTCAGTGACAGACAGCACATCTTCTGCATGCAAAGGGTCTCAGATTCTATCCCAGGCATCTCCAGGTGGGCTAGAAAAGAATCATAACTGAACCCCTGAAGAGCTGCTATTAGTGTTGGGCTAGATGAACCAAATGTCTGACTCAGTATAGGCAGCTTCCAGTGTTCCTGTATACATTTTAACAAATGGCTAGATGCATTGCTATATACTTATTATATAATATATGATTATAATACAGTGGTGCCTCGCTAGACGATTGCCTCGCAGGACGAGGAAATCGCTAGACGATGCCTTTTTGCGATCGCTACTGCGCTTCGCAAAACGATGTCTCCTATGGGGAATTTTCGCTAGACGATGAGGTTTCCCCATAGGAATGTGCCGACTAGTGGTGAAAAGCTGTCAGTGCAGCTGTCAGTGCATTCCGATGGGGACCCGCACTCGCTAGACGATGTTTCCCTATGGGAGATTTTCGCTAGACGACTGCGTTTTCCCTTGGAACGCATTGAAGAGATTTCAATGCATTCCAATGGGAAAACGTGCTTCGCTAGACAATGTTTTCGCTAGACAGCGATCTTCGCGGAACGGATTAACATCGTCTAGCGAGGCACCACTGTATATTATATAATAAGTGATTAATCATATTAATCACTTATTATCTATTATTAGATTAATCACTTATTATCTATTATCATTATCTATTATCACAATATTTCCTTCATAGGGGAAAAAAAAAGCTCCTAAATTGTACCTTTACTAAGTAGGACAGTATGCATCAGGGGTCTGCAACAGAACACAGAGACTTAAGATAACAAGGATAAAAGAATGAAGATAGCTCCAGGGGGGGGGGGAACCTGTGTTGAGCACAAGACTCAATTAGAAGAAGCTTCTTTCACAAGCATGCATGAGGAAGCATGGTATTGATTGTGGCATAAGAAAAACATACACACAGTCTTGACAACAGGCTCTCTGCCTATTGAATGCTCTTGGCACTCTGATGCCACAGTCTATACATTTACAATGGCACCTGGGCTCGTCATGGGAGCTCACTGAACTAAATTCTAAATGACATCATGTTTGGGTGATTCAGATTGTGCCGGAACAGTCATCCAGCCCACACCCAAATGAATCCCCACATCAAAGTGTATGTCAAGGTATTAAAAAATTTACAGGCCTGAACAGAGCAGAGCAGAAGTACTAATGAACTGCCATGTCATGCAGGTGTGTAAGTATAAAAGTGCTGGGTCACAGTGACTATAGAAAGGATGATGCAACATCTGGGTGAAGACTGGATGATGCAACATCTGCCCTGATTGGGCAAGGGCAGATGCTTATGTGTATATAGTTGAGTTGTACAGAACACCACCACCACTTCTACAAATGTTGATTTCATGCTGTCACGCTGCCACTTTGTATATTTGCTGTAAATACACGTGTCGAGCTGGAAGAGAACGTGTCTGTGTGAGTTATTTTTACCATCAGGACCAGAATCAACTCTCAGCTAGCGGCTTGCAGGATTCCGCGTTAACAAAGGTTATGGGCCCAGCGACGCGCCCTGCGCAGACCGTCTACTGCTGAGAACGTTGGTGAGTACCAGTGGGTGCCACTATAATAGAAGGAGGAAGAAATAGAGGTCCTGAAAGAAAGCAGTTCTGCTGTTGTGTGCCCAGGAGGGGAAAGAAAACAGAGGGCTGAGAGAAGAGCAGGCAGCATGGCGTTTGGGGGAACAAGCCTGGGAGGTTTTCCCTTAACGAAGTTAAATGACTGTAATTACCAGACGTGGTCCGTCAAAGCTGAGATGCTATTAAGGAGGGAAGATCTGTGGCAGATTGTAACCAACCTCCCAGCACAGCTTGATGAAGAGGAGGAACGTAAAAATGAAAAAGCTCTGAGTACTTTGATACTTTGCTTGGAAGACAACCAATTAATCCACGTGCGTGGCTTGGCTACGGCGAGAGAAGTTTGGCAATGTCTCAAGAGAATTTACGTGAGAGATTCAGCAGGATCTAAAGTATCCTTAACCAGAAAGCTCTACAGGTGCAGATTACAGCCCGGTGAGAGCGTGTCTAAACATTTGCAAGAGATAAAATGTCTCTTTAATGAACTGGAGCAAAGGAATGTGCAGTTTCCAGAAATCCAGAAAGTGTACCTCATTCTAAGCAGTTTATCTGATGAATACGACACTCTGGTCACCAGTTTAGAGTCTATGCCTGAGGCGAATTTGACCCTGGAATACCTGACGGGCAGATTGCTGGAACAGGAACGACGTAAGAGTGAAATGTCTGGTGACGGAGAGAAACAAAACATCCAGCGTCGAAGGAACCAAGACGGCTGGAGGAAAAAGACAGATTACAGCCTACACAGAGAAACAACTCCTAGGAGGAGAGAAGATAGTGGTCGTGCTATGACCGTGAGACGCTGTTTTGGCTGTGGATCTGTAAATCATCTTCTGAGAGACTGTAGCAGAGACGACAGAAAAGCTGGCTGCAAAAGTGAAAGAAGCACCGAAAAGAGAAAAGGGAGGATTTCTCTTGTCCAGGCAGCAAGAGATAAATCCAAGGTCGTTCAGCAAGCTTGCTGGATAATTGACAGTGGGGCCGTTACACATTTAACTAATGAAAGAGATTTGTTTCTTTCTCTAGGTGCTTCGGAACAAAGCAGCGTGAGCCTGGCGAACGGACAGAAGTTGCCTGTTGCTGCAGAAGGGACAGTTTTTGTGTCAGGTTTGGAACAAGAACTCAAAGGTGTTCTTCATGTACCACAGTTGGACTGTAGCATCTTAAGTGTGTCTGCTTTAGTAAAACAGGGCTTTGTAGTCATATTTGAAAATGATGAGTGTAAAATTAAGAAAGGAAAATGTGTTTGCGCAAGGGCAAAACAAGAAAATAATTTGTACGTTTTGAGGTGTAAAATACAAAGTGACACACATGTAACAGTGAAAAACGCACCTCAGCATGATAAATGTGCACACCTGTTACACAGGAGGTTGGGTCATGCAAATTTTAGAACAATTCAGAGAATGCAAGCAGTGGCAAAAGATGTACAGTTGAAAGAGTGTAAAAATTATTTAGATTGCAACGTGTGTAAAATGGCAAAATCTAAAGTAAGCCCCAGAAACAAGGAACGAACCAGTCAATCACAAAGGCCCTTTCAACTGGTACATGCAGACTTGATTGGCCCTTTTGCATCATCTTTGGGTGGAGCAAAATATGTCCTGGTAATTGTAGATGATTATTCAAGGTATTCTTTTTGCTACTTATTGAAAACAAAGGCAGAGGTGTTTAGCAACTTCAGAAATTGGCTAAGCTTCATTGAGAGACGTTATGGCCACAAGGTGGCGCAAATCCAGACGGACAGAGGGTCTGAGTTCCTATCTAACAAATTTCAAAGCTGGTTGAAGGAAAATGGGATATATCATAGAAAAACTAGTCCATATTCACCCTTCCAAAATGGCGTGGCAGAAAGAAGAAACGGAGTGTTGCAGACAATGAAAGACGCATTGTTAGCTGACGCTAACATGAGTCATGCCTGTGGGGGGAAGCCCTGCTTACATCGAACTACATAAATAACAGATTGTTATCTTCTGCAATAGGGCAGACTCCTTATTATATGTTATATGGGAGAGAGCCATCTTTAAAACACATGAGGGTGTTTGGGTGCAGTGCGTGGGTGCACATCCCAAAAGAGACAAGAAGGAAGGGACAACCAAAGGCAAAGAAAATGAAATTCATAGGTTATGAAAGAGGTTCAAAGGCATACCGCTTCCTTGATGGAAACAGCAACGTAGTGATTTCGAGGTCTGCCAATTTTTGTGAGCATGAGAATTGGGATAGGGTTCATGCTAATTCCCAAGTTTTCATACCATTCACAAACACAAGAGAATGTGAGAATAGGCAGTTAGAGACAAAAGAAGAAGAAACAGAAGAGAGCCAGTCCAAGACAAAAGATGAAGAAGACGATGGGCAGTGTAGTGATCAAGAAAGTGAGATAGGAATTAAGCAAGAACCAAAAATTGAGGATGAGCCACAAATCCCCAGGAGGTCAGAGAGAGTTAACAAAGGGGTTCCGCCTGCAAGGTTTGGTGTAGGAGAAATAAGGGTGTGCCATGTGTATCAGGAACCAAAATGTTATGAAGAGGTCATGTTACTTCCTGAAGTAGAAAAGAAAAGATGACAGGAAGCCATGATTGAGGAAATGAAGTCTATGGACGACCACAAGGTCTTCACAGAGACTAGGCTGCTACAGGAACATAAAGTGATTGGCAGTAAGTGGGTTTTCAAAAGAAAGTTACAAAACAATGGGGACTTTAGGTATAAAGCAAGGTTGGTGGCTCAGGGATTTACTCAAAAGAAACATTTGCACTATGATGAAGTATTTTCCCCTACAGTGAAAGCAGAAACTATGAGGGTAGCTTTGACTCTAGCGGCATCTAGAGGGTATTTGATAAATCATTATGATATAACGACTGCATACTTAAATGCTGACTTAAAGGAAGAATTATACATGGCAAAAGCACCCGGCTTTGAAGGGTCAAGACCAGGAATGGTTTACAGGTTAAATAAGGCCATTTACGGGCTGCGACAATCAGCCCGAAACTGGAACCAATGTTTACATACAGTGTTAGAAAAAATGAATTTTAAGAATAGTCTGGCTGATCCATGCTTATACATACAAGAATGTGGAAGTGAGCTAAATATTTTGTTGGCATATGTGGATGACATTTGTTTTATGACAAAAAGTCAGAGCCAGATGAATTTATTTGAAAAACAGCTGAAAAAGGAATTTAAACTGAAAAATTTGGGTCCAATACAAAATTATTTAGGGGTGCAAATACAGAGAAAAAATGAAGGTTTTGTATTAAACCAAAAGTTAAAAATTGAACAAATGTTGGAGAGATACAATATGCAAGATTGTAAAGATGTACAAACCCCCATGGTAATAGATTTTCAAAAGTGTGATGAAGAAAACAAAGAGTTTGAGAGTCAAGAAATTTATCATTCTGCAATTGGCAGTTTGATGTATTTAGCAAATTGGACTAGGCCTGACATTTCAGCAGCAGTGAACATTCTTAGTAGACATGTATCGAAGCCCACTGTGAAACACTGGCAGGGTGTAAAAAGAGTTTTTAGATACTTAAAAGGAACAAGTGACAAGTGTTTGATCATAAATCCTTCAAAAGAGTTAAATTTACAGGCCTACGTTGACAGTGATTGGGCAAATGATGAAAGTGACAGGAAGTCAATGTCTGGATTCGTTGTAATGTTTGCAAATGTTTTAGTAGGGTGGAAGTCCAGAAAACAGAGTTCTGTGGCTACTTCGACAGCAGAAGCTGAATTCGCAGCTTTGTCAGAAGTATGCTCAGAATTAATCTGGTATAGACAATTAATTAAGGATTTAAAGATAGAAACACATAAACCAATAAAGGTCTTAGAAGATAATACAACCTGCTTACAAATGGCTGTAACAGAAAAAATGCGAAATAGGAGTAAACATGTTGACATCAAATATCATAACGTAAGAGAAGCCATAAAAGAAAAATTAATAGAGTTACAATACTGCAAAACGGATAAAAATGTTGCTGATATTTTTACAAAACCTTTGAGTGTTCAAAGACACAGTGAAATAATCAAAGAGTTGGGTTTGAATTTTGTTCAGGTGTAAATTAGGAGGGGTGTCAAGGTATTAAAAAATTTACAGGCCTGAACAGAGCAGAGCAGAAGTACTAATGAACTGCCATGTCATGCAGGTGTGTAAGTATAAAAGTGCTGGGTCACAGTGACTATAGAAAGGATGATGCAACATCTGGGTGAAGACTGGATGATGCAACATCTGCCCTGATTGGGCAAGGGCAGATGCTTATGTGTATATAGTTGAGTTGTACAGAACACCACCACCACTTCTACAAATGTTGATTTCATGCTGTCACGCTGCCACTTTGTATATTTGCTGTAAATACACGTGTCGAGCTGGAAGAGAACGTGTCTGTGTGAGTTATTTTTACCATCAGGACCAGAATCAACTCTCAGCTAGCGGCTTGCAGGATTCCGCGTTAACAGTGTAGGACTTACATTACTAATGCCCTTTTGTTTAGTGGGGCTCCACACTCTTGTAAATGAAGGATTGAGGACTGTAAGTTTAGGATAGCAGACTAAATCCAAGTGTAAGAGCTCATTAATATTTTTGTCAAATATGTTTTAAAGCACTGGCTAATGGTTCTCTGTTTTTTCTACCATCCAGGGTAGGTTTTAAATTGATGAACTGATCAAACTCTTAGTTTCCTCTTGGTGATGGAGTCAGACTGAATTGCTGTTTCTTGGGGTATCTTAACTGAAATTCTGAATGTTTCACGTGAAGTGTGCATTTAAATTTATACACTAAGAGACTTAAGGGACCTCTGCACCCTTTTTTCTTCTGCCTTTTTCTCAAAGCTTTTCCAGATGGAACCTTTTTGTGCCACTCTGTTCTGCCCCCTTTTGTCTCGTCCTGCAAAAATGGCTCTTTCCCTTGGATTTTCCAGGGTCTGTATCCAGAAGCTGCTCCCTCCTCCCCATGCTAGAATCATAGATACGAAAGACTTACAGCAAAGGAGAGGGAACTGTCTCCTGCTGCTTTTTACCTGATGGATCTTTGCTTAGATCCTAGCTCTTGCTTATGATTACAACCGCTTTCCCTTCACACCTCGTCCATACTAAGCTGAAGGAAGAGCAAAAGCACCATCTTCCTTCTGCTGCTTCCTTCGTCTCCCTTTCCCTCTTTTTAAAGTGTGCTGAGGAAGCACTAATTGACACAGTCTCAGATTCAGCTCTTCATACAGAACCAAGGGGTGTTACTTAGCAGTGCCTCTTACAGTCACCTCCCCTCACACCAACTGGTCACTGTCAAAGTAAGGGATATGGGGAGTGTGGTATCCATAAGCCAGTTGCCCCCTCAACCTGTGTCCTCAGTGGTTCCTTTATTTTATTTTATTTTATGGTGGATTGGGAAGTGCAACTGTGCTAAACCCAAAGATTCACCACAGAGTGAAATTCAGCTCACAAAAAAAGAGGTATAAAAATAAAACGAGAGTTTGGTAAAGCATTAGAAGGTCCAGGAAAAGAAAAAGAAGTGCTATGAAGAGGTAAAAAGTGAACATCATCTGGATCTCAGAGGAATTTGTAGGATAATCCAAGCTTGGAGTAGAACTCAAAGACGTGCACATGCTATATCTGTACAAGTCCATAATCATCTTCTGTCTAAAAGCTAATCTATTTATTTAATTCTTCAAGAGAGCTGGTGCTCCCTAAAAAATCTAGATCCACATGGATACTTTGCTTTTTCAGGAATCCTCCCTCTTATAAGGAAAACAAAACTGTGTATGTTTCATATAACATACTGGGTTAAACTGATGAGAAAGAGAATATGAGAGCTCATGTGATGATTCCTCTTCATGATACATTAAAAGTTACTCTTTTAGACTACATTGCCCAGAATGTCCCTACTGACTGGCGGATTCTGGGAGTGGTAGTCCAAAAAATGACTTTTCCAAGTTCTGGAACTTGTAGCCATTAATGTCATTAATTAATGCAAATACAAATGAAGTCCAAATTGGCTATGCTCAGTGTAGGACAAGAACATAGAATTAGCTGATCACAATCACTAGCTATGACATTCTTTCCCTTTATTTTATAAGGAGTGCACTGCTGTTGGCATAACTTTGCAATAGAAGCTGAAAATGTGTTACAGTGTCATTCTTCAAATAATCTGGAACATAAGAGACATCATAAGTGATATAAGCAACAAATACATGTGGGCTAACTCACTAGAGGCTAACAATCTAGTAAGGCTGCTTCATGAGGCACTACGGCAGCGCTTCCAACCTTGGGTCCCCAGATGTTCTTGAACTACAACTTCCAGAAATCCTGGCCAGCACAGCTAGTGGTGAAGGCTTCTGGAAGTTTTAGTCCAAGAACATCTGGGGATCCAAGTTTGGAAACAATTGCGCTATGGGACCAGGATGAGAACAAGACAAGATATCATCACTGATTCCAGACATTCTCACCCCACCATTTAGGGTGATCAAGGCAAAGTGTGTCAGTGCATGGGTGCTAAGTTGTAAGTGACCCTGAGTTGTGTAATTGTGTGACATCATTCCTGATCACAGGGCACATTCGTTGAAGCATTAGCCTTGGCTTCCAGATTCCTGGCATTTTGAAGCATGGCCCTGCTTGAGATGCTCTTAGCATGCCTTTGCAGGCCCTCATAGGCTGTGAAGAGATAATTGAATACTTTTAATTAATAAATTAGTCTGAGTCTTAAAGAGGCAGTTTTTAAAAAATCATTGGTTAAAGTAAAAGCTCAAATGAGAAAAGACTTCTGACACTTTAAGAACTACTGAGGGTGAGAGAGAAGTTTAATGGGTTCAGATTCTGTCATTAACAGTAGCCCTATTTAAATGTTCAATAAAATACTGCTATCCCATGAGCAGAAGCCTCATCCCTAGCTCTTGCATGATGGGAGCTACACAAGCAGAAAGAAAGCTGTTCCCCCATTTGTGGGGCTCTCCAATTGATCTGAAAACCTGAGGAATCTAGGCTCATAGAGATGGGGGTATTTGTATTCGTATACAAATATGAATACCCCCGCACAGGTGGAGATAATGAGGGTCCGACCCCATGGTGCTGGATGATCCACTTACCGATCCCCCACTACTGCGGGCTCCGCGATCCCATCCTATCACTCTGGAGCTCACGGTCAATTAGTCACTCCTGGCAGGAGGTGGGACGACATGCCACTCTGCCAGGTTGAAGAGTGGCTCGCCAACTGCGAGCTCCGGAGTGATAGGATGGAATTGCGGAGCCCGCAGTAGAGGCGGATTGGTGAGTGGACCGTCCGGCACCATGGGGCAGACCCTCGTTATCTCCACCTCTGCGGGGGTATTCGTATACGTATACGAATACGAATACCCCCATCTCTACTTGTATGAATCATGTTGTTACCAAGTAGGATTGCAGACACTTGAGGTTCTCATAGAATGGGAGATAGTGAGGAGCAGAGGGGAGCAGGTACTGAAAGCGAGACAGCATAACAAGAAGGTTCCTAGAGAAACCTGTGTAAGGAAGCACCTGAGGGGGGAGGAAGAAAGGAAGTTGTTAGGAAGAGCATGAAGATGCATTTATTTTCATGTCTTTTTGTACCTTTAGGCAGAAAGTCCACAGTGGGTTCCAGTATATTTCAAATGAATTCCCTTTGCTTTCAATTAAGATAATGCCAGGAGGGTTTGCTGGAAGCTGTGGCTGATGACAAGAATACTCAGCTGAGAAAAATGTTTTGGCTGCTAACAGCTGGGGAATAACAGATCTAAGATGGTAGATCAGAATGCTTTCAAAATGACTGACAGTTTTAAAGGCACCATGATTTTCCAAAGAAGAAGTGTTTATTGTTTTTAAGTATAAAGGAGAAAAGAAGACCTCTGTCCCCCTACCAGGAGTTAGGTATTTACAAAATTAAAAAAACCCCACACATTTAGCAAGTATGAAATAAAATTTTTACTTTATTAATTTTAAAACTTGGTGTCAAAGTGACTTTATTTGGATTTTATAAATTCACAAATAAGGCCATCTTCTTGTGCTGCAGGAGGTCTCCCACCTCCCCACCTTTCATTCATCATAATCTCCAGGCATCTTCTGATTCCTCTGTTCTTCAATGACTCATGCATGGCTTTAAAAGAGGGCTCTGCATGATGCCTTAATCTAAAAGCATTGTGTTATGGAGGCGGTTTGGCTTTATTTTCTTTTGCCTTCTGTTCTATTTGTGCTGTCTGAAATTGAAAACAAGTTCCAGTTCCCCTTCATTCCTGTGGTACAATTTTAGGCATCCTTCAGTCTCGAGAGACTATGGTAACATGCTCTGTATGGAGGACTTGGAACAGCGTCTAGTGTGGCTGAGAAGGCCAATTCAAGAGTGACAATCCCTTCCACACTGAAGACAAATACAATCTGTCCCCTGTCCAGCTCCCTGATTTGGCTGGTTTTGGGACTGCCTCTTTGCCTCAGCCTGCTGGACAAGGGTCTCTTCAAACCCTGGTACAATAATATTAAGTGATTTTAAAAAATGAAAATATGACATGCCATCTGGAAGAACCTTGAGAAACAGAGGTCAGTTATTGTCAGCTGCTGTTAAATCAAACAGCAAGTTAATAGGTCAATATATATTCTGAGTCAGTTGCAAATGATTGGAAGTATGTATCTGTGATCCCTCCTGTCCCCCCTTGGGTGGGGGAGTCCTCCCTCTTCCATTCTTTGATCCATGAATGAACCAGGTGGAGGGTTCAAAATGAACAGGGTTCATTGAACTTGTATCAGAATCATGAATTTTGACGAACACGATTGAACTTGTAGAAGCAGATTGCATGGTCTCGTGATTGTATCTTCCTTCATGCTTCATTCCTTCAGCTATGAGCCACAACAGCTGGGGATTCATCTTTGGCATGAGTTTCTACTTTTAAGACACCTGGGATGGTTTAGGAAGGTGAGATAGGCAAGGGGTGGTACAAAAAGGATGGCCAATAACACCACTCTGGGAACACGCCAATCTGTTTTGGGACCTACCTCTCTGTGGGGCTCTGGATTGTGAGGGTCTCCCTGTTGGGACGCTGGTATTCTGCCAGCTTTGAAGAGTACTAGCCCTTGACTACTTCAAAGAACCCTCTCAGATTCGGTGACACTTCTCCATTCTCTTTCTCTCCCCGGCAGGATGGTTAGGGGATGCTTTGGATTGTGGAACTTCTCTGCCTCTTAATGAGGAACCTACATGTGTACAATTGCCTCCATCAGTGGGTCTTCCGTATGTATTATCAGTCTCTGTGGGTGGGTGGGTGTCTGGCTCTTCTGGTTCCTCAATGTCCAGATGATAAGCCTCTGCCCTGGAGTCCTCTCAAGCATCTTCTCAACATTGCTCCTCCCTCTCTTCATGGCCCCTTTTCTCTAATTCTTCAACCATGCTGCCACCTGATTCCTATACTGTCCACCCTGAAACAAGTGATAACATTCAAGGGAAAGAAAGGGGTGCAGGGAGAGATGGAAGCAAGCAGCTGCCAGAAGCAGGCAAGGTTTGGTCCTGCAGAGAAGCAGAGGTCCAATAGATCAAAATTCAGCAGGAGAAGTGGAAGGACACAGGAACACACTCCCCTGCCCTGGCAAATGACACACAGGATCTTGCTTCTCCTCCACTCAGGAATGCGGGCAGTAGCAGCCCTCACACAGCTCCAGCTTTTAATACATTGAAGGTGAAAGGAGGTTGGGGTAGGAATGTTGTGAGTGTAAAATAATAAGTGTAAAACAATAAAAAACAGAAGTGTGTAAAACAAAAAGAGTGTAAAACAATAAAAAGCAGAAGAATGAATTCTAAACCAGCCATACTGGTCTGTTTAAAGTTTATGCTGAGTAAGCCAACAGATTAGGCTAGACTTACGTTGCAGTACTTGTGGCAGCCAAAGATTGTTTTGTATTAATAAACAGTGGATGAAGAGAGAGAAGTCAAATGGATTTCAACTCTTACATACAATTTTAGGTCCCTATCTAATTTGCACCATTTAGTTGACATTCTCTTCACTGGTTCCATTGCTACCAATCAACACTCATCCCTTATTCAGTTTACTTTGACCTCTTACCCATGTGCCCTGGAAAAGACTGAAGGCTGCATTATTCTCTATGACCCACTCTTAATGCCCTGCTACTTGCCTTTAAGCATTGAGATCATCCACCAGTTTAGCCAACTTTTCACAGCTAAACTGAAGGCCTTCCAGTCTCTCTTGTACCTTTTTGAGAAAAGGCTTTGGTATCAATAAAACAGATCTAGTTGGATATGTAACATGTTATTGCTGAAAGTGAAGGGAACACCCATCTCACGATCGTTCTGTGTGCAGCACTTCTTAAAAGAGACTTTGAAAAGATGTGTGCACATTTTTATAACAGCCAGATGGGCGGTATAGAAGTCAAACAAACAAACAACATTAAAATATCTGACATAGGGAGCTATTTGCTGATATTACTTATTTATGTTTTATTGACCTTCTTTATTATGAGCTGTTTACTAATTTAAGACATTGAAATAGTTATCCCAGAATACTCTACTTCTACATTGGATGCTGCTCTTCAGAAAAGGAGATAAAGTGGCAGTATATCAGAAAATTATTTATCTGTCCAATAGATTTGACTATCCACCTTGAACACTATTTTATAATGGAAAAAATGGACATGTGAATTACGCATGAAGAAGTAGTAGTAGTAAGTTGGCTGGATAGCTCAGAAGTTTAGGTATCTGGCTGCAGAACCAGCGGTTAGGAGTTCGATTTCCCCCTGTGCGTCCTGTGAAGTAGAGTCAGTCAATGTGACCTTGGGCGAACTGCACAGTCCCAGGATGCCCCCAGCAGAAGGGAAGGGTAAACCACTTCTCTACCTAGAAAACACAGGAAAAGGTCGCCATAAGTCACAATCAACTTGATGGCACATGATGAATAGTAGTACGTAGTAATAGCAATAGCTAATTGACAACCATTAAAATCAAGTTTAAAATAACTTAAAATATGTGGAAACATTATTTTTACAATTAGCGTTGTTATTATCACCAAAAGAATCCATAGTTAAAACTAGCAATCCATTAACTTCCTGTACTGAGGGTGGTATCTTGCTAATGTGAGAACTCTAGGCAGTTAAGAAGAATAGGTGAAAACCTCCTGTTGCTTGCTAAGCTAGGTACATGATTAGACATATGTCCTTGTGCATATGTGAAGAAGTTTCATCATTGATTCAGGTAAGACCAGCTGTTCCAAGACAGCCTGCTGAGAAATTTCCAACCCTTGTGCAAGATCTCATCTCCAGTGCAAGACTGAAGCATTTTCCCCCTCTGTGCTTTCTGCAATTTGCACAAAAATCTATCCAAGCAAATGTGGAGTCTTCATGAACATAAACATACACACAGAGTAAGTACAAAAGGACAGGCTGATTGATCATAAAATCGCAAGCAACTTGTCCACCATTACTTTTACTGGTCCCTGCAACAATGCAAGAGTTATCATAGTTTCTTATTTTATATATTTATAGGCATGTGGAAAATCTTGAAAATGCAGAAAAACCATGTGAGACTGGCAAAAAGATTTTTGCAGTCTCATAATGAAGAAAGATTGGTTACAGTTTTTTGTTTGTTTATTGCAAGAGAATAAGCTAAGTCAGGAATTGCCACCCTACCAATTCATTTGTTTATAACTCGTCTTTCTTCACTGCAGAACTTTGCTGTTCAGAAGGGTTCAGATAAATTATCAGAATACCCAACCAATCTTTAAGAGGATCATTGCACTATGCTGCCAATTACTGATAGTCCAGTTGCTGCTTGCAGATACAAATCACTGTTGTGACCTGAATTAAATTAAACAGCAATTGGTACCTGGGGCTCTAGCCTTAACTGTCACTCCTAATACTGAGGAACTTCCAGACATTTTTTTCTACAGGTCATATCCTGAATTCCTAAAAAACAATTAGCCACTTTTATTTCTGATTCATGATAACCTGTTTCTTATTTTCTTTTAAAATATTTCACTTTTATTCTATTGACACTTCATCCATGAAATCAATGCATCCTGTCAAGAAACGGGAAAATAGGGGATCATGGTTTTGGTTGACTATTTGAAACACAGGCTCAGGCTTTGTAGCTTGTCCCTTGGCTGAGCTGACCAGGAAAAAGAAAAAGGAAGGGGGAATGACCACTGTTAACGGAAAAGCAATAAGACCTTGGCCTTATCTCTGTAAGAATGAAAGCTCCAACGCTAGAGCTCGCTGCTTGGTCTAGAGTAGAGATGGGCAGGAACCACAAAAATGACAATTTGTCTTGGTTCGTGGAAGTCCATGAACCACAAACCACAAATTTATGAATTTTCCTGAATGAGCCACAAATCAGGTCTTTGGTTCATTTGGGATTTTTTGTTTTGTTTTGTTTTTGTTTAGACAGTCTGGTGCTTCTGTTGCCTCCACCACCACCACCACCACTGCCACCACTGCTATCTTCAGAGGTTACCAATTTCCACAGGCTGGGAGCCCTCTGTGCATGTCCCCACTTTTCAGCTGAGAGGTGGAGACATGTGCAGAAGGCTTCCGGCCAGCTGACAGGTGGGATAACTATTTTGTTTTAATTATTATTTTTGAGTTAGTGGACCTGCCAACTGATGAAGGGGGCTCTGTGCATATGCCTGCCTCTCAGCTGCACAGAGACCAGCTGACTTGCAGGAACTGGTGACCTCTCAAGATGGCAGTGGTGGTGGCAGCGGTGGAGGAGGAGGCAGTGTCAGGAAAAGGTAGGGAGGCAACGGAGGTAGTGGGAATTTTATTTTTATTTTTTCATTTTAGTTAGCTGGCCTATCAGCCAGCCTCTGCGCATGTTTCTGCCTGTGCAAAGCCCACCCCCCAGCTGACAGGCTGGCTAATTTTTTTAAAAAGTTAGCCGGCCTGTCAGTTGGACAGGGGCCCTTTGCACATGTTCCCACCTCCCAACTGAGCAGCGGGAACATGTGCAAAATCCATCAGCCTGTGTCAGGGTTCGCAAGATGGCGGTGGCAGTGGAGGAAGAGGAGGCAACAGAAGGAAAAGATAGGGAAGCAATAGCACTATTGGGAAGGGGTGGGGGCAGGCTGTGGGTGGGCAACAAACTATGAGATTCAGAAATCATCCCAAAATGTGTTTTTTTGGGAAAGTTCGGATTCTCTAGTTTGGATGAACCCAAACCAATCTGAATCAACGAATTAGGTGTTTTTGATGAATTTCCTGGTTCGTTTTTAAATTTGTGCCTATCTCTAGTATTGAGCTAATTAAGAAAAATAGTTTCAGTGGAAGTGAAGGGGTTGCAGGAGAGCACTTTCTCTCTCTCTTGGAGAAGGTTCAGGGCAATTGAATACCTGACTGGCAGATCTCCTCAAAGAGTCTAGAAACTGGAATGCTGAGTATAAAAATGGGAAAAGAAGTTACTTAGTTTTAGCCTTGTTATCCCTTAGGAGAACACTATGCTCAGCAGCAGCAGATGAACTTGCACTCATAGAATCATAGTATAAAACTGGAAGAGGCCTATAAGGCCATTGAGCCCAACATGCTGCTCAATGCAGGAATCCATATCAAAGCAGATCTGACAGATGGTTGTCCAATTTTCGCTTGAATGCCTCCAGCCTTGGACCGCTTACCACCTCCTGAAGTAATTGGTTCCATTATTGCACTTTTCTAACACTCAACACTTTTTTCCTGATATTCAGCCTAAATCTGGTTTCCTATAGCTTGAGCTCATTACGTATCCTGTACTCTGGAGTGATTGAGAACAGATCCTGCCCCTCCTCTGCATGACTACTTTCAAGTATTTGAAAAGTGCTATCATATCTTCCCTCAGTCTCTTTTTCTCAAGGCTAAACATGCCCAGTGTCAGGAACGCGTCTCCTTAGAGCAGGCATTCCACTAGGGGAAGGAGCCAAACTGTAGTTCCCAGCCTCCACCACCTATGCAACCTAGATTGGGTGAGGTCTAGTAGGTGCGTGTGTGGTCAATTATGGGTAAGCTTCTGACCCTAGGTTTCCAATTACTCACTTATTTGAGCTTAAAACTCTTATCTGTGTACTTTGGTCCTTGCACACCAGCCTTACCAGGTAAAAAGGTAAAGGTTCCCCTTCACATTTAGTCCAGTCGTGTCCAACTCTAGGGGGCAGTGCTCATCCCCGTTTCCAAGCCGTAGAGCCAGCGTTTGTCCGTAGACAGTTTCCGTGGTCATGTGGCCAGCGCAACTAGACACGGAACACTGTTACCTTCCCACCAAGGTGGTACCTATTTATCTACTCGCGTTTTTACATGCTTCGAACTGCTAGCTTGGCAGGAGCTGGGACAAGCGATGGGAGCTCACTCTGCCGCCTGGATTCGAACTGCTGATCTTTCGACCTTGCAGCCCAGAGGCTTTGCGGTTTAACCCGCAGCACCACCATGTCCTACCAGGTAGGACACCCAAAAACCAAAAATATCAAATGAAGCCCTTGTGGCCAAGGCACTTCGTTTAGGTACTCTCACCCTTGACCCCAAGAATCACACTGGGGTAAAATATAGAATATTTATTTAAAAAGAGTAAACAGTTATAAAACAGAGATAATATAGAAGTTACAATTGTACTTGTTAAATGCAAAGCATCTAGGCATTAAGTAAGCTTCTGCAAGCCTTTCCCATAAAACAATAAAATACTTACTAGCTAACCCTTTTACTACTTAATTGCTGGCTATTCTAAGTTACCATGACTAAGTCTCCAATCCATCATTGAAGGCTGTAAACTTGTCCTCCATCTTCTCCTTCTCCAACTTACGCTCACACAACAACGACTTACTCAACCCCCTTTCCTCCATAACTTAAATCAAAGTCTCTGTCCCATGATGGTATCCATTCAGCACACAGTCCTTTCTCCACAACTCTATGCCCATCTTGTAACTTTCCACAGCTCCTCTCTCATCCCAGGCTGGTATGCTATTAGCAAGGAATGTTTTGGTTATCAGTCCTGAGAAATGGCCTTGACTCATCTTCACAGGAACAAACAGTCTCCAGGCACGATGAACACCTGCAAGTCCTGGGAAATAAGTACTACTCACACCCAGTTCTCTCAGTCTTTCTCCATAGGGCTTGGTTTCCAGCCCCCTGATCATCCTTGTTGCCCTCCTTTGAACTTGCTCCAGTTTGTTGGCATCCTTCTTAAAATGCAGTGTCCAGAACTGGACACAATACTCTAAATGAGGACTAACCAGTGCCGAACAGAGAGAATCTAGAACTTCACAGCATTTGGAGACTACACTTCTGTTAGTCTGTTAGAGGGGGACTAGTACATCATGAGATTTGGAAACTATACTTTCTTGGCTCATATTCAGTTTGTGATCTACAACAATTCCAAGATCCTTCTCACTTGTAGTATTACTGAGCCAAGTATATCCCCGTCTTGTAACTGCACATTAGTTCCCCACCTATCCCCCAGGTGTAGAACATTGCACTTATCCCTGTTCAATTTCATTCTGTTGTTTTCAGCTCAATGGTCAAGCCTATCAAGATCTTATTGAATTTTTTTTAATTATTTTTTTTTTTGGTCTTCCAAGGTAGTATTATCTATTCCACCCAATTTTGTGTCATCTGCAAATTAGATAAGTATTCCCTGCTTCCCTGCATTAATAAAAATGTTGACGAGTCTGGGCCCAGGACTGAGCCCTGTGGAGCCCCACTTGTTACCTCCTCCCAGTTTGAGAAGGAGCCATTGATAAGCACTCTCTGAGTACGATTCTGTAGCCAACTGTGTATTGACCTGACAGATGTCCTGTCCAGCCACCACCTAGTTAGCTTGCTAATCAGAATGTCATGGGGCACTTTGTCAAAGGCTGCTGATGCTCTGGAGAGATGCTGAAATCCTGCCAGAATGAGAGTATTAGCTTAGGATATCTAGCTTTCTTGTGGAATTGTTCTTGAATTGTTCTTGCCTCAAACTTTTTTAAATGCCTGTTTGTTCCACAGGTTTGTTTTTTTAACTGTTTCAGTAACTTTTGAAACTATTTGGAACTTTTGTTCTTTTTGACTTTTTTGCACTACCTTTAATAAAATATAAAATTTCCAACTGTTTGGTTATTTTAGAGTAAAGAGGGTTGTTGGTACTTAAAACCAGATCTTGCCTCAATCATCTATCAGGAGCCTTTTTTTGTGTACGTTTGGTAGTTCTACCTTTCAGGGTTGGCATGAGAGCCAATGCTCTCAGGCTTGTGGATTTTTGGTGACTCCCTGGAGTAGCAGTGCTTAGTCTGAGTGACTTAAGGTGTTGAGAGGTTACCAGGCAGGAAGATTTCCCCCAGTCATCAACACATTTGAGTGCTTACCCGCACCAGGAAAGTCTGGGCAATGTGGCTAAGTGGTTAGTGTGGGCCTCTCTAACCAAGGATAATTGTTAGGATTAACAATTATCCTATTAAAAAATCACAATTTGAAGAACTGTCATGGTAAAACGCTGAGTACCTCGTGCTATTACTGATATCATAATCCATCTACATTGGCAAGATATGCGAGATTTATCTCTATCTTTAATTTATTAACTTTTCTTTCATGCCCAAGTCCATTTCCACAAAATTAGCATTTCAGAGAGCGCATTGCCAGTGCAGCATTCCCATACACAGTGCTCTCCTGGTGTGTTAGACTGCAGGCTACCATCAAACCCAGATATCATACCTGATGCTACTTTGGGGAGACACACCATGTGGAAGAAGGCTGTATCAAAGAACACAGCTGTACCACTATAATATCAGCCAGAACACACCTGATTTCTTAGTACTACTTGTGTTTACCATCTCTCAGAGTGGTATTTGTTTGTTCCTTTTTCATATTTGTATACTTATTGTTTTAGCTTTAACATTGTCTTTTAATGATGTAAGCTGCCTCTTTATACTCATTGTTCTTAACTTTAAACATTGTCCTTTAATGATACAAACCATTGTTGCATACTTGTTGTTTTCAGCTTTAAATATTGTCTTTCAATGATGTAAGCCGCCTTGGGTCCTTTTTAAGGAGAAAGGCGGGGTAAAAATATTTTAAATAAATAATAAAATAATACATTTCAGAAGCTAACCACGGTCAAGCCTTGTTAGTACCTGGATGGGAGACCACCAGAAAACACCAGGGATTCCCAGCTGGGACTAGGAAAGAATCTTGCTTGAAACCTTGGGAGACACCGTCGGTAAGTTTCTCCTGTACAGGGCTAGCTGGACCAATGGTTTTGCTCAGGATCTTCAGAACCACCGTTAATTTTGCCAAGCATTTTTCAAGCTTTCTTTCCTGTCTATCTAGATTGGTTTGTCAAAAAAGTATGCTGACAACAAAGTGGTATCAAATTTGTGGTGATTTTGATCAGCAGGGATGCTTTACTGAAATCTGGATAGTTCAAAATTGGATCAAATTTATCATATCTGGTATGATGTGATACTGTTTGGATTTCTACATAATCCAGGAAAAACACATCTCCGGGTTCTGTAGTCTGAGACAATACCAGCTGGCAAAGGCTAGATATGCTTGGGAGAAGTAGAATATCAGTAAGCCAAGGTTTTTATTAATAACAGAAAGATCGGACCTGTTAACTGTCTATTTGTTTCACTTATAATGCTTGGTTTTAAGAATGTCATCTGCATATGTCTAAATTTCTCCAGTCTATAGACCTAACATACAACTTTGGATAGACTGTCAACTTCCTCTATCATGATTTAACTAATCTGCTTCCTATTACTACCCCTACCTCTTCTCCCTTTATCTTTCTGGGATCACATTTAATACAACGGCAAAAAATTATTTTCTCTGTGTTTTATACATGCTCTCTCTCTCTCTCTCTCTCTCTCTCTCTCTCTCTCTCTCTCTCTGTGTGTGTGTGTGTGTGTGTGTCTCAGTAGCACTGTATAGCTGTCAGAAGCTTTGGTTTTACCATAGTAATGGGTTAGAACTGATATAACTAATGACCTTAGTGCAGAATTTTGAAATATAGATTCATTGGCTAACATCCTTTTGTGTAGTAATGCCAGTGTAATGCTAAGGGCATAACTTTCGGTGGCAAATTGCTTCAATTTATGAAATCAGCATAGGAATTATTTGTTATGCAACAGATAACACCCATCGTTATATTGTTAATCTGATGCAATTTGTTTCCAAATGTTATGGCATCAGCATTGTGCCAACATAACTTCACAAGAGAATTTTGCCCATTGTTTACAGCTATCACAAGTAAATGTAATAATGATATAATCATAATATAATTCTTCTTAATCTTCTTAAATGGATCCACTGCAATAATGATGATAGCAATAATGACACTGATAATAGCAATTCTATAGTTCATCTGTTATAAGAGATGGGCAGTTTTCTCTTTCCAAATTATAGTCCTGGCATTCTTTACTGTTTCTTCAAGATGCACAGATGTGGAAGGAGCCTCCCTAAAGAATGTGAATACATTTGGGTATCCCCTGGGCAATGTCTCTATTGGCTGATCCTTCTACCCCAGAAGCATCAATGTAAGGCAATTATTTTGTGTAAGATGCATATCACCTAAATAACGTTGCCTGATAATAATAAGCATCATAAACAAATTAGGCTGCCTGGATTTGGAGAAACAGAATATAACAATCTTCCATACTAGCTTTGCAATTTTTGCTTGTACTAAAAGTAGTGGACATTGTAATAGAATGCAAGGTCAATTTTGGCAGAGTGTCCTCTAACAAAGACTTTGGAATTTCCTGTCATTAAAATTGCCCATATTTACTCCAGGGCAGAAGGCTGTCAAGTGACAGCGGGAACAATTTTCTGCTAGAAATTCAACAATGAAAGGCCCCGTTGTTATTGAGCCTTCCCCCCCCCCTCACTTATGTTACCATATTAGGTCTGTTCCAGCCTGTCCTGGGCTTCCCAGGAGTTAGTGTGCCCACTGACCTCAAAGCAGCTTCCACCACTAGTTCCATGAGTCTTGCTTGTGCCTATAGGAATTTGAAGGCATTCTGAGGTAGTTGTGGAAATACTGAAAAGATCAGTCCTAAGGTAATTTTATTTTCTATTCAATCCATGGTGCTTTGCCATTGATTTTAAGGTAAGGAAAGCTGGATTGTGAGCTTTGGTATAAATTTACCTCACTCTACTGCAACAACCACGTGACACAATTAGTGATTCATCACCATCACACTTAGCAACATATACAACAGGCAAGAGTTAAAATGAGAGTTGAATTATGTGTTCAGGGTATGCTGATATTTTGCACCGCAGGGCAGGTTTGACAGTAAGGACAGACATTTCTTTAAGAGCAGGATGAAGGTCAACAGAAGACATGCTTACATTGTGAAAATCCACGAGGAGAGGGTTGGGGTTTTGAAATTGGGTTAAAGTCACGTAGTCATATGGTATTCAAGTTGATGTGTACATCCTCTTCAGAAAGCACTTATTTCATTTTTAAGCCGTGTTGTTTATCAATTGAGGGGGCTATATAAGTGCAACACAGCATGTATATATATGTGTGTGTGTGTGTGGTCATAAGAATGGTAGAGTTGTATAATTTACATGTTAAAACTCCTGTAATCAATCAGATTCTGTCTGGTGTCAGACAATGGATGTTGAGAGGGTTAACTTCCAGGCAGATAGATAAAAAGAAGTGTCAGTTATATTATTCAATTAGATAGTCTGTAGATGTTCCTTATAAGTCTGCTTGTCTATTAATAAGTCAAGCACAAGTCTATATCAAGTACAAATATTTCAAGCACTGTTAGCTTATTCTACATATACTGTATGTTACACATTAAACGTTCTTAAAGCTTTTACCAAGACCAAGTGAATATTATTTTCAACTACTGGCACATACAAGGGAGAATGCCATTCATATTCTATGTTTTTTTAAAAATATACTATGCTTGAACTACTGTATACAAACTCTCATATATTTCAACAACACAGGCTTTAAAATCATCGCAATTGAGGCTTTGTCCTGTGCCCACTCACACTTGCACTGGCCACTCACCACTGCTGCGGTGGCTTCATTTTTCAAATTTGTTTTTTTAATTGGACTACAGCTGAACACAGGGTGTGTGCGCGCGCACACACACACACGCACACAGAAGGAAGCCACATAGAGAAGGAGAGGGAACTTGTAGCAGGCGCTGGCAAGAGGGAAAACACATCAGTGAGTGATGGGAGTGACAAACCCCACAGACACAATTTACACCAACAGAGGTGTTTTCACATGCCACAATGATTCAAACTAAATCAATTTCACAAGCAAGTTAAAATAGAAAAATAAATGACTCTCTTACCACCCAATAAAATACCTCAGTTTCTGATCAAAAAATACCCTTCCTGGGGAAAAAAATCCAATCTTCCCTATGTCATTTAATCACGTTTTTAAAAATATATTTAAGACATGCTAAATGTGATTCAAATATGTTTTTCCCCCTAGTGTAACCACACTCAGAGGCAATTTCATGTATGCCTAGCTACTAAAGGGTGTTGCATTAATTAGCGAGCTCTGTTTTGCTCTTCCTATTATTGATACCCGAGCTCCCATTCTTGCAGATCCAGACTAGTTTCTCATAATACAGGCGGGTTCCCAGTATGATTTCTCTATCCTGTGACTCTCATGTATATAATGGCTACAGAGGAAGATTAAATATTGTTTCTGGCTGTTTCAGAAAAGAGTTCTTTAGATGGTAATTCCAACAACTTTTCCAACTCCATCCCATACTTCTGAGCAGCACAGTTTGATATTCTCACTGATTTATGTTGGCCTCAAGGTAGTGGACTATATAGATCTTGGTGGGGGAGTGTGTTAATACAGCTTTTGTTTGCATGTTCAAGGAAGCTTATTTCATTACATGACTAGACGTTCACTGACACTTGGCATGCACTTCTTTAAGGCAGAGATGAAAGCAAAATCTTTGCATACCCTGTGCGACTATCCCTAAAATAAATAAAGCTTGGAGAGGGGGCAAATCCACACAAGGGACTACAAACATTCTCAGTGACTGATGAAAAAGCTATTCAAATGTTGCTGTTGCCTTTTGTACTGGAAATTAAGTAATAATGACCTATTTTCATTGTCAAACTCTCAACACTGCTATGCTGCCTTTGCCAAGATAACCAAAACACAGAGAATGGGAATTTTCATTTTGATGGAGGCTGAAGGCCAAAACGTTATGACATTCAGAACAAAATACTCAATTTTTCACCATTATACAATGGCTGGATCTGTCAAGTTTATGGGTTAGTGAATCTGGACTGACAGAAGAGGCGAATGATTGATAAGCACAGGTATCTTAGACAATTGACAAACTGGATTGAATGTACTTTTTGGCAATTGAAATGGTATGATGTGATAGAGACAGATGAGAATCGAGAACTCCTTGCAATTCAGTATTAGAAAGACTGTCACTGTAAACCAGCTTTTCCCAAACTGGTGCCCTCCAGCCAATGTTTATGCTGGTTAGAGTCACACATAGATATCAAAAGCAGTCTCAGGCCATCAGTCAACCTAGCTGAGTGATGTCAGCTCTGACTGGCAGCAGTCTCCATGGTTTCAGGCAGCCTCCTTTCCTAGCCCTACCTCCTTGTGGCTCCCTATCTAAGTATTAAGCAGGTTCATCCCCGCTCGATTTCCAAAATCAAAATCGAAGCATCTGAAAACACCGGGTTGAGAAAGGAATGTGTTTATACAGATCTACTTGCCAATATCCTCCTGCCAACCTAGCAGTTCGAAAGCATGCAAATGCAAGTAGATAAATAGGTACCACCTTGGTGGGAAGGTAACGGCGTTCCGTGTCTAGTCGCGCTGGCCACGTGACCACGGAAACTGTCTTTGGACAAAATGCTGGCTCTATGGCTTGGAAACGGGGATGAGCACCGTGCCCTAGAGTCGGACACGACTGGACTAAATGTCAAGGGGAACCTTTACCTTACTTGCCAATATCAGTGTTACACCTGTGACTGGGAACTCAGTATGTTATCAATTTGTTTATTTGCTTATTACGGGAGTCCTTTGAAGAGTCAGGTGTTATCATTTTGCTAATTAGTGAGGGATCTCCTTTTCCCATTTAAGAAGGAATGTGCTGTTATCCTAGCCAGAGGGGAGAGCTAGCTGTCTCAAAGGTATAAAAGGGCCAGAATAACACCTTTGTTGGGGTTCAGCATAAGCACCTGGTATTGTGCTGTCCTTGTGGTTGTTGACCCCAAAAGGAATGTGTGGACTTAGAACAGAACAAATATTTATTCGTCGATCTGTATTCATAAAAATATAAATCTAGACGAATGTGGCTGGATGAATATTTCCTCAGTTTTATTCGTCAATCCGTCAATCCGTCGATCCGTTAATATTTGTATATATTTGTTACCTTTTTGGGGGTCTCTCTGAGCTTGCTGGTGCCAATTAGAAGCTTTGGCGAATCAGGACAGAGATTGTGGATTGGCATGTCCGGCAGCCAATAGAGCTGCCGAAAGGTGCCGAGAGGCTGTATATAAGCTTTTCCCCTCCAGGCGTTGCACACTTCTGTTCATGCTCTCCGGAGTGAGAACAGTTGATGCTGGCTTGCTGTTGCTCTGGTGGTTTGGTTTCACTTTTGTGGCAGCAAAGCAAACAAATGCGTCGCTTATATTTTTCTTTTTCAAAATTGTAATTCACCATCATCATCATCAACTGTGCTGGGAATTTGGGAAGGGATTTTCAGGTAGCTTAGGCTACTTAGAAGGGCTTTTTTCAAACTTTTTTTTCTGGAGGCATGTGTGTGTCTCGTGTCGTCTTCAGGCAAGTGGAGGCTTGCATCTAAGGCACAGTGGGTGGGGGGGAATTTGTTGGTGTGACTTGTGTGTGTGTGCGTGTGTGTTTAGCTGGCAGGACTACATTATTCAATCAGTTTTCAAAAGTTTAGTTTGGGACTTGGGAGGCTTGCATCTCAGGCACAGTGGGGGGGTGGGGGGTGTAGCTGGATCAATCCTTTTTTCTCCTTTTACCGAAAATGAAATTGGTGTGACTTGTGTGTGTGTGTGTGTGTGTGCATGTTTAGGTGGCAGGACTACATTATTCAATCAGTGTAGCTGGATCAATCCTTTTTTCTCCTTTTCCCTAACACGAAATTGGTATGACTTTTGTGTGTGTGCGTGTCTCTGACTGAGACTTGGCTGGCAGGGCTTTTCTTTTTGTATTTTTTTTGGCTTTTCATTCAGCCACAGTGGGTCGGAGGGGAATTTTTACTAATTACATTATACTGAGGGGGGGCTTTGTTTAGGTAGGGAGGTCACATTTTAGTAAAAGAATTAGTCCACCACCCCACCATTCAAAAAATAAAATTTGCACAGTCACTCCCTCTCTCCATTGCTTTATTAATCAGATGATGATGATGATGATTATTATTATTATTATTATTATTATTTGTTTAGTTGGTTTGGTAGGCAGGCAGTAGAAAATGAAGGGATTTCTTCACGGCCAATCCAAGGGGTAGAAGACTGTGAAGCTACGTAGGCTAGGCAGTGGCAGCATGTCCATCACCACCACGTGTACATCTACTACCACCACCAGGACCACCACTGTTCCTCCTCCGGTGGCCTTGGAGGCTGGCACGGAAGCACAGCTTCCAGAGGTGCCTAAAGAACTGCCGCTCCTCTTCCTAGAGGACTCTGAGGAGTTACTGGTTGTTTCTGAAGATCCCCAGTCTGATTTGGAACCAGTAACGGCAGGGCAGGCTTCACAGTTTCCCCCACCCCTATCCCCAGAGTCATCTGTTCCCTCCTCCCAGACCAGCAGCACCCCTGGGACAGAGAGTTCTTCCTAGGCCAGCAGTCAGGGGCAGGCAGTGGGTCCTCGTTTAGGCAAACATGGCAGAGGGGCCATGTGGGCTCATTTCACGACGCTCGATGACCCAAGGCTGGCACGCTGCAATGCCTGCCTTGTGGTGGTCCGGAGGGGGCCAGACCCCAGGCATCTGTCCTCCACCGCCCTCCGCCAACATCTGGAGAGTCACCACCCAAGGCTCCTGTCCAGGGAGGGCACTTCGTCCACGCCATCTGGGAGAGGGAAAAGAGCAGCTCCAGGGGAGGCAGAAGGGAGGCAGGAGGAGGCACCTCCTTTCAAAAGGGCAGCCCCAGGGGTTTCTGGGGTCGGGAGCATAAGGCAGGCCACGCTCCACGAAGTGGCACCCGTTGGGTCCGCCATGACCCTCAGCCGGCGGTCGAAGGGCAAGGCCCAGCAGGCGGTCACTCGTCTCGTCGCCGAGACGACTGCCCTGCTCGGACTTCCACTGTCCATCGTGGAATCCCAAGCCTTCCTCTGGTTGCTGCATTTTTTTGCCCCCTGGTATGACCTCCCCTCACGGAGAACTCTCAGTTCTAGAGTGCTGCCCTCGCTCTATGACTCTGTGAGGGAGGTGGTCCGTGACCATTTTTCACGGCTACAGGGGCGCAAGGTGCACTTCACAGCGGACCTGTGGCACAGAGGTCAGCATGGCTACCTCTCACTCACAGCCCACTAGTGGCAGCCAGAGGACTTGAGTAGTGGCAGGGCATCGGTGACAGTGCCGCAGGGGGAGACCCTTGCCCTTCCCCCAGGCTACAGGTCCGTTCTGCTGCAGGCGCGGCACATGGAAGCTCAGGTGACAGGGAGCCTGGGCAGCCACATCAAGCCCGAGTGGGACGCAGGCATCCGGGAGACGTGGGAACTCCTGGAGGAATGCCGCCAACTGGTGGGCCACTTCTCCCACAGCCTGAAAGCTGCCCGCCGGCTGCGTGAGAGGCAGGAGGAGTTGGGTCAGGAGACCCACGTTCTCCTGACAGACCTGCCCACCAGGTGGAACTCCACGTACACCATGGTGTCCCGCCTGGTGGAGCAGAAGGCCATTTTGGAGGACATCATGTCCTCCATGCCCATTCTGCCCGGGGGAAGAGAGGTGGGCATCAGTGCCATGGATTGGCTGGCCCTCTCCCAGATG
The DNA here is from genome assembly GCA_037013535.1 of Intellagama lesueurii. Taxonomy (NCBI): domain Eukaryota; kingdom Metazoa; phylum Chordata; class Lepidosauria; order Squamata; family Agamidae; genus Intellagama; species Intellagama lesueurii. The sequence continues at coordinate 259,615,915 of JBAJHW010000002.1, forward strand.
GTGGAGGTGCTCAAGCCCTTCCTGGAAACCACAGACATCTTGTGTGGTTATACGGTAAGCCTGGGGCAGGTCATCCCCCTGATTCATGCCCTTGATCGGTCCCTGGAGACTGCTGTGGCACCAGGATCCTCCCTCCTTCCATGGACCAGGGCTTTGGTGAAGAGGTTGCAGGCAGGCGTACAGAAGCAACTCCATCCTGTCTACAGTGACAGAGCTTACCGCATGGCCTGCCTGTGTGATCCTTGAATCAAGGGGGGCTTGGCAGCATGCACTTCAGACCTCAAGGAGTGGAGAATGGAGCTCTCCACTGAGGTCCGCAGGGTGTCGGGAGCACAACGCTTGCGTGGGGGGCCGGGAACATCAAGCCACGATCGGCAGGGTGGTTTGCCCGAACCACAGGGAAGGACTTCACCTGGTGAAGGCTCCATTCACCACCACCATTACTGGAGCTCTGTGCTGACCTTGGCACTTGCCTCAGAGGAAAGACAGCCGGCTGAGGAGTATTCGGCAAAGATAATGGTGCGGGAATATCTGGCTGAGCCCCCTCAGCCCCACCAGTCAGATCCCATTACTGGGCTAGGAAACTAGTCATATGGGCGGAGTTGTCCAATGTGGCCATGGACGTCCTTTCCATCGCCCCCAACAGCGTCCAGAGCGAGCGCGTGTTTTCCCATCTCGGAGACATACTCCGACCACGCCGCTCGCATTTGGATCCTGTTACTGTGGAGAGACTGTCATTTATCAAGGTGAACCTTCCCTTGTTGGGCTTCCCCTCACTGAATCAAAAGAGGTACGGTTCCAATGACACAACGCCTGCCTCCCTGCACCCGCCTCTCTGCCTGCCTGCCCGCTTGCCTGCCCACCTACCTACCCTCCAGTCCTCCTGAAAAAAAAAAGACCTGCCTACTTGCCTGCTGGCCTGTAAACCTGTTGAATGCCTGCCTGCCTGCCTGCTGGATCAAGTCAGACCAGCAGGCCAAGAACTGTTGAACGCCTGCCTGCCTGCCTGCTGGATCAAGTCAGACCCGCAGGCCAAGAACTGTTGAACGCCTGCCTGTCTGCTGGATCAAGTCAGACCAGCAGGCCAAGAACTGTTGAACGCCTTCCTGCCTGCCTGCTGGATCAAGTCAGACCAGCAGGCCAGGAACTGTTGAACTCCTGCCTGCCTGCCTGCTGGATCAAGTCAGATCAGCAGGCCAAAAACTGTTGAATGCCTGCCTGCCTGCTGGATCAAGTCAGACCAGCAGGCCAAGAACTGTTGAACGCCTGCCTGCCTGCCTGCTGGATCAAGTCAGACCAGCAGGCCAAGAACTGTTGAACTCCTGCCTGCCTGCCTGCTGGGTCACGTTGGCCCAGCGGGCCAAGTTTTTCCCACCTCCTGCCTGCCCGCTAAGTCAAGTCGGCCCAGCGGGCCAAGCTTAGTCCTATCATCTTCTTCCTGCCCGCTGGGTTAAGCCTCAGCGCGCCAAGTTTATTAACGTCTGCCTGTCTGCCTGCTGGGTCACGTCGGCCCAGCGGGCCGATGATGAGGTGACGGGCAGACAGGCTTTCGGTGGGGCAGAGCCCAGCTGGCCCTCCTGGCATGGGTTAAACCAGATCAGCTCAACAATCTGAAGCCAGACGAATTGGTGATGGGGTGACGCGCAGACAGGCTGTGGGTGGGGCAGAGCCCGGCCGGCCCTCCTGGCATGGGTTAAACCAGATCAGCTCAGCAATCTGAAGCTAGGTGATTTGGTGATGGGGTGACACGCAGAAAGGCTTTGGGTGGGGCAGAGCCTCGCCGACCCTCTTGGCAGGGGTTAAACCAGATCAGCTCAGCAATCTGAAGCCAGGCGATTTGGTGATGGGGTGACGCGCAAACAGGCTGTGGGTGGGGCAGAACCCAGCAGGCCCTCCTGGCACGGGTTAAACCAGATCAGATCAGCAATCTGAATCAAGGCGATTTGGTGATGGGGTGACATGCAGACAGGCTTTGGGTGGGGCAGAGCCTCGCCGACCCTCTTGGCACGGGTTAAACCAGACCAGCATGCCTGCCTCAGACATCCCTCAGACAACTCATCAAGCCTGGCATACCCGAACGTGCCAAGAGGGTCAGCCAGGCCTTTTGGCAGTTGGCACACTCAAGTCCAGTCTCGGCATCCTGAACGTGCCAAGAGGGCCGGCCTGTCTAAGCCCCCCAAAACCTCCGAGGGCTATCTTTATTATATCCGGGCAGTCTCAGCAGCCAAGTTGCAATCCCCAGCTTTCTAGTTCTAAACGAGCATCTTTGTTTCTTTGAAGGTTGTCAGCAAGTCTAGTTAGACGTTGGTGGACAGGTGAGTCTCCTAGGCTAGGCTCTGCCCGGGCCTGTCCGAGCATCCCCCTACCTCAGTGCCCGATGGGGCAGCACACGCCACTTTGCTGCTGCCAACTACCTCAGTGCCCGATGGGACAGCACACGCCACTTTGCTGCTGCCAACTACCTCAGTGCCCGATGGGACAGCACACGCCACTTTGCTGCTGCCAACTACCTCAGTGCCCGATGGGACAGCACACGCCACTTTGCTGCTGCCAACTACCTCAGTGCCCGATGGGGCAAGACACGCTACTTTGCTGCTGCCAACTACCTCTGTGCCCAATGGGGCAGCACACGCAACTTTGCTGCTGCCATGTGCCTCAGTGCCCGATGGGGCAGCACACGCCACTTTGCTGCTGCCATGTGCCTCAGTGCCCGATGGGGCAGCACACGCCACTTTGCTGCTGCCATGTGCCTCAGTGCCCGATGGGGCAGCACACGCCACGTTGCTGCTGCCATGTGCCTCAGTGCCCGATGGGGCAGCACACGCCACTTTGCTGCTGCCATGTGCCTCAGTGCCCGATGGGGCAGCACGCGCCACTTTGCTGCTGCCATGTGCCTCAGTGCCCGATGGGGCAGCACACGCCTCTTTGCTGCTGCCATGTGCCCCAGTGCCCGATGGGGTAGCACATGCCACTTTGCTGCTGCCAACTACCTCAGTGCCCGATGGGGCAAGACACGCCACTTTGCTGCTGCCAACTACCTCAGTGCCCGATGGGGCAAGACACGCTACTTTGCTGCTGCCAACTACCTCAGTGCCTGATGGGGCAGCACACGCCACTTTGCTGCTGCCAACTACCTCAGCGCCTGATGGGGCAAGACACGGTACTTTGCTGTTGCTATGTGCCTCTGTGCCTGATGGGGCAAGACACACTACTCTGCTGCTGCCATGTGCCTCAGCGCCCGATGGGGCAGCACACGCCACTTTGCTGCTGCCAACTACCTCAGTGCCCGATGGGGCAAGACACGCTACTTTGCTGCTGCCAACTACCTCAGTGCCCGATGGGGCAGCACACGCAACTTTGCTGCTGCCAACTACCTCAGCGCCTGATGGGGCAAGACACGGTACTTTGCTGTTGCTATGTGCCTCTATGCCCGATGGGGCAAGACACGCTACTTTGCTGCTGCCAACTACCTCAGCGCCTGATGGGGCAAGACACGGTACTTTGCTGTTGCTATGTGCCTCTATGCCCGATGGGGCAAGACACGCTACTTTGCTGCTGCCAACTACCTCAGTGCCCGATGGGGCAGCACACGCCACTTTGCTGCTGCCATGTGCCTCAGTGCCCGATGGGGCAGCACACGCCACTTTGCTGCTGCCATGTGCCTCAGTGCCCGATGGGGTAGCACATGCCACTTTGCTGCTGCCAACTACCTCAGCGCCTGATGGGGCAAGACACGGTACTTTGCTGTTGCTATGTGCCTCTATGCCCGATGGGGCAGCACACGCCACTTCGCTGCTGCCATGTGCCTCAGTGCCCGATGGGGCAAGACACGCTACTTTGCTGCTGCCAACTACCTCAGTGCCCGATGGGGCAGCACACGCCACTTTGCTGCTGCCAACTACCTCAGTGCCCGATGGGGCAAGACACACCACTTTGCTGCTGCCATGTGCCTCAGTGCCCGATGGGGCAGCACACGCCACTTCACTGCTGCCATGTGCCTCAGTGCCCGATGGGGCAAGACATGCTACTTTGCTGTTGCTATGTGCCTCTGTGCCCGATGGGGCAAGACACACTACTTTGCTGCTGCCATGTGCCTCAGTGCCCGATGGGGCAGCACACACTACTTTGCTGCTGCCATGTGCCTCAGTGCCCGACGGAGCCAAAAAGCCTGCTGTGCTGCCAAATACCTCCTTCCCTCCAGTCCTCCTGAGGGCAAACTCTACTTCACTGGCAAATGTAATGTGCTGAGCTGAAAACAAACTGAATGCCTCACACATGCCTTTGCCAAAGGGACCTCTCATTCTGCTGGGGCCAAATATAACTCCCTCAATGCCATGGGCTTCTGTGCCGTGTGGTAAACTCTCCTGGGGGGACCCAATTTGTGGGTGAATAACTCGGAGTTCCGATATCCAATCTTCACCAAAGTTGGCAGGCATGTTGGGGAAAGACATAGGAAGCTCCATTGTGATTCTAGATTCTCTAAGTACCTGGGGGGAGCTTTCCTGCATGGGTCCTCTTTGTGACTATATAACTCAGGGGTCCGTAATCCCATGTTCACCAAACTTTCAGGAGTTGTAGAAACGTGCCTGAGGAAGCTTCCCTGCAAATTTGGTCTCTCTAGATCATCGGGGGCCAGTGTTATAGCCATTTAAAGTGCAGACAAATCGACAGATCGAGCCATTGATTCGTCGAATAATATTCGTATATTCGTATTCGTTGATCCGTTAACCTTGACGAATAATGGATCAAAATGAATCGCCATTTTTTAAATTTGTCCCCATCTCTAGTAGCAATCAGGAAGTATCATGGATGTGTGTGTGAGTGGGTGAACTTGGGCTTCCTCCCACATCCCTCGGCCCATCTCAAGTCCCTGTCAATGATATACAGCAAGCACAGGGTGGATCCCTTCTTCAGGATATTACCCAGGTGGGACAACTCTCCCAGACCCCAGCTGCAGGATGGACCAGAAGGGGCAAGTAGGTATGGAAGGTAGGGAAAAAGCCCACCAAGGATTTTTGCCACCAGGAGGATATAAAGTTGTCTTGAGAGACACATCCTTACACCTAAAGGATCATTTCTAGTTCCTTCACAGACACTCTTCCAAGTTGTTCTTCACTTTTTTCATTGTTGTGAAATTCTTCTTCAGATATTATTTTTGTCTTCAACCATGATCCTTTTTCTGCAAATTGGCCAGTATTCTCTTGCAGGGCTCTGCCTGCGCAGCACGAGTGATGTCATGAAAAGTTGCAGATTGCCACTAATTAAACAGTTATTTTTAAAATTAATTCTATGAGCAACTTCATCTCAGTGAGTCCTTGTGCCAAGGGGCAATGAGTGGGGATGGATGACTGGAATTTAACTCCTACCAAAATTCTACAAGGCTCTAACTGGCACTCTGAAATCTGATAATCCTAGCTTCATATGTGTATGCACTGTTGTTGGCTTGTGGGCTGGAATGAGGTGTCCCTCTCACTCCAAAGTTTCAGAGCAGCACACCTGGCTACTCTGGTGATGAGCCATCACTGGTGTGCATGGAGGGCAGAATTTTTGTTTTCACTGGCAGAGCTTCCTTCCTCCCTCCCCCCATTTCCTTCCCAGTGAAGCATTAGGAAAACAACAACAGCAACAACTATGCCAGCTCCATGCTTGCATTATTGATGGTGCCGCTCTTGGGCCTCCCAAAGAGTCCAAGAAACTTTTGATGCTGTGCTAATGGACACATCTGTGCTCTGTTCTCGCAAGGCTTACCATTGGCAGTAGATAGGATGTTTGTGGCAATTTCTGCAGGTTGTCACTGTGCCTCTTGTACAGACATGCTGCCCACACCAAATGTTCTCCTTTTGCCTCTCTGTCACATCCAAAACCCAAGCAGCTAAGACTGCTCTGTAAGCACAAAGGTTAGAGACACATACAGTTTATGGACAGGCTAGTAAGATTAGTTATTATTTATTATATTTCTCTCTCTTCTTTTAGAAAATAGTTGTCTGACAGAAAGCGGCAATAAAAGGGAAATCAGGACAATAGTCCTGTGAACTGGCTTCTGGTACTAGTATAGAGGTTTAGATGGGATCCTGACACAGGATAGGAAAAATGGGTCTCTCTTTTCTCCAGTTGTTTTGCTGAAGATTTTATGAATTATTACTTCACTACAGCAAAGCTCAGGACATCATTTCATGAGAAAACTATGCATATGTTATTATTATGACACATTCTACCCTTCAAATATAATGACTTCAGTAATTTGGATAATAGTATTTGCACATTACCTGCTCCAAGGTCCTGTCACTGTTTGGAGACTTTAAAAAATGTTACCTAACTAAATATTTTTCCTCACTGAAACACATGATAAATACGTTCTTAAAGAACAAAACAAAACTGGGAGTAGGGTATAGCTCCAAATGAGGTTTAAAAGAACTCACCAAAACAAACGTATGTAAAACTCTTCAAAATTGGAGTATTGATCTATTATGTGGCAACATTTGGACCTCAGGGAAATTGCAAAGCCTTTTAAAAAAATAAAGCTAATGATAGGTAATTGAAAACGCTCTTCTGTATGTTGGAGTATGCTCAAAGCAAATTTCATTTCAACGTTGTTTTTGTACTGTGGTTCTCAAAATGTGGTTTTTAATTCTGTGCTGAGTTGTAGTGAGATGATATTCAGCCACCAACTTCTGCATGATAAGTACCAGGCTTTCCAGCTCTGTTATTAGCCTCTTTTCTGTAGAGGATCTGTGGACGAAGTGAGAGTGTTGAATTATTAAAATACTGTCAAGACAGAGTTTGTTTCCAAGTTCCCATGTCAGAGTTGTGCCAAGTTGTGAAAGTGGGGCCAAAACCTGGCCTTAGTAGATAAAAGACTGCCCGCCACTGTCTCCTAGGAACAGTGCTGTTATTGTCTTGCAGGGTTTTTTCCTTAGGTTTAGAGTTCTGAATTTTAAAATCAAGACATTGGCCTCACTGCTGCACAAGTGAGATGCTATCAAGGGCTTCCAACACACCCACCTATCTGTCCATCTCTATTCAGGCGTTCAGAACCAAAACATGTGATGGGGGACGGTGTGCACAGAGAGAACCACACTGTTTTCCCCAAACCCCCCCCCCCTTAAACTGGGGTGGTGGTGTTTGGGGAAAACCTGGAAGAGCGAATTTTTATAATTTTGCACATGTTTTGGAATAGGTTGGCCCTCAGTGGGTCCTGCAGACATTTGGCCACAAGACTATTCAAAGCTGCAAAAAGGGAATTAGACAAATTCCTGAGGGGTAAAGCTTCATTGGCTACTAGTCTTGACAATTCTGTTAGAAGACCCTAGTTCAGAGACAGTAGGGAGAAGGCTATGAAGATCTTCATGCCAATGTTTTACAGCTGTAGAAGTATCTCTTCCGGCAGTGACAGGAACAGGAAGCCAGGCTACAGTGACCTGTGGTCTAATCCAGCAAAGGTTTTAGATTTTTACCAGCTGTCTTGCAGTTTAGCCACCTCCCTTCCTATGGCCTGTTAACTACCACTCTCATTCTGCTGCTGCTTATGGAAGGGAAATTTGTGGATTAATGTGCTGAATTAACTAAGTCGGTGGTTGCTGTATGAGTTGCAGTTAGGAGTGTGCTATCATACGTGTAAGCACTCCTGGGAAATAAGAGATTATTCTACTGTCACGCCTCATTCTTTTACACAGTTACAGTGCCAAACTTGCAACTGAAGGAAATGTCTGTGAATTCTTCATAATTTTGCTCTTGCTGAGATGGAATAAATGATCCGGCATGTAAAAGAAGTTAACTGTTTTAAAGGCAATCAGTGTGACAATCCTGCATGAAGCTAAAGAGATACTGTTTTATATGAAACTTATCACACAACCCCCACCCCCCAGCTCGCAGTTATTTACACTTTCCAGTTGAAAACAAATGGTGAACTTCCACCATTTTGGAGAAAGGGGAACACTATGTTGTGTAGAAGGAGCTTTAATATTTGTGCCTTATGGTGTGTCCATAGAAGTTACAAAAATAGACCCAAGCCATCAGAGCAATGAGAAAGGAATTTAGAAGCAGCTTTATCATTCTTCTTTTTGCAGCACTTACAAAGAACTTATAGGTGGGATCCAGGGGAAACTTTCTACTCCTCTCAGTGAACAAGAAGACAGCATTTTTGTATTCATGCAGATCCCTGAACTCCCCTTTTCCTGAGGTCCTGGAAACTCTTCAAAGCAGAAGAGTCACAGGTGGGGAGGGGGATATATATATATTTGAATTCAAATATATTCAAATTTGTAAAGGCTAATACAGTGGGTTTTTGTTAAAAAATTGTTTCATGTTAAAATTTTGTGTTTTTTTGAACTGCAAAACATCCCTTGCACCCTCAGGTAGGGCCACATATGAGGGGGCTGGGGAGTCTCACAACATGGCAATACTGTCTGCTTATCCTCCAGAGGGCACAAAGGGACTTTCTGAGCAAATATATTTTAAAAAATAATAATTTGGGGGAGCAGGTGTGCTGAATGACCCTAAAATGTCTGTGGAGAGTGCATTCTGCCCATCTCTCCTGTGGCGGATGTTTAGTAAAATTCAGACTCCTGATTGAATTTCAGATGTGATTCTGCAATTGCCAAAGCTGAAGGGGAAAATATGACATTAAATACACTGTGTGTCTCAACTGTAGGCTAGCAGCACAGCCAATAAGAACCGGATCAGGATTATTTCACATGGACAAAGTGTATCCAGTAAGGTTTCTTTCATTATCAGCATGGTAGGGCTGTGCTGTGCACCAGGCACACCTGAATGCTCCAATCTAATTACCTGCCTACTTTTCAAGCTGCTGCCAGTCATTTTCACTGTTAAGCCCCTTTCAGTATTAAGAGGCAGAATTCTTCAAGAAATATTTAAAATACTACATGAGAAAAGCCAGTAGCAAGAGCTCTGCTGCCATCGGTAAACATACACAAACTGTCATCCATCAAGGCTGAGGACTTAGAGCCAAGATATATATGCACACAAACCCCTTCTGAACGCTGCATTTTGGCATACACACAAAAACATGTGAAGGGAAAAAGCAAATCCTGCTCTTGTTATCTCTATCACCTTCACTTATTATCTGTATCCTCTCCACTTATTTTTTCATCCTAAGCTCAGTGAGTTCGGCATCTGGCTGCAGAGTCAATTCCCCACTTTGCCTTCCAGGAGAAGAACCAGCCTGTGGGGCCTTAGCCAAGCTCCAAGGTCTCAGAGCACCCCGAGAAGAAGGGAACGATAAACCCACTTGTGTGTATTCTGTATATACATAGAAAACCCGGGAAAGGACTGCCATAAGTCAGAACTGACTTGATGACACACATTATTATGAAGGGAGGAGAAAGCCCCCCCCCCCAAATCAATGTTTAAAAGAATGGGAAAAGAGTTTTCCCAAAGAGAGTTCAAATTCAACAGTTACCTTGTTCACCCTCCCACTTTTCCTTCCTTGCCCGCATCTTTATTATTTTGCACGAAGTCTAGTCCAAATAAGTTGGCCATTCTTTTTTTTGCCCCCCTGTAATAGATAACAGGTATTCTCTGATTTCATTTCTCCCCACTTGGCTCTGTTCTGCCACAATTTTCCAGGCAGGTTAGCACTGCTGTCACTAGCTATGAATTGGCCTCTTTTAATGTGGTTGGATCTCGACACGGCAATCTAGTATTTTTTTTCAACCTTCCCCTTACCTTCTTTGGCAATGAGTCATGCCTGTGTACAACTCCCTCGATAGATTCAACCTCATACCAATGAATGTTGATCCAACCTGAACACGGCTTGTCCCTCTATTTTTGCATTAAATTCCATTGTGTATCATTCTACACTCTTGTTAATGTGTTACTCTTCCTCCCATTGGGTGCACCAATGACTTCTCTTAGCATCTCCGTAAAAAGCTAGGGAAAAACTCCTGTCTGAGACCTTAAGAGGGCCATTGTCAGTCAAGATACACCAGGCTTTTTAACCAGGTGTTCTCCAGATCTGTTAGACCAGCACCGTCACCTAGCTGGTACTGATGCAAGTTTGTAGTTTGACACACATCAGGAGAGCATGGGATAGGGGGAACCTGGTGTAGGTTTAATAATATTTATTATTATTCACTGATTTCTGACATTTGTGTCTCGCCTGTGGAAACCACTACTCTGGGTGGTAATTGCAATATCTTGTGAATCCTAACCTCCACACCTCCCATTCCACACAAAACATAATAAATAAAAATTATCCCCAAACCAATAAAATAAACCAAAGAAACAAATGGGGTAACACAAAATGATGGTGACGGCCCTCAGGTGGCACAGGGTGAAAGAGCAAACTAACTGAGGGTGAGGATATCCTTAAAGTCTTCCTTTAAAAGTGTGGTTTATGGTTGTTGTTTTAAAAGTCTGGAGGAAGGAGGCCTGCCAGATCTCTAAGGGGAGGCCATTCCAAAGTGTGGGGCGCCATTGCCAAGAGGGTAGTGAACTAGATAGATCAGCAACCTCAGTCAGTGTGAGGCAACTTCCTATATAGCACGCATGTACAGTTAAGTCAGGTTAAATTTGGTTCAAACGTGCTTTTTCCTTGGATTTTACAAATATATATATATTAAAATATATTTTACAAATATATATCTTTTATTCCATTCATATCTTTTTGTTTCTCTAATGACCTCCAGATAGTATTCATGACTTGTCTCTTTTATTCCCACAACTAACCTATAAGATAGGTCAGACTGAAAAAAGTGCCTGGCCCAGTGAGTTTCATGGTTCAATGGAGACTATATTTATGATCTCCCAAACTGTGAAGCAATAGTAAATTTGGATGCCCAGATGTGTATGATGATAGTGCCCAGAACCAGCTGTCTTTCATAACCAGAATTTTAAAATGCATTCAGCTAGGTGAGTGCATACCAACAAGCGAGGAACAGGTCTTTTGTAAAGTTAATGGTTCTTAATTGCCCATGTAAAATCTTAAACTGCAGTTCTATACTGCTCCTGGGGAAATCTGTTTCTCCACCAGCTACCGTGGGGAGCACAACCAAGTTCAGAGGTGGCAAGGAAGTCTCTGGGGATGATGCCACTGTTCCTGCTGTTTGGAAAATTTCAGAACTTCTACTCCATTAGCCCTGGCCCTACTATACCTGTCCCAGTACAACAATCTACCACACTGGCTCTCCAAACTTTATATATCATGCCTAAAAAAATTACAGAACCGATCAACATACACCTTAAATCAAAACACATATGGTTCATTTAATGTGCTTTACAGCATGTTGCATAGAAGCAAAGTCACTCAGACTCCAACCTCAGAAGATGACTGTGAAACCCTTTACGTTACAACAGAGTAAACTAATAGTCTCTAGGGAGCAAATAATAAAGTGCAAACCAAAGTATAGTAAAGCCAGTACTTCTATTCACCACTTCTTGTTTAACTTCTTATGCACTGTATATTATATTAGAAACCATACACTCTGCCTTTTATGTTATACTGTATGGAAAAAAATACTTCTCAGAGCTGAAATATCAGGATGCAGTTTGCTAAGTAAAAACATATTCGGAACTTGAATGTGTTTTAGTCACCAGATCAAGATGATTTTTCTGTACATGAGTTAGACATATAAATAAAACGAGTGCTCTTTTTGTTAAGTAGGAAATTGTTTTATTGAGTTACCTTCAAGGATTCTAAAAATCTGGTTATTTTTCTTGGAGCTGTAATTTTGAACCTGGAACATCAATGCAAGATACAGCAGAATCTCAAAGCCTGTCAGCAGAGAAGATGGCATTTAGACACGTAGAGGGAAGAGCTGGTCAGACTAGAAGACTGCAGGAAACCTGGGTTAATTTCTTAGGTACTTCTGTTCCTCTTCTTATACTCCTTGCTTTGCACAAACTTATCGCTTGCTGTTGGCCATTTCATTTCCTCATCATGCTCCTGTCATCATTTTCTGCCATGCACCTGCATACACTGTACCAAAAAGGGAAAGAAAAAACAATTTTGCCTGAAGTAATCCAAATTTTATGCGTAGAAAAGATGAATTCTATAATCTGAGTAAATTATCTAAAACCTAAATTTCCTTCAAGGGTCCCATACATTTATATATATAAAAAAACAAAGAACATGTGGTGGGATTAAAATTTCAAAAAACTTCAGCTAAAGTGACGTGATTAAAGAAGTTCTTACCATTTCTTGTAACTAATGCAGTCTTCAAGATATGTCTTTCTGGATATTTTTTCCCCCTATTACCTCATTTTCAATTTTCTTTCCCTGTTCTCCCACATGTGATAAATGAATCAAACTGATATGTATGCTGAATAGGTCATTAAAAATGAATTAGTGGTGTGGGAAACTTCTGCTTAAAGGCTGTAGCTGCATTCTGTTCCAGTGACGTGCATACACTCCTGGCAGGAAGTGGCAGCTGCCAGCAGGCGGGGTAACCCCTTATTCTGCCCTTTCGCTTAGAGGTAGAGCATAAGATCAAAGGGTTATTTTAGCCAATCCTAGTTACGATTAGGTAACTAGTATCCTATCTGAATTCTAACAACATACTATGTAAATCATGCTAAGTAAATAAAAGAGCTCTCAGGGCATTGCCTGTAGGCTCCACTGGCTCGGACATCTGCTGTCGACTCCTTTGTTCTCTCTCTAAGGCAATTAGCCTTCCTTTGTTCTGTGATCACCCACATAGTGGCACTTTCTTTTTGGCAACAACTAAATTAAGGGATATTGTATTGTGAACACGTTTTGGTAGTCTTTTATTTTGAATTTCTCTCCCTTATGGTATATTGTCATAGATAATAATAAAATCATTATGAGATAATAAAAATCTGAATAATAAACTATAAATCGATAATGAAAATCCCAATTAACTACAAATAAATTACAAACAGAAAAAATGGTATTACAAGTTCCAATGAATTCAACGGGCCTTGTTTTTTTCAAATATTCCAGACTGAAGCAGGGCAGTTCATAAATATCTTGACCTTTTGAAAAGCCACATAGAAAAGCCTCCCTCCATCTTTGTTTTCCTGAGGGAAGAGCAGGCAAGTCAGTTATCACATCCTACCCACTGAAGATTAATGAATGATAAAAGAAGGGGCATTCATCATTTCCCCTCTATTTACCCTGCTCCACCTTTCAAAGGAAAATAGAAAATATTGTACACAGGGCTTTCACAAATCTTCTAGTCTCAGCCTCATATTTCTTACCTAGCCTACAGAGTTTTTGGAGACATCAACACAAGTTATATTTATTGATTTTTATATGCCCACCAAAGGAAAATAAGAGCTACAAACTCGTTTTCCTGTAGCATGTGTTTTATTGGAAGATCTTTCTATAACATCTCAGGCATGTAGAGCTATGTAATCCAAGTGGCTCTGGGTGGCCATAATGTGTTTTAGAATACCATGTAGAGAGGATGAATCTCAATTCATATTTTCTTCTCATTGTCTTCCCCAGCACCCAGCACTATGCCCTCCAATAACTTTATTTATTTATTGAATTAGTATTCCATCTTTCTTCTTTTGAACTGAAAAGTACAGATTTATCCGCAGAAGAGCATTGTGGTCATTTAGGCTGAGTAATGGATAATTATATTTGTTGCATGTCTGTACGTGTCCGTACACACTGTTAGTGGCAGAGTGGTACAAAGGTAAATTAAAATGAATGAATGAATGAATGAATGAATGAATAATACAGAATAAACTTTCATAAATGGAGAGAGAGGAGTTTCGCCTATTCAGACAAAACATGGTGCTTTTTTTTTTTTTGCACCACTCTTTTGAGTGCATTTAGTGAAAGTGACATGACAGCATTTACTCGGGCTGCTACACATGGAGGATTCTGGCACAAGGCATCAGTCCTTCATTACAGATGGCACTGCAACAAAAAAGAAGTGAGGGGAGGAATCCAGATCCTGTGCTGCCAAAAAGGTAAATGTCTGGTGGAGAAATTGCAACAGAATGCTAAAATCCTTAAGTGCTTAAACATTCTATATGCTGACTCCACTCTGATGGATGAGACTGTCTCTGACACTAAATTATGTTCTAAATTGGATTTGGTGAGTGAACACAAAATGTTCCGTCATACAACCTTATTTCTGCAGGGTTTCTTTTTAATTGTGCTAAAATTCTGTATGCCCAAAGATGGCTGGTTATTAAAATGAGATGCTGTGGTGTATAGTAATTAGGATTGTGATATGGCCCTGAATGAATCCCAAATTCTGAACCACATTGGGATGACCTAGACTAAGTTGGCAAATGTCAAAATCACATGGAGGCTCCTTTGAAGAAGACTGAATGCATATTCGACTACTGCTGGAAATTCATTAGGAGTTTTGGGTCAAAAGGACACAGAGACTTAGACAGTGTCAGTGGCCAGTATCCTAATGCTTAAATGCAGAGTAGGAGGTCAGCTGCTTAAGTGTTCCTGCTTGCACAGGCAGGCTTAGCATCATGCAAACAGCTGTGTGACCAACCTCAGATACATTGCCAAGAATGGAAATGTGACCAGGAGTCTGCCAAGGTCAGGAGGATGCTTACCTCATTACCCTTCTGCTCCTCCTTTACGTAGTAGGATCCTGGCTGTTGTATCTTGAAAAATGGACACATTTCTTCCCAAGCTGTTTATAAAAAGGAAAACGTGAGGTGGGGGAGAAGGAGGGAGAAGTGGGATGAACTGATGTGACTGGTGGTTCTAGCTTTGAACAGCAGGACATGGTTGTACCAGGACTCTCCAATCCCAGTGCTTTGGGAAATGCGGAGTGATGGGAAGCCAGAACTGAAAGGCAGCATTTTGATTGGAAATGAAAGCTTGCTGAATCATCTCTTTCTCCCATTGCAGGTGATAAAACTGGGCAGGGCTGTAGGCTGTAGGAAGTCAGAGCTGAGCTGCTGATTTGGTGCAAGGTCAAGGAATCATTTCTCACACCTTAAAGATAATAGAAGTAGAGTCAGGTTGCCTCAGAAGCATGATCTACCTGGGTCATTGTCTTCTATCTGCCTCCTCATCAGGAGTCAAGGACCTTCCCATGTTTTCCTCCTGCTCAGCCCTCAGTTAAATACTCTGTCCAATAGTGTCCTAGGAGGGAGGAGGAACAGGGATGTGGCAGTGGGTTTTGCTTCCTTGGCCCTGCCCACAATTGGCTACTATCATTAAACTCATGACCATTTGAATGCAAGTAAAGTAGGACACGTAATCAGAAATACTGAGAAAGCTGGATCTCGAATTCTGTAGGACATTCTATTTATGTTCAAGCAAATCTTAGTGGAACACTGCTTTAGATGGCATCACTCAAATAAGCAAAGCTAGGGATTGGACCCCATCTTTTATACCCTTTGTGCCCTCACACGTTTTTACAGCGAGCTATTTGGCAGACAGATTAAAGAAAATGGGTTATTTGGAAGAAGAGAGTTCGAAAGTCTGTGATTTAAGAGATGAGGGTTAAGTCATTTTGCACATCCATTCTGTCCAGTCTACAAATGCTGAAAGCTTCTGCATGACTTACTCACTTACTCTCTGTGTGGATGAAAGAGCAATCGCAGGCTTATCCTAGTGATGTTTACAATCCAATTTTTTTTTGCATATGCCTAAATCACAATGCAAAACAAGTCTTATCTCTCTGTTGAGGAGGATTTCCCTCTAATTATGGTTTAATCATTCTGAAAATAGAGGGCAGGTTGAGTCAAACAAAGAAGCAAAAAAGTGGCACAGTTCCAAGCATCAGAATGGAAATGGGTGCAAGCAATGATTAGGCTCAGCTTTCGTCCCTGAATCACTGTTCAGAAGCTGATGATTGAATAGTATCAATTTGGAGAAAATTCCCCCACACCTTCTGAAATGTTGATTCCACTGTTGGTCTGAGTGCAGTACCAAACGACCTGGCAGCTTCTATTCTATTGGTTTTGTGTTCCTTGAGTGCCAGCATTAGAAGTTTTCAAAGGAAAGGAATATAATTTTCTTGTCTGTGAAATATGACATTAGCATCCTTACCCCCTTGCATCCCCCATTTAATAGGTCATTTAAAAAAATGTAATCCATACTCATTGGCATCATGAAAAATGTCTACATTTCTCCATTTTGTCTACATTTTGGAATAACTCATCAAAAATACCTCTATAAAATTGAAGAGGAGTCACTGCAGTCTTCCTACCGTTAGGCAGAGTGAAGAGACAGCGTAAACAGTAGATGGTGGGGATCAGCAGTGGCAATGTTTTAGACCAGACCTTGTATGATTATTGTTCTGAAAATGTGACTTATCAGACTATATCAGGAACTTGCTTCATCTTAACTGTTAAAAAGAGCACTGCATGTACTGATCCATTGCTGAGTTAACAGTGATTTATCAAGGTTTAGACAATGTAGAATGTACCCAGTGTTGTGTAGTGGATAGAGTAATGGGCTAGGATTCTGGAGACCAGGATTCAAATCCCCCTTAGTCATGGAAACTCACTGGGAGAGTGGAACTGGTAAAACCACTCCTTAAATATCTCAGTTACCTTGAAAGCCCTGTTAGGGTTGCTATATGCTGGTTCTGACTTGACCAGCCCATTACTGAAATCAAACACTGATCTAGAACTGAAACAGCTTCTGTGGATTTTGATGGAAAGGAGATATAGAATTGTGTGTCAGCCGCATACTGGTGAAAGTGAACTCCAAACCTCCGATCAACCTGTCACAGCAGCTTCATGTAGATTCTAAATAGCAGAGGGGACAAAACGGAACCCTGAGGTACACCACAGGCCCACAGCCAGGTTGTTGAACAAGAGTCCCCCAGCACCATCTCCTGAGTTCTCCATTCCAGGAAGGACTGGGGCCTCCATAAACGAGTTCAAGTCCCACCCCAGAGAGACGGCCCAGAAGTTGATGGTATCCAGAGCCATTGAGAGGTCCAACAGAACCAACAGGGAGACACTCCCCATGTCTATTCCCCTTTGTAGGTCATTCATCAAGGTGACCAAAGTGGTCTCCATCCCATAACCAGGCCTGAAGCCAGGAGCTTTTCTATGTTAACAGAACTTGGGATATCCATTTTTCTACATTGGTCAAACTCTGCCAATTCTCCTGGACTTCTCACTGTTTTTGATACTACTGACTTTCAGATTCTTCTGGAAAGGTTCTCTCATGATGACATGGTGGCTCCACATTTTCAGAGAAATCTGATTCTAGAAGGTAGTGCTGGGGGATTACCTCAACCCCGTCAAATTTTTGCTGTGAGATCTTCTGTAGATGGAAGAGTCAAGCTATTGAGTTAACCTGCCCTCCATTTTCAAAATAGAATATGGGCTGAGATGTCATGAGTGAGCTTGTGATGCTTGATTCTGTGTCTATATTATATTTAGATGAGATAGCAGAAGGGTTGAACTGATGCCTGAATCAGTAACAAGCTGGATGAAGGCTAAACAAACAAACAAAATTCATTCTTGTCAAGGTGAAGGTAGGTGTAGGTGTGTTCATCTCTTCAGAGCTATTGTTCAGGATGGAGTTGTCCTCTTCCTCATGGACTGAGTTTATAGGAGATACTCCTATACAGAACTTGGAAACATATCTCTCTATCTCTCTATCTGTGGCGTGCCCCTTGCATGTCCCTGGATTATTTCACTAATCTAAGGCCCACGCCATGTTCCTATTTATGCTGCCACCAGTTGATCTCTATCAACATTATTTACTTGGAAAGACTGAGGTCCATACTGCATGTAACTTTTAACAAAAACAGGTTTATTGGATACAGTTCAAATCTTGAGTTTCACATAAGTAGTAACTTATTCCACACTTAACTCTCTCTCGAAGTTCCATACTCTTAACTGCTTTTCAACTCCTCACTGACTATCTGCTCTTCCTATCTGCTTCACCCCTCCCTTTACGTTCCACTGGCTCCACCTCCCAACACTCTTATTGGTGCATGCCGATACACTCATACATATGCATAGGCAGGGTGATCGCTACACTATCTCTCTCTCTCGCTCTCTCTCTCTCCCTGCCTGCCTGCCTATTAAAACCCATATGAAGTTCCCAGCTTTTTGGAGTTCAAAACATAACTTTTTGAAATTGTATCTTGTATCCCATTTGTTACTGAGAACCCAAGTAGCTTCTGTGGCAAAGACTGGCTTTCCTCAGTTTTGGTTGACCTGTCAGCTGTGGCCTCTCTTGGATCACTGTTATTTCTGCTCTGGCATCTTTGCAGATTGATGGTTGTAATGAGTAGTATGTAAGCCCACCTTGGAAAATTATTGAGAAATTTAGTTTATTTCAAAATACTGCTGCAGCTATTAGGGATCAGCTGGCTGGTGGAAATGTATCTCATGTCCAGTGAAAGAATTTCACTGGCTTTTGGTCCATTTCTGAGAACAATTTGAAGCCCCATACATTTTCTAGACCAATTACTTGAATTTACACCTGCTCCCACATCACTTTACCCATGCATTGAGGCTATCCTTGGGATCCTATTCTAGGTGTCCATCCTATATGATTGAAGGCAGGTGGTGGCCAGAATGATGGAGTTGGAATGGGCCAATCAGGCCATTTAAGTCCAACCCCCTGTTCAATAAAGAAATCCAAATCAAAGTAGACCAGACAAATGGTTGTCCAATTTTCTCTTGAATGCCTAGTATTGTTGTATCTGATATTTTGTATTGGGTCTGAAATACAAAAGGTAATAAAAGAAAAGAAAAGCCTTTTTTAATTTACCAACCAGAGTTTAGAAATGCTATTTGGGGGGGAAAGGAAAACTGTCCATGTTGGCTGGAGGAATCTGGGAGTTGCAGGCACAAACAAACAAACAAACAAACAAAACAACCAAGCAGGTAAATGTGACAAAAAGAGACATAGAAAGAATATTAAGAAAGGGGTGCTGAGCAGGTTAAAATGAGAAACACCAAAAATTCTTCTCTGTACTAAGTCAGATAGTTGACTGTCCAGGTAGCCTGTTTAAAGAAACAGAAATATAATCTAGACATCTGGCTTGTCTGCAATGCCTTCACCTGGAGATCTCAGAAATTGAGCCTCCAATCTTCTCCTTGCAAAGTACGGTATTTGCTCTGATACTGAGTTATGACCCGTACCTTCTACTCCTTTGTATAAATTCTCTTATATCTTCAGCAAATGCTTAAAGATGGAGTAAATGCAGCAATACTGTTTATTGTACAATTCTATTTTAGTGACACAGGGAAGAGAGGATTTAGCATAACAGCTCAGTTTCAGCTGTCTTCAGTGTAGCCAGAGATACACGCACCAATCAAGATGAAATATTTGTATTCATCCTGACTGCTTACTCAGGATTCAGCGTGTGATGGCCACCTTGTATATATTGATTTTCACTTTAGCATTTCCAGCATCAATTGCTTACAGCACTTTGCAAGCAGGATCAGCAGAGCACATTAATCACTGTTTCCTTTTTGGAATCCCATGTATTTTATATTGGGGAGATAATGTTTCAATCTGGAGCTTAGGACATTAGTCTTCAAGAGAAAGGGACAGGCATCTTTGGTCATACTTCAAGTTAGACTTTTAGATACCACATTACCAAATGTGCAACTCAAGCAACAGATTTCCCTTACACAGAAAAACAGTCTTCAAATGTAAAATTAAAGGAATCCTATGTGTTCATTGGGAGTTACTCCATCTTTAAGCATCTGCCAGTGAGTAGTAAGCTGCATAAAGTAGAAAGGAAAATTATGTGTGATTTTGGGATTAATATTACAGATCGGTAGACCATGAGAAGAAAGGATCTCATTTCTTTGCCTTGATAACAGAGAACAATGAACAATTCTGCTGCTCACTGAGGGAAAGGTGACATCGTTGAAACAATTGTGAAATATAAACACAATTCATCAATCAGCCAGTTAATCAGTCAATGGCCAAAATCCGACTGGTGTAAATGTATGCCGCACAAGCTAGTTGATATCATCTAGCACCAGTAATGTTTAATTTAAATTAATTGAAAGCTTCTCATCTCCCCCTTCAGGTTCCAAGGCTCTCTAGGTCTCCCTTTTGCCTTCGGGAGCCTCGGAATGAGGAGAGCCTCTGAGAGAGGTTTTTAAAAATAGAATTCTTTGTGCCTTGTTGTTTTAAAATATGGTTTAGTATTGTTTTTATTTACCGTTTTAATATATAATATATAATTCTTTTTGAATATTGCAATAATTTATTGTTTCTTTTTAATGATGTAAGCCGCCCTGGGTCCTTTAGGAGAAAGGCAAGATATAAATATTTGAAATAAATAAATGACAATAGCCAAAAATTGCTTCTGGATCACCAGATGTCATCCAGCTTGCATGGTGTAAATACATGCAAGAGAATTTTGACCACTCAATCAGTACTGTAATTTCCTCAGCGAATTGAATGGAATGACTTCTGTGAATTTATTTATGGCATTTCCAAAACAGCTTAAAAAGACATTATGCTTTGAAATACAGACTGAGTATGGCAAATTTGTTTTTTAAATGTGTGCATTTTATTCTCAAACGCATATATATATAATTTAAAAAGGTATGTGTGTCTGTAAAAGAGGGCTGGGAAAAAGGGAGAGATCTATGTTAATTCTGCATTAGCTTATGAGGAAAAAGAGGGAGAAGAGTAACCAATTTCAGCAGTGCTTCTAAATTACAAATGAACCTCTAAATGCTGGAGAGAGGCAGTTCATAGATCACCCATTAAGAACACATGGAATATGTCAGCCTCTGCATTGTAAAGTGGTAGATTGATATCTTCCCCAAGGTGAATATTCATTTATTTTTTTATAGGGATGCGTGAGACAACCAAGGGCATTTATGTGGTATGAAAGATTTTCTCTTAGAAGACCTGGATTGAATATAGGTGCACAGAAATGCTGCCCTTTTTTTAAACAGTGGGAACGTTTCATGGATATTTTAGTGATACTGAAACATGGGATCATAAAAGATATTCTGCCACTTATCACTCTGTACATGATGAGAAACAAAGAAGAGAATTAAATTTATCATGGCTTGTAGGACTATAAATGTTGGAATGAGTATTCCTCCAAAAATAGTATTTTACTTACAGAGAATGCCAGTAAGAGTTCCCAGGCAAGAATTACTTGATCAATTTACAGATACTGTATGTGCAACAATGCAAAACAAGAGTGGGCATCAGTCACACTTTATAGGTCAGTCAATAAGAGCATCCAGAATGCATGTGATCTCTAGCTATATTAAGAAGCAATATCACTGTGCTTAATATTTGCTAGGATAACTGAGACAAAAATTCAAAGCTTGAAAGGTCAGATATTGAGTAGTTATACCTTGGAGAAAATAAAAGGGATGAAAATCAAATTGAATCTGCAAACAATGCTCAAAAAACTCATATTTGGGTTCAACATTGCTTGTACAGAATAAATAGAGGAACATTTTTGGTTCATGTGTTTCATCATTCTTACCTTTTCTGGTATGTTATGTACTAACAAGTCATTTCTGACTTAATTGCAACCCTAACAGAGTTTTCAGGGTATATTGTATGTTCAAGGAATGATTTAGTACAACTATCCCTAGCGAGTTTCCATGGATGAGTTAAAGTTTGAACCCAAGCCTACTGAGTCCTAGCCACTAATTCTATCCACTATACCACACTGAGCTGGTTGGCTCAATGACTTCATTTCCCAGGGTGTCTCTTGCAAGTAGAGCCAGCCTGTGTAGCCTTGGGCAAGCTGCACAGTCCCAGGACATCCCCAGAAGAATGTATTTAATTATTTAAAATATTTTTACCCCACCTTTCTCCTTAAGAAGGACCCAAGGTGGCTTACATAATTAAAAAAACAATATTAAAGCTAACAACAGTGAGCATTCAAATACTAAAAAGGGTCAAACAAATACCATACAAAAAGCATAAGCAACATCAAAACACATTCAAAATAGCAAGGTGCAACATTTCATTCCCTCAGAAGGGAATAGTAAAGTAAGAAGGATTCTCTACCTGGAAAACCCTGAAAAGGGTTGCCATCAGTTAGAATTGACTTTTTGGCACATGATGATGGTGATGATGATGATAATGATGATATCACACTGGCTCCTCTTATCTTTTCTTGAGCATGATTTTTTAAAACAAACAAACCTAAGATCATAAGAAGAGCTATCTGGAATAAGACCAAAGGCCCTTCTAGTCCAGCATTCTGTTCCAACAACAGCCAACCAGATGTCTAGAGGAATCCCATATAAAGTACATGAAGGAACAAGCACTCTCCCACTGATGATCTATAGTACCTTGAACTGGAAGGCACACTTGTTCTAATATTTTGGAGATAATATATATAATCATAAATACTTGTAGCCCTTGACAGCCTTTTTCCAGTGAATGAAGAAGCAAAGTGTCATGCTTTTTGCTTTCCTGAAAAGAAGCAATAGAAAACTTGCAGATTTTTTGATGTGCTGTTTTTCTAAATCAGAAAGGAACGTCATCTGAATTTTATTCCTTGGCATGTATACTTAATCATGTCTTGTGAAAGAAAAGAAATTTTTGTAACCTCGTATGCTGCCTTTAGTAGGTTTGGCTGGGAGGGACTTTTCTGGACTGGGGTGACTGTCAATCTATCCAGCACTAACCAACTAACATTCCTTCCCTACCTCTGAATTCAGAGAGAGCCCTGCCTCACTACTGATGACTTTCCTTCTCCTTAGAGTCTGCTGAGGTCTGTTGTTGAAAGCAGTCATGTTTGTCAGTTTGCTGTTTGATTTGTTCACAACTGTAAGTAATTAAATCTTTTATTCTTTCACCTTGTTCACGTCAGTCTAATATTCAGAGAATTGTAGTAAT
Organism: Intellagama lesueurii; assembly: GCA_037013535.1. Taxonomy (NCBI): domain Eukaryota; kingdom Metazoa; phylum Chordata; class Lepidosauria; order Squamata; family Agamidae; genus Intellagama; species Intellagama lesueurii. The sequence continues at coordinate 259,638,644 of JBAJHW010000002.1, forward strand.
TGTAAAGGAAAATGGTGGCTTTTACATCCCATTTCTATGATTAAAATAAATTTATTGTGAAAAAAAGTGTGCTGATTGTGAACTGTCAATGCTTTCGTTGTATGAGTATACTATGTATATACTTACAATGACAATAAATTTATTTGATTTGATTTATAATAAATATGAAATTATTATTTTGAAAAGTTCCTCTATCACTTCATGGTAAATGTTCTAGGAAAGAGGTGGGAAACATGTTGCCCCCTAGATGTTCTTGGACTATAGTTTTCATCAGCCAGGATAGCCAATGGTGAGGAACTATTGAAGATAAGACCCCAAAATATCTACAGGCCTTCCCTGTCCTGAGCAAAATAGCAGCAAACTTCTTACACACACAAAACCAAGCAAATGCAATTATGATCATTGCCATTATAATGCATCATAACATTAGCTTGCAATTCAATCAACACTTCAACAATTTCATAACCTCACATGCTGACAGGTCACTTAAAAATATCAAATATTAACATCAAATATTTGCATTACTTTTGCTTGTTTTAGGATATTCCAGTCTCAAGTATCTGCTAAGAAGTAAGAAACAATAGTGGCACTTATTCCCACACAAAGTGATATGGTCTTAATAGCAAGACTATTGATAAAATAGCAGGTGCACAGTCAGGGTAAACCAGGGATGAACTGCTAGTGTAAGCACACACATGGTGTCCAAAATTCTATCAATCTTTTATGGCAGCCTAATACAATTGACATAAATTTCCTTTCAGTGATTTGGTACAGAACAGCAAATGCCTAGACTCATTTCTGAAGTTGTGGAAATTTGCAACAAGATTCACGTCTGTTGCGTTGAGGCAGTAGGCATAATTAATAGGATTTTGGCCAATTCTTTTTAAAATTATGCAATTTATAATTATGAACAAAATTATGTAGGTCTGATTATAATTAGCTCCAATATTTATTTATTTATTTATTTATTTATCTCACTCAATTGGTAGCAAAGCTACTATTCTAGGCGGCAAACACAGCAAAACATAACAATAATAGAAAATAATAGAAAACATTGGAAAGGAAAAAATCCGAATTCTAAGACCATAATAAATATGAACCTATGGGAACATTGATATAAAAAAAAAAAACAACCCATTGGCTGCAAAGAATTAACCACAAGCGGGCGAAGAGGAGAACATAACATTACTTTGGGGCAAGCTAGAGAAAGACTTGGGAGAACAGCCAGGTCTTAAGTTGTCTTAAGTTTAAATTAGTAAATTGTAAAACAATTTTGAATTTCAACATCTGGGAAGAAATTTGTTTAAGAATTTTAGAAGCATCCTCAAAATCAGTTGTCACAGGTTATACATCTGATCACAAAACTAAGCCTAGAGCAACTTTGTAATCTAAGGCTATAACTTCCCCTGGGGAACCTGATTTTAATTCTTACTCTCATTTCCCATCCCAGCCCGTCACAGAGGGAGGTTGTCCTGCTTACACGTCCTCTGTTTAAATGTGGGGAATTGCATGTGTTTTTTGTAACTCACATCTGTTTGCTCAAAACCCGCAGTAAAAACTTCTTATCTGGATTATAGCAGACATGTAGCTTAGGCTAAAGTGATATTTTCCCTTTGAAATATTCTCAAATCAGATCTTGATGGAATTTAAAGATAACAATTTTGAAATCACATAGATGCTCCATAAGGTGGGAAAAATAATCAAATATTCCCCTGTATGTAAAAATGCAGCTAGGATATATATATATATATAATCAACGTGACTGCAGGATTCCTAGCAGTAGAATTTCTAGGAATGTGAAATATGCATTCTGCATTTTGATGTTGCACAGTATTGGGAAATGTTCTGATTTCTACTTGTGCTCCAGCATACAGTCAAAGTTCCTGTGTTTGGACAGAGGACAAGTTTGTGCTTCTGGAAATAAGTGGATACAATTCAGCTTATTCTGAAGAAAAAGCCAGAAGGAAGCATCTCCTGAGGTTTCCTAGAACACCCTTTCTTGACTGTGATCTGAACTGCGCTTCCTTCCTTGCAATTGGTGGGAAGAACAGGACCTTTGCGGCACCAGGATGCGTGAGTGGATGGGCCAGTCCCGGGGGACAGACACGCATTAGGTGCACCAATTTCTAATTTTAATGCATGTTGGGAGTCTTAGACCCTGGGGATATATCTGGCTGGCTGTGGTTCCTGAGTCCACGCTCCTATTTGTGGACTGGTAGATTTAACAGCTTTTTACACATTCCCAGCTCTACTATGAAAGACTGAAATGACTCACCTGAGGTTTAATTACTGTTTTAAGCTTTTTTTTAAAAAAAAAATGATGATATTTCTAGTTCTGTTATTTGGACTTTGACCCTGGCCATAATGAATGCTACCCTTGAAAACTTCTCTGAAATTGAATTTTGGACCTTGAGTTGAAAGAGCCCCTCCCCCCCACTACCCTTGTTTTAATGAACATGTCACTTACCTTGATATATGTATTTTAAGAATAAATATTTCTGTGTTAAGAAAACATGTTGTGGGTAACAGGACATAGGAAACTAATAATATATGGTATTTAGAATGATGTTATTTGGCTGTAGGATGAACATAAGGACAGGCAATTTTTTCTTTTTTAAATATAGGAAGAATGTTACAGATGAAAAGCTGGTCAACTGCATCTTCTCTTCAAAGCAAGCAGTTTATCACATATCTGCTTCACCCTCTGATGCAAACACAGATTACTTATCTAATGCATCATTCACATTTCACATTTTAAATGCACCTGTGCTAGGCTGTGGTTTTTTTTTTTTTTTAATTTTAAATTTTTGCTCTTGGAGGCATCTCATCCCTTTGACTTTTACCTTCAGGGTAAAGTGAACAATACGTTGGTCCCCCCCCCTCCCCCATTATAACTGTTTGGAAGAAAGAAAGAAAAAGATGACACGTTATCTTCTGGAAATTGTAATGAAATGCTAGATAACAAAACTCCAAAAGTGTATCACAGGAAATTCAGCAATGAAATAGACTGTTTTACATATAAAATGTCCACATTAAGGTTGTATTATCTAGAATGTTTTTTTTAATTTTGAAAGCAAACACAAACATTGAATGAAAATGAGGCATTTCCAAATGATGGCATGAAATACAATCATTTTGCTTTCATCTAATGTAGTTATTCCCCCCCCCCCCAGTCAAAAATACCTTTTCACTTTAAAAACAGATTCTACAAAACAAGGACGGAATTGTTGATTGACCTAGTAGAAACTAGCAGAGGGCAAGCTAACAGGAGTTTTGGCACTCTTTCCAACTCTGGGCTGGGAAAACGGAGGAGGAGAGGGCTCGCTGCTGTTCTGCTGAATCTCAGAAGCACCCCAAAAGCAACAGAGGAACTTTCCTGCTTACCAAGGGTCTCCAAGCTGACCATGAAGTTGGAAAGAGGTCCTGTTCTTCTCCAAAGTCAGAAATACAACAGTGCTTCCTGATTCATTTCCTAAACAGGAAGTTGTACTTCCCTATGGCAAATGCATCTTTTGACCCTCAGAACTCAAAAAATGCCATCTTGCGCTATCATATCTCCCAGTTTTCCTGCATAAGAATGTGTGGCATTTAAGCTGGCAGAGTGCAGAAGGATAGTATGAGGTTTATGGCTATAAAGTAGGAGCAATCACACAGGATTTGGGCACATCATAGGAAGACAGGATTTCCTGGAGAAAGGCAATAATGCTGGGAAAGGTGGAAAAAAGGAAGACCAAATATGAGATGGACTGACTCTCTCAAAGAGCCCGTGGGCCTGAGTGTGCATGAGCTGAGCAGGGCGGCTGATGACAGGACATTTTGGAGAGCACTTATTCATAGGGTCCCCGTGAGTCAGAGGTGTCTTGATGGCTCATAACTACAACATAACTTTTACCCTACCAGGATGCTACTGGTAAGGTAAATGGGAAAAAATGCTTTTATTGTTCCAAGAAACTCATTCGGGATAAGAAAGGATTTTTTAAAAAACCACACAGATGTAGATACAGGAGGCTGCCAAGTGTGTGGGGTATGCTAATTTTTCTTTATTCATATCAGAGCATTGCACCATTTAAAATTATGGACATTTATGAAATATAGATAAAATTAATAACAAATTAAAATGTTAAGATATTTTGATTATTTTTTACCAGAAGTGCACTACTCTAATAGCGTTATTTTGGCCATTTGCTAGATCTTCTTTTATACATACGGTGAGGCATAAATTGCATGCACTTAAGTGCTGCATTAATTGAATTTCTCCACAGTCACAGAAAATAAGTCCTGTATCCAAATAGTCCCATTTTACTTGATTATTTTTTGATCTTCCTACTTAACTTCAGACTTTATTAATTGACATCAAGATAATCCAGTTAGAGTCATGTGCTGGTGGGAGAAACTCCTCAGCGTCCAACCATTTAGCAAACTCTGTTGTTTTTGTTCTCCACAGGTTTAGCCTAGCCTCTTCTGGTTAGTTCAGCGATGGCGAACCTATGGCACGCATGCCATAGCTGGCACGCGGAGCCCTTTCTGCCAGCACGCGAGCCATAAGTCACCAGATCGCTACTCCCCCCCTCCCCCCCGCAGCCAAACCTGAGCAGGTGGCTGCAACCGCGGTGCTGGTGCCCGGACAGGATCCGGAGCAGCTGGTGCTGGCGGCGGATCTGGAGTGGGGTCTCGAGGCACCTCTGTGCCCGGCATTCCCCCTTCCGCCGCCACTTCCGGTTCCGCGGCGGCGGCACACCACCCCCTGTTTTTTTCCCCCCAGTTTGGGCACGCGAGCCCAAAAAGGTTCGCCACCACTGGCCTAGTGTCTTCTGAGATGTAAAAGGATGTTGATGGCAGAGCTTAGAGTTTAGAGACATCCATCCCTGAGGAGATAGCAGGATTTGGTTTTATTCCATATTACCACCATCAATAGTGTTTTAGGGTAGCTCTTAGATTTTCACTCTTTAATTTTTAGTTTGTTTTGGCTTTTTTCATTATTGGATTGATTGGAATTGTGAGAGGATGGGATGGGTTAAAGCTGTTGTTAACTGCTCAGAGTAGTGCATGTCACTAACTTGGGTGGTAAACAAACAAACATTTGCTAGCACCTGGCGGGGCAATGGCAGCCAAACAACAGACTTTTTCAATGAGGTGGGACTGAGAGAAAGGCCTCTCCTGATGATCTTAACAGCCAGGCAGGCTCATAATGGGAGACACGGTCCTTGAGATAGCTTGGATCCAAGCCGTTTAGGACTTTATAGGTCATAGCCAGCACTTTGAATTGTGCCTGGAAACGGGTTGGCAGCCAGTGGAGCTGCTGTAACCAGGGTTGTTGTTGTTGTTCAGGGCTTTATAGATTAAAATCAGCACTTTCACTTATTCACGCTCTGTTCAATACTGGCTTCAGTGCATTTGTTGTAACCTTGTGCAGCCAACCAGAAAAGAAGGGAGTCTAAGAGCAAGTTAATTCAAATCATAGATGAAAAAGTTATTACTTTGGATTTCAGCTGGCTGGCTATTCTGGTTGTGTAGTCCAAAAAAAGAGTGTAATTTTACTAGTTTCAGCTAAGGGTTAGGTTCTGTGAAATTCAACAGATTTCCTCTGTGGATGAAATGCCTCAGATCAGGGTACAGAGCTTATTTGGACAGAACTATTTACAATGTGGATGGAGAATGTGTGTTCCTCCACTTGTTGCTGAAATATGATTCCCATCGTGCTTGACCATTGGCTATACTCTGGGGGTGGGACTCTTTGACAGACTCGGGGCCAAATTTGTGGCCCCAATACCTGCCACAGCCTGCAGCAGGCCTGGAAATGTGGGGAGGGAGAATCCAGATTTAGAAGCATCTAGGGCCCATTTCTAGTTTTGATCCTTTGAGGATTATGGGGTCGCAGAAACCACAAATATCCCTAACACAAACATGTGTCATGCCTGCAGACTTCTAAGAGTGAATTTAAAAAAAAAAATGCTGTTGGGGTCATGGGTGAGGCTTTGGGTGAGCAGCGGTGTCAAAATGCCCATGGGGGGCTGCCCTTTGACTGCACCTGTTACACTGGCGAGATTAGTGGGAGCTGAAGGGCCATAGAGCCCTCTCTCCTGACTGATGGCTTTGCTAAAGGGCTAACACTCATTCCTTTCCACCCTTATGGTTGGTTGGGGAACACACTTTTTGCACTGTGTATTTCCTCCCTGTGGGCTATACTAACATAAAAATGTGATTGTATGGGCAAGTACATTGTGTGCAAGGCAACAGCTAATGAAAGTAAAGTATGTTAAGTGATTAATGGCAGGGCACTTGCTTATAAATGTAATGGCACAACAATTAAGACCAAGAAGTGTTCTGGAGGTAATGGTCTGAGGGAATTACTGCTATTAGGCATGAAGAGGCATTGCAACCAAAGCTATGGCAATTACTGACTCAGCAGGTTTGTCTCCTGGAACCTGGGATGACTTTTGAACTTCTTGGGGCAACTCAGCGGTTTGCCAAGGGGAAGCCTTTGTGAAGGAAAGAACAAGCTGTTATGGACATTCCATATGTATAACTTTGCAACACATTTGGAAATAAATTGGATGGCAGCTCTGAGTGATCTTGAACAAGGTCTCTGAGTATATTTTGGAGAAGCAGGAGGGTTTGGACCAACCAAGGTGGTGGTAAAAATCGTTTCTTACGGACCACAGTCAAAGGGATAGAAACAAACTGAACACTGATGATCTTTTAAAAAGGTAGCTGGTCAGAACATCAGGCTTCTCCTTGTCCCAACACTGGCATAGTAATCCTTTCAAGGTTTACAGGTGGACATGTAGGAAACTTCACCAGAGGGCTAGAAAAACGTGCACTCCCTATCCATGGGAACCCATTCAGATGGTGACATTGCTTCTTGAAAATGACTGCTTGTTTGTTTTCTGCTCTATGCCCTGGAGAAGGATATGAATGCTAGCTTAATACTTTATCCATAGATGCTTGTCTGATATCAGAATCTTACAAAATCAAGTAAAAGGTACCTTTTGTGTCAGGGAAGCATGGTTTTTTTTACATTCTTCTATAAAAAGGGAAACTCTATTGTCATTGGGAATTTGTATTTGAACGTTGTCTCTGTGTAGGATAAAAATCTCCCCAATAACAAGAGTAATACTGTCGTCTGGAAAAGACTACCGTCTTTCTTAGAGTCACTGACCCTAGCCCAGGTTGTTACCTTTGAGCGGGAGGTTCTACCAACCATACCATGGCCTAGTGAGGTTCACTTGGTTACTGTGCATTGCCATGCCCACAGTGGGGAATGATCTCTCCAATGAGATGAGACTTCACATGTGGGTTCCTTCATTGTTGTTATGTGCTATCAAGTTGTGTCTGACTTATGATGATCCTATGAATTAGTGACCTCCAAAACTTCCTATCATTAGCAGCCTTGCTCAACTGTTGTAAATTCAAGGCTGTGGCTTCCTTTTCTGAGTCAATCCATCTCATATTTGGTCTTCTGCTTTTCCTGTGGCCTTCAGTTTTCCCCAATATTATTATCTTCTCCAGTGAATCTTGTCTTTGCACAATGTGCCCAATGTACAATAGCTTTGTCCTTCTACCACTGAAAAAATTCTTAACAGTTTAACGAACCATTTTTTTCTGATCCTTAACCTGGTGAATTTAATGGTTTTTAATTGTTTTATTATTCATTAATTGATTTTATTGTATTTTCTTTCTTTATTTTTCTATTTTAAATTGCTTTGAGTTTTTAAAATTAAAAAATGGTATTCAATAAATTAATTAGAATTAAGCCCAACTATAGCACTCTGGAATGTTCAAAGTAGTTTGTAGAACTTAGTTATAGTTGTCAAAAGCAGGCTAGCTTATTGCCAACTCCATATTGCAGATTTGGAACTAAGACTGAGAAACAGCAGCTTGTGAGTTTGTAACTATAGCGTGACTCAGATAAGGAACTTTCCTATCACAGCTATTGTGGTAAATGAAGTGGGAGGGAAAGGCTCTCAAAGGAAAAGGTGAAATGCCACAAAGCAGATGCACAAAATATAAACTGGCACCTCACTGTTAGTTAATGTCAGAACCCTTTCCAGATTAATCTAATCAAGTAGCAGCTGCCATGTGCTGGCCATTTTTTTTTTTAAAATGTGCTCTGGGTACAAAATATGAAATGCCAGTTTTTTGGACAAAAGCAGATGGAGATAAGGAGGCCTGCTGGGAAGCTGCAAAGGAGAGGAGGAAGCAGATGATGAATATGTACTTAGTACATGAATATATGGAATACATTCATGTACTAAGCACATCAATGTATCCTGGAATATCTTTATAGATTTAGTACCAACACCTTGGAGATGCATTTGGTTGGGGGCTTACTCATAGCTCAGTGACTTAGGTTTCTGGCTGTGGAGCAAGAGACTGGGAGTTTGATTCCCCACCATACATCCCAGAAGAGCCAGCCTGTGTGGCCTTGGGCAAGCTGCACGGTCCCAGGATGACCCCAGAAGAAGGGAATGGTAAAGTACTTCTGAATATTCACTACCTAGAAAACCCTGAAAAGGGTTGCCATGAGTCAGAATTGACTTGATGGCACACAATTATTATTATTATTACCCATCCATGGAGATGATGGCCAAACCTGTTCTGTAAAATGTTGTATTCCAACTGCAGGATCAGGTCACAGTCTGTGGGATATTCACTGATGCAGCTTTGTTGAAAGAGGTCCAAGGGGCATAGCTGCAACCTCTATCTGATAGAGGAGTCACCCCACTATGGTGATCAGTCCTGTGATAACCTCCAAAGTATTAATTTCAAATACTTTTATCCCATCTTCTCATTGAATATACTCAAGACCAGGGTTTGTAAAAGTTAGCAAATCATATTTTCTTCCTGGTTATGTGATTTGTGGTGTTATGCATGACTCTCTACATGGAAAGGAAGCTGTTGTTTACTGTCCAGAGATAATCTTGATGAGACACATACTTCTGTGTTTAATGGTTTACACAAGTAAGTCATTTTGCTCTTGTAGGGGCGCTTCTAGAAACAAGTTCTTGGCATCTCTGCTTTGGCCTGTTCTAAGAGAAGAAAAGATGCATTTACCCTAACATGTGATCTGAGTCCAAGTCAGATTCCCATGGGAATAAGTTCCACTGAATTTAATAATAATAATCTGCCGGCAAGTCAATTCTGATTTCTGGTGACACTTTTCGAGGTTTTCTAATAGAGAATACTCAGAAGTGGTTTACCTTTCCCTTCTTCTGGAGGCATCCTATGACTGTGCAGCTTGCCCAAGGCCACACAGGGTGGCTCTACCCATAGGAAGCACAGCGGGGAATAGAATAGATTTTAATAGAACCTGAAAAAAAAATCTGCAACAGATTGAGCTACAGCCCTGTTGTGAGCAAACTCTATTAAATCTAATGGCATTTTCTTTTTAGCTATGTGGTGGTTGTACAGAAGCCCTCAGAATGCACGTATAGTCATCGTGATGGCATGTGTAGAAAACAGCTTCAACTAGCTTTATAATAGTTGCTAATGGGGCCTTTTTTGTGAAGCAGAAAAGAGGAGCACTGAATTTTAAAAATGGGAAGGAAAAGTGGGCTGCAAATGTGATTCTAGCAATTTCAGTACCTGGTGTATTCACACAGAATTTAGGATGGAAATTCAAAGGACAGGTGAAAAACAAACTCTCCCTTTCAAACACGTTGAGTGCACAATCTAAACATTTAGGAGAGATTCTACAAATGAAGTAAGGTGGTTATCTGCTCCTTTTTCGTCTAATCCCTGGGTTTCTATTGACATTTTTACCACTCCAAATTAACCTTTAAAAATTGGATTTTTAATGTTTAGAACTAAGAAAATCAACCATATCTGATTTTCCCAACATCTGAAATCTATATGGCGTCAAAGCTATTTAACTCTACATTTCCTCCATTCCATCTCAAGATGAAGAGATGTGGAAATCCTTAAAGCTTGCCCCCAATTTTGTATGTATTTATTGAATTGGTCCACTCCAAATAAATGTACTGACTGACCAGGAATTAGAACTTTTTTTCCTTAAGAGCCAGAACTGCTTGCTTGATGTTATGTCTATTTTGTATGCCATGGCTGTTGGACCATAGAACCTGACTCTTAATTTTGACTGTTTTTGCTTCTATGGGATGCATCACTGATCTGTTATTTCTGATATGGCTTATAGCAACCATTCCTAGCCATTTACAGACATATTCTTCTCTCCATATGAGTGGGGCTGACCACTTCTCTTTCTCCTAACCTTTGCATGGCTCTTTCACATAGAATATGGGCTTTGTACCTTTGCTCCATTATGTCCTTGATTTGACCTCACCAGACAGGTGTTCTCCAGATGTGTTGGATTACAACACACATCTTTCTAGGCACTGGTTATGCTAGTTGGGGATGATGATAGGAGTTACAGGTTAGAAAAGGCTGTGTGCCCAGATAAACAGCCTTAGTGGTTTTGCTGGGCTTCCAGGGGTTTTTCCTCCTAGTTAAATGAAATATCCCCTTCATGGATTGCTGCCTTGTCCCCTTCATAGATTGCTGCCTTGTTGTGGCAAAGGGGCTTGAGTAATTCAGAGAAGCTATGGGCTATGCCATGCAGGGACACCCAAGACGGACAGGTCATAGTGGAGAGTTATGACTAAACGTGATCCACCTGGAGCAGGAACTGGCAAGCCACTCCAGTATCTTTGCCAAGAAAACTCCATGGACAGAAACAAAAGGCTAAAAGATATGACGCTGGAAGATGAGTCCCTCAGGTCGGAAGGCGTCCAACATGCTACTGAGGAAGAGCAGAGGACAAGTACAAGTAGCTCCAGCGCTAATGAAGTGGTTGGGCCAAAGCCGAAAGGACGCTGCTGCAAAGAAAAATACTGCATAGGAACCTGGAATGTAAGATCTATGAACCTTGGTAAGCTGGATGTGGTCAGACAGGAGATGGCAAGAATAAACATTGACATCCTGAGTGTCAGTGAACTAAAACGGACGGGAATGGGCGAATTCAATTCAGACGATTATCATATCTACTATTGTGGGCAAGAATCCCGTAGAAGAAATGGAGTAGCCCTCATAGTCAACAAATCTAGAGTGGGAAAAGCTGTACTGGGATACAATCTCAAAAATGAAAGAATGACTTCAATACGAATCCAAGGCAGACCTTTCAACATCACAGTAATGCAAGTTTATGCACCAACCACCAATGCTGAAGAGGCTGAAATTGACCAATTCTATGAAGACTTACAACACCTTCTAGGACTGACACCAAAGAAAGATGTTCTTCTCATTATAGGGGACTGGAATGCTAAAGTAGGGAGTCAAGAGATAAAAGGAACAACAGGCAAGTTTGGCCTTGGAGTTTAAAATGAAGCAGGGCAAAGGCTAATAGAGTTTTGTCAAGAGAACAAGCTGGTCATCACAAACACTCTTTTCCAACAACACAAGAGGCGACTCTACACATGGACATCACCAGATGGGCAATACCGAAATCAGATTGATTATGTTCTCTGCAGCCAAAGATGGAGAAGCTCTATACAGTCAGCAAAAACAAGACCTGGAGCTGATTGTGGCTCTGATCATCAGCTTCTTATAGCAAAACTCAAGCTTAAACTGAAGAAAGTAGGAAAAACCACTGGGCTAGCCAGGTATAATCTAAACCAAATCCCTTATGAATACACAGTGGAAGTGAAGAACAGATTGAAGGAACTCGATTTGGTGGACAGAGTGCCTGAAGAACTATGGATGAAAGCTTGTAACATTGTACAGGAGGCAGCAACAAAAACCATCCCAAAGAAAAGGAAATGCAAGAAAGCAAAGTGGCTGTCCAACGAGGCCTTACAAATAGCAGAGAAGAGAAGGGAAACAAAATGCAAGGGAGATAGGGAAAGTTACAGAAAATGGAATGCAGACTTCCAAAGAATAGCAAGGAGAGACAAGAGGGCCTTCTTAAATGAACAGTGCAAAGATATAGAGGAAAATAATAGAAAGGGAAAAACCAGAGATCTGTTCAAGAAAATTGGAGATATTAAAGGAACCTTTTGTGCAAAGATGGACATGATAAAGGACAAAAATGGTAGGAACCTCGCAGAAGACATCAAGAAGAGGTGGCAAGAATACACAGAGGAATTATACCAGAAAGATCTGGATGTCCCGGACAACCCAGATAGTGTGGTTGCTGACCTTGAGCCAGACATCCTGGAGAGTGAAGTCAAGTGGGCCTTAGAAGCATGGCTAACAACAAGGCCAGTGGAGGTGATGGCATTCCAGTCGAACTATTTAAAATCTTAAAAGATGACGCTGTTAAGGTGCTACACTCAATATGCCAGCAAGTTTGGAAAACTCAGCAGTGGCCAGAGGACTGGAAAATATCAGTCTACATCCCAATCCCAAAGAAGGGCAGCGCCAAAGAATGCTCCAACTACCGTACAATTGCACTCATTTCACACACTAGCAAGGTTATGCTCAAAATCCTACAAGGTAGGCTTCAGCAGTATGTGGACCAAGAACTCCCAGAAGTACAAGCTGGATTTCGAAGGGGCAGAGGAACTAGAGACGAAATTGCTAACATGTGCTGGATTATGGAGAAAGCCAGAGAGTTCCAGAAAAACATCTACTTCTGCTTCATTGACTACGCAAAAGCCTTTGACTGTGGACCACAGCAAACTATGGCAAGTTCTTAAAGAAATGGGAGTGCCTGACCACCTTATCTATCTCCTGAGAAATCTATATGTGGGACAGGAAGCAACCGTTAGAACTGGATATGGAACAACTGATTGGTTCAAAATTGGGAAAGGAGTACGACAAGGCTGTATATTGTCTCCCTGCTTATTTAATTTATATGCAGAATACATCATGCGAAAGGCAGGACTGGATCCCAAGGCGGAATTAAGATTGACGGAAGAAATATCAACAACCTCAGATATGCAGATGATACCACTCTGATGGCAGAAAGTAAGGAGGAATTAAAGAGCCTCTTAATGAGGGTGAAAGAGGAGAGTGCCAAAAATGGTCTGAAGCTCAACATCCAAAAAACTAAGATCATGGCCACTGGTCCCATCACCTCCTGGCAAATAGAAGGGGAAGATATGGAGGCAGTGACAGATTTTACTTTTTTGGGCTCCATGATCACTGCAGATGGTGACAGCAGGCACGAAATTAAAAGACTCCTGCTTCTTGAGAGGAAAGCGATGACAAACCTAGACAACATCTTAAAAAGCAGAGACACCACCTTGCCGACAAAGGTCCGCATAGTCAAAGCTATGGTTTTTTCAGTAGTGATGTATGGAAGTGAGAGCTGGACGATAAAGAAGGCTGACCGCCGAAGAATTGATGCTTTTGAATTGTGTTGCTGGAGGAGACTCTTGAGAGTCCCCTGGACTGCAAAGAGAACAAACCTATCCATTCTGAAGGAAATCAACCCTGAGTGCTCACTGGAAGGACAGATCCTGAAGCTGAGGCTCCAATACTTTGGCCATCTCATGAGAAGATAAGACTCCCTGGAAAAGACCCTGATGTTGGGAAAGTGTGAAGGCAAGAGAAGAAGGGGACGACAGAGGACAAGATGGATGGACAGTGTCATCGAAACTACCAAAATGAATTTGACCCAACTCCGGGAGGCAGTGGAAGACAGGAGGGCCTGGCGTGCTCTGGTCCATGGGGTCACGAAGAGTCGGACACGACTTAACGACTAAACAACAACAACAAATGAAATATAGAACAATTGTGCCATAATTTAATACAAATGGTTCCTTTGGCTTCTTTTTGCTAAGAGATGTTTAGGCTGTATTTTCAGATCTGTACTGAAATCTCTTGAAAATAAGAGCCAAGAGGGAAATAAAGTTTTAGGATGGAATAAATGACATCTTTTAGAATAAAATGTTTCAAGGGTTTTTTTGTGGGGGTCAGTTGTGAACTGCAGCATTCAATAGGTAGAGTGGAAAAAGAGTAAATGGCTGTATGTTTATTTTTTAACCATGCTCCTGTTCTTTGAGTTTAAACTAATGCTATGATGTAAAATGGTTCAAAATCTCCAGGTAGACAAGAAGTATGCAATGTATTCTGATTGTAGGATAGTTTTACACAATTGGAGCAATAAGTGCAAGTCCAGGACCTGGTCTCCCTCTTATTGCCGGCTTTGTTTCTTTCTACTCAGTATCCATTCTGAATTCTGGTCACCTCTGATGACCCTTTACTAGTGCCTCACTTCTGTTCTTAGTTGTGCAACATGTATGGCTGTGCTGTCATCTTTGCCTTCAACTTTTACATTTGCTTAAATCTACTTCCTCCCTCTTTCTCATTAATTTTAATGAAAGAGTAAGTAAGCAATGTTGCTGTAACAGGATCCACAGGTCTGACACTCTAGCAGTTCTTGTACCGCAACTCCTATAACCCTTCACCATTGGGTGCCCCGGGGCTGATGGGCATTAACAGGTCAGACCACCAGGAAGGCCACAGTTGATTCCCCTCCTTCTGATTTTATCTCCTTTTACTTTCTCCTCTCACGGCTGCATTTCTCCTGGCTATAGAATCAGTGTCTCATCTGGTGAGGCCCCCAGATATAAGCCCCATTTATTTCAGTGGAGCATACCGTACTCACATATAGGTGAGTACAGAACTGCAGGCTTAGTTTTGCTTTTGTGTAGACATTCTTAGGACTGTGCTTTCAAGTATAAATTCTACTTACACCTGATTTGTATATGATGCTAAGGCTTTATTCTGCAAAAGTTATGTGGAAACCTCAGATGACTAGACGTAGGTAGCTGAATCATGCTTTCTTTTAGAAGCCACCAGAAAAAAACATCAGAAGTTTGTTATTTTGTTTGGTACCTCTTTATTTCTTGTAGCACTCTATTCTGCTTTGAGATTTATTTTTTTTTGTATTTTCATTTTCTGTAACCAAGAATGGCTCACATTACAAGTCACATTAGACAGGGAAATGATTTTCAGTATTAAATTTAAGGTATGTTAAGTATTAAGGGCGTAAGAAAGCCCAAGCCTATTTATCTTTTTTTGTGTGTAGAGAGAGACTCTCCTTTCTGCATAGAAAAAGTGATTCAGCTGCCTGTGTGAGGTTTGTGTATGTTAGTGTGGGTATCTGTTTTGCCTCTAAGCACTGTTCACTGATCCAATATAACAACACACTTTTAATTCCAGCACTAGTCCTGGGAAAAGCACCTAAATCTGGAAGGTGACCTCTATGAACTGTCCTTGTCCCCTCTTAAGGAAAAGGGACATGTACTTAAGATTTTAGTATTTCTAGGGTCAACTGGGGAGAGATCTGAGCCTGCACCTTTGGAGAGCTTTTACTTGGGCGGGGGTTAAAATATTAATGTACAGAATGTCATGTGAAAAAAAATATTGATAGAATGCATAACAGTATGACTGGGGTGAAGCCCCCTCTTGGAGGTAAGGCCTGGGCTAAATACCCCAGGTTTTTATTAGATGACTATTAGATGAGAGACTCTGAGTTTTATACATGTCATAAGACACCAATGATTTAGTCACAGGTCAAATATAGCCCCATAAAAAAGGGAGAAGGGCCAGCACTTGTTCCACGATTACTTGGAAATATGGTAATACACTCTTGAAGGTTAAATTCGCCCAAAATTCATATCAAAGCATAGTTCTTATGACTTTCCCTACGTCGTTGGCGTTTCCCAACACCATGCTGTCCAAACAGAGGTCGGGAAAGTAACTTTTTGAAGCTTCCCCTCCAGGCGGGTGGGACCACAACCACCCGCCCGCCACCAGGAGGGCTGGGAGGGATGAGGAGATTCTCGCTCAACACATCCGGAGAGTGTCAGGTGAAGAATATACTTCAGAACCACGGGAAGAGGCGCCTTGGTAACCAAAAACTACATTACCCAGCAGGCTCAGCGGTCGACCCGGAAGTAAGGTTGTTTTTTTGACATCTTGCTCCCGCGAGGAAGGCGACGAGCGCGGGTGATTTGGAGTCCCGTGGGCGGGTTGGCGGGCAGGTGTGTCGGGGCGTTAAGTTCAGTCCGTGGGCGCCGGGCCTTATGTCTTCGTCTTCGGCCGAGTTGCAGTGGCCTGAGTGCCTTGTGCCGCTGAAAGTAAGTAAAAGGGGCGGAGAGGAGTCCGGTTAAGGATGGGGCGAGGGAGGAGCTTGGAGCAGGGCGCAGTCGTGGAACCGGGACCCAGATCTCCCACCTTCTTTAAGCCGATGGTGTAACGGTGTAGAAGAGTGCCCCTGAGCATGTGCAGAATGCTTTCTCCTTATCACCGAAGAGCTGCCTCCCTCCCCCGGAAGAGAAGAGTCTCTTCATGGTGTCAGTTCCGAAGAGCCCTGCAGCGGAGGATGTAAATCTGCAAGGCAGGCTGGTTGACCTGGTGCCTTATGGATGCTCCAGGCAAAGCTTCAAACTGCAGGAGTAACTCTCTCTAAAGTTGGTCTGCTCAAGAAAGTGGAAAAAAAATTACTCGCTGAAACCCGTCGAATGTGTCACCGTTTGACATAATAATAATAATAATGATGATAATAATAATAATAATAATTTTTCACGATAGTTTAGCTGTGCTATAACTCTTGGGGTGCGGTGCAGTAAAAATATTAATACAATGCCTTCGGTGAGCAGTAGAATAAAAATAAAGTAAAATTAGCGGTTGGGGTAAAATAACAGGTATTACAATAACAGCACTGAACAATAGGCACAACAGGATTTATTATTTTATTCCTGGTGAAGTATATTAATTTTTCTCTGTGTGTATGTATTATGTGTTGTCAAGTCTCTCCAACTGTATGGATTTGTGAGTTCCAAAAAGTGCTATTGATAACAGGCCTTCACTGTACCTAGTTTTTATTTGTTAAATATGCAAAGTCTAAAATCTTTTAGGGTTCTTTCCAAATATTTGCTGTACAATTCCACTTACACAAGAATTCCCCCATCTTCCAATAGTGTAATGGATAGTGCTCCTTCTAGCAAAAATCAAAAATAGGTTTGCTATTATAGCACATATAGTATTTCTCTACATCTTTCCAAGACACGGGCCATGAATCTGTTTTATGTGAAACAGCTGAAACACTTTGTTGTTGTTGTTAAAATTGAGATGATATAGCAATGAAGGACTTTGCATCAGTTACAGCGGAGAAAGAGTGTGAGTGCAGTTGTACAATTTTTGATTCTGATATCCATTGACTTCTTTATTCTGTAACAGTCACCAGCTTTGCGTTATGATCAGGGTCGGCCACTTGACTGGTCAAAAGAGATTTGATGAATTGGCTGGTCAGGTGTTCATCAAATAATGATTGGCTCTTTTTACAGCACTAGCCATGAAGGCAACAAAATAATCGGGTTATCAGTAGCAGGGAATCTATCATTTTCCATATGTTGTTAGACTGCCATCAGTCTTAATCAATATGGCCAGTGGTGAGTGATATTGGCATCTGAGGTTCAATCATTACCTGCAAGGCCACAAGTCGCCCATCCCTAATACAGAATCTCACATGGCTGGAAAACTATGTAGATTTTCCCTTTATAGCTACTCCTACAAATATGCAAGTTTTGGGGTCCAGGCCTTCAGGCATGATTACTCCATGGATGATGGTGTCAGTGTATTATGCTAATTGGGTTTGTGAATACTGTTTGCAATTAAGATATTGAAAGAACTACAACTGAAGTTGTAACTGGTCACCAGGTTGCAGAAACTGCTTTGAAACTCAAAGGAAGATTCAGTTAATGTTATAGAATTTGGCTTCCTTGTTGGGCAGCTATTCCACAAGTGGAATATTCTATTCAATTAACCTCTGGGGTTATAAGTGACCGATAAAGCATTAGAATTATCCCCAAATTGTTTTTACATGCTGTCAACCCTTTGAATTAATGATGACCCTGGGAATTAATTACTTCTAAAATGTTCTGTCACAAAGTGAAGGCTTTGGTTTTCTTCATTAATTCAACCCATTTCATGCTTGGTCTTCCTTTTCTTCTATTGCATCCAACTTTTCCCACAATTAAGTAGTGTGTTTTAACCTCTCATGATATGTCTGAAGTTTGATAGCCTCAGTCTAGTCATTTTAACTACAGTGGTGCCTCGACTTACGACCATAATCCGTTCCAGAAGATGGTAGTAACTCGAAATGGTCATAAGTCGAAGCACCATTTCCCATTGAAATGCATTGGAACGTGATTAATTCGTTCCGGCAAAAAAACACACACCCCAAAATAAATAAATAAACCACACAGCAAGCCCCATCGGAAGGCGCTGGGGCTTAAAAACACACACACCAAACAAACCAAAAATAAAGCACACAGCAAGCCCCATCGGAAGGTGCTGGGGCTTTAAAAAACCCAAACAAACCAAAAATAAAGCACACAGCAGCCCCGTCGGAAGGCGCTGGGGCTTTTTAAAAAAAAACAACCAAAAATAAAGCATACAGCAGCCCCGTCGGAAGACGCTGGGGCTTAAAAAAAAACACACCAAAAACCAAAAATAAATCACACAGCAGCCCCGTCGGAAGGCGCTGGGGCTTAAAAAAAACCCACCAAAAATAAACAGCACAGCAAGCCCCACCGGAAGGCGCTGGGGCTTAAAAAATAAACACACCAAAACACAAAAAAATTCACAGCACAGAAACATAACCCCCCCCCCCCCCAGCCCAAACCCACCCTGCAAAACCCTGTAAATGTACTTACTCAGAACCAGAAAGCAGCACCAGGCAGTCCCAAGCCTCCTCCGACGCACACACTCTAACCGTTGGGGCGAAAGAGCTACAAAGAAGCTCTTCGCTGACTAACGGTTAGCCCTCTAATTTGAATTCCCCGCCTTTTTCCCCTGCCTCTTTTGATCGCAACTCGAAGTTCCGGCTGCAAGTTGAAGCAAAATTTTGCTGCCGGAGCTGGTCGCAACTCGAAATGGTCGTATGTCGGGACGGTCGTAAGTCGAGGCACCACTGTATTAGTGAGAGTTCAGGCTTGATTTCATCTACAACCAATTTATTTGTCCCTTTGGTGCTCCATGAGATCTATAAAGCTTGCCTTCAACATCACATGTCAGATGAGCCAATCAACGGAGCTTTAAGCTTTCTTCATTATCCACCTTTCACACAGTAATTGAGAATACCAGTTTGTGGATAATCTTGGTCTTGATTTCTAGTGACACATCCTTAGACTTGAGGAACTTTTCTAATTTCTTCATAGTTGTCTTTCTTAGCCTTTTTTTCTTGGCTGTTGTCTCCATTTGGATTGATGACTGAACAAAGGTATAGAAAAACCTTTAATTTTTTTTTGGTAACCAACATTGAAGTTATATAATTCTTTGTAGTTGTGATTTTTGTTATGGTTATACAAATATCATCTGCGTCATTTTGGTTTGAAATATTTGCCTTACAAATAGCAACTGATCAGCTTTGATTTGTATCCAAATACTTAAAAGTATTTGTATGTATCTGTATGAGTCTAAATAGTGAAAGAACAAGAAAATAGGGAAAAATAAACGGTTTTGACATGAGGGAGGGGATGAAATTCAGTGTGGTCAACCACTGCTTGACCACCAATGTACAGGAAGAGCTCCGATCACTTTCCTTTTTCCTTCCCTTCCCTGTTGGGAACCATGCAATTTAATCTATTTTTCTCACCAAAAATGTTTGCTGAAATTGGAAGGAGTACTCTCGGTTAGTAGCTTTGCTGCTCAGTGGGTATAGCACCCAATCACTGCTTTGTGTGTCATGTTTGCCACCACTCCCATCTGGAACACAGTGCAGTGGGTGGGGGGAAGAGCCAAAGTACTGCCAAAAAAAAAAAAAGCTAGCATCAGGCATTTAAAAAAAAGGAAAGTACAAAATGGGAGGGAATAGCTTAGGTCTTGTTCCCAATATCACTTATCCAACTCAAGATACCCATTACACATTCACACATACAGGAACTCAGTTGATTCACTTCTAAAGTGTAATGCAAAACAAGAGCTGCAGCTGCATAAAAGAAAGGAAGAAAAGAAATCCTCCAGTGCACACCCACCTAGCTGAAAATGAAAGCAATACAAATAGCAATCACTAACAGGCTAACACACTTCCCTTACTCTGTCAAGATATGAAATGGCAGTAAATCATAGGACAAGGGAATTTACCAGGTTAATCTGAGCCCTTCTAGGGGCTCCATGATTCTGGTTTCTATGACAGCTTTGGCTTTTCATTGGTGTTTCCCTTTGCTTTGGGCTTCCTAGTTCTATTGAATTATTACTTTTGTTTTCTGAGTAAGATTTACTGGTGCCAAGTGTTCTATTTTGTTTTGTTTTAATTTAATTTAATTTAATTTAATTTTTCAGCTTTTTAGACTGAGATACTGAAGCAATATTTGGTGATTCAGAGAACTGGGATTTTATTCAAGTACCCCTTCAGGCTTTCTTGCTTTGCTTTGGATGGGTCTAGAAACTGACAATTACACCTACATACCTTCTGATTCAGAATAATTTCTAAATCTGAAACATATCCCTTATTTTTATTTTTTGATGTTCAGCTTCTTTTTACCTTCATCAGTAATTGTTTCAAGTTGTTGCTATTTTCTCCCAGGAACATGGGATTATCTACATATTTTAAATTATTCCCTCAATTTTCATTCCTCATTTGATACTAATCCAATTTTCCATGTGATATGTGCTGCATATAAATTGAACAAATATGAGAATAAAGTACACCCAAATGCATTTACTTTATTAAAGAGTTCTTATACTTCATGATGGAATTATATAATACTGCATTGAAAGTGTTTATGCATTTGAATTGATTTATACAAGCACTTCTTTCTTTCTTTCTTTCTTTCTTTCTTTCTTTTCTTTCTTTCTTTTCTTTCTTTCTTTCTTTCTTTCACCCATCTAGAAATGGGACTCAAAGTGGCTTACAAAATTGTTAAAAAAGAAATTTAAAACACAATACGATTTACAATTGTTGAAATATGATTAAATTTATTGAAGTATAAAAATGAAAATTAAAGCACTTCAGAATATCTTATTAAAGTTACTAACAATAGTTTATCTTTAAAAAGAGAGCCAGAACATAGATTAAAATCTTATAGTTTGAGGTATTCGATTTCTGGAGGCCTGCCTGAATGAAAAAAGTATTTGCCTTTCTTTAGAAGGATAACGGAGAGAGGCCAACCTAGCCCCTTTTGGCAAGGAGTTCCAGAGCCTGGTGCAACTGCTGGGCACAATCCACTTTGTTCTGTGAGAGGTGCTTGTAAGGTTGTGTTCAGAGTCTGCCTTTTAAATTTTTTTGTAGAGTGCTTAGCTATTTAAATGCTTTATAAATAATGAATTCTAATTTGTTTGAATTATACATTATTTATTAGAAGTATTTTTAAATACTTAACTAATTAATACCTAATGGGTAATAGCTTTAAAAGATTACAAATCTACAAATGCAACTTTTACAATTCTGTTGCAGGAAGTGGATAATTTGCTGCGGTGTGGAAT
The DNA here is from genome assembly GCA_037013535.1 of Intellagama lesueurii. Lineage (NCBI taxonomy): Eukaryota > Metazoa > Chordata > Lepidosauria > Squamata > Agamidae > Intellagama > Intellagama lesueurii. The sequence continues at coordinate 259,660,037 of JBAJHW010000002.1, forward strand.
ATGCTTTGATTATTTCAACATTGCAATGATCATTCCCCAGTGTTCACATAACTGTAAGTAGAGACTATTTCTTTTCCCCTACTTGCTTCTCTGGTGTTTGGGTATTTTCAGATTTTTATCAAAGTTCTAAGCGAAACTTGCCAAATGGTCTTTTAAATCCAATACGGTAAAACAATGAAATCATCTTGGTCCTTTGTGACAGAAGCAATCCAGTGGTGCTTCCAGAATGGAAGGATCCTCTGACAGGCTCTTGTTCTTGCCCAGGAGATGTCTGAATGTGCCAACAGTCCTGACATTTCTGCAGGGAGGCTCCTTCTGTGTCCCTCATAAAAATTTAACCATTTGTAATGATAGCAACCATAAATTACTTTATAAATGTTGCCAGGGGACCTGTGCCGGTCTCTGCAGCTGAAACAAAGAGTCCTGTGTTGTATGAAAGATCAGCAAGTTTCATTGGACATTTGATGGACTGTAGACCACATGCATCTCATGAGTGGGCTGAAGCGATTTGTTTAGTTTTGTTTTCCTTAGTGGCTGCTTGTTTCATTGTTGATTTTTTCCCCTTACCAGATGCAAAAAATAACATATTTTCTGAAACTAGAGATTTGAAGTTCAAGGAGTAGAGATTTATATTGCCTAAATTATGGAAATCAATGGTACTAATTTGTTAATCTGCCAGATTTCAAGGTTAGTCCCATTATAGCTAGGACGCTTGTCTTGGGTGGCTCTTGAAATCTAGTAGCTAGTTACCCTATTGCACACAGCATCCAGACCAACCACGGTTACTAATGCCAACTTATAAAGCCTATTATTTATCCTTTATGATCCCAAGCATGTTTTCTTGGAAGCAAGTTCTGTGAACTGAATGCCTTAAATTTTGGACTAAATATGGGCAGTGCTGGAACTCTGAGGTTTGGGAAATGAGTGAGGATAATTGCCTGAGAAGAAAGGGATCAGCAATGAAAAGCAATTGTGGATAGCATTTGGGAGTAGGGAGAAGGAGGCAATGTCACTACTCTTGGATTGCCAGGATGTAAGTATGATTTGCTCTGTTATGTGACCCATTTTAGCTGCCATATACTGAGTGATATCACTGGTTACCCAGCCTCATATTCTAAAGTCTTAACTGGCTAAAGGGTCCTGATGCAGCTTGTTTGAGAGACAGCTTGCACCCTCGTGACCCTCTTCTTGCTCCTGTCCCTGCTGTGACTGTCTCTGACATTTTTGACAAAGTCTGTCAACTTTGTAGATCTTGGAGAAAGATGCAACTGGTGGTTAATGGGTGACTGCAGAATATGGTGGCTTTCCTGGCAATATCTGGCATATTAGTACAGGTTTTATTATTCTTTTAGCATGCTTAGAGAGACTGATCCTATGTGTAGCTACTTAGAATTTGGGCTCACGAAGGTCAGTAGGACTTGCTCTAGCAGTACACAGAGAATTGTTGAATTACATTGTGATCACACAGTCAGCATGGCAGAAGTGCTGGAATCAGGTGAATCAGGGCACTTACACATTGCAGTTCTATTTCTGTTTTGTCTCCTACCTTGACTTACTTGGCCTAATCTCATGGGAATTACTCTCTGGCCCTTATACTGTATTAGATGTGGGGAAAATGTGGCCCTCTAGCTGTTTTTGGGTGGTGACTTTAAGTAGCCCTGGCCAGCATAGCCCATGGTAAGGAATGGGGGAAGAATGAAGTCCAACAATATTTAGAAGGTTGTATTTTCTCTACCCCTGCTTTAGGTATTCTTTAGTTTAATTTTGGCTACTTGATTTGTCTATCCTGTATTAGGAGTTTTATCTTTTTTTTCCCCTTTGTCCTGAAAACAGTCAGCATTGTGGGATATATTTGTTCTTAAGAAACTGAGAGTGTGCTTACCTGTGTCCAGTACATACATGCCAAAGGATAGTCATAGCTATGATATAATCATAATGGGATTGGTGCCAGAGTTGTTTTTCCATGTCATGAAAGGCAGTGAAACCTGCTGCTGGAATCCTTCAGGCTGATTGTCCTGAAGTCTTCTGTTCCATCTCTAGCACTATCCTGAAAGATACCCCGGCCAAGGGGTCTTGTGAGCTAAAGGAGGAAGAAGGAATTGACGATTCTTCCTTCCTTCCTTCCTTCCTTCCTTCCTTCCTTCCTTCCTTCCTTCCTTCCTTCCTTCCTTCCTTCCTTCCTCCCTCCCTCCCTCCCTCCCCAGGGAGTCAGTTATTGTGAACTTTGCATTCAGGACATGGCATTTAGTTTTCCAGCAATATTTAGTAATTTGGAGATACTGTACATAGATGATAATTATGGAAAATCCACCTAGTGTTTTACACCTAATATCTATTGATTGACCCTTTCTTAATACATTTGCATTCTTATTTATAAAACCATCTCAGATCATGCTATAGCTTGTGGCAATGAATTCTGTCAGTAAATTATGGACCACATGAAGAAGTATGTCCTTTTGTCTTTCTACACTCGGTCAACTATATGCAGTCTTTTCAATTTCATTCCAGGAATCTGGCACTAGTCAGCTTTGACACGTGACCAGTGTGATGGGAAATCAATGAACCACCAATATGCTGTATAGTAATACTATTTATTATGGTACACTTTTTTTTTCCTCTTCAGCATTCATAATCTTGGAAACCTCCATTGTGTCCCTTCTAAGATAACCTTTTCTGGCATTAAAAATGCTTTTTCTCTGTAATATTTCTTTGTTCAGACTCTGGTGTCTTGTCTTCATTTTAATTCTCCATTTATGCATCGTCTTCTGCTGTTACACTGCCCTTGTTGAAAATGAGTAACCAGAACATATACAGCACTCTTGATGTGCCATAGATGGCTTTAATGGCACTGGGGAAGTGTAGTGTTTAGAAAATGTCATTTACCTCCCTTTGTCAAAAATGGCTATTGCTAAAACCTTGCTGAAACATTGCAACCTCCACACCATTGTTTTGGTCACACTTAAAGACTTGTTGGAAGTCTCTTATCGTGGTTCCTTTTCTCTAGTGTATAATTCACCAGATTGTACCGGGTGGAATGTTCTCCAGTTCTGACTTGGTTCACTAGTTTTGTATGCAAATTTTGCCACAGAGATCTGCTGTGTCACTGCCACGACAGAGGAGATGTAGTGCTGAGTGAGGATTACTCTTAACTTCCGCTTTGGTGTTTATCTCCGGGTGTGTTCCAGCTCATTTGGGACATGAATATTGAACGTACCATAAATCAGTCCTGTCACATTCTAAAATGTCTTGGTTCTCAGGGGGATTGCAGGTCAGCCCAATTAAGCTAATTCATATTCAGACAGCTGAAAAGCTTTTCTCCTAATATGGATTTTCATACACGGCTTTTTGTATAATGAAAGATTAATTGTGTGACTACTTAATTGATCAGCTGCATAGAGATTGAGCAGGAACTTTGTTAATTGCTGTAGTACTTCTTAATATTCATCGTAAAAGGCAATGTAAATTGATTAGCTACAGGTTTTGAAACTTGCACCAACATCAGTGTGATGGGGATCAACAAATTAGCAAGTGTGCATCAGTAATGAACTAAATGACAAATGACCATCATACTGCAAAATATTAACTGGTTCGTAAATTCATAAATGGAAGATTAACTTAAAATCATTTTTTGCTATGCTTGCTTGGATGTAGTATGCAATGGATCAAACAGATGATCAATACTTTGCTTTTGGCTCATTTTCACCGGGCCCAGGAAGACAGACCCCTGACTGCCTCCTGCTAGGAAGGCAGATCCTACTGGTACCTAGAGCAGACTCACTCTCTGGTGAGAGAAAAGTGAACTTATTATGGGAGGATGCTAGGTCACAGTTGAGAAACAGTAGGACCTATGTGAACAATGGGTTGCCCAACCATTCTATGGCACAACAAGAGTGCTGTAAGTGTTAGTAGACTTCTTTGTCATTGGGATTTCTGGTTGGTTGGGAATACTAAAGAATGTGTGCATACTTTTGCTGTTCTTATTGTGGTTAAGGTTATTGCAGTTCCAACTTCTATAGTCACATTGAAGTGCGGCTATCTTGGCAGACTTTAAATGTAATTGGTTTAAACATTTTGATAAGGAGCCAGGTTTCTGGTGCTTAAATTAGTAATTGATAGGTATGTTGTCTAAATATGAATTTTTTTTGCTGATGATTTTGGGGTGTGGGAAGGGTTAGGAAAAGTTTAATGCAAAGTTTGCTAAGGAGGATGTGTATGACGTATTCCGAAGTCAATTTTAAAATGTATTGATTTTTCTGTTGTACGCATACAGTGAAATTTTGTTTCTTTCCTTGTGAGCTGCTTTGAGCATAAGCTGGAATTTTGTTGTTGTTTAGTCGTTAAGTCGTGTCCGACTCTCTGTGACCCCATGGACCAGAGCACGCGAGGCCCTCCTGTCTTCCACTGCCTCCCGGAGTTGGGTCAAATTCATGTTGGTAGCTTCAATGACACTGTCCATCCATCTTGTCCTCTGTCGTCCCCTTCTTCTCTTGCCTTCACACTTTCCCAACATCAGGGTCTTTTCCAGGGAGTCTTCTCTTCTCATGAGATGGCCAAAGTATTGGAGCCTCAGCTTCAGGATCTGTCCTTCCAGTGAGCACTCAGGGTTGATTTCCTTCAGAATGGATAGGTTTGTTCTCTTTGCAGTCCAGGGGACTCTCAAGAGTCTCCTCCAGCAACACAATTCAAAAGCATCAATTCTTCGGCGGTCAGCCTTCTTTATGGTCCAGCTCTCACTTCCATACATGGCTACTGGAAAAACCATAGCTTTGACTATGCGGACCTTTGTCGGCAAGGTGATGTCTCTGCTTTTTAAGATGCTGTCTAGGTTTCTCATCGCTTTCCTCCCAAGAAGCAGGTGTCTTTTAATTTTGTGGCTGCTGACACCATCTGCAGTGATCATGGAGCCCAAAAAAGTAAAATCTGTCACTGCCTCCATATCTTCCCCTTCTATTTGCTAGGAGGTGATGGGACCAGTGGCCATGATCTTAGTTTTTTGGATGTTGAGCTTCAGACCATTTTTTGCGCTCTCCTCTTTCACCCTCATTAAGAGGCTCTTTAATTCCTTCTCACTTTCTGCCATCAGAGTGGTATCATCTGCATATCGGAGGTTGATGATATTTCTTCCGGCAATCTTAATTCCGGTTTGGGATTCATCCAGTCCTGCCTTTCACATGATGTATTCTGCATATAAGTTAAATAAGCAGGGAGACAATATACAGCCTTGTTGTATTCCTTTCCCAATTTTGAACCAATCAGTTGTTCCATATCCAGTTCTAACTGTTGCTTCCTGTCCCACATATAGATTTCTCAGGAGATAGATAAGGTGGTCAGGCACTCCCATTTCTTTAAGAACTTGCCATAGTTTGTTGTGGTCCACACAGTCAAAGGCTTTTGCGTAGTCAATGAAGCAGAAGTAGATGTTTTTCTGGAACTCTCTGGCTTTCTCCATAATCCAGCACATGTTAGCAATTTGGTCTCTAGCTCCTCTGCCCCTTCGAAATCCAGATTGTACTTCTGGGAGTTCTCGGTCCGCATACTGCTGAAGCCTACCTTGTAGGATTTTGAGCATAACCTTGCTAGCATGTGAAATGAGTGCAATTGTACGGTAGTTGGAGCATTCTTTGGCACTGCCCTTCTTTGGGATTGGGATGTAGACTGATCTTTTCCAATCCTCTGGCCACTGCTGAGTTTTCCAAACTTGCTGGCATATTGAGAGTAGCACCTTAACAATGTCGTCTTTTAAGATTTTAAATAGTTCGACTGGAATGCCATCACCTCCACTGGCCTTGTTGTTAGCCATGCTTCTAAGGCCCACTTGACTTCACTCTCCAGGATGTCTGGCTCAAGGTCAGCAACCACACTATCTGGGTTGTCCGGGACATCCAGATCTTTCTGGTATACTTCCTCTGTATATTCTTGCCACCTCTTGATGTCTTCTGCTTCTGTGAGGTCCCTGCCATTTTCGTCCTTTATCATGTCCATCTTTGCACAAAAGGTTCCTTTAATATCTCCAATTTTCTTGAACAGATCTCTGATTTTTCCCTTTCTATTATTTTCCTCTATTTCTTTGCACTGTTCATTTAAGAAGGCCGTCTTGTCTCTCCTTGCTATTCTTTGGAAGTCTGCATTCAATTTTCTGTAACTTTCCCTATCTCCCTTGCATTTTCTTTCCCTTCTCTTTTCTGCTATTTGTAAGGCCTCGTTGGACAGCCACTTTGCTTTCTTGCATTTCCTTTTCTTTGGGATGGTTTTTGTTGCTGCCTCCTGTACAATGTTACGGGCCTCCATCCATAGTTCTTCAGGCACTCTGTCCACCAAATCTAGTTCCTTAAATCTGTTCTTCACTTCCACTGTGTATTCATAAGGGATTTGGTTTAGATTATACCTGACTAGCCCAGTGGTTTTTCCTACTTTCTTCAGTTTAAGCTTGAGTTTGGCTATAAGAAGCTGATGATCAGAGCCACAATCAGCTCCAGGTCTTGTTTTTGCTGACTGTATAGAGCTTCTCCATCTTTGGCTGCAGAGAATATAATCAATAATAATAAAAGCAGCCTTTTGTTTCTGTTCATGGGGTTTTCTTGGCAAAGATACTGGAGTGGCTTGCCAGTTCCTGCTCCAGGTGGATCGCGTTTAGTCAGAACTCCCCACTATGACCTTGGGTGTCCCTGCACGGCATAGCCCATAGCTTCTCTGAATTACTCAAGCCCCTTTGCCATGACAAGGCAGCAATTCATGAAGGGTATAAGTTGGAATAGAAGCACTTAAATAAATCTCATGATGATGTTTAGACTGGGAAGAGGTGGATTCAGAGGTCACACAACCACAGAGTTCATAGGCAAGCCACTACTTCTCATTGAATCCTATTTCCCAACATTCTTATGTGGATAGAGATGGGATGGGCATGCATGCTGTCCCTTGAGCTCCTTAGAGGGAAGGTAGAATACAAATGTGATAAAGAATTTATATCAGTCTGTCTTGTGTTTTGCTTAAGTATTTAAATCAAATTTCTTATTTTGTAATTATTTACTCAGAAATGTGACTAATAATTGGCTGCTGAAACATTTTAAATGTTTGCAAAACAAAGTTTTTCTGGTGGTTTTCCATAGGTGGGTAGACAAAGCAGCTCATGCTTAGATTCTCTGCTCAGATCATGGACAACATCCTGTGTGGAAACAGCTGCTTATGAAACATGCAGCAAGCCCTACGCATGGAGGAAAACCTGAATAGCGTTTAAATTAAACCTTTTATAGTTGCTAGGTGCATAATGCAAATAAAAGAATTTGGATTGGGGTTTTTGTACTTTCTGTGCTGCTTGCATATCTCTTGCATCATAGCACTTGCATCAGTTGGAAGATAAGTAGTGAAATTAATAGGTTTCTCTTTTGTCCTCTCTGTGCGCATACAAGGAGAACAAACAATCAAGATTCACAGAATTAGGCATGCTTGGCTGTGAGCTTTCAGCTGAATACTTATGCACAACAAGTGCTGATAATTACTGGGCAAAATAAGATTTCTCTGGACATGGGAAGTAATTGGTCGTGCTGTCTGTTTGATAATCATAAACATTGACAATTCCTCACAGTAATTAGTACCGTTAACAGTATAAACGTTTAATCTGTGACCTACAGTGTCAATATTGCTTGAGTATGGGTTTGGTTTACTCCATGTTTTGGTTTTATTTGGTTTCAAAAAGAGGATCTAATTTTTATGTGTTTTGCAAGATGGAGTGGAGTAATTTGTAAAGAATTATAAACATATACTTTAACATGGCTGATTATATGAATTGCATGTTTTAGTTTAAACAAAGTTATTTAAAACAGCCATTCTCAGTGAGGACCATATGGCTCCCTGGGGGCCCCTGACACATTTGAAGGGGGCCACAGATTGAAAAAAGTGAGAAGGGGATTTTCTATTCCTCTGTCCATGTTATGTCCTTGTTTGACAAGGGGCCCTTGTCATGTGAGAAGAGCTACTAAAAGGACCACGGCCAAAAAAAAAAAAAAAAAAAAAAAAAAAAAAGAGCTGAAAATGATTGATTTAAAACATATATGTATAAACTATTTTTTTACTTCAGCTGTAGGAATCAGTCTAAATAAAAAAAAATCTATAATCATTGAGCATAAGAAAAATTCTACCTGGCATTGCAGCAGCTGGTGTATGTTCAGCTTGAATTGTTCCTTAGGAGATCATCATCTCTGCACATATACTTGGCAAAATAAAGGACTTGAAAACTCTTGTTTCCAATTTTCCATGACATGTAGCAATATGTGGAAATAATTATGGTCCATTTGTTGTACGTTGTAAACTATGAAAGTTGTCTATCTTACCTGCAAGGCTGTCTCAAATCATTTCCTCTATACTTTGTGAAGCTAGTTACTTGTATTTGTTCAGCTTGGAAAGCGAAACACAGGTTTTTTAAAAAAATTGCAATTATGAAATTTACAATTCATCTTTTGTAAATTTAAAGCAATATCACTATGTAACCTCCTCATGAATTAATGGTGTATACCGTCTTCCCCCCCCTTGCAGATTGTTCTCTCTGCATTCGGAAATCCCTATCCTACAAGGCTCAGTGTCCAACATGTTGTGTGGTAAGTATTATCTTCTGCTACACTCTTCTTGTGTGCAAATGCTTTAGAGTTTTACAAATGGAGAGTGCGTAAAGGCGTCAAAGTCATTCTAGTCCAGTCTTTGCATTATTTTGACTCTTTAAGCAACTATACTTCAGAACTTTCTCTTTAGTGCCAAGTATTGTATTCTTCAGTTTCACATGACTGATGTTCTCTTTGGTCATTTGGATTTCGAGCCTCTTTAGTAGTCTATTTTGTTCAGTACCTCTGCTGGCAACCTGTTTTGTGGTATTTCTTTGTGTGTGTGTAATATTCATTGAATCATAAAATTATGGAGTTGGAAGGGGCATATAAGACCTTTCAGCCCAAACCCCTGCTCAGTGTAGGAATCCAAATCAAAGTATATCTGACAGTTGTCCAAATTTCTTTTGAATGTCTCCAGCGTAGGAGCACTCACCACCTCCTGAAGTAATTGGTTCCATTGTTGTACCGCTCTGACAATACAACAATGGACAGCTCAGTGATTTAGGTATCTGGCTGTGGAGCCAGAGGCTGGGCGTTTGATTCCCTACTGTGTCTCCTTGACAAAGGCTGAACTCGATGATCTATAGGGTCCCTTCCAGCTCTGCAGTTTAAGTTAGGAAGTTTTTCCTGATATTCTGGGTTCCTGTAACTTGGGCCCATTATTACATGTCCTGTACTCTGGGATGATCGAGAACAGATCTCGTCCCTCCTCTGCATAATAAACTCTCAAGTATTTAAAGAGTGCTGTCTCCCCTCAGCCTTCTTTTTCTCAAGGCTAAACATGCCCAGTTCTTTCAATCTTTCTACGTAGGGCTTGGTTTCCAGTCTCTAATCATCCTTGTTGCTCTCCTCTGAACGTACTCCCGTTTGTTGGCATCCTTCTTAAAGTGTGGTGCCAAGAACTGGATACAGTACTTTAGACGAGACCTAACTAGTGCTGAATAGAGGGGAACTAGCACCTTGTGGGATTTGGAAACTATACTTCTGTTAATTAAGCCTAAAATAGCATTTGTCTTTTTTGCAGCCACATCACACTGTTGGCTCATAATCAGATTGTGATCTATAACAATTCCAAGATGGTTCTCTCATGTCATATTGCCGAGCCAAGTATCCCTCATCTTGTAACTGTGTGTTTGGTTTCTTTTCCCTAGGTGTAACAATTTGCACTTATTCCTGTTGGAATTTCATTTTGTTGTTTTCAGTCCAATACTTGAGCCTATCAAGATCTCTTTGAATATTGTATCTGTCTTCCAGAGTATTAGCTAATGTATTTTTTTAAACCTTCATATTAAGAATAGGGAGATTCTTGGGGAGTAACTCTGAGGAGAGAAGGGTTAAGTTGCACCCTTGCTGCTTCTCTGATTAATTTACCCTCATAGAGTCATTCACAGGTGGTATCTTGCCCTGAAGGAGTTTTCTTAGAAATGGAAAGCTATTGAAGAACTCTTGGGCTCCATGGTTATTTTTGTTTCAAAATAGTGTGATCTCAGTTACCTGAACCCTAGTAATGCATTTTGAGCCACCTGTGTCACAGAGAAACAAGAATTTATCCAGACCTGATTATTTGCTTAACATCTCTGGAACATTGTCATCCAGGTTTTACTATGGATGAGACTAAGCTTTACTTGTAAGTCATTAAGCATATTTAAGCCCACATGGTCAAGCCAGCAGACTGAACAGCCATATACTAAAATGACAACTCGAATTTGTCAAGTCTCATAGAAAGGAAAGTTACTATATGGCTATAGAAGGACAGAGAAAACAAATTAATTTATGGCTGCAAAGATATCCCTGTAAATATCTACAAGAATAAGTCTGTCTTTGTTTGTCAGTACTGATGCAATTGGTTCTGGATCATTTTGGAACCTAAGAGGGAAGAAAATCAAAACCGTATATTTGAGTGCAGAAGATTCCTTTATGAGATCGTTTAGGTCACTAGCGAAATACGAGAACACTCCTTTGTAAACCAAACCAGTCCGTTTTTTAAATCAAATATTTTATTTGATTATAGAACTCTTGGGCAGAGATGTTTCTGAAATATACTCTTGGGTGCTGGATAATTTTCTGTTTCCCAGCCTGCACCAATTGACACACAGCCCCTCAATCTTCTGAGTACTGGTAAAATCTGAAATTGGATGTTATGGGCACTGGTCAGAATGTGGCAACCATTGGGGAAGGAGTGCAATTTCCAGGATGGTTTGCCACTTCTAAAAGAGCAAGGAAACAGAAAGGATGACAGATCCATATCTTGAAAACAGAAGTTAGTCTTGAAAGCTCTGCAGAGGGGAGAAGAATAGCATATAAATGGTAAAGATTTAAACACAAGTTTAAATCCTCACTTAGCCATAAGGTTTGTTGGAGAAACTGGTTTAGGTCACATGTGCATTCACATAAAAGTGGATCATTCTGTGTTTGCATTCTTTCTTATAGAGAATCTCTCCTCTTCCCCCAACTGTTATCAAGGCGGGGCCAGTTGTCAGTTTCCCATCCTCAGTTGCTCAGCACATTGGACCCATCACCACTGGTCTGATGTGCTCTCCTTTTTTTTCGGGCTGGAAAATAGAAGGGTAGATGGGGCAGGCTGGCTAATCTAGTTCACAGTGCGTGGGATAAATAGGATACATTAAGAATACTAGGCACAGGGAGGAGGAACTGGATGAGAGAGAGAAAGAGAGATCCCTTGTGGGGGCTGATTTTGGATAGGACTGGCAATTGTGAGGAAAGGTCCATATTTTAGATGGAGTTGTGGAGATTCAGAGTGACCTAACTATCTCACTTTCTCCACTCCTGCTCCACTCCTGAATTCGTGGCTGACTAGATAGACAACCTAAGTTCCACATCACTTGCTCTTGCTTCTAAACTAGAGGTGGGCAACTGAGATCATCTACATGTTTTTTGACCTACAATTCCCCTTAACCTTAGCCAGCATAACCAATGGTGAGGTATAATGGGAGTTGTAGTCCAGAAACATGTGTAGGGCTACAGATTACCAGACATACTTTAGACTATTCTTATTCACAGTTGTTGTCCTGATGATGTATTTACTTGGAATACCCATCATAGCTCTGCATTGTGACTGCTCTGTAATATGAAAATGGAATGCTTCAGTAATAATCAAAGAATACCAAAATTCTGATGATCTCTGGGGTGGAGACTGAAGCAAATCAGGGATAATACTGCCTAATAGAAAATGAGGCCTGTATTATATATGCACAGCATGTTGACTCTAAATACCTTGTTAGAAACTAAATTGTATGGAACCCTTTTTACACTAAGCCAAATTGGGATTAGTTATAGCTTCAGGCTTGTTGGATTTCACTGCAGTTCTTAAAATAACAGTTTGCCTAGAAACTCTAGCAAAGGTTTTGATAAGCACTAGCAAGGTATGTCTGCCTTAGAATCTCTGCTCCTAAAGGCGTGAATTGGACTGCAAATTACTAAATGTTCACAGTCTCCAAGTTCTACTCTGTGCCTCTGTTGATACCCATTGCAGGTTTTGAAGATGGCTTTGTGTATATGTCTGAAGCAAATAACTTTGTTTCTGCATTTATATCTTCTGCATCAAGACATGAGTTTTTCCAAGAGAACAGTAGACGTTTAGCACCATACAAGGCAACTAAATGTGGATGGAAGATGGGTATCAGACTTATGAAGGAACAATTTCTATGCAGCAAACCATTCCATTTCCTGTATTTGGATGTTCTGTAATTAATCAGTGTTCAGCCTTTCCATTTTAAAGTTCTGCTTTTTACTCTGATAAAAACAGTGTAATGTTTAAGCAGTTTCTTATTTTGCTTGTAAATACATGATTGCTTTTTGTGATTTTAATAAATCTGCAGCTGTGCACCATTTCTTAGATTTTTCGTACAAAAGCTTATTTTTACCTGCTTCTAGGTTTCCTGGAAAGATGGTATATATCTGATTTTTAATGTTTTCCTTTCAGATATAGCAATTTTTGTTGGGGGGGAGTTATGTCCAAGTGAAACAGCATATTTTGTTTTGTTTTTAGGCAGCTACGGGTCCTGACCTGAAGAATAACCGGATATTAGATGAATTGGTACAGACTTTCAGTTCTGCAAGGTAACACACTGTGCTATAAAGTCTGATTCAGGTTTCACTGGGAATTACAAGCTCATCTGTTCTATAATAATGATATTAAAAATTTGAATCTGTGCATGGTAAAAAAGGGTGTGTAAGGATTCTGGGTCAGGGACCATTTGGGCCTCAGGAGTTAATTGGATATTTTCATATTCATACAACATTTCACTCATCTATAAAGATGTATAAATATAGATGCATGCAAGCATATGTGATTCCTGCAATACCACTTTGTTTGGAAGCTGAGCAAAGCACAGCTAGGAAAACATTGTTAGAAAAGAGAGCGGGGATAGAGAAGAAATAATGGGAAGAGCAGAGTTTAGATCTGTGGTGGAGTAAAAGTTTGCAGAAGTTTTTATTTTGGACTGCAACTCTTAGAATCCTCAAGTCATTCTGGTTGACGGATTCTGAGAGTTACTGTCCAAAATAGTAAATCTGGGAGTTACAGTGCAAAATGGTAATGTTCCCAAGTGTGGTTTAAAACCCATGAAAAGGCTCAGTAGGACTGGGCTTGATGGCCAAAATATCTGACATGGTATAAAAGGGTATTTGAGAGAGGAACTGGGGTGTTTGCCTTCTGCCCTGTGCTTTCTGGTCAGGAGGTGTTTGAAGGATGTGCTTCTGTGTTGTAAGCTCTCCTTTTGCAAAGCTGGAAAAGTGGGGGCTTCTTGGCAGAAGCCGCAGCATGTCTGGAAGAGGATCCTTTCTGGGAATAAATTCAGCAGCTGCTCAACAGCACTCTTGCCATCACCACTGCACTGTTGCTCTCCCTGTGTGTCAGACAAATATGTCCTTGCCAGTCTTTCTTTTGGATATCGCTTGGGGTGGAGATAGACCAGCATTATAGAGGGAGAAAGACAAGTGAACTGGCAGCAGGATTGCATGGGATTTGTGGAGTTCAGGTTGTTTATAGACTCTAAATATCACATCAGAGATGAAGCACTTTCAGTTAAGACTATACTGGTTTTATATCAAGTGCAGCTCAGTTTTATCTCAAGTGCAGCTATTGTATTTGAGACTAATTTGGTAATGTATCTATATAATTTGGTATTGACCAAGTGATAAATGAAGAGTGTTGAAGCTGAACCATACGAATATCTGTCACTTCTACTGTATGTGTGACTGAATCATTTTGCAGTCAGTATTCATTCAAGAATATCTAAGGTTAGTAAAGTTACATTAGTAAAGTTACTATTTGCAGTAGTAAGGCTAGTAGTCAACAATTGGCAATAAAAGCATGTTTTGAGGAAGGCTGGTCTTTCTCTGTTAACTGGGCTCAATTAGTTGAGAGGGGAAATGTAAGATTAACTGGCCAAAACGATTTTATGCAGGTACAGGAAGAGTCACTGTGGCTGATTGCAGATAGTTGATGAACTGATGATCAGGAACATGACTGGGTGCATGGTAGCGGTGCGCCCAACACCTTGTCAGTTAGCTGTATCAGTACTTCCCTATACTTAAGATACAGCTGCAAATAAATATCTACTGCTGAGGCTTTTTTTTATAAGAATGAAAGCAAGAGATCCATTTGGCAAAGTGTGTGTTGTAGTTGTTAAGTGGCCCCCATACTTTTGAACTTCCTTCTCTTATTGCTGCCTTGAAAGGAACAGAAATTAGGGCTGACTGAAAATAAGCAGTTCTTTCACAAACATCTTTGCCAATGAAGTAGCTCCCTTTTGCTGTCTTTTGGTACATTTTTGTTGTCGGTCCAGATAGCCCTGCAAAAAGGGCTGATGTCTTTTTGCTAAACCCCCCCCCCCCCATCCCTGCCATCTTTGTGCTCCCTCCCCCTCCTAATCTACTTGTTAGGCTTGGGAGATGCTTTGGTACTCTTGCTAGCTATCTTTAGTCAAGTCATTAGATACACTAGGGATATTAGTTATTAGTGTGTGTCTGATGACTTGACTAAAGATAGCTAGCAAGAATATTGCTTGGAGAAGAGTTATTGGTAAATGAATGTTAAAACCCCAAATCTGACAATGGGCATTCTGTAACGGAATAGCTTTTAAGTCCACATAGGAATAAAATTGGAATTGTTTGTCTTAAGAAGAAGAAGATGATAATTGGACATTTCCTGCCAGTTGGACAGCTGAACTGCATTACTATTGACTGCTTTACCTTATAGCTCCCCAAAATATAATTTTTCTGAATGACTCAGTTTTGTACCTCAGCTATCCTACTAAACTTTTAACCTTTCTGCATGAATTTTTTTCTTTCTTTCAAAATGACAAGGCCATAGAATATGCACTGAGCCAAGAAAAAAAAAATCTTGTATCCCAATTCATTTTGGATGATGCAACTGATCTTTGCAGCATCTTGTGCCTTAGAGAACTATCCGTATTAAATTGTTATACTAAAACTGATTTTTCAGATAACCAACCTATCAAATTAACACAATGGAACTCCAGTATTCATACATCTGGGTAAAATTTTATTCTTTCTGAAAGGTTATGATTTCAAATTTGCCTAGTCTCATGTAGTAATGAGAAAAGATTTATTTTCTACCCATTGGTCTCTCATGTATATCTATAAAGTTCTGAAAGAATTGGGGCTGAGATTATTTTCTTGAATCAGTGGCCACAATCCTGTTTGCTTAAAATTATGTGGTGGAAGCTGATATTGTCATCACAGATTATGCTGGTAACATTTAATTCCTATCCCTCTGTTTTACATCCTAAGGCTCCCTAGAGCTCCTTTTGTCCCTGGGGAAGCCTTTGGGAACCTTGGGATATGGGTGGGGAGCCTGTAAAAGTCAAGAAATGCTGTTGGATTGCTGCTAGCAATCCTGATCCCACCAGTGAATATCTGTCCGTGTTTTTTGATTGTTAAAGAGTTGAAAGATGCTGTGCCTTTTTAACTGCCCCCCCCCCCCATGTTCTGGATTTATTCAAATTCAGGTTTTATAATATGGTAAGCTGTTTAGTTGTGCTTTGATATTATAATGTATTGTAATTTTTATTATATCTCTTTTTTAATCATTGTCTTGGATCCCAGTATTGAAGGGACAACGTAAGTAGGCATGTCGATAAGATGCTGTCTTTCCTCGGTTCCTACATCTGGCACTCTCCATCTTCTAGGCACCACACCTGTCAGATTAAGACTGTGATAGCAATTTGTTCTTGCTGTTATTACCAATCATCATAACAGCTCTCTCTGTCTACTTTGAGATTTCTCTGATCTGAAAATGGTGATCTGAAAATGCAGAGTTAGTTTTTGCATGACAAGCTGTAATACTGCTTTGCTAAAGAATAACGCTTGCTGGAGGAAGAGATGTAAGATTGTTGAACTAGAAAATGAAGACAAGATTCAGGGGAAAAGAAGAAGAACCACCATCAAAGGAAACCTAACTTTTGTTAGAGGGACCTGCTTTAAAGAATTTGAATTTCATAGACGTTTGGCTTGTCTTCCTGAATGTCTGTGGAACATTGCACTGCGTGTTAGAGCAAAAAGTGTCACTTTTAAAGAGCATTTCAAAAAGATTATCCAGGATAAATTGACAATATAGGTGGATCTGTTTTTCCTAGAACAGCAGGAAGAAAACTTTTGGAATGTCCTAGCTTTGAAATACACCAAAGTTATTAATACCGCTGCTGAGAATAAAGTACTTGTTCCTCTTTTCATTTTTTTTATCTTAAGTCTATTGCATATTGAAAGTGCTGGCATAAAGTAGCCTATGTTTGTTGATAGGGTACTATGGCCTGCTTCTTACGTTCCTTTCAAAGGCAGATATTTCAGATGCATTTTCAGAAGACTTACTTTTGTCTACAAGCTGTTCTATTTTTCTTCTGCTCAAAAGCCTGGGTGTTTTTATACTTCTGTGACCAGTTTTCCCAGTTGTGACTCATACGTACTTGTTTGGTTGTTCTCAGCATCTGAAAAAGGTAATGCAAGCCTTCTCTCAATCCTTAATATGGAGATCAAAGACAAGGGCTCTGGAATCCTCCCGCCTGATATTGTGGTTCCTAACCAAACCTAAGGTGCAAAATAAGACACCAGTAAATCATCTGGCAGGAACAGGATTACAACCAAAATATTACAGCTGTGGGATGAAAACATTTCCACAAAGGTTTCTTGTGCTTGCTGTATTGTGGAAACCATTTATCTATTCCATGGCTAGCTTTGGTTTTGGGTTTGCTTCTTGCACTGAGTATATTCCTTGAGGCAGCAGTGCTGCAACTTGATATGCCTTCTGTGATAATTGCTGAGTATCCCACAGAGACTACAGTTGTGCCAGGCTTGTTTTTAGGTGTGGTATATGTTTCAGCAAAATGAAGCATTTGCAAAAGAAGTGGCAATAGATAACATAGCTGCTGCTCTGTGAACTCATTACCACCTGATGTTCCTAGGTGGCTGAATGAGCCCAGAGGCAGGTGTGTTTCACTATGTTTTCACCTGCATTTGCTAACAAACCTCTCCTACCCACTTAAATCATAGTTCTTCATGTTTTTTGGACCAACAGATGGTAGTTTAGGGTCTACGTCCAAATCAGAATGTGAAATATCCTGGTTTGTAGGAAGTCCTTAAACTTGGTTTGGATCACGGCTAGCTTCATTATCAGCTTGTGAGGACTATACAGAGGAAATAGGTGTTCACAGAGCAGTCTGAGGCATTAGGGAGAAGTCCTGTTGTTTCTTCCTCTTTCCTTTGGAGCTGGTGTCTGGGAAGGGGTATTGACCATATCCCCTGAGTGGAGGGATGGCTGTTACATCTCTTCCTTTATTAATAGACCGACACCACTGTACTCTCTCCTTCATGTGGGAAGGCTTGCTGTTTGGTGGCATTGGCAGTTATACATGTGTGAGCGCTGCTGAAGTTTTCTCCATTTCGGGTGGGAGGACGTGCACATTCACAGACGGACAGGGGGATTAGGCATCTAATATGGGTGCCTCTCCTGTTACTGCTCCATCCTTCACCATCATATCCTCCTCCTTGCAGTGGGGGCAGGCTTGCTTCTGTTGTGTTAAGGACTATGCTTTCCTTCCTGCACCCTTTGGTAGGATAACTTTCCCCCTTCCCGGTTTGGATATTACAATGGATATTAAAAGTTTACACACCGCTGTTAAAATGTCAAGTGTCTGTGATGTAAAAAATGAGACAAAGATAAATCATTTCAGAACTTTTTCCACCTTTAATGAGACCTATGAACTGTACAACTCAGTTGAACAACAAACTGAAATCTTTTATGGGGAAGTAAAAACAAAAAACTGAAATAATATGGTTTCATATGTGTGTCCACCCTCTTATAACTGGGGATGTAGCTGTGTTCAGCAGTAAACAATCACATTCCAACTCATGTTAAGTAGGATTCAGTACACACACGCCATCATTTAAAGTGCCTCTGAGGAATCCCAAATAAAGATCAGCTGTGCTAGTAGGTCTTTCCTGACATTTTCTTAGGCACATCCTACAGCAACAGCCATGGTCCGCAGAGAGCTTCCAAAGCACCCGAGGGATCTCATTGTTAAAAGGTATCAGTCAGGAGAAGGGTACAAAAGAAATTTCCAAGGCATTAGATATACCATGGAACACAGTAAAGACAGTCATCATCAAGTGGAGAAAATATGGCACAACAGTGACATTACCAAGAACTGGACGTCCCTGCAAAATTGATGAAAAGACTAGAAGAAAATTGGTCAGGGAGGCTGCCAAGAGGCCTACAGCAACATTAAAGGAGCTGCAGGAATATCTGACAAGTCCTGGCTGTGTGATACATGTGACAACAATCTCCTGTATTCTTCATATATCTGGGCTATGGGGTAGAGTGGCAAGACGGAAGCCTTTTCTTACGAAGAAAAACATCCAAGTCTGGATCAATTTTTCAAAAACACATCTGAAGTCTCCCAAAAGCATGTGGGAAAAAGTGTTATGGTCTGATGAAACCAAGGTTGAACTTTTCAGTCATAATTCCAAATGATATGTTTGGTGCAAAAACAACACTGCACATCACCAAAAGAACACCATACCCACAGTGAAGCATGGTGGTGGCAGCATCATGCTTTGGGGCTGTTTTTCTTCAACTGGGACAGGGACCTTAGTCAAGGTAGAGGGAATTCTGAACAGTTCCAAATACCAGTCAATATTGGCACAAAACCTTCAGGCTTCTGCTAGAAAGCTGAACATGAGGAGGAACTTCATCTTTCAGCATGACAACGACCCAAAGCATACATCCAAATCAACAAAGGAATGGCTTCACCAGAAGAAGATTAACGTTTTGGAATGGCTCAGCCAGAGCCCAGACATGAATCTGATTGAATATCTGTGGGGTGATCTGAATAGGCCTGTGCACAAGAGACACCCTTGCAATCTGACAGATTTGGAGCATTTTTGCAAAAAAGAGTGGGCAAACATTGCCAAGTCAAGATGTGCCATACTGATAGACTCATACCAAAAGAGGCTGAGTGCTGTAATAAAATCAAAAGGTGCTTTGACAAAGTATTAGTTTAAGTGTGTGCACATAGATGCAACCATATTATTTCAGTTTTTTTATTTTTACTTCCCTCCCCCTAAAAGATTTCAGTTTGTTGTTCAACTGAGTTGTACAGTTCATAGGTCTCATTAAAGGTAGAAAAAGTTCTGAAATAATTTATCTTAGTCTCATTTTTTTACATCACAGACACTTAACATTTTAACCGGGGTGTGTAAACTTTTAATATCCACTGTATATGAAGCTGTTGTTTAAAAAAAAACAGAGTCTTTACTAAATTATGGTACACAAGTGGAGGAGGAAGGACGAAGCACATGAATGTACAGTTCACATCCACTATAATCCATGGTTTACTGGACTTTATTTGGTATGTATCAACTGTTCATCAGTTGATACATACCAAATACATACATACTCTAAGCTGCACAGATGCATGGCTGTGCAGCACTGCATGGGTGCTGTGCACCTGCAGCCAGTGATGTTGCCCATTTGGTTCTGGTCACTGCCAGAATCCGACACTTACAGGATGGAGCCCCTGCCCAACCCTGGTGGAAAATTAGAGGGATTGTTGACTGTTCTGTTTCTGTTTTTCTCCTACGTTCTGTACGAGATTCTCCTTTCTGTACATGCTGTTCAATCGTGATTATATGTAGAAGAAGTTGCAGAAACAGAAAGAAGCTTGATTTTAATATGGAAAAATTGTATGTGGCTCCCAGTTCCTTTTGTTTCTTGAGAGACGGCCCTTTTAAATTCCACAACATTAATATTTTAGTTTGTGCTTCGTTCCTAAATTGCATTAGTGACCAATAATTTACTGGCACTTTTACTTTATTATTTTCTTGCTCAGAAGGACTAGTGTTTCTTATACCCAGTTTAATAATAGATTGTAATCTTTATCTAATTTTGATTTCCCTTAATAGATTTGCATAAATCTCATCTACTAGGGAGATTCAGTTAGTATGTCTTTAGTAAGGCAGGTCTAGTTTCAAACTATAATATGAATGCTTGCAGCACACTGTAACTTCCCTTATGGTATTTTAAAAAATATTTCTTTATATGTCTATAGATCCTTCTTTATATGTCTATAGGTGCAAGAGATTGTTGGGTTTGATGACTTCTAGAAACCTTCAAATTCTGCAGTTTTGTGATTGTGCAGAAAACCTTTGGCTAAATCCAGTGGCATGTTATTTTATGTCTAATAGGTTGCACTCATTTCACTAGGTGTCCTGCAGTTGGGATTGACATTGGATTTCACATTTAGCTCTTTTTTCTTCAGTGTCGGAAGGTCTTTTTTTTTGGCATAAATTTGAATAGAAAGCTACAAAAACCATACATACTTACACTTTGGAGCAGCAACTTCTTTGATCTCTTCTCTTTCACTCTTAGTGTGATCTGCATCCACTGATGTCATTGGGCCGCTGCAAGATCCACTAAGCTGCCACTTGCGCATTTTCAGAGTATATGTGAGGGTTGTATCCAAACAGTTTCTCTTGCATGTACATGTGCGTGCGCGCGCGCGCGCGCGCACACACACACATGTATATGTATTAAAAGTTCCAACTTACTTCATACAGACTGGTTTGGCCTTTATAGATGAGCCATTATTTATTTTATGAGGTAATAAAGAGACAATTATTTTGAAACCATTTGGCTGATTTGTGTTTTAAGATGAAAGAAAATGATTCCAGCTTCCAAATAATTTGTAAATGTGACTTTTACTACCCAACCATGATCACCTTTGTATGAGTAGATTCTATGTTTCAGTGAAAGAACTTCAGCTGTACTTCTTGTCAGAAACAAATTCCATTTTGAATCACTTTGGTTGTTACTAAATTTTAAAGACAATGTATTAGAATATATATAGTAAAGTGTTTAGGGCTTTTATGTGTTCTTAAAAGTCAGTGAAAACATTTTGCTCTGGTAGTGATTGAGGACAGGTGTTATGTTTGTATGCAGAGAAGCACCGGGGAAAGGAAATTGGTGGAAAATGATTTTTGCAGCTCTTCCTCTGTGCAAGCAGTCTTTTGCAAAGAAAGGCAGGAGATAGGTGGTTTCCCTCTGCAGCTTTTAACTTCTGTTCTAGTCATTACACTCTTTTATCTGTGAAGGAGGATTCTGTCTGTACAGTACTTCAGACTACATTGTACCCAACTGTTGTTATGTATTAACTGTATTAAAAATTATGCCCATGATTTTTTATTCCTCTTTTCTTTCCTGTGTGATACGCTGAGGTATGGTTGTGTGCAATATATGGCCGCTAGATGTCACCACTTAGTTTAGTCCTTACTGTAGCTATATAAAGAATGAGCAAGGTGTGTACCATCATTAGCAAGGTGTGCACCATCTTTTGATGCCAAATGATAGCTTTTGGTTTCTTCACATGTAGCTGAATGAATGCATCTCAACAGCAACCCATAGAGTCTTGCAGGGCATTTTCTGGTGGTGTTTGCTTCACAGATGATCTAGACCTATTTTTGGAAAACGTAATTCTCTTTGAGAGTCTGATTTTGTGCTGAACTTTCATCTACTTGTATAGTGGTGCCATCATGTCAGCTAGCCACTTGAAATATCCTTGGATAATGTTAGTTAAGACATTCTTTGGAGTGCATGCAATATGTTACCTTAAGTATAGTTTTCTGACATTATTCAAGGTAAATTTTTTCTGATGTCATACACAGCAGACGGCATTGGTTCCTTTGCTCTTCAGATATCAACCAGAAAGACGATATAGACCAGGAACTGCAGCCATGATGCTAATATTTCCTTTAGTCTTAGAACGATGTTCTAATGAGATATATGCAAATTCTTCTCTGGGGTGGAGACTATGTTCCTGCCTGTACCCCTGCATTTCCTTTTAAACTGGAAGTTTCTCAAAAAGCATACTCTAAAGAAGGGCATATCCTTTTAAAAATCAACTTTAAGATACATGTTTTTCCTTGATAATGTGGTAGTTCCTTGTCCCCAAGAACAAAGTACATTTTTTTGTAATGGAGTATGTTGTGGAGGTGTATGCTATATGACATCATGAGAACTCAAAAAAAAAAAAAAAAAAAAAGGAAAAGGGATTACTTATGAACTGCTGTTGCTTCGTATATGGCAAATACATCATTGTCGATATAACACAAAGAAATGCTATGTTATGTTAGCTTTCTCTTTTAATAAGTTAATCAACTAATTGATCGGTTATTATTATGTATAGACACCTTCAGGATGTGAATTAGGATAAAAGATGGAACATGAGTGATTGACCCTAAAATGTTTTGAGGTATACATACCACCAATGTTGATCTACTGTAAAATTAATTTTGAGAGTACCATATGTTACACTGACTGACTTGATCCTTCACCTGCTTCTGTTATTCATTTAGTAGTTGTTCCCCTTTCTGGTATGATTCTGAACTCTAGGTAATTGACTTGACATGCTGCTCTGCCATCTCGTCTTGTGGAGGTACTTCTGAATGCTAGGTTACTCCACAATAAAACATGAACTATCCAGGATTTAATTCTGGAGGACATGTATTACCAAGACTTGGGTAAGCTGGGTCCATATAACCAAATAAATCCATATTGAAAAGGATTTATGGCTTTATCAAGGAAACAGCTGGAAATTCTCTTTTTAAAGTAGTATACTGCAATGAGGTTCAGTTCATTTACTGTTCTTTCTTGCTTATGATTTGGATTCTAGCCTGAGTATCTCCATAAAGTGGCTGCTTAGCAAAGCTAGAGTTTGATGCTGTCCAGCTTCAATTAAGGTTTATAGAGTTCTTAGTCAATTGCTGAGTTTTCTTTCATCCTGTAAATAAGCAAAGTGGGCAGATAGGAACTTTTGTGGTCCAACTTCCTGTGTGGATTGCAGAGAAACATTGATGTAATTCTGTGTTTGCTCTTAGGCAGAGGCTGCTCCAGGCAGTCTTGGATTCGCCACCAGTTTCGCCTCCAGCAATGTTTACCAAAAAGGCTCCTGTCCAAAGCCGTGTTCCAAGTTCCCCAGTTTTTCCTGCTCTGGAATGGCAAAAACAGTTTAAAGATGCTATTTTTTCCAAAGAAAATATTCACACACCAAGAAGACACTTGAAGCTACCTGAAAGAGAAGGTAAAAAGATCAAAATAAAGCAGGAAGAGAATCCATGTGGTTCTGAAGATGCCCACGAGACCACTGACCAAGGGGCAGCAAACTCGACAGGAGGAACCCAAAATCCTGAAACACCTTCCACATCGGCAACAAAAGTTAGCATGAAAGGTAATGTTTTCATCTTTCATTCTGTAGTTCTTACTATAGGTATTGGTGTTGCAGGTCATCTTGCAGTGATCTGCAACTATTTTGGGCATTTTGGGGTTGCTTTTGTATATGCTATCTGCTGTGTAGGCCGTTTTTTTGTTGGCGATATTTTTGAAGGGACTGTCATATAAGATAGCAAATGCATTCATCCTGTTAGAGTCTTTGTAGTGTAATGGTTAGTGTTGTGGTAGGAATGGTGAAACTCAGGTTCAGATTTCCTCAGGACTCTGTCTCAGTTACCTTTGGCATGTCAGTGTCTCTCACCTTAACCAACCCAGCATGTATGCTGCCTTGATTTCCTTAGAGAGAAAGTGAACAAAGCTTAACAACAACAACAATCTCAGAACTGCAGAGCTGGAAGACACCCTATAGATCATCGAGTCCAGCCCCTGTCAAGGAGGCACAGTGGGGAATCGAACTCCCAAACTGTGGTTCCACAGCCAGATGCGTAAAGCACTGAGCTATCTAGCAAGATGTACTTTAGACTTAATTCAGGTGTCATGTATTCTTGAGTTTGCTTGCATATTCATGAAATATAACCATTACTTTGCAATCTTAAAACCATAGTTACTTGGTTTTTTTCTCCAAGAGATTAAATACTGAAGGATCCCGAATTATCAGGAACAATTGTTTCTTTACATTTCAGCATGTGAAGTAAATAATCACCCAAGTTCCCATGTCATGTGATGTGTCATTGGCTCTTAGATTTGTAGAAGTTCAGTGGAAGGACAGTAATTGCTAAAACAGAGCTCATGCAAAATAGTATTCTTGGGATTTACTATTTGGGGTCTAGGAACCCGTGATCGTGTGCCAGAATGAGGTCTCACCTGGGCATTAGTGTTGCCTCCTTTCTCTATCCTGTCACAAGTGTCTGACTTAATTTTTTTATTTGATGAGCTGTGGTCATGAGCAAACTAGTTCTAACAAAGTATAACACATATAAAGTCCAAATCTTATGAATGAGAGCCAAATGTAAGCTGAAATGTTTTTGTATTTATGGTGTTCTTGTTCAGCTGTGGTATGCTGATTCTCAAGTTCTGTTGCATTGGAATGCCTTATAGGGAAACTTAACTTCACATTCAAGTCAGTGATTGAAATGTTTGTGTCATGAAGGTGAGCTTATTGGAACAAGGTGATTGGATTTGCTGCCAAGTTTTTAGGTTTTGCATTTAAAAATTGCCTGTTCTCTGCCAGTGGGACAGAGTTTGTGAATTCTTTCCAGCTTGGGCATTTTAAAATGTAAGCATACCCAGTGGTTTATTGTGGTTTTGACATAGCTTTCATCTGGACAAGCCTTGCCTCTCTCTTGCCTTATGCAATTTTCCTTCTTCCTCCTATGAGGAAAAGAGTTGAAACTATTTTTCTCACCTTCAGTTTAATATGCCATCCAAGCTACGATTTCAGAACTTAAAATATAAAACTTCCAGAACCCTTGACCATAGGGCATAGTGATTAAGGCTTCTGGCATTTGAACTGCAGGAACAATGGCAGGGGGGGGTCATATTTGGAAACTGTTGCCTTAAATTGTGTTAAGTTTAGTTATAGTTAATGGAAACAATTTATCTTCATTGAATTACTGTTGTTGTTATGTGCCATCAAGTTGCTTCTGACTTATGGTGACCCCATGAATGAGCGATCTCCAAAATGTCCTGTCCTCAAGAGCCCTGCTCAGCTCTGGCAGTCTCAAGCCTATGGCTTCCTTTAAAGAGTCAATCCATCTCATATTTGGTCTTTCTCTTTTCCTGCTGCCTTCAACCTTTCCCAGCATTAGGGTGGATAAAAATCAATGATATTTTAAAATCAAATGTATTTAAATTAAAAATTTTTTTAAAAAAATTTAAATCATCAAAACATCAGATTTTTAAATTTAAATTGTGATCTAAATTGCGATAAAAATCAATTTGATTTAAATCAAATCCACCCTGACCATCATTATTGTCTTTTCCAAGAATCCTGCATTTTCATGATGTGCTGAAAGTAACACAGCCTCAATGTCATCATTTTTGCCTCACAGGATTGTTCAGGCTTGATTTGCTCTAGAACCCACTTGTTTGTTTTTCTGGCAGTCCAAGGTATCTCCAAGCAAAGCTCTCCTCTGGCACCACAATTTCAACTGAATCTTTTTTCCCCCTGTCCTCTTTCTTTACTGAAATACAAGAGTGTGGATGATCTTGGTCTTGGTGGCCAGTGACACATCCTTATACTTGTTGGTCTTTTATAGTTCCTTCATTGCTGCCCTTCCTAGTTTCAAGTCTTCTGATTTCTTGGCTGCAGTCTCCATTTGAATTGATGATTGAACCAAGGTATACAAAACCTCTAACTATTTTTGTCATTGCTGCTTTCTCTATGGAATAAATGGTTCATGTCATACTTAAATTCCTGCTCAGTGTGACATCCTTTTCCTTCTTGGGTCTTCAACAAAGGCAATAAGATGCCCATCAGGTGATAACAGCTGAAAGGGTTCTCTCTAGTATTTCTTTTATGGTCAATCATTTTTTCCGTTTAAAAATTGATTTTGATGGAGCCTTAGATAAAAGTGGTCCTTTTGCAATTTAAGTCTCCTTTATTCTATAACAACTTATTCTGAGGTGATCTTTTTAAATTATCAGTAATTGAGACTTTATAGTCATGATATTGGTGTTGTTCCTATAGATTTAATGGCTATTTTAGTGGCTGTTCTAAAATGCGGGGGAAAGAAGTGACAATTTGTCTAGGCTACATGTTGTGAATGGAGGCATAAAAGGAAAAATGTAATGATAGCCTTCATAGAGTTGCTTATATCTTTGGACTTGGTAGGTTGTGAAATAAAACAGCATCACAAATGAATTTGGTGCTCTTGCTGTGTTTTGCACTTGTATTTATCAAAGCTAACTGCATAACGTGATAGGATATCCTGAATTCATAGTGACATTTCAATGTTCTTTTGGTCTGCCATGCCAATGAAAAACAATCAATTCATCCCCTGGTCAGTCTTGAAGTATATGTAGGTGATTATTCTAAAATTAAAAAAAATTGGAAAAAGGGCATGTGGACCCTCCAAAACAAACAAATGCAGAAGCAGGCAATGCCTTTATTGGACAACTGAAAAAAATCAAGTAGATAGTTAGCTTTCAATGGTAATCCATCTGCATCCTCTTTGCAGATATGGGAACATTTCTAGCAATATATGGTCTTAAATGTATTCCATTGTATAAACTTCTTCCTTAACATCTGGAAGTGCAGTGCTATCTGTTTGCTTACTAGATATAAGTCCTAACAGTATTCAGTAGAGCTTACTTCCAAGTAAATGTGCTTGGGCTTGCACTACACAACATTCCTATGGGCATTTTTACTTCAGATTAAATCTCATGATCTTTGTGGAAGCAAAAGTGGACAGAGGGAGCTGTATTCAACATTTGATGTTGGTAGGCTAGTGAAGAAGGAGGAGGAGATTTACTTTGGAATAAATGTTGCAATTATTCTGCAAAAGCTTTTATTTAATTATGGTTCCTTTGTGAAAACTCCAAAGCCCTCTGCCCACATAGGAAGCCAGGCAAAAGTTTCTGTTTCTAGTTCTGTAACACAGCATTAATCAGAACTATATCTAACAAACAAACAAACAAACAAACATGATTTACATAAAAAAAATCTGATGTTGGGATTATTTAAATAAAAATGTTTACATTTAAATAATGATTTAAATCAATTTTATCTACCTGTAAATTATACATATACCGTGTTTCCCCGAAAATAAGCCCTACCCTGAAAATAATCCCTAGTATGATTTTTCAAGATGATTGTAATATAAGCCCTACCCCAAAAATAAGCCCTAGTTAAGTGAAACCCCGCCCTCCACCAGGAACTCACTGGAATCCTCCAAGCCCTCGAGAGAGACTTAAAACTTCTTTTAACCCTCATCTCGTTCGGCTCCCTCTCCTCTCGTTCGGTCCCGCTGGCAGGGCCACTGCCATGTTGAAGTCGCTGCCACCCTCTCCTCAACCGGGCTCGCTGGCTTCGGGCCCCCACCGCCCTCCACACCAACGCCACCCCCCTCCACCGCGAATTCCGCCGTCATTTTCCACAAAATGAACCCAGCGCCTGCCAGCCCCAACAGGCGCCTCAGCCCAGGCACCGCCGCTGGAGGAACCTGAGCCACCACCATGGCAACTCCCGGCAGCGGCAGCACCCCTGGAGGAAGTGGCACCAGGGATGTTTAAAGAAGGGGAAGGAGAATGGGAAGGGAGGGGTTGAGAAAGGGTTAAAAAGAAGCCAAACAGCCAGGGAATTGGAATGATGGGAGGCGTGAAGGGGGGGGGGGAGGACAGGAAAGACAAGGCTGGGAGCTTCCGTGCTCAATCTCATGTGCGCTCCCATGGGTTGAAAAGAGGACTTGGCCAAGCTGGGAGAGAGAAAGAGAAAGGGAATGTGTGGCTCTGATAAGTGGAGCTTGTGAGGTCTGCTGCTGATTGGGTGCCGCAGCACCCGGAGGGTGCCCCGCCCAACAAGGAAGAAGAGGCCTGCCAGTTTCCCCTTCCGGGCGAGCATCCATCAGCCGTAGCTGTGTTGGCACCTTGCGCGGTGCTCGCCAAGTGACTGACCCACAATGGGTGCCCTTTACACCTCTCCTCCTCACCTCCCTCCCCCACCCTGTGCCACGACCATCACCGCCTTCCCGCTGTTTTCCTTCCCGGGTTGCTTCTTGCCGCAGGCTTGCCTCCTCCTCCTCCATCATCATCTTCTTTTTCTTCTTTGCATCCTCTTGGCCAACTGCCCTTCGGCATTGTGTTGCAACGGACATACATAATACACTCATGTGTAGATTGTTGTACATGAAAAAAATAAAATAAAACATCCCCTGAAAATAAGCCCTAATGCATTTTTTTGAGCAAAAATTAATATAAGACCCTGTCTTATTTTTGGGGAAACATGATGTCTGCAATACATAGGTTGACTGCAATATTTGAGAAATGCATAAAGGACAGTTTGTAGATTACTTGCACTGGTGAAGTAAGTGAGCCTAAATGGAGTATGTGCCTGATCTCAAACTCATCTCCACGGGTATTAAGGCCTCCATTGTGGTCACATGTGGAAGAAGTGGGGCAGGTTGTCTGCCTGCCTCCCACCCAGCTTGCTGTGTGTCATCTGCCAGCTAACCAGTGGCAGAGCCTCTTCAGTACAAATTTCTCTCACCCTTCCTCAGGTCAGAAGGTGCTGAGTGGAAGGGAAACTAGATGATAGCTGTCATTGCTGCTTATGGTTGGTCTTTCCTCCCTAAAGACTGCATTCCTGAAAGTCTTAACATTAGAGATGGGCACAAATCAGAAAAATTGTGATTTGTTTTGATTCATGATTCATCAAGGTTGACAAATTACAAATCACAAATTTATGATTTTTTTTTCTGACAAATTGACAAATCGATTGATCATTTTTTACTTCAAAGGCCTATAAAATCCCCCCCTCCGGCACCTAGAGACACCAAATTTGCAAGGAAGCTTCCTCTGACTCTCTTCTACAAGCCCCGCAAGATTGGTGAAGTTTGGGTTTTGGATATCCGATTTATACACCCACAAGTAGCCCCCCCCCCCAGGAAAATTCCCCCCCAGGCACCTAGAGAAACCAAAATCACAAAGAAGCTTGTACTGACTCTCCTTTACAATGCCTCCACATTTAGTGGAGATTGGGTTTCATACATCCAAATTACAGACCTATCCCTATAGGAAAGTGCCCTTTAGCAGCTGGCTTGGGGAAACCCAATCTCCACCAAACATGGAGGTATTGTAGATGAGAGTCATGGGAAGCATCTCTGTGATTTTGGTGTCTCTAGGTTCCTGGGGGGAACTTACCTGGCGGGGGGTTCTTTGTGGATGTATAACTTGGACCTCTGAAACCAACCTTCACCAAATCTGGAGAGATTGTAGAGGAGAGTCAGGGGAAGCTTTCCTGTAATTTTGCTGTCTCTAGGTGCAAGGGGGGGGGGGATTTTATAGCCAAACAAATCAAAGAATCAAAAATTTCTAAAAATTTGTTGATTCGTATTTGTCAGGGGCATTGATTCATATGAATACAAATTGACAAATTAATGATTTTTGAACAAATTTGATGATTCATTTTTTAAATTCGTGCCCATCTCTATTTACCATCTCAAACCCTTCTTGGAACACCTCAGCTTAGGAACCAGTGTTCTTAAAGAATTCTTATTTCCTCTTCTTCACCCCCTCGCTTGCTTTGCTTTTTCCCTTCAGGGATAATCACCAGAGCTCTCATGCTGCCATTTTAAAACTCTTGAAACGGCAGAGAACAGTTGCCATAAATTATTTGTTTTTACTGGAAAAAATGACCTCTTTTCTGCCTGAAGGCCTCTAAGGATAACAGATAAATCTCAGTTTAAGTAGACTTGTTGAGATTGTTCAGGAAAGAAAAGAGTGTTAACAAATCACCTAACTATCAGGGTGGGCCATAAAGTTCAAGGGCTGTTAACAAAATGACTTGTTTGTCTTCATCTGGGAGCCAGGTTTAGAACCGCCTTGAAGTCTATATTTAAGCATTATCTCTATGATTGACCACATTAAAAAAAAACCCTGTTTCTTATTCCTTGATGGTAGAAGTGACATTTCACACACAGATGTAGGATTCTAACCTTGAAGGACAGTAGGTGACTTAGTATATTGTGTGTAGCAGTTGTGGGAGGAAAGTTGTGTGTGGGAGAAGAGAATATCCATGTTCTCCAAGTCTGTTGCCGTTCTGCTGTTCCATCTGATGCTTCTTTACAGAGAAGAAGTAAACTGGGGAGGTTTAATATGCCAGTGTCGTAACTGGTGTGATGTAGTGGACAGAGTGATGGACCAGGACTCAGGAGCCTTGGGTTCAAATCCCTACTCAACCACTTAAATATCTCACCTTGAAAGTCCTATCAAGGTTTCTATAAGTTGGTTATGACTTGACAGCACATTGCTGACTAATTAGTATGCTAGTGCCTCGCATTGTCGTTTCAATTTCAGTTTTTAATGCTGGAAGAGCACTAAAGACAGAGCTTTTCTTTCTTCAGGTTGATGGACAGTATTCTAGCATCCTAGACCCACTGCTTTAAAGAAAATAATGCAGTGACATATACAGGGCTTGAAAAATGCACTCGTCTGTGACGAGTGAAAAAATGCTGCTTGACGAGCCACAGCTCCTTGCCTCCTTACCTTCCACCCGTCTCTCTCTGATCCTGCCATCCTCCCCTTCCCCCCTCCCATTGCAAAAACAGCCCTCTTCTCACAAGAAGAGAGTTCGAGTGGCACATAGATATATAGCTCTGCAGGAGAATGTCCCATGCTGGAGAATATGGGTTAAGAGGCCGGACGCTTTTGCTTTCAGTTTTATTTTTGCTGGAGACATTCGAAAGAAAGGCATTCAAAATACAAGCTTCATGACCCCACAGGCACACAGGTAATAAAGCAACCCAAGTCTGAGGGTATATTTATTTTGGGTTTCTATGCATTGTTATGTAGAAAGAAAAGTGAACAAGTACCTAGTTTAAATTTAAATTTAAACATAAATTGCAGGGCTATAGTTCGGTCATGCTGACTGGTGAAATTTTTGACTGACTGGTGAGACATTCTAAAATTTTTCAAGCCCTGGACATATAGGACAATTTATTCCTACTGCCATTTTGAATCCTAAATAATCCAAGCATTCTCTTCAAAGGGCTTGTTTCTTTATAGAAACTGAGTGGTGGGATCTGTACTTGGGTGCATGCCTCTATCTGTCTGTCTTTCTATGGATCTGTTGATCCTTCCTTCCTTCCTTCCTTCCTTCCTTCCTTCCTTCCTTCCTTCCTTCCTTCCTTCCTTCCTTCCCTCCCTCCCTCCCTCCCTTCCTTCCTTCCTTCCTTCCTTCCCTCCCTCCCTCCCTCCCTCCCTCCCTCCTTCCTTCCTTCCTTCCTTCCTCCCTCCCTCCCTCCCTCCCTCCCTCCCCCCTCCCTCCCCCCCCTCCCTCCCTCCTTCCTTCCTTCCTCCCTTCCTTTTCCTTCCTTTTCCTTCCTTCCTTCCTTCCTTCAATCCTTCAATCCTTCAATCCTTCCTTAAATCCTTCCTTAAATCCTTAAATCCTTCCTTAAATCAAACCAGTTTGGATAAGGCTCTTTTTTGGATAGTAAATGACTATGTTGGGGGATGTCTGCCTTTGAAACAACTGCCACCCCCTTTTTATCTCTGCGAAAATATTTGGTATGCTTTTAATTAATGAACATCCTTTTTTGAGTGATTGTGCTTATATGAGTTTTTTTAAATGTTTCAGTGGAGTGTCCTGTCTGTGGGGTTGCTGTTCAAGAACTGCATATAAATAAGCACCTTGATGGCTGCTTGGCACGAGATGAGAAAAAGGACAGTCTCAGAAGGTAAGAGATTTGAGCAGGGAATTCTTATGAATGTTGCTCACACTTGCTGCTGTGAAATGTACTGATATGCCAGATTGTGCCACCTTAGTTTTCTTACACCCTGTGAACAGAGGTGAAGATTAATGTTAATAAGCTCTTTCTGAAAGTAGGGAAGATACATGGAGTATCCAAAACAAATCTGTTTGATGTTTAGTTTATTCAATACTGTTCTGATGTATTGCATAGCGGCATCGTCTGTCCTATGGTCTTGACAAAACCAAAACCAATTTCACTATCTTTCTGTCACTTGTATCTTATCAAGCAACTAGCTAAGTGCTGTGGGTGATCACGAAACAAAAGAAGGCTAATTGCCTTAGAGAAAGAACAAAGGAGTCTACGAACCAGCGGAGCCCCCCTGCAGGCAACGCCCTGAGAGCTTTTTATTGACTTAGCATGAGTTACATAGTATGTTGTTAGAATTCAGATAGGATACTAGTTACCTAATCGCCACTAGGATTGGCTAAAATAACCCTTTGATCTTATGCTCTACCTCTAAGCGAAAGGGCAGAATAAGGGGTCACCCCGCCTGCTGGCAGCTGCCACTTCCTGCCAGGAGTGTATGTACGTCACTGGAACAGAATGCAGCTACAGCCTTTAAGCAGAAGTTTCCCACAAAGTGCCCAGTCACTTACTTTGATTCTTTCATAAATGCTGCTGTTCTTCAGCTAAAGGTCTAGCATAATCATTTTATAATACTCCAAAATGGCATTTGGAAGATGTCAACTCATCGTACCTATAGGCATGGGAGAATGAGTTATGTGAGATTTTTTTGGAAGATTCTTGACATAGTGTCTTGATCTCTTTTCACAACATTACCAGTCAATAAAATTTTATTCAATTTTTTCAGTGGGTAAAATCCTGTTGACATAACTGTGCTGGATCAGGTGCCAGAAGCATTTAATTTAAAGCAATTGAAACTTCCGATCCCCTCCTTTTAGTTTCCAAGGCTCTCTGCTTGACCTGGGAAAGTCTTTGGAAGCCTCAGGATAATGAGGGGTTCGGGAAACATTTAATAGTAAAACAAAAACAAAAAACCCTGCCAGGATCAGGACTGCTGCTGGCAATCCATCTGCAGTTGTTTACTATTAAAGCCCCCCACCCCATGTCTCAAGGCTCCCAAAGTCTTTCCCAGGGCAAGAGGGAGCCCTTGGGAGACTCAAAACATAAAAGGAGGGGGATCAGAAGCTTTTAATTACTTGAAATTAAATGCTTCCAGCAGCCAATCGGGGCTACACCACACAAAATTATGGCAACAGGATTTTGCCCATTGTGTAGAAAATTACTGCTGTTTGCACTGTACAGTACTTGGTAGGAAAGGAAATGAGCAGAATAATTCTCACTGTTACCTTTGTTCAGAAGCAGGGTTGCCACTTTCTGGAAAGTCAGTGAAATTGGTCTGAAGTCAGAGAAAGTCCAGGAAATTGTGATTAAAATATATTCAAGCAGTGGATTTTCGACCTGCTTCTGCAAGAGCATGAGCTGTTCTTGTGGCAAGTGGAATAGAGAAGTAGCAGAATACAAGTCAAACTTAATGATGCCCTTTCCCAGCTCCACCTTTTTCTTAGCTCCACCCCTAGCAACAGCCTAATGTGTTTGTTGAGCTCTGTCCCTGCATGATTTCTAAGAAAGAAAAAAGAAAGAGGGGAAAAAAGAAGAGCAAGAAGAAGAAGGAGAGAAAAGAAAAAGAAGAAAAGGGGAGGTAGGCTAGGTAATGGCTGTAGGGAAGGCCTGCCTGTATAGCCATGTCTTCAAGTTAGTCTTGAAGGCCCTCAGCGAGGGAGCCAGGCGGATCTCAACAGGTAAGTTGTTCCAAAGCCGAGGGGCCACTGCCGAGATGGCCCGATTTCTGGTTTCTTCCCACCGGGCCTCTCTTGGCGTTAGGCCCCTCAGCCGCCCAGCCCCTGTGAAAACTGGAAAACATGATCAGAGTGATGAAAATGGCAAAGAATTACCCACCCCACAAACTAGTATGGCTGCCTGTGTAATCAAGGACTGTGTTAGGAGAGCAGAGTGCCTGTGGGCTTTGCAACTGGTGAAGATGTCACTGAACTCTTGTAACAATATCAGTGAGTTATTCAAGCGAATGTTCTCAGATAGCCAGATAGCTCAACAGTTTCATATTGGAAAAACAAAATCAATGTATGTTGTTGCTTTTGACTTGGCACCATATTTCTTTGATCTTTTACTGAAATTGCTGAAAGAATGCCAAACATTTGTTATCTGTTTTGATGAAGCTTTGAATAAGGTGGTTCAAAAGAGACAGATGGATTTAGTAGTTCGTTTTTGGGATGATTACTGTCCTAAAGTTTCCACACGGTATCTAACCAGTGTTTTTCTCCAAATGGCTACTGCTGAAGACCTTCTTCAGAAGTTTCAAGAAGGCATGTCTTCTTTTTCAGTTGCAAAATTATTACAAGTATCTATGGATGGGCCAAATGTAAATCACTTTTTTCTGAGAAAACTAAAAGAAGAAATTAAAACCAACCATGACTGTAAAGAGAAGGAAAATAATTGATTGACTTTGGAACTTGTACCCTTCATGTTGTCCATGGGTCTTTTAAAACAGGATTGCAAGCAGTGAAATGGGACCTGAATTCATTCTTGTGCAACATGTATTATCTGTTCAGATATTCCCCAGCTAGGAGGGCATCATACACTGCTATGACTGGAAGCACACTATTTCCCGTGAAGTTTTGCTCCACTAGGTGGTTGGAGAAAACTTAGAAAACCACTAGGTGGTTAAGTGCCTTGATAGAGCTATGACTGTTTTTGACAACATCAAGAAGTATGTGGAAGAAGCAAAACTCCCCCACAGTAAACCTGCAATTTGTATAAAAGCTGCAATGCAAGATCCACTCATGAAGTGCAAGATGGCTTTCATGAAAACGATTGCTGGAGATTGTGAGCCATTTCTATGAAGGTTTCAAAATCAAAAACCTTTGGCACCTTTTTTGTATGAAGAACTTTGTAAGCTAATCAAGAAGCTAATGAGTTGTTGCATAAAATTAGAAAAGCTGCAAAATGTGTAATGAGCTGTTGCATAAAATCAGAAAAGCTGCAAAATGTGTCTTCTGGTTCCCAGTTGCTAACAATTGTCATGAAATTGTCTGAGAACTTGCTTGACCGAAGCAAGGTTGATATTGGCTTTGCAGCAAAGAAGCTGTTGAAAGAAACTAAACTGAGTGAAGGTCAAGTGGCCGAGTTTTGCCTAGAGTGTCGAAACATGGTAGTAGCTATTGTTGAAAAGTTGATTGAGAGAAGTCCTTTGAAGTTCAAGATGGTGCGTGGACTATCAGCATTAGATCCTACTATCATTTTATGCATTTATATAATTTTTAAGGTAAAGGTAAAGGTTCCCCTTGACATTTAGTCCAGTCGTGTCCGACTCTAGGGGGCGGTGCTCATCCCCGTTTCCAAGCCGTAGAGCCAGCGTTTGTCCGAAGACAGTTTCCGTGGTCACGTGGCCAGCGCAACTAGACACGGAACGCCGTTACCTTCCCACCGAGGTGGTACCTATTTATCTACTCGCATTTGCATGCTTTCGAACTGCTAGGTTGGCAGGAGCTGGGACAACGACGGGAGCTCACTCCGTCGCGTGGATTCGATCTTACGATGGCTGGTCTTCTGACCCTGCAGCACAGAGGCTTCTGCGGTTTAACCCACAGCGCCACCACGTCCAAACAATAACATTTGTTAGCATTCAGAGTTTACTTGAATTTAAGTTTGTATCTTGGTGTAATTTCTGGTGCGATTGCAAAACAGATGTTGCTGCAGTTAATATTGAAAGAAGCTGATATTAAATCTCTTACTTTGACAAATATTTTTGCAGTTGAGACTTGTGTAGTTGTAGGGTGGAACATTTCATTAAGACTTGCATTAATGCAACACAATCTATTCATTTTTTAACTTGTGGTTATATTTGAATGGTGGTTAGGGAAATTGAGAAATGTTGGTCAGGGAAAGTCAGAGAAATGAAAAATAAAATTTCAGTGGCAACCCTGGAATGTGAAATAGGGCATGAGTTCTGGAATATTATTGCTGGCTACTGCCCAAAATTTTTCCACATTATTCTGTGTTGCTCACTGGGTTGGAGTGCCTATCCCTGAAGCTATAGTCCAGGAATTTGAATCCCTGTGGTGCCTCCCAGGAGAAAGGGCTCCTGAGATCACCTCAAGTATGTCTGGCTGATGTGGGTACGTATTCTGCCGTGTGTGCTGTGTTGGGCAAACTGCAAGTCCCAGAGCATTACCGGAGGAGGGACTAGTAATTACGGTACATCGATAAAACTTGGTAAGGGTTGCTGTAAGTCAGAAACTGCTTAACATAATATATGTTGATGCTGCTAATACAGTACTTCTAAAATTTTTTCTACATCATCATTTAAAACCTAATGACCCTGGATCCATGCAGGAAGACCTTATTAAGCCATTAATGAAGTCATACAGAATAGTGATTTTGTACTGCACTAGTATTTGCTTGCATGGTAAGTTATAGGTTCCGTGACAACTGTATGTGGGATTTGTATCAGGATTGATAGTTATTATAACTGAGAAATATAAAAGAATGTTTGTGAATGGAACTGTGAGCTGATTGGTCCATGTGCTTCCTTACTGGAAGCATATAAGGGTGTGGATGAAGGAGTTAATTAGAGTGGTGAGGGGGTTTGAGTGTGTTGGGGAAGCTAAGAGCAATATTCTCGGGACACTAAATTCCATTACAGGTTTGGACTCTGAGCAGGACCTCTCAAGACAGAATGGTTAAAGCTGAGAAAGCATACCAAGATTCATCCACCTTCTTCAGATTTAACTCAATCAGCTACATCTGGCAAAAAAATAATAATGGATAGACCTAAGATTGATGAGAGTAAAGAAGCTCATGAAGAGTGGCTAGGTAACATAGGTGGAAGATGCTTCATAGTTGGTGACAGTGACACTCAAGGGTAACTTGTTTGAGTACTGTACATAGGAAAACAATGGTAAACCACTTGAAACCACTGACAATCTAAAATGAAAGAAAAGATAGCTCTGAAAGATGAGATTCCCAAATCAGAAAGCACTCAGCCAGGTACTGGGAAAGAGCAAAGACCAAGTATGGATAGTGCTGTCACTAATGAATCAACTAGGTTAAAACCAAAAGGTTGTCTAGTGACCAATTCACACATGCTGATGCTGCATGACACATGCAGTTGGAACATGGAGTATGAGAAATACGAATCATGGTAAACAGGGAATTGTAAAGCATGACATTGTAGTTTAAACATTACAATACTTGGTATTGTGAGTGAACAAAAGGAAACCAAAGCAGGAAATTTTTAGTAAAAGATGTATAAATTGTTTTATTCTGGAAATGATAAATTTGGGAGTAAAGGTGTAGTTCTAATACTGAGGCATGATATAACCCAAGCAGTTAAGGGCTACAACATAAAGTCTGACAAATTGTATCTATAAGACTTCTTGGAAAACTTAAGAGCATAATCATCATTGAAGTCTGTTCTCCAACTACAGATGCTGAAGAAGAAGAAATAGAAAGCTTTTATTCAAACATCTAGGTCAGTTGATCACATACCAAAACAAAATGTGCTGACAATTCTAGGTAATTGAATGGAAAAGTAGGAAACAATGCAGAATCAAATATTGTTGGAGAATTCGTCCTACGAATCAGAAACAAAGTAGGAAATTGACTCATAGAATTGTATTAAGTCAAATACATTGTCAGGCAGCCCAGCAGACAACTGTACACATTTCTGTATCACCATATAGCTGATATAAAAATCAAATAGACGGCATAATTGGAAGTTGTAGATAGAGAAGCTATATTCTTTCTGCCACAAAAGATCAGGGATAGATTGTTGTACTGACTTGGAAGGGCAAATAGAAGAAATAATTAAATGTAAGGATGTGTTACTGCACACCAAAGCCAAGGTTATCCACCTGGTTGTATTCCCAGTTACTATTTATGGATATGAAAGTGAAGAAAGATGAAAAGAAAGATTTATTTGAAATCTGGTGTTGGAGGAAAGTTTTGTGGTTACTGTACGTGATCAAAAAGACAAACAAGTGGCTCCTAAATCAAATCAAGTTGTAATACTCCCAAGAAACAAAAATGATGAAATTGAAGCTATCATATTTTGGGCACGTCATGGGAAGACAAATCTCTTTGAAAGGAGTCATGCTGGGAAGGGAGCGAGAGAAGAACAACAAATATGAGATGGATTGACTCCATGAGGAAACCATGACCTTGAGTTTGCAAGAGATGGGCAGTGTGTTTGATAGAGGTCACTAATTGGGCCACCATAAAACAGAGACAAC
Organism: Intellagama lesueurii; assembly: GCA_037013535.1. Taxonomy (NCBI): domain Eukaryota; kingdom Metazoa; phylum Chordata; class Lepidosauria; order Squamata; family Agamidae; genus Intellagama; species Intellagama lesueurii. The sequence continues at coordinate 259,698,138 of JBAJHW010000002.1, forward strand.
AAAGGCAACACATGAAAATGACACCTCTCTCTCCCTCTCTCTCTCCCTCTCCCTCTCTCTCTGTATGTGTCTAATAGTCTAAATTTTGAAGAAAAAAATACAAAGACTTATGGCAGTATATTGAACAACCAGACAACTTGAAACATTGTTCTTACATTTTGTTTGTATTTGTTCAAATATTCCTTTGGGATTTTTTCTGCTTTATTTCTGCTTTATAACTCTGCTTATTTTATAGATAGGAGTGATAAGATATTGTACCTATGTATATTGTTGTTCAGTGCTATAACACATGGTTTATGTAGTGTCAACAAAGTGAGAAATAGATCCTTAGCTTTGGCAGAACTATAGCAGCAGTATAAAATGGAATGCCGGCTGTTTGCCTTGGTTAGTGGAAAGGGTAATCCCACTGAAGTGCTTCCTTAAAACAAGTTTAAAAGGCAACCCTAAAGTTTACGTAGGATTGTGGGAGTAGCTGCCCTTTGGGCAGTGGTGCACAGAGGTAATGCAGCAGTAAGATCATTGCACAATATGTAACTGGAAGTTCATCAATCAACTTTCTGAAGTGCAGTGGATAGATAAATTTTGGGAAGCATGTTTATATATAAATATATAATGCATGTGTAAAAAGAAGGAAAAGTGTAAACCACTTCTGAATATTCAGTACCTGGAAAACCCTGTAAAGGATTATCATAAATCAGAATCTTCTTGATGGCATGTAATTATAATTAATTGCTATTTTTAACTTATATTATTACAAGGATAATTTGACAATTTTATTGTAAAAAATGAAGTCTCCCTGTTCTAAACTGCCTCCGAATTTTGGTTCCTCAGTGTTTTGTGAACATTTTGGCCTGTGTGCAGTGCCAGCTCAAGGGCATTTCATTGAGAGTTAGTGCAAGGGCAGAATCCAGGGCAGGTTTTTTGTTGTGCAAATTGCAGGTGCTGTTTCAGTGCAAGAGAGATCTAGTGTGGCTGTGCTACTGGAGCTTTTCACTCTTTTAGTGTCACATTGGATCTAGGCTTTTGATCATCCCTTCTCCCCCTCCTTATTTTTTTTTAATATTTGGAATCATAGACTCATAGAAAAGTGAAGTTGGAAGGGACCTACAAGGCCATCAAGGCCAACCCCCTGCTCAACGCAGGAATACAATCAAAGCATATCTGCCAGATTATATCTTCCAGGAAGCATGTGCAAAGTTGAGAGGTTGGGTGAAGACACAGGACTGGAATGAAATTAGTTTTATTATGGCTGAAGGCCTTCTAAAACAGTTGTTCTGCCACAGAAAGAGATTTGCCATGCTTTAAATCAGCCTGTAAATAATGAATGGAGTGGAACTGCAAATAAAGAAGAATGATTTATGCTGTCTTAACAGTATGAAAGAAGGCAGGTCTCCCAGTAACATATAAATAGCACAGACAGGATGAAGAGTTCAAAGGATGTTTGTTTGTTTGTTTGTTGGCATGTGCAAGTTGTCCATGGAGCCCAAGTTCGTTGCTAGGGAATGTTATCAGTGGCATTTATTGTGAATTGCTTTGAGTGCCTGCATGGCAGAACAGTGATTCATAAACCTTATAAATAATAAAATAATGGTTGAGGCAGGGTTAGATAAGGTCATGGTGCACAAGAGTGCACTCTGCCGCCCAGAGTAGACCATTGGTCTAGATGGGCAGGGTATAAATCTAATAAAATAAAAAATAAAAACAAAAACAAATTAGTCAGGATAGTTGAGAAATGTAGCCTAATGTATAGAGTGACTCTGTATCATGATAAGCTGCACTTCAGCACGAGATATGACAGCAAGGACAACCCACAGGCTATGCTCCTCAAACTGTGGGTAATATGAACAAACTAGCTTCCTAACCCATGTTTTCAAGGTATGGGTAAGATTATTCATAGACTGTTGAGTGGGACAACATGGGAAGCCATGGAAGAAAAAAAGTACTGTTGAAAGCTACTGGATTCATTTTATATACCAGGCCTGAGAGAAGGATGATGTAATTGTCAGCAGGCAGCAAGTGCTGGGCTGTGTCATCAAGGCCAGCCCATTTCAAAGTGTGATGCTGTCATACAAATGACTCTGGGTAAAGTTGAAAGTTCAGTCTAATAACCCATTGACCTTCTCAGTCAGGGAGATGGCAGTAGGACGCTCATCCAGTCAGTCCCGGTTGCAGAGAGTTCTGAAGCATCTTGACAGGCAAAAAGTGAAAAAAAGCAAAGCATGCTGCTTATATACCACCCCATAGTTCTTCAAGCACTCTCTGGGCAGTTTACAAGTTAATTGTGCAGGCTGCACATTGCCCCCCCCCCCCCCCCCCCGCGTGCTGGGTACTCATTTTACTGACCTCAGAAGGATAGAAGGCTGAGTCAACCTTGAGCCGGCTACCTGGGATTGAACCCTGGGTCATGAGCACAGTTTTGGCTGCAGTACAGCAGTTTAACCGCTGCGCCACGAGACTCAGGCAGAAATGGTGTTGGACAAGAGTCAGTATAGATAGTTGTTTTCCACACTCAGCCGACTGAGAGATCAGAATTTATAGCTCAATGTGCAGTCCCAGGTGTTTTGAATTAGTTATCAAGAGGCTATTTGATCTTGGAACAGTGTCATGTTTCCACTCGAAGAGCTGGAGCTGCCCTCTCTCCTTTGGGCAAATAGCTTGTACATCTGCCAGGCTCCCTTTGTCCTCTGAGTCCTCTCTGGCAGGACTGGCTTCTGCTGTCTTCTCCAGAGCTGCTGAGATGTTTGTTCTAGGTGGGCCATCAAATTCTCATTGTGCTACGGCTTCCTCTGGCTGAAAGGATCATTATCACCTTCTGAAGACAACTAAGTTGGTGAGGTGTGACAGCTAGTATATAAATTAAATAAATTACTAAAACAAATAAATGATCTGGCTATGTGGAAATAGCCAGATTGTTGTCTCAATCTGTTTTCTATTTAAGAATCTAGAATTCTATTCTAATGCCAGTAGCAGAACACTGAGGCAGATGCAATACAATTCTGAATTAATACACTTAAGATGTATACATCACCTTGTTTCTACAGAGCTTCTTTGTATATATAAAAGGGAAACCCTTGCTTAGTATCATAAAGTTTCTCATGGCTTGTCATCAGTAGAGGGAGGATTTCCATGACATCTCATATTTTTTCCTGCAAAACCTGTTTGTTTTATGGATGGGTTTGAACATGTTTGTGGGTAATCTGGTGAGAAAGGCTGGATTACTCATAAACATGTTTGAGCTTGCTTATGGGTCCAAATGTAGGTTGCAGGGAAAATGTGAAATGTTATAGAAATCCTCTCCACTGCATTCAAAAATATAGGCAGTGGTTTGCTCAAAGAGGACAGTGTGGCTAAAAGGGATCTTTTTGTATCTAACTGCTGGTTCCTTGGACACTCAAAGATGGCATAGATCAGTGGTTTCCTAGATGGGTCCCTAGATGTTTTCCTTGGGTCCCTAGATATTTTTGGACTACAACTCCCAGAAATCCTGACCAGCACAGTTAGTGGTGAAGGCTTCTGGGAATTTCAGTTTCCAGATATCTGATGACCCAAGGTTGAGAACTGCTAGTATAGACTGTTAGAACTGTGATCTAATGTTGCAGGCATGTGTTTGTTGTTCTGTTCCTATTGACTCTGCATTCGAAGCTTTGGCTGTTGTGAGGGTCCGGTCTCCAACTCTTGTTTTTCTTCAAATAAATCAGCAGACTTCCGTGGTTTTGAAACAGGAGTAACATTTATTGGTGTGTTTAACAAGAAACCAGTACGAACCAGCACAAACCTCTGAACCGTTGTTCATGCCCATCTCTACTTGCAAGTAGTCTTATTTCCACAAAGGACACCCCATAGCACTGTGAACAGGTGCTGGTATCTTTATTTTGGAAGTTTTGTTGTCAATTATTTCTTGATTTTTGTTATAACTTGGCAGATTATGAGGACATATATTACTGGAAAGTGCTCTTCCTCTGGAATTCTTAGAAATATGGCTGTTTTGTATAACACGGTTTATTTTTATCTTGGCATCATGAAGTTGAAAAAGAGTGTCTGAGAAGATTCTTCTTTCAGGAAACATAGCAACTGTGGGTTATTAAGCATGACCTTGGCAGTGTGTTTTCACTCTGTTTCAACGGCAGTTAGCACCTTCATCACTTTTGTGAGAAATGTGATCTGTTTCTGATTTGAAATAAAGAATGGGCAAAACATGGTTTTACTATAGTATCTTATATTCCATGCCTGATTTTTTTTTGATTTAGGCATCCTTCAGTCTCAAGAGACTATGGTAACGTGCTCTGAATAGAGGTCTTGGAACAGCGTCTAGTGTGGCTGAGAAGGCCAATTCGAGAGTGACAATCCCTTACACACTGAAGACAAATACAGTCTGTCCCCTGTCCAGGTCCCTGATTTTGCTGGTTTCGGGACTGCCTCTTTGCCTCGGCCTGCTGGACAAGGGTCTCTTCAAATTGGGAGAGGCCGTGATGCACCGCCTGCCTCCAGGCTGAATGCTCAGATGTCAAGGTTTCCCATCTGTTGAGGTCCATTCCTAAGGCCTTCAGATCCCGCTTTCATATATCCTTGTATTGCAGCTGTGGTCTCCCTCTGGGGTGCTTTCCCTGCACTAATTCTCCATAAGAAGTCTCTATAAGAAGTCTTGCAAATAAGGGTGTTAACTTTCTGCAGTTCTTTTTACAGGCAACTATGTGTAGAACGACTGTCTACACATAGAGTTTTAGATTAGGTAGCCGTGTTAGTCTGTCCTAGCATATCAGGCAAAAACAAAAGGAGACAAAAGCATTGTGGCATCTTAAATACTAACTGCTGTATTTTAATGTAAGCTTTCATGGATCAAGTCCACTTCCTCAGGCACCTTACTTTTTGTTTTTCCTTTGTTTTTGCCTGTCACGCAGATTCTAAAAAAGCTTGTTTTTCAATTCAAGCATTGTGCTGTGCCATAGTCAAAGAATCTTAAGTATAGCTTCCTTCAGAAATTAGCCTTTGTATATCTAAAGGTTATTTTTAGCTTATTCTCTCAGAATTGGGACTCAAAGGCAGCTTATAAAACTGTTAAAAACAATAGAAAAACAATAAAAATAATAACTAACAATTGTTTTAAAAAATAGAAAATGAAAATATAATACAATAATGTGATCCTCAGCTGCAATCACAAAGATCTGGCCAGGGAGCCAGTTGAAACTGAGGGATTCTAAAGCAAAATATTTAGAAGTGACACTGACATCATGGTTACTGGTACAATTGAGGCTGGTCAGTTGCATCCTCAAACGTTACCAGTAGAGATGGGGATATTCGTATATGAATAACCCCACACAGGTGAACGTAACGAGGGTCTGGGCCCCTGGGCCCCACCCATCCGCTGCCAGGGCCGGGTCTGCGCTCCCTTTGAATCGCTCTGGAGCTCCTGATTGACTGTCCACTCCTGGCAGGAGGAGGGAAGACGAGTCTCCCTGCCAGGCTGACGAGTAGATAGCTGACCGGGCTCCAGAGTGATTGGAAGGGAGAGTGGAGCCAGTGCCAGTGACAGACGGGTGAGTGGATGGTCTGGCCCCAGGGGCCCGGACCCTTGTCACAACCACCTGTGCAGGAGTATTCGTATTCATATACGAATACCCCATCTCTAGTTATCAGACATGGGAATGTTCTGCTACTGTGTTGATGGGCAGCTGTTGTTTTTTGTTCCTTTATACTGCCATTTATTAAGAAGGACATGAGAGAGAACAGTTTGTCCCTTGCTCGTTTAAATTTTTCTGTTCAATGTTACTGTGTACATTTTTGTATGGGACAGACTGTAATTATTTTAGGATGTGTAAATCTAGTTGCTAGTCCCACCTATAGGAGAGACCCATTAAATCAGTTCCTAAATGGTGAGCTGGCTCATATATACATTCCCTTGTCTACTTAAGTTCAGGGTACCAGTTTGATGGATTCAGCACTTTGCAGCGTGAAAGTACATTGTGGGGCTGATTTAGGGTTTTTAATGTATGGGCTGAGGTATTGCTGTATTATGATTTCTGTGTAAATTGGTTAGAAGACTATGTTTTTCATAATATATTACAATGTTATTGTAAATGGCATTTTTGATTCAGTTATACTGTAATTCTGCAATTGTTTTTTAAGGATGTTTGACGTGTTCCCTTGAGAAACAGCTTTTTGTCTCAAAATGTATTGGGAGTTATAATGGAAGTAATTTTGTAAAGATGTTAGTGCAGCCATTCTTTTGTTTTGTTATATTGATCCTTTCTGATGTAATAACTTGCCCTTTAGCAACAGCATAACAAAACTTCTCCCATGCTTATTGCTCTAACCAACAACATCTCCAAAACAGGAACACAAAGAGTTATCAGTGCCAAAGGCCACTGCTTTGTGGTTAGCATTTAACTGGTGAAATCCACATTCAACTACTCTCAGTCATAAAGCTTATTAGGTAACACTGGATCAGTCACTGTGGCCTAATTTCAACTACTAGTCACAATTAAGGTGTACCCATTGAAATAATGGTAACCTGGTAAATCAGTGGTTGAGATCCTGTTGCTTAGTGTAGTATGTCACATTAGAGTAGGCCCAGTGTAGTTTTAATGAGTCAACTGTGTAAGTTCCATTGATTCAAATGGGCCTACTCTAGTTCTAACATTATCCTATGCAACAGGACTTCAGTGATTATTTATGTAAGTTTCATTGACTGAATGGTTCTAGTTTAGCCACTATCAATATTGGCCACAATCTGATTAATGTTCATAGATTGCTTGTGTACTGTGGCTAATGGATGAAGTGCAGGGGCATGTGTCAGGCACATTGTCAGGCACATGAATAGGCATAGGCCCACCATATGCTAACCATCTTGTCAGTTAGCCACAACAGCTTACACAATCTCGCTGTGAAAAGCAGTAGGATTTTAGCTGTTGGATTTTGGCTACTGAATCTCACTTGTCTCACATGAACTCTGTACACTGCACTGAACTCATTAAGGGAAAGCAGAATAAATGTGAAATGAAATAAAATAAAATAAAATAGTTAATGCAAATGTCATATTTTCTTGTAATTATGTTTGTTATTCTCATAATGCTAATATTTAATATTATTCAAACTATTAGAATAGTTATGTGATTAAATATTTTTAAAATGGTCATAAACCAAGGCTTAGATCATTGTGTCAAGATTGCTAGACTGAACTGTTGAACAATAGAGGTACAACTGAGACATTCCTACCCTCACCTGACTGGGATGTGTGAAGATGTCAAATTGTGAAATTCTTTTACAAAGAAAATGTTAAATTAATAAGATGGTATAAGAATTGTAACCATGGAAATGTGAGATGTGATCATAAAATGAAGTTTGAACGTTAGTGCACTGCCAGTTAGAGGTTACTTCAGGGCAAAAATCTAGTTTCACTAGCAAAATACATGTAAAATGCTATAGGCTCTGCAAGGTTTGCAAAACACATTGTAAGTGAACGGAGTTCGCAACTTTTAGCAGTCCCTATAACAGAAGGCATTCAATGGCTAGGTTAGCAGAAAAATCAGATTTACATTTCCTTATTAGGCATTTTTGCTACTGTAGTGGAGTCCGTTGGATTTTGTATTGGTCTTGCTACCCATGCAGTCTGCAGAAATATGTCAGTAAATATTGTGGGATATAAAATACCTTATTCCTTTATAAGGGCTAGTGTAATGCAGGCAAGAAACCAAGAAACAGGAGGCCACAGCACCTTATTGAATGTTGAATGTCATTATCAGATACAGGTATAGGTAACGTAGCAGCAGCAGCAGCCAAGAGGCAGGACAAGAAAATCATTGATTTTCCTCCATAGATTTATGGATTTATAGATTTATATATGTGTGTGTGTGTGTGTGAATAGGCTGAAAGACTGAGTAATGTATTTCTGTTTTCATAGATATTTACTTTTAAAAAAGATGTGTATTTTAAGTCTATAAGCTCCTGTATTTTTGAATTGAAATCTAATTTATGTTCTTGTCTGTAACTTTTATAAGAGCTTATAATTGAAATATATTTTTCTGATTTAAGTATTTGCCTGCAATTTAAGTTCAGTCTTCACATATTTTAAGCATTTCTACCTCTAGCTTTTTTTCATATATATAAGAATGTTTTCCATACCTTTTGAATTGTTGATTTTTGGATTTTTATGTATCAAAGCAACTGGATAAATAAAGCTTGTAGAAATAGGCAAGCTGGTGTTACTTGGAATCAGTTTGCTTACTTAACCATGAGTGAAACAATGGTTTAAAATACTTATATTTTGATATCCAGATTAACTTTGATATGGTTGAAAAAGTTATCTGATTTCACACTGGAATTAACCCTTTAAGGGATAAACGTCAGCTGTGATGGACCATCATAGACTCAGACTTCCATGGTGTCTTGTTATAAATCTTATAGTGCTCTGAGGACTTTGAGTGTCATACATTTGACGTACAAACTGGAATTCTGGGCATCTGCAAGACAAAAGGAGATACACAAATCTGAGCTGTGCCATGTTTGAAATATAAAATCATAATTTGACAGGATGCTTGAGTTTGAGCCATGGGTGCAGCTGAAAATGTGCAGGCACATCCATGTTGCATTTTCTGTGTTTGTACTGTTATTAATGTTTAGTGATGTTTCACATAGTCTTGAAATGTAATGTGTGGTTCTGTAAGACATGATATGACATAACACAGAGGCAGTTTTGTTGTGGAATCCAACAATTTCTAGTCTGATCTTGATCGCCAAGAGTAGCCATGCACCTTCTGGCCCCTTTAAGCAATCTCCTAAGCCCTTACAGCTCCTATGGAGTTTAGCCATTCCCACCCATTTCCTCTGTTTGTTTCATAGGAACAGGGGTCCTTTTGAGGAGAAAGGCAGGGTAAAACTAACTAACTAACTAACTAAAATGGCTGAAGGAACCTTCATTCAATACATGTGCATAATTGAAAAATCTGTGAGTTCTCTGGTAGAGTTGGTGAGCTTTGCAAATAAAACTTTGCCAGAGGACATCTTTTTTTAAAGTGTGTGTGTGTGTGTGTGTGTGTGTGTGTGTGTGTGTGTGTGTGTGTGTGTGAGAGAGAGAGAGAGAGAGAGAGAGAGAGAGAGAGAGAGAGTTGGAGGAAGCACTGCATTTTCGCATAATATTTTTATGCTACTGTTGATGCTTTAAAATTATTTATATTTATCACTTAATTTTATTAAAGTATATAATTCTTCATTTATATTTTGCTAGCTTTTTGAGTGTTGTTTTGAAATAAGCAAAGCAGGATCAAAATAGTTGGAACATATGAGTGTATCGCTAAATAATTCAGTGTTGTGCTTGAACCCTCAGCCTAAATTACTTTGGAATGTTTTTGTGAGGATAAAAATGAGAGAGGACTGCAAGCTGCTTAGGAGAAAGGCAGGATATAAATATATTTAATCAATAAGTAAGATAATAAACTCTTAATGTTTAGGATAGGAATGGTACAGCTAGTTGGAAAAGGATGAAAAGTAGTGACCCAGCTTTTGAAATAATGGAAGGGAAGGCCAGCAGGCAAAGTGATGCTTATGGATCACCTTAGGAAAAGTAGCTGGTGTGTTTTTATCCAATCAAACCCTTCTGATATAATTGTATTATGTGCCTATAACCTGTATTTATTTTTTTAAAAAAAACTGACAGTACTGCAGCACAAGCCTAAATATTTGTTCATGTGTCCTATGCTTTCTTCCCCTGTTTTTTTTTTTTAATTCTTTCAGCTTTGGACACACAAGAAAGTTACTGCCTAAAGTTGTTTACAATCTGCTTTCTGACCGAGATCTGAGGAAAAGGCTGAAGGAGTATGGGCTGTCCACCCAGGGAACAAAGCAACAGCTTATTAAAAGACATCAAGAGTTTGTGCACATGTATAATTCACAGTGTGATTCTTTAAATCCAAAATCAGGTGAGAAGGCAGATTTCAAATGATATTTTTCTTGAAAATTGCTGGCGGTTCATTTATTCATATTTTAAATGTGCCATTTTAAGTTGCCAGTTAATTTTTTTGTCTTGTCTTCTTGCTTTGACCTTCTTTACATGACATGGCTGCTGTGTTGGAGGCCATGACAAATTGTGATTGCATGGCAACTGCCTTGTGCAGGCTTGCTGTTTGTCTGTTGTGACTGTCTCAAAAAGATTTTGTGTTCAGAATTATTTATTTATTTATTTATTTATTTATTTATTTATTTATTTATTTATTTATTATACTTATATCCCGCCCATCTAGTCATAGACTACTCTGGGAGGCTTACAACAAGTGGAATAAAACAATTTAAAATGTAACAACAATATACAGCAACAGTAAACAATGATTCAAGATGGAAAAGAAAGAGAAAAGATAAATCAAGTAGTGCCTGGAGGGAAGGCCTGCCTAAACAGCCAGGTTTTCAGTTGGCTTTTAAAAGTACCCAGCGAAGGGGCCATGCGGATCTCTGAAGGGAGGTTATTCCAAAGACGAGGAGCCACTGCCGAGAAGGCCCGGTTTCTTGTTTTTTCCTTCCGGGCCTCCCTCGGCATTAGGCTCCTCAGCCGCACCTCCTGACTAGATCGAGTGATACGGGTAGATTTAGGTGGGAGGAGGCGTTCCGCCAGAATTAGTCATAGGATTACAAGTTCAGGCATTACCTTTGTGCTCTCCTTCCATAGAATCTCAGAATCATAGGATAATTGAGTAACCGATAATTGATACCATGTTTTTCCGTGTATAAGACGCCCTCATGTATAAGATGCCCCCCCTTTCTAACCCAAAATTTCTTTCTTCGCAAGAAAGTGGAGGGGGAAGGCAGGGATCAATGCGCTTTGATTCCTGCTTTCCCCCTCCACTTTCTTGCGAGGAAAGGGCTTTCCCCCTCCACTTTCCTCTCAAGAAAGTGGAGGGGGAAAGCAGGAATCAAAGCGCATTGATGATTCCTGTTTTCCCCCTCCACTTTCTTGCGAGGAAAGTGCTTTCCCCCTCCACTTTCCTTGCAAGAAAGGTGAGGGGAAAAGCAGGAATCAAAGCGCTTTGATGATTCCTGCTTTTCCCCTCACCTTTCTTGCGAGGTAAGTGCTTTCCTCCTCCACTTTCCACTCTCCACTTTTTTGCAAAGAAAGTGGAGGGGGAAAACACTTTCCTCACAAGAAAGTGGAGGGGGAAAGCAGGAATCAAAGTGCTTTGATCCCTGCCCCCTCCTTACTTCCGTGTATAAGACGACTATGAATTTTTAATCTAAATATTTTAGACAAAAGTATCATCTTATACACGGAAAAATACGGTAATTCCTGCTCAGTGCAGGAATCCAAATCAAAGCAGATCTGACAGATGGTTGTCCAATTTTCTCTTGAATGCTTCAATTTTTGGAGCACTCACTACCTCCTGAGGTAATCAGTTCCATTGTTGTACTGCTCTAACAGTTAAGAAGTTTTTCCTGATATGCAGCTGAAATCTGGCTTCCTGTAGCTTGAGCTCATTATTCTGTGTCCTGTACTCTGGGATGATCAAGAACAGATCCTGCCCCTCCTTTGTATGACTACCTTTCAAGTATTTGAAAAATGCTATCCAGTAGTATAAATGATTTAGTTGCTGCTGATTTCTTATTTGTGGGGGATGGATAGAAATGGCTCCCCTATGCTATCCTGTATTTCACAAGTGTGCTGTATGTTCCTGTTTTCTAGCCTTGCAATTATTTATTATAAATTTAACATTAATACATAATTTATCCTCTCCCAGCACACATGCATATATACAGTGCAGATTCTCAAATAAATGTGAAGCCCTTTATAGAACAGTTGGAATTCTCTAAAGAGCAGGGGAGTCTCTGACTCATTTCTGACAAATAAATTTCCCATTATAGCTGAAAGCAGAGAAATCCCTTCCCCTAAGAGTTAGCATGTCTCTAAGTTACAGTGGGGAATATATGATCCAAAGACATAAAGGGAGAAGGCAACTTGACATTTTGCCCCTTAAAAAGCGATTGTAATGCTTCCATTAGTCATAGCCAACAGCATAAATGTCTGTTCTGGGTATTTTGATTTGACTTCTTAAAATTTTATCAAGAGCTAGAGAAATATAATTGTTCAGAGAAAAGAATGATGCTGTGAACGTAAGAGTTGTCCTGGGTCAGTGGAAAGGCTTATGCAGTCCATCATCCTACTCTCACAGTAGCTAAGCAGATGCCTGTGGGAAGCCCACGGGCAGGAGATGTTGGTGATAACCTCCTTCCACTATTTTACTCCAGCAATGTATTCAGGGGGGTACCATTTCTTCTCAGAACTTAGGCTTTAAACTTAGTATGTTAGCATTAAGTTCATTGTTTTCCCCATCAGATAGGAGAAAATTCACCAGTTCATCTAATGCTGTAAAAATAATGCTTTAAAAATACTGCTTTTGAATGTATTTTCTTCAATTTTTTAAAATTCAGTCCTTGTTTTTAATATAATTTCTTTAATTGTTATGTCTAATATGGGGAGGATGGGGAGGCCGGAAGTGATTGGGGAAGTTGTGGTCTCACCAATTTGATTGTCTGACTTGTTTCTGCTGTCACTGTTCAAACTACATTACCCATGGGAAACTAGACACTAGTAATTTCAGTTGTACAAAATGGGTATTCACATCAAGTAATGATGTGGTAGGAGGTGGCCACTGTCACCTATATAGCTTATAGTTTCAGACAAAGCTCTTGTAGTGCTTTGTTTTAAAAGTGCATTTGAAAGTGGTTGAAGAAAGAGTTAATCTTGGATTTGCATGAGTGTCTTTTTCTGTGTGGATAGATATATGAGGCCCTGTGTTAGGACATACATGTTTCACCAAACTAATAGTTTCCACATATGCTGGAACTACTGTAAGAATTGTATTGTATTGTAAGAATTGTACTCTAAGAATTGTATTCTAAGATCTGTAGTCTGTCCAGAAAAAAAAAGTCAGAATGGGAAGGCAATTATTGCATATTGTAAACCGCCCAGAGACTGGCAACATTAGTGAGTTAGTATAGAAATGGAAATAAACAAATTAATTAAAATAAAATAAATTCAAAAGCTACCAAAAAGAGCAGTTTTTAAGGAGCCGATAGCAAATGAACCGTTTGTTACACATTGTTTATTGTAAAACTAATGATTTAATTAAAAAGTAATAGCTCTTTTGCAGTGCAATGAGCATTTTCAGGGTTAAAAGGTAACAGCAATGAATTCATATCCCTATTTGTAACACCAATGACTGAAAGTTTCAAGCTCTCATTCCACTCCTGACCATTAAAGTAGAATAAAAACCATGAGGACTAGTAACCATTGACAGTGCTGTCCTTCATGACATTTGTCTTATCCCCAGTTAGAGCCATCTAGGTCCATGACCATTGCCTCATCTTGTGATAGTCTTTACGTAAAGATGAACTTCCTTTTGTATAATTTGAATCTCCTGCCATTCAGTTTCATTTTACAGCCCCAGATCCAAACATTATGAACAAAGAAGAAATTTTTTTTTTGTTCATTTCCTATAGACAGTCTTCTCAATCTTGATCATGTTGACCCGTGTTCATCTCCTTTTATTCACTTGCAATCTCTTTGCATTATGTTAATAAAGCTGGGAAACAAGCCAACTTCAAACTGAGGTTTAGGAAGTTGGCTTGCTGTGCTAAATCATAAGGCTGTCTCACATAAATCCCTTCATATACTAAAAACTTGCATGAGAGGGATTTCAGGGTCATTCATGCTACCCCACATCTTCTTTTCCCTGGCTAATAAGTTTTATCTTACCGTTTTGTCCAAAATTGTTGACAAAATATCCCAGAATTGCATTTATTTCTCATGTCTTTATTTACAAAGAAATATTTTACAAACCACCTGATTCCTGATATAATCTGCTGTGTGCTATAGCTACATTGCCTCACTGGAAGCACTTTCACTGTTGGTGGTCCATTTTGCTAGTGCAGGAAAGGGCTCTTGATACATACTAATGTGCATGGATGGAGATTCTGAATGTGACCAGATTGGACCAGAGACATTCCATATATGAGAAACGTGTAGGTGTGATCGTGCCGCTTGTCATCTACCTCCCTTTTCTCTACTTTGTCCAAAGAAGAATTCGTCACACCCAATTCTTCTAATAAGAATTGTTTAACATGGCTTCTTTGATTTTTGATTTTTTGGTCTTGTTTGTCATCATCCAACTTCAACAACAAATCCTAAGTCTTTACATTATTAAAACTGGGTATCTCTTCGTGGTAAGACAACGGGGAATAACTGTTAACTTCTTGGGTCCATTTGGGTCTGGCACCCATCAATTCTGGTGTGTTCTCAGCCCACTTTAAGTTTGTAGATGGGATGTCGTAGTTCCCTGCAGTCCCCCATTTGTCGAGCCACGTATCTTTCTCTGTCGGGGTTTGAAGGGGCTGGGCCCACGGGACTTCTCAGGAATCACTATTAGTTAGGCATCCTTCAGTCTCGAGAGACTATGGTAACGTGCTCTGTATGGAGGACTTGGAACAGCGTCTAGTGTGGCTGTGAAGGCCAATTCGAGAGTGACAATCCCTTGCACACTGAAGACAAATACAATCTGTCCCCTGTCCAGCTCCCTGATTTTGCTGGTTTCGGGACTGCCTCTTTGCCTTGGCCTGCTGGACAAGGGTCTCTTCAAATTGGGAGAGGCCATTATGTACCGCCTGCCTCCAGGCTGAACGCTCAGATGTCACTATACATTTTTGCCTTTCTCTCCTTTGTTCTTCTCTCTTCACCCACGTCCTATATTCCTTCCTTTGCTTTCGCTCTTCAGTCTGCCCCCAGTATGGTGGCTTTTTTATTTTATTTTTTATTTGTCGCCTCCATTCCCTTTCGGCGTACTCACGAGGCACCTTGAACTCTACCCGCTCTCCTGTCCAAGGATCTTCCTGGATCAACTCTACTAGCTCTTCCTTTTCCTCTCCTTTCTCCTCTCTTCCCCAACATGCTTCTGCCTCCTCCCCTCCTTCTCCCTCCTTCTTATCCTCCTCCTTTCCCGCCTGATTTGCGCCCCCTTTAGCCTCTTCTTTTATTTCTAGTTTACTTAATTCCTTTTCTGTCACTCCTATCTCTTGTGCTTCTTCCTTTACTTGAGAGGCAGACGGTACACTCTCCTGATCCTGGGCAAGGTGGCTTGTCGCCTCACATGTGCATGGATGGAGATTCTGAATGTGACCAGGTTGGACCAGAGACATTCCATATATGAGAAACGTGTAGGTGGGGAGGAAATGGTGCTTCTGCAGATGGTGGTGGGGCTAAATCCTCCATGTCTATAGCCTCTTTTGTGTTCTTTTTCAGCATGGGGTTGGCATTCATCAAAGCTGCTCATCCGTATCAATTAATATCATTATTTTAGTGCAAGACTAAATTGTCTTAGTGATCACACTTTTAAAAAATTAATTGAGTGTTGTTCAGTAGTTTTATGCAAGTGATTGGACAGTCTGTTGCCAAAATAGCTGTGCGATTACTTACAAAACCATTTAGAACTACTTAGACATTTGCTTGCTCAACAATATAATCCAGCAGAACTCTTCTAGCAGAAATTTGACTTTCATTCATTCATTCATGAGATTTCTGTGCCATCCAATTTAGTGAAAGGCCACTACTCTAAGTAGTTTACATAAAAATCTAAAATTATAAGACTATTAATTCCACCACCTCCTACCCCACAACAAATAAAATCAAAACATAACCAAATCAAAAATCAACAAACCATATGGTGACATGTAGAATAACACATGAATTACCTACCGGTCATGAATTGACTTCTGGGTAGTATGTTGTTAAAAAGCCCCTCTGTACAGCTCTTCCTTCACCAATTTCCTCAAAGTTAGAAGAGAGAAGGCCTGGCGTACTTCGAATGGAAGTCCATTCCACAGAGATGGGATCATCACCAAGAAGGCCCGGTTCCTAGTAGACATTCTTCTGACCTCTCTCAGTGTGGCCACCCTCAGTAGCAAGGTCTGGGTGGACTGGGTAAGCAGGTAGCTGTTTTTTGAGAGGGATGCTCTGACAGGTATCAAGGTCCCTAACCATTAAGGGTTAATTAACCATTATGTTAATTTTACACTTTGCCCCCCCCCAATTAATATTTGAAATAAATCAAGCAATCCATGACCTAGTTAAAATTGGCTGATTTCCACTCCAAATGTAACACCAAGCTGTAGTTAACTGAAAATGGAAGTGCTGTGCTGAAAAACGAGACGGGAGCAATAATTTAGTGTTGTGTTTGATGGAGTCCATTAGGATTTTTTTTTGGGATATTTGGGCTTCAGATGATTCAGTCTAGTTCAGTTTTTTCTTTAGATGAGATTTTTTTGTGCTCTGTACTTTTAAACTGTTCAGAAAACACCCCAGGGTTGATTTATTTCTCATATCTTTATTTATGGAGCAATTTCTTTAAAAGGGTATTAGATTCATGATGGAATTAAGGTTCAGATTTTGTTTTCCCATGGGAAATACCCATAGGTTATGTAGTAACAGCCTCTGTGTAGGAATAGCTTGAAATCAATAAACACGTTGTGCAAAGAAAAACACTATCTGTTTGCGATGCCAGAAATTTTTTGTTTTATGACACACTAAATTATCCTGCCATTTTCTTGTTTTTATCAGCAGTATGTTTTCCATTGGCCAGATATATTCAAAAAAGGAAAAGACCAATGCCAGTGGAATTCTGGTAGGGTTGACAGGCAAGAGCACTACCAAAGATATTCTCTATTTTTTAAAATGTTTACATGTCTTCTGTATGGCAGCTGAACCTGCAAATGATTTCCCATGTTCAGCTTGTTTGATCTCACAGTGACTCTGTAAAATGGATCAAGTATGCTTCAGTTTCGTATAAAGAGAGCTAAAATGGAGCAAGCAGGAACAGTTTGCCCAAAGTTGTCTTCTAATGAGCTGATTGCAAGTCAGGGGTTCAGAATCTGGTCTATCATGCTCAAATCCCACATGCTGTTCACAGAGACATGCTGGCTTTCATTGGCAATTTTGAATTTAGTGTGAACTGTACAGTAAATATGATGCATAAATAGGAGTAGGAAATACTGCTAG
Organism: Intellagama lesueurii; assembly: GCA_037013535.1. Taxonomy (NCBI): domain Eukaryota; kingdom Metazoa; phylum Chordata; class Lepidosauria; order Squamata; family Agamidae; genus Intellagama; species Intellagama lesueurii. Next base: position 259,715,161 of record JBAJHW010000002.1, read on the forward strand.
AAGAAAATAAAATGATCACTCATCCACATAGTGTTTTTCAGGCACATATATACAGTTTTCATTTTTTGTTTCATTTAAGTCTGAGTGGTATAGAATATTTGCCAGTTGGTACTGACATCAAGAAGAGGTGGCAAGAATACACAGAGGAATTATACCAGAAAAATCTGGATGTCCTGGACAACCCAGATAGTGTGGCTGCTGACTTTGAGCCAGACATCCTGGAGAGTGAAGTCAAGTGGGCCTTAGAAAGCATGGCTAACAACAAGGCCAGTGGAGGTGATGGCATTCCAGTTGAACTATTTAAAATCTTAAAAGATGACGCTGTTAAGGTGCTACACTCAATATGCCAGCAAGTTTGCAAAACTCAGCAGTGGCCAGAGGACTGGAAAAGATCAGTCTACATCCCAATCCCAAAGAAGGGCAGTGCCAAAGAATGCTCCAACTACCGTACAATTGCACTCATTTCACACGCTAGCAAGGTTATGCTCAAAATCCTACAAGGTAGGCTTCAGCAGTATGTGGACCAAGAACTCCCAGAAGTACAAGCTAGATTTTGAAGGGGCAGAGGAACTAGAGACCAAATTGCTAACATGCGCTGGATTATGGAGAAAGCCAGAGAGTTCCAGAAAAACATCTACTTCTGCTTCATTGACTACGCAAAAGCCTTTGACTGCGTGGACCACAGCAAACTATGGCAAGTTCTTAAAGAAATGGGAGTGCCTGACCACCTTATCTGTCTCCTGAGAAATCTGAGGAAGCAACCGTTAGAACTGGATATGGAACAACCGATTGGTTCAAAATTGGGAAAGGAGTACGACAAGGCTGTATATTGTCTCCCTGCTTATTTAACTTATATGCAGAATACATCATGCGAAAGGCTGGACTGGAGGAATCCCAAGGCGGAATTAAGATTGCCGGAAGAAATATCAACAACCTCAGATATGCAGATGATACCACTCTGATGGCAGAAAGTGAGGAGGAATTAAAGAACCTCTTAATGAGGGTGAAAGAGGAGATCGCAAAAAATGACTCTTCGTGACCCCATGGACCAGAACACGCCAGGCCCTCCTGTCTTCCACTGCCTCCTGGAGTTTGGTCAAATTCATGTTGGTCGCTTCGGTGACATTGTCCAACCATCTCGTCCTCTGTCGTCCCCTTCTCCTCTTTCCTTCACATTTTCCCAACATCAGGGTCTTTTCCAGGGAGTCTTCTCTTCTCATGAGATGGCCAAAGTATTGGAGCCTCAGTTTCAGGATCTGTCCTTCGAGTGAGCACTCAGGGTTGATTTCCTTCAAAATGGATAGGTTTGTTCTCTTTGCAGTCCAGGCGACTCTCAAGAGTCTCCTCCAGCCTATACAGAAATGAAAAAAGGAATGCAGATTTCTTTTAAGAGGAATTGCTTGATGAAGAACCTGCAGTTCTAGAATATGAAGTGAAAGCTGCTCTGAAAGCAATTAGAAGTAAATCACCAGGAATAGATGGAATACCAATAGAACTATTTCAAGCCACAGAGATGGAATCTGTCAAAATCGTAACGATAATAGGCCAACAAATATGGAAAACAAAGCAATGGCCCACAGATTGGCAGAGTTCAGTATAAATTCCAATTCCCCGAAAAGGACATGCCAAGGAATGTAATAATTGTAGGACCATTGCTCTAATTTCCCATGTAAACAAGGTGATGCTTAAAGCATTGCAACAAAGGCGTTTATGTTATCTGGAATGAGAAATGCCTGATGTTCAAGCTATATTTGGAAAAGGAGGAGGCACTTGAGATCATATTCCAAATATCTACTGGTTACAGGAGCGTGTCAATAAATTTCAGAAAAAGATCAGTCTATTCATTATAGACTAATAGCAAAGCCTTTGACTAATTGGTTTAAATCACGATTTAAATACAAAGTGATTTTAAAAATTTAAATTGTAAAAATATCTGATTCTAAAAATTTAAATCATGATTTAAATTGAGATTTAAATCAGGTCCATGCTGCTTGAGTGAAAGAAGTATTTGCTGATAACATTCCAAAGCCTTTACTTTCACTTTATTAAATATATCACAAATAGATGGAGTGTTTTCTCCTCTTGGAAGATTAGAAAAGTTTATATTCAAAGCTCTGACTACCTTATTTCTTTTTTGTGATCTTGATTTAAGTAGTTTATTAAATGTTAAATAACTGATGTATTTGGTAGAATTCCTTAAGAAATCAAGATAGTTTAGCTCATATAATTATGGAAAAAGTACACATGCACACACATATCTATATTTAGTTCTGTCTCTGTCTGACAGAAATGAAGATTATAAATAATAGGATTGCTTTTGAGCAAGTTTCACATATAGCTCATCCCTATGAGATATTTCCATCAGTGTGAATCATTTAAACTAAGAACTATCTGCTGAAAATATTACAGTAAAAGGACCTGTGACGAAATGCCTAAAGGTGACGTCATTCCTGCCTGTCAGTCACAGGAGCTCTAGAGGGAGGAGCCAAGGATAGAGCAGGAGGGGCGGAACCAAGGGGACAGTTAGACAGTTAGACAGTTGGGAAGTTGGAGCTTAGAGAGGAGAAGAATTAGAGTGATCTGGATAGAGAGTTAAGAAAGTGAATTAAGAACAAGGTTATTAGTTTGAACAAGCAGGAATGAGAACACCTAGAATAAGATAAATATTAAGTGATTGAAATTATATAATAAAAGCCTGAATATATGTCCCGTCCTATCCAAACCCAATCAAACCCCTGTTACAGTGATTACGTGATTTACTGTGTGATATGATTAATAATAAAAGATTATCTGTTGTTCCAACCAACTGATTCCGAAGTTCAATAAGCCTTACTTTTGGCAGCACATGTGTCTAACACCCAGATGTGGTATTAAGTAAATAATACCGGGTGACAGCGAGACCAATTCAAGAGGGAGAGAACCTTTGTGAGGGCCACAACAAACACAGCCACAAGGGCGATCCCCACAGGACCTAATTCTCAGATAACCTCTATAACAGCTGTTATAATTTGAAGAACAAAGCTAGGCAGTTGAAAAATGAGACAGGGTCCTGTGACTTCGAGAAAAGGTGATGATTCACGACTCTTGTAGTTTCTTTCTTTCTTTCACATATTTCTGTGTTTTTATTGCTCTGTCTTTGAGCTTTTCAGTGGCTGTTAATAACGTTTGGAATAGAAATACAGGGGGTAGAAAGCAAGAGGTGATCATTGGTACATAGACTGTCTTTCCCTTCAAAAGTTCTGTCTAGTTTGTCTTTGACCGTAACTATACACTCTGGAAAACCCAAAGGGAATTCACAGTGACTACTGTCACTGCACACGACAACAACTCTCATATGGTTTAAAAAGGATGCCAATGCACACTTTTTAAAACCACATTAGGGCTTCTGTCGCCAGCTAGTCAGTGCTGGAAGGATCAGGGAAGAAGAGTCCTTGCCTGCTCTATGTATGGCAGAAATGGAGCCGCTGGGTGCTGTCCCTTGGGCAAGAACAGGATTACTACCTGGTCAGTGCTGGAAGGCTTCCTGGCTAACTTGGCACTGGCCAACTGGTGACGTTTAAGAGGCGCAACTCCAGTGGCTCTGTTTTCACTGCATGTCAAGCAGGCAAGCTGGTGCTGCAACCTTGGATCTGCCAGTAGTGTGGGAAGTCTCCCAGTACTGACCAGCCAGCTGTCAGCTGCTCCATGTCCTGCTTTAATGCAAGGACTTGTATTAAAACAAGATGTGTGTTTCCAGTGCCGGGTAGTTGGGGCTCGTCAGCCTGGGAAGGCAGCCCATCTAGGAGAAGGAAAACTCTGATCTCAAACCTCCACTGCCTTGTGGCTATATCCACTGATGGAAAAGGCTTCAGGAGTTAACCTCGAGGCAAAATCCGGAGCCGGAGTCCCGGAGGCAGTTCGTGTCGTTCTGGCAACTCCTGCGACGTCGCTGGAACCAGTTGTATTGGCTCTTGCCTTTCCATTGGACTATTTCAGCGATGTGGAGAGGGGGGATTTGCTGCTTGGGTAACAGCCTATCCTCCATATTATTTTACCCAGGCTTCGTGCTCTGGAGAGGACACTCCAGCTTCGCATACAGCGTCGAATAGACGCTGTTCCAAGTCCTCCATACAGAGCACGTTACCATAGTCTCTCGAGACTGAAGGATGCCTATGAAGAGATGATGTGTTTCCAGTGGTTTCATGCTTGTTTGCAGATAACCTGCAGCGAAAAACCTACTGCAGGTCATCTGCAAATGTGTAGGTCCTGACTTTTTCTTTCTCCCTTGAATCTCCTGTCTAGAGGGCTGTTGTGGCTACTGAAAATGTTGCCTGATGCTGAGAAACAGCAACCAGCCAGGTTTTCCTAAGAATGCTAACTCTTTATTAGGAAGGGCTTCTGCAGAACAAAATTTAATTAAAAAACAGGAAAAGCCCTTCCTAATAATGAGTTAGCATATGGTTATTGATTTTCTTTACCCTTTTCAACAATTTCCACTAATTTGGTTGTTTGTACCATCTCGGTAGGTCAGAATATAGTTTTGCTTGTGACCAATGCGCGTGGCTCCGTGTCCCAACAGAAAAGATGAAAAACTCTTTCAGACACATTTTAAACTTAGATATGACGTCTCCTGTGGAGCTGGGCTGCTCTTTATGATGCTTATTTATCTCAACAGTTGCTGAAATAGTAAAAGAACTGGAGAACATTGAGAAGACTCGAGTACAGCTTGAATCCAGCCGACCAAGAGAAGTTGTAAGTTGGTTACATTTGATGAGACATAATAAATTGAAAGAGGCATATGTTATTCCATTTAATAAAAATCCCACAAGGGGCTTTTCAACAATGGTGGTGGTCAACTGAAAATGCACATAAGTAGTTTTTGTCCAAATTAAATGTAGTCCGCTTTCCTCTTGATTCTAATCAGGTTGTTCAGGATGAAGTGGGGGTAGTTCCCCAAACAGAAGAATATTGCATTCTGTGTTTTGTGTTTCTTTTTATATTCAGCATGTTTTAGTCTGATGCTTTCTTTTGATTCACAGGCTGCTTTTAGAGCTCCTTTTAACCAGCCTGTGTTTTAGGCTACTTATCCTCTGAGCAAGTATCATGCCACCTCTTTTTTGGTTGTTGTGGGTTTTCTGGGCTGTTTGGCCGTGTTCTTAAGGTTTTTCTTCCTAAATAACACGGCCAAACAGCCCAGAAAACCCACAACAACCATCGGATCCTGGCCGTGAAAGCCTTCGAGAATTCACCTCTTTTTTGTCTGGGTATTGTCACCATTACACAAATGCTGACTTGTGAAAATACATAAATGTGCTTAGCATGGGAGAAAGTAAGTTAGAAGCAGTTCTCACATAGGATTGCATGATACAGAAGTTATTGGTGTAATTGTTGCTGTATTTCCAAGCTGAACCTCTTACTGAATTGCTGATGACTGTGTTGGCATGCTATGCTTATGGTAACACATGCATCAAATTGAATAATTCCAATGACATGACAAAGAAATTTAAATTTTATATATATTTTTCTTCAGTATGTATGTTTTGTTCTGGTATTTAAGTATTCTGTGCCCACTTCTGGAATTTCAAATTGTTTTGGAGAGAGCAAAATGATGTAATCTAGTTTTACCAGTTATATCAAGAGATTTCCAAGTGATGCATGAAAATCGTAAACACAAGATCAATAAACTGCATCAGCATATTGATAAAAATTAAATGCATATGGTAGGCTGAATGACACTGGGAAGGTGTGCATAAATAGAAGTCTTCAACATGTGCCTAAAATTTAGAATTTAGGAAGATTAATTTCACAGAGTGGGTACCACCATGCTATGTTCTCTGCTCCAAACAATGTCTGAGTTGCAGACACTGGGGCTATGGCAACACCAGTAGGGTCTCTCCAGATAGCCTCAAAAATTGCGTGGGCCTATAGGCGGAAAATGGATCACGTGCAATGTAATATCATGATTTGATACATGAACAAATTTGAGACATCTGTAACTAAACAAAATGTTGATGCATGAGCAAGTTTCTGGCGTCTGTAAACAAAAACAAATGTGGCATCTTAAAGACTAACAGATCCATTTCAGCGAGAGTGACAACTTGTGCTCACACTGAAATTAAAATACTAGTCTTTGGGTGCCATAATATTTATTTTTAAAAAAAATCTGGTTATACCCACAGAAACAAACTAAAATGGCTTTCTCTCTGGTTTTGTTTCAGGCTTCTATATTTACTTGCTTTTAGGGTGGATTTAAATTTTTAAAAAACTGAGTTTTTAAAACCATTTAAAGAAAATCAGTCATTGTTTTTTATCCACCCTGCTTGCTTTACAGACTCAGGGCTTGTTAGTTTGTTCATCTTCAGTGGAGATTAAGTTTACTGAACCATTCAAACTATCATGCTATGGTTTGTCCTTGCCTACCAAATAAGAATATCAAAGCATCATTTGTGACTTTGGAATTCCATTTGGTAGAGAAGTTCACACCAAAGTGCGGTGGTTCATCTATCTAAACTTTAGATAGATGCTACAGCAAAACATGATCTAGCTCAGGCATTCTCAACCTTTTTTTGGACACAGCCATAAAGACAATATGAAAGAAATATAGACCAAATCAGGATTGTATAAATCGCATGAGGAATCTTACAAGGTGATGTGTGAAGAATTGTTTCCAGTCTGTGGCCACCTTCAAATGTGCCAGGGCCCCACGTGGGCATATGACCCCTGTTGAAAATGGCTGATAGTCAGCTCCTCTATGAGTTTTATTGATTCAGTGGGCCTACTATAGTAGCAATTTACTGGTGGGTTTTTGCTGATGGATGTATGTCTGCACATCTTCCTCAGTGTTATTTACAATCCACCTGAGCATTTGTTGTGCCCAAATAGCCTTAGGAAAGACCTAAAGTTGCCTTTTCCCCAGTATACTCATTTGAAATAATGATCAGCTGGTTTCTTTAAGAGATTGTACTCCCAGATTTTGGAGTAAAAGGAAAGAGAGATATTCCCATAGAGCTTGATAATTTTGTGTGTGTACAGAATGACATATAGTTACTGCTGTGCCAAAACATCCAAACTCTCTGTGGGATTCTAGCAAATGTCTGGCTCTTTTTAAACATTGCAATGGTGTTTTGAAGAGAAAAGGTCTCCTTTTAGTAGTTCAGCAAATGTTAAATGCATTTAGATTGCTTGGATGTGGTAGGAAAAAGTGCTAAAAAGGAACTGTTAGGAGGGGAGTGGGAGAGAAATGGGAATTGAAAAAAACTATTTTGAGATTCAGGATAATTATTATCTTAAAACACTTGGCATGTATCTTTATACTTCTCATCCCTTCTTCATTAAAAAGTGATGTTTGTTCCACTGTTGCAGAGCATGACATTTACAAAGCACCAGACCGAGAATGAAATAGATGAAATTCATAGAGATTATCGTAAGTAACATGATTATTTCATTTGCATTTAAGGAAAAAGGAACTTTCCTCCCTGGCCATGCATCATTGTTCTCAAATGCTAGGGCAAGAAAAGCAAGTGAACAAAGTGTAATGGCATTTCAAAGGAATCAACTGGGAATCAAAGTTCTCCCGTCTGTCTCAAAAAAACATAGTAAGGAGGCTGATGAATTCTTGGATGTGGGCAAAATAATATTCGGTCTTCGAGTCTAGGCAATCTTGTAATAAAGCATAAGCTGGAGAAGAGTCAACATGGGCATTATGGAAGGGATTCTGTTGCCAAGGGATGCCCTGTGAAACAGGTTGCACTTGCCCTCCAAAGTAGAATTGCAAATTGCAGATTGAATCTGTCTTTGTTGGGAGGGAAAATGAAAAGCATAATTCTTCCTGGTGTCCAGGTATGCACACAAATGGGGTTTGCGCTTGCATGAACGCTGGTTCAGAAAGTTCCAGAGCCTCAAAAGCTAAAGTGTCTTTGCCTCTACAGCGCAAGTGTGGCCCCGCTCTCCTCAATCTGTTTTTGTCTGCCACCGTGACAGCATGCGTTGGACTGCTCCGGAGCCTCTTCACACTTACCTGCGTCACTTAGCAATAAGTCTTTTCTTTTTTTTCTTCTTCTCCTTCACCTCTTAGCTAAAAAGGAAAAAAGTGTGTGGGAGATGTTGTTTAAAGAGGAGATTATTTCTCTTTCATATTTTCACCTACACATTTATATGTTCAGCACCCTTCCTTCACACCTGGCGCACCATCGCCTCAGACGCCTGGGTACTCAACATCATTACCCATGGATATGCGATAGAATGTTCTACGCTTCTCATCACTGGATGCGTACTCCTCTTAACGTTTCTCAAAATGGATCACCATGGCTATTTCTCATGTTTATGAAATGGCCAACGAGCCACTCCCTCCAACTCTCCACGGCCACTCCACCAGAGGCATTGCCATTTCTGCTGCATTCCTAAGGGGTATTGACATACAAGACATCCATCGAGCAGAACATGCTCACAGCCTCTCACCTTTGTTACCCCTTATAGATTAGACCTTAGAGCCCAGAGGGATGCTTCTTCTGGCAGGGCTGTTCTGTCTTCTATGCTGGCTGAACTCCCACCTCCAAACATCAGCTTGCCAGTCTCCCCATTTGTGTGCATACATGGACACCACGAAGAAGAGGTTACTCACCGTAACTATGGTTCTTCAAGTGGTGATCCATTTATCCACACATCCTGCTCCCTTCCCCTCTTGTTTCGCTCTGTCTTGTGGCGTACAACGTGGACTGAGGAGAACGGGGCAGTGCTTCTGTGGTAGAGGCAAAGAGGCTTTCGCTTTTGAGGCTCTGGAACTTTCCGAACCGGCATTCATGCAGGCGCAAACTCCATTTGTGTGGATACATGGATCACCATTCAAAGAACTATAGTTATGGTGAGTAACCACATATTTGCTGTTTTGAAAGTGTTACTGAATGGTTGTTTGAACTAATTAGGAGTAACTGAATTGAATTGGAGTGCATGGTAATGAGAGTAAAGCTTGTTTGCAGTGCTGTTTGTTGAAACGGTGGTCTTGCTTTCCATTCAAACTGAGCCAAATCCTTATCTATTTAGATATAAAATTTAAGTCATTCTTTGTTTAAGAAGTCAGTAGATTTGCACATCAAACTGTGCTAAATATAAAAACAGCTATCTTAAAACTGAGATACTTTTAGGAACTGCTTTGATTGATCAAAGGTAAAACCTCCATGCATTTCTTCTGCATTGTAATTAAAAATCAGCCATAAGAACAGCAGGATGTTGGACCTGGGTATAAAATCATACCTCACAGAATCCAGCCAGTGTGTGTTTTAACAGGCGCTATACATTTTTTTAAACTTGGTTTATGTCAGCAGATTTTGATCTAACACCTTTTGGGACTACTGCTGTCCATCCTTACCATTTTGTATTTTTTTAAAAAAAACAATGGTGCAAATGTTACTTCCCTATGTATTTCAGTTGTCTCTTTTACTCACATACATTTCCCTGCCCCCTTTCACAATATTACTACTTGCATTTTTATTCACCCTTGTACGAGAAAGTTCCTAATCAGTTATCTTACTATACTTAAAAATATAAAATACTTGTATTCCAGCTCTACCCCAAAAAATTGGGGCAGCCCAAACAAAAAAATTATAACTTCTAAATTGAACTTTGGATCTGAACCAGATTTGGCATAGGATTTGGCCTGCTCTTGGTGTATGCTGAATTTAGGGAGGTTTGTGTGAAGAGTTTTCGAGTTATGATTTTTAAAAAGTAAAATTGTTCCCCACCCTGTCCAGAAATAGGCCACCCTAAACATCGGCAATTTTAAAACAGATCAAATAAATTGAAAAGATCAACCTTGCTTATCTTGAAAGAGAATGGTTGGCCCCACACCTGATATATCCATGGTCTTTTAACCAGAGTGAAGGCATACTGCATTTATGTGTTGCATCATCATCTGAATAGGGAGTGCAGGCTTCACCAACCAGTGCCCCTCACAGTGACAATGGGACCAGGGCTAATTTGTGTGCCCCCCCCCCAGCATGTTAATTACAGTTTCAACAAGACTATAGGATATTTAAGATGCTGTTTAATCACAAGATTCTAAACATTACAGTGAGGATTTAGGTAAACATGTAGACTATCTGAACGAGTGAGCTTGAAGAAGGCTGGAGTTAGGAGGACCTGGAAAGACTAGAGCTGTCAGAGAGTACATTTGGAGACGACAGCCCTGAAGCTGACAGCTATTAAATCTGGAGCCAGATTTTCCCAGAAGTACCTCACTTGGCTTCTCCACACTAGCTGGAGATTTGCTCAGATAGCAGGATGTTTGTTAAACTCTAGAGTGGTTGCTTGAACACGTATGGTATCTCAAGGGAGTGGAAGGAATGAGAATGAGAAACAGGATCTGTTTCTGTGACTCTGGCTTTGCAGACGATGACAGCATTGATTTTTTAAAAAGATCCTGTACATGAAGATTTATTTAGAGGAGCTTTCAGTGCTGGACATTGTGAGGTTCAAAGGAAATTGGACTTCTGGCAGACTAGGGTGTTTTTTTTTTAAAGCATAGTGCTTTTTGCAAGATTGTTCCTGGAAGAAGAAAAAATTGAAGAGATTTTTAGAGCATTTTTTGTAAGCTTTTAAGTGTGGACTACCCAAAATATGAGAAGTAGAATCTTGAAAATGAGACAGTGATCTGATTAGATTTTAGTAATTTATCTTGTTTAATCTGAGATGTTCACACTCACTGTTCTTAAACTGCCCCTTCCAACCATTTGAGCTCTCCTCGCATTCTTGATGTTCTATTATCAAAGGGATGGAAATCTTAGACGGGCTGAGGTTCAGAGTCTAGTTTGGCCAGGAACGCAAGGGTCACATGTGCCTTCTCTTCTCTTCTTCACTGGTAGAAGGGGGGGGGGAACACCTCAACAGCATTGTCAGCTATTGAAAAAGTGGAGTGCAGATACAAAGCATCTTCCTGTCTTATCTACATCAATTTTAAACCTGTGTTTAAATTTCTTTAGTGGTTAATTTTTTTAAAAAAGCATTAGTTTTATCTAAAACTGTATGTGTTAGCATAATGCACTTTGAAGTGTTCATTCAGATGACGTATTCCCTGGTTTCTCACTTGGATAATTGGTGGGCAGAAACTGGGAAGTATATAGTCCTGAATTAGTTAAGTCAAGTGAGGTAAAATATATAGAGCTTTAAGTATGATAAATGAGTAACCAGTAAGCAGAGCAGTATGGGTTTCAGATCACCGCAGATAAGACGGGAAAGGAGCAGGTAGCTGTTCTGCCTGTTTCCCTCCCCCAGTGATGGACCTTTTGTATTTTTTTGGTGGCTGTTTAGAGAAACAATATTTTGGAAGATTGGGGTGTGTGCTAAAAAATTAGCTTGGGGGACTGCAGCAGAAATCCGCTGTTGAGATTTGCTGAAAGAGGTTTTTATAGGTGGACGCAAAGGAAGAAACAGAACTCTAGTTTAATTAATTTGGTTGGCTGACTCTTTCTAATTTGAGTTATTCAAGCACCTTCAAGCCTTGTCAGAGGACCAGGAAGAAATCAATCTGGGAGACAAAGGGTTTCCTAAATACGTGAATTAATCTCTTCCCCTTGTGAAAGAAGGGAGAATTAAAATACTGTATATTGTTTTATACAATGTAGAGGTTTGTCTTTGTGAAATTTGTTTTGTGGTTGATCAGAGCTACCCTGCTAGCATATTGGTAATTTTATGATCCATAGATAGTGGATTGTAGAATAGCTTCCAGTTAGTGCTAGGTTTAGATAAATGTTGAGGCTTGATTGGCCAATAGAACCAGTACAAGAATGGTGTGGTGAAGTTGGTTGAACTCCTCTGTTGCTATCATGCAGTATCTATATAATACATAATGGCATTATGATAGGGTGAGCTAATCCGTGGACTATTCTCACTGCTTCGTGAGGTACAGTAAATCCCAAAGAAATGAAGGTGTAGAGAATCTGTACCGCACAACCATGTAGGCAGTGTATATAAACCTGTTGCCTAAATATGGTACTCTGTGTTTCTGTCAAATAAATATATAAGCCATAAAGGTATTACAGTGATTTTTTTTGGTTTTTGTTTTTGTTATGTATTGCAGTGTAGGTTTACCTTTATCAGTGGAAAAATGAATTAATGACAAGTAACTCATTGTTTGTAACTAGTTGCTTCAAAAAGTTGGATTTGGAAATTGGACAAATTTGTCCTTAATGCTAACATTTCCAGCAAACAACAAAAAAGAATGCTTCTTCTTCGTGGCCTCTGTGAATGCACACGAATGGGTTTTTACTGCGCCTGTGCAGGACTCCTCGGAATATTCTAGAGCTTAAAAAGACATGATGAGTAGGACGTTGCCCTGTGGTGCGCATGCTCCGCCCGCCCGTAATACCTCAGTTCCTTTTAGCCGCCGCTGAAATTGGACTTCTCTGTGACTCCTAGAGCTGTTTGTGATTTGTGATTCTGTCTACGGTTTTCTGATCTTTGGATTGCTTTACGGTTTTCGATTCTTGGATTACGAATTTAATCACGTTTTTTATTTACAGACATTCCCTGTTGTTATCTTTTCTTTATCTTTCCCCCTTTCCCCCCTTCCCTTCCCGCCCTTTTTATGGCCTCCTCAGGCCCATTCAAGCGCTGCACGACGTGTGCCAATAAAATACCTTTTACGGACGGCCACGATCGTTGCTTGTTGTGTCTGGGCTAGAGTCACCAAACACACACTTGTCCAGAGTGTAAAAAGTTAACAAAACCGGCTTTAAAACTCCAGCTTCAACGACTGAGGTCCCACTTGTGGGAAAAATCTTTGGCACCTTCCAGTCTGCCAACCAGCCCCACAATGGAACTTACCCCAGTTCCACCATCTCGATCTGAGTCTTCCATCCCGTTGGCAACTACACCCTCGCCAAGGTATTCTACCAAGGCTTCCAAGCCTAAATCACTATCGGTATCGACGTCGACCTCGATGTCGAAGTCTTCTTCGGTGTTGGCGAAGACTCAACCTGGTAAAAAGCAAAAGGATAAGGACAGAGTTAAACAAAAGAAAACAAAGCGGGCTCCTAAACCTCATCAGCCTTGTGAGCCACCAGTTGTCCATGTCTCCCTCCCATCTCCCATCCTGGAGGAATCGTCAAGGGACATCCCAGACCAAGGCTCCATTTCTGAAGCAGGGGAATCGAGTCTTCCTACTAGGGCTCAAGCTTTGGTCTCTATACCGAGCTTGTCGCCAAGTCATGACCGCTCTGAGGCTGATATCATATCCAGCCTGGCCTCGGCCCATTCTAGCCCTGTTTCGACCAGGTGCGCGACTGTGATCCATCTGTCGAATTCGGAGGCATCGGTTTCGCAATCCCCTCCGAGGAAGAGGACAGCAAAGCGGCATCACAGCTCTCCATCCCCGCAGTATCGGGAGGTAATCTTTGTTCCACGTCCATCTCGACGCCATGCCTTTCCTGAATATGGAAAGCCTCTTTATGACATCGATCGACATGGTGATCACCACTGATACCGATTCGACCAATATGACCCAAGGTTTGTTCCAGAGTATTATGAGCATCCCAAACGCGTTCGGTACGCTTATGCCCCATCCGAATCCTCGCCGTCGCCGTCGCCGCCTCCTGTTCAGAGTCGACACCGAGCCAGTTACGAGCCCGCTCCAATGGTGCCAACGTCTAAGAAATCTTCTAAACACCATTTGTCTAGCGCTGAGGTACCGCGTCGTGACCCTATTCTGTCTCGACACAAGTCCGCTCGACACGAGTCTGTTCCATCTAAACAGCAACGCTCTTCTATGGTACCGTCAGCTTCGACCTCACGCCAGTCTGTCTCTCTATCTGGATCCCGCTCCGACCGTCAGGTCCCAGCACCAACCCCTCTTGTTTCTGTTTCTTGAGGTCGTCAACGATCTCCCTCTCCAACTCTTTCCATCTCCAGAGAATCTTCGGCATCGACAGTTTCTGAACATGATCCTCCCTCTGAGTCATCCAGGGAGTCCCCATCAAATCTACCAACCCCAGATTCTGATGTTGCAGATGTTCATCCTCCATCTCCATCTGAGGACTTTACTTCTTACGCACAGCTCATGCTTCGCATGCCCAAATCGTTGGAACTGGACATTGAACAGCCATCTCCCAAGCATGACCTCGTCTTTGATGACATTAATCAAGAAAAATCTCCTCCATTGAGTTTGGCATTCATCCCAGCCATGCTGGACCTTATTAAGGAATCTTGGGACAAACCATCGACGTCCTTATAGATTTCGAGGAGTGTGGAGAATCACTACCGCACTCACGGCACTGATACAGCGTTTCTAGTCAAACATCCTCTACCAAATTCCATTATTGTGCAATCAAATCAGTCCCAAGCAGGCAATCGGTCCTCAGTCACTCCTACTAACAAGGAGGGAAGGAAACTAGACGTACTGGGTCGTCTATATTCTCCGGCTTCTTTCGTTATAAGGGTGTCAAACTATCAAGCTGCAATGGGGGCTTATCACAGGCAGCTATGGAACAAAATCCTTCCTGTCCTTCAAGCTGCTCCTGAAGAGATTAGAACCAGTGCTCTCAACACCCACCTTGAGGCCACTAATTTGGCTAAACAACAGCGTCTGGCATCTCGCCATATGGCTGACGCTGCTTCAAAATCTTTGGCTTCTGCCGTCGCCCTTAGACCGCATGTATGGCTGCGGTCTGCAGGGATCACTGACGATGCTCGGTCCCGTATTGAGGATTTGCCCTTTGATGGCTTGGGCCTCTTCAACGATAAGACTGACGAGGTGATGGAAAACTTACATAAAATCTGCAAGACTGCCCACTCTTACTCCATTCAACAGCCCAGATACCAACGCCAATCAGTGGCGTAAGCCTTTCACTTTCCATCAATCATACCAGCACCCCTATCGCCCTTACAAACCTCCGGCTCAGGCTCCTGAGAGATCCAACTTTTCTCAGCCTTCCTCTTCTGCTCCTCCTTTCCGGTCCCAGGCCCCTGCTCAATGCAGACAAGGTTTCCGTCGCCCTACAAGAAAAAAATAAACAATATCTTTGACTCTCCTCTCTTGGACTGTCCCCATCATCCCCGGCTGGCTCTCTTTTTCGACAAGTGGTCCACCATCACCAAGGACACTTGGGTGCTTGTCATCATACGTTTCAGTTACCTATTGGAATTCAAGGAGCTTCCTCCTCTTGGTCATGTCAGACCCACAACGTACTCACCTGCTCTAGAGGACGAGGTTACCCTCCTCCTTCGCAAATATGCTATCCAGAAGGTTCCTGCCCAAGATATCCCCAACGGTTTTTACTCAACGTTATTTCACGGTTCCCAAAAAGGATGGATCACCAGTAGACGCTTGGAAGGGTCGAACTGGGATAGGTACCAGGCCTGTAAGGACCGCATCTTCAGTCTCGCATGTTGGAGTACAGACGTAGTTGAAGCCATCAGACCTAGCAGGTGTTGTGTATGGTGAGCTGTGACTGTGGTGCAATGCCAAAAGGGGCGAATGGCTCGCCTTAACTTGAGTATTCTCTCTGGAGGGGTAAACACCCTGGCTACGATAGAATCGAGATGTGCCCCAATATAATCCGTGGTCTGAGATGGCTCAAGATGAGATTTTTTTGTAGTTGACTTGCAGGCCGAGATCTGCCAGAGTCTGTAGGACGAAGGTAGTGTCCCTTCATGCTGTGCTGTGTGATCGTGCTATTATCAACCAGTCATCTATATATGGGAAAATTGTGATGTTGTGTAGATGAAGATAGGCAGCGACTGGAGCCAGACACTTTCTGAAGGTCCTCGGAGCGGTGGACAGGCCGAAGGGAAGGGCACAAAATTGGTAAGCAATGCCCATGAAGAGAAAACAGAGATATTTGAAATGGTGTTCGTGAATTGAAATATGAAAATATGTGTCCTGGAGATCTATGACTACGAACCAGTCGCCTGGTTGAAGCAGAGGGATGACTGATTCGAGAGTAACCATGCGAAAATGTCTCGGATGAATGTAGGTGTTCAGCAGTCGCAGGTCTAAGTTAGCTCGCCAACTTACCTGGTGGACTTTCGCCCCTCACCTCCTGGTGGGCCTCCCATTAAGGCCTCTCCAGCTCACGGTACAGGTCACAACAGATGCCAGTCAGACAGGATGGGGTGCACACTGCAGTCATCGAGAGATCCACGCTTTGTGGTCAAGCTCAGAGAGACTGCTGCACATCAATCACCTGGAGTTGCTTGCAGTCATCAAATCCTTTCGAGCTTTCCATCTTCTCATAGCTGGTC
Organism: Intellagama lesueurii; assembly: GCA_037013535.1. NCBI lineage: Eukaryota > Metazoa > Chordata > Lepidosauria > Squamata > Agamidae > Intellagama > Intellagama lesueurii. The sequence continues at coordinate 259,731,370 of JBAJHW010000002.1, forward strand.
GCGGAGTCCAAGTCATCACGGACAATATGAGCACCCTGTATTATATCAACAAACAGGGTGGCACCCATTCTTTAAATCTTCTATATTTAGCGGTTCAGCTATGGGAATGGTGTTACGATCACCACGTCTTTCCGGTGGCCCTTCATGTGGCTACAGAGAACAACGAGGTCGCCGACCGTCTGAGCCATCTTACCACCCAAACCCACGAGTGGGCCCTCAACGACACCGTTTTCTCTCTTCTCTGCAGTCGGTGGGGGACGCCAGGTCTCGACGTCTGAGCCACCCAGGTCAACTCCAAATGCAACAGGTACTGCTCACGGGCAGGAAGAGGAGAGGACTCTCTAGGCGACGCTTTCATGGTGGACTGGGGTGACAGTATCTTTTATCTCTTTCCACCCATTTCACTCATCCAGCGAACAATAGTCAGGCTCCGTCAGCTGAACTCCGATGCCATTCTAGTAGCACCATGGTGGCCCCGACAACCGTGGTTCACCACTCTCAGAGCCATGGCTACCGACTTCCTGAGGCTACCTCGTCAACCGTCCCTTCTGACCCAGGACGAAGGTCGGATTTGTCATCCTGACCTCGACTCTCTACACCTCACTGCGTGGAGAATCCCCCCAATGTGGCTGAAGTCTTAAATAGGGTTAGGAAGCCTTCTACTCAATTACTGTGTTCGTATAAGTGGAACGCTTTCATCAAGTTTGTGGCATCACGGAAATTACCCACGGTTCCTGTCTCTTTGGACACCCTTCTCCAGTTCCTTTGTTATCTGTTTGACCAAGGTTTGGCTCATTCAACGTTGAAAGTTTATATTTCTGCTATAGTTTCCTATCAGCCTGAGGGGTCGGAGGCCTCTCGTTTATTCTCTCATCCTACTTTGAAGAGATTTCTGAGAGGTTTGCGGAACATGCGCCCACCTCCATGACCTCCACTTCCACAGTGGTCTCTCCAGGTTGTTCTCCGCGCACTCGCTTGTCCACTGTTTGAGCCCATGGCCTCGACGCATGTCAAACTTCTTTCTAGCAAGACTTTGTCCTTGTGGCTATAACTTCTGCACGTCAAGCAAGCGAGCTGTCCGCCCTTCGAGCTGATACCCCTTACATTCAGTTTTATCCCAACAAAGCTGTCTTATATCCAGATGTGTCCTTTCTTCCCAAAGTGATTTCTGATTTCCATGTTAATCAACCTCTAATTCTTCCGACGTTATTTCCTAATTCCTCTTCTGATGTTGAGCGCATGCTCCACTCCCTCGATGTCCGTCGTGCCTTAGCATTTTACATTTCCAGGACTAAGGAATTCCGCACTTCCCCCAGACTTTTTGTGTGCTTCCATGGCCCACGAAAGGGTTCTCCTGCCTCCTCGCAGACAGCCTCAAGGTGGATTGTCTCTGCTATCACTTTAGCTTATGACTTGGCAGGCAAGACTCCACCAGAAGTGCTGAAGGCGCACTCTACGAGAGCTATGGCTACGTCTACGGCGTGGTTGCGTGGCGTTGAAGTCCCTGACATCTGTCGAGCTGCCACTTGGTCTACACCCTCGACTTTTGTGATGCATTATCATCTTGACGTCAGGGCCAAGAAGGAAGCAAGTTTCGGAAGGGCTGTGCTGACTTCATTGTTGGCATGACGGCCCTCCTTCCGGTAAGTGAGCTTTCTAGTCACCCATTTATGTGCATTCACAGAGGCCACGAAGAAGAAAGAGAGGTTACTTACCTGTAACCATGGTTCTTCGAGTGGTCCTCTGTGAATCCACACATCCCGCCCATCTTCCCCGCTGTCCGTCACCTGGTGTCTTGAGCTTTGTGGGAGTCAGAGCCTTGACAGTGGCGGACATTTTGGAACTGAGGTATTACGGGCGGGCGGAGCATGCGCGCCACAGGGCAATGTCCTACTAATCACGTCTTTTTAAGCTCTAGAATATTCCGAGGAGTCCTGTGCAGGCGCAGTAAAAACCCATTTGTGTGGATTCACAGAGGACCACTCGAAGAACCATGGTTACAGGTAAGTAACCTCTCTTTTTTGTCACTTATTTCGCAAGGGTTGAACAGTTAAAACCCATCTTCTTGTGGAGATGGTTGATTGCCAATAAAATCTCTTGTTGAATTTTGCTTTTGTTTACAACAGATGCTCAGAGATTCATTTCCTTTCTTTTCTCCTTCTTGTGCTAACTGCAGCTGATTGAACTATGAAGTGATTATGGGGGAATGTAAAGGAGATCCTTCAAAAATGCTTTTAGAGTGCTGGCTCTTTGCCTGTGTGTGTTCACACTTCCGTCACTTGTCAAACGATAAATAGAAAGGCACAACAGCTTTCAATTTAATTCCACAATATGTGTGCTACTCATGAGCCAAGTATTACTTCCCATTGTCGCTACCACATTTGCCAGCTCCATTAGAGATATCTGCTGCTCCCCTCACAATGCTTTTATCATGCTCTTTCGATGTAATGTTTTAGTACATCCGCTCTCCACATTTATCAGCAGGGGTTTTCAGCTATGACAGCCCCAGCAGCACACAGGGATCATTATGGAATTAGTGTAAAGTGTGGTGTTTATGTGACTGGCTGCTCGCGCATGGGCCTCAGGGACTGGATCCAGGAGGAAAGAGGTCTTGCCCAGATATTTTGGGATATTGTCTTGTGATATTTTGTACTAAAATAATTAAGGAGGGGGTGTAGAAAATGCAGTCCTGAAAGTTTACGTTGTACTTTTAAAATGTGGTTTGAATAGCAGTTTATTGAGAGTTGCTGCAAAAACAATCAGGCAGCTCTCCAGCCAAAACTGAAAGCAAGGTCATTGTGTGATAACCTTGTCTTCTAAAATATTTTTTCCCCAAGGCTAACAGTTGAACGTATTTATGAACGTACATATTAACACACTGTTGCAGTGTGTTAATATGACTGAAGATGGTATTTGCAAATCCTTTAACTTGCACTATCTGTAGTTACTATACTCTGGTTTTACAGTACCTTGGTGCAGTAGATCTTTTGTTTTATATCCTTTATTCTTCCAGGCTTTGCAGATTTTAGTCACAACAGTAATATTTATCGCCATAGTACCAGCCTACCATATTCTGAGTTACAAGCCCTTGTATTTACCATTATAAAATTATCCTTGGTGCATTAGACCCCTGTAACTTGTAGGCTCTGGAAAAGAGAAATTCTAAACAGCTAAAAAGATACATTAATATAGAGAGATAGGAGACAGTCATCAACACAAGAAGGCAACCAACACACCACGCCAAACACACCAATACCAATAATGTAAGAACAACTATGATATCAGATGAAGACAACATGGGTTTTCCTCCATAGATTCAAACTGGCATGGCTGGGTAAAGGCAAAGCAATGCTTTTTTACTTTATATATTCTTATTTTTAAGAATTTTGTTATTTTAGAAATATCTCTTTTACTTTTTTAATGTGTTTTTTTACACTATAAGCTCTTGTATTATTAGAGTGTAACCAAAACATTAGTTTTGATATTTTATTGTATATGCACCTTTATGCACTTTATGAGCCTCGTGGCGCAGTGGTTAAACTGCTGTACTGCAGCCAAAACTGTGCTCACGACCTGGGGTTCAATCCCAGGTAGCCGGCTCAAGGTTGACTCAGCCTTCTATCCTTCCAAGGTCGGTAAAATGAGTACCCAGCTCGCTGGGGAGGCAATGTGTAGCCTGCATAATTAACTTGTAAACCGCCCAGAGAGTGCTTGAAGCACTATGGGGCGGTATATAAGCAGCACGCTTTGCTTTGCTGTATTTTGGATTAAAATATTATCAATCCAAAAATATAAATATAAATTTTGAAATATAAATATTTTCTTGCAGCTTAAGTTTGATTTTTCATTTTTTTTAAAGCATTTGTGCCTACAGTTTTTCCATAGCTGTAACACTTTGGGGGTTTTGCAACAATTTTGAAGTTCTTTAGTGCTTATGGAAGATAGAAGCAATGTAGATAAACAAAAATTGTTGTGTTAGACAAGCTGATATTGCCTGGAATCATTGCAACAATGAAAAAAAGTATACCCAGATGAATTTTGATATGATTGGGAATGATTGTTTGATTTAATTTCAGAGTTGACCCTTAATTGTGATAAATGCAAGCTGTGACAGACACAGGCTTCTGATTTTTTTTCCTGGAGATCTGTAGAGTTATGTAGGGATCTTAGGGGGATGTTCAGATGTCAGACTCTTTGACCTGATGATAGTCTGCCATTGGTATGGGTATTTCTTGGAATTATAGCTGTTTGTCATAGAGGTGGCCTTAATATAGTGAGAAACTGCAAGATGCTTACTGGGTTTCTGACCTATCACAACAAGCATTTTTAAAAATTGCACAGAAGACCCAACAAAATTGTGGATAGTGTTTTCCCCTTTTATAGTTCGTTTGTCTCCCACTCGTTTTGTCACTTTCTGTTTCAGTCTGGCAGCTAGGGAAATAATCTAGGGATAAGCTGCATCTCTGGTTTCAGACATCACAACTAGTTATGTTTTAAACAAGACAGTTTGTAACCCAACAAGGGACCATGGCTTGTGGCTGGTTAACGAATAATAGCATATTAGTGGAATTACTCATCAGAGCAGCCCAGATTTCAATAAACTACATCATGCTTATTTTCTAGACTTAATGTATACCATGTTCCCCTGAAAATAAGACAGGGTCTTATATTAATTTTTGCTCCAAAAATGCATTAGGGCTTATTTTCAGGGGATGTTTTATTTTTTTCATGTGCAACAATCTACATTTAGATTAGTCCATGACTGGACTAAATGTCAAGGTGAACCTTTACCTTTACCTTATACTTAACTAATACAGATAACACTTTAACTGTTCACTCCCTAAACTCTCTCTCTGCCTCAAAACCCAAACCTTCTCTTCAAACCTCTGTCCTCTATCTATCTCTCCTCTAACTCCTCCCTCTCTACTCCTCTCTGCTTCAGCCCCCCTTCTATATAGCTGGCTCCGCCTTCCAACACCTATTGGTTCATGCAAATACACTGCTGAATATGCACCGCTACAGCAAGTAATACACAATTTTTAAAAACTCGATGTTAATAATTGCTTTGGGGATCAGCTTTCCATTCTCCAAATAATGCTGGTTAAAATTCTTAAAATATCCCTTTAGCCCAGGCAAATGAGCAAACGTTTGGAAGTTGCTTCATTTGCTTTGATTCTTTTGAATGGCATGATTTTCCATGCTTGCTGCCTAAACTGTTTTTTAAAAAAGTGGTGGAGATTCTGGTGCTTTTTCTGAAGCTTTTCTTCAGTTATCCTAAGGCAACATAAGGTTGAAAATATGAGGTTGAATTGGGTCTGAACATCCTTTTAATCAAAAATCTATTCATGTAATATAAGAACTGTTTCCTAGTGCAGTTCCCACATTTAAACAGAATTTAATAATTCTAATGAAAAGATTAATCTTTCTGGCAGTATTGCCACTTACCATTTCTCCTGAAACTTTATAGATCCGTACAGCTATGTTATTATTGTAATGCTTTTTAACTGTTTAACAGCAAATAGTCTTGTTATAGAAGTATTACAAGGTTGTTTTGTAAAAGTATTTTTTTTCTCAAATGGACTCTTGGAAAAAATGTAATTTTATTGGGTTTGGAGTAAGCATAATGCAATATAGCTTTGCGCGTATGTTTGTATTCCAGTTAATGGATTGTGGCATTCAGAAGTCTCTGTGGATAAGCTGTGTGGGTGTATTTCAGTATACCCCTGGATAATTTAGTCTATCTGCATTATACTTATGTGATAAAAGCAGAACACGACTGTCATATGAAGATTTCAGAATGGCCTTCTGAATAAGTTGGTAGAGCCTTCTATGCCCTTTCTTCTAAAAATTGTCATTAGCTAGATCATGATTTCTTATTTCACCTGAGCCCTTGGCCTGCTGAAGATTCCTAGTCAGTTTCTGAACCGCTCTTTCTTGAGTGGTCATTGTTGTTTCGTAATCATTGTGTTTCTGTGATTTTAATGACACACTGTACCTTGGGATTAGAACTTCTTTAACTCATTGTGAAAAGAAAATTTTGTTTATTTCAGTGTATCTGTCATTTCAAATCTGTTCCGTTCACAAGCCCAGATCTTTTTTTTAAAAAATTCCTTGGCTTTAGAACAATCCAGATTTAGATTAGTATTTTTAACCTTATTGTTTCACTGCATACAAGTGCTATTTTTACCCCACCCCCAGCTTTTGGTACTTAATAAATTATGATGAAACTTGCAAGATAGTGTCTAGTACAGATAATCATCTGTCTGGGCAGTCATGTTGCTTTAAGGGATCTCCAAGGAGAAGTAACATTACTTTATGAGCTGATCATGTAAATGCTAAGTCAGCATAAGGGCTCTGAATGCTGCAATGGCAGCTAATAAAAGAAACAATTACTGGGAGTGTTCTGCATCACTGAAGCACCAAAAACATTTGCATAAATCTGTGATAAGTAGATCTGTCTAGGCGTGGAGATACTTTTTTGCTTTAAATATTAAATAACAGATGTATTTGTATGTAAGAAGTATAGCTCCCTTTAAAAATATCCTGTTTAAAATGATGGGTTTGCCAAGAGGTTTGCTGCTCATAAAAATCTTCTTGGCAGCAGAGAGAGACATGTGGCTGAGGTGAGGAGCAACAAAAATGTGAAAATTATGCACTGGAACATTTTAGCTAAACAGGATGGGCATGCAAAATTTTCTTCAACATCCTTATTTTACCTCAGTCATCTAAATTTGTGACATACCTTATCTGCTGGTGCAACTGGATATTAGTAATTACTTAAAATATCTCTGTGGAGAAAGAGATGGAGTTGGAAACATTACTTTTTGAATAACAGATCCCTGAATCCCTAGCCAGACTTTCCTGAAGAGATCTGGGCTCCATCATTTACTGCCATAAGTATAAAAAATATGAAACATGTAGTAACTAAATCTTCTTGTGCTTTACTGAGGAACCTAAGTACAGAACACTTTTACTACATCTGGATATTTGTTTCTAGAGCTTCTGGAGTAACGCTTGAGTGATGAGCATGTTAGACTCTCCAACTCTGCTGTGCTAGTGCCTGTGTACTAACTTAGAGTGAACTCTTAAGGCTTAGGTTTTAGAAACCTGGGTCAAGGTAGCATCCATAGAGGCTGTGCAAGTGTTGGACTGATGTCAGCATACAGGGAAAGGTTTCTGAAGTCCAATAAATTGAAGCAAGACCCTATTAAGATGGAGGTTCTCTGATTCAGTAGCTCACAAATCCAAAAGCTTTTAAGGAAGCAGTGTAGTCCAGATGGTGAAGCGCTTTCCTGAAGGCATATGTGCATACTGTGGAGATGCTGCTTGATTCTATTCTGCTACAAGAGACCCAAATGACCTCAGTCATGGGAGCAATTGTGCCCACCTTCAACTGGTTTGCTGTACCTAGATAACTTTATGATGCATGCTGTGCCCATAGGCCAAATATATTACTGAAGGTGGGTTAGAAACTCCACTTAGTACAGAATGCTGTAGCTTAGCTTCTGGCAGGAGCAACAAAAGAGATTCTGTCCGCCTACGTTGAAAGCACTGCATTTGTTGCCAAGCAAACTGGGACTGAAATGTCTGAGAGAGCATCTCCAACATCGCCAACTAACCCATGTCTTGTGATGCATTTGCTCCTTGTTCTGCCAATAGCAGAGATTAGGATGATAGTAATTCAGAATTCTCTATAGTGATATCCCTTTTATAGGACTTCTTCTCAAGTTATATTTATGTACCCCAATGGTACAGTTATTTAAATAGAGATTGAAGGGATTGGTGGGTGGGTGGGTGCTTTGATTAGGCATTTGGATTTTATCCTTGCTGTTTTAGTCTATTTTAGTACCAAATATTGTGGTTCTAAAAATGCTTATCCTGTGATTCTAAAGATGGTTATCCTTCTTCTGAATGCATACCTTAATGTGGTGAAGAGGTTGAATATGTCAGGGGAGTAGAAAGCAGTGCCTCAGGAGGCTAGACTCCATTGTGAGCCTGGACTTCTAGCGGGGTCACTCAAGGAAGAATGGTCGCAGCTGAAGCACCAAACCAAGATGTATCCACCCTCTTCGTGATTAACTGTCACATTCACAGTTAAGATCAGGAACAGACTGTGGTATAGACCATGAACTGTTAATACCCAAAATGGGGGTAATTAGAGTAAACCTGGAGAAAACCACTAGAGAAATCATATTGCCAAATGTAATTTAATGACATTCCCAATAAATTAAACTCCGTGAAAAGATTAGATTTGCCTTACTAAATTTTGTTGATTGTGAACCAGAAGAACTGTGGATTGAAACCAGAGATATTGGCAAGGAAGAATGCAAAAAGACTATTTCTGTAGTCAAAAGAAAAGCTTAGATAGAAGATTGAATAAACACTTAAAATTGTAACGACAAGTGAGAAGATGACAGGGCCAGAAGTCTGAGTGTAGCTTTTCAGCAATTGTTACAAAGAGAAATAGAAGAGAGTAATAAAAGAGGCAGAAGAAGAGATCTCTTCCATAAGATCCAAGAAATCAAAGAGAAATTTAAACTTAGATTAGGAACACTGAAAGACCAACATACTGTGTCAGGAGTAGATGGGATAGCATTATAACTATTTCAAGCTACAGAGACTGAAGCTTTCAAAATCCTACGAAGGCTATGCCAACATGTATGGAAAACAAATCAACAACCCACAGACTTGAAATGTTCAGTGTTCATTCCAGTTTCCAAGAAAGGAGATGCCAAAGAATACAGTAACTATAGGACCATTGCATTAATTTCCCGTGCAAGTAAAGTGATACTCAAGTTGTTACTACAATGACTTTTACCATGTATGGAGCAAGAAATACCCATGTTACAAAAAGGAAGAAGTATAAGTGATTGTATTGCAAATATATATCAGTTACTGGAACATACCAAAGAATTTCAGAAGATCATCAAAAAGATATAGATTGTTCTGGGAGTAATGTGGATGCCTGAATACTTGATTGTCCAGATGTGTAACCTACAGAATAGTTTCCATAGGCAAATGTATACAAAAGTGTATTTTATTTCCCTATCTGTTCAGTCTGTATGCAGAAAGTATAATAAAGTTGGGTTACATTTAGATGAAGGGGGACTGAAAATTGGTGGAGGAAAAATCAGTAATTTAAGATATGCAGAAAGCAACAATGACTTGAAATGACTCCTGATGAAAGCAAAAGAAGAAAGTGCAAATGCAGAACTGCAGTTATATATTAAGAAGAAAATCATGCCTGCAGAAGAACTGCATGACTTCCTGCATCACCAGGAAGAGAGGAAGACCAAATATGAGACGGACTGAATCAATAAAAGTAGCCATGGCCTTGAATCTGTAGTTGAGCAGGGGTGTTAATGATAGAACATTTGGAGTTCACTCATTCATAATTAATTATTATGTGCTGCCAAGTCAGTTCTTTCAATCCAAGTCAGTTCTTTCAAGTCAGTTCTTTCAAACAATGTTGGAGTCAGGAACTTAGCAGGCTGATGGGCTTTGTGGTGATCACCAGATAATTAGGATAGCAAAGAGTCTCTTAGAAATAGAGGTTAAAGAAGTCAGCCACACACACAGGGATGTCTGCCAGCAGTGCTCCTGGTGGGCGGCTAGTAGAAGAGGCAGAATAACACCGAATGGGTTCCCAATGAATTCAGCCCTGCCCCCAGGAGGACTGTGCTTTTATTAACCTTACAAGCTCACAGATAGTTGACAGTATACAGATAGTTTACAGAGTTCAGATAGGACAATGGTTACATCATGCCATTATAATTGGCCTAAGGAAAGGCTCTATGCAAGCTCTCTAGCACCTATGAGAAAGAAGAAGAATGGTGGGCAGTCATGCCCCTCAGAAGCAGCTGTGACGTCATCCAGGAGGGTTTGCCCTCTACTGTAGATTAAGCCAACATCTTAGCAACCTTGGGAATGGCACCCCCACAAAACGACAATCCTTTCCAGGGTTTTCTAGGTAGAGAATACATAGAAGTGATTTATTGTTCCCTTTTTCTGGGAGCATCCTTAGAGTGTGCAGCTTGCCGATGACTACACAGTCTGACTCTTATCCCAGGAAGCACAGTGAGGAATCGAACTCCCAACCTCTGGCTCTGCAGCCAGATACCTAAACCACAGAGCTATCCAGCCAGCACACACATTCATAAGTGTCACCATACGTTGGAGACAACCTGACTACACATAAAAGAACAAAGACTTTAACATTTTTATCTTATAGCTGTATTGTTGATCTGTGTGAGCTGATCCATGTTCTAGACTGGAAGAAGGGTGGGATGCAAAGTGTATTCATGTGCAGCAAAAATAAATTCTGTTAAATCCTATCTGAGCCATGGTAGAAAAGTCTGTATCTTCCGTCTTCTTTGAAATTTTGGCCTTATGTTAAAATGATGCTCTGAACTCTTTGAAGGAAAATCAGGATAAAACAAATAAAGAAGAGGCCATATAGGGTTCAGAGCAACATAGCAGCAACATTTCAAAGCATGTGAAAGATACTGATTTTCTCTGCTAGGGTTTAATCAAATGTAATGCTCCACTGAATGGTATCGTATCAACTTTTCAAAGCTTGTTCCACCTCAACAAGTATACCAAATAAAGCTTGGTAGAAAGTTTTGCCAGGGTGAGATTTACAGACAGATGTCTCTATTTTCACCATTTAGGTGGCCAGTGAGTGGGGTTCCTCACTCCTTATTTTGGGATGTCAATCATCTCCTTACCCCCACATAGACCATAAGCCTCCCTTGAATGCTATATTGGCTGACTGTGCTATAAAGCTGTCAGAAACAAAACCCAGATGTTCACAGAATATCTGAAGAAACATGAAATAAAGACATGCATGCCTTGGGTTATATCTCGGTTTGTGTAGAAAAAGAAATTGGCTATTGTCCATCAAAATTCATTGTTTAGGGGGAAGTTTTGTTATTGTTTTAAGTTTTTTTCTTAAATTATGATCCCGAGTATGGACGGATAGGATCCAGAAATTGATTGTTGACTTTAGAATGTGCATAATGGGGTAAGATCGTCTGCTGCAATATGTTACCATACTGGAACTATTCACATCTCAAAGTCTTGTTCTTTGAATTTTACTTATTTTGTTTTGCTGAGAGCTTCCAGGAGAAAGAGGGCATTGTGAGCTTTGGCAGTTTTAATTGCTCTTGCACATAACTAACAAATAATAAAGATGTACATACAGTATGATAGTAGACACATGGGTCTTACATTCATTTTGATTTGGGATACATCTTAAATATGGGCTGAAATCCTATTCCATTTGGCATAGTGTAAAGTTACAATTGCAGAAGTTGGCAGGAAGTTGTCCTAAGCAGTCTGTACCTGATTGTGTAACAGATTACATGATTATGCAGCTACTTGTGCAACTATCCTTTCAGAAGTGTTCACTGGAAAACTTTGAGTCACACAGTTGTAAATGCACGACAGGGTTTTGACCCTGGGCCAGAAAAAAGGGAGCCAAGAACAAATACAATCAGAGAGTAGATAAAGTGAATGGTGCCTATGTAGTCCTCTTTTAAATAAATAAAAAAAAAAAAAACCTCTTTGGGGCATAATAAGAACATATGATAATTCTGAGAGATGGGGGAATCTAGACAGTTAGTCTTCAAAGTCTTCTGTATCAATTTTTAGATTGAAAGCCACATCATCTTCTAATCAGGATTTCCTTCAGTTACCAGTTTGGTCTTGAGAAATAAACTTTACAACTTTGGATTTAAGCATTTAATTTTTCCTGAGAACGTCATCTCATAATCCATACCAGAGTACATATCTGTTCCTGCTCTTTGTTCCTTCAGCTATATATTAAGCATACACTAGAGTCGAGATGTAAAATTTCTGAAAATTTCCATTTTTTCTGGAGAAAACATATTTTTTGGAAATTTTACATCTCTACACTAGAGTTTCAGTGTTCATCTGAAGCACCTAGAGGAATCTACCTAAATATTTAATACCAATTTCCAGATTCTTGTAGAAATAGCAACAGAGTAAGACTGATTATTTGAATGTTAGAGAAATTATTTACTATGTTAAAAGATTAAGGCTATAGTCTTACTCCTATTTGCTTGGGAATGAGCCTTTTGAATCTAGGGGGACAGATCTGATGCTCTTGGTTAGGATTCAGAGAAATTAGTAGCATGATCTGGGAAGCACTGAATATGCAGCCTGTGCTTCACTTGCTAGTGTTTTGCCCACCTGAAGAACATCTTATCTTTTCAACAGAGGCATCTACAGTATAGCAAGAAAAATAACAACCCATGATTCTTTGAATCCTTTCTAGCAGATACTTTTGTTTTAAAATCTGGTTCTCATTGCTGCAGTCTGAATGATGTTATCATTTCCATGTGTGGACTAATGTACAGAGTGTTGCCAATGTAAAGTGGCATTTAAGGTGGTGACGAATAAAATGGTGGATTTGGACTGTCAATACAAGAATTAAAATCCCTGCTCAGCTCTGAAAATGACTGAGTGGTTTAGAAAAATGTCATAGATGGAACTTGGGGAAAATTAATTTCTGGGAGTTGCAGTTGGATTCCCAGCATGCCCTCCTTGGTGGATTTGGGGATCTGTAGTCCAAAAGGGAATTCTTCCAAGCTTGGGCCCATGGTTCAATGACAGAATTCATATTTCTTATAGAAAAACTTTTGGGCCTGTTCTCCAACAAGCCACCTTAAGGACTGGGAAAAGCCTTTGTCTGAAACCCTGGAGAGCTGATGTCACACAGTGTAGATAAGGCTGAGCTTGGTGAACCAATGTGAATTAGTAGACGGTAACTTGGTCATTCTACTTCCTCACAGGTGTACACTTGGCACCAACAGAGTTCTTATATTCTCTATGGTAATTCACATACTGATTCACAAAAAGTGGGCTGTGCACATATCCTGCAGGACCCTCCTGTACATCCTCAAACACCCTCCTCAAATTGTTTCAGTTCCCAAACCAGGAGAGGTACCGTATTTTTCCGTTTATAAGACGACCCAAAGTATAAGACGAACCCCCCCTTTTATTTATTTATTTTATTTTATTTATTGGATTTCTATCTCGCCCATCTAGACCAAAGGTCTACTCTAACCCCAAATTAGAAAAAGCAGGGATCAAAGGGCTCCCTTTTTGCTAAGCCCTGTGCCTTGGCAAAAGGCAAGGAAAGCGGCTGTCAAAGTGACTGCCACTTTTCCTTGCCTTTTGAGAAGGCACGGAGTTTAGCAACGCCTCCCCTTCCTTTTTGCTAAGCCCCGTGCCTTCGCAAAAGGCAGTGGTAAAGAGCTGCCTTCCATGTATAAAACGACCCTCAATTTTTTCTCAAATTATTTAAGGAAAAAGGGTTGTTTTATACACGGAAAAATACGGTACTTACTGCCTTCTAACAGTAACAACCTATCTGGTTGTTGTTGTTTTTTGTTTTTTGTTTTGCTGTGGCCAGAAAAGTTTTTTAAACAAAAACAAAAACCAAAGTTGAAGTAACTATCTGGGTATAGATGTATTTCTGTCCTATTTGTTTGAAATGTTCTGGAATAGAAAAAACTATAGTAAGTGGTACTGAGTGGAATCATGTTCTGTCTTATGCACATGTGTGTGTTTGTGTGTATTAGTCATGTTTCCATGTGTTTTGTGGTCTAATTGATTATGCTCATATAGTCCATGTTCAGAGCAGAACATTTTCCTCTAGTATTACAGATGGGTTCCCATAAATCTTTTAACTAACACAAACTTTTCTAGATTGCTTGCAGATGCTAGCTATTTGTGGTACGTTTGTAACCCCGCAGGAGGAGATAAGTGCCATCCCTTCTTGATTAGAAAAACTGCTGCATTGCTAAAAAAATTGTTAGGTGCTATAGACAAGAGGCTGTTTAGAAGTTTGGTTTGTACTCTGAGGCATGATTACTTACATTCACATGTTAGGCTTAAATAGACTTGAACTACTTTAGGTGAAATTGTGCTAGAAATTGTGAGTGAACAATTTGTTACTAGAAGCATTTCACTGCCTTTCAAATCATTATTATAGTAGTATCTTGGCTATTTTTAATATATATACTTATATAGGAATGTAATTTTGGGGTTTTTTAGGAAAGAAACATAAAGCTGAATTTCAACTTTTAATTGACCAAATGAAGAAGCGAAAGGAAAATGCAAGTCAAATAAAAATAAAGGAAGAAAGACCAGAGGAAAAAGATGCAACAACTGAAGTACTGGCTATAGAGACTGGTATGTAATACTGAATAGGAGAAACCAATGATAAACATTTATTAATTTTTACTAATATTTACCACTGTATTGATTCAAGAATGGAAGTAGAACAGTTGAATTTACATAGGACATGATTTCTAAAACAGTTATTCAACTTAAATTCAGATGGTTATTTTGTGTATTTATGTATGTATACCTTAAACTGGGTTGGTAAGATAGGATCTGTTTTGGTATTATTGGAAATCAGTTGATATTATTCATGTGACTTTCTCTTAAAATACATACCAGCCATTGATAATGTTACACGTGATTCCTTTCTGTTTCAGATGCAACCCCTTTTGCCTGAGCTTTAAGGTTGTCTTCTCAGCCCATGAATTGGCTTGGCACCAAGGTTCCTTCTAAGCTGGGCGCACGCGTCTCTGCCTCCCTGCGTGCAGCTCTCTTCCTCCTCCGTACTGCAATCATGTTAGATTCAGGTTGCGACAGAACCCTGCACGTGGGGGGCAGAGTCGCACTTACTCGCTTGCAGGGGTGGAGCCCCACCCAGCAGGGCTGAAAATTAGAGGGTACTTTGGTTGGCCTTTCTCTTCACCCCTTAAAATATGCTTTATTCAGAATAAGTCTTGAAATTTACACTATGAGTTGAAGACTAAAGGGCAGACTGGATTATGTTATTTCATCAAGCCCTGCTGTTCTGTGTTGACCAAGAGTAATTCAAAACAATTTTTTCTTAATCACAGTTTCAATATTGGTTCACACAGGGGTCAACTGGAGAGCCTCTGCGTACACTAGGAAAGTGGGTGAAAGTTTAAAAATTCATAGTATACAAATACTAATAAGTATAGAAAGTATGCTACAGGCATTCCATCACTAAATGCATAATTTTATATGAAGAATGGCTGTACATTCATGGTAGGGGTGGAAGGCCTTCCCCACTATTTATTAGCATGTCTTCTTTATAGCACTGTATGGTGGTTGTGTAGTGAGATCCAAATTCAAATCTCCACTCAGCTGTGTAGCTCACTGGCTTCCCTTGGGCCAGTCACTGTCTCTTAGCTTATCTATCTCCTAGGTCAGTTGGGAGAATAAAGTGAGGAGAAGAAAAGCCATGTATGTCAGCTAGAGCTTATTGGAGGAAAGACAGGATATAAGTGTGACAACAAAACTGACTGTGCTCCAGTTCAAATTATCAAGCAAACCATGGTTATATGGTTGGGAAATGAGCCAATTCTCAGCATTCTTTCTAATATAGGTAAAGTGAATTAGTGGCTACTACCTTTATCCCACTTATGGGCAGGTAATGCATCTTTTAGCTGCATTCTTGGAAAACATCCATTCTGCTTTCATGCCGGCAATCTGTTCCATTTAAATTATCAAAATCCCTGCCCTTCTCAAGTTAACAAGATCATATTTTTGGACCGTCAGGGTCCTTGACCTGTTTCCTTTAATAAAGCCCACATGAATAAAAATAAATAGTTACACTGAGAAATTTTTTGAACCTCATAATTGACATTTTGTGCAACACTTGAAGCCAAAGCAAGCTTGAAATATCTCCAAGAATAAAGTTAGCACTTTTAGCCTGTTGGGTGATTGTTATCTCTGTTCATATATTAAGATATCTTATTGGATGGAAGAATGCCAAACTTAAAAGGCACTAATCTGTAATCCTTTCTAAGATGGATTGTTGTACAAAACCAGAAAATGTGGCAACACTTTTGATTTATGTGAAAAAAACCTCCGTGGAAGAGTAACCTGCAGACTAGAAAAGAGTCATGTCCGTTACAACAGATTCCATTCATTGACTGGAAGCATGATTAGATTATGTTGCCATAAATACTATGCTGAACATTTCTCCCATGAGGGTTTTGATAATTTTCTTTCAATTTGAAAGAAAAAAGAATTTCAGACAAAGAGAAATTTCAGATAAATTCTCATGGATGAGGCTCAAGATCCTTATTTCCCTCCCTTGCTCCCTCTCTCCCTTGATATCTTTCAAATGCCATTTATATTCTGAATTTCTCCACGTGCAGTGACACATGTACTTGCCATACTTTTCTTTTTTTTCTTTTTTCTTTTATTCATTTTCCATTGGGTAGGGGAAAATCATAGGAAAGGGAATTTGGAACAGGGTACTGGGGTAAATAAAAAATACAGAATGTGATAGAGAACAATATATATCATTATTAGTTTTGCCGATGTGTTTTCTTACTAAACTTACTTCACACTTATCTTGCCATTTTTTACTAAGCCTTTAAAATCTACAATTATATTTTATATATTCTTTCTCATAACTTTAACCCATTCATGTTCTCATCTTATCATGTTCTCAATTATACAAAGGTTCCCACTTTTTTCTAGCCTCAACAATCTCTTTGTCTTTTAATACTTCAGTTAAAATATCCATCTCTGCTGCTTCAAAAAAAAAAAAAAAAAATTCTATTAACTCCTGGATTGTTGGAGTCTCCTCTTTTTTTTCCAGTATTTGGCATATAAAATTCTTGCTACTCCTCCCATAGAAATATTTCTGAGCAAGGCCTGTGGGCTGACAGAGCAGATGACAAGCATGGAGGAAAATGTAATAGAAAGAAAAAAAGCTAAATGCAGAACCTTATCTACTTTGCAGTGTTTTGGTAAGCTCTAGAGATCTGCCAGTTTCGACGGCAGCTCTTGAGATTCCCATGGAATTGCAGAGGGCAGAATTCTTGGAGTTCCAGTTCAGAGGTCCGTACCTATGGACACCTATATTTTGCTCTCCTGGATCAAGGCCTAATTGTCAGAGACTGAGATGGCATTGAGGCCCCAGTTCCTGCAGCCGTGCTTTTTGAGAGGGAGCTGCCATAATACTTTCTGTGCTCTCAGAATAAGGCAGGAAATTCAGACTTTCTTAGGGAAGTAAAACCTTTGGGAGGACAAATGTTGACACAGTACTGGCATCACCTTTTTCTTGGACTTGGATACAACACTTCCCTGTCACAAGGCTTACAGGGAAGGATCTCTAAAATCTTCTACAATAAAGGCAAGATGTATCTACATGGACCTCTTCAATACACAACATTTGGGAAGCCACAATGAACCCTGAAGAATTAACAACTGGTGCTGAGCCAACATTTCTTAGAAGACATTTTTCTTAGAAACTTTCTGATATTTTTCTTCTTTTGTTCTTCTTCCCTTTGACAAAGGACACCACTTGGCAAAATTATTTCCACACTTTCCTCACATTTTTGTGTGTGTGGTCCCAAGTATGAGCTGGAAAGAGAAGAGGCTGCTGGCACACCCACCCTCTATGCTCCAGCAGCTGTGGTCAGAAGAGAGTTACCCAGCAGCAGGTGTGGGTACAAGGAAAATTAATAAAAAGAGAAAACAGGGCAAGGAAGGTGAAGGAACTCAACACATCACATGTCACAGCCCTTGTCCTCAATATAGGGTTGGTGCCTGAAGCTATATATTCAACCTGAGGTTCTGAACCTCACTTCAGTGACTGTGTTTTGAGGGCAGGTCCCATTTGCTAAATGGAGAACATTCAGGTCTGCAGAAGACACCATTCTGAGCCCAGTGAAATGCTTCTGCCTCTTATTAGACGCCTGCACTGATCCAAGATGCTGGAACTTTCTGACAAGAAATGATGGCCAGGGTGCCAACATAATTTGCTTTGTTGCTACTTGCAGTGGCACTGCAAATAGCAATCATCCCGAGGAGAGAAAAAAAAGCAAAAAGCTGCAGCACTTTTAATAGTAAGTCCCACCTCCAAGGAACTGTTGGAGAATATTTCCTTGTCTTGGAGAATTTCTGTAAAGTTGAAATCCCAATTTCTCTTCTCACAAATAGTGTGGAGAATTTAAAGAGGCTATTTATGCACAGGTTACAACTGCTGTGTTTCAGAGATACTGAAACACATCATTTGTACTTTTATAGAAGGGGAGAAGAACATCCTCACAGTGGGTTTTCCCCTCCCACCCACCTTGATAAGCAGAAGCTTATAGTCAGATAATTTTTGAACTGGCTTCCTCTGGTGGTGAGGACAATCCAGGAATTCAGTCTTGTCTCCAAGTTTCATACTGGCTGAAACAAGATTAATAATGGAACAGGTGACGGTAGAATATTGGGCCAGGAGGGCAGATAGCCTTCACTCTCCCCTAAGACCCCAACACAACCAAGCAAGTCTGCTACCAACTAGCTGAGTGGAGAAGGATGCCCTTTTCCTCTCGTATGAAAAGAATTTCTCACAGTATGTGCCAATGCTTTTTCCTACAGAAGAGAAGGACTGGAAAAGGAAGAAACAGATAGTCGGGGGGAAGATTCCTGGTTCACTTCAGGTAGTTTTTAAATGGCCTTCCTGACATCCAACAGGTACTCTTCCTTCTCTAGAGATAGAAGATAAAAGAGATACCTTTTATTTTGCCCAAATCCACACTATCTAGAGATAGTGTGGATTTGGGCAAAATAAAAGGTAGGCACACCTCCTGTTCCTGATGAAAGGTGGAATAAACCTTTGGAATGAAGGAGTGGTCTAAATGGAGTAAAACTGAGAAGAGGCCTAACAGAAGAGTCCTCCCCCCCCCCCCCCCCAGTTCTGAGAGTCTGTTTCCAAAGGGAATGGCAGTGAGGAAGAACACCCTCCACTATTGGGGTTTTAAAGACACTGACCTAAGCCTGGTGAGAATGTGGAAGGGAAATCTGTGCGATAGAGGAGGGGGTTATCAGAGAAAAATTTATATCCTTGTGTATGTACAGAGGAGTACTTCTAGTTAATACAATCAGTACCAGAACTATTAACTTTATCTTTTGTTGCCGGCTACCAGAATCCCAATCTATTTCCCCCTGCAAGAAGCCTAAAAGCATCATTGGTGGCTTTTCATCTCTGCCTCTCTCTGTCTCTGTCCCTCTGCCTCTCTCTGTTTATTACACTGTCTGTGGAAGGCTTTTGAGGGTAACCTCATAGAATCCATTAGTAGTGTTCCTGCATGATGCGAACCCAGTGAGGAAAATCTGCTCAGGATACCCCTTTTTTGGAAAGGAATCCTTTTCAGTAGCTAAGTGTGAAGCCTTGTTCTCTGGGGAAGCAAAAAGGATCTTTCATGCCCACAGTGAAGGTTATTCTGTGATGCAGAGGTCCACTTAGTGCGATCAATTTCCTGTTGACTCATCCAGTTCTCTCTGGTGTATACGACCACCTGTCTGCATTCCTCCTCTGCAGAGGAGAGGACAGGTGAGGTTCTGTTTTACTGGAGAGAACCCAGTTCACATTTAAGTTAAGGCGCCTCAAAAGATTTCTGCGTTCAGTGACTGTGAGAATTATTCACATTCATCACTGAGAGACAAGAGCTCTTTTGCAGACCATGTAATTTCTCTAGCATAAATTGCCATCATGTGATCGGAAGCCCATCTCATGCAGACATACATGCACGTCTCTTGCTTTAATTGGCTGGAGTTTTATAGTCAATAAACATCAGAGAAATCCATTTCTTGCAATTTCTTCTCCTATTTCAACTCCCAGTTTGTACAGCGTGTGGCATTTAAAACAAAATGAAAGAGAGACTGAAACCACTGCAACAGTTGATCAAAGCTCTCTGTAAGTAGTTTTAAAGTATAGATTTTAACAGGGCTGAAAAGGGTGCAAACCAGGGAAGCATAACTTTTGCATCTTAGCATGTTTCAGAAGAATGTTTAGTATGTTTCAGGGATGTTGCAACAAAAATTGATTACAACACAGCTAAGGCAATTTGCTTGCATTTGTTTTCTATTGTAGGAGAAAAATGGAGTGTTGAAGATCCAACAGACCAGGCCTCTGATACAAATCACTCACTCAAAATAGAAGTTGTAGAGAGTGGAAGAAGCGAACCCGTTGATTGGCCGGATGTCAGAGGATTGGCTTCTACATCTTCTTTCCAATCATCTCAATCTTCAAACAGGTCTGTTCACAATCTGTTCACAAGACGTTTGGTATGAGGTGTGTGTGTCATCCCTACTGTTGCAATGCATGGGGAAAAAAAAGTTGTAAGAATCCTGAATTACAGTTGAAATTACTCAGTGTATTCACCCTAAATTGTAGGATACTTCACTTAACTGTTTATATTCTGTATACTGTGCAATAATTACAGTATGCATATTATACAGTAATTCTGCATACTATACAGTATTTTGTTTTGCTCTCACTATGAAAAAAAAAATGGAGGCTCTGCTCCATTGTCTGGAAATCTGAGGGCACTGGGACACTATAGAGCTCTTGTATAATATTTTCCTACTTCTTTGCTATACAGCTAGCTTGTTTCCTGTTCCTAATAAGGATGGGAGTTTTGGATTTCTTGGAGTACAAATCCCATAATTTTCCATTCTGGGAGTTATACCTGAAAGACAGACACTTAAATGTGGCTGTCCTGGAAGAAAGGCCTTAACCGGAAGGCTAAGCTAGGCCTAGCTCCACCCAAGCTTCCTGTTCCTGCTCCGCTGCTCTTTGGGTGCTTTCTTTCTGAACAGGAAGTCAGGCAAAGTTAAGCCTAGCTCTGTCTCAGAGCTTTCCAATTAAGGCCTTTCTCTCAGGTGAGCAACATTTGGGTGTCTGTAAGGTCTGTCAGATAGAACTCCCAGCATGGAGAATTATGGGATTTGTAGTCTAAGAAATCAAAAAATCCCATTCCTATTGCCTGTTTCTTGCCTGCCAGATTGCCCAAGTGTGGCTTTTTAATGCTTTGTGCCTCCATTCCCACCACCTGTATCTGTTGCTCTTTCTCAGTCTTTTCACATGTGGATAAGGTAAGGTTCCTCTTGAACCTATAGAGTAAATAGTCTCTTCTGCTCCACTGCTGCCCTTTGTCTGATTTTTCATATAGTAAGTCCCCTACCTGTGGCAATGTGGCAAACTGTGGCCACATTGCATCAGGAGTACTTATTCTACTTGGCTTTTTTTTTTAACAACCTGACACTATCTCCCAAATAGGTACCTTAGCCCAGACATGCATAGTGGGATTTGTGGCTTCACTTGTCCCACTCCCTTTTCCCTTTCCATTACAGGACCCCTGTGCTCTACTACAGTCTGTTCAGAGAAATCCCCCTCAAATACTGAGTTAGATTGCCATCTGCATAGCTGGTTGCTTTTTAAGAAGTATAAATTCCAGTGTCCATCTCTCCTGGGATTCATTGTGCAGTTCTTTGGATCCCAAACAATACCCTTGTTTCATTTGGGTATCACTTTAGAGTAGGGACGGGCACCCTTCTGCAGGTTCTAGGGCCCATGTTACCCTCTCATACCTACTTTGAAACTCTGAAAGTTTAACTGGAAGTTTTCAAAAAAGTATTACTTAGTTAAAACAAGGCACATGGGAAACACACACCTTGTTTTAAAGGCAACTCATGCCTTTAGCAGACTCTCAGGAGTCCAGTTCCCTTTCAAAACCAGGTGCACACTGCCCATGTGCCTTGATTTTATGTGGAAGTGCACTGCTTTTGTGTATGTATGTTATGTGTTGCCAAGTTACCTCTAATAGGGTGTTCATGGTGTGAGATATTGAATAAGGTGTGAGAATTGTAAGGAACAGTTTTACTATTGCTGCTAGTGAATTTCTATGGCTGAGTGGGTATTTGAATCCAGGTATCCTGAATCCAAGTCTGTCACTCTGTCAACTACACCACATGGCCTTTTTTACTACCACTGAATTTGGTGCGGTAGTAGGGGCCACTAAAAAGGAGAATGCATGCCACTCATGCTCCATGTGTTCCTCCCCCCTGATTTAAGGGTACTCAATCATCATCTGTATTATGAGTGTACAGTAGGTCAACTTACGTGCAAATTGGAAAGTTCCTAAGAGTGTAGAAATATAAAGGTTTAGCAAAATTACTTATGGCAGATCAGAGTACTGGTCCTTCTAGTTCAGTGTTGTCCACCACGACTGGTGCAGTTCTTCAGGTTTTCACAGTTTTTTCCCCTTGACATGTCTGAAGACAGAAGTAACTGAAATATGGACCTTTTGCATACAATGCTGTTGCTTTACTGCTGAACCATGATCATTAGCATATTGGAAAATGCCTTATGCCCAGGGATGGGGTGAAGTCTATTTGGTTTTTATTATAATGCAACCTGATTTGAAGTTTCCAAATAAATATGTCAATCAAACTGCAATTATCCTTTTGTTCTTCTGTGAATCTTGTGATGCTGTTGTCTCATTAGAAGAGATCTAAAAAGGCATACATTAGGAGAGATTAATGCCAAAAAAAGTTATTTCTGTGGATATGGATAGTATGTCCTTTAAAAAATAGAATATTTGTAGAAAGCAAAGTGCATGCAATAGCTTGTCCCTGCTTATACTAAATCAGACTATTGGTCTAGTCCAGTTCATTGTTGTCTATATTCATGGGCACTAGATTCAGACAGATTTTCCTCCCTAGCTTTGCACTGCCATGGACTAAACGTGGGATCTTCTGCAGTCAGAGCATGTGCACTATCACTTACCCATCTCCCTTTCTCCAACATTTCATTTGTTACAGAACTATGTAAAAACCCTTAAATATACATTTAAAACAACAACACAGTAATACTTATGCTTGGATGACACTTAAAGTTGCAGCACTGGTGAGTTAGTGACAATCTTTGAGGTTAATTTTCACCCTTAGCCTGATGGTGTATTGTTGATCATTTTAACTTAGGGGCATGTTATTAGTTCATTCATGTTTCATGGATGACCTTTATTTGACTTACAATGTTTGTTTTCAAGAAAAAAATAATTAAGCAGACAGGCACGTGAGAATGTAAGGAATGTAAGAGACTTGGAGGAGGGAATTGGCAGGGCCTGTCACATTCTGGGAAAAACAGCTTTTGAAAATGTAAATGTCCACTCACTGAAAGAACAGATGTTTCCCATTGTTGCTGTATCTTTGGCTAGCAGGATGCTTGTCCCTGTACACTGCAGTCATATCATGGACTGTTAGTCCTACTGTTTTGTACATTTGGCTTCTGAAGCTTGTGTCGCAAAGCTCAAATAATATAGGACATAGATAGATAGCACTGGAACAAATAAATTTGCAACCATTGATGCAGTGACAGCTTCCTTTAGGAACATAGAGAGCCGCCTCATACCAACTCATACTCTAGCCCAGGATTGACTACCTGGCCTGGCAGTAATCTCCTTCATGTCACCTACTGCCTAATCCTTATATCTGGGGGTGTCAAGGTTTGCAAATCCTGTGTTTTCATGTTGCATTTTGAAGGCCAAGTTATGTAAGTAACAATGCCTTTATAAAATACTGTAGAACCGTTTTAGAAGCGTCTTAGTTTTAAAAACTTTTTTTTTAAAAATTGAGTTGATAGAGAATAGGAAGAATAGGCATAGGTCCATTCTTTAAAACATTTTGTGTTAAGTATTGTATTTGCCACAGGTAGGGAGATGCCAGATGTAGATATTTGATGTGGAGAATCTTTCTAGTGGTTCATGCTAGCAAGTGCAGGCATTTGGATGATCCTATAATAGAGGAGCAGACATAGTGTGGCCTTTAGATCAATGCCTTCCAACTTTGGGTCCCCAGATGTTTTTGGACTACAACTCCTAGAAATCCTGGCCAGCACTTCTAGTGGTGGAGGGTTCTGGATGTTTTAGTCCAAGAATATCTGAGGAATTGGTCTAGATGTTTTGGGACTGCAATTCCCAGCATACCTCACCACTGAGTATACTAGCTAGGGCTGATGAGTGTTACAGTGCAGTGCATGTGGATGGCTGCATTTTGCCCATCTCTGTTCTGAAACTTAGCGAAGGCTGATTGTTTTCTTGAGCACGTTGATATGTATGCAGGTATGTATGCATGAATCATGTTGATATGTATGCATGAAGCCAGCAAAGAACTTTGCTTCATGAGTAGAAGGCAAATCTAGAGTGTAATGCAGACAGATGCAGTGGACATTCTCAAGTGAGGAGGGGAAATTCTGTTGGCTTCATTAGGAGGAGTGGAATGATAAAATCTTACCCAGTCCCAATATGGGCAGAAGGATCAGTTCCCCAGAAAAGTGAATGGAGAGAAACAAGTCTGGTGGTAGTGAACCATTCAGAGATGTGCTATGGTGCAAGGACAGCAGACATGAGCTATGGTCCAGGGACAACAGGCATGAATCTAGACAATGCCCTGATGGGATACTTTTTGGGAAACATGGTGAAACCTTGAGTTTTGAAATGAAAGAAAGGTGCAGTGATAATAAACCTTCTGTCTTTGAGTAGAAGGCTTAGGGGTCCCAGGAGCATTTATTTTTACAGTGTTGTAGACCTTCTCTCATAGCATACTGGTGTACCTTAGCACATAGTCATTGAATGTAGCCTTTATCCAAGACACTATTGGTAACTATTGGTTTCAGAGTCTGTCCTATTCAGTAAACTTACATGGTCCTGTATTTTATGCACTCTTAAATAGCTATTTTGTTGTTGTTGTTGTGAAGAGAGTGGAAATTAGTGTTTCTTTAAAATCACAAATGGGCATAACTTAGTTGAAGTTGTTAGAAAACAGTGATAAACATGCTCTTTCAACCCCCCCCCCCCCCGGTTTAAATGCTTTAAATTGAAGAATGTGAGTTATTAAATTTGCAGACTTCTTGAAAATTCACATGGGTAACAGGACGATGGCTGCTCCCCCCCCCCCTTTTAACTCAGTTCATAATCTTTTGCAATCTGCATTTGATGGTAATTTTGGAGTGGGGGTTTTCTTCTTCTGATTTCCACAGACATGGAGATGCTCTGCAGTTAAGGAACATTTTAGCTTCAGAATAGATGGGGACAACCAAACATAGTTACAAGTGTAGCAGCTGGAAATGATAGTTTGAGGAAGGAAAGAAGTTTTATCATCATGTGTAATTGTTATAATACTGATGAATTCCACAGTGAACCTAAATCCAGTGTTGTGCTAGTACTGCAATGTCAGCACAATACAAGCCCCTCTTCCTACGTCCTCATCTTAGAACTGCAGAGCTGCAAGGGACCCTGTGGATCATTGAGACCAGCCCCTGTCAGTGAGGCACAGTGGGGAATCGAACTTCCAACCTCTGGCTTTGCAGCCAGAGACCTAAGCCACTGAGCTATCCAGAAATTCAGAATAATCTTAGAACTTCTGAGCTGGAAGTATAGTATTTGCCTTGTTTTCAGTAGTATCACATCTAAATTAATATTAATTTGTTCTTCTCCAACATGTGCCATTGCATATTTTAAGCCAAAAATATACCAGTTTTAGAAATAATGGTGTAGTATCTTACTTTGAGTCGGCAAGGTTGACGTTATGTATGCAGTTGTCCCAGGATTTCAGTAGAGTTCACAGGTTTTCTTTCAAAAAGAACTTTCCAAGTTGTTGAGGTGTTTAAACATAAATGAAAATATTGTTTTCCAATTTTAAACCATATGCTCTTTGAGGAAACATTTTACAGAGACTGGTACTTACCCTGTTATAAATACATTTTCTATTTTATCAAAACACTAGGCGACATGAATTAAAAATAAGTGTGGTCCGAATGGAAACATACATGTAAATGCCTCTAGAATTGTGTCCCCATAGCAAGTAACCAATTTCCATCTTTGTATTCTTTGGCATTTTGAGATACTTGCTTTTGTCAGTCTAAAACATCTTCTCACTTCTTTTATATTTTTAATTTTTAAGCTCATATTTGTTGGTAGAATTTCCTGGAAAGACTGTGTTGTAACAACCAACAAGTAAAAGAGGAGGGAAGAAGGAGGCAAACTAGGAAATCTTTCATTAGGTCCATTTCTTCCGAAAAGTGCTGCTTTAGGAGGGACAATGAATTGGTCCAATTTACTCCCTTACCCAGTGTCTGGAAGGCCTTTTGCTGCTATCTTGCTGGAATGAGGTGGCACTGCAGCAAGTAATCCATTGACCATACTTTGTGCAAGCAGGCTTTGGACACATCTCACGCATTGCCTAGTTCTGAGAAAGGCCTCCTCAGAGGCAGACATTTGACTTTCCAGTGGGACCCTCTACTCTGTGTCTCATTTTGAGAAGGTCCTGAGGGTGACGCAGAGAGTGGAATGTAGGGAATTGATTAGATAGTGATTGTTATTGTTATGTACAGGCAAGTAACTTCCAACTCATGACAACCCTATGATGAGTGATACCCAAAATGTCCTCTCATTAACAGCCCTGTTCAGCTCTTGCAAACTCAAGGCTGTGGCTTCCTTTATGGTGTCAATCCATCTGATATTCAATCTTTTTTTTTTCTTCTGCATTCGACTTATCCAAGCATTATTGTCTTTCCCAGGGATTCTTGTCTTATTATGTACCTGAAGTATGACAGCCTCGATTTTGTTACTGGTTTTGGTGGTAGGAGTGGGGCAAGGATTTTAGAAGCAGTTAAAATGAAGTTGTAGAATTGTGCCTCAGTTACCTTACATGGGATGCTGCTTTGGCTACTAATCTTTAAAAGTCCTAGTTGATGAATTTGGTAGATGTAATTTTTTTCTAATTTGAGTATATTTTTAACTTGGCAGTCTAAAGGCAGTTTTGCCCATTAAAAAAATCTCACAGGGATCTCATGGTGATATCTCACTTTTAGCAAACGACAATTTAACCCGTACTTTGTAAGTATACATGCTCTGTCACATATGGAGAACTTTCAGCAGTGAAATTTGTCGAAGAAAAACTTTCAAAGGGACAAATGAAGCCATTTCTCTTGGCCCATCTTGGCTCCTTCCTGCTGTCAATCTTTCAAAGAGTTGTTCTGAATATCATTTTTCATCCCACAAGGGACCCTGTATTACAGCTGTACTGACAGCTGTGCCAAGCTTTAGGCTCAGGGTCCAGGAATTTTGAAAAAAATGTTTTGTTTTTTTGTTTTGTGTTGGGTTTTTTGTTTTTGTTTTTTGATTCAAGGGGAGACATTCAGTCTTATGAAAGCCAGTGTTTGCAACCAACTTCACTGTTTTGTTCTTTGCCAGTTGCTTACCAACTCAAAAGCATGTCTCAAATTATCTCATTATAATGATCAATAATAATTTTAATTGTATATGGGGTCTATACCACACAGTTCTTAGACGTTGCTTAATTTTTAATTGTATACCTTAGAAAGCAACATTTTGGATTCAAATATAGCAAGGAATTCTTCGGTTTTATATACTGTATCATCATCTGAGAATATCACACCATTATGCAACATCCTTCAGAAGATTTTGACCACAATTGGTAGGATTTCTGGCTTTTGACTATGGCAGCTTATGTGAGTGGGAGCTGAAATCCAAAAACATCTGGAGAGCACACCATGTTGGAGAAGGCTTCTGCCTTAATGTTGCACAGGGCTGGAGGTGACAGTTTTAGAGTGCATGTGGTATGGAACTAGGACAGTTTCACCCTAAGGAGATTTTGCCTACAGTCCTCTGATGTGGAATAAGCCTTACTGAACACACAAGAATGGACAAGAATATGCAAAGGATTTCCTGTTTGATGAGAATGCTTTATTCTATTTTACATATTGCCTATTGCATGCTTTTCTATGAAGTATGTATTCAATTATTATTTTATTTACAGAAGAAATAAAAAACAAGGTTTTAAAGTAGAGATGGGAAAACCTGTGACCAGACAGAAGTTGATGAACTTCTTTTCCCATCACTGAGCAACCTCTGAAAGGGCTCCTCAGCCCCATGTTATAGATTTCTGCTAGAACATATAGGTATGTCTCCAAAAGCTTGAATGGTTCCACTTTGTCTTAATACCATTGGTATTTAACTTGGGGTTCTTTGAAGACTAAACTATCCCATATATGCTTGTGGGAAATTTGTGGTGCCAACTTTTCCCATGTGTGATGACTTTAGGTTAGGATGGATTGATTTGAATCAGAATAATTCACTAAGGGAAAAAAGAGAGAGATTTAAATCAGGTTTTTTTTGAAACAACATACTTCCTGAACATATTGTGTACTTCCTGACAAGGAAAACATGCTGATTTTCAACCAAATATAGCCTTGATATAATCAAATCACTTAAAAAGCAACATGTTTTACTAGGAGCAGTGTATTATTAACACATTGCTTATTATTTTATTAGTTTTTAAAACAAAAATGTATTTTAAAAAGAGAAAATATTTATTAATCTCTCCAAATGATGCCCTGAAACCAGCATTTTAGAAATAAAGAGCAAACACAACATGTTTAATTTATCTGCAGTTATGATTTTTGTCTTCTTAGTGTTCAGCCATAATCCCACTTTTGCACTTTCTTCTTTGATCTTCCTCAGTAGTCATTTCAAGTCATTGCTGCTTTCTGCCAATAATATGGTGCATCTGCAAATCTTAAATTATTGATATTTTTCACCAGTTTTTATTCCTTCATCTGAATTTAATTGAGTTTTTCATATGAAAGGTTCTGCTTATACATGGAATATACTGGGAGATAAAATATACCCTTGTCTAATACCTTTGCTGAGGGGGAAATCATTCTGGCCAGGGTGTAGGTTACACATCAAGATAGTCAAATATTGTGGTTCACCCATTTCTTTTAGGACACATCTTTTCATTATTTACACAAAGTCTTTGATTTATGCAGTCTGTAAGGCATAGACTGATTTTCTTCTGAAAATTATGTTCCAGCAGCCATTGCATATTTGCAGTATGATCTCTAGTGCCTCCTCCTTTTCTGAATCTAGCTTGAGCATCTGGCATTTCTTGCTCCATACATGATAAAATTTTGTTTTCGCCAAATGGTCCGACGTAGTCTCCACAGTACAAATATTATATTAGTGAAAATATTCCTTATTGTAGCCTGACAATTGTTCCATAGTATGCATTTATTTAATTTATTTATTTATTTAACTTATATGCCGCCCACACTACCCAAAAGTCTCTTGGCGGCTTACAACAATTAAAATACAATAAAAAAGATAAAACAATTAAAATATATACTCTAAAAATTGCCGTCAGGACCCACAGTTGATATTATTTCAATTAAAAGCCTTCTGGAACAGGAAGGTTTTGACCTGGCGCCGAAATGTCATCAGCGTTGGCGCCAGACGAATCTCCCTCGGGAGGGCGTTCCATAGTCTGCGGGCAGCTGCCGAAAAGGCCCTTTGTCTACAAGCCATCCCTCTTACCTCCTTGAGGGACGGCTCTTTCAAAAGGGCTCCCTGGCTAGATCTTAACTGCCGGGTAGGTTCATATGGAAGGAGGCGATCCTTCAGGTATCCAGGACCCGAGCCGTTAACATATAGGGACGTGGTGGCACTGTGGGTTAAACCGCGGATGCCTCTGTGCTACAAGGTCAGAAGACCAGCAGTTGTAAGATCGAATCCACGCGATGGAGTGAGCTCCCGTCGCTTGCCCCAGTTCCTGCCAACCTAGCAGTTCGAAAGCATGCAAATGCAAGTAGATAAATAGGTACCACCTCGGTGGGAAGGTAACGGCGTTCCATGTCTAGTCGCGCTGGCCACGTGACCACGGAAACTGTCTTCGGACAAACGCTGGCTCTATGGCTTGGAAACGGGGATGAGCACCGCGCCCTAGAGTCGGACACGACTGGACTAAATGTCAAGGGGAACCTTTACCTTTACCTTTATGCATTATCATATATAATAATGTATTAATGTTTCCGTTTTGAGAATAAATAATAAGAAATAAATAAAAGGTACAAAGACATTTGATACATTTTGATGTTAAATTTCGGTTCTTCTTCATAGTCTTTGTGAATCACACATATGAGGTTCCTTCTGTACCTGTGTTAGTCCACACCCTCTCCATTGTGCACCCTGTAGCTAATCCTCAAGTTCCTTTCAGCCAGCACAAAGGGAAAAATCTAAGTGCCTTTATTGCTTTGATGAGAGGCACCAACACAGAATTGCCAAATTTGTTGGAAATTTATCAAAGTAGCCATTAAAAATAGACAATCTCAGGTAAAATTATATTTGGGAGAAATCATTTCAAGCAGTTTATACCATTGATCACCAGGCTACTTTGGTTTTGACAATTTCTATCTGCAAAACCCCATCTAAGCAGATATTTATAGAGGCAATTCAGTCTGAGACAATATTGGCAAATGATCTATCATCACAGACTATGAAAGCTATGCAGCAAATGAATTCCCGACATTGAGGAGAGACCTTCAGTGTTGAAGTCAACATCAGTATCTAAATCAGTTCCCTCTTCTATAAAGAAGAAAATGAAGAAATCTACTGATTCTGACATCAGCCAGGCCTCCCCCAAAAAGTAAAAAAACAAACCCAAAATTCAAGAAAACTAAGATTCTAATAAATCGAATCACCCTGCCAATTTTATCCTGAAGTCAAGGAGTAGGGGGACCATGAGGACTTGATCCGCCTTGAGTCTGTTACCACAGGGGTCCCCAACCCCCGGTCCTTGGAAGAATTGTCTTCAGCAAAACCGGTCCCTGGCATTAAAAAGGTTGGGGACCACTGTGTTACCACACCAAATTTTCTTCTGTCATGGGTAAGAGGCATAGTAAGGACCTGCAGCCCCCTGTGGAACAAGACCAAGAAGCTGTCAATAACCATTCAAACTCACACAATCAGAGGATGAACTCTCTGACAAATCACCCTTGCTTTTAGTGACAATACCCAAATCAGATTGTATGAACCCTTCCTCTCCTTCTGAGGATTTCAAATCCTACTCATATTTAATAGAATACTCAGAATGGCTAAATGTCATGCCAGAAACTCTCTACCTAGCCACCCAACCCAAGATGGGTTGAGAAACTATATAAAATACATGATAAAGAGGCTGCCTCCTAATTGAAGCACCCACAGCCCAACTCCATTATTGTGGAAGCCTCCCAGGCTAGATCAAAGGTACTTCATAATACAACACAAAGCAATAGGGAAGGGTACAAGATGGACATAATAGGGAGAAGGATTTATTTCACCGCAGCTGTGGGAATAAGAGTGACAAACAACCAGGCAACTGTGAGGGTGTACCATAGATTCCTGTGGGGCAGAATTCAGTCTCTCCTAAACAGTTGGCCAGAAGATAAAAGACCCCTGGCCCCAATGTTCCAACACAAGACCATGTCCCTTGCAACTCAGGAGATGCATGCTGCTAGACATGCCACTGATTGTGCTGTGAAGTGGCAGCAGCCCGGAGATGTTATGCTTGGCTGTGGTCTGCAGGTATTTCCAATGACTCCAGGTCTAGGAAAGAGGTTTTTTTATGGTAATGACAGTATAGATTATATTATGGACAACCCGTATAAGAAAAGGAACACAGTGAAAAGGATAGGTTTCCATTTACAGTATCAACAAAGATACTGCTCATACTGGAGCCTTGTGGTACACTGTTTAAACTAAAGTACTGCAGCCAAAACTCTGCTCACGACCAGGTTTCAAGTGCAAGTAGCCAGCTTGTGGTTCATTCAGCCTTCCATCCTTCAGAGCTTGGTAAATTGTGTACCCAGTTTGCTGGGGGTGGGGACAATGTGTACCCTGAGTAATCAGATTTTAAACCGCCCAGATAATGCTTTAAGCACTATGTGAAGTACCATGTGTGTTTTTTCTCATTAGAAATGTCTGTATTTTCTTCAGAGAGACAGAAATACAGATCCACCAGCACTTTGAAAAGACAGGACAAGAAGTCCAGACAACATCTTTGACTTTACCCACATCGAGATCCTCAGCCTTTGATCATTCACCAACAGCACAGTATTCCACCTTTAGCACCACATCTCAGCATCTGGCACAATGTCATCAATGATGAATTGATCTTGACCATAGTCAAACACAGCTATGCTATAGAGCAGCGGTCCCCAACCTTTTTGGGACAGCGGACCGGCTGAGCCTCTAAGGAAGACGGCCCCCCCCCGCAGGTGCGCACGGATGCGCGCGCACTCTCGGGCGCATGCGCAAAGCGGTGGGGGAGCGCCCGCCTGCCAGCGTGAGCGCTCCCCCACCCCTTCGTGCAGGCGCCCCTGCGCATGCGCAAAGGGGTGGGAGGAGTGCTCACGCCGGCTCTGGCACGTGCGCAAAGCAGCTGTGGGCAGTGCGTGCGGGGGGCGGGAGGGCTCTCTTCGCGGCCCGGTCCAGCTCAGGCCACGGACCGGGGGTTGACGACCTCTGCTATAGAGTTTATATCTCGTCCTCCAGCGGGTCCTTTCAGACCTACGGCACCATCTCAGGTTGTACAGGAAGAGATAGCTACCCTCTTTGAAAAGGATGCTATAAAAAAAATCCCCTTTGAGTCATTGAAGAATGGATTCTATTCCTGTTACTTCACAGTTCAAAAGAAAAATGGAGATCTGAGGCCTGTCTTGGACCTGAGAGGTGTAAGTTTGTGCATAGACACCAAGAAATTCAGAATGGTAACAGTAGAAGCAATATTTTCCCTTTTTGAAATACATTTTTGTTTTAAAAACTAATAAAATAATAAGCAATGTGTTAATAATACACTGCTCCAAGTAAAACATGTTGCTTTTTTAGTGATCTGATTATATCAAGGCTATATTTGGTTGAAAACCAGCATGTTCTCAAGAAAGGAGACTGGTTTGCCGTGATGGACCTCAGGGATGCTTACCATCTGTTCAGAGCACCGGTGTTTCCTACGTTTAGCTTTAGGCAACAAGAACTATTAAGTTCAAGATGCTATCTTTTGGTCTCTCAGTAGTACCCAGAGTCTTCACAAGCTGTATGACTCCAGTTGCTGTATATGTCAGAATACTTGATATAACTGTAAATCAAGTATGACTGGTTGATTGTGGCAGGTTGAAAGGACAAGGCAGAAAAAGATGTTTCCTTCACACTCCATCTGATGTCAGATCTTGGTCTTTGAGACTTAAAAAGGCACATTTGGAACCATACTGTGCAATAGGAGCCATCCTAAATTCGAAGACTGCAAGATCTAACTTACCTCAAGACGGAATACGAGAAAATAATTTGAACTTGACAAAGAAATTCATGGTCAGTGTGTTTGTGATGGCTTATATGACTCAGAAAACTGCTCAGCCTCATGGCCTCAACTCTAGTGCTTGCCTGCTTGAGAATGAGATCTCTTGAAGCCTGGTTCCTCTCGTCTTTCAACATTCTGACTGAGAGCAACCTAAAGAAACTGAACATTTTAAAATCTAATAATCTTAGAACTGTAGAGCTAGAAGAAGGACCTTATGGATCATCGAGCCCATCCCCTGTCAGGAGCACAGTGGGGAACTGACCTTTCAACCTCTGGCTCCTCAAGCCAGATACCGAAAAGCAAAAAAGAAAGAGCAAAGCGTGCTGTTTATGTATCACCCCATAGCACTTAAAACACTCTGGGTGGTTATCAATTTAATTATGCATGCTACACATTGCACCCCCCAGCAGGCTGCATAAACCACTGAACTATCCAGCAGTCCTATAAAGCAACCTGATTTAAAGTTCACTTTATTAACTCCACTTCTTAATCTTGAATTCTTGGAACTATGTCTGTGATGTGTCCGTTTTAAAAAAAAACTGGCTGAAAATATAGAATGAAGTTATTTTATCATATATTTTTGAAGGAATTTCTTTAGAGAGTAATCATTTTGTTACTGTTGCTTAACAAACAATCTATCTTACAAGGGAAAATGTGAAATTCGTGTTCCATGGCAATTATTCTTGCATGTTTCAGCTGGCTATTTGAAAGAAAAATCTTTTACATCCACTACTTAAAAAATAGGATTAGAAAGCTCTGGGGCACTGGTTAAGTGGAAGAAAAATAAAAAGATGGTTAGTTAATCCTGTTCATTTTAAATTTCTCATATATTTTGTGCTCTCTTAGAAGAGCGTTTTAGTCACCAAATAAGATGTTTCTGAAGGAAATAAAATCTGTGCTTATGGCACAGATATTTTGACAATCATGTAAATGCTGTGGGAACATGGAAGAAGAGTGCATGTGCTGAGAAAGCAATGGTCATACTTTGATGTTTCCAAACCCAAAGTTTATTTATAAATAATGATTGTAATATGTGTAACTGGTCCAGAACAGAAAATCATTTTAGTAATTTTTACATGTAAGTGTAAAGTACTGGTATGATTAGGCGCTGGTATGTTTTTTGGTGGAAAATAAGACAGAATGAGTTTTTAAAAATAAATTAAAACATCATTTTAGGGATAGTAGTTGGGAGCTATAACACATTTGGACAACACTTGAAGCAGGGTATCCTGGCTTAATGGACCAAAAATATGAATGGACCGTGCACTGGTGCATACAACCCATTCAATTTCCATTTGTTCCTCCCTTCATCCAGGCAAAGCAAATAAACAAGAAAGTACTAGCTATGGTTGTTGTGGGTTTTTTTGGCTGTTTGGCCATCTTCTGGAGGTTTTTCTTCCTAATGTTTCTCCAGTCTCTGTGTCCGGCATCTTCAGAGGACAGGAGCTAGAATTCTGGCTGTGTTCTGGTGCAGTGTGTGAGATTGTTGAGTATTTGTAGCTAGGATCAGGGTTTTTGTTCTTTTCAGGGTTTTTGTTCTTTTCTCCTGAAAAGAACAAAACCCCTGATCCCACAGCTACAAATACTCAACAATCCCACACACGACACCAGAACACAGACAGAATTCTAGCTCCTGTCCTCTGAAGATGCTGGACACAGAGACGGTGAAACTTTAGGAAGAAAAACCTCCAGAACATGGCCAAACAGCCGGAAAAACCCACAACAACCATCAGATCCTAATGAGTTTGAGCATAATCTACAGTATTTTGGGGCATCATATAAAACCATCCTTTCTTGCCTTGTTTATTTGCAAAATTATTAAGGGCAAAATTAAGTTAGGAGGCTCCATTTTACATCATCAAGTTGCAAATGATGGGCTAAAATGACATAATGTACCAATACTGCATTGCTAGATCTCAGGTTGCCAGCTGAAGTCTTTGATTTGCCAGGGTTCTCTGGGTCTCAAGGTGGGGAGATAAATCCCAGGATGAGTGGCACTGGAGAAGGAGAAAATCTGATTTTTGTGTTGTAGTGGTGGCTTCAAAGCCAGGGCACCTATTTTCACCCATTCCCAGGTGGCACATGGCTCAGTGTGAAGGTGTTTGTATGTGTGTTGTTCCTGTGCAACACTGATATAGTAAAAAGGCAGGAGTGAGGGGAGGGAACTGGGTGGGAAGACAATGATAAGTGCTTGACCTTTGACTCATTAAGAAAGGTAGGGAGCAAAGTGTTAGTGTTGCATCTTGTGAGACTCTCAGAAACCTGAGCCTTAGCATTGGGTCTGGAGAAACTCTCCATGAGGTAGGTAGGATGCTTTGCTGATGGGGCAGTGTGGAAATCCAGTCCGGTCCAATCAATCAATGAATAAACTGCATTGCATGATATCTCTGGCCCCCAGAATAAATTCTCCTCTTGTTACTCCAGGTAGACTGTAAATGTAGCCTTGCAGTCCTTCCCCACCACCCAACTTCAATACCCAGGCAATCCCATGCCTCAACTACCCTTTACCTTTGTCTTAATGCACAGACATATGGTGTATACCTTGCAATTGTTCTTTTAGACTTTTTCCTTCTCTTCTAATTTCAAGGTTTCATACCTTTTGGAACCTTCTAGGAATATCTCAGATAATTTTTAATAATGCTGTCTTTTACATTACAAATGGATGCTGTTATGGACATAGGAAATCTTCCATAGATATAGAAACAACTTGAATATTTTTTTTGTTTCCCCACACATCCTACTTCCAGACTGATAGGCATTTGTGATTTGTTAGAGGAAACCATCAAATGTATTTTTTGCAAGAATATGTAGGAATGGAATATGGCACTGTTATCAGTCTATTTTGTACAGCAGATACTTGAACAACCCAAAAGGCTTTTTTGCCTACTTCATATGAATATCCATAAAGGACAATTCTTTTAAAAGTAATCAGTTTTTGTGCAGTGTTCATTTGTATAAACAGCTTCCTTAAATTTGTGTATTTCTGTGATGAGAAACATTTTATTCATTGTACATCCATTTTGGGAAACAGATTCAAAAGATGGTGCTAACTAAACTAGCATGTCAGCTATGAAGGATGCAGTCTTCTGCTTTGCTGACATTAGAAAATAGATGTCTGAGCCATTTTCTTTGCCCTTCAGATGGGTTTTCATCTTCCAGTTTCTCTTTTTACAGGCAGGAACAAGATGAATACATATTAAGGAAGTACTTTGTGGATAGTAATAAGGATGGCGAAACAAAAGACAAAGGCCATCCTAGATGTGTTATAAAATATGACAATATGGGCAATATACAAACTCAATCAACCTTATAAATATGCTTAAGCTCTTATGAGAAAGTTAGTATAAAGTGTACAGTACAGTTTTTATTAAATTGTGTACATTCTTAAGGAGACTCCGGAAGAATTTAGGCCAAATAGGAGGAGTTGGAATTTTTTTGAGAGAGAAGGAACAGGAGGACTAAATGAGAAAATATTGGTAAATGAACAGCACATTTGTAACATCTTGCCCCAAATCTAGTTATTTTTTTTAATCCAGTTTAAATATCCAGTTGAGAAAGCTGTTGTTCAAAATTTTATATGGGAGAAATCATGATTTATCTACTATCTAAGACAAAGGATATCTCATTAAGTAAAAAAAGTCAACAGCCAGGAATTGTTGACTATTTCAAGGCATTTTGCTAGCAGGAGTTTTGCAACTGAAAATGTGCTTGTGTTGTCTCTGCAAGGGACAGATTACATTTGCTGGGATGATTTTTGTTCTCTGGGGTCATCCAGATGTTGTGACAAAGATCCACATTGCCGGAGTGTTTCTTGAGAGGGATGTCAGCTGCTTTAGGGCAGAAAGGAAGCAAGACTGTCGCATGAGCAGTGATTGGTAGAAAAAGAAGTTTTATGTATGAGATAAGATATAATAAGAAGTTCTTATATATATAATACACAGACACACAAACAAAATATAAATGGCAGGGGAGGTTATATGGTTGTGGATAATATCCTTCACAATTTATGTACAGTCATTTTTGTCAGTTTTATGACAGGCTATATTTGACATGATGGGGGCTAGCTCACTCTTTAGTTGCACTGCAATTTCTGGAATCTGTAGGAAGCAAAGCTGCATTGTGCTGCTGAATGGCTGTCTTAAAAAACTGTGCCTATTTCATTCTTTCAATCTCTATTATAATAATAAATTAGTGTGAAAGGGGCAGAAAATGATCCAGATTCTGCCGTTGCCGTGTTCTTCTGTCAGTTGCGGTCTAATAGGAGAACAGAAGAAATTCATTTGAAAACATCTGGAAATAAAATGGAATCGCACTAGGACAGTGGTTCCCAACCTTGGGTCTCCAGATGTTATCAGCTCTCAGAAATGCTGGCTAGCACAGCTATTGGTGAATGCTTTGGGGAGTTTTAGTCCAAGAACAGCTGGGGATCCAAGGTTGGGAACCACTGCACTAGGAGAGTAGGTAGACCCATAAAACTCTACTTTTACAGGCATTTTCCTCATTCTGTCTGATAGCACACAGCAGGTTGGCCACTATGAGAACAGGATATTAGACTAACAAGACTTTTGTTCTGATCCAGCACAGCTCTTTTATATTCTTAGAAAAGGAGCCTAAAATAGAATTTGAACAATGGTAGTCAGAGCAGATTAGGAAATCAAGAAGGAGAGGAAGCCATTTACATTCATGACAAAGCTGAATTGATTTATGATACCTTAGGACCTTGATTTTAGTGGTTGCTTTTTAGGACGATTATATCTATCCTAGCCTACTGTGATTATATCTTTCTTGGCTTATTTGTAACAAAATGTGTTTCATAGTAGCTTGTGAACCATTCCGAGACAGCATAGAACAGCATGTATCTAACATAAATAAGAATTTGGAAAATGAGAAGTATATGCCAAGAAAAAATCCAAGTGTTTAGTAACACTCATGAGCAGTGATCAGCTGTGTTTCTCTGCTTGATTTGTATTCCTATAACTGGGTCATAAAGCCATAATGATGCTTAAAAATCATTGTATCTGGATATTGTATCTGGGACATATACCTTGCTCTTCAAAAGTTCTTACTTTTGAAGGAGAATTATAATTGGAAATATGATTCTAAGGCTGGTAACGATTGCTTCCTGAGGCTTTCCAACTCAAATTGAAAATTGGGTTCTACTGCCTTCTGACATTCAAGATATGAAAAATGTTCAAAGTCAGTTTTCTTTTTATGGATCGTTAACATTATTAGCATTAGAGTCTTATGGGGGAAAGAGCTATGTGTTTCTTCAGTTTGAGTGCAACACCTGCAATATTTTTTATTTACAGAGGATATTCATGGAGAATTGAAAAAATGCTGGAAAAACTTTTTACTTGCTGCATCTGATAGAAAGAAACATCAGCAGTCTGTTTTACATCAGCTGTAGGCAAGATACTCCACCCTTCTCTGTCAGATAGGCACCTTTATTAATAAGTACTTTCTTTTCACTTCGGACAGTTATTGATACTGCTTTGAAGCAGCCAACGTCCTCACAAAGTCAATACTAGGAACCATCAATGCATACTCATACTGGCCTAAATCTAATCTTGCATTATCAGTAGAGATGGGAGTACAGTGGTGCTTCGCTAGACGATGTTAATCCGTTCCGCGAAAATCGCTGTCTTGCGAAAACATCGTCTAGCGAAGCACGTTTTCCCATTGGAATGCATTGAAATCTCTTCAATGCGTTCCAAGGGAAAAGTCGTCGTCTTGCGAAGATCGTCCATAGGGAAACATCGTCTAGCGAGCGCGGGTCCCCGTTGGAATGCACTGACAGCTATTGACCGCTAGTCAATGCATTCCAATGGGGAAACCTCGTCGTCTAGCGAAAATCGCCCATAGGAGACCATCGTTTTGCGTTCGCATTAGCGATCGCAAAAAGCCATTGTCTAGCGATTTCCTCGTCCTGCGAGGCAATCGTCTAGCGAGGCACCACTGTATTTGTATACGAATACGAATACCACCGCACAGGTGGACATAACGAGGGTCCAGCCCCATGGGGCCGGACGGTCCACTCACCGATCCGCCACAGCTGCGGGTGCCACGGAGCCTTCCAATGGATCTGGAGATCGCGTTCGGCAAGCCACTCTTCAACCTAGCAGAGAGACTTGTCGTCCCGCCTCCTGCCAGGAATGGCGATCCGAACGCGATCTCCGGAGCCATTGGAAGGCTGTGTGGCTCAGGCGGATCAGTGAGTGGACCGTCTGACCCCATGGGGCTGGACCCTCATTATGTCCACGTGTGCGGGGGTATTCGTATATGAATACAAATACCCCCATCTCTAATTCTCAGTCATCTTGGCATGATAGGGCTATCTCCTCTGCCCCTTTCTGTCTGCATTCCTCCATATTGTCCTCAAACCTGCTTTTGTGGGGTTTCCAGTCCTTCAAAACAGGTTTTGTGAGCATAGGAGTTGGGGTGCTGCAGGAAAAAGGGAGATTCTCTTATCCAGATTCCAGTAGCAGAAACATTTTGTCAGTGGAACAACCCTGTTGGCTTCAAGTCAAAATTTTATTTTAGCATGTAAGCTGACATGACAGTAAAGATGGCATGCTCTTGGTGCTTTTATTTTACTAACTCATTATAGCATAGGCGTTAAACCGCTGGGAAATGTTTTTTTTTTTTTTTTTGGATTGAACTCCCAGAGTTTGTACTGCTGGTCGTATTTGACCTTATTATAGAGTATCTTGATCTTCTTTAAAAATGATGGACATATTGTAGTACCTTACCTGTTCAGTGGCACCATGCCATCTCAGTGAAGGGCAGGCTTTTAACAGTAAAGTTGGAGTGTTCATAATATTATGTAGCTGTCTTTAAAAAAAATACAAAATGGATTGTCCACTTGGAGGCATCCAAGCTCCATGTGTTATCCTTCAACCACTTCAAGAGGGTTTTCTTCAAATGACAAGAATTCGGATGGGTCTTTCCAGCTCTGCCATGGATAGAACCTGCAAACCTTCGCATCTAAGGAATATATTCTACCATTGACCTGATGCTGTTCATGGATATACAATAATTCATGACCTGTTCAAGCAGCTTAGGGGAATCAGTGAAGATGCTCACCTTTTTTACATTCATTCATCTGAATTTACTACTTTCCCATCCTTTAATCACAGTCTCCTACATCTGATAAGCATTCTTCAAATAAGTGTACTCACTTTGATTGTAAGTGCAAGAGTGTGTTAAGGATGGTATTACTGTTCTCTGTGATGGAGCGGACTCTGTACTATTTGATTTTGGAGTAAACCTACATACAAAACAGCATAGCCAAGGAAAAACTGGAGGTCTACAGTATTACATTTCTCTTTCCACCAGTCCTTAGAAGGACACCTAATTTGCACTCTACTAGCTAAAAGGCTCCATGAACAGAAACAAAAGGCTAAAAGATATGACACTGGAAGATGAGCCCCTCAGGTCGGAAGGCGTCCAACATGCTACTGAGGAAGAGCGGAGGGCAAGGACAAGTAGCTCCAGAGCTAATTAAGTGGTTTGTCCAAAGCCAAAAGGACGCTCGGCTGCGGACACGCCTGGAAGTGAAAGGAAAGTCCGATGCTGCAAAGAAGAATACTGCATAGGAACTTGGAATGTAAGATCTATGAACCTTGGTAAGCTGGATGTGGTCAAACAGGAGATGGCAAGAATAAACATTGACATCCTGGGCGTCAGTGAACTAAAATGGACGGGAATAGGCGAATTCAATTCAGACGATTATCATATCTACTATTGGGGGCAAGAATCCCGTAGAAGAAATGGAGTAGCCCTCATAGTCAACAAAAGAGTGGGAAAAGCTGTACTGGGGTACAATCTCAAAAATGATAGAATGATTTCAACACGAATCCAAGGCAGACCTTTCAACATCACAGTCATCCACATTTATGCACCAACCGATGCTGAAGAGGCTGAAATTGACCAATTCTATGAAGACTTACAACACCTTCTAGGACTGACACCAAAGAAAGATGTTCTTCTCATTATAGGGGACTGGAATGCTAAAGTAGGGAGTCAAGAGATAAAAGGAACAACAGGGAAGTTTGGCCTTGGAGTTCAAAATGAAGCAGGGCAAAGGCTAATAGAGTTTTGTCAAGAGAACAAGCTGGTCATCACAAACACTTTTCCAACAACACAAGAGGCGACTCTACACATGGACATCACCAGATGGGCAATACCGAAATTGGATTGATTATGTTCTCTGCAGCCAAAGATGGAGAAGCTCTATACAGTCAGCAAAAACAAGACCTGGAGCTGATTGTGGCTCTGATCATCAGCTTCTTATAGCAAAATTCAAGCTTAAACTGAAGAAAGTAGGAAAAACCACTGGGCTAGTCAGGTATAATCTAAACCAAATCCCTTATGAATACACAGTGGAAGTGAAGAACAGATTTAAGGAACTAGATTTGGTGGACAGAGTGCCCGAAGAACTATGGATGGAGGCTCGTAACATTGTACAGGAGGCAGCAACAAAACCATCCCAAAGAAAAGGAAATGCAAGAAAGCAAAGTGGCTGTCCAACGAGGCCTTACAAATAGCAGAGAAGAGAAGGGAAACGAAATGCAAGGGAGATAGGGAAAGTTACAGAAAATTGAATGCAGACTTCCAAAGAGTAGCAAGGAGAGACAAGAGGGCCTTCTTAAATGAACAGTGCAAAGAAATAGAGGAAAAGAATAGAAAGGGAAAAACCAGAGATCTGTTCAAGAAAATTGGAGATATTAAAGGATCATTTTGTGCAAAGATGGACATGATAAAGGACAAAAATGGTAGGGACCTCACAGAAGCAGAAGACATCAATAAGAGGTGGCAAGAATACACAGAGGAATTATACCAGAAAGATCTGGATGTCCCGGAAAACCTATATAGTGTGGCTGCTGACCTTGAGCCAGACATCCTGGAGAGTGAAGTCAAGTGGACCTTAGAAAGCACGGCTAACAACAAGGCCAGTGGAGGTGATGGCTTTCCAGTTGAACTATTTAAAATCTTAAAAGATGATGCTGTTAAGGTGCTACCCTCAATATGCCAGCAAGTTTGGAAAACTCAGCAGTGGCCGGAGGATTGGAAAAGATCAGTCTACATCCCAATCCCAAAGAAGGGCAGTGCCAAAGAATGCTCCAACTACTGTACAATTGCACTCATTTCACACGCTAGCAAGGTTATGCTCAAAATCCTACAAGGTAGGCTTCAGCAGTATGTGGACCGAGAACTCCCAGAAGTACAAGCTGGATTTCGAAGGGGCAGAGGAACTAGAGACCAAATTGCTAACATGCACTGGATTATGGAGAAAGCCAGAGAGTTCCAGAAAAACATCTACTTCTGCTTCATTGACTACGCAAAAGCCTTTGACTGTGTGGACCACAGCAAACTATGGCAAGTTCTTAAAGAAATGGGAGTGCCTGACCACCTTATCTATCTCCTGAGAAATCTCTATGTGGGACAGGAAGCAACAGTTAGAACTGGATATGGAACAACTGATTGGTTCAAAATTGGGAAAGGAGTAAGACAAGGCTGTATATTGTCTCCCTGCTTATTTAACTTACATGCAGAATACATCATGTGAAAGGCTGGACTGGAGGAATCCCAAACCGGAATTAAGATTGCCGGAAGAAATATCAACAACCTCAGATATGCAGATGATACCACTCTGATGGCAGAAAGTGAGGAGGAATTAAAGAACCTCTTAAAGAGTGTCTGACTCTTCGTGACCCCATGGACCAGAGCACGCCAGGCCCTCCTGTCTTCCACTGCCCCCCAGAGTTTGGTCAAATTCATGCTGGTAGTTCTGATGACACTGTCCAACCATCTTGTCCTCTGTCGTCCCCTTCTCCTCTTGCCATCACACTTTCCCAACATCAGGGTCTTTTCCAGGGAGTCTTCTCTTCTCATGAGATGGCCAAAGTATTGGAGCCTCAGCTTCAGGATCTGTCCTTCCAGTGAGCACTCAGGGTTGATTTCCTTCAAAATGGATAGGTTTGTTCTCCTTGCAGTCCAGGGGACTCTCAAGAGTCTCCTCCAGCACCACAATTCAAAAGCATCAATTCTTCGGCGGTCAGCCTTCTTTATGGTCCAGCTCTCACTTCCGTACATTGCTACTGGAAAAACCATAGCTTTGACTATGCGGACCTTTGTCGGCAAGGTGATGTCTCTGCTTTTTAAGATGCTGTCTAGGTTTGTCATCACTTTCCTCCCAAGAAGCAGGCGTCTTTTAATTTCGTGGCTGCTGTCACCATCTGCAGTGATCATGGAGCCCAAGAAAGTAAAATCTGTCACTGCGTCCATATCTTCCCCTTCTATTTGCCAGGAGGTGATGGGACCAGTGGCCATGATCTTCATTTTTTTGATGTTGAGCTTCAGACCATTTTTTTGCGCTCTCCTCTTTCACCCTCATTAAGAGGTTCTTTAATTCCTCCTCACTTTCTGCCATCAGAGTGGTATCATCTGCATATCTGAGGTTGTTGATATTTCTTCCGGCAATCTTAATTCCGTCTTGGGATTCCTCCAGTCCTGCCTTTCGCATGATGTATTCTGCATATAAGTTAAAAATTCATACTAAAAAATCATACTAGGGCTTATTTTCGGGTTAGGCCTTATTTTCGGGGAAACAGGGTATGTAGCAGGTTCCTCTTTTCCTGAATGTAGAACACTTTTGAAAGCAACAAGTAGTAACTCTCAGTCTGGTAAACCAAGCATTGCTTGTCTTGGAAAACCCAGAGTTTGCATTTTCCCAGCACTAACTCACTAGGTGACT
Organism: Intellagama lesueurii; assembly: GCA_037013535.1. Taxonomy (NCBI): domain Eukaryota; kingdom Metazoa; phylum Chordata; class Lepidosauria; order Squamata; family Agamidae; genus Intellagama; species Intellagama lesueurii. The sequence goes on from JBAJHW010000002.1 coordinate 259,775,171, forward strand.
TCACTTTCCTGCATCTTTGGACTGGAAATGATAAATAATTTTTTTTCCACAATGGAGACAAGTGTGCCGATTATTGTGAAACTATATTGTGTCAGCGATGCTATTAAACGTATTTATCCATGTAGGTTGCTTCCAAGATCAGAAGCAAAACCATAAGTAGCTTTGTTTTGAATGAGAAAGGAAGAGAGCAGTGAAAAAGTATTCCAGCCACAAAGATATTTTTGCCAGACTTTATGCTGGAAGCAGGGAGTGATGGGGAGAGCAGCAAAATAAATGTTGTGCTAAATGGTAGGATTGGTATTTCCTGCAGGAAGAAGCAAGTGTGGAAATGCTACATATTGTTAATGGAATCTTTAGACACCTGTTTATTTGTGTCTGGTTTTCTGAGCTCCCACATGTTTAAAGAAGAGCACAGCTTCACATTCTAATTGCAAGTAGACCTCTTTTGTTCATATATGCATATTGGAGATCAGATGTGCTGATTCCTTGTGTATTTAAAATTTGAGATCTGGTTCAAATATTCAGGAAAGACGTGTGGTACAATTTTAATGAGAGTGTTTCAACACTGTCAAGGTTTGAAACCTTTTCACTTTAAGGTGTTAAGAAATTGATCATGGGGGGTGCAAAGTGTTGCCTTAAAAATGAAACTGCTTGTAAAAGTGTGGCTTGATTTCATTGTTTTCAAAGTATTCTGCTGCTTTCCAAAACAATCAGCTTATTTGGGAGCAAATTTAGTGATAAGACAGCATGTGCCAGTTTTCATGAGAAAGTACAAACAGTCATGTAATGTGAAAAGGAGAAAGGAAAAAATGTATGCCTCTTTAGAATTCGGTTTGAATCACAACCTATAATAATTAAAGATATTGAAAGGAATATTTTGTAGTACTGGTATATCATCTATTGATGTTGACTCAAATGGCAGCAAAGTTGCAGGGTCTGCCATCTGTTGGCTTAGCCATTAGCTGACCTAGCCATTGGCTGGTCTCACAATCTGCTGAATTTGCGATTTACGGGGACAGCCATGGAAAGACTAAACATAATAGATTGGAAATATATATAGCTGTGCCTAGACTCGGCAGGATCTGCCAGGTATACGGAGTTTTATATGAGAGCAGCAGCCTTAGCCTTCTGTAAACCTTGCAGAAGTCCAGATAAGATGTTAAAGAAAAAAACACATAAAGTATAAATACTGTTGAGAATAGTCAGCCAAGCATCCATCCAATGAGCCAGATATCACAGTGTCACAAAACTCAACACCACTTTGGGCAACAGACATCAAAGAACAACAATCATTATGGATGGATTTCCTCCTTAAGTTCTTTGACTGGCTTGGCTGGTGACCTTTTTTTCCGTTTCTTTTTCCTTTTTTGTATTTTGTGTATGTCTAGATATGATAACAGGCTGAATAATGTATTTTGCTTTTCTAGATTTTTAAGTGCAGCAATTTTATTTTTAGAGATGTATTCTCTGTCTTTTGCTCTTCAAAGCTGGCTTTGTAGGCTATAAGCTTTTGTATTTTTAAAAATGTAATGTAGCACATTCTTTTTGTTTTTTTCTTTCACTTTTGTTCCTTTTATTTTGAAGTGTTTGCTTACAACTTAAGTCTTGGCACCTGCATATTTTTACATGTTGCAAGGATGTATTTTTAAAAATATTTGCCTACAGTTTTACTGATCTTTCCCCAGAAGGTCTGTATATTTCTGTAGGACTCTTGGGGGAGTCATGCTTTCTCTTAAGGATCTGACAACAGAATGTAGGTGTAAATTCTAGGTGTTTGCTTCCTTTTCAGAGTCTGGAAGATTAGAGTAGAATTGACAAGGAATCATTCTGCTTTGAGACCCCGCATCTGCATTTCAAGATACAGTCCCAGAAAAATGTCTTCTTTGGTTGTTCAGATAATTATCTGTTGTACGGTGGTGCTGTGTAGATAAAGTAGTATTCTGAAAATGGAATTGAATTTTTAAGTTTGTTTTGAAAATGATAGGTAAACTCTGCCATGTTTTGGTGGGCCCTATTCCAGATAGTCTACAAAAGTATTTGTGAGAGGCACATCTTTTGTGAAGCTCATACTTTCCTGAGTGAAAAGTCAACATATCTTCTTATATGCTTTTTCTTGCTATATACATCACACATACGGTGCTCCTAATACGATTTTTAAAGTTTTGTGAAATACATCAGTAGTGGTTTCACCAGTTCCACCCCCAGTGAGTTTCCATAGGTGACTTGGGATTTCTTGTGTCCTATTCAAGGTTCCTATTAAGCTGGGCGTGTGCGGACAAGTCCGCTTCCCTTCGTGCAGCTGTCCTTCTCCTCCGCACAGCGATCACATTTTAAAGATTGTTAGAATTAATGCCAACAAGTCACCAACAAAAGATTTCTGCACTTGCAATGCAGTCAGAGTGTGTGCAGTGTTGTCTAGCTGCTGCTGTACAATAAACATTAATGTACTTTTCCCTGTAACTTATAAAGGAAATGCCCAAGACTGCCTTTTGCCTAAGTTTCTGGTTTTGCTGCCTGAAAAGAAGGGCTAGATCAGGCTTGTCCAACCCGTGGCCCGCGGGCCGCATGCGGCCCAGGTCGGCTTGTAATGCGGCCCAGTGCAATTTTTTATTTTTTAAAAAATTCCAAAGGTCGAATTTCCTGCCCTTTTCCCCTGTCTTTTTGCCTTCGGAGGTCTCAAAGGGCTTCCTCCGATGTCGGAAAAAGCAGAACCTTACCTCCAGTGACGCGCCTTCGGCGGCACTTACTCACGAGTAGACCCGCGCTTTCCACGGCGCTTACTCACGCGTAGACCCGCCGCCGCGATCGGACCCCCAGGAGGTCTCCAAGGGCTTTCCCCCGACATTGGAGGGAGCCCTTGCAGACCTCCGAAGGCAAAAAGGCAGGGGGAAAGGGCGGGAAATTCGAATTGGGGGAAAGCCCAAACACTGCAAGTCCCACGCTGGGACTGCAAAAAACCAAAACCAAAAGCAAACCAATCCAAAAATAAACATTGGAGCAAGTCCCACGCTGGGACTGGAAAAAAAAAATCACCAAAAAACAAAACAACACAGAAACATAACCCCCCCCCAGCCCAAACCTACCCTCCAAAACCCACCCAGATCACCTTTTTTGAAAGGAAAAAGCAGAACCTTACCTCCACTGCCGCGCCTTCGGCGGTGCTTACTCGCGAGTAGACCCGCGCTTTCTGTGGCGCTTACTCACGGGTAAACCCGCACCAGGGATGGGAAGGGAGTGCACCGGCTTCCTCCTCCTGCTCGGCAGAAGTAAAAAAGTTCCCCGACCCCCTGCTCTAACCTTGAGCACTCACTGAGAATTGCAACAAGTTCCATCAAAGCAAATATGGATGCATTGGTGGCTGAGAAACAATGTCAAACATCTCACTAACTTCATTTCCAAGTAAGTTTAATATGTTAACTATGTTTTCTATGGGTTTTTTTGGATGATCAGGTATCGTTACTGTTATTTTATTTTATGTGCGGCCCAAACCAAATTTTCATCCTCTAATGTGGCCCAGGGAAGGTGAAAGGTTGGACACCCCTGGGCTAGATGGTTCTCACTACCATAAAGTTCACTGACCAAAAAAACACACACACACAAAACTGGCAATCAAATCTTCCTTTACTGCTGTTCCACTCTGTTGAGAAAAGGCTCCATTAGAGAGTGGATAACATGCACATAGAACTCCAATGTCCAGGGCCTCACCACTTCTTCCAGATTCATGAACACAATGGTAGGACATGCCCTGAGGATTGAAAAGTTGTTCTGTATTTTCACAGCTTTGCAGATACTATTCATTATTGTTCACTGGTCTGGCTGGTCTAGGATTGGCTGAGTCCTATGGTTCCTTGGTTGTGGTAAAGGCAGCACAACACAGTCCTGGCAGAATATTCTTATAAATTTATAAGCAACTGTGAGTAAGTAGGTATGTTTTCACTGTCAGACACCTGTTGGTCACAATCTCATTTTTACATTTACATTTTTACTTGTGTATTTAAAAATCAACTAACCAACCTTAAGTGTTCAGTGTGGTGGGTGCTGTTGTGAGACACTGCAGTTAACTCTGGATCTTGGTAAATGGATTAGTGCTGAGTAACTTATGTGGGCTTATTTTAATTTTAGGTTCAGACACATAAACCTTCTCAGTATCAGAAAAGAAATGGTTTTAGACCAAAATTTTCATCTCCCACCCCAATGTGTTTTACTCTAGGCAGAAAGCCCTATGAAAATCATAGTGGATGTCTACAGTGGTGAATGACTTTCCTGCATCTGCACCAAGAAGATTTACGGATTAGAAGTTCCATACAATATGAAGTTTTTGTTCTGAATCCATAATGTTGCACATTCTTGACAGCTGTGTAGTTTTAAATGCTCAGCCTCTGGTGCTCTAGCCAAACAAATAATTAGATTTGTTTGCCAAAGGAAAAAAGAGCGAGGAGGGGGAGTTTAATTCTCAATGCTTTCTTGAAAGTTTTTGCCCACAACTTTTGATTTCTGAAGCTAAAAGAGGGGAACCGTTTGGAGAAAAAACATCCCAACCAATTTAATGTGAATGCAGAAGATGGATATAGTTCAGTTCAGGAGATCACTGATGCTGCCAGGGATCTTCATTTATCATTTGCTCCGCTTTAATTCTGGAACAAGGGGAATGGCTGATTCTCTTGCTTTGTGCCAGAAGTAAATGCTAATTCTAACTTTGGACCTTTTCCCCAGAATGCTATTGTACAATGTTATCACTGAGGTATTTCCACTGTATCATATGGATGTTGCAGGGCAGATTTTAGAAAGTATTTCAATGCTGATCAGAAAATGAGTTTACTAAATTCATGTGACTACAAAACAAACTTCAAAACAAAGAAATAAGAAAACACAACAAAATGGACAATATGGTTATTTTTGCAGGATTCTGAGATATAGATAGTAGGCAAAAATGGAATAAAGTATTTTTATTTCAATATTTGGTATATGCTTACTTTCGAATTGTGATTACTTGGTTTTTTCCTCAGTGCATCTTGGTACAGGAACTGTTGAAGTTAGTTGGTCAGCATGCTTTATCTTTATCTTTTTCTTTCCCTCTAATAACTTTAGGAGATGAAGAGCAGGAAGGAAAAGAAAAGCAGCCCATGATATCCCCAGATCTATAATGATAGTCGTCAAACTTTTCTGTCAATAGATCTGTTGAAAAGTGTTCCCGTTACCATTAGTAATTTTTAAATGTTTTTTTGGCTCTACAAATCAAACTACTGTATACAAATCACTAATTTCAGTAAATTCTTTGCTTCAGCACTGGCACAGTTGTCAAGACCAGCTCCATATTATGAAACTTATGAGCCCAAAACAAGAGTCTTTTTAGGCTGTAATAATCTGGCCTTGCTCAAAATGGTTAATTTTCATTCTCAGAAAAAAAATATATACATCGAACACAGGGCTAAATACAGATATTACTGAGTGTTCTGCATCTTTTCCAAAGACTGCTTGAATAGAACTTGGGAACCTCCATTGTCGACAGTTGCCAACTTTAACCAGAATATTTGAGGAAGAAATTTTCCAGTAGATTAGAAGGTGGAATCAATTAAAAGGCTACACATCTTAGCTGAAGCATTTCCATCAGAAGAGGTTTCCTGACTGTGCCTTGGACTGGGATGAAGTCATGAAAGATCAATTCAAAACATTAATTATGGTTTCATGAAAACTCCTGAATATGGGTAGCATCAATCCCAAAGTTTACATAACTAATGGTTATATGTGGAGCCAGACACATTTGGTGCACACTGTTGACTAGCCTAATACATCCTTGATGAAAGTTTGTGTGGTTCTTAGTTGCGGTTCATGTGTTATGTTTTCACATACCATAATGGCTATTTGTAAGGCTGAAGCTAAGAAGGACAGATGTCTTCCCCAGTATAACCGATATTCTACATTCCTTCATGCAGTGCAGTGCAAGACAGACAGACAGATAGATAGATCAATCGATTGATTGATCGATCGTCTCATGGTGGCTTTACACACATCCAAAACTAGCCAAAGAATTCTCCTTGGAAAACACTAAAAATATGCATTGCAAACTTCTTTCATTGTTGTTCTTAGTGTTGAATGGTTTTTGATTTTTTCCCCTACTGTACAATATACAGAATAACATGTATTTAGAAATATATAGTGTTTGTCAGATAGTGTTTGATTGTAAAGGCTTAGGATCAAGCCCTCTTGCTTTTAGTTTTCTGCTCCATCTAGACTTTCTGGCATGTTGGATTGATCTCATGCTGTTCTTGCTCCCTCTCTGTTGGTCTGCTTTCCTCTGCATTTCCTCTTCATATTCACATCTCCTGCTAAGATGGGGCTCTTGACTGATCAAGCCAAAACCAAGAGCTCCATCTTGGCAGGAAATGTGGATGTGAAAAGGACATTGCAGAGGCAAGAGTTATTCTGTTTGACTGAAGTGATTCAGAGTATGTTGTAGGATAGCAAAACACTACTAAATAAGGATTAACTCCTTCAAACCTTTGTACATGAAGACCAGCATTCTGTTCAGTACTTTGATATGCAGAGCCCCAGCTGTAACAGCTGCTGTGGCAATCATGCTGAAGCACGCCTTTGGAACTGCAACAGAAGGTGTCTATCTCCGGACTAGATCAGATGGAAAGCTCTTTAATCTCTCTAGATTGAGAGCGAAGACCAAAGTCCAACTGAAATGCATGCGGGACTTCCTCTTCGCTGATGATGCAGCCATTGTTGCCCACTCTGCTGAAGACCTCCAACAACACATGAATCATTTTAGCAAGGCCTGCCAAGACTTTGGATTAACAATCAGCCTGAAGAAAACACAAGTCATGGGCCAGGGTGTGGACTCACCTCCCTCTATTACCATCTCCACACAAGAATTGGAGGTTGTTCATGACTTTGTGTACCTTGGCTCAATGATCTCTGACACTCTCCCTAGATGTCGAGCTGGATAAACGCATTGGCAAAGCAGCTACCATGTTCTCTAGACTCACAAAGAGAGTATGGCTTAATAAGAAGCTGACGGCATATACCAAGATCCAAGTCTATAGAGCCTGTGTCCTGAGCACACTCCTGTACTGCAGTGAGTCCTGGACCCTTTGTGCACGGCAGGAGAGGAAGCTGAACACATTCCATATGCGTTGCCTCCAACACATTTTTGGTATCACCTGGCAGGACAAAGTTCCAAATAGAGTAGTCCTAGAACGAGCTGGAATTGTTAGCATGTATACATTACAGAAACAGCGACGTCTACGTTGGCTTGGGCATGTCATGAGAATGGCTGACGGTCGGATTCCAAAAGATCTCCTGTATGGAGAATTAGTGCAGGGAAATCGCCCCAGAGGGAGACCACAGCTGCGATGCAAGGATATCTGCAAACGGGATCTGAAGGCCTTAGGAATGGACCTCAACAGATGGGAAACCTTGACATCTGAGCGTTCAGCCTGGAGGCAGGTGGTGCATCATGGCCTCTCCCATTTTGAAGAGACACTTGTCCAGCAGGCCGAGGCGAAGAGGCAGTCCCGAAACCAGCAAAATCAGGGAGCTGGACAGGGGACAGATTGAATTTGTCTTCAGTGTGGAAGGGATTGTCACTCTCGAATTGGCCTTCTCAGCCACACTAGATGCTGTTCCAAGACCTCCATACAGAGCACGTTACCGTAGTCTCTCGAGACTGAAGGATGCCTACTACTATATATATGTGGCAATCTGATAGGTTGTGCAACCAGGCATGCCACTGTTTATACCTTGTTTGATTGCTATGGTAGCTTCAACACTTGGAGCTATGCATGCATGAATATTGAACAGGATACTTACCTAAGAGAGAGTACTGGCTCACCACTGGGACCCAGGGCAAGAGAGGACATTTTGTTGCCTGAAACCCTCTTAATACCCTAACCAGATGTTGACTGTAGCTTTCAATCTTTAGCTATAAGGGTTAATTAAAACAATATAGTGCTAAAATAGGCTGCTGTCCTCCATTTCTCAGAATGAACTCACACATGAAAATGTGGAAGTTTAATTTTGGCTAATATTTTTAAATGTCTGAAAACACTGTCTGAAAAGCTGGCATTCTTTAAATGTAACACTTTGCTTTCTTCATGTCTTCACCTTACCACTGAAGAGAAGAGTTGATTCCAGCAGTTTTTTTTTGTTTTGTTTTGTTTTTAAAAGCCAAATATTATTCTGTTTCTGCCCCAAATGTCTGCGTAACTTGGCAACAGTGAGGTCAGGATAGTTGTCTTGGGCAAGAAATAGGCAAATGGTTGGGTGGTGTATAGCAGTGTGTAATTTCAACGAGGCATCACTGAGTTCATGGAATAAGATCTCTCTCTGAGATCTCTCAGTGTCTATAGAAAAATGGAATTGACAATCAAGAAGTTCAGAATTTCATGAGGGAGCCTGAAAAAAATTGCTGAGTAAAATGCAACAGGCTTATAAGTAAGATTGTAAGTAACAGTCTTCTGTATCAGCTTCATAAATAAGCTACATGGGTGTTAATTGTTTTCGCTGGAGAGCTGCCTCATGGATAATTGTAACTTTTCAGGCTACTTGTAGATTCAGGTACAGTCAACCCTCGACTTACGAACGGCTCTAGATACGAACATTTCGACTTACGAACCACTCTAATAGGAAAAAACGGACTCGACTTGTGAACTTTTTTCGAGTTACGAACAGAAAAAAAACGCTCGGGGAAGGCAGGGAACCTCCCTTCCCCCCCCCCCCGCTGCTGCCCCCGCACCCCCCCCCCCGCAGCAAGCGCCACTTTCAGAAGCCTCCCGGGGGCGGGGGAAAAGCACCATTTTTTAATTTCAAGCTCTTTTTCCCTGCCTTCCCGGCAGCCATTTTGTGATCTTCTCCGCTCCCTCCCCGCCTCTCAGCTGATCGGCGCTGGGTCTCAGAGGCTTGCCCAGCATGTAAAAAGGCAGTGGAAAAGCACCCAGGGAAGCCTCTGAAAGCGGCGCTTTGCCACGGGGGTGGGTGGGTGGGTGGCGGGGGGCAGGGAGCGCACTGGACTGGCGACCCCCCCCGCGGCGATCGCCACTTTCAGAGGTCCCCCGCCAGTCCTCCGATGGTGCTGGGCAAGCCTCCGAAGGCTTCCCTAGCACCATCGGAGGACTGGGGGCCCCCCCCGCGGCGATCGCCGCTTTCAGAGGCCTCCCGGGGCTTGCCCAGCACCGTTTTTGAATTTTCCGCCCTATTCCCCTGCCTCCGATGGTGCTGGGCAAGCCCCGGGAGGCCTCTGGAAGCGGCGATCGTCGCGGGGGGGGGGGGGGCCGCCAGTCCAGTGCGCTCCCTGCCCATCCCTGGCACGGGTCTACTCGTGAGTAAGTGCCGCCGACAGCGCGGGTCTACTCGCGAGTAAGCGTCGCTGAAGGCCCTGGGCAGCTGCGCAAGAGGAGGAAGGAGAAGCGGCCGGGTGCTGGTGCTTTGGTAGGGAGGCTTTGGACCGGTAAGGTGCTGCTGTTTTTTCTTTTTAAAAAGTTGTTCTGGGTGGGTTTTGGAGGGTAGGTTTGGGCTGGGGGGGGGGGTATGTTTCTGTGTTGTTGTTGTTTTTTTGGTGATTTTTTTTTTTTGCAGTTCCATCGTGGGACTTGCTCAAATGTTTATTTTTGGATGTTTTTGTTTTTTTTCTGTGTGTGTGTTTTGCAGTCCCAGCGTGGGACTGCAAGTGTTTTATTTTTCATTTCTTTTGGGGGGGGGGGGTATTTTTTTCTTCGGCCGGAACGGATTAATGGGTTTTCAATGCATTCCTATGGGAATGCATAGTTCGACATACGAACGTTTTGACGTACGAACGTTAATCCGGAACGGATTAAATTCGTAAATCGAGGGTTGACTGTACACATAATATGTACTTATTAAGTTTTAAATACTACTTATTTTTAAACCAAAGTATATTACACGACAAAATCTCCTTATCTTGCAGAGTCTTTTTCCCAGCAGGATTAACTCAAGCTTTCCCTCTGTTTGAGCACACTGTTGCTGTTGCCTTCCTAGCTGCTCCCCCCCCCCCGCCACCATTGCTGTGTCCTCTGTTCCATCACCTCATCCTTACCTTGTCATTTCTTTCTGTCTCATCCTGCCCACTTTGCCTCTTCATGTCATTCCTCTTCCATTAGGAGCATTGTGGTGTTGCACAGTGGTTGAACCGCAGTACTGTAATCAAGACTCTGCTCACAACCCGAGTTTGATCTCAAAGGGATTGGGTCGCTGTCTCAAGATTGACTCAGCCTTCCATCCTTCAGCAGTAGGTAAATTGTACCCAACTCACTGGGGGCAGGAAGCAATGTGTAACCTGCATAATTGCAAACTGCCCATAAATTAAGCATTATGGGGTAGTATATAGGCAGCACACTTTGCTTTGCATTGCACATCTAATCCTCCATCACCTCCAACATGCAGGCCCTGCAATACCACATCACTCTTCACCTCTAGCCTGTACTTTCTCCAGCGCAACCCTTTCCTTCCCTCCTCCAGCCCATCCCATTGCCTTATCCATCATCTCCAGCCTGCATCTCCTGCTCACTCTCTCCGCTTCCCACCACTTTCTGCCCCCCCCCCTCCATCTCTTCTCCACATTCTGCTCTTTTTTCATAGCTGTTTTCTAAGAATGACACTCAGAGCATCTTTAGAGTAAGGCATTATTTGGCAGCTGGTCAGGGAAATGGCCTGTTCAGCTACCCTCATGCAACACAGGTGATTTCCCAAAGCAGCCCATCTCAGAATGCCTGACTCTAAGAGGTTCTAATAGATCGGTCTTGGAGAGTTGTACAACATAGCTTTGTGGAGGTGAGCAGTGAATTCACTGCTCATGCTGGTCCATCTCCTGAAGTTTCCAGCTCATTTTGGCTAGTTGCAGAGCTGATATTGGTGGGAAGTGTTTAACAGTTACACTTCTTCATCTGCTCTGAATATTTTTGTCTACTTTTTCGAAGAGGATGACATATATACTAAATACTTCACTGAGCAATTTTAAGTAAAGATCATCTTGCATTTGCATGACAAAGTATTGAAGATGCAAATGTTTACAATTGCATGAAACTGGCTTTACATCAAACACAACGGATAAGATAATGAGACATTTTCCTGCCTGACTTTTGGGTAAGTGAACATAACCAAAATCACAATTTGCCTTTAATTAAAACTCGGTTATTATACAGTTTGCATATAATCAAAGACGTAGGCACTTCTGTTACTGCACTTCATTGGAGGCCTATTCTTAATATTCACTATGGTGCAACTATCTTGACATTTCATTGATTAATTTGGATTCATTCCTCATTTGGATGGTGCTGTTCTCTATTTCTCCCATAAGATGTTCAACATCTTTTTTTTAAAGACAGCATCGGGCTACTTTGAACTCTAAAAGTGACTTCCAAAAATAATTTCCAGAGTGCTAGCTCATTAATTTGTTGCCTTAAAGTCAGGGCTTTGTGTGCTCCCCAAAGCCTTGGGGGGGGGTGGGGGGGTTATACTTTATTGCTTTGCCATGCTGCTGCCAAAATTATGCTTTGGTCCAGAAATTCCATTACAGTTCCTGCCCACTCCAGTAAAACCTCTGTTTCTTGCAGGTCATGTTTCTTGCTTCCTACTTCCCTCCCTTCCTCCTGCCTTTGCTTTTTACCAAACTCTCCTGCATATACCATACAGAGCCGTTACCACTACGAATTAATTGGTAGTTGGCAGCAAAATTTTGGTGGTGGCAACTTCCGCTCCTGATAAGTTGCCCTCCTCTGCCCTTAAACATTTTAGCAGTGTTTACATTACATGTTTTATAGTAGAATCAGTTACCCAGTGTGCATCATGTCTCTAGTGGAGTGGCCTTAACTTCATGAAAACAATTTGCTAGTGTTTATTAGAAGATTTTTTGTTTTCAAAGAAAACCGGTAGCCAGTGCATCTGTCAAAAATGTCCATGCACTAAAATTGATGTCAGGCAACAAATTAGTCCTCCTTGAATGATGGGTGATGTCTGGTGCTGAATGCAAAATATTGTTGAAATATCTCTTGCATGAATTAAACTAAAGGAGACTGGACCTGACTAGACTTGAAGTGGTTCACTGTGACAAAGTATGTCAAGCCCTAAAATCAGTTCTCAGAGGATTAATCAAAATTTACAAGTTTGCAGAACCCTCAGGCTTAGATAGGGTACTCATCAGTGTATTACGTTGGCTCTGAGTATAGGATGGTTTGAAACTTTGTGAAGTAATAATGTTATTTTTATTAACATTATCACTTCACAAAGTGATAATGTTATTTTCCCTCATTTATAAGTAAGCACTCCTTTCTTCTCTGCCTGTGATCCAGTACACTGTCATATTGTTCTTTGTTTTAGGAAAAGATTTCCATCAATAGAATATTTCCATTTCATTTATAAAAATTGTACTAATCCAGATAGCAAGCTCTGAGGACAACAGAGCGTGTTAAGACTAAAATAAAGGGCTGTGTTTTAAATGCACATGATTTTTAAAACATTGTATGTTGTTCAAAATACTGTAAAACGATGATTGACTTAAAAAGTAGTTTTTAATTTAAGCTGTTAAAAATCCCAGAAGCAAAATCTATACAGTTAGTGCGGAAAGTGACATGATTTATGTAGATTTTCTGTCATCTCCTTTTTAAAAAAGGGAAGCTACTAAATCATGTTGTTGTTGTTTAGTCGTTAAGTCGTGTCCGACTCTTCGTGACCCCATGGACCAGAGCACGCCAGGCCCTCCTGTCTTCCACTGCCTCCCGGAGTTGGGTCAAATTCATGTTGGTAGCTTCGATGACACTGTCCAACCATCTCGTCCTCTGTCGTCCCCTTCTCCTCTTGCCTTCACACTTTCCCAACATCAGGGTCTTTTCCAGGGACTAAATCATGGTGGCGGGGAAAAGAGGGTTGTCCCTTTCTGGAAGTCAGAACACTTGAACCCACACCCGAAGTGAGGCAGGTTTGACTGTGAAGCCTAAGGTCCGCTACCCCATAGAGCAGGAGTGAGCAAGGTTTGGCAGCTACACATACCTACCTTGTGTATATGTGGACCCTGAGGAGACACATATGCTCCTGCATCATGCACCATGAAAATCTTCTTCAATAAAATAAAATAAAATTGAAAAAGCCTCCTTGTGTTTTCAAGGAGGAAGGGATTAGTTCCATCATGGCTTGGAGGAGGAGGGCTGAGCTGTTCTAGGCCTGGAAGAAGCCTTTATTCAAATCTGGACTTTTCCAGGTTTTTTTTTAAAAGCCTTCCTTCAGTCTTGGGGAAGAAAAAAAAAGAGCTGTAGACCGTTCAGATTATGACAGAATTGGCCTCCTTGTCCCTAGAGAATCTGAGAGGAACTTTTGATCAAAACAAGTTTTGAGTGGAGTAGTGCGTGGAGAGCAGGATTGCTAGGGTCCCGTAGGGGCTGTGACCCACCGACTGCCTTATAGGTAATGACTGGCCTGGGGTTATCCAGTGAGTTACCTGGGATTTGAACCTAAACTTTGTCGGTTCCTAATCCAGCTAGTTTGTATGCAGAATGTGAATAGTATATCTCCAAATACGATTAGAGGAAATGGATAGTGGCATCCTATGCTCGTCTTGATTGCTATTATTCTCCTGTTCCTCCTCTTTTGATGTGCCAGGAGCTCATAATGTAATTATTGTTTTCTTTTTTCATATCGCTTTCTGCCTGGAGCCATACCTATTTTCCTTTAGTATAGTCAATGGCCAGCAATTTTCAACAAGTAGTATTTTGCTTTTCAGCTCAAGTTCAGACATCATAAGAGATTTGGAGATTGCTGGGATGTGTTCAGGCTCATCAGATAAGTAAGTGTGGTACAAGGTAATGGTTTTCCATGTCAAAAAGTTGTCATTCATTTATTTTTGTTGCTCAGACAGCAGGTTCATCTTGTTTGAAAATATGCCAAATGTGTGGATTAGAGAACTATTGGTGGAGGTAACTGGTTAGATGATGATTCTACTGCCCTCTAACCCCTTCCCCCATAAGCTTCTCCAAAGATATTTTCTGTGGGGTACGTAGCATGTTAAATAGGACATGCTGGATGGAACTGAAAGAGAGAAAATTGTAACTAGGAGATAAGCACCCACTTTCCTCCATCAGCTTCCTGTGTTGCATCCCACCCTGTCGGGAATGTCTCCCTAGAGATAATCGTGGGTTTTTGTATGGTGTGGGGAGTGCCAGAAGAGGCAGTAGAGTCACTTCTTTTTAAAACTCTTTTCTGCCAGCATTTCCCTACTTCAGAATCTGTTCTGCCGCCCTCCCCAGTGATTTCCATTAGGTTTCCTCTTCGAATTAAGAACTCATGTGATTTGAAAGAGCTTAAAGCTCTTCTTATGAACTGTGAATTAACACAAAAGCACTGAAATCCCGTCTCTCCATTGTTATCTTGGCACCCATGCATGTCCTTTTATTCTGTAGAATCCAAAGTACATGGAATAGGTTTTTTTTAATGTCTGCAGTGGTTCATTGCATACAGGTGAAACACATGCTATAAGCCCCTAGAGCCATTAAAAATTTATCTGATAAGTGAAAAATACAGGTAAAATCTTCCTCATAGATATGTTGGTGATTGTTCCTTCTATTAATGTTCAGGTGTCAGCACCTTGCCTGTGCTGCCAAAATGGTACTCTGTGTGAAGGTATCAACAGACTACACTATATATATAGCAAGTTCCATTTATTAATGTACCTATCTATCAAATTGAAGACAGGAGGGCCTGGCGTGCTCTGGTCCATGGGGTCACGAAGAGTCGGACACGACTTAACGACTAAACAACAAACAACAAAAATCTATCAAATTAATTTCACAACTTGATACTTACAGTAGTACCTTGATTTACGAACGCCTCGGTTAACGTCATTTTCGGAGTACGAATGGAAATCCATTGAAAACAATGCCTCGGTTTACGTTTTTTTTCTGGTTTATTTTGGTTTGCAAAGAAAGTTTCCCCAGGATGCATTGCCTTAGTGCCGCCCCCGTTCCTATGGCAATCCGTGTTCCGGTTTACGAAATTTTCGCTTTACATAACGTCCTGTATAACACATTAATTTCGTAAACTGAGGTACTACTGTATTTGAGAATGCTTATTATTATTATTATTATTATTATTATTATTATTATTATTATTATTATTATTATTATTGCTTTTCTGACTGTTCATATGTACTTACGTTAGATACCAAATTCTAATTTTTTAGACTGGTTTAATCTCTGCTCATGCATACAGCCTGGTTGGCTATGATGCAATAGAGTATTTGTATTTGTACCCATTTAGAAATTCCCTATCTAGAAATTCCTGTGCATGAACTTAGCTCACAATACATCGTGACATGCCAGAAGGACTCGTTTTGTTATTCTGAATTCCTTATCCTTCACTTGGTGTTATATGTTTTTAGAAATCTCACAAATCTAGGAGACAATGTTTTTTTAGAAGTGTGCATGAGATAGTAACACACTTTATTTTAAAATGGGAATGGAAATGAGCCATGCTATTTTAATGTGATGTATTAGTTCTCAAATGTTATAATACTTGTAATAGCGGTAATTCCACCTAATCAGGACAATACTAGTGTACTTGAAAAATTGAGGATATCTATTTCAGAGTTTTACACTGTTTGAATCCAGAGCCATTACTTTTTCAGCTGAATTTGGTTACAATTGAGAAAAGTGTTTAGAAAATGGCTTGATAGAGATGTTTCCATCTCATAAATCAATAACAATCTGGAAAAAGAAATCCTTGGACTGTAACTATTCAGAAAAGAAATATTACATAGAAATGAATGGATTTAAAAGTTATATCTAGACAGAATTTTGTGTTTCTTTACAGTTGAGGAAGTGGAGAAAAGAAATATCCATTGTTGCTGGAATCTTGGGACTTCATCCTGTTGTTGGTTCATTATTTAACTACTTTGAATAACATCCTGTTTGATATGTGTTTTGTTGTGGGTGGGGTTTGTCTGTTTTATTATGTACACCACCCAGAGTAGAGTTCATCACTAATTGGGTGGTATAGAAAGTCAGTCAGTCAATCAATCAATCAATCAGTCATGCTTCCAAAATACTTGGCATGCTGTTCATTTAATAAGTTTAGTCAGCATGACGGGAGGTACTCAGAAAATACTACCATAAAGGCTATACCCTGAACTTTGTGCTGTCAGTATGCCATGACTAAAGATGAGCACCGCATGCTTACCTCCCTGCCTCCTCCGCTCAATTGCTCACTCACTGACTGCAGCTTACTTCCCTCCTCTGTCCTCTCCGCACAATTGTCCACTCAGAGGACAAGGAGGCTGGCAGTGACTGGACAAATCACACAGAGGAGGCAAAGGAGGGAAGCAACTTGTAGGTGCCAGTGAGTGGGCAGTTGTGTGGAGAAGGCAGAGGAGGGACGTGCACTGCAGTCGGTGAGTGGGCAATTACACAGAGGAAGCAGAGGAGGGAAGTGTGCAGCACTTATGGAATACTTGTGCAGGTGCCACACTAAACTGGGCTGAAACACCAACCCACCAATGGTTATTGCCCATCTCTAGCCATGACCTGTTCCCATCAATATTCCACTACCTGATCCAGCTATAATTTGTGATAATATTTGTTGTTCCAGAACATGATTTGGTAGAAGGAAGGGCTTTAAATAAAATGACATAAAGAATATATACAATTAATATATGTTCTAAAATAATAAAGCAAGCTTTTGCATTTAGATTTTGAAAAGCACACCAATGTAAAATGTAGCCACTTATAATATGAACTTCTATTTGTGTTTCCCCCTTTCTTTCTCATTCCTTGCCCCCCTTTTGGAGGGTTTTTGATGTCATAAGCTTACAGGCAGAGGCTATCTTGTTTTTCTTGACCATGTCTAACCCATTCTGGGATCTTTTTTAACTCCGAGAACCAGTTAAATTGCTTGAAATAAATATAGTATTATAAAAGAAATTTGTCATACTTTGTCAGCATGCATCTTCATTATTACTTAGCTCTGTTAACAATCTTGAAACCATTCTGTCTTTATTATGAGCTGGTTCTTTAGAATGTGGATAAAATATATTGAAGTACGACTGGGAGTCTGTTTGATTTCTGCCACAAGATGATTTTGAAGAAGAAGAATCAAACCATAGGGTAGAAGTGGGGAACATATGCCCCTCCAGATGTTGTCCTGGAGTTCCCACCAATATTAGCCAGCATAACCAGTGGAGAGAAAGATTATGGGAATTGTAGTCTATAAACCTGGAGAGTCACAGATTTCCCTTCCCTCTGGTAGGCCTTGGTGAATGCAAACTTTTTCTTGGAACACTGCTAGGAAAGATTGTGTTTTGATCTAAACTTATGAGTAGAGATGGAGGCATTCGTATATGAATACAAATACCCCCACACAGTTAACGAGGGTCTGGCCCCTGGGGCTGGACTGTCTACTCACGCATCTGCCACAACCGCTGGCCCTGCTCTTCCTTCCAATCGCTCCGGAGTGCCCGGTCGGTTAGCCACTCATCAGCCTTGCAGGGCGACTCACCTTCCCTCCTTCTGCCAGGAGTGGCTAGCTGACCAGGCGCTCTGGAGCAATTGGAAGGAAGAGTGGGGCCGGCGGCAGACACGTGAGTGGACAGTCCGGCCTCAGGGTGCCGGACCCTCATTAACTCCAGCTGTGCGGGGGTTTACGAATACCCCCATCTCTACTTATGAGAGAAAGGTATCTCAGAGATTCAAATAGGACTTGACCAATATATTGGTGCAGATGACAACTCTGATAAATTTGATAGTGTCAGTGGCAGAGAGGAATAGAAATAGTATTTAAAGTGTTTGTGTTGAAGCCAATTATTATTTTACAAATAATTCTAAACTGTTCCATTAAGACTCTGTTGCTTTGGGTTTAGTTTTGCATCTTTTCCAGGAAAAAGCAAATTGTGCAGCATTTCCTGATCAGTAACAAAAGAACAGTTAATTTTTTAATAATAAATTAAATCAAAACAAACTGTGTTATACATCCCAATATGCAGGTAATAGTAAATCTACAATAATTAAAGAAGGTGTGTGTGACTGTATTTGTCCCTACTGTAGCTCCAAGACTGTCTAAGCTAGATATCTGAAGCTTGGCACAGACTCTATGGGGACCTGGGGCTTGTACATCACAGAGCTATTTTCATTTTAAATCACATTAATTTTAATTAGTTGAAGCAGGTCTGTAGTCAGGAAGAGTGCACTGTGTCACTAAGTGGCAAACACTAGACTACTAAGAAATAAGAACGTTCCTCAAGAGTAAGAAAGCCTTCAATTTTGAATCAAATACTTGTAGCACATTTTGGGCACAGTTCTAAAGGACTAACCTACTTAAATAATTACATCAGCCCTTTGCCCTTTTGAAACAATGCACATCCTACCACTAGGTAAGCCAGCTGTTTGCCCTTCATTCTGTGCGTGTATCTCTCTGTGTGTGCAGAGGGGGCAGGGAGAGAAAGATGGAGAGAGGGTTTTGTGAGTGGAGCTAAACTAAGCTTTTTCTTCCCTTGGTGGGTTATTTAATTTACTGTATGTATGTGAAGAGAACAATGTGGAAAAACTGCAGTCTTAAGTGGTAGGAAAAGGGATCAGTAGCTGTTTTTGGGCTCTGTAGGCGAGCAACAACTTTAAGAAGCCAAGATGCAAACAAGAATAACGACAAATGACTAGCAAAATCTGTACTGAGAGAAAATGAAATCACAGAACAGCAGACACAGTGAGAAGGGATGCATGCAAAGTAGTTGAGATTCCCAAAGAGTGACTTTTTAGATATGAAACAGGAACAGAAGTAATGGCTAGAGCCAGGAACCATTTCAACATTCTCTTCTAGTCCAGCATTGGATTACTGTTTGAAAAGTTCTTAAAGGTTAACTCAGTGGTAATGTTTTGTACCTGCTGCCGTTCAGGCAGCTAGAACTCCAAGAATACATTGCAGTGGTGGTGAGGTTCAGCTGCCTCAGTCAACAGCTACAATCATGTGAAAAAGAAAGCACACCCTCTTTGAGTTCTATGGTTTTACGTATCAGCATAATAAAAATCATCTGGTCCTTCGCAGGTCTGAAAATTAAGAAAATACAACCTCAGATGAACAACACATGACATATTACACTGTGTCATGATTAATTTAACAAAAATAAAGCCAAAATGGAGAAGCCATGTGTGAAAAACTAAGTACACCATTACTTCTTCCACAGGGATTAAGAGGCTAAGTAGCAGGTGCCGATAACCAAATGCCCCTGAGTAACTGATCATCAGCAAGTGTGACCACCTCTATAAAAGCTGAAGTTTCAAACTTTGCTGTTCTGGAGCATTCAGACGTGTGTTACAGAATGCCAAGAAAATTAGCACTGATAATAGAGAAGCAATTGTTGCTGCTCATCAATCTGGACAGTGTTATTAGGCCATTTTCAAACAATTGAAAGGCCATCATTCTACACTGAAGATTATTCACAAGTGGAAAACATTCAAGACAGTTACCAATCTTCCCAAGAATGGATGTCCAAGCAAATTCACCCCAAGGTCAGACCATGCAATGCTCAGAGAAACTGCAAAAAACACAAGTTACATCTCAGACTCTACAGGCCTCAATTAGCATGTTAAATGTTAAAGTTCATGACAGTACAATTAGAAAAAGACTGAACAAGTATGGTTGATTTGGAGGGGTTGCTGGGATAAAGCCTCTCTAAAAAGAACATGGTAGCACAGCTTAGGTTTGCAAAGTTGCACGTGGACAAACCACAAGACTTCTGGAACAATGTCCTTTGGACATACGAGACCAAAGTGGAGATGTTTGGCTATGCACAGCACCACATTTGGTGAAAACCAAACACAGCATATCATCACAAACACCTCATACCTACTATCAAGCATGGTGGTGAAGAGGTGATGATTTGGGCTTGTTTTGTAGCCATAGAATCTGGGCACCTTGCAGTCATTGGTTCGACCATGAAATCTTCTGTATTACAAAGTGTTCTAGAGTCAAATGTGAGGCCATCTGTCCAACAGCTAAAGCTTGGCCAAAATTGGGTCGTGCAACAGAACAAGGGTTCTAAGCACACGAGCAAATCTACAATAAAATGGCTGAAAAAGAGAAGAATCAAGGTGTTGCAAAGGCCCAGTCAAAGTCCAGACCTCAACCTCATTGAAATGTGGTGGTGGGACCTTAAGACAGCTGTGCATAAACAAATGCCTGCAAACATCAATGAACTGAAGCAATGTTGTAAAGAAGAGTTGGCCAAAGTACTTCCACAATGATGTGAGAGACTGATAAAGTCATACAGAAAACGATTACTTCAACTTATTGCTGCTAAAGGTGGTTCTACAAACTATTGAATCGTAAGATATACTTAGTTTTTCACATATGACTTCTCCATTTTCGCTTTATTTTTGCAAAATAAATCATGACACATTGTAATATGTGATATGCTGTTGTTCATTTGAGGTTGTATTTACATAATTTTCAGACTTGCCAAGGTGATTTTTATTATGTCCTGATACAAAAAAACATAGAATTCAAAGAGGGTGTACTTTCTTTTTCACATGACTGTACATCTCCAGTAAAGAGGGAGAAGAGTACCTATAAGTTTCAAGGTCTGTGGTTTTACCCACACTATGTGTATCCAATTTAGCAACTCCATGGCTTTGTTTGAAAATCTGTGTGTTCTGCTTTTGCTTGTAAATTGTAGACATTAACTTAGAACTTCTAAAACAAACATATTACTATGAACTAAAAGTCATATGCAGTGTCCTGATGATCTGTTGTTAACATACCCCCCTTATATAGATTTTTTTGTATTACATCTAAATGTTTGACATATATAATCATGATTTTGAAAAGGATTGCTTTATCTTAAAGAAACCAGATTCTCATGTCTGTTTGGGATATAAATTATAATCCAATTTCATGACTGCTATATAGGTCAAGAAAGTCTATAACTAGTACTCAATCTGGGCCTCAATTATTTGCTGAAAAGTTTATAGTGTGAGGTACACCTCTGTGTGGCAGTGTAGGTATTTTGATGAATTAAATCATCATCATCTTAGAACTGCCTGTGGATTATCAAGTTAAGCCCCTGTCAAGGAGATACAGTGGGGAATTGAACTCCCAATGTCTCGCTCCACAGCCAGATACCTAAACCACTGAGCTATTGTAGGACTGTATTCTCAAAGGCTTTCACGGCCGGGATCTGATGGTTGTTGTGGGTTTTTCGGGCTCTTTGGCCGTGTTCTGAAGGTTGTAAGAGCCCGAAAAACCCACAACAACCAACCTATTGTAGGACTGTTCATTGGAATTCTGGTATCTTGTACCTGGCTAGGATCGTGTCCTGTTTTTCCATGCCCTTCCTCCCATGGTTAGTACAACATGAGCTTGCATCCTTCTTAAGAGCACAAATCCATATGCTGTGGGGAATCTGCTTCCGAGGCCTCATCTGTTTGGAGAGAGTGAGTCTTCCCTAAACAGAGCAGGCTCTTGCACGTCCCTCATCTAGGAATGTCAGCTAGGGCTTCCTGCTTCATCCCAGAACCTTCCAACTGAGATGTGTCGTCCTCTGAGGAAAAATTTTCTGGGTAAGTCATGATAAGAGCTATTGTCACAATCATTGAAGAGTAGTAGAGTACAACAACAACAACAAAAAGGGAGGGGGAAGAGATCTTTTCCATAAAATCCAACAAATTGAATGGAAATTTAAACCAAGAAAGGACGGAATGGTAGTATTTTGTCAGAATGTGATAAAATAAAAAGTTGGAAATATTGCCCTGCAGAAGTATATAGAAAAGATGTAACAAAGAAGAAGGAACTTTCAGTTTTAGAAAATATGGAAGCTTTACTCAGAGGAATTGGAAGAGACTGGTAGAGACTGATTCTTGCAGAATCCTTGTAACATTATGCCAACAAATATGGAATAGAAACAGTAGTCCACAGGCTGGACCATGTTAAATATCTATTCTACCCGCCAAAGAAAAGAGACATCAGAGATTGTGGTGACTTATTCACTGTATGAATTTCCCATGCAAGTCAGGTGATGTTAAAGATTGTACAACAGTGTTACCATATTTGTTACCATAAATGGACTGAGAGCTGCCTAACAGTCAAGTTGGATTTAAAAAAAGGAAGAGGCACTAGTGATCATATGCAGATATTGGCTACTGGAGCATACCAAAGAATTTTACATGAAAATCATTTTGTGTTTTATAGGTTATATTTGGGTCATTCAGACTGTGCTGTTACCAGTTACTGTGCACAGATGTAAAAGCTGGACAGGGAAGAAAGTGATGGGAGGAGGAAATTCTGTTCATTTTGAATGTGCTTTTGGAAGAGAATCTTACAGATACTATGGACTTCTAGAGATATAAATGGGTTCTAGATAAAATCAAACATGAATTCTCATTATGAGCCAAAATGAATAAATTGAGGCTGTCTTAGACATCATTTTCACTGGAAAAGACAATAATTCTAGGTAAGGTTGAAGGCAGTGGGCAGGGGTTTAGTTTGCCCGAGCTGAGCAGGGCTGTTAAAGACAATACCTTTGGGGGTCAATGATTCTTAAGAGTCATATTAAGTCAGAAATGACATTAAAATGCACAATACAAACATAAAAATCATCTGAAATTCAATAAAAAAAATCTTACCAGTTTAGACTAAAAATCAAAACAAGTCATGCTATAAAAGTACCTGTTTGTGCCATTACATTATTTCATCTTATGGTCTCTTGTATATCTGAATCTGAGGTTTAAATATTCTGAAATTGTGGTTTAGCACTGGATACTTACAGATTGATTTGATTAAAACTGCATTGTCATTTGAGTTGCCATTACAATCAATCAAATGCATCTAATCAAAATGCAAATACTGTTGTCATTGAAGATATGCTGTAATGTCATTATTTCAAAATAGCAATTTGTGTCTACTATTCAGCAGTTTAGAAGAGGTAGCCATGTTAGTCCCTGCTAGCATATCAAGCACTGAGCCTTTGTGTCCCACAAGAGCTGCTTCTGAATATCAGAGTTGAATGATGAGATGGTGATAAGAGATGCAACCAGACACGTAAAAATCAGTGTGCATATAGAAATCCCTTTGATGTAATTCAACATGTTACCAGAAACATGAATTTTGCATGTGTAATGCTGAGACTTACAGACGGGGGAGGGCAATTTATGCTTGGAAGACACATTCTGAAGTTTGCTAATACTCTGATTTTTTTCTTTGAGTAGCTAAAATATGCAAACTCATTATGCTCCAAATGATTGGAGTACTTATTATATTGTTGCATAAGACTTTATTGAAGTTGCATATTTTAGCAAAGCATAGGAAAGCTGGTACTGTGTGTGCATGCATTATATTCAGTCACAAAGGATTACCATATCATCTTGTTTATTTTGGCTGGAAATGTATCCCATTTGTCCAGTTGTGTAGCATGGTCGCTGGGGTTTATTTGTTTGTTTTGTGTTTTTTCCCCTTCCCTTCCAGTTTTTATATTGTTTGTTAGTAATATTATAAGCTGCTTTGGGTCCTCTTGTGAGAAAGGTGGAGTATAGATACGTAAATACATTGTAATTTACAAGTGCATTTTGCCTTTGGTGCCTTTAGAAATTCTTTGTGCAGAAAAATCCCACAAAAGTGGTTCCCTTTTTGAATTTAAATGAGTTAGCACATTAGGTTAAGTAGATTTTCTAATGAGTATCATGTGTTAGATGTTTTTAAAGTATAGGTTATTTTTAAAACTCTTGTAATTTAAAAGCAAGGTTATCAACACAAATTAATGCTGTGTACTCTGACACTGCTACACTTGAAGAGTGATAGACATTAGTGACTCTGTTTTAGAAGTTGATTGCTAAAATGAACAACTTCAGGTGCTGTTAGCATGTCCCAATTAAGAGAATTGATGGAGTAATTACATTACAGAATTTTAAAGTGATTTCCCCACATTTCATTTGCTCCTTATTTTTATAAGCTGATTTTAACTGAAGCAGAATAAATACTAAATTCTGAGATTTCTTTAGTGTGTTGTAGTACACTACAGTTTCAAGATCTAGTGTAGTGCTTTACTCTGTATTTTAGTGTAGCTTTAGGGTAACATAATTATAGTGCACATCGTACAATGGTGAAGCTTACTTCAGAAATGGAAATAGGGCATAAAATAGTCATTGTGTTGACAGATCTTGAGCATTTCCTTAATTAGCAAACTTAAATACATATTATGCCTTAAACTGCAGCCATTAACATATTTGTAGTAAATTATAATGCTCTTCTTAAAACATACATTAAGCATTTTAAAAAGATTTTGTGACTTTTGTTGCTTCGTGTCAGTGTACTTGTATACTGGAAGCTATCCAGTGTCTTAATTTAGCTGCTTTTCAGAGAAAACTAAGCTTTCTGATCATGGCAATTAAGTTCCAGAAAATATTGACTTAACCTATTTAATACCAGGTGGGCTGCACAGATTAAAAAACAAAAACCTCCTAATCAAATCTTCAAATATTTCAGCAGATCCAACCAACCCACCTATTAAACTTGAAAAATCGCGACTTTGCAGAATGTGATTGTGGCGTTCACCCTAAGTCAGAGGTCCTCAACCTTTTTTTGTAAGCCTCTGAGGGAGGTGGGGCGGCCCCTCGCGCTCGCGCTCTCCGACGCACGTGCGCGTTCCCCCACCGCTTCGCGCATGCGCAGGAGCACCTGCCCACCCACACGCCTGCCCCACCCCTGAGCGCGGGCGCATGCTTGAAGGGGTGAGGGAGTGCGTGCCGGCGGCAGCAGAGGCCTGGGAGTCTGAGCATGGCCGGGGGGCTCCCTCTGGCCACTCGCCTCCCAACGGGCTCCAACGAGGCCGGGTTGGCGCTCCTCGCCGCCCTCCGTGGGAAATACAAATACAGCCGCTGGTGCCGGTTCCGGAGCTGGAGGCACCAGCGGCGGCATCGGCCTGCTGAGGGCAGCGAGGAGCGCCGACCCCGGCCTCGTTGGAGCCCGCCGGGAGGCCAGCAGCCAGAGCACCCAGCCATGCTCAGCCTCCCGGCTCTTGGCCACCCCCGTCGCCGCCGCAGGGAGGCCAGCAGCCAGAGCACCCGGCCATGCTCTGCCTCCCGGCTCTTGGCCATCTCCGTCGCCGCCACCGGGAGGCCAGCAGCCGGAGCACCCGGCCATGCTCAGCCTCCCGGCTCTTGGCCACCCCCGTCGCCGCCGCAGGGAGGCCAGCAGCCGGAGCACCTGGCCATGCTCTGCCTCCCGGCTCTTGGCCACCCCCGTCGCCACCACTGGGAGGCCAGCAGCCGGAGCACCCGGCCATGCTCAGCCTCCCGGCTCTTGGCCACTCCCGCTGCCACCGCTGCTGGGAGGCCAGCAGCCGGAGCACCCGGCCATGCACAGCCTCCCGGCTCTTGGCCACCCCCGTTGCCACCGCCGCCGCAGGGAGGCCAGCAGCCGGAGCACCCAGCCATACTCTGCCTCCCGGCTCTTGGCCACTCCTGTTGCCGCCGCAGGGAGGCCAGCAGCCGGAGCACCCCGGCCATACTCTGCCTCCCGGCTCTTGGCCACTCCTGTTGCCGCCGCAGGGAGGCCAGCAGCTGGAGCACCCGGCCATGCTCAGCCTCCCGGCTCTGGGCCACTCCTGTTGCCGCCGCAGGGAGGCCAGCAGCTGGAGCACCCGGCCATACTCTGCCTCCCGGCTCTGGGCCACTCCTGTGGCCGCCGCAGGGAGGCCAGCAGCCAGAGCACCCGGCCATGCTCAGCCTCCCGGCTCTGGGCCACTCCTGTTGCCGCCGCCGCCGCCAGGCCACAAAGACAGACCTCCCGCCCCCCCCCGCACGCACTCCCCTCCCCACAGCTGCTTTGTGCACACAGGGGGTATGCGTGAAGGGTTGAGGGAGCGCTCATGCCGGCGCTGGCACGCGTGTGTGTGCGCAAAGCAGCTGTGGGGAGGGGAGTGCCTGCGGGGGGGGGAGGTCTGTCTTCGCGGCCCGGTCGGGCTCAAGCCACAGATCGGCAATGGGCCGCGGACTGGGGGTTGACGACTTTTGCCCTAAGTGATATGCATTATTCATAAGTTATATGTTAATGTGGTTGTGAGGCGGGACCAAGAGAGGTGCTGAGAGGCAGAGCCTGGGAGAGAAGAAGTTCAGTCGGAGTCAGAGAGAGCTAGAGAAGAGGATAGTTTGGGGTTTTGAGGCAGAGAGTGTTTAAGGAGTGATCAGGCAGTGATTAGTCAGAGTGTGACCTGTGTTAATTAATATAGAAGAGATTAAAGAAAAATATTGAAGCTTTGTGAAACTTTAAGAATGTGCTTAAGAATTATTCCTGAAACCACGTGTAATCAATAAACCTGTTTCTGTTAAAAAGTCAGTACTGAATGGACCTTAGTCTTTCATAAAGAAATATAAGTTGATAAAGAGATCAACTGGTGGCAGCGTGTCAAGAGGCGTGTTGGGATACCTTCGTGAGCTCTGTGTTGGGTGAAACAAGCAGGGGTCATGGGGTAAACGTCACAGTGATTTATGGGACTTTGTTTTGAATTCTGTCCAACCATAAGAATGTTGCTGCAGCATGGGTTATTCTGAGGATTGCCCTCTCTGCTACTATGTAAACTATCTGTGTGATCTTTCTGATGAAATGTGTACAGATCATCAGTAACATATTGTAGCTTTCATTTCCATTACTTCTTGATAGATTACATTGATCACATTATTCCACTTTATTTGGGCTGGGATATCTGGCATTGTGTACCTAGACCTGTGGATTTAATGGCTATTTGCTAATTACTATGTTGGTAGTGTATTTCCCCTTGAATTCTGGATCACTGAGCTTCTAAAAGATTAAACATATTCATGGTTAATAGACCTCTCGGCAGCTGTTAGTTATGATAGCTGAATGTCTACAATTTGCTGGTGTTTCCTTGCTTTCAGAGTATATTTAACCTTCTTTAACTCTGGCAACATACATCAACAATAATATTATTATGTGCTGTCAAGTTAATTCCAACTTATGGCAAACATTTCCAGGATTTTCTAGGGACAGGGTACTCAGAGGTAAGTTAGCATTCCCTTGTCCTGTTACCAGTCTAGGACTATGCAGGTTGCCCAAGGCTACACAAGCTGGCTTCTCTCCCAGAAGGCACAGTGGGAAATCAAACTCTCAACTTCTAGTTGTGCAGCTAGCAACTCAATTCACTGAGCTATCTAGCCAACTATATAAAAATAAACTGTTGATTTACAGATAGGAATAGCTTAAAATACCTAAGAAAATGTCACTATTGTTTATTATTGTTATTAGTTATTGTGCCAGCTTTTCAAAGTATGAGAGGACAGATCTCTGCCTTGCAGTGATTATGATCTAGAAAAGGATTCAAAGGAGACAACAGAAGATGTGAAAGGGCATCAAGGCATAGGCAAAGAATAGGTGGTTAAATTACATGTACTTAGGCCTCTATTAAATAGGGTATGAGTTTATTGAGGGTTGTGCCAAAAGCTTTTCAGGAAAAGAAGAATCGTAGAATGGTGTTAACCTCTGCAAAGAGAGGTGCCTACCTCAGGATACTGGATGGTTGGGCTAGCAGGGTGGCCATCACCCCAGGCAGTTGGGGAAAATGTGCTGGATTAGAAGCACTTGGATCCAGCAGGGCAATTTGTATGATTATGTGTGTATTTGTGTGTCAGTCATTCAGCATTCCTCCTCTTCTTCAGTTGCTCAGTGACTGGCAGCCTTTATGTTTAAGAGGATTTGGAAAGACATTCCAGTTGACATCACCATAGGTGGAAATTGAAAGCTGCACTACTGACTTGAAACTTCAGCCTCCGTTTTGAAACATGCTTTAAGCAGAGCAGCCTAGCCTGCACATGTAGCCATGATTCTTGGAACTGTTGTGTTTTTCTGCACCATACACACAGTTCTTTGGTGCCCACCCTGATAAAGACTTGTATGAATCAAAAGCTAGCTTCTGTGTATGCCTTTTTTCATGATCTAATACAAGTATCACCTACCCTTGTCTTTGGGTTTTTAGGCTGTGTACTTCTGCATGCTTCCTTGAGAGTAAGCCCCATTCTAGTTAGTGAGACTTCTAAGTAGACCATATATGATTGTGTTTGTATATGTACATATACTTCCCCGGGAGTAAGACCTCTTGTATGTGGTGAACTTCTTTTGTGGAAACATGCATAGGACTGCACTACATATATTAATTTTTAAAATGGGTGACTACAGAAAGTCAGGAGACTTTCCCTATAAATATTTTTAAATGGTACTTGATTGAGTAAGATATTGACCATGACAGCCAGGTTTATTTCCTGAAAATGATTGATATGATGACAGATTTCAATATGATAGCTTCTTGGGATAAGCTGCTATAAAGCAGCTGTAGATTTAATATCTGCCTTAGCAGCTATGACAGTCTATCTGGAATTTAGATAATGGTGTCAACCTGCCTTCCTCCCTACTATATGACCTCATAATAAAGGAACACCTGTCCATGCCTTGATCTTGGATGAAGGGGCTGACCTCATATTTATTAATGAAAGCTAGGTAGGTGAGCTAATGTAACCCAGCTTTGCCCACATGGATATTCAGTGCAATATCAACATAGAATCATAGAATTGCAGGGACCCTGAGGATAATGAATCCAATCCCCCGTGGAAGCAGAAAATCTATAGCTAAATCATCTCTGAGCAGTGACAATCTAATCTCTGTTGAAATGTCTCCAATGGGGGGGGGGGGGTCTACCACCTTCTGAGGACATGCATCGCATTATCAAACAGCTCATGCTGTCAAGAAATTCTTCATAATGTTTAGGTGAAATCTTCATTCCTATAACTTGAGTCAATTACTTCAAGCCTTACCTTTTATACCTATAAAAAACAAGATTGCTTCATCTTCTACATGACAGCCCTTCAAATATTTAGAGATAGCTATCATATATCTTTGTCTTATCTTCTCTGGGCTATATACTATATATAAAACCAGCTTCTTCAGCTGTTCCTCATATGGTTTGGTTTCCAGATCCTTTACCTTTCTAGTTGTCCTCCAACATAGGGGGCTAGCATGGAACTCTTCTGACTTCTGGCCAGAATGATAAGGATCATTGGTGAGCACCAGATGCAAATCAAACAAACAATAGCATTGTCTAGCGGCAATGCTAGGTTCCCAAACTTTTTTGCCCCGTAGACCACTTGCCGACTTGTTTGTTTTCCGTAGACCCCCTGCCTACCTAATATCACATTTTCCTAAACCTATTAACGTGTTCAAACGTGTTTTAAGGGTTTAAGTACATGCGCGCGCGATGTGTGTGCCCATATAGCTCAGTAATGAGAAATGACAAAATGTAGTCGATCCCATTTACAACACACCGACATTTACCATAAAATTTTACCAATACTTTTACGAACTGACACATGAATGTAGCACACCACAATACAGATTATACATAGTACCTAATTAAATAATATTATGAAATATTATGTACACAGAATCTGTGTTTGGTGTAATTACGGATCGCCGAAATATTTATTATGATCTGCCTAATGGGATCTGCTCACGTAGACCCCCATTTACATCTCGTGCACCCCCAATTTTTTTTCTCTCTGACATGGACCCCCTGCAAGTCGAAATCATAGTGTTTTATTATGAGAGCTCACAGAATTCCTGTTTAATTATCTATTCCAGAGTGTTTCTTGTTATCACTGTCAAGATGACTAGTCAGTATTTGCCTGGATCTTTCCCCACCTTCTTTCTGAAGATGGGGGATACATTTGCTCACCTCCAGTCTTCAGAGGCCTCAGCCATTCTCGAAGAATTCTCAAAGATTGTAGACAGAGGCTCTGAGATTACATCTGCAAGTTCCTTAACTATCTTCAGATGAAGTTCATCTGGCCCAGGAGAGTTGAATTCATTTGGAGCAGCAGGATATTTCCGTACCACATCTTCACCTGTCTTGAGCAGCAGCCCCCTTTTCTTCCTTTATTCTAATTACGCTAGATTGACCACTGCTTCCTTTTCAGGAGAAAACAGCAGCCAGGTAGATGTTCAGAAGTCCTAGTCGTATATTCTCCATGTTGCTCATTAGTATCTTTCCATCCCCTCCATGCAGGAGACCCATCATTTCTGTCTTTTTCCTCTTGCTTTGAGAGGAAAAAATCACTTTGTTTTGTTTTAAATCTCTCTCAGATCAGAGCTCATTTTTCACTTAAGCATCCCTATTTTTCTTGTGGCAAATATTGGCTACTCAGTTGTACTCTTACTTTGTGACTTGCCCCCTCCTACATTCCCTGCCCTCCATTTCCTTTTAAACTCTTAGGTTAATCTGAAAGCACCTTTTGCAGCCATGCTGGTTTGCTGAGACATCTTCCACTTTTCTTTCTCATAGGAATCACTTGTAATTATGGCTTCAGTATCTCACCGTAAGAAACTCACCCATTCTGGACTCCCTTTTCTTCGAGTATGTCTGACCACGGGATTGCCAATATTTGCTAAGTTTATTGAAATAATAAGCTTTCCTGAAATCAATAGGAAGGAGTGATGAAAAAATGCCACCTGTGTCCTCATGTTTGGACCCACAGCCCTGTAGTCACTTGTAATGCACTAAAGGCTGTGTCTGGCAGCATATTTTGGTCCTACATGGATCAGAAGGAAGGAATTGTGGCCAGTAGGCTTGATGAGTCTTGGCAAGCTGTCCTTCACCTCTTGGTTCTTTGTCCCAAGGAGACAGCATACCTCCTGGGAGATGCTGCTACTGTACCCCTCAGAAGAAAGTCCCCTACTAGCCATCCTAGATCTCCTCTTCTTCCAGGAAGTGACTGTATTTCTTCCATCTGATATGGTCCTATCTTACTCTCTGCTGTCTGCTGCCCCTTTATGAAGAACTCAGAATCACCGTCTGTGTAGAGGGCTTGGGAATTTTGTTTTTCAGTGGCTTAGAATCACTGTCCATGAAGAGGGCCTGGGGCTGCTACCCCAGTT
Organism: Intellagama lesueurii; assembly: GCA_037013535.1. Lineage (NCBI taxonomy): Eukaryota > Metazoa > Chordata > Lepidosauria > Squamata > Agamidae > Intellagama > Intellagama lesueurii. Next base: position 259,806,089 of record JBAJHW010000002.1, read on the forward strand.
CCAACACTTTCAGTCATTGGCCATGGAAGACACCTGGGATAGCTGTTGTTATTCCATATAGCTAAGAATCACTTTTCCCTGGAAAAGACCCTGATGTTGGGAAAGTGTGAAGGCAAGAGGAGAAGGGGACAACAGAGGACGAGATGCTTGGACAGTGTCATCGAAGCTACCAACATGAATTTGACCCAACTCCGGGAGGCAGTGGAAGACAGGAGGGCCTGGCGTGCTCTGGTCCATGGGGTCACGAAGAGTCGGACACGACTTCCCTGAAGTCCCCTTCCATATAGCTCAGAATCACTGTCTGTGGAGAGGACCTGGTATTGATTCTGTCGTTCCAAAGGCACAGCGTGCTTTCCTATAGTTGTTTGTCTGTGTTACGTACATTCCTCCACATTCTTGGCTCAACACTGCACAGAAGTGCTCCATTTTCTCTGATGAGTCTTAAAAGTGCAGAGCAGGCTTAAACACAGATGAGGGAGACAGACATCACATTCATTCACAGGGGTTCTGTCCTTTGTTAGCAAGGAATCAATCTATCCAGGAGCTAATTTCAAGCCTTCTCTCATGATGCTGGTGCAGGAGGCAGAATGTTGGTGTACTGGCCACCCTGCTGCCCAGCAGCCTCATTTTTGGAGTTGATGGAGGAGATCTCAAGCATGGTGTTGGAATGCCCCCAAGTGGTAGTACTGAGCCGTATCAGTATCCACATAATGACTGTTTGGGAGGACTAACTTTAAAACCATTATTAGCCTTGAGACAGAAGGAACTTTCTCATGGGCCTTGTGCATGTAGCAGGTACACTCTTAATTTGTTTGTTATGAAATTATTACAATTGATCCACTGGTAGAAGGAATTGTCATAATTCCTTTCATTGGATGGATCACTCCTTCTGTGATCTCTTTAAAGCTAGAGTCATATTATACTTATTCTCTATGATCTGCACCAGCTTCCAAGTCAATCTCAAGGTATCAGCGTTGACTTACAAAGCCACAACCACTTGAAACTTATGTACTTGTTGAAGTACCTCTCCCGGATGATACCATCAAAACCACTGAAATCTATAGAAAAAGGGTGATGACAGACCCACTTGTGGGCGATGGCTAGGAAACAGCAACCTAAACAATAACCTTTTTGGTTGTAAAACCCTAGTTATTGAATTACATATGCATTAAGTGTCATCAGCTGCTTAAGATGCACCTCTCCATAAAGACCTTTGGATTCTTTTGACAACATTTGACCTTTTGAATCTTCTGTGTGTTTCAGCATTCTATGCACTGTATGTTTTTAGAGTTTGATAATATTCTTTTCTTAATTTTTTGTTTTATATTTGAACTTACTTGCTTTGTGATCACTTTGCCAGAAGAATTTAATGATAAATAATTTTATTAACCATCTGGGAACAAATGGTGACTACTTAGACACAATGTCACCTTATTCATAGCATTATCTTGTAAAAATGATTCATTTTTTAATAATGTTAAATGTGGGAAAGTGGTTAGCCTGGCCAGCAAGCTAAACGTCCTGCTGTACTACAGGTTTTCCTCCTTGTGGAAGAAGGAGTACATTCTAGCAACCTTTTTGGAATCCCGGATTAAACAGTAGGCAATGGATATTAAGCAGCAACAAGAAGGGGCAGCAACGGCAGCCAACTTTCCATCACATGCAGCAGCAGCTAGTGAAGAAGGTCCAGCTAAAATTGAGGGGTCAAATAGAGCAGGAAGAAACTAGCAATTTTCCCAAACAACAATCCCAGCAGATGTATTGTAGAGTCGAAGTTGCTCATCCCTGCAACAACAGGGCAAGCTTTCAGGGACACTTTCTGGGAAGCTTGCCTTGTTGTTGCAGGGATGAGCAACTTCGACTCTACAATACATCTGCAGGGCAGGGGCCTTTCCTCCAGAGACACTATCCCAACGGAAGGATATGGCAGAGGCACACATGCAGGAGCCCTTCAAGTCAAAAAAAACCCCAATCCCTTGTTATTACTGGACTGAGAAGGAATCTGTTTGGGGATACCTTATTTCCCTTAAGGTCAACCTACCAATGCTGAACTTCCCTGAAGTCCCCTTTAAGTAAGCGAGAATAGCACACTCTGCTTAGACTACTCAGTATGCCACGCTTCATTCTGTTGCCCCCTCCTCCTGCCTCTTTTATTTTTCCTTCTGCTGCTCCAAGATTGTGCTCACTTACTCAACTGCACTGTTGGCACAATTCCCATCCACCACAGGCTATCTGCTGCTCCAGTCTGCCTGCTAGTACTGCCCAGGGTATTTGCCCACTTCCCAGGCACCGTGTCCTTTGCTTCCCCAGTGTGGCTGGCATTCCCACAGTTACAGTTACAGTAACTGCCCATTACAGTTATTTCCTAATACCTAGGCACTGCTGGGTGTTAGTGTGCACTCTTTTTGTGGGAATTCTGGGAATTCAATCACTGGGAATTCTTTCAACAATGTTTTGCCTATTTTTTAAAAGGAGGAAAGTAATGACCATATAGTATTCATATTGACTGTAACAGAGTTCTGGATATCTGGAAATTCCAAAGTTTTAAAATTATGAATCTGAATTCCGAATCCAAATGTTGGTGCTAGTACATAAACCTACTTGTTTTATCTTGTGAAAACTCTATGTCTGTAGTCCAATTTGTGTTCCATCCAAACTGACTCAAGTTGATTGGCTTCAAGTAAGATGAGTGTTTTCAAGGTACATCGTTATGTGTTTTAGCCATAGAGAAGTGTTTGGGAAACTAGTTCTTGAACCAGATTTGCTTTCTGGAGAAATGTTTTCAGGTTTAACTTAATATAAATTGATACTTGTATGTTATCCTGACAGAAAGTCAGTTGACTTTCCTAGAACATTTATTTCACTAGCATTCTTTTAATTAAACAGCTTTGATTTTAGTTGTGTAGTACTTCTGTGTTTGTCTCTAGAATACTATGCAAAGTTGTAAGTCCCATGGGAACTGCAGTTTGCCATCCTTATAAGCATAGGAAATGTCCAGCTTTTATGATGCAGATTAGCGAAGCAGTGATTTAAATAGTTTGCTTTGGTTTTTTTAAAATCAGATCATTCTATTCTTGCTTGCTTGTTTTTTTCTTCATAAATCATTAAAGCAGTAATATACTCCATTTAAGGCCTGGTTTGTTTTGCTTTGCTTAATTAAAGTGCATAATTTACTTGTTTGCTAGTTTTTTTCTTTTTGAATTGTTCAATAGTCATAGATTTGTAACTGTATTGCTGGGATTACTACCCTAAACAGATAAATTGTGAAGTTGTTTAACAATGCAGAGTACAGTTCAGGGTCTAATACAGTGGAACCTCTACTTATGAACTTAATCCGTATTGGAATGCTGTTCTTAAGTTGAAACGTTCGTAAGTAGAGGCAAAATTTCCCATAGGAATGCATTGAAAACCATTTAATCCGTTCTGGCTGTTTTTCGTTCTTATCTAGAGGCGCCGTTCGCAAGTAGAGGCATTAGTTCCCATAGGAACTAATGCAAAGCCGGTTAATCCGTACTCTACCACTAGGGGGAGAAAAAAATTTTTAACCTAAGATGACCTAAGGTTAAAAAAAGGGCAGGAAAGTTTTTTTTTTCGGTTCGTAAGTTGGAGCTCCGTTCGCAAGTAGAGGCAAAATTTAGCGAACGGAGCTGTTCGTAAGTTGGATTGTTCGTAGCTAGGGACGTTCGTAAGTAGAAGTTCCACTGTAAGTGGCACTGTGGTGATTTCTTTGTACAGTAGTAGAGGATACCTGTCTGCAACATGTCCTTGCTTCAGATAGCATGCCCAGATGGCATCCTTTTGCAGAAGCTAGAGGAAGAACTGCAAGTTGTTCATCTCTTGCTGGGTCTGTGAAACCCACTGATAAATGAAAAAGAACATTTTGAGGATGGCAGCTGTAAGAATACCATGCAGTACAACATCTACTGATCAAAGCAGGTGTGAAACAGGACCAACAAATGACGACCTGCTCCCACCCAACAACTTTTCAGTTTCTCATGGAATGACTGCCCCTCTTCATGTATTAAGACTGGAAAAGTGTGGGGCTCAAAAGGTGGTGGTGTCATGAGGGTGCAGATAAGTCCTGTTCTCATCCCCACCCCACCCAGAAGTCAGGCAGACCCCTGTGTATTCAGCTTGAAGTGAGCAGGGAAACATGCTTGTAGTACCTATGCAGATCTTTACACTGAAGAGACAAGGGTCTTTCTGAACTCTGGGTGGGGGGATGTGGAACTTGTGTGCTTGCTCCCATTCCCACCACTCTTTGAGTCCAATACACTTTCCAGCTTAACACCTCAGTAGGACTATTCCTTTACATTATGAGTTCATGCTAATGATGCAGCTCTGTTCAGTTTTTGATACTGTCACATCATTCCTCAAAAACTATTATTATTGTTCAGTTTCTACAGTACTTTTAATTATTTATTATTTTAAGATTGTTGATACTGTTTTTATCTTGTGCCATGCATTCTTTTTAATATACACTGCTTAGAGAATTTGTGTCAAATGGCATGTAAGTGCCAGAAGCAAACAAACAAATAAAACATAGTTACATTGAACATGCTTGCTTGAAGAAAGGATGGGCTACTTTCAGTTTTACTTCTTGGGAGGGTGGATTATGGTAATCTGGCAAGCCTTGCATCCTCCAGAGTTTTGTGGAGGCAGAAACTTTCCCCTTGGATCTGCCACAGTTGCCCACCTCTGGTGCATACAATCTGGCTCTCCAAGGTATACTTTTGTTCCAGTAACAAAATGAAACTATGGCATCTCCCGTTATGAGCCTGCCTGCTTGTGTATTACGATCATCATGGGAAGCCTTTCTCTTGGTTCCACCACCCACACAGGGTCACTTTCCTGTATTTTGGAGACCCCTTGGGACAGGGAAGACTTCACTGACACTGTTATCACCGTTTGAATGTACATCAGCTAAAATGTTTCACACCAAGGAAGGTATTAATAGTATTCATGCAGAACAGACTCGCAAACAAAGGGTTGCAAATGAAAGCAATGTAGATAAATTGGGTCAGTTATTGTTGGAAAGTAAACTGAGGACAGTGTGCCTTTTGTGAAGGTCAGAGATTCCTTCTCCAGTCTTGCAGTAACCTGGACACTGATTAACATTGTGGAAAGGCCCAGCCTACTTTTCACTTCACATTCTCACTATTTGATGGGGTACCTGAGGAGTTAATCATGTTTCTGAACAGAGCAGAAACATGAAGCCATGGGAAGAAAATAGTTCCTGAATTTCCATTGAGACCAGACTTGTGCCTATTAGTGTTCTAATTTAGGCATGGAATTCACTGAGCACTGACTGAGATGGAGGGGAATGAGGATTTATCATTTTAGTTATTAAAAATGAGTTACTTTCCACTACAGCATAAATACAGGGAAGGATTGGAACTGATATAAAGTTAAGAACAGAGTTTGAGGAATAGGGACTAACATTGACTATCATTTCACTTTCCCTATTTTCCATCAAACTTTAGTTTTTCCATATTGGGTTATTCAACTTCTTATATTTTCAGCTGAGAAGGGTTATCATCTGATTGACTTTTGCATGTTCTTAACTGTTTGGGATCTTATGTTAGTCAATACTCATAACAATATAGGAAAGAATTAGCCTGTGCTTTGTATGATAAAATGAAACTCATATGAATCCATATACTACCAGTCTTTCAGGTGAATCAGTCAAGCTCCAAACCAAAGATAATCCACACCCTGGAGAGCTTAAAACAACCGGAAAAAATATATTGAAACTAGGAGCAAAGGGAAAAAATTTAAGCTTACAAATACAGTAGTACCTCGGTTTATGAACACCTCGGTTAACGTAATTTTCGGTTTACGAACGGAAATCCATTGAAAATAATGCCTCGGTTTACGATTTTTTTCTGCAGTACGAAGGAAGTTTCCCCAGGATGCATTGTGCCTGGAGGTTTATAGCGCCGCCCCCATATGGCAAACCGTGTTTCGGTTTAGGAATTTTTCGCATTACGTAACGTTCTGGAGAACACATTAAATTCGTAAACCGAGGTACTACTGTATATATAAAAATATGCAATGCTGAATTGTCAATCCCATAGCCTGCAATAGATTTTTTTATTTTTTGCTGTGCCATTTTCTGCATTCATAATGAATCCCCTTCTGCTTAATTATATTCATACATTCCTATCTCCTCAATCTGTAGTCTTTTTATGCTGTCATGAGAACTAGTGGCAAAATTCCCTTTTGGCTCTGCTAGATGCAAAATCAGTTTTTAAAAGTATTTCAGGCTTCTTAATATTCCAGATAATTTCCAAATAATTTTCTCCTTTGGCATGAAGAATGCTCAGTGAATGCTCTCTGGAAAAAGCAAATGTAACTGTGCTGTTACTTTCAATCAAATTCATTTATTTTTCGTATATACTGTATTGTATTATAGAATTTAACAACAACAAAACTTTGTTCCTTCCCTTTTTTTTTCTCCACTATGTGCTAAAGTTTGTTTTCGATTCTAACTGTACCATCTCAGATATGTTCCCACTTTTGGGGGGAAAGCACACACCCTTACATACTAGAGTTTTGGCAATGGTCGTATCTTATGTAAGAATGAGGTTGAGAAACAGAGTAGACTTGTCAATTGACAAGCAGGAAAGATGTCAGTATGTTGAACACAGTGGTCAAATTATGTTTGCTTATCCCCAAACCCTTGGAACAATCATGAATACAAACCAAAAATAGAGGCAGTTATGAGAGAGCAGTTATTAGTGTGCTCTGATAGATCCACAGTTTGTATGAGAGAGACAGACAGACAGACAAAGGAAGACTTTTGCAATTTTGCTGTCTGTTAATAATCGGTTGCCATCAAGTCTGTTCTGACACATGGTGACCCTTTTTCGGGTTTTCTAGGTAGAAAAACTGCTCAGAAGTGGTTTGCCCTTCTCTTCTTTCTGACACCTCTAGCTCTGCAGCCAGACACTTAAATGACTGAGCTATTCAGCCATCTCTGTTAACAGTCTAGAATAAATGTAGCTGTGATCCAGGGGGTTGGGGAGATGTGAGACCTTGCAGATGTTTTGGATGAAACTCCGGCCAGCCCTAGCAGTATCTGCGGGGCCACATGCTCTCCATTCCTGCAGCAGACAGATTGGAGATCAGGAAGTGACTGAAAACACTGGGGGTGGGAGAGAATTCGTGCACCTTATATCCTGACCCATGATAATGTTCTTGCTGTAGATCTCCTGCCATCTTACTCCTACTTGCCATCATCACTATTTTTGCTACTGCCTACAGTTTCCCTGCCCAAGATGAAAGAGGTGGTTAGTTTAAAAGGTCAGAATCAGATTAGCGTATACAGTCATGTAAAAGCAATCTCTTAGCTTCCCCTTCATGCCACAAATAATAAAATCAGGCATGCATTCATTCATGTGGCTGAGTGAAGGTCACCTACAGGAAGAGGGGGAAAGGGGGCTTTGATTTCTTATTATTTTTGTGTTAACCACACCTTTGGTTTTAACATTTAGAACAATGATTCCCAAACTTGAGTACTCAGGCGGTCTTGGACTGCAGCTCCCAGAAGCCTTTACCACTAGCTGTGCTGGCCAAGATTTCTGGGAGTTATCGACGAAGAAGATCTGGGAACCCAAGGTTGATTTAGCGTTATGACTTATATTTAAATGCTTGATCCTTTCGCCCATGGCTCCATCAGATTATTCAGAACTGGTTGCAGTGAGTGCCCTTACTAATGCAGCATCTTGAAGTCTGAGATTTGTGACATGAAATGATCAGAGTAGACTATCTGTCTAGATGGGCGGGGTATAAATCCAATAAAATAAATAATAAATAAATAAATAAATCTCACTGTTGATGAGATGTTGATATTAATACTGCATCCCTTTCAAAATGCAGAAACATTATTTGCACTTTAAATTGAGTTTTGCTGTCACATACTTAGTGAAAAATAACAGGTTCATAGTAATCAAGTGTCACAACAAAGCTGTACTTCAGCCAAGTGAGGCCATGGCTTATTTTACCAAGATGACAAGACTCCTTTATATTGACTAACTGAAAAGACATGGTGATAACATGGTAATGGCTGGAATCCAATTGAAAAAAATATGTTGGTGTGAAGTTCATCTGTGTACATTTCAGTGGTGAATTCCTAATTAAGTTGTCATAGACATTTCTTGTTGCATATCAAGTCTGTGACTAGTTTGTGATGCAAAATGCCTGTGCTGACTTCTTAACTAGTAGCAGTTAATAGCCAATGGCAGCTGTAAATAATAGGATTCTGGCCATTGCATTCTTTTTAAAAATGAGAGTGAAAGTAAAAATGAAAGCTGGAAGAAGAAAGTGCATTTTCAGTGATTAAGTGGACTTAATGAGTCCTCCCCCCCCCCTTTTATCACAGATACAGATTATCATTGTTTTAGATATCTGGCTATGCAGCCAGAGGTTGGGAGTTCAGTTCCCCACTATGTCTCCTTGACAGGGGCTGACTCGATTATCTCTAGGGTCCCAGCTCTGCATTTCAAAGATTAGATGATGATGATGATGCAATTTATCATGAGACATAAAGAAAAGTAGCATTATCATATGGCTTCATTTATTTTTAAATCAACTTTAATTTACCATTTAGTTTTTTTCTTCTTCATCATCTATGCAAATCCTTTTAGAAATGGAGAACTTGTCACTCTGTGTATGTTCCTGGACTGGAATTCCCACATGTTTGGCAATGCTGGTTAGGGAGCTGGGAGCTATACTCCAATACTAAGATAGAGTTTGGAAAGTGTACTTTTTGGACTATAATTTCCAGAACTCCCAGATAGCATGTGTTCTGGAGGACTGAAACCTGTACAGTGGTACCTCAGTTTACGAACGCCTCGGTTAATGTAATTTTTGGTTTATGAATGAAAATCCATTGAAAATAATGCCTTGGTTTATGAATTTTTTTCGCTATACGAAGCAAGTTTCCTCAGGATGCATTGTGCCTGGGAGGTTTATAGCGCCGCCCCCGTGCATGCTGGAGTCTGTGGGTAGCACGTGGTGTCGAGTGTGGAGGTGTTGGAGTGATTTTTGCATCGAGTTTTGGAGCTATTCTGGAATTTTTTTGCAGCGGTTTTGGGACTTTTTGGAACTTTTTGGTGCATTTCTCAAGCAGTGGAAAGGTAGGGAGCTGAGCTTTGTAGTTTGCATGCCCTTTTACTGTGTGTTCTGCATTGTGGGTTGGTTTCCATGCCAGCTGATGTGCTGTGCATGCCTGTTACTGTGTGTTTTGCATTGTGGGGTGATTTCCATGCCAGCTCATGTGGACAGATTTTTGGGGTTTTAATTAGCTTGTGTTGATAGACTTGGGGCTCTTGGACTGGAGCATTGAGAGCCTGGGTGTGGGTGTAAAGCATTTTTTTTTTCTGCTCACTTAGTGACTGTGGTGTCATGGCACCCAAGAAAGCAGCGGAAGCTGGGAAAAGGAAGAAGGAAATGATTCTGCTCGAGGTCAAGAAAGAAATCATCAGGAAGCATGAAGGAGGAATGCGATTGACTGACCTCGCCAAAGAGTATGGAAGGAGTGCATCCACAATCGCTACCATCCTAAAGATGAAAGAGAAGATAACTGGGAGAAATGCAGCCAAGGGAGTCACCAGGGTCTCCAAGCAACGGCCACCTGTTGTGGAGGAGGTTGAAAAGTTGCTCCTGCTCTGGATTGAAGAGAAGCAGCGTGCAGGGGACACAGTGACTGAGGCGATCATCTGCAAAAAAGCCAAGGCCTTGCATGCTGACCTCCTCGACCAACAGCCAGGAACGTCAGCTGATGCAGAAGGCTTCAAGGCGAGCAGGGGGTGGTTCCAAAGGTTCAAGACCAGATCTGGCATCCACAGCGTGGTCAGGCATGGAGAGGCCGCGAGTTCCAATGTTGCTGTAGCTGAGGAATTTGCTACTGAGTTCCTGGAGGTCATGGTTTCAGAGGGCTACCTTCCTCAGCAGGTCTTCAACTGCAACGAGACTGGGCTCTCCTAGAATAGGATTCCAAAACGTACCTTCATCACGGAAGAGGAGACCTCAATGCCTGGCCACAAGCCAATGAAGGACCGTCTCACCCTCCTGTTCTGCGCCAACGCCAGTGGGGACCTTAAGATCAAGCCCCTGCTCGTCTACCACTCAGAGAACCCACGGGCCTTCAAGAAACACAAGGTGAAGAAGGAGCAGTTGAACATTTTGTGGCGGTCCAACCCAAAGTCTTGTGTCACACGCCTCTTGATTGTGCAGTGGGTCAATCTGGTTTTTGGTCCTGCTGTCAAGCAGTACCTTGTGGACAATAACCTGCCACTCAAGGCCGTGCTGCTCATGGACAATGCTCCTCCTCATCCTTCAGGCCTCAAGGAAGACTTGCTGGAGGACTTTAACTTCATCACGGTCGTGTTCCTTCCGCCTAACACCATTCCACTACTCCAGCCAATGGACCAGCAGGTCATCTCCAATTTTAAACAACTCTACACAAGGGAGCTTTTCCGGCAATGCTTTGAGATGACAGATTGATCAAGTCTCACTCTCCATGAATTTTGGAGATACCATTTTTTGACATTGTAAGCTGTCTGCAGATTACCACCATTGCCTGGGCCGGGGTCAGACAGAGAATGCTAAATTCTGCTTGGCACAACCTGTGGCCAGACTGTGTTGTGACACCTGACTCCAATGCTTCTGCACCTGCACCAGAGTCAACAGTGTTGGAGGAGATTGTTTCCTTGGGGAGGAAAATGGGACTGGAGATGACTGAGGAGGATATCTGCGAGCTGGTGGAGGGACACGACCGTGAGCTAACCACTGAGGACCTGGTGGAACTGCAGAAGGAGGTGATGGAGGAGCAGATCTCATTTGAGGAGGAGGAAACGAGTGAGGAACAGCTCTCTTCCAGGTAACTCAAGGAGGCATGCCAAATGTGGGTAAACCTACAGACATTTGTACAGCAGCAGCACCCATATAAGGCTCTAGCCCAGAGACTTGTGAACAGTTTTGACACCGACATCATGTCCTCTTTCCGAGGGATGCTCAAAAGGTGCCAGAGGCAGCACACAATGGAAAGGTTCCTACTAAAACAGCCTAGACATGAAGAAGAAGCTGCTTGTGTTAGTGCTGCCCAGTTGCCCTCCTCCTCCTCTTCCAAAAAGTGTTGAAATTGTTTTGAAAAGGTTTTTAAATGTTGAACAGTTGAAGTTTGCCATGTTTTCCCTGTTGAAGTGTGATTTATGTAGAGTTGAAGTGTACTGTACCATGTTTGAAAAGTTTGCCATGTTTGAAAAGTTGAAGTTGGATGTTTGAAATGTTATTGCTTGATTAATTATGTCCCTGTACAGTATTCATGCCTTTAAAGTGCACTTTATAAAGAGTTTTGAACAGATAAAAGACATTGTTTTGACTTTTTTCTGACCTCCGGAACGGATTAATTGGTTTTCAATGCGTTCCTACGGGAAACCGCGTTTCGGTTTACGAATTTTTCGCAATACAAAACGTCCCGGAGCACGCATTAAATTTGTAAACCGAGGTACCACTGTAGCCCCCAAAGTAACTTTTCCAAACTCTGCATCACGAGGGGCACATATTTCCCACCTCTGCTTTAGTTAGACTTTAGTTAGCCTTGAGTGATGGGAACCTGGCTACGTAGCAGCAAGGTTGATGATAACAGTATGAGTAGGTGAGCAAGTGCTGCCCTTGGATTATCTTTGATATTCTCAGTTAGCTTTCTTCTTATCTGTGATTCTTCCTTTGCTCTCAGGCATCTAGATTTTAAAAAAACAAACCCTCACACTGAGTGAATTCTGGGGTATTTTCTGACCCCATTGAGTGTAATGCTTTTCAAATAGATTCTTTTGTATGCTAAATCTGTACCTAGCCATGTGGTCAAGCTTGATGGTGCCCACTGCATCCTAAAGCATAGTCAGTGCAGTTGTCTTTCTCAAGTGGTTGTGTAAATAGGCTCTGTCAGACAGTGTAGCAGGACAGACCTATCATATTTAACATGTGTGGGGTTCTGCTGCGGCCAGTGGGAATAAAATGACAGGAGATCTGTAGCCAGCACATTCTTCCTTATGACAGATTGAGCCTACACTATTATCACAGCAGTGCATGCTATTCTGTGTGCTTGTTGTTATGAGCTGTCAAGTCAGAACTGACTTATAGTGACTCATGGTTTCCAGTATAAGTGGGATATTTAAGGAGTGGTTTTATTAATTCCAATCCCACCTCCTAGTGAGTTTCCATGGCAGAGCCGAGGAGTTGAATTCAGGTCTCCTCCTGAGTCCTAGTCCATTACTCTATCCACTGCACCACACTGGGCACATTCTGTGTGATAGCTGAGATGAAACATATAGTTATTTTATGAAGATAGCAATCCTCCTCTCCCAATTAACAACTTGCAGTAATTAGACTGCATTATTCTATACAGGAACAGGCAGGCAGGATAACTGTGTGAATGGGGGTGTAGAAGATACATCTTGCTGCCTGTTTTGACAGAGCCTATGAGGTTTTAACAAAAATTATGACTGTGAGACTAAGGGTAAGTCCCTTCTTGACTTTGTTATGCAGTGCGAAACCCATTCTACTTTTAGTACTTATAGAAATAGTTGATGATAAAAAAAAGAAGGGTAGTTGTCCTTTGCTTTCCTGTCTATGGGAATGCCTTAGATCGTTATCATGTTTGTAACCCAAATAACTTCTTAATAACTTTTCCCGATGGGTGAGTACTACATCATCTGTGTCAGCTTTACATGAGGTTTCAAGCTCATATAAAGCTTGAAATCTCAGCTGTCTAATAGCTAGTGCCATAGAATTTGCTGTGTTTTTCCAAAAGTCTTCTATCTTGCTCACGTAACTTTGGATCCATTTTTGTATTCATCTTTTGTGTTAGATTTATAACGGCTAGTTGTCTGCGATGTTGCCAACTGATTTTATAAAAAACAGCTTTGATTTTGCAGAGTCTTATATACTTTGAACTGAATTTAGATGAGGTATAGTATGTATTTATTTATTAAAATATTTTTACCACACCTTTCACCTTAAAAAAGACCCAAGGTGGCTTACATCATTGAAAGTCAGTATTTAAAGCTGAAAACAATGAGTATACAATGGTGGTTTACATCACTGAAAGCCAATATTTAGTAACAGTGTGTCTAATGACACACCTCTTAATCCTTGATACAGATGGGTCGGATCTCATCCCACATTTGTCTAGACATTTTAATGTTTAGGTATTATTTCCACTAGTTCTTTTTTCTGCATATACCGTCTTCATTTACTGTTGTGTTCTTTATTTCTGTATAAGCTTAAAGATAAAAATGGATTCAAGCAGTTACTTTTGTTTCTTGATAATTATTTATTTATTTAAGTATTTATTTATTAAACTTATATACCGCCCATCTAGAACGTGTCTACTCTGGGCCATTTACATAAAGCATAAAAAATAAATTAAAGGTACAATCCAAATTAATTGCAGAGTCCAAGATGGAAAAAGAAAGAGAGGAAAAAAGAAAAGAAATATGCTAGGTGATGGCTGTAGGGAAGGCCTGCCTGTATAGCCATGTCTTCAGATTGGTCTTGAAGGCCCTCAGCAAGGGGGCCAGGTGGATCTCTGCAGGCAAGTTGTTCCAGAGGCGAGGGGCCACTGCTGAGAAGGCCCGATTTTTAGTTTTTTTCCCTTCAGATCTCTCTTGGCATTAGGCCCCTCATCTGCCCGGCCTGACTGGAACGAGTGATATGGGTAGAACTAAGTGGAAGAAGGCGCTCAGCCAGGTATCGAGGGCCATTTAGGGCTTTATATTTATTTATTTATTGTAATAGTTAACACCTTGAAATCGATGCGGAAGCGGATAGGTAACCAATGTAAGGCAGCCATGGTGGGGGAAATATGGTGAAATATTTTCACCCCTGTTAATAACCTGGCCGCCGTGTTCTGGACCATCTGAAGCTTCTGCATCAGTCTCAAAGGAAGCCCCATGTAATTAAAGTCATTTGAAATCTCTTATCAAGATCATTGGAGGAGAAATCTGAGTGTACAATTTCATGTGGCAGAAGGAAGAACCTAGCAACACTTCTTTTGATTGATCTACTGTTCTGGGTTTCATACAACCCTGAGCGAACGGCCAATTGCTTTAAGCAGATGATGAGCTTAATGTTTCAGTAAACCTGTGGAAACTTTCCCACTCTTATGCTTTGATCTTTAATTGAGGTTTCACTCAATATCTTGCCATCGATAGATGTTGGGTGGGTGAATCTTCTAGGTGGCAGCGTCCAGTCTTTGAAATTCTTTGTCCCAGAATATCTGATTGGGTCTTTCACTGTGTTTTGTTAGTAAGTCAAAATTGCATTGTTTCATCATGCTTTTGGGCTGGGCAGTAGTTGATTATTTGTTTAATATTCTCATTATGGAATACTTCTGATTTGTTTGATTTTCTTACCTAAAAAAAAACTTGTTTGTAATTTATCTGTAATGGTGAGTATTTGCCATCATATCGATTCTGACTTATGGTGACCCTATCCAGAGTTTTCTTGATAGAGAGTACACAGAAGTAGTTTACCATTTCCTTCTTTTGAGGGTGCCCTGAGATTGTATAGTTTGACCATGACTACAGGGGCTGGCTCTTTTCCCAGGGAGTCGAACTCCCAACCCCTGGGTCCACAGCCAGACACCTAAACCATTGAGCTACCCTATCAGATGAGCCTCAGATAGCACTTTTCAGAGCCAGAATAATAATAATAACCACATATGCTGCTCCTGGCATAGTTTTCAGTCATCTCTACACTCTCACCATCCACCTTTCCTCCAAACTGCTACTAAATATTATCAGCCTCACACACTAATTAAAGTTCTATTTCGCTTCTGTGGTTTGAAATGTACAGTTTCCATATGCCAGGTATTTAAATTACTGCCATATTCCTGTGGTCTTTCATTAGCAACTGTAGATTCACCAGCTCAGTTGTCTCCACTCTGAAAAGAAAAATATTATTTTAACAAAAACTAATGGCTTGATGGTACCTGTGCTTTTTTGTTTTGTTTTCCTCGTCTGCCCCTGTTGGCATGTCAAGCCACCTAGTTCTGGCAACGACACAAGTCCTAGTCTCTTTTCCGTAGTTGTCAGCCATCGTCCAAAAGCATATGATACCAGACGTTCTGTTTTGCCCAAGGACTTGGAAGGGGAAGAGCAAAGCGCAAGAATGAGGATTGATTCTGATACAACTGTAATGAAAGGGAAATGCCTGTTACCCTTTTTTTCTGAAAGCTTAATTGTGTAGAATCCAATAAACATTGCCATCATGAGTGCAAGACTGACTGTAGAATGTTTTAGTCTCTGCCATTAGCCAGCAGGCTTGGAGCCCCTATCAGGTTGTGCCCACTTGCCTTCAAGGAGGAACATCATGACAAAGGGAAAACCCATCTGTCTTCATCTGCTAGCCAGAGAAGGAGCAGGTACAGCAATCTTACTTCCCACTCATGTTATTCCCAGTAGGAACATTTGACTCTAACTGACAGTTGCCCTGACACTAGTAAAATCTTGAAGGGAAATACACAGTGTACATAGGACTGCTAGGTACCGTATTTTCCCCATGTATAATACCCCCCACTTTTCTAACCCAAAATTAAGAAATCAAGATTTTAAACGTAAAACAGAACACATATTTATTTAGTAATTAGGTAACATTTACATACCAGTACTGTCATATTATGCAATCACACTTTATATTCAGCCTCTGGGCTCAGAATGCTCTGACATTAGGAGTCCCTGTTGCATCTGAGCACTGTTGCAATTGGTTTGTTCAGCATCAGCTGACGTCAGTTACATAAGGCTCGTGATTGGAGGAAGCTAAGCCTCCTGATTGGAGGCAACTAAGCCTCCTGATTGAAGGAATTCTGTTTGCAGAGGCAAGGTATGAGCCGTTTTGTTCTCTCCTCAGCTTACTTCCGTGTATAAGACCCTCAATTTTTAGTCTTAACGATTTTAGGAAAAAGTAGCGTCTTATACACGGAAAAATACAGTAGCCTGTGTGTAGTTAAAGACAAAGACCTCTGTCTCTTCGGATAAGATAATACTGTTTATGTAACTGCAAAGAAATGGTATCTAATTTTATTATTTTTCTTTCCCTCCCTTCTCCTTGTTCCTTTTTGCATTGTAACTTAAGACTGCAAGTCTTCAGATAGGAGTTGTCATCTCTGAATTAGAAATTGGTTCTTCATATTCACATTATAAATGAAGCCTGGTACCGCAGGTGATACTGATTCCCATCCCCCCCACCCAGAAGCAGCCAACCCACTTACCGGACTCCATGTAGCACAGGGGTCCGCCTTCAGTGCCAGCGCACCAATCCAAGAAGAAGCCCAGCTGGCTGTCACCATCTCCCCGTGCAGCCGACCACTGTGGTGCAGAGTCTCCCTGATCAGCCAATGAGTGGTTGGTTGCTCAGGGGGGTCCCAATTGGTATGCCGGTGCTGAAGGCGGACCCCTATGCTGCACGGGGCATGGTAAGTGGGCTGGCTGATTCTGGGCGTGGGGCACAGGAATCGGTACCATCTGCGTTACCAGGCTTTCTAATACAAATATGAAGAGCCCATCTCTACTCTGAATACTTACAGCTGTTAGAAAATCACGGGTACTTTGTTAATGGAAATAGGAATGTTTATAATGATGGTAGGTTCCCCTTGACATTTAGTCCAGTCGTGTCCGACTAGGGCGCGGTGCTCATCCCCGTTTCCAAGCCATAGAGCCAGCATTTGTCCGAAGACAGTTTCCGTGGTCACGTGGCCAGCGCAACTAGACACGGAACGCCGTTACCTTCCCACCAAGGTGGTACCTATTTATCTACTCGCATTTTTACATGCTTTCGAACTGCTAGGTTGGCAGGAGCTGGGACAAGCGACGGGAGCTCACCCCGTTGCATGGATTTGATCTTACGACTGCTGGTCTTCTGACCTTGCAGCACAGAGGCTTCTGCGGTTTAACCCGCAGCGCCACCACATCCCCATAATGATGGTAAGTAATGGTAAAGGAAGGAAAGATTCTTTCCCACCCCCTCAACTAATAATCCTTCCTCCCCATCTGCTTCCCAAAAGTAGAGGGCCAAAAGACCTATACAACTATTGTATAGCTCCTTGGGAAACATCTAAATGCTCTTCTAACAAGGAGTCCTGCTAGCACCTGTATATTGGTCTCATATGCATGGATCCTCATCTCTATCAGATTGATAATATAAGAGTGACATTTGTAGGCACTTAGCTGAAAAATTCCAAGGCAGTCTTCAGTTTAAAAGTGGCATGGACATTATTTGAAAATAAATATGAGTCTATGTGTTGTTTAAACATTAGAAGGAGAGAGTGGTTCTTGAACTTACAGAGAGCACAGAAAAGTAGAATATTGCAAGATTCTTTAGCAAATGCATTTCTGCACTCAGTGGAGCAAGGGGGTGTGTCCATTTGGTTTCCTCAAAGTGTTTGGAGTTCTAAAAGTCCTTTGTTTTCAGATAGTTACAAAGAGATCTTATAGATCTCTGTACCCAGGCGCTTGTAGTTTCAAAACAGAGAAATTCTGCTGACAGTAGGTAGTATCAAAAGAAAAGAAAAAAGAGGTAGAATTGATTTTTTTTTCCTCTTTATCCTTTTCTGTTTTTCTCTCTTCCCATTCCTCTCTCTTCTTCATTTGGATTCTTCCATATACTGAAACAAACAAAGCCTTTCTCCTTCCTGGAAACTTGAGTCTTGGATGCTTCAAGATTGTAGGATGGAGGAGGTGTTGTCAACCTGACCTCTAGGGTTGGTCACCTTTAGCCTTCCAAATAGTGCTACACTAGTAATAAAAACAGTGTGCCATCAAGTCAATTCTGACTTCTGGCAACCCTTTGCGGGGTTTTCTAGGTATACTCAGAGGTTGTTGACCATTCCATTCTTCTGGGGGCATTTTAGGACTGTGCAGCTTTCCTATGGTGCCACAGGCTGGCTCTTCTGGGAGGCACTGTGGGGAATTGAACTCCTGATCTCTGGCTTTGCCTAACTCACTGAGCCATCTAGCCAGCCCCTGCTAGACTACAATTCCCATTATCTTACCATTCGCTATACTGGCTAGGGATGCTGGAGTCCAACAACATCTGAGGTGCTGCAGGTCCCTTCTCTGTTGGGTAGTTTCTGGCAAGTTTGGCTCTATTGGGGCAGATTTACTAACAGTAGCTAAGTGATATTTAGAAGTTTTAGAAGAGGTAACCATGTTAGTGTGTGCTAACATACAGGGCAAAACAAAATAAAAAATAAAGAATTTGCCACAATGTTTTTGTCTTCTTTAATTTTCTTTTCTTTTCTTTTCATCTTTTTCTTTCTTTTTTATTTTTATTTATTTATTTATTTTGCCTCATAAGTGATGTTTGATTATATATAATTATTCTTTATGGCCAGAATCCTATTGCTGATTTATGCTGGCATAAGATAATTTGTGTAAGTCTTGTAGAAAATTCTTCTTCATTAATGAGGTGCTGATTGCATTTTTGGGAGAGTACCCAGACTCATAATTGGACATATTTCAAGGAACACAACTAAGCCTTCATTAATGAGTGGCATTTTGCCACCAAAACTTACCGCAATTTCCCTTACACAAGCGTAAATCAGCAGTTGGATTGCCAGTTGTTAAAAATGTTCTTATATATTTTGATGGTACACTGTTGCCCCTATCAGAGCAAGATGATGAATTTAAATACATAAAATATTTTTGTTTTTGTTTTCCAGGCCATATAATTTATAGCCAAATGAATCAAATGAAAAATGGTAACCAGATATCTCTGTGTGTCTCATATATTTCAGTATGAATAGGGGTTTTAATTTTGGGATGGGGGCACATTCCTTTGTCAAGTATGAAATCCACAAGTAAATGATTCTTGGAATTATATCCCTTGTGCTAGTAAAAAGTTTGACTCACAAAGCCATGGAAAGGTTAAAACATTAAAACTGAAATATATTAATCTTTATGACAACACAGCACTTACATACAGGCATTCGGGAAATTCTTGCACAGCAGAAATTCAAGCATAAAATATCTGATATGTTTAGTAAACTTGAACTGTATTTTCCAGGTCAAGAATACTTAAAATTTTACCATCTGAAAAAACATGGCTTTGGCCACAAGTTTATAATTCTGTTTGTTTAGAAGGGAGCTCTTTATTTTGGAGGGCAATAGTAGCTCTCGTTTGCACGCGCGCTCTCTCGGCATTAGATTCTTGTCTTCCTCCTCTGCACGGTTCTGTCTTGCTCCTCTTCACCTAGATCACCTGTTTGTACAAACTGTGTGTGTTAGAAATGAGATTTCACTTTCCAGTAGTTATTTCTAGGTAGTATAAAGACTGCCATTTAGTTTAAAAAATGGGGGCAAGTAATGTGCATTTAAAAATCAAGCAACATATGTTTCTGCTTAAAGGCAGTTTCTAATTAAGGACTAATTATCACCACATTTTACTTGAACAGATACAGTAGCAGCAGATGACTTATTAAAAACAAAAATATCCCCTCTCTCTCTTTTTGGAGTGGAACACTGTGGTATTTCATCTTTCTGTACCCTACGTTAATCTTAGGATGGTGGCAGTACTATGTTTCCCATTCTGATGCACGTTCCTTCGTTAATTTGAAATGTTTAATTATTTCTGTTTAAAGGATGCCTAAATTAGGCAATAGGAGACAACTCTTACTACTGACACACTTAGCACTTCTTCTATATTTGATACATAGTAACTAATAGAACTGTTGTGCTTTTGCTGTTAAGGTCTATTTTTGTATTAATGGTATGACTGGCGTTGCTAGCAGTGTATCTTCATACATCTTGGTAAATGTTTTATCCTAGCACTGTACATGTATGTAACATTTTAGTGGTCCTATACCTAGCTGGATAGCTCAGTGGTTTAGGTGTTTGGCTGCAGACCCAGACGTTGGGAGTTTGATTCCCCACGGTGTCTCCTGCAAGCAGAGCCAGCCTTTGTGGCCTTGGGCAAACTGCACAGTCCCAGGGAACCCCAGAAGAAGAAAATGGTAAATCACTTCTGCATATTCTCTACCTAGAAAATGTTGAAAATGGTCACCATAAGTCAGAATTGACTCAATGGTGCAACATAATCATCAAAGGCAGTATTGACACATCTGTATTATATGTGTTTCATCATTTGAGCATTTGTGTCACTGAGTTTAGGTGGACCAATTATCCATCAGACCTTTACATTCGCACTCCAGCCTCACTCTGTGAGATGTTGCTACAGCTCAACTTCTACAGGTGTTTGTTTATTATTGATTTACTTCCTCCAGGGAGCTCAAAGTGATCCTCCTGGTTTCTCTCCCTTCCCTTTAAAAATCAAGTAATATATGTTTCACCGTATGCATGCAAGTATTGGCTTCAGGGATTAGATCCTAAATCACTAACTACTACATCGTTCAGCCTATATTATCTGCACAACAGCTCTGCTTTAATAATTTAGCAGGCAGTATAGAAAATGAAATAGAAGGTTTGTTAGTGAGTTAGTGAAATGCTGTGTTTTGACTTTAAGACCAAGGATGTCAGTTCACTGTCGAACATTTTGTTGTTTGTTTTAATGACTGTTGACCCATTGACTGACCATGTGCTAGGAACTGATGACCAGAAAGAAAAGTAATCCTTTTTGGATTATGCCTATTTAGTGCTTTATGTGTTAATTTGATGTGATCCCATCTGGCAGAGCTATGTTGGATGGCTGCAGAACTGTCATCGGCAGAATTGTCATGATGCATAAAGCATGATGTTGGCTTCTCAGAAGCTAGTTTACAGGCCTGAAGGGTTAAGAAGTCAGCTCACTGAGCTGCTTTTCAGAATTAAATACCACTTGTTTCACAGGCATTTATCCATTCGTGTTCCAACCATCAACCTCAATTTTTATGTAACTGGATTTTTCTCTCAAACAGAATTTTGGACCTTAGCCCTGGTCCCTTTGTGTTCTCTGAGCTTTGGTTCTCTAGCTATAAAATAGAAGTAGTTAGGGTAGCTGATTTTTCCTATGAAAAACAAGAAACCCTTTGTCTATAAATGCTATTCTTATAAAATAATAACTAGCAGGGATGTTGGATATCATCAGTTGCCTTGAAACCTATGATAAAGTTGAAATAATGTTAGTCACAGGTGCCATCCAGCAATAAACCTAGATTTACAGAAGTACAGCACTGAATAACAGAATAAAAATGCAATGAAATTTCTCTGAGTCCATTGAATGTACAGTGCAGACCATTCTCTCTTTCTATTATGGGTGATGGCCCTTGCTATAAATTAGTGTGGCTGCTGAACTAATGCCTATGTAGAGGTTCTGTGCGTGTCTCAGTTTGCCTGAGTGTAGTCTCATCAACCTAAATATGTAAATAAAGAAACAATAAAAAATCTCTATGTAGGATTGACTTCATAGTGCCCTAAATTTCTTTTTTGCCACCCAAAGGGAGTATGGGACATAATTTTAAAACTGTAGGAAACAGGTGGCTGAGCTGT
The DNA here is from genome assembly GCA_037013535.1 of Intellagama lesueurii. Classification (NCBI taxonomy): domain Eukaryota; kingdom Metazoa; phylum Chordata; class Lepidosauria; order Squamata; family Agamidae; genus Intellagama; species Intellagama lesueurii. The sequence goes on from JBAJHW010000002.1 coordinate 259,827,574, forward strand.
ATAAACTATTGCCCTGGTTGATTATATGGCTGCTGTTTGGATTTTAGGAAGAAGTCAAATCTCAGTGACAAAACAATATTCAAAGATTCGTCCATGACCCCTCTGTTCAGGATTGGCCCAACACATTTTGCTACCTCAAGTAAATGGAGCCCACACCCTATTCAACATAGAGAAGCTCACATGGTTTGCAGTTGACCTAGTTCAACACACTGGAAGTGGGGCAGCGTCCTGTACCACACCTGAGGGTAGTTGACCAGCCTAGAGGCACAGGCAGTAGCATCAGAGAATTTGAGATTCCCTGATACTAGGAGACTTAGAGAAGGAACATTTATTTACTACTTGTTTGTTTAAAACACTTGTATCTCACTCTGCATCATAGGATCTCAGGGCAGGGTATGAGGAGAATGCGGGTGAGGTGGAGGATGTAGTTTAAAATTAGTTAAAATGAAAAATGTACAATTATTTAAAATTTAACAATTTAATACATATAAGGGAATTTAAAGAATTTCAAACCATTAAAACGATACACATCACAAAGAGTTCCATAACCTATTTGAGCTATGAGCCTTCACCCCAAGACTGTTGAACAATTTCTTGCTTTATCTTGGCACACAAACAAATGAAATCCATATGCCACTCAAGCCTGTAGGGGAGAGGATTCCATAGCTGAGATGCTAAAGCCAAGAAAGTTATATAGACTATATAGCAGAGTGTACTCAATTAAAGAGGAACAGAGTCTATTCAAGGAAGTATAGTGGAAGACTGGAGACTTCCTTAGCCAGTGAAGGTGATTTATTTGCCTTTTACTGTGTTTAAGAAAACAGGGTTGGGGGAAGGTTGCTACTAAAACTAATATTTGAACTTCTATTCATTTAACAAATTGGAAAACCCTCCATGGAGTTCTGGTAGCCACAAATAACCCATTTATTTTAATTGTTCTGGGTTGGAGATTTGCAAAAAATGGGGGGGGGGGGTGTCATATGAATTCACCAGTATGATGTACTGGATAGAGTAACAGACTAGGACTGTGGAGAGCAGGGTTCAAACCCCCACTTGGCCACAGAAACTCATTGGGGAATAGAATTAGTAAAACCACTCTTGAAATATCTCACTTATCTTGAAAGCCCTTTTAGCGTCTCTACAAGTCAATTCCAACTTCACTGCACAGAACACAAACCTAGTGATTGGGCCAGCCTTGCGTTCTGTTAAAGGGCAGTTTCCTAAAAGTTATTTGTCTGAGGCTTAGGAGAACCACTGCCTTTTAGAGGGCAGTGCATGTGTGACTCAGTAGAAGGCAACCCTAAATATATTCAGTAGTTGTTAGTGAAACAGTGGTGTTCTCTTGTTCCTGGGCTGCATTAGCTGTGCACCTAACATACTAACTCATTATTTGAATTGATTCAGTAAAAAGCTTTAAGCACCTTGGGTACAGTCCCACTGAAATTGCTGTATAAACTTAAATATGAAGCTGCTGTAAGTTGTAATCATATACACTGAGTAAAAAATAAGTAAGTGAAATCATGAAAATGAAGGTGGCATGATACATAAATTGCTGGACATGTATGAATCAAACGTTTCATCTTTAAAATTCCTTTTGGGCATTCTCTCTGTTCTCTTCTCACTTTCTGACAGTGTACTTTCTTTGTTTTATCTTGCTGCTATACTTCACCTCTAGAGGTCTGAGGATTTAACCAACCATGCAAGAAAATATAATTACCTTTTCTGACTGAGAAGAAATTCCTTTTTAAATTGAATATTGCAAGATGTCACTGGTATATTTATGTTCCATTAAGAGCGAGAGCGGTTTCGTTAGCTCTGTATCTGTGCTTCTCTCTCTCTAATCTTTATTAAAGCAATTTACATTAGATCAAAGCTTGTTCGGGGCGGCGGGTTTGCCACACAGAATTTCTGTGACGTTCCACAATTTTTCAGATTTTTGAAAACAAATTCATCATATCTTCCTTTCCCTTCTCCATGGTACTTCATTGATTTAGTATGTTACATCTTCTGAACAAAGGATTATTGAAAATACTAGTTTGTGTGTGTGTATGTTCCGTTGGCTACTAATACTTGGAAAAAACACAGCATGTGGCTAGCGCACACCCTCACATCCCAATTAGATATTCAAACCCCATCTATGTTTGAACTGCCCATGACAATCCATTGTTCAGGAGCTCAAAGGACTGTATAATAAGCATGTGTTTCCATAAAGCACCACAGAGCTCAAGAATTGTTGCATTTTATATCGGTACACTTTCATAATCTCTGTTATGAACTAACAAAATATGGGATTCTCTTCCAAATTAATAAATCGATAGCTTCAGAGAGCGCCCAGCACCTTATAATGAAGAAGTTGAGTGTCAAACAAATTGGAACAAAATTACCTCTGTGGGTAACCTCCCTGACTTGGTCTTAAAATCAGTACTAGCTGCCCTTCTATAATGAATGCTGTAGCTAAATCCAAGTAAGTGGACTTGATCTTTATTAGCAATGTGCTTCTGAATAGATGGGCAGCAAGATTAGAGAATCTGAGTGGTTCATTCTGACCTTTAGCAATGTGCATATTGCCTTATTTTAATCAGTCTTTGCCCTTATTGTAGATGAGATAAGCTGAAGATTTGGGGGGGGGGGGGAGCCTTTTGATCTCCATAAAGAATATGCTATGTTTATGACTCATATCTCTTCAGATGATAACTATCCATATCTACTAGACCCAGATTTTAATATGCATTTTCTCTCTTTTCTTTTCACAACAGTTTCCCAGCTACAAAAGCAACCAAGCAAAAATCACGACGCTCTAGAAGCAGCTCATTCCTGTCCCAGAATAAACGAAGAAAAAAATAGCAAAAGTTTCAGATATTGGACTGAACTGCCTGAATTGACTTTTGTTCGTCTAAAATCTCTGGCTTTGAGTATCCTAGTCCAAAATGCGTTTAGCTGGAAGTTCCATGAATAACATGAATAAGGGAGAAATCCCTTCTAACTAACTTCTATTTAAAGCACTAGAACAGATATGTCTATGTTACATTGAAAAAAAATCTAAAAATATTTATACCAATTCCATTAAAAAGTTGTTCTGACACAATAAAGGTGGCCTTTTAGCTTTAGCATATGTTGATCTAGGTTTTCTTCCCTCCTGTTTCACAGCAGTCTTCATTCCTGCTTTTGGTTATGACATTAGTAATACTATTTGATTTGGAATAATTTACTTACATAGCTGATGTAGCTGGATCATGATGTATGCACATGCACACACATACACAGACCCTAATTCACAAAACATTTTATATGAGGTTCAGTTCTTTTAGATAAAGATAAATGTCAGCTATGTAGGCCTCCTGTTCTACATGGAGTGAATAGCACTTTCAATCTGTTACAGCCGGGTGTTTGTCCCCACCCCTCCTCCCAGAACAAGCTTTGACCTGATGTTATGAATGGAAAATATCCAGCTGAACAATGGTGACATAATGTTCAGTCAGTTACAAATGCACTCACAAATGACTATTTTAGTGAGCCTGTTGGGGTTCTAAAGGGCGGTCAGGATTATATCCAGACCCTCCCACCAATGGGTCAGCTTTGAGTAACAGAATGAGGATGTAATTTCTGCCTCCCATTTCTGCTCCAACGCATGGATGGAATAGGAGGCAAGGAAGTCCACTTATGCCATCTGTTGTTGTTGCGTAAAAAAGTGAAATACTTGTCCTTTAATACAAGTTATATCGATGCACATTATAAGAAACCAGAGTTGTATTTTTTTCTTTAGACCGGCCGTTCTCAACTGAGGCCAGTGGATGTACCAGTTCCCTCTGCTTTGTTTTACATTTGAAGGGGGCCACAAACTGGAAACATTTTTTCACACATCACCTTATAAGGTTCATTATGTGACTTATTCAATCCTGATTCGTCTTATATTTCTTTCATGTGTTTATGGCTGTGGCCAAAAAAAGGTTGAGAATGGCTGCTTTAGATGTTCTTGCATAAAAGTGGACACAAGCCAGACTACTTTCTTAATATTCTACTAGTTTGCTAGTGAACAATTACAAATTCAGATTTCATGTCTTGTGACATGTGCTTTCTAAACTCAGAGCACCTGCCAGGTTTATCCTAGTCCACCTCCAGTCTCTAGAAGCAAGCTTGTATTAGGGCGATGTATCAAGTTGCCTATTCTGCCTGTAGCTTGAGGTTCAAGTACACCCTGGCTTCCAGAGCCTGGCTCTCCCTCACTGTTGCAGGTTATCAAACCCTGTTTGTGGTTATGCTGAAAATCTATGAAATACATGTGTGCTAAGTATCTCAAAATTTTGATTTGATCTTGTTAAAGAATTTTTCATGGAAAACAAAATCTAAGCAAGTATTCAGGACATACTTCAGGAGAATTTCAACATTCGAGGGTTCCTATAATTTCAGGTTAAGCACATGTTTAACTTTTCCCACTGAATGTTGATGAGACTGTGTTTAACTTTGCCTGAGTACTGACTACATGTTAAATGGAATGAAGAAAGTCTTGGTTTTTTTTTTTAATAAACAGCATGATTGACTGTTCCTTGTTGGAAAAGAGGGCAGAGGATTTATCTCAGCCTGGACTTTTGCATTATGGAAGACTCAAAAGACAGATACATGGTTGCTGTAGCAACAAGGCCTTGGCCAAGATGAAAGACAGTGGAATAGTACAGACAATGTACAGAGCTGGCTCCCTGCCCAGTGTGTTACCTGGTAACATGGTATGACCACATTGTTTGCCTCAAGATAAAGGGATGCTTTACTTTTGGGGTATAAAGAAAGGTGATGGAGTGGGTTTTTTTCTTCTTCTCCTGATTCACCATTTATCAATACAGAACAGAATTTCAGTGATGAAGGCAAAAAGGCTTGTCAGAATGCAGGCAGAGTTCGGGTGTCAGTGGAAGAAAAAAACAATTGCTCTTTGGTGTTCATGTGCACATACTGTCACACATACCTATTTTAAGGGCTTTCTCATATAATGTTTACTTTCTGCAGATTTTCACTGCTCAGCATCTTAATTTCCTTTTTAGTCTTAACTTTGAAAGAAATGTCACTTTTACAACGGTTTCTACATTTCCATAATCAGAATTTTCCCTTGTGGTTTTTACAAAGAGCTGGGTTTTCCTAGACTGGCCTATTGACTTTTTGGAGAGAACTTTGTTCCATAAAATTCTCTTCCTTTATTCTTATCCCTCTAGTACACACTTGCACACATTCCCCTAAGTCCTCAGGAACCTGTTCCCTGCAATAGGTGGTATATGTCTTACTTTGTTCTGAGGGCTGGTAGAAGATTAGGAGCAAATTGTAATGTTTTATAAATGACTAATTGTGACTAATTTTGCATGTTACAATTTCATTTGATACCTTAATCCAAGTTGTTATGCATTACACTTTTAATTTAATCATTGCATTGCATTTTGTCTGAAACACATTGATTCTCAGGTAATTTGTTTTATATTGTGCCTTCATTTCATTGATCTTATACCCTCATTATCTGCTGCAGTTTGAGTAAATTTTCAAATGAATTATATCCATGAGCCACTTTTGTTAATATCTGGTTAATTGTAAAATTGTTAATTTTGTTAATATCCCTTTCACCAACTCAGGAAAATATTAAAACTCATTTCGAAGAAGCATCCCTCCTATAGGTTTCCTTCCTGGAAACTATAAATAGCACTTACTGCTCTCACTAAATTACCCATTGAACTTCTTCAGTCTATATCCTTCAGACTACTTGACTTAAAGGCATCTTTTTGGGTGGAACCAATTATATCTGCCTGGCAGATCCTTCAGGTATGTCTTCCTTGCAGAAAAGAATGGACTGTCCTTGTAAATTGTCCTAACTTTACATTGTGGGTGACTTCTAAAGTTGATTTCTGGAGCTAATTTGGAATTCCCAAACATATGCTCAAAGTGTGTAGTTGATCCGGATTAGGACACTGAAGGCTTGGGTTTGAATCCCCACTCAGCCATGGAAACTCACTGGGGGATTAGAACCGGTAAAACCACTCCTTAAATATCTCACTTACCTTGAAAGCCCTATTAGGGTCACTATAAATTGGCTCCGACTTGACAGCATATAACAGCAACTGTAGAATCATAGAATAATTGAGTTGGAAGGGGGCTATCAGGATAGCGAGTCCAACCTCCTGCTTAATGCAGGAATACAATTCAAAGCAGATCTGACAGATGGTTGGTCAATTTTCTCTTGAATGCCTCCAGCGTTGGAGCGCTTGCCACCTCCCGAGGTAATTGGTTCCATTGTCATATTGCTCTAATAGTTTTTCCTGATATTCAGCCTAAGTCTGGCTTCCTGTGGCTTGAGCCCATTATTACATGTCTTGCACTCTGGGATGATCGAGAACAGATTCTGCCCCCTCATCTGTATACCTACCTTTCAAGTATTTGAAAAGTGGTATCATCTTCAGTCTTCTTTTCTCCAGGCTAAACATGCCCAGTTCTTTCAGTCTTTCCTCACAGGGCTTGGATTCCAGTCCCCTGATCATCCTTGTTGTCCTCCTTTGAATTTGCTCCAGTTTGTTGACATCCTTCTTATACATTTCCAGATTTTGCAGTGTATTTATCCTGTCAAACGTGTACAGAAATGCATACATTTAAGGCAGATGCATATACCTCTGTATATATTGGGGGAGGGAAAATGCCTATTGTAAAAACCTATCCTGCTAAAATTCCATGAACATTTAGTATCCCATTCTCCCCTTTTGCTCTATCTGATACATTTTTTTCTTGAGTTATGTAAGAAGTGGGATTCATTAAATCAAATATGTTGCCGACAAACACAAATACTGTATGTCTGCAACATGTTTGATTTAATGAGTCCCACTTCATAATTCTCACAAGGATCATGTTCCAAAGATGAGTGTGTACAGACCTTAATTTGTGCAGACTTCCCATTTCAGAAGCTACTGCATTTTAAAACTGTATTTTTACCTCACATTCAACTTCATGATCTGGCACTTTCCCCCCTATACTTTTACTATTGTTATTTCTTGTTTTTAGTGTAATTTACCTTGATGTTATGCACAATAAAGTGCAAACAGAATCTTACTGTTGATCTTATTTTCTTGAATAAAATATTGAATTTAATCCAAAATACGTGTTTTTGATGTTACTATTATAATGATGGTATCTAAGCATGTTAAAAGCAGGATGCCATGAAATATTTGTCTCCAATAAATATTATAAATGTCATGCCTGCTATACAGTCCTTGATTTTAATTTTTTTCTTTTAGCTTTTTAAAATTTATTTTGAGAAGAAATAATGGTTACAGAATGAACTATCCAATCTGTAAAGCACGCAATGTTCCATTTTTAATGGTTCATGCTTCCACATTCCAGGTCTAATTGAAACCAAAGAACACAAGGGCTATCAATATGTGAACAAAGCTCTTCTAAAAAAGAACGATAAAGGCAGTGCTCCAATGAATGGATGGAGAGCAGGCCCTTAAGAAACGCATTATAAAGTATCTGTAGAAAGACGAGTATTGTTTGGAGGTAGTTTCAGAAAAATTTGTGTTTTCAGAACAGTGATGTACTACTCATAGCAACATTTGTGCCATGCCTGGAAACGTTACTATTTTTGGTGACAGCTCCCAGAATTCCTAGCCAACTAGCCAGGCTGGAATTTTAATCCAAAACATTGGGAAAAACACTCTTCCAAGCTCTGTGTTTATTCTGTCATTATTTAGTTGAGGACAGGACATGTTGGAGATGTCTCTTTCATAGGGTCGCCATAGGTCAGAGGCGACCAGGGGTCATTTGAGTATATGTATTTTCCTCATGCTGCACGAGTGCACTCCATTTGAGCATTGAGGCCAGAAAGTTACATGAGGTTGCAACCCAGGGAGGATATTCATGCAAATAAGATAGGGAGACGAACTGTGAAAGGAAACCATTTCCACAACCTGCCAAGTCTTTCCGAGAGAGTTTTTCCCATTTCCAAGGACCAAATGGTTTACATGTCAGTGCTTTTAACAACTTTACTGATATAGCTGTTTACATAACGTATCTGTTTCTTTGCTGTCATCTCACATTCATGCATGTATACCTCACCCACCCCCAGCCTAACCTGTATGTATAAGGTAAAAGTAAAGGTTCCCCTTGACAATTTGTCCAGTCGTGTTCGACTCTAGGGGGCGGTGCTCATCCCCGTTTCCAAGCCATAGAGCCAGCGTTTGTCCGAAGACAATCTTCCGTGGTCACATGGCCAGTGCGACGTAGACACGGAACGCTGTTACCTTCCCACCGAGGTGGTCCCTATTTATCTACTTGCATTTGCATGCTTTCGAACCACTAGGTTGGCGGGAGCTGGGACAAGCGACGGGCACTCACTCCGTCGCGTGGATTCGATCTTACAGCTGCAGATCTATAGATCTTACAGCACAGAGGCTTCTGCGGTTTAACCCGCAGCGCCACCACGTCCCTAACCTGTATGTATACACAACCACTATTGTGAAAATTATTCAGTATTAAGCTTCCCAGCACAATGGGTAGGTAACTGCCCTCCTTTCCATTAGTGTAAAATACATACATCCTGAAGAGGCAAAGTATGACTAAAACTAGAAGGGTATATAGTGTTTCTTCCAGTTCAGTTCTAAGATTTTTGACTGAACCAATGTTTAAATGTTATTCTCTCCCTCTGCCCCCTACCCCCCACAGGGGATTTGTAGTAGGTATGGTAAGGATGTCTCCTGGTCTTTAAGCTGCTTCCAAATCTTCCTCACCCTGTGTGGAATGTTCTTTCCTCCAGATGTTGGCAGCTGGTCCAGAATCTTGTCTTCCAACTACTGGCATGTTAAGCACTGGCTCAGAAAGGAGGGTTTCACTTGTGCCTGTTTATAACTGTTGTTTTCATATTTTCCCCCCTTCAGGGTATCTCAGTTTCTAAATAAAAACCAGTCACAAGTAGAAAACTAGCTCAATATTGAAGATAAGCTTGTAGTTTTATATAGTACAACTGACAGGAATATTTTTATTGGGCATTTTCTGTGAGAGTGATGATATTGACAGATAATCCATCAGTATGACTGGGAACTACTTAGATGTAAGCAAGATAGCCTTGGAAGATGAGTATTGGAACTTTGTCATCTCATATAGTGACAAGATTAAAGGATCAAACATCTTATCCTGTTTTATCTGCAATAGAAGTTATTTCATACCATCTTAGTTTATCTGAAGAGGCCTGCGGTTACTCAACTACAACAAAAGCCTTCTACTGCAGGGAAGAATGCTTTAAAGGGCTATTAGGATTTATAGACTGGTAAATAGCAAAAAATCAACCCAAACTTGAAAGACACATGTTGTATTTAATGTATTATGATTAAGATTGTCAGGAATAAAAAATGCATTCAACCTTGACAAGAGAGGTTGTCTTGACACACACACACACAAAAAATAAACACAGTCTATGCATTCTAGTCATTTAGGGGTGGTGGGCAATGGCTTTGATTGTATTTTTCGCTTTTATTTGCTTGCTTGCTTTTCTAAGTTTCTGAGACAGGGACGTTAGTGTGTGTTTTATTTTGTTGTTTTTCCCCTATGTATTGAGCAGGGTTGCTTTACCTGTTTTATTGATTTTTAAAAAACATTGCTGTTTGGTTAATTTCTTTTGTATTTATTCTGTTAAAGTTGTATATATCAGTTGGAGGAGGGTCTTGGAACTATTTTATTTGGTTGTGGGTGGGTAGTTGTTCTGTTTCCTGTTTTGGGGTTAGATTGGTTCTCTCTTGTTTTGCCTCTGGTTTTTTGCAGCAGTTTTTATGGGTTCATCAGGGCTTTTTGAATTAGCACCAGGAAATACAGATGGGCAAAAATGAAATGTCCCAAAAGAGGAGATCCCTTTAATGTTAAATGAAAGGACTACTTCATGAAAAACAGAAAAATGAAAGAGGAAGTTCAAAATAACCAAAATGAAACAAAAATGGAAATTTTCACTGTGCACATCCTGAGTGTGTGTGTGTGTGTGTGTGTGTGCGCACACACACACACACACACACACTAGAACACAGGTTTATTCAGTGAAACTGCATGTTGGATACTTCATGGTGGCAAATGAATACTTCACAAAGGAAACAGTGAACTATGAGATTTTCTACTACATGATATGGTGGCAACCATCAATTGAGATGTTTTTAAAAGCAAGTTAGATTATTGTAGGATTCTTGACTCAGCTCAAAGACATGGGTGGAGACCATAATATTACTGAGTAACAATGAATTCCCTCAGATGCTTTAAGATAAGTCATGCTATTCATCCTGAAAAGGTGACATAGAGGTTATTTTGTTAAGAATGAATCTGAATTGTGGCTGTTTATAAATTAAAATGGATTGCTGCAAAAAGTCTTAGGAAAGAATTGCTGGATAGCTCAGTGGTCTAGGCATCTGTTTGCAGAGCCAGAGGTTGGGAGTTCAGTTCCCCATTGTGCCACCTTGACAAGGGCTGGACTTGATGATCCATAAGGTCCCTTCCAGCTCTGCAGTTCTGAGAGATTGTTGATGATGATTGCATTGTGTTTTGAATTTTAAAACAGCTTTTTTTTAATTGCAGATGTTGCTACTGCTACAAACCACACACAGCAACTGAAGGGCATATCTTTTACAACAAGAATGCACATGTGAACATGCTAAAACTGTATTCTAATGGGAACTTTAGTCCCTAGGATTTGTTCTGTACAATCACTTTTGGGTCTGCTTTTAAATAATGTTTTAAAAAATATTTTTTAAAGCTGTTTTTAATAATTTATTTGTTTTAAATCTTTTTGCTCTAGTGGAAGAAAAGGGCATACGTGTTTAAAATGAAAGATTTATCAAAATACTAACAAGACTATGCCAACAAATATGGAAAACAAACAGTCCACAGGTTGGAACTATTCAATATACATTCCAGTGTTAAAGAAAGGCGAGACCAGAGTGCAGTGACTACAGGAGCATTGTTTTAACTTCACTTGCAAGGAAAGAGGTGCTCAAGATTTTCCAAGAGTTTTACCATATATGGAATGAGTTATACCAGGCGTCCCCAACCCCCGGTCCATGACCTGGCACCGGTCCATGGCCTAGGTAGGACCGGGCTGCGGACGCAGATCTCTTGCCCCCCCCCAAGCACCCCCTGCGAGCATGCCATGCCCCGTGCGAGTGGGCCATGCCCCCGTGCGAGCGCACCCTGCCCCGCGCGCATGCGCACGAGTCCACCACACCCCTGCACGAACGTGACATGCCCCCTGTGAACGTGCCACACCCCCGTGCACATGGACCCCGCCCCCCCAATCGGTCCGCGGTTGGGTAAAGGTTGAGGACCACTGAGTTATACCAAATGTTCAAGCTAGGTTCAGAAAAGGAAGAGACATTGGAGATCATATTACAAATATATGTTCATTGCTGGAGCATACCAAAGAATTTCAGAAGAAAGTCCATCTGTGGCTTAAGGAGCATGGCAGAACCTTTGACTAGGTGGATTATGAAAAGCTATGGATCATTCTAAAAGACATAGGTGTACCACAACATTTGATGGTCCTGATGCCATCCTATACTGTTGGTTCAGAGTATGTAAGAAACAGAATGCCTGTTCAGTTAGTAGGGAGAACGTATCATACGGAAAGCTGAATTATATTCAGATGGAGGAGTGAGAACTGGATGAAGAAGCATCTGTAATTTAAGGTATGCAGATGACACCATATTAATGGCAGAAAGCAGTAGTGACTTGAAACAGTTACTGAGGAAAGTAAGATGAAATCAGAATGATTACAGATTTTCTATATTTCACTTCAGTCACCAATCTATATAGAAATTGCAGCCAGGAAACCAGAATAAAGGCATATGGAAAGGCATGTGGAAAGACTAGCTATACTTGCTATGTGCAGTCCCCTTATACATTCAGGGCATGAAGAGGCTGGGAACACTTGATGTTCACAAGAACAGAACCTTTAGATACAGCTCTGTATGATTAAATATGCATGTTTGACATTCTGGAAAGAACTTTGCTCCTTTCAGTAAATAAATGGAAGAATACATGTGGAAATTAAAATTGATTGAAGATGAGGACATAAAACATAAAGACTTTTGAATGTATAGGCCCCATTAATAGCTCTAATTTCAACTAAATTACTGGTAAAAGAGCTAATACTGATTTGAGTATCCTTGGAGGCTTCTTTTTGAAACACATGTTGGCTTTCATGGTACTTAGCTGATGGAAAACTATATGTAAGATATAGCATCATCAGTGGTGGAAAGAGCAGCTGAAAATACCATGCTTACTGGAGATGCTAATACACCAAAATATCAAAAGCTAAATGAATACATAAAGTAGATATGGCTTGTAATAGAAATATGTCTCATCTCTGAAAATGCACATATACTTAACTGTGGCAAAGAATTTTATTTCATAATAATGGAGAGATGTGCTTTATATAATAATTGACAGAATAATTGACAGAAGGCAATAATTGACGGAAGGCAATAATAATTGACAGAATCATGTTGTATGGCTCAACACAAACTGGAAATCACACAAGTCATGAACACAAAGTTGCTGGTTCTCCATTGCACATTCAAACATGCCAGAGTTGTGCAGTTAGTTCCATATTTGATTGCACATGTGGGCACATAACAGATGGGTGGCTACATGTGAAAAGTACTTGTGTAAGTGCCCTAATGTGCATGGAATTTTACAATAGGATTTTGGCAAAAATGTTTGGCCAGAACCATGAGAATGATAGAGAATGCTCTAGAACTGGGAGTTGGAGGCAGGAGTTCTTTTCTGTCTCTCCACGGTGCATATTCTCAAAGGGACCAGTTTCTGTTATTCTTGCCCAGTTCTTTTTCAGTTGTCATAGCAGTGACTTCAACAAGACCAGTTCTCATCACTTATTTCTGATAGAATTGACTCAGGAGAACTGCTTCCTTCCTTCCTTCCTTCCTTCCTTCCTTCCTTCCTTCCTTCCTTCCTTCCTTCCTTCCTTCCTTCCTTCCTTCCTTCCTTCCTTCCTTCCTTCCTTCCTTCCTTCCTTCCTTCCTTCCTTCCTTCCTATCTTTATCTCAGTGAATACTGTATGGTTCTCTCTTTTGGCCAATATGATATGTACCTTACAAAGGTAAAGGTAAAGGTTCCCCTTGACATTTAGTCCAGTCGTGTCCGATTCTAGGGGACAGTGCTCATCCCTGTTTCCAAGCCATAGAGCCAGCGTTTGTCCGTAGACAGTTTTCCGTGGTCACGTGGCCAGCGCAACTAGACACGGAACGCCGTTAACCTTCCCACCGTGGTGGTACCTATTTATCTACTTGCATTTGCATGCTTTCAAACTGCTACGTTGGGAGGAGCTGGGACAAGCAACGGGAGCTCACTCTGTCGCGTGGATTCGATCTTACGACTGCTGGTCTTCTGACCTTGCAGCACAGAGGCTTCTGCGGTTTAACCCGCAGCGCTACCACGTCCCTACATGTACCTTATACATGTCTTTAAGAAACCCTAAAGAATTCTTGTCTTAAAAGAACAGCATGAAAACTGAAAAACTCCTCTCAAAATGCGTCTAAAATGATTAAAATGCCTTCTAACAATAACTGGGTACTGTGCATTGCACCAAAGTACTTATTATACCCAAAAAGTAACTTTGTGGCTATTAGTTACATTACTTGTGAACCAAAATTAAACAGTTAATATAACTCCATTACTTGCAATTAGTTACTTCTCAGCCCTGATGAGGAAGTACACAAGAGTAACAACTGTCCAACCTTTTGCACAACAGAGAGTTCTGTGAGCAGAAAGGTGCAACATAACTCTGACCAAGGAATTAGAGCTTTTTGCTTTCTGAAGACAAGCTGTGATAAAGCACTAGCTCATTTATCTCAACAGCGTCTGTATTTGTAAGATACATCAATGCCTCAGGGAAGGTTCACTAACTGGTCATACAAATAATGTAGTGTTTGATCATCATAGGGTAGGCTGTCCTTTGAGCTGCGGATCTCACATACAAAGGTCAAAACTGGCTCTTGTATTTAATCAGGATATACCACCCATAAAACTAAACAGCACACCTTGGAGAAATGACATGTATGATGAGTACAGAGATCAATCAGAAAAACAGATTGTAAGCTTAATGTTATAGTTTTCCCTTCAACCCTCATAACATTGTCAGCCTGAGGAAAAAGCAACACATTCTTATTTTTCCAGCTTGGAACCAGAGGTCATGTTCACTTGATCTGAAGAACTTCTTAAGTCTAGGGCTACAGGAAGAGCCCAAACCCAACAGAAAAATCTCAGAAAAAAACGGGCCAAAGTGAGTCACACGTGGAAGAGGCATTATGTAGTTATGGGAAATAATGTTGGTGGGTTTATACTCTTAAGTCACCTGAATGTTTGCATAGATTATCAATGCAGTTCCAAAATTCAGGATCCACAATTAGTTCTACCTGCCCACTGCAAAAAGTTTTTTAAAATCCCACTTTACCTATCACTTTATGTAAAGACTTATGCACAGTTACGAACACGTTCCTGTTCTTTGATTTTTATTTGATAATTCTGCCTTTCAACAAAAAAACTTTAGATGAGGTAGAGAGTGGCAACAATATAAATATTTAATTGTTTTTTTTTAAAAAAACCCTCCAATTTATGAATAAGAGATATTGTCTTTCTATACCCACAATTCAAAAATCCAGAAAATAACCCAATATTGCTGCACAATATTGTGCCCATGTTGCTAGCAGGAAATCGGACGGCAAGCTTTACATAGGAAAGGGCATCCTGAATGTTGAAAACACCAATGGCAGCAGTCAAGATGGTCTACACAGCAATGGTCCCCAACCTTTTCCAAACTGCGGACCGGTTGGGGGGACGGGGGTGGGTCCATGTGCAGGTGGGAGGGGCACCCATGTGTGCATGCGTGGGGAGGCACCCATGTTCAGGTGGGTGGGGCACCCGTGTGTGGGGTGGGCAGGGCACCTGTGCATGTACGCGTGGGCAGGGCACCAGTGCATGCATGTGGAGGGCATGCGTGTGTGTGTGGAGGGGGCGTGCAGGGGGGTGGGAGATCTGCCTTCGCAGCCTGGTCCTGCCAAGGCCACGGCTCAGTACTGGGTCGCGGACCGGGGTTGGGGACCCCGGGTCTACAGGATACCTCTTATATTCACTGCCATTCACAAAGTGACACCAAGCAATGAAAAATCTCAGAAGCTGACTCCCTTTTTCATCAGTTTGCTACTTTTCGTCCAAACACAAAGCAATTTTCAGGGCTGTTTTTCAATGCGTGTGAATAAAGAGTAAATGTTGATTCCTGCTTCTTGTATACAAGCATTGATCACCTTGCCTGAAACCCTGTTGCAGCAGCATCTCCTCCAGCTTCTCATTCCAGGCTCCAGCAGCTTGTTTTAATCCATACAGGTCTTTGCATACAAAATCAGGATGCTTCTGGTTGATGAAGCTTGGTGGCTATTGATGTACAGTTCCTCTGCAATCTCTCCATGTAGAAATGCGGTTTTGACATCTAGGCTTGACTTGCGTCTATCTGGAAGGTGTACAAACTCAGGACCATTGTTATAGTCTTGCTCTTGACAATAGGCACAAAGGTTTTATCCAAGTCTTCTCCACATTTCTGTAGGAATCCTTTTGCTACCCAACTCCTTGCATTTGGACAGGAAGGTATGTACACATTTCCACTAAAAGCAATGCAGTACAGAAATCTAATACAAATTGGGCTGGGGGTATATTTGAATATTTGAAATGTGCTATTTGACATGGAGGGTGTGAAATGGTTATCAGCAGCAAAGGCCCACAGGTTCTGTTCTCCTTCACCTCAGCAGGAGATTTTTGCTACTCTGTAGTATATGAAAATCTTAGTGGCATATGATAATCCATAATTAGCAGGAGCGATCTACAAGGCTGTTTGGAGAAAAAGTGAGTATAGATTTCTGTTGCCTGCAAAAATTGTGGAATCCCATTTGTTGTTGTTTAGTCATTAAGTCGTGTCCGACTCTTCGTGACCCCATGGACCAGAGCACGTCAGGCCCTCCTGTCTTACACTGCCTCCCGGAGTTTGGTCAAATTCATGTTGGTAGCTTCGATGACACTGTCCAACCATCTCGTCCTCTGTTGTCCCCTTCTCCTCTTGCCCTCACACTTTCCCAACATCAGGGTCTTTTCCAGGGAGTCGTCTCTTCTCATGAGATGGCCAAAGTATTGGAGCCTCAGCTTCAGGATCTGTCCTTCCAGTGAGCACTCAGGGTTGATTTCCTTCAAAATGGATAGGTTTGTTCTCTTTGCAGTCCAGGGGACTCTCAAGACTCTCCTCCAGCACCACAATTCAAAAGCATCAATTCTTTGGCGGTCAGCCTTCTTTATGGTCCAGCTCTCAGTTCCATACATCACTACAGGAAAAACCATAGCTTTGACTATGCGGACCTTTGTCGGCAAGGTGATGTCTCTGCTTTTTAAGATGCTGTCTAGGTTTGTCATCGCTTTCCTCCCAAGAAGCAGATGTCTTTTAATTTCGTGGCTGCTGTCACCATCTGCAGTGATCATGGAGCCCAAGAAGGTAAAATCTGTCACTGCCTCCATATCTTCCCCTTCTATTTGCCAGGAGGTGATGGGACCAGTGGCCATGATCTTAGTTTTTTTATGTTGAGCTTCAGACCATTTTTTGCGCTCTCCTCTTTCACCCTCATTAAGAGGTTCTTTAATTCCTCCTCACTTTCTGCCATCAGAGTGGTATCATCTGCATATCTGAGGTTGTTGATATTTCTTCCGGCAATCATAATTCCGGCTTGGGATTCATCCAGTCCTGCCTTTCGCATGATGTATTCTGCATATAAGTAAAATAAGCAGGGAGACAATATACAGCCTTGTCGTACTCCTTTCCCAATTTTGAACCAATCAGTTGTTCCATATCCAGTTCTAACTATTGCTTCCTGTCCCACATATAGATATCTCAGGAGATAGATAAGGTGGTCAGGCACTCCCATTTCTTTAAGAACTTGCCAGAGTTTGTTGTGGTCAACACAGTCAAAGGCTTTTGCGTAGTCAATGAAGCAGAAGTAGATGTTTTTCTGGAACTCTCTGGCTTTCTCCGTAATCCAGTGCATGTTAGCAATTTGGTCTCTAGTTCCTCTGCCCCTTCGAAATCCAGCTTGTACTTCTGGGAGTTCTCGGTCCACATACTGCTGAAGCCTACCGTGTAGGATTTTGAGCATAACCTTGCTAGCGTGTGAAATGAGTGCAATTGTACGGTAGTTGGAGCATTCTTTGGCACTGCCCTTCTTTGGGATTGGGATGTAGACTGATCTTTTCCAATCCTCTGGCTACTTTTGAGTTTTCCAAACTTGCTGGCATATTGAGTGTAGCACCTTAACAGCGTCATCTTTTAAGATTTTAAATAGTTCAACTGGAAAGCCATCACCTCCACTGGCGTTGTTAGCCATGCTTTCTAAGGCCCACTTGACTTCACTCTCCAGGATGTCTGGCTATAAGATTTTCATATACTACAGAGTAGCAAAAATCTCCTGCTGAGGTGAAGCCAGACATCCTGAAGCCAGACATCCTGGAGTTAAACTAATCCCATTAGTTTAACTTAAATTACTCTCCAGGAGGCAATCATAGGATGGACTGTTTGCCTCATGGCTTTTGTCTACTAGTTTTCAAATCTGTTGGAGGTATTCCAAATATTTTGTGGTGAATTGTCCCAGACGCTCATGTATATTTATTGAATTAGTTTGCAGTTTTCCTTAAAATATGTGTGTTCCCTGTTGTGGCTCCAATGTTTCTGGAGCCAATGTTAATTTGAATTACACCGTTTGGCACAATGTCCTATCATGGGCAGATAAAAACCACCATCTACCTTTTATTCTACAACTATCCATCATTTCTTTTCTCTCTCGTTTCAGGAGAGTCACAAAGTAGAGCTTACCAGTAATGCTCTGTAACTTTCAGAATGATAAAAACATACAAGTGTGATCATTCACTAGCTTCATTTAATAGAAAACATTTTTCAAAATAGCATAAAGCAGCAATATATTCTGCATCAGCATCTGTGACCTATTACTAAAGAGTTCCGTTTCCTGATTTATTTGCTTTTATGGTTTCATTATATTGTTATTAAATTTTGTTCAGCCACCTGAAATGCAAGGTGTGACATTTAACGACTATTTAGGCGCGCGTGTCTTTTAATGAAGCAACAACCTCAGCAAGCAAACAAGGGGACAAGTTAAGACAGGTAGTGATACAGATATTTTCTGCAATAAACTAAGGGTATCTTAAAGAATGAAGGTAGCTTATACTCAGAAAGCTGAACCACTGAAAAAAAAAGTTGGTGAGTGTCAACCAAATGGTGGAAGAAGAGAACATGTCTCAGGTTTGTACACAAGCATACATATAAAGGGAAAAGATTGAGCGTTGCTTTTTTTCTCTTTGTATTACATGTTAATGAAAAGTGAATAAGAAAGGAAAACAGGCTGTACAGCTGTGACTTTAGCAGGCAGAAATTAGCAACTAAAACCCCACTTATATTATATGGAACACACAGTGGCTGGACACTGAGGCAAACATTTCAGAGTCCCAGGGACTAGACAGTATGGTGGGGGACTTCTAGGAAAGAAAGTATGCCTTTTTGGAAATAGTGTAAAAATATTTCAGGAGATTGTGAATGGGCTAGATGTGGTTTCAATAACTGCACAATGAGATTTTCTTCCCCGTTCTCTGTGTCAGTCAAAAACTTGCTCAGAAAAGATTCACTGTTTTGAGGTTGTAAGTGGAGCGGAATCAGATCTAGCTCAGTATTTCTAATTCATGAAAAAAAAAGCCCATACCTGGCAATGCAAATAAAACTATAGAAGCCATATTGAAAACAAAAAGCGATGTTTAACCTCACATGTACACTTTTGATTTTAAATATAACTTTGGAAGTTACGTATATACGTGGACATGCACATATCCATGCGCCCACTTTGAAAACCACAAAACTGTTCTTGATGCTTTCATCACCACCACCACTATCATCTTAAATACCACTAGTTACAATTCAGTGGTGTAATTTTATGCTGTTGGTGTCTTCATATGTCCAGTGTTGAAAACATGAGCATTCAGGAAGAATCGACACTATCCTGTGGCTGCTGATTGTGATGCAAGTGTTAAACAGTCTTATAGGAGCAATTAAAATATCAAAGAGAAGGAATGTAGCACCATAATGTCATCATTGTGGATCAGGTTTGTTCAGGACTCAGCTCCTAGAGTAGCCAACCAAATACTTATAGGAAGCCCAAAACAGAATCCTGCACTAAACTCCATTTAGTGTTACTATCATGTTGTTTCGGGATGTTCGTCATGACTCATGGCCTCTGACTTTTCCCATCCTCCATGAATTTGGAGGAAAGACGTCATCGGAATTGTTTCAGGGATGAGTAACATCCATGTGCTTAGAAACCACTGCATGGATATAGGTGGCAGATGGTACAAATTCTGGGCCCAGGCAATGGGGTGTCCCACCCAGATAGAAGGCCATGTGGAGACATTTGCCAAGTGACTTATACATATAATATTGTGCTAATGGAATGTTGTGTTGTGTGGGCTTCCTTCTGTCTCTAGAGCATTCCAGATGGACTTCCTTGACTCATTTTACAATTTTGCCAAATTTATTACTACCATATTCATCATCTTTTGCTTCATTAATTTTTATACAAGGGAATTTGGATGTTCTTCCTTCTCATGCGTATTTTGGACAGCTATTCCTGTCAAACAGATTTTTTAAAATAAGAGCATCTGTTCTTTCCACAGTTCAATCTGAAATGGAACATTGTTCTTATTTTTAACTTCAGTCCCACCCCACCTTACCCATCAAACCTTACCCATCAAACAAAACTGATCTCTATGGAAGTGGTTAAGTACAATTGTTTTTGATTAATTGAGTTGATCAATTTAACTTTTTTAGATTTGGCTCTCTTTTTGGCAGTTTTTCCAATAGCTTTTTGAAATGTACGGCTGAATATATGGTAGTGTAATTGAGTAAGAAACCATATAGGTTTAAACCAGCCTTAGTCATCCCTAAGATAGACTGATTGAAATCCATTAGCCTTAAGTTAGGCATGATTTGCTTACTCTTAGCTGACTTAATTCCAGTTTGTTTCAGTGGGCCTACTACAAGTATCTTAAATGTGGATCCAATCAAGGGACTTTAGTTTTCCAAGGCTTTTCTACATTTCTACAAAAATATGGTAGCTATCATTTTGTAAAACAAACAAACAAACAAAAAACCCAAACACAAACAGAGCCAAACCCCATTTTAGATCAACAGCAGGACAAAGCAGGAGAACATCAGAGCTGTGGAAAACATGCCTTCTCTCAGGTGATTTTGTCCTGAGGCTAAGAAGACAGAGTTCTAATTCCTGTCCTCTGAAGATGCCGGCCAGAGAGACTGGTGAAATGTTAGGAAGAAAAACCTCCAGAACACGGCCAAACAGCCTGGAAAACCCACAACAACCATTGGATCCCGGCCATGAAAGCCTTCGAGAACACACTAAGAATAATTGTTTGCTAATGTAGCAAACTTTGGGTGCTTCAAAGTAGATGGTTCCTTCTGCTCTAAATAAAAGTTAAGTGCCACTATTCTCTCTTTTGTTTCTTAATGGCTTTCCTCCCCTGCCCCCCCCCCCCAAAAGAAAGAAGAAACCATGATAAAAGATGAAAATGCTGGAAACTGAAGACACCATCAACAAATTCACATGAACTTCCATGAGTAAAGCAGTATGATTGCACAGTACAAGCCTTGTCTGGAAGCACTGTTTCTTCCTTAGAAATCTACCCCCTGTAGACTATTTGTATTTTATTTTAGGGTTTTAAAAATTCTCCACTTGGAACTGTTTCCTTTGTGTTGTGGATCTTCTGCCTTGAGTGATAAAGATACCTGGGACTTTGTTCCTGACCCATTTTACTTCAAGGAGACATTTGCATATTTCATTTTTCATACAAGCAGCTCTTGTTCTGGCACAGTGTTGGTGAATGGAACTCAAGGCTGTACAATTTGTAGCACCCCATTTTGGGCTGTCTTTCTATTACTGTGGTTGTTGTTTTGGGGGGAAAAACACGTTTTTGTAAAGTTCATTTTGTTTGCAGCACTCATTTAAGGGACCCAGAGGATGGCACGCTAATAACATCTCATCAGAGGCCAAGATGCTTTTTCTCAGACCATCCTCCCTGCAATCAGCTTTGCATATGAGTTAATTACTTGAAAAAGGTTCCTAACAGCCTTGCTTGGTCATGCAAACGAAAGGCTGTGGCTTCCTTTATTGATTCAATCTATCTAATATTTGGTCCTCCTCTTTTCCTATTAACTTCCACTTTTCCTACCTTTATTGTCTCTTCCCTTGCATCTAGTCTTTTCACATGCCTCTGATACATCCAAAGTATAATATCCTTTGTTTAGTCATTTTAGCTACTAATGAAAGCTCAAGTTTCATTTGTTCTAGTACCCATGTACATGTCTTTGTGGTGGTTGATGGTATCCATAATGCTCTCATCTGAAGGCCACAATTCAGATGAGCTGATTTTTTTCTTGTCAACATTCTGTCATCCTGATGCTGTGTGACAAGCCTTTCTACAGCACTGACTGAGGTAATATTTTTCTAGTTAAACCTGTAGAATGGCTAAGAAGGCTGCTGCTACACTCCATTGTGATGGCAATGTCGTGCCTTACTTCCTTACCTTGATGGAACTGAAGGAGCTCCTACCTTTCCCGAGCACTATATAAAAGGTAGGGTAACAGCCAATAGCAATTCTTAGAGCAATCCCAGCAACGCTATTGTTACTATCAGTAATAATGTCACCAACTGAGATGAATCCCTGGCAGGTGATGCATTAATTATCATGATATTACAGAATCCAGTTCCTACTTTTATCCTCATTCAACACATAGACACAGTGCCAGGAATGCTATGTGGTATTTCCCTCAGCACAGGTTAAAATGTCATAGGCAAATGGCCAGAACTAAGCAGCAACCTGTTGCTACAGACACACAAGTGCCCGTGAGACAAAGTCTGGATGTTTTAACAATATAAATACAGCAGCCACCGCTGCTGGCGCCGCCACTGCCAAATCCTTTTGCTGGGGAAATTGAATATATGAGGATGAGGGAGAAAAAGAGATGGCAAATTATAATGTGTATTCCAAAACGAATTAAACCAATGTTATCACTCTGAAGACCGTAATGTTTCAGAATAAAAAGCTTGAGAATTGCAGGCCCAAGGTGCTCAATTAAAGTCAAAGTTTTCTCTTCAGCTGGCATGCTGGGACAGACTATTTATGAATTGGCCATAGCCCAACTGTGTGTTTATTCAAAAGACTCTGTGTGTGCACTCTTACTGTACAACTGAGCGCACAAGGCATAGCAACTCTGATGTGGCAAGAATCTCTTGACTCTCATTCCCCATGTGGTTCTGGACATCCAGTTCTCCTTACATCCCACACAATGCCCCCTGGGCAAAGAAGTTGTTTCTTCGCATAGAATGTGAATGCAGCAACTCAGCATGCATGCACCATGGCCAAGAGCAAATCTTCTCCAGTAGAGCCCTGGCCCTACCTACCTGAAGCAGGCAAGTATTCTCTTCCACCACCACCAAGGCACAAATCAATTAATGCTAGGATTGTTGTGAGTTGCTTTTTCACCTCATTCTGGCTCCAGCATGCTCCCCTGCAATATTTCTGGTGGTTGTCTACTCATGAATTAGTCTCAACTCCCCTTGAGAATCCATAGTTCCATGTTTAGTGCAACCTGAAGCCCTGCCCCCCTGACCTTAAAGTTGAGCATATAAGGTCTACTTCCTCACCTAGAAAGTACAGAACAACAAGCTCTTTGCAGCTTTGTGTGACACTACATTGTCCTTAAGAGAGGAAGCCTTTGATAAGAGTTTGGGAAGCAGCAAATGGCTTGGTGCCAGAACATTACAAAAGCTCTTATTCAGCAGCAGCAGCTGCCTCCTACTCTCTTGACTGGGTGGGAGAGACCATGCTGAGTCAGACAGGGACACCGGTCTCACCAACCTGTGCAAAAACCCAGGTTTTTGTTTGGTGTTAACATTATCCAGCCTTGAGTTTCCATTACTAACACAGACAGAGCCATTTAAAAGTCCTGGGTGTTTTTATTTGTGTTACAAAAATGTTATCTAGCCATCTGGTTTGGGTGGTGACTCCAATCAAAGCTACTCAGACAATAAAGGGCGGGCAGACTGGCTGCTTTATGCACAATGGTGGCGCTCCAAAAACAGCAGCATGATCGCTGTTGTCAGGGAGGCTGAGTTGTCAGGGCATGTGCTTTCTTTCTGCAGTTCAGCTGGTCACTGGACCAAGTGGTGAGAAAGATCTTTCTCTGCCTCAGGCAGGCTAGTGCCAGCAGGCAGTCCTGGGATAGATGGACACCCAGTTTTATCTTCTACAAGGCAAGTTGCTATGTTCCTATAGCTCAGAGGCAGACAGATGTGCCCTTCCACATGTTGCTGGCTGACTTCTTCCTGATCCCTCATCATTAGCTATCTGGTGACAGGACAGAGAGGAGCTGCTGTTCAGCAACAGCTAGAGGATTACAGTTGTTAGCTTCTGCTTTAGCCTTTGAAGATTTTGAGCACTGACTCTGTTTTGACACATATCTTTTAACTCTGAATTGTTGTTTCAGCAAACTTCAACCCAAATGAGGACCATTGTGGTATTCAACAGAATACCGAAGATAGGAATTTAACAATCCATGTTGGTTCAGACCAAAGGCCTACCTAGTCCAGCATACTGTATACTAAAGTAGCTATCCAGATACTAAGTAGAAGCCCATAAGCAGGAATTGTGTGAAACAATCCTTTTCTACTGTTGCTTCTTAGCTATTTCTGTTCAGTGGTTTGGTGCTTCTGGTTCTGGAAGTGTGATTGAGCCCAGACAAAGTGGAGACAAATGGAATATCCCAGCCAGACCAGAAATGAATTTCTCTCCAAACTTCTCATCTGGGAATCCTTCTGTCAAATCTTTTCAGAAATTCTATTTGAAATGCCAGCATACCTGACATACATTGTCAAATAATGATGGCATTTGGTATTTCACTGTATTTCATAGCAGTTACATAATGGTAATTATCAAGTGTGAAAGGTATTTAGTATTTCATAGATGACATGCTATAGCAATTCGTATTTAATGCCAATTAGTATTGACTAGAGATGGGGGTATTCGTATTTATATACGAATATCCCCGCACAGGTGGCGTTAACGAAGGTCCAGCCCCATGGGGCCGGATGGTCTACTCACCGATCCACTGCAGACGCGGACCGCGCAGTTCTACCAATTGATCCGCAGTGTGCTATCCGCTCACCACTCCTGGCAGGAGGCGGGAGGACAAGCCTCGCTGCAAGGTCGAAGAGTGGCGAGTGGATAGCGCGCTGTGGATCGATTGGAAGAATCACACGGTCCACGGCAGATCGGTGAGTGGACCGTCCAGCCCCATGGGGCTGGACCCTCGTCAATGCCACCTGTGCGGGGATATTCGTATTCGTATACAAATATGAATACCCCCATCTCTAGTATTGACATGTGGTATTGCTTGAATTTATAAATAACCGTGGCAGTATTTGATAACTGACAGTTTCTCGCATTTATTTATGACACATATTTATCACTGGCAAAAGCTAAATAACCAAGAAACTGTTAATAAGTTTTAAATAGCCAAATTTTGATTCCAATTTTACCTATGTATCTATACACACATACCCAGTATACCTATACATCTATACTTACCAGAATAACAGGGACTTGTATTCTGCTACAGGAATTATAGTACAATCTTTTGCAACTAGAAAGGATGTCTGGCCAAAGGTTGCTGAGAGCTGGACATGCCCCCTTGTTTCTTTCTTTGACCCAGAGTTGTTTTCTGTCAAGCTGCTCTTGTGAGCCTCACCAAGTACATTAATCAATCTACAGAGGCCATCATCCCACATTCTAAGCACATCTCATTATTGATGAATGGGGACTGAGCAAAGCACAGTAGACAAGCTGAGAATTATAATGTGTTTGCATCCAGAAATCCTCTTTGCTACTGTGACCTCTTCACCCATCTACTTCACTGCTGGGCCATGATTACCTTGACAGCTGAGCTCAATTTGTCATGCCTGAAAATTACAGTGGGGAAACACAGCCCAGGTGAATTACAAGAAGAATGACCATAGCCTCAAAAATCTTCGTTTGCTGTAGAAATTAAGGCCAGAATCCAATTAGGAGTCCAAAATAGAGTGAATACCTAGCCTCAATGGAATTTATGTAAGGGTTGACTCAGCATTGAACAAATGATTCAATGTAGTAGCTTGGAGTCACAGCTGGTAGGATGGGATTTTTGGATTTTCTCAACTACAAATACCATGATTCTATTATTATTATTATTATTGTTGTTGTTGTTGTTGTTGTTGTTGTTGCACTCTACAAGAGAGCACATTCCAATAAAATGAATAATGTACAAACATGCAACACAACATTTAACAATCTTAATATTGTTTGTGTGCGTTTGTGTGTGTGTGTTCATCTTGTTATTTCTAGCCATTTTACTTTCCTACTCATTTTATAGATGCTTACAAACACCTAAATGTGGTGCACCTGGGAGAAGGTCCTAAATTGGAAGATTTTATGTCCTAGCTCTGCCGAAGAGGCTCCAGGTGTTTGCAAACAGAGTCTATCCAGAATCACAGTGTGGATTTCGAGCTCATAGATCCACCACTGACATGGTATTTTCCCTCAGACAGTTGCAGGAGAAATGTAGGGAACAATGACAGCCACTCTTTGTGGCCTTCATAGATCTCACAAAGGCCTTTGATTTGGTTAGCAGGGATGGCCTTTTTAAAATACTTCCCAAGATTGGATGTCCACCTCGACTCCTTAACATCATCAGGTCCTTTCATGAGGAAATGAAGGGCACTGTAGTTTTTGATGGCTCAACATCAGATCCCTTTGACATCCGAAGCGGAGTGAAACAGGGCTGTGTCCTCGCGCCGACCCTGTTTGGGATCTTTTTTGCTGTCATGCTGAAGCACGCCTTTGGAACTGCAACAGAAGGTGTCTATCTCCGGACTAGATCAGATAGAAAGCTCTTTAGTCTCTCTAGATTGAGGGCGAAGACCAAAGTCCAGCTGAAATGCATGTGGGAGTTCCTCTTCGCCGATGATGCAGCTGTTGTTGCCCATTCTGCTGAAGACCTCCAACAACTCATGAATCTTTTTAGCAAGGCCTGCCAAGACTTTGGATTAACAATCAGCCTGAAGAAAACACAAGTCATGGGCCAGGGCGTGGACTCACCTCCCTCTATTACCATCTCCACGCAAGAACTGGAGGTTGTTCATGACTTTGTGTACCTTGGCTCAACGATCTCTGACACTCTCTCCCTAGATTTCGAGCTGGATAAACGCATTGGCAAAGCAGCTACCATGTTCTCTAGACTCACAAAGAGAGTATGGCTTAATAAGAAGCTGATGGCATATACCAAGATCCAGGTCTATAGAGCCTGCGTCCTGAGTACACTCCTGTACTGCAGTGAGTCCTGGACCTTTTGTGCACGGCAGGAGAGGAAGCTGAACACGTTCCATAGGCATTGTCTCCGACACATTTTGGGTGTCACCTGGCAGGACAAAGTTCCAAATAGAGTAGTCCTAGAACGAGCTGGAATTTTTAGCATGTATACATTACTGAAACAGCGACGTCTACGTTGGCTCAGGCATGTCGTGAGAATGGCTGACGTTTGGATTCCAAAAGATCTCCTGTATGGAGAATTAGCACAGGGAAATCACCCCAGAGGGAGACCACAGCTGCGATACAAGGATATCTGCAAGCGGGATCTGAAGGCCTTAGGAATGGACCTCAACAGATGGGAAACCTTGACATCTGAGCGTTCAGCCTGGAGGCAGGTGGTGCATCATGGCCTCTCCCATTTTGAAGAGACCCTTGTCCAGCAGGCCGAGGCAAAGGGGCAGTCCCGAAAGCAGCAAAATCAGGGAGCTGGACAGGGGACAGATTGTATTTGTCTTCAGTGTGGAAGGGATTGTCACTCTCGAATTGGCCTTCTCAGCCACACTAGACGCTGTTCCAAGTCCTCTATTCAGAGCACGTTACCATAGTCTCTCAAGACTGAAGGATGCCGAAACCTATCCAACATTCATGGCAGGAGGCTTGAGGGAACAGTGGATGGCTTTTGAAAACCATTTATGAATAATGCATATCGTATGCCCCATTTGTGTGTTTTGGAGATGCATTTTTGATAGCTGCTAATGGTTGGATTAGGTGTTTTTGCAAGATAAGTCTGGTTTCACAGGAACATGAGGAATCTATTTTTGAAAGTCCAACATGCTGTCTCGACAGGCATTAAAATGATTGGGAGGGATGTATGTGGCTTCCAGGTAATGAGAAGTAACATTTGTCATATATGACTTATTATGAATGAGCACAGGAAAACTGACAGTCTACAGTGTACCTGAAATCTATTCCCCTAATGAGCAGCTTAAACACAGTCAGACTAATGGTCCATTCTAACCCAGGGTCCTTTTCAAATCCTTCTTCCCTGACAACAGTTTCTGTACCGGGGAGTTCAAGAGCTACAGTTCCTTACAGAGGAGTGGATCAAGTGCGGCCCTCCTGAAGTTATAGGACTACAAATCTCACCTTCTTTCTCCCCTGCCTAGCTGGCTAAGGCTGAAGGGTGGTGTAGTTCAACAACATCTGGAGGGCTGCAGTTGGCCCACTCTTGGCAACACCATGGCAGTCATGATGCCTCTATTCTAATGCCTTGCAACTACGTATTATCCTAGTTTCCAAAGCCTTCTGCCAAGTACTCAGGTCAGGCCCCTAATAAGGACAGTCAATCCCTCCACTGTCAGCCTGCTGGCCTCTGTTTCCCCTGCTTCTTTTCCTTTTTCATTCTTTTTCATTTGGCTCCACCCACTACTGGCATGCAACTACAAAGCAGCATGAATTTCAAGAGAAAAATGTTCCTCACCGCTAACCTATGGGGATGGAATACTAACATCCAGTTTCTAGTAGAGTGTTGTTCTAGTAAAAGGTGAATTACTTCCTCTTTAGAGACTGTGGCAGGCAATTTGGACCTTTGAAAGTTGCCCACAAATTGTAGGCCACAGGCCAGGAAGATAATACAGATCTGCCGACGTTCCATTCTACTTCTTATTTCCTAGCAACTTATTCAAATCTTCAGATCTTCGTGGATGGCTTCTGCTTGCAAAATTAATTGGGCTCAATAGTTATTGAGCATTATTTATTCACAAACAACAGATAAAAGTGTCACTTGTGCAAAGTGATTTAAGATGACATCCTATGCATATTTATTTTGGGAGATAGTCTCCTTGAAACAAATGAGACTTACTTTTAAGTGAACATGTATAGGAATATGCCATAAAATAGGTTTTTGAATTTGAACAGATGAATAATGAATTCAAGGAAATAAAATAGGTTTCAGGTGGAATTTTTATGTGGGATAGGAAGTCTGGTTCCTGAATGAAATAGAACCTACCACAATAGGGCAACTTGATTATATATTGTGTTCCACCAAATTAACAACCCAGTGGAAAATATTATTATATTTTCAGCCATCGTGTTTCTTTATCAACCCTTTTAATCATTTGTCCCTATTAAATCTTGCATGCAATGTTTTGGAGGATATGATTAAATAATTTCCAGTATATAACTCAGTCAGTGGGTTTGGACCATCCCCTGCCTCTCCAAGCTAAGGTGGATCTCCCACCCTCATATCGAAGCCATAAGTTAACTGTCATATTTGTTTTTTGATGCTGTTACATTTTGTGTACGGGGGGGGGGGAGAGGGGTCACCTACTTTTATGAGTTACAGAGGGCAATTTACTAGCTCTGTGTTCCGGTTGTATTTGTTCTGACAAGCACCAGCTCTCCAGGTCTTGGGCTGAGAGGCTTCCTTGTTCCTTTCTGCTGTTGCTGCCTCCTTTTTCACCTGGATATTCCAGGGGCTGAATGTGGGATTTGGTGGAGTGCAAAGCACTGTCACCTCTGATTCCTGTTTTGGTCCTACATCTAAGTGATTATTGTTGTTCTGGGCCATCAATTTGCTCCTGAAAATGGTGATCCTTTGATCAAGTAGTCTCCTAAAAACAGCATCAGCTCTTGCAAACTCACGTGCATGGCTTGCTGTATTAAGTCAGTCCATCTCATTTCTCATCTTCGTCTTCTCTGTTGCTTCAGACTTTTCCTAGCGTTATTCCAGTGAGTCCTGTCTTCTCATGATGTGCCCAAAGTAGAATAGCCTCAGTTTGGTTGTTTTTGCTTGTAGGAAGAGTTCACACTTTGATCTAAAACTCTCTTGGCTTCAGTCTCCATTTGGACTGAATCAAGGTGATACAAATAACTTTTACAGATCAATACCCTTCTGTCACAGCTTTGCTTAACTGCAATGAGCCTTGTGGGTAACAACAGACAGGCAATCCGTTGTTTCCTAGATCAGTTGTCCAGTATTGTCTATTCTGATAATTTGTAATTTTAGTTTTATCATAGAATCATGGAATAATGGAGTTGGAAGGGGCCTATAAGGCCATTGAATCCACTCCCCTGCTCAATGCAGGAATCTAAATCAAAGACAGATGTTTGTCTAAATTTCTCTTGAATGCCTCCAGTTTTGGAGCACTCACCACCTCTTGAGGTAATCAGTTCCAACGTCGTACTGCTCTGCCCAGTTAAGAGGTTTTCCCTGATATTCAATCGAAATCTGGCTTCCTGTAACTTATTGTGCTTTGGAGATTCCACTCTGAATTCAGACATAGCTGCAAGTTGTGACTTTTACTATGCATTTTCATAGTTTCAGATCTCAGAAAATATTAAATTAACTTGACCTTTTAATAGATGGAAACTCTGAATTTTAGTCAGTCGAAAATTATTTTGAAAATCTTACATGGAAGCATTCATACATGTGTTAAGAATTTTAAAATTGACATCATGTGGGGAAAAACAGTTAACCAGATAATTTTATTTGAGACAAAATGGCAAACATTCCAATCACATAGCCCTAATATCATTTGTGCAGTTCATAGATACATATATACCAATGAGAAATATTCTCCTTTTCCTTAATGCTGTACATTTATTTCCATGGAGTATTGTGGTAGAAGCAATTACACACACAAAGAATCCATCATCCCAGAAGGAATTGGAAACATGGTGATATTTTGTGAGGATGCTATGCTTGGAAACAGCAATTATTTAGCTGCTGAAACAGGTTTGGCATTTACGGCTCTCTCATGCAATTTCTCTGATGCAAAGTAATGAAAGCAAAGGGCTGTAGCTCAAAAAGACATGTAGGTGAGATGAGAATGTTTGCTGCTTGATTTGCTGTGCCCATTTAATGCTCATGACTTGAACCAAGATTAAAATTTGCAAATACAAAATATTTGTATTTTATTATCCTGGAAGTCAACTCTGCCTAGAGATACTAGAATATATTCATCTTCCACTACACTATTAATCTAAACATTATGGATTTTATGCAGCTAATAGGGCATAGCAGTTTCCCCATCAATGTAATCTGTTTACTGTGTTTGCTTAGTAAATTTATTTGAAAGGGTCCCATCCTGTACATAGTGTGTGTGTGTATTTTCAAGCACCCCTTATTTCATTTTTAAAGCAAATGAGCCTTTAATCAAATACTCAGTTTCTTTTGCATTCAACACAAGTTTGGGTAGATTAAACTATCAAGCTGAACTGACACTATGGGTTGCTCCTATTGGAGGGAGAACAATTCTAAATTTCCTTTCATAGTTAAATAGAGGCTGAAGATCACGAGTATAGCTCAGCCTCATCTTTGCTCCAGAACCTGTCACTGGTGATATACCAAGAACACATCAGGGAAAATATAGTGAAAATAGAGTAGAGTAGAGTAGAGTAGAGTAGAGATGGCTTCCCTGCTCCGCTGTGTCTGAGTGGGTGCCTACCAGAGGAGGCAGGGCTTAGAACTGTAGAACACCTGTTGGGCCAATGGACAAACTGGCATGAACCGCTAAACTGGCAGTTCATGCCCATCTCTACTTCAGAGACAAAGGTGTTGCCCCCTGCTAATTGGAAGCGGGGAAAGCTGAATACCTGGCATCTTCTTGTTTGATGAGTTGGAGAGATAATCCAACCAACAGCCACCAAGGGCTACACTCCTGACTTGTGTTTTACAGCCTATATTTTGGAGCACACTTTTAAGTAACAGACCTGGCACATCTGCCTTGAACTGAATTTGCCAAGATGACTTGATGAAAGAAGTGGCTGTAAGGGGAACTCTGATAGAAAGTGATCAAGTTCTACCTGAGTTCTTGATTTCAAAGAAAACAAAAGTGGAGCCAACAGGGGCCTCATGGTACAGTGGTTAAACTGCAGTACTGTAGCCAAAACTCTGCTCATGACCCAGGTTCAATCCCAGGTACCCGGCTTGAGGTTTACTCAGCCTTTCATACTTCCAAGGTCAGTAAATTGAGTACACAGCTCGCTGGGAGGGGGGCAATGTGTAGCCTGCATAATTAAATTGTAAACTGCCCAGAGAGTGCTTTATGCACTTTGGGATGATATATAAGAAGCACACTTTGCTTTTTGTTGTTGTAGATTATGTAGCTGCAAAGAAGGCAAATGCTATTTTAGGCTGTATTAACAAAAGTATAGTTTCCAAATCCCATGAAGTACTAGTCCTTTCCATTCAGCACTGGCTAGGTCTCTTCTACAGTATTGTATCCAGTTCTGGACACCACAGTTTAAGAAGGATGCCAACAAATTGGAGCAAGTTGAGAGGAGGGCAACAAGGATAATCAGGGGACTGGAAACCAAGCCCTATCAGGAAAGACTGAAAGCATGTTTGGCCTTGAGAAAAGAAGACTGAGGGGAGACATGATAGCACTCTTGAAATACTTGAAAGGTAGTCATACAGAGGAGGGGCAGGATTTGTTCTCAGTCATCCCAGAGCTCAGGGCATGCAGTAATGGGCTCAAGTAAAAGGAAGACAGATTGTGATTAAATATCAGGAAAACCTTCGTAACTGTTAGAACAGTAATATAATAATAATAATAATAATAATTATTATTATTATTATTATTATTATTAATAATTAATTAATTAATTTATTTATTTATATTGCGCTCTATACCAGAGTGCATTCCTGCAGTCAATAGTAAATAGTCAGTACAACAGTGAAACCAGTGATCTGGGGAGGTAGTGAGCATGCCAATGGTAGAGACATTCAAAAGGAAATTGGACAACCATCTGTCAGATAATACTTTGATTTGGGTTTCTGAATTGAGCAGGGGGTTGGACTTGATGGACTTATAGGACCCTTCCAACTCCATTATTGTAAGATTCTATGATTCTATGAACTTAGAAACACTCATATGTTTTTTTCTGTACCATCCACAACACAATGGCATCCAGCTAGCTTTGTGTTTTTGTGTGTGACTTTTTAAATTGGTCTAATAAAGGCAATGTATCCAGTATGGTGTAGTGGATCAGTATGGTGTAGTGGATAGAGTGATGAACTAAGGGTTTGGAGACCAGGGATTGAATCATCATGGAAACTCACGGGGGGGGGGGGGGGTTGGATTTGGCAAAACCACTCCTTAAATATCTCAATATCTCATTTACCTTGAAAGCCCTATTAGGATCTTTATAAATCAGTTCCAACTTGATGGCACATAACTAATAACTTGCCCTTGATTGTGGAAAGACCGCACAATTTTTCTTCTTCTTTCTGAATTATATATCCATGTGACTTCCTTTGTGCAACTACAGTGGTGCCTCGACTTATGAACTTAATTGGTTCCGGAACTCCGGTCGTAACTCGAAATGGTCATAAGTCGAAGCACCATTTCCCATAGGAATGCATTGAAATGCAATTAATCCGTTCCGGCCGAAGAAAAAAATCACAAAAAAAACACAACCCACTGCAAGACCCATCGGAAACGCGATCAATCCCTTCCGGCCGAAGGGGGGGGGGGGAGAAAAGAAAAGCAAACAAACCGTGCAAGACCCATCGGAAATGGAAAAAAAGCAAAGCAGAAAGCAAATAAACCGTGCAAGACCCATCGGAAATTGGGAAAAAGCAAAGCAGAAAGCAAGCAAACCATGCAAGACCCATCGGAAATGGTGAAAAAGCAAAGCAGAAAGCAAACAAACAGTGCAAGACCGATCGGAAATGCAAAAAAAGCAAAGCAAAAAGCAAACAAACCCCGCAAGTCCCATCGGAAATGGGGGGGGGGGACCCAAAAAGCAAACAAACCCCGCAAGACCCATCGGAAATGGGAAAAAAAAACACCAAAAAGCAAACAAACCCCGCAAGACCCATCAGAAATGGGGGAAAAAAAACCCCAAAAAACAAACAAACCTTGCAAGACCCATCACAGCACAGAAACATAAACCCCCCAGCCCAAAACCACGCTGCAAAACCCACCCAGAACAGTTTTTAAAAAGCAGAAAGCAGCACCTTACCTTACCAGGCAGTCCGAAGCCTCCTCCGATCGCACACTCTCTAACTGCTGGGGCGAAAGAGCTACAAAGAAGCAGCCTCTTCGCCACCAACGGTTAGCAATTTGAATTCCCCGCCTTTTTTCCCTGCCTTTTTCTGGTTGTAACTCGAAGCTCCAGCCGCAAGTCGAAGCAAAATTTTGCAGCCAGAGCTGGTCGTAACTCGAAATGGTTGTATGTCGGGACGTTCGTAAGTCGAGGCACCACTGTAGTGCAGAAATAACCATGGGCAACTAGTGATCTGCGAGTGCCTGCAGTGTTCTGTGTCAGAATCTGTTAGTATTCCCATAGCATACTGTAGATGCTTGCTTGGGCAGGGGTGACTTTGCTGCTAGAATTGTGACTATATTTTGCTAGCATTAGCCTTAATGCAACAGTCATTGGCAAAGCAACAGGACTGCAGAAGTTGTTAAGTAAGACTTCAGTAATCACTTTTAAGTAGGAAAGTGTTCTTAAATGTACTGACCATAATGAGGACTTTGCAATCAATCAGTGGGCTTCTCTTCCATACCTTCCATTGTAAGGTAAGGTGCAGTTCAGGTTACACAAAAAATTCAGGCCTTTGCATGGGGAAGATTAGAGAGAAGACCTCTTCATGTTTCCTAGACTGTCCTTTACCTATTCTGACTTGTGTTCTTCTTCTTTTAACCATAGGTTGCTATTCTTAGGGTTGTGGATGTCATTTTTTTCTTTCTCATCTTTCTCTCTCCTGTCCCTTCAAGGAGGAGACATCTTGCCTTTGTTCTCTGCAGATGAAAGGGGCAGCCATTGCTCCTGACATTTTCAATTGAGTCAGCTCCAACTAGGACTTCTGTCACCTTTCCTATCACAAATGCTTTTCTCTATTAAACACAAATATTCTTAGAATATTGATATGATTCCTTTATAATAGGGGATGTGCACTTAGATAGTCCTTCTGAGTTTCAAATGGCTGAATCTACAGGTGAATGTTGCTTCTGTACCAATGTATGCTTACTTTCCAACAGAAGGGAAGTATCTAGAATAGGAAGTGTTCATATGGTTCCTTTAGTTGACTTTTTTCTATTCCTTTTTCATTGTCATCTTCCTTCCTTCCTTCCTTCCTTCCTTCCTTCCTTCCTTCCTTCCTTCCTTCCTTCCTTCCTTCCTTCCTTCCTTCCTTCCTTCCTTCCTTCCTTCCTTCCTTCCTTCCTTCCTTCCTTCCTTCCTCAGCTCTGCACATGTATGTTTCTTCAATGGCCCCATTGCTAGCTTGAGGGAAACTGGTAGCACAACTATAAAAGAACAATATGACAGTTCTCATTCACACAATTGTTTTAAAAAATGTCTGAAAGCATACATCATTTCAGAATTTTACCACAACCACTGCACTGGCTTTCACATGGTCATCACAGATGAATTAACCTGCAGTGTGGAATATCCTCTCAATCACATGAGGTCTTTGGGAGACACACCATGCCTCAGTCCATGTTTTCTAAAGCTTAAACTTCTAAACCTGAAGAAAAAAGAAAATCCTTCTACAGTAGCAAAGAATACAACATGAAATTCTAAACAGGTAAATGGAAAATAGTTCTAGAAATGAAAATCAGAATGATTAATACGATAAACAACAGATTCAGCAAAGTGATATCTTTTAATTCATCAAAGTACTTCTACAGATGAGATGAAAACAACATGAGCAAATGTTATTATTTTTATGTGTGACTGTACAAGATGCAGAACAATTCAACTTGGAGACAAACACATGTTACAATGAACAGAATGTGCATGTATGTTGAGAGTAATCCAAGATACAATGTGTACAAACATTTCTGTTCCCCTTCATGAGTCAGAGTCTGTTGTCCTGAAATCAACCCTGTCTGCAAGGAAATCCTATCCGAGAAGTTAACCGATTAGAGTCAAGCATTCCTATAAGCCCCGAGGCAGAGAAGGATGGATGTTGTTCTCCCGCCCTCAACATACACACTTCCCCAGTTTCCAGGGGAACAGTCGTGTTCATGTGGTGAAGAGTCTTGTAGTGCCTTAAATAGTAAGGGCGTTTCTAGAGGCCACCCATCTACACTAGTAATTAGAAGGCTGTGTGTTGCTTTTTCTCTTTAATACATTTTCTGCAGTCAAGAAAAGGATGGAAAAAGCAATGGAAAATACAGGGAGAATTGCAAGTCGAGAGGTTTACCGTGCAAGACCCTAGTAAAAGGCAGTGAAACTGGCAAGGTAATGGTACAATAAAAGCCTTTCCTGAAATTACAGTTTGGTACATGCTTTTCTGAATATGGTGAACATTGATACTAGCATAACTTTTCGTGAAGAAGGTTAATATGAAATGAAGGTTTAGAGGCAGATATTTCTCTTCTTTCCTAAAAGCACAATTTTCAACCCGCAGATGGAAAATGGAATAATATTTCTATCAACATTATCACATTCGATATACGATTGTACATCAACTCTCAAATATTCAAATAAACAGCAGCTGCCGCCTAGCAAAGGTTAGAATAGAAGACCAAGCAGTGTCAATTACAAATGAAAATTCTTGAATAATCAACAGTTATGGAAAACTGTTGAATTAATGGAGTGTATGTGACCATTAGTGGAGCATTAGAAAAGAATGCAAATGTGTTTATCCCTTGCATGGTTTCTCATAATTATACCAGGAACAGGGAAATTCCTTTCTGCCTACTTTTGTGATCTCCATGTATTGACCGGCAACAAAGAAAACATATTTCACCTCCAAGTTACTCTAAATATCTCTTAACAGGAGGCAACCTTGACAATTCCTACAATGCAGCTGTTTAGAAAGTTGCTGGAAGGGATGGTGAGTAGTCTGAGTGCAACTGTTCACCAAAACAGCTGGATATTCAAAAATAATTTGAAAGGAGCGGAAAAGGAGGAATGGATGATTTGGTGCAAATGGAAAAAGCTACTGTTGTGTAGGTGGGGTTTAGAGAACAGAATAACAATAAGATGGTGCATACTGTGTGAAGAGTGCAGTGCAATGTATAAGCATTAATAACAAATGAAAGAAATTGTGACTGATCACAGCAAGAGGTAGTTTGTTTGCGACTTACAGAAGATTTTTCCATTCTTCTGGTTTGGCAGCTTGATGTGAGCCTGCACCGTACTTTAAAAATGGAGTAGGCACACTGCTACACTGGGTTTTCTTCATGGGCTTCCCTATTGTCATTGTTCAACCTATATTTTGTTCCAAAGATTTTGACAGTTCAGCATTCATTAAGAATGATCAGTTTCTTATTAGACTTGTCTTCTTTTGACAGCCTCATCCACCATAATCACTGATGAAGTAGAAGTTATGTGCTAAGGACTGGCTGAATCCGCTCAAAATTCAATGAGCCATCAATCCCATGGATCTCACCCACATGGCCCCAGAGACTCTCCTCTTCTTATCAGAACCACCACCAGCCGTGAATCAAAAGGACATCCAAGTTCAGACCACCCAGAGCCACTAAGGTTTTTACTTGGGATATTGAGCCTTGTCTGCTTAAGAAGCAACAGTCACTCAGGGAAGAAAACGTTCACTAATATCAAAGGCATTGCTTAATGTCTTAGGCCAATTCACTGTTTGGTTCCTAGGAGAGCTGGGTCTGCCATGAACTGTAAGGAACATCTTGTTTCCAGTGACAGATTGGTGGCGGCGGTGGCAAATAGCGTGCTTCACTCCCTCTCTCACCAGGAGGATAATCCACCCACCCCTGCCAGTGTTGTTAATTTCCAGCTATCATAGTGCTATTTCCATCATGTCCTGGTGGTCATTTCCCAGGAACAAATGGTTAGCCACCGTGTAAACAGAATGATGGGCTTTTGGTTCTGATCCACCATGGTTCTTCTTGTACCAACTAGACTTCTGAACAGCTCTTTGGCATAGCTGTTGTCTCATTCTGAGAACCTCTTCAGGAGGGGCCTTGGCTGGGTAATTGCTCCAGAGATGCTACAGGGTTTTGCCCCTTCTGTGGCAAATGCCACACCAAGAAAGTGTCAGAACAGCCAGTACAACACCTTGCTCTAAGGAGTCCTCAGAGTGAGGCACTGGGTAGGTTGCAAGTCCAGAAAGTCTTAGTGGCCACTCTCTTACTGTGGCAAATACTACAATGAGAGCAGATAAATGTAAGTGGGAAGACACCTTCCCTGCTAGATAGTTCAGTGGTTTAGAGGTTGACAAGAGCTGGACTTGATGATCCATAGGGTTCCTTCCAGCTCTGCCGTTCTAAGATTATTATATTATATTATATTTATTATATTATATATTATATTATATATAATATATTATAATATTATAATATTATAATATTATATATTATATATATACTGTAGGCATCCTTCAGTCTCGAGAGACTATGGTAACGTGCTCTGAATAGAGGTCTTGGAACAGCGTCTAGTGTGGCTGAGAAGGCCAATTCGAGAGTGACAATCCCTTCCACACCGAAGACAAATACAATCTGTCCCCTGTCCAGTTCCCTGATTTGGCTGGTTTCGGGACTGCCCCTTTGCCTCGGCCTGCTGGACAAGTGTCTCTTCAAAATGGGAGAGGCCATGATGCACCACCTGCCTCCAGGCTGAATGCTCAGATGTCAAGGTTTCCCATCTGTTGAGGTCCATTCCTAAGGCCTTCAGATCCCGCTTGCAGATATCCTTGTATCACAGCTGTGGTCTCCCTCTGGGGCGCTTTCCCTGCACTAATTCTCCATACAGGAGATCTTTTGAAATCCAAACGTCAGCCATTCTCACGACATGCCCAAGCCAACGCAGACGTCGCTGTTTCAGTAATGTATACATGCTAAAGATTCCAGCTTGTTCTAGGACTACTCTATTTGGAACTTTGTCCTGCCAGGTGATACCAAAAATGTGTCGGAGACAACACATATGGAACGTGTTCAGCTTCCTCTCCTGCCGTGCACAAAGGGTCCAGGACTCACTGCAGTACAGGAGTGTGCTCAGGACGCAGGCTCTATAGACCTGGATCTTGGTATATGCCGTCAGCTTCTTATTAAGCCATACTCTCTTTGTGAGTCTAGAGAACATGGTAGCTGCTTTGCCAATGCGTTTATCCAGCTCGACATCTAGGGAGAGAGTGTCAGAGATCGTTGAGCCAAGGTACACAAAGTCATGAACAACCTCCAATTCTTGTGTAGAGATGGTAATAGAGGGAGGTGAGTCCATGCCCTGGCCCATGACTTGTGTTTTCTTCAGGCTGATTGTCAATCCAAAATCTTGGCAGGCCTTACTAAAACGATTCATAAACTGTTGGAGCTCTTCAGCAGAATTGGCAACAACAGCTGCATCATCGGTGAAGAGGAAGTCCCGCATGCATTTCAGCTGGACTTTGGTCTTTGCTCTCAATCTAGAGAGATTAAAGAGCTTTCCATCTGATCTAGTCCGGAGATAGACACCTTCTGTTGCAGTTCCAAAGGCGTGCTTCAGCATGACAGCAAAAAAGATCCCAAACAGAGTTAGCGCGAGGACACAGCCCTGTTTCACTCCGCTTCGGATGTCAAAGGGATCTGATGTTGAGCCATCAAAAACTACAGTGCCCTTCATTTCCTCATGAAAGGACCTGATGATGTTAAGGAGTCGAGGTGGACATCCAATCTTGGGAAGTATTTTAAAAAGGCCATCCCTGCTAACCAAATCAAAGGCCTTTGTGAGATCTATGAAGGCCACAAAGAGTGGCTGTCATTGTTCCCTACATTTCTCCTGCAACTGTCTGAGGGAGAATACCATGTCAGTGGTGGATCTATGAGCTCGAAATCCACACTGTGATTCTGGATAGACTCTGTCTGCAAGCACCTGGAGCCTCTTCAGCAGAACACGGGCAAGCAGCTTCCCCACAACGCTGAGAAGAGAGATACCACGGTAGTTATTGCACTCGCCCCTGTCGCCTTTGTTCTTGTACAATGTGACGATGTTTGCATCCTTCATGTCCTGTGGTACTCCACCTTCCCTCCAGCAAAGACAAAAACTTTCATACAGCTCGTTGGTGATGGTCTCTTTGCAGCACTTCAGCACTTCAACAGGGATGTTATCTGATGGTTGCTGTAGGTTTTCGGGCTCTTTGGCCATGCTCTGAAGGTTGTTCTTCCTAACGTTTTGCCAGTCTCTGTGGCCGGCATCTTCAAAGGACAGGAGTCAGAACTCTGTCTATGCTCTGGTGCAGTTTTGTGGGATAGTTGAGTATTTATAGCTGTGGGATCAGCTTTTGTCCTTTTCAGGAGATTGGGTGATTATGGTGATCAGCGTGTTTTTTGTTGTGGGTGTATTATTGTGATAAGGGGGCCTTCAAGAGGGATGTTATCCTTCTCAGGTGCCTTGCCGGAGGCGAGGGAATCCAAGGCCGCTTTTATTTCTGCTAAAGTTGGTTCGCTGTCCAACTCTTCCAAGACAAGCAGGCACTCGATGTTATTTAATGCCTCTTCGGTTACTACATTCTCTCTAGAATATAGCTCAGAGTAGTGCTGCACCCAGAGTTCCATCTGCTGTGCTCGGTCCTGGATGATCACGCCTGTAGCAGTTTTCAAAGGAACAGATTTCTTCTGTATTGGACCTAAAGCCTGCTTGATACCGTCATACATTCCCTTGATGTTACCTGTGTCCGCTGCTGTCTGTATCTGAGAGCAGAGCTGAAGCCAATAATCATTAGAACATCTCCTGGCAGCCTGTTGGACTTTGCTACGAGCTACTCGAAGAACCTGCAAGTTGTACTCACTAGGACAGGC
Organism: Intellagama lesueurii; assembly: GCA_037013535.1. Lineage (NCBI taxonomy): Eukaryota > Metazoa > Chordata > Lepidosauria > Squamata > Agamidae > Intellagama > Intellagama lesueurii. The sequence goes on from JBAJHW010000002.1 coordinate 259,867,791, forward strand.
TTTGTATGCTGCTGGAGCTCTCCTCTTTTCCTCGATAGCTGGCATCAACTCCTCCGAATGGGCTTCAAACCAGTCTGCCGTCTTTTTGGTCTTCTTGCCAAATGTGGACAAGGTGGTGTTATAAACAGCATTCTTGAAATGTTCCCATTGTTCAATATAATTATATTATATTATATTATATTATTATATTATATTATATTATATTATATTAATTATCCCCAGTACAGCACTCTTCCCTGATGACAATACAATTGTGGTAATCAACATGGCTTCCCGGATCTCAGTGCCTTAATCTGAGGTGTCCTCATGCTAAAACTCTGTGGGTGAAGTGGCAAGAGAGACCATCTGTGGCACTTTGCCCACAATGCCTTAGTCTGAGGAGAAAGGTGCCCTCACCTGCCCTGATATTGAGCCATTTGAATCTTGCAGACTCGGAAAAGCAGCATGAGCTGCTTTGCCAATGTCACTACAGGAATGCAACCAGCATAGCTTTCCAGAGAGTCTGTCCAAATATCTCCCTACTATAGTGCTTTGAAGAGAACTTCAAAGCAGGGTATTAGATAGGTAGGCAGCCCTTCTGGAGCAGCTTATTGGCTGTGGTCCTTGGTGGCTTCCAAATGCCCTTACTTGTCCATCCAGTAATTTGGAGCTTTAGCTCTCAGCTCTCTCTGGCTGGAAACCCTTCTCCTAACCTACAGATCTCAGTGATAAGTTGCATAATTAATATAGGTTTCCAAGTTTGGCTTGCCCAGTTGTTTCATGTAGTTTGCACTACCATCAGTGACCTTAAAGTGATTAAAGCTGTCTACATTCCATTGGGAACTTCAAACCCCCATCCCCGAAACTAATGGGATTGTGCAAGAGCTTCTGGCGTGTTGATGTTGGCTCTATATAGTTTCATGACAATTTGAGATGTCATGTTTTTGTAGCTCTACTTTGATCCCTAAAATATGACATTACATTTAAAAAAAAAGCAGAGTGCCTCAAATCAAATTATTTGTTCTTGTCACTGGTTGTTCAAGAGCAAGACCAAGAGTGGGAACAGAAAACAAAACTGATGAAGCAATTTGCAATGTAATGTGATTACCGTGGCCCTGTTTCTCTTCTCATAAAGACAGTGATTGTTGACGCTGATCAAATACATATGATGTTCAGTAAAAAGCAATCATTCAATTCTTAGTTAACAGTGTGATAGAATACATACTAACGTCTCATTGTTTCTTGTTTGTGTCTTGATTACTTTGAATCACATATCACTAACCAAGGAAGGAGGACATTTCTTTCTTTGGGGTCCACAAGCTGCCAGGGGCAGAGATCATTATTTTATCACATATAGACCAAAATCCTGTTGCTTAGTGTACTAAGTTGCACTACAGTAACCCCACTGAATCAGTGGGGATTTGGGAAGTCAATTCCTCCATAGTAGCACAGAGCAAGGTGGACACACCAAACTCCCATTGATTCAATGGGACTACTTTAGTGCAATTTACTATGTTAAGCAACAGGCTATGGGCTGTAGTATCATGCAAGGGGATGGTGTATTCTTCCTAGCTGGTACCTTTTTCAGGCTACAGGTCAAAGAAACGGATATGGATAGGGTGATTTTAGAGTATGAATATCCAATGCAACCATAACAATGATGTTTTGTTCCTGGCAGGGAGCATCTTCCTGGACACAGAATGGCAACACCAAGCACAAGAATTGTATAGTTGCAAGTGACTTTAGAGGTCATGCACACAATGCCAGTACAACTGCAACTGTACAGACAGATGGGTGTCTGCTTCTGTACATCCCAGTGAAGGAGATTTTAAGAAGTGGCTTTCTTCTCTTCTTTGTTTGTCAGCATGGGAACAGCATTGCCTCTGCATAAGAATGTGAGACGACCCCAGCTGGATTAGACCAACAACCTATCAATGTACTGTAGTATCCTGTTCTAGAGTGACTAGATACCAACGAGGAGGACGTAAGTGAAAAAGCACCTTCTGGCTGTGTCCCCCAGCAACTGTGATACTTGATCTTGGATACTGAATGAAATACATGTCCATGGTAAATAGTAGTAATTTATTGAGATCTCATCCATGAATTTGTTTGAAGCTGGTTGGCAACCTGTGCAGCCAACACTTCAACAATCATAATACTCATAATACTGCACTAATGCTATGATAATGCTCACTTCTTCTAATACCAGTAGAAAGACAGGATCTGGAAACCTGGGCTGATGCTATCATTAAGTGACTAAGGTGGAAATTGATTTGGGATATTGGGAGATGACATACATTGTAATTTAATTTATTACTACTGCATTCTTACTGCTGGGGTGGGGAAGGTGCTTGTTATAGTTTTGCTTTAGGCCTCCAACAAGCTTACATCCAATACGAGCTCTCTTTCATATGAGGCATTGACATTTCAGCATGTTTGAGTTTCAGTCTACATTCTAAAGCAGTGGTGAGAAATATTTGCACATTTTAGTCAGCTGGACAGAAATCCCAAATAATTGTTATTGTTTCCCTTGTAGTTTTAAAGCCCTTGGTAGCTAATATCACCCGGGTCATAAAAAGTAGATGAGCTCTGTTAATTTTCATGGATTTTAATTGCTTCAGCTGATATGAGCAAATAGCCCCCAGGAGAAGCATACTTTGGAAATGTGGTCTATTTTTTCATCCATTTAACTATAAACTCTGTTTCTCTTCTCCTTTCCTCTGCCCAGCCCAGATAACTGGAATTATGCTCTGAACATTTATTACAGCCTTAAGCTGTAATCACAGGTGTGAGTTTTGTTTAAAAATTTGTGCTTGACCTCTTAATCATGCAGCCCTAAAGAAACCTGTTAGTCCTGACTAGACTACATCCATTAAATCAATGGGACTTGCATAATTGTTAACTGAACCAGGTTCCCATTGATTCAAATCCAACTAATAATTGGATTTAGGCCAAGGAATTGTGAAGCTGCTGCCAAATATAGGAAATACATTTTAAAATTCTCCTTGAAACCCAAAATAGGAGTAATGACAACTCTGACAATGTTCAGCTCTGTACTCAGATGAATGCATCACTAGCATTGCATCCTGTCAAAAGCCAAGGAGAAGAGCCATGTTTTTATTTACTTTCGGAAAATTAACGTATATTAGTGGAGGGATTTCATAATGCATACATCAGAACTCTGTTGCTCATTTATCATGTATGAAACAACTTCTTACCTGCATGCTTCCTGTTTCCCTACCACTTGTGCAAGGGAGGGAAGTCACTAACTCCTTAAGTAAGCAGTAATCCCTGTTGTTTTCAATGGAGCAACCTCTCGTTTGTGTAACTGGAAACTGGAGTTCACTGCGGCAAATGCAGAGCCCTCTGGCCATGGGACCTTATGCTTTGCATTTGCCCCAGTGATTCATTGGAGATGATTCCACATATGTAAACGCCCATTATATGAGCAACAAAATTTGCTCTTTCTTGTTTGCTCCCTCGCTCACCCACCCAATCACTCCCCTGCCCGCCTGATCTCCCCTGTGCCAGCCCAATCAACCCACAAAACTAAACACCCCTCCCAGCCTGCCACCTTGCTCACCAGCCTGATGGACCCCATGCCAGCCCAATCATCCTACACAAGCCTGAATGCCCCCCACCAGCCTGCCATCTCGCCCATCCACTGATCACCCCCTGCAAGCCTGCCACCTCACCTGGCAGCCCAACTGACCCTTCACAAGCCTAATCGCTCCCCACAAGCTCAAATGCCCCCCCACCAGTCTGATTGCCCTGACAGCCCAATTGCCCTCCACCAGCCTGATGACCCCCCTCCTAGCCTAATTGCCCCTGTCATGATCCCACGTGGCCCCTGCTTGTTTCACCAAACTAAGAGCTCACGCTACGTGTCTTTCAGCTTCCACCAGTTGATTACATCAACATTATCTATTATTAATGATTGAGGTCCAGGCCATGTGTCATTTTAAAAGAACCAAATAGAAATTGTTTATTGTTACAGATGTTGACAGAACAAGCAATGTTGTTAACTCTTAAACATCCTCCTTTATCCATTCTCAACCACCACTCTCCCTAAACTCCCAATCTCCCTGACTCTCAACTAACTAACTCCTCCTCCTCCTGCTGAGTTTCTTATATCTCGTGACTCCGCCCCTCCAGCACTCCCATTGGTCTATGCAGATAACATATGAATATTCATGACCTGGGCTGACGCCACAGTCCTCTAGCCAGTCTAATCGCCCTGTCCCCTCAATCACCATCCCTGCCACCTCAATTAGTCCCACCAGCCCAATTGCTCCCCCACCAGCCCACCACTCATGACTGACCTTGTTTTGAGAGGCACTGGTGGTAGCGGCATGGGCGGCAGCGGTGGCATAGGGGAGGACACACATATGGACACAAACATTTTGGATTCAGGCTAAATTCCACATGACTTTAACCCAACTCCAAAAGAAAGGATCCCTCTGCCAGTTTATTCTGGCAGTGGGATCAGGCCCTTTGACACAGACCACATTCCAATGTCATGATGGAATTCTGGAAGACTAAAATGAGATTCTAGAAAAACTAAAATGAGACTAAAATGTCCCATCCTGGTACATGAGGGTTAAACTATTTGAACACCACTTTCCCACGCACGAATCTATCTCAGGACAGGTCACAACCATGTACCCAGACTTATTGAAAATATTTCAAAAACCAAATTAAAAGAAGAGCTCTTCCCCAATTCACTACCCAATCAGAAGCAACAGAGATCAAAATGAATAATTGAGTCATAGTACTGTTGACATAGTATTGATGGCCCTGGCCTGACGAGATGTTAATTGCGTATCCAGAAGCAGTGCACTCTTAAGAGAAAAAGTCTGTCTGTTTATTCTGCCATGAACTTCTCTCAATCAGCATTTGGCAAATTAACTTGCTTTTGTTTACTAATTGGTCAAACGGGAGATAGCACAGCTTTGTTTGCATAAGCTGCAGCTCCTGATTCCTCAGGCACTCAGCACTGAAAGATTTGCATTGCCTGCAAGGAGACCTTTGTAAAAGGAGGAAATGGACTTTTGTCTTAACTCAGTCTTTCCCAACCTTTTTTTGAGTCACAACTCCCTTTTCAGTCAAGTAACCTGCTACCACCTTGCAACATTTGCATAAAACTGTATTTTTACTAGGGTAGAGAAAACATATGAAAAATAGATTTTTCAGAATATAATTCTGGAATGCTGGAGCTTCACATGCTAGGAAGGATCAAATGACTTCTGCTTATTTCAGAATACCTTAAGATTGGAAAAGGGACCTTTTTGGATTACTGCTCCCAGAATCCCCATAGTCAACATCACCAGTCATCATGCTGATTGAGTGAATAGCTGGAGGTGTAGTCCAAAGCTATCACATCTTTCAGCATTAACTGGGAGGCCATATGTAGAATTTCCTTCCTTCCTTCCTTCCTTCCTTCCTTCCTTCCTTCCTTCCTTCCTTCCTTCCTTCCTTCCTTCCTTTGCAGTTGCTGTTACGTTTTTGGTTTTACTCTAGTAAAATTCTTTCTTTTTTGTATAACAAGAGCCTGAAACTTTGAGTAACGATGTCTGGCCAAGTTTCAGATGTATCATGCGAGCTATGGCTGAAGATTCAGTTCTGCTTATGCCCTCGCCTAAAATCAATTTATAACATACATTGCATCTCTCTGATTAAAAAGATGTGCCCTTGGCATCAGAGAGGACTGAAAAATGAAAGAAGACTGGAAGAATTTTGGATGAAGTGCTGTGTTGTTGTGGTTTTTTTGCTTAGATTTTAAAAAAAATCTTTAAAAATTAAATTTATATTGGCGGGGGGAAGGCACTGGCACTTGTTTTTGCATAATAAATAGATCTGTGTAGTGTGTAATAAATGTGCTCATGGAAAGGTGATTTCTATCCCCCCTCCCCCTTTTTTCACAGTGAACTAACAGGTTTGCTTTGCTTTAGAACCTGCAAAAAAGGTTCTAAAAATCAAACATGCTGCATACTTGTAAATTCTAAAGTGTAACACAAGATAATGCCTAACACAGTGAAACTTCATTATCCCAACTAGTCACATATGCCAAAATCCTATTTTAACTCTACTAATAGAATCCTGATAGTGTTTCTATTAGCTTGGGATCATCTGCTTTTTGTCATTTTCAAAACAAGGTACCTGGCTGTGGAGCTAGAATTTGGGAGTTTGATTCCCCACTGTGTCTCCCAGTAGACGAACTAGCTTGTGCACCTTGGGCAAGATCCACAGGTCCAGTCACAACCTTCTTCTTGACTCCTGGCTCGGGCCCCATAGGGAGCTGCCTACCGCACAGCCTTGGCCTTGACCTGCCTCAGCCACAAGAGAGGGCCTTCCATTTCAAAACTGTCGTCAGAGCTTCTGGTGAGTGGAACTGGTGAAATTTTCTTTTCTACTTAAATAAATAGGACAACCCAGGAGGGCAAATGAACTTTATGTTTGTTGGAGATCAGACCCAAATAGCAATATTGAACATTAATGTAGCACTTGTAGAGTGTTTGAAAAAGTTCACAGGTCTTATCCTGCCATACAGTAGGCTAATATCATCCTCTGTTTGAACAGTGCATTCATTTCTCTGAGATGGAAGCCTTATGTCCCCAAAACAGCACCATTTGCCCATATAGAGGTGGCTTCAGCAAGCTTAGGGGGAACCTGAGTTGTGCAAAAGTACCAAAAAAAACTGTGCAGAGCATGGGACTACTTGTGGGGTTTAGCAAAGCAAAGCAATGAGTATTTATTATTTAAAATATATGTGGAAAGTGTCTTGGGGAGCACACATGCCACAAAACAATCCATTTGCAAAACTCATGCAAGAAATCAATATGCAGTATTACAGCAGTTGTAACTGACTGTACACTTAACACTGACTGCCTACATTTTTCACTTGCTTGATTTGAAGAAAAATAGAATTACATTTGTCTAAGTGCCTGTTTACCATTAGAAATAAAACAAGTAGAGATTTCTAGTATTCCCCGGTGTGTCTCCTCTTGTAATGTCTGCGAAATTCCTTCTTTATCAATATGCGGATAGTCTCAGTGTTCATTTTTTCTCAAATATTTCCTATTTTTTTCTTCCTCTTCATCATGAAGCCTTAGGAAACACTCCCACTCACCCCTAAATCACAATAGGGATAAGAACACATAAAATATTTGTTCAACTGTTTTCTGCATTTCACCATGCTGCAAGTCCTCACCAAAGCTTCCTCTGCATCCATGTGATTTCCATGCAAAAATGTAAACCTCACCTGGCTTACCTTTAATCTTTTTTTTTCATTTCCCACCACAATTTTGTGGAAGAATTATAATAATGCTGCACAGTTTAGCAATTCTTCCAGAACAGAATGACTACAAAACATCTGGGGAATTCCATAACATTTCCCACAAGATTTTTCATGAATGGTAGGGCATTTCATACAGAGGAATCTTGTGGCAAAAGAGAGAGAGAGAGAGAGAGAGAGATTTTCCCTCAGGTTCTATCTGAGAGCAAGAAACTGTGAAATTCTTTCTAAAGTCAAGAAGTTGTGAGATTCACATTCCTAAATCATAACTACAGAGCCGCAACACAGAAACCAGAATAGAGACGGCCCAGAATAGCTTCTTCAAGATATAGAGTATAACATATAACACTTAAAAATTGTCTTGAAGAATGCACATTGTATGGTGTTTCGTATTGCCAGTTCTACTATTTAGCATGAAATTGTGGACAGAGGCAATTGTTTTAAAAAATGAAAGAAAATATAAAGGCGTTTGAAATGTTGATTTCTCATAGGATGCTATGAATTTCATGCATGAAGAAAATGACAAGCAAAGAAATATTAAAACTCAAGACTGAAGTCCAAGAAATCATAGAACACAATAGAATGCAGAAACTGAAAACTAAAGATTTTTGCATCTGATCGTTCAAGGCAAAGTAAATGTGAGAAGAATGGCAGAAAACAGTCTTCTTGCCTGAAGAAACTGGGAACATGGTCTGAATGGAGCACAGCGTAATTGTTTTGTTATTCTACATTCAAGGTCAAAATAGGCATGATGATGTCCAATCTTCTTTTTGTAAGAGGATCAAGAAGAGGATAATGAAGAATTTAACTTAATTTATTGTTTTTTGAGATATTTCCCATTCATGTTCTTTCTCTTTTTATGATGTTTATAAATGAATTTATAGAACCAATTCTACTACAACCTGTTTTTCTTAATGATACTTAGTGCTGCCAGGAATTTTGGATCCACCAAACATACCTGAAGGAGCAGGACTGCCTTGACCCATTCCGGTCTGGATTCAGGCCGTGATGGGGTACTGAGATGACACTGTTTGCACTGCAAGATGACGTTTTAAGGAAGGCCAAGAGGGGCAGATGCACCCTATTGGTACTCCTGGATCTCTCAGCAGCTTTTGATACCGTCAACCACGGTATCTTCTTGGACAGGCTCTTGGAGATTGGGATTGAGCTGGCTTCAATCGTTTCTTAGGGACTGTGCCCAGAAAGTTCAGCTAGGGGATGAGGTGTTGGCTTCTTGGACCCTAAGGTATAGGGTTCCTCAGGGGGCGGCACTAGCCCTGATATATAACATCAATGTGAAGCCATTGGGGGAGATCATCAGGGAATTTGGAGTAAGGTGTCTTACTCTGTCTCTCTATTACCACCTCTGCAGTGGATGCCATCCAGACGCTTGAGCGCTGCCTGGCTGCAGTACTGGAATGGACCAGGGTTATCAGGCTCAAACTGAACCCAGATAAGAGAGAGATTTTGCCTTGGGGGGCAGTCTCTAAAAGGTTGGGGTGGAGGGCATTGCTTTCCTGCTTAGGAACCATGTTTGCAATCCCGCCATTCTTCTGGACCTGGCTCTTTCTTGGGAATCCCAGATTGCAGCCATGCCGAGATCAGCCTTTAACCAGCTTAAGCTCATTGCCCAACTCTACTCCTACTTAGATGAGAGTTTCCTCAGGACTATGGTGCAGGCTCTGGTCATCTCTTGGATCAACTACTGCAATGCTGTCTACATAGGGCTTCCCTTGAGACTGATCTGGAGACTTCAGTGGGTCCAGAATGTGGCAGCCAGACTGGTTGTTGGTGTGAGCAATTTGATTGTATCACTCTGGTTCTGGCTTGCCTCCACTGGTTGTCCGTTGCATCCTGGATCAGGTTCAAGGTTTTGGCACTTGCGTGTAACGCTCTACACAGTTTGGGGCCATGTTACTTGTTGGAGCACCTTTCCCCATTGTCATCCACCCGACCCACTAGATAATCTCAGGCAAGGCTCTTCTGGGTTGCCACCTGAGGGAAACCCACAGGTCTTCAACAAAATGTAGGGCCTTCTTCATGGATGTTCCAACTTTGTTGAACCAGCTTCCAGAGGAACTTTGCTTGGCCCTATTCCTGTGGATATTTAGGAGGCAACTAAAGATGTGGCTTTTCAAGGAGGCTTTCTACACCAACCCTAGTTGATTGTCCATTCTTTTTCATCCTCTCTAACTGGTTCTCACTATGGTGCCCAAGCCTCCTTAAGGAGCGCTTAGCACTTGGTCAGAGAGTTCGACAGGCCACTTACCTACGACCTTTGCGCTGAGGCAAGTCCCAAGACCTCAGCAGTGCGTAGCGTAAGCCCCTTGAACAAGTCTGACCTTAAAAGAACACTTTACTTTTACCCAGTACTTTGCAAGTACTGACACATGGGCTTTGTGATTCCTTAGAACTCACAACAGCTCAGTTAGGTAGGACTCTTAAAGATAGCTAGTTTGTGGCCCTCTCCACTCCCTGGATTTAGCCAGACCCTGCTGTTCAAGAGACCAGTCCTTTTGTAAGAATTTTTATAATTAATTTTTATTAGAAAAATAGAGTTTCATAGAAGCAGTTTATATTGCTCAAGCTTTAGCATAAAGAACATATTCAAAGATTATTACTGTTAAATAAAATAACTAATCCCCATTAAAATAATAAACACTATTACGCTGGGCTAAGGTGGGCTAGCCCCACCTCCTTCTTTCTCTCCACTTACATTCTTTCTCCTTCAAGCCACATGCTCAAACCATCAAGTTCTTTTTCTCTCCCATCATCATGGAATAGAACTTCCGAACTTCTTCCATATAACCCACCGTCCATTTTCTACATTCTCTAACTCCTCCCTTCTTCTTGACACTTCATGGCTGTTAACCAATTGGCCTCGAGGGGCTATAACATCTTCCTCAATTCCCATGAGATCCAGGTGTTTTATCTCTTCTCCAATTAGCCTGGAATGTTGAGTCTTTCACGGGCTCCTTGGTCCGATCTTCAGCTTTATCTCGAACCACGCTGTACCGGTCTTCAGAAAACACTCTCATAGCACTTAGAAAAACACATTCCAATGTCTCTCAAATCATCTTCACACAGAACCCGTCTGACTCCATCTTACATTTCTCTGACTACATATCCCATACTGCTTCAACTCCATCACACGCACTATCAGTTTTTAATGGTTATTGGTTAATTGTTTTTATTTTCATCTTCTGTTCTATATCACATTTTTTGTAAACTACCTTGGCACTAATGGGGGGCAGTATATAAATTGAATGAATGAATGAATGAATAAACGAATGAATATATATTCCGATGCTGGAATTAAATGCTTCTTGTGGCAGCTTGGCCTAACTGAGTTATATGCAGAGGCATACAAAGAGGAGAGTAAAACAAACTTAAAATGTGCCAAGCTATTATCCAGTACCTTTCATACTTGTAGCTTTCAAAGTAGAAGACATGTTAATCTGTGCAAGCATACCAAAATAAAAAAACAAAAAAACCCAAGCAAACAAAAAGGCTGCAAATGTGAGATCAGAAATGATCACACACACAAATCTGTTTCTGAACATTTCCATCTGCCTAGACACTTTTTGAATGATGGTATTGAGAGATTGTGAAAACTTGTCAACTTTCCTTTGTACCATCTCTTCTGAAATGAGTCACAGCAACAAATTAATAACATGGTAGGCTCAGGTCAGATCCAAAGAATTCAGCTTGGCAGGTGTGACTCATAGCTTAAAAATGCATGGACAAGAAAAAAGAGAGAAACTCTGGTGGAGCTAGAGCATACACAAGTCCTGAGAGCAATTGTGAAAAACCTATCATAGGATGACTGTCAAGGAAATCAACCAATTAAATAAAAACAGCATCTGGACTTTTAATAGCTTTCTTGAGAGGTCTTTCGAAGGGCAGGTGTATAGAGTGTGTAAGTAGTAGGAAGTGGGTAGCATCTTGTGTATACTCTCTATACAAAGGTATGATTTGAGTTCTGCATGGATTAGTCAGTTGAAGTGCATTTCAAATAAATAATAATAATAAAAAACTGGTAGAAGTGTTGGATGTTTGTTATTTAAGATTAAAAATTCCCTTAAAAAATTCAGTAATAAGCTTGTTTTTGTTTTCTTTCTATTTTATTAATATTCTATTCTTCAGTTATCTCTGATGAAAGGTCAGAAGTCAGCAATAACTAAAGTGAATAACCCTGATCTGGATCAAGCTACATGTACTAGTAAATGTAGTAGTTTTGCAAATGCTACAAAAAAGCATACCAGAAATTGAGAGAGGGGACTGTGTGTGTGTGTGTTGTAATATGTTAAAGAATAAGCGATCCATTTCTTCAGACCTAAGAGTGAGACTGTATGACTGTTGTATTTATACATGGCCCCATGACCAGGCAGGGATACAGATAGTGGCCAAAATGACAACGCTTTGTTAGCAAAAGAATAGGACTATTAGAGTGTAAATAATTTAAGTTATGAGTCTGCTGGCACAAGTGGGAAAAGTGGGAATCAATATACGATTTTATATTTGGTAATGACTTAGAACCCTTGACTGATGTTCTGTCCTTTTAAGTGTGTCTCCAGCATCCTTGTCTCAGATGTTTCTCTTTCAAGTCTAGTTCTGTTGTGTCCCTCACTGCCCGCCGGCAAAACAGTCTGACCTGACTCTACCATGTTATTAATTTGTTGCTGTGACTCATTTCAGAAGAGATGGCACAAAGGACTGTTGACAAGTTTTCACAGTCTTTCAGTTCCATCTTTCATGGATGACATTTCCACAAACAAAACAAATGTGTCTTATTTTCTCAAGGAACATGGGATAGAATGTGAAGGGAAACCTAAAGAAAAAATTGGAGTCTAGAATTTCACAAAACCACATGCTGTGCAATAACAGGAGACAAGAGAAGACTCAGAGATTTGTAGACCTGGCCTGCAAGATGCCACTTCTCCTTTTAAGAGTTACCTAGAAGGCAACATTCCAACTGCAACATCTCAAAGTGATACAATGAAATTCTGTCTTCCACACCACTCTTATGATGCTGCTACTATCTAATGGTCTGGAGTCATGACCTGGTGGGCCAGAAGTGGTTTCCTTTTGGCTGCCGTAGATGATTTCCATGGTGAAAAAATCGGAACTTTGTTGTGAACACTAAAGCATTTGTTAGAAAAGAGCAGAACAATGGTAGCCTTGCCAACTTTCCTGTTGCCTTTCTACATCATATTGTATGTCCATTAACAACCAAAGAGTCTCAGATAAGGATAAAAGGAAGAAATTGCATGGCATGAAGTAGACAAACCTGAAGAGCCCTCTTATCTGCAAAGACAATCTCTGCCTCTTGTAGCTAATACAAAGCAATTCCAGGGCAATCTCTTACTTGACTTTTTCTAAAGCATCGCTCGGAAAGAGTGTGCTATCCATATCCTCAGCTTCCACTCCACCTTCAGTTAAGCAGAAGTATTTGGTCGCTTGTTCAAATAAAAAGCAACGAAGGTGGGTGAAGAAAGAATGCACAGACAGAGCCCTAGAGTAGCTGTATTGAAAAAATATCCACTCGGAGCTACTAACCATGGGTGGAGGTGCTCCTACGCTATGTTTAGCACTATGTGGATAACCTTTAGCTTTGTGAGTATCTTTCCTCTGTTCTCCTTTGGTATAAGCACAAGAGAGAGGGAGGAAGCTTTTGTTTCTGTTTTTTATTAACCAACAACAGTTTGTGGTCCAAGAGGGGTTGGATCCTTACCTTGCTATTTCGAGTGATCTCCCACTCATCAGACCATAGGCAACTAACTATTGTTTGTTGTTTTACATCCAAACCCAGTCAAACCTGTGACTATTCTTAGGTAGGGAAAGAAGCCAAGTTCTAACCATGGTTTTTGATGCAGGAAGGTTTTCTTAAAGCATTGCGATATTACAGTGCAAACATCTGAGTCACAAGTTCTTTGTTCCCAAGAGAATGCTGGAAAAAGTTGCCATTCTCTACAAGTGCAGGCACCATGGAAGCCATCACCAGCTGGATGTTTTTTGTTGCTCAAATTTTCAAGGTCAGTGCTGCAGCTTTCTTAATTAATTAATTAATTATCTACTAATTATCAGATAAAATGGTAATGTCAGTTTCATGAGAATAGCCTTTTTCCATTTATGCTTGTAAGCTGTTGGGGTAAAAAATAAAGAAAGAGGAAAGGTCTTGTGTCTCATCTCCTCTATCTTTCTAAAGATCTCCTGTTCTCTGGTTCCATTCACAAAGTGACACCACGCAAGGAAAGCTCCCAGAAGCTGACTCCTTTTTTCCTCAGTTAACCACTTCTCACCCAAACACAAAGCAATTGTCAGGGCTGTTTTTCAACAAGTGTGAATGGCAGTGAATACAAGAGGGTATCCTTTAGACCATCTTGACTGCTGTGACTGGTATTTTCAACGTTCAGGCTGCTGTTTGCTATGTAAAGCTTGACATTGAATTTCCTGGCTTTTTAAAGCAGGAGTTTAAATAAACATACACTACACACAACTTTCAACAGAAATTCACCTCATGTAGAATTACCCAGCAGTAGAGGATTCCAGAAGATGAGCATATGAGCATATTACCATTCCTGGGAGAAGACAGAAACAAGAACAAGTGGAATGTGGCTGTAGTCCCTCTGTACCAAAATATTTTAAAAGGCTGTTTAGGACTAAATGAAATGGTGAAGCAAAGGTGTAAGTAGGTACAACACATACAATGGAGAAACATACACACCCTTTAACCTCTCCTTTAAACTAATGTTGCCATGCCTGCTACACAGAATGTAGGCTATGTTCCAATTTCCAAATCCTTTCCTTGAATTAGGAAAGCTGAGGAAGAAAAGCTGTATCAGTCCAAAAGCTCTATGGACACATTGTGTGCGTGTTTTCTAAAAGAGATCCCTTTGCTGTTTGAATTTTTTTTTTTTTTTTTTAAAAAAGGAGAGATTGAAAGTTGCAAATAATGTCACTGGAAACCAAGGTCAGAATCATGCATACTATGTGAAAGTATCCATTCTGAAGGAAATCAATCCTGAGTGCTCACTGGAAGGACAGATCCTGAAGCTGAGGCTCCAATACTTCAGCTATCTCATGAGAAGAGAAGACTCCCTGGAAAAGACCCTGATGTTGGGAAAGTGTGAAGGCAAGAGGAGAAGGGGACGACAGAGGACGAGATGGATGGACAGTGTCACTGAAGCTACCAACATGAATTTGACCCAACTCTGGGAGGCAGTGGAAGACAGGAGGGCCTGGTGTGCTCTGGTCCGTTGGGTCACGAAGAGTCGGACACGACTTAATGACTAAACAAAAAACAAACAAATGTGAAAGTAAGATAGTAATGAAAGACAGGGTCAAAAATCAACTCATCTGAAATGTGGTTTTGGAGGAGAGCTGTACAGATATGAAAGACAGTGAGAAAAGCAAATAAGTGGGTGCTCAGTCAAGTCACTAGAATAGAAATGAGTAATCTGAGCCTATCCTACCATGCACATATAATGGAAATATAGAAATGACAGAATAGACTATATTGCTGAGAAAAGTGGGGTGGAGCAGTAGGAAAAAAGGAAGATCTAACATGAGATGGGTTGACTCAGTAGAAGAAGCCAGTTGTTCATTTGCAAGATCTGAGCAGAAGCCAGTAATTTCATAACTTAAATCAGTGAGCTTCTGAATATTTATTCTCTATTTTTAAAGTATCTTTTAAAATATTTTGATACCAGAAATAGAAACCTTTTTTAAATGTCTGTTTGGCCAGGAACAAATTAAAAAGTTCTCCTGAGCATCATTTAATTGTTGCAAGCTTGAAAGTGTTGTTTATGTTTAGAATATTCATTCTTATAAGAAAGCTTCTCCCTTTGAAATAGCTCATTTGAAAGACAGTTGAACCCCCCCCCCAAACTCTGATTCATTTCAAATTTTTAAAAAGTGTCTAGGACTAACCATTCTATTTCAAGATAAGCAAGTTTAGTCTTTTCTCTTTTTTTAATTTTTAACTTTATTAATAAACATTCATTACACTATGCGATCCAAACTTAAAGAAATTAAAAAGTTTGGTCTTTCCAATGTATTTGATCTGTTTTAAATCTGCAGACAGAAGAGACCACTTGAGTTTGCTTGGAGGAGCAGTTTTACTTTCAAAAGGTCATCGTTGGAAAATATTTGCCCAAATGTTCCAAAATATGGCACAGCGCAAGAACATTTGTGCCAGATTTGGTGCTGATCTGAGGTCCAGTGCTGATCTAAAGTGTTCCCCCCCCACTTCTCTTTTTTATAGTTGCATTATGGGATGCTGAACTACTCTGTTGCACAATATCTAATGCTGCACTCTCGTTCATGTATTCTTTATGTATCAAAGAAAAAAATTGCTAATAAGATGGCATGTTTAATTTTAGATTACCTAAGGGGAATTCTATGGTTCCAATTTTTTTAATTGGAAAGGGGTTTCCTTATCTTATTTCACCTTTCCATAGTCTCATACAGAGAGGCAATTAAATCTTGTACATTTAGGTTAAATAAAAAAAATATGAACCTTAGAACTTAGATGAGATGGATTTTCTGGTGAAGACGTTTTTCCATGAGAGTGGCCATACCTCTCCATGTTAAGTGAGCCAGAGAGGAATAAACAATTCTGAAGTGGCTCTATTGTTCCAGAAATTGCATTGTTTTAAAAATATTTTCTATGTCAGACTGCAACTTCTAGCTTTATTAATTTTAAATCAGAAATAATACAATGCCACAATACTTTAAGTAGCAGCATGGTGTATGCTTCATATTGCGAATGTGTAGGCTGTTTTGACACATTCTTGACTTTATTATTAATTGATGACTGTGGTGTCTTGATTACCAAACTCAGTAACATTTATAAAGGCCATTCTGGGATTGCCTCAGTCACACGCTCAGCGATCTAGTGGAATAGAGAATTTTTTTAAAAAGAAAGAAAGAAAGAGGAGAGGTTAACTTCTGCAATCTAGGAAGCTGTAGTCTAATAACTTTCGTTGGGAATAAAGATGGTTGTATAAGTAATACCTGTGGTATAGTTAGGATTGCAGAAAAAGTGAAGGCCTGAATAATCAGTGCCTCTTGCTTTTCTCTTTGCAGCTGTAAAGGAAAGGACAACTTTAGTGGAACAATAAACCTTCTGGTGACATTAAAACATTAGTATCTCTTCTATAAACACTTGAAATACTTGCAATAAACTGGCACCAGCTTTGTTTAAACAATGCCTATTAGAATTCTCCCGGATTTATTTCCTCATGGTACCTTTACATGGTTCAACGAGCTCTTTAGGATTCAAAAAAACATCAGGATGATTGAAGAACACCATCAAGAAAGTTCTGGGAAAGGTCAAATCGTTCCCAATAGATGTGGACAAAACTCATTTTTGCTCTCCCTGTTGGAAATGGAGACAAGTATGAGATTTGTTCGCTGCAGAAATTCCATATTGTAGGGCTTAGATCAATATTACTCATTTAAGTTTTCAGTAGGCGTAGCTGCAATCGTCAGTTTTATATTTGTGTCCTTGCTCCAAACGAAGGTGATACGGAAGGATGTTGGAATCTGACCACATACAGACATTTGTGAATTAAAAATAAATAACAATTACCTCAACTCTTTCAAGTGGGTTTTGTTCACTTAATTGTTTCTATTATGGTGCATTGCATGCATGTGTTTTGCATGCTATCAAGTCACTTGTGGCTTAAAGTGTCCTTAAGAATCAACTTCAAAAATGTCCTACCATTAGCAGCCTCCTCAGATCTTGCAGACCAAAAGCCACGGCTCCTTTTATTAAATCAATCTACTGATATTATTTATTTAAAACGTGTATAATCTACCCCATGTCTTACAATTCCAGGGTGGAGTACAGTAGCAAAAACAATACAGGAGCAAATCAATTTCAAACATTTAAATACATGCAAAACGTTAAAACTATTTCCATGAACTAAATCACAATAAACAGGGTCAAAGTTGTTTGGGGTTTTAACTGATAAAACCCAAACTTGAATTGGTGCCAGAAAGCTCTTTGTAACCAAAGCATATCTAGAAGTAACATATCTTTGATGCTACAAATCAGTTATCAGCGTAGCTGCTACATTTTATACCAGCTGAATCTCCCAGGACCTTTTAAATGTTACCCCCACTTCTACACATGACAGTAACCAAGATGGAAAAAGAAAGGTTAAGTGATAAATATCTGCTGATAATGCCAAAATCCTATTTGGTTTTACTCTTTCCCTACTACCGTCAACTTTTTCTAGGATTATTGTTTTTTCCAGCAAGGCTCGCCTTCTCATAATACCCCAAGAACAATAGTCTCTGTTTGGTCATTTTTACTTCTAGTGAGAGTTCAAGCTTGGTTTGATTTAGAACGTATGTTGTGGAGACCCATGGTATCTATACAGCTTTTCTCCAATACTGGCAGCTCATACAGTTTATCAGTGTATTGCTTTCATCTTCTTTTGACATCATCCTGATCAGATAATGCATTGCAATGTTGATTTTTCAACATCCCTAATCTTGGTTTATATTTCCTTTTAATTTCTTGGATCTCATGGAAGGGACATCTTGTTTCTACCTTTTTCTTTTTGTTCTTTTCTGTTACATTGCAATGATTTGTGATAGCTATTTTTCCCCCCTCCTGCAAATTACTGAAAAGTCGCATTTAGAATTTCCATCACTTTTCATTTTTGTTTCTTGACTGTCATTAACAATTTTAAGAGTTTTGTCTGTGACACAACAAGGCATTTCATTTCTTTTGACAATAGGAACAATCTTTTTGCATTCTTCCCTGATAATATATCTGAGCTAATGTCACAGTTCTTCAAAGCTTAGTAACAGAAATTAAATTATTTTTAAAAACCCTCCAGTTTATGAATGTGTGGTATTGTACTACTCTGTCCACAATTTAACATGCCAGAAAATGTCCTGCTAATTGCCAGCAGGAGAAAGGATACCAAATTTTCATAGCAAAGGGCAGCCTGAATGTTGATGACACCAAGGACAGCAGTCAAGATGGTTTATGGGATACCCTCTTGTGCTCACTACCATTCACAAAGAGACTCTAAGCAGGGGAAAATCCCAGAACCTGACTCATTTTTCCATCTGTTAACCATTTCTCACATTATCTGTTTAGTCTGTATGCAGAACATATCATATATAAAGCCAGACTAGATTCAGATGGAGGAGGAGGAAAAACTGGTGGAAGAAACATCAATGATTTAAAATATGCATAGGAAACCTTCTTACTGGGAGATGCAGTAATAACTTACAGCAACTTTTACTGAAAGTGAAAGAAGAAAGTCCCAAAGCAGGGCTGCATTTGAACATTAAGAAGACCAAAATCATGACTATAGAAGAATGACACAACTGTAACACTGACAATGAAGAAATTGAAATAGTTAGAGATTTTGTATACCTTAATTCAACCATCAATCCAAATGGAGACTGCAGCCAAGAACTCAGAAGAAGACTGTGAGTTGGAAGGGCAGCAGTGAAGGAATTAAAAAATATCATTTAGTGTAAGGATGTGTTACTGGAGATCAAGGCTATATGGTGCTGAAAGAGAGCTTTGTGGATATGCTGGACTACAAGAAAGGCAAAGAAGTGGGTACTAGATTAAATCAAGCCTGAACTATCTCTGGAGACAAAAAGGTTGAAACTGTCCTGTTTTGAGCACATCATGAAAAGGCAGGGTTATCTGGAGAAGTCAATAATGCTGGGAAAGATGGAAGGCCGCAGGACAAGAGGAAGACCAAATATGAGATGGGTTGATTCCCTAAACGAAACCACAGACTTGAACTTGCAAGAGCTGAGCAGGGTTATTGAGGAGAGGACATTTTGGAGATCACTCATTCGTAGGTCGCCATAAGCTGGAGGCAACGTGATGGCACATAACAGCAGGGTGTTTGTGTCATGAGACATTTAGAAGTTTATCATTTCCCTTTTCTGTGCAATAAAAAAAAAAGTTAGTAAAACTGTGACTGCTATTGTCTCTAAAAGAACTTTCCCCAGTTCTGCTATTGCAGGTGCCAAAGAGCTGCCCTTCAAGCATTTCTCCACCCCCATCACCACTGGAACTATTTATTCTCTTCTGCTGATGTGGCCATTAATTCCTGAGAAGGATGGGGAAATCTTCGTTTTTTTGTCTCGGCTATAGTGATTCCGCCCTGGGTGACCATGCTACAAATCCAGACTCTAAATGGAAATTAGCTTCCTGATGGTATTGCTTTCAAAGTGCCTCTTACACTTTCATCTCACCTCACCATGCTGGCTTACATCTGGGGGTGGGTGGGAACTATGGTACCTAAGTTAAATATGTTAATGCTAGTTGTCAGAAGGCAGGGAGTGCTGTCTTGTCAAGAAAAGGGAGCCAGCCCCAAGACAGCATATCAATCAAATAAGGATGAAAATAGAAGGGAATTAAATCAACAGGTGTTTGGATTTGCAGTGGCTCTTTCCCTTTTCAGGAATGAGGGAACTTTTAGGTTTAGATGGCTGTCACGATCCTCACATGGCCCCTGCTTGTTTCACCAAACTAAGAGCTCACACTACGTGTCTTTCAGCTGCCACCAGTTGATTACATCAACATTATCTATTATTAATGATTGAGGTCCAGGCCATATGTCATTTTAAAAGAACCAAATAGAAATTGTTTATTGTTACAGATGTTGACAGAACAATCAATGTTGTTAACTCTTAAACAAACATCCTCCCTCATCCACTCTCAACCACCACTCTCCCGCCCAAATTTCAAAACCACACCAAACTCCTAAACTTCCTCAACTAACTCTTCAACTCTCAAAACTCCCTCAATCTCCTCAACTAAAACTCCCCGTTGTCCTGCTGAGTCTCTTATATCTTGTGACTCCGCCCCTCCAGCACTCCCATTGGTCTATGCAGATAGCATATGAATATTCATGACCTGGGCGGACGCTACAATGGCCTACTGGGTTCCAGAGGGCATGAAGACAGGGATGGCCCTACGGTTTTGCAGACAATTTCTCCCATTTGCAGGGAATAGACATGTTAGTCTGTGGCAGCAAATCCAGCAAAGAATTTGCAGCTCCTTGAAGTTTTATTCTCTATAAGCATTTGTGGGTTATCATGGAATCATAGAATAATTGAGTTGGAAGGGCCTATAAGGCCCAACCCCCAATCCTCTTCATCAGATACATCAGGTTTTACTTGAGTAGGCAGATATTTATAGAAATATTTGAGTGGGAATGTGGGGAAGAGAAGCAGGACATGAACATGGATAATCATCTTAACAATAGCCATTTAACTGTCATCATGAGGTGACACCCTTGTGCAGATAAGCAGTTTCGCACATATGTGGCAATGAAAAATCTTTAACCTCTGGATAAACTCTGTGATGGGGGATTATGATCATAAGAGGCAGACATAAAGAAAGGAATGTGAAAAGTAGAGTCAGTGAAAATTGCCCAAACTGCACCAAACTTGTGGATGCAGAAATCTCTGAATAGGTGCGATGATCATTAGATAGGGGGGGGGGGAACCCTTTGTCTCTTTATAAAGCACAGGAGATAGAGTTGAACCTCTTGAGAAATTCTTGTTCAGTTGTTTCCACTGGAGTCAGTTTTGGCAGTTCTTTTGTTGTAGGTTGCGGGTGGCGTTGCGGGTAAAACCGCTGAGCCACTGGGCTATCGATTGAAAGGTCAACAGTTTGAATCCACGCAACAGGGTGTGCTTCCGTCGCTTATCCCAGCTCCTGCCAACCTAGAAGTTTGGAAGCATGCAAATGCGAGTGTATGAATAGGTACCTCCTAAGTGGGAAGGGAACGGCATTCTGTGTCTAATCATGCTAGCCACATGACCATGGAAAGTGTCTACGGACAAACCCCAGCTCTTCGGCTTACAAACGGGGATGAGCACCGGCCCCTAGATATGGACACTACTGGACTTAATTATCAAGGGGAACCTTTACCTTTTGTTTTAGGTACAGCCGGTCAATCCACATTTTTAGACCATGAGCCTTCCCCTACTTCCCAGGTCTCCTTGGAGTCGAGACAGAGTACCCTGGAAGGCTGAAGTATTCTCCCATTGATTTTTCAACATTGCTATTTCTGATGTCAGTGTTGTGTCCATTTTTTCTTTTGCATAGAGCGTGGCCCAGTTCTCCCGTTGCTGCCTAATGATGGCATACAGTAGGAAGTTGGAAGGTGATTAGGTATATGAAGTTTGGTGTTGTAGATGATATTATTCGGTCCTGGACTAACAATTCCAGAGTAGACATAGGGACAATGTTCAACAGAATTTTACAAACAGGTCAATCCATGACAGATTGCAAAGGAATCTGAGGCTGACAGTTTAGATCTGCTTGCAAGCTTGGCCAAGTGAAGGGACCCAAGCTAAAATTTGCACGGATACCAGAAAACAAACTTTCGAGGGAAATGCTATGGGAATGTGAAAGATAACCATCCTAGGTCAGGACCTCACATGTTTACATTCTCTGACAAAAGTCAAAGGGAACAATTGGAATGTGAGATAAACAAGTGTTTGCTTCATTCAGCACTCAGATGAGATCAAAAGCAATGCCAAGATATATTAACTGGGTGATACAAAAGTGGACAGTAATCCAATCATATATATACAAACACAGCTGGTTAAAGAAAAGGAGAAGCCAGAGGCTATGCAAGTGTAAGAACAAACTGAAATACAGACATAGTCATTAACTGTGTCCTGGATCCACATTCCCCAGTGACTAGAGCAAAACTAAGATGTAGGAACACAATGTACAAGTCCACTGAAGGCCAGCCTTTTTGGCAAGCCTGCTACAGTGCACTGCACCAGAGCCCTTCATTCTATGGTGAGATTTTGCTTCTCATCTTCCAAGATGGGGACCACACATCAGCATGGAGGAGGAGAGACCTCCAGAAAGTAAACCTGATTTTTTTTTTTTTTTTTTTTGCAATACCAACAGAGTCACAACACTGTTCCTGCTGTAGTGAAGGTAATATGCCACTTCCTGTGCTATTTACTACCATTTGGCCACCTGTTAGGTTAAAGAGTCTGATGCACAAGGGTCCTACTGAACTTTACAGACCTCCAGAGAGAAAATCAGAAGCCTGTAACACACAGTCTGGGCCAATAACGTTATAAAGCAAAGTGCTGCTTTATAGTCCCTGTGCACTTGGGTTTCTTCTTCTTCACATTGTGCTTAGCATTCTCCATTCCTATTTCTCTCAATAATGTTCCTTCAATTGTTGTACCTGTATTTATCTGGTTTTATCTGGATATGTTTTTAATTTTATTCTGAGCCACCTTAAGTCCCAGGCTTGGGAAAATGGTGGGGTACAAGTCAAATGAAGGAAGGAAGAAATAGATAAAATACTTTTGTAACAGAAATTCCATGGTGTTCTCTGGCTTACACTAAGAATAGACATGATTTCTCATGAAGCAGCTTAAAGTTTTTTAAAATACAAAACAGAAATGAGACCTAGAAACTAACAGCAAGGTAATGTGATAAAGAACAAAGAAAAGCTCTCTGTATCAGACCATTGGTCTGATATAGCTCCAGCTTTACTGAGTTATTCTGGATTCTGCTTTTATGAGAGACACAGAATAATTCACTATCTTTACTAATTTCGTTGTACTATTTATGCTATATAGTAAAAACCTCTTTCATACCCCCTTATTATTTTTCTAAACTGCGAAGCTCCAAAACAAGTAACTTTTCTTCATAATATGCCTAACCCAGGCCTTTGTCCATTTTGGTTATTCTTGTTGACCCCGTTTCTAGTTCTACAAAATCCTTTTTCAGATATGGTGGGTGATGAGACGTGTACGTAGTATTCTGAGGTGAACCACTATAGGTTTGTAGAACAGCTGTATGATACCTCCTCATAAGAGAAAATTTTTTAAAAGGGCAGTGCGGTCTCCAAAACAATACAAATGCAGGAGCAGGTGATACCTTTATTAGACCACTAAAAAAAAATTAGACAAACATCAAACAGCTAGGTTTCGATGCTAATTCATCTTCTTCAGGCTGTGCACCAAGTTCTTGTGGGTAGTTCGAAAAATTATATGCTTTTATTAAAGTCCCAAAGTCTCTAGGCTGCTGTTGGCACCAGGTTAGCTTCTCTAGATGGATACAGATGCAGTCTGCAAAAGGCCTGTGGAGGGAGGGTGTAGTTTCAAACTCCTCCTCAGCCAAAAGTTTGGAAGTTATCACCCAGCACTTTAAACAAAAGGCCCCTCCTTGTCATAAGAGGTACTTCAAGCCAGTTTAATCATGTGATATTCCATGAACATGTGAAATACAGTGTGTCTAAGGAAATTCCAGACATAAACAAGTAGTTCCGACACATGGAGAAACCAGAAGCCATGCCATGGACTTTCATCATTACAAAGATTGAGCAGCCAGTATGGGAAATGCTATCACGAGATATTTATGTTTTTTTTTTATCTAGGAGAACAGAAGCTCTATTGCTCTTCTATAGATAGCAATTTGCAGCCAGATCTTAATCATGTTTCCTGGGAAGGAAGTTTTACTGAATTCAACAGGACTTGGCTACTAAGTTTGTAGCCTTACTTTGAAATATTGTTGTCCACTGCTTTAACACAGAGACGTCCTATAAAATCCCAGTAACCTTAAAGATCCATTTATTTTCTGACTCAGAACACATTCTTGATCCAAAATCAAACAATCCCTTAACCTTAGCATAAGCATATTTTTCAAAGTAAAAAGGATCTTGACTCCTCCCCTTATCCTCCCAGCCACCAGACTAAACTTGATCATCTCCTCATGGCAAAACTACCATGAGGATTTGTGATACAAAAGGAAGAAGCTGATTTCTTTCTTCATGCATTTCTTATCTGTTTACTTTTTTCCATGACTGTAATTTGTAGGGAAGGACCGTACCTCTGTAGTGTAACTCCACATTTCCATGTAGATAGCCCCTGGTGTTTCGAGGTAGGATTGGGTAACAGTCCCATGTTAAAAGTCTGAAGGCTGCTCCCAGTCAGTACTGTATAGACAAAACTAAACTAGAGAAACTAATAGTCTATTTCAGTATAAGGCAGCTTTCTATGTTTCAAATGCAGGAGTATAGCCAATGCATGGTAGTGAGAGAAAAAAATCACATTTTTCTCTTTCTCTCCAGTATAAGACTAGGAATCATCATGACTATCTGACTTTGGATGTTACAGCTCTAAACGATGATGTTGTGTTGTACGCAGAGCAGTCTTCCACATTCTTCAGTCAATATGTTCTTCTTTTTTTGTTCTTATTTTCCAGTCAATTTAGCTTTAATAATCAAATGTAATATACTTTGTACTTTTTATTTTTCATCATGTGGTCAAAGGAGTCTACCATTCTTCACTTTATGTCTTATATATTTCTTGATCTTTATCTATTACCTTACAATATCTTCACTGGTCACCCTCTTGATCCAGGGAATTCTTTTCTTGCACATACCTCTACCTCTGCCTCTACCTCTACCACTATCTATATCATAATTGCCTGTGTTAAAGTCTACAATCTCACGCTATTCAGTAGAAACGAGGCTATAGCCCCATACAGTATACACACTCAAAGCTGATTTTTAGTTTTTGTTGCACGTTACATTTTTCATCTTAAGGAAGTTGCTCCATCTCTGTTCTGACTTTTATTGCATGCCTATGACCCTAATGTTCATTCAAACAAATATTAAAGTACTTATATATGTTAATAGGTTGTGCACTTTCATTTCAAATCTTTAGATGCATCTCTTGGATTGTTTGCTTTTTTTTTTTTTTACTGATGACTGTAGGTGATCACGGAACAAAGGGAAGGCAATTAGCCTTTAGAGAAAGTGTGAAGAAGTCGTCAAGCAGATGTCCGAGCCAGTGGAGCCTCAGGCAATGCCTTGAGAACTCTTTTTATTAACTTAGCACGATTACATAGAATGTTGTGAGAATTCAGATAGGATACTAGTTACCTAATCGCCACTAGGATTGGCCAGAGAAACCCTTTGATCTAATGCTCTAGCTCTAAGCAAAAAGGCAGAATGAGAGGTCACCCCACCCGCTGGGAGCCGCCGCTCCTGCCAGGAGTGTTTGCACGTCACTGAAACAGAATGCAGCTAACAACCTTGGGCAGAAGTTTCCCACAGATGACCACAAACTTGGTTTATTAAACATTTATTTTTAGACCATGTTTATTACTTTCTGCATCAATTTATATAACAATCTACATTGTCATGAAAAAAACAAAACAAAACAAAGAAACAAAAACCCCTCAGAAATCACTGAATTAATTCCATAATAAGTTGAAGTCCTGCTCAGTGATGTAATCCATTCACAGCTTCTTCCCAAGGGATGGTACAACAACTTCATATTATCTTAATGTCTTTCCCCCCAATTTTGTGAATGGTCTCGAGATGGAACCTTTTATTCATGCTAGGTAAAGCAAAGTGTGCTGCTTATATACTGCCCCACAGCGCTTAAAGCACTCTCTGGGCGGTTTACAAGTTAATTATGCAGGCTACACATTGCCTCCTCCCCAGCAAGCTGGGTACTCATTTTACCAACCTCGGAAGGATAGAAGGCTGAGTCAACCTTGAGCCGGCGACCTGGGATTGAACCCCAGTGAGCACAGTTTTGGCTTCAGTACAGAAGTTTAACCACTGCGCCATGAGGCTCTTCTTGAAAGAGGTAAGAGAACTCCAATTTTGAGTGATCCACCAGAAAAGAAAATAATAATACTAGAAAGAGTTGAAAGCAACAGGGGGGAAAATCATGAGATGGATTGACTCAACCAAGGAAGCCAAAGCTTCTAGTTTGTAAGAACTGAGCAGAGGCATTTTGATGGTCATTAAGTCATATAATCGCCATAAGTTGGAAACAACTGAATTGCACACAAGAGCAGCAACAATGCATACATTAAGTTCTCACATTCACAACAGCTTCT
This sequence comes from Intellagama lesueurii, assembly GCA_037013535.1. Taxonomy (NCBI): domain Eukaryota; kingdom Metazoa; phylum Chordata; class Lepidosauria; order Squamata; family Agamidae; genus Intellagama; species Intellagama lesueurii. Next base: position 259,893,962 of record JBAJHW010000002.1, read on the forward strand.
CAATGTTATTGTTACAGAGAAAGAAGGTAGGTTTTATGCTGCCACTGGACCCCATTGTGCACAAGACTCTAATGCTTCCTGAAAACCAGATGTCAAAATAATGGGGAATGACAAGACATTTTTGAAAAAGAAACAAGGTAAGGGACAATGAATTGTGTGTGCTGGAACTAATAAACCTGACTCTTAATTTTATAATTTCCATGGAAGGAATTAATATGCAAGAGAGAGTTTGCATAAAATGGAAATCACTGGCCTGAATTTTAAACACGAGTAATGGTTTGGAGAATGCTAATCTGCAACACAATATGAATATCTGATTTTTCAGAGGCACATCTTCTTGGTTTGTTAAAACAGAGCTCCATCAAGATCCACCTTTTGACTTTCACCTTTTCCACATCCAATATCAAGACCATCTAAAATCAGTACCGTATTTTTCCGTGTAGAAGACAATACTTTTGTCTAAAATCTTTAGACTAAAAATTGAGGGTCGTCTTATACACAGAAGTAAGCCAAGGAGAGAACCGCGTGATTGCCAAACTGCGCATACCTTGCCTCTGCAAACAGGCTTCTTTCAATCACGAGGCTTAGCTGCCTCCAGTCATGAGGCTTAGCTTCCTACAGTCAGGAGACTTCGCTTCCTCCAATCATGAGCCTTATGTAACTGACATCAGTTGATGATGAACAAACCAATTGGAACACACCTCGTTGGAAGTGGAGCATGTAGGCAGTGCTCAGATGCAATAGGGACTGGTAATGTCGGAGCATTCTGAGCCCAGAAGCTGAATAAAGTCATATGCTCAAAGCTAAGTGTGATGCATAATATGACAGTACTGGTATATAAATGTTACCTAATTACTAAATAACAATGTATTCTGTTTTATGTTTAAAATATTGACTGTCTTAGGACAAACGCTGTCTCTACAGCTTGGAAACGGGGATGAGCACTGCCCCCTAGAGTCAGACACAACTGGACTAAATGTCAAGGGGAACCTTTACCTTTACCTAGAAAAGTGGGGGGTCTTATACATGGGTGCGTCTTATACATGGAAAAATATGGGTATATGCTATTTAACATCTAGATGAGGACACTGGGGGAGGTCATCAGGAGTTTGGCAGCTTTGTGTCATCAATATGCGGATGCCACCCGGCTCCCTCTCTCCTTCCACCCCTCTGCAGAGGATGCTGTCCCATCCCTTGAATGCTGTCTGGATGCGGTGCTGGGATGGATGAGGTAAAATAGATTGAGGCTGAATCCGGACAAGACGGAAATCCTGCAGGTGGAAGCCCCTAGTGTTTGTGGTCTGGGTGCTTCCCTTTCTTTCAGGGGAGCCACTTTTTCCATGAAGGATGAGGTGTGCAGCTTGGACCCAGCGCTATCAATGGAATCCATCTGTGGTCCAATCTGCCTACTTCCACCTAAGGCGGATTGCCCAACTGCGTCCCTACCTTGACACCAGCTCCCTCACCATGCTGGTCCATGCATTGGTAGTCTTGAGATTAGACTACTGTAATACCCTCTACATGGGGCTGTCCTTGGGGCTGCTGCAGCGACTTCAGTGGGTCCAGAACTCAGTGTCCAGACTATTTAGTGGGGTAAGAAAATACCAACATATTTTCCCCACCTTGGCCGCCTTGCACTGATTACCTGTTAGCTTCCGTACCAGCTTCAAGGTGATGGTATTAACCTATAAGGCCCTAAACGGTTTGGGACCTCGATATCTAGCCAAGCGCCTCCTTCCTGTCAGGTCTTCCCATCCAGTAAGATCGTCTCAGGCAGGGCGGTTGAGAGTTCTGACCCTGAGAGAGGCCCAGAAAACGACCACCAGAAATCGGGCCTTCTTGGCGGTAGCCCCACAATTGTGGAACAGCCTCCCACCCGAAATCCGCCTGGCCCCTTCACTGGGCACCTTTAAAAAACTACTAAAAACCTGGTTATTTAGACAGGCCTTTCCAGATCAAAAAACATCCTGATGCAATAGCGCTTCCGATAACGTAACATCTAATCTACCACCATGCTTTTTATGTTATTTTATTTTATTATGTTCTTTTGTTGTATTTTATGGTAAATTTATTTTGCACCTTTATATTTTACGGATGTTGTCGAGTTCTTTGTCATTATGTTATTGTCTAGTTGTTGTAAACCGCCCAGATGGGCGATATAGAATTCAAATAAATAAATCACTGTTCATTGCATTCATTTACTGTTACTGAAATACAATGTTTTCTTCTATTGAATAACCCTGGAGTCCAAGTAAGACCATCATTTACAAGACTAGTTGAACTGGAAGAACTGCGTTCAAACAGATTGTGATGATTGTCTGCTTGGTGTATCCCTCTATGAAAAGGTCGTTTTCATGGCGAGGACTCAATTTTTGCCATTCTTGCCCATACAAAGGCACATATGCAGCAGGAACAGGTGGTGTGCTCTTTGTCTGAAATTTCTCAGTAACCTGGTTTTGTAACAGACTGTTTCTGTGAATAAATCTTAATCCACCACAGCATTGCTTTCAAACAATTTTGGATCAATTTAAAAGTATATTCTGGCAACTTTGTTGCTGCCAAGTGGACAAGCCATAAGGATGTTGTTCTCCATGGATTTTCTTCCTTCTTAAGTAGTGCAAGATGGTTCAGATCAATTTTAAAGTAAAGCGGACATATTTTTAAAAAATGTTGTGTATTTTCACCTTATAAAGGGTGTGTGACTATTTAGGGATCCCGTTAGCCAGTAACGCTCTTCTCCACAACATGCCATTCTCTCTTTCTGCTCTCCTACCCTGATGTTCTAGCTTTCTTTTCCAGCTGACTCATTTGACCAAGGCTACGGAAGATGCTCAGTATTCATTGCATTCAGTTTTGTTTTGTTTTTTTAAATTTCTGCAAGCCTCATGCATGTTTATTTTCAGGGCAAAACTGTATGATATAAATAACCCATCTTTACAGATGATAATCAGTGATTAAAATATGTAATTCAAGCAGTCTTTTGGGTCTGAGATATCAGACTTGTAAACTAAAATATACTTATGTCCTTATAGCAATATCATGGATGACTTCTGTCATATTGAGGAGGTGTAGTGATTTACACCAATGTTTCCTCTGTGCAAAGCTTTTCAGGGTCTATAAGCTTCCATTTTTGCTCAGGCCTTTATTGGAATGTCTTCTAGAAACTGGTTCTGTCTCACAGCTCACTTCTCTTCTCATACTCTCTGCCTGAACTGAAAAATGGCATGTGTTTATCTCAGTTGTCTCAAACCAAGGCCAGTATCTGGACAGTGTTTATGTTAGGCCAAGGCCTAACTCAGACACCTGGAGCTGAGAGACATATCTGTTATTATTTTGCTAATTGGTAGGATACTTTTGTATCACCGGGCCAACTAACGAGTTGCTCCATTTTCATTTAGACAATTAAGAAGGACTCCATTGTGATTCTAGTTGGTGTGCAGGTACCAACAACAGTAAAGGTAGATAAGGCCCCCAAAGTCTTTCTTCGGGAAGCCCCAAGTACAGCTCATTCCTGGGTTGGTGCTATAAACCCACAGGGAAGGAACCACCAACTGCTGTTTCCCAAGTGCTCCTAGCAAGCAGATCATGTCTCATTTGTTTTGCTTTTATTCTGATCTCTTGTATTTTGCTGTTTTATTGTCAGTCTTTGCTGAATTATTCCATTCTATTGCTTTGTGCAATATTTCTTTTGCTATTGTCTTAAATAATGCATTCTGTGTGATTTTTCTACTGCTGTCTTTCCTACTCTGTACTTTCTTAAATAAAGCTGTGTAAAGTTCTATCTTTACTGTCTCTTGAATCCAATATCTCTCTCTTTCATTTACACACACACACACACACACACACACACACAACAGCTTGCTTTGCACTGAACAAATTTCCTCTTCCTGAGTTGGGTTCCAGTTTGAATGCAAGTTTTGGAACCAAAACTGGAACGTTTTGGTTCCAGTTGCTGTTAGAACTAATCATGTTAGTTGTTGTTTTTACATGCTGTCAAGCTGCCTCCAATGTATGGTGACCCTATGAAGGAGCGATCTCCAAAATGTCCTGTCCTCGACAGCCCTGATCAGCTCATGCAGACTCAAGCCCATGGGCTCTTTGAAGGAGTCAGTTCATTTCACATTTGGTCTTCCTCGTTTCCTGCTACCTTCAACTTTTCTCAGCATTATTGTCTTTTCCAGAGAATCCTGCCTTCTCACGAGATGCCCAAAGTAGGACACCTCAGTTTCAACCTTCTTGCCTCCAGAGATAGTTCAGGCTTGATTTGATTTAGGACCCATTTGTTTGTCTTTCTGGCAGTTCAGGGTATCCACAAAGCTCTCCCGCAGCACCACGTTTAAACTAATTGGGTTTTTTTTCCTGTCAACTTTCTTAACTGTCCAGTTTTCACACCCGTACATGGTGATCAGGAACAGAAGTGTGGATGATCATGGTCTTGGTTTCCAGTGACACATCCTTACACTTGATGTAACACAGTACCATTTAATGGGTCAGTTGTGATCAAATTAAACTGTTTTTGTTTAGTGAGGTTATAATTCCAAACATACTTGCTAGAAAGTAAGCCCCACCAAGACAGTGTGACTAACTTTTAAGTAAACATGGATCTATGCAATTTAAATAAAAGGAGTTGTGTAGTCATTACAAAATACAAATGTAAGAGTAGGTGACAATAACCTTTATATACAACAAAAAAGAACTTATCATACAATCTGCATGCTTTTGTGTACCAGGACCATCCACTTCATCACACATGTACCAGTGTGAAGACTTTAAAGTCCAAAAGGTTCATGGTAAGATGGATTTTGCCAGGAAAGTTACTATTAGCTGTAAAGGTCAAAAGTTCTTGGCAAGCTGGATTTCACCAAGCACATATTTCTTAGATATAAATCAGGAAAGATGCAGGCTGTATTACAGCTGCTGTTTAAAAGTTACAGCTGAGGCAGCTGTGAATTGGATATCACACCCCAGTTTATCGAACAAAGAGGCACAGGCCATGCACACACACACACACACACCTTCTCATTTGTGCAGTTAACCAAATTATACTGTTGCTACAAGAACAAAGTGAGCTCTCTCAGTATTGACTGCAGCAATGGCAAGAGACTGATGTGCTTCTGAGTCTCTATTCATAAAGTCCAACAAAGAGGGAGCATGCTTGTGTGGACTGATGGTAAGTCAGGAAAATACCAATATTAATGTTAGAACATGCCAAGAAGAACTGAAACAATATTGAAAAATACAGTGATTTTTATAATTGTGAAAAGCAAATGAACAGGCACCAGTTATTATCTCAAAATATCTCACAATTCATCTGGAGAGGGCTGTAGATAAATTTCTTTATGAATTATTTTGTGTGATATATTTGCTCATTCCGTTTAGTGCCATTCCTCTTAATTAAACAATTTTAGGTATGATATACTTTTCTGTATTAAGAGATCCCAGTAAACTGAATCTCATTAGTTCTTTTTCAGTGTTTGGCTGAGAAATGAAGGAAAAAAGATATTTTAGGTCAGAAAACAGCATGTACGGTTCTTTTAAAATCTGATAAGAAAGATTTCCATGGGGTTTTATCTAAACAATTTCTTACGACAATGCTATTTTAAAAGTGGATGGGTGAGAGAAAGGAATATACATTAAAGGAAATGGATAATTAAAATCCTGGGGCAAAACTTTATCTCAAAAAGTCAAGAAGTTAGAATACCTTGAATTCTTGCTAAGATCTAGAAGACATTAATTAACTAAAGGATATATTCCCCTAATGAAGATTTTCTTTTAGAAATAGAATGTATGTAATGATCCTAGGAGGTAGAACAGGGGTGGGTGGGGGTGGCAGCTCTTCCAAGACTTGGCAGAGTGGCTGAATTCCCCTCCTTTCAAGGATAGTGTATGAAGAAATACTGATGGAGAGAAGCCACTGTCTTCTAGGGCTAAGCAACTTACTGCATTATCTTTACTGTCTTGACTCTGCCTCAGCCGTAACCATAAAACAGCAACTATACTATTTCCTGACTTAATCTAAGAGAGATATGCCTGACAAATTCCATCTTGCCAAGAACTTTTGGACTTTACATCTAAGAGTAACTTTCGTGGCAAAATCTATCTTGCCATGAACGTTTGGACTTACAGTTCTTCACGCTGGTACAAACCTGATGAAGTGTTTGTTTTTTTTAATCCACGAAAGCTTGTGTACTGTATGATGATTTTTTTGTGTGTGGTTTATAAAGGTATTTTATTTTGTATCGACCCTTTATTTCAGTGCCATGATTAGGTAACAGATGTTTGCTGTGGACAGAGAACAGAGCAGAGCACAGATAACAAATGGAGAGGAGAGAGCCAGTATAGTGGTAGAGGGTGGCGAGAGCAGTCCCTGAACAATGAGCACCTCTTTCTAATATTCTGCGTTTATGAATGCTGCATTTTCTGTACATTTTTGATTTTTATTTAACCTGGGACTGTGTTATGTGGACTGATTAATAGTGCTTTCAAGATAAGTGATATATTTCAGGACCGGTTTTACTAATTCACCTCTCCCCCCACCCCCGCGTTTCCATGGCTAAGCAGGGATTTGAAGCCATGTTTCCTGAGTCCTGGTCTGTCACTCTATTCACTACACCTCACTGGCCATCCTGGACTCCCTTGGGCCCCATTTAAAACTCTACTGAAACGTGGCTCATCCTATGCTTAAATTCTGATCGATCTCTTTGGCTTGCCTTGTCCCTACGACCCCCCTCTTGTCTATTTTCATGGATGACAGCTGTTTGCTCTGTACTTCTGATGTCACAACAAACAAGCTCATCAATAGATGGATCTCTCCTGTGAGTTTTCCCCACTCACAGCATAACCTTGTGCATGAATGAAAAGTGCCAAGGCGAAGATTGAATCTCCCCACTTAGCTGCTAGCAGCCTTGTTAAAAGGTGGCGTGAATTCCACTTACGAGAATCACATGGCCTGGGGAAATGATTATTGGTAACGACAGGGTGACCTTTAAAGCTCCATGTGAGCTTGGCACCGAGACGCTTGTTAGTTTAGAATTAAGAACAAAAAAAGTGCTTATCCTCTGCAATTAGTGGGTGTCTCTATGTGCTGGGCAATAACTTCATTGCTCCAAAGTAGTTAGAAATGCATAATTATTCAGCAAAGTGTGATGGGATAGTTCAACAAGAAACACAAAATAAAGCAAAAGCAGCACCTTAAAGACTAACTGCTATATTTGAATGTGAGCTTTTGTGGAACAAGCCCACTTCTTCAGACATAAGAGTAAAAATACAGAGACATTCATACATGGGTCTAAAATAAAGAGACAGTGGTGGTGGTTGATTCATTTCACACCTAGTGATGATTTAAGACCCCCGTTTGATGTACAGTTCTTTTCTTTTGAAGATTTGTTCTGCAAACCTCAACAATAATTGGAGCCTGAAGGAACTCCAGGCTACAGAACCAACAGTAGAAACAACGCAAGGTAATGAATTACTGATTTCATTTCTAGTCACAAGACATTTATCACATTAATGACATGAACCCAAGCTTCAGGTGTCAGACAGAGGCACTGCCAAGGCCCCTCCTTCCACTCTAGTTTCCAAAGAAAATCTTTCAAGTCCTCCCAGCTTGCTCAGGCAAAATAAACTTGAAACCAAGTAAATGAGGACAGCCCTTTAAGTAATTGACAGGGTGGACATTTGGAGGATGTGAGTTGACCAACTGCTGAAAGCCCTTTGGCGGGACTACTACTCTAATGATCTGCTCCAGTGATTCTGTTCTGCTAGGAATGTAAATAATGAAATGTTGTTGTTTAGTCGTTAAGTCGTGTCTGACTCTTCGTGACCCCACGGACCAGAGCACGCCAGGCCCTCCTGTCTTCCACTGCCTCCTGGAGTTGGGTCAAATTCATGCTGGTAGCTTGAAATAGTGTAGGTTAAATAATAATAATAATAATGTGCCATCAAATCAATTGTGACTTATGGTGACCCTTTAGAGAGTCTTCCAGTTAGAAACTACTCAGAAATGGTTTGCCATTCCCTTCTTCTGGGAGCATCCTGAGACTGTGCAGCTTGCCCAAGGCCACACGGGCTGGCTCTACTCGCAGGAGGCACAGGGGGGAATCGAACTCCCAACCTCTGGCTCAACAGCCACAAACCTGAACCACTGAGCTATCCAGCCAGCTGCAGTATAGTTTGAGGATGCTAAAAAAGGACGTGTGTAAGTGTGTGTGTGTGTGTGTGTGTGTGTGTGTGTGTGTGTGTGTGTGTGTGTGTGTGTGTGTGTGTGTGTGTAACTTTGCCTGTGGGACAATGACCAACATTTATTTGCAGGGGGAAGCATATTAGGCAAATCACACAGCGCTTTTCTATCTCCTGTTGGCTATCCATTATGTATTTGTGCCTGCAACTGGTTGTATGTGATCTCACAGTCACTGGGCATACAACAGACAGCTTGCTAGAGAGGAGGAGAAACTTACATGATTGCCCTTATGTGCTCATGTAAGCAAACTGGATCCTGGCCACTCAACACTCCTGGAGATGATTAATGCATTTGTGTGAACAATTTTTGTACATTTTCATAAATGTGGAAAATCCAAAAGTGAACAATTTTGCATAGACTATTGAGAAGAAGATACATTGGATAGATTGCTTTACATCTTTTTTGAGCAGTAAGACTGCTCTTTACAACCCATATATGTGTGTGCTCTTTAGCTTCACAAAATACCATTTGTGTAAACTGTGTCAAGCACTACAAGAGCAAAAATGTGCTTAGCATCTTGTCTTATGGGGGCTTCAGAATTCTTGACAAGCTGTCTCACAACTTTAGATAAGACTCTCTTCTAATCCTTAAAGAAAACTCTGTACAGGGTTCTGAATAGCATCTGTGATCTTCTGTGCCCTGCCCTCTCGGCTGCCAGTCTCATGCCAGACATTTTAGGGGCATTGCTGGTGGCTGTCTCTGTTCATTTCTCGAATACAACTATATCACTTTGCATCAGGGACATAGAAGGAGCCTCCAGAAGGAATGTGAACATATTTGGGCATCCCTTGGGCAAAAGCAGCACCTATTGGCTGAGCCTTCCACTGCAGAAGCACCACACCATTGGATGAGTGATAGATGATATATATGACTTTTACTATGTCCTACAGGTTTTATCAATAATAAAAGAGCTCTTATTAAGGCCAACATTTACGATAATCTCTATTAACATAGACGGTTTGTCAATATCTAAAGAACAGCTACTGCATAAGCTCTGCCAGCTATACGATGGTGATATACTTTGCTTTCCTCTCTGGTGAAACTCCCTCTCTCTTTCTCAGGCTGGGGCAAATCTAATAGCAATTTAGGCAAGGGCACTCAAAAGACAGGATCAAAATGCAATACAAGATGCAGTAGAGTCCTACCACAGAGCAAGTAAGTCAGAAAGGGTGATCCAAACACAGGGTCAAAAGCAGTCCAAGGGTCATATCAACAGTTAGCTGTATTGGTATCTAGTTTTCAGATGTCAAGATTTCACAGTCTTCACAAGGACAGACAGATGGACAGACAGAAAGATGTGCATAGACACTTCATCTCAAAAATATTTATTTTTGGTGAAAACAAACACACACTCTTTAATCATTAAAAATAAGTTAGCTCCTCATAGTGAGATAAGGAAGCAGTAGAACTGAAAAGTAGGCCCAGCTCAAGACATTTTGCTGCATGAGACAAAGGCGATAATGATTCTCACTACTCACTCCATCTACAATAAGCATATGAAAATCTCTCTAAAACTGACCTGGTTGTGTTTCTCAGAATCCAAGCAACATTATCTTCCCAGCCTTCGTTTACATTGGATTATCAGACTTTCATGTATGTGTGTACTCTTGATTTTTACAACTGTATTAATTTACTTACCCATTTTACCTAATTTATGCATTATCTACCCTCCTCCACTGGGTAAAGTGTGTTTGTCTGTATTTTTCTCTAATATATGCCTTTTTGTCCATTTACATTTTATAAAGTTCTATTGTTTTGTCCAACTTTCATATCTCAGCAACACTGTGTAAGCCTCATAAGTGTACAAATTCTCAAGACAAGATATATTTTAGAGATGGGCAGAAATTGAGAAATGAAATAAAAATTTATTTTAAAAGTTCCTTATTTGTTGATTTGTATTCCTCCCTGATGAACAGGAATCAATGAATTTTAGTGACTTTTAATTCATTGATTTGTTGGGCTATAAAACACCCCCCCCCCCGGGACCTAGAGACACCAACATTGCAGATAAGCTTCCCCTGACTCTCCTCTACAATCCCTCCAAGTTTAGTGAAGATTGGGTTTCCCCAAGTCAGCTGCTAAAGGGCACTTTCCTGGGGGGACTCACTTTGTGGGTGTATAATCCGGACATCCAAAACTTAAATTTCACCAAATTTGAAGGACTTGTAGAGTCAGTGGAAGCTCTCTATAATATTGGTGTCTCTAGGTGCCTGGGGGGAACATTCCGGGGGGGGGGGGCTCTCTTTATGGGTGTATAACTTGGATGTCTGAAACCCAAACTTCACCAACCATAGGGGGCTTGTAGAGGAGAGTCAGAGAAAGCTTTCCTGTGATTTTGGTGTCTTAGGTGCCTGGGGTGGTGGTCATTTTATAGGGTTTTAAAGGCAAAATAAATCAATGAAGTGATGCATTATATACTGGCCAGGCAATGAAGTGATTCATTGATTCATCAGGAAAAAACTTGTAAATTCATTATTCATAATTTGTTGACCTTGATGGATCACAAATCGAAACAAATTGCTATTTTTCCAATTCGTGCTCATCTCTAATGTACTTCTTTTAGCAACAAACCCTTTTGTGTGTGTAAAGACAACTTTCATTAAGACTATAGAGGCCAACAATATATTTTATCATCCGGATGAGAAGAACCATCTGGACTCACAGATCAATCTTCCCCATTGGTAATGGGATAGGAAAAGAGAAGACTATTTTAGGGTCTCTCCTTAAATCCTTTGTCACTGTTACTTACCCTCCAGTATTTTCTGCCTGAGGTAGCTGCCTGATTTTACCTAATGGTAGGACAAACACATAAGATCTTTCTCCTCACCACTTTTCACAGAATTTTAATGCTGAAGCTCACCACTATATGCTGTAATTATCCTATCTGAAAATAAATTCGAATTGTGCAAAAATTTGGTATAGTTTAGAATATTGAATAATAATTCACAAGTTACGTAAATGCCATTTCCCCCCAGTTAATCATGGTATGTGTGGAATATGAATGTTTGCACAGTCTGAAGCATTTTCATTTTAGAGCACTGAATTTTGTATTCTATAACTGGATTTCCATTTTATAATAAGGTGATTTCCTTTTAGACAAAAAATAATAATTTAGGACAGCAATTAGTTACTTTTATGCATATTTTGAAGAAAATATGCTTAGAGACCTAATTGGTAGTACCTAAGAGACTCAGAAAAATGCCGTATTTTTTACCTTGATGCCTATAGAAACATCTCTTTGATGTAATGTTTTGAATAATAAGCATAATTAGGACTAGTTTGATTTTGTTCAGAGGCATAATATCAAGTGCTGTGCAGAGAAACACAAAAAGGGCTGAAGACCTTAAGGATACTATTATATACTGGCCAGGCTAAGGCATGGCCACCACATTATTTCTGCCTAGTAACAGAACTGGAACCAAAATAATGAAGCATGTTACCAAGAATTGCATCTATACACTGGGCTGTTTTGCTTAAGAAGACACAAAAACACATCTTCGGATTATTAAACTTGTTAGTTGATGCCTTATAGAACTCAAAGGCATGTTAATGTGTGCCTGTCTAATCCTTTCAAGGATGTCAGCTATTATTTCTACATGAGGGTGAAGTGCACATTAGTCCTTTCTTGTTGATTAAAGTAGTTTGAAAGAGAGTGAAAAGTGATGAGCAGAAATCAGGGATGAATGGCTTCCCTCATTGACCTTCAAAATAAATATACGACACAGCCAACAATAGCTAACCAGTAGTCAACTGAGCCTCCTACAAGGCACAGTGTGCCACCTAAAATGGTATTGAACAGCTTCTTTTCTTCTTTTTCCATAGCATTTTTTTAAAAAAGATGGGAAACAAGAAATAACTAGATTTATGTTCTGTAATATACCGTATTTTTCCGTGTATAAGACGATACTTTTATCTAAAATCTTTAGATTAAAAATTGAGGGTTGTCTTATACATGGAAGTAAGGAGGGGGGAAGGGATCAAAGCGCTTCAAACCCAGAAGGCCTCAGTAGTAGCACTAGCAGACTGTGTTAGCTTTCAGTATTGAACAAAAGCTAGGAGGCCTGCATCCCCTCTGCTTAGAAACAAGTGAAGGTCCTCCGGCCATTTTATCTGGGGCTCTGTTTGCAGGACAGTGGCAAGGGAAACATAGCAGAAGCCAGCTGCCAGCTTTGGGACATCCCAGGAGTCATAGTGATGCCCCATGGTGAATGTGGATTTGTTCCCCAGCCAATCTGATTCAGTTGGCTGGCTGAGGGTGGGGCAAGGGCCATTGCTGACAGACTGGAGTGCTGTGGTTTACACTCTGGTCTGACAGGGAAATAGAATAGACCTTCCCTGGTACTCCTTAGCTATACTCATTTTTTTCTTTCCAGAAAGAAGACTTGTTAGGGTGTTCCACCACCTCCCCTTTTGTGTTATTGTCAGGGAAGGGGAAAACGAGCCAGTTCTCAATTCCAGTTACTCACACAGTTACTTGGTGTTTGGGTGAAAAGTGATTAATTGATGAAAAAGGAGACAAGTTCTTAGATTTCCCCCTGCTTAGTATCTCTTTGTGAATGGTAATGAGAACAAGAGGGTATCCTGTTCTTAGACTCCCAGAAAACTCCCAGAAAGCCCAGCCAGCACAGCTAGTGGTGAAGGCCTCTGGGAGTTGCAGTCCAAGAACACCTACGTAACCTAAGGTTGGGAACCACTGCTGTAGACTCTCTTGACTGCTGCCATTAGCGTTGTCAACATTTAGGCTGCCCTTTGCTGTATAACAGTTGACATTAGATATGGGGATGAATATAAAAATGAATTTCAATATTCAACAAATATTGCTCATTCATTGGATATTCATCACTTTGTATTCGTGAGGTCTGGAGACCCCAATGAATATGAAGCAACTAAGGTAACCCTTTTATATTCATCCTTTAGTCGTGTCCGACTCTTCGTGACCCCATGGACCAGAGCACGCCAGGCCCTCCTGTCTTCCACTGCCTCCCGGAGTTGGGTCAAATTCATGTTGGTAGCTTCGATGACACTGTCCAACCATCTCGTCCTCTGTCGTCCCCTTCTCCTCTTGCCTTCACACTTTCCCAACATCAGGGTCTTTTCCAGGGAGTCTTCTCTTCTCATGAGATGGCCAAAGTATTGGAGCCTCAGTTTCAGGATCTGTCCTTCCAGTGAGCACTCCGGGTTGATTACCTTCAAAATGGATAGGTTTGTTCTCTTTGCAGTCCAGGGGACTCTCAAGAGTCTCCTCCAGCACCACAATTCAAAAGCATCAATTCTTCGGCGGTCAGCCTTCTTTATGGTCCAGCTCCCACTTCCATACATCGCTACTGGAAAAACCATAGCTTTGACTATGCGGACCTTTGTCGGCAAGGTGATGTCTCTGCTTTTTAAGATGCTGTCTAGGTTTGTCATCGCTTTCCTCCCAAGAAGCAGGCGTCTTTGAATTTCGTGGCTGCTGTCACCATCTGCAGTGATCATGGAGCCCAAGAAAGTAAAATCTGTCACTGCCTCCATATCTTCTCCTTCTATTTGCCAGGAGGTGATGGGGCCAGTGGCCATGATCTTAGTCTTTTTTGATGTTGAGCTTCAGACCATTTTTTGTGCTCTCCTCTTTCACCCTCATTACGAGGTTCCTTAATTCCTCCTCACTTTCTGCCATCAGAGTGGTATCATCTGCATATCTGAGGTTGTTGATATTTCTTCCGGCAATCTTAATTCCGGTTTGGGATTCATCCAGTCCTGCCTTTCGCATGATGTATTCTGCATATAAGTAAAATAAGCAGGGAGACAATATACAGCCTTGTCGTACTCCTTTCCCAATTTTGAACCAATCAGTTGTTCCATATCCAGTTCTAACTGTTGCTTCCTGTCCCACATATAGATTTCGCAGGAGATAGATAAGGTGGTCAGGCACTCCCATTTCTTTAAGAACTTGCCATAGTTTGCTGTGGTCCACACAGTCAAAGGCGTTTGCGTAGTCAATGAAGCAGAAGTAGATGTTTTTCTGGAACTCTCTGGCTTTCTCCATAATCCAGCGCATGTTAGCAATTTGGTCTCTAGTTCCTCTGTCCCTTTGAAATCCAGCTTGTACTTCTGGGAGTTCTCGGTCCACATACTGCTGAAGCCTACCTTGTAGGATTTTGAGCATAACCTTGCTAGCGTGTGAAATGAGTGCAATTGTATGGTAGTTGGAGCATTCTTTGGCACTGCCCTTCTTTGGGATTGGGATGTAGACTGATCTTTTCCAATCCTCTGGCCAAGAGCCAGAGTGATCTTTGCCAATCCTCTGGCACAAGAGCATAGTGGATCAATAATATTGTACTTTATTCTAGGAGATTTAATAAATAGCTGTCAGTTGAAGACATCTCTGTATTGAACTATTTGCCACAGTAAAAAAAATCCAAACACTGCTTTATTTTCTGAAACCTAAACATGGCAATTTCTATAACTGTATCTTATCTTTCTGTTTGGTTGTCGTGATTTGTTTTCAGCATTATCAAATATCTTTCTTTTCCCTTCTAAAGATGTTTGAATCTATGAAGCAAGTAAAAAGCAACTAGTCAAATGTTGGTCATGAGTCTAACAATATTATACAATTATATAAATGTTGTTAAAACTATTATCACCACATTTAATAATAATTTTACTCACAGCCCCATTAAAATTAAATGAAATATCTAATATACAAATTAAATATAATAGGTTTTATATGGTAATGTTACAGAAACACAAGCAAATTACTGATAATAAGCAAGCCCAGGAAAGGATCTGAAAAAAGTAATTTTCTCTGTGTATATTGCACTTTCTATTGCCAATATCCAGGGAGTGTAAGACACAGGCATGATTCATACACCTCTCTACTTGGGAGAAGGTTTACAATCCTAATGGAGCAGATGTCTGTGCATATGCTACTAATTTCTGTGATATAAGACTTTTTAGGTGTTCCAAATCTGTGAAGAATAAACACACAAGGAAGTGAATACTTATTCCCATCACCTTCTATACAGGAAGGTTGAAGGGAAAAGCTGCCTGTCTCTATGAAGATGCTCAGGATGACTCTCAGAAAGTTCCAGTCATAACATCTCCCTCCACATGTATGCAGATGATGGCAATCCACAAAAGAAGAGTAGGGAATTTTTTTTCTCCACGCATATTTATGTTGGTTTGGAATGTGTGGTTAGGACTAGCACTGCTTGTAAATCACAGTAAAAGTAAACATTAAAAGGATTGCATGTTTCCTGCTAGGCACACATTTTTCCTCCAGAGACAGGATTTCCTCAAAGCTGTGTGTCTGAGTGATCAGACTGGCCAATGAAGTCCATGTTCCTACCTGAGGACTAATAAAAAAAACACAAAGCCCTTGAAATACAAGATGATAAGTTGAAGGAAAGCTACAAGGATAAACAAATGTTTTTAACCATTAAGGGAGCAGTACTGCTAAATACAAGTTAAGTGTACTGCCTAATTAGATTCTCAGATGCTTTGGATGAGCGATCATGTAGGAGCTATTTGCATTATCCTTCTGCTCATTTTTAATGGAGTAGTGGAACAGAATACCTCTTCTTTTGTGCAAAGCCTTTCATAAGCCCAGGTAAGTATGAACAGGTGAATTAAGTGATGTTCTTACTGCATTTGTAACAGTAGGGAAAGGAGGGGTATTTTGGGGCCCAGTCTATCAGAAAATCTTGCTATATCATCTACATTTCATGTTCATATTGAAGGGAAAAACCACTTGCGGGTACTTTCTCTTCAATATGACAGCACTCTTAGTAATAATCATGAAAACTATTTCATGGCAGTGTGGCACAGCAATTGGAAACAGAGATTCAAATCCTCACTGTTGTCTGGTCTTGGGCAAGTCACAAGGGGCAGATTCCTGTTTATTCCCCCCCAATGCACAATTTTTTAAATTTAAAATATTTTTACCCCACCTTTCTCCTTTAAAAAGACCCAGGGTGGCTTACATCATTGAAATACAGTATTTATAGCTAAAAATGATGAGTATACAAATACAAAAAGAATCAAACAAATACCATACTAAAAACCATAAGCCACACCAAAACACTTTCAAAGCAGTAAAGTACAATCCATTAAAAAATCTCACTCAAGCAGCCAGTCAACTCAGGGAGAGCTTGCCTGAAGAGGATGGTCTTCCACCAGCCTAGCCTCCTGTGGGAGGGAATTCCAAAGTCTGCGAACAAGTGGTTGCACAATTTCCCAATTTGCGCACATATCCAGTGACACCTCCTTGCACAAGTTCGGAATCTGTTAAGCAACTTGAACAACAGCCCATTGCACATATGGAAAGACCAAGAGTGGTCTGGTGTGTTCTGTTTTTTCAACTACAAATTATGAATATTTATTTATTTATTTATTTCATTTATACCCCGCCTATCTGGTCAATTATGACCACTCTAGCTACAGGCCAGTATATAATAGGGATGTTCACTGTCATCAAATAAATGTATAAATGTAGAATGTGTCTGGACCTTTTGCATATTTCTGGGGCAAGCACAGGGTATAGCAAAGAGCCCAGGGGTAGCCAGAGAAGGTGACTGATAATTACAGCCCTCACTGTACCCTTGTATTAAATTCAGCATTGCAGGGTTAAAGTAAAAAAGGTGCTCTGTAAGGAAAAGCAGAGAAAGGGAAATAGAAAGTATTGATATCTTATAAGGAAGATAGTGAGCTGCTTGCCAAACAAGGTGACTGACAACCTTACCTTTCTAATGAAGCCCAAGACCCTTCCTGCAGACTCCATTCACTGAGGGTCTCTAGTTGTGATCATTGGACTGTAGCAGTGACTGTCTCTCCCCTTTCTTAAAGCTTCAGTGGAAAGTGAGAGAACTCCATCCATGTAATATATGTCTTGAGATTTGCATTATTGAATCTTCTTTGTCTCCTCTTCATTAAAAAAACACCTTGTTAAGTAAAAGCAGAGAAAGGGGAATTGAAAGTATCAATACCTTTTAAAGGTGATGGTGAGCTGCTGTCACAGGAGGAGATTGACACTTCTGGTGTCAATCTAAATTGTACTTGGAGGACTGAGTCTGCTTGTCAATGAAATAAATGGAAAAGAAATTATACCTCAGATTATTTATCACATATCAATTCCAACCACAACACAGAACATAAAAATATGACTCTGAAAATATTTGTAATATTTATAATGTTATGTCATAAGTGGATATATAATAGTGATTTGTAAAATTGTAGTTTTTGTATATGTCTTTCTTTTCTGTTCTATAAATAATTTTTAAAAAGAAAATATTTGTAATATATATTCCATCCAGCCTCCAAAGCCTTGAGTGGCTCACTGTAGGGCACTTTGTACATTTCTGTAGAGATTTTAAGTGTTTCACTTTGGGACATTTACAGCTTACTTTTGTCCTCACCAACACATTGCTTTCCTTTTTCTTGTTCGCATGATGTGTCATTGCCAAAGTATAAAATAGTGCGCATTAGAGATGGGCATGAACCGCTGGTTTGGTGGTTCATTCTGGTTTGGCAGACAGCCAAACAGATGTTCTGTGGTTTGATGCCCCTCCCCTCCAGCAGATGCCCACTCAGAGGCAGTGCCCAAAGGAGGTGGGGCAGAGAAGCTGGGGGGGGGGCTGCTTCTAAGTGGGTGCCTGCTGGAGAGGGGGGGCACCGAACCATGGAACACTTGTTTGGCCATCTGCCAAACCAGCATGAACCGCCAAATTGGTGGTTCGTGCCCATCTCTAGTGCACATCTATAGTATGCACCTTATACTTAATGGTAACAAATGAAGTGTGAGCGATCATATTTTTTTAAAATGGGCTCTGGAATTACATACAAAGCCCTGTGCACTTTCTTTATATTCAGAACAGGAACAGTGGCAGAAACTTTTATTTTAAAAAATCAAATAAAATTGGGTGCTGCAAGACTGCTTTTGTGATGACAGTACATGGAATACAGGGAATATATACAACTTGTCATGTAATCTTTCTTCACATATCTAAATATACAGTATTGTGGACTAACAGACTAACAGTATGAGGAGGAAACTAATGAAAAATGCAAGTTTTTTGCTATCTTTGATCTCTTGGTGGAATCTTGCTCAAAAGTGAAAACTTCCACAAATAGTTACAAAGCCTGCTTTAATTATGGGAAACCCACTGTTTCTCATAACTAAGCCATCGTTCTGACCTTGTCCTTCTCTCACCTCATCTTTTTTTCTTTCTGAAATTTTATTAGATCTCTACTTGACTGCTTCATTTGAGGATTTGGAACAGTTTTATTGCTTCATAAAAGTCATGCAGGAAACCACAGGGGTGAAATTATTTGAAAGGTACCCTGTACTTTGTAATTCCAAGTGCAGCTTCTTTTCAAGTATAATATAAATTATCGAATATAAATTCACCAGCTTAGGGGTTAATGATGAAATAAGACTTTTTGTTCTGAAGTAAGATATTGCTATACACAAGCGGGCAGTGTACACAGTAAGTAAGGCTTTGGAGGCTGGATGAAATATGTATTGAAAACATATTCAAAGTTATATTTTTATGCTCTGTATTATGGCTGGAAATGGCATGTGGTAAATAATTTGAGATATAATTTTTTTCTTATCGTTTCATTGACAATCAGTCATTTATTTTGTGTTAAAAACCTGGAAGTTCCAAGTAATGTGGCAAATTTCATTATAATTCCTGGAAAAATCAGTCTGAAAAGATTAAAGCAAAGCAAAAGCAAAAAATACTGCCCCGTAGTGTTTAAAGCAGTCTCTGGGTAGTTTACAGGTTAATTGTGCAGGCTACACATTGCCCCCCCCCCCCCCCCCCATGATCTGTGTACTCTATTGGCCTTGGAAAGATCGAAGGCTGAGTGAACCTTGAGCCGGCTACCTGGGATTGAATCCTGGGTCGTGAGCACAGTTTTGGCTGCAGTACAGCAGTTTAACCACTGCGCCATGAGGCTCTCAAAGCATGACTTGTCTGGTGAATGTTAGATTTGATTGTACATAATTATATAACAGTCTGTTTTAACAGGGTTTTTAAAAAGCTTGGGTTATATTTCTACATCTTATGTGATTGATTTTTTTAATCTAATGATTGTGTTTTTACACTGTATGATTAGCATGTCCTTTTAATGGATGTATTGTTGTCTGATGCAATTAATAGTTTCCTCCATTCAGAGCTGAGCTCTTAGCTCACTGCTGAGGTTGGATTCTTGTTGTTATGTCCTGTCAAGTCACAGACCAGTTATGGCAACCCTATGACTTAATGAACTGTGAAAGGTCCTATCATTAACAGTCCTTCTCAGATCTTGCAATCTAATGGTGGTGACTTCTTTTATTAAGTCTCTCTATCTCATGTTAGGTCTTCCTCTTTTCCTACTGTTTTCCACTTTTCCCAGCACTTTAGCCTTTTCCAGTAAGCCTCATTTTCTTATTATATGTCCAGTGTATGATAGCCTCAGTTTAGTCATTTTATCTTCTAGACTGTATTCAGGCTTGATTTGATCTAGAATATACCTTTCTGGCATCCCATAGTATCTGCAAAGCTCTCCTTCAACACGACATTATAAATCAATGGATTTCCCCCCCCTGTCAGTTTTCTTCATTGTCCTTCTTTCACATCTTTACATAGTAAACTGGAACATTGTGCTATAAATGATCTTGGCCTTGGTCTCCCATGACAAATCTTTCAGCATAAGAGTCTTTTCTAGTTCCTTCACAGCTATCTGTCAAAATATGAATTTTCTTCTGATTTCATGGCTGTTGTCTACATTTTGATTGAAAATTGAACCAAAATATTGACAATGTCTAATAATTTCAGTTTCTTTATTGTCAATATTGATGTTATGTGTAGTCAAAGCATTTCCCACTTATGGAAATCTGCTGAACTAATACAGTGGTGCCTTGACTTACGAACGCCCCTACATACGAACAATTCGACTTACGAACAGCTCCGTTCACAAAATTTTGCTTTGACTTACGAACAAAAAAAACCCGCGGAAAAAGCGGGAAATGGACTTTGGACTGCCTGGTACTGCCTTGTACTGTAATTTTAAAATGTAAAATTTGGTTTAAAAGGTGCTTGGTTTGGTTTAAAGCTGCTTGGTTTTAAAGGTGTTCTGTTTAAAAGGTGTTCGTTCCCTCCCTCCCTCCTTTCCTGCCCTTTTTTTAACCTTAGATCATCTTAGGTTAAAAAAAAAAATTTCTCCCCCTAGTGGTAGATTAACCGCTTTTGCATTAGTTCCTATGGCAACAAATGCTTCGACTTACAAACAGCGCCTCTGCATAAGAACAAAAAACAGCCGGAATGGATTAATCGGTTTTCAATGCATTCCTATGGGAAATGCTGATTCGACTTACGAACGTTTCAACTTAAGAACATCATTCCGGAACGGATTAAGTTCGTAAGTCGAGGCACCACTGTAACATCTAAAAGGTCCTGTTCTTAGCAAGTCTGCTCACCTCTTGCAACCTCAACACCATGGTTTACTTTATTGAGTCAACCCATTATGTGTTTGGTCTTCCTCTTTCTCTGCTGCCTTCAACTTCTTCAGGCAGTATTGTCTTTTGCAATGGTAGCGTAAGAGTGGGACCAGCAGTGGTGGTTTTCAGACATTAAATTTTTATTTATTTATTTATTTATTTTACGGCTTTTACCCCGCCCATCTAGATTCAATGAATCTACTCTGGGAGGCTTACAGTCCGAGTATATAACAAAAATTAAAACAACAATATCAACAACATAGAGATAGAGAAAGTCCAAGATGGTAAAACATAAAAACTAAGAAATGGAAGGGGAGAAGGCCTGCCTAAAGAACCAGGTCTTTAGCTTGTTCTTAAAAACTCCCAGCGAGGGTGCCAGGCAGATCTCCAGGGGCAAGGTGTTCCAGAGGCGAGGGGTCACCGCTGAGAAGGCCTGGTTTCTAGTTCTCTCCTTCCAGGCCTCTCTCGGGGTCAAGCCCCTCAGCTGCCCAGCCTGGCTAGATCGAGTAGAGCTAGGTGGGAGCAGGCACTCTGTCAGGTATCGAGGTCCTAAACTGTTTAGGGCTTTATATGTAAGCATTAATACCTTGAAGTCAATGCAGAAACGAATGGGCAACCAGAGTGGGGGAAATGTGGTGATATTTTTTTCACCCCAGTTAACAATCTGGCAGCCATGTTCTGGACCATTTGTAGTTTCCGCATTAATCTCAAGGGCAGCCCCACATAGAGCGCATTACAGTAGTCTAATCTCGAGATTACGAGCGCATGGACCAGAGTGGTGAGCACCCCAATATCAAGATAGGAGCGCAGCTGGCCAATCCGCCGAAGATGTAGGTGGGCAGTGCAGACAACGGACGCTACCTGGGACTCCATGGTAAGCGCGGGTCACGATGGACCCCCAAGCTGCAGACCACACTCTTTGTCGTGAGAGTCAACCCCCCCCAAAAGAGAGGGAGCTTCCCAAACCACTGATAGGAGGGGTGCCCACCCTCAAAATCTCCATCTTGTCTGGGTTCAGCCTCAGTCCATTGTCCTACATCCACTGCAGTACAGCCCCCAGGTAGCGCTCAAGGGGCGCAACAGCATCCACTGCTGTTGGGAAAAAGGAGATGTAGAGCTGCGTGTCATCAGCGTACTGATAACACGAAGCACCACACACCCGGCTGACCCCACCCAGCAGCCTCATATAGATATTAAGCAGCATTGGAGAGATGATTGAGCCCTGTGGCACCCCGCAATTGAGGAGCCATGGGGCCGATATACTCTCTTCAAGCTGAATTCTGGGAACGGTCCTCCAAGAAGGACCGGAGCCAGGCAAGAGCCAGGCCACCAATCCCTAACTCGGAGAGCCGTCCCAGGAGGATACCGTGGTCAACGGTATCAAAGGTGTCTGAGATATCAAGGAGGGACAAGGACATTTTGTCCCTATCGGCCTCCCTCAATAGGTCATCAAGCAGGGCGACCAATGCCGTTTCTGTACCGTGACACGGCCTGAAGCCCGACTGGAATGGAACCAGGGCATTGGTTTCATCCAAGAGAACGTGAAGCTGATCGGCCACCACCCTCTCTACAGGAGACTTTTCCCCAAGTCCCAAGGCCCTCAAAGTCTGCCACAGGTTGAAAGGGATGCCTAGGGGCCCTCAGAATTGGAGTGGGGGTGGGAACAGATAAAAAACTTTTATTTAAATATTAAAGGCAAATGCTGATGATGTCATTAACCTTATGTATATGGAGCTGTGCCAGCAGGAGAACTGGTGCTATTGCCGTTACATATGTACTCCATATTTAAAACTGTCCAAGTTTTCCATTTTATCTTTTCAAAGTAAAATTTATTTATCAAAATTTTCATATTATTTTCTGATGTAGGAAGGTACTGATTTTGCAAATATTCAACTTAAAAAAAAACACCCAGCTCCAAGGGACTCAGGCAGTCATTCTCAAAATGCAATAGTAGTTCTTATAATGACAAGCTAGAATAGGAATGATTCATGGAGAGGATGAGTCAGAACTGATGGCATGTCCTAAACCCTTCATCTGTGCCTTTACTGCAGCCTGATAGGAAAGGCTGTTGCCAAGTGAAACTTGAGGCTTAATGAAGCTAATCTTCCAGCACTAAAAATGATGTGGCTCTGCTTTCCATCTCTCCCTTTCCTTCAATCTGATGGAATGGCTGAGGCTAGGTGACACTTGAGAGGGGGAGGAACCTGGTGGAGCCAATCTCTTAGCAGATGTAATGGAATTATCCTACCTCCCATCTCTTATTCTGCTATAGCTTTACTGATCTTACCCAAAACATGGAGTGAATGTGATGAATTTATATGGCTACATAATTAATCGTCTTTGACTAAATGGTGAGGTTCGTCAAGGTGATTACCACCTATTGAGACCAAGGGTAAGGTTTTTCCACATCAGTATCTTGGATCATCCCAGTCAATCAAGAATCACTGATCAAACCAGGTTTCAGGAAAACATCATGAAGGGCAGCAAAGCCACAGGGAGGAGGAAAGGCAGAAGTAGATACACCCTGACCAGGCTCTAGCATGGTTTTGGTGGTGGCTTTCTCTTTTCAAAAGAAAAGGAAAAGTGCAGATGGGAGCTAAGACCTAAGGTTCATGCAACAAGAAAGCATGGTTTTGCTGAATTCTACTGAATTCTACAGCATAATAGGGCTCAAAACGTATCATGCATACTTACTATGCAGTCATAGTGAATGAAAAGAAGGCATTCTCCTGGCAGGGCAGAATTGGCTACAACATTCTTCCCTGTTCTTCCTTCGGCCATTACTCATGCATGTACCCTCCTCCACCCCAGCTGAAATAGGTTACATTTGCATTTTAACTGCACAGATGTATGGATTATTGGTTCTTATTCTGCTTTGAAATAGAGTCTGTTGTATAAGAATCTGTGAGCACAGTTATAAATTATGTAAAATGCATTTCCAGTATAGCAGGCAGATTAATTTCTTTTCTTGTCTAATAGAATTGCAGGGAAAACTCAATTTTTTAAATTTTGGAAACATGCCTAACATAGTTAACAGCGGCTAAAAGCTGAGCTACAGAGGTGGTTCAATTCTACCCTGTATTGCTTTGCCTCCCCTTAAAAATATTCAATATATTGGACCAGATTTAGGGTGCAACTACATTGGAAAGCCAAAACAGAGAGATTTGACTTTGCTGTGATTTGATTTACAGTCTATACCCAGTGATAAGGTGATAAAGAGACTGGGCACTAATCACACTCCAACTACCTACATCACTGAAACAGCATCTACAGACATGCCTCCCGTATTTACAAGAATGTATCACAACTAACCACATAGTAAAAAGCATGTTTGAATCATTCTGGTTTGAAAAAGTAATGGCAGAGGGAAAAAGCCACTTTGGGAGCAAAAAGGGCTACACAAATTCAAATAAGTCTTTCCGTCATGTGGTAAAGATTTTTTGAATTCACTTTTTCTTTTCTTTTTTTTAAGCGAAATTGTGATATGACAGTGTTACATATGTTTGATGCTGTCATTGATATATTGCGATAACCTACGGTTTTAAGCAATCAACCAATAAAGTAAAGTAAATTCACCCATTATACAAGTGGAGCAAATCCCATGATAGCTGACCACATACATAGTTACAGCCTTAGCTGTGGTTGGAACAGATCCCCTGAAATCAGTGAGACTTGGGATCATGTTTAAATGATGACTCACTGAATGCATAGAATTTAAGCTACACACGTAGGAACTGCTAATTCTGATTATTCTGGATGTCTTAAAATGATAAATAGTGTGTTTTCTATGGGAATCATCTACAATCTGGCCATCCAAAATGCATTCAGCATTTATAGGTTTAAGGAAATGTGATATTTGCATAATATATGGAGAGTTAAGGGCTGAGGTAAGCAACAAAGGAATTTTCCTGAGCTCTGCATTGCTGGCAGAACAGCAGATCATGAGTGACTGCGGTAGCATGGAGGACAAGAGAAGCATGGCAGCGCCCACATGTAGCTCGCAGTTGAGAGGAAGCCAGTTCCATGGGATTCCTCCCCCCCCCCCCCCCGGTTAGCTTTCCATTGGCTAGTGAGGGAACAGAATTCCCTGCTGGCCCCCTATTGGCCAGCAGGGGAACTCAAAAATAAAGTCTGCAAGCCAGTGGGCTGAGAATGAGCAGTTTTCACTGCAGTCTGCCTGTTCAACATAAAAATGGAGCACTGGGCTGTGTTGTGTTGTCGATCTGGCAGGCTGAGTTTAGGAACAAGAAGGTTAGGTTTTGGTGTGACAATCAAGCAGGGTCAAGAATAGCAACCCTCTAGGTCTGAAAGGGTGATGTGCCTTGTACAGCAACTCATATTCGTTTGTTCACCAAGATAGCCTTTACAGCCAAGTTTGTTCGAGGCATGGATAATAGCATTGTGGATGCCATATTCATTTTCAGGAGGACAGTGAATTGGGGCTGTTCCTGATTATCATTTGTTTTCTTATTCATAGGTAAAGGTAAAGGTTCCCCTTGACATTTAGTCCAGTCGTGTCCGACTCTAGGGCGCGGTGCTCATCCCCGCCAACTTATTTTATTTCTGATAGTTGCTACCCTATTCAGATTCAGAAGTAAGAGTCCTTGTAGTTATTTTCTTATAAGTGCTAATCTTTCTAACGAATAACACATTTCAATAGTCTACATTGTTCATTATTCACTTGTAGCAATTTCGAACATCTGTTGCAGGGGTCAACAAGTTGTACATGGGAAACAATTTTTTAGAATTAGATTGTCCCAGATTAACAATGTCCCTGCCTTATAAACAAGTCTCTTGTAACTAATGGAATTTTGCTTCTTGTGAAGCCAATCCTGGTTTAAGTAGCTTAATAAGCTTAGAAGAAGAGCTGTGACTCTAATACCATTTGTATATAAGTGGAATAAGTGATTACTTTTTGCTAATGGCCTAGGCAAAAAAAGAAATCATATAGAAGAAAGAAAAGAGATGCTGCCTTTTTTCCTTTTTGTTTTTTGCCTATGCTCGTGTTCATTTTACTTTTGTTCTAGCATGAGTTCATTTTACGTGCATTCTTTCTGATGGTAAGAACAACCATGGAAAATAGTTATAAATAGCCCCTCCCTCCTTTTTTATATCTGCAAGAGATTGTTGTTGTTGTTGTTTAGTAGTTAAGTCGTGTCCGACTCTTCGTGACCCCATGGACCAGAGCACGCCAGGCCCTCCTGTCTTCCACTGCCTCCCGGAGTTGGGTCAAATTCACGTTGGTAGCTTCGGTGACACTGTCCAACCATCTCGTCCTCTGTCGTCCCCTTCTCCTCTTGCCTTCACACTTTCCCAACATCAGGGTCTTTTCCAGGGAGTCTTCTCTTCTCATGAGATGGCCAAAGTATTGGAGCCTCAGCTTCAGGATCTGTCCTTCCAGTGAGCACTCAGGGTTGATTTCCTTCAAAATGGATAGGTTTGTTCTCCTTGCAGTCCAGGGGACTCTCAAGAGTCTCCTCCAGCACCACAATTCAAAAGCATCAATTCTTCGGCGGTCAGTCTTCTTTATGGTCCAGCTCTCACTTCCATACATCGCTACTGGAAAAACCATAACTTTGACTATGCGGATCTTTGTCGGCAAGGTGATGTCTCTGCTTTTTAAGATGCTGTCTAGGTTTGTCATCGTTTCCTCCCAAGAAGAAGGTGTCTTTTAATTTCGTGGCTGCTGTCACCATCTGCAGTGATCATGGAGCCCAAGAAAGTAAAATCTGTCACTACCTCCATATCTTCTCCTTCTATTTGCCAGGAGGTGATGGGACCAGTGGCCATGATCTTAGTTTTTTTTATGTTGAGCTTCAGACCATTTTTTGCGCTCTCCTCTTTCACCCTCATTAAGAGGTTCTTTAATTCCTCCTCACTTTCTGCCATCAGAGTGGTATCATCTGCATATCGGAGGTTGATGATATTTCTTCCGGCAATCTTAATTCCGGTTTGGGATTCATCCAGTCCTGCCTTTCGCATGATGTATTCTGCATATAAGTAAAATAAGCAGGGAGACAATATACAGCCTTGTCGTACTCCTTTCCCAATTTTCCATATCCAGTTCTAACTGTTGCTTCCTGTCCCACATATAGATCTCAGGAGATAGATAAGGTGGTCAGGCACTCCCATTTCTTTAAGAACTTGCTATAGTTTGTTGTGGTCGACACAGTCAAAGGCTTTTGCGTAGTCAATGAAGCAGAAGTAGATGTTTTTCTGGATCTCTCTCGATTTCTCCATAATCCAACGCATGTTAGCAATTTGGTCTCTAGTTCCTCTGCCCCTTTGAAATCCAGCTTGTACTTCTGGGAGTTCTCGGTCCACATACTGCTGAAGCTTACCTTGTAGGATTTTGAGCATAACCTTACTAGCGTGTGAAAGGAATGCAATTGTATGGTAGTTGGAGCATTCTTTGGCACTGCCCTTCTTTGGGATTGGGATGTAGACTGATCTTTTCCAATCCTCTGGCCACTGCTGAGTTTTCCAAACTTGCTGGCATATTGAGTGTAGAACCTTAAAAGCATCATCTTTTAAGATTTTAAATAGTTCAACTGGAATGCCATCACCTCCACTGGCCTTGTTGTTAGCCATGCTTTCTAAGACCCACTTGACTTCACTCTGCAGGATGTCTGGCTCAAGGTCAGCAACCACAGTATCTGGGTTGTCTGGGACATCCAGATCTTTCTGGTATAATTCCTCTGTGTATTCTTGCCACCTCTTCTTGATGTCTTCTGCTTCTGTGAGGTCCCTGCCATTTTTGTCCTTTATCATGTCCATCTTTGCACAAAAGGTTCCTTTAATATCTCCAATTTTCTTGAACAGATCTCTGGTTTTTCCCTTTCTATTCTTTTCCTCTATTTCTTTGCACTGTTCATTTAAGAAGGCCCTCTTGTCTCTCCTTGCTATTCTTTGGAAGTCTGCATTCAATTTTCTGTAACTTTCCCTATCTCCCTTGCATTTTGTTTCCCTTCTCTTCTCTGCCATTTGTAAGGCCTCGTTGGACAGCCACTTTGCTTTCTTGCATTTCCTTTTCTTTGGAATGGTTTTTGTTGCTGCTTCCTGTACAATGTTACGGGCCTCCATCCATAGTTCTTCAGGCACTCTGTCCACCAAATCTAGTTCCTTCAATCTGTTCTTTACTTCCACTGTGTATTCATAAGGGATTTGGTTTAGATTATACCTGACTAGCCCAGTGGTTTTTCCTACTTTCTTCAGTTTAAGCTTGAGTTTTGCTATAAGAAGCTGATGATCAGAGCCACAATTAGCTCCAGGTCTTGTTTTTGCTGACTGTATAGAGCTTCTCCATCTTTGGCTGCAGAGAATATAATCAATCTGATTTCGGTATCAATCTGATTTTGGTTTACTGTGCTGTACAAGAGATTGTACAGCACAGCAAAACAGTATCCTACATGGAAATTAAAAAAAGGGAGGTCAGTCCAAACAAAAAATATATATAACTGAAACTTGGCTTTGAATTAGCACCAAATTTGACACTGTTGTAACAAACAGTCTTCTCTTGCTTGGAGCCAAATTTGGGGAAGTTTGGACAAAGGATTTTTGAGTTATAATTTTGTAAAAGTAAAATTGTTTTACCTCCATTTGGAAATAGGCGACCCCAAACAACCCCAGATTTAAATGAGATCACATAAGTTTAAAAGATGCATCTTGCTCATCTTCAAAGAAACTTGCTGATTCCACCTGCCTTTTTTTTAATTGGGAAAGAATCCAGACTGCAGTGCCTCATATATTGTTCCCCCAAAAGGGTCTTTCAAGTGGGAAAAGCAAGTACCTTTTTTTAACATTGAGCATGTGTGGTACAGATGTGCAAGCAATGTTTCTCAAAATGATACCTTGTATATATTTGTGAGTGGCTGACAGTGATATTTGGAGAATTGATGGATAACTAGAGGTCACAGAAATGACCTCTAGTTATCCATCAAAAGATAGGTTTAAAACAGCAACAACAACCCAGGATTGTTTAAAAGAAAGTAATGGAGTGACAGTCCTCCAGAAAGGGGGACATTTTGCCATGTATCTTCAGGGAATTAGCTTACAGTTTTTGTAAGGCATACTCAAAGTATTCTACCTTAACTTAGAAAAACAGATAAGAGTTGTGTTTTGTTCTAGCCCTTTTAGTAAATGTTATCTCAGGATTTCTGAGATTAAAGTCTTCTTGCATAAGTTTTCAAAGGGGAAATCAGCTCCACCTCTGGAGTGATCTGAACCTTTGACCCTCTCAATCAGGACCCAATTAGCTGACTCTTAGCTAACTTTTTAACTCCTTCCTGGCCAAACAGACTTATGGGATTCATGCATGCAAGGGGATTCTATGTCTGATTGTCAAAATGCAGACAAAAAAAGAATATTAAAACATTTCTCAAAATGCAGATATTAAAAATACATTTAAAAAAGAATACAGAACAAATGTTGAGACACTCACTCTTTAAGATGTACAATTATGGCTTTTGTCTTGTGGCTTGGGATGGTCTTACTTGATGTTAGGATTGCTTTGGTTTCTATATTCTGTCATAGCCTCCACTTGGTAGTTGATACCTCAACCATACCTCAACCATCCTGTCACTATACAATTGCTTGGTAGTTAAAAAGAAATAATCCAAAGATGTTATGTGCCATCAAGTCACTTCTGATGTGTGGTGACTATATGTGTGAATGATCTCCCAAATATCCTATTATTAACAGCTCTGCTCAGATTTTGCAAACCAACAACATCTCATGTTAGGTTATTGTTTCTTCCTACTCCCCTTCCTAGCAATATTGTCTTTTCCAGAAAGTTCTGCCCAGGTCTTGCAAACTAACACCTGTGGATTCCTTTATTAAGACAACCCATCTCATGTTAGGTCTTCCTCTTTTCCTACTGCCCCCACCAGTATCTCCCCTCCCTCCCTTTTGGTCTATGCAAATGTTATAAATTTTTGTATACTTATGACATGTACAGAGTAGCACTCTAAGTGGTCCCCTTGCCCCTTCATTTCTCATTTCATCATACTCCTTCATGTGGAAGAGGAATGTGAGTCTACAGGAGGAGAGCTCCATTATGTGAGAATACTTTCCATGTGAATCAAGACTGTAGGATGCACACCGAGAATACCCATGGATGGTGGAGGATATCTGCTTCAGACTGATTCCCATTTATGTCTAGGAGGACAAAGAAATCAGCAATGAGGAAGATGGGCCTGGATTCCTCCCATCCTCTGTACCTATGGTGAGTATACATGAACACATAATGCCTGAACAGACCATTTCTCTGTGAATTGCATAGAGCCGGGCAGAGAATGCCAATTATTACAGTTTTGTGTGCATATGCCCGTGCTCGTAACCATTTTAAAACTAAAATGGCAGCTCCCCGAAATAAGTCACTTCTGAAATGTCTACTATGTACTGGTTCTTATTCTCTACAAGGTGATCTTCCATCATGTACCTACAGTATCTGTCAATGGAAAAAAGCTTATAAATAATATGGGTAGTATCACTGGAATCCTAACATTTTTGGCTCTATTATTTTATTCTCTGTGCAGTCCAGATCTTCCAGAATAATGCTGTAGCATAGAAAATCAAAGCATTATACTATCAGGTTGAATTCTCAATTGAAACAATGACCAAAATTCTATAATTGCTTTATTCACTGCCACAATTCATGCTATTACACTGGTGTAAATCTAAGATAGGAGCCTGAACAACAGTGTATCTCAGAGGGTTTCTGCACACTTTGTAAGGGACCCAATGTGTAGGTAGGAGGATAGCAACACTTATGTCTATCCCCTTCACAACCTTGCATTTCATTTAAATGAATGTCTAAAAAGAGCTAATGACTGAGTATGGCTCATAAAAAGAATCCAAGATTATTGATGTTTACCACCTTCAAAAAGAAAAAAAAATAGAACCAGTACTACCAAATAGCAAGGCTACCATGAATTTGCTGTGGGGATTCTCTACCCCCTTTATCATGAATTTGAATGTGTGCTTGTCTGGGGGACCTGATCAAATGGCCTGTTTCCCCAAGCCATCTTAGTGGTTTTTAGTGAGTATGTCCCTTAAAACCGCTTAACAAACTATGTACTCTTCTGTATTACTAATCCATGGCAAATAACATGGAGTGGGGAAGGCACTTCTCTACAGTCTCACTGTACAGAGGTGTATTATGTCCCCCTCTTCATGGATGGGTCGGGGACACCAGATGGGCAGAGTGCATTTATGGAATTGGGTCTCTTCTTCTCCCCACCCTGCCTGGAAAGCATCTGTTTCTTACTTTTTAGTTCATGGTTTTCAGATTTTAAGCTAAATACCTGTTTCAAGTATTGTTTTTTGGAGCATTTAAATATTCCAAGGTAGGCAGGATATATCTTAAAATGAACAGTAATGTAAGTGTAAAGAGACATTTATTAGCAAGAAGCTGTCCTATCTTAAAAAGTATCTCTTCATTCTGTGAGTCTACGTCCACCAGCTGGTATTTGTCCCCTTGCCAATACTTCAAAGCTGTCTGGGCCACATCGTGTTGCTAGCCACCCCCCCCCCCCCAAGCAGGGTCACTTGTCAACTGCCTATGCTGGATCCTCCCGCTACTTACCATCTGTCAGAACCACCCCCATTGCTACATCTCCTCCACAGTGTCAGCTCTGATGGTTGTCTTTGTCATGGGTCTCATTCCAGGGGGTAGGGGAGTTTGGCAAGAAGAATGCTACAGTGATGAAACAGATTGAATAAATGACAGTCGAAGCAGAGCACTGAGCCACCATATTGTATAAGAGGGGGATGTGCACATAGAGATGTATCATGTCCCTCTCTTCATGGCTTGGTCAGG
The DNA here is from genome assembly GCA_037013535.1 of Intellagama lesueurii. Lineage (NCBI taxonomy): Eukaryota > Metazoa > Chordata > Lepidosauria > Squamata > Agamidae > Intellagama > Intellagama lesueurii. The sequence continues at coordinate 259,925,480 of JBAJHW010000002.1, forward strand.
GATACCACATGGGCAGAGTGCATTTATAGGACTGATCTTTATTTCAATCTGCAAACTGAATGTTACTGCAGACTTTTCTGACATTACATTTTTTTACGGTTGTGACTGTTGTGTGTGAACACTCCAGTTCAATTTCTTTAAAATGTCACAAAATTGTTTGTAGATAACCTAAAAGAACACACAATTAAGTTCTTTCAGAAGTGTAATGGTATATAAGTAGAGAACTTTAAGGACTTAAAAAGAAAGCAATCTGGTTGTTAAAAATTACTGCCCAGGATCCTGTCTGGTCAAATTGCTTGTGTATTATTTATGTTGTGAGATATATTGTTCAACAGTATGTGCATTTTTTCATCATCTTGTGAAGTGTAAATCTGGTGTTCTAACAGAGACCTCCACGTACATAGGGATGATGCTCACTCCAGTATGAGATTCCACATGACTCTGCTGGCATTGAATAGGATACCCTTCCTGATAGTTTTCCTGAGAAAAATAACTCCCATGAGTGGTGGAAATGTATTTATATAAATAAATGTTCAAGACTATAAGAACTGCTGGATAGCCCAGTGGCTTAGGCCTCTGACTGTGGGGCCAGATGTTGGGAGTTTCCCCACTCTGCCTCCTTGACAGGGGATGGACTTGATTATCTATAGAACCCCTTCCAGCTCTGCAGTTCTATTATTATTATTCAAAAACTCCAGGCACAGTCAAAATTATAAAAACATTGACTGGTATTATATAACAGATACAAGTTTTAACCAAAAACCTAAGTATCTGTTAAATATCGACGCAGTATGTATGCTGTTCCTAATATTGCCGGGTTTTGTAGCTCTGATGGTGTGATTTCTGAGATCTGCAACTGCTTATAGTACTGTGTGAAATTTCTTGATATTGTTCCCAAAGCCCCAATGACTACGGGGACCACTGAAGTGTGTTTCTTCCAGAGGCAAGATGTTTCAATTTCCAGGTCTCTGTACTTGGTTAGTTTTCCCAATTGTTTATTTTCAACTCTGGAATCTCCTGGAATTGCAATGTCAGACATTTCTTTGTTCTATTACTATGTCTGGTGTGTTATGTTTAAGGTGTCTATCTGCTTGGATCCGGAAATCCCACAATATCTTGACTTCCTCATTTTCTGACACCTTCTATATCTGATGTTCCCACGGGTCTTTGGAGGCCGGCAAGTTATATTTTTTGCATAATGACCAGTGCAGTAACTTTGCCACTCTATCATGTCTAACTTTGTAATCTGTTTGTGCAATCTTTGGACATTCACTGATGAGCTGTGACACAGTTTCATCTTTTTCTTGGCAGAGTCGACATTTGCTGTTAGCACTAATTCCTTGGATATTATTATTATTATTATTATTATTATTATTATTATTATTATTATTATTATTATTATTATTATTATTATTATTATTATTATTATTATTATTATTATTATTATTATTATTATTATTATTATAGCATATATTTTAAGCCATCTACTTCCACCTACAAAGGGGCAGACAGCAGTGACAAATTAAAGCTGGGCTAATGCGTGGAAGAATAGGTATTTTTAGGAGTTACTCTGTTTTATTTCTTAGCAAACCCAATCGCCAAATGAAAATTTGACCTTCAAACCCAATCGTTAGCACAATGGGTGTTGGCAAACCCTAAGTGCCAAAATGGAAATCCATTAGCAGTATTGTCGTGTGACTCCTTGATCTTTTTTACACCATAGCAACAAAACTATTTAGTAACTAGATGTGGAGCAATAGCAACCCCAGAATATCACACAGCTGGCTGCCATCATCTGTATTTTAGTGCACCTTTGTACCATTTTAAGAATTTCCCCACTTTAACCACTTGGTAACACAAGCTGTTTCTTTCTATTCAGTCTTAACACTTCATTAGCTCTGAGGAAGAAATTTCCACCTCTGTTACTAAGAATGGTCTTTACACATCTCACAAAATGGTAAGAGGGAAGCGCTGGCAGAATATATTGTGCCATGTTAGGCAGAAAGAAACAACAGAACAATTTATGTTGTCATAAACAAAAATATATTTATTTATTCATTTATTTATTTGACTTCTATACTGCCCATCTGGCTGCCAAGGCCACTCTGGGCCAGTTTCATATTAAACAAACATGACATCAGAGAACAATTCAAAGCAATAAACATAAAGTTATAAAATCAAAAATTGCAGATGCTTTCCTGTGCTTAGGAAATACACACAGAGAAACGGGCAAATCACCCTCTTGGAGAGTTGGGTTCTAGATTGGCTTTTTGCCAGCTGTTCTGCTTTTCTGTTTCCATAAGGATTGTTTTAATCACACAGGAAAGGCTTGATTCAAGCTTGCTCCACATTGCCTGCTGACCTGGTCCAAACCTGGCCGTGTCCTAACTAGCCCAGGCCTCCTACACATGGGACATGCCTCCATCTCACGTTGTGTATGGAAGCTGGCAGGAATGGCAGCTGAAAGGTACTTCAGTGCAGGCAAAGGTGTGGTGTCCTATACCTCACATGACATAGCAGTTTTTTTATAGGATGATCCTGTGTCTTCTTTTAGCTAGGCAAGGGTCGTTCTCTATTTGAAGGGATGCCAGAGGGGAATCCTCCTTATCAAGGTGTTCATCACTAGAAAGGTTATCAAGTCCATGTTTGGTTAAAGGATAAATAACCATAAAGAAGAAAAGTCACTGGTGCCTCTCTGCCATCTCCAACACTGTTTCTGGGTTGGCATGGGTCATCCTGGGAGATGCTTGGTCAGATGGGTCAGCCATCATCTCAGGGGGCTGGGTAGAGGAAAGATGGGCATTCTCTTGTCATCTAGGGGTCTTGGAGAAGGAGCAGTCAGTTCTCCCCGAGGGCACAAAAGACTGGGGAGGGGGAAACCTCTATTGAGCTTCAGACCAGCAGTCTTGCTCTGACTCCAATGATGAGGAACCCCCCTCTTCCTTTATCCCAGGCTACTGCCATCCAGTCCCACCTGTGTGCCTTATCCCACTAGCCATGTCTTCAGGCTGCCATGGATTCTGGGGGATGCAGGGACAAGGCAAACTATCTGCTGGGGAGACTCCCTTACAAGTGGCCACCCTACTAGTCTAGGTGATGACTGATGGATGACATGCATAGCAATGCCTTTCAGCAGCTGGGGAGTCCAACAAGAACAACCAGAATATTGTCACTACTGTGTCCAGTGCTGATCACCTCACTTCACTCTGCCTATTAATACAACTGGCTCTTGAGGACCATTACTAGAACAGGAGGAACAACAAATACAATCCTATTGTCTAGAACAGTGATTCCCTACCTTGGATAGTCCAGGTGTTTTTGGACTGCAACTCCCAGAAACCCTAGCCACCACAGCTGGTGGTGAAGGCTTCTGGGAATTGCTGTCCAAGCACACCTAGGTTACCCAAGGTTGGGGATCACTGGTCTAGAACATTAGTTGGGAGAACTGTATGATGTTCTTCATAAAACAATATGAAGAAACACAGGTTCACTCTCTGGATACGTTTTTTCTCTTTTCCGCTACCACCAGTGGATCTCTCATCCACACTGCACCATATAAGCATCAGACACGTGCTGCCAATATAACTTGTTTATTTCTCTTTTGGTTTATAAATCACAGATGTTCTTTTATTGTTGTTTAGGATCACTCATTAAACTTTTGATATATGATCACACGTTTGCTTATTCATTTGCATTTACTTATTCACATTAACCAACTCATTACTATTCTCTGACTATCTATTTAACTTTGCTATTCCATTAATCTCCTTCTCATTCTCTCTAAATCTCCAACTTTCCAATTCTCCTTCCTTCACTCTCCAATTCTCCTCTCTAACTCTGCACTTCTGTCTCTCTAACTGTCTCCCTCTGTCTCTCTCTGTCTAACTGTCTCCCTGACTCCGCCCCTCCTGTCTTCTCATAGGCTCCTGCCCTTGAGCTTCGGCTGTGATAGACAGGAGTGACGTGGGCATTCCGCCACAGTCACTATCCTTTCCATTTCCTAAAAGTAGGCCTCATGTCAAACAGCTTACTCTTGAGTAGTTGTGCAAAGGACTGCACTCCCAGGCACACAAAATTCAGTTTTGATGTGGTTGATACTACCCATGATTTTTTTCCTATTGGAGTGGGGAAAGTCTGGCAACATACCATCACTTCCTTCCCCCACCTCAAAGCCTGGACATAATGGAAATGGGAAACAAAAATGTACCTAGTACCTCCTTCCATTATTTGTGAGACTAATTGCCAACTGCATTGTAACATTGTCCCTCCTAGGATTCAGAGATCAAGGACAGTGTTACCCTTAACACATGTAAAAGTCCAATTGAATCCAGTGGGTTTTACTCTCAGCTGCTGGCTCAGAACCCAGGGCCAGTCCTGTCATTAGGCAGAGTGAGGCAACTGCCTTGTGGCATACCTGCTGAAAGGGTGTGCAGTGAGTAAAGATGTCTCATGATCTAGTCTGTGCCACATAATTTATCTTACTATTCTCAGGTTTAGTGAAGGATGCTGTCTGGCCACCAGTGCTGACAGCATCCGGTCTGTTTGGGACACGAAGGAGGCAGGCAGGATGAGGTATAGTTTGTCCTTTGACTGAGGCAGCAAAATGTTTTGGGCCATTTCTGTTAGGACTCTATGTTCTGATGGGTGAGGTTTAAAACAATGTATTGGAGATGCACATAGCATCTTTCATAGGTCTTTGAAAATAACCTCATCTTTTTATTTTGGTTTTGTGCCTCTTTCTTACTAGCAACCATCCCCCTTTGCATGGAGAAATAAAATTAGCTCTGGCATGGCAAAGGGACAAGGGCAAGGGAAATGAACACTGAAACATAATAAGGAAACAACGTTGGTTGCATTCATTCAACTAGAAAAGAGATATCATCAAGGCTACAATGGAATGCCAATAAACAGAAATAAACCTCAACGGCCAAATGGTTTGTAATTGTTCCTACAAAAATATCATGCTTGTTGGAGGGAAAAAACTTTCTGTTTTGTGATATTTGGAATGATACAAAAGTCCAAGAGGATCTCTGCCAGATTGCCTGATAAAGAAAAGAAGACATGTCAAGGGAAGAAAGAAAGAAAGAAAGAAAGAAAGAAAGAAAGAAAGAAAGAAAGAAAGAAAGAAAGAAAGAAAGAAAGCTTGTTAAATGTCTTGCCTTAGCCTTCCCCTTACAATGGAAAGGCTAGAATAAATCATTCCTAAGTTCATATCTGTGAACAGGTTGTATAATTTGAGCTTGCAAAATTTTTTCATTTTCATTTCATTTCACTCCATCTTTTTCCCCTAAAAGATCCCAAGGTGATTTACCATATTAAAATAGACAATATTTAGAGTTATGTTGGTCGTAGTATAGTGAGAGACTAAAAGAACTGGCTCCAGATTGCTTGAGAGGGGGGGCTCTTGGTCAAGATGCCCGCAGGGACCCCCTCTCCCCGCAACGGGACACACACTTCTTTACCACAGTCACTCCTTCGGCAGCATCACTGAGACTGCCCCACTACCTAGGAGTGGGTGTGATCCTCTCTTGTGTTATATGGGTTATCTTCTAAAATGAGCACTTCAAACACAATTAACTTTTCAAAGATTTGCATATTTTTAAATCAAGTAACCAAAATGACAAAAATAATACAAACACAGCTCAAGTTGGCTATGACATAGATAATATGTCCCCTGAGTTTGGTGTGCTAATAAGGGACCAGTGCAGGAGTTGCTGGTAGAAAAATCTCTCCTCCAAAAAGGGAAGAATCAGTCTCAAGACTGATTCACTTGCAGCTCCAAAGCACAAAGATAATTAGTTTCAAAGAATCTAAGATAGGTATATATGCAAATTTAGATACAAATAGATAATACCATTACAAAGAATTTGCCCTTTCCTTCCTTCTTTGCACATACAGTATATTGAAATTTCATTACTTAAATCAAGAAGATAAGGGCAGATTAATTTCTGTTCTCTGAGGAATAGAAACTTTTTCCTTTCCTGCATTGTCTCTCTTTTTAAATTAAACTGAAATCTTTCTAAACTAAACTAAAGTGAAGTAAATTAAAGTAAAACTCCACAGACACAGTCTGTTTCTTAAGGATTCACCACCCATTGAGTTAAACCAAACAGTATACAGGGCATGGGCAAGACACCTCTTCCCTCACAGCACTGTTTGAATGATTGGGGAAGGCAGAAAAAGAAGCAGAAAAGGGGGGTGAGGAGCAGTGGGTCACCAGTGAGTCCCCCCACCAGAATATGGTTCTCAGAAAGTGTTCTTTATCGTCAGCCTCCGATACTGATGCTGGGTGCTAAAGGAATCCAGGAGAGAAATTCATTCCCTTCTTTCCCCCTATTCAAATGTTTGATGGTAGTCATTCTTTTCTGGTGTCGTGACCTTCATCCTATTATCCATCCTACTACTTGCTTCGTCCTTGGTCCTTCTATCCTCTTTCACTGTGTTTTCATTCATTCATTATAGTCTCCTTGCTGCCTCTTCCATTATTTCCACGCTCTTTTGCTCCCCTTCAGCCACAATGTTCTGGCCTTTGAATCATTGTGTAAGAAAATATATTCTTCAAAGTCTGCTTAACAGGAACAATAAAGAAAGGCAAAAAACTAGAATGGTTGCTGCATTCTTTTCTTCTCATAGGCATTCTAAGATATGTTGTTCATTTCAGGATGTAGTTAGGGGTATATGGACTTCTTGTGTTTCATTCCTCTATGCCATGGGTTTGCTCATACTTTTCCTAAATTCCAGGTTATTTACTTGTATGTTAAAGAACAGCAAGAAGGAGGAGGAGCAGGGTTTTGGAGTCAGAATGTGGAACGTGCTGTTTGCAGTAACTTTCCCTCTTTCATTTCATTTGCTTTTCTTTTCGCTTAAGGAAAAACTTGCTGTTACAATAAAAAAAACCCTGCATGTTTGCATGTACATAGCTATAAACACTACAAAAAATTCTTCATGTAATTCATCTGTGATTGCATCAGATTTCATCCACTATTTTACTGATGCACATGTGCTGTCCTGTGATTGATAAGGCATGATGCAAAAAGGATGAAGATGCTGTCAACTATATTGTCATAATGCAAGATGCATGTGCCTTATAGTGCACATGCATGCTTTGGAAACATACAGTGAGAAGAATACGTACATGAGCAGAAGGTACAAAAAGCTATGGGAAGCTGACAATGTGTAATCCTCTTTACAAAATTAACTGATTTTTAAAAATTGAATAGTATAGCATTCCTCACCTATTGCCCTCAAGCTCCAGTGTAGTAACTGTTTTGTAATGGCTACTGTTAATACTCATGAGATGGCCATCTCATGAGAAGAGGAGACTCCCTGGAAAAGACCCTGATGTTGGCAAAGTGTGAAGGCAAGAGGAGAAGGGGAGGACAGAGGACGAGATGGATGGACAGTGTCATTGAAGCTATCAACATGAATTTGACCAAACTCCGGGAGGCAGTGGAAGACAGGAGGGCCTGGCGTGCTCTGGTCCATGGAGTCACGAAGAGTCGGACATGACTTAACAACTAAACAACAACAACAACTGTTAATACTATGTTTTTCACGATCTCATTTCCTGTATTTTATTTCCCAGTGCTATAGAACTTGGGAAAGTTACATGTATTTATTTGCTGCCTTTCTTCTAGAATTGAAACCTTAAGTGGCTCACAGTACAGCTCCCAGAAACTGCCACCTAGCCTATGATTATTGGAGAATTTATGGAATTGTAGTCTTAAAAAAACTAAAAACAAAACAAAACAAAAAAACTAAGATCATGGCCACTTGTCCCATCACCTCCTGGCAAATAGAAGGGGAAGATATGGAGGCAGTGACAGATTTTACTTTTTTGGGCTCCATGATCACTGCAGATGGTGACAGCAGCCACAAAATTAAAAGACGCCTGCTTCTTCGGAGGAAAGCAATGACAAACCTAGACAGCATCTTAAAAAGCAGAGACATCACCTTGCCGACAAAGGTCCGCATAGTCAAAGCTATGGTTTTTCCAGTAGCGATGTATGGAAGTGAGAGCTGGACCATAAAGAAGGCTGATCACCGAAGAATTGATGCTTTTGAATTGTGGTGCTGGAGGAGACTCTTGAGAGTCCCCTGGACTGCAAGGAGATCAAACGTATCCATTCTGAAGGAAATCAACCCTGAGTACTCACTGGAAGGACAGATCCTGAAGCTGAGGCTTCAATACTTTGGCCATCTGATGAGAAGAGAAGACTCCCTGGAAAAGACCCTGATGTTGGGGAAAGTGTGAAGGCAAGAGGAGAAGGGGACGACAGAGGACGAGATGGCTGGACAGTGTCATCGAAGCTACCAACATGAATTTGACCCAACTCCGGGAGGCAGTGGAAGACAGGAGAGCCTGGCGTGCTCTGGTCCATGGGGTCACGAAGAGTCGGACACAACTTAACGACTAAACAACAACAACAAGTCTTTAAAAAGTAAGTTTCCCACTAACTGATGTCGGCATGTATTTATAACTGTAACAGAAGATACTTTGTGCATCTGATGACATAGGCTGTAGAGTCCAAAAGCCTTATGGCATATTAAATGTGATGATAACTGTTTAAGGTGCCAGAAGACTCTGTTATTGTGATGTGTGTTTGTGTTGCATGTGTGTGTATGTGTTTGCTGTATTAATTGAGTGGTAAATGACTCACAGTTAACTGAAGTGGGGCAGATCATGCTTACTATAGTGCAGTCTAGATGCTGTGGGGAAAAGCTGTGGGGAGGGAATCACTGTTTTATCCCTCTTTAACCATCCCAATGTTATGTTCAAACGAATGACCGAAAGACTAGTTCATCCATGTAAAATGCTCTTGAATATCCTTCCCTTTGAAGCTGCTCCTACTGACGTAGATCTGTAGCTCAAGGATCACTGCTTTTGTGCAATGTTTGCTTTTGAATAGCTAAGCCTAGTCACAGAAAGCAAATATTTTAGTATCCATAGCCATCTGAAAATGAAGAATAGGATGAAAGGATACATTCATACTGTGCATGGTTTTTAAAAAGAGACAGCCATCATTTCAGTTTCGGGTTTGGTCTCTAGAAAGACAAATGTTTTGAAACAGATCATTCGAGGCCTAATTTGCCCATGTTTGGCTCTTTTTCTCCAGGACTCAGCACCTTTACTTACCACTGGATAAGAAAAAGTTGCTTATGACTGCATGTTTTTAAACTGGAGACAGAGACTGGTTGAAATATTAAAACAATCTTACCTGTGTTTAGGTGTTGACTCTGAACTATTTAGTTCTATTTAGTGAGTCCAAATGAAGAAAAAAAGAGATTTTCTTAGGCCTCGCGGATAAGAATTTTACCTGTCAGTAAATCATTTCATGTCTTCTAGCACTGGTACCAAAAGAAAATCCTCTCTGAATTTTTGTGAAGTCAAGGGAATTGAATTTATGTACTATGGGCAGAGTTGCAGTAAGTCATTTGGTAGAAACCAACACGCATAATTGCCATTGTATGTAAATAGGAAGTAAATAGGTTCATTTGTTTGTGATAACATTCTCCTCCTTAACTTGTTTTCACCTTCCCTAAAATATGACACTTTAAAAAAATACCTTATGTATTTTTGTTACTTCCAGAAAATTAAAATCAGTGTAGCATGAAAACCAACACAAAACCACTCATGGGGCAAATTAGATTTTAAAAATTCAAGGAGCAGGGGCTTGTATGGCAATGCACAGTTCTGAAAAGTGACTTATATGTCAGCCTTTGTATCTTCTGAGGTATGCTGGGCAATCCTATCTCTTGCCAACAGGTAAAGTAGGCTAAGAGGTGGCAACTGACTGAAGGTCACTTTATGATTTTCAGGGTTCCAACATCTCCCATATTTTGTGGCAGGTATAGAAATAGATGAACACACACACACACACATGCTTGTTGATAATTATACATGGGCTATTCATATCCCTGGAGATACAAATACGAACAGCGGCACCACAAGTGCCATGGAGGCCCATTCCCACTCACTGTTCGCAGCGTGGCACTTGGCTCTGTTGTCATTGTTGTCATGCCAATCGCAGAAGGGGCCCAGCTGGCTCTTTCCCACCTCCCTGCGCAGTCAACTGCTCATCAGCTGAGTGGGGAGACTCCTTGTTCCACCTCTGCCCGCAGTAGTCGGTTGCACAGGGAGGCGGGGAAGAGCCAGCTGGGCCCCTTCTGCAGTTGGTGCAACGACTATGATTTGCTTCACGTATAAAACGTGAATTTGAAGTATTTTTTAATGGACCACCTGATGCAAAGGCTGATTTTCCAACACCTCCCAAAGTGGCTCCCCCCCCCGCCCCCCGCTGCTGAGGGGCTTCTACTTTTTCAAGCAGGAACCATTCAAACAGGCTTTTTCCTGTATGGTTAGTTGTGATACATTCTTGTACAGATGGAGGAACCTGTCTGTGGATGAGTTTTTCAGTGATGTAGGCAGCTGAGGTGTGATGTTCGGGACCAAGGAAACATGCCCTCTGGCATTCTTTCCCCTGATTGTCCTCCAAATTAATTAAAAAAAATTTTTTTTTTTTACAAAAATTACATATATGAGATTAGTTCTAGATCATCCTACCATTTTATCACTGTGTCCTCATTATTATTATTTGCCACATTTATGCCCCATAAAAGGGTCAGCAGAGGTGGAACCAGAGGAAGGAATGAAAGGAGGCAGGGCCGTGGGCTGTTATGCAAATCACATCACATCCAGTATGAATGGTGAACCCCCAAATCAACCCGCAGCCCCTGTGTGAACACTGACTGTGATTTCAAATGTAATAGAGGCTGCAAATCAAATTAGTGTTGTTGTTGTTGTTTAGTCGTTAAGTCGTGTCCGACTCTTCGTGACCCCATGGACCAGAGCATGCCAGGCTGTTGCTTCCTGTCCTACATAGAGATTTCTCAGGAGATAGATAAGGTGGTCAGGCACTCCCATTTCTTTAAGAACTTGCCATAGTTTGTTGTGCTTGACACAGTCAAAGGCTTTTGCGTAGTCAATGAAGCAGAAGTAGATGTTTTTCTGGAACTCTCTGGCTTTCTCCATAATCCAGCACATGATAGCAATTTGGTCTCTAGTTCCTCTGCCCCTTCGAAATCCAGCTTGTACTTCTGGGAGTTCTCGGTCCACATACTGCTGAAGCCTACCTTGTAGGAATTTGAGCATAACCTTGCTAACGTGTGAAATGAGTGAAATTGTACGGTAGTTGGAGCATTCTTTGGCACTGCCCTTCTTTGGGATTGGGATTTAGACTGATCTTTTCCAATCCTCTGGCCACTGCTGAGTTTTCCAAACTTGCTGGCATATTGAGTGTAGCACCTTAACAGCGTCATCTTTTAAGATTTTAAATAGTTCAACTGGAATGCCGTCACCTCCACTGGCCTTGTTGTTAGCCATGCTTTCTAAGGCCCACTTGACTTCGCTCTCCAGGATGTCTGGCTCAAGGTCAGCAACCACACTATCTGGGTTGTCCGGGACATCCAAATCTTTCTGGTATAATTCCTCTGTGTATTCTTGCCACCTCTTCTTGATGTCTTCTGCTTCTGTGAGGTCCCTGCCATTTTTGTCCTTTATCATGTCCATCTTTGCACAAATGTTCCTTTAATATCTCCAATTTTCTTGAACAGATCTCTGGTTTTTCCCTTTCTGTTCTTTTCATCTATTTCTTTGCACTGTTCATTTAAGAAGGCCCTCTTGTCTCTCCTTGCTATTCTTTGGAAGTCTGCATTCAATTTTCTGTAACTTTCCCTATCTCCCTTGCATTTTGTTTCCCTTCTCTGCTCTGCTATTTGTAAGGCCTCGTTGGACAGCCACTTTGCTTTCTTGAATTTCCTTTTCTTTGGGATGGTTTTTGTTGCTGCCTCCTGTACAATGTTACGAGCCTCCATCCATAGTTCTTCAGGCACTCTGTCCACCAAATCTAGTTCCTTAAATCTGTTCTTCACTTCCACTATGTATTCATAAGGGATTTGGTTTAGATTATACCTGACTAGCCCAGTGGTTTTTCCTACTTTCTTCAGTTTAAGCTTGAGTTTTGCTATAAGAAGCTGATGATCAGAGCCACAATTAGCTCCAGGTCTTGTTTTTGCTGACTGTATAGAGCTTCTCCATCTTTGGTTGCAGAGAATATAATCAATCTGATTTCGGTATTGCCCATCTGGTGATGTCCATGTGTAGAGTCGCCTCTTGTGTTGTTGGAAAAGAGTGTTTGTGATGACCAGCTTGTTCTCTTGACAAAACTCTATTAGCCTTTGCCCTGCTTCATTTTGAACTCCAAGGCCAAACTTACCTGTTGTTCCTTTTATCTCTTGACTCCCTACTTTAGCATTCCAATCCCCTATAATGAGAAGAACATCTTTCTTTGGTGTCAGTTCTAGAAGGTGTTGTAAGTCTTCATAGAATTGTTCAATTTCAGCCTCTTCAGCATTGGTGGTTGGTGCATAAACTTGGATTATTGTGATGTTGACAGGTCTGCCTTGTATTCGTATTGAAATCATTCTATCATTTTTGAGATTATATCCCAGTACAGCTTTTCCCACTCTTTTGTTGACTATGAGGGCTACTCCATTTCTTCTACGGGATTCTTGCCCCCAATAGTAGATATGATAATAGTCTGAATACAATTCGCCCATTCCTGTCCATTTTAGCTCACTGACGTCCAGGATGTCAATGTTTATTCTTGCCATCTCCTGTTTGACCACATCCAGCTTACCAAGGTTCATATATCTTACATTCCAGCTTCCTATGCAGTATTCTTCTTTGCAGCATCGGACTTTCCTTTCACTTCCAGGCGCGTCCGCAGCTGAGTGTCCTTTCGGCTTTGGCCCAACCACTTCATTAGCTCTGGAGCTACTTGTCCTTGTCCTCCACTCTTCCTCAGTAGCATGTTGGACCCTTCCGACCTGAGGGGCTCATCTTCCAGCGTCATATCTTTTAGCCTTTTGTTTCTGTTCATGGGGTTTTCTTGGCAAAGATACTGGAGTGGCTTGCCAGTTCCTGCTCCAGGTGGATTGCGTTTAGTCAGAACTCTCCACTATGACCTGTCCGTCTTGGGTGTCCCTGCACGGCATAGCCCATAGCTTCTCTGAATTACTCAAGCCCCTTCGCCACAACAAGGCAGCAATCCGTGAAGGGGCAAATTAGTGTAGTCGCATCCAAAAACCTGCTGCCCTGCATAATCTTAAATGTTAAGCATCAAGGCCAGCTTCAGACAGGCATGAACTTGATGAGAGGCAGAAGGCTGAATGTGTGAAATGACTGAAAACAGTACAGATAAGGAGCTAGAATCAGTTACACATCTACCCCCTTAATATACGCCTGAAATTAAGGTTTATTTCAAAAGCAATATCCTATCTACAGAAAAATGTCTGCTGAGGACATTAGGTCTGCATTCACTGAGCAGCGCAGCAAGGTTTGCATTATTATAAAGCTGAGAAGATGTACATTTGAAACAGATAATACTGTAGTAGATGGTCCCCAAGGGAAGATGCAGCAATAAATTCTACATTGCTATGTAACGCTTGTCATCCCTTTTCCTGCTGGCAATATGGGCATGTAGATACTGTACAGCAAAATCGAGCCTTTTCCTGGTTGGTGCTTTCGATCATGGGCACAGAAGCACAATGTCTCACATTCATAAACTGGAGGTTTCTTGAAGAATTGAATTTACTTTAAATTGAGCCCAGAATTGTAACTGTGGGTTCTCCCAAGCTGTTGGTGTACCCACTTCTACTGCTTTCTTTTGTCCCCTCAAGTTCTGCTTTGTCCTGGCATATCATCCACAAGAGTTTGGAAAAAAATCCAAAAGAAGGGGGAATCTGGTGCTGAAAAGGGGCTCCCTTGAAGCCGGATCGTCACAAATTTCTTTTGGGAAACACTGCTCTCCTTTGGATGCCAAGAAAATCCTTATGGTTTAGTGAGCACAGAGGAGATTTCCTGAAACTGTTGCTCCGTTCAGAAAAGTGGAAGCGCCACACAACAGCAAACATGCCACGTCTTCTCTTCTGTTTCCTTTGCACTCCCCAGATTCTCTCCCCCCCCCTTTTTTTTTTTTTTTTTGCTTGGGGTGGTACCATAGGGCTACCCTCTATTTTGGGTAGTGCTAGGATTTGAAGGAACTTTTTCAAAATAGCTTCAAATTGACTTAAAGAGCCATAGAGCAAAACACGGTCATCCAGCTTGTGCTGTCTTTAATATTATAGCACTATCTCCCCCTTTCCCCACTTTCTATGTGTTTCTTTCCGCGTCTTTTCTTCAAATAGCCTTGGCTGCTATTTTTTTTCCAGTCCCTGGATCACTCTCCCCACATTGTCTGCACCCTATTTGGAAAATTTTGAGTGCAGAAATATGGAATAAATCCATGAGTGCTTTTCTGATGTATTTTTGTTTCTTTGTCTTGGACATGTGGTTTAGCACTAATCGAAAGCTTCCCAGGAAGCTTTTTGCCACCCCAGCGGAAAGTGAAACAAACAACTGAATGTACAATACCCCTATCTGTGCAGTGCCTTTTGAAGAAGCCTAAAGTAATGGGGGTGGGGGGAGAGAACCAGTGAAAATAGCAGATCAGTCCTTGCACTGTCTAAATGACAGAAACAAGACCAAAATAACCAGTGCAGATTCTAGAACTTTAATATGAAATTTTGCCCCATTGGGAAGAGCAATACTGCTTGTGCAATACTGCTTGTGAGTCCTACAACTTATAGGGCTCTTTTCTTATTTTCTATCATTTTAAAGGCAAAGTGTATTGCTTCCATTTCAGTTATTCACTCACACAACCCTCTAGAACTCATGTCCCATTTTACAGATGGTGAACATGAAGCTAAAAAGACGATGAGGCCTCCAATGGACACTGCAGCTGTGAGGGAGGGCACTTTGCCCCCAACAGGAAGAGGCAAGGCAGGAGTGATGACATAAGGCATCAGATGCTTGCCAGATTTGGGTGGGGTGGGGTGGAGGAGTGCATATATCCCCCTGGCCTCAACACTGACCTCTTTCCCTTTTCTGCTTGGCTCACCCACCTGCCTTGTGGATCTAGAATGAGTTTGCTGGTTGCTTATGGTCCAGATACGAATTTGTGGCCCTGTGTTACCTGATTGGTCCATTGAATCAAACGGGTCTAGGATTTTTTTGTCTATTCCATGCTGATTACACGTGGTACACTTGTGCTGATCTGTGGGTGGCATTATATATAAATAGGTGGTTACAGACCTGGCAGAGCGTGTGGCAGGGAGAGGAGAAGGAGACAACTCCATAGGGCACAGGTTGGTGACTGGGGAGGAAATTGCTTTGGATCATGAGATCCAGGTGTTTCATCAGAGATAAACCTTCAAGCTTGACACAGGTAATGACCAACTTTGACTCTTGAGAATGGAGATGGGCTCAAGAAGGCCTCTTCAGGTTTGGCTGGCTGAGGTATGTCTGCAGCTTGCAGAATGGTGCCAGGACTTGGGGATCACCTGTAGCTGACTATTGGACCCATGTTTCTGTACCTAGGATCTGCACTATAGGGAGGCCCTACTGCAGGCCAGAGGAAAATGATTAATAAAATTGTGGCCCTTTTTCACCCCATCCTGCGTCCCACCTCTTCATTTCTCAGTGCAGGCGGGAGGCAATGACTTAAATGACTGCTGGTCTCAACTAGAACAGATCGAATGAATCAGTTGCTTTAAACAGCCTTCTTGCATTCAGTTGGTCTGCTCAAGCCGGGACTAGCAGTTGGATTTTAGGCCAATCCTTTCTGAGAGCCACCTAATGGCAAAAGTCAAATTTGAATCCAGCCCTTCCAGATACTAACCTACACAATGAACTGCACAGAATTGAACGTCCCACAGGAACCATACGTGGCTCTCAGTTTAAAGTGGTTTGACACTAAATTGCTCTCTAAGATGAAGATGACAAAGAAATTATGGTGAGAAGCAATAGGTAGTTCAGATAATCTAAAGCACAGGCACTTAAAATGAGGAGAAAGAACCTGATCAAACTCTTCAAAGGTGAGGGGGAAAGGAGCCATACTAAAGAACAGTCCCTTCAGAAACCTGCCTTTCCTCATTGATGAGAGCAGAACAAAGAAGCAACACCTGCTGATGTATTATCATGAAACGATGGCTCCTGCGAGTCTGAAAAATCCAGCCTATATTTGGAAACTTTGAAATGTGTATGTGGTTTCCTCCCCCTTTTTAAAATAGGCTTCTCAAAATAGAGTTCCTAAATCTGAAGGTTGCTTAGCGGGGGCCAGCCATAATGGCCTGTGCTCTTGAATCTTTTATGAGTATCTTATTTTAAGGAAAGGAATCAGAGTCATGCAGGTCAGTTCTTTCCCTTTTCCATTCAGACAAGCATTTGATCAGTTTTACAGCAGTGCCATTATGCCCCCGTCTTTATAAATATGATCCCCTCTTCACTTAGACTGCTTCACTTCAGAAGAAAAAATGAGAATTGATGGCATGTGGTGATATAGTGAGTGTGAGCATCGGCCCTCCCTTTGTCATGCCCCCCATCTGCCATTAATTCAGTCACTGACCCTGGATAAGTACGTTTCTCTGACCCTCACCTCCCACCTGTAAAAGAAAAATAATAGTGATAAATCTCAAAAGACTTTATGGTGACCTTAATGTTGGGAGTGAGTTAGGTATCTAGCTGAGGCGCCAGAAGTTAGGAGTTCAATTCCCCACTGTGTATCCCAGAAGAGCTAGACTGTGTGGTCTTAGGAAAGCTGCATAGTCCCAGGGCACCCCCAGAAGAATGGAATAGTAAACCAGTTCTGAGTGCACTCTAGCAGAAAACCCTGAAAAGGGTCACCATGTGTCATAAGTGACTTGATGGCGTGTTGTTGTTGTTGTTGTTGTTAATAAGCACTTATTATAAGTTATTATGAAAATGTATACCAGATAACTGGAAGTGCTTACAAGTAATTTGGGTAAACATGTCCATGAAAAACATTTTTTTCCCAAAGAGTGTAACATTTCTTAAAACGCTCTGTTTTGTAGTGGAAAAACAAAGGGAAAATTAAGAGAGCATGTTGAGTTAGCAAAGTCAGTGGACAAAATCATGTGGATGGTTTGCAAAATTATGTTCTAAGTGGTACATTTTGGAAGAGTTACAATGAACAATCAGAAATTAAATGTAATTTAAAACATCCTTAATAAGATGTAATATCTTCTTTCACGTCAAAGGGACGGGACTCTACATGTCCAGTCTCTCTGAAAATAATCATGCTTCTTAGCCAAACAAACTACTGATGAGAAGAACTGAAACTATGAAGGTCAGAATGCTTTCAAGTGATTGGGCCTGAAATTATGGACAATGTATATGCTATCACTGCATAGAGTGACAATAACATGCACCACTGCATGTTATTGTGCTGACAGAGCACATCAACATATTACAAGGCAATTCTAAAAATGGAGAGAACTCACACTTGTTGAAATACAGCCCTTACAATTTCTCTCTGTTTGTGTGAGAACTGGTTAACTGATGAAAAAAAGGAGACAGCTTCTGGGATTTTCCCTTGCTTGGTGTCGCTTTCTGAATGGTAGTGAGCGGAAGAGAGTATCCTGTAGACCAGTGGTCCCCAACCTTGGGCCTCCAGATGTTCTTGGACTACAACTCCCAGAAGCCTTCACCACCACCTCTGCTGGCCAGGATTTCTGGGAGTTGAAGTCCAAGAACATCTGGATGCCCAAGGTTGGGGACCACTGCTGTAGACCATCTTGACTGCTGCCATTGGTGTTGTCAATATTCAGGCTGTCCTTTGCTATGTATAGCTTGTCATCCTATTTTCTGCTGATAATGCAAGCACGATATTGTGCAGCAATATTGGCCCATTTCCCGGCATTTTGAATTGTGCATACAGAAGCACAATATCCCTCATTCATAAGTCAGAGGGGTTTTTGGTTTTTTTATCTTTTGTTTGTTTGTTTTTTGAGAACTGAATTTATTTATCTCTACCTGTGGCAGCTTCAGACATTGTAGTAGCTGCTTGGAAAGCACTTCTTGATGAAAGCCACTGAATGCACCAGAAATCTTGGAATGACTATGTGTGTTAATAATCTCAGTGTATATTTATTACTATCTATGCATGTGTGTATGTATGTAAAGTTGGGGGGGGGGCGGGGTTGCATTTCAATTCCTAGTATACTTCAGTCAGCCTGAGCCATGATAGATCGATTGATGGATAGACATAATTACACCTTTCTTTCTTTTTTTTACAGAAGTAGCACTTAAGGTGACTAACAACAATAATAACTGATTAAACATAGAACAGAACCAGCATGACAGATAATTAAAACATCAAAGATAGCATAAAATATAATCAGCCCCCTCTTCCATAGCAACAACCTGTCTTGAAGGAGGGTCCAGGCAGGTCCTTCGAACCAGAAGCACTGGAAACATAATCCAGCACCACCAGCTGGACCAAACCTGAGCAAGTCCTCTTAGATTAGTGAGTCGTAACCAAGGATTGTTGGGCCATTATTGATAGAGTTGACAGTCCCAGAGCCCATACCACCACCCTCATTTACATGCCCACAATGACATGCCTGTAACCATGTGAGCTACCTGACTAAAACTGCTTCTGTTACTTATAACCTTAGTAAGAAGTACAAAGCGTAACCTTGGAAAAGCATTTTGCTTGTTATGTTATTCATTAAAAACATAGACAACTGCAAGATATTACGCAGGTGGAGCCATTTGATACCATCTGTTCTAATTGCTTTTGTTGTCATGAGGGAAACCTTGTTCTAGCCTTTCACAAATTAAAGAACAGGTCTTTTGATGTTCCTAATTGCACTAAAATGGAAATGTTGGAGAAAGGGGCATAGGCAGGCCATGGGAAGGCAACTCATTTGTGGTGCTGAAGAAGGAATACTTCAGTGCCCCTGAAGAACAGCAGTGACAGTTCTAGCTATAATTATCACCAAAAGTGAAGTGAGAGTGTCTACCCTGCCCCCAGAAGCACTTTATTATTTGTTCACTTAAAATCTTGTCCAGCTGTTTCCAGAAAGTCCTGTTCCATGGCTTCTTCATGGTGTGAAGGTGACCCTGGGGTTTCAAAGCCTATGAGAGTGAAAAAGCAAGTTCTGGTAGGTGCTACGAAGTTGGTAAGACTTTGAGGATGGCTCCAGTGGTAGGCTGTATTATCTGAAAACCAGACTGCTGAAGTAAAAAGAGACTTTTCCTCAGCAGGCTGCCGTAGAAGATGCATTGGCTACAGCAATGATGGCATGGAATACTGGCGGTCTGCACTCATGAAGGGACCACCCACACCATTTCAATTTCTGATTTTCAGGGTATTCAAGGTATCTCCCTGGTGACCTTTTTAACTGTCTCTTTGGGCCACAGCCCCTTCTTCCAGTTACAACATAAGTGCTAAGTAGCAATTTAGCAGTTATGTTGTAAGTGAAAATTTCAACAGTTCACATAACACATTAAACAATAGTATAACCTGAAGCAGATATTTTTCACCTGGCTTTCTAGGTTCAAGTGACAGCTTCAGCTGTCAGACTCAGCTGGTAAAATTGTTTCTTGCCACAAAAGCCCTTTGGGCATCTAGTGACAAAACATGGTTTTCTAGAAACTGTAGGTTAGTCTTACAAGGGGGTGGCATCATAGAAACCTATCCAGAACAGCTTGAATGTCATCTTTCAAGTAGCCAAACCACCCATCAGCTGTGCCTCTGATTCATCAGAATTGAGCTTCAGTTTATTAGGCCTCGTTTAAACCAAGAAGGATCACAGGCATCACCCTCTTGTGACGGTGAAGACCTTTCTCTTCCAGCAGGCTTTCTCTGAGTGACTGGCTGAGTGGGGTTTTTTAATGGATTTTAATAGATTACTGCTTTGAATACGTTCTGGTGTTGCTTATGTTTTTAGTATGGTATTTGTTTGATCCATATTCACAGTTGATAGTTTTAATATTGTATTTTAATTATGTAACCTGCCTTGGGTCCTTTTAAGGAGAAAGGTGGGGTAAAAATATTCTAATTAATTAATTAAAATTAAAATTAAAGCAATAGCTAAGCAAAATGTAAAAGTACGTCCTAAAATATCACTTTTATCAATATTTGATAAGGAGGAATATATTTGGGTAACTAGAGAATTAGTTACTAATTTATTAATGGCAGCTAGGTTAATGATAGCTAAGTACTTGAAAATAAAACATGAATAGTATAAAGAAGTATGGACTATAGCTTTCAATGATAAATTAAGAAGTAACATTAAAGAAAAGAAAGGATTTCTAAAAAGCTGTACTTTCGCAGGTATTTGGGGAGACTTTATTGATTATGTGTTAATAAAGGGAAAGGGAAGTGCCCTATGGTAAGAAACAATTTTGGGAGGGGAATGGGAATCCTTGAAAGGAAGAGAGTTGGTTATATTTCCAATGGTCCCGGGGGGGGGGGGCACATTGTTATAATTTTTGAAGTCTTGTATTTATTTATTTATTTATTTTATTTTATTTTATTTTATTTTATTTAAATTTATACCCTGCCCTTTTAGTGAGTATGCCACTACTCTGGGCAGCTTACAAAATATTATAAAACATACAGCTAAAAATATTAAAACCATATAAAACATATCAAAAGAAAACAAACAGAACCCTACCCCACCCCCATAAAACCATCAGTCTGGGACATCGGATGGCAGACAACGGGCCAGCATAATTTTACGAAAGGGTGGTGCTTGGGAAGGTCTGGGTAAAAAGCCAGGTTTTAATTTGCTTGCGGAAGCTCGGGAGGGTGGGGGCCAGTTGCACCTCCACAGGAAGAGAGTTCCAGAGCAGAGCGGCCACTCCTGAAAAGGCCCGGTTTCTGGTTGATGCCTTCCGGGCCTCTTTTGGAGCGGCCACCTGCAACATCAAAGACTGGGAGGTGCGGGTGGGACAGGAAGATGCCCTAAGAGAGAGGCGCTCTGACAGGTGCCAGGGAAACCATATAAAAATGGTTTCTTACTCGTTTTTTCTCGTTTTAAATTTTGTTTAAGTTTGGATTGTGTTGTGTAATGTATGTTTATTAACCAACCAAACAACTCAACAACCAAACAACCAACTAAACAACCAATTGTGAACTGTGTCCTACTGTCATCATTTCCTGTCAGAGTACGCAGTGCTGTTGATAGTGTTGTTTGAGTTTAAGAACTTCCAAAGAGAGAGCACTGCAGAGGCAAAAATGATAACACAAGACTCAGGGGTGTTCCCTTCACCACCAGAACTGTATTTACAAAAATATACATACGTACATATAAACACCTCTTCAGAATCGGCAGTGCAGAAATGGTAATCACAGTCCAGTCCAGTCCAATAATCCAAAATGCTGACTGACAAAATGACACACTACTTCTCCATGAATATGTCCCCTCATAGGTTTATTAACTGCCTGCTTATATACCTGTGTATGATGCAACACTTACTTGGCAAATTTGAGCATTGCACATGTGCAGACATGTCACCTGATTTGGCTAGATGCCAACTAGAATGACTCAGACTTTCTTCCTTTGTTTAGACATTCTCCCATAATTCAGACAGACAATTCCATATTTTTCTGCCATATGTAAACATTTCCAATCACCTATTCAGATCAAGTGGAATCAATCTCCAGCCTAGATGGCTTAAAGAAGATTGCATTGCCAATACAGAGAGGTGTAAGGAATTAGACAGATCATACCCGGTCTTTCAGTGTAAAACATCCATCCTAGTGTTCCGGAATGCCTTCTCCTCATCCCTTGGCTTGAAATCAGACTGAAATTGAGTGACTGGAGTGCAGATTTTACACACAAAGCAAGGGCTTGAGTGGGCTGGTGGGGAGATGAATTTTTTCATGAAAGCATGTCCACTCCTCCTCCTCCACCACCCCATATTCAGGAAACAATGAATAGGAAGAAACAACTTCTTTTCACTTACTTATTTGTGCCTGCAAATCTTCCATTGCACGTGTGTACAAGCCAGAGATGGTTAGACAAATTTCACCACTTTGTATGGTGCTCTCAACTGTACTGCCTTAAGTGACGTGGTTTAGATGTCTGGCTGTGAAGCCAAATCTTGGAAGTTTGATTCCCTACTGTGCCTCCTTGACAGAGGCTGGACTTGATGATCCATAAGGATCAATTCCATCTCTGCAGTTATAAGATTATAAAATAAGATACCCGTTTGTTTTTCCCACATGCTTTTCCTCACCTCTGTATCTCGCATTCCAGTGGGCTTTGTTTTATGCCTAGGCATTAGAAGATTAGCACAGACTTAAATTGGAAAACAAATTGACACAGCAGTTATTTCTCTGGAAATCATATTGTGAAAGATAACTGTATTGTAGGGAATTCGTTATTTCTCCAACATCAAGTTTGGCCTTGTGCTTTGGAGAGATATTTTTCTGGTATGCCAGAAATAATGGCAGAGCATAACTGGAACCCCGGTTCCACTTTGAGAGGTTTCAGCAAAGAGTGGAACAAGACATCTGTCTTAGATTTGATTAAAGATATTACAGAAAACTGATGTTCATTACTCTTTCATTTATCATCAAAAGACCCATGAAAATGATCTCATTTGTTCAAACATTAGTCATGTAAAACAACACATGGATGCTTTTTCAAAAACTCTGACAAGGAATTCCATTTACCATCATATGTCTTGTTTCTTTCAGTTTAGCTACAAGTGCAGAATGACTGACTTATCAATTTTCCTAATATTACATCACAATGATAGTGCCCTTTTTTGGGAGAGCGGTGATCAGATTAATCCTATAAATGCTACCTTATGCTTCAAGGGTTATCCTATGAAAGAAACAACACTGAGCCAAAAGGAAAATCGCAATCTCAGCCAATGAGATGCAATATTTATTCAGAGATTTTTGAAATTCAAACCATCCCTAAAAGGGTTTGCTTGCTAACTGTAATAAAGCAGCCTTGGTCATTGCTTCCTTATTCTAATTATAACTCAGCATAATCAGAATTTATTGTTATTTGACACAGGCCCATCCCTTGTCTGCACCTACTCTCATTAAGATGCAAATTGTATGCACTTCATTGTCTCTGTGCATTCTCCTGTCAAAGTAAGAAATCTGTCTAATGAAGCAAGTGACATTCCTTGCCCTAAATCAGTTTTATTGTTTGTTTGGAAGCATTCTGGAGGTCACATTTCCTGTTTCAAAATGCTTAACTGAAAGGCATTAAGTGATATTTAACTGAGCCTCCTGTGGCAAGCAGGCCCCAGCAAGATCAGAGGAACCTGGCTGTTGTGACCAGTTCTGAAGTGAGCCTTCTGAAGCAAAATGTGCTGCCTATGCAATGCCCCATAGTGCTTTAAGCTCTCTCGGGGTGGTTTGCAACCCAATTATGCAGCCTGTCCCCATCTTAGACATGTCACTGATTTTCTCAAAGATGCTGGAAACATTCTGAGTAAGGTAAATGGTCTGTCATCATATAATGAAGAAAAATTATCGAGCTTCTTACTGTAGTTAGCTTAAAATCCCAATTGGTTTCAGGAACTGAAGGTCTACTAGTTCCAAGCAACTCACATTTTGCACACACAGACATCATCATCATCTTAGAACTGCAGTTAGAAGGGACCCTATGGATCATCGAGTCCAGCCCCTTTCAAGGAGTCACAGTGGGGAATTAGACTCGCAACCTCTGGCTCCGGTCTAGATACTTAAACCACTGAACTACCCAGCAGTTCTATGATAACTACATTCATTTGTATTGTATAGTGAATCTTTACATATATGATTCTAGTAGGTAGGATAGTATTATTACCTCATCATTGCAGAAATGAGATTGAAATTATGAGTGCATTGATGTCTGAAGCTACATTTGAAACATAGATTTACTAGATCACAGATTAGGATAAGTAAGGTCCCGTGGCAGGAGATCCTAACAAGAAAAGGTGTCCAAGAAGGGTGGGAGCTTCTAAAAAAGGAAATTCTAAAGGCACAACTACCAACAATTCCAACAAGAAAAAAAGGTGGGAGACAGCAAAAAAAAGGCCAGTATGGCTTCACAAAAAACTCAGAGTGGACCTGAAAACAAAGAAGAAGAAGCAGAGATGACTTTAGGAGGGAAAAACCAGAGAATAAGCTGAGGCTAGCTAGAGACACTAAACACACACACAAAAAAACATACTTCAGGTATGTGCGTAGCAAAAAACAAAGAAAAGAAACAGTGGCTCAGCTACTAAGTGGAGATGGAAAAATGATAACAGAAGACAAAGAAAAGGCAGAAGTGCTCAATTCCTATTTTAGCCCAAGCTTTTCCCAAAGGACAGACTATGATCCTCCAGACAATTGTGAAGAGCAGGTGGAGGGGACAAGATTGCAGCTGGAGATTGATAAACAAATAGTCAAGGAATACCTTACCACCTTGAACAAGTTCAAATCTCCAGGACCAGATGAACAGCATCCGAGAGTACTGAAGGAATTGGCTGAAAAACTCTCAGAACTGCTGTCCATTATTTTCCTGAAATTATGGGAGATGGGTAAGGTGCCAGATGATTGGAGGAGGGCTAATGTTATCCCTATCTACAAAAAGGGCAAAAATGAGGAACCTGGGAACTACAGACCAGTCAGCCTAACATCAATCCCAAGGAAAATTCTGGAACAGATTACAAAATGGTCATTGTGCAAGCACCTAGAAAACAAAGCAGTAATAAATCTGTGAAGATTCTCAGTCATCCAGATGTGGTTATCTGGAAGTTGTGTCATGGCAACTGGACTTCTTTCTTCTTAGGTTGAAATGTTTCACTACTCATCCAAGTAGCTTCTTAGTAGGAGATCCCTGATACCAACTGTCACGTTCCCACGTGGCCCCTGCTTGTTTCACCAAACTAAGAGCTCACGCTACGTGTCTTTCAACTGCCACCAGTTGATTACATCAACATTGTTTATTATTAATCACACAGGTCCAGACAATGCGTCATTTTAAAAGAACCAAATAGAAATTGTTTATTGTTACAGATGTTGACAGAACAAGCAATGTTGTTAACTCTTAAACAAACATCCTCTTTCATCCACTCTCAACCACCACTCTCCCGCCCAAACTCCAGAATCACACCAAACTCCTAAACTTCCTCAACTCTCCAACTCTCAGTCTCCTCCACTAACTCCCTCTCCTCCTGCTGAGTCTCTTATATCTCGTGACTCCGCCCCTCCAGCAGTCCCATTGCTCTATGCAGATATCACATTAATATTCATGACCTGGTCGGACAGCACACTAACCATCCTCAGACTGAAGAAGCTACTTGGATAAGTAGCAAAACATTTCAACCTAACAAGAAAGAAGTCCAGTTGCCATTACTCAACTTCCAGAAAAGCAGTAATAACTAGAAACCAACACAGATTTGTCAAAAACAAATCCTGCCAGACTAATCTGATCTCATTTTTTTGATCCGGTAACCTCCTTGATAGACAGAGGGAATGCTGTAGACATAGTATATCTTGACTTCAGCAAAGCTTTTGACAAAGAACCCCATGATATTCTGATTAGCAGGTTAACTAGATGTGGGCTGGACAGAACTGTTGGGTGGATACATAGTTGGATACAGAATTGTACCCAGAGGTTGATGATTAATGTCTCATTTTCAAACTGTAAGGAGATAACAAGTGGAGTACCCCAGGGTTCTGTCCTGGGCCCAGTGCTATTCAATATTTTTATTAATGACCTGGATCAGGGGATACAGGGAATGCTAATCAAATTTACAGATGACACAAAATTGGGTGGAATAGCCCAAACTCTGAAAGATAGAAACAAAATTCAAAATGATCTTGATAGGATGGAGCACTGGGCTGAATACAACAGAATGAAATTCAACAGGGATAAGTGTGAAGTACTGCACCTTGGAAAAAGAAACCATTTGCACAGTTACAAGATGGGGGATATCTGGCTTAGCAAAACTACAAGCGAGAAGGATCTTGGAATTGTCGTAGATCACAAGCTAAATATGAGCCAACAATGTGATGTGTCTACAAAAAAGGCAAATGCTGTTTTAGGCTGCATTAACAGAAGTACAGTCTCCAAATCCTGTGAACTACTAGATCCTCTCTGTTCAGCACTGGTTAGGACTCATCTTGAGTACTGTGTCCTATTCTGGACACCACACTTCAAGAAGGATGCCAACAAATTAGAACAAGTCAGAAGAGGGCAACAAGGATGTTGGACTTGATGGCCTTGTAGGCCCCTTCCAACTTCACTTTTCTACGATTCTATGATGATCAGGGGGCTGGAAACCAAGCCTTATGAGGAAAGACTGAAAGAATTGGGCATGTTTAGTCTTGAGAAAAGAAGATTAAGGGAAAATATTATAGCATTTTTCAAATACTTGAAAGGCTGTCATACAGAGGAGGGGCAAGATCTGTTTTCAGTCATCCCTGAGTGCAGGACATGCAACAATGGGCTTAAGCTACAGGAAGCCAGATTTCTGTTGAATATCAGGAAAAACTTCCTAACAGTTAGAGCAGTACGACAATAGAACCAATTACCTTTGGTGGTGGTGAGCGCTCCAGTGCTGGAGGCATTCAAGAGAAAATTGGACAACCATCTGTCAGATCTGCTTTGATTTGGATTCCTGCATTGAGCAGAGTGGGATTCGATATCCTTATAGGCCCCTTTCAACTAAATTACTACATGATTCTATGAAAAGTCAAAATTACAGCTCTGGATTTTGGAGAATAAAGCTGAAAAATTATGACTTGGTAATTTGGCAATTTTAAAAACACATGCAAGAACAAAGTCAACAAGGAATGAAGGCAGAGGAATAACTTTCAGCCTGGAAGGCATGGTGTATGGCAATATGGTCCCTTGAGGACTACTGTAGTTATGACACTCCAGTAGAGGGCCTACTTCTTTTACTTCAAAAGGGGATGTTGGATCTCAGTCAGGTCAGCCTGAAGCAGGAGCCATTTTGTGGAATGCTGAATACAAATACAAATACGAATATCCCCGCACAGGTGGCATTAATGAGGGTCTGGCCCCATGGGGCCGGACAGTCCACTCACCGATCTGCCGCGGACGTGGATGGCGCGATTCTACGAATGGCTCTGCAGCGCGCGATCCGTCGCGGACGTGGATGGCGCAATTCTATGAATGGCTCTGCAGCGCGCGATCCACTTGCCACTCTTCGACCTTGCAGTGAGGCTTGTCCTCCTGCCAGGAGTGGCAAGCAGATCATGCGCTGCAGAGCCTTTCGTAGAATTGCGTCGGTGAGTGGAGATAGGGTAATGTGGACCGTCCGACCCCATGGGGCCGGACCCTCGTTAACGCCACCTGTGCGAGGATATTCATATACGAATACGAATACCCCCATCTCTAAAACATATTAGAAAATATAGGCCTACAATTCGATGAGGCCTATAACTCCATGAGATCCAGCCAACCATATGGCAAGAGACTTCACTGGGATAATAGAACTGGAGCAGAGCTGCACTAAAGACAAAGCAGTAAATAAGCTCACTCCATTTTGTTTTCATAGTCATTGTTGGGAAAAAGCCTGGAAGTCATGGGGATTCTTGCTCTGTTGTGTTGTGCTATCTTCTACAAACCATACAGCTTGACTAACACTGTAAATCTGCCCAGGGAGATGCGGGAATGTCTCCATTCTTGAGCCGTTGGTTTTGCCTGTGATTTCACCATAGCACTCACCCGAATTCTTGGTGTTTAGTTTAAAATGGGTGCAAAGTGAGGAAATGCTGACTCAGCATGTCAGATGGCACTGCATTTCAACTTCCAATTGTGATATAAGCGGAATTTCTCCCTGACCACAATGAAGTGAATAGTTCACATAGCTGTGTGTAAAATACAACAGATGCTCAGGGGAGGCTTGAAAGATTGTTTAAATTATGGGTGTGCACTTAATCTGGTAAAGAACAGAGTAAATACATTATTTATGTTCCTTGGGTCAAATTTAAGCTGGCTGTCAGCTTCTTTGAGCAAAAGAGCACAAATAATTGGAAGACGAAGGGAAGAGGAAGGGCCGCTTATTATATAGGATTGCCGTCCAACTGTAATAGAGCTGAAAGCAATCAGAGCTCAATCGGACCATTACTTCTTAAAAGGAATGCCTTACTGTATGTTACCCACTACTTTGGCTCAGCAGCAGATCATTACTGTTTGCATTGCGCTGGCTGCTCAAGTGCCTCCTTCCTCTGTTGCTTGTTACTAATACCACTGCGGCCCCTGGAAGATGCTCAGAGATTCCCTCAGCTGGTTGATTCTGTTTTTCACATATCTGAAAATATTTTGAAAAACACATTAAAAAGGAAAGCATACCTTGGCACTTTGCCTGGCCTAACATTTCAATCAAGGCAATGCCTGCCTAAGAGATCGTTCTTTAGCCTTCTTGCTCTCTTGCTCTCTGGCATGTGCTCATGTTTTCTTGCAAACACATGTTCTTTTTCTCCCTCCCTCTTCCCCTCCCCCAACATGGCCTCTTTGCCTTATGTGCATGTGTTCTCTCTTGTCTGTATGTGCCCCCCTCACCAGTGTGTGGTCCCTCTTGTGCTCTTTCTCTCTCTCATGCACACTCTCTTGTACTGTCTCTTGTGCTCTCTCACAGTTACAACCGTGCACTTTCTCTAATGCACACGGTCTCCCTCTCCTTCATGTGTGCACACTGTCTCGGACAACTACACCTTGTCTCGTGCTCTGTGCTTCATTTGCACTCTTGCTCATGTGTGTGGGCTGTAATGTGCATGCACACATGCTCTTCCGTGCACTCTCTTAGCTTTGTACTTGTGTGCTATTTTATGCATGACATTCATTTTCTCATGTGCACTCTCTTGTGTGCTCCTTTGCATGTGTACACTATATTTATTTATCTTGCTTTCTTGCTTTTCTCCCATCTTTCACTAAGGCCACCTCCACCAAGAAGGGCAGAGGGACATCACAGTGTAGAATTACTTTCTTTCTTCTTCCTCTCTCCTCACCCACCGCTAGTAATGGAGAACAGGCAGATATTCATTCTACTGAAAAATAATGAATTATAATCATAGCCATCACAGCTTGTAGCTTGTTCCAAAACTGCCTAATTTAAAAAAGAGTTCCATCCAAACTCTGAAGTCAAGCACAGGAAGGTGAAATCTTTTCCTATGTCTGGGCCACAATAGAGGTAAGATTGGTCAGGCAAGCTTAAGACTGGTCCAGGCAAAGCGCTCCAGTTTCAGAGTTTGTTGCAAGGAGAGAAAGAACAGAGGAAGGTTTTAAGGAGGGATTTTCCTCCACTACAGAAAATGTGGTCACGTTGTAGAAAGCCTGCTAGGGAAAGCATCCTGTCAGGTCAACAGGATCCTACCCCCTCAGATTTCAGGACCAAAACCTAAGACCAATGGGCAGGCATTTGTGATTTTATAAATAGCAGGCAAGGGATAGGAAAAGGTGGAACAACTTCTAGGTCAGCTGATTGTGGAAACAGACAAAAGGCAAGTCTGGATGCATGGGCCCTGAATCCACCTATCCAGGCACTATAGCAACCCAGACCTTGGAGAAAAAAAAATTTTTTTGGTAGCCAGGTAAGTGGCAAAATGTGGTCAGTAATAGCTGTAGCAGTTGCTGCAATTGTGACTAGGGTTCACATCTTCCACAGCCTTACATGCATCACACATGGGAAGTCTTTTTACATCCTGCACTGATTCTGAGACTTGTGGAAGGCTGACGTTTTTCCATCCTCCACTTTTTCCAGGTCTTGTGCAATGAGCTTATGAGCCATGACAATGGCCTCCACTCTTTGGAAGCAGATGACTCTGATGTTGCACAGGTGGCAAATCTGCTCCCGATCTTCATCTGAACTTTAGAGAAGCTAGTCAGGGTGCTGAACCTCTCCTTGAGGATAGAGTTCTGCAGCTCTTATCACACCTATAAAATTCAGACTAAAGCCTGGAAAGGAATCACTGCTCCCACAAGATTGGAGCCAGCATTCTTCTTCTAATGACATAATGTGGCCAAGGGCACACATCCACCCACTTTCTCCCCAGTCCCCTCCTTTTGCTC
Source organism: Intellagama lesueurii (assembly GCA_037013535.1). NCBI lineage: Eukaryota > Metazoa > Chordata > Lepidosauria > Squamata > Agamidae > Intellagama > Intellagama lesueurii. Next base: position 259,955,423 of record JBAJHW010000002.1, read on the forward strand.
CTGGCTTTGTTTTGCAGCTAAGCAAGCAGAGCAAGGGAGCCCTGGTGCTAGCTGAGCAGGAGGGAAGTGGAGTGGCTACACTTTAAAGGCAGCTGGTGCAAGGAAAACCAGTCCTTCTCCAGCTCCAGTGCTGCTCACCTTGAAATTTATCTCCTCACCTGCAACCCAGGAGAAGCCCAGAAGTTCAGTGGATACCTTGAGACCTGGCAACCTATTGAATGAGCAAGCACATGATTTCCTGGCAAAATGTCACTGTAGAGTGATTTTCCACAGAGTTGAAACATGGAGAGACATAGGAGTAGGGTGAATTCTAAGATGGTGATGATGGTGATGATGAAGTTAGCAGTTATGAAAAGCATCTTTCTTGCAGAAGTGTTGAAGACAAAGACCTGTGAAACAAAGCCCCATTGAGCAGGAAGAAGCTCTGCCAAAATGGCTTTGTAATTGGGAGATGGTACTCAGGAGAACAACATGTAAATAAAATAAAGGACAACTGTCATTCTCCTTGATCCCAGTGTGAAGAGGGGCTGAAGCTGAGAATTCTCACATGTAGATCACATGTGTATACAAACATTCTTGCATGTGACCTCCAGCTTTATACGCACAAGTATGTGTTGTTGTAGTGCACAGCCGCAGTGCTCCAGTCCTAACATCACTCCTGACCCATGCACACAGCCTCTGGGTGATCCTGCAAAAATTGACCATGGCGTGGTGAGGGGCAAAACACTTCTTGCCGAGAGCAGAAATTACTCTAGAGTCATCTTTGATAAAGCAGTACAATAAAACTTTGTGGAATGTATTAGTAGTGTTTAATATATCATCTTGATTATTTGTTGTTCTTTGTTGTTCAAATCACTCCTACCTTAAAGGGTTTTCAAGGTATGTGAGATGACCAAGGAATGGTTTACCATTCTTACACCACAGTGAGTTTCCATGGTTGAGCAAGTGTGCCACTCCCATTGACATAAACAATTATTTTGTTGTTGTTTAATCGTTAAGTAGTGTCCGTCTCTTCGTGACCCCATGGACCAGAGCACGCCAGGCCCTCCTGTCTTCCACTGCCTCCTGGAGTTCAGTCAAATTCATGTTTGTCGCTTCGATGACACTGTCCAGCCATCTCGTCCTCTGTCGTCCCCTTCTCCTCTTGCCTTCACACTTTCCCAACATCGGGGTCTTTTCCAGGGAGTCTTCTCTTCTCATGAGATGGCCAAAGTATTGGAGCCTCAGCTTCAGGATCTGTCCTTCCAGTGAGCACTCAGGGTTGATTTCCTTCTGAATGGATAGGTTTGTTCTCTTTGCAGTCCAGGGGACTCTCAAGAGTCTCCTCCAGCACCACAATTCAAAAGCATCAATTCTTCGGCGGTCAGCCTTCTTTATGGTCCAGCTCTCACTTCCATACATCGCTACTGGAAAAACCATAGCTTTGACTATGCGGACCTTTGTCGGCAGGGTGATGTCTCTGCTTTTTAAGATGCTGTCTAGGTTTGTCATCGCTTTCCTCCCAAGAAGCAGGCGTCTTTAAATTTCGTGGCTGCTGTCACCATCTGCAGTGATCATGGAGCCCAAGAAAGTAAAATCTGTCACTGCCTCCATATCTTCCCCTTCTATTTGCCAGGAGGTGATGGGAGCAGTGGCCATGATCTTAGTTTTTTTGATGTTGAGCTTCAGACCATTTTTTGCGCTCTCCTCTTTCACCCTCATTAAGAGGTTATTTAATTCCTCCTCACTTTCTGCCATCAGAGTGGTATCATCTGCATATCTGAGGTTGTTGATATTTCTTCCGGCAATCTTTATTCCGGCTTGGGATTCCTCCAGTCCAGCCTTTCGCATTATGTATTCTGCATATAAGTTAAATAAGCAGGGAGACAATATACAGCCTTGTCGTACTCCTTTCCCAGTTTTGAACCAATCCGTTGTTCCATATCCAGTTCTAACGGTTGCTTCCTGTCCCACATATAGATTTCTCAGGAGGTAGATAAGGTGGTCAAGCACTCCCATTTCTTTAAGAACTTGCCATAGTTTACTGTGGTCCACACAGTCAAAGGCTTTTGTGTAGTCAATGAAGCAGAAGTAGATGTTTTTCTGGAACTCTCTGGCTTTCTCCATAATCCAGTGCATGTTAGCAATTTGGTCTCTAGTTCATCTGTCCCTTCGAAATTCAGCTTGTACTTCTGGGAGTTCTCGGTCCACATACTGCTGAAGCCTGCCTTGTAGCACTTTGAGCATAACCTTGCTAGCGTGTGAAATGAGTGCACTTGTACGGTAGTTGGAGCATTCTTTGGCACTACCCTTCTTTGGGATTGGGATGTAGAGTGATTTTTTCCAATCCTCTGGCCACTGCTGAGTTTTCCAAACTTGCTGGCATATTGAGTGTAGAACCTTAAAAGCATCATCTTTTAAGATTTTAAATAGTTCAACTGGAATGCCGTCACCTCCACTGGCCTTGTTGTTAGCCATGCTTTCTAAGGCCCACTTGACTTCGCTCTCCAGGATGTCTGGCTCAAGGTCAGCAGCCACACTATCTGGGTTGTCCGAGACATCCAAATCTTTCTGGTATAATTCCTCTGTGTATTCTTGCCAGCTCTTCTTAATGTCTTCTGCTTCTGTAAGGTCCCTACCATTTTTGTCTTTTATCATGTCCATCTTTGCAGAAAATGTTCCTTTAATATCTCCAATTTTCTTGAACAGATCTCTGGTTTTTCCCTTTCTATTATTTTCCTCTATATCTTTGCACTGTTCATTTAAGAAGGCCCTCTTATCTCTTCTTGCTATTCTGTGGAAGTCAGCATTCCATTTTCTGTAACTTTCCCTATCTCCCTTGCATTTTGTTTCCCTTCTCTTCTCTGCTATTTGTTAGGCCTCGTTGGACAGCCACTTTGCTTTCTTGCATTTCCTTTTCTTTGGGATGGTTTTTGTTGCTGCTTCTTGTACAATGTTACGAGCCTCCATCCATAGTTCTTCAGGCACTCTGTCCACCAAATCTAGTTCCTTCAATCTGTTCTTCACTTCCACTGTGTATTCATAAGGGATTTGGTTTAGATTATACCTGACTAGCCCAGTGGTCTTTCCTACTTTCTTCTGTTTAAGCTTGAGTTTTGCTATAAGAAGCTGATGATCAGAGCCACAATCAGCTCCAGGTCTTGTTTTTGCTGACTGTATAGAGCTTCTCCGTCTTTGGCTGCAGAGAATATAATCAATCTGATTTCGGTATTGCCCATCTGGTGATGTCCATGTGTAGGGTCGCCTCTTGTGTTGTTGGAAAAGAATGTTTGTGACGACCAGCTTGTTCTCTTGACAAAACTCTATTAGCCTTTGCCCTGCTTCGTTTTGAACTCCAAGGCCAAACTTAACCTGTTGTTCCTTTTATCTCTTGACTCCCTACTTTAGCATTCCAATCCCCTATAATGAGAAGAACATCTTTCTTTGGTGTCAGTTCTAGAAGGTGTTCTAAGTCTTCATAGAATTGGTCAATTTCAGCCTCTTCAGAATTGGTGGTTGGTGCATAAACATGGATTACTGTGATGTTGAAAGGTCTGCCTTGGATTCGTATTGAAATCATTCTATCATTTTTGAGATTGCATCCCAGTACAGCTTTTGCCACTCTTTTGTTGACTATGAGGGCTACTCCATTTCTTCTACAGGATTCTTGCCCACAATAGTAGATATGATAATCGTCTGAATTGAATTCGCCCATTCCCGTCCATTTTAGTTCACTGACGTCCAGGATGTCAATGTTGATTCTTGCCATCTCCTGTTTGACCACATCCAGCTTACCAAGGTTCATATATCTTAAATTCCAGGTTCCTATGCAGTATTTTTCTTTGCAGCATCGGACTTTCCTTTCACTTCCAGGCACGTCCGCAGCTGAGCGTCCTTTCGGCTTTGGCCCAACCACTTCATTAGCTCTGGAGCTACTTGTACTTGTCCTCTGCTCCTCCTCAGTAGCATGTTGGACGCCTTCCGACCTGAGGGGCTCATCTTCCAGCATCATATCTTTTAGCCTTTTGTTTCTGTCCATGGAGTTTTCTTGGCAAAGATACTGGAGTGGCTTTCCAGTTCCTGCTCCAGGTGGATGGCGTTTAGTCAGAACTCTCCACTATGACCTGTCCGTTTTGGGTGCCCCTGCACGGCATAGCCCATAGCTTCTCTGAATTACTCAAGCCCCTTCGCCACGACAAGGCAGCAATCCGTGAAGGGGTAAATAATTATACAAAGGACTTATTTTCCACTGGATTACTGGTGAATAAGTTTAGTGATATTAGTCTTCTAGCTTGTTGCTCTAGGAAAGAAACAGAGAGGAAGGAAAAATCATCTTTCTCCTCACAAGAATGTTTCTCTATGTGAGATGCTGCTCCCACCCCCTCAAGAAAGCTCACAATATTTATCAGAACTTCTATAGTCATTTTTGATGGAAAGAATGCCAAGCAGCACAGGATTATTACAATTCCTGTAGAAAATAGCTTATTTCCTTTGCAGGATTCACCAAAACAGGCAAGAAACTGCCTAAGAGTGAGCAATCTCCTCTTCAGAAAAATAGGTGGGAAAAAAACCCCATTAAAAGGGGAAGGCAAGACCAGAGTCTCATTTTCACAGGATGCTGGAAAATCTCCCTAGTGAAGAGGAAGTCTCTTCAGGGAGCCTCAGCATGGTGAGACTTGGGAAATCACTGAGAATGAGAAAATGTTCAATTGCTTATCACATCCCTACTTCAGTTATTACTTGAATATGGACGTCCACAGGAAAAAGAGAGAGTATGTGTGTGTATTTCGGTTCAGCTGGATTAGGGATGTTCTCAGCTGAAAATGTGGCCATTTTGGATTCTTCATCCTTTGCTGTTGTAAGCTTCTGTGAGTCAAGACTAAAATCACTGAGATGTCTCTCCAGGGTGATAAAGCTGACAAGAGAAAAGGCCGCAAACTGCCCAGCATGCTTGAAAAGTCTTCACTTTTGACAAATCCCAATGACAAGAAGAGAAAGGGAGGGAAAAAGACGGAACAGGGCAGCCCCATTTGACCTACCATTTGCTTCCCGAGTCTGGAAAAACAAACAGCATACATAAACAGTAGCTTGCCCTGTTGACTCCACGCCACAGCATGGGGTCCATCATTTCTTGGATGGCAGTGATTTAGAGGGCTGGATGGAGATGTAGCTTCTGGCCCAGCAGAGATGCATGCTTGGAGAGGTCAGAGTGGAGCCTCTGCCTCCCCGGGGAAGTCTGCATAAAATTTAACAGTGCAGAACATCAAATTATTCACTGGAACTGATTTTGACCTTTCTTTGCACAGGTACAAATCATTTCCTTGTTTCCACCGCTTCCCACTGAATTGCAGGAGATAGATTTGAGTGTCCTCTCCACACCCAAGTTCACATTCAGGACCTAGTCTGAAGTGATTGGGATGCATTTGTTTCCACACCTAAACACCGAGTCTCTGTCTCCTGAAATCATGTCTCTGTAGGCAAGGCTGTACATGCACATGTTATTTGTAGGCACTTAATCAATAACACAGTTGCTTTGGGAAATAAAAATTGGCCATGAAATGATGCGGCCAAAAACAATGCCATGGTTTGCATGTATAAAATAAACCCATGCCTCTAGCTTCAGATAAAAATGTCATATCCTTATAAATTCAGGTGTGAAATATAAATGAAAAAAAAAAAAAGAACCATGAACAGATTAAAGGCCAATGGAGCACCACTAATTTGCATTGATTTTAATGGGTGAGCAAAGTAAACAAATAAATATTTCCTGAAATCTACAGGGCTTAACCTTGGAGTTAGAGTAGCTGAATCGCCTGCCCCTTTTGGCTAGGATCGCCATTTAACTGCTCACCATTCTAGAACATTTTGGATGGCTTAACGCCTTTCATTACAATCATTAAGTAATCATTACAACCCTGTAAAGATGGATGTACAGTATCTTTACTCCCTTTTTGCAGATGGGGTGGCATGACGAGTCGGCTGAAGCTGAAAGATAATGGCTTTGCTAAGGTATCTTAGTGAATTTATGGACGGTGAGATTTGTAAGAGAAACTTTCTTGCTCACAGAGTAATTAGTAAATCCTTTGTTTGGAGTTCAGGATGTGAAATTCCAACCATACTACAAGAGAGGATGCTTGAAAGTCAGCCGAGCTGACTTTACAACCTACTTCAAGCCCTGGTCACACAAGGGGAATGTTATGTAGTTATTCACCAGTTATATTGGTTTTTTTTTTCCTGGTCACATGACACAGAGTCAAGACCGAGACATTTTCCGGGCTAGCGATGTAACTGCGGAACATTTCCCCATCGCCAGGAGGGTTGTGTTATTTTGTACCTTTGTTGTACCACTGCATTCCTTACTGGGATTGCATGTGTGCACAACCTGCCCCACTTCTTTTCATAATCGAAGCCAGGTAGGTGGCCACCATTACTGCAGCCCGCACATTATTTTTTTAAAAAAAATTCATTCCCAATACATCAATACATTGGCAAAAGTATGTCACCAGGGGCCACTGCCATTACATTGCTGGCAAGTAATATTTTTTTCTTTCCTGTGGGAAGATACATTGAAACATTGGTATGCCAATGTCACCGGGGGGGGGGGGCATGATCACCAGTACTGCTGCATGGATATTCCAAGTCCGTTGTGTGCAATGCATTTCTGCAGGAGCAGCAAGTGAAACAAAGGGACGCTTTCCAAAACAGATACCCCTTTCCGAACAATGTTCCCTCTAATTTCCACCCCCTATGTGCAAGTTCCCCCCCCTTGTGTGGGGTTCCGTTGCAACAGAAATGAAAGGGGCTGGAAATGATCTCTGTGGGTGCATGGGGGAGGAGGAAAGCTGTGCAGAGAGGGGGCGGAGTCAAGCACGCTTGCGCAGTCACACACCTTAGAGGGAGACTTGTTTTTGATATATTGATAAATATTATTTTTTAAATATATATATAAATCAAGGGGCTACATTGCTCCTTGAAGGAAGAGAGAAAATAAACCAGTACCATGGTGTAGCCGGCCATAATGATTCAAACAGGAGGAAATAAATCGGTACTGCTAAAAGTTTTTGGGACGTTCGTCCTGGGATATAAACCATATGACCACGATTCAGTACAACAGAAGTATGGTAAGTCTCGTAAGGACTAGAAAACATTTCCCTTGTGTGACCAGGGCCTCATACAATCAGACTCAGCAACGACATCTGCCATGAATTTTTGGGACTGTGACCTACAATTTTTCTGCACTATCCATGAAGGAGTGGTTCCCAGCCAAAACCACTTGCAATCTTTGTGGGCTTTTTTAGTACAATAAAAGTATTGCCTTACTCTTGCATTTGTGTAATCCTGAAACACATGGCTTCTCCCCAGTTCTTTCTGGCTCACAGATTACATTCAGAGCTACCACAGATAGAATGGCGGTTCTACTCAAGACTGTTAATTGACTGTGTATCCTGGGTATATGCTGTTATACTGGAAAAACAGGAAAAATGAGAAACTTGTCTCTTAAAAAAAAAAAACAACCTAAAACTCCCAAGCCTCCTGTATATGTGGACTTGCAGGAGTTGCAGTCCAAAACACCCAAATGTTTTCCACCGTAGGAAAGCAGCAAAGTGTACCTGTTCCTTACGAGAAGAAGTCTTGGGGAGATCTTGTTGAGGCACTGAGCATGAATGTGCAAATCAAGTGTGGGACTTTCACTTCCCCCCCCCCCTACATATCACTGCCCGCCACACAAGTTTTACTTTAGGGGTGTCTTGAGTAACAAGGTGGAGAAGGGGGAGAAAAATGGGGAGGAGAAAGGAAAATGAAAGAAAAAGGAATCTGCTGACATTTATCATCATGTTAATAAAAGTCTTCAATGTGAACCTTGCTTTATCAGCACCCTCCCAGCATTTTTCAGGCCCTGAATGTGAAACCAACAGGGTACATATAGTAATATCTGGTTCTTCTTTAGTGGATTTGATGCCAGGAAAACACTGCTTAAGGTGTCAGGCTACCATCTATGTGATTGTGACTTTCGCCAACATAAATAGGGAAGTATCTTAAGTGCTTCTAGGACTTTGCTGTTCCCTAATCACCGAGCACAGTGCTTAGTCTTATGAAATGTGTCCTAAATTTTGGTCACCTACAATTCTTAATCTTAGTTGTAGTCTTAGTCTCTTTTGCCAGTAACATCAAACATATAAGTCATCTTATAGCACAATACCTTTTCACATCTTAAGAATGCAGGGCCCTAAAGAGCTGCTTCAGACAGAGTCAAACCATTGGACATAGCGAGGTTAGCTGTGACCAATGCTAGCTATCCAAAGTTTCTGGCACAATTCTCTTGCAGCACTACCTAGAAATATCTGCTATTGCTTTATGGTCCCCCACTTAAGTACTCCCCTTCACGGATTGCTGGCTTGTCAAGGCGAAGGGGCTTGAGTAATTCAGAGAAGCTATGGGCTATGACGTGCAGGGACACCCAAGATGGACAGGTCATAGTGGAGAGTTCTAACTAAACGCGATCCACCTGGAGCAGGAACTGGAAAGCCACTCCAGTATCTTTGCCAAGAAAACTCCATGGACAAAAACAAAAGACTAAAAGATATGACGCTGGAAGATGAGCCCTTCAGTTCGGAAGGCGCCCAACATGCTACTGAGGAATTGCGGAGGACAAGTACAAGTAGCTCCAGAGCTAATGAAGTGGTTGGGCCAAAGCCGAAAGGACGCTCAGCTGCAGACGCGCCTGGAAGTGAAAGGAAAGTCCGATGCTGCAAAGAAAAATACTGCATAGGAACCTGGAATGTAAGATCTATGAACCTTGGTAAGCTGGATGTGGTCAAACAGGAGATGGCAAGAATAAACATTGACATCCTGGGCGTCAGTGAACTAAAATGGACAGGAATCGGCAAATTCAATTCAGACGATTATCATATTTACTATTGTGGGCAAGAATCCCGTAGAAGAAATGGAGTAGCCCTCATAGTCAACAAAAGAGTGGGAAAAGCTGTACTGGGATACAATCTCAAAAATGATAGAATGATTTCAATACGAATCCAAGGCAGACCTTTCAACATCACAGTAATCCAAGTTTATGCACCAACCACCGATGCTGAAGAAGCTGAAATTGACCAGTTCTATGAAGACTTACAACACCTTCTAGAACTGACACCAAAGAAAGATGTTCTTCTCATTATAGGGGATTGGAATGCTAAAGTAGGGAGTCAAGAGATAAAAGGAACAACAGGTTAAGTTTGGCCTTGGAGTTCAAAACGAAGCAGGGCAAAGGCTAATAGAGTTTTGTCAAGAGAACAAGCTGGTAATCACAAACACTCTTTTCCAACAACACAAGAGGCGACTCTACACATGGACATCACCAGATGGGCAATACCAAAATCAGATTGATTATATTCTCTGCAGCCAAAGACGGAGAAGCTCTATACAGTCAGCAAAAACAAGACCTGGAGCTGATTGTGGCTCTGATCATCAGCTTCTTATAGCAAAACTCAAGCTTAAACTGAAGAAAGTAGGAAAAACCACTGGGCTAGTCAAGTATAATCTAAACCAAATCCCTTATGAATACACAGTGGAAGTGAAGAACAGATTTAAGGAACTAGATTTGGTGGACAGAGTGCCTGAAGAATTATTGATGGAGGCTCATAACATTGTACAGGAGGCAGCAACAAAAACCATCCCAAAGAAAAGGAAATGCAAGAAAGCAAAGTGGCTGTCCAATGAGGCCTTACAAATAGCAGAGAAGAAAAGGGAAACAAAATGCAGGGGAGATAGGGAAAGTTACAGAAAATGGAATGCTGACTTCCAAAGAATAGCAAGGGGAGACAAGAGGGCCTTCTTAAATGAACAGTGCAAAGATATAGAGGAAAATAATCGAAAGGGAAAAACCAGAGATCTGTTCAAAAAAATTGGAGATATTAAAGGAACATTTTGTGCAAAGATGGACATGATAAAGGACAAAAATGGTAGGTACCTCACAGAAACAGAAGACATCAAGAAGAGGTGGCAAGAATACACAGAGGAATTATACCAGAAAGATTTGGATGTCCAGGACAACCCAGATATTGTGGTTGCTGACCTTGAGCCAGATATCCTGGAGAGTGAAGTCAAATGGGCCTTAGAAAGCATGGCTAACAACAAGGCCAGTGGAGGTGATGGCATTCCAGTTAAAATTTTAAAATCTTAAAAGATGACGCTGTTAAGGTGCTACACTCAATGTGCCAGCAAGTTTGAAAAACTCAGCAGTGGCCAGAGGATTGGAAAAGATCAGTCTACATCCCAATCCCAAAGAAGGGTAGTGCCAAAGAATGCTCCAACTACCGTACAATTGCACTCATTTCACACGCTAGCAAGGTTATGCTCAAAATCCTACAAGGTAGGCTTCAGCAGTATGTGGACCGAGAACTCCCAGAAGTACAAGCTGGATTTCAAAGGGGCAGAGGAACTAGAGACCAAATTGCTAACATGCGCTGGATTATGGAGAAAGCCAGAGAGTTCCAGAAAAACATCTACTTCTGCTTCATTGACTACGCAAAAGCCTTTGACTTTGTGGACCATAGCAAACTATGGCAAGTTCTTAAAGAAATGGGAGTGCCTGACCACCTTATCTATCTCCTGAGAAATCTATAAGTGGGACAGGAAGCAACAGTTAGAACTGGATATGGAACAACTGATTGGTTCAAAATTGGGAAAGGAGTACGACAAGGCTGAATATTGTCTCCCTGCTTATTTAACTTATATGCAGAATACATCATGCGAAAGGCTGGACTGGAGGAATCCCAAGCCGGAATTAAGATTGCCAGAAGAAATATCAACAACCTCAGATATGCAGATGATACCACTCTGATGGCAGAAAGTGAGGAGGAATTAAGGAACCTCTTAATGAGGGTGAAAGAGGAGAGCGCAAAAAATGGTCTGAAGCTCAACATCAAAAAAACTAAGATCATGGCCACTGGCCCCATCACTTCCTGGCAAATAGAAGGGGAAGATATGGAGGCAGTGACAGATTTTACCTTCTTGGGCTCCATGATCACTGCAGATGGTGACAGCAGCCACGAAATTAAAAGACACCTGCTTCTTGGGAGGAAAGCGATGACAAACCTAGACAGCATCTTAAAAAGCAGAGACATCACCTTGCCGACAAAGGTCCACATTGTCAAAGCTATGGCTTTTTCAGTAGCGATGTATGGAAGTGAGAGCTGGACCATAAAGAAGGTTGACCGCCGAAGAATTGATGCTTTTGAATTGTGGTGCTGGAGGAGACTCTTGAGAGTCCCCTGGACTGCAAGGAGAACATACCTATCCATTCTAAAGGAAATCAACCCTGAGTGCTCACTGGAAGGACAGATCCTGAAACTGAGGCTCCAATACTTTGGCCATCTCATGAGAAGAGAAGACTCCCTGGAAAAGACCCTGATGTTGGGAAAGTGTGAAGGCAAGAGGAGAAGGGGACAACAGAGGACGAGATGGTTGGACAGTGTCATCGAAGCTACCAACATGAATTTGACCCAACTCCGGGAGGCAGTGGAAGACAGGATGGCCTGGCATGCTCTGGTCCATGGGGCCACGAAGAGTCGGACACGACTTAACGACTAAACAAGAACAACAACTTAAGTACTAACCAGGTGAAACCTTGCAGAGCTTCTGAAACCAAATGAGATGAGTGTCTTCGGGTGACCAGGTTATGGTGGTCTTATTGCACATCATCACTTTGCTCGAGGGCAGTATCCAATTCATCTCATTGACAGCCAGGTCCTGTGGGACAGAAGTTGAGATGTACCATTTGTTCAATCAGTAGCATTCGAGCTCAAGGATATAGAAATGAGTAATAAGGACATGAACCGTACTGTTGCCAATTTTTGTAAAATAAAAAAATAAAAAATAGCACATGTCATAAGGCTGACACATACTTTGCTGGATAGCATTGAAGAGAAATGTGGTTAAATGATAATATAATATATATTTAAAAAGTTGCTAGTGCTGTGGCATAGCTGTAACAACCGTAAGTACTGCTTGAATAAATCCAGGCTATATGTGAGACCTTTAATCTTTTTTGCTGAGAAGCCAATCTGTAAGCTGTTAAACATTATCCTCATTATAATTTCTAGCAATAAAAGTTAAATGTCACCAAATCACTGTGGCATTTGTTTTTATCTCTGGCTATAAAATAAGTGCTAGAGCTCAAAGGAAAGGTGTTTATAACTGTGTAGAAGTACTTCTCTTGCTCTCTGTGTATATGTTTTTGGCTGTTGTTGTTAAGTATTCCCCTTCATCCTCCTTAGAGAGAGAAAAAAGCAAATAAATTAATGGCACTGCTCCCACTTACAGATAATGGACAAATTGTGCTGAGTGTGTTCTAAATGCAAATAACTGTGTATGTAGTGCTTGTTGGACATTTATTTATTTATTTCATAAATTTCTATACTGCTGACTTAGTGCTGGGCACTACTCTAAGCAGTTGACAAGCAATTTTTACTAATTTTTATTTGCAATACTATTTTAGTTGCCATCTTTTAATCACTCTCCATCCCTAAGCCATGTTATTGCTTCCTATTTCTCTCTTACAAACATGGCGTTCCAAGATTAATCTCCCCAGTGCAGACTTGGACGTCTGAAAAGTTGTTTCTCAGGTTTTGGAGTACCCTCCAGATATGGCACATGTAACTCCAGTGAGATGGACAGAAAAGCAGTGAAGGAAACAGAGTGAGCTGAAGTCCTTTTTCTGTCTGAGGGAAGACAGAAAATGGCATCACTTCTCAAAATCAAGGTTCTCCACACCCAAAACCAGACAAGTTATTTTGGTACACGTGGCAGAAAATCCGATAAACACTCCTTTCCACCTCTAGTAGTAAAACAAAAACAAAGTATACAATGTACTACTTTGCTGAACTGTTATGATACCTCAAATCTGATGCCAGAGGCAGATGGCTTATTTTGTGTAATACGGTTAGGGATAACTTGTCTGGAAGCAACAGAATTACAGGGCATTCTGGGTAAAAAACAAGCAAAGAAAAAAAATCATCCATCAGATGGCAGCCATCAAGAGAATTGGCTTACAGCATTTTGCTCTGTTATTACTAATCCAAATGGGCTCCATCCCCACTCCCTTCTAAAGCAAACTTCTTCTTTTTAATACTGTTGCATAATTCAGAGACCAATTCCTGATCTGCCTTTCATGGTGCTGCTTGACATTGAATGACAGGATGGCTGTAGGACAGATTCAGCAACATATGACTTAGGGGTTGCATGGGGTCCCAGGGGCCCAAACCAAGAGTCCATCAGCCCAGGAGCTATTCACATCCTGTCCCTCATCCCCTAAAACTGAGACAGTCCACTGTATGTAGGAGTGACTTTGCATTGTTTTGAGGGCCCCACAGTGTCTTTGAGCCTCCTTCCCCTCCAAATAGTTTTTATTTTTTTAAGGAGCAATTGGAGAGTGTAAGGGGCTTTTTCAGTTAATTTTTTAAGGGGGGAGGTCATTGGAGTGGGTTTGTTCCTTCAAGCCTCCGGGATAAGGATGACAGCTCTTGGAGTGTCCATTTCTACTCTAGGAAGAAAAATCATTATCCATAAGCCTTAAACTCCTCCCCCACCCTGTTATCTGGGTACAGGACAATGATAGTGAAGAACGGGATTTCACAATAGCCTCTAAACTTGCGTGAGAACAAGGAGACAAGTACTGCAACTAAAGATTTAAGAAAGGGTGCATCTAAAAGGACCTCATTTTGTGACAGCCTTTAGCTGAGGGAAGTCAGGTTCAGCCACTTGTCGTTGTCCTTCCTACCTGGAAGGTTAGGATTCCTCCACCATAGTTGGCCATGACAGCTGTCCTTCCGTTGATTATCTACTGCAGTGGTCCCCAACCTTTTTGACACCGTGGACCGGTTGGGGGGGAATGGGGTCCATGCGCGGGGGGGGGACGGGGCACCCTCCCACGCTCGCGCATATGTGCGATGGGGCGGTGCTCACTTGCGCGGGTGTGCTGGTACTTGCGCGCATGTTCGTGAGCGCGGGAGGGTGCCCCGTCCCCCCGCACATGGACCCCATCCCCAACCAACTGGTACACACACACACTCGCGCACAGGCACGAAGGGGCCGTGCGGGGAGGAGTGCGTGCGGGGTGGTGGAAGATCTGTCTCCGCAGCCCGGTCCGGTCAAGGCCACAGACTGGCACTGGGCTGCTAACTGGGGGTTGGGGACCCCCTGATCTACTGCATTCCCTAATCCAAACAAAACAAAACGAAACCAAAAAACCAACAACCCTATATTTAACTTGACTTATTCCCTAGTATTGTTGACCATCTGATTTTGGGATTCTGTTTGGAGAAGACTCCCATATCTGAGTCACTGTCATGCAGTCATAGTGTGCTAGTTCCTGATTTCAAGGAATGACTCCAGTTTTGTCACTTAGGAACCTAGGTCTAGGCCTCACTGAATTTTTTCCAACTAAATTCTGAGTACAAAAGGTTCCTTTTGGAATTCCTTGGATAAAATCTGGAAAAATTATTGAAAAAAGCACTACAGGAGGTACTGGGATACCCAAGGCCCCAAAAATGGCAGTGGGAGCTATATGCAGGCCAGGGGATACACATTGCCCACTCTTGGATAGACACTTCAGGGTATAGGCTATAATTGCCCAATTGTATGATGGCATAGATGGGGGTGGGTGGGAGAGAACAGGATAGGGAAACACCAGGAAGATAGCTGAACAGTTTTATACAGTACCAGGAGCAATGAAGAGCATGCACTCCATGCAACCCCACCAATCACAGGATTTTCTGGATCAAATCAATAGGCTGATTATTATCTGTTTGTTTTACATTTAAACAAGTAAGCTCTGTAAGGGAAAGGAAGCCACAAACACAAGGAGGTATAATCTAGTTTGAATCTTTGGCATGATCACAGAAGAATGATGGATTTCTTTTTTATTCTTTTGAAGAGATTGTTTTTCTTTCTTTCTCATATGAAAGGAGAGTGAGAGAGCTGATGGTAAAGCCTTAGATACTTAAAAGGGACAGACGTGGTCAAGTCATGAAGAATTTAAGAGGCATAGATCAAAAACAGAAATGTTTCTATTTCTGTAATCATAAATCAACGAAGGAAGAAGAACAGGCAGACTGGGCCAAATCATTTTTCAAGTGAAATCAAAAGACAAATTGAGCAGTGGTAGAAGTCAGTTTTTTAATTCCTGGTGATGCTAAAAAACAAACAAATCCCCCCACCTCCCTAGGTTGTAAATTAAGTCCCAGTTGGCAAGTTAATTCTTATTCGAAGGTGGAACAACTCCAGCCAATTTGCAGAAATACCAGCTGCCTGTACTGTACTTTTAGTTGTACTAAAATCAGTACATCTTTTCCCTTAGGATGTTTTTGGAGTTCAAAAGGAGTGATTGACCACCACATCTTCCTAGTTTCTCTCAAGACCAAGTGAGATGATGTATTTCTGTTTGGCATCTGTGTGGCTGTCAATAAGTGAATAGACAGTGATGTGGTGGGAGAGTTGCACTAAGTTGGGACAATGATGACATCGTCATGAGAACTCATCTACTATGGTTGTGGCTTAGGAGCCAACCCACTATGGTCAAAGAGAGCAAAACATCCGTTTGTATTGAAATACTGGTGGTTACAAAGATTGAAATTCCTCCTTCTGTTTTTAAGGTTATAGCTCAGGTATTACAGAAAATGTAATATCCAAGCAAGAGCTAAAGACAAAAATGACTAGCCTGGCTTCAAAACTCTTTAAGCAGAATTCAGGATCAAACTTAATAACTTCAAGATCAAACTCTATACTACAGACAGCCCTTCAGAAGAAGGGGGAATTGTTTAACTGATGAGAACATCAGGTGCTTCACATCTCAATTAGTCTGTAAATTGGCTTGCTCTGTTTTGTGATTCATCATTGGGAAGTGATCCCAGATTTTATTTGCAAGAATGATAGCTTAAGCGTGAAGTCCTGCCTGAATCATGTCTTTGGACCAATAATGGATTTCAGCTTCTGATGATGCACTATTGATAAAGCTTCATTTGACTCAAGAGGGAAGGCAAATGAAGAGGAGCCACTTGGACCATCTGCTGCAGAAGAAAACTCCAAAGGCATCAGATGCTGAGACCTGAGATATATATCAGATTATAGCATGAGGTGTAATGATTTTTTTTCTTAAAATGCGTGATTAAAATTGTGAATATATTTCAACAGACACTGGCATAAGTGTAGAAGAATATTCTAGAACAATAAAGGTTAAGCACATATTGTGAGGTTTTTTTGCATACACAGGAGAGAAGTAATTTGGTAACTTCCACAGCTGAGCACATGGCATTTACCATATTTGAGACAATGCATGAGGTGTAGTTATATTTTGTAGGCAGAGAGATCACCTCTAAAGCCTGTGCAGGAATGAAGAACATCCTAAATATTAGTTCTGGCTCCAAGCAACACAGGGATTCTTTAAACAGGATCTGGAGAAGAAAGATAAATAGTCAACATCTGTTGTCGGTAGCATTTAATT
Source organism: Intellagama lesueurii (assembly GCA_037013535.1). NCBI lineage: Eukaryota > Metazoa > Chordata > Lepidosauria > Squamata > Agamidae > Intellagama > Intellagama lesueurii. The sequence goes on from JBAJHW010000002.1 coordinate 259,971,897, forward strand.
CTTTCTCTCAGTGTGGCATTTTATTAATAAAGTCAATTGCACAGCAGAGCTCCTTTAGATACATGCACATGTGGTGTTCGGGAATTTCAGGAGCTCTCTCGACCAATCCTGTCATTCCTGTGATGTCAGTTCATTTCCTCCAGCCTATCAGACTGTTTCAGAGCAATTGATTCAAAAGTAGGTCAATAATCTCAATGTTCCCATGCTATTAAATTTCCTGCTCCCTGCTTGCCAGTCTCATCACCTTGAGTGACAAGGCAATGCTGTTTTGTACTACTTTACTGTCTGATAAATGTTGAGACTAGCCCTGTCTAGGTCTCCCGCTCTGCTGTGAAATGTTGCACTTTCATCTATTTTTTGCCTGTGTGTGAAGCACACAGGATATAGAAATGATATATGAATTCACGGGATATAGAAAGAAAGAAAGAAAGAAAGAAAGAAAGAAAGAAAGAAAGAAAGAAAGAAAGAAAGAAAGAAAGAAGGAAGGAAGGAAGGAAGGAAGGAAGGAAGGAAGGAAGGAAGGAAGGAAGGAAGGAAGGAAGGAAGGAAGGAAGGAAGGAAGGAAGGAAGGAAGATGTACACACACGCATACACATGCTCAGTGTATATATACAGTGGTTTGGTGATTTCACTGAAGCATTTAGGTCAGGGTACATATCTTAGTGTTGTTGGGAAAGTGTGAAGGCAAGAGGAGAAGGGGACGACAGAGGACGAGATGGTTGGACAGTGTCACCGAAGCTACCAACATGAATTTGACCAAACTCCGGGAGGCAGTGGAAGACAGGAGGGCCTGGCGTGCTCTGGTCCATGGGGTCACGAAGAGTCGGACACGACTTAACGACTAAACAACAACATATCTTAGCGACTTGTACAGCATTTCCTGTGTGAGGTGCAAATAGCTGTGAGGACACCAAGAGGTTAACCTGGTGGAAAAGACATGGTGACTCAAGGCAGGTCTGGTTGAAACAGCACAGTGATGGATGTTTTCAGCAAACAGAATTTGACCAGTGTCTAAGAACCTGTGAAACTGTAGGTACTTGAGTTCCAACAGAGCTTTCTCATATCTGCTGAAATGTGTCATCTTTTACTTTATAAAGTGATGACACACAAGAGATGGATTTGAGCTACATTTTGGTTTGTCACTATAAAAGCATGAAGAGAACATAAAGTAATTTTTAAAATGACCCTTAGTGATGAATCCTTGTTAGTTTTACCGGACAGGCGGAGGAGGCAATCTTGTACAATCTCCTACTTCTTGATCTGCAGGTATATATCCCCCCATCTATTTGAAGACTGCTGTTTGCTGTACGTTTTTATGCCAATAAAGGTTATGATGATGAAGAAGAAGATACAGGAGATGTTCAAGGAATTGTTTACTATTGCTTACCACTGCCAGGCCCCACTGAGTTCCCAAGGCTGTAGGGGGGTCTTGCTCCTTCTTGGATGCACACGTTAACCTAGTGAACAGTTTTGAGTGTGTCAATGAAGCTGAGAGCAATGCTGTTCAGGAGGCCAGACTCCATTATGTGTCTGGACTCCTAGCAGGGTCACCCAAGGTGGAATGGTCACAGCTGAGACACCAGGCTAAGATGCATTCGACCTCTTCAGACGTAATGGCTGCATCAGTAAAATATAATGGATAGTTCTCATTGTGATGGAGTAGCAGCTACTGAGCGGTAGCTAAAAGTGCTGCTAGTAGAAAAGGCAACAGTGGTGACACTCAAACTAACTTTTTTTAGTACAGTGGTGCCTCGCTAGACGATGTTAATCCGTTCCACGAAGATCGCTGTCTAGCGAAAACATCGTCTAGCGAAGCACGTTTTTCCCATTGGAATGCATTGAAATCTCTTCAATGCGTTCCAAAGGGAAAACTCGTCGTCTTGCGAAATCTCCCATAGGGAAACATCGTCTAGCGAGTGAGGGTCCCCGTCGGAATGCACTGACAGCTGCACTGACAGCTTTTCACCACTAGTCGGCGCATTCCTATGGGGAAACCTCATCGTCTAGCGAAAATTCCCCATAGAGAGACATCGTTTTGCGAAGCGCAGTAGCGATCGCAAAAAGGCATCGTCTAGCGATTTCCTCGTCCTGCGAGGCAATCGTCTAGCGAGGCACCACTGTACTGTGCAAAAACTGGCAGTGCTAAACCCTTGCTGAACTTTCCTTACCATGGAAACCCTCTGATAAGATAGTCCAAAATGAAACAAGATATAGTGTTGGAAGATGAGATTCTCAGGTCAGAAGCCACTCAATCAACTACTGAGGAAGAGCAAAGGACAAGTATGAATAGCTCTGTCACTAATGACATGACTAAATTAAACCCAAAAGGATATTTAGCAGATGACATGCACAGAAGTAAAAGGAAAGTCCGATGCTGCACAATGCATATGAATGGAATATGGAATGTGAGAAGTGTGAATCAAGGTAACTGGAAACTGTAAAGCAAGAAACAGAATGTATAAATATTGCAATGCTTGGTGTCAGTGAACTAAAGTGGACTGGAACAGGATATTTTCAGCCACACAACTGCAGAATGTTCTACTTTGGAAATAACAAACCCAGAAGAAATGAATGGCTCTAATAATGAGGCAAGATATAGTTCAGGCAGCTAGGGGCTATAATGCAAGGTCTGATGAATAATATCAGTCAGACTCTGCGGAAAACTGACCAACATAACCATTATTCAAGTCTGTGCCCCAACTATCGATGCTGAAGAAGATGAAATTGAAAGCTTTTATGTAAGCATCCAGGAGGAAATTGATTACACAACAGAACAAGACATGCATATAATCATAGGTGACTGGAACACAAATGTAGGGAACAAAGCAGAACCAAATGTTGCTGGAAAATGTGGTCTAGGGGTCAGAAATAAAGCAGGAATATGACTCATCAGAGTCCTGCAAAGCCAACAATCTGCTTATTGCAAACACATGCTTCAAGCAACAAACACATGGCTGAACACGTGGACATCACCAGATGGTCAATATAGAAAATAAATAGACATGTAGATGACAACACTGTGCATTGTGTGTTGTGGTGTCATGAATCAGATAAAATGTATTTGTTTTTTTCAGTAGAGGACATCTCTATGGGGCAAGAGCTGGAACATCATTTATTTATTTATTTATTTATTTATTTATTTATTTATTTATTTATTTATTGTATTTTTACCCCGTCTATCTGGTCAGATGACCACCCTAGGCGGCTTCCAACACACATAACATACATGACAAAATATAAAAAAATATATAAAAATATATAAAATATAACATCAATAGACAAATAATTCAAGATGGAGAAGGGAAAAGGAAAAGAGAAATAAAAAGAAGAAAGAAATCAAGTGTTCACTGGAGGGAAGGCCTGCGTAAACATCCAAGTTTTTAATTGGTTTTTAAAGGTGCCCAGCGAAGGGGGCCGCACGAATCGCCGGAGGAAGGCTATTCCAGAGGCGAGGAGCTACCGCCGAGAAGGCCCGGTTTCTTGTTTTTTCCTTCCGGGCCTCCCTTGGCGTCAAGCTCCTCAGCCTCACCTCCTGACTCAATTGGGTGATCCGGGTAGATTTTGGTGGGAGTAGGCGTTCCGCCAAATATCGAGGCCCTAAACCGTTTAGGGCTTTGTACGTTAGCATTAAGACTTTGAAGTCAATGCGGAACCGAATGGGCAGTCAATGCAAAGCGGCCAGAGTGGGAGATTTATGATGATATTTTTTCTGAAATCATGTAATATTGTACATCAGTGACCTGCTGTACAATATTACATGATTTCAGAATCATTGATTAATGCCACCAACATCTTGTGGTGTTTCATGCCAGGAATCCTGTTATAAACTCTGTTTGACCCAAGCTCTGCCTGAAATGAATGCTCATATACAACTTCATAAACTAGTAGCAAAGAGCACTTTGCCCAGCTATTCTTCATTGGTCACTTTTGGTTTCTTTTGCTCCTTTTCTTGCTTTGGCTATCTAGGAAAAGTATGCAAGAATAACTTCAGATTATGAACCAATCCCACAGGATTTATTTTGGTTTTTATTACTCACTGATGACCATGATAAATGGCCATATTGGACCACCGAAGTAAAGAAAACTTTACCTTCTCTGAAGGATGGATACATCAAACATCCTGGAAACATCAACATCTCTTTTAGCACCAAAAGCATTTTTCCAATTATCATGCAAGCAAATGATGCAAGTGACCTTCTGAAGATGCAATTAGTCAAGTCTAGTGCAGGTCATCAATGCTAATGTGACCCAAAATGCTATTTGATGTACAGCAGCGAAGTGATTCAGGTTCAAAGCCAGGATTAAACGTTGGCTTCAGTGTCTACTTTAAAGGGGACATAGTTTCTTCTCCACTGTCCGCAGAATAGAAAAGTAATCTGAATAAGATATCCAGTGAGTAGGAAAGAAAGAGCAGGGAAAGAATGGAGAAACTGCTGCAGTAACTGAAGCCGGGCCATCTGCAGAGCAAAAAAGGAATAAATAGCTTGGCTGAAATCCTGTTAGTTATTCCTGTGTAACACAATGGGCATAAATCTACTTTGCGAGTTGGTGCAGGTTTAAGGAGCAAAGACCTACACTGACTCACAAACTTGCTCCCACTCTCCATTGATTGTGTTAAGCTGGTGTGAAAATTAAATTGGGTTTTGGCCATTTTTCCAAATCTTGGTTTGAGTTGGCAGCAATGTTTACAGATAACAATTCTTACTGTTACGGGAATCAAATCACTGTAGGTCACATCTAAACAGCAAAAAAAGTTTCTTTGGCTTTTCTGCAACAAATATTGTGTATGTAAATACTCATGCTGGACATCACATTTGTTTCTCTCACTTGGAAAATAACATCTTTCTACTTACACAACAGAGACTGAAAGATCCATTATAATGCCATTGTACAAAATGCTGGTAAGGCCACACCTGGAGTATTGCGTACAGTTCTGGTCGCCGCACCTCAAAAAGACATTGTGGAACTGGAAAAGGTGTAGAAGAGAGCAACTAAAATGATGACTGGGCTAGGGCACCTCCCTTATGACGAAAGGCTACAGCCTTTGGGGCTGTTTAGTCTAGAGCAGTGGTTCTTAACCTTTGTTACTCAGGTGTTTTTGAACTGCAACTCCCAGAAACCCCAGCCAGCACAGCTGGTGGTGAAGGCTTCTGGGAGTTGCAGTCCCAAAACACCTGAGTAACAAAGGTTAAGAACCACTGGTCTAGAGAAAAGGCGCCTGAGGGGGGACATGATTGAGACGTATAAAATGATGCAGGGGATGGATAAAGTGGATAGAGGGAAGCTCCTTTCTCTCTCACTCAATACCAGAACCAGGGAACAGCCACTCAAATGGAGTGTTGGGAGAGTGAGAACAGACAAAAGAAAATATTTCTCTACCCAGTGTGTTGTTAGTCTGTGGAACTCCTTGCCACAGGATGTGGTGGTGGCATCTGGCCTAGATGCCTTGAAAAGGGGATTAGACAGATTCCTGGAGGAAAAGTCCATCACAGGTTACAAGCCACGATGGGAATTTTATAATCTCCAGGCTTAAAAGGAAGGTACTTCAAAATGCCAGATGCAGGGGAGGGGTATCAGGAGACAGGTACCTAGTTGTCTCGTGTGCTCCCAGAGGCATCTGGTGGGGCCAGTGTGAGATACAGGAAGCAGGACTAGATGGGCCCTTGGCCTGATCCAGCAGGGCTCTTCTTATGTTCTTACGTTTTTATGTCCCATTGTCTTCAAAGAGAAAGGCTGATTTATACAAGATGTTGTTCCTGTCCAGTTTCAGTATGTTTACCGTGCAGGTTGTCCCATGCACATTTTAGCTTAGCATTAATCAGCAGTAGATACTGTGAGTAGGCCGTAATGTAATTTCTGCATGTCGATAAATGCTGGGTATGTGGTCAGTTTACACCTTCTGCATATACTGTAAAAATTACTTCACAATAAATATGAAATCTTCCTTCACACACTTCCTGGTCACTGAGCAATCAGAGCCAAAACATACATTACAGGTAGCCCATCATTTGTAGACAAATTTCCTTAACTGCTGAACATGTCTGATTGTCAATAGGATTCCTTTATATCAGTAGGATTCCTTTCAAGGACAGGCCCACCTGCTTTTGCCCTTTACAGCCATCTGAAACCCCTGTGAGTCTTAAAATATAAAAGTTTGAAATCAAAAGCAGCACTAAGTATTACAGTATTTATATACCAGGTTTTCTACACCTTTTTTTTCTCATATAGTTATTATAATTCTTCAGGATGATAGGAAAGACCCTCCTGAACAACTAGCAAAGACTTCTGTGGCGTAGTAAGAGTGATCTGAGAGGTACAGTTGTCAGGTCAAACCTCCCCCTGTCTCTACCCCTTGCCCTCCAGGTCACCCTTATCCATGGCGGGGTAGCTTCATGGGATGACAAAAAATGGACAACCCCAATCAAGGGGAGGAGCCATCTTCACCTGCAGGGAAAATTCTGGAACAACCATTCTTAATCGTTTTTGGTCACAGCCATAAACATAATATGAAAGAAATATAGATTGAATGAGTCACATAATGAACTTTATATTGTTTCCAGTCTGTGGCCCCCTCCAATGTGCCAGGGGCCCCCAGGGGGCCATATGCCCCCCATTGAGAGTGGTTATTTTATAACACCAAAGGTCCAGCAGAGGCCTCAGTGAGGTGACTTTTGGGAGGAGGGTTCAATAGGGAACAGCAGGATAATGAGAGACATGTGACTCAGAGGTGGGAGGCTCAGGAAAATATACAAGAGATATCTGGAGAAGGAGGGGAGGAGACATCAAGGTACATTAGAGGAACTGAGGAAGACAGAACAGACCAGGTGAGGGGAAAAGAGAGGGACAAGGATTGATCAGAAGCACTAGAGGGGCATAAGGAGGGGGCACCCAAGCAAGCCCTATATGTCATGGTTGTCCACTAGTTAGAAGACATCACCATAAGAACTCTCTGGCAGCCATTCGTTCAGAGTTTCCAGTGACTATGCAGCTGAGGAGGTGGAGGTGCCCTTGCTAGTTCCAGCTTCTTTACCAACTGGTGGTTGGAGTTCGGGCTGCTTGAAGACAGGATCCCAGGTAGCACATTTGGAGAATCCGGCCAACAAAAATAGTAGAGCCAGGGAGGGTGAAGTTAACTGGCCTCCAGGACAGAGATCAAAGGCAGTAGTCTATGAGATATTGAGTATCAGAGAAGCTCTGGGAAACCTGTTAAGGTTGTGTTGCAGTTCTGAAGTTGTCAGAATGGAAAGTTTTTGTTGCAGCATTTCTGTCTGGGGCCATTGAATCTTTGGAGACTCCTTTGCCTCTGTAAGGCTTGGACAGGGGTGGATGTGTACAGGTACCTTAAAATTTGGTATGTTGTATTAGGCACATGCATTCAAATTGCAGTCCACAAAGTTTATGCAAAATGGCTGGGCTCTTATTAAAGATCAATGAGCGTGTGGAGCTCCAGCTGCAGAAGCTCCCACAACAATCTGACCATGATGAGCGTTGAGGCATATGACGGGCAATCTTGTCAGATCACAGCGGCGGGTTATATTGTAGGATTTCATGCATGTAGACATGGAACAAGATACTAGCCAATAAAAAAGGGGTTGTTTTTAATCTGCCAGAAGACTTTTTCATTGGTTTTCCTGTAATACTTTGTTCATAGAAAACATTTATAAATCATACATATTTATAGTATTTATTTATATTGTTCTGATTTTGAGAATTCAGTCTATAAAGACATACCTTATGATAAACAGACATCTTGAAATATGAAGAACCCGCAGCTTTTGAAGGAACAGCATTTCTATAAAGTTAGTTCTGGCATGGTATCACACCTTTCTACTCTAAATATACACCTAAATATACTTATGCTGCGCTAGCTTTCCCTTCCTCTCAAATATTAGTACAGTCTGGCTATTAAGACTAACAACAACAACACAAATCTGTTTGACAGGTTGCTGAATGTCAACTCACAACTAGAATGTCAAGGCTTGATTTTGGATTTGTGACTCATTTTAAGAGCTGTGCTTTATCAAGCCTTTCTCATGTTCCTAGTCAAGCTGGGAAGGACTGAGGGAAGCAGTTAAACAAGACCTGCTGCTCAGAATGAGCTAAATAAACCAAATAATTCCAGGTATAATTCATAAAAAGCAGAAATTAAGCCATTTAAACTGAGTTTGTTTCAAGCATAACTTGCTCAGTGGTAGTTTTATGTTGTGAAATAGCATTCACTTAAGTTGATCTGAAAAGCTGGATTTTCAACTTATTTCCTCAACTGAAGTCAACTTAAGAAGTCACTGAACTATTTTCTGTGCACTGAATGTTGTGGAACCATGATGCTAGCACAGACGAACACGGCTACCTCTTCTAAGACTTGTAGAACTATGTTGCTTATGCAAATTGGGCAGAATTCTTGAGTTTTTTCTATTCAAACCAGTGCACTTTCTGCCTGTCTGAACAACATAAGGATTAAATTATCAAAACCCTAATGGGTCGTAACTCTAATATCATTGGAATTTTTGTGCTTGACGTAACAAGAAGTACAGGTTCTAATAGCTGTGTCCAAAACCTTTCTTCATCAAGTACTAAGTCATTCGTAACCCACGGGTGTCTTGTAAAATGCCATAATGGATTTTATTCTGCATGATATCCATTAACATTAAGGTAGCTGTGTGAGCAAAACACCCACTCGGTACTTAGAAAGCATATCTCTTGGAGATTCTGATTCATCAGCGGCTGATGCAGTATTATGGATAGGCACACATATTTTGAGCTTGTTATTTACACTAAAAATCTGCTGGGCAGGAGCTAAAAGCTTTCAGTGGTAAATTGCCATAACAGAATAACCATTTGGACTTTGAAAAAAATATTCTCATTGTCCACAGGAGGATGTAAACAATCAAAGATGAAACATTTGTGGTTTTGCCATTTTCCCTTTATAAATTAATTCAAGTCTGTTTCGAACTCTTCTCATGCGGGTATCCACATGTCAAATATAACAGAATCCCCCACTTTGTAACCTCGTGCAAGGGTTTGCATACAAATTTTGAAACAAGGTGAGAAGGTGTATATCTTTGCTACTTATACACATCAGTTCTGATCCAGATCAGAGCGAACCATGATTACTAGAAGTTAGCAAAATAAAAGGCCACGAAGCTGCAGAGTATGCATTTCATGTATACAGTAATATTGTTTAACTCTCAGTTGAGGGAAGTTGAGGGAAATCTTGCATTATTTTTCTACAGGGTTGTTGTGTACTGGATGGACATCATATCCTCAGGTCTACCTCATGGTGCACTCACTACTTGTACGCACACTGAGTGACTACTGTAAAAAAAAAGATAGGATCATGATATTTATATCATGTGTTTCCTCCAATGATTCTGAAGTGGTATACAAACCTCTCTCCACTTTATCATCAGAACAACCCTATGAGGTAGGTTATGTTAACAGAGACTGACTGACCTAATAGGCTCCCCATAAGTTTCATGGCTGAGTGAGGACTAGATCCTAGATCTCTCATGTTCCAGTTGATATTTTAACCACTACATCACATTGACTCTTTACTCTGTTGGTATTGAGAACAGCCCAGTGTGTAAATACCAAGGAAAGGGGAAACATGCCTTTCTTGTTCTCTATGGTCACCTCATTGTTCACACAGACACTTGTTTCTGCATTTTAGGTGTTGTTGTTATTTAGTCGTTAAGTCGTGTCCGACTCTTCATGACCCCATGGACCAGAGCACGCCAGGCCCTCCTGTCTTCCACTGCCTCCCAGAGTTGGGTCAAATTCATGTTGGTCGCTTCGATGACACTGTCCAACCATCTCGTCCTCTGCCGTCCCCTTCTCCTCTTGCCTTCACTCTTTCCCAACATCAGGGTCTTTTCCAGGGAGTCTTCTCTTCTCATGAGATTTTAGGTGTATACCTGCCTAAAAATCAAAATCCCCTGATGTAAAAGGATGTAAAAGGTTTTGGCCTCTGTTAATACTATTGCTGCAATGTATTTCCTACTTTAATCAGAGCCTAGGCACTAGAGTGTCAGGGTAGCAGTGAAGGGGAGGGTACTAATCCTGTATAGGTGGGACTTCATCTTGGAATCAAGAGATCTTGGAGGCATGAGCATATGAGGGGAAATGACTCAGTTATGACCTTGCTTGGAGGGCTTGATATGCACGTACACCACCTGATGTATGCGCATATCATAGTCTACCTGGCCATAATATGGTAAACTATGATGACTTCTCACACGTCACCCAAAAAGTGGGGCATGCCGTACCAAAAAGAGGGCGCCAGCTTGGTTTAAGACTGCATATGCTGATCTACAGTATGTGTACCAATTAGAAATTAATTTTTAGAAACAAAATTAGAAACAATTTTTTAACAAGTAATTTAAACAAAATTACAATGCATCCCAGCCAGGTGGTAAAGACAGTGACCTCTGGCTTGTGTACACCTGTTGAGTCTGCTGCTCAGGTACTGCTCACTGGGGGTGGGCAACGCGATGGTCCCTGTTCTCCTTCCCTCTGCTTCTAGATTTTTAGATCAGATTTGGGCTGGGCAGTTTCAAATAGAAGACAACTACAGAAAAGACTATTTCCTGAGTATCCTTCAAATATAGAACTATCCTCTATGAAAGAGGATTTGGGGCTGCCTTAGGCTAGGCCTAAACCAGCTGCAGCTCATTTCACTATCCTTTCCATACATTCCCAGCACTTAGGCCGGGGGGGGGGGGGAGATTGTGAGCAGCAGGCTGGGTGCTGTGGTGTTTGTTCCCTTGCCCATGCCTAGGGCAATATCTACCCGGAAGCTATGCTTTTAATAAAAATGAGGCCTAATTTACCCAAGTTCAGGGTTTCTTGTCAGTCTTGCCCTCCCTCAGTAGGATATGATATTGTTACAGCAGGGGGGAAAAAATGCCCGTAGCAGAAAATAAATTTGCCAGAACAAATGTCTGCTGTAATTCCCTTTATGTTCTATTTGTCCTGGCCTTTAGCTTTTTGGTGCTCATGTAGAATTTTATGTTGGCCTTGGAATCAGGGCTTCAGATCTTAAGATCGTTAGAACATAAAAGCCTTGCTGGAACAGAACAAAGGTTTAGCTTGTCTAATATTCTGTTCACCTAGGAACCAGCGGGCTGTGTTTAGGAAGCCCACCAGCAGAATACGAACGCAATTACATTCTCTGTTTCACACTTCCCACCAAGTGCTCTACACAGCCGGATGGTCTCTGATACATATTCAGCCCAGATGGTAGCTTCAGAATGGCCTTGTCTCCACGAATTTAAACAATTCCTCTTTAAAGCCATTCAGGTCGACAGCCTTTGCTACATCTTGTACCTGTGAATTCCACAGTTTAACAATTAACTTTCTGAAGTGGTACTTCATCTGTCCTGAACCCCCCCCCCCTTCAGTCTATGGCCATGGTTTCTACCATTATGAAGGACTGGGGGGAAATTTGCCTGTTTACTTCCTTCACACCAGTCATAGTGTTATACAGCCTTATCCTCTCTCCCCTAACTTCCTTTTTCCCTATAATGAACAAAAAACGTAACCTGTCCTCACAGAGAAGCTGTCATTTTGTTTGTCATTTTCCATACTTTCATAGCTGCATATGTTGTTATGATCATCTGGCTCATTTGTAACTGGCTATCTCACAAGATACATGAGGATTTGAACTGGAGCTGCTCTTTTATAAGGATATGGCTATGAAGCTGCCCATGCATCCTAGTCAGCAGAAGTCTGTCTGAAAGATTGTAGGAACAGCTTTCTGTGTTGAAGCATGTTTGAATGACTTGGATTTTTGTTTAAAGATAAGGACTGGCTGGATAGCTCAGTGAATTCGGAATCTGGTTGGAGTTCAGTTCTTCACTGTGTCCCCCAAGAGAAGAGTCAGCCTGTGTAGCTTTGGACAAAGTGTACACCCCACCAGAGCACCCTCAGATGAAGGGAGTGATAAGCCACTTCTGAGTACTCTTGCTTCCAGAAAATTTTGGAAAGGATTGCCATAAGTCAAAATTGACTTGATGACATGGAATCGTTGTTGTTGCTGTTGTTGTTTTCATTGTTGTTGCTAAAGATAAGGATGCATAAGAAGGGAGAGCACAGGCCTTGAAGCTGCCATTTTGCATTTAGCAGTAGGAGAGCAGAATGAGCAACAGACACAAATTTAAATTTATTTATTTAAAATATTTTTATCCTGCCTTTCTCCTTTAAAAGGTCACCTGGTCACAGGTGTGATATTACTATGTTGGTAACAGAACCCATTTCTAAATTTGCATCTAAATTCTAGATCTGGATAATTAGTCAATACACATTTTATGCTAAAGAATTATCTCTGTTTACCTTGTTTTCAGTGATGCATTTGCTTCATTTTGTTACTACTGTTTTATTGTTGCACCAATTTATCTATTTTTGCTACTATCGTCTTGTCGCTGAGCAACAGTAACAAAGTTGCTGTGATGCTATTATTTTTGTCACTCCATACCAGCTAGATAAAATGATGGCATGGAAGTACCTAGCTACTTTCAAAGAATTCATATTGCAAGGGGTGGATGAATTGCATCCAAGGATTACTTAAGGAACTTGCAGATACAATCCCTGTGCATCTGTCTATAACCTTTTAGAATTATTGTAGAAGAGGAGAGGTTCCAGGAGACAACTGTTGTTCCCATCTTCAAAAGGGAAAGGAAAGAAGACCTCAATAATTATCTGCCGGTCAACTTGACATCACTACCAGGAAGGTTCCAGGACAAATCATAGAACTTTTATTCTGAGCATGTTGAAAAAAAATACTGTGATTACTAAGAGACAGCTTGAGTTTCTCAAAAACAAGTCATGGAGATTACTTTTTCTATAAAGCTTAACTGAGATTGGTAGAATATTGGAAATATTGGAGATGTAGTGTATCTTGCTAGACAGCATCTTAAAAAGCAGAGACATCACCTTGCCGACAAAGGTCCGCATAGTCAAAGCTATGGTTTTTCCAGTAGTGATATATGGAAGTGAGAGCTGGACCATAAAGAAGAATTGATGCTTTTGAATTGTGGTGCTGGAGGAGAATCTTGAGAGTGTCCTGGACTGCAAGGAGATCAAACCTATCCATTCTGAAGGAAATCAACCCTGAGTTCTCACTGGAAGGACAGATCCTGAAGCTGAGGCTTCAATACTTTCGCCATCTCATGAGAATAGAAATCTCCCTGGAAAAGACCCTGATGTTGGGAAAATGTGAAGGCAAGAGGAGAAGGGGATGACAGATGACGAGATGGATGGACAGTGTCATCGAAGCTACCAACATAAATTTGACCAGACTCCGGGAGGCAGTGGAAGACAGGAGGGCCTGGCGTGCTCTGGTCCATGGGGTTACGAAGAGTCGGACACGACTTAACAACTAAACAACAACAACAAGTGTATCTTGATTTTAGTAATGCATTTGACACAATATTCTTGAGGGCAAGCTAGCAAAATGCAGGTTACATGCAGGAAAATCTGGTAAAATTTGGCTTCTTGTATGGTGGATTTATAGTTGTTTGATGGACAGTATCCAAAGAGTGCTCACTAATAGTTCCATGTTATGCTGGACATAAGTGATTGGGGGCCACTGAGATTGGTCCTGGGCTCAGCATTGTTCAAGATATTTATACATGACTTGCATGAAAAGTAGGCTGGATATTCATCACATTTGCAGGTGACAACAAACTAAGAAACATAGCTAATGCTTTGGAAGACAAATCAGGGCTCCATATTATCTCAACAGATCGTAGAACTGGGCCCAACCTTAAAAAAAAAAAATCATTTCTTAAAATAATGCTGATGTGAGGTCCAGTTTGAAAGTTATATTTTTTTCTTTGGGGCTTCCTTATTTTTGAGTTGGCTTATGAATGCTGAAATGGGCTGTCACACAATATTTATTGCTGCATGCCTATACAGCAAAAATACAGTGGCTCAGGGTACATATCTTAGCCACTTGCACAGCATTTCCTGTGTGAGGTGCAAATAGCTGTGAGGACACCAAGAGGTTAACCTGGTGGAAAAGACACGGTGACTCAAGGCAGGTCTGGTTGAAACAGCACAGTAATGGATGTTTTCAGCAAACAGAATTTGACCAGTGTCTAAGAACCTGTGAAACTGTAGGTACTTGAGTTCCAACAGAGCTTTCTCATATCTGCTGAAATGTGTCATCTTTTACTTTATAAAGTGATGACACACAAGAGATGGATTTGAGCTGCAGTTTGGTTTGTCACTATAAAAGCATGAAGAAAACATAAAGTAATTTAAAAAATGACCCTTAGTGAAGAATCGGTGTCGTTAGTTCCATCAAATTGCTTCTGACTTATGGTGACCCTAATCAAGTTTTTGAGATACAAGAGATGTTCAAGGAATGGCTTACTATTGCTTTCCACTGCCAGGCCCCACTGAATTCCCAAGTCTGTAGGGGGACTTGTAGTGAAGAGTTTTGAGTCTGTCAATGAAGCTGAGAGCAATGCCATCAGCAGGCCAGGCTCTGTTATGTGTCTGGACTCCTAGCAGGGTCACCCAAGGTGGAATGATCAGCAGCTGAGACACCAGACTAAGGCCCTGGTCACACTAGGGAAAATGTTTTCTAGTCCTTCCAATACTTTCCATACCTCTGTTGTACTGAATCGTGGCCACGTGGTTTACATCCCTGGACGAACGTTCCAAGAACTTTTAGCAGTACCGATTCATTTCCTCCTATTTGAATCATTATGTCCGGCTACACTATGATACCTGTTTATTTTCTCTCTTGCTTCAAGGGGCAATGTAGCCCCTCGATTTTTTAAAATATATATATAATATTTATCAATACATCAATATATATCAGAAAAAAATCTCCCTCTAAGGTGTGTGAGTGCACTTGACTCCACCCCGCCTCTGCACAGCCTTCCTCCTACCCCATACACCCACAGCTATTGTTTCCAGCCCCTTTTGTTCCTGTCACAACGGAACCCCATGCAGTGGGAGCAGGGCGGACTTGCACAAAGTGGGACTGGAAATTAGAGGGAACATTGATCGGGAAGAGGTTTCTGTTTAGGAAAGTGTCCCTCTGTTGCATTGGCTGCTCCTGCAGAAATGCATTGCACACAATGGACTTGGAATATCAACGCAGCAGTACTGGCGATCACCCCCCCCCCCCGGTTGACATTGACATGCCAATGTTTCAAGGTATCTTCTCACAGGAAAAAAAAATTACTCACCAGTAATGTAATGGTGGTGGCCCCCGTGGCATACTTTTACCAAAGTATTGATGTATCAGGCACAAGATGTTTTTTAAAAATAATGTTCATACTGCAGTAATGGCGGCCATCTTCCTGGCTTCGATTCTGAAAAGAAGCGGGGCAGGTCATGCACACAGGCAATCCCAGTAAGGAATGCAGTGGTACAACAAAGGTACAACATAACACAACCTTCCTGGCAATGGGGAAATGTTCCGTAGTTACACCGCTAGCCAGGGAAATGTCTCGGTCTTGACTCTGCATTGTGTGACCAGGAAAAAAAATACCAACATAACTGGTGGATAACTACATAACATTTCCCTCTTGTGACCAGGGCCTAAGATGCATCCACCCTCTTCAAGGGTAATGGTTGCATCAGGAAAAGATAATGAATAGTTCCAGTGGGAGGTGGGTGGCAGCTACTGAGCAACAGCAGTAGCTGAAGCTGAAGCAGTGAATGCAAATTATTAGTTTTTTCTTTCGGGCACTCCTATTTTTTTGAGTTGCCTTATGGAAAGCTGAATTTGGCTGTTGCACAATATCTATTAATTTCAACATGGATAAAGTTAGGAAGGAAAAATCAGATGCACAAATATAGCATTGGTGACACCTATGTGACTGCAATAAGTATGAAAATGATCTAGGAGTTGTACAGATTAATCACACTGAAAGAGTTTGATGCAGTGGTAGGAAAGCTACTTCAATCTTAGGTGAATCCACAGAACTATAGTGTAAAGACAGTAGCACCCTTTTCTGCTTTATTGAGACCTTACCTGGAATACTATGCCCAGTTTTGTGCATCACAATTTAAGAAGGATATTGACAAACTGGAATGTGTCCAGAGAAAGGCAATCAAGACAGTAAAGGACCTGATCCCATGTTGAATGGTTGAGGGGGTGCCCGATATTTAGACTGAAGAACAGATTGAGAGTTGTAACTAAGGTTTGGTAAGAAGGTTTTATGTTAGGAATTTGATTATACCTTTTGTCAGTAGAGCACAAAGCAGAAAAAAAGCACAGAAACTGTTAGAGATTTAACCCAGTCTCATGAACCCTCCTTTGGGACACACAGACTTGCCCTTTGTAGTAAAAATGACTCAAACTTGGGTCCCCAGATGTTCTTGGATGACAACTCCCAGAAGTCCCAGCCAGCACAGCTAGTGGTGAAGGCTTCTGGGAGTTTTAGTCCAAGAACATCTGGGGACCCAAGGTTGGGAACCGATGTTCTAGATGTATTTTTAACAGAAATAAGTGAAATTTACTCACAGTTATCAAACAAAAGGAGACAAATGGAGTCTCTTGCATGGGAAAGGATTCCATGCCTGCTTCTTGAAAGATGGCTTGGGAAAAGAAGTAAACAATAAACAAAGGATCATAAACAGGAGGAAGGATCTGGCCCAATGGATTCCTGCATGGAGCAGAGGATTGGACTCAATGCCCCCCCCCCCGTGTCTCCTTGACAGGAGCTGGACTTGATGATCCCAAGGGTTCCTTCCAGCTCTGCAGTTCTAAGATGATGATGATGATGATTGGCCTCTTCCAAATCAATTACTGTATGATTCTATGACAGAGGCAGGAAAATCTTTATCAATCAATTTAGTGGCAAGTTGTAAGTAACAGTAGCTTGTGCCCCCTTCTACTGCCCCTTGGTGTTAGGTCATGCAAGACTACAATTTCCCCCAAAGATATAGTAGCCACTGTCAAATATTTGAAGGGCCGCCATATAGATGATGGAACAAATCTCTTTCCTGTGGCTCCTGAGGACAGAATCTAAACAGATCTGAAATTACAAGAAAGACAAGTCTGATTAAACATTAGGAAGAGCTGTTCAACAGTGGGACAGGTTACCTTGGAAGGCAGTGGATTTTCTTTTTTAGGATGTTTTTAAAGAGTGGTTGGATAGGTAGCTTTCCGGAATGCTTTAGCTACGGATTTCCTGCTTTGGTAGGGGTTGGACAGGATGACCTTAGGTTACCTTCCAAACCTAAAATGCTATGATTGTATCATTTTGTATTTACTGCCATTGAGTCTGTGACTGTTGGAGAGGAGAAACCACACAGGATACTGGCAGGAAGGAAGAAAGAAAGAAAGGAAATGTACTATTTATTAACAAGGAGGTCCATTTGTGAATAGTGGAGAATTGCAGAAGTTCGTCAAAATGGATCCCGTGCTTGCAGATCTGCTTCTCTATCTAATTAAGAGCATGACAAAAAAAAATGTGGACATGATTGCAGAGAAAAAAGGAAGATTAAGCGTTTTGATCTACATGTCAATCTGGAAAAGACACCTCCCCAGTGCAGAACACATGCTATATCCTTTGGTGTTGTATTTAAATAGTTTTGGGGTGATGTGCTGGAGGCTTTCTTAGGGTTACAAGCTTCTCAGATCACTCATGTAAGAAATGCTTCTTGAGATTTTCTTTCCTTTTGTGGAAGTTGCCCTTTGTCATTTCTCTCAACTTGATGTCTAATGCAATTTTTATTAAGATCTTTATTTTCCAAAGCAAATGTTTCTAGAGTTTGTTTTTCCCCAAACAAAATATGCTGCAGTTAATCCAATGGTTATGAAAGACTCAACAATGACAAAGCAAGATAGATAGAATACAACCTTAGATGCGGAAACAAGTTTTTCAGAGGTTATATGTGATCATCAAAAAAACATGGTTTTAATAAAGCTCAGTAGAGACCATCCTCCTCCTCCTCATTATCGTCATGTGTTGTCAGGTTAGTTCTGACTTATGGCGACCATTTTCAGGGTTTTACAGGTACAGAATATGCAGAAGTGGTTTCCCATTCCCTTCTCCTGGAGGCATCCTGGGACCGTGTAGTTTGCCCAAGGCCACACAGGCTGGTTCTTCTCCCAGGAGGCAAAGTGGGGAATTGAACTCCCAACCTCTGGTTCTGCCGCCAAATACCTAATTCACTGAGCTATCCAGCTGTCATACTATATTTGAATTGAATTATTCAATTTAAGGGCAACGCTCAGGGGGCTGGGCGGGACACACGACACTATTGCATTTTTTCCCCGGTTGGCCTTTCCTGCAGATTCCCATAAAAACTTCACATTATTATTTAGACTTCCCAAACAGAAATGTGGGGATTTGAATCAGGGCTTAAGAAACAGGAAATGCTGCTGAAGCTGGCACTGATTTTACCTTCAGATTCTCTTACCTATGATCTTTTTTGACCTTGGGAGAGTTTACCACACAAAAGTCTGGGCCTTTGTGGAGGAGGCTTTCTAGAAAAGAAATTATGGCAGAGACATTCAAGGAAGGCATCTAGGCCTTTGCAACCTGGGAATATTTTTAAAAGACATCTTCTGTCTTGCTGTTACTGACGAATGGTGCAAATATTGAAGGATCTCCCTTACGTTCCGAAAGTTCATTTTCCAAAGTCACAATAAACTATTCATCCTGCTTGTACTGGGACAGTTGTACTCCACACGTGTGTGATGTGCTTTTTCTTTTTCTTTTTAACTGCAAATCAGGCTATTTCTAGATTGTCCTGTTCTCCTCTGTGGATCTCTGTACTTCAACTGAACAGCACAATGGGATTTTACCAGAAATTCAAAACTCTACAACATAAACATGTCTAGAGAGAATGGCATATTGCAAAGTTTTCCAAGCTTTAAGGCCTCTTTGGATAATCAGCTTCTCACAAGGGAGGTGAACAAGCCTATTGTCCCGTCCACAACAGCTATTTCTTCTCAGCAACAAAGTCTTTACACTGGTTTGCCATGAGGAGAGACTTGTAGTTGTTCATACCTCTGGCCAGAAGTAATCAGGAGCAAGAGTAGCCCTATTTTCCTAGCACAATGGTTAAATCCCTTGGTCCTGACAAGAATTTGTTGCAGCTCCAGTGGGGAGCGTTTTCGTTGCCATTTGCAGGAACTGCAGCACAGGACTGTGGCAAGCTGTGCAACTCCACTTCTTTGTGGCCAACGTTTTGTAACAAGAAAACGTACCCGCACAGAGAAATGCCTCCATGTAGAAGGGCTATTACCTTTGTAATTTGCTGGTTATTCACTTCATTTGCTATATTTATACAGTCTTTCTTCCAATGGGGGCAAGGCTCTCATCCTCTCCATTTTATGCTTCCACCAACCCTGTGAGGCAGGTCAGCCAAAAGAAATGGTTCCAAACTCTTACATTATACTCACATTCAACATGCTTGTGAATCTCCAATAAGCAGAGGTCTTATGTTCTTAAATTTTGAGATACGTGCAAGATACGGGTATTAAACATAGTGAGAATTATGTGATGTTTATTAGAATATAGTAGGTTGCTACTGAGCTTCTGTCTGTGGAGGAGAGTAATTCTAGAATCTGGTATTAAGTTCAAAAAAAGGAGGAGGATTAGTCTTCTTAACACAGAAGCTTCCTTTGTGGATAGTATAAGGAAAAGATCTCTACACTTACTTACAGAGGCAGCACAAGCAGCTCTCCATCATTGCTAGTCTGCTGCTCTTTCTTCCTAACAGCAAGAAGAAATAGGAAACTGGGCCCCAGGGAAAGGACAAGGAAAGAAGAGTGCCTGAGATAACCAATGTACATTCAAACTAGTGAAAAATGAGTGGGGAAAAAGGAAAACACACGGGCCATCTACATGTTTGTCTGCTCCCTTCCAGTTCAGATTACTTACTAAATGCATTGGTGCTCTTGGGTTGTGTGGTGTCAGATTTTGGCTCTTAGATGCTGATTTTGGAGAGTCCATTCTCAGGCTTTGGAACTGAAGAAGCAGGACACTCCTAACCTGGAAACTCTATATTTTAGTTTTCATGCTTATGGACATGGCATTCACGCATGCTCATACACACTGTCTTTCTCTCTCCCTCTCTCTCTCTCTCCCCCCCCCCCCATTCTTTTGCCTGCTCCACAGTGGCTAGGGGTGGAATTCACACAATGCCTTCTCAGTTCATCATGAATCCCCTTTTTGGTCTCTCTGTCACACACACATTTTGCACCCATTTCTGAAACCTAGAACCACCCACCTGTGACACCACAAGGGCCCACCCCTGTGTCCCAGGCTTTGACTCTGAAATATAAAGATGTAACAAACATGAAATTAGGGTGTATCTTCCCTGAGTTGTCAGGGGCAAGTACGCCCAGGCTGAGTACCAGTTCTGGGGAGTGTGAGTGGGAAGGTGCTCTGGCATCACCTAGGAATGCATGTGGTTGGCTACTGCAAGAGCAGAATATGGGACCAAAGAGAAGACATCAGTGATCTAACACTGTTGTTCTTGTGTTTTTAAGAGCTGGGAACCTGTTACAATAAATAATCTTTTCCCACGGAGAGGAAACCACATGAATAATGTGGATTTGAAAGCTCTGGGTTACTTCTGGAATTTTAAAAAAGAAACGAACTAAAATATTTTCCTCAAAAGTTGAAGCAGTAGCCCTGCCAAGTGGCTTGTATCACTAGAAGTATAAATCTGGGATTAAATGTGGTTGCTGGTAAAACATCCATCGGAGCTGAAGCAATGACTTAAATTTAGCTGTATATAGTTAGTGAAGAGTCCCCTGGACTGCAAGGAGAACAAACCTATCCGTTCTGAAGGAAATCAACCCTGAGTGCTCACTGGAAGGACAGATCCTGAAGCTGAGGCTCCAATACTTTGGCCATCTCATGAGAAGAGAAGACTCCCTGGAAAAGACCCTGATGTTGGGAAAGTGTGAGGGCAAGAAGAGAAGGGGACGACAGAGGACGAGATGGCTGGACAGTGTCACCGAAGCTACCAACATGAATTTGACCCAACTCCGGGAGGCAGTGGAGGACAGGAGGGCCTGGCATGCTCTGGTCCATGGGGTCACGAAGAGTCGGACACGACTTAACGACTAAACAACAACAAAGTTAGTGAAGATATATGCCTATTGAAAACATGTTATTACTCTAAACAAAACATCAGCAATAATAAGAACCAATTTTTCTCATGTTCATAGTCTCACAGAGAGTGGAAGAGATGCTAACAATCACACCCACCTACACCCACCCACACCACAAACTTATAAGAGTGATGAAGAAATAAAAGTATTTAAGCTAAACACTTCAGCTTTCACCTTCTTCAGTTGCTCTGGTAAAAGTATGCTGTTACCCAGATGGCACGTAAGAGCACCTAGAGGACAAGGAATTCCAAAGATGAATGATGTCATGTGTTGTCCTCTAGGCTGAGGCTGTGAGGTGGGTTCAGGTAGTCACCTCATGGCCTCAGCCGTGAAGTTTCACCTCTTTTCTATTGTGCTTGGATGTGTTGGCATCTCTATTCCAACCAAAGTCAAGTCAGATCAGTCATAATGTTCAGCATTAAAGTGTTTGTACACTGATTATTCCAACATCTTTGTCAAGATGGCAGACGTATGGTTTCTGAATCTTGTACTTAGATCTGTTGTTGTTTTGCCTACATACTGCAAATGGCATCCTGGTCGCCTGGCCTCATGGACCTAAATTTTATTGCAGGATCTATAGGTGATATTTTGTTTAATATTCATATATACTCAGAACTGAGCCCTGTATATGATAGCCTTAGGTTGCAAGTTACACTCACTTACCCAGGAATAAGCCTCACTGAACCAAATGGCATTTACTTCTGAATAGATATGTATAGAATTTCACAGTGTGATAATTAAAGCACAATTTAAGGCTTGCAAGAGCTTCAATAAAACAGCATTTTTCTCTAAATGATATTTCAATAGACATCACTAAAAGGTTTTGTCTCCATAAAGAGAGGAGACCTATTTAGTTATATACATAACTTTTACACTTCATCGTTCACACTTTATTCATAGAGGAAATGATTTTTCACAGAGTTGACTCAGGAAAAACCAAGCATCACCTTGTTACCCACCATTTGGCATACCAGGCAGGTATTTTGCCCAGCCTGGAAAAAAGGAGGAACACTTTTCTAGCTGCGTGGGAAGAAAAACCCTGCTGCCCAAACACCTTGAGTCAGAAATAGCAACAAACTGCATGTCACAGTTATCAAACACCAAGTGGCCTAGAAAACTTGTCTGGCAGTCCTGATGCTCTGGGAGGCAGTGGTTTTGGCAACAAGCCTGATTGACATGACAGATTGAGATAACCCTGTGCATGCCATCCTGAAGTCGATGAAGAAGAGGTGGGATGTTGTTGTTGTTTAGTCGTTAAGTCGTGTCCGACTCTTCGTGGCCCCATGGACCAGAGCATGCCAGGCCCTCCTGTCTTCCACTGCCTCCCGAAGTTGGGTCAAATTCATGTTGGTAGCTTCAGTGACACTGTCCAACCATCTCATCCTCTGTCGTCCCCTTCTCCTCTTGCCTTCATACTTTCCCAACATCAGGGTCTTTTCCAGGGAGTCTTCTCTTCTCATGAGATGGCCAAAGTATTGGAGCCTCAGCTTCAGGATATGTCCTTCCAGTGAGCACTCAGGGTTGATTTCCTTCAGAACGGATAGGTTTGTTCTCCTTGCAGTCCAGGGGACTCTCAAGAGCCTCCTCCAGCACCACAATTCAAAAGCATCAATTCTTCGGCGGTCAGCTTTCTTTATGGTCCAGCTCTCACTTCCATACATCGCTACTGGAAAAACCATAGCTTTGACTATGCGGACCTTTGTCGGCAAGGTGATGTCTCTGCTTTTTAAGATGCTGTTGAGGTTTGTCATCGCTTTCCTCCCAAGAAGCAGGCGTCTTTTAATTTCGTGGCTGCTGTCACCATCTGCAGTGATCATGGAGCCCAAGAAGGTAAAATCTGTCACTGCCTCCATATCTTCCCCTTCTATTTGCCAAGAGGTGATGGGAGCAGTGGCCATGATCTTAGGTTTTTTTTGATGTTGAGCTTCAGACCATTTTTTGCGCTCTCCTCTTTCACCCTCATTAAGAGGTTCTTTAATTCCTCCTCACTTTCTGCCATCAGAGTGGTATCATCTGCATATCTGAGGTTGTTGATATTGCTTCCGGCAATCTTAATTCCGGCTTGGGATTCCTCCAGTCCTGCCTTTCGCATGATGTATTCTGCATATAAGTTAAATAAGCAGGGAGACAATATACAGCCTTGTCATCCTCCTTTCCCAATTTCGAACCAATCAGTTGTTCCATATCCAGTTCTAACTGTTGCTTCCTGTCCCACATAGAGATTTTTCAGGAGATAGATAAGGTGGTCAGGCACTCCCATTTCTTTAAGGACTTGCCATAGTTGGTTGTGGTCCACACAGTCAAAGGCTTTTGCGTAGTCAATGAAGCAGAAGTAGATGTTTTTCTGGAACTCTCTGGCTTTCTCCATAATCCAGCGCATGTTAGCAATTTGGTCTCTAGTTCCTCTGCCCCTTTGAAATCCAGCTTGTACTTCTGGGAGTTCTTGGTCCACATACTGCTGAAGCCTACCTTGTAGGATTTTGAGCATAACCTTGCTAGCGTGTGAAATGAGTGCAATTGTACGGTAGTTGGAGCATTCCTTGGCACTGCCCTTCTTTAGGATTGTGATGTAGACTGATCTTTTCCAATCCTCTGGCCACTGTTGAGTTTTCCAAACTTGCTGGCTTATTGAGTGTAGCACCTTAACAGTGTCAACTTTTAAGATTTTAAATAGTTCATCTGGAATGCCATCACCTCCACTGGCCTTGTTGTTAGCCATGCTTTCTAAGGCCCACTTGACTTCACTCTCCAGGATGTCTGGCTCAAGGTCAACAACCACACTATCTGGGTTGTCCGGGACATCCAGATCTTTCTGGTATAATTCCTCTGTGTATTCTTGCCACCTCTTCTTGATGTCTTCTACTCCTGTAAGGTCCCTACCATTTTTGTCTTTTATCATGCCCATCTTTGCACAAAATGTTCCTTTAATATCTCCAATTTTCTTGAACAGATCTCTGGTTTTTCCCTTTCTATTATTTTCCTCTATATCTTTGCACTGTTCATTTAAGAAGGCCCTCTTGTCTCTCCTTGCTATTCTTTGGAAGTCTGCATTCCATTTTCTGTAACTTTCCCTGTCTCCCTTGCATTTTGTTTCCCTTCTCTTCTCTGCTATTTGTAAGGCCTTGTTGGACAGCCACTTTGCTTTCTTGCATTTCCTTTTCTTTGGCGTGGTTTTTGTTGCTGCGTCCTGTACAATGTTACGAGCCTCCATCCATAGTTCTTCAGGCACTCTCTCCACCAAGTCTAGTTCCTTAAATCTGTTCTTCACTTCCACTGTGTATTCAAAAGGGATTTGGTTTAGATTATACCTGACTAGCCCAGTGGTTTTTCCTACTTTCTTCAGTTTAAGCTTGAGTTTTGCTATAAGAAGTTGATGATCAGAGCCACAATTGGCTCCAGGTCTTGTTTTTGCTGACTGTATAGAGCTTCTCCATATTTGGCTGCAGAGAATATAATCAATCTGATTTTGGTATTGCCCATCTGGTGATGTCCATGTGTAGAGTCACCTCTTGTGTTGTTGGAAAAGAGTGTTTGTGATAACCAGCTTGTTCTCTTGACAAAACTCTATTAGCCTTTGCCCTGCTTCATGAGGTGGAATACATAAATGTTAAATAAATATTCTGTCAGATAAATTGTGTTGCAGAGTTTTGAATTTTTGGTAAAAATCCTTTTGCTGTGCAGTAGAAGCACAAATACCCACAGAGAACAATAGCTTCAAGTTCCCCTGAGTCTACCAATGTGTCTTTAACTGGCACTTACAGTCTCAATAACTCACTCTGAGACATTTGTAGGAGAAAGAATTAAAACATTACTTAAATTGTTTTAAATTACAAACTTGTGTATGCTGCTTTCTTTACTGCACACATACTTAGCAATCAACTGAGCATCAAACAAAACAACTGACACTAACAGAGAGAAAAGAACACTCGGCAGCAAGGTAGAGATATTTTTGAAATTAAAGGCTAGAAGGAATGATCGGTTAGTGTTGTATAAATAATCATCCTAGAAAAGTTCCTTGCAGTTACACAAACTACAGACAGCATGTGAGATTGCAGATAACACTCCAACAAATTGTTCAAAGGCCACATGCATACCCATACTTATTGAGGGTGGGGGGAAACAACAATGGAGAAAATTATCTGAGCTTGATTGGAAACTGGGCTTGGATAGTTGAAGGCTAAATCCAACCTTCGTTCCAGCTAAAGTAGACCAAAAGAAATTAGCAGACCTTAGGTTTGCTTTTGAATAACAAATTTTGATGAGTTATTTGGTTTGATGTTTTGGACATATCAGATCATAATGTAACAATAGCAGCAGCAGTAGCAACAACAATATAATAATGCTGCTGGTGTTGTCTGTAGTGTTTTACAATGTTCTGAGTGTTTCAAATATATTTTCTACTTGTATCATTTACAATATCACTGATGGATTAGGCGAGTGAACTGCTGTGGCTGAAAACAGGAAAATCAGTTTTTCTTTCATATTCAAGTTTTTTAAACCTCATGTTCTTTCTGTCACAAATGTGATCAAATTTGCCAGTTTAGCAATATGCTTCATCATTGTCATTATCAGCATAGTCTTTGAATTGCAGAGCTGGAAGGGACCCTCTGAATCACTGAGTCCTGCCCCTCTCAAGGAGGCACAGTAAGGAATTGAACTCCCATAAACAAACTGAAATGTCTCCTTCATTGACATCACACAAATTCAGGTAGACATGGAGCTTCTCAGGGGGGAAAGAGAGGTGGCAATCATAACTGAGTTGTATGGAAACTTAGATGCACCCCATAAACTTCCAAGGGTGCAGCTTTCAGTGCTCTGGCTTGAGTGGAGGGATCTGTCAATTGCAGTTTCTCCCACATTTGAAATTTTTAAAAACATTCCCTCCTGAATATAAAATTTCTTTCACAGATGTCGGGGAATTTTTATCAAAAGAAGACTGAAATGAAATTCTTATCCATTTGTACTGTGGCTGTTGTGCTGACAGCGATTTTTTATTGTTTTCCTTCCCGGCTACACCTGACTGACTCAAATCCTCTTCATGGAGCTGTGCCACCTAAGGCTGATGTCATCATCAGCTGCAAGCCCGTTTTAAGAGATAAAACATTTCCACACACCCCACAAATGTCCTGAGACTCCTATGGGATCCCTTTTGTCAAGGGGGAAACTATTGGGGACCATGCGATAGGGGGAAGTCTTTAATTTTTTAAAAAAATCCACAGCTACTGTTAAAATCACCGGAAATTAAAGACTTCTCCCTATCCTGCAGCCCCCAACAGCTCCCCACAATGAAAAGGATCCTACAGGAGCGTCAGGAGAGGGAATTGGAATTTTTTGTTTGTTTCTGAAAAAAATCACAGCGGCTGATGACATCATCAGTCTTAGACAGTGTAAGTTATGGAACTGCTCGTGCTGCTGCTGAGCCAGGCTTTAGCAGCGCAGCTCGCCTTTGCCTCCCCCCCCCCCAGGATAACGCGAGACTTCATTTAACTTGCGAGAACAATGTAGGAGGAGAGGGGGGAACGCTAGGTTATTTAAGGGACGTTCCCCCCTCTCACTGCCCTCTTCCTTTTGTGGCATCGGTCAAGGACAGAGTTCCGTCACTCACTGCTATCTCGAGCTGCGTCACTGATTGAGGCCTACAACGACCACTGTTCGGAGCCGGGGCAGGGTAGCATTGGCTCCCTCCCATGGTTTGATACTAATTTTATTTACTGTGTGCTACTTGCACAACAGTTGCCTTTCTTATTAATTTAGAATTATTTGATGCTAATTGATTTCTTATTTTTTCTGAAATATTTGGTATAGCGTGTTAAAATTAATAGCGGGAGGGGGTGTTGCGACTGAGCAACCTGCGCGGCTTGCGCTTCAGCGCGATCGGAGCTTGGGTCTTCATTAAAGTTTCGGCTCCTAGGGAAAGAGCCTGCAGAACAGAAGGGTTAATGGGGGCCCCCGCCACAATTGTTTCCTAGCGCACAACCTTACCTTAGGCAGGGGCCAGGGAGGCAGGGCGCAGCTGTAGATCGGTCGGGCCGCTTTGCTCCGCTGTTAGGGCGCTTGAAGTGCGGCCGCTTGGCTTCTTGGCCATTAGGCTCCTGAAGTAAAGAGTTTTTGAGGTAGAAGGGCCGGAGAAGGGGCCGCCACATTCGAGTGCCTGTCCGTCGCTTTGCCTTTGCTGAGGGAACCACATGGTGCCTTTGGACTAGTATTGGGAACTAGATTGAAATAATGGCCTCATGTAAGGGTCAGGGCAATAAAAAAAAAAAGGAAAGCAACCGGCAAAGAAACGGCCAGTTCCTCAGGTATCTCCGCCTCCGTCTTCATCAGACGAGGAATCCTGGCCAGAATGGCAACAGCTGCAGGACAAAATCTCTGCTCTGGAAGCTGAGAGGCAGGCGAGACAGGCCCCACAACCTTGTGGTACACAGCCACGTCATTCAGCTAGGGAGGCCAAGGGCCAAGCTCAAGGCTATAGCAGACGATCTAATGTCTAGGTTTGCTATTCTTGAAGCTGGGCAGCAGACGGGAGAGACATCCAGACGTGAGGCGGATGGCGCAGCTTCAACACCTCAGTCGCGGTGTACAGGGAAAGGTAGAAGGTCAGCGACCCCGGCAGCATCTCTAGTGTGAGTTTATCTGGTTGCCTATGGGGCCGGATAGGAATTTTTGACCCACATCCTGATTGGCTTTTGGACGCGGGGATTTTTTGCCTATCCCACACTAGAACAGGTGCGTTGACATGTTTAAAGGTGAAAATTGGTCACACTGGCGGGTAGTGTGGATATAACAGGTTTTGTTGGTGAGTCCCATTGCAAACTCAGGTAAGCTATAGCCCATCTGACCTCCCAACGCTGTGGATCGTGCGATTACAGTGCTTGGGGGGAAAGATGTGCTGGGGCCACACCTGGACCAACAGTCAACAAGGAGAAGCTGGCTTGAGGTCCGGGGGTGGTCAAATTGGGGTCGGCCGGGTTATCGCTGTCTTTAAGACTGCGAAAAGTTGGGGCCTGGGATTCGTCCATTTGTTGCTTAAGGGGTCCTTTGAGACCTCTCTGCTTGAACCTGATTCTGCACTACGGCAGGACCCCCCTTTTGCCAAAGAATGGCAACATTGATTATGCTTAATAAAGTGTGGCCAGTGTTTAATCCATATTTCTTGTCTCGCGTCTTCATTCCGGGGTGGGGAGGGCAAAGGATTTCAGCCACTGCATCTTTTTGTACATAGTTTGTTCCTTGGCAAATTTGTGGTCACTTTAGGACTGAGCACACATAATAATTTTTTCTTAGCACTTTAGTCAACAATGTTTTGTGTTTAGCAAAGCTCAAACATGCTCCAAATAACTGCCAGCGTCTCTGCAGCCAAACACTCCTTTATTTACTGTTGCATAATTAGTCCCAGACTTAATTAGTCTGTTTCTAAAAATTGTTTATATAAAGCTTTTTGGCATTAACAAATTCCAGTCATTGAAGTAATTTGACAGACGGTGAAGGGTGGATGGTTTACCTCTTTTTCTATTCATATTCCTTACAAAATATGAATACTGTATTTGTATTCCATACAGAAATGTAAGAATGATGCCCAAAGTTCACAGAAATGGTATGATTTTGTTAAAATTAAAACATTTTCAATCCTAGTCATGTCAGGGGGAGAATGAAACATGGTGTTTGAATCTTTCCTGCTGAAACCAATAGTAGTTAAAAGTGATGTTGATTGGTAAATATCCAGATTTTTTGGAACATGACAGTTATGGTAAGCAGAAAAGACAAGATGGAAAATATTTCTGTGTAAAAAAGATGGGGAAATTTGCATAGATTGAAACGTGTTATGTTTTATTTATTTACTTTTTGCATTTTTTTTTTTTTTTTGCAGAAGTCTATAATGTTTCTGCATGAAAAACAGGGAACATTTTTATAGATTGCAAACTTGGGATGTGCATTTGGATTTGGTAAATTTTGGAATTCACCTAATAATGCCATATTTGGATAGTTTTGAATAGTTTTGAATTTGAATTTGATAGTTCTGAATCTCTGTAATAATAATTCCTAATACTGAGAGTCCCGTTTACTCCTAGAGATTAGAAAACCAAAAGGTTAGGTTTCTGTTTGCTAGAGAAAGAAGTGAAAGTGAAACCTACAGTATTTCTCAGGCATCCTGGAGTGATTTCCTGAAAAATGAAACTTAAAGACACTCTGGCACCAGGATAGCAGGGCGGGGACTGAGAACTCAGGGTCTTCTGATTGGGGTTGCCATAGGTTTCCCAAGGGAAGGAGGGGGGTGAGAGCAAAACCTGTGAATGCCATCCGTCTGCACCAGTGAAATCTAGAAGCAGGTTCTTTCTAACTGAAGAGTGTGCATAGGTGCTTAAAACTCCCCTGCACATTTACTGTTTGGATATACTGTAGTGCATGTCTGCACTGCAGTAGGTTTCCTGTGTCCTTTTCTGAACCTTCAACTTACGTTTACATTCTCTACATCTCATTGTAGAGCCCGGAGGGGTGCAGGAAAAGGTCTTCTGGAAACATAAAAATGCCAGGATTACTCATCGCCTAGGAGAGATAATATCCCTGAATGACCAACTATTTTCTCTAGCAGAGAAGATTGGTTTCTGTAGGTTTGTGGCATTACCAATTGCCATCCCAAGTGACCCTTAGTCGCAGGGTTGTGCCAGATTTATATTGGGGTATCAGGCGACTGGCACCCCAACTGGCCAGGGCACAAGTGGTGCATTTTAGAAGTGACATCTGGAGCAGCCAGGGTGCAAAACATGCCTATCTTTCCCTGATAGAACACTGGTGGAAAGTGGAGGCATCAGGCACAGGGCAAAACACAAGGGCAGGATACAGGTTGGCCCTGTTGAATTTGGCTGTGATGGAGGGAAGCCACACAACTCACAACATTCAAGAGGCTCTGAGGAACGTGTTGCTTCAGCAGAGTCTAGCTGCAGGAAGCCAGACAATGGGGCAAACCTCGTGGCAGCCCTGCAGGCTGGGAAGGTGAAAGTATATGACTCACACTCTCAACCAAGTAGTTCAGGGTGCTTTGCAGGATATGGAAGACACATGCATAACTAATATAATAGAGTGGGCCAGAAAGGTGACAGGGCATTTTCACCACAGTTTCCAAGGAGATGAACTGTTGCAACAGAGGCAAGAAAAATGGGGATTGCCACTGCACCACATAATCCAGGATGTGGCAATTCAGTGGAACTCTACTTTCTATCTGCTTGAGAGAGTGCTGGAGCAGCAAAGGGTACTCCATGATTTGTCACTGGAGCGGTGTGGTTACTCCTCTGGGCAGAGAAGAGAGGGATATTATGGTCAAGTGTTCTATGTTTTCTGAAGCTTTGAGAGTGCAGCACAGGACCTTAGTAGGGAGATAGCCACCCTTAGTCAGGTGATCCCAGTGTTCCAGGGCTTGTTTGGCATGATGGGAGGGCATCACGAGGGTATCGTTTAGTGGGGTGGGGGATTACATAGATTGGGAACAGCATTTTTTCCAGCCTGAACTGGTGGCCCTAGCCAGCAAGCTAAAAGATCTGTTCCACTATAGTTTTGCCTCCTAATGGAATTGGAAGGAGCACATTCTAGCCACTTTCTTGGACCCCTAGTATCCCTTAGAAGGGAATTCTACAGCCTGGAGAAGTCAAGGAGGTGGCTCTCTCTCATGTTCTTACCAAATTTGACAATGAGTGCGGTGGAACTGAGAGAAGGGCTTCCTTTGTAGATCTTAGAGTCCTGGCAGGCCTGTATTAGGCAATACGGTCCTTGATATACCTTAGACTCAAGCTGTACTGTGATTTACACATCATAACTAGAACTCTGTATAGTAGGATCCTCATATCCGTGGGATCAGGATCCGCTGATTCACTTATCCATGGTTTGAAAGTATTAAACATATTAAAAGAAAAATCCTAGAAATATAGATTTCTAAATATGAAGTTACCAGAACTGGCCACTAGAAGGTACCAGAGACCATGCAATCTTTCCCCCTCTGTTACATTTTTCTTGCTAGAGAAATACATTTCTATGAAGTAATTGGCAGAAATGGCCACTGGAGAGAGCCAGGGATTGTGTTATGTACAGCATTCACTATTACAATAGTGTTAGCTATAATCTGCATTTCTCAACATCTGTGAGAAATGTCTCACAACATCTGTGAGACTTGGAGCCAATTCCCCACAGATACGGGTTCTACTGTATTGTTCCTAGAAACAGGCCAGTAGCCAGTGAAACTGTTGTAACCTGTGTGTTTCACATGTAGTTGACCAGTGAATTCACAAGAATGAAAACATTACTGATAAACTATACACCATGGTCATATTTCTTTTCTACACATAATGGATTCCATTATGGGAATGTATAATATCTGAAGTGGTCTTATGCAAACCTTAATTCAGGTAGCTACTTTCACAAATGAAACAAGATGCGAGTTATTTTTTTTCCATGTCTAGGGAATACGACCAGTATTGTGTGCAACATGAAAAGATTCTGTTAATATGCGTAATCACATCTAGATGTCTGCTTGTTCCATTTGCACAATATGGCGAGTCTTTTCCTTGTGTTATCCAGAAACTGCTGTATGTTCCATTGAAGAGCTTTGTTGTTACTGTAGCCTGCTCTGTTTTCAAAGCAGTCAGTTCAAATATTCAGATGCTAATTATTAAGTGATTAACAGCTGGCCTATTCAATTACCTCTTTGCTACGGGCCTTCCTCTAGGTGCCTCTCGCTTCAGAGACATGGTTTGTAGCCGGTTGGGCGGGCTCTCTTCTGTGATGGCACCCTGCCTTTGGAACAGGTCGCTGTTTTGGAAACCAAGTAAGATCAGTGCAGAGACATTTGGATGATGATTTTGCAAAGTCTCTTGCAAGTAGGACCACTGCCCATTCTGCCCCCCATCTCGTGGAAAACACACACACACACACACATGATTCCCCCCTCTTGATTTACTGAATGGTTTACATTATGGACTTGAACTGGGGCATGTGAATAGTTTATTATAATTTCATTATCATTATTTCCTGCACATTATCATTATTTCCTGCATACTCTAAAAAAAAGTAAATAATTATCCTTATTTCATCCACATTCTTAAAAAGCTTGGTTGAACAAAATTGCAGGGGAAATGGCAATCTTTCCCCCTCCGTTACACTTTTCTGCTAAAAGGCACCAGGGTCAGCTATTAGGATGTGATACTCCACACGTCATTTCTGCATGAATGGCTGCACCCTGCTCTTAATGGCACACTCGGGGAATGGAGGGTGTGTGTGAAATCAAACTGGATTTTCTCCTTTCATGTTAAGAATAAAAAATGAGTGAAGCTCAGATGTGTGGAATGATACTTAAAAAAAAAAAAAAAAAGCCCAGCAAGGCAAACAGAAAAGTTTCAACACTTTGAAGTCCTTGAAGGCTAAGAGTATACATACAACACTTGTGAAGTAATATTGCAATGTGGACGATCTTTCCCCCTTGGACTCAGTGTTACATAGAGCTTAGAGGGATTCAGGAGGTCATCCCTACTGGTTGTGGGTCTCACTAGGAGGCTTTCAAGCTAGTAACATTCTCCCAGCCTAATCCAGGGGGCCAAAGTTGGTGTGAAGATAAAATATAGCGAAGGAGGGCAACCTCTATCACCTTGATCTTGCTGGACAAAAATAATAATAACTGAAACTAATAAGGCTTCAGCATTTTTGCCTCTAATGCTTGATACCAAGAGGTGTGATAATAATAGTAATCATGTGCTGTAAAGTCAATTCTGACTTATAGTGACCCTTTTCAGGATTTCCAGGTAGAGAATACTCAGAAGTGGTTTACTCTTCCCTTCTTCTGGGGGTGTCCTGGAACTGTGCGGCTTGCCCAAGGCCACACAGGCTGGCTCTACTCACAGGAGGTACAGTGGGGAATCAAATTCCCAAACTCTGGCTCCTCAGCCAGATTTCTAAACCACTGTGTTACAAAATTAATCATGTGTTGTATAATCCAGCAGGGGAAAAGATTTTTTTTCTTTTTTACTACAGCTCCCAGAATCTTCCAGCCAGTGGCCATGGTGGGTGAGGACTTCTATTATGTTTCCTTTCCCCGTTGCAGGCAAAGACCTTTCTCTTCTGGTCGGTTTTCTCTTAGTGACTGGCTGAATAAGAAGGGGTTCTTAAAAAAGAAATGTTGTATTTTGTTTTGTTGTTTTTAATATATTTTAGTGCTGTTTTTATCTACTAGTTTTAATATTATATTTGTTTAATTCTTTTAAAATATTGTAATAATGTATTGCTCTTTGTTTTTAATATTATTTATTTTAATGCTGTAAGCCACCTTGGGTCCTTTTTAGGAGAAAGGCAAGATGTAACTATTCAAAATAAATAAAAATAAAATAAATAAATAGCATGCTAGGTAGTAAGAGTGTCCAGTAGCTTAAAGGCTGCTTTCGTATAAGGATGTGTGAGGATTAGAGATGACCACGAACTGCTGGTTCTGTGGTTTGTGCCAATTTGTCTTTTGGATGAACAGGTGTTCAGCAGTTCCCAGCCCCACCTCCTCCAGATTCTGCCTCTGAGTGGGCACCTGTCAGAGGAAGTGGGGCTGGGAAGCAGCAAACACCTGTTTGTCCAAAGGACTAACCAACATGAACTGCAGAAACAGAGGTTCGTGCCCATCTCTAGTGAAGATCTAGTGTTGAGATTTTTTTAAAATCTATAAATGTATTAAATATAATGTTGTATAGTGAATGTAAAATGGCTGATACAATCTGAGTCATGTACAAAGTGGATTTAGGTGTGTATCAAGGTTGAAGACTTAATATTATGCAGCTGGTGAAAATGACGTAATCTTATGTAATGTACAGTGATGTAATGTACATTGTGATTGGTCCCTAGATGTATAAAATACACGTGTTAAGGTCACAAGTTATCTGCTGTAAGTCAGATCATTTATTCTGTATCATGTTATGTATGATGTTATGCTGCCAGTTTCATGTCTGAAATCTAAGCTCTCTGTATATTTGTAAATAGACTCTGCTGATTTTTACTCTCTCGGTGTTATAGTGTCATTGCAACTATATATTTCCTAACTCTGCTTACATCCAGAAACTTAACAAATTCTTAACAGAATTGTTTGTAGGACTAGAGATAATCAGCATAGCAAAACGTAGTCCATTTGGCCTGCATTGTGGAAAAGTCAACTCGGAGTCTGGGCTATACTATAGGACAGCCATTTTAGATGTTGCAGCAAAGCCGAAAAGGAGGCTCGTGGCATCTTGAAGAACCACAGACTGAAGTTGGCATAAGCTTTCATGGGTTGCTGTCGACTTCAGGCTGCACCTGCATCTGAAGCAGTAGGCTTCAGTCAACAAAAGTTTGCGCCCAAACATAAAACCAAATAAAAATAAAAAAATTGGGGGGGTCTCTAAGATGCCACAAGACTAGCTGTTGCTTAGGATACCTATGTCTGAAATATAACAGAGAAAGACCAAAATCTGATGGGGGACTGCCCAGCATAATGGAGTAACTCGACCTCTGTAGCTGGTTAATTATCATGGTGGCCCAGTTCTTCCAGTTGGGAGAGCAGCTGCACACCAACTTGCTTACCCAATTGCATGACAGATGGCATGAGAGCAGAATAACCCGCTAGCCCAATTGTCCCAAAAGCATAGGGTTTTCTGCAACACAATTTCGTCCAAAATATTTTTTACAAAAGTTTCTTACAAAACTGTGTGCAGTCAATTTAACTTTCCCCCCCTTTCTTTTCAAGAACAGAATGTTATCAACCAGACCTAAACCTTTAAGCTGTTTGGCAGCTGCGCAGGCAAGCTTTCCCAAGCCTTTCCACAATATCTGGAAAACAGCCAGGGGTTGGTAGCACCCTACAGACAAGCAAATACGTGCTGGGATGTGGGCGCTGGATTACAAAAGCTTTGTTCCGTATAATTGGAAAATAGCTCTGTTTTACCTCCCAGGTCTGATAAAAGGAGTGTGAGACTAGGACATTAAAAAAATCTGATGAATCTGATAAATTCTCTTTTTTTCCTCCCTCTCATTACTAATAAGAACATCGTTGTTTTCTTTGACTACGTTCTCAAGTGCTCTTTACACCTTTGGGGGTAGGAAAAGTCCTTTGCTGTGAGATGTGCTCAGGGGGTTATTCCTGGAGCTGCCTCTAAAGACATATAGTATATTCTCCTTGGGGTGTCCTGAAACACAAAACATGCTATCAATTCCAGCCACTTATGCAGTGGCGCCCCACAGCAATTAATTAACTGAAATCCTTTCAAAACTCTCAAAATTAATATAGCTTTCCAGTTAGCACAATTGCCTGGAGCGAGGAAGAATGTGCCTCTGAAGAGTAATTTGGCAAACCTATCATGAAACCCTCCTTGTGGGGTGGGCCAGCCAGCGTTTATTCACCTCCTCTTCCTCCTCCTCCACCTCCTTCTTCATGGGGCTCGTAATTTATTTTGTACTTTCCGCAAAATGAGACTAATGGTTAAATAAATTAATACTAATCAATGTAAGCTTAAATCAATTCTGTTCATCTAAAACTGGTCATAGGCTCAAGATGTCCTTTTATCCCAATGGCTTTTCCTTTGGACAATTTTAATTTTATTACCACGTAAATGGCTGGAATGGACAATCAGGCTCTCTAATGCCACAGGAGAGCTTTCTTGATTTCATATTTTGTCCAATGGAAATATGGCAGTCTATTGTGTTTCAAGTTGAGAAGAAAGAAAGAAAGAAAGAAAAAGAAAGAAAGAAAGAAAGAAAGAAAGAAAGAAAGAAAGAAAGAAAGAAAGAAAGAAAGAAAGAAAGAAAGAAAGAAAGAAAATCAAGCAACACTGAGATATATCTTAAAAGGAATACCTAAGTGGAAAAACAGCTTTCATGCTACTACTGAAGACTTGGCTGCGGATCCATGAAATACAACATATTTACTGAGTTGGGAAAAACGAAGACAAAAGTTTGGTGACAGCCTGTCATTATGGAGAATCTTACCATTTCAATATCTCAGCTCAAATCAATCTGTAGAGAAATGTCACCAGTTGGTTCTGTAAGCCTAACATCTGCTTCTTCTTTCCAAAATGTAAGGAATATTCATGTTCCCAATTCTGGGATAAGAGATGGCAATAATGGGGAATACAAGTGGTGCCTATGTACTGCACAATATTTGCAGAATGGAAGTGATAGACACTGGACATGTATCCCCTTGGGTGTAGTTTATAAATGTAAAATATAGCAAACCCCAAAGTATGGGTCTCTGTTTTTTGACCTAGATCCAGATCCTTTACACCAATTAGAGGAGGAAGTGGGAATGGCAGCAAAGTTAATTCAGGTTGCTTTTCTGCATTTCTCAAGGTAGTAATGAAATAAAGTGCTTTTTGCCATGAAAATGTATACATTTCTAAGGCTTGCATTCTTCCCTGTGGCGAGAAAGAAATATGCACAAAACCATGTGTGCAATTGGAAAGTGTGCATGACCAAAAATTGTTGTGTTTGAAAAATGTGTGCAAATTGTGGCTTCAATCAGGAGAACAAATGTGTACAAAAATACAAAGTTTTAGTAAAGTGAGCCAAAATGGGCACTTTTTGGCTCACTTTTATGTGAGGAGGAAAAAGTGAGGGATTTCAAATGGCAGCACTGAGAAAGGCTGACCCTTTTGTAGAAGCTTTACCTGAGCTTTTTGTAGAGCTGAATTTTATTTATTTATTTTATTTTATTTTAAGTATTTCTACCCCACCTTTCTCCTTAAAAAGGACCTGAGGTGACGTACGTCAGTAAAAGACAATAATTAAAAGCTGAAAACAATAAGTATATAAATATTTTAAAAGAAACAAATGCCACAGTAAAGCAGTAAAGCAAATCAACATCAAAACACATTCAAAAGCAACAAGACACAACAATCCATTAAAAACCTTCTCTCAGCCAATCACTTAGGGAAAGTCTGCCTGAAGAGAGAGAGAAAGGTCTTCATTTGCTTGCAGGGCCAGTCTAACCTCCTGTGGGAGGGAGTTCCAGAGTCTGGGAGCAAGAACAGAGAAGACCTTCTCCCATGTCCCCACCAAACGCACCTGTGGAGATAGTGTGACTGAGAGAAAGGCCTCCCCTGATTATCTTAACACCTAGGCGGGCTCATAAAAGGAGACACGGTCCTTGAGAGAGCTTGGATCCAAGCTGTTTAGGGCTTTATAGGACCAGCACTCTGAATTGTGCCTTGAAATGGATCAGCAGCCAATGGAGCTGCTGTAACAGGGGGTTATGTGATCCTTGTGACCAGCCCAGTTAACGCTCTGGCTGGAGTTTCTGAGCTCTTTCCAAAGGCAGGTCCACGTAGAGTGCATAACAGTAATCCAGCCAGGATGTAACTAAGGCATGTTTCACCATGGCCAGATCAGACCTCTCTAGGAATGAGCGCAGCTAGTGCACTAGTTTTAATTGTGCAAATGCACTCCTGGCCACCACCAAAACCTGAGCATCCATGCTCAGAGATGAATCCAGGAGCACATCCAAGCTGTACACCTGTGTTTTCAGAGGAAATACAGTCCCATCCAACACAGGCTGCAACCCTATTTCTTGATCTGCTTTTCAAGGAGCACCTCTGTTATGCCTAGATTAGGTTTCAGTTTATTCACACTCATCCAGTCCGTTGCTGACACCAGACACTGATCTAGAGCCAAAACACCTTGGTAAAGTCCAAAGTTTGGATAAATAACATATTGAGTTGAAGGCGATTCAAAGGACCTCAGAAAGTAAGGTGGCAAAAGTTGCAACAGAGGAAAGAATATTGGCCTCAGAGTAGAGCAAGTCCACATATTCTGTCTTTCTCTCTCCTCCCCCACCTCTATTTTGTTATTATTCTGTTAAAACTGCAAACAGACTGCTGCTGTCACAAGGAAGCCAGATGCCATGACAGCATGAAGGTCATACTGCCACAGGAGAGCCGGGCAGGATTCTTGTTCTGGTTGTGTGGCTGCAGCAGAACGATAGCTGTGAGAAGTCCTTCTCAAGGCATAGTGTTCTGCAGCAAGGCACAGACTTCTCTCTCTCAACAGCCATGATGAAAAGTGACAGCATGGTGTTGTGTAGACAAAGCTGGAGTTACGCCTTGTGGGAAAGACGCATAATGTTTATAGTGATACTGAGACTTCCCGGAGCAGATGCTAGCCACTATAGCTGGACCTTAAAACTCTAAAAGCAAAAACAAAAGAACAAAACCCCCAAATGAACATATGATCTCAAGATACCGTATTTTTCCGTGTATAAAATGACACTTTCCCCTAAAATTAGAGGAAAAATTGAGGGTCATTTTATACACGGAAGTAAGGAGGGGGGAGGGATCAAAGCACTTTGATCCCTGCTTTCCCCCTCCACTTTTTGCAAAGAAAGTGGAGGCAGAAATCGCTTTCCCCCTCCACTTTCTTCTGAGGAAAGTGCTTTCCCCCTCCACTTTCATTGCAAAAAGCTGCTTTTTCCCCTCGACGTTTTGCAAAGAAAGTAGAGGGGGAAAGCACCCTCCACTTTCTTGTGAGGAAATGCTTTCCCCCTTCACTTTCGTTGCAAAAAGTGGTGGGGGAAAGCAGCTTTTTGCAAAGAAAGTGGAAGGGGAAAGCACTTTTCTCACAAGAAAGTGGAGGGGGAAAGCACTTTCTGCCTCCACTTTCTTTGCAAAAAGCTGCTTTCCCCCCTCCACTTTTTGCAAAGAAAGTAGAGGGGGAAAGCACCCTCCACTTTCTTGTAAGGAAAGTGCTTCCCCCCCCCCCACTTTCGTTGCAAAAAGCTGCTTTTTCCCCTTGACTTTTTGCAAAGAAAGTAGAGGGGGAAAGCACCCTCCACTTTCTTGCAAGGAAAGTGCTTTTCCCCCCTCCACTTTCTTTGCAAAAAGTCGAGGGGAAAAGGAGCTTTTTGCAAAGAAAGGGGAGGGGGAAAGCACCACTTTCCTCGCAAGAAAGTGGAGGGGGAAAGCAGGAATCAAAGTGCTATGATCCCTGCCTTCCCCCTCCACTTTCTTGCAAAGAAAGAAATTTTGGGTTAGAAAAGTGAGGGGTGTCTTATACATGGGGGCATCTTATACACAGAAAAATATGGTAGTTCTTCCTACCCTTTTTGTATCTTATTTTTAGGGAGGTAAATCTTTGGTTATTTCTTGTTTCCTTGTGTGCAAGGATGAGAACCTACAATTTTTTCTCCTAGACTGAGAGATAGCAAGATAATTTTTGGTGCTGTCAACAAGGTTTTTTTTAATATTATTTCTGAGAATAGTTTTTGCTCAAATTGTGTAAATTGTGCAGACTGTATAAATTACAATAATTAAAAACAAAACAAAACCCTACAGTTGTTGCCTTGTTGTATGGACTTGTATGGACTTTTAAAAATCAGAACACTGGATGGATTGTTTGTATCTTTTGGATCAATTAGCTACTTCTTTTGTGTGGGCATAGCTTCAAAAACAGAGAAGGCAGTAGTTTTGCATGGAGGCCCTTCCCACCAGTTATGGAAACCTTGATGACAGAACCACGCTTTTTGTTTCAGTCTTACTCTACAAGAAAAACTCTTGTAGAGTCTAGCAATTTCTCAACAGGCTCTCTCAATGTCTTGATTATTATTTCCAACCCCACAGCCCTGGGTATGGCTACTCAATGAGAAGAGGGAACTGATTGTGTGACCAGCTCATAAATATTCCTGGACAAAGAATCTGCATTTATTTTACTTTAATTTCATTTCCACCTGGTTTTCTACAAGTGTATACAAGGCAGTGTGCAGACATTGACTACATTGGGGCTTCATCCCATGTAAGCAGATATAGGATTGCCCTCTTAGTTCAGTGAATGAAGGACTAAAAGAGGTTTCCATTGCTTCAGACTTGTGAAACTTTAGTGCAAAATGACAAGAGCAAGTCTTCTGGATTTTGTAAAGTTTTGTTTTGAGGGAATGTCCAGATTAAGGTAAAGGTAAGGTAAAGGTTCCCCTTGACATTTAGTCCGGTCGTGTCCGACTCTAGGGGGCGGTGCTCATCCCCGTTTCCAAGCCATAGAGCCAGTGTTTGTCCATAGACAGTTTCCGTGGTCACGTGGCCAGCGCGACTAGGCATGGAACGCCGTGACCTTCCCATCGTGGTGGTACCTATTTATCTACTTGCATTTTTACATGCTTTCGAACTGCTAGGTTGGCAGGAGCTGGGACAAGCGACGGGAGCTCACTCCATCGCGTGGATTTGATCTTACAACTGCTGGTCTTCCGACCTTGCAGCACAGAGGCTTCTGCGGTTTAACCTGCAGCGCCACCACTTCCCTTTTGTCCAGATTAAGATAAACCCTATTCAGTTGTAACTAAAGTGACTAAACTGAGTCTATTGTGCTATGGACATAACACAAGAAGACAAGACTGACAGGAAAAAACAACAATACCAGGAAAAAATGAAGGCAGTAGGAAAAGAATACACAACTTCTGGATGGGTGGTAATACAGAGGGCAATGTTTGTCTGCAACCCCACATTGTCACAAAACTTTGAGCCCTAGACACGTAGGCTGAATGGGGAAATGATGCCAATGCCCTGTAACAGACTGACAATAACTTTAAGGTGGCCATTTGAATGCAAAGGAACATCAAAGACAGGCATCACTGCAAAACTGATAAATTACAGTTCATCAAATAATTCAAGTCTATTTCCCCCAGTCTAAACAAAGACAAAGATTGGTAGGTTGGGGGCTTTCGTTCTACAGTCATAGTTCATCCTTTGTTTTTGAAGATGACCATCTCTATTAGGTTCACCATTTAGGGGGAAAAAGAGAAATAAGTGGTTAAGGTTGAGCAGTAGCATGTTGATGGACACACACCCTAACTAGCCCAATATGAGCCCAGAAGATACAGAAACAATAGGAGCAGGTTAGCTGATCTGAAGCTTCTTGGGCTATAGAGAAGTTACATCCTTGCTTTTTCACTACTCTCTTCCTTTGTTTATCCTTGATTCTTTTTTCTTTCAAATTCTTTAGCCCTTATTTGACAGCCCTTCACCAGGCACTTCGGTTTTCAGTGAGAGTTTCCAAGTTGACATGATCAATATTAAAGTCTTTCAACGTGGTCTTCAGTGTATCCATGAGCCCTTTCTTTTGAATTGATGCCTATAGTATCAACCAACAATAGTTTGTGAATAAGCTCCATTAAGGCTATAACCACCTTCTGCATTTCAGGTTCTTCTGACTCACTATCTACTATCTACAATCCCAGTCTCCCAGTTTGAGGTTAACACCGAGATACGGTTTATTAGAAGCTTCTGCTTGTTTTCGGGAATGTTAAATTTCTTGTCTTGATACTGTCCTTTCCAGAACACGATCCTGGCACATGATCCTGGCAGCCCAACTAACTCTTATTACTAAGAACAGAGGGTTATGACTCTTCCCTTGACTGTTTCTCACTCCAGAAATGGTTTGAGTAGAGATGACGTAGCAACTTTGCTGAAGCTGAGCAAGCCTGGATCTGCTCAGTTTGGTGAAGGGAGGTGACCTGGGGTGAACCTTTTGTAGGTACCCTTGAACTGAATAATAACAGAATACTGGGACCCATGCAATTAATACTAAAACAAAATTTCCTATTTTTCTTCTTGCCTGTGTTGTTGTTCTATAAAGTGGCACGTACTTATGAAAAATAAATAATACCATGAAAATTAGAGGTCACACTTTATCATGCTTTAGTTAAAAGTGTCTAATGGACCTACTGCTTCATCCTTTACAAGGGCTGCATCTTTTATGCCTAAATATGTGCTCTTTATATCTAACCTGTGTCCTTTGAATACAGAAGACATTTTATTTTATTTCATTTCATTTCATTTCATTTTTTGTTGTACGTGGCCAGAGAAACCAAGCAGACAGTGTTGCGACACAAAGGAATGAAAAGCAGCCATTTTCTGCTTGGAAAGCAAAGCCCTGACTGCCGGATCTTCTGCAAACAGCTAGGCTGTGCCCTGCATGTGTAATTGAGCCTGGATGCTGCTGCTTCATCTTGCGGGTGGCAAGTTAGAAAGCTGGCAATGTTACCTCAGCTGCTGCCCAAAGGGGTCAGAGGAGAAGGTTTCCCCCTCACCTCCCCCTTCAAGTAGAAAACAAATAAAAGAGGGAAATTAGATACAAGCTACTGAGAGGGGAAAGGGAGTCTTTCTCTACACTGAGAGCGCTAAGACTCCAGGAATGGCCACCTCATGAGAGTGGGGTCATTAACTTCATGCGGAAAAGTGATGGAATAAAGTAGAGCGTTGCTAATCACAGAAGCTGCTGGGTTGCAAGCTATTTCTAGAGGTGTCATGCCCAAGCTCACACTCTTGAGTGTGCCCTGCCGTGTAATAGACTTGGGAATGAAGAAAGGAATATAAAATCTGTAGCAGAACATAATTGGGGGCAAGATCAAGAACACACTTACTGGCTTTTAATTTTTACACTGATTTAGATTTTGGTGTAGTGGACAGAGGAACAGAATCAAATCCCCACTCAGCCACTGAAACTCACTGGGGTGTGTGGAACTGGTAAAACTACTCCTTA
The DNA here is from genome assembly GCA_037013535.1 of Intellagama lesueurii. NCBI lineage: Eukaryota > Metazoa > Chordata > Lepidosauria > Squamata > Agamidae > Intellagama > Intellagama lesueurii. The sequence goes on from JBAJHW010000002.1 coordinate 260,014,501, forward strand.
AATATATCATTTACCTTGAAAGCCTTATTAGGGTAACTATAGGTTGGTTCTAACTTGACGGCACATAATGATAACAGTGTTAACACCCAGTTGTTTCATGTAATTGTGTGGCAGAGATATGCCCTCAAGTATCGTTATTTTGCATCTGTGTGCTTTGATTAATGTTTTCCCTTTCTCTCACTAAGGAGTAGTGTGCCAGAAGGAAGTAATGCATGAGTTGCAGTGCCACTATACCACATTGATACACATCAGAACTTGGAAAAGATGCTTTTCTTGGGTGAGGGGAGGCTACAGCTGTCAGCATGGCCATGCTGGTTGGGGGATTCTGCAGTCTAAGCAGGAAACCTTTTTTGATCTCTGACATGCTTCCAGATACAGTGGTGCCTCGCAAGACGAACGCCTCGCGGGACGAAAAACCCGCAAGACGAATGGTTTTTGCGATCGCTATGGTGCCTCGCAAGACGGCTTCTTCTATGGCCATGCTTCGCAAGACGATTTTTTTTTCCAAGACCGATGCCTCGCAAGACGAAAAAATTTCATTCGTCTTGCGAGGTTCCCATAGGAATGCATTGCAATGCATTCCTATGGGAAACTGCTTTTTGCAAGACGATTTTTTCGCAAGACAGCGCTACTCGCGGAACGAATTACATTCGTCTTGCGAGGCACCACTGTAGTTCAGTAGCACTGGGCATGCTGACTAAGGCATTCTAGGACATGTAGCCCCCAAAAAGTAACTTGTGGAAAGTCCGGTGGATGTAGGTATGAGGGAAGGCAGAGAGGCAGATTGCTAGCACTTACTGTTTAGACTTGGTCTAGCAAATAGTTGTGAGTGTAGGGCAGAGATGAGGAGCCTTTAACAGTCCACACGTTTTGGACTCAAATCTCCATAAATCCCTCACCGTTGGCCATGCTGGGTGGAGCTCCTGGGAGCTGAAGTCCCAAACAGTTAGAGTGCCAAAGGTGAACTGCTGGATAGCTCGGTGGTTTAGTCATCTGGCTGCATAGGTTGGGAGTTTGATTCTCCACTGTGCCTCCTTGACAGAGACTAGACTCAATAATCCCTAGGGTTCCTTCCAGCTCTGCATTTCTAAGATTATTATTTATCCCCAACTCTCCCTCATCCTCTGGTGCAGGGCTTCTAATATGCAGATAGATCACCTACGGGAGGGTGTTCCCTATGTATTTTGGCTAAAGGAACAGATCCGCACCCTTAAAATCAAACTACATGCCCAGATCAATCATTCAGCATCATCCTTTTGGGACTGGACGGTTAGCAGAGCAAGCAGCAGCAGGCAGTGGTGAGTAAATCTGTAGGTTCAACCCCTGAAAACCGGGTGACTCACCACACAATACTTCCCCCTTTGAAAGGAAATCACAACCACATTTCTTATTCCAAGAAAGGAAGAAAGGTGTCATTTATTAGAAACATATATTGAGATAGGAAAAATAATAGAAATCCTAATCCTTAGCTAACGAAGGTGGAGAGGTAGGAAGCCTTGCCTCACCTCTGTCGAACAAAGGCAACATGTTTCCTCCCTCCATCTTGAAAAGGTAAAGAAAGACATATAAGAAGTAGGTGTCATCTGCAATCTAAAAACACGAGTCTAAGGGTGCAGTCAGGCAGGGAAACCGCTTGCATTTTGGACCACTTGTGGCATGTTCTGGTATGAACTATTTCCTGGAGATCACACAGCATGGCCAATTGCAGTCTAGAATAAGTCATTTTTCCAGGTTCTTTTAATACTTGTTTGCTCCTTTGAATCTTCTTGTAAGTGGGAAGCAATGATTACCAGCCTGCAGTAAGCCCTTGAGTTCTTGGGCTCTGACAGTGTTGCTCATTACTTCTGTAACAACCAGCTCAAGCATGTGAGAGAACAACCCATGACATTAGTTTAACTAGAAGCACCAAAAGCCACTTATATTAATGGGGTCAGTGGGGGATCCCAGATGCAGCGGCAGGCTCTGTTGCTTGCAGAATTAGATTGGGTTTCCTCAGCAAAGAGGAAGGAAGGAAGGAAGGAAGGAAGGAAGGAAGGAAGGAAGGAAGGAAGGAAGGAAGGAAGGAAGGAAGGAAGGAAGGAAGGAAGGAAGGAAGGAAGGAAGGAAGCAGAATGTTTATAAAGCAGACCCAAGAAAAAGGGAACATTCTGAGTGTTTTCTCATTTGTTGTTGTTGTTGTTTAGTCGTTAAGTCGTGTCCGACTCTTCGTGACCCCATGGACCAGAGCACGCCAGGCCCTCCTGTCTTCCACTGCCTCCCGGAGTTGGGTCAAATTCATGTTGGTAGCCTCAGTGACACTGTCCATTCATCTCGTCCTCTGTCGTCCCCTTCTCCTCTTGCCTTCACATTTTCCCAACATCAGGGTCTTTTCCAGGGAGTCTTCTCTTCTCATGAGATGGCCAAAGTATTGGAGCCTCAGCTTCAGGATCTGTCCTTCCAGTGAGCACTCAGGGTTGATTTATTTCAAAATGGATAAGTTTGTTCTCTTTGCAGTCCAGGAGACTCTCAAGAGTCTCCTCCAGCACCACAATTCAAAAGCATCAATTCTTCGGTGGTCAGCCTTCTTTATGGTCCAGCTCTCACTTCCATACGTCGCTACTGGAAAAACCATAGCTTTGACTATGTGGACCTTTGTCGGCAAGGTGATGTCTCTGCTTTTTAAGATGCTGTCTAGGTTTGTCATCGCTTTCCTCCCAAGAATGAGGCGTCTTTTAATTTTGTGGCTGCTGTCACCATCTGCAGTGATCATGGAGCCCAAGAAAGTAAAATCTGTCACTGCCTCCATATCTTCCCCTTCTATTTGCCAGGAGGTGATGGGGCCAGTGGCCATGATCTTAGTTTTTATTGATGTTGAGCTTCAGACCATTTTTGGCGCTCTCCTCTTTCACCCTCATTAAGAGGTTCTTTAATTCCTCCTCACTTTCTGCCATCAGAGTGGTATCATCTGCATATCTGAGGTTGTTGATATTTCTTCCGGCAATCTTAATTCCGGCTTGGGATTCCTCCAGTCCTGCCTTTCGCATGATGTATTCTGCATATAAGTTAAATAAGCAGGGAGACAATATACAGCCTTGTCGTCCTCCTTTCCCAAGTTTGAACCAATCAGTTGTTCCATATCCAGTTCTAACTGTTGCTTCCTGTCCCACATATAGATTTCTCAGGAGATAGATAAGGTGGTCAGGCACTCCCATTTCTTTAAGAACTTGCCATAGTTTGTTGTGGTCCACACAGTCAAAGGCTTTTGCATAGTCAATGAAGCAGAAGTAGATGTTTTTCTGGAACTCTCTGGCTTTCTCCATAATCCAGCACATGTTAGTGTTTTCTCATACTGCATTCCAAATAATAATGTCCTGAAGAGAAATTACTCCATGTAACCTGTGTGGAATATGTTGCTCTCAAGATGTTTGTTTGTTTCCTTGTTTGTTTCTGTCTACATTGCCTTTCCTCTAGGCAGTGCACCTATAAGAGGCTGAGAGACACATGACCTGTCCAGGCTCACCCAGTAAGTTTCATGGATCCGGTGGGATCTGAACTTGGATTTCCCTCATTCTAGCTTGTATTCATCGAACAAACAGATGGCTGCACTGTAGTCAGGGTGTGGAGAGCATATGCCAATATCACAGGTGTTCACCTGGTAGCCCTATATTGCTTCCTTGCCAATTCATCCAAGATTTCAAGTGATTTATTTAAGGACAGCTGGACAAAACTCATTTGCTTTGTGTTTATTTGGACTATTTGGATGATGTCTCTGGAATGCACATTTAGGTGTGATGATTAAAGCTTGGGACAAAATAATAAAGGAATCCACTGATTCCTTGCCTTTAGGATTCATTTAAATCCATAAAATGAGTACTACTTGGTTTTTGGCAGTATTTCATGATGGAGATCTCAGATATTAAGAAGCTGAGAAAGGGTTTCTCTTTTCAGAGGGGGGAAAAAGGCATGTCCAGATCTGGAAGTATCCACTGATTCAATTATCCAAGGTCTGGAAATATTAAAATAATTAAAATAAAATATATTACTAAAGATGAAGGTAGCTGAACTGGCCTCTAGAGGGAGTCAGAGAACATTGCTATATAGTGTTTGCTAGAGAAATATATTTCCATAATGTCATTACCAGAACTGGCCACTACAGGGAGCCAGAGACCATGCTATGTATAGCATTTGCTATTAAACTAGTGTTTGCTATAATTTGTGATTTTCAGCATCACAAGGAGGGGGCTTGGAACTGATCCCGCACAGATATGGGGGTCCTACTGTAATAGCATCAGGAAACATATTATTTAGTTGGGCTGAACTAAAGCCACTTGTGACCCAAGATGCCTTTGCAGTATTATTATGAATTCTGCTTGGATCCAATGTGACCAGTTTACATGTCCATAGACAACAAAAAAATGCATGAGAATCTGGTGACAATTTTCAGTGACTTATTTAAGATACTGTTTCATCCCATAGTTTGAACTGTCACACATCTCCCTAAAGTTTGCGCTGTTCTGCAGCATCTAGGTTTTCTTCCCCAACATCTCACATAAAATGAAACAGGAAAGCAAATATTGTAGGTGGACAAAGGAAACCTTTGTATCAATAGGCAAATCTACACAGCTTGGGGTACCACGTTTATATTTTTGATCGGATGGGAATGTAGAGTTCTAATTTATTTTGGGAGTTTCCAGTTCCCCTAGAAATAAGCAAGAGAAATCTCCAATGATTGTTTATACTCTTCTGATCAGCATATCAGTTCCCAAGAGCTGGATCCTGTCCCCTTGTCTCACCCTCGTTAGTAAATACAACAAATAGGAAAGCCGCTTTTCATTAGTGCTTGACATTCTTTTATGTGGTTCGATTGTCAACACAAAGGGAGAGTAATTAGACTGCAGCTCCAGTCCAGGCTAACAGATGGGGTTCTCCCTCCAAGCTCTTGCCACAAAACAGAATTGTTACTTTAAGAAATCATTGTCTAATCTATTCACTTCAAAGAGCACACACATGCTCCCCACTTTTCAAGCTCTTGGGGTGCTGGGGAACGAAATTACCTCTCTCATTAGCAATGGAATGGGGAAAAGACAGCTGAACCAAAATGTTTATGCTTTTCATTTGAATAGGAGAAAATTCCTATCTAAATTAAACCACTGAGAGAGAGAGAGAGAGAGAGAGAGAGAAATTGAGGATGAAGCTTCTCTTTAGATGCATTTTGTACAGAATTATATTGAACAGAAACAGAGCTAAATTGTGTCGTGTTATATTGGGAAGAGATTTTTAAAAACTGTAAACATTCGGAATAGCTGCTGTCACTCCAGATCACGCTGAATGATCTATTTAGCACATTGTTAGAAGAGATACTCATTTTAACAACAGTGAAACAGTGGTGAAAATCCCTTGCTGCTGTTTCTTGGATATCTCTTGATCAGAAAAATCCCTTTGGAAATTTTGCTTGACAAAATACCGTCATCATGATGAATTGGTCACACTGTTTTTAGACATGCCATTTAGGCAAATCCAGAATAGCAGCACTCAATAACACTGGGACTCTTCGTATGATGAAGGTACCCTTTAACATACCTTGCACCATAGCTTCTGGTTCAGAAAACAGAGATCTGAATTATCTTATAACAACACTTCCAGATCTGTTACAGTCCCTGAAAGTAAGAAGTGTAGCTTCTATTTCTAGGGGAGGGGAAATATATTAAAAATGATGCTAAAAATGGCAGTTTTCTTCTCAAATCTTCACTCGCTGGATTAAATCTAACTGCTAGGTCCAACTAGAGTAGATCAACTGGCTGAAATCCAGTACTAAGTTGCAACTAGAGTAGCCCCAATGAGCAGTGGGGATTTTATGAGTCAAATCCTCAATTTATTCAAGTTTCATTGATTCAGTGGGCCTACTCTAGTTGCAGCTTACTACTCAATGTCAGCCATTGAATCAGGGAGTCCAAATTTGTGTGAAGTTCATTAGTTACTAACTACCAAATGAATTCAGGACACTTTTTCTATAGTGTTGCCCAAGGAGCTGCTTATGAGCTCATGGCATAGCAGTTATGCTGCTGTATTGTAGCCAAAACTCTGCTCACGGCCCAGGTTCAATCACAGGTAGTCAGTTTGAAGTTTGCTCAGCCTTCCATCTTTCTGAGGTTGGTAAATTGAGTACTCCGCTTGCTTGTGGGCAGGGGTTAATGTGTTGCCTGTATAATTTAAATTGTAATCTGCCCAGAGAGTAAGCCCTATGGGGTGATATATAAGCAGCACACTTTTGTTTTATGCTTTAAGATCATGGCAGGGGCTTGATGTTGAATTAAGAGAGTTAGGGTCTAGCCTGAGAATACCCTTCCACAGGTCAATGTCCACCACAAAGTGTCCGTGGCTGGCCAAATTATTTTGTCATCCCCTGGAGCAGAGTATCTCAGAGGGGCATCTCCCAAGTCTCATGTCACCTGAACTGCTGTGGCATCATCCTCGAGAAATCCTTGGAATGAAATGACAACCCTACACAATGAGCTCACACTTTATAACACCCCCAGTCTGCTTCCTCCGCCAGCCACTTTGCTACTTTGCTGCATCACATCTTCTTAAAAACACCCACACCTTTATTTTCCAAAAACAATTTATCATATGAAAATGGTGTGGCTGAGGACACAGAGAGGGGGAAATATTGCTTTTTAGCTTATTTGAGCAAATGAAATCAAACTCTCTGCTCTGGCTGACATTATTCACAGATGTTTACCTCAGCTCAAACGTTGCAGATATCTGGGACGATATTTTTCCTCAGCTCGGAAGACACTGCTGTGCGTAACCGTGCACATCTAAACCTAAATGTGAAAAGCTGCCTCTCTGGAATGAGAGATCTCAGTGCAGTCTCGTGATTTCCCCCCCCCACACACACACACACTAGTGGGAATGCTAGTGAAGAGATGGCCTATTGCACCACCTAATGGATGAAAGAAAGCTGGCAAAATATAAACAGAAGCAGCAGCCTGTTCAGTCCATGAATGACTCTGAAGGGCTGACTGCAGCCCGTCTGCTCCTCCTCCTCCCCCCTCCTTCTGCTTCCACTCCTCTATGCCCTTTTGGATTCATTTGAGAGCAAACTTGTGGAGCAGCCAGAGGTGTGACACCAGGGGCAAAGGAAAAAAAAAAACCCACTCCTGCAATTCTTGGATATTCTCATCTGGAAAAGGCAGGTCTCAGATATTCCATTTTAGAAGGAGGAAAAAAGAGCCCTCCAGTTTTTAAAAGACAGATAAAGCAACTAAATGTAAGATTTATATGCTTCCAGGAAAAAGCATGCTTAGGAAAGGTTTGATTTATATATAGGGAGAGGGATGTATATGAATGTATGTGTTTGGCATTTTATTTTACCTCTTCCTCCCTCCCTCCCTCTCTCTTTTCCTCTCTGCCTGTGTGTTAATTATCTATATGTCTGTGTATTTATGTGTACACCTGTGATTGTATATATTCATGTAGGTGTCTCATGGATCTAGCTGTGCAGGAGTGGGAGTAAACAAGGCAGCCCAAAAGGAGTGAGAGAGTCCGTGAGCACTGGTTCATTGTGGCTTTAAAGTAATCTGGAACAACCCACTGAAATGAATGAAATGCTCCTGAGACTGAATGAATGCCTTGTTAGAAATCAGAGTGCTGAAGGAAGATGAGAGAGATTCAGTGTGAATTCTAGTGGAACTCCTTGACTACTTTTTCTTCTTTTCTCCCTCCAGTGCGATTACCATAGGCACTCTGGAACTAAGGAACCAAGTAACTAAGGTCTAAACACACAGAGGCAGAACAAACACTTTTAACTCTCTTTGCCTGCTCCATGCACAAACCCAAGTGCAGGATGCAAACCGAAAAGGAGTGAAGAGCATTAAAGAGTGATGATGATGATGATGATGAGGCAGAAAACCAAATGGGAATAAAGGGGCGTTGCAGAAGAAGGAAAGAAGAACTGAAAGGCCTGGACCAAGCAAGAGGGAGGCACTAAAGGGGACTGCAGTAGGCAGAAGGCGTCTCTCTTCTCAGAGTGACCTAGCAAGAGGCAGTGGATGGAAAGGAACCAGCCATGGATCCTCTGTGTTTGTTGGGGAACGATCGGTGGACTTATAACTGCTCCTTGAACAATGACACCATGGAGAACCAAACTTCTCAAACTAACAGAAGCTTTACCATTAAAAGGAATGAGGATGTTGCTAAGGTGGAGGTGGCAGTGCTTTGCCTCATCTTCTTCCTTGCCCTGACTGGGAACTTGTGTGTTCTTATGGCTATCTACACGACCCGTCACAAGCATTCCCGCATGTACTTCTTTATGAAGCACCTGAGCATCGCTGACCTGGTCGTGGCCATCTTCCAGGTTTTGCCTCAGCTCATTTGGGACGTCACCTTCAGGTTCTATGGGCCAGATTACCTCTGCAGGTTGATCAAATACCTACAAGTGGTGGGAATGTTTGCTTCTACATATATGCTATTGCTGATGTCCCTGGATCGGTGTTTGGCCATCTGTCAACCCTTGCGGTCTCTGCACAGGAGGTCTGACCGGTTGTCTGTCCTCCTCACTTGGATGGTATGCCTTCTCTTCAGCATCCCACAGCTCCAGATCTTTTCCTTGAGGTACGCAGATCACGGGGAGATTGACTGCTGGGCAACCTTCATTCAGCCCTGGGGCCCCAAGGCCTACGTCACCTGGATAACCTTGACTGTCTACATCATCCCTGTACTTGTGCTGAGTGTCTGTTATGGCTTGATCAGCTTCAAAATTTGGCAGAACGTGAGGCTAAAAACAGTCCATGAGACCAATGTGAATCTGACCTCTAGCAATTGCCATGGGGGTGCACTCTCCAGGGTCAGCAGTATCAAACTCATTTCCAAGGCCAAGATCCGGACAGTCAAAATGACCTTCATCATAGTCTTAGCCTTCATTATGTGCTGGACTCCTTTTTTCATTGTTCAGATGTGGATTGTTTGGGATGAAAATGCTCCAAAAGAAGGTACAGTTTCTTTCCTCTTCCTCCTTTCCTATGTCCGTCTGTCTGTCTGTACATACTTCATGCAATAGTTGAAAGAAATGCCACTCAATAATATTGTAGATATATGTTCCAATTTAGGGTCACAAGATTTAAATCTACAGTATTCCATCCTCAAATGACTTAACAGGTATTTGTGGGGGGAAAGAGGCAGTAGTGGCAGGATCAAAATGTAAGGGAGACACCAATTCCTTTGAAACAGAACAGAGAAACAGAGAAACTATGAGGACAGGATATGACTTGGGCAATATTTACAGGACCTTAGACAAGTTACCCATAATCTCTGTTCCTGACTCTCATGCCTGAAAATGAGAGACATGGACATTTTAGAAATGAGAAAATGGGGTGGGAGGTAAGAAACCAGAAACAAGAAAGTCCTCATTAGAGACATCTGCCTGTAGTGTATTGTTGACATAGCCATGTAACATGAACATCAGATCTACACTTTAAGATGAAAGAGAAATGGCATTCCATGGTTTCTAAGTTTTAGAACTTTACCTGGGGTGGGGAATCTTTACAGGGATCTTGTGAATGGTTGCATAGGTTGTCATTGGTGGTGAACTTTAAGCTGAACAGAGGGCCAATGCAGAAGTGTTCTCCTTGTCTGGAGCTGAGGTTGCCCTTCAGCTATGATGAAATTATAGCAAGGGGTTCCTTTCATGAGCAGTATCACAGCTTTTGTTCTAGTTTCTTTCTGCTTGTAAAACCTCTCTCCCATTTGCTGGTGGGGGCACAGCCGACCTCCCGGCAAATGTATAAGTTGCCACTTACCAAGTGCCAGGAGGCTGTCCTCTCCAGCCTTTGCTTTGATGAAGTGGACTCCGGTCCATGAAAGCTTACATATCGTAAGACATTTGTCAGACTTTAAAGTGCTTCAAGACTCCTTTTTGTGTTATGTGCTCAGAGGCTGGGAGTTACAACTTGTCACTTACTGTACATACTAGTGCCAATTGCTAATGGATGCATTTGGTTAATCTCATTCCTGTGATATCTGTAGCACTCAGTTCATGATTAGAGCAATGAAGACAGGCAGTACTTGAAGTGGGAAGCCCTTTTCTCTATCATATCATAATGGACTGAAGTCACCATTTTGAAGATCATCTGGCCATCAGCTGTGCCCCCAACTGACCCACCCTTCTACAAGAAGCTACTCTGGTCCATTGGCTGGCTCAGATCTTTGCTCTTCACTGGATGCCTTTAACATTAAGCAATCACTTACATATGGTCAGATGGACAGTCAAAGACTGAATGCCATAAACAGAACTGTTGTGCGTCTTCTGGTCAATTCCCTCCTCCCCCTTATGTACACATACCTGGGACAGGCAACTTTAATAAGCTCTGAAGACCAGGGGTTGAAAGAATTTTTTTTTCCACATAGTCTTCAGGAGCTGTAGTTAGCATGTGCCTGTGTTACCTACAGAGAGTGCACTCTGTGTAAAACCCCAAAGAGAGAAATAACATAAGAGTGTGGGCAATGTCTCCCTGTCCTAACACTAGGAAATAATTCTGTCATTCCTACAAGTGAAACTGCTGGTTAGTTGATCTTCTCTGTACTAGGATAGTCTAGGTAGATTATTTTAAGCATTCGTCACTATGACACCTGCAATTAGAAAAGTCTGTAGTCCTGTAATTGGTCAGCCACTAACATTCAAAGATGGTGGGATGCAGAGTGACCCTATCATTAGGAACAGTGAAGTGGCCACTTCAAGAAATAGATTTAGACTAGCATGAAAAGGCAGTAATCATCTGAGGATTGATTTATTTTACTAAAATAAAATAAAATACTAAGGGATGGGGAAAGATGCTTAATGGGCTTTCTGCTTTACTAAATTAGTGCAGTTGGCTTGGGATAACCATGCACTTTGCTTTGGATGGATTGTTGGGAAGATCTTTTGGTGCTCTGCCTCAGCCAGCCAGATGTCCTGAGCTAGCCCAACTGGGATGGACCACCAGGTCAACCTCTCCCCACACCCTTATTATTCCTCTTCCTCTCACAAAGTAAAATCAGTGTACTACAAGTTTCAGTTGAGAAACGGGGAAGGACTGCTTATCCTTTCCCAAATTGTCTTACTCCATGTGGGAGAGGTAAGATACTTGTGTGATTCCTTATCTGAACTGGAAGCCAAAGCGCTGCAATAATTAGAATGTTGGACTTGGGTGTCACAAACCACAAATTCAGTTTCTGCCTTCTAAGAAGTTCATTAAGTGGTTACTGCTGGTGTACTGGACCCATGTATGGCAGAGTTGAAGCCCCAGGACTTTCTGAGTAACAGAGACTATCATATCACCTGCCACCCATCTTGGGTTGCTCTGTCCCCTGTGAGAATAGCTGCAATTCTCACTATAGAGAGAAATGGATTTTTGTGGAGCCAGATTTTTGCAAGGTATCCCTGTCAAAGAGCCAATGTGGTATAGTGGGTAGAGTGTCAGACTAGGACTCAGGAAATCTGGGTTCAAATCCTTTCTTGATCATGAAAACTCACTAGAGGTGAGAACATCACACATACCTCCAAACCTTTATTAGGGTCAGAAGTTAAATGACTTGAAGACATATTGCATCTCTGTTGTAATGCAAAGTAACTGAGTTCAATTTTGTCTCCATGGGCTGTTAAGAGCCATTAGCTTTATAAAAGACTTTCTCCTCATTTGTTGAAATGGACGAAGTCAGCTGCTTGCATATTTGGATGTTTCTAAAGGAAGGGTGGTGGCTATGGGGATGATGTGCACATTTATCACTTCACCACTACATCACTCATGAAGACATCTTGGCTGCATGCCATTCACTCAGTTCAATGTAACTCCCTGTGCTGTTATGGGCATATAATTTGATGCCCCCATATATAGAATGCATACTGCAAGAGTGGATGATATCAATGTGATGAAGGAAATACTGATGACTGATATTGATGCCTTGTGATACATTGTCTTTCCTGCTATCTACTTCTAGAAATTTGTTTAGGAAGGCAGCATATGTTATGTCTGCTTCTAATGGCCAAAAAACACTGGTAGCTGTATGCAGGCCCATTAGGCACAGTAGCTGTGGCTATTCCTTTACCCAAATGTTTGCAAGAGACAATGTAAAGTGAATTTTTTGAGTGGGCTAGCCATGGGGTAGCTTGACATGAGCAAGCTGTGTTTCCACTGCACACCAAGCCACACTTGGGCAGACCTTTGTCTGACATCTACAAACCAGTTAGGTGTATGCCTGATGAATTTGCATGTCCTCAGGCATAATTAGCTAATGTCATAATTTCTGGGAATCAAATATTTCTCCCTGTTTACAGAAATCAGGAAATATTTCCTATTTGTTTCAGGGTAAACACCTCAGGAAAATTGAGAGGTTGTTTGTTGTTGTTGTTGTTATTATAGTACCAGACTGTCTGAAACAATTATGTGCCTACACTGCTAAATTATCCAGAGGGAGCTTTCTATTTTTTTTCTGTGAAAAACAGCAGTGCAGAGTTTGAAAACTTTCACAATGCCCCGCAGCAAAATAGATTTGACCAAAAATGTGCCTGCAAAAGGTGACAGAACATGAAAAGAATGGAGGAGAGAAAACAGTAGGAGGGAAAGGAAAGTGAGAATGGAGAAAAGAGAGAAACAATGGTTATCTCTCAGTAGAGATAACACTAAAATGGAAGGTGAGGAAGAAATCCAATTGGGGGTAGAACTGATAAGCGGTATTAAGAACTTCCCCACTATTGTACGTCTCAGCTAGAAGAATGTTGTTTTGTTACAGATGGTTACTCAGGGCAAATGAGATTATCTTACTTCTGATATGTTGCTTTATTAGCCAAGGATTATAAGAGAGTTTCCAACAAAAATATTCCCTTGAAAGGTTTTGCCTGCCAAGTACTCCAACAGTTGACAAGAGTGGCAGGCAAGCCGATCTGGACTTTCTTGAACTTGTCCGTCTCCTCTCTTGACCTCAAAGTGGCAAGATCTAGGTAGCAAACGGAGAACAAGGGACCCTCCTACTTCTGTCATCTTGAAAGAGAATGTTAGATCAAGAGTCCTTTCATAAATGCTGCTCCCAAACAGTGACGCCCAATCCTATGGATGAATCAAAATTTGGGAAAGAACGGATAGCAATCTGAATTATTGAGACTGGTCCTCAGTGTTAGCTTCTTCTTTCTAGCTGGCTTCCTGTGTAGTCCTGAAATAACAGGTTAACACTTGCATCAGTCAAGGATGGTCTATTAGATCAAAAGGAGCACTGCCCCAGTACAGACTGCTTTTCCCCAGCTGATCCACACCTGCCTGCTTTCTTACTGAAAGACCAGCACCAAGGGGGCTGTGTTCCCCTCCTGGTGTGTGTGTGTGTGTGTGTGTGTGTGTGTGAGAGAGAGAGAGAGAGAGAGAGAGAGAGAGTGAGAGAGAGTGAGAGTGAGAGTGAGTGAGTGAGTGAATGTGTTTTTGTATGTGGCTGTTGGTGTATAAATACCAAAATAACTTTTGCCCACAGCTCTACCTATCATCCCTGGCTCTGCCTGCCTGGGTTGGGGCTTCTACCCCCACCAACACAAATGAGCATCAGCCACTACTGATGAACATCACTTTTTAAATTCATCACTTGGCAAGTCTCCGGTTGGTCAAAACAGGGTATGTTCTTATGGCAATTCTATGGAATTTCCTAGTATCCTGTCATGAGACAAATTTGGCAACCATAACATTTGTCCTCAGCATAGAGTTAAGCAAGAATAAGGACATCCCTGAAAGCTGCTGCTTGGAGATGCCTAATGCTTGGAGAAGCAACTGGACTGGAACTCAGGAGACTTGGCTTCCAGCCCCCACTTGGCTATGGAAATTCACTAGGGGATGGCAGGGGTAGAACACTCCTTGTGAATATCTACCATGCCTCAGAAACCCTCTTAGTGGTCACCATAAATTGAAACTGACTTAATGGCACAGAATAACAAACCAGATGCTGATGAGCAGGTGTTGCTTTAGCCCCTGTGAATTTGACTTTATATATAAAGAACAATGATCAGTCCCAAGAAGGGTGGTATTTGAATTTTAATGAAACTTAAATTGCACATTCCACTCTCCTGAATGCCGGTCTTTAGCAGTTCCAGGGATGGGACATTGTAGCCCTCCAGATGTTGCTGGGCTGTGGTTCCCATCAGTTCTGGCCAGCTTAGCTCAGGGACTGTGGGATTTGTGATCTAACGGTATCTGGAAGAGTGCATATTCTCTCTCCCTGCTTTGTTCTTTTAAAAACGGTTATCCCAAAAGATCGGATGTAAAGCATGTTTGAATTTCTTTCTAAACAAGAATAATCATAATGAGGAAAATAAATTGGGGAAAATAAATAAACAAACAACTCCCAAAATTATTGTTTAACAGAATGAACCTAGGCTACCTGTGGTTTCTGCATGTTTTGGTGAACAATTCGTCTAGCTGCATAGGAAAAATATCCTAGAAACTGAGGAATGAACCTCTTCCCATGAACCTCTTAGGGGTTATCTGCCCTGGCTCAAACTCAAGGTAATATTACCAAATAATCTGTTGTTGATCTTTTACTTAAAGTGCCACTTAAAATTTCCTTTGCAGGAGCGTTTGCTCAAAAAACAAAACAAAACTGCTTTCTGTCCCATAAAATTGTTCCATGTAGGGCATGAAACAGAGTAAGTAAGTACTAATATCCATATTTTCAGGAATAATATTACTAACACTAATAGGAAGAACAGCCATTGCTGTTTCTTTGTATTTCCAACCTCTGAGGCAACATGAAATGTGTTATAAAAATATAGCTCAGTGGCTTAGGTATCTGGCAGTGGAGTCAGAGGTTGGGAGTCGGATTCCCCGCTGTGCCTCCTTGACGGGGGCTGAATTCAATGACCCACAGGGTCCCTTCCTGATCTGCAGTTCTAAGATGATTATTATTATGATTATTGGACAGGATCCAATGGGGTTGCTCCACTGAGGGAACTGCTTCTTGTTTGTGTAACTGAGAAGAGAGAGATCCACCCTGCTTACTCCCCGGGCACCCTGGAAAGTTGGAAAACCCTTCCAAGCAAGTTTCATGTGACCGGGGGGGGGGGGGGGGGGAGAAAAGGTGGACAAGTCTCATTACATTACCAATCTGGTGCTAGCACAATATTAGATTTAGCCTGTAATTAATCGTACAATCTTATTCATGGTTATTCCAAAGCAAGCCCCATTGTGTTTAGCGGGAACTTGTCAGAACTGGTGCCGAGGTCATGCTACTACACACAGCAGATTCTGGGGTTTTACAACTTGCCATACGTTTTCCTGCTTCATCAAACCCCCTGTAAGAGCTCCAGAACACATGAAAGCTTCCTCATCACTTTGGGACATTTTATTTGCCATTAACAAGACAGTTTTTGTACTCTGGAATTTGTATATATATTAAGGGTGAGGAAAACCTGAAACTGCAGCACAGCTTTGTTTTTGTGCTGTAATGGCCATACTACAAGGTGATGGAGAAGAGGGGGGGAAAGTGTGACCCTTGTACAAAATCAGAAACAAGTATGAGTAACACTTTTATTGATTATTAAAACTTAGGGAAGCTTGCGAGTCCTTCTTCAAGCTAGGCGTTACAATTTGCACACAGGGAGAACAGAGAAGTCCAAAAATCCTCCTGGCTGGGATGATATTTGGATTTTTCTCCCCTTGCCTTCTGCCAAGTTATGGAATGGCCAGCCTACAAAAGAGTCCTGCAGCCTCAAAAATGTTTGCCTGTTTTTGATCTTTCAGTGGTCAATAAAGATATTATCCACCCTCGGGTTATGCATTGACAGTAAACTGTCTTTTTACTGCTTCACCTA
Organism: Intellagama lesueurii; assembly: GCA_037013535.1. Taxonomy (NCBI): domain Eukaryota; kingdom Metazoa; phylum Chordata; class Lepidosauria; order Squamata; family Agamidae; genus Intellagama; species Intellagama lesueurii. Next base: position 260,030,297 of record JBAJHW010000002.1, read on the forward strand.
TGTAAAAATGGCTTCACATTTGCAGGGTAAGCTGAGGTAAGGTGATGGTGCTACAAAATTTTGCCAGTCCTGGAAAAAAATGTCTTTCTAACTGTTGATTGGGATGCAGATGTTTATGGCTCCATTTTTGGATATTTCAGTGGCCAGGTTTCTGGGATTTGTTAAAAAATCATGGAAGAATTCTTTACTATTGCTTTATTTATGTTACAAGTATGTACACCCATCCATAATGAATTATTTGTACTTGGTTGACAAGATGAGGATACTGAAGAGCCATTCAAGAAATTAGTTCAAGGAGCTGAACCAGTGAAGAGAAGTCTCTTAAAATTGCACTACTATCTGTGCAGTAAGTCTTTCAGGTAAAGGTAAAGGTTCCCCTTGACATTTAGTCCAGTCGTGTCCGACTCTAGGGCGCGGTGCTCATCCCCGTTTCCAAGCCGTAGAGCCAGCGTTTGTCTGTAGACCGTTTCCGTGGTCACGTGGCCAGCGCGACTAGACACGGAATGCCGTGACCTTCCCACCGTGGTGGTACTTATTTATCTACTTGCATTTTTACATGCTTTCGAACGGCTAGGTTGGCAGGAGCTGGGACGAGCGACGGGAGCTCACTCCGTCGCGTGGATTCGATCTTACGACGGCGGGTCTTCCGACCTTGCAGCCCAGAGGCTTCTGCAGTTTAACCCGCAGCGCCACCACGTCCCTCAGACTTAACAACAATTAACAATAATTATAAGTTCTGACTTATGGTGACCCTTCTCAAATTTTTCTAAGTGTGCTCAGAAGTGGTTTACTAGTGCCTTCTTCCAAGTGCACTCTGGGACCATGTAGTTTGCCCAAGGTCACACACGCTGGCTCCCAGGAAGCAGAGTGGGAAATTAAACTCTCAGTGTTCTAACTCACTGAGCTTCTTGCTATGGGCTCATTCCAGTGGTGCTCAGTAGAAATGTTTGCTGTGAAAGCTAGCTTTGGATTCTGTTACGTATTCTTTTCATTAGGGCACTCATTAAATGGTGCTATGAAGAATTCCCCCAAAAACATTTTGCTGCCTGAGGCAAAACACTAAATGTGTTCTCTTTATCTTCAGTCAGGCCCCAGAGGCCCAAGAACCACTCAAGTTCTCCTGCCACATGAAACAGAAACTCCCATAAGCACTTCTCTCCCACTGGCAGTGTAAATCATCATAGCCATCAACATTCCTATCAATTAATACAAATTCACAGTCTCTTCATAACAACAAATATATGCTGTGCAAGGCTGCTGGTTCCCTCTGCATAATGGTAGAACTGGCACTAGCGCTATGCAGTCAGATAGAAAGGTGTATGTATAAAGGGCGCAGGCTAACAATCCACCAAGCAAAGCATTTAAATTAAAAGCAGCCTGGCTGCGTCAGATGTTTGGAATACAAAAACACATTTAAGAGAGCAACAGGAGGAAAAGTTTCCTAGGGTGTGCTACCATAATGTTTATCTTCCTCTACATGTGGAGCCAGCAAGAACCTTTCTGGACAGCGTTGTTGTCCTATATTAATGAATGTGCGTCAGAAATGTTTTTATCATCTCCTCTGCTCACTTCACATACACATTATCTGCCTCTCCGTTTTTGTTAATGGAGTCTTGCGTTGTTTTTTTCCCCAAGCTTTGTTTGGTTTTCACTGTGACTAAGTCATATGAGCTTTTAGTCTGTAATAATATTTGCCCCAGCTACACACGGCATGTGTAAAATGCCCCCATGAGTGACATTTTACTGAGATGGCACTCCTACTCAAAGGAAGGGAGACGAGATAGTATTCCAAGACTTCCTCTTCCCCTGGACCCCCTTTACATCCTCAAAAGCTGATCTTGAGTGTTTGGGGACCTTCTTGAACCATGTGGTTGGTGGCAGGGGAAGCTTCAGGTTCAGGGCCCCGGGGTGAACTGGGGAAAATTGCCTTGCATCCTTCCTAAGAAGGAATACATCCTGCGTCTCTGTCCTGCCCTTCTCTGCAAGTGGGAGTAAGAGTTCTGTAAACTGAAAGGATGCCCTGGATCCAGCCCTATGTCTTACATAATGAAGCAGGGGTTGATTGTGAGCATTCCTGTTAACGGATGTGGCCATTCTAATTTTAGCTATTCCTATTCTTAGCAGTAGAAAAGTCACAAAATTCATGGCCATCATCTTGCAGTTTTGAATGCTTAGCAACATATAGTACGGCAGAATGTTAGAAGCCTTTTGTGTACATTATGCTTAAAGCAAGGGATATGGGCAGTGGTAAGGGGTGATAGGAACTGCAATCTAGCAACAGATGAGTTCCAGAAGTTGTTCCCCATCACTGCTTAAAGCTATGTGATCAGTACACTTTGTGGTGGACACGAGCTCTGAAGGAAGTGAGATCTAGAGTATTTTGTATTTTTTTTGGCCTACGAACACCATAATTCTCTTTCCAGGTGTCCCACTTGCAGGACCCAGATCTTATAGACAACTAAATTGGGCTCATCAAAGGAGAAGATCCAGCTGGTAGACTTCTTGCCTTGGATAGATCTAACTTCCTGTTTGAAAAGGAAGCTGCCCCAATGGTTGACGGGAAGTCCCCCTTTCAAAGTCTTTCCAAGGCATGAAGCTTGGCACTTGGGCTTTCTTTCCAGGTGAGCAGAATTTAAGTGTCTGTATGGACTAGGTCCTGCAGACGGGACTCCCAAAAAGGAAAATTATGGAATTTTTAGTACAAGAAAAAAACAAAATGCACATCCCTAGTGCATTTAGGGTGCATCTTTAGGGTGACGCTATTCCTAACTATTTCATTATATCTGCTCTTTTCTGAACAGAAAATGAAGTTTTGCAATGGGAATGGGGCAGTTTGGAGGCAATTGTCAGTTCTTGTGACACTCTGGGGATCCATGGATCTAAAAAATGCAAAAAGGGAGGAAGACAGAACCAGACGTGACCCGTGGCCTACTGCATGGATGCCATCAACATGGGAGGAGTAAGGGACAAAATCAGAGGTCCATTTATTTCCATTTAAATAAAGGCTTTTCCTTATGTAAAATGCTCAGAAAGCTTAAATTTTGCCCCCCAATTTTTTTTTGCCAAGAATTTGGGGGGAGGGAGTCTGAAGGGCCCACAGAATGCAAAAACATTGATCAATGGTCTGTGCTGTGCTGTCCCTTTTTTTTCCACACAGTTTTCTAAGTCCCACACTATCTCATTCCCTCCCTGCCACAGTTATCCAATGATGTGGAAAGAAACCTGACGGCCATCATCATAACAGCTCCAAGCACCCTGTTTTAGAAGAGGTCGCCATGTTAGTCTGTGCTAATGTATCAGGCAAAACCAAAATTTTTAAAAAATAAATAAATAAAGAAGGCAAAAAACGTTGTGGCACCTTAAAGACAAACTGCTATATTTTAGTTTTGGAAGAAGTAGCTGTGTTAATCTGTGCAATCTTTGGATTTTGCCTAATATGCTATATTTTAATGTGAGCTTTCGTGGAACCAGTCCACTTCCTCAGACAGAAGAGTGGAACACTATAACATTGTCATCCTGTGGTCTCCCAAGGTACCTTGGCATTTGCTCCTTCTGGAAATATTTAATTCACCAATATTGACTGACATGATATTAAATCTTTCTAAAAAGCCCTTTTGTGCAGCAGTCTGCTTATAGCAGTGTATAGTGTCCGTGCGTGGAAGATTTCTGATAACCTGTAAATATTACTTACTACTTTCACTATAAAACGTGCACAAACTTTGGTAAAGAGAAGTAACCGGATATGAATTTGGTTCAGCCCTGTTAACATTATATTTGTCCAGATATTGTGCTGTTTTCCTTCGTTATGTAACTGACTGATATTCAGTAAGTTAGCTGTTATTGCCATACTAATGAAAATGCATGAGCTATGTGTATCCGTTTCTGCTGGGTCAAGCAACAATGGGATGAAAAGCCATTCTCTTATGGGTCACTGAAACATTAATAACTATCTATCCATCCGCCTGTCTGAGTGAATTTCAGAGCTTCGGGACTCAAATGTCACACTCCTGTGTCACCATGAAACAAGAAGAAGGGCAACTTATACATATTGAAAAGGCATGCCCCTGCAAACAAAGCAGATCTGACTCCAGAACAATGGTGACCCTGCATATACATGTTGCTTTTTTCACATATTAAGGGAAATGAAAACACTGCACTTAAAGAGTATAGTCCTCCACCCGGTCACTAAATGGCCAAATTCTCATTTACAGGTTATGAATGTGATATAGCGGGCTCACAGGATCAAAAGCCTATAATTTTCTGAGTAGCAGTACTATAACATTGTCTGCCCTCCCCCTCAATCTTACTTGTTGCCTCTAAGTGGCAGCCTTCACAACGGCTGAGAGAGAAATATTTTTGCAAGCTATCCCTGTTGTAATACAATGTATTTAGGAGTGGTTTGGTCTTGAATGGGTAGTTAAGAGCCATTGTCTTTACAAAAGCCCTGTCCGTTAATTGTGAATGTGGACTGATCCAACTGTCTGCATTTCATTTCATTTATTGTGACATTGGCTCAATGTCATGATGAGCTCCTGCATTCCCAGATGTGTCATTATATCATTGCCTTCAGGGAATTCCACCAGGATGGCCATGTGTGGTCTTCCGTGGAGCACATGGAACACATCTGAAGAACTGCCAGACAGCCTTCTTCTTCAAAGTCATCCTTCATTTGAAGGGCTGGCCAGCCTATATCTGATTTAAAGATTTAAAAAATCATAAGGGGGGGGGGGAGATTGGGGCTGTGAAGGTGCACACCTGCAGTGAGCAACACCTGGACAACAGCCTCAGAAGGCACACAAGTCATTTTGTCACAGTCATCCCTACTTGGATGAGAAACACTGTAATTCTGTTTAAATGATTAAAAATAACTTTTAATTTTGTAGTCGGTATAAATAGGTTGAAGCTAGGGGCTGCATAGTGACTGCGGTGTCAGACTAAGACTTAGGAGTCCTGGGTTCAAATCCCTGCTCACCTACCTTGAAAACATTAGGGTAGCCATAAGTAGGACGCAACTTGACAGCAGTGTTTTGTCCTTTCCGTTGGTGATGCATGTCTTCCTTTTTGGTGTTGTGTAAATGGCCAGGTAAGCTGTTTTCTTAAAATTGAAAATAATTTTTACAAGGCTCTTTCCTTTTTGTTGTGTGAGTAGATTTTACTCACATACAATCAATTCCTTCTGTCATTAGGAATCTCCCTTTGGCTTTAATGCAGTTTTTGAAATTTCGGACCTGGGCAATTGCTTAAAGGCGTGAGGAATTTACTTTTATTAAATCTCCACTGGTTTTTTTTTTAAATCTGTGGACTGAGTGTTGAACAGTTCTTTGTGAGCGTGGAGAACAGGTAACTTCACACCTCTGTCCCTCAGTGTGTACTATGGAAGACTTGATGTTAGCTGCCCCAAATACCCTCAATCTTGCCTGTTACTGGGGGGCGGGGGGCGGAATCTGCTACATTTATAAATTGTTCAGCGGTGCTTCCGACATGAACAAAGAAAATAAAGCAATAGTTTTTAGTTCAATTGGTTGTGAATAGTCTTTAGTTTGGCTGTACTACAGGAGAAACCTTACATAATAGTTTGTCCATGTTTTTCCCTTTGTGGATATGACTATCCCTTATTAAGCTTTTGAGTTTAAGTGGGCATGCTTAGAAAATGGGATGTCACAGAAAATATAAGTTATTGCTGGGTTGACAAAATGGCTCCTAGTCCTAGGCTTAAATTTGTAATGGACAAGGAAGTTCCTTCTTTTGCTTTTTAATTTTTTCTCTCTCTCTGGCATGCATATATAGTGTTTCTAAGAGGCCTACTTTCCTTGAACATTAAACTGTAGAAAGGGTTCATCCTGTAATTGCTTGTTAGTGATTTTATACTGTTACTATACTGCTAGCAAACAAATAAGTCATATATTCTGAAATATTGTATAAACATTGTTTTGGCTTTGCAGTAAAAGTTTATTGCAGGGCTATTCAAATACAGGTTTTTGGTTCATCTTATTACTTAATGTGGGTTATTTATACAATACCCTACTGTGTGCTTGCTAAGGCTGCATATAGGGATAAGACCCAGGATTTCCTGGTCTCTAGGGCACCAGCTGAAATCTCAGGGAATGGCCCTGCTTCTCTGAATCTCTAGGTAGTGTGGCCAATTTCAGGGTGAAGTATAATGGATGCAGATATTTTTTAACATGAAGTGGTTTAAAAAGCTGGGCACCCATCTCCAACCATTTCCAGTTTGCACCATGGCATACAGTCACTGTGTGAAGACGTTTATACATGTGCTTTCTCTGCAGAAAGTCAGCTCATCAAAAAGCCAGAAACAAGGGAAGGGTGCTGGGGAGAAGAAAGAGCTGGTGGGTGTATGTAACTGTGCCTATCAAGCCAGTTCTCACCCTCATTCCCTTCCCTTGTATCTGACTTTTTGGTGTGCTGACATGGTGCAGACAAAATGCTGAGTGCATGTAATTGGGCCCAAGAGAGCACCATGTTCTGACTCATCCTGTTACAGATGGCCTGGCATCACCAGCGCAGGGCCCATTTAAACAGAATCCCCTTGAGCTTGTTTTGAGAAACAGTTGACCGAGAAGCTGTTTTAGCACAGTTCGGCACCATCTTGCTGCCCTACCTGAGTGACATCACAAGAAGCCATGATCTTTGTCTCAGTTCTTGCCTTGAAATCTCATGTAATAGGATGTTGCTGACTTAGCAACTTTAGTTGGATGTCAGTTTTGGGAACCAGAGCTAGGGGATTTCCAAAGGAGAGACTATATATCTATATATTGATGTTTGTTGCCTTTGTTGTTCTCTGATGCTCTGTGTTCTTGTGGTGCCAACAGTCATTAGTTGTTCCATACTGTCACTCTTTGCTTCTTGCTACCACTTAGGCCATAGTTCTTATCATTTTGAAATTCATAAACATACATAGAAGAGTGAGTAAGCAGGCAAGTTTGCAGATCAAACAGAGGTGAGAGTACTATTCAATTCAGTCAAATTCAGATTTCACCTATTATGGATTTCATTGATTTCTTACATTTATACCCTGGCTTTCCACTAACATAGTGTGTTGTACTCAAGGCAACTAAATATAGCATTAAAATGGATTAAAACAAACTAAGCCAGATGAGAAAGACCATAGAAATCACAATGAAAGCAATTAAAACCCACAGACTAACAGTTCAAAAGGTCGGTTTGAAAGGATATGTCTGCATACCGTTCCTAAAAGCAGACTGAGAGTGGGAACTAATCTCAGATCTGAAGGGAGAGCATTCTGTAAGCAACATGAGAGAAAACCACTTCCATGTGCCTATCAAGCAGGCCTTAGGAGGTGATGGTACTCTTGAAGACCTCTCACAGTGATCTTGACCTCTGGATGGGTTTATAATTAGACAGGTGGTCCTTGAGATAACCAGACCTCAAGCTGCTTGCTCACATAGTATTACTATTCCACAGGATCTGAGATTTTTGTTGTGTGAAACATATGGAAAGCCTGGTTTAAAAATGGTCTGGTAGCCTGCAACTTTCCTCTCATTAGTAACACTAGATTACATGTTAGGTGCCTGGCACAAAATATCCAAACAGCACACCTGTTTGGCACACCTATGAGTGAAGGCATCATTATCCATCAGAGGACAAGTTCTTGCACTTTAAAGATAATGTGCAAATATTTCTGTTTTGGTTACATCCTGTCGGTTCTCCTGTAACAAATGCTACAGACTCACTGTATTCTGGCATCCTAGATCGGCCTTTATAATTTTTCTTGACTTCAACTTTTGTCATTATTGAAAATGCTGTAGGACATGGAGATCATGTTGGAAAGCCAAATCTAGACCTATTTATTCTCTCTAAGTTAGTCTCTCACCTTCAGAGCACTGGCGAGATGTGGGTGAGATTCTTTTCTCTGGCAAGTCTGTGGTCCTTAAAAATCCACAGAACCAGACCCTTTTCATTTTACCATTTTTCTTTCTCCCACAGAACTGCCGTTCATCATCACGACACTCCTAGCAAGTCTGAACAGCTGCTGTAATCCCTGGATCTACATGCTTTTCACAGGTCATCTTTTCCATGACCTCTTGCACCGGTTTCTCTGCTGCTCCTCACGGTACTTAAAATCTCGGCAAGGATGCGATCTGAGTGTCAGCAAGAAAAGCAACTCCTCCACTTTTGTCTTGAGTCTTAAAAGCTCCAGCCAGAGGAGCTTCACCCAGCCATCCACAGCATGAAGAACAACCCAGTTCTCCATAAACTCTGCCACAGTGAATTGAGTAGACTGATTTCAGTATGTACATAGTTAATGTTGTGAGGCAGAGATATACAGGGATGTTTGGATGTAAATATGTATATACATATCATATATATAGTATGAGATATACAATGTATTTATAATGTGTGTGTGTGTACACGTGCCTATTTCTTATTTCACAGAGAGGAACAGCTTGTGGATCAGGTGGGCGAAGGGCCTGCCTCAAAATTTCAGAGAGTGTGTGTTCCCTGTCCTGGTCACAAGCACCCATGAAGGCAGGATTGACAGAAAGTCAACTTTCTGTGAGTAACAGGAATAAAATGAATAACCACATAATTCAGGGCTCTAATAGTGTAGTTTCCAAACACACATTAGGTTCCACAAATCAGTGAAGTTGTGAGTGTAGCAGCTGCCTTCACAAAGAGAAGGCATGGAGGGAAAGGAGTTTCTTCTATTGCAGTGATAACAGAGTATGGATCCAATGACTGTGGTGGAGTTTTTGTTTTGTTTTCTTTTTGAGCCAATTCATAAGTGCTGCAAAATAATAATGTAGTTTTGCTCCTGGACTGAAGCATTCAGACTGCAATGGTTGAGCTGAAATGTTGAATGCCCCACTCTAAAAGAAGCTTCCAGAAAAATACTAGTTATGCAAATATCATAATCTAGCCCCAGACATTAGCTTTTGAAAGTACAGAAGCTACATGCCAGGAGGATGTTTTTAAAAAGTAGACCCTGTGAGCTGAAATGAATGGTCACAAAGTTTCAAATATTTAAGAACTTTTCCAGTCACACTATTTCTATCATTCAGGGTTTAAAAAAAATGAATTGAAATTTCTGTCCAACTCCCAGACCTTGTCAGTAAAATTCCAGGTGTAAAAATATTACTAAATACCAAGCATTGAATTTGCCAAATACGATACACCAGTTCCCTAATTATGAAAACATGGAAACCTATCTAAGGGTCCTCGATTAGAAGAGCAGCAGCTTGCTGGCTAGTACTGAAGTGTCTCTGGCACACACACAACTCACATGTTAATGCTGAGGGTTTTAGGCGCAGGGGTTAGGACACATTTTCAGCTCACAATAGGCAACAAGAAGGCCCAACAAAGCTCATGACAATTGTGTGTTTAGCTTATAAAATGACCCTGCATCCTTTTCAACATAAGGTTTTTCTGTTGTTTCATATTTTAAAAAGCACTATGTGTCTACTATCAAATATCATGATAGCAGCCTTCAGATACGTTATGTGTATCTGTTACAACATTTTGTGGCCTCTGGATGCCCTCTCCCAAACCAAAATGCTGAAGATATTGTAGAACATAGGAAGCTGCTTTATATCAAGGCAGCCCACTGGTCCATCTAACCAAGTATTGTCAACTCTGATTGGCAGCTGCTCTCTAAGCTATTAGGCTGGACTTTATCATACTTTCAGCTAAGGATGAAGGGGAAGAAACCTGGTTCAATGCTTTGGACACAGAGCTGTACTGTGGGTGCCCTGGCTTTTGTGGGTGCTCCGGTGGGCACACACTCAGAGGCAGCGCCCAGAGGAGGCTGGGCTGGGAAACCAGGGCACCTGCAGAATAGCTGTGGGTCTGAAGTGCCGAACTGGCACAAACAGCCGAACTGGTGGTTCGTGCCCATCTCTTAATGTAAACCATTGTAAACATGTATAATCAGCCACTCTCATTTTTTTAAGTAAATTAGGTTTTTTTTGGTGTGGGGGGGTTCATTTTCTAAGAAAAGACACAGACCACACACACTGATATAATTACTGATGAATGGCAGGAAAGATGTGACATGTCATGTCAATTCTGTGTGAACTTCTGATATGAGGTCAGTCCCAGGAGTGGACATTCTGAAAGCGTTGTCCAGACCATTCCTCTGACATAAATGATTGTTGCCTAGCTAGATATGTCAGCAAAACTACAGTGATTTCTGTTTATTTTCTTTCCATACACTTTCATTTTCAGTAAGCTGCAGGAAATACATGGTACAGAACATTTCAAACCATTACTAAACATGATGTCTTATTTATTCATTTGATTTACATCTCTCTTTTTTTTTTTTGCTTAGTGCTGTGTCCCACGGTGGTTACCTAGTACAATCTTGTGCAATATGGTGAACAGTATTAGTATTAGGCATCCTTCAGTCTCGAAAGACTATGGTAACGTGAACAGTAGTGTTTTTCTATAAAATTATAGTAATAATGGCTAATTGTGATATCTTTGCATATATTGGTTTAAATGAGCACATGCAAATTAATGCAAAAATTTTTTTGTGTAAAGCATCCTTTTTTTTTATGTTCCCTGTCATCCACATCGTCCTTTATGGTGATGTCTTATCTTCATTTTGGCAATCAAGCTGTAGCCACCCTAGTTAACAAACACACCTAGAAATGTTTATTTTCTCATTGTCTTTCCCTAAACTTGTAGAGTAGATAAGTGTGTTTTTCAGGTGGAATCTAAAGCTGAGACACCTAACCCAGCATGAAAGCTAAGCTCAGAAGTTCATTGTCATTCCCAACGTAGTTACGTTCATGAAGATTTAGAACACAGGGACAGACTACAGATGAAAGTGGACTTTCTTTAGATGTAAACAAAGTCATACTTTTGAGCCTTTCATATTTGGAAGGAAAGCATATATAAAAGGGGAAGACAATTCACCAGATGACATTTCATTCACATCTGAAGAACAGTGACGGGTGTAATTTTCAGCAAGAACGGTTACAGAAATATACGTAAATGGTTAAGGAATTCTCTGTCAGCTGTTACAACATTCTGCTATGCTTCATTGAAATTTCTAGTCAAATTTGTCAAAAAGAGCTGTCTTTATTTGAACAAATTTCAAGGACTGGAAACTTGAAGAATAAAAAGCCCGATGCCTCCCCATTGACATTCCCCAGCTGTCAATGGGGATCCTTCACCTAACAAATGGTTACAGAGCTGCATTCAACCCTAATTGTAGATCTGCGATGCTACGAAAGATCAGATATCACAGCCTGCTAAATCCATCATTTAGACACTATATGGAGAATATCTGAACATATAACAAAGTTTGCAAACAAGAATGTTGAGAACAATTTTTGGATGCAAAATTGTTTCTGTTCTGGAGCTTCTCCATCTGCAGACTGGTATGGTACAGATCTGTAGAATCTGAATCTTGTGATTTTGCGACATGTAATGATGGACTCTTTCATCTTCACAAGCATGAGCCTCTTAATGGCCGGAGCTCAGAACCATTACTTTTTTTAGACAACAACTACCAACAGTGGCAGGGGGATTCTGGCAGTACAAAATGATAACATTTCTGAGCTCTGTTATTTCCTTGGAACAAGGCTGAAGATAGCACAGTTGTTCATTTTTACCTGCATTTCTGTAGGTTTCCTCTTTTTTTGTATTGTAAAAGACTATTAAGGATGGAACAGGACAGCCATGTAGCAATAAATAAATAATGCTAATAGTGAAATAGTTATCTTGTTTGAAAGGATCCCAGCAACAAATTCAGAGGCAAATGCTTCCCATCTGGCTCCAAAGTACCACAGTTCAGGCTTACCGCATCAGTAAAAAATTGATTTAGAAATCTGTCTTGTAACCTTTGTTTTTCTCAATGGAAGTTTGTATTGAAAGGCGTTTGCATTGTGTAAGGCTGAATCATACGAAACTTGTTTAAATTGAGGTAATGCATATGACACCTTGGGCAACAGATCTACTGTGCTTTTCAGGTGCCACATATGACAATATCACCATAATTATTCAGGATAATCAGCTTTATCTGAACAGGAGCAATTTCACTGACTGCTACTATCAGCAGTAACAGTTTGGAGACCATTCCTTATACATCCATACATTTTAAAAAAAATCTGAAAAACCTTTATAAAATATGCAACATTATCCATTGATTTCAGCAAATGGTTGTGCATGGTTCCGATGTGTTTGTGTTTTCAAATTTACAGTTGTGGTAGGGATCTTGACGTGTCCAAGCAGAAGACAGCAGAAGGAATGGTACCCATGTCTTTCTTCCCTGCACCGTGCATCCCTTAAATTTATCCTCTGAGGATTTGGGGAAGCCCAGAATTATCAGGGAATCAGCCTGGGGGCATTGCAACATGAAGAGAGATTGGCTAAAGTCTCATAGATAAAAGGGTTGAGTCATGGCATTTTCATGCCAAGGGTGAAGGACGAGACAGTGCCCCTTCCTCAGTCTACAAGCAAAAGCTGAGTGACTGGTAGCTGGATCTTCCCTGAATCCTGGTGATGGGATGAAGTTCTCTAGCACAATTGAGGACAATAGCTTTGTTATTTTGTTGGGATGTTTTTTTAAAGCAACCTAGGGAGTTTGGGACCCCATTCCCTGAGATTTCAGGGCCAAAGCCTGGGACCTAAGGAAAGGCCCTTGGTATGTTCACAGGACACAGACACTTGTGATGTAACTGGGGGATGGAGCCTTATGCAACAATTGTCAAACAATACATATACAACACACACAGATTCTATGATTAATTTAGCAGTAGTTCTATAGCAAGCAACATAATGACAAAAACAAGGGTGCTTCTGAGCATGTCTAAATGGCATGCCCTGGGAGCCATGAAATAGGTCCCCCTAAATTTGCCCAGTTGGCAGCATCCCAGTCCTGGAGATTTCAAGTTGAAAGACTGAGACTGAGAAAATGCACACCAAACCTGGGTCTCAGGGCTAAAATCTGAGAGCTGCCAACCTGGAAGGAGCTGCAGGGGGATTTGAGACCGGCACAGTCACCTTTCTGTGAATTTCCTTCTGCTCATGGTTTCTTAGGATCCTGCTCTCTTTATAAGTGAATGGTTAACTACATTTTAAAAGCTCCATGTGAAATGGATTCTTCTTTTATTGTAAATACCTTTGATAAATATCCAATGGATGTATCTTCCTTGTTGTGTAACTCACGAACTACTTTAAAAAATATTATGTGAATAAATGGTGACATTTTAAAAGGAAAACAGGTCAAATAAAAGAAATGAGCAGAAGCCTAAGAAAAGCAAACAAATGGCATGGCACACAAAATGTAAAGGAAATGTAAACTGAAAATGTAAAACAGTCATGTAGCAAGCATACATGCTACCATTTCTTTCTTACAGATGCACTCATTTTTAAGTGATATATTTGCAGTTGTGCTTTTTTCCCCCTCCTGGTCACTTTTCCAGAGAGATGTCCAAGTGCTATATTTGCTGGGAAGGGAGCAAAATATTAATTCTTCTGACCACCGTAAAAGAGGGGAAATGAGCGGATATCACCAATAAAGAAATGGAACACATTCCAGTGCAGTTGCATCTTGTCTTATTTGGCCTACAGCTTTTAAAGTTATCCTATATCTCAGTCACCCAATATGGCATCCAGGTTGTACCCATGAGTGGCTTGTGATAAGGTACCTGAGTGGGCACCTCACTCCAAAACTGGGGAGAACCACACTGTTTATAACTAGTGTTGAACAGTATTGTTTATGCAAGTTGACATCCGTCCCTTCCATGTTGCAGGATTCAAATAACAAAAATAACCTCTAATCCTGAAGATTAATTATTATACGAAAAGTGTCATATACGTTTGTGATGTGGGCTTTTAATCCTATGATGATTCTAGGATTTAAGGCCCATGGCATCTTACTACAAATGCTGCTGTTGAAGTACTCCTCATGAACTTGGGATGAGTGTAATGCTACCTGCTGTTCTTTCTCACTCCTGCTACTACTTGTTTCATCAGGAAGAGCAGGAGAACGGTCCAAGTAGCAACATGGACAAGAACCAGCGAGGGTCTCGGGGAGCTGTCAGTGAGTCCCCTGTTGAGGCATGAGCCTTGACAGGTGGTGAGTCCTACTGATCCCTCTAAGACTTGAGCCTTTTTGTCAGGCCTCTGGTAGTCCATGGGTCAAAGTAGATTACACATGTATGATGTCTTCGTTCTTTCTTCTTTGTCAAGTTGCTTCCACAAGTGATGAAAGATGGCTGGTTTTTTCACCTCTGTATCTTGCATTCACCATGCTATATTTTGTGATTGACCATAGGAAAGTAAAAGGCTTAATTAGTGCGTGTGTTTGCTGAGGCATGGAGATCCTATTGGCATGAAATAAAATGGGTTGATTGTAGGAAATACTGCTTTCCTTTAATATCCAGCTTGATCTTGAGCAAAAGGGTTTTTTTGTTTTGTATGGTTTATATGCATGCATTGCACTGTACTTCAGGCCAGAAGCAAATTCATCACTAGGCCATCATTTTAGCCATCTCTGAATTTATTCAGGATATAACAAGCTTGTGATAAATCTCCTTCAGATTTAAATTTTGGATTTAATTTTCATCTATCTAGCCTGATGCCTCAAGGCACTTTTATCAGTCAGCTTCTCACAGCAACTGGTCTGCCCTTGAAGGAGTGTGCCAGCAACATTAGGTATACCCACAAACAGGAAATAATAATCTTCCTAAAATTCAGAGCATGTTTTGTTTTTGAGCTACTTGAAGACAGTCCCAGGTGTTGTCAATGCTCATTTTAAGAACTCTTCTTGATTACCATGAAGACAGTACATGCATTTCCTTGCCAGTCGGTCAAAGCAGAACAATTACCAATCAATTAACATTTGGTATGCCACTACCACAGAACACTGGCATTCAGTTACATTCTTAATCTCTTCATTCTCAAGTCCTTCTTTGCTGGTGAAAGCCTCCATTTTGTTAAGTCAGCTGAAGGTAAATAAAGGGAAGTGGTTAAAAAAAAATTCACAAAATGTCCATAGCCGTCATTAGGCAGGCGTGGTTCAAGTGCCATATCACAAAAACTTTGGTTATCCAGAAGAGCCATTTGCATGAACTAATAACTGCGTACCATGAAGTCAATACTGACTTATGGTGACCATTTTCAGGGTTTTTAAAATACTGACAAAGAATTATATTGGCAAATATATCTATGAAAATAGCTGAACAATAATCAGATAGCACTGGAGAGGCAGCAGGGGCTGTCAAGCAATCTGTAGAGGTGCTAGGTCAACTTCCTGAGATTTCAGGGCAAAACCTTGTCATGAGAGGAAAAGGGCTATGTGATATCACAAATGTGGGGCAAGCAAGAGCTGGAAGGGAAACGGTTCTAAGACGCGCCTTCTCCAAACTCTGCTTGAAGTGAGGAAAGACTTCCTCATCTTTGACAACCTTCCTTTAACAAAGTTTTACTCATCTTTAAGTGAATATGAGCATAAACTTCCCCTCAGCATGGAAAGTTCATGGACTAAGGGTCAAATTGCAGAATATATTATCCCTCCAGGCAACACAGATTTTTCAATGCTAAATGCCCAAGTCATCAGACATACAAAGAAATTCATGATATCTCCCAGGTGACCAGTTATTAAACCAAAGCAAGCCAACTGCCAAATGCAGAGTGGGGCAAACTCAGATTAGAGTAAACAAATAGTTTTTACTTCTGGAAGGTGCATGACTTCTAGATACAGAATTAGCTAGCACCTCAGCTCTAGAAACCCTGAAAAAGCAGCAGGGGAGAGATAAAGGTGGAGATGGGGGTTACATTAGTGTGTCTTTACTCTTTTAATTTTTGATCTTTAAATGAACAGACTGACTTTCAGCACATGACTAGGGTAGCAACTTAAAATATTACTGGGGTACCTCTGGAAAAAAATGAAGTATATAAACTGAGTTCTGAGGTAGGTTTGTGATTTCAAGAACTTTACTTTCTCCAGTCAGACTGCTGAGGCATGGAAATCCTGGTATAACTAGTTACTTCTCCCTCCACACCCAATTTCCCCTGATGTTCCTTCCCACTACAGCCTGACGGGGTTGTATACTTCCATAGCCTTAGATATCTTTTCCAACAGATAACTCAAAATACCATACTTTGTCCTTCCTTAGAACTGCTCTAATTGGCTTCATCCAGATCACAGTAGGCATCCTTCAGTCTCGAGAGACTATGGTAACGTGCTCTGAATAGAGGTCTTGGAACAGCATCTAGTGTGGCTGAGAAGGCCAATACGAGAGTGACAATCCCTTCCACACTGAAGACAAATACAATCTGTCCCCTGTCCAGCTCCCTGATTTTGCTGCTTTCGGGACTGCCTCTTTGCCTCGGCCTGCTGGACAAGGGTCTCTTCAAATTGGGAGAGGCCATGCTGCACCGCCTGCCTCCAGGCTGAACGCTCAGATGTCAAGGTTTCCGATCTGTTGAGGTCCATTCCTAAGGCCTTCAGATCCTGCTTGCAGATATCCTTGTATCGCAGGTGTGGTCTCCCTCTGGGGTGCTTTCCCTGCACTAATTCTCCATACAGGAGATCTTTTGGAATTCGACCATCAGCCATTCTAACGACAGATATACATGTGCAATTTCCCCACATACCCTGGACAGATGGCCACATATACAGGAACACGTAAAGGAGAATGCTTTGGTCACCATTAGAGAGGGAGATTAATTAGTGTCTGCTATGGGGAGCTGGACCTATGGGTTCCATAGAGTTTGGACAAAGAGCAGAGAACCTGTCTTCCATATGCATGACCACTCACATGGCTCTGCCATTATTTCCTCAGGTTTCATAACTCACTGTGACAATGTGGTGAAACTCTAGGAGGGTTTTTTTAAAATACAGTTAGCACACAGAATTCAGCTATGTGAAGAGATACTTAGGAGCCTCGTGGCGCACTGCTTAAATGCTGTACTGCAGTGAAGACCGCTCATGATCTGAGCTTGATCCTGATGTGCTCAGGTAGCTGGCTTAAGGTTGACTCAGCCTTCTATCCTTCTGAATTTGCTAAATTGAGTATCCAGCTTGCAGTAGGGGGCAATATGTAGCCTGCATAATTAAGTTGGAAAACCATCCAGATAATGCTTTAAGCACTATGGGGAGGTATATAAAGCAGCACACTTTGCTTTTGCTTTGCTTTCCCACCACAAACTACTGATACATACCCAATGGAAAAAAAATAATTTCCATCTGTTTGGGTAGTTCAATAAGCTGTAGCACGCAGGCTTGATGATTAGGATCACCAATTTCTTATAGGAGAGCTGATATATTTTATTTGCTTTAGAGACTCTCTTTATTACATTCAATTTGGCGAGACATAATTAAAGTCATTTTTATGTGTGTTTATTGTGATGCGTGAATCCATCTTTTGCGCTAATGTCTTCCCTAGTGCTTTTGGTAACTCTACATCTTTTGTGTACTGTGTATGTATATGAAAATGAGAAAGGTGGCGGGGGAGGGTTCTGGACAACATTAGCATTTGTTGTACATAATGAATAAAATTTGCCTCAATGCAATGTTTAGATGGATTTCAACAAAGTCAGTATTTTTCAGAGCAAAAGAACACATTAGCAAGTCAAAGGCTTCAAGATACTGCTTTGGGTGACATACAAAGGCATCCATTTTTAAAGTTACTGATTCAGTAACAGCGAATATTTTGGATGGGTGGAAATAAAGGTGGGGAGCGGGAGTGGAGGAGATCAAACATATGTTGGAAACTCTTGATGAACAAAAGCCAGTGAAAATAGAAATAATTCTATTTATTTGGTGGAGCCCATGCATTTAGGAGCTAGCTTCAAAGCAAGGCAATTAGGATGAAATGTAATTGTAAGGCGGACCTACCAAAAGGGGAGCTGCATATGGTTCGGCAGGGAATTGCTGATCTGGAGATTATACTTGAAAGGCAAGGTGGGGAGAGGAAGAGCTTGGCGTTTTCTTTTTAGAGGAAAGCCATCCTTGATGTTTAAAGTGTATTAAAGATGGGACAAAGTTTTGAAGATTTTATCGGATCACAGCCAGGTTAAGAGATTTTGCTGCTCAAAGGAAAGTATTCTGCTTATATACCACCCCATAGTACTTAAAGCAATCTCTGGGTGGTTTACATTTTAATTATGCAAGCTACACATTGCCCCCACCCCAGTGAGCTGAGTACTCAGTTTACCGACTTCAGGAGGATAGAAGGCTGAGTCAACCTTGAACCAGCTACCTTGAATCCATTGCGATCAAACTCAGGTTGTGAGCAGTTTTCACTCCAGTACTGCAGTTTAACCAATGTGCCAAGAGAGGTACCTCCCCTTTCCTCACAGAAGCTACAGACAGTCAATTCTTACTTCAGCACTAGCAAAGGATGTGGGGTAGGTACAGTAGGGCAGCTTGCCAGCTTTTTTTATCTGGATTACCCAGTTTTTCCTTCCTTTTGAAGGGCAACACAACCATTCTTGTGCCTCCTCAACTATTCTACTACCTGAGGAATGGTGGTGTTAGACACCGTTCCACCACTACTCTCGAAGTCTGATGAAACGGCCACTCCAGCTGTTATGTGGAAGATGTCCCATCTTATCCTTTGCATTAGGCAGCAAAATATCTTTGGCTAGCCCTAACGCTGCACAAAGAAAGGAACTCCAATCCCTTTCAGCCAACAAAGTTTGAAAATGGCTAGCAGACCTTCCAAAGAATCATTTCTACCTGCAGATTAAGGGTGCAGTTGTAACTAGCCAAGATTATTGTGTGTGGGAGGTCACCTCTGACAGCACTAGGCCAGCTGAATTTGTGTTGAATCCAAAGCTCTCCCAATGAAGGATGTGGAAAATTATTTAGAACCTCACCTAGCCCTAACTTTGTGCTGGCCTAGTGGTTGGGTCCCTGAGGGGAAGGAGGTTTGGATCTGATGTACTTTAGTTTTACGCTCATCCTGCCCCTTCACGCTTCCTCCCTTTTTTTGTTCTCTGACTGGCTGATCTTTACATCCATCATGGATATGCCACCTCCATTCTGAAGTGCTATCTTCTTATGAAAACTTCACTGCTTGCTTCTTTTCTGAGCTTGTGGCTTGGCCCTGATGTGCAAGCTGGTTTGTAACTGCAGGTTTCATATCTGCATATTGAATCTAAACTTTCTTTTGGCATAGCTTTATGGGAGTTACCCCAAATAAACAATTTCAATTCTGTTTCTCAAGGTTAAGCAATCCACTTTTAAAACATTCCCTCATGAGGTATGTTAAATCAATGGTCCTCTCACAGGCTGTAGCCCTCGGATGAATCACTTGATCTGGAAATGGCCCTGGACTCAAGCGGTTTTGTTGATTTTTATTGGCACTTTAAGGAGAATATTGTGGTATCAATGGCTTGAGCGTTAACATGCAGTGTGATTGCAGCTCAGGCTATTGAATGTATTTAGATGAAAGCTGCTTGTAATCTCTTTAAACAAGAGGACTGAATTGGCATCATCTAATGGATTCAGTTTATCATGACTGTGGATTAGATTTCGAGTCTTTTCTTCCAGTTGTGACTGAAAGCTTTGAGATTTCTGGTTTAATGTAATATTTTGGAGTTCATAA
This sequence comes from Intellagama lesueurii, assembly GCA_037013535.1. Classification (NCBI taxonomy): domain Eukaryota; kingdom Metazoa; phylum Chordata; class Lepidosauria; order Squamata; family Agamidae; genus Intellagama; species Intellagama lesueurii. Next base: position 260,049,841 of record JBAJHW010000002.1, read on the forward strand.
ACATGGCAAAAAAGAAAGGAAGGAAGGAAGAAAAGTAGTAGGCCAAAAGCTGCTTTATTCTCCAGAGCATCCAGAATCTTCCCTGGCAACCACCCTTTCTGTGGGCATTGAACACCACCACCCCAGGGCAGTTTCAAAAAATTTCCCTACAGGAAATACCCCAACAGCCTCTTAGGGCTGGGGTGGGCTCAACATAACTGCAACTGCAGCACTACTTTTTGTTTGTTTGTTTATTTGTTTGTTTGTTTTCTTTTGCCTCCAAAATATTTTTGGGTGTTGTTGTTTTTTTGCACTGCTATCACTAAGTGGAAATGACAGCAATGTTATTAACACCCTGGCTACCATTTTGTTTTATGTATTGTCCATTCCCTTCTGCAGAGGCACTGTGGTGATGATGGCAGGGAGACAGTAATTCTGCAAAAGTGGCCTTTTGTTTTTAAGGGAATAAGAAAAAGAAAAAATCTCGATGCTTCTTAGGAAAATGTTTTCTGAGAAATTTTGGCTCACCGCCTTCCCCAGGCAGGCCCTCCTAAATGTTACAGTGCAGAGATACACACGGTCTTTCCTGCCGTTGCATATGGTGCAGCTTATTTGGGTAAATGTATATCAGGCATGAGGAAGGGCAGTGTTATATTTACCTCCAAGAACAAAGGGACAGGATTGCAGCTGGAGATAAATAAACAAATAGTCAAGGAATACCTTACCACCTTGAACGAGTTCAAATCTCCAGGGCCAGATGAACTGCATCCGAGAGTACTGAAGGAACTGGCTTAAGAACTTTCAGAACTGCTATCCATCATTTTCTTGAAATCATGGGAAACGGGTGAGGTGCCAGAGGAATGGAGGAGGGCCAATGTTGTCCCTATCTTCAAAAACGGCAAGAAAGAGGAACCTGGGAACTGCAGGTCCGTAGGTCTGACATCCATCCCAGGCAAAATTCTGGAATAGATCATAAAGCGGTCATTGTGCAAGCACCTAGAAAACAAAGCAGTAATAACTAGAAGCCAGCATGGATATGTCAAGAACAAATCCTGCCAAACTAATTTGATCTTGTTTTTTGATAAGGTCACCTCCCTGATAGACAGAGGGAATGCTGTAGACATAGTATATCTTGACTTCAGCAAAGCTTTTGACAAAGTGCCCCACGATATCCTGATTAGCAAGCTAACTAGTTGTGGGCTGGATAGATCAAGTGTCAGGTGGATACACCATTGGCTACAGAATCGTACTCAGAGGGTGATGATTAATGGGTCCTTCTCGAACTGGGAAGAGGTCACAAGTGGGGTACCCCAAGGCTCAGTCCGGGGCCCAGTGCTCTTCAATATTTTTATCAATGACTTGGATGAGTGAGTGCAGGGAATGCTTGTCAAATTTGCAGATGATACCAAATTGGGCGAAATAGAAGACAGAAACAAAATTCAAAATGACCTTGATAGGATTGAGCACTGGGCCGAAAGCAACAGAATGAAATTCAACAGGGATAAGTGCAAAGTACTGCACCTGGGAAAAAAGAAATCAATTGCACAGTTACAAGATGGGGGATACTTGGCTCAGCAAAACTACGAGCGAGAAGGATCTTGGAATTGTCGTAGATCACAAGCTAAATATGAGCCAACAGTGTGATGTCGCTACAAAAAAGGCTAATGCTATTTTAGGCTGCATTAATAGAAGTATAGTTTCCAAATCCCGCAAGGTGCTAGTCCCCCTCTGTCATGAGATTGAAGGAGAGTGGGACTTGTAGTCAAGGAAGAAAAGAGAAAATGGAGTCTGTTAGGCTTTAAAAATGAAAGGAAGACATGGGAATGTGAGAAAGGCAGAGTGGTTGTTTTTCTTAATTTACTGCCAGCCTGGTACAGCGTGAATCCTGATAAGCGTACAAGGACGAGGAGGCCCAGAGAGCACGAAGACCCAACAAATTCTTTTCTAATTGGAATGGAGATAAACCACCTGCATCTTCATGAGAATTGTGGGTCGACTGGACAGTTACACCTCTTTGAGTTGATTGGTTTATGGTCATGAAGAAGGAGGTCCGAGTAATGTAGAAAATGGACGATGGGTTATGGGGGAGAGGTTTGATTCAATTCATGATGATGGAGAGAGAGAACTTGATGGTTTGAGTATGTAGCTTGGAGGAGAAAGAGAATGTAAGTAAGGGAAAGAAGGAGGTGGGGCTAGCCCACCTTAGCCCAGTTTAGTGTTTGTTATTTTTAATGGGAATTAGTTGTTGTATTTAACTGTGGTAATCTTTTGAACATGTTCTTTATGCTATGCTTGAACAAAAACAAACTGTTTCTGTGAAACTATATATTTTCTTAATAAAACATTAATTATAAAAATCTTCAACAAGGATTGTCTCTTGGATCAGCAGGGTTTGGCTAAATCCAGAGGAGTGGTAATGGCCATTGACTAGCTATCAGAGAAGTCCTAATTAACTGAGCTGTTGTGAGTTCTTAAGAACTACAAAGCCCATGTGTCGGTACTTGCAAACTACTGAGCAAAAGTAAAGTGTTCTTTTAAGGTCAGGCTTATTCTAGGCGCAAAGGCTACGCACTGCTGGAGGTTGAGGACTTGCCCCAGCATAAAAGTGGTAGATTTGTGGCTGAGGAATTCCCTGACTGAAGGACCCATGCTCCTTAGGGAGATTCGGTCCTGACACCCTCTATTCAGCACTGGTTAGGCCTCACCTTGAGTACTGTGTCCAGTTCTGGCCACCACACAGAAGAAGGATGCTAACAAATTGGAACAAGTTCAGTGGAGGGTGACAAGGATGATCAGGGGACTGGAAACCAAGCCTTATGAGGAAAGGTTGAAATAATTGGGCATGCTTAGTCTTGAGAAAAGAAGACTGAGGGGTGATATGATAGCACTTTTCAAATATTTGAAAGGCTGTCATACAGAGGAGGGGCAAGATCTGTTCTCAATCATCCCAGAGTGCAGGACACACAACAATGGGCTCAAGTTAAAGGAAGCCAGATTTTGGTTGAATATCAGGAAAAACTTTCTAACTGTTAGAGCAGTACGACAGTAGAACCAGTTACCTCGGGAGTTGGTGAGTGCTCCAACACTGGAGGCATTCAAGAAAAACTTAGATAATCACCTGGCAGATATGCTTTGATTGTATTCCTGCGTTTAGCAGGGGGTTGGACTTGATGGCCTTGTAGCCCCCTTGCAACTTCACTTTTCTATGATTCTATGATTCTAAGGTGAAGCTTGCACTCTGCCAGCTTACTGAGTAGCTCAGCGAGTTGGAATACTTGCTTGCAGAGCCCACAATACATTGTAGAGAAAAACAACCTGTGTGGCATCCTAGAAGGCCTTAGAAGAAGGTAATATTCTGAGTATACTATATGCCTAGAAAACCTGGAAAGGGTTTCTTAAATCAGGATTGACTTGACAGCATGAAATTCACCCATCAAGCAGTACTGTGCCATAATCTGTCCTCCAGCTCCCCCAATGTTTTATTTCCCCAGTTGTCTGTCTCATGATTAGAGCACTTAATAATGTATTTTGGCTGTATTTGTGAACTCAGTACAGGATGGTCAAGGGTGCTGCATTCCTTCCTTCCTTCCTTCCTTCCTTCCTTCCTTCCTTCCTTCCTTCCTTCCTTCCTTCCTTCCTTCCTTCCTTCCTTCCTTCCTTCCTTCCTTCCTTCCTTCCTTCCTTCCTTCCTTCCTTCCTTCCTTCCTTCCTTCCTTCCTTCCTTCCTTCCTTCTACACATCTCCTCATCACTCTGCAGTTGTCCTGACTGCCCACCCTTCCTGATCTGAGAAAGCCCAGTAGAGGAGTAACCTTATAATTTCTTCCCTTGTAGTTCAATTGAAGTGTGGGAAGCGGATAAGGCTACCAGCCATCACAGAGATTATTGCACAAAGACACACACTTTAGAGTACTCAGTACTCAGAGTATGCCTCAGCCATCTCTCTAATATGATTGATAAGCACAAGAATGCTGAACCTCACCCATGAAAAATTCTCTGACATTTTTACTTCTTTTAAATTATTTTTGAAAGCAATTTCTTTTCTATCAAATTGAATGGAAATGATTGAAATTCTCACAGGATAAAGTTCCTGCATGGCCCTGTACGAAAGTGAGCACATTTCTCATTTTTGGGTACTGAATTTGTATATCAGTTGGATGGCAGAAATGAACAGAGCTCGGAAGCTGACTTTTGAAAAGAATTGCTCCATTGCTACTGAAGCCCTGCAGAACTGAAAAGCAGTCAGTTATGAATAGCTTCAACACATTATATTCATTCTTCTGAAAAGTAATGTTCCAAGGAGCAAATATATGTTTAATATCATTGCTACTAGTGTAAGGTTTTTGTGCTTTCCCTGTATGTGGGGCAGAAGACAGTATTTTATCACAGTGGTTCCCAAACTGTGCGGCACCACGGGCACTGCCAAACCCAGTCAGGGATGCCGTAGAATACTTGGAAGTACTTCTGCAAAATCCACAAAAGTACTACTCAGGTGGGGCTTCAGTGACGTCTACGTTGGCTTGGGCATGTCGTGAGAATGGCTGATGGTCGGATTCCAAAAGATCTCCTGTATGGAGAATTAGTGCAGGGAAATTGCCCCAGAGGGAGACCACAGCTGCGATAGAGGGATATCTGCAAGCAGGATCTGAAGGCCTTAGGAATGGACCTCAACAGATGGGAAACCTTGACATCTGAGCGTTCAGCCTGGAGGCAGGCGGTGCATCACGGCCTCTCCCAATTTGAAGAGACCCTTGTCCACCAGGCCGAGGCAAAGAGACAGTCCCGAAATCAGCCAAATCAGGGAGCTGGACAGGGGACAGATTGTATTTGTCTTCAGTGTGGAAGGGATTGTCACTCTCGAATTGGCCTTCTCAGCCACATTAGACGTTGTTCCAAGACCTCCATACAGAGCACGTTACCATAGTCTCTCGAGACTGAAGGATGCCTACTATATCTCCATCCCTCACTCAAAGTATCATATTGGGGAGCTGGCGTCAGTGGCCAGTAAATCAAGGAAGCCTCAAGTCAAAAAAGTTTGAGAACCACTGCTTTATTAGATTGCTGTCCATGAAGTGACTGATGAAAATCTCAGAAAGAAACCTCCTTCCTCTGCACCTCCTTTGCCAAATTTTACCATTTCATTCTGTTCACCTACCACAATACATGTCTACACTTTGCATCCTCCTTTTTATAGCTTTTGAGAAACTCTGACCCCTCTGCTCAAGCCAGCCAGACCTACGATGCCTCTTAAGTATTATTTATATTGTCAGTTCTGCTGAATTATACTGGGAATTCTTTCCATTGCTCACGAGGACAACACAAGCACTGTTCTATTAATACACAGTGGAAGGTTTGAACGAAAACCTCCTTTCATTGATGTCTCCATTGATGTGCTTTGGCCTCTTCTTTTCAGCAGGTCTATTTCTTTTGTGTGAAAAGTCTTTATTGCCTTTTTTTCAAACACCATTTGTTCAAACACCATTTGTTCCTCTGGCATTGTTTTCCCCACTGATGAAACTTGTCAAATTGCTTCAAACAATCCAGACCTTGTGTAGATTGAGGAAATTAAAACAACAACAATACCTTCATTCTGGCACCACCTTTGTAGTCTTTTTCACAGACGTAAATGGCTATGAAGAATTTCTGTGCATAAGCCCATCAAACTTTCTGTCAAACTTGCCGGTATACCAAGTCGCTAACCCCAAATTAGAATGATTCCTCACACAGTGATTTGAAAACATTCCTTTGGGGAGGAGACTGTTACTCCTGCGCTTTAATGACAAAAACAACAAAGGGCATTCTGCCACTTTAAAGGCTAACAAGTTCTGTTTGTCTTAAACTTTAGTCTTTAAAGTGTTTCCAGACACTGCTGTTTTTGCTGCAGCAGACTGCAGATTAACATGGTAAACCTTCTGGACATATCTTTTCTAATACGATTCCACTTTACAATAATAATTGCGTGCAATCAAATCAATTCAATTCTGACTTATGGTGACCTTCTCCATGGTTTTCCAGCTAGACAATACTCAGAGGTGGTTCCCCACTCCCTTCCTCTGGAGCCATCCTGGGACTGTGCAGCTTGCCCAAAGCCACACAGGCTGGCTCTTTTCACAGGAGGCACAGTGGGGAATCAAATTCCCAACCTCTGGCTCCACAGCCAGATATCAAAACCATGGAGCCATCTAGCCGATTCCACTTTGTAATGAATAATATACTACAATCTTGTTCTATTTTTGTTGTATTTTGTTTGTAGTTGATAGCTGATCTATTGTGAGGAGATGCAACTGTAAACTAATAAACATGAGCTGCATTGTTTAGGATGAAATCCACTTACTGACAATATAGCAGATGAGCATCCATAGGATCTGGTCTTCATCCTTGGCATTGTGTGGATCAGGCTTTCAGAGAGCACGGGGATCTAGCAATAGATGCAGCCAATACTTCCCATGGCTCAGCAAGCATTCCACATAATCTGAAAAAGATTTAGGAACAGGTAGTGGATTTGGCCATTACACTGAATAGTTCCCTACTCTTTACAGTATGAGTGGGGTGAAGAGGTTGAACCCATTCCTTGACAGCGGTGATTCACTGCTTCAGGTCATGCCTGAGGTGTAGCAGAATGTGTGGAGCACCTGATACTAGACAGCATCACTCCCTTGTGAGTTTTGTGGCCACAGGGGGTAGTGGCTAGAGCTTTCGTTGCCTCTTTCTGAGGTTTCTGATAGTTTGTAATTTGTTGATACTCCTTTGGTGTTAAAGAGATCTGTGATTTTGCTCACACAGAAGGTTTGGATTCTTCGTTCTTCTAGTTCTTTTCTGTGAATGTGAGAGAGGGGTGGCTCACCGTAGTCTCCTGCCAAGGCCCTGCCAGCTATCCTAGTCCTAGCAATGCTCTCCACCACAAATAGGTGAACAATGGGAGTGCAAAAGCTGAGTCAGCTGAAAGAGACCGTGTCAAGAAACAAGATAATGTCAATTAACTAAGGAGAATTCAAAATGTGAGTCCAATGATAGTCCAGGATCTAACCAATCTAGTTCTAAGTAGCAAACAGGCCATGAGATGCAAATGGCACAGTCAAAAAGAGTCCAAGAAAGGCAGGAGTAGCAAGCAGGCGCTGGAGTTCAGGAGAGAAACTGCCTGCAACAGCCTTGCAGTCTTTACGCTTATGCTTGTATTATTGAGCTGCAGAGTCTCAGCTGTATGCAGGGTCTTCCTGGAAAGAGTTTTCCCTCACTGAGACTCTCTGCTGCTGGGAAGTGTTTTCTCTCGTGAAGTTCTTCAAGGGATAAATGGAGGATGGCAACATGCCATTGCTCCTCTCATTTAGGCAGGTATTGCACAGAGATTGCTTTCACAGTGCTTTCTTTTATCCTGCCCGTATGAGACAATTGCTGCAAATCTCTCTCTCTCTCTCTCTCTCTCTCTCTCTCTCTCTCTATCTATCTATCTATCTATCTATCTATCTGCCTGGCTGCCTGGCTGGCTGGCTGGCTGGCTGGATGGATAGGGGTCACATCCCACCCCTCAGAAGAAAGTCCCAAAGCTAGACTGCAATTGAACATTAAGAATACAAAAATCATTACTACAGAAGAACTGCACAACTTTAATGTTAACAAAGAATAAATTTTAATAGTGAAATATTTTGCATACCCTTGGTTCAATCGTCAGTCCAAAAGGAGACTGCAGCCAAGGAATCAGAAGAAGACTGGGACCAGGAAGGGCAACAATGAAGGAAGTAGGAAAAGATCATCAAGTGTAAGGATGTGTCACTGGAGATCAAGACCAAGATCATCCACACTATCATATTTCTAAGCACCATGTATGAATATGAAAGCTGAACAGTAAAGAAAGCTGTCAGGGGGAAAAATGGATTTGTTTGAAATGTGGCGCTGAAGGAGAGCTTTGCAGATACTCTGGATTGCCAGAAAGACAAGCAAGTGGGTCAAATCAAGCCTGAATTATCTCTGGAGGCAAAAATGATGAAATTGAATACTTCAGGCACATCATGAGAATGTAAGATTCTTTGGAAAAGACAGTAATGATGAGAAAGCTTGCAAGCAACAGGAAAAGAGGAAGAGAAAATATGGGATGGGTCACAGGCTGAGGTTACAAGAGCTGAGCAGGACTGTTGAGGGCAGGACATGTTGGAGGTCACTCATTCATAGGGTCACCATAAGTCAGAGGCAACTTGATGGCACATAACAACAGTGGCATTTATTTTGATTCTGTAGACTTTCTGTAGACCATTTACATGCCTTTTACTTTGCTTTACTTAATTTCATCTTGCATTTCTACTCCAGCTCATGGTAGCATATATGTCGTCCCCCCCCCCCCCCATTTGTAGCTTCATATCAACCCTGTGAGGTTATGTAGGTTAGATGGTGTGATAATGACTGTTTGATGATCGCCCAGTGAACTTCATGGCACAGTCGGATCTGAAGAGAGGTCTCACTGGTCTTAGTCCAACCATTGTTTCATGCTGTTTCTATTTTTCCTATTTTTTTGGCTGTGATTATGCTCTCTCTCCTGAGATGAGCCCCCATGATGTGAGCACTGGACTGCTCTATAAGGAGAAATTTTCTCCTCCCTGAAGTAACAGAACAGGTGGAGAGGGAGGGAGAGATAGAAGAAACAAATAAAGAGAGAAATCAAAGGATAACGTATCTGAGGCAGAAGGAGATCAGCTTATTTGAAGGTATGGGCAAAATCTTCTAACAGCTTTTAAAAAAAGTAAAGGTGGGAAAAACACCCACCCAATAAATCACAAAAAAGCAGAACAAATTTCTAAAGATCTGATAGGAGCTGAAAGACCAATACTTTCTCTGCTCGGCTTCTAGATTTTTATCACTGGCATTTTCCTGTAAAAGAAAGCTAAGCTAAAGAAAAATATAATTGAAGGAAGTCCCAAATCAGTAGGGTTGCACTAATTTCACAGCAGCCTTTAGAAATCTAGCAACAGCAGCATTCTACTTAATTAAACACCAAATGAAGACTGTTTACCCCAAATGTACTGTCTCCTGTTTGATGTCAACTACCACCTCGTTAGAGCTTTTAATATCTGATTAAAGAAAGAAAGAAAAAAAGCATATGTGGGCCCTAATGTTAAATGGAAATATTGGCACCCTATGGGGAGAAGACAATTTACAAGCTAAGACACAAGGGAGAGTTTCCAACATCACACATTGCTTTCAACTTGCCCCATACAGAGCAATTTAATCAAGTTAACTTATAATTCTTTGGGTGGAGGAACGCAGAATTGTTAAATGGTTTATTGTTCATGCAGCCACTGTAGTCCTGGAAGCACGAAAGCAGCTGCTTGGGGAAAAGAGAGCCCCATTTCTTTATGGGAATAGGATGAGAACTTACTTGAAAAGGATTTTTCAGCTTGCTATGGATTCAGTGAACCTCTGAGCAACCAGTTATGCCTACTTCATATTATTGTTCCATGTTTTCTGGAGCTTGGAAACCATACTAGTTTGGATGACAGCCGTTAGATTCCCACAGCAAACATTCTTTCTTTTTTCTAGGTAGGGGTTTGTTTTCAGCCCTCAGATATGACCCAAGTCCCCCTGCTGCTCAAAGAACATGAGAGACACTGAAAACTAAAACAACCGGAAAAATCGACAGTAGCTGAACATGCCCTGAAACAAGCTGGACATTAAATTCTATTTTAAAATACAGAAGTACTGGACAACACCAGCAATCATTATGTTAGACTGCACAGGGAAACCATTGAAATCCACAAACATCAGCAGAGCTTCAACAAAAAAGAAGAAAGTCTAAAACTCAACAAAGCCTGGCTCCAAGCACTGAAAAACACAGCCTGCAAAAGGTCAACGAACAGTAACCAGCCACAAGGACCAGTGATCACTGCACACAAAAGACCAGCTAATGACACCCATCAATCACAGTGACAGATAATCTCTCCCCCTTATCACAACAATACACCCACAACAAAAAACACGCTGATCACCATAATCACCCAATCTCCTGAAAAGGACAAAAAGCTGATCCCACAGCTAAAAATACTCAACTATCCCACAAACTGCACCAGAGCACAGACAGAGTTCTGACCCCTGTCCTCTGAAGATGCCGGCCACAGAGACTGGTGAAACATTAGGAAGAAAAACCTCTAGAACATGGCCAGACAGCCTGAAAAACCTACAACAACCACTCCTGTGAGAAGCTTGAACATTGTTGCAAGGCATATAATTGGTTGATAATTACTGGGTTCATTGTCTTTTTGATTATCTTTTATTATCAGGAATGTGTAGCCTGTTGTCATCTGATCTTCAGTTGCAGAATTTTGAAGTGATTAAATTGCATTGCTGTACATTGATGGAGACTTGTTAAATGCTTTAACCAAACTCCATGCAGTTCTTGTGGACCAGGTACACTCCAATTTTTCACAGACTTTACTTGTCTCTTAATCATTTCAGTTGTTATTACAATATCATCCATGTGTTCCTTGAGTTTCTTTACAAATGTCTTTAATCCATGAGGCATCTTTGTTTTGTCCAGTTGGGCTTTCCCAAATTTCTTTCCAAAATTTTAGAGCATAATCTTTACATTGACCTAATTTATTTTGATCTGCATTTTCTCCTAATGATTTATAGAATAATTCTTGGTCATTTCAAACTTGCATGTTTTCTCTATATTGTTTCAAGCATCCGTCATGTCTTTCAATTTTCTTTACTGTAGCTGTTACCTGCTATTTTAATTCTTCCATAGTTTCAGAAATTGTTTTCCTTTCTAGATCATATATTTTGCATAGTCTGGCTTTTACTTTTTCATTTTTAAGTTTGGAATCTTTCAAGTGTTTTAAGTTGCTAATACCTGCACATAATTTGTTATTTTTTTTCCCAACCAAATTTTCCACTTCAGAGTGCCAGGAGTTTTCTGGTTTTTTGCAGCTTGTAACCAAGTTCCATGGTTATTATGGTAGCTGTGCTATACATGAACTGGTTTATTTTCTTTATCATACTGGTTGTGATTGCTCTGATGACTACATTTGCATCATTCAGTAGATATTTTACTGGTTTACTTTGTAATTGGCACAAAATGAGGAGCCTTTGTCTTTCTGTGTTTTGAATAATATAGTTTACTATTTTTTCTCTCAGTGATGTCTGCCATTCTGTCAACTCATAATTTCTGGGTTGTTCCTCTACTGATACATTCTCTTCCACTGTTGCATCTACCTCTACCCTCCATTTGTCTTCCATACTGTGAACATTGTTCTGTGTTGATTTTTCTTCTGCCAGCTTTTCTAGTTCTTGCAATTCCAATTCTGAAAACACTTTATTTTGGATGATAAACCTTCTCCGGTCCACTAAACACAAGTGGACATGAACTTTTATATTTTAAGCCAAACCATGACCTCAGTGATCCATAGACCATATCTATGTGCTAGTGTGGAGAGACTCTGTGATAATAAATTAATGACTATCCATTTCCTGCCATCTGGGAACACTAAGAAATCTGCTGCCTGAAGTAATTGCTTCACTCTCAAATGGTAGGACCGACTCTGAGTCTGTGCATCTGGAATCTTAAGAATATATTTCATTAGGTATCCCTTCCCAAATTCAATAAATTAATCATAGGTTCATTATTACACAGGCCCCTGCTTTTGTAGCAAGGTCTCGTAGCAGTATGTGGTGCTTAAGGCTGGGGAATACTGAATTATGGCTAGACAAGCATATTCGATCTAGGTCATAAGGCAGCACTCTGGATCATTAGAATGCATAATATGCAACACAGATCTTAAAATGTGATTAGACTCCCGGTACTGTAAGGCAGTGATAAAGCACACAAACATTCTGGAGTAACAGGTAGTAGATCTGAGAGAGGTGCTGCAGCTTGGGGTCAAGCTGCTACTATTGTATGTGTGTTCCGTACTGTCAAGTCAGAACTGACTTATTTTAACAAGTTCCACTCCCTCAGTGAGTTTCCATGGACTAGTGGGGATTTGAACCCTGTTCTCCAGAGTCTTAATTTGTCACTTTATCCACAGCACCACAGTGAGAATCAGTGCTGCTGCTATTATAAAGTACATATTCAAGATTGGTGGACCTGCTTCTACTTTGGATCAATGATAGAGCCAACACTCACTGCGTCCTAAGCAATTAGCATTTACACTGTCAGTACAAATAGCTCACGGGATCATAGCCTTGCAGCTCCTTGGAAACAAATAGGCAACCCCATTGCAACCCAATATTTAATGGCTAGAAACAGCCGCATTCCTTCTACTGAGCTATCTTGGGTTATTTAAACAGCAAGTCTCTCCCTCAGATGGAAGGCGTTGGAAATCAGTTGGAAAGGTTAATCTGGCCTCACATGGCAGGTAATATTTTTGGCTCCAGTAATCTGTGAGAGCTGCTGATTAGGATGAATAGCTCTAATAATTTGTTCTCCCAGAAGGAAGATTAGCTGCTTTGGGGTGCTGCTTCTGGAAACAGAGAGGGGGGGGGTGTTGTTCTTTCCACATTGCTCAGGGTGCCGTGTGCAGACAGGATATATTTTGCTGTATTTTGTTTCTCTTAACAATAGTTTTGTGCCATTAATTGAGATGTCAACTATAAGTGATTTTTTAAGGTAATCAAGGATTTGACAAACATTGATATTAGCACCAGACTGGGGCCGGGGGTTGGGGGAACAGCTGTTGCCTAAAGCTAGTTTACGTTGCTGTGTTTTGCATTTACTTAAGGGACTCATCTACTAAGATGCACAATCTAATGTTTAAGGAATACTTCTCACACAGCTTGGAAGTTTCTGCCTTGTTTTGTGTCTCTTGTTGGAATGTTTTACCAAACCAGACTTCGAAAGAATGGAATACCTAACAGAGGTCATAAATCATTGCAGGTGTGAAATGCAATCATGCTACATACCACTGTCCCTTAGAGTCTGACATTAAATGTTTTTCTGTGTGATCTCTGTACTCTACCTCACATATCTGAAGAAGTGGGCGAAGTTCCACAAAAGGTTACATTAAGATATAATAGTCTTTAAGGTGCCACAATGTTTTTGTCTTTTTCATTTTTCTTTTCTTTTGGCCTCATATGCTAGCAAAGACTAACACGACTACCTCGTCTAAAACTGCAACTATGGGAGCTTAGTAAACTGAATGGAAAAATGTAAGTACTGTACCGTAACAAAACTTAGCATTTTTCTTCGGAGTGTAATAATACAACTTCAGCTAATGTGTTACAAATATTTAATAAGTACTACAAAAGTATATTAACTAAGTTAGAAAAAAATCTCATTTAACTCACATCTATGTAAGTATCTTAACACAGAGGTCGTCAACCCCCGGTCTGTGGCCCGCTGCCGGTCCCTGGCATGAGCCGGACCGGGCTGTGAAGACAGACCTCCCGCCCCCCCACGCACTTCCCTCCCCACAGCTGCTTTGCGCACACACGCATGTGCCAGCGCTGGTGTGAGCGCTCCCTCACCCCTTCACACATGTGCCCACACGCGCAAAGCAGCTGTGGGGAGGGGGAGTGCGTGCGGAGGGAGGGGGCGGGAGGTCTGTCTTCGTGGCCCGGCGGCGGCGACGGTGGTGGCCCAGAGCCAGGAGGCTGAGCATGGCCGGGCGCTCTGGCTGCTCAACTCCTGCCAGCGGCAGCAATGGCGACGTGGGTGGCCCAGAGCCGGGAGGCTGAGCATGGCCGGGTGCTCCGGCTGCTCGCCTCCCGGTGGGCTCCAACGAGGCCGGGGTCGGCGCTCCTCGCTGCCCTCAGCAGGCCGATGCCGCCGCTGGTGCCTCCAGCTCCTCGGTGCTCCTCGCCGCCCTCCACCATTTGAATTTCCCACCGCGGAGGGCGGCGAGGAGCCCCGACCCCGGCCTCGTTGGAGCCTGTCGGGAGGCGAGTGGCCGGAGGGAGCACCCCGGCCATGCTCAGACTCCCAGGCTTCCACCGATCTCTGGCACGCGCGATCCCCCACCGCTTCGCGCATCCGTCCACGAGCGCAAGCGCGAGGGGGCACCCCACCTCCCTCAGAGGCTCAGCCAGTCTGAGGTAAGAAAAAGGTTGACGACCTCTGTCTTAACAGACTATGTAATTAGTAGACTACAGCATAAACAGTTACAAAATCACATCAGCATTTAGTAAAAAAAGCCTTACCCCTCCCCCCCAGCAGTTTTCTCCCCTCTAATGGTGCTCTCCTGTCATCCTTTGAACTTTGCCCCAACTAGTGTTTAGGACTATTATTTATACTTTTTCCCTATCAACTGTCAATATTCCCTTCTGCTGGGTCAGTAACTCCTGTAAAATACAAGTCCTTTAAATCAGAATCTGGCAGGCTGCATCCCTGATGATTTGCGTTATTTTGAGTAATAGTTACTAAGGTAAAGGTAAAGGTTCCCCTTGACAAATGTCCAGTCATGTCCGACTCTAGGGCACGGTGCTCATCCCCGTTGCCAAGCCATAGAGCCAGCGTTTGTCCGAAGACAGTTTCCGTGGTCACGTGGCCAGCGTGACTAGACACGGAACGCTGTTACCTTTCCACCATGGTGGTACCTATTTATCTACTTGCATTTTTACATGCTTTCGAACTGCTAGGTTGGCAGGAGCTGGGACAAGCGACGGGAGCTCACTCCATTGCGTGGATTCGATCTTACGACTGCTGGTCTTCTGACCTTGCAGCACAGAGGCTTCTGCGGTTTAACCCACAGCGCCACCACGTCCCCTTAATAGTTGCTAAGCCAGTGAATAAATTATTTTTCTTGTTTTTTCCCCCATTACAGTTTCAAATCCAGAACAACGTACAATAACATTTATCAATTTACAAATAAAAACCTTTATTAAACCAGTGGAAGACTGCTTTCTTTGAGAAGTCAAATACAACTGTACTTTTCACTTAAAGCTAAAAGAAATACACAATACCTTTGAGGAGGAATGGAATAAAAAAGATGTGTCAATTTTCAGCAATTTCTAACTTGCACTATTAGTGTCATTTTTTTACTGGATTGAAGTACGAGAAAACAGTAGACTTCATCAGTTATATCATGGATGCAATGTTTCCACATTACAAGCTCAACAGGCATGGTTTTTTTAAGTAAAAGAATTTTGATTTACCATGCTTGAACCTGACCCCCTCTCTCATTTTGTAATTCACGTTAATGAAAGAGGTGTTCCTATGCCCCTTCAATACATAATTTGGTTATCAATTGCTAGTTGAACATGTTCCCACAGAAGATAAAATCTACATTATTTTGATTACTTATACAGACAAATTGCTTGGTGATAACATAGTGAGTGTTTTGAGAAAAATTAATAAAGCTTTTGGAAAGTCAAGCAAATACACTGACGATGGAGACACATGGCAAAGAATTATTCATAAAGGAGAGCTCATCAAGAGCTCCTGAGTCATCCTTTCATCCACTGATGATGCATTTGTAATTGCAATTATTATTTAAGAGATCTCTGTGAGGTCATTCAGAGGCTTAAGAATGACTCTAAAATTTCATTCAGCGAGGTACAATTAGTCTGACTTTGACCAAAGATAACACAAGATTTTATTGCAGCCTCTATTATATAGTGATTATGAAGGATGTCCTTAGAAAAAATAAACTTTAGGGTTGTATATGTGACTTTAAATAAATCACTTGTGTGGATTGTATCACAAAGTAAGTACAAAATGGTCATTAAATGTGACGGTTACTTAACACAGTGTTCATAATGTTCCAACTAGTGAGGCTAATTGTGTGGAAATGAGATCAACTGACCATCCACTAGCTTATGTTTTTACAATTATCTTGGTGCTGAACAAGTTGCTATCCTGTGATGAGACATATACCTAGCTGTGGAAATTACTTTAGACATGTACTGTATGACTACAGTCACTGATCAACTCATTTTTAATTACTTTGTTACCATCTATTAGCTTGATCAACTCTGGCAGAAAACACTGGGTCTTTATTTGCTAACAGTAGATTCTGAAAACAGGAGACCTTCCAGATAGTGTAATGTCATATTTGCAGTGTTTTAACAGAGACATTCTGCATGAATGCATGATGTACTTCCTGATGTCCATTGTTTTCTTTACAAGACTTGCTGCAATAAAACACATGGTAAATACACATGCTTTCTATTAATATTTACACTGTTTCTTGATAACAGAAAGAGGATGTGAAGTCAACATATCTATTGCACTGAAAACATTGGCTAGGTGTCAGAGATCTGTTAAGTTAGTAAACAGAATGTTCAAAAGAAGAAAAGAAAAATATCTTCAAGGGGCTACTTTATCTGATTTGGCCACAAATCACAAGCATGGATTTCCTACTTCTGTCTATAGTCGGCGATAGTGTATCAATCAGAATACAATTAGTATTCTACACAATTAGTGTATCTCTTAGCCGCTGATATCATTGCAGTGTTCCCTGAAAAGGAGAAAAATCCACATAAATCATGCCTCCAGCAAAATGTGCATAACTCGTATTCCAGTCTTCAGCCACTCCATATAATTTCTTCCCCAACTTCATTTTTGGGTCCCACTTCTTTAAAAATAGTCACTGTACTCTAGCCACTGAGCATGATCATTCTTTCATCAGGTTGCTCTCTATTTGATTTTTGTTTGTTGGTGGGTGGGTGGGTAGGAGCAGAGACTGAAAAAGTTTCTCTCTCTCTCTCTTTTTGGACTACAAATCTCAGAATTCTTCAGCCAGTGTGGCAGAGCTCCTGAACAGGAGGATGATGTGACTATGTATTCATGATGATTTACTGACTGTATTCAGATCTAACAGTAAACCATGGTTGTTATGTGCACAAGCAACCAAGAGCCAGAAGCACGGGCATTCTCTTCTTGCCCTGCAAATGTAATTTCACCCACACCTGGGTGAAATTCCTAGGCTGGAAAAGGCCTATTTTTAGAACAGGAAGTGACTGGGGGGGGGGGGCAACATGTGGCTTGCAAGTTGCACTTTGATACATGCTAATACATGGGCGGCAATTACTTCTCCTGAACGGCCTTTCTCTGCCATTATTCTGCATTTACCTCATCACTGCTTGCTTCACTGATTGCTGAGAGGTTCTCCAGATGAACATGGAGTGATGAATTTGGACTTGTGCAGGCAAGTCAGAATTCAGCTGTTCTTGGGTTGTACAAATGTCTAGACACATCACTGAGAGGTATGACAGACTTTCTAGAATCTGCTGCTTCAGTGACCAGGGCTGGTGTGAAAATGACCAATCACAGATTCCTGCCCAAGGTAGCTCTTTGTGAAGGTTAGATCCCTGGCAGCTGCTGATGCAGTTGAAGAGGACTTCTTCATGCATGGATGAATTCACAGAAGGATGTTTTAAAGAAGGAAGAACAGCAAGTCAAAGGTTGGAAAGGTTATCTTTTCGACCACGTCTCCCAGCTTCCCTTAGCCAACAGAGCCCCTGGCCCTGCTAGGACTTGTAGTCTAACAGTAACTCTTTCATGCTCTGCCTGGGATGACCTGAACAGAACAAAGAAACATAAAATGGCATAACAACAAACAAGCACCACTTTCTTTGAAGAAGAAGACCTGAGGTTTGTGAAGCAGATATTTCAACAGTTGTTGACACCCAGAGAGCAGGTTTTGCTGGCAGAGGTAGCCCATGGTTGGAGTGGATTGAACTCCTCTCCTGATCAGAATTCAGACCACCCCTAAGAGGTCAAGAAAGGGCTCCATATGGACATCCAGACAATTGTGGCTTGAACATTTGCATGTGGCCTTTCAAAGTGCTTTTGGCAAAGTCCCTTTCTGGAGCTAGCTACTGACAAAACTTCGAAATTGTAATATAAGAAGAGAGGGGCCTCTGCTATTAAATTTGTTCACAAATGATCCCATGTTAGGGGCTGGACATTAGCAGATGGTACCAAACTATTTAGGATGGTAAAAACAAAAAGGGAGAGCAAAGAACTGATGCCTCCACAGTGGGGAAATGTACATAAAAGCTCAGTGTAAGTTAAGTACAAAATGATGCACACTAGAATAGAACATTCTGATTTCACACATAACATTGAGGTATGTTATGAAGGTCAAACTAGACAAGATGCTTAGCTTTTATTTAGGGTGTGACTACACTGGATTTGATTTGCCACCGGTATTACACTTGAAATCACAGTCAGTGCTCACATGGGGTGGTGGTTTGATTCAAGAGTTCACTTTTCATACTGGTTGCAATTGACCACCACCCACTCATAGTACAAATGACTGCTCAACTGCACGCATGCAGCTGCTTCCTGGATATAACCCCACCTTTGCGCAAATTTCACAACAGCTTACACAGCTTCAAATTACAAGGCATAGTCATGCAACAGGATTTGAACTAACGCACTAATGCTGATTTGAACTCTAAATTCACTTATGGTTGGGTTGTATTTCTTTTGGCTATCTTTAATTTGGTACCATGAAGTGGCTTGGATTTCTGTTGTTATTGTAAAGAAAGGAGAAATATATACACATAGAAATGAAAGAAATGTAATGCGTAGGCTATCACAAGGAGCACGGATGCATGGAAACTTGACAAGGTAAAGTGTGTGACACAATTATTGCAATCTCCATGCCAGCAGCTCAAGATTAAACCTGTCTACATGGAAACAAGTGCCACTGAGTTCAGTGTGACTTATTTCCAAGTAAGTACACTTTGGGTTTTATATATTCATCCAATTCTTCTTGAATCAACCTTTTAATTTTTCTTTCATTATACAGCTGCATCATCACACTGAATACAATAAATTTGTGTTTAGAAAAGCCCAGGCCTTCCTAGAAAAGCCCCTGTTTTCCCATATGTATTCAAATCAGCAATACATTTGACAGGCAACAATTAACCACAGATGGCATATTTGCTTATACAGGCAGGAGTTGATTAACCCACTGCTTATTATATAAAGGCAAATAATGACAGACTATATTTAGCAAGTCAGAATGAAAATAATGAAGCTCAAACATCTAGTTAAAAATGCTTTTTCAACACATGCAGAGATGACATCTAGCTGTTATTTATTCTAAAACATAACATTTAATCAAAAGGACAGCTGTATTTTCAGACATTCGCAGTACACAGTTTTTGCCACCTTGTGGACCATCCATCTTTCTATAATGTAAAGCAAATAGTTTCTCCTACAGTTCTTGAGGAAGCAGCATTTTTTTCAACGTATTGCACCTAGCTGCAAGCCTTTACACACTCACCTGAGAGTTAATTTGGATTGAACGTACTGGGATTTAATTCTGATTATATAGATATACAGTGCCTGGCTGGACAGTTTAGTGAGCTAGGTATCTGGCTGTGGAGCCAGAGGTTGGGAGTTTAATTCCACACAGTGCCTCCTGGGAGAAGAGCCAGCCTGTGTAGCCATGGGGGAACTGCACAATCCCAGAGCAACCCCAGAAGAATGGTAAACTGCATCAGTGTATTTTCTACCTAGAATATCCGGGAAAGGGTAACTCTAGGTCAGAATCGACTTGATAGCAAACAGGTATTATTAATTAGACATACAGTGATACTGTAAAGCACTTTTCACTTTTCTGCATTCTATAAGGCAGTTTATCTCATTGCACCACAAGGTGGCAAGAAAATATAAACTGGTTTTCTTACTTTAAAAAAAAAATTCCCCCATGATCAATGTCACTTTTATACTGATATAGAAAGACAGCAACAGTAAGGCATTTCAGCTTCTATGTGAAACATTCTTAGGCCTGCTTTGTTAACCACCATTTTACCTCAGGTCTTTGACTCTATTGATGAAGTAGCCTTTGCGTCTTCCTTCCTTCACTTGTTGTGTGAAGGTTGCCTGAGTTTCTGGCACAGCTTGGGATGTTATTCTGTGAAAAATGACTCATTCTATTACTCACTACTTTGGGAAATCAAGAGGTAATTAGAGTTAGCATTAGCCAGTCTGCAAAAATAACATGTTCCTGCCCATTTTTTTTTTGTTAGTTCGGAGTGTTAGGTATTGAGCTGTAGAGCCAGAGGTTGGGAGTCCATATCTTCACTGTGCCTCCTGCAAGTACTGTGGCCTTGGGCAAGCTGCACAGTCCCAGGGTGCCCCCAGAAGAAGTGAATGGTAAACCACTTCTAATTACTCTTTACCTAGAAAGCCCTGAACAGGCTCACCCTAAATCAGAATGGACTTGATGGCAAATTACTACTACTACTACTACTACTACTACTACTACTACTACTACCCTGTTTCCCCAAAAATAAGACCTAACCTGAAAATAAGCCCTAGTATGATTTTTCAGGATGCTCATAATATAAGTTCTACCCCAAAAATAAGCCCTAGTTAAGTGAAACCCCGCCCTCCACCATTGTGCAGCCACCAGAAGAAGATGACATGACTGTAAAATAAAACATCCCCTGAAAATAAGCCCTAATGCATTTTTTGGAGCAAAAATTAATATAAGACCCTGTCTTATTTTCGGGGAAACACGGTACTGCTACTGAGGCAGTCATTACAAAATAGGTGAAAATGCTCAGTGGTTCCCTCAAGTGGCCTATTCTCTTCATTGCAACAAAAATACTGCAAAGTAAACAGATAGATAAAATGCCAAGCTTTCCTTGACATTTTCTTCTGATATGCCTTGAACTACAGCCTCTGCAACACTAAGCCACTGCCCGCCAGAGACTGATATGGAATATGTTTTATAAGCTTTGTTAACTCCACGTTGTCCTAATGACAACTTCTAAAATGCAACCCGAGCAACCACCTTCATCCCAGACTTTTCTGAGAGAAACCAAAAGTGGACTTAATAGGTGACACTGGCTCTCTGGTTAAGTCAGGCCACTTTGTCTGCATGTGTATTAGCAGTCCAGTGCAGTTACCTGCCAAAACCACAGATCCTAAGCATGCAATTGTTGCCCTTCCAGTCAAAGGGACCACTTTTCAATGATATTAGGTGCGTGGAATGTTTTGTTTTGTACTAAATGGTAAATCTGATGGAGATGGCCATCCTAAAAAATGGATGAACTTCAACCTACCAATGAATAATCTTTCTGATGATGATGATGATTGCTGTGTTTTAAGGAAATCAAAGTTGCATACTGGTAGCCCTCCCCAAGAGCCACTCACTCCCATCTAGCAATTAACACTTAAGATTACAATTTAAAGAAAAAACATATTTGCCAGATATGTGCATAGAACATGTATGTACAACGTAAATAAATTTTGCTCAGAAGTCCACATTTCATTTCAGTGTTGGAGTTCGATGTTGAACAAAAGTCTGAACTCCAGTTTTTGAAACTCCAGTTATAGGATGTTTTGAAACATCCTATAATAGGAAGCAGCTGAGCAGTTGCTACATACTGCTGCACAGTCTTTATATTACAATTAACAGTGGACATAAGGCAATGGAGAACAATTAAATTCAAACACTGAGGCATTGTTAAACCATCCAGCAAAAATAAGCTAGATGTGACAGGAACTGAAACTGGTAGTTACTCAGTGCTCAATAATAACTAAACACTTTTCTGCTTATTCTTTTTATTTAATAAGCACTTCACCGGAGGTGGTACTCTTTTAAAGCCACCACCACAGTCATCTGCATTTCTATAGATATGGTTTATCTCTATGCTGCAGAAGAACTATCATGCTTCAGATAACCAGGAAATAAAACTAATAAGAACGGTTGTTTATATCCCATACTGCTTCAGAATTTATGTTTCCCAGAAAGTATTTAGTCATGATCATGCCCCTAACCTTAGCTATTTTCCTTTTCTCAAATCCTTCTTGCATTTTATGGCAATGTTTAGCTTCTTGCATGTTATCTACATCATTAAAATACCATGGCATCTTGCATTTCATAGAATATTTTACATCACTAAAATATTCTAGTGTCTTGCATTTAATGGCCAGTATGCTATTGGGAATTTCTGTGTGCATGGTCAGCATTGCATAAGCAATTGTATTGTTTGCTGAAATGTCTGTTTCATGACGCTTGCCCAGCAAAACAAAAGGAACTGGTACATCTATGGAAGTCCAGATTATAAATGAGAGAGGAAGTCTCAGGATGTAGAAAATAGAATCAAGCTCTTTATTCTGTATTTCTTTAAATGAGTCGTTAAAAAGCTCTGGCTCAACACGTTTCGGCGAAGCCTTCTTCAGGAGCTAAGTATAACACAAAACCACACATTAGATATTGAATCATTCACTTTTTTTTTGAATATAAATATATAAATATACACACATATATTTACGTAAATATATATATGTATTTATATAAAGTTGAGAGTCCCAAGCCAGGGTTTGTGTGTGTGTGTGTGTGTGTAACGCGTTGAGCCAGAGCTTTTTAACGACTCATTTAAAGAAATAAAGAGCTTGATTCTATTTTCTACATCCTGAGACTTCCTCTCTCATTTATAATCATGACGCTTCCCAACAGACAACTCGCTAGATAATGCAACCACTTCCACAATGATAGTTGCACAAGCAGAAAGTCTGAGCAAGATCCTGGCCTTTGTCTTTTTAAACTATTTCTTAGTGCTTATTTTTAGGTTACTGTCTTGGATCTGAGAATTTTTTATCACCCTATAATAAATCCACATAAGCATGTTCTGATCACGGGCAATCTTCCCTGGTGTGTTACACAGATGTTTAATAAGCCCCCTATCTTCCTGTTTTTGTAATAATTTTTTTAAAGTGTATTATTTTAATATTTTATTACAATCTTTAATTATTTTATTACAATTTATAATTATTTACTGTGAAGCATAGAGGTCTAATTGATTGGTGGTAGAATGCAAGACAAATGGGTATGGTTTGCAAATCCACCTGCATTACCTTTCTGTATCGGCTCTGGGATCACTCAGGATACCACAGTTCCAATTTCCCCTACAATAGTCCTAACGGTATATAATCATTTCTAATTTGTTAACATTAGCATCCATTTCCCTTTAAAATTAGGCAACTCTCCTATAGTAATCTCCAAGGATTAGGAGATTTATCTTTCTCAGTCATCAATATAATCTGGGCTTGCCCTGTCATCAAAGCTAGAAGAAAACTTTCCTATTTGCTTTCCTACCAACCCTAAAAATAGAATCTTCCCAGAATGCTGGAGGAGGGAGAAGATGCTCCCTCAGGTCTATCAAAAACATACAGACATCCTTGCAAAAGTGGTACTTAATAATGATGATTACTTGCTGTCCAGTCAATTCTGATTTATGGAGATTTTTCCAGGATTTTCTAGGTACAGAATACTCAGATCAGAAGTGATTTATCATTCCTTTCTTCTGGGGGCAGTTCTGGGACTGTGCCATTTGCCCATGGCTACACAGGTTGGCTTTTTCCCTAAGAGGCATGGTGGGAAATTGAACTCCCAGCCTCTGTCTCCACAACCAGGCACCTAAACCAAAGGAACTTGCACATTCTTAAACATGGGCACAGTAATTCCTTAAACATGACCATTTGTTTGGAGAAACCTTATTGACTCAGTGTATGAGCAGTTTCTTCCTGGATGCTTGCATAAAAGCTTTCAATTTCATTGCCTTCAGCATCTCTAGTTGGAGCACAGACTTGAATGATGGTTATGTTGATAGGTTTTTCATGGAGTCTGACTGATATTATTCTGTCAGACCTTGTCACTCTGCTAGATGATTTGTGACTGTCACTGGCAAGAAGTTAAATTGATCCGTAAAATGCTTGTAGTTCATTATCCTATATGCGTACATGGATCTCAGATCAATCAGGTATGGGATGTTTTACATGTGTAGAAATCAAGCACACTGTGGAATCAAGTATGGTCCATTATTTCAGCAGCAGGTCTAGCATCAAAATTAATCCCGCCTTGTATGTGGCTATAAATCATACTTTCCTGTTTAGATTCTAAAAACATCTTCTCTGTCTTTTTACAAAGGCAAACAATTGAGTTGATGCTTCTTACAAGAGTGGAATATAAGTGGCGTGAGAAATTACATTCATATTATGTCTATGGAAATGAACACAAGGTGCATACAAAGGATTATCCTGGAAAATGTTGCTATATCATTGGGTGATTTTTTTATTATTCCAACACCCATAGAGGAAACATTCTTCATTGTTCTGGATTACTGGTTCCCCACTCGGCTATTCCATTTGTGTACACTGACTTGCATTATTAGAATGACGGAAGACTGTCCTTTTAGAAAGAATGTGGAGTACTGTGCAGCGTGAGAAAAGTATTAAGGTATCTCCAGGATTACACAGTGTACACCACTGCATTTTGCAGGCATTTCTGGGCAACTGATGTGCCATCTCAGTTGCTGAGGATGGCTACCATCATGCCCATCATCTCCACCTATCTATTGCTGTGTGGATTAGTTGTTCTTCATTAAGCTCCAGCCAGCCTCCGATGTAACTAATCCAAGAAATCCATCTTCTACTTCCACGGTCAACACTGATCTTCCCTTTAGTGATGCATTACAGCAGCGGTCCCCAACCTTTTTGGGACCGCGGACCGACTGAGCCTCTGAGGGAGGCAGGGCACCCCCCCCCCCGCGCTCACGCAGGCGCTATCTTAGGCGCATGCGCACGTGCTCTCGGGCGCATGTGCGAAGTGGTGGGGGAGTGCGCGTGTGCCTACCAGCGCCGGCATGAGCGCTCCCCCACCCCTTCAAGCATGCGCAGGAGTGCCTGCATGCACGCCCGCACGCCTGCCCACCCCTTTGCACAGGCGCTTGGGCACATGTGTGAAGGGGTGGGGGAGTGCTCACGCCGGCACTGGCACACGCGCATGTGCACAAAGCAGCTGTGGGGAGGGGAGTGTGTACGGGGTGTGTGTGGGTCTGTCTTCGCGACCTGGTCCGGCTTAGGCCACGGACCAGCACCGGGCCGCGGACCGAGGGTTGACGACCTCTGCATTACAGTATATTATATTTGTCATGATGACTTATTTGTCCAAGACATGAAAGCTTCTGTTTCTTAATAATTTAGTCTATTTCCCCCTAGCCAGTGAAGTACCTCTTCATTCTTTATTCTATCACTCCATGACGTGAGGGATCCTTCTGTAGTCCAGTGTAAAACTGCTGGATAAGTTAGTGATTCAGGTATCTGGCTGTGGAGTAAGAATTTAGGAGTTCAATTCCCCACTGTGCCTTCCTTGACAGCAGCTGGACTTGCTGATTCATAGGGTCCCTTCAAGCTCTAGAGTTCTAAGATGATGATTAATATGAGCAGTGTAACTTTGGGTGTCACATTGTTTAGGTTGAGAAACAACAGTAGACATTATCTGTTGCCTGCTGAGTCCCTCTATTTATATTTCCCTGATTTGTTTACATTTCCCTTCAACTGTCAACAACTGAAGCTTGCCGGTAGACCAAACCACTAACCTATGAAACACAGCTCTTGGAATTTCTATGGAAATTTACATTGCTTTGCTAAGCTAGCAACCTGCTGTCTTTGCATACTACAAACACAGCAAACCACAATGACAGCAAGAGATTGTTTTTATGTTGACTTGTCTCCTTGACCTCCTGTGAACTCAGTAAACTCTGGGGAGTATGGATGGCTGGTGAATGAATTCGGTGAAGAACCAATTTACTATACTCACATTTTAGCACTCAAAAAGTTTCATGATCTAGGACCTTTTTTCTCCATTGTTTTCCTATTGCTTATCAATGTTTACATGTTGATGCTCAAATACTAGCTTACTAGACAAGAGATACTTTGCAAGGCAATGTTATATCACATTCACTTTGCTTTTCCTGTGATGGCTTTGGCTTGCAGTGACTTTTATCACTGTTGTTCAGACCTCGTTTTCTTAAATTGTACAGTCCCCAGCTGCCCCAAGAAGAAGGGAATGGTAAACCACTTCTGAGTGTTTTCTACCTGGAAACCCCTGAAAAGGGTCGCCATAAGTCAGAATTGACTTGATGGCACATGATTATTATTTAATTATTTTGGCACTTAGTACATACAGAATTTCAAAGTTTGACAACCAGTGCATGAAAAATATGAAAAGAGCCACCTCCTGAAAGAACCTGGAATGAAAGAAATACAAAAATGTCCACTATACATATCCCTACTGAAAAGCTCAGACTGTAAGCAGGCTCAAAAGGCAAGGAGTGGTCTTTCAGAAGCCCTAGCCCCAAGCTCTTTAGGGTACTGTTGGCAATCTAAAATGTTATAACCTAGACCATGGGGGGAACATCTGTGCTCCAGATGTTTAGGACTACAGCTCCCAGAATCTGCATTTGCCAGTGATACAAGCGTTGTGGGAACTGTAGCCCAAAACACCTGGAGTGCCAAAGATTTGCCATCTTTGGACTAGGAAGTGGTAGTTTCTCATTCAGTGTGAAGGATATAAAGTCTGCCATCTTCAGGGTAAAACTGCAAAGGAAAAGTTAATGCCAAGTGACAGAACATGGGGCTTTTAACGAGACAAGGGCCAAATAAGGAAGCTCCAGATGAAGCAAATCAGGATGCTTATGACGATGTGCATGTCATTCATAGGATTTACACTCTGCTTACCCCTATAGAAAATACTAAAGCTATTCACATGTGCCTGCTCTTTATGAATGAAAGGAAAAGATGGAAACAATTTTTCCTGTCACTGCAGATGGCATGGCAACTGCCCATCAATATCTCAAATTGTATCCCTTGATTTGCCTATATTCTATCTTTTTAGTGGAAACCTCGGGCAATGTTACACTGGCTCTGCCTGGGATTAATGATTATTAAGGTGCCTTATTTGCTAGTTGTTCCTTATCCATATACAAAGTACTTTGGAACTGGGAACTCTTTAAGGAATGTGTCACCCACTGAAGTACAAAGTACACTGCCTTTCTTTTTTTTCTTTTCAATTTTTTTAAATTATTTTATTAAAAGAACATCAAACACAGACAACATAAACCTACCACCACAATAATATACAATTACATAATACACCAGTGCCACCTTCACCGTCAGGGCTAGTATTAATAATATTTTCAAATTTTGTTCAAACCATTTTCTCTCCAAAAATTCATTGTTTCTTCCCTCAGTGTATACCCCTTCCCTCTCCGAAATACATATTCCAGAAATACATTCCATGTTTTCTTAAAATCATTACCATCTCCACACAAGAATTGGAGGTTGTTCATGACTTTGTGTACCTTGGCTCAATGATCTCTGACACTCTCTCCCTAGACGTCGAGCTGGATAAATGCATTGGCAAATCAGCTACCATGTTCTCTAGACTCACAAAGAGAGTATGGCTTAATAAGAAGCTGACGACATATACCAAGATCCAGGTCTATAGAGCCTGTGTCCTGAGCACACTCCTGTACTGCAGTGAGTCCTGGACCCTTTGTGCATGGCAGGAGAGGAAGTTGAACATGTTCCATATACGTTTTTGGTATCACCTGGCAGGACAAAGTTCCAAATAGAGTAGTCCTAGAACGAGCTGGAATTTTTAACATGTATACATTACTGAAACAGCGACATCTACGTTGGCTCGGGCATGTCGTGAGAATGGCTGATGGTCGGATTCCAAAAGATCTCCTGTATGGAAAATTAGTGCAGGGAAAGCGCCCCAGAGGGAGACCACAGCTGTGATACAAGGATATCTGCAAGCGGGATCTGAAGGCCTTAGGAATGGACCTCAACAGATGGGAAACCTTGACATCTGAGCGTTCAGCCGGGAGGCAGGCGGTGCAGCATGGCCTCTCGCATTCTGAAGAGACAATTGTCCAGCAGGCCATGGCAAAGAGGCAGTCCCGAAACCAGCAAAATCAGGGAGCTGGACAGGGGACAGATTGTATTTGTCTTCAGTGTGGAAGGGATTGTCAGTCTCGAATTGGCCTTCTCAGCCACACTAGACGCTGTTCCAAGTCCTCTATTCAGAGCACGTTTTACCATAGTCTCTCGAGACTGAAGGATGCCTCATCTAAATCAAAATTATATTTTGATAAACCTCTTCTTATTTTCATATCACGTCAGTTTATCATTAATTGCCATATCCCATAATTCTCTATACCATTCTTCTAAATTAATTTGGTTATCATTTTTCCAATTTCTTGCAAATATTAACCTTGCTGCCGTAACCATTATTACAATTAAATCCTTATTTTCTTTCATCAATTGATCCTCCTTGACCATATTCAATAAGGCCGTTAACGGGGATATTTGAATATTTAATCCATCTATTTCCCTTATTTCTTTAAAGATCTGCTTCCATGCTTTCTTTCTTACCACCACATGTGTAAATACGTCCCCTTCTCTTTTTTACACCTCCAACATAATGATGATAAATTTGTATTTATTGTATTAGGTAATAATACAATTACCATACAATAAGTACGCTGCCTTTCTGAGGAACTACAATTATCTCAACTTCTCGAGCAAATCTCACAAGATCTGGAAAACACCTATATGTTACGTGTCATCAAATTCCACCTGACTTATAGTGACAGTAATAGGGATTTCTAGGTAAGGGAGATATTTCAGGATTAGTTTCACCAGTGCCACCCACTCACCTCTGAGTTTCCATGGTGGAGCAGGGATTCAAACCAAGAGGCTAACTACATGGACTGTTTAGCTCCCTGTGGTCAAACCAGACGTCTTTGCTAGGGTGCACCAGCCCGCCCCCCAGAGCATTCCTACCCCCCCCCCAAAAAACCCTACATTCCAGTTGCCACTGTTCTGGCTTCCTTCTGTTACAATGAAGACATGGAGCTTTCTTCAGCTGCCATCCCTTTCCTGCTGTCCTGCCCTTCCTTTTGTTCTCTCATCTTCCTTGCTTTGCTGCTCTGGGCCGCTTCCTCTCGCCCACTTCCCTGAAAACGAAGTCCCCCCCTAGCCCACTGCTTTCGGCTTAGTTCTGAGTAAATCTTGACAGGATCGCTTTCAAAGTCCTAGCAGGCACCATCCCGCACGTGGTGTTCTAGGGATGGTGGTTTCCAAGGTGAAAAAGGGGACTTGCCAGTGTGTTTTGTAAAAGGTCTTGGCCACTTTGGAAGAAGAGGCTGGGATCATCCTCACCCCCTCTGACTCCAAAAACAGACCCATCTCCTCGGAGTCAAAATTAGGATCAACAATTCCTGTGATCTGAAAAAGAAACGAAGCCAGCCCCCAAGGTCGGTGTATTTATTACCTGTACGACTGTATTACCTCTACCGTAAAACTTGGCAGAGCAACTCGCCTCCCACCCCTCCTTTGGGGGGGCGGAAAGGCTGGAAACGTTTACTCGGATTGCCAAAGTAAACGAGAGACTTTCGCAACGCAGAGATCTCGACGACGGCTTCGCAGGGGGGGTCGGGCCATGCGTAAACGAAAGCGAAAGCAGCTACACACGGCAGGCGGGCCGGCGGGCGGGCCGAAAGGAGAGCCGCGGAGCAGACGCTTCGTGCCATCGCCGCGAGGCCCCGGGTGCCATTTCCAAGCAACCATGGCACAAAGGCGCCAAGCCGTCGGGTGAGAGAGCCTTCGAACCTTCCCGCTTCTCTCGGCAGGGCGCCCTTCCCGTCTTTCGATCCGTCCCGTTTTTCTGAGGGTTGGCTCCGCGCCTGGCAAGCTGTAGCCCCGCGGGACCCAGCCTGTCTGGCCTTGTGCTTTTGCAGAACTGCTACTGAAAAGGAAGGGGAAAAGCCTGCTGGATCGAACCTTTGGTGTGTATGTGTGTGTGTGTTGGCGGGGGTGTGTGTGTTGAAATTGTGCTGCGTTTTGAGAGGCCACCACGGGGCCTCCCCGCTTGGTCAGAGATGTTCCCGTTTCTTCCTTACAAAGACAGACGTTTATGGAGTCCGATCTAATCTAATCCCACATTGTTGCCTACACCCGAGGTGGGTGGGGGACCTTTAGTTCTTGGACTACAACGCCCACTGTCCTTTATTATTGGCTGCGGAGACTGGGCCTCTCGGGAGTTGAAGGCCACTGGTCTGGAACTGACTGGGAAAATGCTGAAGTTAAATTCTGGGCTGAGCAATACCTTTATTGGATTTCTAAGAAGTCACCAACAACTTTAGATTTCTCAAGTAACCTTCACCAGGCAAAGTTGGTGATAAACCGGGGGTGTGTGTGTTTCAAGCAGAATATCCAATCTGAGAACTCTCTATGTCCCTTCTAGTGGACTGATCAAGATGTTACCCTATCAAGAACTTTCCTTCTATGAATGGACCAGCAGCTACTTCGTGTAGATGCTGAAGTTGTTTCTTTATCCCCAGCTCCTTATCTTTTGTACCCGTTTCTGTCTTTCCTACCAGAATACAGGCTCCCTACAATTATGGAACTATGAATCCGATACCTGCACAAGGGACATACGGTATGCATATTAAGATGTTATCAACAACATCCTCAACATTGCAAGTTTGACCTATTGTGAAGTGCACTTAGATTTTACTTAACAGTGCACATCCTTACTCACTTAACCTGTACCTAAACCCTACTGAACACATTGGCTCATATTCTGTTTGAGGAAACTATTCACATAACTGTAGCTGTACAATCAGTCCCTGTCCTCATTGTGTTCCTGGGTGTGTGACCTCTTTTTTCAACCATGCAAGAGGGTGTGATGGACGGCCAGCTATGCAGGTAAGGTGATTTACACAATTGAACATTTGTGCTGTGTGATCTTATAAGATCCTGGCTAATGGGGTTTCTAATCCTAATGAGTAGGATGGCTCTCGGGGTTTGTGTGTTGAAGTAATGAACAGAATACTTTTGGACTAATCATCACCCCTCTTTCCTGAAAACTCGAATTGTTACCTTTTTTTTTGTTGAACATGCATTAAAATGGAGAACAATGTAATGGAACTTTGTCTATTAGCACAACAAACTCTGTAATAGATGAAACTAGGATAATAGTTATTTTTGTCGCCACAGATACTGGCTGTGTGTCTAACAGTGCCAGCAGCAATCCAATTCTGTTCTGGTCAAACTGTTGTGTGTAACTCGTCTTGGATTAGGATTAATATTCTCATCTGCATTAGATGTATATATCCTGAAAGTTTCCACTGGCAGAACACTGTGATGCTGTATGATCTTGCTGAATGTCACAGAGAAGCCTCTTCCTGTTAGTTGACCATAACTGTTGTGTGATAAGGAGGAAATCATTCCTAGATGTTCAGTAATCACATAGTGGAAAAGTATGACAATAGTATTTTATGGTGCACCAAGACAACAATATTTTACAGTTTTCTGTTATCTGTCTTTGCTCTATAGATTTCATCCCTGGTGCGGGAATGACCCCAGAACCTTCTGCCCCTCCTGTCTCTGGCTATGAAGGCACTGCATTTGGAGATGGTGGCAAGTACTCTTTGTGGGCGATGCAGCTGCAGTAAATTCTAGTCTACAAACGGCTTATAGCTTCTGATGTGATAAATATGGCTGTCTTTAACATGCTTTAGGACGCCTTGTTTGTTTCACAAACCACTCTAGAACAGCTGTGTCATGGCTAATGAATAATTATTTCAATCTGATGGACTTGTGTCAAGATTACGCTGTGTTAGAGAGGCCCGAACTAACCACTAAGCTACACTGCCCAGACTTTCCCAATGTGAGTAAGTTCCAGGAGGGCCAGATATGCTAATGGCTGGCGAACATCTTCCTGCCAGGTACCTCTCCCGACACCTTGAGTCACTCTGACTACTCAGTGCTCTAGGGAGTTACTAAAAATTTAAGCTTCTTTGACCTTTATGCTAACCCTGCAAAGTAGGACAACCAAAATACAGTGGTGCCTCGCTAGACGATTGCCTCGCAGGACGAGGAAATCGCTAGACGATGCCTTTTTGCGAGCGCTACTGCGCTTCGCAAAACGATGTTTCCCTATGGCGATTTTCGCTAGACGATGAGGTTTCCCCATAGGAGTGCGCCGACTAGTGGTGAAAAGCTGTCAGTGCAGCTGTCAGTGCATTCCTATGGGGACCCTCACTCGCTAGACGAGGTTTCCCTATGGGAAATTTCGCAAGACGACTGCGTTTTCCCTTGGAACGCATTGAAGCGATTTCAATGCATTCCAATGGGAAAATGTGCTTCGCTAGACGATGTTTTCGCTAGACAGCGATCCTCGTGGAACGGATTAACATCGTCTAGCGAGGCACCACTGTATCCACAAAATGTAAAGGCACCTGGTAGGTGGTTGAGGCAAGGCCTTTCTTTAGTACCCAAAACCCTCCTTTCCCAAAAAAGAACCAAGCTGCATTAAAATATTATATTCTATTAAAGATGTTGAAGGGAAAAGACAAAGAAGTAAAGTTTCCAAATAGTTTCAAAAAAATTACAAAATGGTCAAAAAACTGTGGAGAAAACAAGCATTCAAAAATGGTTTGAGGCAAGAACACTTCCAGAACAGATCCCACATGAAAATAAGAAAACTAGCTGTCCTAGGCTAATACTTTTGCATATTGAGAAAATGTCAGCATAACTTCAGAGTGTACACATAGGTCAGACAGCAAGGTAACAGTTGAACTCAGGAGTCTCCTTAGAGATACTAGAGTAAAACTAAGTAGTGTCCCTCTTACTTTCATACCCATCATTCCACTTTCTGGACTCTTTGAGGGGCTGCACCAATCACGTGTCAATCAATTGCAATTCAAGAGCACCTGGGTTACCCAAGGTTCGGAACCACTATTCTAGAAGAAAAAAGTTACTTCTCAATAGTAACTTCTCTCCCCTTCCTCCTCAGCTAAAACTATTCCTTGCTAATTGGCTCTGTACCAAGGAGTGGGCCTTGGAGATTCCTTTCTCACAGCAGTCAGGCACAGAAGCCTACAGATTAATGGGCCTTTTTTTTTGCTCTTCTCCTGGCCTGCTCAAGCCAGGCGCAAACTATCAGGCCTGTGTTTCAAAAGGGCAACCCAAACCACAATCCCCTATTTTCCAGTTTCTTGACAAGTTGCATGATCAAGCCATCCAGCTTTTCAATAAGGAGCAATGTAGCAGTTATGTAGCAGTTAAAACATACCGGTAGGATCAAATTACTGCCAATGGCTGTTGTCCAGGCAGAATCCTAAACCATGATTGGGAATTAAAAAATGAGCTCTGATGGGCCTCAGACTCATGTACTCTTTCTTCTCCTTTGTGGTGCTACTGCCATGGAAAAGAAATTGGGAGCTGTTGTTTCTTTTCAGACTCATCATCACAGTTTAGTGTCTCACCTGAACCTTATGATTAACCTTAGAAGAACTTGGACACTTGTTGCTCCTGACACTGGACAAGATTCTAAACTGCTTATTCCCCAAACCTTTTTTCTCACTCTCATCTTTTCATTTACAGAAGGAAAATATTTCCCTCCTCCACCTGATTTGGTCCCTGATCGTGGAGGCAAGACGCGTCCAGAACATACAGACTGGAGGTAAGGTCTACCCATATTACAAAGAGTTGTCCCTTTTTGTTTATATATATATAAACATATATATATCCCAAATCCCGACTCTTCTTTTCTGTTTCATTGTAATAGATACCCAGAATATATTTTAGTAGTCAAATCAATAAAATTGCACTATGATGCAACGATAGAGATTTTTTTATCCTTTTAATAGATTGGAATGATATGATTCCAGCCAGTCGGGATAATTGGCTTGTTTTATTATTCATACTTATTTCTGACTTTCCTCCACTGAACTTCAGGTAGTACATATGGTTCTTCTCTTCATAGTTCTCCCATAACAACCTAATACAGTGGGAAGGGGAGGGACAATAACTAGTCTAAAGTTCACCCTGAGTTTCATGGGTTGAGAGGAAGGGAACTTGAACCAACTCTCCTAAGTGCTAGGGCAATACGAACCACTGTATCAAATGGAGTAGTGTATATCTTGTATATTTCTGTGAATTTATTTTAATTTGCTTCTGTTTTTGTAATGTCCTGGTTTCTCCCCAGCCTTGTTAGAATATGATGGTCTTGGGTTTATAATAATAAACTAAAATTATATTGTTCAGGTTTGTGGTCTGGATTCTGTTTATGCAACAAGAGTATGAAAATGAGCACTCCAGTTTTCTATGAAAGCTAGAGGAGCTCCATTCAGTACTCCCCAGCCAACCAGATAAACGAAAATTTGGACTCAATTCACTCTCTGGAAACTGGCCACAAGTATGGAAGCAAAATTTATCATGATTGCCAAGAAAGGAAACAAAATGAAACCAGGAAAATCAAGACAAGCAAGTCATGAGTTTCTTCCACAAAACTAAGAACTTGTAAGCAGCAGAGAGAAAAGAGGAAGCCAGGACTATACGATGATCTCCATAATGAGCCAGAGAAGCCTGTTCATTCTCTTATGTCAACAGTTAGAAGTGACTGTTACAACATCATGTTCTTGCCAGATCTAAATACAGTGGTGCCTCGCTAGACGATGTTAATCCGTTCCACGAGGATCGCTGTCTAGCGAAAACATCGTCTAGCGAAGCACGTTTTCCCATTGGAATGCATTGAAATCGCTTCAATGCGTTCCAAGGGAAAACGCAGTCGTCTAGCGAAAATTTCCCATAGAGAAACATCGTCTAGCGAGTGCGGGTCCCCATCGGAATGCACTGACAGCTGCACTGACAGCTTTTGACCACTAGTCGGCGCACTCCTATGGGGAAACCTCATTGTCTAGCGAAAATCGCCATAGGGAAACATCGTTTTGCGAAGCGCAGTAGCGATCGCAAAAAGGCATCGTCTAGCGATTTCCTCGTCCTGCGAGGCAATCGTCTAGCGAGGCACCACTGTAATCATGAGAGGATCTGAGTAACAGTTTCATATAAACCAAGCCCAGCATATGCCCAGCCTCTCAATAGGGCAATAGGGTAATTTGTTCAAGCATGAAATGACTTCTATGGTCAACATTCACTTCCATAAATAGTCTAACTTAGAAGTCAAGTGTATTGTTTCGTTTCCTGCATTACTGGGGCTTCTGACCCAGTGAAACCGTAGTGGTTATTTCTTCCGTGTCAGAAGATCTGAGTGACTTTTAGCCTCATCAGCAAGGTAGCCTTGTTCTTTTCAAAGCACAAGAACTTAGCTTTCTAAAAGTAAGTGTCTGTGGAGGCCCTTGAGAAGTGTGAGAAGTTTGTGATGTTACTCTTACTCATTTTTGCTTTCTTCAGTATTCCTGCCATTACAGAAGATGAGGCCCAAGAAGCTTTGGTTCAATATGCTGCGAGCAAATGCTGCTACAACTCAGCTCCAGCCAAAGACATGTTATTTCAGGATCTACATTCATTCAATACCTACAGGGTAAGTGGTAAACATTATAGTCCCATGCATCTACTCAGGCCAGTCCCATAGTGTCTTTTCAGAAGGAAGTTTCATTGAGTTTTTTCCAAGGATGTACTCAGGGATTACATCCTAAATTTATTTGTAAAAATTATGGCCGTCCTCATATATGGAGATCACTTTTTCTGAACATTGTCAAATTATACCTAAACATTTTCAGTTCAGTCTTCAAATATTAAGAATCAGTGCCACAGATGCCCTTATTTCAGCAGTGGAACATGTGGCTTGCACACCAACTAAGTCCTCCACTCAACCCTGACTAACTGCAATTAAAAGATTACAGGTAGCAAGTGCTGGTAATGTTTACTTCCTTAGTCTTTGAAGATGTGATACTAATCAGACGAGGTAGTAAAGAGTGAGATGGACCAATGGGATGGCAGCTTCAGATGAACATTGGATTGTGAATTAACGAACTCCCAAGCTATCTTTTGTTTTTATTGCAGCAATTTATATATTGCTATATATATAGGTGACCTTTGCAGTTTCTTCCAACTCTACAATTCCATGGTTCTACATATGCTCATAGCTGCAGCCTGGAACAGTTACCTTTTTTCAACATTACCAAACAGTGTCCATCATCCATATTTTTGGCCTACCTAAAGAGGTATAAAGAGGATATTTTACTATATCCAATTGTTGCATCATTTCTTATTGGACATACCGTGAGCTTCTTGTAACTGATGTGTATTTATAGATTTCTTGTCTGAGATTTTGCAACACATTTTTTGTATATAAGAATGGATATTATACATTGATCTTCTTATACATGAGTATGTGCCATAATGGATATTATACATGATCTTCTTATACATGAGTATGTGCCATCCTCTATAGCACCATTTGGAATTATTACTTCCATAGTAATAATCCCTTGACCCTTGCCCGGCCTGGCTAATCAAAGCAGCCAGGCCTATAACAACGGAATGGGCCACAGTGATAATTAATGGGTCTCTCCAGGAGGGCAAGGTTCCCCTGACCCTCAAGGAGACACTCATTAGGCCCATCAGGAAGAAACCAAATTTGGCGGCGGACAATATTGGCAATTACAGGCCCGTCGCCAATGTTTCTTTCCTTAGCAAAGTGGTGGAGAGGGTGGTGGCTGATCAGCTTCAGGCTCTTTTGGATGAAACCAATGCGCTGGATCCGTTCCAGTCGGGCTTCAGGCCGCGCCATGGCACAGAAACGGCTCTGGTCGCACTGATGGATGACCTGTTGAGGGAGGCTGACCGGGGCAAAATGTCCTTGTTGGTCCTCCTCGATATCTCAGCCGCCTTCGATACCGTCGACCACGGTATCCTCCTGGGGAGGCTCTCCGAGCTGGGAATCGGTGGCCTGGCGCTTGCCTGGTTCCGATCCTTCTTGGAGGACCGTCCCCAGAGAGTACAGCTCGGGGAGAGCGTTTCGGCCCCGTGGAGTCTCAATTGTGGGGTTCCGCAGGGGTCGATCATCTCCCCAATGCTGTTTAACATCTATATGAGGCCGCTGGGTGGAGTCATCAGGGGGTGTGGGGCTTTGTGCCATCAGTACGCTGATGACACCCAGCTCTACATCTCCTTTTCACCTACCTCAGTGGATGCTGTTCTGTCCCTTCAGCGCTGTCTGGAGGCTGTGCTGCAATGGATGCAGCTGAATGGGTTGAGGTTGAACCCGGACAAGACGGAGGTCTTGAGGGTGGGTGGCCCCTCCATTGGCGGTTTGGGAAACTCCCTCTCTTTTGGGGGGGGGTGACTCTCACCGCAAAGAGTGGTGCGCAGCTTGGGGATACATCTGAACCCGGCGCTTACCATGGAAACCCAGGTGGCGTCCGTGGCCCGCTCCGCCTATTTCCATCTATGGCGGATTGCCCAGCTGCGACCCTATCTTGATGGCGGGGCCCTCACCACTCTCGTCCATGCGCTCGTAATCTCGAGATTAGACCACTGCAATGCGCTCTACGTGGGGCTACCTTTGAGATTGATGCGAAAGCTTCAAATGGTGCAGAATGCGGCGGCCAGACTCCTTAGTGGGGTGAGAAAATACCAGCATATCTCTCCCACTCTGGCTGCCTTGCATTGGCTGCCCATTCGTTTCCGCATTGACTTCAAAGTGTTAATGATGACGTATAAAGCCCTAAACGGTTTGGGACCTCGATACTTGGCAGATTGTCTTCTCCCACCTAGATCTACCCGAATCACTCGGCATAGCCAGGAGGGATGGCTGAGGGGCCTAACGCCGAGAGAGGCCTGGAGAGAAAGAACAAGAAACCGGGCCTTCTCGGCAGTGGCCCCTCGACTATGGAATAGCCTCCCATCAATGATCCGCCTGGCTCCCTCGCTGGGTGTTTTTAAGAGCCAATTAAAAACTTGGCTCTTCAGGCAGGCCTTCCCTCCTGTCAATACTTGACTTATTCTTATTTTTATCATAATTTTCTGTTTTCCCATCTTGAGCATTACTAATCATTATTGTTTTGAATTGTTTTTAACTGTTTTAATTATAATGTTTGGTGGAACCCGCCCGGAGTAGACTTTGTCTAAAAGGGCGGGATAGAAATCAAATAAATAAATAAATAAATAAATAAATAAATAAATAAATAAATAAATAAATAAATAGTTCCAGCATGTTTTACCATTAACCTTGATGTGTTGGTTGTTGTGAAGACATAACATGTTGTTACTCTCTGTAAATAAAGTGGAGTTAGCTATTTCCTAAATGTGATTACAAGGCTCATTACACTTCCTGTGGATATTTCTACAGATCTACAGTGGTTTTTTTTAAATGGGAATGAGTTGCTTCTTATTTAATTGTTGCAAATGATTTCGTAGTATCGTTTGGAGACCTTCACTGAATCAAGGTCCTCATTGTGGAAAACAGAACCGTATAACGGTGAGTTGTGCTCTTTTACATAAGAATGTGGGCTCTCCTTCTACTATAGACTTAACTGGAAGGATAATGTAGGAATAACTCCTTTTTAAATATCAAACTGCAAGTGTAAGTTATAATAAGCCCTGTTACAGGATAATATTGTTCCATTGTGTAGCAGTAAAGATGATAAGACATTGGTCAGAAATAGGCCAGACATTGGTCTTTTTGGCAGCCTATGGTATCCACTATTGGATTTTTCCATTTCTGGATATTACTGGAGTACTGGAAGAAAAATCCTGAATTTTCCTCTAGCAGAGGAGGACATCCACAAGAGACAGTGTTGTCCCTCCTATTCGCTTCCATGATCAGCAAATCAGGTGGTAGTAGGACTCCCTGAAGAGGAAGGGACCAACCGTGGCTGAATCAGTGTCAGTTTCTGCCAGTGCTTCGTACAGGCCTGACTCAGTGTTGTCTTCAGGTCACTTCTTCTCAATCATCTCTGTTTAGGTGGCTGATAGCATTTGTGCTATCAGAGTTCTGGTTCAAGGCTGCCGCGAGGCATCCCTGCCCAAGTCTACTAGAAATGTGGCCACCTCAACCACATTTTGTACCAGCTCCGCACTGGAGGAAGTTTGCAAGGTGGCCACTTGGAAGGTGCATGAACTGCTAACCTCAGCTAAGGTAGTGTTGGGAAAAGAGTCCTTCAGCAGGTAAAAGAGCTCTCCAGAGTCCAACTCAAGTGGTCTATATAACTGTAGGGGGGTGGTGAATCTCTCCTCGGCTCCATCCTAGCACATTAGGCTTTGACAAATCCCATCTCTTGAGGATGTCCTCCTCTGTTACAGGAAAAAAGGAACACTGGTACTCACCGTGAGATGTTCATTTTATGTAGCAGGAGGAGGATATCCTCCCCCTCCCTTGAGTTACTATGACCAGTTCCTCTGAGGGGCACCTACCATGTCTGTTTTTTCTCGACTGTACTGTATTGTTTATATTATTCCCTGTTTCTGGTGGCTGGAGATGAAGACTGATTCAGCCACGGTTGATCCTTTCGTCTTAAGGGAGTCCTTCTGCCACCTGATTTGCTGATCACTTCTGCCTGTGGCAGTGAGTAGGAGGGACAACCCCATCTCTTGGGGATGTCTTCCCTCTGCTACGTAAAATGAACATCACACAGTGAGTACCAATGTTCCTTTCTCACTAAATATTTCGCGCTTCTACACAATATACAATTCTTAAGACAGTGTGCCAAGATGGTTTGTGACATGCAATGCTTTCTACTTAGGGGATTTAAGCAAGAACTGTCCTATAAACCTATGGAAAGGGGTGCCGCTGTAGATGATCAACATGGGCAATGGATATACTCCTGACTCAATGTAAAATACTAAATAGTTCTGCAGCCGTGAAGAACCAGATAATAATATTGAAAATGAACTCACACCAATTTCAGCTCAGTAATCCAGTAATCCAGGCGGTTCTCTATTTCTGTCTCAGCTAGCATTTCTTGCACACAGGAAATATGCTTCAAGTCTTTTATTGTCAGCAAACAAGCAAACAGGAGTTTCAGCTATTCATTACAAGTAGGAAAATGTGTGGTTTTTTGTATATGAAATAAAAGACATTTTATTAAAACTAGGATGGCTTTATAATATTGGCCTGATAAAAACAAAAACCTAGTTCCTGGCAAGCCGCAGTTATTAAATGGTTTAAATGGGAAGCCATAATACTTGTTTTAAGCATAGTTTATGTTACTTTCCATGTAACGTCAAACCGTGGTTTATCCTAAGAGAGTGCAGTGGAATATAATAGAGAAATGAGGAGATAGGACTTCACAGTTATGCTGCCAGCTCCCATTTGCAAAGTGTGGTTTGTATAGGAGTCAGCATAATATCTGAATTGAGCCAGATGTTTTGTTCTGTCTGTTTTAATGTCTTGAAGTTTGCTAATTATTTTGGTCAGGATGACCCCAGCTGATAGCTTGATGTAAAGCTAAAAAATAGTTCAAGCCAACTTTCTTCTGCCTTAGGTGAAGCAGTAGATTCCTGTATGTATGGCACACCTCCTTTACCTTGGGATATGAATGTTGAAGTTCCTGAGATGTTCAAAGACAGAGTCAAGAGAGTCAGAGTGCCTTGCACATCATCAGTTAAGGTATACAGCTAACATACATAAATATGATTGTGTATAGCAAGGGTGGACAACATCAGTTGGGGGCCAAAATGACTCATTAGCTAATTTACTTTTTCCTTTTCTACTTAAATAAATAAATAAATAAATAAATCCTGTTCAGTGTAGTAAATCCCACTAGAGTAAGTCCACAGAATCAGTGGGGATTTGGTGAGTCAGCTCCTCCATAGGCCCTTTTGTTTCAAGTGGACCTACTTTGATTGCAGCTTTCTTTAGCATAGTAAATTGGAATTATAGTAATTCCATTTGAGTTAAAGGAACTTGAGGATGAATTTACTTACTAAATTCCCACTGATTCAGTGCAACAGGATTTTGACCAACATCTCAGTACTTAATGAATAAAATATTTTTAAAATGTAAAATCCCTCCCCTGTTCTCATTCTGTGAAAATGAAATTTGTCCTGCCAGCGAAATCATTCACTGAGTAATTTCCACTATTACCATATTTTTCCATTTATAAGACGACCCCCCCTTTTCTGACCCCAAATTAGAAAAAGCAGGGATCAAAGGGCTCCCTTTTTGCTAAGCCC